>OY282608.1:2500000-5000000 GCA_958298945.1 Atherix ibis
TTTGTTGGTTTGTTGGCTTGTTGGTTTGTTTGTTTGTTGATTTGTTTGTTTGTTGGTTTGTTGGTTTGTTGGTTTGTTGGTTTGTTGGTTTATTGGTTTGTTGGTTTGTTGGTGTGTTGGCTTGTTGGCTTGTTGGTTTGTTGGTTTGTTCGTTTGTTGGTTTGTTGGTTTTTTGGTTTGTTGGTTTGTTGGTTTGTTGGTTTGTTGGTTTGTTGGTTTGTTGGTTTGTTGGTTTGTTGACATGTTGGTTTGTTGGCTTGTTGGCTTGTTGGTTTGTTAGTTTGTTCGTTTGTTGGTTTGCTGATTTGTTAATTTGTTGTTTGTTGGGTTGTTGGTTTGTTATTTTGTTGGCTTGTTGGCTTGTTGGTTTGTTGGTTTGTTGCTTTGTTGGCTTGTTGGTTTGTTGGTTTGTGGGTTTGTTGGTTTGTTGGTTTCTTTGTTTGTTGGTTTGTTGGTTTGTTTGTTGGTTGGTTTGTTCGTTTTTTGGTTTGTTCATTTGTTGGTTTGTTGGTTTGTTGGCTTGTTTGTTTATTGGTTTGTTGGCTTGTTGGTTTGTTGGTTTTTTTGTTTGTTGGTTTGTTGGTTTGTTGGTTTGTTGGTTTGTTGATTTGTTCGTTAGTTGGTTTGTTGGCTTGTTGGCTTGTTGGTTTGTTGGTTTGTTGGCCTGTTGGTTTGTTGGTTTGTTGGTTTGTTGGTTTGTTGGTTTGTTCGTTTGTTGGTTTGTTGGTTTTTTGGTTTGTTCGTTTGTTGGTTTGTTTGTTTGTTGGTTTTTTGGTTTGTTGGTTTGTTGGTTTGTTGGCTTGTTGGTTTGTTGGTTTGTTAGTTTGTTGGTGTGTTGGTGTGTTGATTTGTTGGCTTGTTGGTTTGTTGGTTTTGTGGTTTGTTTGCTTGTTGGGTTGTTGGTTTGTTAGTTTGTTCGTCTGTTGGCTTGTGGGTTTGTTGGCTTGTGGCTTGTTGGTTTGTTGGTTTGTTGCTTTGTTGGTTTGTTGGTTTGTTGGTTTGTTGGTTTGTTGGTTTGTTGGTTTGTTGGTTTGTAGGTTTGTTGATTTGTTCGTTTGTTGGTTTGTTGGTTTGTTGGTTTGTTGGCTTGTTGGCTTGTTGGTTTGTTGGTTTGTTGGCTTGTTGGTTTGTTGGTTTGTTAGTTTGTTGGTTTGTTGGTTTGTTGGTTTGTTGGTTTGTCGGTTTGCTAGTTTGTTGGTTTGTTGGTTTGTTGGTTTGTTGGTATGTTAGTTTGTTGGTTTGTTGGTTTGTTGGTTTGTTGGTTTGTTGGTTTTGTTCGTTTGTTGGTTTGTTTGTTTGTTTGTTTGTTTGTTAGTTTGTTGGTTTTTTCGCTTGTTGGTTTGTTGGTTTGTTGGTTTGTTCGTTTGTTGGTTTGTTGGTTTGTTGGTTTGTTGGTTTGTTGGTTTGTTGGTTTGTTGGTTTGTTTGTTTGTTGGTTTGTTTGTTTGTTGGTTTGTTCGTTTGTTGGTTTGTTGGTTTGTTCCTTTGTTGGTTTGTTGGTTTGTTGGTTTTTTGGCTTGTTGGGTTGTTGATTTGTTGGTTTGTTCGTTTGTTGGTTTGTTCGTTTGTTGGTTTGTTTTTCTGTTGGTTTGTTGGTTTGTCGGTTTGTTGGTTTGTTGGCTTGTTGGTTTGTTCGTTTGTTGGCTTGTTGGTTTGTTGGCTTGTTGGCTTGATGGTTTATTGGTTTGTTGGTTTGTTGGTTTGTTGGTTTGTATGTTTGTTGGTTTGATGGTTTGTTCGTTTGTTGGTGTGTTGGTGTGTTGATTTGTTGGCTTGTTGGTTTGTTGGTTTTGTGGTTTGTTGGCTTGTTGGTTTGTTGGTTTGTTGGTTTGTTCGTTTGTTGGCTTGTTGGTTTGTAGGTTTGTTGGCTAGTTGGTTTGTTGGTTTGTTGGTTTGCCGGTTTGTTGGTTTGTTGGTTTGTTGCTTTGTTGGCTTGTTGGCTTGTTGGTTTGTTGGTTTGTGCGTTTGCTGGCTTGTTGGCTTGTTCGTTTGTTGGCTTGTTGGTTTGTTGGCTTGTTGGCTTGATGGTTTGTTGGTTTGTTGGTTTGTTGGTTTGTTGGTTTGTATGTTTGTTGGTTTGATGGTTTGTTCGTTTGTTGGTGTGTTGGTGTGTTGATTTGTTGGTTTGTTGGTTTTGTGGTTTGTTGGCTTGTTGGTTTGTTGGTTTGTAGGTTTGTTCGTTTGTTGGCTTGTTGGTTTGTAGGCTTGTTGGCTAGTTGGTTTGTTGGTTTGTTGGTTTGCCGGTTTGTTGGTTTGTTGGTTTGTTGCTTTGTTGGCTTGTTGGCTTGTTGGTTTGTTGGTTTGTGCGTTTGTTGGCTTGTTGGCTTGTTGGTTTGTTGGTTTGTTGGTTTGTTGGTTTGTTGGCTTGTTGGTTTGTTGGTTTGTTAGCTTGTTGGTGTGTTGGTGTGTTGATTTGTTGGCTTGTTGGTTTCTTGGTTTTGTGGTTTGTTGGCTTGTTGGTTTGTTGGTTTGTTGGTTTGTTCGTTTGTTGGCTTGTTGGTTTGTAGGCTTGTTGGCTAGTTGGTTTGTTGGTTTGTTGGTTTGTGCGTTTGTTGGCTTGTTGATTTGTTGGTTTGTTGGTTTGTGGTTTGTTGGTTTGTTGGTTTGTTGGTTTGTTGGTTTGTTGGTTTGTTGGTTTGTTGGCTTGTTGGCTTGTGGGTTTGTTTGTTTGTTTGTTTGTTTATTGGTTTGTTCCTTTGTTCATTTGTTGGTTTGTTGGTTTGTTGGTTTGTTTATTTGTTGGTTACTTGGTTTGTTGGTTTGTTGGTTTGTTGGTTTGTTGGTTTGTTGGCTTGTTGGTTTGTTTGTTTGTTTGTTTGTTGGTTTGTTGGTTTGTTGGTTTGTTGGTTTGTTGGTTTGTTGGTTTGTTGGTTTGTTGGTTTTGTTCGTTTGTTGGTTTGTTTGTTTGTTTGTTTGTTAGTTTGTTGGTTTTTTCGCTTGTTGGTTTGTTGGTTTGTTGGTTTGTTTGTTTGTTGGTTTGTTGGTTTGTTGGTTTGTTGGTTTGTTTGTTTGTTGGTTTGTTTGTTTGTTGGTTTGTTTGTTTGTTGGTTTGTTTGTTTGTTGGTTTGTTCGTTTGTTGGTTTGTTGGTTTGTTCCTTTGTTGGTTTGTTGGTTTGTTGGTTTTTTGGCTTGTTGGGTTGTTGATTTGTTGGTTTGTTCGTTTGTTGGTTTGTTCGTTTTTTGGTTTGTTTTTCTGTTGGTTTGTTAATTTGTTGGTTTGTTGGTTTGTTGGCTTGTTGGTTTGTTCGTTTGTTGGCTTGTTGGTTTGTTGGCTTGTTGGCTTGATGGTTTATTGGTTTGTTGGTTTGTTGGTTTGTATGTTTGTTGGTTTGATGGTTTGTTCGTTTGTTGGTGTGTTGGTGTGTTGATTTAATGGCTTGTTGGTTTGTTGGTTTTGTGGTTTGTTGGCTTGTTGGTTTGTTGGTTTGTTGGTTTGTTCGTTTGTTGGCTTGTTGGTTTGTAGGCTTGTTGGCTAGTTGGTTTGTTGGTTTGTTGGTTTGCCGGTTTGTTGGTTTGTTGGTTTGTTGCTTTGTTGGCTTGTTGGCTTGTTGGTTTGTTGGTTTGTGCGTTTGTTGGCTTGTTGGCTTGTTCGTTTGTTGGCTTGTTGGTTTGTTGGCTTGTTGGCTTGATGGTTTGTTGGTTTGTTGGTTTGTTGGTTTGTTGGTTTGTATGTTTGTTGGTTTGATGGTTTGTTCGTTTGTTGGTGTGTTGGTGTGTTGATTTGTTGGCTTGTTGGTTTGTTGGTTTTGTGGTTTGTTGGCTTGTTGGTTTGT
This sequence comes from Atherix ibis, assembly GCA_958298945.1. Classification (NCBI taxonomy): domain Eukaryota; kingdom Metazoa; phylum Arthropoda; class Insecta; order Diptera; family Athericidae; genus Atherix; species Atherix ibis. Next base: position 2,503,773 of record OY282608.1, read on the forward strand.
TGGTTTGTTGGTTTGTTCGTTTGTTGGCTTGTTGGTTTGTAGGCTTGTTGGCTAGTTGGTTTGTTGGTTTGTTGGTTTGCCGGTTTGTTGGTTTGTTGGTTTGTTGCTTTGTTGGCTTGTTGGCTTGTTGGTTTGTTGGTTTGTGCGTTTGTTGGCTTGTTGGCTTGTTGGTTTGTTGGTTTGTTGGTTTGTTGGTTTGTTGGCTTGTTGGTTTGTTGGTTTGTTAGTTTGTTGGTGTGTTGGTGTGTTGATTTGTTGGCTTGTTGGTTTCTTGGTTTTGTGGTTTGTTGGCTTGTTGGTTTGTTGGTTTGTTGGTTTGTTCGTTTGTTGGCTTGTTGGTTTGTAGGCTTGTTGGCTAGTTGGTTTGTTGGTTTGTTGGTTTGCCGGTTTGTTGGTTTGTTGGTTTGTTGCTTTGTTGGCTTGTTGGCTTGTTGGTTTGTTGGTTTGTGCGTTTGTTGGCTTGTTGATTTGTTGGTTTGTTGGTTTGTGGTTTGTTGGTTTGTTGGTTTGTTGGTTTGTTGGTTTGTTGGTTTGTTGGCTTGTTGGCTTGTGGGTTTGTTTGTTTGTTTGTTTGTTTGTTGGTTTGTTCCTTTGTTCGTTTGTTGGTTTGTTGGTTTGTTGGTTTGTTTATTTGTTGGTTACTTGGTTTGTTGGTTTGTTGGTTTGTTGGTTTGTTGGTTTGTTGGCTTGTTGGTTTGTTGGTTTGTTTGTTTGTTTGTTTATTGGTTTGTTGGTTTGTTGGTTTGTTGGTTTGTTGGTTTGTTGGTTTGTTGGTTTATTGGTTTGTTGGTTTGTTGGTTTGTTGGTTTGTTGGCTTGTTGGCTTGTTGGTTTGTTGGTTTGTTCGTTTGTTGGTTTGTTGGTTTGTTGGTTTGTTGGTTTGTTGGTTTGTTGGTTTGTTGGTTTGTTGGTTTGTTGCTTTGTTTGTTTGTTGGTTTGTTTGTTTCTTGGCTTGTTGGTTTGGTGGCTTGTTGGCTTGTTGGTTTGTTAGTTTGTTCGTTTGTAGGTTTGCTGGTTTGTTAATTTGTTGGTTTGTTAGGTTGTTGGTTTGTTATTTTGTTGGCTTGTTGGCTTGTTGGTTTGTTGGTTTGTTGGTTTGTTCGCTTGTTGGTTTGTTGGTTTGTTGGTTTGTTGGTTTGTTGGTTTGTTTGTTTGTTGGTTTGTTGGCTTGTTGGTTTGTCGTTTTGTTGATTTGTTGGTTTGTTGGTTTGTTGGTTTGTTGGTTTGTTGGTTTGTTGGCTTTTTGGCTTGTTGGCTTATTAGTTTATTGGTTTGTTAGTTTGTTGGTTTGTTGGTTTGTTGGTTTGTTCATTTGTTGGTTTGTTGGTTTGTTGGTTTGTTGGTTGGTTGGTTTGTTGGTTTTTTGTTTTTTTTTCGTTTACATGTTTGTTGGTTTGTTGGTTTGTTCGTTTGTTGGTTTGTTGGTTTGTTGGCTTGTTGGTTTGTTGGCTTGTGGCTTGTTGGTTTGTTGGTTTGTTGGTTTGTTGGTTGGTTCGTTTGTTGGTTTGTTGGTTTGTTGGCTTGTTGGCTTGTTGGCTTGTTGGTTGGTTGGTTTGTTGGTTTGTTGGTTTGTTGGCTTGTTAGTTTGGTGGTTTGTTGGTTTGTTGGTTTGTTGGTTTGTTCGTTTGCTGTTTTGTTGGTTTGTTGGTTTGTTGGCTTGTTGGTTTGTTGGTTTGTTCGTTTGTTCGTTTGTTGCTTTGTTGCTTTCTTGGTTTGTTCGTTTGTTGGCTTGTCGGTTAGTTGGTTTGTTGGCTTGTTGGTTTGTTGGTTTGTTGGTTTGTTAGTTTGTTGTTTTTTGGTTTGTTGGTTTGTTGGTTTGTTGGTTTGTTGATTTGTTTGTTTGTTGGTTTGTTGGTTTGTTGGTTTGTTGGTTTGTTGGTTTGTTGGTTTATTGGTTTGTTCGTTTGTTGGTTTGTTGGCTTGTTGGCTTGTTGGTTTATTGGTTTGTTCGTTTGTTGGTTTGTTGGTATGTTGGTATGTTGGTTTGTTGGTTTGTTGGTTTGTTGGTTTGTTGGTTTGTTGGTTTGTTGGTTTGTTGGTTTGTTGGTTTGTTTATTTGTTGGTTTGTTGGTTTGTTGGCATGTTGGTTTGTTGGCTTGTTGGCTTGTTGGTTTGTTAGTTTGTTCGTTTGTCGGTTTGCTGATTTGTTAATTTGTTGGTTTGTTGGTTTGTTGGTTTGTTGGTTTGTTGGTTTGTTGGTTTATTGGTTTGTTCGTTTGTTGGTTTGTTGGCTTGTTGGCTTGTTGGTTTATTGGTTTGTTCGTTTGTTGGTTTGTTGGTATGTTGGTATGTTGGTTTGTTGGTTTGTTGGTTTGTTGGCTTGTTGGTTTGTTGGTTTGTGGGTTTGTAGGTTTGTTGGTTTGTTTGTTTGTTGGTTTGTTGGTTTGTTTGTTGGTTGGTTTGTTCGTTTGTTGGTTTGTTGGTTTGTTGGTTTGTTGGTTTGTTGGCTTGTTTGTTTATTGGTTTGTTGGCTTGTTGGTTTATTGGTTTTTTGGTTTGTTGGTTTGTTGGTTTGTTGGTTTGTTGGCCTGTTGGTTTGTTGGTTTGTTCGTTTGTTGGTTTGTTGGTTTTTTGGTTTGTTGGTTTGTTGGTTTGTTGGCTTGTTGGCTTGTTGGTTTGTTGGTGTGTTAGTTTGTTCGTTTGTTGGCTTGTTGGTTTGTTGGCTTGTTGGCTTGTTGGTTTTTTGGTTTGATGGCCTGTTGGTTTGTTGGTTTGTTGGTTTGTTCGTTTGTTTGTTTGTTGGTTTTTTGGTTTGTTGGTTTATTGGTTTGTTGGCTTGTTGGTTTGTTGGTTTGTTAGTTTGTTCGTTTATTGGCTTGTTGGTTTGTTGGCTTGTTGGCTTGTTGGTTTGTTGTTTTGTTGGTTTGTTGGCTTGTTGGTTTGTTGGTTTGTTGCTTTGTTGGTTTGTTGGTTTGTTGGTTTGTTGGTTTGTTGGTTTGTTGGTTTGTTGGTTTGTTGGTTTATTCGTTTGTTGGTTTGTTGGTTTTTTGGTTTGTTCGTTTGTTGGTTTGTTTGTTTGTTGGTTTTTTGGTTTGTTGGTTTGTCGGTTTGTTGGCTTGTTGGCTTGTTAGTTTGTTCGTTTGTTGGCTTGTTGGCTTGTTGGTTTGTTGTTTTGTTGGTTTGTTGGTTTGTTGGTTTGTTGGTTTGTTGGTTTGTTCGTTTGTTGGTGTGTTGGTGTGTTGATTTGTTGGCTTGTTGGTTTGTTGGTTTTGTGGTTTGTTTGCTTGTTGGTTTGTTGGTTTGTAACTTTATTCGTCTGTTGGCTTGTGGGTTTGTTGGCTTGTTGGCTTGTTGTTTTGTTGGTTTGTTAGCTTGTTGGCTTGTTGGTTTGTTGGTTTGTTGGTTTGTTGGTTTGTTGGTTTGTTGGTTTGTTGGTTTGTTAGTTTGTTGGTTTGTTGGTTTGTTGGTTTGTTGGTTTGTTGGTTTGTTGGTTTGTTGGTTTGTTGGTTTGTTCGTTTGTTGGTTTGTTTGTTTGTTGGTTTGTTTGTTTGTTGGTTTGTTGGTTTGTTGGTTTGTTCGTTTGTTGGTTTGTTGGTTTGTTGGTTTGTTCGTTTGTTGTTTTGTTGGTTTGTTGGTTTGTTGATTTGTTGGTTTGTTTGTTTGTTGGTTTGTTTGTTTGTTAGTTTGTTCGTTTGTTGGTTTGTTCGTTTGTTCGTTTGTTCGTTTGTTCGTTTGTTGGTTTGTTGGTTTGTTGGTTTGTTTTTTTTGTTGGTTACTTGGTTTGTTGGTTTGTGGTTTGTTGGTTTGTTGGTTTGTTGGCTTGTTGGTTTGTTGGTTAGTTGATTTGTTTGTTTGTTGGTTTGTTGGTTTGTTGGTTTGTTGGTTTGTTGGTTTGTTGGTTTGTTGGTTTGTTGGTTTATTGGTTTGTTGGTTTGTTGGTTTGTTGGCTTGTTGGCTTGTTGGTTTGTTGGTTTGTTCGTTTGTTGGTTTGTTGGTTTGTTGGTTTGTTGGTTTGTTGGTTTGTTGGTTTGTTGGTTTGTTTGTTTGTTGGTTGGTTGGTTTGTTGGCATGTTGGTTTGTTGGCTTGTTGGCTTGTTGGTTTGTTAGTTTGTTCGTTTGTTGGTTTGCTGATTTGTTAATTTGTTGTTTGTTGGGTTGTTAGTTTGTTATTTTGTTGGCTTGTTGGCTTGTTGGTTTGTTGGTTTGTTGGTTTGTTGGCTTGTTGGTTTGTTGGTTTGTGGGTTTGTTGGTTTGTTGGTTTCTTTGTTTGTTGGTTTGTTGGTTTGTTTGTTGGTTGGTTTGTTTGTTTGTTGGTTTGTTGGTTTGTTGGTTTGTTGGTTTGTTGGCTTGTTTGTTTATTGGTTTGTTGGCTTGTTGGTTTATTGGTTTTTTGGTTTGTTGGTTTGTTGGTTTGTTCGTTTGTTGGCCTGTTGGTTTGTTGGTTTGTTCGTTTGTTGGTTTGTTGGTTTTTTGGTTTGTTGGTTTGTTGGTTTGTTGGCTTGTTGGTTTGTTGGTTTGTTAGTTTGTTCGTTTGTTGGCTTGTTGGTTTGTTGGCTTGTTGGCTTGTTGGTTTTTTGGTTTGTTGGCCTGTTGGTTTGTTGGTTTGTTGGTTTGTTGGTTTGTTCGTTTGTTTGTTTGTTGGTTTTTTGGTTTGTTGGTTTATTGGTTTGTTGGCTTGTTGGTTTGTTGGTTTGTTAGTTTGTTGGTTTGTTGGTTTGTTGGTTTGTTGGTTTGTTGGTTTGTTGGTTTGTTCGTTTGTTGGTTTGTTGGTTTTTTGGTTTGTTCGTTTGTTGGTTTGTTTGTTTGTTGGTTTTTTGGTTTGTTGGTTTGTTGGTTTGTTGGCTTGTTGGCTTGTTAGTTTGTTAGTTTGTTCGTTTGTTGGCTTGTTGGCTTGTTGGTTTGTTGTTTTGTTGGTTTGTTGGTTTGTTGGTTTGTTGGTTTGTTGGTTGGTTGGTTTGTTGGCATGTTGGTTTGTTGGCTTGTTGGCTTGTTGGTTTGTTAGTTTGTTCGTTTGTTGGTTTGCTGATTTGTTAATTTGTTGTTTGTTGGGTTGTTAGTTTGTTATTTTGTTGGCTTGTTGGCTTGTTGGTTTGTTGGTTTGTTGGTTTGTTGGCTTGTTGGTTTGTTGGTTTGTGGGTTTGTTGGTTTGTTGGTTTCTTTGTTTGTTGGTTTGTTGGTTTGTTTGTTGGTTGGTTTGTTTGTTTGTTGGTTTGTTGGTTTGTTGGTTTGTTGGTTTGTTGGCTTGTTTGTTTATTGGTTTGTTGGCTTGTTGGTTTATTGGTTTTTTGGTTTGTTGGTTTGTTGGTTTGTTGGTTTGTTGGCCTGTTGGTTTGTTGGTTTGTTCGTTTGTTGGTTTGTTGGTTTTTTGGTTTGTTGGTTTGTTGGTTTGTTGGCTTGTTGGTTTGTTGGTTTGTTAGTTTGTTCGTTTGTTGGCTTGTTGGTTTGTTGGCTTGTTGGCTTGTTGGTTTTTTGGTTTGTTGGCCTGTTGGTTTGTTGGTTTGTTGGTTTGTTGGTTTGTTCGTTTGTTTGTTTGTTGGTTTTTTGGTTTGTTGGTTTATTGGTTTGTTGGCTTGTTGGTTTGTTGGTTTGTTAGTTTGTTGGTTTGTTGGTTTGTTGGTTTGTTGGTTTGTTGGTTTGTTGGTTTGTTCGTTTGTTGGTTTGTTGGTTTTTTGGTTTGTTCGTTTGTTGGTTTGTTTGTTTGTTGGTTTTTTGGTTTGTTGGTTTGTTGGTTTGTTGGCTTGTTGGCTTGTTAGTTTGTTAGTTTGTTCGTTTGTTGGCTTGTTGGCTTGTTGGTTTGTTGTTTTGTTGGTTTGTTGGTTTGTTGGTTTGTTGGTTTGTTGGTTTGTTGGTTTGTTCGTTTGTTGGTGTGTTGGTGTGTTGATTTGTTGGCTTGTTGGTTTGTTGGTTTTGTGGTTTGTTTGCTTGTTGGTTTGTTGGTTTGTAACTTTGTTCGTCTGTTGGCTTGTGGGTTTGTTGGCTTGTTGGCTTGTTGTTTTGTTGGTTTGTTGGCTTGTTGGCCTGTTGGTTTGTTGGTTTGTTGGTTTGTTGGTTTGTTGGTTTGTTGGTTTGTTGGTTTGTTAGTTTGTTGGTTTGTTGGTTTGTTGGTTTGTTGGTTTGTTGGTTTGTTGGTTTGTTGGTTTGTTGGTTTGTTCGTTTGTTGGTTTGTTTGTTTGTTGGTTTGTTTGTTTGTTGGTTTGTTGGTTTGTTGGTTTGTTCGTTTGTTGGTTTGTTGGTTTGTTGGTTTGTTCGTTTGTTGTTTTGTTGGTTTGTTGGTTTGTTGGTTTGTTGGTTTGTTGGTTTGTTGGTTTGTTTGTTTGTTAGTTTGTTCGTTTGTTGGTTTGTTCGTTTGTTCGTTTGTTCCTTTGTTCGTTTGTTGGTTTGTTGGTTTGTTGGTTTTTTTTTTTGTTGATTACTTGGTTTGTTGGTTTGTTGGTTTGTTGGTTTGTTGGTTTGTTGGCTTGTTGGTTTGTTGGTTTATTGATTTGTTTGTTTGTTGGTTTGTTGGTTTGTTGGTTTGTTGGTTTGTTGGTTTGTTGGTTTGTTGGTTTGTTGGTTTATTGGTTTGTTGGTTTGTTGGTTTGTTGGCTTGTTGGCTTGTTGGTTTGTTGGTTTGTTCGTTTGTTGGTTTGTTGGTTTGTTGGTTTGTTGGTTTGTTGGTTTGTTGGTTTGTTGGTTTGTTTGTTTGTTGGTTTGTTGGTTTGTTGGCATGTTGGTTTGTTGGCTTGTTGGCTTGTTGGTTTGTTAGTTTGTTCGTTTGTTGGTTTGCTGATTTGTTAATTTGTTGTTTGTTGGGTTGTTAGTTTGTTATTTTGTTGGCTTGTTGGCTTGTTGGTTTGTTGGTTTGTTGGTTTGTTGGCTTGTTCGTTTGTTGGTTTGTGGGTTTGTTGGTTTGTTGGTTTCTTTGTTTGTTGGTTTGTTGGTTTGTTTGTTGGTTGGTTTGTTTGTTTGTTGGTTTGTTGGTTTGTTGGTTTGTTGGTTTGTTGGCTTGTGGGTTTGTGGCTTGTTGGTTTGTTGGTTTGTTGCTTTGTTGGTTTGTTGGTTTGTTGGTTTGTTGGTTTGTTGGTTTGTTGGTTTGTTGGTTTGTTGGTTTGTAGGTTTGTTGATTTGTTCGTTTGTTGGTTTGTTGGTTTGTTGGTTTGTTGGCTTGTTGGCTTGTTGGTTTGGTGGTGTGTTGGCTTGTTGGTTTGTTGGTTTGTTGGTTTGTTGGTTTGTTGGTTTGTTGGTTTGTTGGTTTGTTGGTTTGTTGGTTTGCTAGTTTGTTGGTTTGTTAGTTTGTTGGTTTGTTAGGTTGTTGGTTTGTTGGTTTGTTGGTTTGTTGGTTTGTTGGTTTGTTGGTTTGTTCGTTTGTTGGTTTGTTTGTTTGTTTGTTTGTTGGTTTGTTGGTTTGTTCGCTTGTTGGTTTGTTGGTTTGTTGGTTTGTTCGTTTGTTGGTTTGTTGGTTTGTTGGTTTGTTGGTTTGTTGGTTTGTTGGTTTGTTTGTTTGTTGGTTTGTTTGTTTGTTGGTTTGTTCGTTTGTTGGTTTGTTCGTTTGTTCGTTTGTTGGTTTGTTTTTCTGTTGGTTTGTTGGTTTGTTGGTTTGTTGGCTTGTTGGCTTGTTCGTTTGTTGGCTTGTTGGTTTGTTGGCTTGTTGGCTTGATGGTTTGTTGGTTTGTTGGTTTGTTGGTTTGTTGGTTTGTTGGTTTGTATGTTTGTTGGTTTGATAGTTTGTTCGTTTGTTGGTGTGTTGGTGTGTTGATTTGTTAGCTTGTTGGTTTGTTGGTTTTGTGGTTTGTTGGCTTGTTGGTTTGTTGGTTTGTTGGTTTGTTCGTTTGTTGGCTTGTTGGTTGGTAGGCTTTTTGGCTAGTTGTTTTGTTGGTTTGTTGGTTTGCCGGTTTGTTGGTTTGTTGGTTTGTTGCTTTGTTGGCTTGTTGGCTTGTTGGTTTGTTGGTTTGTGCGTTTGTTGGCTTGTTGGCTTGTTGGTTTGTTGGTTTGTTGGTTTGTTGGTTTGTTGGCTTGTTGGTTTGTTGGTTTGTTAGTTTGTTGGTGTGTTGGTGTGTTGATTTGTTGGTTTTGTGGTTTGTTGGCTCGTTGGTTTGTTGGTTTGTTGGTTTGTTCGTTTGTTGGCTTGTTGGTTTGTAGGCTTGTTGGCTAGTTGGTTTGTTGGTTTGTTGGTTTGCCGGTTTGTTGGTTTGTTGGTTTGTTGCTTTGTTGGCTTGTTGGCTTGTTGGTTTGTTGGTTTGTGCGTTTGTTGGCTTGTTGGTTTGTTGGTTTGTTGGTTTGTGGTTTGTTGGTTTGTTGGTTTGTTGGTTTGTTGGTTTGTTGGTTTGTTGGTTTGTTGGCTTGTTGGTTTGTGGGTTTGTTTGTTTGTTTGTTTGTTTGTTGGTTTGTTCGTTTGTTCGTTTGTTCGTTTGTTCGTTTGTTGGTTTGTTGGTTTGTTGGTTTGTTGGTTTGTTTTTTTGTTGGTTACTTGGTTTGTTGGTTTGTTGGTTTGTTGGTTTGTTGGTTTGTTGGCTTGTTGGCTTGTTAGTTTGTTAGTTTGTTCGTTTGTTGGCTTGTTGGCTTGTTGGTTTGTTGTTTTGTTGGTTTGTTGGTTTGTTGGTTTGTTGGTTTGTTGGTTTGTCCGTTTGTCCGTTTGTTGGTGTGTTGGTGTGTTGATTTGTTGGCTTGTTGGTTTGTTGGTTTTGTGGTTTGTTTGCTTGTTGGTTTGTTGGTTTGTTACTTTGTTCGTCTGTTGGCTTGTGGGTTTGTTGGCTTGTTGGCTTGTTGTTTTGTTGGTTTGTTGGCTTGTTGGCTTGTTGGTTTGTTGGTTTGTTGGTTTGTTGGTTTGTTGGTTTGTTGGTTTGTTGGTTTGTTAGTTTGTTGGTTTGTTGGTTTGTTGGTTTGTTGGTTTGTTGGTTTGTTGGTTTGTTGGTTTGTTCGTTTGTTGGTTTGTTTTTTTGTTGGTTTGTTGGTTTGTTGGTTTGTTCGTTTGTTGGTTTGTTGGTTTGTTGGTTTGTTTGTTTGTTAGTTTGTTCGTTTGTTGGTTTGTTCGTTTGTTCGTTTGTTCGTTTGTTCGTTTGTTCGTTTGTTCGTTTGTTGGTTTGTTGGTTTGTTGGTTTGTTTTTTTTGTTGGTTACTTGGTTTGTTGGTTTGTTGGTTTGTTGGTTTGTTGGCTTGTTGGTTTGTTGGTTTGTTGATTTGTTTGTTTGTTGGTTTGTTGGTTTGTTGGTTTGTTGGTTTGTTGGTTTGTTGGTTTGTTGGTTTGTTGGTTTATTGGTTTGTTGGTTTGTTGGTTTGTTGGCTTGTTGGTTTGTTGGTTTGTTGGTTTGTTGGTTTGTTGGTTTGTTGGTTTGTTGGTTTGTTCGTTTGTTGGTTTGTTGTTTTGTTGGTTTGTTGGTTTGTTGGTTTGTTGGTTTGTTGGTTTGTTTGTTTGTTGGTTTGTTGGTTTGTTTGTTTGTTAGTTTGTTCGTTTGTTGGTTTGTTCGTTTGTTCGTTTGTTCATTTGTTCGTTTGTTGGTTTGTTGGTTTGTTGGTTTGTTTTTTTTTTGGTTACTTGGTTTGTTGGTTTGTTGGTTTGTTGGTTTGTTGGTTTGTTGGCTTGTTGGTTTGTTGGTTTGTTGATTTGTTTTGTTTGTTGGTTTGTTGGTTTGTTGATTTGTTGGTTTGTTGGTTTGTAGGTTTGTTGGTTTGTTGGTTTGTTGGTTTATTGGTTTGTTGGTTTGTTGGTTTGTTGGCTTGTTGGCTTGTTGGTTTGTTGGTTTGTTCGTTTGTTGGTTTGTTGGTTTGTTGGTTTGTTGGTTTGTTGGTTTGTTGGTTTGTTGGTTTGTTTGTTTGTTGGTTTGTTGGTTTGTTGGCATGTTGGTTTGTTGGCTTGTTGGCTTGTTGGTTTGTTAGTTTGTTCGTTTGTTGGTTTGCTGATTTGTTAATTTGTTGTTTGTTGGCTTGTTAGTTTGTTATTTTGTTGGCTTGTTGGCTTGTTGGTTTGTTGGTTTGTTGGTTTGTTGGCTTGTTGGTTTGTTGGTTTGTGGGTTTGTTGGTTTGTTGGTTTCTTTGTTTGTTGGTTTGTTGGTTTGTTTGTTGGTTGGTTTGTTTGTTTGTTGGTTTGTTGGTTTGTTGGTTTGTTGGCTTGTTTGTTTATTGGTTTGTTGGCTTGTTGGTTTGTTGGTTTTTTGGTTTGTTGGTTTGTTGATTTGTTCGTTTGTTGGTTTGTTGGTTTGTTGGCTTGTTGGCTTGTTGGTTTGTTGGTTTGTTGGCCTGTTGGTTTGTTGGTTTGTTGGTTTGTTGGTTTGTTGGTTTGTTCGTTTGTTGGTTTGTTTGTTTGTTGGTTTGTTGGTTTGTTGGTTTGTTGGCTTGTTGGTTTGTTGGTTTGTTGATTTGTTTGTTTGTTGGTTTGTTGGTTTGTTGGTTTGTTGGTTTGTTGGTTTGTTGGTTTGTTGGTTTGTTGGTTTGTTGGTTTATTGGTTTGTTGGTTTGTTGGTTTGTTGGCTTGTTGGCTTGTTGGTTTGTTGGTTTGTTCGTTTGTTGGTTTGTTGGTTTGTTGGTTTGTTGGTTTGTTGGTTTGTTGGTTTGTTGGTTTGTTTGTTTGTTGGTTTGTTGGTTTGTTGGCATGTTGGTTTGTTGGCTTGTTGGCTTGTTGGTTTGTTAGTTTGTTCGTTTGTTGGTTTGCTGATTTGTTAATTTGTTGTTTGTTGGCTTGTTAGTTTGTTATTTTGTTGGCTTGTTGGCTTATTGGTTTGTTGGTTTGTTGGTTTGTTGGCTTGTTGGTTTGTTGGTTTGTGGGTTTGTTGGTTTGTTGGTTTCTTTGTTTGTTGGTTTGTTGGTTTGTTTGTTGGTTGGTTTGTTTGTTTGTTGGTTTGTTGGTTTGTTGGTTTGTTGGCTTGTTTGTTTATTGGTTTGTTGGCTTGTTGGTTTGTTGCTTTTTGGTTTGTTGGTTTGTTGATTTGTTCGTTTGTTGGTTTGTTGGTTTGTTGGCTTGTTGGCTTGTTGGTTTGTTGGTTTGTTGGTTTGTTGGTTTGTTGGTTTGTTGGTTTGTTGGTTTGTTCGTTTGTTGGTTTGTTGTTTTGTTGGTTTGTTGGTTTGTTGGTTTGTTGGTTTGTTGGTTTGTTGGTTTGTTGGTTTGTTGGTTTGTTTGTTTGTTGGTTTGTTGGTTTGTTTGTTTGTTAGTTTGTTCGTTTGTTGGTTTGTTCGTTTGTTCGTTTGTTCATTTGTTCGTTTGTTGGTTTGTTGGTTTGTTGGTTTGTTTTTTTTGTTGGTTACTTGGTTTGTTGGTTTGTTTGTTTGTTGGTTTGTTGGTTTGTTGGCTTGTTGGTTTGTTGGTTTGTTGATTTGTTTGTTTGTTGGTTTGTTGGTTTGTTGGTTTGTTGGTTTGTTGGTTTGTTGGTTTGTTGGTTTGTTGGTTTGTTGGTTTATTGGTTTGTTGGTTTGTTGGTTTGTTGGCTTGTTGGCTTGTTGGTTTGTTGGTTTGTTCGTTTGTTGGTTTGTTGGTTTGTTGGTTTGTTGGTTTGTTGGTTTGTTGGTTTGTTGGTTTGTTTGTTTGTTGGTTTGTTGGTTTGTTGGCATGTTGGTTTGTTGGCTTGTTGGCTTGTTGGTTTGTTAATTTGTTCGTTTGTTGGTTTGCTGATTTGTTAATTTCTTGTTTGTTGGCTTGTTAGTTTGTTATTTTGTTGGCTTGTTGGCTTGTTGGTTTGTTGGTTTGTTGGTTTGTTGGCTTGTTGGTTTGTTGGTTTATGGGTTTGTTGGTTTGTTGGTTTCTTTGTTTGTTGGTTTGTTGGTTTGTTTGTTGGTTGGTTTGTTTGTTTGTTGGTTTGTTGGTTTGTTGGTTTGTTGGCTTGTTTGTTTATTGGTTTGTTGGCTTGTTGGTTTGTTGGTTTTTTGGTTTGTTGGTTTGTTGATTTGTTCGTTTGTTGGTTTGTTGGTTTGTTGGCTTGTTGGCTTGTTGGTTTGTTGGTTTGTTGGCCTGTTGGTTTGTTGGTTTGTTGGTTTGTTGGTTTGTTGGTTTGTTCGTTTGTTGGTTTGTTTGTTTGTTGGTTTTTTGGTTTGTTGGTTTGTTGGTTTGTTGGCTTGTTGGTTTGTTGGTTTGTTAGTTTGTTGGTGTGTTGGTGTGTTGATTTGTTGGCTTGTTGGTTTGTTGGTTTTGTGGTTTGTTTGCTTGTTGGTTTGTTGGTTTGTTAGTTTGTTCGTCTGTTGGCTTGTGGGTTTGTGGCTTGTTGGTTTGTTGGTTTGTTGCTTTGTTGGTTTGTTGGTTTGTTGGTTTGTTGGTTTGTTGTTTGTTGGTTTGTTGGTTTGTTGGTTTGTTGGTTTGTTGGTTTGTTGGTTTGTTGGTTTATTGGTTTGTTGGTTTGTTGGTTTGTTGGCTTGTTGGCTTGTTGGTTTGTTGGTTTGTTCGTTTGTTGGTTTGTTGGTTTGTTGGTTTGTTGGTTTGTTGGTTTGTTGGTTTGTTGGTTTGTTGGTTTGTTTGTTTGTTGGTTTGTTGGTTTGTTGGCATGTTGGTTTGTTGGCTTGTTGGCTTGTTGGTTTGTTAATTTGTTCGTTTGTTGGTTTGCTGATTTGTTAATTTCTTGTTTGTTGGCTTGTTAGTTTGTTATTTTGTTGGCTTGTTGGCTTGTTGGTTTGTTGGTTTGTTGGTTTGTTGGCTTGTTGGTTTGTTGGTTTATGGGTTTGTTGGTTTGTTGGTTTCTTTGTTTGTTGGTTTGTTGGTTTGTTTGTTGGTTGGTTTGTTTGTTTGTTGGTTTGTTGGTTTGTTGGTTTGTTGGCTTGTTTGTTTATTGGTTTGTTGGCTTGTTGGTTTGTTGGTTTTTTGGTTTGTTGGTTTGTTGATTTGTTCGTTTGTTGGTTTGTTGGTTTGTTGGCTTGTTGGCTTGTTGGTTTGTTGGTTTGTTGGCCTGTTGGTTTGTTGGTTTGTTGGTTTGTTGGTTTGTTGGTTTGTTCGTTTGTTGGTTTGTTTGTTTGTTGGTTTTTTGGTTTGTTGGTTTGTTGGTTTGTTGGCTTGTTGGTTTGTTGGTTTGTTAGTTTGTTGGTGTGTTGGTGTGTTGATTTGTTGGCTTGTTGGTTTGTTGGTTTTGTGGTTTGTTTGCTTGTTGGTTTGTTGGTTTGTTAGTTTGTTCGTCTGTTGGCTTGTGGGTTTGTGGCTTGTTGGTTTGTTGGTTTGTTGCTTTGTTGGTTTGTTGGTTTGTTGGTTTGTTGGTTTGTTGTTTGTTGGTTTGTTGGTTTGTTGGTTTGTTGGTTTGTTGGTTTGTAGGTTTGTTGATTTGTTCGTTTGTTGGTTTGTTGGTTTGTTGGTTTGTTGGCTTGTTGGCTTGTTGGTTTGTTGGCTTGTTGGTTTGTTGGTTTGTTGGTTTGTTGGTTTGTTGGTTTGTTGGTTTGTTGGTTTGTTGGTTTGTTGGTTTGTTGGTTTGCTAGTTTGTTGGTTTGTTGGTTTGTTGGTTTGTTAGTTTGTTGGTTTGTTGGTTTGTTGGTTTGTTGGTTTGTTGGTTTGTTGGTTTGTTCGTTTGTTGGTTTGTTTGTTTGTTTGTTTGTTGGTTTGTTGGTTTGTTCGCTTGTTGGTTTGTTGAATTGTTGGTTTGTTCGTTTGTTGGTTTGTTGGTTTGTTGGTTTGTTGGTTTGTTGGTTTGTTGGTTTGTTTGTTTGTTTGTTTGTTGGTTTGTTCGTTTGTTGGTTTGTTCGTTTGTTCGTTTGTTGGTTTGTTTTTCTGTTGGTTTGTTGGTTTGTTGGCTTGTTGGCTTGTTCGTTTGTTGGCTTGTTGGTTTGTTGGCTTGTTGGCTTGATGGTTTGTTGGTTTGTTGGTTTGTTGGTTTGTTGGTTTGTATGTTTGTTGGTTTGATAGTTTGTTCGTTTGTTGGTGTGTTGGTGTGTTGATTTGTTGGCTTGTTGGTTTGTTGGTCTTGTGGTTTGTTGTCTTGTTGGTTTGTTGGTTTGTTGGTTTGTTCGTTTGTTGGCTTGTTGGTTGGTAGGCTTTTTGGCTAGTTGTTTTGTTGGTTTGTTGGTTTGCCGGTTTGTTGGTTTGTTGGTTTGTTGCTTTGTTGGCTTGTTGGCTTGTTGGTTTGTTGGTTTGTGCGTTTGTTGGCTTGTTGGCTTGTTGGTTTGTTGGTTTGTTGGTTTGTTGGTTTGTTGGCTTGTTGGTTTGTTGGTTTGTTAGTTTGTTGGTGTGTTGGTGTGTTGATTTGTTGGTTTTGTGGTTTGTTGGCTCGTTGGTTTGTTGGTTTGTTGGTTTGTTCGTTTGTTGGCTTGTTGGTTTGTAGGCTTGTTGGCTAGTTGGTTTGTTGGTTTGTTGGTTTGCCGGTTTGTTGGTTTGTTGGTTTGTTGCTTTGTTGGCTTGTTGGCTTGTTGGTTTGTTGGTTTGTGCGTTTGTTGGCTTGTTGGTTTGTTGGTTTGTTGGTTTGTGGTTTGTTGGTTTGTTGGTTTGTTGGTTTGTTGGTTTGTTGGTTTGTTGGTTTGTTGGCTTGTTGGTTTGTGGGTTTTTGGGTTTGTTTGTTTGTTTGTTTGTTTGTTGGTTTGTTCGTTTGTTCGTTTGTTCGTTTGTTGGTTTGTTGGTTTGTTGGTTTGTTGGTTTGTTTTTTTGTTGGTTACTTGGTTTGTTGGTTTGTTGGTTTGTTGGTTTGTTGGCTTGTTGGTTTGTTTGTTTGTTTGTTTGTTTGTTTGTTGGTTTGTTGGTTTGTTGGTTTGTTGGTTTGTTGGTTTGTTGGTTTGTTGGTTTGTTGGTTTATTGGTTTGTTGGTATGTTGGTTTGTTGGCTTGTTGGCTTGTTGGTTTGTTGGTTTGTTCGTTTGTTGGTTTGTTGGTTTGTTGGTTTGTTGGTTTGTTGGTTTGTTGGTTTGTTTGTTTGTTGGTTTGTTGGTTTCTTGGCTTGTTGGTTTGGTGGCTTGTTGGCTTGTTGGTTTGTTAGTATGTTCGTTTGTAGGTTTGCTGGTTTGTTAATTTGTTGGTGTGTTAGGTTGTTGGTTTGTTATTTTGTTGGCTTGTTGGTTTGTTGGTTTGTTGGTTTGTTGGCTTGTTGGTTTGTTGGTTTGTTGGTTTGTTGGTTTGTTGGTTTGTTTGTTTGTTGGCTTGTTGGCTTGTTGGCTTGTTGGTTTGTTGTTTTGTTGGTTTGTTGGTTTGTTGGTTTGTTGGTTTGTTGGTTTGTTGGCTTGTTGGCTTGTTGGCTTGTTAGTTTATTAGTTTGTTCGTTTGTTGGTTTGTTGGTTTGTTGGTTTGTTCATTTGTTGGTTTGTTGGTTTGCTGGTTTGTTGGTTGGTTGGTTTGTTGGTTTTTTGGTTTTTTTCGTTTACATATTTGTTGGTTTGTTGGTTTGTTGGTTTGTTCGTTTGTTGGTTTGTTCGTTTGTTGGTTTGTTGGATTGTTGGCTTGTGGCTTGTTGGTTTGTTGGTTTGTTGGTTTGTTGGTTGGTTCGTTTGTTGGTTTGTTGGTTTGTTGGCTTGTTGGCTTGTTGGCTTGTTGGTTGGTTGGTTTGTTGGTTTGTTGGTTTGTTGGCTTGTTAGTTTGGTGGTTTGTTGGTTTGTTGGTTTGTTGGTTTGTTCGTTTGCTGGTTTGTTGGTTTGTTGGTTTGTTGGCTTGTTGGTTTGTTGGTTTGTTCGTTTGTTCGTTTGTTGGTTTGTTGCTTTCTTGGTTTGTTCGTTTGTTGGCTTGTCGGTTAGTTGGTTTGTTGGCTTGTTGGTTTGCTGGTTTGTTGGTTTGTTAGTTTGTTGTTTTTTGGTTTGTTGGTTTGTTGGTTTGTTGGTTTGTTGGTTTGTTGGTTTGTTGGTTTGTTGGCTTGTTGGCTTGTTGGTTTGTTGGTTTTTTGGCTTCTTGGTTTGTTGGATTGTTGGTTTGTTGGTTTGTTGGTTTGTTGGTTTTTGGTTTGTTCGTTTGTTGGATTGTTGGTTTGTTGGCTTGTTGGTTTGTTGGTTTGTTGGTTTGTTGGTTTGTTGGTTTGTTGGCTTGTTGGCTTGTTGGCTTGTTGGCTAGTTGGTTTGTTGGTTTGTTCGTTTGTTGGTTTGTTGGTTTGTTGGTTTGTTGGTTTGTTGGTTTGTTCGTTTGTTGGTTTGTTGGTTTGTTTGTTTGTTGGTTTGTTGGTTTGTTGGTTTGTTGGCTTGTTAGTTTGTTGGTTTGTTTGTTTGTTGGCTTGTTGGCTTGTTGGTTTGTTGGCTTGTTGGCTTGTTGGTTTGTTGGTTTGTTCGTTTGTTGTTTTGCTGGCTTATTGGTTTGTTGGTTTGTTGATTTGTTGGTTTGTTGGTTTGTTGGTTTGTTTGTTTGTTGGTTTGTTGGTTTGTTGGTTTGTTGGTTTGTTGGTTTGTTGGTTTGTTGGTTTGTTGGTTTGTTGGTTTGTTGGTTTGTTCGTTTATTGGTTTATTGGTTTGTTGGTTTGTTGGTTTGTTGGTTTGTTGGTTTGTTGGCTTGTTGGCTTGTTGGTTTGTTGGTTTGTTGGTTTGTTGGTTTGTTGGTTTGTTAGTTTGTTGGTTTGTTGGTTTGTTGGCTTGTTGGCTTGTTGGTTTGTTGGCTTGTTGGCTTGTTGGTTTGTTGGTTTGTTGGTTTGTTGGTTTGTTGGCTTGTTGGCTTGTTGGGTTGTTGGTTTGTTGTTCTGTTGGTTTGTTCGTTTTTTGGTTTGTTGGCTTGCTGGTTTGTTGGTTTGTTGGCTTGTTGGTTTGTTGGTTTGGTGGTTTGTTGGTTTGTTGGTTTGTTGATTTGTTGGTTTGTCGGTTTGTTGGCTTGTTGGTTTGTTGGTTTGTTGTTTTATTGGTTTGTTGGTTTGTTGGTTTGTTGGTTTGTTGGTTTGTTGGCTTGTTGGCTTGTTGGCTTGTTGGCTTGTTGGCTTGTTGGTTTGTTGGTTTGTTGGTTTGTTGGTTTGTTGGTTTGTTTTGTTGTTGATTTGTTGGTTTGTTGGTTTGTTGGTTTGTTGGCTTGTTGGCTTGTTGGTTTGTTGGTTAGTTGGTTTGTTGGTTTGTTGGTTTGTTGGTTTGTTGGTTTGTTCGTTTGTTGGTTTGTTGGTTTGTTAATTTGTTGGTTTGTTGGCTTGTTGGCTTGTTGGTTTGTTGGTTTGTTGGTTTGTTGGTTTGTTAGTTTGTTGGTTTGTTGGTTTGTTGGCTTGTTGGCTTGTTGGTTTGTTGGCTTGTTGGTTTGTTGGTTTGTTGGTTTGTTCGTTTGTTGGTTTGTTGGCTTGTTGGCTTGTTGGTTTGTTGGTTTGTTGTTTTGTTGGTTTGTGGGTTTGTGGGTTTGTTTGTTTGTTTGTTTGTTTGTTGGTTTGTTCGTTTGTTCGTTTGTTCGTTTGTTCGTTTGTTCGTTTGTTGGTTTGTTGGTTTGTTGGTTTGTTGGTTTGTTTTTTTGTTGGTTACTTGGTTTGTTGGTTTGTTGGTTTGTTGGTTTGTTGGTTTGTTGGCTTGTTGGTTTGTTTGTTTGTTTGTTTGTTGGTTTGTTGGTTTGTTGGTTTGTTGGTTTGTGGTTTGTTGGTTTGTTGGTTTGTTGGTTTGTTGGTTTGTTGGTTTGTTGGTTTGTTGGCTTGTTGGTTTGTGGGTTTGTGGGTTTGGTTGTTTGTTTGTTTGTTTGTTGGTTTGTTCGTTTGTTCGTTTGTTGGTTTGTTGGTTTGTTGGTTTGTTGGTTTGTTGGTTTGTTGGTTTGTTTTTTTGTTGGTTACTTGGTTTGTTGGTTTGTTGGTTTGTTGGTTTGTTGGTTTGTTGGCTTGTTGGTTTGTTTGTTTGTTTGTTTGTTGGTTTGTTGGTTTGTTGGTTTGTTGGTTTGTTGGTTTGTTGGTTTGTTGGTTTGTTGGTTTGTTGGTTTATTGGTTTGTTGGTATGTTGGTTTGTTGGCTTGTTGGCTTGTTGGTTTGTTGGTTTGTTCGTTTGTTGGTTTGTTGGTTTGTTGGTTTGTTGTTTTGTTGGTTTGTTGGTTTGTTTGTTTGTTGGTTTGTTGGTTTCTTGGCTTGTTGGTTTGGTGGCTTGTTGGCTTGTTGGTTTGTTAGTATGTTCGTTTGTAGGTTTGCTGGTTTGTTAATTTGTTGGTTTGTTAGGTTGTTGGTTTGTTATTTTGTTGGCTTGTTGGTTTATTGGTTTGTTGGTTTGTTGGCTTGTTGGTTTGTTGGTTTGTTGGTTTGTTGGTTTGTTGGTTTGTTTGTTTGTTGGCTTGTTGGCTTGTTGGTTTGTTGTTTTGTTGGTTTGTTGGTTTGTTGGTTTGTTGGTTTGTTGGTTTGTTGGCTTGTTGGCTTGTTGGCTTGTTAGTTTATTGGTTTGTTCGTTTGTTGGTTTGTTGGTTTGTTGGTTTGCTGGTTTGTTGGTTGGTTGGTTTGTTGGTTTTTTGGTTTTTTTCGTTTACATATTTGTTGGTTTGTTGGTTTGTTGGTTTGTTCGTTTGTTGGTTTGTTCGTTTGTTGGTTTGTTGGATTGTTGGCT
The DNA here is from genome assembly GCA_958298945.1 of Atherix ibis. Lineage (NCBI taxonomy): Eukaryota > Metazoa > Arthropoda > Insecta > Diptera > Athericidae > Atherix > Atherix ibis. Next base: position 2,522,023 of record OY282608.1, read on the forward strand.
TGTGGCTTGTTGGTTTGTTGGTTTGTTGGTTTGTTGGTTGGTTCGTTTGTTGGTTTGTTGGTTTGTTGGCTTGTTGGCTTGTTGGCTTGTTGGTTGGTTGGTTTGTTGGTTTGTTGGTTTGTTGGCTTGTTAGTTTGGTGGTTTGTTGGTTTGTTGGTTTGTTGGTTTGTTCGTTTGCTGGTTTGTTGGTTTGTTGGTTTGTTGGCTTGTTGATTTGTTGGTTTGTTCGTTTGTTCGTTTGTTGGTTTGTTGCTTTCTTGGTTTGTTCGTTTGTTGGCTTGTCGGTTAGTTGGTTTGTTGGCTTGTTGGTTTGCTGGTTTGTTGGTTTGTTAGTTTGTTGTTTTTTGGTTTGTTGGTTTGTTCGTTTGTTGGTTTGTTGGTTTGTTGGTTTGTTGGTTTGTTGGCGTGTTGGCTTGTTGGTTTGTTGGTTTTTTGGCTTCTTGGTTTGTTGGATTGTTGGTTTGTTGGTTTGTTGGTTTGTTGGTTTTTGGTTTGTTCGTTTGTTGGATTGTTGGTTTGTTGGCTTGTTGGTTTGTTGGTTTGTTGGTTTGTTGGTTTGTTGGTTTGTTGGCTTGTTGGCTTGTTGGCTAGTTGGTTTGTTGGTTTGTTCGTTTGTTGGTTTGTTGGTTTGTTGGTTTGTTGGTTTGTTGGTTTGTTCGTTTGTTGGTTTGTTGGTTTGTTTGTTTGTTTGTTTGTTGGTTTGTTGGTTTGTTGGTTTGTTGGTTTGTTGGCTTGTTGGTTTGTTGGTTTGTTGGTTTGTTGGTTTGTTGGTTTGTTGGTTTGTTGGTTTGTTCGTTTATTGGTTTATTGGTTTGTTGGTTTGTTGGTTTGTTGGTTTGTTGGTTTGTTGGCTTGTTGGCTTGTTGGTTTGTTGGTTTGTTGGTTTGTTGGTTTGTTGGTTTGTTAGTTTGTTGGTTTGTTGGTTTGTTGGCTTGTTGGCTTGTTGGTTTGTTGGCTTGTTGGCTTGTTGGTTTGTTGGTTTGTTCGTTTGTTGGTTTGCTGGCTTATTGGTTTGTTGGTTTGTTGATTTGTTGGTTTGTTGGTTTGTTGGTTTGTTGGTTTGTTGGTTTGTTGGTTTGTTGGTTTTTTGGTTTGTTGGTTTGTTGGCTTGGTGGCTTGTTGGGTTGTTGGTTTGTTGTTCTGTTGGTTTGTTCGTTTTTTGGTTTGTTGGCTTGCTGGTTTGTTGGTTTGTTGGCTTGTTGGTTTGTTGGTTTGTTGGTTTGTTGGTTTGTTGGTTTGTTGATTTGTTGGTTTGTCGGTTTGTTGGCTTGTTGGTTTGTTGGTTTGTTGTTTTATTGGTTTGTTGGTTTGTTGGTTTGTTGGTTTGTTGGTTTGTTGGCTTGTTGGCTTGTTCGCTTGTTGGCTTGTTGGTTTGTTGGTTTGTTGGTTTGTTGGTTTGTTGGTTTGTTTTGTTGTTGATTTGTTGGTTTGTTGGTTTGTTGGCTTGTTGGTTTGTTGATTTGTTGGTTTGTCGGTTTGTTGGCTTGTTGGTTTGTTGGTTTGTTGTTTTATTGGTTTGTTGGTTTGTTGGTTTGTTGGTTTGTTGGTTTGTTGGTTTGTTGGTTTGTTGGTTTGTTGGTTTGTTGGTTTGGTGGTTTGTTGGTTTGTTGGTTTGTTGATTTGTTGGTTTGTCGGTTTGTTGGCTTGTTGGTTTGTTGGTTTGTTGTTTTATTGGTTTGTTGGTTTGTTGGTTTGTTGGTTTGTTGGTTTGTTGGCTTGTTGGCTTGTTGGCTTGTTGGCTTGATGGTTTGTTGGTTTGTTGGTTTGTTGGTTTGTTGGTTTGTTTTGTTGTTGATTTGTTGGTTTGTTGGTTTGTTGGTTTGTTGGCTTGTTGGCTTGTTGGTTTGTTGGTTAGTTGGTTTGTTGGTTTGTTGGTTTGTTGGTTTGTTGGTTTGTTCGTTTGTTGGTTTGTTGGTTTGTTAATTTGTTGGTTTGTTGGCTTGTTGGCTTGTTGGTTTGTAGGTTTGTTGGTTTGTTGGTTTGTTAGTTTGTTGGTTTGTTGGTTTGTTGGTTTGTTGGTTTGTTTTGTTGTTGATTTGTTGGTTTGTTGGTTTGTTGGTTTGTTGGCTTGTTGGTTTGTTGATTTGTTGGTTTGTCGGTTTGTTGGCTTGTTGGTTTGTTGGTTTGTTGTTTTATTGGTTTGTTGGTTTGTTGGTTTGTTGGTTTGTTGGTTTGTTGGTTTGTTGGTTTGTTGGTTTGGTGGTTTGTTGGTTTGTTGGTTTGTTGATTTGTTGGTTTGTCGGTTTGTTGGCTTGTTGGTTTGTTGGTTTGTTGTTTTATTGGTTTGTTGGTTTGTTGATTTGTTGGTTTGTTCGTTTGTTGGTTTGTTGGTTTGTTTGTTTGTTTGTTTGTTGGTTTGTTGGTTTGTTGGTTTGTTGGTTTGTTGGCTTGTTGGTTTGTTGGTTTGTTGGTTTGTTGGTTTGTTGGTTTGTTGGTTTGTTGGTTTGTTCGTTTATTGGTTTATTGGTTTGTTGGTTTGTTGGTTTGTTGGTTTGTTGGTTTGTTGGCTTGTTGGCTTGTTGGTTTGTTGGTTTGTTGGTTTGTTGGTTTGTTGGTTTGTTAGTTTGTTGGTTTGTTGGTTTGTTGGCTTGTTGGCTTGTTGGTTTGTTGGCTTGTTGGCTTGTTGGTTTGTTGGTTTGTTCGTTTGTTGGTTTGCTGGCTTATTGGTTTGTTGGTTTGTTGATTTGTTGGTTTGTTGGTTTGTTGGTTTGTTGGTTTGTTGGTTTGTTGGTTTGTTGGTTTGTTGGTTTGTTGGTTTGTTGGCTTGGTGGCTTGGTGGCTTGTTGGGTTGTTGGTTTGTTGTTCTGTTGGTTTGTTCGTTTTTTGGTTTGTTGGCTTGCTGGTTTGTTGGTTTGTTGGCTTGTTGGTTTGTTGGTTTGTTGGTTTGTTGGTTTGTTGGTTTGTTGATTTGTTGGTTTGTCGGTTTGTTGGCTTGTTGGTTTGTTGGTTTGTTGTTTTATTGGTTTGTTGGTTTGTTGGTTTGTTGGTTTGTTGGTTTGTTGGCTTGTTGGCTTGTTCGCTTGTTGGCTTGTTGGTTTGTTGGTTTGTTGGTTTGTTGGTTTGTTGGTTTGTTTTGTTGTTGATTTGTTGGTTTGTTGGTTTGTTGGTTTGTTGGCTTGTTGGTTTGTTGATTTGTTGGTTTGTCGGTTTGTTGGCTTGTTGGTTTGTTGGTTTGTTGTTTTATTGGTTTGTTGGTTTGTTGGTTTGTTGGTTTGTTGGTTTGTTGGTTTGTTGGTTTGTTGGTTTGTTGGTTTGTTGGTTTGGTGGTTTGTTGGTTTGTTGGTTTGTTGATTTGTTGGTTTGTCGGTTTGCTGGCTTATTGGTTTGTTGGTTTGTTGATTTGTTGGTTTGTTGGTTTGTTGGTTTGTTGGTTTGTTGGTTTGTTGGTTTGTTGGTTTGTTGGTTTGTTGGTTTGTTGGCTTGGTGGCTTGTTGGGTTGTTGGTTTGTTGTTCTGTTGGTTTGTTCGTTTTTTGGTTTGTTGGCTTGCTGGTTTGTTGGTTTGTTGGCTTGTTGGTTTGTTGGTTTGTTGGTTTGTTGGTTTGTTGGTTTGTTGATTTGTTGGTTTGTCGGTTTGTTGGCTTGTTGGTTTGTTGGTTTGTTGTTTTATTGGTTTGTTGGTTTGTTGGTTTGTTGGTTTGTTGGTTTGTTGGCTTGTTGGCTTGTTCGCTTGTTGGCTTGTTGGTTTGTTGGTTTGTTGGTTTGTTGGTTTGTTGGTTTGTTTTGTTGTTGATTTGTTGGTTTGTTGGTTTGTTGGCTTGTTGGTTTGTTGATTTGTTGGTTTGTCGGTTTGTTGGCTTGTTGGTTTGTTGGTTTGTTGTTTTATTGGTTTGTTGGTTTGTTGGTTTGTTGGTTTGTTGGTTTGTTGGTTTGTTGGTTTGTTGGTTTGTTGGTTTGTTGGTTTGGTGGTTTGTTGGTTTGTTGGTTTGTTGATTTGTTGGTTTGTCGGTTTGTTGGCTTGTTGGTTTGTTGGTTTGTTGTTTTATTGGTTTGTTGGTTTGTTGGTTTGTTGGTTTGTTGGTTTGTTGGCTTGTTGGCTTGTTGGCTTGTTGGCTTGATGGTTTGTTGGTTTGTTGGTTTGTTGGTTTGTTGGTTTGTTTTGTTGTTGATTTGTTGGTTTGTTGGTTTGTTGGTTTGTTGGCTTGTTGGCTTGTTGGTTTGTTGGTTAGTTGGTTTGTTGGTTTGTTGGTTTGTTGGTTTGTTGGTTTGTTCGTTTGTTGGTTTGTTGGTTTGTTAATTTGTTGGTTTGTTGGCTTGTTGGCTTGTTGGTTTGTAGGTTTGTTGGTTTGTTGGTTTGTTAGTTTGTTGGTTTGTTGGTTTGTTGGTTTGTTGGTTTGTTTTGTTGTTGATTTGTTGGTTTGTTGGTTTGTTGGTTTGTTGGCTTGTTGGTTTGTTGATTTGTTGGTTTGTCGGTTTGTTGGCTTGTTGGTTTGTTGGTTTGTTGTTTTATTGGTTTGTTGGTTTGTTGGTTTGTTGGTTTGTTGGTTTGTTGGTTTGTTGGTTTGTTGGTTTGGTGGTTTGTTGGTTTGTTGGTTTGTTGATTTGTTGGTTTGTCGGTTTGTTGGCTTGTTGGTTTGTTGGTTTGTTGTTTTATTGGTTTGTTGGTTTGTTGATTTGTTGGTTTGTTCGTTTGTTGGTTTGTTGGTTTGTTTGTTTGTTTGTTTGTTGGTTTGTTGGTTTGTTGGTTTGTTGGTTTGTTGGCTTGTTGGTTTGTTGGTTTGTTGGTTTGTTGGTTTGTTGGTTTGTTGGTTTGTTGGTTTGTTCGTTTATTGGTTTATTGGTTTGTTGGTTTGTTGGTTTGTTGGTTTGTTGGCTTGTTGGCTTGTTGGTTTGTTGGTTTGTTGGTTTGTTGGTTTGTTGGTTTGTTGGTTTGTTGGTTTGTTGGCTTGTTGGCTTGTTGGTTTGTTGGCTTGTTGGTTTGTTGGTTTGTTGGTTTGTTGGTTTGTTGGTTTGTTGGCTTGTTGGCTTGTTGGTTTGTTGGTTTGTTGTTTTGTTGGTTTGTTCGTTTTTTGGTTTGTTGGCTTGCTGGTTTGTTGGTTTGTTGGCTTGTTGGTTTGTTGGTTTGTTGGTTTGTTGGATTGTTGATATGTTGGTTTGTTGGTTTGTTGGCTTGTTGGCTTGTTGGTTTGTTGGTTTATTGGTTTTTTGGTTTGTTGGTTTGTTGGTTTTTTGGCTTGTTGGCTTGTTGGCTTGTTGGCTTGTTGGTTTGTTGGTTTGTTGGTTTGTTGGTTTGTTGGTTTGTTTTGTTGTTGATTTGTTCGTTTGTTGGTTTGTTGGTTTGTTGGTTTGTTGGTTTGTTGGCTTGTTGGTTTGTTGGTTTGTTGGTTTGTTGGTTTGTTGGTTTGTTGGTTTGTTGGTTTGTTGGTTTGTTCGTTTGTTGGTTTGTTGGTTTGTTAATTTGTGGGTTTGTTGGCTTGTTGGCTTGTTGGTTTGTTGGTTTGTTAGTTTGTTGCTTTGTTGGTTTGTTGGCTTGTTGGCTTGTTGGTTTGTTGGCTTGTCGGCTTGTTGGTTTGTTGGTTTGTTCGTTTGTTGGTTTGTTGGCTTATGGGTTTGTTGGTTTGTTGGTTTGTTGGTTTGTTGGTTTGTTGGTTTGTTGGCTTGTTGGCTTGTTGGTTTGTTGGTTTGTTGTTTTGTTGGTTTGTTAGTTTTTTGATTTGTTAGCTTGCTGGTTTGTTGGTTTGTTGGCTTGTTGGTTTGTTGGTTTGTTGGTTTGTTGGTTTGTTGGTTTGTTGGTTTGTTGGTTTGTTGGTTTGTTGGCTTGTTGGCTTGTTGGTTTGTTGGTTTGTTGGTTTGTTGGTTTGTTGGTTTGTTGGTTTGTTGGTTTGTTGGCTTGTTGGCTTGTTGGCTTGTTGGTTTGTTGGTTTTGTTCGTTTGTTGGTTTGTTGGTTTGTTGGTTTGTTGGTTTGTTGGTTTGTTGGTTTGTTGGTTTGTTGGTTTGTTGGTTTGTTGGTTTGTTAGTTTGTTGGTTTGTTGGTTTATTGGTTTGTTTTGTTGTTGATTTGTTCGTTTGTTGGTTTGTTGGTTTGTTGGTTTGTTGGCTTGTTGGTTTGTTGGTTTGTTGGCTTGTTGGCTTGTTGGTTTGTTGGTTTGTTGGTTTGTTGATTTGTTGGTTTGTTCGTTTGTTGGTTTGTTGGTTTGTTGATTTGTTGATTTGTTGGCTTGTTGGCTTGTTGGTTTGTTGGTGTGTTGGTTTGCTGGTTTGTTAGTTTGTTGGTTTGTTGGTTTGTTGGCTTGTTGGCTTGTTGGTTTGTTGGCTTGTTGGCTTGTAAGTTTGTTGGTTTGTTCGTTTGTTGGTTTGTTGGCTTATTGGTTTGTTGGCTTGTTGGCTTGTTGGTTTGTTAGTTTGTTGTTTTGTTGGTTTGTTCGTTTTGTTGGTTTGTTGGTTTGTTGGTTTGTTAATTTGTGGGTTTGTTGGCTTGTTGGTTTGTTGGTTTGTTAGTTTGTTGCTTTGTTGGTTTGTTGGCTTGTTGGCTTGTTGGTTTGTTGGCTTGTCGGCTTGTTGGTTTGTTGGTTTGTTCGTTTGTTGGTTTGTTGGCTTATGGGTTTGTTGGTTTGTTGGCTTGTTGGCTTGTTGGTTTGTTGGTTTGTTGTTTTGTTGGTTTGTTATTTTTTTGGTTTGTTAGCTTGCTGGTTTGTTGGTTTGTTTTCTTGTTGGTTTGTTGGTTTGTTGGTTTGTTGGTTTGTTGGTTTGTTGGTTTGTTGGTTTGTTGGCTTGTTGGCTTGTTGGTTTGTTGGTTTGTTGGTTTGTTGGTTTGTTGGTTTGTTGGTTTGTTGGTTTGTTGGCTTGTTGGCTTGTTGGCTTGTTGGTTTGTTGGTTTGTTGGTTTGTTGGTTTGTTGGTTTGTTAGGTTGTTGGTTTGTTGGTTTGTTGGCTTGTTGGCTTGTTGGTTTGTTGGCTTGTTGGCTTGTAAGTTTGTTGGTTTGTTGGTTTGTTGGTTTGTTGGCTTGTTGGCTTGTTGGTTTGTTAGTTTGTTGTTTTGTTGGTTTGTTCGTTTTTTGGTTTGTTGGCTTGCTGGTTTGTTGGTTTGTTGGTTTGTTGGTTTGTTGGCTTGTTGGCTTGTTGGTTTGTTGGTTTGTTGGTTTGTTGGTTTGTTGGTTTGTTGGTTTGTTGGTTTGTTGGTTTGTTGGCTTGTTGGCTTGTTGGCTTGTTGGTTTGTTGGTTTGTTGGTTTGTTGGTTTGTTGATTTGTTGGTTTGTTGGTTTGTTGGCTTGTTGGCTTGTTGGCTTGTTGGTTTGTTGGTTTGTTGGTTTGTTGGTTTGTTGGTTTGTTGGTTTGTTTTGTTGTTGATTTGTTCGCTTGTTGGTTGTTTGGTTTGTTGGTTTGTTGGTTTGTTGGTTTGTTGGTTTGTTGGCTTGTTGGCTTGTTGGCTTGTTGGTTTGTTGGTTTTGTTCGTTTGTTGGTTTGTTGGTTTTTTGGTTTGTTGGTTTGTTGGTTTGTTAGTTTGTTGATTTGTTGGTTTGTTCGTTTGTTGGTTTGTTGGTTTGTTGGTTTGTTGGCTTGCTGGTGTGTTGGTTTGTTCGTTTGTTCGTTTGTTCGTTTGTTCGTTTTTAAGTTTATTGGTGTGCTGGTTTGTTGGTTTTTTGGTTTGTTGGTTTGTTGGTTTGTTGGTTTGTTGGTTTGTTGGTTTGTTGGTTTGTTGGTTTGTTGGTTTTATGGTTTTTTGGTTTGTTGGTTTGTTGGTTTGTTGGCTTGTTGGTTTGTTGGTTTGTTGGTTTGTTGGTTTGTTGGCTTGTTGGCTTGTTGGTTTGCTGGCTTGTTGGTTTGTTGGTTTGTTGGTTTGTTGGTTTGTTGGTTTGTTGGTTTGTTGGTTTGTTGGTTTGTTGGTTTGCTGGTTTGTTGGTTTGTTGGTTTGCTGGTTTATTGGTTTGTTGGTTTGTTGGTTTGTTGGTTTGTTGGCTTGTTGGTTTGTTGGTTTGTTGGCTTGTTGGCTTGTAGGCTTGTTGGTTTGTTGGTTTGTTGGTTCGTTTGTGTGTTGGTTTGGTGGTTTGTTGGTTTGTTGGTTTGTTGGTTTGTTGGTTTGTTTGTTTGTTGGTTTGTTCGTTTGTTGGTTTGTTGGTTTATTGGTTTCTTGGCTTGTTGGCTTGTTGGTTTGTTGGTTTGTTTGCTTGTTGGTTTATTGTTTTGTTGGTTTGTTGGTTTGTTGGCTTGTTGGTTTGTTGGTTTGTTGACTTGTTGGTTTGTTGGTTTGTTGGTTGTTGATTTGTTGGTTTGTTGGTTTGTTCGTTTGTTGGCTTGTTGGTTTGTTGGCTTGTTGGTTTGTTGGATTGTTGGTTTGTTGGTTTGTTGGTTTGTTGGCTTGTTGGCTTGTTGGTTTGTTGGTTTGTTCGTTTGTTGGTTTGTTGGTTTGTTGGTTTGTTGGTTTGTTGGTTTGTTGGTTTGTTGGTTTGTTCGTTTGTTCGTTTATATGTTTGTTGGTTTATTGGTTTGTTGGTTTGTTGGTTTGTTGGTTTGTTGGTTTGTTGGCTTGTTGGCTTGTTGGTTTGTTGGTTTTTTCGTTTGTTGGTTTGTTGGTTTGTTGGTTTGTTGGTTTGTTCGTTTGTTGGTTTGTTGGTTTATTGGCTTATTGGTTTGTTGGTTTGTTGGTTTGTTGGTTTGTTGGTTTGTTGGTTTGTTGGTTTGTTGGTTTGTTGGTTTGTTGTTTTGTTGGCTTTTTGGCTTGTTGGTTTGTTGGTTTGTTGTTTTGTTGGTTTGTTCGTTTGTTGGTTTGTTCGTTTGTTGGTTTGTTCGTTTGTTGGTTTGTTCGTTTGTTGGTTTGTTGGTTTGTTGGTTTGTTGGTTTGTTGGTTTGTTGGTTTGTTCGTTTATTGGTTTGTTGGTTTGTTGGTTTGTTCGTTTGTTGATTTGTTGGTTTGTTGGTTTGTTGGCTTGTGGCTTGTTGGTTTGTTGGTTTGTTGGTTTGTTGGCTTGTTAATTTGTTGGTTTGTTGGTTTGTTGGTTTGTTGGTTTGTTGGTTTGCTGGTTTGTTGGTTTGTTGGCTTGTTGGCTTGTTGGTTTGTTAGTTTGGTGGCTTGTAGGCTTGTTGGTTTGTTGGTTTGTTGGTTTGTTGGCTTGTTGGTTTGTTGGTTTGTTGGTTTGTTGGTTCGTTTGTTTGTTGGTTTGGTGGTTTGTTGGTTTGTTGGTTTGTTGGTTTGTTTGTTTGTTGGTTTGTTCGTTTGTTGGTTTGTTGGTTTATTGGTTTGTTGGCTTGTTGGTTTGTTGGTTTGTTGGCTTGTTGGTTTGTTGGTTTGTTGGTTTGTTGGTTTGTTGGTTTGTTTGTTTGTTGGTTTGTTCGTTTGTTGGTTTGTTGGTTTATTGGTTTGTTGGTTTGTTGGCTTGTTGGTTTGTTTGTTTGTTCGTTTTTTTGTTTGTAGGCTTGTTTGCTAGTTGGTTTGTTGGTTTGCTCGTTTGTTGGTTTGTTGTTTGTTGGTTTGTTGGTTTGTTGGTTTGTTGGTTTGTTTGTTTGTTGGTTTGTTGGTTTGGTGGTTTGTTGGCTTGTTGGTTTGTTGGTTTGTTGGTTTGTTGATTTGTTGGTTTGTTTGTTTGTTCGTTTGTTGGTTTGTTGACTTGTTGGTTTGTTGGGTTGTTGGCTTGTTGGCTTGTTGGTTTGTTGGTTTGTTGGTTTGTTGGTTTGTTCGTTTGTTCGTTTGTTGGTTTGTTGGTTCGTTGGCTTGTTGGTTTGTTGGTTTGTTGGTTTGTTCGTTTGTTAGTTTGTTGGTTTGTTGGTTTGTTGGTTTGTTGGCTTGTTGGTTTGTTGGTTTGTTGGTTTGTTGGTTTGTTGGTTTGTTCGTTTGTTGGTTTGTTGGTTTGTTGGGTTGTTGGCTTGTTGGCTTATTGGTTTGTTGGTTTGTTGGTTTGTTAGTTTGTTGGCTTGTTAATTTGTTGGTTTGTTGGTTTGTTGGTTTGTTGGTTTGCTCGTTTGTTGGTTTGCTGGTTTGTTGGTTTGTTGGCTTATTGGCTTGTTGGTTTGTTAGTTTGTTGGCTTGTAGGCTTGTTGGTTTGTTGGTTTGTTGGCTTGTTGGCTTGTTGGTTTGTTGGTTTGTTGGCTTGTTGGTTTGTTGGTTTGTTGGTTTGTTGGTTTGTTGGTTTGTTTGTTTGTTTGTTTGTTGGTTTGTCCGTTTGTTGGTTTGTTGGTTTATTGGTTTGTTGGCTTGTTGGCTTGTTGGTTTGTTTGTTTGTTCGTTTGTTGGTTTGTTGGCTTGTTGTCTAGTTGGTTTGTTGGTTTGCTCGTTTGTTGGTTAGTTGTTTGTTGGTTTGTTGGTTTGTTGGTTTGTTTGTTTGTTTGTTTGTTGGTTTGTTGGTTTGTTGCTTTGTTGGCTTGTTGGTTTGTTGGTTTGTTGGTTTGTTGATTTGGTGGTTTGTTGGTTTGTTCGTTTGTTGGTTTGTTGGTTTGTTGGTTTGTTGGGTTGTTGGCTTGTTGGCTTGTTGGTTTGTTGGTTTGTTGGTTTGTTCGTTTGTTAGTTTATTGGTTTGTTGGTTCGTTGGCTTGTTGGCTTGTTGGTTTGTTGGCTTGTTGGCTTGTTGGTTTGTTGGTTTGTTCGTTTGTTGGTTTGTTGGTTTATTGGTTTGTTGGTTTGTTGGTTTGTTGGTTTGTTCGTTTGTTGGTTTGTTGGTTTGTTGGTTTGTTGGTTTGTTGACTTGGTGGCTTGTTCGTTTGTTAGTGTGTTGTTTTGTTGGTTTGTTCGTTTTTTGGTTTGTTGGCTTGCTGGTTTGTTGGTTTGTTGGCTTGTTGGTTTGTTGGTTTGTTCAAAAAACACCAAAAAACACTAAACAACACCAAAAACACAAAAAAAATACCAAAAACACCGCAAAAACCAAAAACATTTAAAAAAAACCCAAAAACACCAAAAAACGCAACTTATTGCGTGCAACATATTGCGTGCAAGTTATTGCGTTCACCATATTGCGTGCAACATATTTCGTGCAAGTTATTACGTGCAAGTTATTGCGTTCAACATATTGCGTTCAACTTATTGCGTTCAACTTATCGCGTTCAACTTATGCGTGCAACATATTACGTGCAACTTATTGCGTGCAACTTATTGCATGCAAGTTATTGCGGTCAACATATTGCGTTCAACTTATTGCGTTCAACTTATTGCGTTCAACTTATCGTGTGCAACTTATGCGTGCAACATATTGCGTGCAACTTATTGCGTGCAACTTATTGCATGCAAGATATTGCATGCAAGTTATTGCGTTCAACATATTGCGTTCAACATATTGCGTGCAACTTATTGCGTGAAACATATTGCGTGCAAGTTATTGCGTGCAACATATTGCGTTCAACTTATGCGTTCAACATATTGCGTTCAACTAATTGCGTGCAACTTAATGCGTGCAACTTAATGCGTGCAACTTATTGCGTGCAACTTAATGCGTGCAACTTATTGCGTGCAAGTTATTGCGTGCAACATATTACGTTCAACTTATTGCGTGCAACTTAATGCGTAGTAGTTTGCTGGTTTGTTGGCTTGTTGGCTTGTTGGTTTGTTGGTTTGTTGGTTTGTTGGTTTGTTGGTTTGTTGGTTTGTTGGTCTGTTGGTTTGTTGGCTTGTTGGCTTGTTGGTTTGTTCGTTTGTTGGTTTGTTGGTTTGTTGGTTTGTTGGCTTGTTTGTTTGTTGGTTTGATCGTTTGTTCGTTTGTTCGTTTGTTCGTTTGTTGGTGTGCTGGTTTGTTGGTTTGTTGGTTTTTTGGTTTGTTGATTTGTTTGTTTGTTGGTTTGTTCATTTGTTGGCTTGTTGGTTTGTTGGTTTGTTGGTTTGTTAGCTTGTTGGCTTTTTGGTTTGCTGGTTTGTTGGTTTGTTGGTTTGTTGGTTTGTTGGTTTGTTGGTTTGTTGGTTTGTTGGTTTGTTAGCTTGTTGGCTTGTTGGTTTGCTGGCTTGTTGGTTTGTTGGTTTGTTGATTTGTTGGTTTGTTGGTTTGTTGGTTTGTTGGTTTGTTGGTTTGTTGGTTTGTTGGTCTGTTGGTCTGTTGGTTTGTTGGCTTGTTGGCTTGTTGGTTTGTTGGTTCGTTGGCTTGTTGGTTTGTTGGCTTGTTGGTTTGTTGGCTTGTTGCCTTGTTGGTTTGTAGGCTTGTTGGCATGTTGGTTTGTTGGTTTGTTGGTTTGTTCGTTTTTTTGGTTTGTTGGTTTGTTGGCTTGTTGGCTTGTTGGTTTGTTGGTTTGTTGGCTTATTGGCTTGTTGGTTTGTTGGTTTGTTGGTTTGTTGGTTTGTTGGCTTGTTGGTTTGTTGGTTTGTTGGCTTGTTGATTTGTTGGTTTGTTGGTTCGTTTGTTTGTTGGTTTGTTGATTTGTTGGTTTGTTGGTTTGTTGGTTTGTTGGTTTGTTGGTTTGTTGGTTTGTTGGTTTGTTGGTTTGTTGGTTTGTTGGTCTGTTGGTTTGTTGGCTTGTTGGTTTTTTGGTTTGTTGGTTTGTTGGCTTGTAGGCTTGTTGGCATGTTGGTTTGTGAGTTTGTTGGTTTGTTCGTTTTGTTGGTTTGTTGGTTTGTTGGTTTGTTGGCTTGTTGGCTTGTTGGTTTGTTGGTTTTGGCTTGTTGGATTGTTGGTTTCTTGGTTTGTTGGTTTGTTGGTTTGCTGGTTTGTTGGCTTGTTGGTTTGTTGGTTTGTTGGTTCGTTTGTTTGTTGGTTTGTTGGTTTGTTTGTTTGTTGGTTTGTTCGTTTGTTGGTTTGTTGGTTTATTGGTTTGTTGGCTTGTTGGCTTGTTGGTTTGTTGGTTTGTTTGCTTGTTGGTTTGTTGGTTTGTTGGTTTGTGTGTTTGTTGGTTTGTTGGTTTGTTGGCTTGTTGGTTTGTTGGCTTGTTGGTTTGTTGGTTTGTTGGTTTTTTTGTTTGTTGGCTTATTGGTATGTTGGCTTGTTGGCTTGTTGGTTTGATGGTTTGTTGGTTTGTTTGTTTGTTGGTTCGTTGGTTTGTTGTTTTGTTGGCTTGTTGGCTTGTTGGTTTGTTGGGTTGTTGGTTTGTTGGTTTGTTGGTTTGTTCGTTTGTTGGTTTGTTTCTTTGTTCGTTTGTTCGTTTGCTCGTTTGTTGGTTTGTTGGTTTGTTCGTTTTTTGGTTTATTGGCTTGTTGGTTTGTTCGTTTGTTGGCTTGTTGGTTTATTGGTTTGTTGGTTTGTTGGTTTGTTTGTTTGTTGTTTTGTTGGTTTGTTCGTTAGTCGGTTTATTGGTTTGTTGGTTTATTGGTTTGTTGGTTTGTTGGTTTGTTGGTTTGTTGGTTTGTTAGTTTGTTTGTTTGTTGGTTTGTTGGTTTGTTGGTTTGTTGGTTTGTTGGTTTGTTGGTTTGTTGGTTTGTTGGCTTGTTGGCTTGTTGGTTTGTTGGTTTGTTGGTTTGTTGGCTTGTTGGTTTGTTGGTTTGTTGATTTGTTGGTTTGTTGGTTTGTTGGTTTGTTGGTTTGTTGGTTTGTTCGTTTGTTCGCTTGTTGGTTTGTAGGTTTGTTGGTTTGTTCGTTCGTTGGTTTGTTCGTTTGTTGGTTTGTTGGTTTGTTCGTTTGTTGGTTTGTTGGTTTGTTGATTTATTTGTTTGTTGGTTTGTTTGTTTGTTGGTTTGTTCGTTTGTTGGTTTGTTGGTTTGTTGTTTTGTTGGTTTGTTGGCTTGTTGTTTTGTTTGTTTGTTGGTTTGTTCGTTTGTTGGTTTGCTGGTTTATTTGTTTGTTGGTTTGTTGGTTTGTTGGTTTGTTGGTTCGTTTGTTTGTTGGTTTGTTGGTTTGTTGGTTTGTTGGTTTGTTGGTTTGTTTGGTTGTTGGTGTGTTCGTTTGTTGGTTTGTTCGTTTATTGGTTTGTTGGCTTGTTGGCTTGTTGGTTTGTTGGTTTGTTTCCTTGTTGGTTTGTTGGTTTGTTGGTTTGTTGGCTTGTTGGCTTGTTGGTTTGTTGGCTTGTTGGTTTGTTGGTTTGTTGGTTTGTTGGTTTGTTGATTTGTTGATTTGTTGGTTTGTTGGTTTGTTCGTTTGTTGGCTTATTAGTTTGTTGGTTTGTTGGTTTGTTAGTTTGTTGGTTTGTTGTTTTGTTGGTTTGCTCTGGTTTTGGCTTGTTGGCTTGCTGGTTTGTTGGTTTGTTGGTTCGTTGGTTTGTTGGTTTTTTGGTTTGTTGGTTTGTTGGTTTGTTCGTTTGTTGGTTTGTTTCTTTGTTGGTTTGTTCGTTTGCTCGTTTGTTGGTTTGTTGGTTTGTTCGTTTTTTGGTTTATTGGCTTGTTGGTTTGTTCGTTTGTTGGCTTGTTGGTTTGTTGGTTTGTTGGTTTGTTGGTTTGTTGGTTTGTTCTTTTGTTGTTTTGTTGGTTTGTTCGTTTGTTGGTTTGTTGGTTTGTTGGTTTATTGGTTTGTTGGTTTGTTGGTTTGTTGGTTTGTTGGTTTGTTGGTTTGTTGGTTTGTTGGTTTGTTAGTTTGTTGGTTTGTTGGTTTGTTGGCTTGTTGGCTTGTTGGCTTGTTGGTTTGTTGGTTTATTGGTTTGTTGGTTTGTTGGTTTGTTGGTTTGTTGGTTTGTCGATTTGTTGTTTTGTTGGCTTTTTGGCTTGTTGGTTTGTTGGTTTGTTGGTTTGTTGGCTTTTTGGTTTGTTGGCTTGTTGGCTTGTTGGTTTGTTGGTTTGTTTTTTAGTTGGTTTGTTAGTTTGTTGGTTTGTTGGTTTGTTGGCTGTTGGTTTGTTGGTTTGTTGGTTTGTTGGTTTATTTGTTTGTTCGTTTGTTGGTTTGTTGGTTTGTTGGTTTGTTGGTTTGTTGGTTTGTTGGTTTGTTGGTTTGTTGGTTTGTTGGTTTGTTGGCTTGTTGGTTTGGTGATTTGTTGGTTTGTTGGTTTGTTGGTTTGTTGGTTTGTTGGTTTGTTGGTTTGTTCGTTTGTTGGTTTGTTGTTTTGTTGGTTTGTTCGTTCGTTGGTTTGTTCGTTTGTTGGTTTGTTTGTTTGTTCGTTTGTTGGTTTGTTGGTTTGTTGGTTTGTTGATTTATTTGTTTGTTGGTTTGTTGGTTTGTTGGCTTGTTGGGTTGTTGTTTTGTTGGTTTGTTGGCTTGTTGGTTTGTTGGTTTGTTGGCTTGTTGGTTGGTTCGTTTGTTGGTTTGTTGTTTTGTTGGTTTATTTGTTTGTTCGTTTGTTGGTTTGTTGGTTTTTTGGTTTGTTGGTTTGTTGGTTTGTTGGTTTGTTGGTTTGTTGGTTTGTTGGTTTGTTGGCTTGTTGGTTTGGTGGTTTGTTGGTTTGTTGGTTTGTTGGCTTGTTGGGTTGTTGGTTTGTTGGTTTGTTGGTTTGTTGGTTTGTTGGTTTGTTGGTTTGTTGGTTTGTTCGTTTGTTCGCTTGTTGGTTTGTAGGTTTGTTGGTTTGTTCGTTCGTTGGTTTGTTCGTTTGTTGGTTTGTTGGTTTGTTCGTTTGTTGGTTTGTTGGTTTGTTGATTTATTTGTTTGTTGGTTTGTTTGTTTGTTGGTTTGTTCGTTTGTTGGTTTGTTGGTTTGTTGTTTTGTTGGTTTGTTGGCTTGTTGTTTTGTTTGTTTGTTGGTTTGTTCGTTTGTTGGTTTGCTGGTTTATTTGTTTGTTGGTTTGTTGGTTTGTTGGTTTGTTGGTTCGTTTGTTTGTTGGTTTGTTGGTTTGTTGGTTTGTTGGTTTGTTGGTTTGTTGGTTTGTTGGTTTGTTGGTTTGTTGATTTATTTGTTTGTTGGTTTGTTTGTTCGTTGGTTTGTTGGTTTGTTGGTTTGTTGGCTTGTTGGTTTGTTGGTTTGTTGGTTTGTTGTTTTGTTCGTTTGTTGGTTTGTTGGTTTGTTGGCTTGTTGGGTTGTTGGTTTGTTGGTTTGTTGGCTTGTTGGTTTGTTGGTTTGTTGGCTTGTTGGTTGGTTCGTTTGTTGGTTTGTTGTTTTGTTGGTTTATTTGTTTGTTCGTTTGTTGGTTTGTTGGTTTTTTGGTTTGTTGGTTTGTTGGTTTGTTGGTTTGTTGGTTTGTTGGTTTGTTGGTTTGTTGGTTTGTTGGCTTGTTGGTTTGGTGGTTTGTTGGTTTGTTGGTTTGTTGGCTTGTTGGGTTGTTGGTTTGTTGGTTTGTTGGTTTGTTGGTTTGTTCGTTTGTTGGTTTGTTCGTTTGTTCGCTTGTTGGTTTGTAGGTTTGTTGGTTTGTTCGTTCGTTGGTTTGTTCGTTTGTTGGTTTGTTGGTTTGTTCGTTTGTTGGTTTGTTGGTTTGTTGATTTATTTGTTTGTTGGTTTGTTTGTTTGTTGGTTTGTTCGTTTGTTGGTTTGTTGGTTTGTTGTTTTGTTGGTTTGTTGGCTTGTTGTTTTGTTTGTTTGTTGGTTTGTTCGTTTGTTGGTTTGCTGGTTTATTTGTTTGTTGGTTTGTTGGTTTGTTGGTTTGTTGGTTCGTTTGTTTGTTGGTTTGTTGGTTTGTTGGTTTGTTGGTTTGTTGGTTTGTTGGTTTGTTTGGTTGTTGGTGTGTTCGTTTGTTGGTTTGTTCGTTTATTGGTTTGTTGGCTTGTTGGCTTGTTGGTTTGTTGGTTTGTTTCCTTGTTGGTTTGTTGGTTTGTTGGTTTGTTGGCTTGTTGGCTTGTTGGTTTGTTGGCTTGTTGGTTTGTTGGTTTGTTGGTTTGTTGGTTTGTTGATTTGTTGATTTGTTGGTTTGTTGGTTTGTTGGTTTAGTTGTTTGTTCGTTTGTTGGTTTGTTGGTTTGTTGGCTTGTTGGCTTGTTGGTTTGTTGGCTTGTTGGTTTGTTGGTTTGTTGGTTTGTTGGTTTGTTGATTTGTTGGTTTGTTGGTTTGTTGGTTTGTTGGTTTGTTGGTTTGTTGGTTTATTTGTTTGTTCGTTTGTTGGTTTGTTGGTTTGTTGGTTTGTTGGTTTGTTGGTTTGTTGGTTTGTTGGTTTGTTGGTTTGTTGGTTTGTTGGCTTGTTGGCTTGTTGGTTTGGTGATTTGTTGGTTTGTTGGTTTGTTGGTTTGTTGGTTTGTTGGTTTGTTCGTTTGTTGGTTTGTTGTTTTGTTGGTTTGTTCGTTCGTTGGTTTGTTCGTTTGTTGGTTTGTTTGTTTGTTCGTTTGTTGGTTTGTTGGTTTGTTGATTTATTTGTTTGTTGGTTTGTTTGTTCGTTGGTTTGTTGGTTTGTTGGTTTGTTGGTTTGTTGGTTTATTTGTTTGTTCGTTTATTGGTTTGTTGGTTTGTTGGTTTGTTGGTTTGTTGGTTTGTTGGTTTGTTGGTTTGTTGGTTTGTTGGTTTGTTGGCTTGTTGGTTTGTTGGTTTGTTGGCTTGTTGGTTGGTTCGTTTGTTGGTTTGTTGGTTTGTTGGTTTATTTGTTTGTTCGTTTGTTGGTTTGTTGGTTTGTTGGTTTGTTGGTTTGTTGGTTTGTTGGTTTGTTGGTTTGTTGGTTTGTTGGCTTGTTGGTTTGGTGGTTTGTTGGTTTGTTGATTTGTTGGTTTGTTAGTTTGTTGGTTTGTTCGTTTGTTGGTTTGTTGGTTTGTTGGTTTGTTCGTTCGTTGGTTTGTTCGTTTGTTGGTTTGTTTGTTTGTTCGTTTGTTGGTTTGTTGGTTTGTTGATTTATTTGTTTGTTGGTTTGTTTGTTTGTTGGTTTGTTGGTTTGTTGGTTTGCTGTTTTGTTGGTTTGTTGGCTTGTTGGTTTGTTTGTTTGTTGGTTTGTTCGTTTGTTGGTTTGTTGGTTTGTTGGTTTATTGGTTTGTTGGCTTGTTGGCTTGTTGGTTTGTTGGTTTATTTGCTTGTTGGTTTGTTGGTTTGTTGGTTTGTTGGCTTTTTGGCTTGTTGGTTTGTTGGTTTGTTGGCTTGTTGGTTTGTTGGTTTGTTGGTTTGTTGGTTTGTTGGTTTGTTGGTCTGTTGGTTTGTTGGCTTGTTGGCTTGTTGGTTTGTTGGTTCGTTGGCTTGTTGGTTTGTTGGCTTGTTGTTTTGTTGGTTTGTTCGTTCGTTGGTTTGTTCGTTTGTTGGTTTGTTTGTTTGTTCGTTTGTTGGTTTATTGGTTTGTTGGTTTGTTGATTTATTTGTTTGTTGGTTTGTTTGTTCGTTGGTTTGTTGGTTTGTTGGTTTGTTGGCTTGTTGGTTTGTTGGTTCGTTGGTTTGTTGTTTTGTTCGTTTGTTGGTTTGTTGGTTTGTTGGCTTGTTGGGTTGTTGGTTTGTTGGTTTGTTGGCTTGTTGGTTTGTTGGTTTGTTGGCTTGTTGGTTGGTTCGTTTGTTGGTTTGTTGTTTTGTTGGTTTATTTGTTTGTTCGTTTGTTGGTTTGTTGGTTTTTTGGTTTGTTGGTTTGTTGGTAATTTGGTTTGTTGGTTTGTTGGTTTGTTGGCTTGTTGGTTTGGTGGTTTGTTGGTTTGTTGGTTTGTTGGTTTGTTGGTTTGTTGGTTTGTTGGTTTGTTGGTTTGTTGGTTTGTTGGTTTGTTGGTTTGTTGGTTTGTTCGTTTGTTCGCTTGTTGGTTTGTAGGTTTGTTGGTTTGTTCGTTCGTTGGTTTGTTCGTTTGTTGGTTTGTTGGTTTGTTCGTTTGTTGGTTTGTTAGTTTGTTGATTTATTTGTTTGTTGCTTTGTTTGTTTGTTGGTTTGTTCGTTTGTTGGTTTGTTGGTTTGTTGTTTTGTTGGTTTGTTGGCTTGTTGTTTTGTTTGTTTGTTGGTTTGTTCGTTTGTTGGTTTGCTGGTTTATTTGTTTGTTGGTTTGTTGGTTTGTTGGTTTGTTGGTTCGTTTGTTTGTTGGTTTGTTGGTTTGTTGGTTTGTTTGGTTGTTGGTGTGTTCGTTTGTTGGTTTGTTCGTTTATTGGTTTGTTGGCTTGTTGGCTTGTTGGTTTGTTGGTTTGTTTCCTTGTTGGTTTGTTGGTTTGTTGGTTTGTTGGTTTGTTGGCTTGTTGGCTTGTTGGTTTGTTGGCTTGTTGGTTTGTTGGTTTGTTGGTTTGTTGGTTTGTTGATTTGTTGATTTGTTGGTTTGTTGGTTTGTTGGTTTAGTTGTTTGTTCGTTTGTTGGTTTGTTGGTTTCTTGGCTTGTTGGCTTGTTGGTTTGTTGGCTTGTTGGTTTGTTGGTTTGTTGGTTTGTTGGTTTGTTGGTTTGTTGATTTGTTGGTTTGTTAGTTTGTTGGTTTGTTGGTTTGTTGATTTATTTGTTTGTTCGTTTGTTGGTTTGTTGGTTTGTTGGTTTGTTGGTTTGTTGGTTTGTTGGTTTGTTGGTTTGTTGGTTTGTTGGTTTGTTGGTTTGTTGGCTTGTTGGCTTGTTGGTTTGGTGATTTGTTGGTTTGTTGGTTTGTTGGTTTGTTAATTTGTTGGTTTGTTCGTTTGTTGGTTTGTTGTTTTGTTGGTTTGTTCGTTCGTCGGTTTGTTCGTTTGTTGGTTTGTTTGTTTGTTCGTTTGTTGGTTTGTTGGTTTGTTGATTTATTTGTTTGTTGGTTTGTTTGTTCGTTGGTTTGTTGGTTTGTTGGTTTGTTGGTTTGTTGGTTTATTTGTTTGTTCGTTTATTGGTTTGTTGGTTTGTTGGTTTGTTGGTTTGTTGGTTTGTTGGTTTGTTGGTTTGTTGGTTTGTTGGCTTGTTGGTTTGTTGGTTTGTTGGCTTGTTGGTTGGTTCGTTTGTTGGTTTGTTGGTTTGTTGGTTTATTTGTTTGTTCGTTTGTTGGTTTGTTGGTTTGTTGGTTTGTTGGTTTGTTGGTTTGTTGGTTTGTTGGTTTGTTGGTTTGTTGGTTTGTTGGCTTGTTGGTTTGGTGGTTTGTTGGTTTGTTGGTTTGTTGGTTTGTTGGTTTGTTCGTTTGTTGGTTTGTTGGTTTGTTGGTTTGTTCGTTCGTTGGTTTGTTCGTTTGTTGGTTTGTTTGTTTGTTCGTTTGTTGGTTTGTTGGTTTGTTGATTTATTTCTTTGTTGGTTTGTTTGTTTGTTGGTTTGTTGGTTTGTTGGTTTGTTGGTTTGTTGTTTTGTTGGTTTGTTGGCTTGTTGGTTTGTTTGTTTGTTGGTTTGTTCGTTTGTTGGTTTATTGGTTTGTTGGTTTATTGGTTTGTTGGCTTGTTGGCTTGTTGGTTTGTTGGTTTATTTTCTTGTTGGTTTGTTGGTTTGTTGGTTTGTTGGCTTTTTGGCTTGTTGGTTTGTTGGTTTGTTGGCTTGTTGGTTTGTTGGTTTGTTGGTTTGTTGGTTTGTTGGTCTGTTGGTTTGTTGGCTTGTTGGCTTGTTGGTTTGTTGGTTCGTTGGCTTGTTGGTTTGTTGGCTTGTTGGTTTGTTGGTTTGTTGGTTTGTTGGTTTTTTGGTTTGTTGGCTTGTTGGCTTTTAGGCTTGTTGGCATGTTGGTTTGTTGGTTTGTTGGTTTGTTCGTGTTGTTGGTTTGTTGGTTTGTTGGTTTGTTGGTTTGTTGGCTTGTTGGCATGTTGGTTTGTTGGTTTGTTGGTTTGTTCGTGTTGTTGGTTTGTTGGTTTGTTGGTTTGTTGGCTTGTTGGCTGGTTGGTTTGTTGGTTTGCTGGCTTGTTGGATTGTTGGTTTGTTGGTTTGTTGGTTTGTTGGTTTGTTGGTTTGTTGGCTTGTTGCTTTGTTGGTTTGTTGGTTCGTTTGTTTGTTGGTTTGTTGGTTTGTTTGTTTGTTGGTTTGTTCGTTTGTTGGTTTGTTAGTTTATTGGTTTGTTGGCTTGTTGGCTTGTTGGTTTGTTGGTTTGTTTGCTTGTTGGCTTGTTGGTTTGTTGGCTTGTTGGTTTGTTGGTTTGTTGGTTTTTTGGTTTGTTGGCTTATTGGTATGTTGGCTTGTTGGTTTGATGGTTTGTTGGTTTGTTTGTTTGTTGGTTCGTTGGTTTGTTGGTTTGTCGGCTTGTTGGCTTGTTGGTTTGTTGGTTTGTTGGTTTGTTGGTTTGTTGGTTTGTTCGTTTGTTGGTTTGTTTCTTTGTTGGTTTGTTCGTTTGCTCGTTTGTTGGTTTGTTGGTTTGTTCGTTTTTTGGTTTATTGGCTTGTTGGTTTGTTCGTTTGTTGGCTTGTTGGTTTATTGGTTTGTTGGTTTGTTTGTTTGTTGTTTTGTTGGTTTGTTCGTTAGTTGGTTTGTTGGTTTGTTGGTTTATTGGTTTGTTGGTTTGTTGGTTTGTTGGTTTGTTGGTTTGTTGGTTTGTAGGCTTGTTGGCATGTTGGTTTGTTGGTTTGTTGGTTTGTTCGTGTTGTTGGTTTGTTGGTTTGTTGGCTTGTTGGCTGGTTGGTTTGTTGGTTTGTTGGCTTGTTGGATTGTTGGTTTGTTGGTTTGTTGGTTTGTTGGTTTGTTGGTTTGTTGGCTTGTTGGTTTGTTGGTTTGTTGGTTCGTTTGTTTGTTGGTTTGTTGGTTTGTTTGTTTGTTGGTTTGTTCGTTTGTTGGTTTGTTAGTTTATTGGTTTGTTGGCTTGTTGGCTTGTTGGTTTGTTGGTTTGTTTGCTTGTTGGTTTGTTGGTTTGTTGGTTTGTGTGTTTGTTGGTTTGTTGGTTTGTTGGCTCTTTGGTTTGTTGGTTTGTTGGTTTGTTGGTTTGTTCGTTTGTTGGTTTGTTGTTTTGTTGGTTTGTTCGTTCGTTGGTTTGTTCGTTTGTTGGTTTGTTTGTTTGTTCGTTTGTTGGTTTATTGGTTTGTTGGTTTGTTGATTTATTTGTTTGTTGGTTTGTTTGTTCGTTGGTTTGTTGGTTTGTTGGTTTGTTGGCTTGTTGGTTTGTTGGTTTGTTGGTTTGTTGTTTTGTTCGTTTGTTGGTTTGTTGGTTTGTTGGCTTGTTGGGTTGTTGGTTTGTTGGTTTGTTGGCTTGTTGGTTTGTTGGTTTGTTGGCTTGTTGGTTGGTTCGTTTGTTGGTTTGTTGTTTTGTTGGTTTATTTGTTTGTTCGTTTGTTGGTTTGTTGGTTTTTTGGTTTGTTGGTTTGTTGGTTTTTTGGTTTGTTGGTTTGTTGGTTTGTTGGCTTGTTGGTTTGGTGGTTTGTTGGTTTGTTGGTTTGTTGGTTTGTTGGTTTGTTGGTTTGTTGGTTTGTTGGTTTGTTGGTTTGTTGGTTTGTTGGTTTGTTGGTTTGTTCGTTTGTTCGCTTGTTGGTTTGTAGGTTTGTTGGTTTGTTCGTTCGTTGGTTTGTTCGTTTGTTGGTTTGTTGGTTTGTTCGTTTGTTGGTTTGTTAGTTTGTTGATTTATTTGTTTGTTGGTTTGTTTGTTTGTTGGTTTGTTCGTTTGTTGGTTTGTTGGTTTGTTGTTTTGTTGGTTTGTTGGCTTGTTGTTTTGTTTGTTTGTTGGTTTGTTCGTTTGTTGGTTTGCTGGTTTATTTGTTTGTTGGTTTGTTGGTTTGTTGGTTTGTTGGTTCGTTTGTTTGTTGGTTTGTTGGTTTGTTGGTTTGTTGGTTTGTTTGGTTGTTGGTGTGTTCGTTTGTTGGTTTGTTCGTTTATTGGTTTGTTGGCTTGTTGGCTTGTTGGTTTGTTGGTTTGTTTCCTTGTTGGTTTGTTGGTTTGTTGGTTTGTTGGCTTGTTGGCTTGTTGGTTTGTTGGCTTGTTGGTTTGTTGGTTTGTTGGTTTGTTGGTTTGTTGATTTGTTGATTTGTTGGTTTGTTGGTTTGTTGGTTTAGTTGTTTGTTCGTTTGTTGGTTTGTTGGTTTCTTGGCTTGTTGGCTTGTTGGTTTGTTGGCTTGTTGGTTTGTTCGTTTGTTGGTTTGTTGGTTTGTTGATTTGTTGGTTTGTTAGTTTGTTGGTTTGTTGGTTTGTTGATTTATTTGTTTGTTCGTTTGTTGGTTTGTTGGTTTGTTGGTTTGTTGGTTTGTTGGTTTGTTGGTTTGTTGGTTTGTTGGTTTGTTGGTTTGTTGGTTTGTTGGTTTGTTGGTTTGTTGGTTTGTTGGCTTGTTGGCTTGTTGGTTTGGTGATTTGTTGGTTTGTTGGTTTGTTGGTTTGTTGGTTTGTTGGTTTGTTCGTTTGTTGGTTTGTTGTTTTGTTGGTTTGTTCGTTCGTCGGTTTGTTCGTTTGTTGGTTTGTTTGTTTGTTCGTTTGTTGGTTTGTTGGTTTGTTGATTTATTTGTTTGTTGGTTTGTTTGTTCGTTGGTTTGTTGGTTTGTTGGTTTGTTGGTTTGTTGGTTTATTTGTTTGTTCGTTTATTGGTTTGTTGGTTTGTTGGTTTGTTGGTTTGTTGGTTTGTTGGTTTGTTGGTTTGTTGGTTTGTTGGCTTGTTGGTTTGTTGGTTTGTTGGCTTGTTGGTTGGTTCGTTTGTTGGTTTGTTGGTTTGTTGGTTTATTTGTTTGTTCGTTTGTTGGTTTGTTGGTTTGTTGGTTTGTTGGTTTGTTGGTTTGTTGGTTTGTTGGTTTGTTGGTTTGTTGGTTTGTTGGTTTGTTGGCTTGTTGGTTTGGTGGTTTGTTGGTTTGTTGGTTTGTTGGTTTGTTGGTTTGTTGGTTTGTTCGTTTGTTGGTTTGTTGGTTTGTTGGTTTGTTCGTTCGTTGGTTTGTTCGTTTGTTGGTTTGTTTGTTTGTTCGTTTGTTGGTTTGTTGGTTTGTTGATTTATTTCTTTGTTGGTTTGTTTGTTTGTTGGTTTGTTGGTTTGTTGGGTTGTTGGTTTGTTGTTTTGTTGGTTTGTTGGCTTGTTGGTTTGTTTGTTTGTTGGTTTGTTCGTTTGTTGGTTTATTGGTTTGTTGGTTTATTGGTTTGTTGGCTTGTTGGCTTGTTGGTTTGTTGGTTTATTTTCTTGTTGGTTTGTTGGTTTGTTGGTTTGTTGGCTTTTTGGCTTGTTGGTTTGTTGGTTTGTTGGCTTGTTGGTTTGTTGGTTTGTTGGTTTGTTGGTTTGTTGGTCTGTTGGTTTGTTGGCTTGTTGGCTTGTTGGTTTGTTGGTTCGTTGGCTTGTTGGTTTGTTGGCTTGTTGGTTTGTTGGTTTGTTGGTTTGTTGGTTTTTTGGTTTGTTGGCTTGTTGGCTTGTAGGCTTGTTGGCATGTTGGTTTGTTGGTTTGTTGGTTTGTTCGTGTTGTTGGTTTGTTGGTTTGTTGGTTTGTTGGCTTGTTGGCTGGTTGGTTTGTTGGTTTGCTGGCTTGTTGGATTGTTGGTTTGTTGGTTTGTTGGTTTGTTGGTTTGTTGGTTTGTTGGTTTGTTGGCTTGTTGGTTTGTTGGTTTGTTGGTTCGTTTGTTTGTTGGTTTGTTGGTTTGTTTGTTTGTTGGTTTGTTCGTTTGTTGGTTTGTTAGTTTATTGGTTTGTTGGATTGTTGGCTTGTTGGTTTGTTGGTTTGTTTGCTTGTTGGCTTGTTGGTTTGTTGGCTTGTTGGTTTGTTGGTTTGTTGGTTTTTTGGTTTGTTGGCTTATTGGTATGTTGGCTTGTTGGTTTGATGGTTTGTTGGTTTGTTTGTTTGTTGGTTCGTTGGTTTGTTGGTTTGTCGGCTTGTTGGCTTGTTGGTTTGTTGGTTTGTTGGTTTGTTGGTTTGTTGGTTTGTTCGTTTGTTGGTTTGTTTCTTTGTTGGTTTGTTCGTTTGCTCGTTTGTTGGTTTGTTGGTTTGTTCGTTTTTTGGTTTATTGGCTTGTTGGTTTGTTCGTTTGTTGGCTTGTTGGTTTATTGGTTTGTTGGTTTGTTTGTTTGTTGTTTTGTTGGTTTGTTCGTTAGTTGGTTTGTTGGTTTGTTGGTTTATTGGTTTGTTGGTTTGTTGGTTTGTTGGTTTGTTGGTTTGTTGGTTTGTTGGTTTGTTGGTTTGTTGGTTTGTTGGTTTGTTGGTTTGTTGGTCTGTTGGTCTGTTGGTTTGTTGGCTTGTTGGCTTGTTGGTTTGTTGGTTCGTTGGCTTGTTGGTTTGTTGGCTTGTTGGTTTGTTGGCTTGTTGGCTTGTTGGTTTGTTGGTTTGTTGATTTGTTGGTTTGTTGGTTTGTTGGTCTGTTGGTCTGTTGGTCTGTTGGCTTGTTGGCTTGTTGGCTTATTGGTTTGTTGGTTCGTTGGCTTGTTGGTTTATTGGTTTGTTGGCTTGTTGGTTTGTTGGCTTGTTGGTTTGTAGGCTTGTTGGCATGTTGGTTTGTTGGTTTGTTGGTTTGTTCGTTTTTTTGGTTTGTTGGTTTGTTGGCTTGTTGGCTTGTTGGTTTGTTGGTTTGTTGGCTTGTTGGCTTGTTGGTTTGTTGGTTTGTTGGTTTGTTGGTTTGTTGATTTGTTGGTTTGTTAGTTTGTTGGTTTGTTGGTTTGCTGATTTATTTGTTTGTTCGTTTGTTGGTTTGTTGGTTTGTTGGTTTGTTGGTTTGTTGGTTTGTTGGTTTGTTGGTTTGTTGGTTTGTTGGTTTGTTGGTTTGTTGGTTTGTTGGCTTGTTGGCTTGTTGGTTTGATGATTTGTTGGTTTGTTGGTTTGTTGGTTTGTTGGTTTGTTGGTTTGTTCGTTTGTTGGTTTGTTGTTTTGTTGGTTTGTTCGTTCGTCGGTTTGTTCGTTTGTTGGTTTGTTTGTTTGTTCGTTTGTTGGTTTGTTGGTTTGTTGATTTATTTGTTTGTTGGTTTGTTTGTTCGTTGGTTTGTTGGTTTGTTGGTTTGTTGGTTTGTTGGTTTATTTGTTTGTTCGTTTATTGGTTTGTTGGTTTGTTGGTTTGTTGGTTTGTTGGTTTGTTGGTTTGTTGGTTTGTTGGCTTGTTGGTTTGTTGGTTTGTTGGCTTGTTGGTTGGTTCGTTTGTTGGTTTGTTGGTTTGTTGGTTTATTTGTTTGTTCGTTTGTTGGTTTGTTGGTTTGTTGGTTTGTTGGTTTGTTGGTTTGTTGGTTTGTTGGTTTGTTGGTTTGTTGGTTTGTTGGCTTGTTGGTTTGGTGGTTTGTTGGTTTGTTGGTTTGTTGGTTTGTTGGTTTGTTCGTTTGTTGGTTTGTTGGTTTGTTGGTTTGTTCGTTCGTTGGTTTGTTCGTTTGTTGGTTTGTTTGTTTGTTCGTTTGTTGGTTTGTTGGTTTGTTGATTTATTTCTTTGTTGGTTTGTTTGTTTGTTGGTTTGTTGGTTTGTTGGGTTGTTGGTTTGTTGTTTTGTTGGTTTGTTGGCTTGTTGGTTTGTTTGTTTGTTGGTTTGTTCGTTTGTTGGTTTATTGGTTTGTTGGTTTATTGGTTTGTTGGCTTGTTGGCTTGTTGGTTTGTTGGTTTATTTTCTTGTTGGTTTGTTGGTTTGTTGGTTTGTTGGCTTTTTGGCTTGTTGGTTTGTTGGTTTGTTGGCTTGTTGGTTTGTTGGTTTGTTGGTTTGTTGGTTTGTTGGTCTGTTGGTTTGTTGGCTTGTTGGCTTGTTGGTTTGTTGGTTCGTTGGCTTGTTGGTTTGTTGGCTTGTTGGTTTGTTGGTTTGTTGGTTTGTTGGTTTTTTGGTTTGTTGGCTTGTTGGCTTGTAGGCTTGTTGGCATGTTGGTTTGTTGGTTTGTTGGTTTGTTCGTGTTGTTGGTTTGTTGGTTTGTTGGTTTGTTGGCTTGTTGGCTGGTTGGTTTGTTGGTTTGCTGGCTTGTTGGATTGTTGGTTTGTTGGTTTGTTGGTTTGTTGGTTTGTTGGTTTGTTGGTTTGTTGGCTTGTTGGTTTGTTGGTTTGTTGGTTCGTTTGTTTGTTGGTTTGTTGGTTTGTTTGTTTGTTGGTTTGTTCGTTTGTTGGTTTGTTAGTTTATTGGTTTGTTGGATTGTTGGCTTGTTGGTTTGTTGGTTTGTTTGCTTGTTGGCTTGTTGGTTTGTTGGCTTGTTGGTTTGTTGGTTTGTTGGTTTTTTGGTTTGTTGGCTTATTGGTATGTTGGCTTGTTGGTTTGATGGTTTGTTGGTTTGTTTGTTTGTTGGTTCGTTGGTTTGTTGGTTTGTCGGCTTGTTGGCTTGTTGGTTTGTTGGTTTGTTGGTTTGTTGATTTGTTGGTTTGTTCGTTTGTTGGTTTGTTTCTTTGTTGGTTTGTTCGTTTGCTCGTTTGTTGGTTTGTTGGTTTGTTCGTTTTTTGGTTTATTGGCTTGTTGGTTTGTTCGTTTGTTGGCTTGTTGGTTTATTGGTTTGTTGGTTTGTTTGTTTGTTGTTTTGTTGGTTTGTTCGTTAGTTGGTTTGTTGGTTTGTTGGTTTATTGGTTTGTTGGTTTGTTGGTTTGTTGGTTTGTTGGTTTGTTGGTTTGTTGGTTTGTTGGTTTGTTGGTTTGTTGGTTTGTTGGTTTGTTGGTCTGTTGGTCTGTTGGTTTGTTGGCTTGTTGGCTTGTTGGTTTGTTGGTTCGTTGGCTTGTTGGTTTGTTGGCTTGTTGGTTTGTTGGCTTGTTGGCTTGTTGGTTTGTTGGTTTGTTGATTTGTTGGTTTGTTGGTTTGTTGGTCTGTTGGTCTGTTGGTCTGTTGGCTTGTTGGCTTGTTGGCTTATTGGTTTGTTGGTTCGTTGGCTTGTTGGTTTATTGGTTTGTTGGCTTGTTGGTTTGTTGGCTTGTTGGTTTGTAGGCTTGTTGGCATGTTGGTTTGTTGGTTTGTTGGTTTGTTCGTTTTTTTGGTTTGTTGGTTTGTTGGCTTGTTGGCTTGTTGGTTTGTTGGTTTGTTGGCTTGTTGGCTTGTTGGTTTGTTGGTTTGTTGGTTTGTTGGTTTGTTGGCTTGTTAGTTTGTTGGTTTGTTGGCTTGTTGATTTGTTGGTTTGATGGTGCGTTTGTTTGTTAGTTTGTTGGTTTGTTGGTTTGTTGGTTTGTTGGTTTGTTGGTTTGTTGGTTTGTTGGTTTGTTGATTTGTTGGTTTGTTGGTTTGTTGGTTTGTTGGTTTGTTGGTTTGTTGGTTTGTTGGTTTGTTGGTCTGTTGGTTTGTTGACTTGTTGGCTTGTTGGTTTGTTGGTTCGTTGGCTTGTTGGTTTGTTGGCTTGTTGGTTTGCTGGCTTGTTGGTTTATTGGTTTGTTGGTTTGTTGGTTTTTTGGTTTGGTGGTTTGTTGGCTTGTAGGCTTGTTGGCATGTTGGTTTGTTGGTTTGTTGGTTTGTTCGTTTGTTGGTTTGTTGGTTTGTTGGTTTGTTGATTTGTTGGTTTGTTGGTTTGTTGGTTTGTTGGTTTGTTGGTTTGTTGGTTTGTTGGTTTGTTGGTCTGTTGGTTTGTTGACTTGTTGGCTTGTTGGTTTGTTGGTTCGTTGGCTTGTTGGTTTGTTGGCTTGTTGGTTTGCTGGTTTGTTGGTTTGTTGGTTTGTTGGTTTGTTGGTTTGTTGATTTGTTGGTTTGTTGGTTTGTTGGTTTGTTGGTTTGTTGGTTTGTTGGTTTGTTGGTTTGTTGGTCTGTTGGTTTGTTGACTTGTTGGCTTGTTGGTTTGTTGGTTCGTTGGCTTGTTGGTTTGTTGGCTTGTTGGTTTGCTGGCTTGTTGGTTTATTGGTTTGTTTGTTTGTTGGTTTGTTGGTTTGTTGGTTTGTTGGCTTGTTGGCTGGTTGGTTTGTTGGTTTGTTGGCTTGTTGGATTGTTGGTTTGTTGGTTTGTTGGTTTGTTGGTTTGCTGGTTTGTTGGCTTGTTGGCTTGTTGGTTTGTTGGTTTGTTTGCTTGTTGGTTTGTTGGTTTGTTGGTTTGTTGGTTTGTGTGTTTGTTGGTTTGTTGGTTAGTTGGCTTGTTGGTTTGTTGGCTTGTTGGTTTGTTGGTTTGTTGGTTTTTTGGTTTGTTGGCTTATTGGTATGTTGGCTTGTTGGCTTGTTGGTTTGATGGTTTGTTGGTTTGTTTGTTTGTTGTTTCGTTGGTTTGTTGGTTTGTTGGCTTGTTGGTATGTTGGTTTGTTCGTTTGTTGGTTTGTTTCTTTGTTGGTTTGTTCGTTTGCTCGTTTGTTGGTTTGTTGGTTTGTTCGTTTTTTGGTTTATTGGCTTGTTGGTTTGTTCGTTTGTTGGCTTGTTGGTTTATTGGTTTGTTGGTTTGTTGGTTTGTTTGTTTGTTGTTTTGTTGGTTTGTTCGTTAGTTGGTTTATTGGTTTGTTGGTTTATTGGGTTGTTGGTTTGTTGGTTTGTTGGTTTGTTGGTTTGTTAGTTTGTTGGTTTGTTGGTTTGTTGGTTTGTTGGTTTGTTGGTTTGTTGGTTTGTTGGTTTGTTGGTTTGTTGGCTTGTTGGCTTGTTGGTTTGTTGGTTTGTTGGTTTGTTGGCTTGTTGGTTTGTTGGTTTGTTGATTTGTTGTTTTGTTGGTTTGTTGGTTTGTTTGTTTGATGGTTTGTTGGCTTTTTGGTTTGTTGGCTTGTTGGTTTGTTGGTTTGTTGGTTTGTTGGCTTGTTGGTTTGTTGGTTTGTTGGTTTGTTGGTTTGTTGGTTTGTTGGTTTGTTGGTTTGTTCGTTTGTTCGTTTGTTGGTTTGTAGGTTTGTTGGTATGTTCGTTCGTTGGTTTGTTCGTTTGTTGGTTTGTTGGTTTGTTCGTTTGTTGGTTTGTTGGTTTGTTGATTTATTTGTTTGTTGGTTTGTTTGTTTGTCGGTTTGTTCGTTTGTTGGTTTGTTGGTTTGTTGTTTTTTTGGTTTGTTGGCTTGTTGTTTTGTTTGTTTGTTGGTTTGTTCGTTTGTTGGTTTGCTGGTTTATTTGTTTGTTGGTTTGTTGGTTTGTTGGTTTGTTGGTTCGTTTGTTTGTTGGTTTGTTGATTTGGTGGTTTGTTGGTTTGTTGGTTTGTTTGGTTGTTGGTGTGTTCGTTTGTTGGTTTGTTCGTTTATTGGTTTGTTGGCTTGTTGGCTTGTTGGTTTGTTGGTTTGTTTGCTTGTTGGTTTGTTGGTTTGTTGGTTTGTTGGCTTTTTGGCTTGTTGGTTTGTTGGTTTGTTGGCTTGTTGGTTTGTTGGTTTGTTGGTTTGTTGGTTTGTTGGTCTGTGGGTTTCTTGGCTTGTTGGCTTGTTGGTTTGTTGGTTCGTTGGCTTGTTGGTTTGTTGGCTTGTTGGTTTGTTGGCTTGTTGGTTTGTTGGTTTGTTGGTTTGTTGGTTTTTTGGTTTGTTGGCTTGTTGGCTTGTAGGCTTGTTGGCATGTTGGTTTGTTGGTTTGTTGGTTTGTTCGTTTTGTTGGTTTGTTGGTTTGTTGGTTTGTTGGCTTGTTGGCTGGTTAATTTGTTGGTTTGTTGGCTTGTTGGATTGTTGGTTTGTTGGTTTGTTGGTTTGTTGGCTTATTGGTTTGTTGGTTTGTTGGTCCGTTTGTGTGTTGGTTTGTTGGTTTGTTTGTTTGTTGGTTTGTTCGTTTGTTGGTTTGTTGGTTTATTGGTTTGTTGGCTTGTTTGCTTGTTGGTTTGTTGGTTTGTTTGCTTGTTGGTTTGTTGGTTTGTTGGTTTGTGTGTTTGTTGGTTTGTTGGTTTGTTGGCTTGTTGGTTTGTTGGCTTGTTGGTTTGTTGGTTTGTTGGTTTTTTGGTTTGTTGGCTTATTGGTATGTTGGCTTGTTGGCTTGTTGGTTTGATGGTTTGTTGGTTTGTTTGTTTGTTGGTTCGTTGGTTTGTTGGTTTGTTGGCTTGTTGGCTTGTTGGTCTGTTGGGTTGTTGGTTTGTTGGTTTGTTGGTTTGTTCGTTTGTTGGTTTGTTTCTTTGTTGGTTTGTTCGTTTGCTCGTTTGTTGGTTTGTTGGTTTGTTCGTTTTTTGGTTTATTGGCTTGTTGGTTTGTTCGTTTGTTGGCTTGTTGGTTTATTGGTTTGTTGGTTTGTTGGTTTGTTTGTTTGTTGTTTTGTTGGTTTGTTCGTTAGTTGGTTTGTTGGTTTATTGGTTTGTTGGTTTGTTGGTTTGTTGGTTTGTTGGTCTGTTGGTCTGTTGGTTTGTTGGCTTGTTGGCTTGTTGGTTTGTTGGTTCGTTGGCTTGTTGGTTTGCTGGCTTGTTGGTTTGTTGGCTTGTTGGTTTGTTGGTTTGTTGATTTGTTGGTTTGTTGGTTTGTTGGTCTGTTGGTCTGTTGGTTTGTTGGCTTGTTGGCTTGTTGGTTTGTTGGTTCGTTGGCTTGTTGGTTTGTTGGCTTGTTGGTTTGTTGGCTTGTTGGCTTGTTGGTTTGTAGGCTTGTTGGCATGTTGGTTTGTTGGTTTGTTGGTTTGTTCGTTTTTTTGGTTTGTTGGTTTGTTGGTTTGTTGGCTTGTTGGCTTGTTGGTTTGTTGGTTTGTTGGCTTGTTGGCTTGTTGGTTTGTTGGTTTGTTGGTTTGTTGGTTTGTTGGCTTGTTGGTTTGTTGGTTTGTTGGCTTGTTGATTTGTTGGTTTGTTGGTTCGTTTGTTTGTTGGTTTATTGGTTTGTTGGTTTGTTGGTTTGTTGGTTTGTTGGTCTGTTGGTTTGTTGGCTTGTTGGTTTGTTGGTTCGTTGGCTTGTTGGTTTGTTGGCTTGTTGGTTTGTTGGCTTGTTGGTTTGTTGGTTTGTTGGTTTGTTGGTTTGTTGGCTTGTAGGCTTGTTGGCATGTTGGCATGTTGGTTTGTTGGTTTGTTGGTTTGTTCGTTTTGTTGGTTTGTTGGTTTGTTGGTTTGTTGGCTTGTTGGCTGGTTGGTTTGTTGGTTTGTTGGCTTGCTGGATTGTTGGCTTGTTGGTTTGTTGGTTTGTTGGTTTGCTGGTTTGTTGGCTTGTTGGCTTGTTGGTTTGTTGGTTTGTTTGCTTGTTGGTTTGTTGGTTTGTTGGTTTGTGTGTTTGTTGGTTTGTTGGTTTGTTGGCTTGTTGGTTTGTTGGCTTGTTGGTTTGTTGGTTTGTTGGTTTTTTGGTTTGTTGGCTTATTGGTATGTTGGCTTGTTGGCTTGTTGGTTTGATGGTTTGTTGGTTTGTTTGTTTGTTGGTTCGTTGGTTTGTTGGTTTGTTGGTTTATTGGCTTGTTGGCTTGTTGGTTTGTTGGGTTGTTGGTTTGTTGGTTTGTTGGTTTGTTCGTTTGTTGGTTTGTTTCTTTGTTGGTTTGTTCGTTTGCTCGTTTGTTGGTTTGTTCGTTTTTTGGTTTATTGGCTTGTTGGTTTGTTCGTTTGTTGTCTTGTTGGTTTATTGGTTTGTTGGTTTGTTGGTTTGTTTGTTTGTTGTTTTGTTGGTTTGTTCGTTAGTTGGTTTATTGGTTTGTTGGTTTATTGGTATGTTGGTTTGTTGGTTTGTTGGTTTGTTGGTTTGTTGGTTTGTTAGTTTGTTGGTTTGTTGGTTTGTTGGTTTGTTGGTTTGTTGGTTTGTTGGTTTGTTGGCTTGTTGGTTTGTTGGTTTGTTGATTTGTTGTTTTGTTGGTTTGTTGGTTTGTTGGTTTGTTTGCTTGTGGGTTTGTTGGCTTTTTGGTTTGTTGGCTTGTTGGTTTCTTGATTTGTTGGTTTGTTGGTCTGTTGGTTTGTTGGTTTGTTGGTTTGTTGGTTTGTTCGTTTGTTCGTTTGTTGGTTTGTAGGTTTGTTGGTTTGTTCGTTCGTTGGTTTGTTCGTTTGTTGGTTTGTTGGTTTGTTCGTTTGTTGGTTTGTTGGTTTGTTGATATATTTGTTTGTTGGTTTGTTTGTTTGTTGGTTTGTTCGTTTGTTGGTTTGTTGGTTTGTTGGTTTGTTGGTTTGTTGGTTCGTTTGTTTGTTGGTTTGTTGGTTTGGTGGTTTGTTGGTTTGTTGGTTTGTTTGGTTGTTGGTGTGTTCGTTTGTTGGTTTGTTCGTTTATTGGTTTGTTGGCTTGTTGGCTTGTGGTTTGTTGGATTGTTTGCTTGTTGGTTTGTTGGTTTGTTGGTTTGTTGGCTTGTTGGCTTGTTGGTTTGTTGGCTTGTTGTTTTGTTGGTTTGTTGGTTTGTTGCTTTGTTGATTTGTTGATTTGTTGGTTTGTTGGTTTGTTCGTTTGTTGGATTGTTGGTTTGTTGGATTGTTGGTTTGTTGGTTTGTTGGTTTGTTGGTTTGTTGGTTTGTTGGTTTGTTGGTTTGTTGGTTTGTTGGTTTGTTGGCTTGTTGGCTTGTTGGCTTGTTGGTTTGTTGGTTTGTTCGTTTGTTGGTTTGTTTGTTTGTTGGTTTGTTGGTTTGTTGGTTTGTTGGTTTGTTGGTTCGTTGGTTTCTTGGTTGGTTGGTTTGTTGGTTTGTTGGTTTGTTGGTTTGTTGGTTTGTTGGTTTGTTCGTTTATATGTTTGTTGGTTTGTTGGTTTGTTCGTTTGTTGGTTTGTTCGTTTGTTGGTTTGTTGGTTTGTTGGTTTGTTGGTTTGTTGGCTTGTCGGCTTGTTGGTTTGTTGGTTTGTTGCTTTGTTGGTTTGTTCGTTTGTTGGTTTGTTGGTTTGTTGGTTTGTTGGTTTGTTGGTTTGTTGGTTTGTTCGTTTGTTGGTTTGTTGGTTTGTTGGCTTATTGGTTTGTTGGTTTGTTAGTTTGTTGGTTTGTTGGTTTGTTGTTTTGTTGATTTGCTCGGGTTTTGGCTTGTTGGCTTGCTGGTTTGTTGGTTTGTGGGTTTGTTGGTTTGTTGGTTTGTTGGTTTGTTGGCTTGTTGGCTTGTTGGTTTGTTGGTTTGTTGTTTTGTTGGTTTGTTAGTTTTTTGGTTTGTTGGCTTACTGGTTTTGTTGGTTTGTTGGCTTGTTGGCTTGTTGGTTTGTTGGTTTGTTGGTTTGTTGGTTTGTTGGTTTTTTGGTTTGTTGGCTTGTTGGTATGTTGGCTTGTTGGTTTGATGGTTTGTTGGTTTGTTCGTTTGTTGGTTCGTTGGTTTGTTGGTTTGTTGGCTTGTTGGTTTGTTGGGTTGTTGGTTTGTTGGTTTGTTGGTTTGTTAGTTTGTTCGTTTGTTGGTTTGTTTCTTTGTTGGTTTGTTCGTTTGCTCGTTTGTTGGTTTGTTGGTTTGTTCGTTTTTTGGTTTATTGGCTTGTTGGTTTGTTCGTTTGTTGGCTTGTTGGTTTGTTGGTTTGTAGGTGTTGGTTTGTTCGTTTGTTGTTTTGTTGGTTTGTTCGTTTGTTGGTTTGTTGGTTTATTGGTTTATTGGTTTGTTGGTTTGTTGGTTTGTTGGTTTGTTGGTTTGTTGGTTTGTTGGTTTGTTGGTTTGTTGATTTGTTAGTTTGTTGGTTTGTTGGTTTGTTGGCTTGTTGGCTTGTTGGCTTGTTGGTTTGTTGGTTTATTGGTTTGTTGGTTTGTTGGTTTGTTGGTTTGTTGGTTTGTTGATTTGTTGTTTTGATGGCTTTTTGGCTTGTTGGTTTGTTGGTTTGTTGGCTTTTTGGTTTGTTGGCTTGTTGGTTTGTTGGTTTGTTTTTTTGTTGGTTTGTTAGTTTGTTGGTTTGTTGGTTTGTTGGCTGTTGGTTTGTTGGTTTGTTGGTTTGTTGGTTTGTTGGTTTATTTGTTTGTCGTTTGTTGGTTTGTTGGTTTGTTGGTTTGTTGGTTTGTTGGTTTGTTGGTTTGTTGGCTTGTTGGTTTGTTGGTTTGTTGGTTTGTTGGTTTTTTGGTTTGTTGGTTTGTTGGCTTGTAGGCTTGTTGGCATGTTGGTTTGTTGGTTTGTTGGTTTGTTCGTTTTGTTGGTTTGTTGGTTTGTTGGTTTGTTGGCTTGTTGGCTGGTTGGTTTGTTGGTTTGTTGGCTTGTTGGATTGTTGGTTTGTTGGTTTGTTGGTTTGTTGGTTTGCTGGTTTGTTGGCTTGTTGGCTTGTTGGTTTGTTGGTTTGTTTGCTTGTTGGTTTATTGGTTTGTTGGTTTGTTGGTTTGTTCGTTTGCTCGTTTGTTGGTTTGTTGGTTTGTTCGTTTTTTGGTTTATTGGCTTGTTGGTTTGTTCGTTTGTTGGCTTGTTGGTTTATTGGTTTGTTGGTTTGTTGGTTTGTTTGTTTGTTGTTTTGTTGGTTTGTTCGTTAGTTGGTTTATTGGTTTGTTGGTTTATTGGTATGTTGGTTTGTTGGTTTGTTGGTTTGTTGGTTTGTTAGTTTGTTGGTTTGTTGGTTTGTTGGTTTGTTGGTTTGTTGGTTTGTTGGTTTGTTGGTTTGTTGGCTTGTTGGCTTGTTGGTTTGTTGGTTTGTTGGTTTGTTGGCTTGTTGGTTTGTTGGTTTGTTGATTTGTTGTTTTGTTGGTTTGTTGGTTTGTATGTTTGTGGGTTTGTTGGCTTTTTGGTTTGTTGGCTTGTTGGTTTCTTGATTTGTTGGTTTGTTGGTCTGTTGGTTTGTTGGTTTGTTGGTTTGTTGGTTTGTTGGTTTGTTGGTTTGTTGGTTCGTTCGTTTGTTCGTTTGTTGGTTTGTAGGTTTGTTGGTTTGTTCGTTCGTTGGTTTGTTCGTTTGTTGGTTTGTTGGTTTGTTCGTTTGTTGGTTTGTTGGTTTGTTGATATATTTGTTTGTTGGTTTGTTTGTTTGTTGGTTTGTTCGTTTGTTGGTTTGTTGGTTTCTTGGTTTGTTGGTTTGTTGGTTCGTTTGTTTGTTGGTTTGTTGGTTTGGTGGTTTGTTGGTTTGTTGGTTTGTTTGGTTGTTGGTGTGTTCGTTTGTTGGTTTGTTCGTTTATTGGTTTGTTGGCTTGTTGGCTTGTGGTTTGTAGGTTTGTTTGCTTGTTGGTTTGTTGGTTTGTTGGTATGTTGGCTTGTTGGCTTGTTGGTTTGTTGGCTTGTTGTTTTGTTGGTTTGTTGGTTTGTTGCTTTGTTGATTTGTTGATTTGTTGGTTTGTTGGTTTGTTCGTTTGTTGGATTGTTGGTTTGTTGCATTGTTGGTTTGTTGGTTTGTTGGTTTGTTGGTTTGTTGGTTTGTTGGTTTGTTGGTTTGTTGGTTTGTTGGTTTGTTGGTTTGTTGGCTTGTTGGCTTGTTGGCTTGTTGGTTTGTTGGTTTGTTCGTTTGTTGGTTTGTTGGTTTGTTGGTTTGTTGGTTTGTTGGTTCGTTGGTTTCTTGGTTGGTTGGTTTGTTGGTTTGTTGGTTTGTTGGTTTGTTGGTTTGTTGGTTTGTTGGTTTGTTGGTTTGTTGGTTTGTTCGTTTATATGTTTGTTGGTTTGTTGGTTTGTTCGTTTGTTGGTTTGTTCGTTTGTTGGTTTGTTGGTTTGTTGGTTTGTTGGTTTGTTGGCTTGTTGGCTTGTTGGTTTGTTGGTTTGTTGGCTTGTTGGTTTGTTCGTTTGTTGGTTTGTTGGTTTGTTGGTTTGTTGGTTTGTTGGTTTGTTGGTTTGTTCGTTTGTTGGTTTGTTGGTTTGTTGGCTTATTGGTTTGTTGGTTTGTTGGTTTGTTAGTTTGTTGGTTTGTTTGTTTGTTGTTTTGTAGGTTTGCTCGGGTTTTGGCTTGTTGGCTTGCTGGTTTGTTAGTTTATGGGTTTGTTGGTTTGTTGGCTTGTTGGCTTGTTGGTTTGTTGGTTTGTTGTTTTGTTGGTTTGTTAGTTTTTTTGGTTTGTTGGCTTACTGGTTTTGTTGGTTTGTTGGCTTGTTGGCTTGTTGGTTTGTTGGTTTGTTGGTTTGTTGGTTTGTTGGTTTTTTGGTTTGTTGGCTTGTTGGTATGTTGGCTTGTTGGCTTGTTGGTTTGATGGTTTGTTGGTTTGTTCGTTTGTTGGTTCGTTGGTTTGCTGGTTTATTGGCTTGTTGGTTTGTTGGGTTGTTGGTTTGTTGGTTTGTTGGTTTGTTCGTTTGTTGGTTTGTTTCTTTATTGGTTTGTTCGTTTGCTCGTTTGTTGGTTTGTTGGTTTGTTCGTTTTTTGGTTTATTGGCTTGTTGGTTTGTTTGTTTGTTGGCTTGTTGGTTTGTTGGTTTGTTGGTTTGTTGGTTTGTTCGTTTGTTGTTTTGTTGGTTTGTTCGTTTGTTGGTTTGTTGGTTTATTGGTTTATTGGTTTGTTGGTTTGTTGGTTTGTTGGTTTGTTGGTTTGTTGGTTTGTTGGTTTGTTGGTTTGTTGATTTGTTAGTTTGTTGGTTTGTTGGTTTGTTGGTTTGTTGGCTTGTTGGCTTGTTGGTTTGTTGGTTTATTGGTTTGTTGGTTTGTTGGTTTGTTGGTTTGTTGGTTTGTTGATTTGTTGTTTTGATGGCTTTTTGGCTTGTTGGTTTGTTGGTTTGTTGGCTTTTTGGTTTGTTGGCTTGTTGGCTTGTTGGTTTGTTGGTTTGTTTTTTTGTTGGTTTGTTAGTTTGTTGGTTTGTTGGTTTGTTGGCTGTTGGTTTGTTGGTTTGTTGGTTTGTTGGTTTGTTGGTTTATT
The DNA here is from genome assembly GCA_958298945.1 of Atherix ibis. Taxonomy (NCBI): domain Eukaryota; kingdom Metazoa; phylum Arthropoda; class Insecta; order Diptera; family Athericidae; genus Atherix; species Atherix ibis. The sequence goes on from OY282608.1 coordinate 2,558,665, forward strand.
TGTTTGTTCGTTTGTTGGTTTGTTGGTTTGTTGTTTTGTTGGTTTGTTGGTTTGTTGGTTTGTTGGTTTGTTGGCTTGTTGGTTTGGTGGTTTGTTGGTTTCTTGGTTTGTTGGTTTGTTGGTTTGTTCGTTTGTTGGTTTGTTGGTTTGTTGGTTTGTTCGTTCGTTGGTTTGTTCGTTTGTTGGTTTGTTTGTTTGTTCGTTTGTTGGTTTGTTGGTTTGTTGATTTATTTGTTTGTTGGTTTGTTTGTTCGTTGGTTTGTTGGTTTGTTGGTTTGTTGGCTTGTTGGTTTGTTGGTTTGTTGGTTTGTTGGTTTGTTGGTTTATTCGTTTGTTGGTTTGTTGGTTTGTTGGCTTGTTGGTTTGTTGGTTTGTTGGTTTGTTGGCTTGTTGGTTTGTTGGTTTGTTGGCTTGTTGGTTGGTTCGTTTGTTGGTTTGTTGGTTTGTTGGTTTATTTGTTTGTTCGTTTGTTGGTTTGTTGGTTTGTTGGTTTGTTGGTTTCTTGGTTTGTTGGTTTGTTGGTTTGTTGGCTTGTTGGTTTGGTGGTTTGATGGTTTGTTGGTTTGTTGGTTTGTTGGTTTGTTCGTTTGTTGGTTTGTTGGTTTGTTGGTTTGTTCGTTCGTTGGTTTGTTCGTTTGTTGGTTTGTTTGTTTGTTCGTTTGTTGGTTTGTTGGCTTGTTGATTTATTTGTTTGTTGGTTTGTTTGTTTGTTGGTTTGTTTGTTTGTTGGTTTGTTGGTTTGTTGTTTTGTTGGTTTGTTGGCTTGTTGGTTTGTTTGTTTGTTGTTTGTTTGTTTGTTGGTTTGTTGGTTTATTGGTTTATTGGTTTGTTGGCTTGTTGGCTTGTTGGTTTGTTGGTTTGTTTCCTTGTTGGTTTGTTGGTTTGTTGGTTTGTTGGCTTTTTGGCTTGTTGGTTTGTTGGTTTGCTGGCTTGTTGGTTTGTTGGTTTGTTGGTTTGTTGGTTTGTTGGTTTGTTGGTCTGTTGGTTTGTTGGCTTGTTGGCTTGTTGGTTTGTTGCTTCGTTGGCTTGTTGGTTTGTTGGCTTGTTGGTTTGTTGGCTTGTTGGTTTGTTGGTTTGTTGGTTTGTTGGTTTTTGGGTTTGTTGGCTTGTTGGCTTGTAGGCTTGTTGGCATGTTGGTTTGTTGGTTTGTTGGTTTGTTCGTTTTGTTGGTTTGTTGGTTTGTTGGTTTGTTGGCTTGTTGGCTGGTTGGTTTGTTGGTTTGTTGGCTTGTTGGATTGTTGGTTTGTTGGTTTGTTGGTTTGTTGGTTTGTTGGTTTGTTGATTTGTTGTTTTGATGGCTTTTTGGCTTGTTGGTTTGTTGGTTTGTTGGCTTTTTGGTTTGTTGGCTTGTTGGCTTGTTGGTTTGTTGGTTTGTTGGTTTATTGGTTTATTGGTTTGTTGGCTTGTTGGCTTGTTGGTTTGTTGGTTTGTTTGCTTGTTGGTTTGTTGGTTTGTTGGTTTGTTGGCTTTTTGGCTTGTTGGTTTGTTGGTTCGTTGGCTTGTTGGTTTGTTGGTTTGTTGGTTTGTTGGTTTGTTGGTTTGTTGGTCTGTTGGTTTGTTGGCTTGTTGGCTTGTTGGTTTGTTGCTTCGTTGGCTTGTTGGTTTGTTAGTTTGTTGGTTTGTTGGTTTGTTGGCTGTTGGTTTGTTGGTTTGTTGGTTTGTTGGTTTGTTGGTTTATTTGTTTGTTCGTTTGTTGGTTTGTTGGTTTGTTGGTTTGTTGGTTTGTTGGTTTGTTGGTTTGTTGGTTTGTTGGCTTGTTGGTTTGGTGGTTTGTTGGTTTGTTGGTTTGTTGGTTTGTTGGTTTGTTGGTTTGTTGGTTTGTTGGTTTGTTCGTTCGTTGGTTTGTTCGTTTGTTGGTTTGTTTGTTTGTTCGTTTGTTGGTTTGTTGGTTTGTTGATTTATTTGTTTGTTGGTTTGTTTGTTCGTTGGTTTGTTGGTTTGTTGGTTTGTTGGCTTGTTGGTTTGTTGGTTTGTTGGTTTGTTCGTTTGTTCGTTTGTTGGTTTGTTGGTTTGTTGGCTTGTTGGTTTGTTGGTTTGTTGGCTTGTTGGTTTGTTGGTTTGTTGGCTTGTTGGTTGGTTCGTTTGTTGGTTTGTTGGTTTGTTGGTTTATTTGTTTGTTCGTTTGTTGGTTTGTTAGTTTGTTGGTTTGTTGGTTTGTTGGTTTGTTGGTTTGTTGGTTTGTTGGTTTGTTGGTTTGTTGGCTTGTTGGTTTGGTGGTTTGATGGTTTGTTGGTTTGTTGGTTTGTTGGTTTGTTCGTTTGTTGGTTTGTTGGTTTGTTGGTTTGTTCGTTCGTTGGTTTGTTCGTTTGTTGGTTTGTTTGTTTGTTCGTTTGTTGGTTTGTTGGTTTGTTGATTTATTTGTTTGTTGGTTTGTTTGTTTGTTGGTTTGTTGGTTTGTTGGTTTGTTGGTTTGTTGGTTTGTTGGTTTGTTGGTTTGTTGGCTTGTTGGCTTGTTGGCTTGTTGGTTTGTTGGTTTGTTCGTTTGTTGGTTTGTTGGTTTGTTGGTTTGTTGGTTTGTTGGTTCGTTGGTTTCTTGGTTGGTTGGTTTGTTGGTTTGTTGGTTTGTTGGTTTGTTGGTTTGTTGGTTTGTTGGTTTGTTGGTTTGTTGGTTTGTTGGTTTGTTCGTTTATATGTTTGTTGGTTTGTTGGTTTGTTCGTTTGTTGGTTTGTTCGTTTGTTGGTTTGTTGGTTTGTTGGTTTGTTGGTTTGTTGGCTTGTTGGCTTGTTGGTTCGTTGGTTTCTTGGTTGGTTGGTTTGTTGGTTTGTTGGTTTGTTGGTTTGTTGGTTTGTTGGTTTGTTGGTTTGTTGGTTTGTTGGTTTGTTCGTTTATATGTTTGTTGGTTTGTTGGTTTGTTCGTTTGTTGGTTTGTTGGCTTGTTGGTTTGTTGGGTTGTTGGTTTGTTGGTTTGTTGGTTTGTTCGTTTGTTGGTTTGTTTCTTTATTGGTTTGTTCGTTTGCTCGTTTGTTGGTTTGTTGGTTTGTTGGTTTGTTGGTTTGTTGGTTTGTTGGTTTGTTCGTTTGTTGGTTTGTTGGTTTGTTGGCTTATTGGTTTGTTGGTTTGTTGGTTTGTTAGTTTGTTGGTTTGTTTGTTTGTTGTTTTGTAGGTTTGCTCGGGTTTTGGCTTGTTGGCTTGCTGGTTTGTTAGTTTATGGGTTTGTTGGTTTGTTGGCTTGTTGGCTTGTTGGTTTGTTGGTTTGTTGTTTTGTTGGTTTGTTAGTTTTTTTGGTTTGTTGGCTTACTGGTTTTGTTGGTTTGTTGGCTTGTTGGCTTGTTGGTTTGTTGGTTTGTTGGTTTGTTGGTTTGTTGGTTTTTTGGTTTGTTGGCTTGTTGGTATGTTGGCTTGTTGGCTTGTTGGTTTGATGGTTTGTTGGTTTGTTCGTTTGTTGGTTCGTTGGTTTGCTGGTTTGTTGGCTTGTTGGTTTGTTGGGTTGTTGGTTTGTTGGTTTGTTGGTTTGTTCGTTTGTTGGTTTGTTTCTTTATTGGTTTGTTCGTTTGCTCGTTTGTTGGTTTGTTGGTTTGTTCGTTTTTTGGTTTATTGGCTTGTTGGTTTGTTTGTTTGTTGGCTTGTTGGTTTGTTGGTTTGTTGGTTTGTTGGTTTGTTCGTTTGTTGTTTTGTTGGTTTGTTCGTTTGTTGGTTTGTTGGTTTATTGGTTTATTGGTTTGTTGGTTTGTTGGTTTGTTGGTTTGTTGGTTTGTTGGTTTGTTGGTTTGTTGGTTTGTTGATTTGTTAGTTTGTTGGTTTGTTGGTTTGTTGGTTTGTTGGCTTGTTGGCTTGTTGGTTTGTTGGTTTATTGGTTTGTTGGTTTGTTGGTTTGTTGGTTTGTTGGTTTGTTGATTTGTTGTTTTGATGGCTTTTTGGCTTGTTGGTTTGTTGGTTTGTTGGCTTTTTGGTTTGTTGGCTTGTTGGCTTGTTGGTTTGTTGGTTTGTTTTTTTGTTGGTTTGTTAGTTTGTTGGTTTGTTGGTTTGTTGGCTGTTGGTTTGTTGGTTTGTTGGTTTGTTGGTTTGTTGGTTTATTTGTTTGTTCGTTTGTTGGTTTGTTGGTTTGTTGTTTTGTTGGTTTGTTGGTTTGTTGGTTTGTTGGTTTGTTGGCTTGTTGGTTTGGTGGTTTGTTGGTTTGTTGGTTTGTTGGTTTGTTGGTTTGTTCGTTTGTTGGTTTGTTGGTTTGTTGGTTTGTTCGTTCGTTGGTTTGTTCGTTTGTTGGTTTGTTTGTTTGTTCGTTTGTTGGTTTGTTGGTTTGTTGATTTATTTGTTTGTTGGTTTGTTTGTTCGTTGGTTTGTTGGTTTGTTGGTTTGTTGGCTTGTTGGTTTGTTGGTTTGTTGGTTTGTTGGTTTGTTGGTTTATTCGTTTGTTGGTTTGTTGGTTTGTTGGCTTGTTGGTTTGTTGGTTTGTTGGTTTGTTGGCTTGTTGGTTTGTTGGTTTGTTGGCTTGTTGGTTGGTTCGTTTGTTGGTTTGTTGGTTTGTTGGTTTATTTGTTTGTTCGTTTGTTGGTTTGTTGGTTTGTTGGTTTGTTGGTTTCTTGGTTTGTTGGTTTGTTGGTTTGTTGGCTTGTTGGTTTGGTGGTTTGATGGTTTGTTGGTTTGTTGGTTTGTTGGTTTGTTCGTTTGTTGGTTTGTTGGTTTGTTGGTTTGTTCGTTCGTTGGTTTGTTCGTTTGTTGGTTTGTTTGTTTGTTCGTTTGTTGGTTTGTTGGCTTGTTGATTTATTTGTTTGTTGGTTTGTTTGTTTGTTGGTTTGTTTGTTTGTTGGTTTGTTGGTTTGTTGTTTTGTTGGTTTGTTGGCTTGTTGGTTTGTTTGTTTGTTGTTTGTTTGTTTGTTGGTTTGTTGGTTTATTGGTTTATTGGTTTGTTGGCTTGTTGGCTTGTTGGTTTGTTGGTTTGTTTCCTTGTTGGTTTGTTGGTTTGTTGGTTTGTTGGCTTTTTGGCTTGTTGGTTTGTTGGTTTGCTGGCTTGTTGGTTTGTTGGTTTGTTGGTTTGTTGGTTTGTTGGTTTGTTGGTCTGTTGGTTTGTTGGCTTGTTGGCTTGTTGGTTTGTTGCTTCGTTGGCTTGTTGGTTTGTTGGCTTGTTGGTTTGTTGGCTTGTTGGTTTGTTGGTTTGTTGGTTTGTTGGTTTTTGGGTTTGTTGGCTTGTTGGCTTGTAGGCTTGTTGGCATGTTGGTTTGTTGGTTTGTTGGTTTGTTCGTTTTGTTGGTTTGTTGGTTTGTTGGTTTGTTGGCTTGTTGGCTGGTTGGTTTGTTGGTTTGTTGGCTTGTTGGATTGTTGGTTTGTTGGTTTGTTGGTTTGTTGGTTTGTTGGTTTGTTGATTTGTTGTTTTGATGGCTTTTTGGCTTGTTGGTTTGTTGGTTTGTTGGCTTTTTGGTTTGTTGGCTTGTTGGCTTGTTGGTTTGTTGGTTTGTTGGTTTATTGGTTTATTGGTTTGTTGGCTTGTTGGCTTGTTGGTTTGTTGGTTTGTTTGCTTGTTGGTTTGTTGGTTTGTTGGTTTGTTGGCTTTTTGGCTTGTTGGTTTGTTGGTTTGTTGGCTTGTTGGTTTGTTGGTTTGTTGGTTTGTTGGTTTGTTGGTTTGTTGGTCTGTTGGTTTGTTGGCTTGTTGGCTTGTTGGTTTGTTGCTTCGTTGGCTTGTTGGTTTGTTAGTTTGTTGGTTTGTTGGTTTGTTGGCTGTTGGTTTGTTGGTTTGTTGGTTTGTTGGTTTGTTGGTTTGTTGGTTTGTTGGCTTGTTGGTTTGGTGGTTTGTTGGTTTGTTGGTTTGTTGGTTTGTTGGTTTGTTCGTTTGTTGGTTTGTTGGTTTGTTGGTTTGTTCGTTCGTTGGTTTGTTCGTTTGTTGGTTTGTTTGTTTGTTCGTTTGTTGGTTTGTTGGTTTGTTGATTTATTTGTTTGTTGGTTTGTTTGTTCGTTGGTTTGTTGGTTTGTTGGTTTGTTGGCTTGTTGGTTTGTTGGTTTGTTGGTTTGTTCGTTTGTTCGTTTGTTGGTTTGTTGGTTTGTTGGCTTGTTGGTTTGTTGGTTTGTTGGCTTGTTGGTTTGTTGGTTTGTTGGCTTGTTGGTTGGTTCGTTTGTTGGTTTGTTGGTTTGTTGGTTTATTTGTTTGTTCGTTTGTTGGTTTGTTAGTTTGTTGGTTTGTTGGTTTGTTGGTTTGTTGGTTTGTTGGTTTGTTGGTTTGTTGGTTTGTTGGCTTGTTGGTTTGGTGGTTTGATGGTTTGTTGGTTTGTTGGTTTGTTGGTTTGTTCGTTTGTTGGTTTGTTGGTTTGTTGGTTTGTTCGTTCGTTGGTTTGTTCGTTTGTTGGTTTGTTTGTTTGTTCGTTTGTTGGTTTGTTGGTTTGTTGATTTATTTGTTTGTTGGTTTGTTTGTTTGTTGGTTTGTTCGTTTGTTGGTTTGTTGGTTTGTTGTTTTGTTGGTTTGTTGGCTTGTTGGTTTGTTTGTTTGTTGGTTTGTTCTTTTGTTGGTTTGTTGGTTTGTTGGTTTACTGGTTTGTTGGCTTGTTGGCTTGTTGGTTTGTTGGTTTGTTTGCTTGTTGGTTTGTTGGTTTGTTGGTTTGTTGGCTTTTTGGCTTGTTGGTTTGTTGGTTTGTTGGCTTGTTGGTTTGTTGGTTTGTTGGTTTGTTGGTTTGTTGGTCTGTTGGTTTGTTGGCTTGTTGGCTTGTTGGTTTGTTGCTTCGTTGGCTTGTTGGTTTGTTGGCTTGTTGGTTTGTTGGCTTGTTGGTTTGTTGGTTTGTTGGTTTGTTGGTTTTTGGGTTTGTTGGCTTGTTGGCTTGTAGGCTTGTTGGCATGTTGGTTTGTTGGTTTGTTGGTTTGTTCGTTTTGTTGGTTTGTTGGTTTGTTGGTTTGTTGGCTTGTTGGCTGGTTGGTTTGTTGGTTTGTTGGCTTGTTGGATTGTTGGTTTGTTGGTTTGTTGGTTTGTTGGTTTGTTGGTTTGTTGGCTTGTTGGTTTGTTGGTTTGTTGGTTCGTTTGTTTGTTGGTTTGTTGGTTTGTTTGTTTGTTGGTTTGTTCGTTTGTTGGTTTGTTGGTTTATTGGTTTGTTGGCTTGTTGGCTTGTTAGTTTGTTGGTTTGTATGCTTGTTGGTTTGTTGGTTTGTTGGTTTGTTGGTTTGTGTGTTTGTTGGTTTGTTGGTTTGTTGGCTTGTTGGTTTGTTGGCTTGTTGGTTTGTTGGTTTGTTGGTTTTTTGGTTTGTTGGCTTATTGGTATGTTGGCTTGTTGGCTTGTTGGTTTGATGGTTTGTTGGTTTGTTTGTTTGTTGGTTCGTTGGTTTGTTGGTTTGTTGGCTTGTTGGCTTGTTGGTTTGTTGGGTTGTTGGTTTGTTGGTTTGTTGGTTTGTTCGTTTGTTGGTTTGTTTCTTTGTTGGTTTGTTCGTTTGCTCGTTTGTTGGTTTGTTGGTTTGTTCGTTTTTTGGTTTATTGGCTTGTTGGTTTGTTCGTTTGTTGGCTTGTTGGTTTGTTGGTTTGTTGGTTTGTTGGTTTGTTTGTTTGTTGTTTTGTTGGTTTGTTCGTTAGTTGGTTTGTTGATTTGTTGGTTTATTGGTTTGTTGGTTTGTTGGTTTGTTGGTTTGTTAGTTTGTTGGTTTGTTGGTTTGTTGGTTTGTTGGTTTGTTGGTTTGTTGGTTTGTTGGTTTGTTGGTTTGTTGGTTTGTTGGTTTGTTGGTTTGTTGGTTTGTTGGCTTGTTGGCTTGTTGGTTTGTTGGTTTGTTGGTTTGTTGGCTTGTTGGTTTGTTGGTTTGTTGATTTGTTGTTTTGTTGGTTTGTTGGTTTGTTTGTTTGTTCGTTTGTTGGCTTTTTGGTTTGTTGGCTTGTTGGTTTGTTGGTTTGTTGGTTTGTTGGCTTGTTGGTTTGTTGGTTTGTTGGTTTGTTGGTTTGTTGGTTTGTTGGTTTGTTGGTTTGTTGGTTTGTTGGTTTGTTCGTTTCATCGTTTGTTGGTTTGTAGGTTTGTTGGTTTGTTCGTTCGTTGATTTGTTCGTTTGTTGGTTTGTTTGTTTGTTCGTTTGTTGGTTTGTTGGTTTGTTGATTTATTTGTTTGTTGGTTTGTTTGTTTGTTGGTTTGTTCGTTTGTTGGTTTGTTGGTTTGTTGTTTTGTTGGTTTGTTGGCTTGTTGTTTTGTTTGTTTGTTGGTTTGTTCGTTTGTTGGTTTGCTGGTTTATTTGTTTGTTGGTTTGTTGGTTTGTTGGTTTGTTGGTTCGTTTGTTTGTTTGTTTGTTGGTTTGTTGGTTTGTTGGTTTGTTGGTTTGTTTGGTTGTTGGTGTGTTCGTTTGTTGGTTTGTTCGTTTATTGGTTTGTTGGCTTGTTGGCTTGTTGGTTTGTTGGTTTGTTTGCTTGTTAGTTTGTTGGTTTGTTGGTTTGTTGGTTTGTTGGCTTGTTGGCTTGTTGGTTTGTTGGGTTGTTGGTTTGTTGGTTTGTTGGTTTGTTGGTTTGTTGATTTGTTGATTTGTTGGTTTGTTGGTTTGTTCGTTTGTTGGATTGTTGGTTTGTTGGCTTGTTGGTTTGTTGGTTTGTTGGTTTGTTGGTTTGTTGGTTTGTTGGCTTGTTGGTTTGTTGGTTTGTTGGTTTGTTGGTTTGTTGGCTTGTTGGCTTGTTGGCTTGTTGGTTTGTTGGTTTGTTCGTTTGTTGGTTTGTTGGTTTGTTGGTTTGTTGGTTTGTTGGTTTGTTGGTTCGTTGGTTTCTTGGTTGGTTGGTTTGTTGGTTTGTTGGTTTGCTGGTTTGTTGGTTTGTTGGTTTGTTGGTTTGTTCGTTTATATGTTTGTTGGTTTGTTGGTTTGTTCGTTTGTTGGTTTGTTCGTTTGGTGGTTTGTTGGTTTGTTGGTTTGTTGGTTTGTTGGCTTGTTGGCTTGTTGGTTTGTTGGTTTGTTGGTTTGTTCGTTTGTTGGTTTGTTGGTTTGTTGGTTTGTTGGTTTGTTGGTTTGTTCGTTTGTTGGTTTGTTGGCTTATTGGTTTGTTGGTTTGTTGGTTTGTTGGTTTGTTAGGTTGTTGGTTTGTTGGTTTGTTGGTTTGTTGTTTTGTTGGTTTGCTCGGGTTTTGGTTTGTTGGCTTGCTGGTTTGTTGGTTTGTTGGTTTGTTGGTTTGTTGGTTTGTTGGTTTGTTGGTTTGTTGGCTTGTTGGCTTGTTGGTTTGTTGGTTTGTTGTTTTGTTGGTTTGTTAGTTTTTTGGTTTGTTGGCTTGCTGGTTTTGTTGGTTTGTTGGCTTGTTGGCTTGTTGGTTTGTTGGTTTGTTGGTTTGTTGGTTTGTTGGTTTTTTGGTTTGTTGGCTTGTTGGTATTTTGGCTTGTTGGCTTGTTGGTTTGATGGTTTGTTGGTTTGTTCGTTTGTTGGTTCGTTGGTTTGTTGGTTTGTTGGCTTGTTGGTTTGTTGGGTTGTTGGTTTGTTGGTTTGTTGGTTTGTTCGTTTGTTGGTTTTTTTCTTTGTTGGTTTGTTCGTTTGCTCGTTTGTTGGTTTGTTGGTTTGTTCGTTTTTTGGTTTATTGGCTTGTTGGTTTGTTCGTTTGTTGGCTTGTTGGTTTGTTGGTTTGTAGGTTTGTTGGTTTGTTCGTTTGTTGTTTTGTTGGTTTGTTCGTTTGTTGGTTTGTTGGTTTGTTGGTTTATTGGTTTGTTGGTTTGTTGGTTTGTTGGTTTGTTGGTTTGTTGGTTTGTTGGTTTGTTGGTTTGTTGGTTTGTTGGTTTGTTAGTTTGTTGGTTTGTTGGTTTGTTGGCTTGTTGGCTTGTTGTTTTGTTGGTTTATTGGTTTGTTGGTTTGTTGGTTTGTTGGTTTGTTGGTTTGTTGGTTTGTTGATTTGTTGTTTTGTTGGCTTTTTGGCTTGTTGGTTTGTTGGTTTGTTGGCTTTTTGGTTTGTTAGCTTGTTGGCTTGTTGGTTTGTTGGTTTGTTTTTTTGTTGGTTTGTTAGTTTGTTGGTTTGTTGGTTTGTTGGCTTGTTGGTTTGTTGGTTTGTTGGTTTGTTGGTTTGTTGGTTTGTTTGTTCGTTGGTTTGTTGGTTTGTTGGTTTGTTGGCTTGTTGGTTTGTTGGTTTGTTGGTTTGTTGGTTTGTTCGTTTGTTGGTTTGTTGGTTTGTTGGCTTGTTGGTTTGTTGGTTTGTTGGTTTGTTTGTTGGTTTGTTGGTTTGTTTGTTCGTTGGTTTGTTGGTTTGTTGGTTTGTTGGCTTCTTGGTTTGTTGGTTTGTTGGTTTGTTCGTTTGTTGGTTTGTTGGTTTGTTGGCTTGTTGGTTTGTTGGTTTGTTGGTTTGTTGGCTTGTTGGTTTGTTGGTTTGTTGGCTTGTTGGTTGGTTCGTTTGTTGGTTTGTTGGTTTGTTGGTTTATTTGTTTGTTCGTTTGTTGGTTTGTTGGTTTGTTGGTTTGTTGGTTTGTTGGTTTGTTGGTTTGTTGGTTTGTTGGTTTGTTGGCTTGTTGGTTTGGTGGTTTGTTGGTTTGTTGGTTTGTTGGTTTGTTGGTTTGTTGGTTTGTTCGTTTGTTGGTTTGTTGGTTTGTTGTTTTGTTCGTTCGTTGGTTTGTTCGTTTGTTGGTTTGTTTGTTTGTTCGTTTGTTCGTTTGTTCGTTTGTTGGTTTGTTGGTTTGTTGATTTATTTGTTTGTTGGTTTGTTTGTTTGTTGGTTTGTTCGTTTGTTGGTTTGTTGGTTTGTTGTTTTTTTGGTTTGTTGGCTTGTTGGTTTGTTTGTTTGTTGGTTTGTTCGTTTGTTGGTTTGTTGGTTTGTTGGTTTGTTGATTTGTTGGTTTGTTGGTTTGTTTGTTTGTTGGTTTGTTCGTTTGTGTGTTTTTTGGTTTGTTGGTTTGTTGGTTTGTTGGTTTGTTGGTTTGTTGGTTTGTTGGTTTGTTGGTTTGTTGGCTTGTTGGCTTGTTGGTTTGTTGGCTTGTTGGTTTTTTTGGTTTGTTGGTTTGTTGGTTCGTTTGTTTGTTGGTTTGTTGGTTTGTTGATTTGTTGGTTTGTTGGTTTGTTTGTTTGTTGGTTTGTTCGTTTGTGTGTTTTTTGGTTTGTTGGTTTATTGGTTTGTTGGCTTGTTGGCTTGTTGGTTTGTTGGTTTGTTTGCTTGTTGGTTTGTTGGTTTGTTGGTTTGTTGGTTTGTTGGCTTGTTGGTTTGTTGGTTTGTTGGTTTGTTGGTTTGTTGATTTGTTGGTTTGTTGGCTTGTTGGTTTGTTGGTTTGTTGGTTTGTTGGCTTGTTGGTTTGTTGGTTTGTTGGTTTGTTAGTTTGTTGGTTTGTTGGTTTGTTGGTTTGTTGGTTTGTTTGTTTGTTCGTTTGTTCATTTGTAGGTTTGTTGGTTTGTTCGTTCGTTGATTTGTTCGTTTGTTGGTTTGTTGGTTTGTTCGTTTGTTGGTTTGTTGGTTTGTTGATTTATTTGTTTGTTGGTTTGTTTGTTTGTTGGTTTGTTCGTTTGTTGGTTTGTTGGTTTGTTGTTTTGTTGGTTTGTTGGCTTGTTGTTTTGTTTGTTCGTTGGTTTGTTCGTTTGTTGGTTTGATGGTTTTTTTGGTTTGTTGGTTTGTTGGTTTGTTGGTTTGTTGGTTTGTTGGTTCGTTTGTTTGTTGGTTTGTTGGTTTGTTGGTTTGTTGGTTTGTTGGTTTGTTTGGTTGTTGGTGTGTTCGTTTGTTGGTTTGTTCGTTTATTGGTTTGTTGGCTTGTTGGCTTGTTGGTTTGTTGGTTTGTTTGCTTGTTGGTTTGTTGGTTTGTTGGTTTGTTGGCTTGTTGGTTTGTTGGTTTGTTGGTTTGTTGGTTTGTTGATTTGTTGATTTGTTGGTTTGTTGGTTTGTTCGTTTGTTGGATTGTTGGTTTGTTGGCTTGTTGGTTTGTTGGTTTGTTGGTTTGTTGGTTTGTTGGTTTGTTGGTTTGTTGGTTTGTTGGCTTGTTGGCTTGTTGGCTTGTTGACTTGTTGGTTTGTTGGTTTGTTCGTTTGTTGGTTTGTTGGTTTGTTGGTTTGTTGGTTTGTTGGTTCGTTGGTTTCTTGGTTGGTTGGTTTGTTGGCTTGTTGGTTTGTTGGTTTGTTGGTTTGTTGGTTTGTTGGTTTGTTCGTTTATATGTTTGTTGGTTTGTTGGTTTGTTCGTTTGTTTGTTTGTTCATTTGGTGGTTTGTTGGTTTGTTGGTTTGTTGGTTTGTTGGTTTGTTGGTTTGTTGGCTTGTTGGCTTGTTGGTTTGTTGGTTTGTTGGTTTGTTCGTTTGTTGGTTTGTTGGTTTGTTGGTTTGTTGGTTTGTTGGTTTGTTGGTTTGTTCGTTTGTTGGTTTGTTGGCTTATTGCTTTGTTGGTTTGTTGGTTTGTTGGTTTGTTAGTTTGTTGGTTTGTTGGTTTGTTGGTTTGTTGGTTTGTTGGTTTATTGGTTTGTTGGCTTGTTGGCTTGTTGGTTTGTTGGTTTGTTTGCTTGTTGGTTTGTTGGTTTGTTGGTTTGTTGGCTTTTTGGCTTGTTGGTTTGTTGGTTTGTTGGCTTGTTGGTTTGTTGGTTTGTTGGTTTGTTGGTTTGTTGGTTTGTTGGTCTGTTGGTTTGGTTGGCTTGTTGGCTTGTTGGTTTGTTGCTTCGTTGGCTTGTTGGTTTGTTGGCTTGTTGGTTTGTTGGCTTGTTGGTTTGTTGGTTTGTTGGTTTGTTGGTTTTTGGGTTTGTTGGCTTGTTGGCTTGTAGGCTTGTTGGCATGTTGGTTTGTTGGTTTGTTGGTTTGTTCGTTTTGTTGGTTTGTTGGTTTGTTGGTTTGTTGGCTTGTTGGCTGGTTGGTTTGTTGGTTTGTTGGCTTGTTGGATTGTTGGTTTGTTGGTTTGTTGGTTTGTTGGTTTGTTGGTTTGTTGGCTTGTTGGTTTGTTGGTTTGTTGGTTCGTTTGTTTGTTGGTTTGCTGGTTTGTTTTTTTGTTGGTTTGTTCGTTTGTTTGATTTGTTGGTTTATTGGTTTGTTGGCTTGTTGGCTTGTTAGTTTGTTGGTTTGTTTGCTTGTTGGTTTGTTGGTTTGTTGGTTTGTGTGTTTGTTGGTTTGTTGGTTTGTTGGCTTGTTGGTTTGTTGGCTTGTTGGTTTGTTGGTTTGTTGGTTTTTTGGTTTGTTGGCTTATTGGTATGTTGGCTTGTTGGCTTGTTGGTTTGATGGTTTGTTGGTTTGTTTGTTTGTTGGTTCGTTGGTTTGTTGGTTTGTTGGCTTGTTGGCTTGTTGGTTTGTTGGGTTGTTGGTTTGTTGGTTTGTTGGTTTGTTCGTTTGTTGGTTTGTTTCTTTGTTGGTTTGTTCGTTTGCTCGTTTGTTGGTTTGTTGGTTTGTTCGTTTTTTGGTTTATTGGCTTGTTGGTTTGTTCGTTTGTTGGCTTGTTGGTTTATTGGTTTGTTAGTTTGTTGGTTTGTTGGTTTGTTGGTTTGTTGGTTTGTTGGTTTGTTGGTTTGTTGGTTTGTTGGTTTGTTGGTTTGTTGGTTTGTTGGTTTGTTGGTTTGTTGGCTTGTTGGCTTGTTGGTTTGTTGGTTTGTTGGCTTGTTGGTTTGTTGGTTTGTTGATTTGTTGTTTTGTTGGTTTGTTGGTTTGTTTGTTTGTTCGTTTGTTGGCTTTTTGGTTTGTTGGCTTGTTGGTTTGTTGGTTTGTTGGTTTGTTGGCTTGTTGGTTTGTTGGTTTGTTGGTTTGTTGGTTTGTTGGTTTGTTGGTTTGTTGGTTTGTTGGTTTGTTGGTTTGTTCGTTTCATCGTTTGTTGGTTTGTAGGTTTGTTGGTTTGTTCGTTCGTTGATTTGTTCGTTTGTTGGTTTGTTTGTTTGTTCGTTTGTTGGTTTGTTGGTTTGTTGATTTATTTGTTTGTTGGTTTGTTTGTTTGTTGGTCTGTTCGTTTGTTGGTTTGTTGGTTTGTTGTTTTGTTGGTTTGTTGGCTTGTTGTTTTGTTTGTTTGTTGGTTTGTTCGTTTGTTGGTTTGCTGGTTTATTTGTTTGTTGGTTTGTTGGTTTGTTGGTTTGTTGGTTCGTTTGTTTGTTTGTTTGTTGGTTTGTTGGTTTGTTGGTTTGTTGGTTTGTTTGGTTGTTGGTGTGTTCGTTTGTTGGTTTGTTCGTTTATTGGTTTGTTGGCTTGTTGGCTTGTTGGTTTGTTGGTTTGTTTGCTTGTTGGTTTGTTGGTTTGTTGGCTTGTTGGTTTGTTGGCTTGTTGGCTTGTTGGTTTGTTGGCTTGTTGGTTTGTTGGTTTGTTGGTTTGTTGGTTTGTTGATTTGTTGATTTGTTGGTTTGTTGGTTTGTTCGTTTGTTGGATTGTTGGTTTGTTGGCTTGTTGGTTTGTTGGTTTGTTGGTTTGTTGGTTTGTTGGTTTGTTGGTTTGTTGGTTTGTTGGTTTGTTGGTTTGTTGGCTTGTTGGCTTGTTGGATTGTTGGTTTGTTGGTTTGTTGGTTTGTTGGTTTGTTGGTTTGTTGGCTTGTTGGTTTGTTGGTTTGTTGGTTCGTTTGTTTGTTGGTTTGCTGGTTTGTTTGTTTGTTGGTTTGTTCGTTTGTTTGATTTGTTGGTTTATTGGTTTGTTGGCTTGTTGGCTTGTTAGTTTGTTGGTTTGTTTGCTTGTTGGTTTGTTGGTTTGTTGGTTTGTGTGTTTGTTGGTTTGTTGGTTTGTTGGCTTGTTGGTTTGTTGGCTTGTTGGTTTGTTGGTTTGTTGGTTTTTTGGTTTGTTGGCTTATTGGTATGTTGGCTTGTTGGCTTGTTGGTTTGATGGTTTGTTGGTTTGTTTGTTTGTTGGTTCGTTGGTTTGTTGGCTTGTTGGCTTGTTGGCTTGTTGGTTTGTTGGGTTGTTGGTTTGTTGGTTTGTTGGTTTGTTCGTTTGTTGGTTTGTTTCTTTGTTGGTTTGTTCGTTTGCTCGTTTGTTGGTTTGTTGGTTTGTTCGTTTTTTGGTTTATTGGCTTGTTGGTTTGTTCGTTTGTTCGCTTGTTGGTTTATTGGTTTGTTAGTTTGTTGGTTTGTTGGTTTGTTGGTTTGTTGGTTTGTTGGTTTGTTGGTTTATTGGTTTGTTGGTTTGTTGGTTTGTTGGTTTGTTGGTTTGTTGGTTTGTTGGCTTGTTGGCTAATTGGTTTGTTGGTTTGTTGGTTTGTTGGCTTGTTGGTTTGTTGGTTTGTTGATTTGTTGTTTTGTTGGTTTGTTGGTTTGTTTGTTTGTTCGTTTGTTGGCTTTTTGGTTTGTTGGCTTGTTGGTTTGTTGGTTTGTTGGTTTGTTGGCTTGTTGGTTTGTTGGTTTGTTGGTTTGTTGGTTTGTTGGTTTGTTGGTTTGTTGGTTTGTTGGTTTGTTGGTTTGTTCGTTTCATCGTTTGTTGGTTTGTAGGTTTGTTGGTTTGTTCGTTCGTTGATTTGTTCGTTTGTTGGTTTGTTTGTTTGTTCGTTTGTTGGTTTGTTGGTTTGTTGATTTATTTGTTTGTTGGTTTGTTTGTTTGTTGGTTTGTTCGTTTGTTGGTTTGTTGGTTTGTTGTTTTGTTGGTTTGTTGGCTTGTTGTTTTGTTTGTTTGTTGGTTTGTTCGTTTGTTGGTTTGCAGGTTTATTTGTTTGTTGGTTTGTTGGTTTGTTGGTTTGTTGGTTCGTTTGTTTGTTTGTTTGTTGGTTTGTTGGTTTGTTGGTTTGTTGGTTTGTTTGGTTGTTGGTGTGTTCGTTTGTTGGTTTGTTCGTTTATTGGTTTGTTGGCTTGTTGGCTTGTTGGTTTGTTGGTTTGTTTGCTTGTTGGTTTGTTGGTTTGTTGGTTTGTTGGTTTGTTGGCTTGTTGGCTTGTTGGTTTGTTGGCTTGTTGGTTTGTTGGTTTGTTGGTTTGTTGGTTTGTTGATTTGTTGATTTGTTGGTTTGTTGGTTTGTTCGTTTGTTGGATTGTTGGTTTGTTGGCTTGTTGGTTTGTTGGTTTGTTGGTTTGTTGGTTTGTTGGTTTGTTGGTTTGTTGGTTTGTTGGTTTGTTGGTTTGTTGGCTTGTTGGCTTGTTGGCTTGTTGGTTTGTTGGTTTGTTCGTTTGTTGGTTTGTTGGTTTGTTGGTTTGTTGGTTTGTTGGTTTGTTGGTTCGTTGGTTTCTTGGTTGGTTGGTTTGTTGGTTTGTTGGTTTGCTGGTTTGTTGGTTTGTTGGTTTGTTGGTTTGTTCGTTTATATGTTTGTTGGTTTGTTGGTTTGTTCGTTTGTTGGTTTGTTCGTTTGGTGGTTTGTTGGTTTGTTGGTTTGTTGGTTTGTTGGTTTGTTGGCTTGTTGGCTTGTTGGTTTGTTGGTTTGTTGGTTTGTTCGTTTGTTGGTTTGTTGGTTTGTTGGTTTGTTGGTTTGTTGGTTTGTTCGTTTGTTGGTTTGTTGGCTTATTGGTTTGTTGGTTTGTTGGTTTGTTGGTTTGTTAGGTTGTTGGTTTGTTGGTTTGTTGGTTTGTTGTTTTGTTGGTTTGCTCGGGTTTTGGTTTGTTGGCTTGCTGGTTTGTTGGTTTGTTGGTTTGTTGGTTTGTTGGTTTGTTGGTTTGTTGGTTTGTTGGCTTGTTGGCTTGTTGGTTTGTTGGTTTGTTGTTTTGTTGGTTTGTTAGTTTTTTGGTTTGTTGGCTTGCTGGTTTTGTTGGTTTGTTGGCTTGTTGGCTTGTTGGTTTGTTGGTTTGTTGGTTTGTTGGTTTGTTGGTTTTTTGGTTTGTTCGCTTGTTGGTATTTTGGCTTGTTGGCTTGTTGGTTTGATGGTTTGTTGGTTTGTTCGTTTGTTGGTTCGTTGGTTTGTTGGTTTGTTGGCTTGTTGGTTTGTTGGGTTGTTGGTTTGTTGGTTTGTTGGTTTGTTCGTTTGTTGGTTTTTTTCTTTGTTGGTTTGTTCGTTTGCTCGTTTGTTGGTTTGTTGGTTTGTTCGTTTTTTGGTTTAATGGCTTGTTGGTTTGTTCGTTTGTTGGCTTGTTGGTTTGTTGGTTTGTAGGTTTGTTGGTTTGTTCGTTTGTTGTTTTGTTGGTTTGTTCGTTTGTTGGTTTGTTGGTTTGTTGGTTTATTGGTTTGTTGGTTTGTTGGTTTGTTGGTTTGTTGGTTTGTTGGTTTGTTAGTTTGTTGGTTTGTTGGTTTGTTGGCTTGTTGGCTTGTTGTTTTGTTGGTTTATTGGTTTGTTGGTTTGTTGGTTTGTTGGTTTGTTGATTTGTTGTTTTGTTGGCTTTTTGGCTTGTTGGTTTGTTGGTTTGTTGGCTTTTTGGTTTGTTAGCTTGTTGGCTTGTTGGTTTGTTGGTTTGTTTTTTTGTTGGTTTGTTAGTTTGTTGGTTTGTTGGTTTGTTGGCTTGTTGGTTTGTTGGTTTGTTGGTTTGTTGGTTTGTTGGTTTGTTTGTTCGTTGGTTTGTTGGTTTGTTGGTTTGTTGGCTTGTTGGTTTGTTGGTTTGTTGGTTTGTTGGTTTGTTCGTTTGTTGGTTTGTTGGTTTGTTGGCTTGTTGGCTTGTTGGTTTGTTGGTTTGTTTGTTGGTTTGTTGGTTTGTTTGTTCGTTGGTTTGTTGGTTTGTTGGTTTGTTGGTTTGTTGGTTTGTTGGTTTGTTCGTTTGTTGGTTTGTTTGTTTGTTCGTTTGTTCGTTTGTTGGTTTGTTGGTTTGTTGATTTATTTGTTTGTTGGTTTGTTTGTTTGTTGGTTTGTTCGTTTGTTGGTTTGTTGGTTTGTTGGCTTTTTGGTTTGTTAGCTTGTTGGCTTGTTGGTTTGTTGGTTTGTTTTTTTGTTGGTTTGTTAGTTTGTTGGTTTGTTCGTTTGTTGGTTTGTTGGTTTGTTGGCTTGTTGGTTTGTTGGTTTGTTGGTTTGTTGGCTTGTTGGTTTGTTGGTTTGTTGGCTTGTTGGTTGGTTCGTTTGTTGGTTTGTTGATTTGTTGGTTTATTTGTTTGTTCGTTTGTTGGTTTGTTGGTTTGTTGGTTTGTTGGTTTGTTGGTTTGTTGGTTTGTTGGTTTGTTGGTTTGTTGGCTTGTTGGTTTGGTGGTTTGTTGGTTTGTTGGTTTGTTGGTTTGTTGGTTTGTTGGTTTGTTGGTTTGTTCGTTTGTTGTTTTGTTTTTTTGTTCGTTTGTTGGTTTGTTGGTTTGTTGGCTTGTTGGTTTGTTGGTTTGTTGGTTTGTTGGTTTGTTCGTTTGTTGGTTTGTTGGTTTGTTGGCTTGTTGGTTTGTTGGTTTGTTGGTTTGTTTGTTGGTTTGTTGGTTTGTTTGTTCGTTGGTTTGTTGGTTTGTTGGTTTGTTGGTTTGCTGGTTTGTTCGTTTGTTGGTTTGTTTGTTTGTTCGTTTGTTCGTTTGTTGGTTTGTTGGTTTGTTGATTTATTTGTTTGTTGGTTTGTTTGTTTGTTGGTTTGTTCGTTTGTTGGTTTGTTGGTTTGTTGGCTTTTTGGTTTGTTAGCTTGTTGGCTTGTTGGTTTGTTGGTTTGTTTTTTTGTTGGTTTGTTAGTTTGTTGGTTTGTTCGTTTGTTGGTTTGTTGGTTTGTTGGCTTGTTGGTTTGTTGGTTTGTTGGTTTGTTGGCTTGTTGGTTTGTTGGTTTGTTGGCTTGTTGGTTGGTTCGTTTGTTGGTTTGTTGGTTTGTTGGTTTATTTGTTTGTTCGTTTGTTGGTTTGTTGGTTTGTTGGTTTGTTGGTTTGTTGGTTTGTTGGTTTGTTGGTTTGTTGGTTTGTTGGCTTGTTGGTTTGTTGGTTTGTTTTTTTGTTGGTTTGTTAGTTTGTTGGTTTGTTCGTTTGTTGGTTTGTTGGTTTGTTGGTTTGTTGGCTTGTTGGTTTGTTGGTTTGTTGGTTTGTTGGCTTGTTGGTTTTTTGGTTTGTTGGCTTGTTGGTATTTTGGCTTGTTGGCTTGTTGGTTTGATGGTTTGTTGGTTTGTTCGTTTGTTGGTTCGTTGGTTTGTTGGTTTGTTGGCTTGTTGGTTTGTTGGGTTGTTGGTTTGTTGGTTTGTTGGTTTGTTCGTTTGTTGGTTTTTTTCTTTGTTGGTTTGTTCGTTTGCTCGTTTGTTGGTTTGTTGGTTTGTTCGTTTTTTGGTTTAATGGCTTGTTGGTTTGTTCGTTTGTTGGCTTGTTGGTTTGTTGGTTTGTAGGTTTGTTGGTTTGTTCGTTTGTTGTTTTGTTGGTTTGTTCGTTTGTTGGTTTGTTGGTTTGTTGGTTTATTGGTTTGTTGGTTTGTTGGTTTGTTGGTTTGTTGGTTTGTTGGTTTGTTAGTTTGTTGGTTTGTTGGTTTGTTGGCTTGTTGGCTTGTTGTTTTGTTGGTTTATTGGTTTGTTGGTTTGTTGGTTTGTTGGTTTGTTGATTTGTTGTTTTGTTGGCTTTTTGGCTTGTTGGTTTGTTGGTTTGTTGGCTTTTTGGTTTGTTAGCTTGTTGGCTTGTTGGTTTGTTGGTTTGTTTTTTTGTTGGTTTGTTAGTTTGTTGGTTTGTTGGTTTGTTGGCTTGTTGGTTTGTTGGTTTGTTGGTTTGTTGGTTTGTTGGTTTGTTTGTTCGTTGGTTTGTTGGTTTGTTGGTTTGTTGGCTTGTTGGTTTGTTGGTTTGTTGGTTTGTTGGTTTGTTCGTTTGTTGGTTTGTTGGTTTGTTGGCTTGTTGGCTTGTTGGTTTGTTGGTTTGTTTGTTGGTTTGTTGGTTTGTTTGTTCGTTGGTTTGTTGGTTTGTTGGTTTGTTGGTTTGTTGGTTTGTTGGTTTGTTCGTTTGTTGGTTTGTTTGTTTGTTCGTTTGTTCGTTTGTTGGTTTGTTGGTTTGTTGATTTATTTGTTTGTTGGTTTGTTTGTTTGTTGGTTTGTTCGTTTGTTGGTTTGTTGGTTTGTTGGCTTTTTGGTTTGTTAGCTTGTTGGCTTGTTGGTTTGTTGGTTTGTTTTTTTGTTGGTTTGTTAGTTTGTTGGTTTGTTCGTTTGTTGGTTTGTTGGTTTGTTGGCTTGTTGGTTTGTTGGTTTGTTGGTTTGTTGGCTTGTTGGTTTGTTGGTTTGTTGGCTTGTTGGTTGGTTCGTTTGTTGGTTTGTTGATTTGTTGGTTTATTTGTTTGTTCGTTTGTTGGTTTGTTGGTTTGTTGGTTTGTTGGTTTGTTGGTTTGTTGGTTTGTTGGTTTGTTGGTTTGTTGGTTTGTTGGCTTGTTGGTTTGGTGGTTTGTTGGTTTGTTGGTTTGTTGGTTTGTTGGTTTGTTGGTTTGTTGGTTTGTTCGTTTGTTGTTTTGTTTTTTTGTTCGTTTGTTGGTTTGTTGGTTTGTTGGCTTGTTGGTTTGTTGGTTTGTTGGTTTGTTGGTTTGTTCGTTTGTTGGTTTGTTGGTTTGTTGGCTTGTTGGTTTGTTGGTTTGTTGGTTTGTTTGTTGGTTTGTTGGTTTGTTTGTTCGTTGGTTTGTTGGTTTGTTGGTTTGTTGGTTTGCTGGTTTGTTCGTTTGTTGGTTTGTTTGTTTGTTCGTTTGTTCGTTTGTTGGTTTGTTGGTTTGTTGATTTATTTGTTTGTTGGTTTGTTTGTTTGTTGGTTTGTTCGTTTGTTGGTTTGTTGGTTTGTTGGCTTTTTGGTTTGTTAGCTTGTTGGCTTGTTGGTTTGTTGGTTTGTTTTTTTGTTGGTTTGTTAGTTTGTTGGTTTGTTCGTTTGTTGGTTTGTTGGTTTGTTGGCTTGTTGGTTTGTTGGTTTGTTGGTTTGTTGGCTTGTTGGTTTGTTGGTTTGTTGGCTTGTTGGTTGGTTCGTTTGTTGGTTTGTTGGTTTGTTGGTTTATTTGTTTGTTCGTTTGTTGGTTTATTGGTTTGTTGGTTTGTTGGTTTATTGGTTTGTTGGTTTGTTGGTTTGTTGGTTTGTTGGTTTGTTGGTTTGTTGGTTTGTTGGCTTGTTGGTTTGTTGGTTTGTTGGTTTGTTGGTTTGTTCGTTTGTTGGTTTGTTTGTTTGTTCGTTTGTTCGTTTGTTGGTTTGTTGGTTTGTTGATTTATTTGTTTGTTGGTTTGTTTGTTTGTTGGTTTGTTCGTTTGTTGGTTTGTTGGTTTGTTGTTTTTTTGGTTTGTTGGCTTGTTGGTTTGTTTGTTTGTTGGTTTGTTCGTTTGTTGGTTTGTTGGTTATTGGTTTGTTGGTTTGTTGGTTTGTTGGTTCGTTTGTTTGTTGGTTTGTTGGTTGGTTGATTTGTTGGTTTGTTGGTTTGTTTGTTTGTTGGTTTGTTCGTTTGTTGGTTTTTTGGTTTGTTGGTTTATTGGTTTGTTGGCTTGTTGGCTTGTTGGTTTGTTGGTTTGTTTGCTTGTTGGTTTGTTGGTTTGTTGGTTTGTTGGTTTGTTGGCTTGTTGGTTTGTTGGTTTGTTGGTTTGTTGGTTTGTTGATTTGTTGGTTTGTTGGCTTGTTGGTTTGTTGGTTTGTTGGTTTGTTGGCTTGTTGGTTTGTTGGTTTGTTGGTTTGTTAGTTTGTTGGTTTGTTGGTTTGTTGGTTTGTTGGTTTGTTCGTTTGTTCGTTTGTTGATTTGTAGGTTTGTTGGTTTGTTCGTTCGTTGATTTGTTCGTTTGTTGGTTTGTTGGTTTGTTCGTTTGTTGGTTTGTTGGTTTGTTGATTTATTTGTTTGTTGGTTTGTTTGTTTGTTGGTTTGTTCGTTTGTTGGTTTGTTGGTTTGTTGTTTTGTTGGTTTGTTGGCTTGTTGTTTTGTTTGTTTGTTGGTTTGTTCGTTTGTTGGTTTGATGGTTTATTTGTTTGTTGGTTTGTTGGTTTGTTGGTTTGTTGGTTCGTTTGTTTGTTGGTTTGTTGGTTTGTTGGTTTGTTGGTTTGTTGGTTTGTTGGTTTGTTTGGTTGTTGGTGTGTTCGTTTGTTGGTTTGTTCGTTTATTGGTTTGTTGGCTTGTTGGCTTGTTGGTTTGTTGGTTTGTTTGCTTGTTGGTTTGTTGGTTTGTTGGTTTGTTGGCTTGTTGGCTTGTTGGTTTGTTGGCTTGTTGGTTTGTTGGTTTGTTGGTTTGTTGGTTTGTTGATTTGTTGATTTGTTGGTTTGTTGGTTTGTTCGTTTGTTGGATTGTTGGTTTGTTGGCTTGTTGGTTTGTTGGTTTGTTGGTTTGTTGGTTTGTTGGTTTGTTGGTTTGTTGGTTTGTTGGCTTGTTGGCTTGTTGGCTTGTTGGCTTGTTGGTTTGTTGGTTTGTTCGTTTGTTGGTTTGTTGGTTTGTTGGTTTGTTGGTTTGTTGGTTTGTTGGTTCGTTGGTTTCTTGGTTGGTTGGTTTGTTGGCTTGTTGGTTTGTTGGTTTGTTGGTTTGTTGGTTTGTTGGTTTGTTCGTTTATATGTTTGTTGGTTTGTTGGTTTGTTCGTTTGTTTGTTTGTTCATTTGGTGGTTTGTTGGTTTGTTGGTTTGTTGGTTTGTTGGTTTGTTGGTTTGTTGGCTTGTTGGCTTGTTGGTTTGTTCGTTTGTTGGTTTGTTGGCTTATTGCTTTGTTGGTTTGTTGGTTTGTTGGTTTGGTAGTTTGTTGGTTTGTTGGTTTGTTGGTTTGTTGTTTTGTTGGTTTGCTCGGGTTTTGGTTTGTTGGCTTGCTGGTTTGTTGGTTTGTTGGTTTGTTGGTTTGTTGGTTTGTTGGTTTGTTGGTTTGTTGGCTTGTTGGCTTGTTGGTTTGTTGGTTTGTTGTTTTGTTGGTTTGTTAGTTTTTTGGTTTGTTGGCTTGCTGGTTTTTTTGGTTTGTTGGCTTGTTGGCTTGTTGGTTTGTTGGTTTGTTGGTTTGTTGGTTTGTTGGTTTTTTGGTTTGTTGGCTTGTTGGTATGTTGGCTTGTTGGCTTGTTGGTTTTTTGGTTTGTTCGTTTGTTGGTTCATTGGTTTGTTGGTTTGTTGGCTTTTTGGTTTGTTGGGTTGTTGGTTTGTTGGTTTGTTGGTTTGTTGGTTTGTTGGTTTGTTGGTTTGTTGATTTATTTGTTTGTTGGTTTGTTTGTTTGTTGGTTTGTTCGTTTGTTGGTTTGTTGGTTTGTTGTTTTGTTGGTTTGTTCGTTTGTTCGTTTGTTCGTTTGTTCGTTTGTTCGTTTGTTCGTTTGTTGGTTTGTAGGTTTGTTGGTTTGTTCGTTCGTTGATTTGTTCGTTTGTTGGTTTGTTGGTTTGTTCGTTTGTTGGTTTGTTGGTTTGTTGATTTATTTGTTTGTTGGTTTGTTTGTTTGTTGGTTTGTCCGTTTGTTGGTTTGTTGATTTGTTGTTTTGTTGGTTTGTTGGCTTGTTGTTTTGTTTGTTTGTTTGTTTGTTCGTTTGTTGGTTTGCTGGTTTATTTGTTTGTTGGTTTGTTGGTTTGTTGGTTTGTTGGTTCGTTTGTTTGTTGGTTTGTTGGTTTGTTGGTTTGTTGGTTTGCTGGTTTGTTTGGTTGTTGGTGTTTTCGTTTGTTGGTTTGTTCGTTTATTGGTTTGTTGGCTTGTTGGCTTGTTGGTTTGTTGGTTTGTTTGCTTGTTGGTTTGTTGGTTTGTTGGTTTGTTGGTTTGTTAGCTTGTTGGTTTGTTGGCTTGTTGATTTGTTGGTTTGTTGGTTTGTTGGTTTGTTGGTTTGTTGATTTGTTGATTTGTTGGTTTGTTGGTTTGTTCGTTTGTTGGATTGTTGGTTTGTTGGCTTGTTGGTTTGTTGGTTTGTTGGTTTGTTGGTTTGTTGGTTTGTTGGTTTGTTGGTTTGTTGGTTTGTTGGTTTGTTGGTTTGTTGGCTTGTTGGCTTGTTGGCTTGTTGGTTTGTTGGTTTGTTTGTTTGTTGGTTTGTTCGTTTGTTGTTTTGTTGGTTTGTTGGTTTGTTCGTTTGTTCGTTTGTTGGTTTGTAGGTTTGTTGGTTTGTTCGTTCGTTGATTTGTTCGTTTGTTGGTTTGTTGGTTTGTTCGTTTTTTGGTTAGTTGGTTTGTTGATTTATTTGTTTGTTGGTTTGTTTGTTTGTTGGTTTGTTCGTTTGTTGGTTTGTTGATTTGTTGTTTTGTTGGTTTGTTGGCTTGTTGTTTTGTTTGTTTGTTGGTTTGTTCGTTTGTTGGTTTGCTGGTTTATTTGTTTGTTGGTTTGTTGGTTTGTTGGTTTGTTGGTTCGTTTGTTTGTTGGTTTGTTGGTTTGTTGGTTTGCTGGTTTGTTTGGTTGTTGGTGTGTTCGTTTGTTGGTTTGTTCGTTTATTGGTTTGTTGGCTTGTTGGCTTGTTGGTTTGTTGGTTTGTTTGCTTGTTGGTTTGTTGGTTTGTTGGTTTGTTGGCTTGTTAGCTTGTTGGTTTGTTGGCTTGTTGGTTTGTTGGTTTGTTGGTTTGTTGGTTTGTTGGTTTGTTGATTTGTTGATTTGTTGGTTGTTGGTTTGTTCGTTTGTTGGATTGTTGGTTTGTTGGCTTGTTGGTTTGTTGGTTTGTTGGTTTGTTGGTTTGTTGGTTTGTTGGTTTGTTGGTTTGTTGGTTTGTTGGTTTGTTGGTTTGTTGGTTTGTTGGCTTGTTGGCTTGTTGGCTTGTTGGTTTGTTGGTTTGTTGGTTTGTTGGTTTGTTGGTTTGTTGGTTCGTTGGTTTGTTGGTTTGTTCGTTTATATGTTTGTTAGTTTGTTGGTTTGTTCGTTTGTTGGTTTGTTCGTTTGGTGGTTTGTTGGTTTGTTGGTTTGTTGGTTCGTTGGTTTGTTGGCTTGTTGGCTTGTTGGTTTGTTGGTTTGTTGGTTTGTTCGTTTGTTGGTTTGTTGGTTTGTTGGTTTGTTGGTTTGTTGGTTTGTTGGTTTGTTCGTTTGTTGCTTTGTTGGCTTATTGGTTTGTTGATTTGTTGGTTTGTTGGTTTGTTAGTTTGTTGGTTTGTTGGTTTGTTGGTTTGTTGTTTTGTTGGTTTGCTCGGGTTTTGGTTTGTTGGCTTGCTGGTTTGTTGGTTTGTTGGTTTGTTGGTTTGTTGGTTTGTTGGTTTGTTGGCTTGTTGGCTTGTTGGTTTGTTGGTTTGTTGTTTTGTTGGTTTGTTAGTTTTTTGGTTTGTTGGCTTGCTGGTTTTTTTGGTTTGTTGGCTTGTTGGCTTGTTGGTTTGTTGGTTTGTTGGTTTGTTGGTTTGTTGGTTTTTTGGTTTGTTGGCTTGTTGGTATGTTGGCTTGTTGGCTTGTTGGTTTGATGGTTTTTTGGTTTGTTCGTTTGTTGGTTCATTGGTTTGTTGGTTTGTTGGCTTTTTGGTTTGTTGGGTTGTTGGTTTGTTGGTTTGTTGGTTTGTTGGTTTGTTGGTTTGTTGGTTTGTTGATTTATTTGTTTGTTGGTTTGTTTGTTTGTTGGTTTGTTCGTTTGTTGGTTTGTTGGTTTGTTGTTTTGTTGGTTTGTTCGTTTGTTCGTTTGTTCGTTTGTTCGTTTGTTCGTTTGTTCGTTTGTTGGTTTGTTGGTTTGTTCGTTCGTTGATTTGTTCGTTTGTTGGTTTGTTGGTTTGTTCGTTTGTTGGTTTGTTGGTTTGTTGATTTATTTGTTTGTTGGTTTGTTTGTTTGTTGGTTTGTCCGTTTGTTGGTTTGTTGATTTGTTGTTTTGTTGGTTCGTTTGTTTGTTGGTTTGTTGGTTTGTTGGTTTGTTGGTTTGCTGGTTTGTTTGGTTGTTGGTGTGTTCGTTTGTTGGTTTGTTCGTTTATTGGTTTGTTGGCTTGTTGGCTTGTTGGTTTGTTGGTTTGTTTGCTTGTTGGTTTGTTGGTTTGTTGGTTTGTTGGCTTGTTAGCTTGTTGGTTTGTTGGCTTGTTGGTTTGTTGGTTTGTTGGTTTGTTGGTTTGTTGGTTTGTTGATTTGTTGATTTGTTGGTTTGTTGGTTTGTTCGTTTGTTGGATTGTTGGTTTGTTGGCTTGTTGGTTTGTTGGTTTGTTTGTTTGTTCGTTTGTTGGTTTGCTGGTTTATTTGTTTGTTGGTTTGTTGGTTTGTTGGTTTGTTGGTTCGTTTGTTTGTTGGTTTGTTGGTTTGTTGGTTTGTTGGTTTGCTGGTTTGTTTGGTTGTTGGTGTGTTCGTTTGTTGGTTTGTTCGTTTATTGGTTTGTTGGCTTGTTGGCTTGTTGGTTTGTTGGTTTGTTTGCTTGTTGGTTTGTTGGTTTGTTGGTTTGTTGGCTTGTTAGCTTGTTGGTTTGTTGGCTTGTTGGTTTGTTGGTTTGTTGGTTTGTTGGTTTGTTGGTTTGTTGATTTGTTGATTTGTTGGTTTGTTGGTTTGTTCGTTTGTTGGATTGTTGGTTTGTTGGCTTGTTGGTTTGTTGGTTTGTTGGTTTGTTGGTTTGTTGGTTTGTTGGTTTGTTGGCTTGTTGGTTTGTTGGTTTGTTGGTTTGTTGGCTTGTTGGTTTGTTGGTTTGTTGGCTTGTTGGTTAGTTCGTTTGTTGGTTTGTTGGTTTGTTGGTTTATTTGTTTGTTCGTTTGTTGGTTTGTTGGTTTGTTGGTTTGTTGGTTTGTTGGTTTGTTGGTTTGTTGGTTTGTTGGTTTGTTGGTTTGTTGGCTTGTTGGTTTGGTGGTTTGTTGGTTTGTTGGTTTGTTGGTTTGTTGGATTGTTCGTTTGTTGGTTTGTTGGTTTGTTGGTTTGTTCGTTTGTTGGTTTGTTGGTTTGTTGGTTTGTTGGTTTGTTGGTTTGTTGGTTTGTTGGCTTGTTGGCTTGTTGGCTTGTTGGTTTGTTGGTTTGTTCGTTTGTTGGTTTGTTGGTTTGTTGGTTTGTTGGTTTGTTGGTTTGTTGGTTTGTTGGCTTGTTGGCTTGTTGGCTTGTTGGTTTGTTGGTTTATTGGTTTGTTGGTTTGTTGGTTTGTTGGTTTGTTGATTTGTTGTTTTGTTGGCTTTTTGGCTTGTTGGTTTGTTGGTTTGTTGGCTTTTTGGTTTGTTGGCTTGTTGGCTTGTTGGTTTGTTTTTTTGTTGGTTTGTTAGTTTGTTGGTTTGTTGGTTTGTTCGCTTGTTGGTTTGTTGGTTTGTTGGTTTGTTGGTTTGTTGGTTTGATTGTTCGTTGGTTTGTTGGTTTGTTGGCTTGTTGGTTTGTTGGTTTGTTGGTTTGTTGGTTTGTTCGTTTGTTGGTTTGTTGGTTTGTTGGCTTGTTGGTTTGTTGGTTTGTTGGTTTGTTGGCTTGTTGGTTTGTTGGTTTGTTGGCGTGTTGGTTAGTTCGTTTGTTGGTTTGTTGGTTTGTTGGTTTATTTGTTTGTTCGTTTGTTGGTTTGCTGGTTTGTTGGTTTGTTTGTTCGTTGGTTTGTTGGTTTGTTGGTTTGTTGGCTTGTTGGTTTGTTGGTTTGTTGGTTTGTTCGTTTGTTGGTTTGTTGGTTTGTTGGCTTGTTGGTTTGTTGGTTTGCTGGTTTGTTGGCTTGTTGGTTTGTTGTTTTGTTGGCTTGTTGGTTAGTTCGTCTGTTGGTTTGTTGGTTTGTTGGTTTATTTGTTTGTTCGTTTGTTGGTTTGTTGGTTTGTTGGTTTGTTGGTTTGTTGGTTTGTTGGTTTGTTGGTTTGTTGGCTTGTTGGTTTGGTGGTTTGTTGGTTTGTTGGTTTGTTGGTTTGTTGGTTTGTTGGTTTGTTGGTTTGTTGGTTTGTTGGTTTGTTGGTTTGTTGGTTTGTTGGCTTGTTGGTTTGGTGGTTTGTTGGTTTGTTGGTTTGTTGGTTTGTTGGCTTGTTGGCTTGTTGGCTTGTTGGTTTGTTGGTTTGTTCGTTTGTTGGTTTGTTGGTTTGTTGGTTTGTTGGTTTGTTGGTTTGTTGGTTTGTTGGTTTGTTGGTTCGTTGGTTTCTTGGTTGGTTGGTTTGTTGGTTGGTTGGTTTGTTGGTTGGTTGGTTTGTTGGTTTGTTGGTTTGTTCGTTTATATGTTTGTTGGTTTGTTGTTTTGTTCGTTTGTTGGTTTGTTCGTTTGGTGGTTTGTTGGTTTGTTGGTTTGTTTGTTTGTTGGTTTGTTGGCTTGTTGGCTTGTTGGTTTGTTGGTTTGTTGGTTTGTTCGTTTGTTGGTTTGTTGGTTTGTTGGTTTGTTGGTTTGTTGGTTTGTTGGTTTGTTCGTTTGTTGGTTTGTTGGCTTATTGGTTTGTTGGTTTGTTGGTTTGTTGGTTTGTTAGTTTCTTGGTTTGTTGGTTTGTTGGTTTGTTGTTTTGTTGGTTTGCTCGAGTTTTGGTTTGTTGGCTTGCTGGTTTGTTGGTTTGTTGGTTTGTTGGTTTGTTGGTTTGTTGGCTTGTTGGCTTGTTGGTTTGTTGGTTTGTTGTTTTGTTGGTTTGTTAGTTTTTTGGTTTGTTGGCTTGCTGGTTTTGTTGGTTTGTTGGCTTGTTGGCTTGTTGGTTTGTTGGTTTGTTGGTTTTTTGGTTTGTTGGCTTGTTGGTATGTTGGCTTGTTGGCTTGTTGGTTTGATGGTTTGTTGGTTTGTTCGTTTGTTGATTCGTTGGTTTGTTGGTTTGTTGGCTTTTTAGTTTGTTGGATTGTTGGTTTGTTGGTTTGTTGGTTTGTTCGTTTGTTGGTTTGTTTCTTTGTTGGTTTGTTCGTTTGCTCGTTTGTTGGTTTGTTGGTTTGTTCGTTTTTTGGTTTATTGGCTTGTTGGTTTGTTCGTTTGTTGGCTTGTTGGTTTGTTGGTTTGTAGGTTTGTTGGTTTGTTCGTTTGTTGTTTTGTTGGTTTGTTCGTTTGTTGGTTTGTTGGTTTGTTGGTTTATTGGTTTGTTGGTTTGTTGGTTTGTTGGTTTGTTGGTTTGTTGGTTTGTTGGTTTGTTGGTTTGTTGGTTTGTTGGTTTGTTAGTTTGTTGGTTTGTTGGTTTGTTGGCTTGGTGGCTTGTTGGCTTGTTGGCTTGTTGGTTTGTTGGTTTATTGGTTTGTTGGTTTGTTGGTTTGTTGGTTTGTTGATTTGTTGTTTTGTTGGCTTTTTGGCTTGTTGGTTTGTTGGTTTGTTGGCTTTTTGGTTTGTTGGCTTGTTGGCTTGTTGGTTTGTTTTTTTGTTGGTTTGTTAGTTTGTTGGTTTGTTGGTTTGTTGGCTTGTTGGTTTGTTGGTTTGTTGGTTTGTTGGTTTGTTGGTTTGTTGGTTTGTTGGTTTGTTTGTTCGTTGGTTTGTTGGTTTGTTGGTTTGTTGGCTTGTTATTTTGTTGGTTTGTTAGTTTGTTGGTTTGTTCGTTTGTTGGTTTGTTGGTTTGTTGGCTTGTTGGTTTGTTGGTTTATTTGTTTGTTCGTTTGTTGGTTTGTTGGTTTGTTGGTTTGTTGGTTTGTTGGTTTGTTGGTTTGTTGGTTTGTTGGTTTGTTGGTTTGTTGGCTTGTTGGTTTGGTGGTTTGTTGGTTTGTTGGTTTGTTGGTTTGTTGGTTTGTTGGTTTGTTGGTTTGTTGGTTTGTTGGCTTGTTGGTTTGGTGGTTTGTTGGTTTGTTGGTTTGTTGGTTTGTTGGCTTGTTGGCTTGTTGGCTTGTTGGTTTGTTGGTTTGTTCGTTTGTTGGTTTGTTGGTTTGTTGGTTTGTTGGTTTGTTGGTTTGTTGGTTTGTTGGTTCGTTGGTTTCTTGGTTGGTTGGTTTGTTGGTTTGTTGGTTTGTTGGTTTGTTGGTTTGTTCGTTTGTTGGTTTGTTGGTTTGTTCGTTTATATGTTTGTTGGTTTGTTGGTTTGTTCGTTTGTTGGTTTGTTCGTTTGGTGGTTTGTTGGTTTGTTGGTTTGTTGGTTTGTTGGTTTGTTGGCTTGTTGGCTTGTTGGTTTGTTGGTTTGTTGGTTTGTTCGTTTGTTGGTTTGTTGGTTTGTTGGTTTGTTGGTTTGTTGGTTTGTTGGTTTGTTCGTTTGTTGGTTTGTTGGCTTATTGATTTGTTGGTTTGTTGGTTTGTTGGTTTGTTAGTTTGTTGGTTTGTTGGTTTGTTGGTTTGTTGTTTTGTTGGTTTGCTGGGGTTTTGGTTTGTTGGCTTGCTGGTTTGTTGGTTTGTTGGTTTGTTGGTTTGTTGGTTTGTTGGCTTGTTGGCTTGTTGGTTTGTTGGTTTGTTGTTTTGTTGGTTTGTTAGTTTTTTGGTTTGTTGGCTTGCTGGTTTTGTTGGTTTGTTGGCTTGTTGGCTTGTTGGTTTGTTGGCTTGTTGGTTTGTTGGTTTGTTGGTTTTTTGGTTTGTTGGCTTGTTGGTATGTTGGCTTGTTGGCTTGTTGGTTTGATGGTTTGTTGGTTTGTTCGTTTGTTGATTCGTTGGTTTGTTGGTTTGTTGGCTTTTTGGTTTGTTGGGTTGTTGGTTTGTTGGTTTGTTGGCTTGTTCGTTTGTTGGTTTGTTTCTTTGTTGGTTTGTTCGTTTGCTCGTTTGTTGGTTTGTTGGTTTGTTCGTTTTTTAGTTTATTGGCTTGTTGGTTTGTTCGTTTGTTGGCTTGTTGGTTTGTTGGTTTGTAGGTTTGTTGGTTTGTTCGTTTGTTGTTTTGTTGGTTTGTTCGTTTGTTGGTTTGTTGGTTTGTTGGTTTATTGGTTTGTTGGTTTGTTGGTTTGTTGGTTTGTTGGTTTGTTGGTTTGTTGGTTTGTTGGTTTGTTGGTTTGTTAGTTTGTTGGTTTGTTGGTTTGTTGGCTTGTTGGCTTGTTGGCTTGTTGGTTTGTTGGTTTATTGGTTTGTTGGTTTGTTGGTTTGTTGGTTTGTTGATTTGTTGTTTTGTTGGCTTTTTGGCTTGTTGGTTTGTTGGTTTGTTGGCTTTTTGGTTTGTTGGCTTGTTGGCTTGTTGGTTTGTTTTTTTGTTGGTTTGTTAGTTTGTTGGTTTGTTGGTTTGTTGGCTTGTTGGTTTGTTGGTTTGTTGGTTTGTTGGTTTGTTGGTTTGTTTGTGCGTTGGTTTGTTGGTTTGTTGGTTTGTTGGCTTGTTGGTTTGTTGGTTTATTGGTTTGTTGGTTTGTTGGTTTGTTGGTTTGTTGATTTGTTGTTTTGTTGGCTTTTTGGCTTGTTGGTTTGTTGGTTTGTTGGCTTGTTGGCTTGTTGGTTTGTTTTTTTATTGGTTTGTTAGTTTGTTGGTTTGTTGGTTTGTTGGCTTGTTGGTTTGTTGGTTTGTTGGTTTGTTGGTTTGTTGGTTTGTTGGTTTGTTGGTTTGTTTGTTCGTTGGTTTGTTGGTTTGTTGGTTTGTTGGCTTGTTATTTTGTTGGTTTGTTAGTTTGTTGGTTTGTTCGTTTGTTGGTTTGTTGGTTTGTTTGTTCGTTGGTTTGTTGGTTTGTTGGTTTGTTGGCTTGTTATTTTGTTGGTTTGTTAGTTTGTTGGTTTGTTCTTTTGTTGGTTTGTTGGTTTGTTGGCTTGTTGGTTTGTCGGTTTGTTGGTTTGTTGGCTTGTTGGTTTGTTGGTTTGTTGGCTTGTTGGTTAGTTCGTTTGTTGGTTTGTTGGTTTGTTGGTTTATTTGTTTGTTCGTTTGTTGGTTTGTTGGTTTGTTGGTTTGTTGGTTTGTTGGTTTGTTGGTTTGTTGGTTTGTTGGTTTGTTGGCTTGTTGGTTTGGTGGTTTGTTGGTTTGTTGGTTTGTTGGTTTGTTGGTTTGTTCGTTTGTTGGTTTGTTGGTTTGTTGGTTTGTTGGTTTGTTGGTTTGTTGGTTTGTTGGTTTGTTGGCTTGTTGGTTTGGTGGTTTGTTGGTTTGTTGGTTTGTTGGTTTGTTGGCTTGTTGGCTTGTTGGCTTGTTGGTTTGTTGGTTTGTTCGTTTGTTGGTTTGTTGGTTTGTTGGTTTGTTGGTTTGTTGGTTTGTTGGTTTGTTGGTTCGTTGGTTTCTTGGTTGGTTGGTTTGTTGGTTTGTTGGTTTGTTGGTTTGTTGGTTTGTTCGTTTGTTGGTTTGTTGGTTTGTTCGTTTATATGTTTGTTGGTTTGTTGGTTTGTTCGTTTGTTGGTTTGTTCGTTTGGTGGTTTGTTGGTTTGTTGGTTTGTTGGTTTGTTGGTTTGTTGGCTTGTTGGCTTGTTGGTTTGTTGGTTTGTTGGTTTGTTCGTTTGTTGGTTTGTTGGTTTGTTGGTTTGTTGGTTTGTTGGTTTGTTGGTT
The DNA here is from genome assembly GCA_958298945.1 of Atherix ibis. Taxonomy (NCBI): domain Eukaryota; kingdom Metazoa; phylum Arthropoda; class Insecta; order Diptera; family Athericidae; genus Atherix; species Atherix ibis. The sequence continues at coordinate 2,590,187 of OY282608.1, forward strand.
TGTTCGTTTGTTGGTTTGTTGGCTTATTGATTTGTTGGTTTGTTGGTTTGTTGGTTTGTTAGTTTGTTGGTTTGTTGGTTTGTTGGTTTGTTGTTTTGTTGGTTTGCTCGGGTTTTGGTTTGTTGGCTTGCTGGTTTGTTGGTTTGTTGGTTTGTTGGTTTGTTGGTTTGTTGGCTTGTTGGCTTGTTGGTTTGTTGGTTTGTTGTTTTGTTGGTTTGTTAGTTTTTTGGTTTGTTGGCTTGCTGGTTTTGTTGGTTTGTTGGCTTGTTGGCTTGTTGGTTTGTTGGCTTGTTGGTTTGTTGGTTTGTTGGTTTTTTGGTTTGTTGGCTTGTTGGTATGTTGGCTTGTTGGCTTGTTGGTTTGATGGTTTGTTGGTTTGTTCGTTTGTTGATTCGTTGGTTTGTTGGTTTGTTGGCTTTTTGGTTTGTTGGGTTGTTGGTTTGTTGGTTTGTTGGTTTGTTCGTTTGTTGGTTTGTTTCTTTGTTGGTTTGTTCGTTTGCTCGTTTGTTGGTTTGTTGGTTTGTTCGTTTTTTAGTTTATTGGCTTGTTGGTTTGTTCGTTTGTTGGCTTGTTGGTTTGTTGGTTTGTAGGTTTGTTGGTTTGTTCGTTTGTTGTTTTGTTGGTTTGTTCGTTTGTTGGTTTGTTGGTTTGTTGGTTTATTGGTTTGTTGGTTTGTTGGTTTGTTGGTTTGTTGGTTTGTTGGTTTGTTGGTTTGTTGGTTTGTTGGTTTGTTAGTTTGTTGGTTTGTTGGTTTGTTGGCTTGTTGGCTTGTTGGCTTGTTGGTTTGTTGGTTTATTGGTTTGTTGGTTTGTTGGTTTGTTGGTTTGTTGATTTGTTGTTTTGTTGGCTTTTTGGCTTGTTGGTTTGTTGGTTTGTTGGCTTTTTGGTTTGTTGGCTTGTTGGCTTGTTGGTTTGTTTTTTTGTTGGTTTGTTAGTTTGTTGGTTTGTTGGTTTGTTGGCTTGTTGGTTTGTTGGTTTGTTGGTTTGTTGGTTTGTTGGTTTGTTTGTGCGTTGGTTTGTTGGTTTGTTGGTTTGTTGGCTTGTTGGTTTGTTGGTTTGTTGGTTTGTTGGTTTGTTCGTTTGTTGGTTTGTTGGTTTGTTGGCTTGTTGGTTTGTTGGTTTATTGGTTTGTTGGCTTGTTGGTTTGTTGGTTTGTTGGCTTGTTGGTTAGTTCGTTTGTTGGTTTGTTGGTTTGTTGGTTTATTTGTTTGTTCGTTTGTTGGTTTGTTAGTTTGTTGGTTTGTTGGTTTGTTGGTTTGTTGGTTTGTTGGTTTGTTGGTTTGTTGGCTTGTTGGTTTGGTGGTTTGTTGGTTTGTTGGTTTGTTGGTTTGTTGGTTTGTTCGTTTGTTGGTTTGTTGGTTTGTTGGTTTGTTCGTTTGTTGGTTTGTTGGTTTGTTGGTTTGCTGGTTTGGTGGTTTGTTGGCTTGTTGGCTTGTTGGTTTGTTGGTTTGCTCGTTTGTTGGTTTGTTGGTTTGTTGGTTTGTCGGTTTGTTGGTTTGTTGCTTTGTTGGTTTGTCGGTTTGTTGGTTTGTTCGTTTATATGTTTGTTGGTTTGTTGGTTTGTTCGTTTGTTGGTTTGTTGGTTTGTTGGTTTGTTGGTTTGTTGGTTTGTTGGTTTGTTGGCTTGTTGGCTTGTTGGTTTGTTGGTTTGTTGGTTTGTTCGTTTGTTGGTTTGTTGGTTTGTTGGTTTGTTGGTTTGTTGGTTTGTTGGTTTGTTCGTTTGTTGGTTTGTTGGCTTATTTGTTTGTTGGTTTGTTGGTTTGTTGGTTTGTTGGTTTGTTGGGTTGTTGGTTTGTTGTTTTGTTGGTTTGCTCGGGTTTTGGTTTGTTGGCTTGCTGGTTTGTTGGTTTGTTGGTTTGTTGGTTTGTTGGTTTGTTGGTTTGTTGGCTTGTTGGCTTGTTGATTTGTTGGTTTGTTGTTTTGTTGGTTTGTTCGTTTTTTGGTTTGTTGGCTTGCTGGTTTGTTGGTTTGTTGGCTTGTTGGTTTGTTGGTTTGTTGGTTTGTTGGTTTGTTGGTTTGTTGGTTTGTTGGTTTGTTGGCTTCTGGCTTGTTGGTTTGTTGGTTTGTTGGATTGTTGGTTTGTTGGTTTGTTGGGTTGTTGGCTTGTTGGCTTGTTGGTTTGTTGGTTTGTTGGTTTGTTGGTTTGTTGGTTTGTTTTGTTGTTGATTTGTTCGTTTGTTGGTTTGTTGGTTTGTTGGCTTGTTGGCTTTTTGGTTTGTTGGTTTGTTGGTTTGTTGGTTTATTGGCTTGTTGGTTAATTGGTTTGTTGGTTTGTTGGTTTGTTGGTTTGTTGGCTTGTTGGTTTGTTGGATTGTTGGTTTGTTGGTTTGTTGGTTTGTTGGTTTTTTGCTTTGTTGGCTTGTTGGTTTGTTGGCTTGTAGGCTTTTTGGTTTGTTGGTTTGTTAGTTTGTTGGCTTTTTGGTTTGTTGATTTGTTGGTTTGTTGGTTTGTTGGTTTGTTGGTTTGTTCGTTTATTGGTTTGTTAGTTTTTTGGTTTATTCGTTTGTTGGTCTGTTGGTTTGTTGGTTTGTTGCCTTGTCGGTTTGTCGGTTTGTTGGTTTGTTGGTTTGTTGGTTTGTTGGTTTGTTGGTTTGTTGGTTTGTTCGTTTATTGGTTTGTTAATTTTTTGGTTTATTCGTTTGTTGGTCTGTTGGTTTGTTGGTTTGTTGCCTTGTCGGTTTGTCGGTTTGTTGGTTTGTTTGTTTGTTGGTTTGTTGGCTTGTTGGCTTGTTGGCTTGTTGGCTTGTTGGTTTGTTCCTTTGTTGGTTTATTGGTTTGTTGGTTTGTTGGCTTGTGGCTTGTTGGTTTGTTGGTTTGTTGGATTGTTCGTTTGTTGGTTTGTTGGTTTGTTGGCTTGTTGGTTTGTTAGTTTGTTGGTTTGTTGGTTTATTGGTTTGTTCGTTTATATGTTTGTTGGTTTCTTTGTTTGTTGGTTTGTTGGTTTGTTGGTTTGTTGGTTTGTTGGCTTGTGGCTTGTTGGTTTGTTGGTTTTTTGGTTTGTTCGTTTGTTGGTTTGTTGGTTTGTTGGCTTGTTGGCTTGTTGGCTTGTTGGCTTTTTGGTTTGTTGGTTTGTTGGTTTGTTGGTTTGTTGGCTTGTTAGTTTGTTGGTTTGTTGGTTTGTTGGTTTGTTCGTTTGCTGGTTTGTTGGTTTGTTGGTTTGTTGGCTTGTTGGTTTGTTTGTTTGTTCGTTTGTTAGTTTGTTGGTTTGTTGCTTTGTTGGTTTGTTCGTTCGTTGGCTTGTCGGTTAGTTGGTTTGTTGGCTTGTTGGTTTGTTGGTTTGTTAGTTTGTTGTTTTTTGGTTTGTTAGTTTGTTGGTTTGTTGGTTTGTTGGTTTGTTGGTTTGTTGGTTTAATGGTGTGTTGGTTTGTTGGCTTGTTGGCTTGTTGGTTTGTTGGTTTGTTGGCTTGTTGGTTTGTTGGTTTGTTGGTTTGTTGGTTTGTTGGTTTGTTGGTTTGTTGGTTTGTTGGTTTGTTCGTTTGTTGGATTGTTGGTTTGTTGGCTCGTTGGTTTGTTGATTTGTTGGTTTGTTGATTTGCTGGTTTGTTGGCTTGTTGGCTTGTTGGCTTGTTGGCTAGTTGGTTTGTTGGTTTGCTCGTTTGTTGGTTTGTTGGTTTGTTGGTTTGTTGGTTTGTTGGTTTGTTGGCTTCTTGGTTTGTTGGTTTGTTGGTTTGTTGATTTGTTGGTTTGTTGGTTTGTTCGTTTGTTGGTTTGTTGGTTTGTTGGTTTGTTGGCTTGTTGGCTTGTTGGTTTGTTGGTTTGTTGGTTTGTTCGTTTGTTAGTTTGTTGGTTTGTTGGTTTGTTGGCTTGTTGGCTTGTTGGTTTGTTGGCTTGTTGGCTTGTTGGTTTGTTGGTTTGTTCGTTGGTTGGTTTGTTGGCTTATTGGTTTGTTGGTTTGTTGGTTTGTTGGTTTGTTGGTTTGTTGGTTTGTTGGTTTGCTGGTTTTTTGGCTTGTTTGCTTGTTGGTTTGTTGGTGTGTTGTTTTGTTGGTTTGTTCGTTTTTTGGTTTGTTACCTTGCTGGTTTGTTAGTTTTTTGGCTTTTTGGTTTGTTGGTTTGTTCAAAAAACATGAAAAACGCCAAAAACACCAAAAAACACCAAAACACACCAAAAACACTAAAAAAAACACTAAAAAAACACCAAAAAACACTAAACAACACCAAACCCACAAAAAAAATACCAAAAACACCGCAAAAACCAAAAACATTAAAAAAAACCCAAAAACACCAAAAAACGCAACTTATTACGTGCAACATATTGCGTGCAAGTTATTGCGTTCACCATATTGCGTGCAACATATTGCCTGCAAGTTATTACGTGCAAGTTATTTCGTTCAACATATTGCGTTCAACTTATTGCGTTCAACTTATCGCGTTCAACTTATGCGTGCAACATATTGCGTGCAACTTATTGCGTGCAACTTATTGCATGCAAGTTATTGCGGTCAACATATTGCGATCAACTTATTGCGTTCAACTTATTGCGTTCAACTTATCACGTTCAACTTATGCGCGCAACATATTGCGTGCAACTTATTGCGTGCAACTTATTGCGTGCAACTTATTGCATGCAAGATATTGCATGCAACTTATTGCGCGCAACATATTGCGTGCAAGTTATTGCGTTCAACATATTGCGTTCAACATATTGCATGCAACTTATTGCGTGAAACATATTGCGTGCAAGTTATTGCGTGCAACATATTGCGTTCAACTTATGTGTTCAACATATTGCGTTCAACTTATTGCGTGCAACTTAATGCGTGCAACTTAATGCGTGCAACTTATTGCATGCAAGTTATTGCGTGCAACATATTACGTTCAACTTATTGCGTGCAATTTAATGCGTAGTAGTTTGTTGGTTTGTTGGCTTGTTGGTTTGTTGATTTGTTGGTTTGTTGGCTTGTTGGCTTGTTGGCTTGTTGGCTTGTTGGCTTGTTGGTTTGTTGGTTTGTTGGTTTGTTGGTTTGTTTTGTTGTTGATTTGTTCGTTTGTTGGTTTGTTGGTTTGTTGGTTTGTTGGTTTGTTGGCTGGTTGGCTTGTTGGCTTGTTGGTTTGTTGGTTTTGTTCGTTTGTTGGTTTGTTGGTTTGGTGGTTTGTTCGTTTGTTGGTTTGTTGGTTTGTTGGTTTGTTGGTTAGTTCGTTTATATGTTTGTTGGTTTGTTGGTTTGTTGGTTTGTTGGTTTGTTGGTTTGTTGGTTTATTGGTTTATTGGCTTGTTGGCTTGTTGGTTTGTTGGTTTGTTGGTTTGTTCGTTTGTTGGTTTGTTGGTTTGTAGGTTTGTTGGCTAGTTGGCTTGTTGGTTTGTTGGTTTGTTGGCTTAATAGTGTGTTAGTTTGTTGGTTTGTTGGTTTGTTGGCTTGTTGGTTTGTTGGTTTGTTGGTTTGTTGTTTTGTTGGTTTGTTGGTTTGTTTGTTTGTTGGTTTGTTGGTTTGTTGACTTGTTGGTTTGTTGGTTTATTCGTTTGTTCGTTTGTTCGTTTGTTCGTTTGTTGGTGTGCTGGTTTGTTGGTTTATTGGTTTTTTGGGTTGTTGGTTTGTTGGTTTGTGGGTTTGTTCATTTGTTGGCTTGTTGGTTTGTTGGTTTGTTGGTTTGTGGGTTTGTTGGTTTATTGGTTTGTTGGTTTGTTGGTTTGTTGGTTTTTCGGTTTGTTGGTTTGTTGGTTTGTTGGATTGTTGGTTTGTTAGCTTGTTGGCTTGTTGGTTTGCTGGCTTGTTGGTTTGTTGGTTTGTTGGTTTGTTGGTTTGTTGGTTTGTTGGTTTGTTGGTTTGTTGGTTTGTTGGTTTGTTGGTTTGTTGGTTTGTTGGTTTGTTGGTTTGTTGGTTTGTTGGCTTGTTGGTTTGTTGGTTCGTTGGCTTGTTTGTTTGTTGGCTTGTTGGTTTGTTGGCTTGTTGGTTTGTTGGTTTGTTGGTTTGTTGGTTTTTTGGTTTGTTGGCTTGTTGGTTTGTAGGCTTGTTGGCATGTTGGTTTGTTGGTTTGTTGGTTTGTTCGTTTGTTGGTTTGTTGGTTTGTTGGTTTGTTGGTTTGTTGGTTTGTTGGTTTGTTGGTTTGTGTGCTTGTTGGTTTGTTGGTTCGTTGGCTTGTTTGTTTGTTGGCTTGTTGGTTTGTTGGCTTGTTGGTTTGTTGGTTTGTTGGTTTGTTGGTTTTTTGGTTTGTTGGCTTGTTGGTTTGTAGGCTTGTTGGCATGTTGGTTTGTTGGTTTGTTGGTTTGTTCGTTTGTTGGTTTGTGGGTTTGTTGGTTTGTTGGCTTGTTGGCTTGTTGGCTTGTTGGTTTGTTGGTTTGTTGGCTTGTTGGTTTGTTGGTTTGTTGGTTCGTTTGTTTGTTGGTTTGTTGGTTTGTTGGTTTATTGGTTTGTTTGTTTGTTGGTTTGTTCGTTTGTTGGTTTGTTGGCTTGTTAGCTTGTTGGTTTGTTGGGTTGTTGGTTTGTTGGTTTGTTCGTTTGTTGGTTTGTTTCTTTGTTGGTTTGTTCGTTTGCTCGTTTGTTGGGTTGTTGGTTTGTTCGTTTTTTGATTTATTGGCTTGTTGGTTTGTTCGTTTGTTGGCTTGGTGGTTTGTTGGTTTGTTGGTTTGTTGGTTTGTTCGTTTGTAGTTTTGTTGGTTTGTTCGTTTGTTGGTTTGTTGGTTTGTTACTTTATTGGTTTGTTGGTTTGTTGGTTTGTTGGTTTGTTGGTTTGTTGGTTTGTTGGTTTGTTGGTTTGTTGGTTTGTTGGTTTGTTGTTTTGTTGGTTTGTTGGTTTGTTGTTTTGTTGGTTTGTTGGTTTGTTGGTTTGTTGGTTTGTTGGTTTGTTGGTTTGTTGGTTTGTTGACTTGTTGGTTTGTTGGTTTGTTGGTTTGTTGGTTTGTTGGTTTGTTGGTTTGTTGGCTTTTTGGTTTGTTGGCTTGTTGGCTTCTTGGTTTGTTGGTTTGTTTTTTTGTTGGTTTGTTGGTTTGTTGGTTTGTTGGTTTGTTTGTTCGTTGGTTTGTTGGTTTGTTGGTTTGTTGGCTTTTTGGTTTTTTGGTTTGTTGGTTTGTTGGTTTGTTCGTTTGTTGGTTTGTTGGTTTGTTGGTTTGTTGGTTTGTTGACTTGTTGTTTTGTTGTTTTGTTGGTTTGTTGGTTTGTTGGCTTGTTGGTTTGTTGGTTTGTTGGTTTGTTGGTTTGTTCGTTTGTTGGTTTGTTGGTTTGTTGGTTTATTTGTTTGTTCGTTTGTTGATTTGATGGTTTGTTTGTTTGTTGGTTTGTTGGTTTGTTAGTTTGTTGGTTTGTTGACTTGTTGGTTTGTTGGTTTGTTGGTTTGTTCGTTTGTTGGTTTGTTGGTTTATTTGTTTGTTCGTTTGTTGATTTGTTGGTTTGTTGGTTTGTTGGTTTGTTGGTTTGTTGGTTTGTTGGTTAGTTGACTTGTTGGTTTGTTGGTTTGTTGGTTTGTTCGTTTGTTGGTTTGTTGGTTTGTTGGTTTGTTGGTTTGTTGGTTTGTTGGTTTGTTGACTTGTTGGTTTGTTGGTTGGTTGGTTTGTTGGCTTGTTGGTTTGTTGGTTTGTTGGTTTGTTGGTTTGTTGGTTTGTTGGTTTGTTGGTTTGTTGGTTTGTTGGTTTGTTGATTTATTTGTTTGTTCGTTTGTTGATTTGTTGGGGTGTTGGTTTGTTGGTTTGTTGGTTTGTTGGTTTGTTGACTTGTTGGTTTGTTGGTTTGTTGGTTTGTTCGTTTGTTGGTTTTTTGGTTTGTTGGTTTGTTGGTTTGTTGGCTTGTTGGTTTGTTGGTTTGTTGGTTTGTTGGTTTGTTGGTTTGTTGGTTTGTTCGTTTGTTGGTTTGTTGGTTTGTTGGTTTATTTGTTTGTTCGTTTGTTGATTTGTTGGTTTGTTGGTTTGTTGGTTTGTTGACTTGTTGGTTTGTTGGTTTGTTGGTTTGTTCGTTTGTTGGTTTGTTGGTTTGTTGGTTTGTTGGTTTGTTGACTTGTTGGTTTGTTGGTTTGTTGGTTTGTTGGCTTGTTGGTTTGTTGGTTTGTTGGTTTGTTGGTTTGTTCGTTTGTTGGTTTGTTGGCTTGTTGGTTTGTTGGTTTGTTGGTTTGTTGGTTTGTTCGTTTGTTGGTTTGTTGGCTTGTTGGTTTGTTGGTTTGTTGGTTTGTTGGTTTGTTCGTTTGTTGGTTTGTTGACTTGTTGGTTTGTTGGTTTGTTGGTTTGTTCGTTTGTTCGTTTGTTGGTTTGTTGGTTTGTTGGTTTGTTGACTTGTTGGTTTGTTGGTTTGTTGGTTTGTTGGCTTGTTGGTTTGTTGGTTTGTTGGTTTGTTGGTTTGTTCGTTTGTTGGTTTGTTGGTTTGTTGGTTTGTTGGTTTGTTCGTTTGTTGGTTTGTTGGTTTGTTGGTTTGTTGGTTTGTTGGTTTGTTGACTTGTTGGTTTGTTGGTTTGTTGGTTTGTTGGCTTGTTGGTTTGTTGGTTTGTTGGTTTGTGGTTTGTTCGTTTGTTGGTTTGTTGGTTTGTTGGTTTGTTCGTTTGTTGGTTTGTTGGGTTGTTGGTTTGTTGGTTTGTTGGTTTGTTGGTTTGTTGGTTTGTTGACTTGTTGGTTTGTTGGTTTGTTGGTTTGTTGGCTTGTTGGTTTGTTGGTTTGTTGGTTTGTTGGTTTGTTGGTTTGTTGTTTTGTTGGTTTGTTGGTTTGTTGGCTTGTTGGTTTGTTGGTTTGTTGGTTTGTTGGTTTGTTCGTTTGTTGGTTTGTTGGCTTGTTGGTTTGTTGGTTTGTTGGTTTGTTGGTTTGTTCGTTTGTTGGTTTGTTGACTTGTTGGTTTGTTGGTTTGTTGGTTTGTTCGTTTGTTCGTTTGTTGGTTTGTTGGTTTGTTGGTTTGTTGACTTGTTGGTTTGTTGGTTTGTTCGTACGTTGGTTTGTTGGTTTGTTCGTTTGTTGGTTTGTTGGTTTGTTGGTTTGTTGGTTTGTTGGTTTGTTGACTTGTTGGTTTGTTGGTTTGTTGGTTTGTTGGTTTGTTGGCTTGTTGGTTTGTTGGTTTGTTGGTTTGTTGGTTTGTTCGTTTGTTGGTTTGTTGGTTTGTTGGTTTGTTGGTTTGTTCGTTTGTTGGTTTGTTGGTTTGTTGGTTTGTTCGTTTGTTGGTTTTTTGGTTTGTTGGTTTGTTGGTTTGTTGGCTTGTTGGTTTGTTGGTTTGTTGGTTTGTTGGTTTGTTGGTTTGTTGGTTTGTTCGTTTGTTGGTTTGTTGGTTTGTTGGTTTATTTGTTTGTTCGTTTGTTGATTTGTTGGTTTGTTGGTTTGTTGGTTTGTTGACTTGTTGGTTTGTTGGTTTGTTGGTTTGTTCGTTTGTTGGTTTGTTGGTTTGTTGGTTTGTTGGTTTGTTGACTTGTTGGTTTGTTGGTTTGTTGGTTTGTTGGCTTGTTGGTTTGTTGGTTTGTTGGTTTGTTGGTTTGTTCGTTTGTTGGTTTGTTGGCTTGTTGGTTTGTTGGTTTGTTGGTTTGTTGGTTTGTTCGTTTGTTGGTTTGTTGGCTTGTTGGTTTGTTGGTTTGTTGGTTTGTTGGTTTGTTCGTTTGTTGGTTTGTTGACTTGTTGGTTTGTTGGTTTGTTGGTTTGTTCGTTTGTTCGTTTGTTGGTTTGTTGGTTTGTTGGTTTGTTGACTTGTTGGTTTGTTGGTTTGTTGGTTTGTTGGCTTGTTGGTTTGTTGGTTTGTTGGTTTGTTGGTTTGTTCGTTTGTTGGTTTGTTGGTTTGTTGGTTTGTTGGTTTGTTCGTTTGTTGGTTTGTTGGTTTGTTGGTTTGTTGGTTTGTTGGTTTGTTGACTTGTTGGTTTGTTGGTTTGTTGGTTTGTTGGCTTGTTGGTTTGTTGGTTTGTTGGTTTGTGGTTTGTTCGTTTGTTGGTTTGTTGGTTTGTTGGTTTGTTCGTTTGTTGGTTTGTTGGGTTGTTGGTTTGTTGGTTTGTTGGTTTGTTGGTTTGTTGGTTTGTTGACTTGTTGGTTTGTTGGTTTGTTGGTTTGTTGGCTTGTTGGTTTGTTGGTTTGTTGGTTTGTTGGTTTGTTGGTTTGTTGTTTTGTTGGTTTGTTGGTTTGTTGGCTTGTTGGTTTGTTGGTTTGTTGGTTTGTTGGTTTGTTCGTTTGCTGGTTTGTTGGCTTGTTGGTTTGTTGGTTTGTTGGTTTGTTGGTTTGTTCGTTTGTTGGTTTGTTGACTTGTTGGTTTGTTGGTTTGTTGGTTTGTTCGTTTGTTCGTTTGTTGACTTGTTGGTTTGTTGGTTTGTTCGTACGTTGGTTTGTTGGTTTGTTCGTTTGTTGGTTTGTTGGTTTGTTGGTTTGTTGGTTTGTTGGTTTGTTGACTTGTTGGTTTGTTGGTTTGTTGGTTTGTTGGTTTGTTGGCTTGTTGGTTTGTTGGTTTGTTGGTTTGTTGGTTTGTTCGTTTGTTGGTTTGTTGGTTTGTTGGTTTGTTGGTTTGTTCGTTTGTTGGTTTGTTGGTTTGTTGGCTTGTTAGTTTATTGGTTTGGTGGTTTGTTGGCTTGTTGGCTTGTTGGTTTGTTGGTTTGTTTGCTTGTTGGTTTGTTGGTTTGTTGGTTTGTTGGTTTGTTGGTTTGTTGGTTTGTTGGTTTGTTGGCTTGTTGGTTTGTTGGCTTGTTGGTTTGTTGGTTTGTTGGTTTGTTGGTTTTTTGGTTTGTTGGGTTGTTGGTATGTTGGCTTGTTGGCTTGTTGGTTTGATGGTTTGTTGGTTTGTTCGTTCGTTGGTTTGTTGGTTTGTTGGCTTGTTAGCTTGTTGGTTTGTTGGGTTGTTGGTTTGTTGGTTTGTTCGTTTGTTGGTTTGTTTCTTTGTTGGTTTGTTCGTTTGCTCGTTTGTTGGGTTGTTGGTTTGTTCGTTTTTTGATTTATTGGCTTGTTGGTTTGTTCGTTTGTTGGCTTGGTGGTTTGTTGGTTTGTTGGTTTGTTGGTTTGTTCGTTTGTAGTTTTGTTGGTTTGTTCGTTTGTTGGTTTGTTGGTTTGTTACTTTATTGGTTTGTTGGTTTGTTGGTTTGTTGGTTTGTTGGTTTGTTGGTTTGTTGGTTTGTTGGTTTGTTGTTTTGTTGGTTTGTTGGCTTGTTGGCTTGTTGGTTTGTTGGTTTGTTGGTTTGTTGGTTTGTTGGTTTGTTGGTTTGTTGGTTTGTTGGTTTGTTGACTTGTTGGTTTGTTGGTTTGTTGGTTTGTTGGCTTGTTGGTTTGTTGGTTTGTTGGCTTTTTGGTTTGTTGGCTTGTTGGCTTCTTGGTTTTTTGGTTTGTTGGTTTGTTGGTTTGTTCGTTTGTTGGTTTGTTGGTTTGTTCGTTTGTTGGTTTGTTGGTTTGTTGGTTTATTTGTTTGTTCGTTTGTTGATTTGTTGGTTTGTTGGTTTGTTGGTTTGTTGGTTTGTTAGTTTGTTGGTTTGTTGACTTGTTGGTTTGTTGGTTTGTTGGTTTGTTCGTTTGTTGGTTTGTTGGTTTATTTGTTTGTTCGTTTGTTGATTTGTTGGTTTGTTGGTTTGTTGGTTTGTTGGTTTGTTGGTTTGTTGGTTTGTTGGTTTGTTGACTTGTTGGTTTGTTGGTTTGTTGGTTTGTTCGTTTGTTGGTTTGTTGGTTTGTTGGTTTGTTGGTTTGTTGGTTTGTTGGTTTGTTGACTTGTTGGTTTGTTGGTTGGTTGGTTTGTTGGCTTGTTGGTTTGTTGGTTTGTTGGTTTGTTGGTTTGTTGGTTTGTTGGTTTGTTGGTTTGTTGGTTTGTTGGTTTGTTGGTTTGTTGGTTTGTTGGTTTATTTGTTTGTTCGTTTGTTGATTTGTTGGTTTGTTGGTTTGTTGGTTTGTTGGTTTGTTGGTTTGTTGACTTGTTGGTTTGTTGGTTTGTTGGTTTGTTCGTTTGTTGGTTTGTTGGTTTGTTGGTTTGTTGGTTTGTTGGCTTGTTGGTTTGTTGGTTTGTTGGTTTGTAGGTTTGTTGGTTTGTTCGTTTGTTGGTTTGTTGGTTTGTTGGTTTATTTGTTTGTTCGTTTGTTGATTTGTTGGTTTGTTGGTTTGTTGGTTTGTTGGTTTGTTGACTTGTTGGTTTGTTGGTTTGTTGGTTTGTTGGTTTGTTGGTTTGTTGGTTTGTTGGTTTGTTGACTTGTTGGTTTGTTGGTTTGTTGGTTTGTTGGCTTGTTGGTTTGTTGGTTTGTTGGTTTGTTGGTTTGTTCGTTTGTTGGTTTGTTGGTTTGTTGGTTTGTTGGTTTGTTCGTTTGTTGGTTTGTTGGTATGTTGGTTTGTTGGTTTGTTGGTTTGTTGACTTGTTGGTTTGTTGGTTTGTTGGTTTGTTGGCTTGTTGGTTTGTTGGTTTGTTGGTTTGTTGGTTTGTTGGTTTGTTGTTTTGTTGTTTTGTTGGTTTGTTGGTTTGTTGGCTTGTTGGTTTGTTGGTTTGTTGGTTTGTTGGTTTGTTGGTTTGTTGGTTTGTTCGTTTGTTGGTTTGTTGGTTTGTTCGTACGTTGGTTTGTTGGTTTGTTCGTTTGTTGGTTTGTTGGTTTGTTGGTTTGTTGGTTTGTTCGTTTGTTGGTTTGTTGGTTTGTTGGTTTGTTGGTTTGTTGGTTTGTTGGTTTGTTGACTTGTTGGTTTGTTGGTTTGTTGGGTTGTTGGCTTGTTGGTTTGTTGGTTTGTTGGTTTGTGGTTTGTTCGTTTGTTGGTTTGTTGGTTTGTTGGTTTGTTCGTTTGTTGGTTTGTTGGTTTATTGGTTTGTTGGTTTGTTGGTTTGTTGGTTTGTTGACTTGTTGGTTTGTTGGTTTGTTGGTTTTTTGGCTTGTTGGTTTGTTGGTTTGTTGGTTTGTTGGTTTGTTGTTTTGTTGGTTTGTTGGTTTGTTGGCTTGTTGGTTTGTTGGTTTGTTGGTTTGTTGGTTAGTTGGTTTGTTGGTTTGTTCGTTTGTTGGTTTGTTGGTTTGTTGGTTTGTTGGTTTGTTGGTTTGTTGGTTTGTTCGTTTGTTGGTTTGTTGGTTTGTTGGTTTGTTGGTTTGTTGGTTTGTTGGTTTGTTGACTTGTTGGTTTGTTGGTTTGTTGGTTTGTTGATTTATTTGTTTGTTGGTTTGTTTGTTTGTTCGTTTGTTGGTTTGTTGGTTTGTTGGTTTGTTGGCTTGTTGGTTTGTTGGTTTGTTGGTTTGTCGGTTTGTTCGTTTGTTGGTTTGTTCGTTTGTTGGCTTGTTGGTTTGTTGGTTTGTTGGCTTGTTGGTTTGTTGGCTTGTTGGTTTGTTGGTTTGTTGGTTTGTTGGTTAGTTGGTTTGTTGGTTTGTTGGCTTGTTGGTTTGTTGGTTTGTTGGTTTGTTGGTTTGTTGGTTTGTTGGTTTGTTGGTTTGTTGGTGTATTTGTTTGTTGGTTTGTTCGTTTGTTGGTTTGTTCGTTTGTCCGTTTGTTCGTTTGTTCGTTTGTTCGTTTGTTCGTTTGTTCGTTTGTTCGTTTGTTCGTTTGTTCGTTTGTTCGTTTGTTCGTTTGTTCGTTTGTTCGTTTGTTCGTTTGTTCGTTTGTTCGTTTGTTCGTTTGTTCGTTTGTTCGTTTGTTCGTTTGTTCGTTTGTTCGTTTGTTCGTTTGTTCGTTTGTTCGTTTGTTCGTTTGTTCGTTTGTTCGTTTGTTCGTTTGTTCGTTTGTTCGTTTGTTCGTTTGTTCGTTTGTTCGTTTGTTCGTTTGTTCGTTTGTTCGTTTGTTCGTTTGTTCGTTTGTTCGTTTGTTCGTTTGTTCGTTTGTTCGTTTGTTCGTTTGTTCGTTTGTTCGTTTGTTCGTTTGTTCGTTTGTTCGTTTGTTCGTTTGTTCGTTTGTGCGTTTGTTGGTTTGTTGGTTTGTTGTTTTGTTGGTTTTTTTTGTTTGTTGGTTTGTTGGCTTGTTGGTTTGTTGGTTTTTTGGCTTGTTGGTTTGTTGGCTTGTTGGTTTGTTGGTTTGTTGGTTTGTTGGTTTGTTGGTTTGTTCGTTTGTTCGTTTGTTGGTTTATTGGTTTGTTGGTTTGTTGGTTTGTTGGTTTGTTGGTTTGTTGGTTTGTCGGTTTGTTCGTTTGTTGTTTTGTTGTTTTGTTGGTTTGTTGGTTTGCTGGTTTGTTTTTTTGTTGGTTTGTTGGTTTGTTGGTTTGTTGGTTTGTTGGTTTGTTGGTTTGATGGTTTTTTGTTTTGTTGGCTTGTTGGCTTGTTGGTTTGTTGGTTTGTTGGCTTGTTGGTTTGTTGGTTTGTTGGATTATTGGTTTTTTGGTTTGTTTGTTTGTTGGTTTGTTCGTTTGTTGGCTTGTTGGTTTGTTGGTTTGTTGACTTGTTTGCTTGTTGGTATGTTGGTTTGTTGGCTTGTTGGTTTGTTGGTTTGTTGGTTTGTTGGCTTGTTGGATTGTTGGTTTGTTGGTTTGTTGGTTTGTTGGTTTGTTGGTTTGTTGATTTGTTGGTTTATTTGTTTGTTGGTTTGTTGGTTTGTTGGTTTGATGGCTTGTTGGTTTGTTGGTTTGTTTGTTTGTTGGTTTGCTCGTTTGTTGGCTTGTTGATTTGTTGGTTTGTTGGTTTGTTGGTTTGTTGGTTTGTTCGTTTGTTCGTTTGTTGGTTTGTTGGTTTGTTGGTTGGTTCGTACGTTGGTTTGTTCGTTTGTTGGTTTGTTGGGTTGTTCGTTTGTTGATTTGTTGATTTATTTGTTTGTTGGTTTGTTTGTTTGTTGGTTTGTTCGTTTGTTGGTTTGTTGGTTTGTTGGTTTGTTGGCTTGTTGGTTTGTTGGTTTGTTGGTTTGTCGGTTTGTTCGTTTGTTGGTTTGTTCGTTTGTTGGCTTGTTGGTTTGTTGGTTTGTTGGCTTGTTGGTTTGTTGGTTTGTTGGTTTGTTGGTTTGTTGGTTTGTTGGTTTGTTGGTTTGTTGGCTTGTTGGTTTGTTGGTGTATTTGTTTGTTGGTTTGTTGGTTTGTTCGTTTGTTGGTTTGTTCGTTTGTTCGTTTGTTCGTTTGTTCGTTTGTTCGTTTGTTCGTTTGTTCGTTTGTTCGTTTGTTAGTTTGTTGGTTTGTTGTTTTGTTGGTTTTTTTGTTTGTTGGTTTATTTGTTTGTTGTTTTGTTGGCTTGTTGGTTTGTTGGTTTGTTGGCTTGTTGGTTTGTTGGCTTGTTGGCTTGTTGGTTTGTTGGTTTGTTGGTTTCTTGGTTTGTTGGTTTGTTGGTTTGTTCGTTTGTTCGTTTGTTGGTTTATTGGTTTGTTGGTTTGTTGGTTTGTTGGTTTGTTGGTTTGTTGGTTTGTTGGTTTGTTGGTTTGTTGATTTGTTGGTTTGTTGGTTTGTTGGTTTGTTGGTTTGTTGGTTTGTTGGTTTGTTGGTTTGTTGGTTTCTTGGTTTGTTGGTTTGTTTGTTTGTTGGTTTGTTCGTTTGTTGGCTTGTTGGTTTGTTGGTTTGTTGGCTTGTTGGCTTGTTTGTATGTTGGTTTGTTGGCTTGTTGGTTTGTTGGTTTGTTGGTTTGTTTGCTTGTTGGATTGTTGGTTTGCTGGTTTGTTGGTTTGTTATCTTGTTGGCTTTTTATTTTGTTGGTTTGTTGGCTTGTTGGTTTGTTGGTTTATTGGTTTGTTGGTTTGTTGGTTTATTTGTTTGTTGGTTTGCTCGTTTGTTGACTTGTTGGTTTGTTGGTTTGTTTGTTTGTTGGTTTGTTGGCTTGTTGGTTTGTTGGTTTGTTGGTTTGTTGGTTTGTTGGTTCGTTGGTTTGTTGGTGAATTGGTTTGCTGGTTCGTTGGTTTGTTGGTTTGTTGGTTTGTTGACTTGTTGGTTTGTTGGTTTGTTGGTTTGTTGGCTTGTTGGTTTGTTGGTTTGTTGGTTTGTTGGTTTGTTCGTTTGTTGGTTTGTTGGTTTGTTGGTTTATTTGTTTGTTCGTTTGTTGATTTGTTGGTTTGTTGGTTAGTTGGTTTGTTGACTTGTTGGTTTGTTTGTTTGTTCGTTTGTTGGTTTGTTGGTTTGTTGGTTTGTTGGTTTGTTGGCTTGTTGGTTTGTTGGTTTGTTGGTTTGTTGGTTTGTTGGTTTGTTCGTTTGTTGGTTTGTTGGTTTGTTGATTTATTTGTTTGGTTTGTTGGTTTGTTGGTTTGTTCATTTGTTGGTTTGTTGGTTTGTTGGTTTGTTGGTTTGTTGGTTTGTTGACTTGTTGGTTTGTTTGTTTGTTGGTTTGTTCGTTTGTTGGTTTGTTGGTTTGTTGGTTTGTTGGCTTGTTGGTTTGTTGGTTTGTTGGTTTGTCGGTTTGTTCGTTTGTTCGTTTGTTGGTTTGTTGGTTTGTTGGTTTGTTGGTTTGTTGGTTTGTTGACTTGTTGGTTTGTTGGTTTGTTGGTTTGTTGGCTTGTTGGTTTCTTGGTTTGTTGGTTTGTTGGCTTGTTGTTTTGTTGGTTTGTTGGTTTGTTGGCTTGCTGGTTTGTTGGTTTGTTGGTTTGTTCGTTTGTTGGTTTGTTGGTTTGTTCGTTTGTTGGTTTGTTGGTTTGTTGGTTTGTTCGTACATTGGTTTGTTCGTTTGTTGGTTTGTTGGGTTGTTCGTTTGTTGGTTTGGTGGTTTGTTGATTTATTTGTTTGTTGGTTTGTTTGTTTGTTGGTTTGTTCGTTTGTTGGTTTGTTGGTTTGTTGGTTTTTTGGCTTGTTGGTTTGTTGGTTTGTTTGTTTGTCGGTTTGTTCGTTTGTTAATTTATTCGTTTGTTGGCTTGTTGGTTTGTTGGTTTATTGGCTTGTTGGTTTGTTGGCTTGTTGGTTTGTTGGTTTGTTGGTTTGTTGGTTTGTTGGTTAGTTGGTTTGTTGGTTTGTTGGCTTGTTGGTTTGTTGGTTTGTTGGTTTGTTGGTTTGATGGTTTGTTGGTTTGTTGGTGTATTTGTTTGTTGGTTTGTTGGTTTGTTCGTTTGTTGGTTTGTTCGTTTGTTCGTTTGTTCGTTTGTTCGTTTGTTCGTTTGTTCGTTTGTTCGTTTGTTCGTTTTTTCGTTTGTTCGTTTGTTCGTTTGTTCGTTTGTTCGTTTGTTCGTTTGTTCGTTTGGTCGTTTGTTCGTTTGTTCGTTTGTTCGTTTGTTCGTTTGTTCGTTTGTTCGTTTGTTCGTTTGTTCGTTTGTTGGTTTGTTGGTTTGTTGGTTTGTTGTTTTGTTGGTTTTTTTTGTTTGTTGGTTTATTTGTTTGTTGGTTTGTTGGCTTGTTGGTTTGTTGGTTTGTTGGCTTGTTGGTTTGTTGGCTTGTTGGTTTGTTGGTTTGTTGGTTTGTTCGTTTGTTCGTTTGTTGGTTTATTGGTTTGTTGGTTTGTTGGTTTGTTGGTTTGTTGGTTTGTTGGTTTGTTCGTTTGTTGGTTTGTTGGTTTGTTGGTTTGTTGGTTTGTTGGTTTGTTGGTTTGTTGATTTGTTGGTTTGTTTTTTTGTTGGTTTGTTGGTTTGTTGGTTTGATGGTTTTTTGGTTTGTTAGCTTGTTGGCTTGTTGGTTTGTTGGTTTGTTGGCTTGTTGGTTTGTTGGTTTGTTGGATTCTTGGTTTTTTGGTTTGTTTGTTTGTTGGTTTGTTCGTTTGTTGGCTTGTTGGTTTGTTGGTTTGTTGGCTTGTTGGCTTGTTGGTATGTTGGTTTGTTGGCTTGTTGGTTTGTTGGTTTGTTGGTTAGTTGGCTTGTTGGATTGTTGGTTTGTTGGTTTGTTGGTTTGTTGGTTTGTTGGTTTGTTGATTTGTTGGTTTATTTGTTTGTTGGTTTGTTGGTTTGTTGGTTTGATGGCTTGTTGGTTTGTTGGTTTGTTTGTTTGTTGGTTTGCTCGTTTGTTGGCTTGTTTGTTTGTTGGTTTGTTGATTTGTTGGTTTGTTGGTTTGTTGGTTTGTTGGTTTGTTCGTTTGTTCGTTTGTTGGTTTGTTGGTTTGTTGGTTTGTTCGTACGTTGGTTTGTTCGTTTGTTGGTTTGTTGGGTTGTTCGTTTGTTGATTTGTTGATTTATTTGTTTGTTGGTTTGTTTGTTTGTTGGTTTGTTCGTTTGTTGGTTTGTTGGCTTGTTGGTTTGTTGGCTTGTTGGTTTGTTGGTTTGTTGGTTTGTTGGTTTGTCGGTTTGTTCGTTTGTTGGTTTGTTCGTTTGGTTTATTGGTTTGTTGGTTTGTTGGTTTGTTGGTTTGTTGGTTTCTTGGTTTTTTGGTTTGTTCGTTTGTTGGTTTGTTGGTTTGTTGGTTTGTTGGTTTGTTGGTTTGTTGACTTGTTGGTTTGTTGGTTTGTTGGTTTGTTGGCTTGTTGGTTTCTTGGTTTGTTGGTTTGTTGGCTTGTTGTTTTGTTGGTTTGTTGGTTTGTTGGCTTGCTGGTTTGTTGGTTTGTTGGTTTGTTCGTTTGTTGGTTTGTTGGTTTGTTCGTTTGTTGGTTTGTTGGTTTGTTGGTTTGTTCGTACATTGGTTTGTTCGTTTGTTGGTTTGTTGGGTTGTTCGTTTGTTGGTTTGGTGGTTTGTTGATTTATTTGTTTGTTGGTTTGTTTGTTTGTTGGTTTGTTCGTTTGTTGGTTTGTTGGTTTGTTGGTTTTTTGGCTTGTTGGTTTGTTGGTTTGTTTGTTTGTCGGTTTGTTCGTTTGTTAATTTATTCGTTTGTTGGCTTGTTGGTTTGTTGGTTTATTGGCTTGTTGGTTTGTTGGCTTGTTGGTTTGTTGGTTTGTTGGTTTGTTGGTTTGTTGGTTAGTTGGTTTGTTGGTTTGTTGGCTTGTTGGTTTGTTGGTTTGTTGGTTTGTTGGTTTGATGGTTTGTTGGTTTGTTGGTGTATTTGTTTGTTGGTTTGTTGGTTTGTTCGTTTGTTGGTTTGTTCGTTTGTTCGTTTGTTCGTTTGTTCGTTTGTTCGTTTGTTCGTTTGTTCGTTTGTTCGTTTTTTCGTTTGTTCGTTTGTTCGTTTGTTCGTTTGTTCGTTTGTTCGTTTGTTCGTTTGGTCGTTTGTTCGTTTGTTCGTTTGTTCGTTTGTTCGTTTGTTCGTTTGTTCGTTTGTTCGTTTGTTGGTTTGTTGGTTTGTTGGTTTGTTGTTTTGTTGGTTTTTTTTGTTTGTTGGTTTATTTGTTTGTTGGTTTGTTGGCTTGTTGGTTTGTTGGTTTGTTGGCTTGTTGGTTTGTTGGCTTGTTGGTTTGTTGGTTTGTTGGTTTGTTCGTTTGTTCGTTTGTTGGTTTATTGGTTTGTTGGTTTGTTGGTTTGTTGGTTTGTTGGTTTGTTGGTTTGTTCGTTTGTTGGTTTGTTGGTTTGTTGGTTTGTTGGTTTGTTGGTTTGTTGGTTTGTTGATTTGTTGGTTTGTTTTTTTGTTGGTTTGTTGGTTTGTTGGTTTGATGGTTTTTTGGTTTGTTAGCTTGTTGGCTTGTTGGTTTGTTGGTTTGTTGGCTTGTTGGTTTGTTGGTTTGTTGGATTCTTGGTTTTTTGGTTTGTTTGTTTGTTGGTTTGTTCGTTTGTTGGCTTGTTGGTTTGTTGGTTTGTTGGCTTGTTGGCTTGTTGGTATGTTGGTTTGTTGGCTTGTTGGTTTGTTGGTTTGTTGGTTAGTTGGCTTGTTGGATTGTTGGTTTGTTGGTTTGTTGGTTTGTTGGTTTGTTGGTTTGTTGATTTGTTGGTTTATTTGTTTGTTGGTTTGTTGGTTTGTTGGTTTGATGGCTTGTTGGTTTGTTGGTTTGTTTGTTTGTTGGTTTGCTCGTTTGTTGGCTTGTTTGTTTGTTGGTTTGTTGATTTGTTGGTTTGTTGGTTTGTTGGTTTGTTGGTTTGTTCGTTTGTTCGTTTGTTGGTTTGTTGGTTTGTTGGTTTGTTCGTACGTTGGTTTGTTCGTTTGTTGGTTTGTTGGGTTGTTCGTTTGTTGATTTGTTGATTTATTTGTTTGTTGGTTTGTTTGTTTGTTGGTTTGTTCGTTTGTTGGTTTGTTGGCTTGTTGGTTTGTTGGCTTGTTGGTTTGTTGGTTTGTTGGTTTGTTGGTTTGTCGGTTTGTTCGTTTGTTGGTTTGTTCGTTTGGTTTATTGGTTTGTTGGTTTGTTGGTTTGTTGGTTTGTTGGTTTCTTGGTTTTTTGGTTTGTTCGTTTGTTGGTTTGTTGGTTTGTTGGTTTGTTGGTTTGTTGGTTTGTTGGTTTGTTGGTTTGTTGGTTTGTTGGTTTGTTGGTTTGTTGGTTTGTTGGTTTGTTGGTTTGTTGGTTTGTTGGTTTGTTGGTTTGTTGGTTTGTTGGTTTGTTGGTTTGTTGGTTTGATGGTTTTTTGGTTTGTTGGCTTGTTGGCTTGTTGGTTTGTTGGTTTGTTGGCTTGTTGGTTTGTTGGTTTGTTGGTTTCTTGGTTTGTTGGTTTGTTTGTTTGTTGGTTTGTTCGTTTGTTGGCTTGTTGGTTTGTTGGTTTGTTGGCTTGTTGGCTTGTTGGTATGTTGGTTTGTTGGCTTGTTGGTTTGCTGGTTTGTTGGTTTGTTTGCTTGTTGGATTGTTGGTTTGTTGGTTTTTTGGTTTGTTGGCTTGTTGGCTTTTTGGTTTGTTGGTTTGTTGGCTTGTTGGCTTGTTGGTTTATTGGTTTGATGGTTTTTTGGTTTGTTGGCTTGTTGGCTTGTTGGTTTGTTGGTTTGTTGGCTTGTTGGTTTGTTGGTTTGTTGGTTTGTTGGTTTGTTGGTTTGATGGTTTGTTGGTTTGATGATTTGTTGGTTTGTTGGTTTGTTCGTTTGTTCGTTTGTTGGTTTGTTGGTTTGTTGGCTTGTTGGCTTGTTGGTTTGTTGGTTTGTTGGCTTGTTGGTTTGTTGGTTTGTTGGTTTGTTGGTTTGTTGGTTTGTTGGTTTGTTGGTTTGTTGGTTTGTTGGTTTGTTGGCTTGTTGGTTTGTTGGCTTGTTGGTTTTTTGGTGTATTTGTTTGTTCGTTTGTTCGTTTGTTCGTTTGTTCGTTTGTTCGTTTGTTCGTTTGTTCGTTTGTTCGTTTGTTCGTTTGTTGGTTTGTTGGTTTGTTGTTTTGTTGGTTTTTTTGTTTGTTGGTTTATTTGTTTGTTGTTTTGTTGGCTTGTTGGTTTGTTGGTTTGTTGGCTTGTTGGTTTGTTGGCTTGTTGGCTTGTTGGTTTGTTGGTTTGTTGGTTTCTTGGTTTGTTGGTTTGTTGGTTTGTTCGTTTGTTCGTTTGTTGGTTTATTGGTTTGTTGGTTTGTTGGTTTGTTGGTTTGTTGGTTTGTTGGTTTGTTGGTTTGTTGGTTTGTTGGTTTGTTGGTTTGTTGGTTTGTTGGTTTGTTGGTTTGTTGGTTTGTTGGTTTGTTCGTTTGTTGGTTTGTTGGTTTGTTGGTTTGTTGGTTTGTTGACTTGTTGGTTTGTTGGCTTGTTGGCTTGTTGTTTTGTTGGTTTGTTGGCTTGTTGGTTTGTTGGTTTGTTGGTTTCTTGGTTTGTTGGTTTGTTTGTTTGTTGGTTTGTTCGTTTGTTGGCTTGTTGGTTTGTTGGTTTGTTGGCTTGTTGGCTTGTTGGTATGTTGGTTTGTTGGCTTGTTGGTTTGTTGGTTTGTTGGTTTGTTTGCTTGTTGGATTGTTGGTTTGTTGGTTTGTTGGTTTGTTGGCTTGTTGGCTTTTTGGTTTGTTGGTTTGTTGGCTTGTTGGTTTGTTGGTTTATTGGTTTGTTGGTTTATTTGTTTGTTGGTTTGCTCGTTTGTTGACTTGTTGGTTTGTTGGTTTGTTTGTTTGTTGGTTTGTTGGCATGTTGGTTTGTTGGTTTGTTGGTTTGTTGGTTCGTTGGTTTGTTGGTGAATTGGTTTGCTGTTTCGTTGGTTTGTTGGTTTGTTGGTTTGTTGGTTTGTTGGTTTGTTGGTGTATTTGTTTGTTGGTTTGTTGGTTTGTTTGTTTGTTGGTTTGTTCGTTTGTTCGTTTGTTCGTTTGTTCGTTTGTTCGTTTGTTCGTTTGTTCGTTGGTTAGTTTGTTGGTTTGTTGTTTTGTTGGTTTTTTTGTTTGTTGGTTTATTTGTTTGTTGTTTTGTTGGCTTGTTGGTTTGTTGGTTTGTTGGCTTGTTGGTTTGTTGGCTTGTTGGCTTGTTGGTTTGTTGGTTTGTTGGTTTCTTGGTTTGTTGGTTTGTTGGTTTGTTCGTTTGTTCGTTTGTTGGTTTATTGGTTTGTTGGTTTGTTGGTTTGTTGGTTTGTTGGTTTGTTGGTTTGTTGGTTTGATGGTTTGTTGGTTTGTTGGTTTGTTGGTTTGTTGGTTTGTTGGTTTGTTGGTTTGTTGGTTTGTTGGTTTGTTGGTTTGTTGGTTTGTTGGTTTGTTGGTTTGTTGGTTTCTTGGTTTGTTGGTTTGTTTGTTTGTTGGTTTGTTCGTTTGTTGGCTTGTTGGTTTGTTGGTTTGTTGGCTTGTTGGCTTGTTTGTATGTTGGTTTGTTGGCTTGTTGGTTTGCTGGTTTGTTGGTTTGTTTGCTTGTTGGATTGTTGGTTTGTTGGTTTGTTGGTTTGTTGGCTTGTTGGCTTTTTATTTTGTTGGTTTGTTGGCTTGTTGGTTTGTTGGTTTATTGGTTTGTTGGTTTGTTGGTTTATTTGTTTGTTGGTTTGCTCGTTTGTTGACTTGTTGGTTTGTTGGTTTGTTTGTTTGTTGGTTTGTTGGCTTGTTGGTTTGTTGGTTTGTTGGTTTGTTGGTTTGTTGGTTCGTTGGTTTGTTGGTGAATTGGTTTGCTGGTTCGTTGGTTTGTTGGTTTGTTGGTTTGTTGACTTGTTGGTTTGTTGGTTTGTTGGTTTGTTGGCTTGTTGGTTTGTTGGTTTGTTGGTTTGTTGGTTTGTTCGTTTGTTGGTTTGTTGGTTTGTTGGTTTATTTGTTTGTTCGTTTGTTGATTTGTTGGTTTGTTGGTTAGTTGGTTTGTTGACTTGTTGGTTTGTTGGTTTGTTTGTTTGTTCGTTTGTTGGTTTGTTGGTTTGTTGGTTTGTTGGTTTGTTGGCTTGTTGGTTTGTTGGTTTGTTGGTTTGTTGGTTTGTTCGTTTGTTGGTTTGTTGGTTTGTTGATTTATTTGTTTGGTTTGTTGGTTTGTTGGTTTGTTCATTTGTTGGTTTGTTGGTTTGTTGGTTTGTTGGTTTGTTGGTTTGTTGACTTGTTGGTTTGTTTGTTTGTTGGTTTGTTCGTTTGTTGGTTTGTTGGTTTGTTGGTTTGTTGGCTTGTTGGTTTGTTGGTTTGTTGGTTTGTCGGTTTGTTCGTTTGTTCGTTTGTTGGTTTGTTGGTTTGTTGGTTTGTTGGTTTGTTGGTTTGTTGACTTGTTGGTTTGTTGGTTTGTTGGTTTGTTGGCTTGTTGGTTTCTTGGTTTGTTGGTTTGTTGGCTTGTTGTTTTGTTGGTTTGTTGGTTTGTTGGCTTGCTGGTTTGTTGGTTTGTTGGTTTGTTCGTTTTTTGGTTTGTTGGTTTGTTCGTTTGTTGGTTTGTTGGTTTGTTGGTTTGTTCGTACATTGGTTTGTTCGTTTGTTGGTTTGTTGGGTTGTTCGTTTGTTGGTTTGGTGGTTTGTTGATTTATTTGTTTGTTGGTTTGTTTGTTTGTTGGTTTGTTCGTTTGTTGGTTTGTTCGTTTGTTGGTTTGTTGGTTTGTTGGTTTGTTCGTACATTGGTTTGTTCGTTTGTTGGTTTGTTGGGTTGTTCGTTTGTTGGTTTGGTGGTTTGTTGATTTATTTGTTTGTTGGTTTGTTTGTTTGTTGGTTTGTTCGTTTGTTGGTTTGTTGGTTTGTTGGTTTTTTGGCTTGTTGGTTTGTTGGTTTGTTTGTTTGTCGGTTTGTTCGTTTGTTGGTTTATTCGTTTGTTGGTTTGTTGGTTTGTTGGTTTGTTGGTTAGTTGGTTTGTTGGTTTGTTGGCTTGTTGGTTTGTTGGTTTGTTGGTTTGTTGGTTTGTTGGTTTGTTGGTTTGTTGGTGTATTTGTTTGTTGGTTTGTTGGTTTGTTCGTTTGTTGGTTTGTTCGTTTGTTCGTTTGTTCGTTTGTTCGTTTGTTCGTTTGTTCGTTTGTTCGTTTGTTCGTTTGTTCGTTTGTTCGTTTGTTCGTTTGTTCGTTTGTTCGTTTGTTCGTTTGTTCGTTTGTTCGTTTGTTCGTTTGTTCGTTTGTTCGTTTGTTCGTTTGTTCGTTTGTTCGTTTGTTCGTTTGTTCGTTTGTTCGTTTGTTCGTTTGTTGGTTTGTTGGTTTGTTGTTTTGTTGGTTTTTTTTGTTTGTTGGTTTATTTGTTTGTTGGTTTGTTGGCTTGTTGGTTTGTTGGTTTGTTGGCTTGTTGGTTTGTTGGCTTGTTGGTTTGTTGGTTTGTTGGTTTGTTGGTTTGTTGGTTTGTTCGTTTGTTCGTTTGTTGGTTTATTGGTTTGTTGGTTTGTTGGTTTGTTGGTTTGTTGTTTTGTTGGTTTGTTGGTTTGTTCGTTTGTTGGTTTGTTGGTTTGTTGGTTTGTTGGTTTGTTGGTTTGTTGGTTTGTTGATTTGTTGGTTTGTTTTTTTGTTGGTTTGTTGGTTTGTTGGTTTGTTGGTTTGTTGGTTTGATGGTTTTTTGGTTTGTTAGCTTGTTGGCTTGTTGGTTTGTTGGTTTGTTGGCTTGTTGGTTTGTTGGTTTGTTGGATTCTTGGTTTTTTGGTTTGTTTGTTTGTTGGTTTGTTCGTTTGTTGGCTTGTTGGTTTGTTGGTTTGTTGGCTTGTTGGCTTGTTGGTATGTTGGTTTGTTGGCTTGTTGGTTTGTTGGTTTGTTGGATAGTTGGCTTGTTGGATTGTTGGTTTGTTGGTTTGTTGGTTTGTTGGTTTGTTGGTTTGTTGATTTGTTGGTTTATTTGTTTGTTGGTTTGTTGGTTTGTTGGTTTGATGGCTTGTTGGTTTGTTGGTTTGTTTGTTTGTTGGTTTGCTCGTTTGTTGGCTTGTTTGTTTGTTGGTTTGTTGATTTGTTGGTTTGTTGGTTTGTTGGTTTGTTGGTTTGTTCGTTTGTTGGTTTGTTGGGTTGTTCGTTTGTTGATTTGTTGATTTATTTGTTTGTTGGTTTGTTTGTTTGTTGGTTTGTTCGTTTGTTGGTTTGTTGGTTTGTTGGTTTGTTGGCTTGTTGGTTTGTTGGTTTGTTGGTTTGTTGGTTTGTCGGTTTGTTCGTTTGTTGGTTTGTTCGTTTGGTTTATTGGTTTGTTGGTTTGTTGGTTTCTTGGTTTTTTGGTTTGTTCGTTTGTTGGTTTGTTGGTTTGTTGGTTTGTTGGTTTGTTGGTTTGTTGGTTTGTTGGTTTGTTGGTTTGTTGGTTTGTTGGTTTGTTGGTTTGTTGGTTTGTTGGTTTGTTGGTTTGATGGTTTTTTGGTTTGTTGGCTTGTTGGCTTGTTGGTTTGTTGGTTTGTTGGCTTGTTGGTTTGTTGGTTTGTTGGTTTCTTGGTTTCTTGGTTTGTTTGTTTGTTGGTTTGTTCGTTTGTTGGCTTGTTGGTTTGTTGGTTTGTTGGCTTGTTGGCTTGTTGGTATGTTGGTTTGTTGGCTTGTTGGTTTGCTGGTTTGTTGGTTTGTTTGCTTGTTGGATTGTTGGTTTGTTGGTTTTTTGGTTTGTTGGCTTATTGGCTTTTTGGTTTGTTGGTTTGTTGGCTTGTTGGCTTGTTGGTTTATTGGTTTTTTGGTTTGTTCGTTTGATGGTTTGTTGGTTTGTTGGTTTGTTGGTTTGTTGGTTTGTTGGTTTATTGGTTTGTTGGTTTATTTGTTTGTTGGTTTGCTCGTTTGTTGACTTGTTGGTTTGTTGGTTTGTTTGTTTGTTGGTTTGTTGGCATGTTGGTTTGTTGGTTTGTTGGTTAGTTGGTTTGTTGGTGAATTGGTTTGCTGGTTCGTTGGTTTGTTGGTTTGTTGGTTTGTTGGTTTGTTGGTTTGTTGGTTTGTTGGTTTGTTGGTTTGTTGGTTTGTTGGTTTGTTGGTTTGGTGGTTTGTTGGTTTGTTCGTTTGTTGGTTTGTTGGTTTGTTGGTTTTTTGGTTTGTTGGTATGTTGGTTTGTTGGTTTGTTGGTTTATTGGTTTGTTCGTTTGTTGGTTTGTTGGTTTGTTGGCTTGTTGGTTTGTTGGTTTGTTGGCTTGTTGGCTTGTTGGTTAGTTGGTTTGTTGGTTTGTTGGTTTGTTGGTTTGTTGGTTTGTTGGTTTGTTGGTTTTTTGGTTTGTTGGTTTATTCGTTTGTTGGCTTGTTGGCTTGTTGGTTTGATGATTTGTTGGTTTGTTGGTTTGTTCGTTTGTTCGTTTGTTCGTTTGTTGGTTTGTTGGTTTGTTGGCTTGTTGGCTTGTTGGTTTGTTGGTTTGTTGGCTTGTTGGTTTGTTGGTTTGTTGGTTTGTTGGTTTGTTGGTTTGTTGGTTTGTTGGTTTGTTAGTTTGTTGGTTTGTTTGTTTGTTTTTTTGTTGGTTTGTAGATTTGTTCGTTTGTTGACTTGTTGGTTTTTTGGCTTGCTGGCTTGTTGGTTTGTTGGCTTGTTGGTTTCTTAGTTTGTTTGTCTGTTGGTTTGTTGGTTTGTTGGTTTGTTGGCTTGTTGGTTTGTTGGTTTGTTGGTTTGTTGGTTTGTTGGTTTGTTGGTTTTGTGGTTTGTTAGTTTGTTGGTTTGTTGGTTTGTTGGTTTGTTGGTTTGTTGGTTTGTTGGTTTGTAGGTTTATTTGTTTGTTGGTTTGTTGGTTTGTTGGTTTGTTGGCTTTTTGGCTTGTTGGTTTGTTGGTTTGTTGGTTTGTTGGTTTGTGGGTTTGTTGGTTTGTTAGTTTGTTGGCTTGTGTGTTTGTTCGTTTGTTGGTTTGTTGGTTTGTTCGTTTGTTGGCTTGTTGGCTTGTTGGTTTGTTGGTTTGTTGGTTTGTTGGTTTGTTGGTTTGTTGGTTTGTTGGATTGTTGGTTTGTTGGCTTGTTGGTTTGTTGGTTTGTTGGTTTGTTGGTTTGTTGGTTTGTTGGTTTGTTGGTTTGTTGGTTTGTTGGTTTGTTGGTTTGTTGGTTTGTTGTTTTGTTGGTTTGTGCGTTTGTTTGTTTGTTGGTTTGTTGGTTTTTTGGTTTGTTGGTTTGTTGGTTTGTTGGTTTGTTGGATTGTTGGTTTGTTGGTTTGTTGGTTTGTTGGTTTGATGGTTTGTTCGTTTGTTGGTTTTTTGGTTTGTTGGTTTATTTGTTTGTTCGTTTGTTGGTTTGTTGGTTTGTTGGTTTGTTGGTTTGTTGTTTTGTTGGTTTGTTGGTTTGTTGGCTTGTTGGTTTGTTGGTTTGTTGGTTTGTTGGTTTGTTGGTTTGTTGGTTTGTTCGTTTGTTGGTTTGTTGGTTTGTTGGTTCGTTCGTACGTTGGTTTGTTCGTTTGTTGGTTTGTTGGGTTGTTCGTTTGTTGGTTTGTTGATTTATTTGTTTGTTGGTTTGTTTGTTTGTTGGTTTGTTCGTTTGTTTGTTTGTTGGTTTGTTGGTTTGTTGGTTTGTTGGTTTGTTGGTTTGTTGGTTTGTTGGTTTGTTGGTTTGTTGGTTTGTTGGCTTGTTGGTTTGTTGGTTTGTTGATTTGTTGGTTTGTTGGTTTGTTGGTGTATTTGTTTGTTGGTTTGTTGGTTTGTTCGTTTGGTGGTTTGTTCGTTTGTTCGTTTGTTCGTTTGTTCGTTTGTTCGTTTGTTCGTTTGTTCGTTTGTTCGTTTGTTCGTTTGTTCGTTTGTTCGTTTGTTCGTTTGTTCGTTTGTTCGTTTGTTCGTTTGTTCGTTTGTTCGTTTGTTCGTTTGTTGGTTTGTTGGTTTGTTGTTATGTTGGTTTTTTTGGTTTTTGGTTTATTTGTTTGTTGGTTTGTTGGCTTGTTGGTTTGTTGGTTTGTTGGCTTGTTGGTTTGTTGGCTTGTTGGCTTGTTGGTTTGTTGGTTTGCTCGTTTGTTCGTTTGTTGGTTTATTGGTTTGTTGGTTTGTTGGTTTGTTGGTTTGTTGGTTTGTTGGTTTGTTGGTTTGTTTGTTTGTTGGTTTGTTTGTTTGTTTGTTTGTTGGTTTGTTGGTTTGTTGGTTTGTTGGTTTTTTGGTTTGTTAGTTTGTTAGTTTGATGGTTTTTTGGTTTGTTGGCTTGTTGGCTTGTTGGTTTGTTGGTTTGTTGGCTTGTTGGTTTGTTGGTTTCTTGGTTTCTTGGTTTGTTGGTTTGTTTGTTTGTTGGTTTGTTCGCTTGTTGGCTTGTTGGTTTGTTGGTTTGTTGGCTTGTTGGCTTGTTGGTATGTTGGTTTGTTGGCTTGTTGGTTTGTTGGTTTGTTGGTTTGTTGGCTTGTTGGATTGCTGGTTTGTTGGTTTGTTGGTTTGTTGGTTTGTTGGTTTATTGATTTGTTGGTTTATTTGTTTGTTGGTTTGTTCGTTTGTTCGTTTGTTGGCTTGTTGGGTTGTTTGTTTGCTGGTTTGCTCGTTTGTTGACTTGTTGGTTTGTTAGTTTGTTCGTTTGTTGGTTTGTTGGCTTGTTGGTTTGTTGGTTTGTTGGTTTGTTGGTTCGTTGGTTTGTTGGTGAATTGGTTTGCTGGTTCGTTGGTTTGTAGGTTTGTTGGTTTGTTGGTTTGTTGGTTTGTTGGTCGGTTGGTTTGTTGGTTTGTTGGTTTGTTCGTTTGTTGTTTTGTTGGTTTGTTGGTTTGTTGGTATGTTGGTTTGTTGGTTTGTTGGTTTGTTGGTTTGTTGGTTTGTTGGTTTGTTCGTTTATTGGTTTGTTGGTTTGTTGGCTTGTTGGTTTGTTGGTTTGTTGGCTTGTTGGCTTGTTGGTTTGTTGGTTTGTTGGTTTGTTGGTTTGTTGGTTTGTTGGCTTGTTGGCTTGTTGGTTTGATGATTTGTTGGTTTGTTGGTTTGTTCGTTTGTTCGTTTGTTGGTTTGTTGGTTTGTTGGCTTGTTGGCTTGTTGGTTTATTGGTTTGTTGGCTTGTTGGTTTGTTGGTTTGTTGGTTTGTTGGTTTGTTGGTTTGTTGGTTTGTTGGTTTGTTGGTTTGTTAGTTTGTTGGTTTGTTTGTTTGTTTGTGTGTTGGTTTGTAGATTTGTTCGTTTGTTGACTTGTTGGTTTGTTGGCTTGCTGGCTTGTTGGTTTGTTGGCTTGTTGGTTTCTTAGTTTGTTTGTCTGTTGGTTTGTTGGTTTGTTGGTTTGTTGGCTTGTTGGTTTGTTGGTTTGTTGGTTTGTTGGTTTGTTGGTTTGTTGGTTTGTTGGTTTTGTGGTTTGTTAGTTTGTTGGTTTGTTGGTTTGTTGGTTTGTTGGTTTGTTGGTTTGTTGGTTTGTTGGTTTATTTGTTTGTTGGTTTGTTGGTTTGTTGGCTTTTTGGCTTGTTGGTTTGTTGGTTTATTGGTTTGTTGGTTTGTGGGTTTGTTGGTTTGTTAGTTTGTTGGCTTGTGTGTTTGTTCGTTTGTTGGTTTGTTGGTTTGTTCGTTTGTTGGCTTGTTGGCTTGTTGGTTTGTTGGTTTGTTGGTTTGTTGGTTTGTTGGTTTGTTGGTTTGTTGGTTTGTTGGATTGTTGGTTTGTTGGCTTGTTGGTTTGTTGGTTTGTTGGTTTGTTGGTTTGTTGGTTTGTTGGTTTGTTGGTTTGTTGGTTTGTTGGTTTGTTGTTTTGTTGGTTTGTGCGTTTGTTTGTTTGTTGGTTTGTTGGTTTTTTGGTTTGTTGGTTTGTTGGTTTGATGGTTTGTTCGTTTGTTGGTTTTTTGGTTTGTTGGTTTATTTGTTTGTTCGTTTGTTGGTTTGTTGGTTTGTTGGTTTGTTGGTTTGTTGTTTTGTTGGTTTGTTGGTTTGTTGGCTTATTGGTTTGTTGGTTTGTTGGTTTGTTGGTTTGTTGGTTTGTTGGTTTGTTGGTTTGTTCGTTTGTTGGTTTGTTGGTTTGTTGGTTCGTTCGTACGTTGGTTTGTTCGTTTGTTGGTTTGTTGGGTTGTTCGTTTGTTGGTTTGTTGATTTATTTGTTTGTTGGTTTGTTTGTTTGTTGGTTTGTTCGTTTGTTTGTTTGTTGGTTTGTTGGTTTGTTGGCTTGTTGGTTTGTTGGTTTGTTGGTTTGTCGGTTTGTTCGTTTGTTGGTTTGTTCGTTTGTTGGCTTGTTGGTTTGCTGGTTTGTTGGCTTGTTGGTTTGTTGGCTTGTTGGTTTGTTGGTTTGTTGGTTTGTTGGTTTGTTGGTTTGTTGGCTTGTTGGTTTGTTGGTTTGTTGGTTTGTTGGTTTGTTGGTTTGTTGGTTTGTTGGTTTGTTGGTTTGTTGGTTTGTTGATTTATTTGTTTGTTTGTTTGTTGGTTTGTTGGTTTGTTGGCTTGTTGGTTTGTTGGTTTGTTGGTTTGTCGGTTTGTTCGTTTGTTGGTTTGTTCGTTTGTTGGCTTGTTGGTTTGCTGGTTTGTTGGCTTGTTGGTTTGTTGGCTTGTTGGTTTGTTGGTTTGTTGGTTTGTTGGTTTGTTGGTTTGTTGGCTTGTTGGTTTGTTGGTTTGTTGGTTTGTTGGTTTGTTGGTTTGTTGGTTTGTTGGTTTGTTGGTTTGTTGGTTTGTTGTTTTGTTGGTTTGTGCGTTTGTTGGTTTGTTGGTTCGTTCGTACGTTGGTTTGTTCGTTTGTTGGTTTGTTGGGTTGTTCGTTTGTTGGTTTGTTGATTTATTTGTTTGTTGGTTTGTTTGTTTGTTGGTTTGTTCGTTTGTTTGTTTGTTGGTTTGTTGGTTTGTTGGCTTGTTGGTTTGTTGGTTTGTTGGTTTGTCGGTTTGTTCGTTTGTTGGTTTGTTCGTCTGTTGGCTTGTTGGTTTGCTGGTTTGTTGGCTTGTTGGTTTGTTGGCTTGTTGGTTTGTTGGTTTGTTGGTTTGTTGGTTTGTTGGTTTGTTGGTTTGTTGGTTTGTTGGTTTGTTGGCTTGTTGGTTTGTTGGTTTGTTGGTTTGTTGGTTTGTTGGTTTGTTGGTGTATTTGTTTGTTGGTTTGTTGGTTTGTTTGTTTGGTGGTTCGTTCGTTTGTTCGTTTGTTCGTTTGTTCGTTTGTTCGTTTGTTCGTTTGTTCGTTTGTTCGTTTGTTCGTTTGTTCGTTTGTTCGTTTGTTCGTTTGTTGGTTTGTTGGTTTGTTGTTATGTTGGTTTTTTTGGTTTTTGGTTTATTTGTTTGTTGGTTTGTTGGCTTGTTGGTTTGTTGGTTTGTTGGCTTGTTGGCTTGTTGGCTTGTTGGTTTGTTGGTTTGCTCGTTTGTTCGTTTGTTGGTTTATTGGTTTGTTGGTTTGTTGGTTTGTTGGTTTGTTGGTTTGTTGGTTTGTTTGTTTGTTGGTTTGTTTGTTTGTTGGTTTGTTGGTTTGTTGGTTTGTTGGTTTGTTGGTTTGTTGGTTTGTTGGTTTGTTGGTTTGTTAGTTTATTAGTTTGATGGTTTTTTGGTTTGTTGGCTTGTTGGCTTGTTGGTTTGTTGGTTTGTTGGCTTGTTGGTTTGTTGGTTTCTTGGTTTCTTGGTTTGTTGGTTTGTTTGTTTGTTGGTTTGTTCGCTTGTTGGCTTGTTGGTTTGTTGGTTTGTTGGCTTGTTGTCTTGTTGGTATGTTGGTTTGTTGGATTGTTGGTTTGTTGGTTTGTTGGTTTGTTGGCTTGTTGGATTGCTGGTTTGTTGGTTTGTTGGTTTGTTGGTTTGTTGGTTTATTGATTTGTTGGTTTATTTGTTTGTTGGTTTGTTCGTTTGTTCGTTTGTTGGCTTGTTGGCTTGTTTGTTTGTTGGTTTGTTGGTTTGTTGGTTTGTTGTTTTGTTGGTTTGTTGGTTTGTTGGTTTGTTGGCTTGTTGGCTTTTTGGTTTGTTGGTTTGTTGGCTTGTTGGTTTGTTGGTTCATTGGTTTGTTGGTTTGTTGGTTTGTTTGTTTGCTGGTTTGCTCGTTTGTTGACTTGTTGGTTTGTTAGTTTGTTCGTTTGTTGGTTTGTTGGCTTGTTGGTTTGTTGGTTTATTGGTTTGTTGGTTCGTTGGTTTGTTGGTGAATTGGTTTGCTGGTTCGTTGGTTTGTAGGTTTGTTGGTTTGTTGGTTTGTTGGTTTGTTGGTCGGTTGGTTTGTTGGTTTGTTGGTTTGTTCGTTTGTTGTTTTGTTGGTTTGTTGGTTTGTTGGTATGTTGGTTTGTTGGTTTGTTGGTTTGTTGGCTTGTTGGTTTGTTGGTTTGTTGGCTTGTTGGCTTGTTGGTTTGTTGGTTTGTTGGTTTGTTGGTTTGTTGGTTTGTTCGTTTGTTGGCTTGTTGGCTTGTTGGCTTGTTGGCTTGTTGGTTTGATGCTTTGTTCGTTTGTTGGTTTGTTGGTCTGTTCGTTTGTTGGTTTGTTGGTTTGTTGGTTTGTTGGTTTGTTGGTTTGTTGGTGTGTTGGTTCGTTGGTTTGTTGGTTTGTTAGTTTGTTGGTTTGTTGGCTTGTTGGTTTGTTGGTTTGTTGGTTTGTTGGTTTGTTGGTTTGTTGGTTTGTTGGTTTGTTGGTTTGTTGGTTTGTTGGTTTGTTAGTTTGTTGGTTTGTTTGTTTGTTTGTTTGTTGGTTTGTTGATTTATTCATTTGTTGACTTCTTGGTTTGTTGGCTTGTTGGTTTGTTGGCTTGTTGGTTTGTTAGTTTGTTTGTCTGTTGGTTTGTTGGTTTGTTAGTTTGTTGGTTTGTTGGTTTGTTGGTTTGTTGGTTTGTTGGTTTTGTGGTTTGTTGGTTTGTTGTTTTGTTGGTTTGTTGGTTTGTTGGTTTATTGGTTTGTTGGTTTTTGATTTATTTGTTTGTTGATTTGTTGGTTGGTTGGTTTGTTGGTTTGTTGGCTTTTTGGCTTGTTGGTTTATTGGTTTGTTGGTTTGTTGGTTTGTTGGTTTGTTGGTTTGTTAGTTTGTTGGCTTGTTGGTTTGTTCCTTTGTTGATATGTTGGTTTGTTGGTTTGTTCGTTTGTTGGCTTGTTGATTTGCTAGTTTGTTGGTTTGTTGGTTTGTTGGTCTGCTGGTTTGTTGGTTTGTTGGTTTGTTGGTTTGTTGGTTTGTTGGTTTGTTGGTTTGTTGGTTTGTTGGCTTGTTGGTTTGTTGGTTTGCTCGTTTGTTCGTTTGTTGGTTTATTGGTTTGTTGGTTTGTTGGTTTGTTGGTTTGTTGGTTTGTTGGTTTGTTTGTTTGTTGGTTTGTTTGTTTGTTGGTTTGTTGGTTTGTTGGTTTGTTGGTTTGTTGGTTTGTTGGTTTGTTGGTTTGTTGGTTTGTTAGTTTATTAGTTTGATGGTTTTTTGGTTTGTTGGCTTGTTGGCTTGTTGGTTTGTTGGTTTGTTGGCTTGTTGGTTTGTTGGTTTCTTGGTTTCTTGGTTTGTTGGTTTGTTTGTTTGTTGGTTTGTTCGCTTGTTGGCTTGTTGGTTTGTTGGTTTGTTGGCTTGTTGTCTTGTTGGTATGTTGGTTTGTTGGATTGTTGGTTTGTTGGTTTGTTGGTTTGTTGGCTTGTTGGATTGCTGGTTTGTTGGTTTGTTGGTTTGTTGGTTTGTTGGTTTATTGATTTGTTGGTTTATTTGTTTGTTGGTTTGTTCGTTTGTTCGTTTGTTGGCTTGTTGGCTTGTTTGTTTGTTGGTTTGTTGGTTTGTTGGTTTGTTGTTTTGTTGGTTTGTTGGTTTGTTGGTTTGTTGGCTTGTTGGCTTTTTGGTTTGTTGGTTTGTTGGCTTGTTGGTTTGTTGGTTTATTGGTTTGTTGGTTTGTTGGTTTGTTTGTTTGCTGGTTTGCTCGTTTGTTGACTTGTTGGTTTGTTAGTTTGTTCGTTTGTTGGTTTGTTGGCTTGTTGGTTTGTTGGTTTATTGGTTTGTTGGTTCGTTGGTTTGTTGGTGAATTGGTTTGCTGGTTCGTTGGTTTGTAGGTTTGTTGGTTTGTTGGTTTGTTGGTTTGTTGGTCGGTTGGTTTGTTGGTTTGTTGGTTTGTTCGTTTGTTGTTTTGTTGGTTTGTT
Organism: Atherix ibis; assembly: GCA_958298945.1. Classification (NCBI taxonomy): domain Eukaryota; kingdom Metazoa; phylum Arthropoda; class Insecta; order Diptera; family Athericidae; genus Atherix; species Atherix ibis. The sequence goes on from OY282608.1 coordinate 2,623,701, forward strand.
GGTTTGTTGGTATGTTGGTTTGTTGGTTTGTTGGTTTGTTGGCTTGTTGGTTTGTTGGTTTGTTGGCTTGTTGGCTTGTTGGTTTGTTGGTTTGTTGGTTTGTTGGTTTGTTGGTTTGTTCGTTTGTTGGCTTGTTGGCTTGTTGGCTTGTTGGTTTGATGCTTTGTTCGTTTGTTGGTTTGTTGGTTTGTTCGTTTGTTGGTTTGTTGGTTTGTTGGTTTGTTGGTTTGTTGGTTTGTTGGTGTGTTGGTTCGTTGGTTTGTTGGTTTGTTAGTTTGTTGGTTTGTTGGCTTGTTGGTTTGTTGGTTTGTTGGTTTGTTGGTTTGTTGGTTTGTTGGTTTGTTGGTTTGTTGGTTTGTTGGTTTGTTGGTTTGTTAGTTTGTTGGTTTGTTTGTTTGTTTGTTTGTTGGTTTGTTGATTTATTCATTTGTTGACTTCTTGGTTTGTTGGCTTGTTGGTTTGTTGGCTTGTTGGTTTGTTAGTTTGTTTGTCTGTTGGTTTGTTGGTTTGTTAGTTTGTTGGTTTGTTGGTTTGTTGGTTTGTTGGTTTGTTGGTTTTGTGGTTTGTTGGTTTGTTGTTTTGTTGGTTTGTTGGTTTGTTGGTTTATTGGTTTGTTGGTTTGTTGATTTATTTGTTTGTTGATTTGTTGGTTGGTTGGTTTGTTGGTTTGTTGGCTTTTTGGCTTGTTGGTTTATTGGTTTGTTGGTTTGTTGGTTTGTTGGTTTGTTGGTTTGTTAGTTTGTTGGCTTGTTGGTTTGTTCGTTTGTTGATATGTTGGTTTGTTGGTTTGTTCGTTTGTTGGCTTGTTGATTTGTTAGTTTGTTGGTTTGTTGGTTTGTTGGTCTGCTGGTTTGTTGGTTTGTTGGTTTGTTGGTTTGTTGGTTTGTTGGTTTGTTGGTTTGTTGGTTTGTTGGCTTGTTGGTTTGTTGGTTTGTTGGTTTGTTGGTTTGTTGGTTTGTTGGTTTGTTGGTTTGTTGGTTTGTTGGTTTGTTGGTTTGTTTGTTTGTTGGTTTGTTGGTTTGTTGGTTTGTTGGTTTGTTGGTTTGTTGGATTGTTGGTTTGTTGGTTTGTTGGTTTGTTGGTTTGTTGGTTTGTTCGTTTGTTGGCTTGTTGGCTTGTTGGTTTGTTGGTTTGTTGGTTTGTTGGTTTGTTCGTTTGTTCGTTTGTTGGTTTGTTGGCTTGTTGGCTTGTTGGTTTGTTGGTTTGTTGGCTTGTTGGTTTGTTGGTTTGTTGGTTTGTTGGTTTGTTGGTTTGTTGGTTCGTTGGTTTGTTGGTTTGTTTGTTTGTTGGTTTGTTGGTTTGTTGGTTTGTTGGTTTGTTGGCTTGTTGGTTTGTTGGTTTGTTGGTTTGTTGGTTTTTTGGTTTGTTGGTTTGTTGGTTTGTTGGTTTGTTGGTTTGTTGGTTTGTTGGTTTGTTGGTTTGTTGGTTTGTTGGTTTGTTCGTTTGTTGGTTTATTTGTTTGTTGGTTTGTTGATTTGTTGGTTTGTTAGTTTGTTGGTTTGTTGGTTTGTTGGTTTGTTGGTTTGTTGATTTGTGGGCTTGTTGGTTTGTTGGTTTGTTGATTTGTTGGTTTGTTGGTTTGTTGGTTTGTTGGCTTGTTGGTTTGTTCGTTTGTTGGTTTGTTGGTTTGTTGGTTTGTTCGTTTGTTGGTTTTTTGGCTTGTTGCCTTGTTGGTTCGTTGGTTTGTTGGTTTGTTGGTTTGTTGGCTTGTTGGTTTGTTGGTTTGTTGGTTTGTTGGTTTGTTCGTTTGTTGGCTTGTTGGCTTGTTGGTTTGTTGGTTTGTTGGTTTGTTGGTTTGTTGGTTTGTTGGTTTGTTGGTTTGTTGGTTTGTTGGTTTGTTGGTTTGTTGGTTTGTTGGCTTGTTGGTTTGTTGGTTTGTTGGTTTGTTGGTTTGTTGGTTTGTTGGTTTGTTGGTTTGTTGGTTTGTTTGTTTGTTGGTTTGTTTGTTTGTTGGTTTGTTGGTTTGTTGGTTTGTTGGTTTGTTGGTTTGTTGGTTTGTTGGATTGTTGGTTTGTTGGTTTGTTGGTTTGCTGGTTTGTTCGTTTGTTGGCTTGTTGGCTTGTTGGTTTGTTGGTTTGTTGGTTTGTTGGTTTGTTCGTTTGTTCGTTCGTTGGTTTGTTGGCTTGTTGGTTTGTTGGTTTGTTGGCTTGTTGGTTTGTTCGTTTGTTGGTTTGTTGGTTTATTGGTTTGTTGGTTTGTTGGTTTGTTGGCTTGTTGGCTTGTTGGTTTGTTGGTTTGTTGGTTTGTTGGCTTGTTGGTTTGTTGGTTTGTTGGCTTGTTGGCTTGTTGGTTTGTTGGTTTGTTGGCTTGTTGGTTTGTTGGTTTGTTGGTTTGTTGGTTTGTTGGTTTGTTTGTTTGTTGGTTTGTTGGTTTGTTCGTTTGTTGGCTTGTTGGCTTGTTGGTTTGTTGGTTTGTTGGTTTGTTGGTTTGTTCGTTTGTTCGTTTGTTGGTTTGTTGGCTTGTTGGCTTGTTGGTTTGTTGGTTTGTTGGCTTGTTGGTTTGTTGGTTTGTTGGTTTGTTGGTTTGTTGGTTTGTTGGTTCGTTGGTTTGTTGGTTTGTTTGTTTGTTGGTTTGTTGGTTTGTTGGTTTGTTGGTTTGTTGGCTTGTTGGTTTGTTGGTTTGTTGGTTTGTTGGTTTTTTGGTTTGTTGGTTTGTTGGTTTGTTGGTTTGTTGGTTTGTTGGTTTGTTGGTTTGTTGGTTTGTTGGTTTGTTGGTTTGTTCGTTTGTTGGTTTATTTGTTTGTTGGTTTGTTGATTTGTTGGTTTGTTAGTTTGTTGGTTTGTTGGTTTGTTGGTTTGTTGGTTTGTTGATTTGTGGGCTTGTTGGTTTGTTGGTTTGTTGATTTGTTGGTTTGTTGGTTTGTTGGTTTGTTGGCTTGTTGGTTTGTTCGTTTGTTGGTTTGTTGGTTTGTTGGTTTGTTCGTTTGTTGGTTTTTTGGCTTGTTGCCTTGTTGGTTCGTTGGTTTGTTGGTTTGTTGGTTTGTTGGCTTGTTGGTTTGTTGGTTTGTTGGTTTGTTGGTTTGTTCGTTTGTTGGCTTGTTGGCTTGTTGGTTTGTTGGTTTGTTGGTTTGTTGGTTTGTTGGTTTGTTGGTTTGTTGGTTTGTTGGTTTGTTGGTTTGTTGGTTTGTTGGTTTGTTGGCTTGTTGGTTTGTTGGTTTGTTGGTTTGTTGGTTTGTTGGTTTGTTGGTTTGTTGGTTTGTTGGTTTGTTTGTTTGTTGGTTTGTTTGTTTGTTGGTTTGTTGGTTTGTTGGTTTGTTGGTTTGTTGGTTTGTTGGTTTGTTGGATTGTTGGTTTGTTGGTTTGTTGGTTTGCTGGTTTGTTCGTTTGTTGGCTTGTTGGCTTGTTGGTTTGTTGGTTTGTTGGTTTGTTGGTTTGTTCGTTTGTTCGTTCGTTGGTTTGTTGGCTTGTTGGTTTGTTGGTTTGTTGGCTTGTTGGTTTGTTCGTTTGTTGGTTTGTTGGTTTATTGGTTTGTTGGTTTGTTGGTTTGTTGGCTTGTTGGCTTGTTGGTTTGTTGGTTTGTTGGTTTGTTGGCTTGTTGGTTTGTTGGTTTGTTGGCTTGTTGGCTTGTTGGTTTGTTGGTTTGTTGGCTTGTTGGTTTGTTGGTTTGTTGGTTTGTTGGTTTGTTGGTTTGTTTGTTTGTTGGTTTGTTGGTTTGTTGGTTTGTTGGTTTGTTGGCTTGTTGGTTTGTTGGTTTGTTGGTTTGTTGGTTTTTTGGTTTGTTGGTTTGTTGGTTTGTTGGTTTGTTGGTTTGTTGGTTTGTTGGTTTGTTGGTTTGTTGGTTTGTTGGTTTGTTCGTTTGTTGGTTTATTTGTTTGTTGGTTTGTTGATTTGTTGGTTTGTTAGTTTGTTGGTTTGTTGGTTTGTTGGTTTGTTGGTTTGTTGATTTGTGGGCTTGTTGGTTTGTTGGTTTGTTGATTTGTTGGTTTGTTGGTTTGTTGGTTTGTTGGCTTGTTGGTTTGTTCGTTTGTTGGTTTGTTGGTTTGTTGGTTTGTTCGTTTGTTGGTTTTTTGGCTTGTTGCCTTGTTGGTTCGTTGGTTTGTTGGTTTGTTGGTTTGTTGGCTTGTTGGTTTGTTGGTTTGTTGGTTTGTTGGTTTGTTCGTTTGTTGGCTTGTTGGCTTGTTGGTTTGTTGGTTTGTTGGTTTGTTGGTTTGTTGGTTTGTTGGTTTGTTGGTTTGTTGGTTTGTTGGTTTGTTGGTTTGTTGGTTTGTTGGCTTGTTGGTTTGTTGGTTTGTTGGTTTGTTGGTTTGTTGGTTTGTTGGTTTGTTGGTTTGTTGGTTTGTTTGTTTGTTGGTTTGTTTGTTTGTTGGTTTGTTGGTTTGTTGGTTTGTTGGTTTGTTGGTTTGTTGGTTTGTTGGATTGTTGGTTTGTTGGTTTGTTGGTTTGCTGGTTTGTTCGTTTGTTGGCTTGTTGGCTTGTTGGTTTGTTGGTTTGTTGGTTTGTTGGTTTGTTCGTTTGTTCGTTCGTTGGTTTGTTGGCTTGTTGGTTTGTTGGTTTGTTGGCTTGTTGGTTTGTTCGTTTGTTGGTTTGTTGGTTTATTGGTTTGTTGGTTTGTTGGTTTGTTGGCTTGTTGGCTTGTTGGTTTGTTGGTTTGTTGGTTTGTTGGCTTGTTGGTTTGTTGGTTTGTTGGCTTGTTGGCTTGTTGGTTTGTTGGTTTGTTGGCTTGTTGGTTTGTTGGTTTGTTGGTTTGTTGGTTTGTTGGTTTGTTGGTTTGTTGGTTTGTTGGTTTGTTAGTTTGTTGGTTTGTTTGTTTGTTGGTTTGTTGATTTATTCGTTTGTTGACTTGTTGGTTTGTTGGCTTGTTGGTTTGTTGGCTTGTTGGTTTGTTAGTTTGTTTGTCTGTTAATTTGTTGGTTTGTTGGTTTGTTGGCTTGTTGGTTTGTTGGTTTGTTGGTTTGTTGGTTTGTTGGTTTGTTGGTTTGTTGGTTTGTTGGTTTTGTGGTTTGTTGGTTTGTTGGTTTGTTGGTTTGTTGGTTTGTTGGTTTGTTGGTTTGTTGGTTTGTTGGTTTGTTGATTTATTTGTTTGTTGATTTGTTGGTTGGTTGGTTTGTTGGCTTGTTGGCTTGTTGGTTTGTTGGTTTGTTGGTTTGTTGGTTTGCTGGTCTGTTGGTTTGTTGGTTTGTTGCTTTGTTGGTTTATTGGTTTGTTGGTTTGTTGGTTTGTTGGTTTGTTGGTTTGTTGGCTTGTTGGTTTGTTGGTTTATTGGTTTGTTGGTTTGTTGGTTTGTTGGTTTGTTGGTTTGTTGTTTTGTTGGTTTGTTGGTTTGTTTGTTTGTTGGTTTGTTGGTTTGTTGGTTTGTTGGTTTGTTGGTTTGTTGGTTTGTTGGATTGTTGGTTTGTTGGTTTGTTGGTTTGTTGGTTTGTTCGTTTGTTGGCTTGTTGGCTTGTTGGTTTGTTGGTTTGTTGGTTTGTTGGTTTGTTCGTTTGTTCGTTTGTTGGTTTGTTGGCTTGTTGGCTTGTTGGTTTGTTGGTTTGTTGGCTTGTGGGTTTGTTAGTTTGTTGGTTTGTTGGTTTGTTGGTTTGTTGGTTTGTTGGTTTGTTGGTTTGTTGGTTTGTTGGTTTGTTTGTTTGTTGGTTTGTTGGTTTGTTGGTTTGTTGGCTTGTTGGTTTGTTGGTTTGTTGGTTTGTTGGTTTTTTGGTTTGTTGGTTTGTTGGTTTGTTGATTTGTTGGTTTGTTGGTTTGTTGGTTTGTTGGTTTGTTGGTTTGTTGGTTTGTTGGTTTGTTGGTTTGTTGGTTTGTTGGTTTATTTGTTTGTTGGTTTGTTGATTTGTTGGTTTGTTAGTTTGTTGGTTTGTTGGTTTGTTGGTTTGTTGGTTTGTTGGTTCGTTGGTTCGTTGGTTTGTTGGTTTGTTGGCTTGTTGGTTTGTTGGTTTGTTGGTTTGTTGATTTGTTGGTTTGTTGGTTTGTTGGTTTGTTGGCTTGTTGGTTTGTTCGTTTGTTGGTTTGTTGGTTTGTTCGTTTGTTCGTTTGTTGGTTTTTTGGCTTGTTGGCTTGTTGGTTCGTTGGTTTGTTGGTTTGTTGGCTTGTAGGTTTGTTGATTTGTTGGTTTGTTGGTTTGTTCGTTTGTTGGTTTGCTGGCTTGTTGGTTTGTTGGTTTGTTGGTTTGTTGGTTTGTTGGTTTGTTGGTTTGTTGTTTTGTTTGTTTGTTGGCTTGTTGGCTTGTTGGCTTGTTGGTTTGTTGGTTTGTTGTTTTGTTGGTTTGTTCGTTTGTTCGTTTGTTGGTTTGTTGGCTTGCTGGCTTGTTGGTTTGTTGGTTTGTTGGCTTGTTGGTTTGTTCGTTTGTTGGTTTGTTGGTTTATTGGTTTGTTGGTTTGTTGGTTTGTTGGTTTGTTGGCTTGTTGGCTTGTTGGTTTGTTGGTTTGTTGGTTTGTTGGTTTGTTGGTTTGTTGGTTTGTTGGCTTGTTGGTTGGTTCGTTTGCTGGTTTGTTGGTTTGTTGGTTGGTTGGCTTGTTGGTTTGTTGGTTTGTTCGTTTGTTCGTTTGTTGGTTTGTTGCTTTGTCGGTTTGTTCGTTTGTTGGCTTGTTGGTTTGTTGGTTTGTTGGTTTGTTGATTTGTTCGTTTGTTCGTTTGTTCGTTTGTTGGTTTGTTGGCTTGTTGGCTTGTTGGTTTGTTGGTTTGTTGGCTTATTGGTTTGTTGGTTTGTTGGTTTGTTGGTTTGTTGGTTTGTTGGTTTGTTGGTTTGTTTGTTTGTTGGTTTGTTGGTTTGTTGGTTTGTTTGCTTGTTGGTTTGTTGGTTTGTTGGTTTGTTGGTTTTTTGGTTTGTTGGTTTGTTGGTTTGTTGGTTTGTTGGTTTGTTGGTTGGTTGGTTTGTTGGTTTGTTGGTTTGTTGGTTTGTTGGTTTGTTGGTTTGTTGGTTGGTTGTTTTGTTGGTTTATTTGTTTGTTGGTTTGTTGGTTTGTTGGTTTGTTGGTTTGTTAGTTTGTTGGCTTGTTGGCTTGTTGGCTTGTTGGTTTGTTTGTTTGTTGGTTTGTTCGTTTGTTGGCTTGTTGGTTTTTGGCTTGTTGGCTTGTTGGTTTGTTGGTTTGTTGGTTTGTTGGTTTGTTGGTTTGTTGGTTTGTTGGTTTGTTGGCTTGTTGGCTTGTTGGCTTGTTGGTTTGTTGGTTTGTTCGTTTGTTGGTTTGTTGGCTTGTTGGTTTGTTGGTTTGTTGGTTTGTTGGTTTGTTGGTTTGTTGGTTTGTTGGTTTGTTTGTTTGTTCGTTTGTTGGTTTGTTGGTTTGTTGGCTTGTTGGTTTGTTGGTTTGTTGGCTTGTTGGCTTGTTGGTTTGTTGGTTTGTTGGTTTGTTGGTTTGTTGGTTTGTTGGTTTGTTGGTTTGTTGGTTTGTTGGTTTGTTCGTTTGTTGGCTTGTTGGCTTGTTGGCTTGTTGGTTTGATGCTTTGTTCGTTTGTTGGTTTGTTGGTTTGTTCGTTTGTTGGTTTGTTGGTTTGTTGGTTTGTTGGTTTGTTGGTATGTTGGTTCGTTGGTTTGTTGGTTTGTTAGTTTGTTGGTTTGTTGGTTTGTTGGCTTGTTGGTTTGTTGGTTTGTTGGCTTGTTGGCTTGTTGGTTTGTTGGTTTGTTGGCTTGTTGGTTTGTTGGTTTGTTGGTTTGTTGGTTTGTTTGTTTGTTGGTTTGTTGGTTTGCTGGTTTGTTGGTTTGTTAGTTTGTTGGTTTGTTTGTTTGTTTGTTTGTTGGTTTGTTGATTTATTCGTTTGTTGACTTGTTGGTTTGTTGGCTTGTTGGTTTGTTGGCTTGTTGGTTTGTTAGTTTGTTTGTCTGTTGGTTTGTTGGTTTGTTGGTTTGTTGGTTTGTTGGTTTGTTGGTTTGTTGGTTTGTTGGTTTTGTGGTTTGTTGGTTTGTTGGTTTGTTGGTTTGTTGGTTTGTTTGTTTGTTGTTTTGTTGGTTTGTTGATTTATTTGTTTGTTGATTTGTTGGTTGTTTGGTTTGTTGGTTTGTTGGCTTTTTGGCTTGTTGGTTTATTGGTTTGTTGGTTTGTTGGTTTGTTGGTTTGTTGGTCTGTTGGTTTGTTGGTTTGTTGGTTTGTTGGTTTGTTGGTTTGTTGGTTTGTTGGTTTGTTGGTTTGGTTTGTTGGTTTGTTGGCTTGTTGCTTTGTTGGTTTGTTGGTTTGTTGGTTTGTTGGTTTGTTGGTTTGTTGGTTTGTTGGTTTGTTGGTTTGTTGGTTTGTTGTTTTGTTGGTTTGTTGGCTTGTTTGTTTGTTGGTTTGTTAGTTTGTTGGTTTGTTGGTTTGTTGGTTTGTTGGATTGTTGGTTTGTTGGTTTGTTGGTTTGTTGGTTTGTTCGTTTGTTGGCTTGTTGGCTTGTTGGTATGTTGGTTTGTTGGTTTGTTCGTTTGTTGGTTTGTTGGTTTGTTGGTTTGTTGGTTTGTTGGCTTGTTGGTTTGTTGGTTTGTTGGTTTGTTGGTTTGTTGGTTTGTTGGTTTGTTGGTTTGTTGGTTTGTTGGCTTGTTGGTTTGTTGGTTTGTTGGTTTGTTGGTTTGTTGGTTTGTTGGTTTGTTGGTTTGTTGGTTTGTTGGTTTGTTGGTTTGTTGGTTTCTTGGTTTCTTGGTTTGTTGTTTTGTTTGTTTGTTGGTTTGTTTGTTTGTTGGTTTGTTGGTTTGTTGGTTTGTTGGTTTGTTGGTTTGTTGGTTTGTTGGTTTGTTGGTTTGTTGGTTTGTTGGTTTGTTGTTTTGTTGGTTTGTTGGCTTGTTTGTTTGTTGGTTTGTTAGTTTGTTGGTTTGTTGGTTTGTTGTTTTGTTGGTTTGTTGGCTTGTTTGTTTGTTGGTTTGTTAGTTTGTTGGTTTGTTGGTTTGTTGGTTTGTTGGATTGTTGGTTTGTTGGTTTGTTGGTTTGTTCGTTTGTTGGCTTGTTGGCTTGTTGGTATGTTGGTTTGTTGGTTTGTTGGTTTGTTCGTTTGTTCGTTTGTTGGCTTGTTGGATTGTTGGTTTGTTGGTTTATTGGCTTGTTGGTTTGTTGGTTTATTGGTTTGTTGGTTTGTTGGTTTGTTCGTTTGTTGGCTTGTTGGCTTGTTGGTTTGTTGGTTTATTGGCTTGTTGGTTTGTTGGTTTGTTGGTTTGTTGGTTTGTTGGTTTGTTGGTTTGTTGGTTTGTTTGTTTGTTGGCTTGTTGGTTTGTTGGTTTGTTGGTTTGTTGGTTTGTTGGTTTGGTTTGTTGGTTTGTTGGCTTGTTGCTTTGTTGGTTTGTTGGTTTGTTGGTTTGTTGGTTTGTTGGTTTGTTGGTTTGTTGGCTTGTTGGTTTGTTGGTTTGTTGGTTTGTTGGTTTGTTGGTTTGTTGGTTTGTTGGTTTGTTGGTTTGTTGGTTTGTTGTTTTGTTTGTTTGTTGGTTTGTTTGTTTGTTGGTTTGTTGGTTTGTTGGTTTGTTGGTTTGTTGGTTTGTTGGATTGTTGGTTTGTTGGTTTGTTGGTTTGGTGGTTTGTTCGTTTGTTGGCTTGTTGGTTTGTTGGTTTGTTGGTTTGTTGGTTTGTTCGATTGTTCGTTTGTTGGTTTGTTAGCTTGTTGGCTTGTTGGTTTGTTGGTTTGTTGGTTTGTTGGCTTGTTGGTTTGTTCGTTTGTTGGTTTGTGGTTTATTGGTTTGTTGGTTTGTTGGTTTGTTGGCTTGTTGGCTTGTTGGCTTGTTGGTTTTTTGGTTTGTTGGTTTGTTGGCTTGTTGGCTTGTTGGTTTGTTGGTTTGTTGGCTTGTTGGCTTGTTGGTTTGTTGGTTTGTTTGCTTGTTGGTTTGTTGGTTTGTTGGTTTGTTGGTTTGTTGGTTTGTTGGTTTGTTGGTTTGTTGGCTTGTTGGTTTGTTGGTTTGTTGGTTTGTTGGTTTGTTAGTTTGTTGGTTTGTTTGTTTGTTGGTTTGTTGATTTATTCGTTTGTTGACTTGTTGGTTTGTTGGCTTGTTGGTTTGTTGGCTTGTTGGTTTGTTAGTTTGTTTGTCTGTTAATTTGTTGGTTTGTTGGTTTGTTGGCTTGTTGGTTTGTTGGTTTGTTTGTTTGTTGGTTTGTTGGTTTGTTGGTTTTGTGGTTTGTTGGTTTGTTGGTTTGTTGGTTTGTTGGTTTGTTGGTTTGTTGGTTTGTTGATTTATTTGTTTGTTGATTTGTTGGTTGGTTGGTTTGTTGGTTTGTTGGCTTTTTGGCTTGTTGGTTTATTGGTTTGTTGGTTTGTTGGTTTGTTGGTTTGTTGGTTTGTTAGTTTGTTGGCTTGTTGGTTTGTTCGTTTGTTGATTTGTTGGTTTGTTGGTTTGTTCGTTTGTTGGCTTGTTGGCTTGTTGGTTTGTTGGTTTGTTGGTTTGTTGGTTTGTTGGTCTGTTGGTTTGTTGGTTTGTGGGTTTGTTGGTTTGTTGGTTTGTTGGTTTGTTGGTTTGTTGGTTTGTTGGTTTGTTGGCTTGTTGGTTTGTTGGTTTGTTGGTTTGTTGGTTTGTTGGTTTGTTGGTTTGTTGGTTTGTTGTTTTGTTGGTTTGTTGGTTTGTTTGTTTGTTGGTTTGTTGGTTTGTTGGTTTGTTGGTTTGTTGGTTTGTTGGTTTGTTCGTTTATTGGCTTGTTGGCTTGTTGGTTTGTTGGTTTGTTGGTTTGTTGGTTTGTTCGTTTGTTCGTTTGTTGGTTTGTTGGCTTGTTGGCTTATTGGTTTGTTGGTTTGTTGGCTTGTTGGTTTGTTGGTTTGTTGGTTTGAGGGTTTGTTGGTTTCTTGGTTTGTTGGTTTGTTTGTTTTTTGGTTTGTTGGTTTGTTGGTTTGTTGGCTTGTTGGTTTGTTGGTTTGTTGGTTTGTGGATTTGTTGGTTTGTTGGTTTGTTGGTTTGTTGGTTTGTTGGTTTGTTGGTTTGTTGGTTTGTTGGTTTATTTGTTTGTTGGTTTGTTGATTTGTTGGTTTGTTAGTTTGTTGGTTTGTTGGTTTGTTGGTTTGTTGGTTTGTTGGTTTGTTGGCTTGTTGGTTTGTTGGTTTGTTGGTTTGTTGGTTTGTTGATTTGTTGGTTTGTTGGTTTGTTGGTTTGTTGGTTTGTTGGCTTGTTGGTTTGTTCGTTTGTTGGTTTGTTGGTTTGTTCGTTTGTTGGTTTTTTGGCTTGTTGGATTGTTCGGTCGTTGGTTTGTTGGTTTGTTGGCTTGTTGGTTTGTTGGTTTGTTGGTTTGTTGGTTTGTTCATTTGTTGGCTTGTTGGTTTGTTGGTTTGTTGGTTTGTTGGTTTGTTAATTTGGTGGTTTGTTGGTTTGTTGGTTTGTTGGTTTGTTGGTTTGTTGGCTTGTTGGTTTGTTGGTTTGTTGGTTTGTTGGTTTGTTGGTTTGTTGGTTTGTTGGTTTGTTGGTTTGTTGATTTGTTGGTTTGTTGTTTTGTTTGTTTGTTGGTTTGTTTGTTTGTTGGTTTGTTGGTTTGTTGGTTTGTTGGTTTGTTGGTTTGTTGGATTGTTGGTTTGTTGGTTTGTTGGTTTGCTGGTTTGTTCGTTTGTTGGCTTGTTGGCTTGTTGGCTTGTTGGTTTGTTGGTTTGTTGGTTTGTTGGTTTGTTGGTTTGTTCATTTGTTGGCTTGTTGGCTTGTTGGTTTGTTGGTTTGTTGGTTTGTTGGTTTGTTGGTTTGTTGGTTTGTTGGTTTGTTGGTTTGTTGGTTTGTTCGTTTGTTGGCTTGTTGGCTTGTTGGTTTGTTGGTTTGTTGGTTTGTTGGTTTGTTGGTCTGTTGGTTTGTTGGTTTGTGGGTTTGTTGGTTTGTTGGTTTGTTGGTTTGTTGGTTTGTTGGTTTGTTGGTTTGTTGGTTTGTTGGCTTGTTGGTTTGTTGGTTTGTTGGTTTGTTGGTTTGTTGGTTTGTTGGTTTGTTGGTTTGTTGGTTTGTTGTTTTGTTGATTTGTTGGTTTGTTTGTTTGTTGGTTTGTTGGTTTGTTGGTTTGTTGGTTTGTTGGTTTGTTGGTTTGTTGGATTGTTGGTTTGTTGGTTTGTTGGTTTGTTGGTTTGTTCGTTTATTGGCTTGTTGGCTTGTTGGTTTGTTGGTTTGTTGGTTTGTTGGTTTGTTCGTTTGTTCGTTTGTTGGTTTGTTGGTTTGTTTGTTTGTTGGTTTGTTGGTTTGTTGGTTTGTTGGCTTGTTGGTTTGTTGTTTTGTTGGTTTGTTGGTTTTTTGGTTTGTTGGTTTGTTGGTTTGTTGATTTGTTGGTTTGTTGGTTTGTTAGTTTGTTGGTTTGTTGGTTTGTTGGTTTGTTGGTTTGTTGGATTGTTGGTTTATTTGTTTGTTGGTTTGTTGATTTGTTGGTTTCTTAGTTTGTTGGTTTGTTGGTTTGTTGGTTTGTTGGTTTGTTGGTTTGTTGGCTTGTTGGTTTGTTGGTTTGTTGGTTTGTTGATTTGTTGGTTTGTTGGTTTGTTGGTTTGTTGGTTTTTGGCTTGTTGGTTTGTTCGTTTGTTGGTTTGTTGGTTTGTTCGTTTGTTGGTTTTTTGGCTTGTTGGCTTGTTGGTTCGTTGGTTTGTTGGTTTGTTGGCTTGTTGGTTTGTTGGTTTGTTGGTTTGTTGGTTTGTTCATTTGTTGGCTTGTTGGCTTGTTGGTTTGTTGGTTTGTTGGTTTGTTGGTTTGTTGGTTTGTTGGTTTGTTGGTTTGTTGGTTTGTTGGCTTGTTGGTTTGTTGGTTTGTTGGTTTGTTGGTTTGTTGGTTTGTCGGTTTGTTGGTTTGTTGGTTTGTTGGTTTGTTGGTTTGTTGTTTTGTTTGTTTGTTGGTTTGTTTGTTTGTTGGTTTGTTGGTTTGTTGGTTTGTTGGTTTGTTGGATTGTTGGTTTGTTGGTTTGTTGGTTTGCTGGTTTGTTCGTTTGTTGGCTTGTTGGCTTGTTGGTTTGTTGGTTTGTTGGTTTGTTGGTTTGTTCGTTTGTTCGTTTGTTGGTTTGTTGGCTTGTTGGCTTGTTGGTTTGTTGGTTTGTTGGTTTGTTGGCTTGTTGGTTTGTTCGTTTGTTGGTTTGTTGGTTTATTGGTTTGTTGGTTTGTTGGTTTGTTGGTTTGTTGGCTTGTTGGCTTGTTGGTTTTTTGGTTTGTTGGTTTGTTGGCTTGTTGGTTTGTTGGTTTGTTGGCTTGTTGGCTTGTTGGTTTGTTGGTTTGTTGGCTTGTTGGTTTGTTGGTTTGTTGGTTTTTTGGTTTGTTGGTTTGTTGGTTTGTTGGTTTGTTGGTTTGTTGGTTTGTTAGTTTGTTGGTTTGTTTGTTTGTTGGTTTGTTGATTTATTCGTTTGTTGACTTGTTGGTTTGTTGGCTTGTTGGTTTGTTGGCTTGTTGGTTTGTTAGTTTGTTTGTCTGTTAATTTGTTGGTTTGTAGGTTTGTTGGCTTGTTGGTTTGTTGGTTTGTTGGTTTGCTGGTTTGTTGGTTTGTTGGTTTTGTGGTTTGTTGGTTTGTTGGTTTGTTGGTTTGTTGGTTTGTTGGTTTGTTGGTTTGTTGGTTTGTTGATTTATTTGTTTGTTGGTTTGTTGGTTTGTTGGTTTGTTGGTTTGTTAGTTTGTTGGCTTGTTGGTTTGTTGGTTTGTTCGTTTGTTGGCTTGTTGGCTTGTTGGTTTGTTGGTTTGTTGGTTTGTTGGTTTGTTGGTCTGTTGGTTTGTTGGTTTGTGGGTTTGTTGGTTTGTTGGTTTGTTGGTTTGTTGGTTTGTTGGTTTGTTGGTTTGTTGGTTTGTTGGCTTGTTGGTTTGTTGGTTTGTTGGTTTGTTGGTTTGTTGGTTTGTTGGTTTGTTGGTTTGTTGTTTTGTTGGTTTGTTGGTTTGTTTGTTTGTTGGTTTGTCGGTTTGTTGGTTTGTTGGTTTGTTGGTTTGTTGGTTTGTTGGTTTGTTGGATTGTTGGTTTGTTGGTTTGTTGGTTTGTTGGTTTGTTCGTTTATTGGCTTGTTGGCTTGTTGGTTTGTTGGTTTGTTGGTTTGTTGGTTTGTTCGTTTGTTCGTTTGTTGGTTTGTTGGCTTGTTGGCTTATTGGTTTGTTGGTTTGTTGGCTTGTTGGTTTGTTGGTTTGTTGGTTTGTTGGTTTGTTGGTTTGTTGGTTTGTTGGTTTGTTGGTTTGTTGGTTTGTTTGTTTGTTGGTTTGTTGGTTTGTTGGTTTGTTGGCTTGTTGGTTTGTTTGTTTGTTGGTTTGTTGGTTTTTTGGTTTGTTGGTTTGTTGGTTTGTTGATTTGTTGGTTTGTTGGTTTGTTGGTTTGTTGGTTTGTTGGTTTGTTGGTTTGTTGATATGTTGGTTTGTTAGTTTGTTGGTTTGTTGGTTTGTTGGTTTGTTGGTTTGTTGGTTTGTTGGCTTGTTGGTTTGTTGGTTTGTTGGTTTGTTGATTTGTTGGTTTGTTGGTTTGTTGGTTTGTTGGTTTGTTGGTTTTTTGGCTTGTTGGTTTGTTCGTTTGTTGGTTTGTTGGTTTGTTCGTTTGTTGGTTTGTTGGTTTGTTGGCTTGTTGGTTTGTTGGTTTGTTGGTTTGTTGGTTTGTTGGCTTGTTGGTTTTGTGGTTTGTTGGTTTGTTGGTTTGTTGGTTTGTTGGTTTGTTGGTTTGTTGGTTTGTTGGTTTGTTGGTTTGTTGGTTTGTTGGTTTGTTGGTTTGTTGATTTATTTGTTTGTTGATTTGTTGGTTGGTTGGTTTGTTGGTTTGTTGGCTTTTTGGCTTGTTGGTTTATTGGTTTGTTGGTTTGTTGGTTTGTTGGTTTGTTGGTTTGTTAGTTTGTTGGCTTGTTAGTTTGTTCGTTTGTTGATTTGTTGGTTTGTTGGTTTGTTCGTTTGTTGGCTTGTTGGCTTGTTGGTTTGTTGGTTTGTCGGTTTGTTGGTCTGTTGGTTTGTTGGTTTGTGGGTTTGTTGGTTTGTTGGTTTGTTGGTTTGTTGGTTTGTTGGTTTGTTCGTTTATTGGCTTGTTGGCTTGTTGGTTCGTTGGTTTGTTGGTTTGTTGGTTTGTTCGTTTGTTTGTTTGTTGGTTTGTTGGCTTGTTGGCTTATTGGTTTGTTGGTTTGTTGGCTTGTTGGTTTGTTGGTTTGTTGGTTTGTTGGTTTGTTGGTTTGTTGGTTTGTTGGTTTGTTTGTTTGTTGGTTTGTTGGTTTGTTGGTTTGTTGGCTTGTTGGTTTGTTGTTTTGTTGGTTTGTTGGTTTTTTGGTTTGTTGGTTTGTTGGTTTGTTGATTTGTTGGTTTGTTGGTTTGTTAGTTTGTTGGTTTGTTGGTTTGTTGGTTTGTTGGTTTGTTGGTTTGTTGGTTTATTTGTTTGTTGGTTTGTTGATTTGTTGGTTTCTTAGTTTGTTGGTTTGTTGGTTTGTTGGTTTGTTGGTTTGTTGGCTTGTTGGTTTGTTGGTTTGTTGGTTTGTTGATTTGTTGGTTTGTTGGTTTGTTGGTTTGTTGGTTTTTGGCTTGTTGGTTTGTTCGTTTGTTGGTTTGTTGGTTTGTTCGTTTGTTGGTTTTTTGGCTTGTTGGCTTGTTGGTTCGTTGGTTTGTTGGTTTGTTGGCTTGTTGGTTTGTTGGTTTGTTGGTTTGTTGGTTTGTTCATTTGTTGGCTTGTTGGCTTGTTGGTTTGTTGGTTTGTTGGTTTGTTGGTTTGTTGGTTTGTTGGTTTGTTGGTTTGTTGGTTTGTTGGCTTGTTTGTTTGTTGGTTTGTTGGTTTGTTGGTTTGTTGGTTTGTCGGTTTGTTGGTTTGTTGGTTTGTTGGTTTGTTGTTTTGTTTGTTTGTTGGTTTGTTTGTTTGTTGGTTTGTTGGTTTGCTGGTTTGTTCGTTTGTTGGCTTGTTGGCTTGTTGGTTTGTTGGTTTGTTGGTTTGTTGGTTTGTTCGTTTGTTCGTTTGTTGGTTTGTTGGCTTGTTGGCTTGTTGGTTTGTTGGTTTGTTGGTTTGTTGGCTTGTTGGTTTGTTCGTTTGTTGGTTTGTTGGTTTATTGGTTTGTTGGTTTGTTGGTTTGTTGGTTTGTTGGCTTGTTGGCTTGTTGGTTTTTTGGTTTGTTGGTTTGTTGGCTTGTTGGTTTGTTGGTTTGTTGGCTTGTTGGCTTGTTGGTTTGTTGGTTTGTTGGCTTGTTGGTTTGTTGGTTTGTTGGTTTTTTGGTTTGTTGGTTTGTTGGTTTGTTGGTTTGTTGGTTTGTTGGTTTGTTAGTTTGTTGGTTTGTTTGTTTGTTGGTTTGTTGATTTATTCGTTTGTTGACTTGTTGGTTTGTTGGCTTGTTGGTTTGTTGGCTTGTTGGTTTGTTAGTTTGTTTGTCTGTTAATTTGTTGGTTTGTAGGTTTGTTGGCTTGTTGGTTTGTTGGTTTGTTGGTTTGCTGGTTTGTTGGTTTGTTGGTTTTGTGGTTTGTTGGTTTGTTGGTTTGTTGGTTTGTTGGTTTGTTGGTTTGTTGATTTATTTGTTTGTTGGTTTGTTGGTTTGTTGGTTTGTTGGTTTGTTAGTTTGTTGGCTTGTTGGTTTGTTCGTTTGTTGATTTGTTGGTTTGTTGGTTTGTTCGTTTGTTGGCTTGTTGGGTTGTTGGTTTGTTGGTTTGTTGGTTTGTTGGTTTGTTGGTTTGTTGGTTTGTGGGTTTGTTGGTTTGTTGGTTTGTTGGTTTGTTGGTTTGTTGGTTTGTTGGTTTGTTGGTTTGTTGGCTTGTTGGTTTGTTTGGGTTGTTGGTTTGTTGGTTTGTTGGTTTGTTGGTTTGTTGGTTTGTTGTTTTGTTGGTTTGTTGGTTTGTTTGTTTGTTGGTTTATCGGTTTGTTGGTTTGTTGGTTTGTTGGTTTGTTGGTTTGTTGGTTTGTTGGATTGTTGGTTTGTTGGTTTGTTAGTTTGTTGGTTTGTTCGTTTATTGGCTTGTTGGCTTGTTGGTTTGTTGGTTTGTTGGTTTGTTGGTTTGTTCGTTTGTTCGTTTGTTGGTTTGTTGGCTTGTTGGCTTATTGGTTTGTTGGTTTGTTGGCTTGTTGGTTTGTTGGTTTGTTGGTTTGTTGGTTTGTTGGTTTGTTGGTTTGTTGGTTTGTTGGTTTGTTGGTTTGTTGGCTTGTTGGTTTGTTTGGGTTGTTGGTTTGTTGGTTTGTTGGTTTGTTGGTTTGTTGGTTTGTTTGTTTGTTGGTTTGTTGGTTTGTTGGTTTGTTGGCTTGTTGGTTTGTTGTTTTGTTGGTTTGTTGGTTTTTTGGTTTGTTGGTTTGTTGGTTTGTTGATTTGTTGGTTTGTTGGTTTGTTAGTTTGTTGGTTTGTTGGTTTGTTGGTTTGTTGGTTTGTTGGTTTGTTGGTTTATTTGTTTGTTGGTTTGTTGATTTGTTGGTTTCTTAGTTTGTTGGTTTGTTGGTTTGTTGGTTTGTTGGTTTGTTGGCTTGTTGGTTTGTTGGTTTGTTGGTTTGTTGATTTGTTGGTTTGTTGGTTTGTTGGTTTGTTGGTTTTTGGCTTGTTGGTTTGTTCGTTTGTTGGTTTGTTGGTTTGTTCGTTTGTTGGTTTTTTGGCTTGTTGGCTTGTTGGTTCGTTGGTTTGTTGGTTTGTTGGCTTGTTGGTTTGTTGGTTTGTTGGTTTGTTGGTTTGTTCATTTGTTGGCTTGTTGGCTTGTTGGTTTGTTGGTTTGTTGGTTTGTTGGTTTGTTGGTTTGTTGGTTTGTTGGTTTGTTGGTTTGTTGGCTTGTTTGTTTGTTGGTTTGTTGGTTTGTTGGTTTGTTGGTTTGTCGGTTTGTTGGTTTGTTGGTTTGTTGGTTTGTTGTTTTGTTTGTTTGTTGGTTTGTTTGTTTGTTTGTTTGTTGGTTTGTTGGTTTGTTGGTTTGTTGGTTTGTTGGTTTGTTGGATTGTTGGTTTGTTGGTTTGTTGGTTTGCTGGTTTGTTCGTTTGTTGGCTTGTTGGCTTGTTGGTTTGTTGGTTTGTTGGTTTGTTGGTTTGTTCGTTTGTTCGTTTGTTGGTTTGTTGGCTTGTTGGCTTGTTGGTTTGTTGGTTTGTTGGTTTGTTGGCTTGTTGGTTTGTTCGTTTGTTGGTTTGTTGGTTTATTGGTTTGTTGGTTTGTTGGTTTGTTGGTTTGTTGGCTTGTTGGCTTGTTGGTTTTTTGGTTTGTTGGTTTGTTGGCTTGTTGAATTTGTTGGTTTGTTGGCTTGTTGGCTTGTTGGTTTGTTGGTTTGTTGGCTTGTTGGTTTGTTGGTTTGTTGGTTTTTTGGTTTGTTGGTTTGTTGGTTTGTTGGTTTGTTGGTTTGTTGGTTTGTTAGTTTGTTGGTTTGTTTGTTTGTTGGTTTGTTGATTTATTCGTTTGTTGACTTGTTGGTTTGTTGGCTTGTTGGTTTGTTGGCTTGTTGGTTTGTTAGTTTGTTTGTCTGTTAATTTGTTGGTTTGTAGGTTTGTTGGCTTGTTGGTTTGTTGGTTTGTTGGTTTGCTGGTTTGTTGGTTTGTTGGTTTTGTGGTTTGTTGGTTTGTTGGTTTGTTGGTTTGTTGGTTTGTTGGTTTGTTGATTTATTTGTTTGTTGGTTTGTTGGTTTGTTGGTTTGTTGGTTTGTTAGTTTGTTGGCTTGTTGGTTTGTTCGTTTGTTGATTTGTTGGTTTGTTGGTTTGTTCGTTTGTTGGCTTGTTGGGTTGTTGGTTTGTTGGTTTGTTGGTTTGTTGGTTTGTTGGTTTGTTGGTTTGTGGGTTTGTTGGTTTGTTGGTTTGTTGGTTTGTTGGTTTGTTGGTTTGTTGGTTTGTTGGTTTGTTGGCTTGTTGGTTTGTTTGGGTTGTTGGTTTGTTGGTTTGTTGGTTTGTTGGTTTGTTGGTTTGTTGTTTTGTTGGTTTGTTGGTTTGTTTGTTTGTTGGTTTATCGGTTTGTTGGTTTGTTGGTTTGTTGGTTTGTTGGTTTGTTGGTTTGTTGGATTGTTGGTTTGTTGGTTTGTTAGTTTGTTGGTTTGTTCGTTTATTGGCTTGTTGGCTTGTTGGTTTGTTGGTTTGTTGGTTTGTTGGTTTGTTCGTTTGTTCGTTTGTTGGTTTGTTGGCTTGTTGGCTTATTGGTTTGTTGGTTTGTTGGCTTGTTGGTTTGTTGGTTTGTTGGTTTGTTGGTTTGTTGGTTTGTTGGTTTGTTGGTTTGTTGGTTTGTTGGTTTGTTTGTTTGTCGGTTTGTTGGTTTGTTGGTTTGTTGGCTTGTTGGTTTGTTGGTTTGTTGGTTTGTTGGTTTTTTGGTTTGTTGGTTTGTTGGTTTGTTGATTTGTTGGTTTGTTGGTTTGTTGGTTTGTTGGTTTGTTGGTTTGTTGGTTTGTTGGTTTGTTGGTTTATTTGTTTGTTGGTTTGTTGATATGTTGGTTTGTTAGTTTGTTGGTTTCTTGGTTTGTTGGTTTGTTGGTTTGTTGGTTTGTTGGCTTGTTGGTTTGTTGGTTTGTTGGTTTGTTGATTTGTTGGTTTGTTGGTTTGTTGGTTTGTTGGTTTGTTGGTTTGTTGGCTTGTTGGTTTGTTCGTTTGTTGGTTTGTTGGTTTGTTCGTTTGTTGGTTTTTTGGCTTGTTGGCTTGTTGGTTCGTTGGTTTGTTGGTTTGTTGGCTTGTTGGTTTGTTGGCTTATTGGTTTGTTGGTTTGTTCGTTTGTTGGCTTGTTGGCTTGTTGGTTTGTTGGTTTGTTGGTTTGTTGGTTTGTTGGTTTGTTGGTTTGTTGGTTTGTTGGTTTGTTGGTTTGTTGGTTTGTTGGTTTGTTGGCTTGTTGGTTTGTTGGTTTGTTGGTTTGTTGGTTTGTTGGTTTGTTGGTTTGTTGTTTGTTGATTTGTTGGTTTGTTGTTTTGTTTGTTTGTTGGTTTGTTTGTTTGTTGGTTTTTTGGTTTGTTGGTTTGTTGGTTTGTTGGTTTTTTGGATTGTTGGTTTGTTGGTTTGTTGGTTTGCTGGTTTGTTCGTTTGTTCGTTTGTTCGTTTGTTGGTTTGTTGGCTTGTTGTTTTGTTCGTTTGTTGGTTTGTTGGTTTATTGGTTTGTTGGTTTGTTGGTTTGTTGGTTTGTTGGCTTGTTGGTTTTTTGGTTTGTTGGTTTGTTGGCTTGTTGGTTTGTTGGTTTGTTGGCTTGTTGGCTTGTTGGTTTGTTGGTTTGTTGGCTTGTTGGTTTGTTGGTTTGTTGGTTTGTTGGTTTGTTGGTTTGTTGGTTTGTTGGTTTGTTGGTTTGTTGGTTTGTTAGTTTGTTAGTTTGTTGGTTTGTTTGTTTGTTGGTTTGTTGATTTATTCGTTTGTTGACTTGTTGGTTTGTTGGCTTGTTGGTTGGTTGGCTTGTTGGTTTGTTAGTTTGTTTGTCTGTTAATTTGTTGGTTTGTTGGTTTGTTGGCTTGTTGGTTTGTTGGTTTGTTGGTTTGTTGGTTTGTTGGCTTGTTGGTTTTGTGGTTTGTTGGTTTGTTGGTTTGTTGGTTTGTTGGTTTGTTGGTTTGTTGGTTTGTTGGTTTGTTGGTTTGTTGGTTTGTTGATTTATTTGTTTGTTGATTTGTTGGTTGGTTGGTTTGTTGGTTTGTTGGCTTTTTGGCTTGTTGGTTTATTGGTTTGTTGGTTTGTTGGTTTGTTGGTTTGTTGGTTTGTTAGTTTGTTGGCTTGTTGGTTTGTTCGTTTGTTGATTTGTTGGTTTGTTGGTTTGTTCGTTTGTTGGCTTGTTGGCTTGTTGGTTTGTTGGTTTGTCGGTTTGTTGGTCTGTTGGTTTGTTGGTTTGTGGGTTTGTTGGTTTGTTGGTTTGTTGGTTTGTTGGTTTGTTGGTTTGTTGGTTTGTTGGCTTGTTGGTTTGTTGGTTTGTTGGTTTGTTGGTTTGTTGGTTTGTTGGTTTGTTGGTTTGTTGTTTTGTTGGTTTGTTGGTTTGTTTGTTTGTTGGTTTGTTGGTTTGTTGGTTTGTTGGTTTGTTGGTTTGTTGGTTTGTTGGTTTGTTGTTTTGTTGGTTTGTTGGTTTGTTTGTTTGTTGGTTTGTTGGTTTGTTGGTTTGTTGGTTTGTTTGTTTGTTGGTTTGTTGGTTTGTTCGTTTGTTCGTTTGTTGGTTTGTTGGCTTGTTGGCTTATTGGTTTGTTGGTTTGTTGGCTTGTTGGTTTGTTGGTTTGTTGGTTTGTTGGTTTGTTGGTTTGTTGGTTTGTTAGTTTGTTGGTTTGTTTGTTTGTTGGTTTGTTGGTTTGTTGGTTTGTGGGCTTGTTGGTTTGTTGGTTTGTTGGTTTGTTGGTTTTTTGGTTTGTTGGTTTGTTGGTTTGTTGATTTGTTGGTTTGTTGGTTTGTTGGTTTGTTGGTTTGTTGGTTTGTTGGTTTGTTGGTTTGTTGGTTTATTTGTTTGTTGGTTTGTTGATTTGTTGGTTTGTTAGTTTGTTGGTTTGTTGGTTTGTTGGTTTGTTGGTTTGTTGGTTTGTTGGCTTGTTGGTTTGTTGGTTTGTTGGTTTGTTGATTTGTTGGTTTGTTGGTTTGTTGGTTTGTTGGTTTGTTGGCTTGTTCGTTTGTTCGTTTGTTGGTTTGTTGGTTTGTTGGTTTGTTCGTTTATTGGTTTTTTAGCTTGTTGGTTTGTTGGTTCGTTGGTTTGTTGGTTTGTTGGCTTGTAGGTTTGTTGGTTTGTTGGTTTGTTGGTTTGTTCGTTTGTTGGTTTGTTGGCTTGTTGGTTTGTTGGTTTGTTGGTTTGTTGGTTTGTTGGTTTGTTGGTTTGTTGGTTTGTTGTTTTGTTGGTTTGTTGGTTTGTTTGTTTGTTGGTTTGTTGGTTTGTTGGTTTGTTGGTTTGTTGGTTTGCTGGTTTGTTGGATTGTTGGTTTGTTGGTTTGTTGGTTTGCTGTTTTGTTTGTTTGTTGGCTTGTTGGCTTGTTGGTTTGTTGGCTTGTTGGTTTGTTGGTTTGTTGGTTTGTTGGTTTGTTGGTTTGTTGGTTTGTTGTTTTGTTGGTTTGTTGGTTTGTTTGTTTATTTGTTTGTTCGTTTGTTCGTTTGTTGGTTTGTTGGCTTGTTGGCTTGTTGGTTTGTTGGTTTGTTGGCTTGTTGGTTTGTTCGTTTGTTGGTTGGTTGGTTTGTTGGTTTGTTGGTTTGTTGGTTTGTTGGTTTGTTGGTTTGTTGGTTTGTTGGTTTATTTGTTTGTTGGTTTGTTGGTTTGTTGGTTTGTTGGTTTGTTGGTTTGTTTGTTTGTTGGCTTGTTGGCTTGTTGGCTTGTTGGTTTGTTTGTTTGTTGGTTTGTTCGTTTGTTGGCTTGTTGGTTTCTGGCTTGTTGGCTTGTTGGTTTGTTGGTTTGTTGGTTTGTTGGTTTGTCGGTTTGTTGGTTTGTTGGTTTGTTGACTTGTTGGCTTGTTGGCTTGTTGGTTTGTTGGTTTGTTCGTTTGTTGGTTTGTTGGCTTGTTGGTCTGTTGGTTTGTTGGTTTCTTGGTTTGTTGGTTTGTTGGTTTGTTGGTTTGTTGGTTTGTTCGTTTATATGTTTGTTTGTTTGTTGGTGTGTTGGTTTGTTCGTTTGTTGGTTTGTTGGTTTGGTGGTTTGTTGGTTTGTTGGCTTGTTGCCTTGTTGGTTTGTTGGTTTGTTGATTTGTTGGTTTGTTCGTTTGTTCGTTTGTTGGTTTGTTGGTTTGTTGGTTTGTTGGCTTGTTGCCTTGTTGGTTTGTTGGTTTGTTGATTTGTTGGTTTGTTCGTTTGTTCGTTTGTTGGTTTGTTGGTTTGTTGGTTTGTTGGCTTGTTGGCTTGTTGGCTTGTTGGTTTGTTGGTTTGTTGGTTTGTTGGTTTGTTGGCTTGTTAGTTTGTTGGTGTGTTGGTTTGTTGGTGTGTTGGTTTGTTCGTTTGTTGGTTTGTTGGTTTGTTCGTTTGTTGGTTTTTTAGCTTGTTGGCTTGTTGGTTCGTTGGTTTGTTGATTTGTTGGCTTGTAGGTTTGTTGGTTTGTTGGTTTGTTTGTTTGTTCGTTTGTTGGTTTGTTGGCTTGTTGGTTTGTTGGTTTGTTGGTTTGTTGGTTTGTTGGTTTGTTGGTTTGTTGGATTGTTGGTTTGTTGGTTTGTTGGTTTGCTGTTTTGTTTGTTTGTTGGCTTGTTGGCTTGTTGGTTTGTTGGTTTGTTGGTTTGTTGGTTTGTTCGTTTGTTCGTTTGTTGGTTTGTTGGCTTGTTGGCTTGTTGGTTTGTTGGTTTGTTGGCTTGTTGGTTTGTTCGTTTGTTGGTTTGTTGGTTTGTTGGTTTATTGGTTTATTGGTTTGTTGGTTTGTTGGTTTGTTGGTTTGTTGGCTTGTTGGCTTGTTGGTTTGTTGGTTTGTTGGTTTGTTGGTTTGTTGGTTTGTTGGCTTGTTGGCTTGTTGGATGGTCCGTTTGCTGGTTTGTTGGTTTGTTGGCTTGTTGGTTTGTTGGTTTGTTCGTTTCCTCGTTTGTTGGTTTGTTGCTTTGTCGGTTTGTTCGTTTGTTGGCTTGTTGGTTTTTTGGTTTGTTGGTTTGTTGGTTTGTTCGTTTGTTCGTTTGTTGGTTTGTTGGCTTGTTGGCTTGTTGGTTTGTTGGTTTGTTGGCTTGTTGGTTTGTTGGTTTGTTGGTTTGTTGGTTTGTTGGTTTGTTGGTTTGTTGGTTTGTTTGTTTGTTGGTTTGTTGGTTTGTTGGTTTGTTGGTTTGTTTGCTTGTTGGTTTGTTGGTTTGTTGGTTTGTTGGTTTGTTGGTTTGTTGGTTTGTTGGTTTGTTGGTTTATTTGTTTGTTGGTTTGTTGGTTTGTTGGTTTGTTGGTTTGTTTGTTTGTTGGCTTGTTGGCTTGTTGGCTTGTTGGTTTGTTTGTTTGTTGGTTTGTTGGTTTGTTCGTTTGTTGGCTTGTTGGTTTTTGGCTTGTTGGCTTGTTGGTTTGTTGGTGTGTTGGTTTGTTAGTTTGTTAGTTTGTTGGTTTGTTGGTTTGTTGGCTTGTTGGCTTGTTGGCTTGTTGGTTTGTTGGTTTGTTCGTTTGTTGGTTTGTTGGCTTGTTGGTTTGTTGGTTTGTTGGTTTGTTGGTTTGTTGGTTTGTTGGTTTGTTGGTTTGTTGGTTTGTTGGTTTGTTCGTTTATATGTTTGTTGGTTTGTTGGTGTGTTGGTTTGTTGGTTTGTTGGCTTGTTAGCTTGTTGGCTTGTTGGTTTGTTGGTTTGTTGGTTTGTTGGTTTGTTGGCTTGTTAGTTTGTTGGTGTGTTGGTTTGTTGGTTTGTTGGTTGTTTCGTTTGCTGGTTTGTTGGTTTGTAGGTTTGTTGGCTTGTTGGTTTGTTGGTTTGTTCGGTTGTTCGTTTGTTGGTTTGTTACTTTGTTAGTTTGTTCGTTTGTTGGCTTGTTGGTTTGTTGGTTTGTTGATTTGTTGGTTTGTTGGTTTGTTGGCTTGTTGGCTTGTTGCCTTGTTGGTTTGTTGGTTTTGTTCTTTTGTTGGTTTGTTGGTTTGGTGGTTTGTTGGTTTGTTGGTTTGTTGGTTTGTTGGCTTGTTGGTTTGTTGGTTTGTTGGCTTGTTGGTTTGTTGGTTTGTTCGTTTGCTCGTTTGTTGGTTTGTTGCTTTGTCGGTTTGTTCGTTTGTTGGCTTGTTGGTTTTTTGGTTTGTTGGTTTGTTGGTTTGTTCGTTTGTTCGTTTGTTGGTTTGTTGGCTTGTTGGCTTGTTGGTTTGTTGGTTTGTTGGCTTGTTGGTTTGTTGGTTTGTTGGTTTGTTGGTTTGTTGGTTTGTTGGTTTGTTGGTTTGTTGGTTTGTTTGTTTGTTTGTTGGTTTGTTGGTTTATTGGTTTGTTTGCTTGTTGGTTTGTTGGTTTGTTGGTTTGTTGGTTTGTTGGTTTGTTGGTTTGTTGGTTTATTTGTTTGTTGGTTTGTTGGTTTGTTGGTTTGTTGGTTTGTTGGTTTGTTTGTTTGTTGGCTTGTTGGCTTGTTGGCTTGTTGGCTTGTTGGTTTGTTTGTTTGTTGGTTTGTTCGTTTGTTGGCTTGTTGGTTTTTGGCTTGTTGGCTTGTTGGTTTGTTGGTTTGTTGGTTTGTTAGTTTGTTAGTTTGTTGGTTTGTTGGTTTGTTGGCTTGTTGGCTTGTTGGCTTGTTGGTTTGTTGGTTTGTTCGTTTGTTGGTTTGTTGGCTTGTTGGTTTGTTGGTTTGTTGGTTTGTTGGTTTGTTGGTTTGTTGGTTTGTTGGTTTGTTGGTTTGTTGGTTTGTTCGTTTATATGTTTGTTGGTTTGTTGGTGTGTTGGTTTGTTGGTTTGTTGGCTTGTTGGCTTGTTGGCTTGTTGGTTTGTTGGTTTGTTGGTTTGTTGGTTTGTTGGCTTGTTAGTTTGTTGGTGTGTTGGTTTGTTGGTTTGTTGGTTGGTTCGTTTGCTGGTTTGTTGGTTTGTAGGTTTGTTGGCTTGTTGGTTTGTTGGTTTGTTCGGTTGTTCGTTTGTTGGTTTGTTACTTTGTTAGTTTGTTCGTTTGTTGGCTTGTTGGTTTCTTGGTTTGTTGATTTGTTGGTTTGTTGGTTTGTTGGCTTGTTGGCTTGTTGGCTTGTTGCCTTGTTGGTTTTGTTCTTTTGTTGGTTTGTTGGTTTGGTGGTTTGTTGGTTTGTTGGTTTGTTGGTTTGTTGGTTTGTTAGTTTGTTGGTTTGTTGGTTTGTTGGTTTGTTGGTTTGTTCGTTTATTTGTTTGTTGGTTTATTGGTTTGTTGGTTTTTTGGTTTGTTCGTTTGTTGGTTTGTTGGTTTGTTGGTTTGTTGGTTTATTGGCTTGTTGGCTTGTTGGTTTGTTGGTTTGTTCGTTTGTTGGTTTGTTGGTTTGTTGGTTTGTTGGCTTGTTGGCTTGTTGGTTTGTTGGTTTGTTGGCTTGTTGGTTTGTTAGTTGGTTGGTTTGTTGGTTTGTTGGCTTGTTGGTTTGTTGGTTTGTTGGCTTGTTGGCTTGTTGGCTTGTTGGTTTGTTGGTATGTTGGTTTGTTGGTTTGTTGGCTTGTTAGTTTGTTGGTTTGTTGGTTTGTTGGTTTGTTGGTTGGTTCGTTTGCTGGTTTGTTGGTTTGTAGGTTTGTTGGCTTTTTGGTTTGTTGGTTTGTTCGGTTGTTCGTTTGTTGGTTTGTTACTTTGTTAGTTTGTTCGTTTGTTGGCTTGTTGGTTTGTTGGTTTGTTGATTTGTTGGTTTGTTGGTTTGTTGGCTTGTTGGCTTGTTGGCTTGTTGGCTTGTTGGTTTGTTGGTTTGTTCGTTTGTTGGTTTGTTGGCTTGTTGGTTTGTTGGTTTGTTGGTTTGTTGGTTTGTTGGTTTGTTGGTTTGTTGGTTTGTTGGTTTGTTGGTTTGTTCGTTTATATGTTTGTTGGTTTGTTGGTGTGTTGGTTTGTTCGTTTGTTGGTTTCTTGGTTTGGTGGTTTGTTGGTTTGTTGGCTTGTTGGCTTGTTGGTTTGTTGGTTTGTTGGTTTGTTGGTTTGTTGGTTTGTCCGTTTGCTGGTTTGTTGGTTTGTTGGTTTGTTGGCTTGTTGGCTTGTTGGCTTGTTGGTTTGTTGGTTTGTTGGTTTGTTGGTTTGTTGGCTTGTTAGTTTGTTGGTTTGTTGGTTTGTTGGTTTGTTGGTTGGTTCGTTTGCTGGTTTGTTGGTTTGTAAGTTTGTTGGCTTGTTGGTTTGTTGGTTTGTTCGGATGTTCGTTTGTTGGTTTGTTACTTTGTTAGTTTGTTCGTTTGTTGGCTTGTTGGTTTGTTGGTTTGTTGATTTGTTGGTTTGTTGGTTCGTTGGCTTGTTGGCTTGTTGCCTTGTTGGTTTGTTGGTTTTGTTCGTTGTTGGTTTGTTGGTTTGGTGGTTTGTTGGTTTGTTGGTTTGTTGGTTTGTTGGTTTATTGGTTTGTTGGTTTGTTGGTTTGTTGGTTTGTTGGTTTGTTCGTTTATATGTTTGTTGGTTTGTTAGTTTGTTGGTTTTTTGGTTTGTTCGTTTGTTGGTTTGTTGGTTTGTTGGTTTGTTGGTTTGTTGGTTTATTGGTTTGTTGGTTTGTTGATTTGTTGGTTTGTTGGTTTGTTGGCTTGTTGGCTTGTTGGCTTGTTGGCTTGTTGGTTTGTTGGTTTGTTCGTTTGTTGGTTTGTTGGCTTGTTGGTTTGTTGGTTTGTTGGTTTGTTGGCTTGTTGGCTTGTTGGTTTGTTGGTTTGTTGGCTTGTTGGTTTATTAGTTGGTTGGTTTGATGGTTTGTTGGCTTGTTGGTTTGTTGGTTTGTTGGTTTGTTGGTTCGCTCGTTTGTTGGTTTGTTGGTTTGTTGGTTTGTTGGTTTGTTCGTTTGTTGGCTTGTTGGTTTGTTGGTTTGTTGGTTTGTTGGTTTGTTGGTTTGTTGGTTTGTTGGTTTTTTGGTTTGTTGGTTTGTTGGTTTGTTGGCTTGTTGGTTTGTTGGTTTGTTGGTTTGTTGGTTTGTTGGCTTGTTGGCTTGTTGGTTTGTTGGCTTGTTGGTATGTTGGCTTGTTGGTTTGTTGGTTTGTTGGTTTGTTGGTTTGTTTGTTTGTTTGTTTGTTTGTTTGTTTGTTCGTTTGTTGGTTTTTTGGTTTGTTGGGTTGTTGGCTTGTTGGTTTGTTGGTTTGTTGGCTTGTCGGTTTGTTGGTTTGTTGGTTTGTTGGCTTGTTGGCTTTTTGGTTTGTTAGTTTGTTGGTTTGTTGGCTTGTTGGTTTGTTGGTTTGTTGGTTCGTTGACTTGTTGGTTTGTTGGTTTGTTGGTTTGTGTGTTTGTTGGTTGTTGGCTTGTTGGTTTGTTGGTTTGTTGGCTTGTTGGTTTGTTGGTTTGTTGGTTTGTTGGTTCGTTGGTTTGTTGGTTTGTTGGTTTGTTGGTTTGTTGGTTTGTTTGTGTGTTGGTTTGTTCGTTTGTTGGTTTGTTCGTTTATTGGTTTGTTGGCTTTTTGGCTTGTTGGTTTGTTGGTTTGTTTGCTTGTTGGTTTGTTGGTTTGTTGGTTTGTTGGTTTGTTGGTTTGTTGGTTTGTTGGTTTGTTGGTTTGTTGGTTTGTTGGTTTGTTGGCTAGTTGGCTTGTTGGGTTGTTGGTTTGTTGGCTTGTTGGTTTGTTGGTTTGCTGGTTTCTTGGTTTGTTGGTTTGTTGGTTTGTTTGTGTGTTGGTTTGTTCGTTTGTTGGTTTGTTGGTTTAGTGGTTTGTTGGCTTGTTGGCTTGTTGGTTTGTTGTTTTCTTTGCTTGTTGGTTTGTTGGTTTGTTGGTTTGTTGATTTGTTGGTTTGTTGGTTTGTTGGTTTGCTGGCTTGTTGGTTTGTTGGCTTGTTGGCTTGTTGGTTTGTTGGCTTGTTGTCTTGTTGGTTTGATGGTTTGTTGGTTTGTTCGTTTGTTGGTTCGTTGGTTTGTTGGTTTGTTGGCTTGTTGGCTTGTTGGTTTGTTGGGTTGTTGGTTTGTTGGTTTGTTGGTTTATTCGTTTGTTGGTTTGTTCGTTTGTTGGTTTGTTTGTTTGTTGGTTTGTTCGTTTGTTCATTTGTTGGTTTGTTGGTTTGTTCGTTTTTTGGTTTGTTGGCTTGTTGGTTTGTTCGTTTGTTGGCTTGTTGGTTTGTTGGTTTGTTGGTTTGTTGGTTTGTTGGTTTGTTGTTTTGTTGGTTTGTTGGTTTGTTGGTTTGTTGATTTGTGGGTTTGTTGGTTTGTTGGTTTGTTGGTTTGTTGGTTTGTTGGTTTGTTGGTTTGTTGGTTTGTTAGCTTGTTGGTTTGTTGGCTTGTTGGTTTGTTGGTTTGTTCGTTTGTTGGTTTGTTTGTTTGTTGGTTTATTTGTTTTTTCGTTTGTTGGTTTGTTGGTTTTTTGGCTTGTTGGTTTGTTGATTTGTTGGTTTATTGGCTTGTTGGTTTGTTGGTTTGTTGGTTTGTTGTTTTGTTGGTTTGTTGGTTTGTTGGCTTGTTGGTTTTTTATTTGTTAGTTTGTTGGTTTTTTGGTTGGTTGGTTTGTTCGTTTGATGGTTTGTTGGTTTGTTGGTTTGTTCGTTTGTTGGTTTGTTCGTTTGTTGGTGTGTTGGTTTGTTCGTTTGTTGGTTTGTTGGTTTGTTGATTTATTTGTTTGTTGGTTTGTTTGTTTCTTGGTTTGCTCGTTTGTTGGTTTGCGGGTTTGTTGTTTTGTTGGTTTGTTGGCTTGTTGGTTTGTTGGTTTGTTGGTTTGTTGGTTTGTCGGTTTGTTCGTTTGTTGGTTTGTTCGTTTGTTGGCTTGTTGTTTTGTTGCTTTATTGGCTTGTTGGTTTGTTGGCTTGTTAGTTTGTTGGTTGCTTGGATTGTTGGTTTGTTGTTTTGCTCGTTTGTTGGTTTGTTGGTTTGTTGGTTTGTTGGTTTGTTGGTTTGTTGGTTTGTTGGATTGTTGGTTTGTTGGTTTGCTGGTTTGTTGGTTTGTTGGTTTGTTCGTTTGTTGGCTTGTTGGTTTGTTGGTTTTCTTCGTTAGTTGGTTTGTTGGTTTGTTGGTTTGTTCGTTTGTTGGTTTGTTGGTTTGTTGGTTTGTTGGTTTGTTGGTTTGTTGGTTTGTTGGTTTGTTGGTTTGTGGGTTTGTTGGTTTGTTGGTTTGTTGGTTTGTTGGTTTGTTGGTTTGTTGGTTTGTTGGTTTGTTGGTTTGTTGGATTGTTGGTTTGTTGGTTTGCTGGTTTGTTGGTTTGTTGGTTTGTTCGTTTGGTGGCTTGTTGGTTTGTTGGTTTGTTGGTTTGTTCGTTAGTTGGTTTGTTGGTTTGTTGGTTTGTTCGTTTGTTGGTTTGTTGGTTTGTTGGTTTGTTGGTTTGTTGGTTTGTTGGTTTGTTGGTTTGTTGGCTTGTTGGCTTGTTGATTTGTTGGCTTGTTGGTTTGTTGGTTTGTTGGTTTCTTCGTTTGTTGGTTTGTTTGTTTGTTGGTTTGTTCGTTGGTTGGCTTGTTGTTTTGTTGAGTTGTTGGCTGGTTGGCTTGTTGGTATGTTGGTTTGTTGGCTTGTTAGCTTGTTGGCTTGTTAGTTTGTTGGTTTGTTGGTTTGTTGGCTTGTTGGTTTGTTGGTTTGTTCGTTTGTTGGCTTGTTAGTTTGTTCGATTGTTGGTTTGTTGGTTTGTTGGTGAGTTGGTTTGTTAGTTTGTTGGTTTGTTGGTTTGTTGGTTTGTTGGTTGGTTGGTTTGTTGGTTTGTTGGTTTGTTGGTTTGTTGGCATGTTGGTTTTTTGGTTTGTTGGTTCGTTGGTTTGTTGGTTTGTTGGTTTGTTGGTATGTTGGTTTGTTGGTTTGTTCGTTTGTTGGTTTATTCGTTTGTTGGTTTGTTGGTATGTTGGTTTGTTGGTTTGTTGGCTTATTGGCTTTTTGGTTTGTTGGTTTGTTGGTTTGTTGGTTTGTTGGTTTGTTGGTTTGTTGATTTGTTGGTTTGTTGGTTTGTTGGTTTGTTCGTTTGTTCGTTTGTTGGCTTGTTGGCTTGTGAGCTTGTTGGTTTGTTGGTTTGTTGGTTTGTTGGTTTGTTGGCTTTTTGGTTTGTTGGTTTGTTGGTTTGTTGGCTTGTTGGTTTGTTGGTTTGTTGGTTCGTTGGTTTGTTTTTGTTGGTTTGTTGGTTTGTGTGTTTGTTGGTTGGTTGGCTTGTTGGTTTGTTGGTTTGTTGGCTTGTTGGTTTGTTGGTTTGTTGGTTCGTTGGTTTGTTGGTTTGTTGGTTTGTTGGTTTGTTGGTTTGTTTGTGTGTTGGTTTGTTCGTTTGTTGGTTTGTTGGTTAATTGGTTTGTTGGCTTTTTGGCTTGTTGATTTGTTGGTTTGTTTGCTTGCTGGTTTGTTGGTTTGTTGGTTTGTTGGTTTGTTGGTTTGTTAGCTTGTTGGCTTGTTGGTTTGTTGGTTTGTTGGTTTGTTGGTTTGTTGGTTTGTTGGCTTGTTGGCTTGTTGGTTTGTTGGTTTGTTGGCTTGTTGGTTTATTAGTTGGTTGGTTTGATGGTTTGTTGGCTTGTTGGTTTGTTGGTTTGTTGGTTTGTTGGTTCGCTCGTTTGTTGGTTTGTTGGTTTGTTGGTTTGTTGGTTTGTTCGTTTGTTGGCTTGTTGGTTTGTTGGTTTGTTGGTTTGTTGGTTTGTTGGTTTGTTGGTTTGTTGGTTTTTTGGTTTGTTGGTTTGTTGGTTTGTTGGCTTGTTGGTTTGTTGGTTTGTTGGTTTGTTGGTTTGTTGGCTTGTTGGCTTGTTGGTTTGTTGGCTTGTTGGTATGTTGGCTTGTTGGTTTGTTGGTTTGTTGGTTTGTTGGTTTGTTTGTTTGTTTGTTTGTTTGTTTGTTTGTTCGTTTGTTGGTTTTTTGGTTTGTTGGGTTGTTGGCTTGTTGGCTTGTTGGTTTGTTGGTTTGTTGGCTTGTCGGTTTGTTGGTTTGTTGGTTTGTTGGCTTGTTGGCTTTTTGGTTTGTTAGTTTGTTGGTTTGTTGGCTTGTTGGTTTGTTGGTTTGTTGGTTCGTTGACTTGTTGGTTTGTTGGTTTGTTGGTTTGTGTGTTTGTTGGTTGTTGGCTTGTTGGTTTGTTGGTTTGTTGGCTTGTTGGTTTGTTGGTTTGTTGGTTTGTTGGTTCGTTGGTTTGTTGGTTTGTTTGTGTGTTGGTTTGTTCGTTTGTTGGTTTGTTCGTTTATTGGTTTGTTGGCTTTTTGGCTTGTTGGTTTGTTGGTTTGTTTGCTTGTTGGTTTGTTGGTTTGTTGGTTTGTTGGTTTGTTGGTTTGTTGGTTTGTTGGTTTGTTGGTTTGTTGGCTAGTTGGCTTGTTGGGTTGTTGGTTTGTTGGCTTGTTGGTTTGTTGGTTTGCTGGTTTCTTGGTTTGTTGGTTTGTTGGTTTGTTTGTGTGTTGGTTTGTTCGTTTGTTGGTTTGTTGGTTTAGTGGTTTGTTGGCTTGTTGGCTTGTTGGTTTGTTGTTTTCTTTGCTTGTTGGTTTGTTGGTTTGTTGATTTGTTGGTTTGTTGGTTTGTTGGTTTGCTGGCTTGTTGGTTTGTTGGCTTGTTGGCTTGTTGGTTTGTTGGCTTGTTGTCTTGTTGGTTTGATGGTTTGTTGGTTTGTTCGTTTGTTGGTTCGTTGGTTTGTTGGTTTGTTGGCTTGTTGGCTTGTTGGTTTGTTGGGTTGTTGGTTTGTTGGTTTGTTGGTTTATTCGTTTGTTGGTTTGTTCGTTTGTTGGTTTGTTTGTTTGTTGGTTTGTTCGTTTGTTCATTTGTTGGTTTGTTGGTTTGTTCGTTTTTTGGTTTGTTGGCTTGTTGGTTTGTTCGTTTGTTGGCTTGTTGGTTTGTTGGTTTGTTGGTTTGTTGGTTTGTCGGTTTGTTCGTTTGTTGGTTTGTTCGTTTGTTGGCTTGTTGTTTTGTTGCTTTATTGGCTTGTTGGTTTGTTGGCTTGTTAGTTTGTTGGTTGCTTGGATTGTTGGTTTGTTGTTTTGCTCGTTTGTTGGTTTGTTGGTTTGTTGGTTTGTTGGTTTGTTGGTTTGTTGGTTTGTTGGATTGTTGGTTTGTTGGTTTGCTGGTTTGTTGGTTTGTTGGTTTGTTCGTTTGTTGGCTTGTTGGTTTGTTGGTTTTCTTCGTTAGTTGGTTTGTTGGTTTGTTGGTTTGTTCGTTTGTTGGTTTGTTGGTTTGTTGGTTTGTTGGTTTGTTGGTTTGTTGGTTTGTTGGTTTGTTGGTTTGTGGGTTTGTTGGTTTGTTGGTTTGTTGGTTTGTTGGTTTGTTGGTTTGTTGGTTTGTTGGTTTGTTGGTTTGTTGGATTGTTGGTTTGTTGGTTTGCTGGTTTGTTGGTTTGTTGGTTTGTTCGTTTGGTGGCTTGTTGGTTTGTTGGTTTGTTGGTTTGTTCGTTAGTTGGTTTGTTGGTTTGTTGGTTTGTTCGTTTGTTGGTTTGTTGGTTTGTTGGTTTGTTGGTTTGTTGGTTTGTTGGTTTGTTGGTTTGTTGGCTTGTTGGCTTGTTGATTTGTTGGCTTGTTGGTTTGTTGGTTTGTTGGTTTCTTCGTTTGTTGGTTTGTTTGTTTGTTGGTTTGTTCGTTGGTTGGCTTGTTGTTTTGTTGAGTTGTTGGCTGGTTGGCTTGTTGGTATGTTGGTTTGTTGGCTTGTTAGCTTGTTGGCTTGTTAGTTTGTTGGTTTGTTGGTTTGTTGGCTTGTTGGTTTGTTGGTTTGTTCGTTTGTTGGCTTGTTAGTTTGTTCGATTGTTGGTTTGTTGGTTTGTTGGTGAGTTGGTTTGTTAGTTTGTTGGTTTGTTGGTTTGTTGGTTTGTTGGTTGGTTGGTTTGTTGGTTTGTTGGTTTGTTGGTTTGTTGGCATGTTGGTTTTTTGGTTTGTTGGTTCGTTGGTTTGTTGGTTTGTTGGTTTGTTGGTATGTTGGTTTGTTGGTTTGTTCGTTTGTTGGTTTATTCGTTTGTTGGTTTGTTGGTATGTTGGTTTGTTGGTTTGTTGGCTTATTGGCTTTTTGGTTTGTTGGTTTGTTGGTTTGTTGGTTTGTTGGTTTGTTGGTTTGTTGATTTGTTGGTTTGTTGGTTTGTTGGTTTGTTCGTTTGTTCGTTTGTTGGCTTGTTGGCTTGTGAGCTTGTTGGTTTGTTGGTTTGTTGGTTTGTTGGTTTGTTGGCTTTTTGGTTTGTTGGTTTGTTGGTTTGTTGGCTTGTTGGTTTGTTGGTTTGTTGGTTCGTTGGTTTGTTTTTGTTGGTTTGTTGGTTTGTGTGTTTGTTGGTTGGTTGGCTTGTTGGTTTGTTGGTTTGTTGGCTTGTTGGTTTGTTGGTTTGTTGGTTCGTTGGTTTGTTGGTTTGTTGGTTTGTTGGTTTGTTGGTTTGTTTGTGTGTTGGTTTGTTCGTTTGTTGGTTTGTTGGTTAATTGGTTTGTTGGCTTTTTGGCTTGTTGATTTGTTGGTTTGTTTGCTTGCTGGTTTGTTGGTTTGTTGGTTTGTTGGTTTGTTGGTTTGTTAGCTTGTTGGCTTGTTGGTTTGTTGGTTTGTTGGTTTGTTGGTTTGTTGGTTTGTTGGCTTGTTGGCTTGTTGGTTTGTTGGTTTGTTGGCTTGTTGGTTTATTAGTTGGTTGGTTTGATGGTTTGTTGGCTTGTTGGTTTGTTGGTTTGTTGGTTTGTTGGTTCGCTCGTTTGTTGGTTTGTTGGTTTGTTGGTTTGTTGGTTTGTTCGTTTGTTGGCTTGTTGGTTTGTTGGTTTGTTGGTTTGTTGGTTTGTTGGTTTGTTGGTTTGTTGGTTTTTTGGTTTGTTGGTTTGTTGGTTTGTTGGCTTGTTGGTTTGTTGGTTTGTTGGTTTGTTGGTTTGTTGGCTTGTTGGCTTGTTGGTTTGTTGGCTTGTTGGTATGTTGGCTTGTTGGTTTGTTGGTTTGTTGGTTTGTTGGTTTGTTTGTTTGTTTGTTTGTTTGTTTGTTTGTTCGTTTGTTGGTTTTTTGGTTTGTTGGGTTGTTGGCTTGTTGGCTTGTTGGTTTGTTGGTTTGTTGGCTTGTCGGTTTGTTGGTTTGTTGGTTTGTTGGCTTGTTGGCTTTTTGGTTTGTTAGTTTGTTGGTTTGTTGGCTTGTTGGTTTGTTGGTTTGTTGGTTCGTTGACTTGTTGGTTTGTTGGTTTGTTGGTTTGTGTGTTTGTTGGTTGTTGGCTTGTTGGTTTGTTGGTTTGTTGGCTTGTTGGTTTGTTGGTTTGTTGGTTTGTTGGTTCGTTGGTTTGTTGGTTTGTTTGTGTGTTGGTTTGTTCGTTTGTTGGTTTGTTCGTTTATTGGTTTGTTGGCTTTTTGGCTTGTTGGTTTGTTGGTTTGTTTGCTTGTTGGTTTGTTGGTTTGTTGGTTTGTTGGTTTGTTGGTTTGTTGGTTTGTTGGTTTGTTGGTTTGTTGGCTAGTTGGCTTGTTGGGTTGTTGGTTTGTTGGCTTGTTGGTTTGTTGGTTTGCTGGTTTCTTGGTTTGTTGGTTTGTTGGTTTGTTTGTGTGTTGGTTTGTTCGTTTGTTGGTTTGTTGGTTTAGTGGTTTGTTGGCTTGTTGGCTTGTTGGTTTGTTGTTTTCTTTGCTTGTTGGTTTGTTGGTTTGTTGATTTGTTGGTTTGTTGGTTTGTTGGTTTGCTGGCTTGTTGGTTTGTTGGCTTGTTGGCTTGTTGGTTTGTTGGCTTGTTGTCTTGTTGGTTTGATGGTTTGTTGGTTTGTTCGTTTGTTGGTTCGTTGGTTTGTTGGTTTGTTGGCTTGTTGGCTTGTTGGTTTGTTGGGTTGTTGGTTTGTTGGTTTGTTGGTTTATTCGTTTGTTGGTTTGTTCGTTTGTTGGTTTGTTTGTTTGTTGGTTTGTTCGTTTGTTCATTTGTTGGTTTGTTGGTTTGTTCGTTTTTTGGTTTGTTGGCTTGTTGGTTTGTTCGTTTGTTGGCTTGTTGGTTTGTTGGTTTGTTGGTTTGTTGGTTTGTTGGTTTGTTGTTTTGTTGGTTTGTTGGTTTGTTGGTTTGTTGATTTGTGGGTTTGTTGGTTTGTTGGTTTGTTGGTTTGTTGGTTTGTTGGTTTGTTGGTTTGTTAGCTTGTTGGTTTGTTGGCTTGTTGGTTTGTTGGTTTGTTCGTTTGTTGGTTTGTTTGTTTGTTGGTTTATTTGTTTGTTCGTTTGTTGGTTTGTTGGTTTTTTGGCTTGTTGGTTTGTTGGTTTGTTGGTTTGTTGTTTTGTTGGTTTGTTGGTTTGTTGGCTTGTTGGTTTTTTATTTGTTAGTTTGTTGGTTTTTTGGTTGGTTGGTTTGTTCGTTTGATGGTTTGTTGGTTTGTTGGTTTGTTCGTTTGTTGGTTTGTTCGTTTGTTGGTTTGTTGGTTTGTTCGTTTGTTGGTTTGTTGGTTTGTTGATTTATTTGTTTGTTGGTTTGTTTGTTTCTTGGTTTGCTCGTTTGTTGGTTTGCGGGTTTGTTGTTTTGTTGGTTTGTTGGCTTGTTGGTTTGTTGGTTTGTTGGTTTGTTGGTTTGTCGGTTTGTTCGTTTGTTGGTTTGTTCGTTTGTTGGCTTGTTGTTTTGTTGCTTTATTGGCTTGTTGGTTTGTTGGCTTGTTAGTTTGTTGGTTTCTTGGATTGTTGGTTTGTTGTTTTGCTCGTTTGTTGGTTTGTTGGTTTGTTGGTTTGTTGGTTTGTTGGTTTGTTGGTTTGTTGGATTGTTGGTTTGTTGGTTTGTTGGTATGTTGGTTTGTTGGTTTGTTCGTTTGTTGGTTTATTCGTTTGTTGGTTTGTTGGTATGTTGGTTTGTTGGCTTATTGGCTTGTTGGTTTGTTGGTTTGTTGGTTTGTTGGTTTGTTGGTTTGTTGGTTTGTTGATTTGTTGGTTTGTTGGTTTGTTGGTTTGTTCGTTTGTTGGTTTATTCGTTTGTTGGTTTGTTGGTATGTTGGTTTGTTGGCTTATTGGCTTGTTGGTTTGTTGGTTTGTTGGTTTGTTGGTTTGTTGGTTTGTTGGTTTGTTGATTTGTTGGTTTGTTGGTTTGTTGGTTTGTTCGTTTGTTGGTTTATTCGTTTGTTGGTTTGTTGGTATGTTGGTTTGTTGGCTTATTGGCTTGTTGGTTTGTTGGTTTGTTGGTTTGTTGGTTTGTTTGTTTGTTTGTTTGTTTGTTTGTTTGTTCGTTTGTTGGTTTTTTGGTTTGTTGGGTTGTTGGCTTGTTGGCTTGTTGGTTTGTTGGTTTGTTGGCTTGTCGGTTTGTTGGTTTGTTGGTTTGTTGGCTTGTTGGCTTTTTGGTTTGTTAGTTTGTTGGTTTGTTGGCTTGTTGGTTTGTTGGTTTGTTGGTTCGTTGACTTGTTGGTTTGTTGGTTTGTTGGTTTGTGTGTTTGTTGGTTGTTGGCTTGTTGGTTTGTTGGTTTGTTGGCTTGTTGGTTTGTTGGTTTGTTGGTTTGTTGGTTCGTTGGTTTGTTGGTTTGTTTGTGTGTTGGTTTGTTCGTTTGTTGGTTTGTTCGTTTATTGGTTTGTTGGCTTTTTGGCTTGTTGGTTTGTTGGTTTGTTTGCTTGTCGGTTTGTTGGTTTGTTGGTTTGTTGGTTTGTTGGTTTGTTGGTTTGTTGGTTTGTTGGTTTGTTGGCTAGTTGGCTTGTTGGGTTGTTGGTTTGTTGGCTTGTTGGTTTGTTGGTTTGCTGGTTTCTTGGTTTGTTGGTTTGTTGGTTTGTTTGTGTGTTGGTTTGTTCGTTTGTTGGTTTGTTGGTTTAGTGGTTTGTTGGCTTGTTGGCTTGTTGGTTTGTTGTTTTCTTTGCTTGTTGGTTTGTTGGTTTGTTGATTTGTTGGTTTGTTGGTTTGTTGGTTTGCTGGCTTGTTGGTTTGTTGGCTTGTTGGCTTGTTGGTTTGTTGGCTTGTTGTCTTGTTGGTTTGATGGTTTGTTTGTTTGTTCGTTTGTTGGTTTTTTGGTTTGTTGGGTTGTTGGCTTGTTGGCTTGTTGGTTTGTTGGTTTGTTGGCTTGTCGGTTTGTTGGTTTGTTGGTTTGTTGGCATGTTGGCTTTTTGGTTTGTTAGTTTGTTGGTTTGTTGGCTTGTTGGTTTGTTGGTTTGTTGGTTCGTTGACTTGTTGGTTTGTTGGTTTGTTGGTTTGTGTGTTTGTTGGTTGTTGGCTTGTTGGTTTGTTGGTTTGTTGGCTTGTTGGTTTGTTGGTTTGTTGGTTTGTTGGTTCGTTGGTTTGTTGGTTTGTTGGTTTGTTGGTTTGTTGGTTTGTTTGTGTGTTGGTTTGTTCGTTTGTTGGTTTGTTCGTTTATTGGTTTGTTGGCTTTTTGGCTTGTTGGTTTGATGGTTTGTTTGCTTGTTGGTTTGTTGGTTTGTTGGTTTGTTGGTTTGTTGGTTTGTTGGTTTGTTGGTTTGTTGGTTTGTTGGTTTGTTGGTTTGTTGGCTAGTTGGCTTGTTGGGTTGTTGGTTTCTTGGCTTGTTGGTTTGTTGGTTTGCTGGTTTCTTGGTTTGTTGGTTTGTTGGTTTGTTTGTGTGTTGGTTTGTTCGTTTGTTGGTTTGTTGGTTTAGTGGTTTGTTGGCTTGTTGGCTTGTTGGTTTGTTGTTTTCTTTGCTTGTTGGTTTGTTGGTTTGTTGGTTTGTTGATTTGTTGGTTTGTTGGTTTGTTGGTTTGCTGGCTTGTTGGTTTGTTGGCTTGTTGGCTTGTTGGTTTGTTGGCTTGTTGTCTTGTTGGTTTGATGGTTTGTTGGTTTGTTCGTTTGTTGGTTCGTTGGTTTGTTGGTTTGTTGGCTTGTTGGCTTGTTGGTTTGTTGGGTTGTTGGTTTGTTGGTTTGTTGGTTTATTCGTTTGTTGGTTTGTTCGTTTGTTGGTTTGTTTGTTTGTTGGTTTGTTCGTTTGTTCATTTGTTGGTTTGTTGGTTTGTTCGTTTTTTGGTTTGTTGGCTTGTTGGTTTGTTCGTTTGTTGGCTTGTTGGTTTGTTGGTTTGTTGGTTTGTTGGTTTGTTGGTTTGTTGTTTTGTTGGTTTGTTGGTTTGTTGGTTTGTTGATTTGTGGGTTTGTTGGTTTGTTGGTTTGTTGGTTTGTTGGTTTGTTGGTTTGTTGGTTTGTTGGTTTGTTAGCTTGTTGGTTTGTTGGCTTGTTGGTTTGTTGGTTTGTTCGTTTGTTGGTTTGTTTGTTTGTTGGTTTATTTGTTTTTTCGTTTGTTGGTTTGTTGGTTTTTTGGCTTGTTGGTTTGTTGATTTGTTGGTTTATTGGCTTGTTGGTTTGTTGGTTTGTTGGTTTGTTGTTTTGTTGGTTTGTTGGTTTGTTGGCTTGTTGGTTTTTTATTTGTTAGTTTGTTGGTTTTTTGGTTGGTTGGTTTGTTCGTTTGATGGTTTGTTGGTTTGTTGGTTTGTTCGTTTGTTGGTTTGTTCGTTTGTTGGTTTGTTGGTTTGTTCGTTTGTTGGTTTGTTGGTTTGTTGATTTATTTGTTTGTTGGTTTGTTTGTTTCTTGGTTTGCTCGTTTGTTGGTTTGCGGGTTTGTTGTTTTGTTGGTTTGTTGGCTTGTTGGTTTGTTGGTTTGTTGGTTTGTTGGTTTGTCGGTTTGTTCGTTTGTTGGTTTGTTCGTTTGTTGGCTTGTTGTTTTGTTGCTTTATTGGCTTGTTGGTTTGTTGGCTTGTTAGTTTGTTGGTTGCTTGGATTGTTGGTTTGTTGTTTTGCTCGTTTGTTGGTTTGTTGGTTTGTTGGTTTGTTGGTTTGTTGGTTTGTTGGTTTGTTGGATTGTTGGTTTGTTGGTTTGCTGGTTTGTTGGTTTGTTGGTTTGTTCGTTTGTTGGCTTGTTGGTTTGTTGGTTTTCTTCGTTAGTTGGTTTGTTGGTTTGTTGGTTTGTTCGTTTGTTGGTTTGTTGGTTTGTTGGTTTGTTGGTTTGTTGGTTTGTTGGTTTGTTGGTTTGTTGGTTTGTGGGTTTGTTGGTTTGTTGGTTTGTTGGTTTGTTGGTTTGTTGGTTTGTTTGTTGGTTTGTTGGATTGTTGGTTTGTTGGTTTGCTGGTTTGTTGGTTTGTTGGTTTGTTCGTTTGGTGGCTTGTTGGTTTGTTGGTTTGTTCGTTAGTTGGTTTGTTGGTTTGTTGGTTTGTTCGTTTGTTGGTTTGTTGGTTTGTTGGTTTGTTGGTTTGTTGGTTTGTTGGTTTGTTGGTTTGTTGGCTTGTTGGCTTGTTGATTTGTTGGCTTGTTGGTTTGTTGGTTTGTTGGTTTCTTCGTTTGTTGGTTTGTTTGTTTGTTGGTTTGTTCGTTGGTTGGCTTGTTGTTTTGTTGAGTTGTTGGCTGGTTGGCTTGTTGGTATGTTGGTTTGTTGGCTTGTTAGCTTGTTGGCTTGTTAGTTTGTTGGTTTGTTGGTTTGTTGGCTTGTTGGTTTGTTGGTTTGTTCGTTTGTTGGCTTGTTAGTTTGTTCGATTGTTGGTTTGTTGGTTTGTTGGTGAGTTGGTTTGTTAGTTTGTTGGTTTGTTGGTTTGTTGGTTTGTTGGTTGGTTGGTTTGTTGGTTTGTTGGTTTGTTGGTTTGTTGGCATGTTGGTTTTTTGGTTTGTTGGTTTGTTGGTTTGTTGGTTTGTTGGTTTGTTGGTATGTTGGTTTGTTGGTTTGTTCGTTTGTTGGTTTGTTGGTTAATTGGTTTGTTGGCTTTTTGGCTTGTTGATTTGTTGGTTTGTTTGCTTGCTGGTTTGTTGGTTTGTTGTTTTGTTGGTTTGTTGGTTTGTTGGCTTGTTGGTTTTTTATTTGTTAGTTTGTTGGTTTTTTGGTTGGTTGGTTTGTTCGTTTGATGGTTTGTTGGTTTGTTGGTTTGTTCGTTTGTTGGTTTGTTCGTTTGTTGGTGTGTTGGTTTGTTCGTTTGTTGGTTTGTTGGTTTGTTGATTTATTTGTTTGTTGGTTTGTTTGTTTCTTGGTTTGCTCGTTTGTTGGTTTGCGGGTTTGTTGTTTTGTTGGTTTGTTGGCTTGTTGGTTTGTTGGTTTGTTGGTTTGTTGGTTTGTCGGTTTGTTCGTTTGTTGGTTTGTTCGTTTGTTGGCTTGTTGTTTTGTTGCTTTATTGGCTTGTTGGTTTGTTGGCTTGTTAGTTTGTTGGTTGCTTGGATTGTTGGTTTGTTGTTTTGCTCGTTTGTTGGTTTGTTGGTTTGTTGGTTTGTTGGTTTGTTGGTTTGTTGGTTTGTTGGATTGTTGGTTTGTTGGTTTGCTGGTTTGTTGGTTTGTTGGTTTGTTCGTTTGTTGGCTTGTTGGTTTGTTGGTTTTCTTCGTTAGTTGGTTTGTTGGTTTGTTGGTTTGTTCGTTTGTTGGTTTGTTGGTTTGTTGGTTTGTTGGTTTGTTGGTTTGTTGGTTTGTTGGTTTGTTGGTTTGTGGGTTTGTTGGTTTGTTGGTTTGTTGGTTTGTTGGTTTGTTGGTTTGTTGGTTTGTTGGTTTGTTGGTTTGTTGGATTGTTGGTTTGTTGGTTTGCTGGTTTGTTGGTTTGTTGGTTTGTTCGTTTGGTGGCTTGTTGGTTTGTTGGTTTGTTGGTTTGTTCGTTAGTTGGTTTGTTGGTTTGTTGGTTTGTTCGTTTGTTGGTTTGTTGGTTTGTTGGTTTGTTGGTTTGTTGGTTTGTTGGTTTGTTGGTTTGTTGGCTTGTTGGCTTGTTGATTTGTTGGCTTGTTGGTTTGTTGGTTTGTTGGTTTCTTCGTTTGTTGGTTTGTTTGTTTGTTGGTTTGTTCGTTGGTTGGCTTGTTGTTTTGTTGAGTTGTTGGCTGGTTGGCTTGTTGGTATGTTGGTTTGTTGGCTTGTTAGCTTGTTGGCTTGTTAGTTTGTTGGTTTGTTGGTTTGTTGGCTTGTTGGTTTGTTGGTTTGTTCGTTTGTTGGCTTGTTAGTTTGTTCGATTGTTGGTTTGTTGGTTTGTTGGTGAGTTGGTTTGTTAGTTTGTTGGTTTGTTGGTTTGTTGGTTTGTTGGTTGGTTGGTTTGTTGGTTTGTTGGTTT
The DNA here is from genome assembly GCA_958298945.1 of Atherix ibis. Classification (NCBI taxonomy): domain Eukaryota; kingdom Metazoa; phylum Arthropoda; class Insecta; order Diptera; family Athericidae; genus Atherix; species Atherix ibis. The sequence goes on from OY282608.1 coordinate 2,664,496, forward strand.
GTTGGTTTGTTGGCATGTTGGTTTTTTGGTTTGTTGGTTCGTTGGTTTGTTGGTTTGTTGGTTTGTTGGTATGTTGGTTTGTTGGTTTGTTCGTTTGTTGGTTTATTCGTTTGTTGGTTTGTTGGTATGTTGGTTTGTTGGTTTGTTGGCTTATTGGCTTTTTGGTTTGTTGGTTTGTTGGTTTGTTGGTTTGTTGGTTTGTTGGTTTGTTGATTTGTTGGTTTGTTGGTTTGTTGGTTTGTTCGTTTGTTCGTTTGTTGGCTTGTTGGCTTGTGAGCTTGTTGGTTTGTTGGTTTGTTGGTTTGTTGGTTTGTTGGCTTTTTGGTTTGTTGGTTTGTTGGTTTGTTGGCTTGTTGGTTTGTTGGTTTGTTGGTTCGTTGGTTTGTTTTTGTTGGTTTGTTGGTTTGTGTGTTTGTTGGTTGGTTGGCTTGTTGGTTTGTTGGTTTGTTGGCTTGTTGGTTTGTTGGTTTGTTGGTTCGTTGGTTTGTTGGTTTGTTGGTTTGTTGGTTTGTTGGTTTGTTTGTGTGTTGGTTTGTTCGTTTGTTGGTTTGTTGGTTAATTGGTTTGTTGGCTTTTTGGCTTGTTGATTTGTTGGTTTGTTTGCTTGCTGGTTTGTTGGTTTGTTGGTTTGTTGGTTTGTTGGTTTGTTAGCTTGTTGGCTTGTTGGTTTGTTGGTTTGTTGGTTTGTTGGTTTGTTGGTTTGTTGGCTTGTTGGCTTGTTGGTTTGTTGGTTTGTTGGCTTGTTGGTTTATTAGTTGGTTGGTTTGATGGTTTGTTGGCTTGTTGGTTTGTTGGTTTGTTGGTTTGTTGGTTCGCTCGTTTGTTGGTTTGTTGGTTTGTTGGTTTGTTGGTTTGTTCGTTTGTTGGCTTGTTGGTTTGTTGGTTTGTTGGTTTGTTGGTTTGTTGGTTTGTTGGTTTGTTGGTTTTTTGGTTTGTTGGTTTGTTGGTTTGTTGGCTTGTTGGTTTGTTGGTTTGTTGGTTTGTTGGTTTGTTGGCTTGTTGGCTTGTTGGTTTGTTGGCTTGTTGGTATGTTGGCTTGTTGGTTTGTTGGTTTGTTGGTTTGTTGGTTTGTTTGTTTGTTTGTTTGTTTGTTTGTTTGTTCGTTTGTTGGTTTTTTGGTTTGTTGGGTTGTTGGCTTGTTGGCTTGTTGGTTTGTTGGTTTGTTGGCTTGTCGGTTTGTTGGTTTGTTGGTTTGTTGGCTTGTTGGCTTTTTGGTTTGTTAGTTTGTTGGTTTGTTGGCTTGTTGGTTTGTTGGTTTGTTGGTTCGTTGACTTGTTGGTTTGTTGGTTTGTTGGTTTGTGTGTTTGTTGGTTGTTGGCTTGTTGGTTTGTTGGTTTGTTGGCTTGTTGGTTTGTTGGTTTGTTGGTTTGTTGGTTCGTTGGTTTGTTGGTTTGTTTGTGTGTTGGTTTGTTCGTTTGTTGGTTTGTTCGTTTATTGGTTTGTTGGCTTTTTGGCTTGTTGGTTTGTTGGTTTGTTTGCTTGTTGGTTTGTTGGTTTGTTGGTTTGTTGGTTTGTTGGTTTGTTGGTTTGTTGGTTTGTTGGTTTGTTGGCTAGTTGGCTTGTTGGGTTGTTGGTTTGTTGGCTTGTTGGTTTGTTGGTTTGCTGGTTTCTTGGTTTGTTGGTTTGTTGGTTTGTTTGTGTGTTGGTTTGTTCGTTTGTTGGTTTGTTGGTTTAGTGGTTTGTTGGCTTGTTGGCTTGTTGGTTTGTTGTTTTCTTTGCTTGTTGGTTTGTTGGTTTGTTGATTTGTTGGTTTGTTGGTTTGTTGGTTTGCTGGCTTGTTGGTTTGTTGGCTTGTTGGCTTGTTGGTTTGTTGGCTTGTTGTCTTGTTGGTTTGATGGTTTGTTGGTTTGTTCGTTTGTTGGTTCGTTGGTTTGTTGGTTTGTTGGCTTGTTGGCTTGTTGGTTTGTTGGGTTGTTGGTTTGTTGGTTTGTTGGTTTATTCGTTTGTTGGTTTGTTCGTTTGTTGGTTTGTTTGTTTGTTGGTTTGTTCGTTTGTTCATTTGTTGGTTTGTTGGTTTGTTCGTTTTTTGGTTTGTTGGCTTGTTGGTTTGTTCGTTTGTTGGCTTGTTGGTTTGTTGGTTTGTTGGTTTGTTGGTTTGTTGGTTTGTTGTTTTGTTGGTTTGTTGGTTTGTTGGTTTGTTGATTTGTGGGTTTGTTGGTTTGTTGGTTTGTTGGTTTGTTGGTTTGTTGGTTTGTTGGTTTGTTAGCTTGTTGGTTTGTTGGCTTGTTGGTTTGTTGGTTTGTTCGTTTGTTGGTTTGTTTGTTTGTTGGTTTATTTGTTTGTTCGTTTGTTGGTTTGTTGGTTTTTTGGCTTGTTGGTTTGTTGGTTTGTTGGTTTGTTGTTTTGTTGGTTTGTTGGTTTGTTGGCTTGTTGGTTTTTTATTTGTTAGTTTGTTGGTTTTTTGGTTGGTTGGTTTGTTCGTTTGATGGTTTGTTGGTTTGTTGGTTTGTTCGTTTGTTGGTTTGTTCGTTTGTTGGTTTGTTGGTTTGTTCGTTTGTTGGTTTGTTGGTTTGTTGATTTATTTGTTTGTTGGTTTGTTTGTTTCTTGGTATGCTCGTTTGTTGGTTTGCGGGTTTGTTGTTTTGTTGGTTTGTTGGCTTGTTGGTTTGTTGGTTTGTTGGTTTGTTGGTTTGTCGGTTTGTTCGTTTGTTGGTTTGTTCGTTTGTTGGCTTGTTGTTTTGTTGCTTTATTGGCTTGTTGGTTTGTTGGCTTGTTAGTTTGTTGGTTTCTTGGATTGTTGGTTTGTTGTTTTGCTCGTTTGTTGGTTTGTTGGTTTGTTGGTTTGTTGGTTTGTTGGTTTGTTGGTTTGTTGGATTGTTGGTTTGTTGGTTTGTTGGTATGTTGGTTTGTTGGTTTGTTCGTTTGTTGGTTTATTCGTTTGTTGGTTTGTTGGTATGTTGGTTTGTTGGCTTATTGGCTTGTTGGTTTGTTGGTTTGTTGGTTTGTTGGTTTGTTGGTTTGTTGGTTTGTTGATTTGTTGGTTTGTTGGTTTGTTGGTTTGTTCGTTTGTTGGTTTATTCGTTTGTTGGTTTGTTGGTATGTTGGTTTGTTGGCTTATTGGCTTGTTGGTTTGTTGGTTTGTTGGTTTGTTGGTTTGTTGGTTTGTTGGTTTGTTGATTTGTTGGTTTGTTGGTTTGTTGGTTTGTTCGTTTGTTGGTTTATTCGTTTGTTGGTTTGTTGGTATGTTGGTTTGTTGGCTTATTGGCTTGTTGGTTTGTTGGTTTGTTGGTTTGTTGGTTTGTTTGTTTGTTTGTTTGTTTGTTTGTTTGTTCGTTTGTTGGTTTTTTGGTTTGTTGGGTTGTTGGCTTGTTGGCTTGTTGGTTTGTTGGTTTGTTGGCTTGTCGGTTTGTTGGTTTGTTGGTTTGTTGGCTTGTTGGCTTTTTGGTTTGTTAGTTTGTTGGTTTGTTGGCTTGTTGGTTTGTTGGTTTGTTGGTTCGTTGACTTGTTGGTTTGTTGGTTTGTTGGTTTGTGTGTTTGTTGGTTGTTGGCTTGTTGGTTTGTTGGTTTGTTGGCTTGTTGGTTTGTTGGTTTGTTGGTTTGTTGGTTCGTTGGTTTGTTGGTTTGTTTGTGTGTTGGTTTGTTCGTTTGTTGGTTTGTTCGTTTATTGGTTTGTTGGCTTTTTGGCTTGTTGGTTTGTTGGTTTGTTTGCTTGTCGGTTTGTTGGTTTGTTGGTTTGTTGGTTTGTTGGTTTGTTGGTTTGTTGGTTTGTTGGTTTGTTGGCTAGTTGGCTTGTTGGGTTGTTGGTTTGTTGGCTTGTTGGTTTGTTGGTTTGCTGGTTTCTTGGTTTCTTGGTTTGTTGGTTTGTTTGTGTGTTGGTTTGTTCGTTTGTTGGTTTGTTGGTTTAGTGGTTTGTTGGCTTGTTGGCTTGTTGGTTTGTTGTTTTCTTTGCTTGTTGGTTTGTTGGTTTGTTGATTTGTTGGTTTGTTGGTTTGTTGGTTTGCTGGCTTGTTGGTTTGTTGGCTTGTTGGCTTGTTGGTTTGTTGGCTTGTTGTCTTGTTGGTTTGATGGTTTGTTTGTTTGTTCGTTTGTTGGTTTTTTGGTTTGTTGGGTTGTTGGCTTGTTGGCTTGTTGGTTTGTTGGTTTGTTGGCTTGTCGGTTTGTTGGTTTGTTGGTTTGTTGGCATGTTGGCTTTTTGGTTTGTTAGTTTGTTGGTTTGTTGGCTTGTTGGTTTGTTGGTTTGTTGGTTCGTTGACTTGTTGGTTTGTTGGTTTGTTGGTTTGTGTGTTTGTTGGTTGTTGGCTTGTTGGTTTGTTGGTTTGTTGGCTTGTTGGTTTGTTGGTTTGTTGGTTTGTTGGTTCGTTGGTTTGTTGGTTTGTTGGTTTGTTGGTTTGTTGGTTTGTTTGTGTGTTGGTTTGTTCGTTTGTTGGTTTGTTCGTTTATTGGTTTGTTGGCTTTTTGGCTTGTTGGTTTGATGGTTTGTTTGCTTGTTGGTTTGTTGGTTTGTTGGTTTGTTGGTTTGTTGGTTTGTTGGTTTGTTGGTTTGTTGGTTTGTTGGTTTGTTGGTTTGTTGGCTAGTTGGCTTGTTGGGTTGTTGGTTTCTTGGCTTGTTGGTTTGTTGGTTTGCTGGTTTCTTGGTTTGTTGGTTTGTTGGTTTGTTTGTGTGTTGGTTTGTTCGTTTGTTGGTTTGTTGGTTTAGTGGTTTGTTGGCTTGTTGGCTTGTTGGTTTGTTGTTTTCTTTGCTTGTTGGTTTGTTGGTTTGTTGGTTTGTTGATTTGTTGGTTTGTTGGTTTGTTGGTTTGCTGGCTTGTTGGTTTGTTGGCTTGTTGGCTTGTTGGTTTGTTGGCTTGTTGTCTTGTTGGTTTGATGGTTTGTTGGTTTGTTCGTTTGTTGGTTCGTTGGTTTGTTGGTTTGTTGGCTTGTTGGCTTGTTGGTTTGTTGGGTTGTTGGTTTGTTGGTTTGTTGGTTTATTCGTTTGTTGGTTTGTTCGTTTGTTGGTTTGTTTGTTTGTTGGTTTGTTCGTTTGTTCATTTGTTGGTTTGTTGGTTTGTTCGTTTTTTGGTTTGTTGGCTTGTTGGTTTGTTCGTTTGTTGGCTTGTTGGTTTGTTGGTTTGTTGGTTTGTTGGTTTGTTGGTTTGTTGTTTTGTTGGTTTGTTGGTTTGTTGGTTTGTTGATTTGTGGGTTTGTTGGTTTGTTGGTTTGTTGGTTTGTTGGTTTGTTGGTTTGTTGGTTTGTTGGTTTGTTAGCTTGTTGGTTTGTTGGCTTGTTGGTTTGTTGGTTTGTTCGTTTGTTGGTTTGTTTGTTTGTTGGTTTATTTGTTTTTTCGTTTGTTGGTTTGTTGGTTTTTTGGCTTGTTGGTTTGTTGATTTGTTGGTTTATTGGCTTGTTGGTTTGTTGGTTTGTTGGTTTGTTGTTTTGTTGGTTTGTTGGTTTGTTGGCTTGTTGGTTTTTTATTTGTTAGTTTGTTGGTTTTTTGGTTGGTTGGTTTGTTCGTTTGATGGTTTGTTGGTTTGTTGGTTTGTTCGTTTGTTGGTTTGTTCGTTTGTTGGTTTGTTGGTTTGTTCGTTTGTTGGTTTGTTGGTTTGTTGATTTATTTGTTTGTTGGTTTGTTTGTTTCTTGGTTTGCTCGTTTGTTGGTTTGCGGGTTTGTTGTTTTGTTGGTTTGTTGGCTTGTTGGTTTGTTGGTTTGTTGGTTTGTTGGTTTGTCGGTTTGTTCGTTTGTTGGTTTGTTCGTTTGTTGGCTTGTTGTTTTGTTGCTTTATTGGCTTGTTGGTTTGTTGGCTTGTTAGTTTGTTGGTTGCTTGGATTGTTGGTTTGTTGTTTTGCTCGTTTGTTGGTTTGTTGGTTTGTTGGTTTGTTGATTTGTTGGTTTGTTGGTTTGTTGGATTGTTGGTTTGTTGGTTTGCTGGTTTGTTGGTTTGTTGGTTTGTTCGTTTGTTGGCTTGTTGGTTTGTTGGTTTTCTTCGTTAGTTGGTTTGTTGGTTTGTTGGTTTGTTCGTTTGTTGGTTTGTTGGTTTGTTGGTTTGTTGGTTTGTTGGTTTGTTGGTTTGTTGGTTTGTTGGTTTGTGGGTTTGTTGGTTTGTTGGTTTGTTGGTTTGTTGGTTTGTTGGTTTGTTGGTTTGTTGGTTTGTTGGTTTGTTGGATTGTTGGTTTGTTGGTTTGCTGGTTTGTTGGTTTGTTGGTTTGTTCGTTTGGTGGCTTGTTGGTTTGTTGGTTTGTTCGTTAGTTGGTTTGTTGGTTTGTTGGTTTGTTCGTTTGTTGGTTTGTTGGTTTGTTGGTTTGTTGGTTTGTTGGTTTGTTGGTTTGTTGGTTTGTTGGCTTGTTGGCTTGTTGATTTGTTGGCTTGTTGGTTTGTTGGTTTGTTGGTTTCTTCGTTTGTTGGTTTGTTTGTTTGTTGGTTTGTTCGTTGGTTGGCTTGTTGTTTTGTTGAGTTGTTGGCTGGTTGGCTTGTTGGTATGTTGGTTTGTTGGCTTGTTAGCTTGTTGGCTTGTTAGTTTGTTGGTTTGTTGGTTTGTTGGCTTGTTGGTTTGTTGGTTTGTTCGTTTGTTGGCTTGTTAGTTTGTTCGATTGTTGGTTTGTTGGTTTGTTGGTGAGTTGGTTTGTTAGTTTGTTGGTTTGTTGGTTTGTTGGTTTGTTGGTTGGTTGGTTTGTTGGTTTGTTGGTTTGTTGGTTTGTTGGCATGTTGGTTTTTTGGTTTGTTGGTTTGTTGGTTTGTTGGTTTGTTGGTTTGTTGGTATGTTGGTTTGTTGGTTTGTTCGTTTGTTGGTTTATTCGTTTGTTGGTTTGTTGGTATGTTGGTTTGTTGGTTTGTTGGCTTATTGGCTTGTTGGTTTGTTGGTTTTTTGGTTTGTTGGTTTGTTGGTTTGTTGGTTTGTTGATTTGTTGGTTTGTTGGTTTGTTGGTTTGTTCGTTTGTTCGTTTGTTGGCTTGTTGGCTTGTGAGCTTGTTGGTTTGTTGGTTTGTTGGTTTGTTGGTTTGTTGACTTTTTGGTTTGTTGGTTTGTTGGTTTGTTGGCTTGTTGGTTTGTTGGTTTGTTGGTTCGTTGGTTTGTTTTTGTTGGTTTGTTGGTTTGTGTGTTTGTTGGTTGGTTGGCTTGTTGGTTTGTTGGTTTGTTGGCTTGTTGGTTTGTTGGTTTGTTGGTTCGTTGGTTTGTTGGTTTGTTGGTTTGTTGGTTTGTTGGTTTGTTTGTGTGTTGGTGTGTTCGTTTGTTGGTTTGTTGGTTAATTGGTTTGTTGGCTTTTTGGCTTGTTGATTTGTTGGTTTGTTTGCTTGCCGGTTTGTTGGTTTGTTGGTTTGTTGGTTTGTTGGTTTGTTAGCTTGTTGGCTTGTTGGTTTGTTGGTTTGTTGGTTTGTTGGTTTGTTGGTTTGTTGGCTTGTTGGCTTGTTGGTTTGTTGGTTTGTTGGCTTGTTGGTTTATTAGTTGGTTGGTTTGATGGTTTGTTGGCTTGTTGGTTTGTTGGTTTGTTGGTTTGTTGGTTCGCTCGTTTGTTGGTTTGTTGGTTTGTTGGTTTGTTGGTTTGTTCGTTTGTTGGCTTGTTGGTTTGTTGGTTTGTTGGTTTGTTGGTTTGTTGGTTTGTTGGTTTGTTGGTTTTTTGGTTTGTTGGTTTGTTGGTTTGTTGGCTTGTTGGTTTGTTGGTTTGTTGGTTTGTTGGTTTGTTGGCTTGTTGGCTTGTTGGTTTGTTGGCTTGTTGGTATGTTGGCTTGTTGGTTTGTTGGTTTGTTGGTTTGTTGGTTTGTTTGTTTGTTTGTTTGTTTGTTTGTTTGTTCGTTTGTTGGTTTTTTGGTTTGTTGGGTTGTTGGCTTGTTGGCTTGTTGGTTTGTTGGTTTGTTGGCTTGTCGGTTTGTTGGTTTGTTGGTTTGTTGGCTTGTTGGCTTTTTGGTTTGTTAGTTTGTTGGTTTGTTGGCTTGTTGGTTTGTTGGTTTGTTGGTTCGTTGACTTGTTGGTTTGTTGGTTTGTTGGTTTGTGTGTTTGTTGGTTGTTGGCTTGTTGGTTTGTTGGTTTGTTGGCTTGTTGGTTTGTTGGTTTGTTGGTTTGTTGGTTCGTTGGTTTGTTGGTTTGTTTGTGTGTTGGTTTGTTCGTTTGTTGGTTTGTTCGTTTATTGGTTTGTTGGCTTTTTGGCTTGTTGGTTTGTTGGTTTGTTTGCTTGTTGGTTTGTTGGTTTGTTGGTTTGTTGGTTTGTTGGTTTGTTGGTTTGTTGGTTTGTTGGTTTGTTTGCTAGTTGGCTTGTTGGGTTGTTGGTTTGTTGGCTTGTTGGTTTGTTGGTTTTCTGGTTTCTTGGTTTGTTGGTTTGTTGGTTTGTTTGTGTGTTGGTTTGTTCGTTTGTTGGTTTGTTGGTTTAGTGGTTTGTTGGCTTGTTGGCTTGTTGGTTTGTTGTTTTCTTTGCTTGTTGGTTTGTTGGTTTGTTGATTTGTTGGTTTGTTGGTTTGTTGGTTTGCTGGCTTGTTGGTTTGTTGGCTTGTTGGCTTGTTGGTTTGTTGGCTTGTTGTCTTGTTGGTTTGATGGTTTGTTGGTTTGTTCGTTTGTTGGTTCGTTGGTTTGTTGGTTTGTTGGCTTGTTGGCTTGTTGGTTTGTTGGGTTGTTGGTTTGTTGGTTTGTTGGTTTATTCGTTTGTTGGTTTGTTCGTTTGTTGGTTTGTTTGTTTGTTGGTTTGTTCGTTTGTTCATTTGTTGGTTTGTTGGTTTGTTCGTTTTTTGGTTTGTTGGCTTGTTGGTTTGTTCGTTTGTTGGCTTGTTGGTTTGTTGGTTTGTTGGTTTGTTGGTTTGTTGGTTTGTTGTTTTGTTGGTTTGTTGGTTTGTTGGTTTGTTGATTTGTGGGTTTGTTGGTTTGTTGGTTTGTTGGTTTGTTGGTTTGTTGGTTTGTTGGTTTGTTAGCTTGTTGGTTTGTTGGCTTGTTGGTTTGTTGGTTTGTTCGTTTGTTGGTTTGTTTGTTTGTTGGTTTATTTGTTTGTTCGTTTGTTGGTTTGTTGGTTTTTTGGCTTGTTGGTTTGTTGGTTTGTTGGTTTGTTGTTTTGTTGGTTTGTTGGTTTGTTGGCTTGTTGGTTTTTTATTTGTTAGTTTGTTGGTTTTTTGGTTGGTTGGTTTGTTCGTTTGATGGTTTGTTGGTTTGTTGGTTTGTTCGTTTGTTGGTTTGTTCGTTTGTTGGTTTGTTGGTTTGTTCGTTTGTTGGTTTGTTGGTTTGTTGATTTATTTGTTTGTTGGTTTGTTTGTTTCTTGGTTTGCTCGTTTGTTGGTTTGCGGGTTTGTTGTTTTGTTGGTTTGTTGGCTTGTTGGTTTGTTGGTTTGTTGGTTTGTTGGTTTGTCGGTTTGTTCGTTTGTTGGTTTGTTCGTTTGTTGGCTTGTTGTTTTGTTGCTTTATTGGCTTGTTGGTTTGTTGGCTTGTTAGTTTGTTGGTTTCTTGGATTGTTGGTTTGTTGTTTTGCTCGTTTGTTGGTTTGTTGGTTTGTTGGTTTGTTGGTTTGTTGGTTTGTTGGTTTGTTGGATTGTTGGTTTGTTGGTTTGTTGGTATGTTGGTTTGTTGGTTTGTTCGTTTGTTGGTTTATTCGTTTGTTGGTTTGTTGGTATGTTGGTTTGTTGGCTTATTGGCTTGTTGGTTTGTTGGTTTGTTGGTTTGTTGGTTTGTTGGTTTGTTGGTTTGTTGATTTGTTGGTTTGTTGGTTTGTTGGTTTGTTCGTTTGTTGGTTTATTCGTTTGTTGGTTTGTTGGTATGTTGGTTTGTTGGCTTATTGGCTTGTTGGTTTGTTGGTTTGTTGGTTTGTTGGTTTGTTGGTTTGTTGGTTTGTTGATTTGTTGGTTTGTTGGTTTGTTGGTTTGTTCGTTTGTTGGTTTATTCGTTTGTTGGTTTGTTGGTATGTTGGTTTGTTGGCTTATTGGCTTGTTGGTTTGTTGGTTTGTTGGTTTGTTGGTTTGTTTGCTTGTTTGTTTGTTTGTTTGTTTGTTCGTTTGTTGGTTTGTTGGTTTGTTGGGTTGTTGATTTATTCGTTTGTTGGTTTGTTGGTATGTTGGTTTGTTGGCTTATTGGCTTGTTGGTTTGTTGGTTTGTTGGTTTGTTGGTTTGTTGGTTTGTTTGTTTGTTTGTTTGTTTGTTTGTTTGTTGGCTTGTTGGCTTTTTGGTTTGTTAGTTTGTTGGTTTGTTGGCTTGTTGGTTTGTTGGTTTGTTGGTTCGTTGACTTGTTGGTTTGTTGGTTTGTTGGTTTGTGTGTTTGTTGGTTGTTGGCTTGTTGGTTTGTTGGTTTGTTGGCTTGTTGGTTTGTTGGTTTGTTGGTTTGTTGGTTCGTTGGTTTGTTGGTTTGTTTGTGTGTTGGTTTGTTCGTTTGTTGGTTTGTTCGTTTATTGGTTTGTTGGCTTTTTGGCTTGTTGGTTTGTTGGTTTGTTTGCTTGTTGGTTTGTTGGTTTGTTGGTTTGTTGGTTTGTTGGTTTGTTGGTTTGTTGGTTTGTTGGTTTGTTGGCTAGTTGGCTTGTTGGGTTGTTGGTTTGTTGGCTTGTTGGTTTGTTGGTTTGCTGGTTTCTTGGTTTGTTGGTTTGTTGGTTTGTTTGTGTGTTGGTTTGTTCGTTTGTTGGTTTGTTGGTTTAGTGGTTTGTTGGCTTGTTGGCTTGTTGGTTTGTTGTTTTCTTTGCTTGTTGGTTTGTTGGTTTGTTGATTTGTTGGTTTGTTGGTTTGTTGGTTTGCTGGCTTGTTGGTTTGTTGGCTTGTTGGCTTGTTGGTTTGTTGGCTTGTTGTCTTGTTGGTTTGATGGTTTGTTGGTTTGTTCGTTTGTTGGTTCGTTGGTTTGTTGGTTTGTTGGCTTGTTGGCTTGTTGGTTTGTTGGGTTGTTGGTTTGTTGGTTTGTTGGTTTATTCGTTTGTTGGTTTGTTCGTTTGTTGGTTTGTTTGTTTGTTGGTTTGTTCGTTTGTTCATTTGTTGGTTTGTTGGTTTGTTCGTTTTTTGGTTTGTTGGCTTGTTGGTTTGTTCGTTTGTTGGCTTGTTGGTTTGTTGGTTTGTTGGTTTGTTGGTTTGTTGGTTTGTTGTTTTGTTGGTTTGTTGGTTTGTTGGTTTGTTGATTTGTGGGTTTGTTGGTTTGTTGGTTTGTTGGTTTGTTGGTTTGTTGGTTTGTTGGTTTGTTAGCTTGTTGGTTTGTTGGCTTGTTGGTTTGTTGGTTTGTTCGTTTGTTGGTTTGTTTGTTTGTTGGTTTATTTGTTTGTTCGTTTGTTGGTTTGTTGGTTTTTTGGCTTGTTGGTTTGTTGGTTTGTTGATTTGTTGGTTTGTTGGTTTGTTGGTTTGTTCGTTTGTTCGTTTGTTGGCTTGTTGGCTTGTGAGCTTGTTGGTTTGTTGGTTTGTTGGTTTGTTGGTTTGTTGGCTTTTTGGTTTGTTGGTTTGTTGGTTTGTTGGCTTGTTGGTTTGTTGGTTTGTTGGTTCGTTGGTTTGTTTTTGTTGGTTTGTTGGTTTGTGTGTTTGTTGGTTGGTTGGCTTGTTGGTTTGTTGGTTTGTTGGCTTGTTGGTTTGTTGGTTTGTTGGTTCGTTGGTTTGTTGGTTTGTTGGTTTGTTGGTTTGTTGGTTTGTTTGTGTGTTGGTTTGTTCGTTTGTTGGTTTGTTGGTTAATTGGTTTGTTGGCTTTTTGGCTTGTTGATTTGTTGGTTTGTTTGCTTGCTGGTTTGTTGGTTTGTTGGTTTGTTGGTTTGTTGGTTTGTTAGCTTGTTGGCTTGTTGGTTTGTTGGTTTGTTGGTGTGTTGGTTTGTTGGTTTGTTGGCTTGTTGGCTTGTTGGTTTGTTGGTTTGTTGGCTTGTTGGTTTATTAGTTGGTTGGTTTGATGGTTTGTTGGCTTGTTGGTTTGTTGGTTTGTTGGTTTGTTGGTTCGCTCGTTTGTTGGTTTGTTGGTTTGTTGGTTTGTTGGTTTGTTCGTTTGTTGGCTTGTTGGTTTGTTGGTTTGTTGGTTTGTTGGTTTGTTGGTTTGTTGGTTTGTTGGTTTTTTGGTTTGTTGGTTTGTTGGTTTGTTGGCTTGTTGGTTTGTTGGTTTGTTGGTTTGTTGGTTTGTTGGCTTGTTGGCTTGTTGGTTTGTTGGCTTGTTGGTATGTTGGCTTGTTGGTTTGTTGGTTTGTTGGTTTGTTGGTTTGTTTGTTTGTTTGTTTGTTTGTTTGTTTGTTCGTTTGTTGGTTTTTTGGTTTGTTGGGTTGTTGGCTTGTTGGCTTGTTGGTTTGTTGGTTTGTTGGCTTGTCGGTTTGTTGGTTTGTTGGTTTGTTGGCTTGTTGGCTTTTTGGTTTGTTAGTTTGTTGGTTTGTTGGCTTGTTGGTTTGTTGGTTTGTTGGTTCGTTGACTTGTTGGTTTGTTGGTTTGTTGGTTTGTGTGTTTGTTGGTTGTTGGCTTGTTGGTTTGTTGGTTTGTTGGCTTGTTGGTTTGTTGGTTTGTTGGTTTGTTGGTTCGTTGGTTTGTTGGTTTGTTTGTGTGTTGGTTTGTTCGTTTGTTGGTTTGTTCGTTTATTGGTTTGTTGGCTTTTTGGCTTGTTGGTTTGTTGGTTTGTTTGCTTGTTGGTTTGTTGGTTTGTTGGTTTGTTGGTTTGTTGGTTTGTTGGTTTGTTGGTTTGTTGGTTTGTTGGCTAGTTGGCTTGTTGGGTTGTTGGTTTGTTGGCTTGTTGGTTTGTTGGTTTGCTGGTTTCTTGGTTTGTTGGTTTGTTGGTTTGTTTGTGTGTTGGTTTGTTCGTTTGTTGGTTTGTTGGTTTAGTGGTTTGTTGGCTTGTTGGCTTGTTGGTTTGTTGTTTTCTTTGCTTGTTCGTTTGTTGGTTTGTTGATTTGTTGGTTTGTTGGTTTGTTGGTTTGCTGGCTTGTTGGTTTGTTGGCTTGTTGGCTTGTTGGTTTGTTGGCTTGTTGTCTTGTTGGTTTGATGGTTTGTTGGTTTGTTCGTTTGTTGGTTCGTTGGTTTGTTGGTTTGTTGGCTTGTTGGCTTGTTGGTTTGTTGGGTTGTTGGTTTGTTGGTTTGTTGGTTTATTCGTTTGTTGGTTTGTTCGTTTGTTGGTTTGTTTGTTTGTTGGTTTGTTCGTTTGTTCATTTGTTGGTTTGTTGGTTTGTTCGTTTTTTGGTTTGTTGGCTTGTTGGTTTGTTCGTTTGTTGGCTTGTTGGTTTGTTGGTTTGTTGGTTTGTTGGTTTGTTGGTTTGTTGTTTTGTTGGTTTGTTGGTTTGTTGGTTTGTTGATTTGTGGGTTTGTTGGTTTGTTGGTTTGTTGGTTTGTTGGTTTGTTGGTTTGTTGGTTTGTTAGCTTGTTGGTTTGTTGGCTTGTTGGTTTGTTGGTTTGTTCGTTTGTTGGTTTGTTTGTTTGTTGGTTTATTTGTTTGTTCGTTTGTTGGTTTGTTGGTTTTTTGGCTTGTTGGTTTGTTGGTTTGTTGGTTTGTTGTTTTGTTGGTTTGTTGGTTTGTTGGCTTGTTGGTTTTTTATTTGTTAGTTTGTTGGTTTTTTGGTTGGTTGGTTTGTTCGTTTGATGGTTTGTTGGTTTGTTGGTTTGTTCGTTTGTTGGTTTGTTCGTTTGTTGGTTTGTTGGTTTGTTCGTTTGTTGGTTTGTTGGTTTGTTGATTTATTTGTTTGTTGGTTTGTTTGTTTCTTGGTTTGCTCGTTTGTTGGTTTGCGGGTTTGTTGTTTTGTTGGTTTGTTGGCTTGTTGGTTTGTTGGTTTGTTGGTTTGTTGGTTTGTCGGTTTGTTCGTTTGTTGGTTTGTTCGTTTGTTGGCTTGTTGTTTTGTTGCTTTATTGGCTTGTTGGTTTGTTGGCTTGTTAGTTTGTTGGTTTCTTGGATTGTTGGTTTGTTGTTTTGCTCGTTTGTTGGTTTGTTGGTTTGTTGGTTTGTTGGTTTGTTGGTTTGTTGGTTTGTTGGTTTGTTGGATTGTTGGTTTGTTGGTTTGTTGGTATGTTGGTTTGTTGGTTTGTTCGTTTGTTGGTTTATTCGTTTGTTGGTTTGTTGGTATGTTGGTTTGTTGGCTTATTGGCTTGTTGGTTTGTTGGTTTGTTGGTTTGTTGGTTTGTTGGTTTGTTGGTTTGTTGATTTGTTGGTTTGTTGGTTTGTTGGTTTGTTCGTTTGTTGGTTTATTCGTTTGTTGGTTTGTTGGTATGTTGGTTTGTTGGCTTATTGGCTTGTTGGTTTGTTGGTTTGTTGGTTTGTTGGTTTGTTGGTTTGTTGGTTTGTTGATTTGTTGGTTTGTTGGTTTGTTGGTTTGTTCGTTTGTTGGTTTATTCGTTTGTTGGTTTGTTGGTATGTTGGTTTGTTGGCTTATTGGCTTGTTGGTTTGTTGGTTTGTTGGTTTGTTGGTTTGTTTGTTTGTTTGTTTGTTTGTTTGTTTGTTCGTTTGTTGGTTTTTTGGTTTGTTGGGTTGTTGGCTTGTTGGCTTGTTGGTTTGTTGGTTTGTTGGCTTGTCGGTTTGTTGGTTTGTTGGTTTGTTGGCTTGTTGGCTTTTTGGTTTGTTAGTTTGTTGGTTTGTTGGCTTGTTGGTTTGTTGGTTTGTTGGTTCGTTGACTTGTTGGTTTGTTGGTTTGTTGGTTTGTGTGTTTGTTGGTTGTTGGCTTGTTGGTTTGTTGGTTTGTTGGCTTGTTGGTTTGTTGGTTTGTTGGTTTGTTGGTTCGTTGGTTTGTTGGTTTGTTTGTGTGTTGGTTTGTTCGTTTGTTGGTTTGTTCGTTTATTGGTTTGTTGGCTTTTTGGCTTGTTGGTTTGTTGGTTTGTTTGCTTGTTGGTTTGTTGGTTTGTTGGTTTGTTGGTTTGTTGGTTTGTTGGTTTGTTGGTTTGTTGGTTTGTTGGCTAGTTGGCTTGTTGGGTTGTTGGTTTGTTGGCTTGTTGGTTTGTTGGTTTGCTGGTTTCTTGGTTTGTTGGTTTGTTGGTTTGTTTGTGTGTTGGTTTGTTCGTTTGTTGGTTTGTTGGTTTAGTGGTTTGTTGGCTTGTTGGCTTGTTGGTTTGTTGTTTTCTTTGCTTGTTGGTTTGTTGGTTTGTTGGCTTGTTGGCTTGTTGGTTTGTTGGCTTGTTGTCTTGTTGGTTTGATGGTTTGTTGGTTTGTTCGTTTGTTGGTTCGTTGGTTTGTTGGTTTGTTGGCTTGTTGGCTTGTTGGTTTGTTGGGTTGTTGGTTTGTTGGTTTGTTGGTTTATTCGTTTGTTGGTTTGTTCGTTTGTTGGTTTGTTTGTTTGTTGGTTTGTTCGTTTGTTCATTTGTTGGTTTGTTGGTTTGTTCGTTTTTTGGTTTGTTGGCTTGTTGGTTTGTTCGTTTGTTGGCTTGTTGGTTTGTTGGTTTGTTGGTTTGTTGGTTTGTTGGTTTGTTGTTTTGTTGGTTTGTTGGTTTGTTGGTTTGTTGATTTGTGGGTTTGTTGGTTTGTTGGTTTGTTGGTTTGTTGGTTTGTTGGTTTGTTGGTTTGTTAGCTTGTTGGTTTGTTGGCTTGTTGGTTTGTTGGTTTGTTCGTTTGTTGGTTTGTTTGTTTGTTGGTTTATTTGTTTGTTCGTTTGTTGGTTTGTTGGTTTTTTGGCTTGTTGGTTTGTTGGTTTGTTGGTTTGTTGTTTTGTTGGTTTGTTGGTTTGTTGGCTTGTTGGTTTTTTATTTGTTAGTTTGTTGGTTTTTTGGTTGGTTGGTTTGTTCGTTTGATGGTTTGTTGGTTTGTTGGTTTGTTCGTTTGTTGGTTTGTTCGTTTGTTGGTTTGTTGGTTTGTTCGTTTGTTGGTTTGTTGGTTTGTTGATTTATTTGTTTGTTGGTTTGTTTGTTTCTTGGTTTGCTCGTTTGTTGGTTTGCGGGTTTGTTGTTTTGTTGGTTTGTTGGCTTGTTGGTTTGTTGGTTTGTTGGTTTGTTGGTTTGTCGGTTTGTTCGTTTGTTGGTTTGTTCGTTTGTTGGCTTGTTGTTTTGTTGCTTTATTGGCTTGTTGGTTTGTTGGCTTGTTAGTTTGTTGGTTTCTTGGATTGTTGGTTTGTTGTTTTGCTCGTTTGTTGGTTTGTTGGTTTGTTGGTTTGTTGGTTTGTTGGTTTGTTGGTTTGTTGGATTGTTGGTTTGTTGGTTTGCTGGTTTGTTGGTTTGTTGGTTTGTTCGTTTGTTGGCTTGTTGGTTTGTTGGTTTGTTCGATAGTTGGTTTGTTGGTTTGTTGGTTTGTTGGTTTGTTGGTTTGTTGGTTTGTTGGTTTGTTGGTTTGTTGGTTTGTTGGTTTGTGGGTTTGTTGGTTTGTTGGTTTGTTGGTTTGTTGGTTTGTTGGTTTGTTGGTTTGTTGGTTTGTTGGTTTGTTGGATTGTTGGTTTGTTGGTTTGCTGGTTTGTTGGTTTGTTGGTTTGTTCGTTTGTTGGCTTGTTGGTTTGTTGGTTTGTTCGTTAGTTGGTTTGTTGGTTTGTTGGTTTGTTCGTTTGTTGGTTTGTTGGTTTGTTGGTTTGTTGGTTTGTTGGTTTGTTGGTTTGTTGGTTTGTTGGCTTGTTGGCTTGTTGATTTGTTGGCTTGTTGGTTTGTTGGTTTGTTGGTTTCTTCGTTTGTTGGTTTGTTTGTTTGTTGGTTTGTTCGTTGGTTGGCTTGTTGTTTTGTTGAGTTGTTGGCTGGTTGGCTTGTTGGTATGTTGGTTTGTTGGCTTGTTAGCTTGTTGGCTTGTTAGTTTGTTGGTTTGTTGGTTTGTTGGCTTGTTGGTTTGTTGGTTTGTTCGTTTGTTGGCTTGTTAGTTTGTTGGTTTGTTGGTTTGTTGGTGAGTTGGTTTGTTAGTTTGTTGGTTTGTTGGTTTGTTGGTTTGTTGGTTGGTTGGTTTGTTGGTTTGTTGGTTTGTTGGTTTGTTGGCATGTTGGTTTTTTGGTTTGTTGGTTTGTTGGTTTGTTGGTTTGTTGGTATGTTGGTTTGTTGGTTTGTTCGTTTGTTGGTTTATTCTTTTGTTGGTTTGTTGGTATGTTGGTTTGTTGGCTTATTGGCTTGTTGGTTTGTTGGTTTGTTGGTTTGTTGGTTTGTTGGTTTGTTGGTTTGTTGATTTGTTGGTTTGTTGGTTTGTTCGTTTGTTCGTTTGTTGGCTTGTTGGCTTGTGAGCTTGTTGGTTTGTTGGTTTGTTGGTTTGTTGGTTTGTTGGCTTTTTGGTTTGTTGGTTAGTTGGTTTGTTGGCTTGTTGGTTTGTTGGTTTGTTGGTTCGTTGGTTTGTTTTTGTTGGTTTGTTGGTTTGTGTGTTTGTTGGTTGGTTGGCTTGTTGGTTTGTTGGTTTGTTGGCTTGTTGGTTTGTTGGTTTGTTGGTTCGTTGGTTTGTTGGTTTGTTGGTTTGTTGGTTTGTTGGTTTGTTGGTTTGTTGGTTTGTTTGTGTGTTGGTTTGTTCGTTTGTCGGTTTGTTGGTTAATTGGTTTGTTGGCTTTTTGGCTTGTTGATTTGTTGGTTTGTTTGCTTGCTGGTTTGTTGGTTTGTTGGTTTGTTGGTTTGTTGGTTTGTTAGCTTGTTGGCTTGTTGGTTTGTTGGCTTGTTGATTTGTTGGTTTGTTGGTTTGTTGGTTTGTTGGTTTGTTGGTTTGTTTGTGTGTTGGTTTGTTCGTTTGTTGGTTTGTTGGTTTAGTGGTTTGTGGGCTTGTTGGCTTGTTGGTTTGTTGGTTTGTTTGCTTGTTGGTTTCTTGGTTTGTTGGTTTGTTGGTTTGTTGGTTTGTTGGTTTGTTGGTTTGTTGGCTAGTTGGCTTGTTGGGTTGTTGGTTTGTTGGCTTGTTGGTTTGTTGGTTTGTTGGTTTCTTGGTTTGTTGGTTTGTTGGTTTGTTTGTGTGTTGGTTTGTTCGTTTGTTGGTTTGTTGGTTTAGTGGTTTGTTGGCTTGTTGGCTTGTTGGTTTGTTGTTTTCTTTGCTTGTTGGTTTGTTGGTTTGTTGGTTTGTTGGTTTGTTGGTTTGTTGGTTTGTTGGTTTGCTGGCTTGTTGGTTTGTTGGCTTGTTGTCTTGTTGGTTTGATGGTTTGTTGGTTTGTTCGTTTGTTGGTTCGTTGGTTTGTTGGTTTGTTGGCTTGTTGGCTTGTTGGTTTGTTGGGTTGTTGGTTTGTTGGTTTGTTGGTTTATTCGTTTGTTGGTTTGTTCGTTTGTTGGTTTGTTTGTTTGTTGGTTTGTTCGTTTGTTCATTTGTTGGTTTGTTGGTTTGTTCGTTTTTTGGTTTGTTAACTTGTTGGTTTGTTAGTTTGTTGGCTTGTTGGTTTGTTGGTTTGTTGGTTTGTTGGTTTGTTGGTTTGTTGTTTTGTTGGTTTGTTCGTTTGTTGGTTTGTTGGTTTGTTGATTTGTGGGTTTGTTGGTTTGTTGGTTTGTTGGTTTGTTGGTTGTTGGTTTGTTGGTTTGTTAGCTTGTTGGTTTGCTGGCTTGTTGGTTTGTTGGTTTGTTCGTTTGTTGGTTTGTTTGTTTGTTGGTTTATTTGTTTGTTCGTTTGTTGGTTTGTTGGTTTGTTGGTTTGTTGGTTTGTTGGTTTGTTGGTTTGTTGGTTTGTTGGTTTGTTGGTTTATTGGTTTGTTGGTTTGTTGGTTTGTTGGTTTTTTGGCTTGTTGGTTTATTGATTTGTTGGTTTATTGGCTTGTTGGTTTGTTGGTTTGTTGGTTTCTTGGTTTGTTCGTTTGTTGGTTTGTTGGTTTGTTGGTTTATTTGTTTGTTCGTTTGTTGGTTTGTTGGTTTGTTGGTTTGTTGGTTTGTTGTTTTGTTGGTTTGTTGGTTTGTTGGCTTGTTGGTTTTTTATTTGTTAGTTTGTTGGTTTTTTGGTTGGTTGGTTTGTTCGTTTGATGGTTTGTTGGTTTGTTGGTTTGTTCGTTTGTTGGTTTGTTCGTTTGTTGGTTTGTTGGTTTGTTCGTTTGTTGGTTTGTTGGTTTGTTGATTTATTTGTTTGTTGGTTTGTTTGTTTCTTGGTTTGTTCGTTTGTTGGTTTGCGGGTTTGTTGTTTTGTTGGTTTGTTGGCTTGTTGGTTTGTTGGTTTGTTGGTTTGTTGGTTTGTCGGTTCGTTCGTTTGTTGGTTTGTTCGTTTGTTGGCTTGTTGGTTTGTTGCTTTATTGGCTTGTTGGTTTGTTGGCTTGTTAGTTTGTTGGTTTCTTGGATTGTTGGTTTGTTGTTTTGCTCGTTTGTTGGTTTGTTGGTTTGTTGGTTTGTTGGTTTGTTGGTTTGTTGGTTTGTTGGTTTGTTGGTTTGTTGGTTTGTTGGTTTGTTGGTTTGTTGGTTTGCTGGTTTGTTGGTTTGTTGGTTTGTTCGTTTGTTGGCTTGTTGGTTTGTTGGTTTGTTCGTTAGTTGGTTTGTTGGTTTGTTCGTTTGTTCGTTTGTTGGTTTGTTGGTTTGTTGGTTTATTGGTTTGTTGGTTTGTTGGTTTGTTGGTTTGTTGGTTTGTTGGTTTGTTGGTTTGTTGGTTTGTTGGTTTGTTGGTTTGTTGGTTTGTTGGTTTGTTGGTTTGTTGGTTTGTTGGTTTGTTGGATTGTTGGTTTGTTGGTTTGTTGGTTTGATGGTTTTTTGGTTTGTTGGCTTGTTGGCTTGTTGATTTGTTGGCTTGTTGGTTTGTTGGTTTGTTGGTTTCTTCGTTTGTTGGTTTGTTTGTTTGTTGGTTTGTTCGTTGGTTGGCTTGTTGTTTTGTTGAGTTGTTGGCTGGTTGGCTTGTTGGTATGTTGGTTTGTTGGCTTGTTGGTTTGTTGGTTTGTTCGTTTGTTGGCTTGTTGGCTTGTTGGTTTGTTGGTTTGTTGGTTTGTTGGTTTGTTGGTTTGTTCGTTTGTTGGTTTGTTTGTTTGTTCGTTTGTTGGTTTGTTGGTTTGTTGGTTTGTTGGTTTTTTGGTTTGTTTGTTTGTTGATTTGTTCGTTTGTTGACTTGTTGGTTTGTTCGTTTGTTGGTTTGTTGGGGTGTTGGTTTGTTGGTTTGTTGGTTTGTTGGTTTGTTGGTTTGTTCGTTTGTTAGTTTGTTGGCTTGTTAGCTTGTTGGCTTGTTAGTTTGTTGGTTTGTTGGTTTGTTGGCTTGTTGGTTTGTTGGTTTGTTCGTTTGTTGGCTTGTTGGTTTGTTGGTTTGTTGGTTTGTTCGTTTGTTGGTGAGTTGGTTTGTTAGTTTGTTGGTTTGTTGGTTTGTTGGTTTGTTGGTTGGTTGGTTTGTTGGTTTGTTGGTTTGTTGCTTTGTTGGCATGTTGGTTTTTTGGTTTGTTGGTTTGTTGGTTTGTTGGTTTGTTGGTTTGTTGGTATGTTGGTTTGTTGGTTTGTTCGTTTGTTGGTTTGTTCGTTTGTTGGTTTGTTGGTTTGTTGGTATGTTGGTTTGTTGGTTTGTTGGCTTATTTGCTTGTTGGTTTGTTGGTTTGTTGGTTTGTTGGTTTGTTGGTTTGTTGGTTTGTTGATTTGTTGGTTTGTTGATTTGTTGGTTTGTTCGTTTGTTCGTTTGTTGGCTTGTTGGCTTGTTAGCTTGTTGGTTTGTTGGTTTGTTGGTTTGTTGGTTTGTTGGCTTTTTGGTTTGTTGGTTTGTTGGTTTGTTGGTTTGTTGGCTTGTTGGTTTGTTGGTTTGTTGGTTCGTTGGTTTGTTTTTGTTGGTTTGTTGGTTTGTGTGTTTGTTGGTTGGTTGGCTTGTTGGTTTGTTGGTTTGTTGGCTTGTTGGTTTGTTGGTTTGTTGGTTCGTTGGTTTGTTGGTTTGTTGGTTTGTTGGTTTGTTGGTTTGTTTGTGTGTTGGTTTGTTCGTTTGTTGGTTTGTTGGTTAATTGGTTTGTTGGATTTTTGGCTTGTTGATTTGTTGGTTTGTTTGCTTGCTGGTTTGTTGGTTTGTTGGTTTGTTGGTTTGTTGGTTTGTTGGTTTGTTAGCTTGTTGGCTTGTTGGTTTGTTGGCTTGTTGATTTGTTGGTTTGTTGGTTTGTTGGTTTGTTGGTTTGTTGGTTTGTTTGTGTGTTGGTTTGTTCGTTTGTTTTTTTGTTGGTTTAGTGGTTTGTTGGCTTGTTGGCTTGTTGGTTTGTTGGTTTGTTTGCTTGTTGGTTTCTTGGTTTGTTGGTTTGTTGGTTTGCTGGTTTGTTGGTTTGTTGGTTTGCTGGCTTGTTGGTTTGTTGGCTTGTTGGCTTGTTGGTTTGTTGGCTTGTTGGTTTGATGGTTTGTTGGTTTGTTCGTTTGTTGGTTCGTTGGTTTGTTGGTTTGTTGGCTTATTGGCTTGTTGGTTTGTTGGGTTGTTGGTTTGTTGGTTTGTTGGTTTATTCGTTTGTTGGTTTGTTCGTTTGTTGGTTTGTTTGTTTGTTAGTTTGTTCGTTTGTTCGTTTGTTGGTTTGTTGGTTTGTTCGTTTTTTGTTTTGTTGGCTTGTTAGCTTGTTCGTTTGTTGGCTTGTTGGTTTGTTGGTTTGTTGGTTTGTTGGTTTGTTGGTTTGTTGTTTTTTTGGTTTCTTCGTTTGTTCGTTTGTTGGTTTGTTGGTTTGTTGATTTGTTGGTTTGTTGGTTTGTTGGTTCGTTAGTTTGTTGGTTTGTTCGTTTGTTGGTTTGTTGGTTTGTTGGTTTGTTGGTTTGTTGGTTTGTTGGTTTGTTGGTTTGTTGGTTTGTTGGCTTGTTGGTTTGTTGGCTTGTTAGTTTGTTGGTTTGTTCGTTTGTTGGTTTGTTTTTTCGTTGGTTTATTTGTTTTGTTCGTTTGTTGGTTTGTTGGTTTGTTGGTTTGTTGGTTTGTTGGTTTGTTAGTTTTTTGGCTTGTTGGTTTGTTGATTTGTTGGTTTGTTGGCTTGTTGGTTTGTTGGTTTGTTCGTTTGTTGGCTTGTTGGTTTGTTGGTTTGTTGGTTTTTTGACTTGTTGGTTTGTTGGTTTGTTCGTTTGTTGGTTTGTTGGGGTGTTGGTTTGTTGGTTTGTTGGTTTGTTGGTTTGTTCGCTTGTTAGTTTGTTGGCTTGTTAGCTTGTTGGCTTGTTAGTTTGTTGGTTTGTTGGTTTGTTGGCTTGTTGGTTTGTTGGTTTGTTCGTTTGTTGGCTTGTTGGTTTGTTGGTTTGTTGGTTTGTTGGTTTGTTGGTGAGTTGGTTTGTTAGTTTGTTGGTTTGTTGGTTTGTTGGTTTGTTGGTGTGTTGGTTTGTTGGTTTGTTGGTTTGTTGGTTTGTTGGCATGTTGGTTTTTTGGTTTGTTGGTTTGTTGGTTTGTTGGTTTGTTGGTTTGTTGGTATGTTGGTTTGTTGGTTTGTTCGTTTGTTGGTTTGTTCGTTTGTTGGTTTGTTGGTTTGTTGGTATGTTGGTTTGTTGGTTTGCTGGCTTATTGGCTTGTTGGTTTGTTGGTTTGTTGGTTTGTTGGTTTGTTGGTTTGTTGGTTTGTTGATTTGTTGGTTTGTTGGTTTGTTGGTTTGTTCGTTTGTTCGTTTGTTGGCTTGTTGGCTTGTTAGCTTGTTGGTTTGTTGGTTTGTTGGTTTGTTGGTTTGTTGGCTTTTTGGTTTGTTGGTTTGTTGGTTTGTTGGTTTGTTGGCTTGTTGGTTTGTTGGTTTGTTGGTTCGTTGGTTTGTTTTTGTTGGTTTGTTGGTTTGTGTGTTTGTTGGTTGGTTGGCTTGTTGGTTTGTTGGTTTGTTGGCTTGTTGGTTTGTTGGTTTGTTGGTTCGTTGGTTTGTTGGTTTGTTGGTTTGTTGGTTTGTTGGTTTGTTGGTTTGTTGGTTTGTTTGTGTGTTGGTTTGTTCGTTTGTTGGTTTGTTGGTTAATTGGTTTGTTGGCTTTTTGGCTTGTTGATTTGTTGGTTTGTTTGCTTGCTGGTTTGTTGGTTTGTTGGTTTGTTGGTTTGTTGGTTTGTTGGTTTGTTAGCTTGTTGGCTTGTTGGTTTGTTGGCTTGTTGATTTGTTGGTTTGTTGGTTTGTTGGTTTGTTGGTTTGTTGGTTTGTTTGTGTGTTGGTTTGTTCGTTTGTTTTTTTTGTTGGTTTAGTGGTTTGTTGGCTTGTTGGCTTGTTGGTTTGTTGGTTTGTTTGCTTGTTGGTTTGTTGGTTTGTTGGTTTGTTGGTTTGCTGGTTTGTTGGTTTGTTGGTTTGCTGGCTTGTTGGTTTGTTGGCTTGTTGGCTTGTTGGTTTGTTGGCTTGTTGGTTTGATGGTTTGTTGGTTTGTTCGTTTGTTGGTTCGTTGGTTTGTTGGTTTGTTGGCTTATTGGCTTGTTGGTTTGTTGGGTTGTTGGTTTGTTGGTTTGTTGGTTTATTCGTTTGTTGGTTTGTTCGTTTGTTGGTTTGTTTGTTTGTTAGTTTGTTCGTTTGTTCGTTTGTTGGTTTGTTGGTTTGTTCGTTTTTTGTTCTGTTGGTTTGTTAGCTTGTTCGTTTGTTGGCTTGTTGGTTTGTTGGTTTGTTGGTTTGTTGGTTTGTTGGTTTGTTGTTTTTTTGGTTTCTTCGTTTGTTCGTTTGTTGGTTTGTTGGTTTGTTGATTTGTTGGTTTGTTGGTTTGTTGGTTCGTTAGTTTGTTGGTTTGTTCGTTTGTTGGTTTGTTGGTTTGTTGGTTTGTTGGTTTGTTGGTTTGTTGGTTTGTTGGTTTGTTGGCTTGTTGGTTTGTTGGCTTGTTAGTTTGTTGGTTTGTTCGTTTGTTGGTTTGTTTGTTCGTTGGTTTATTTGTTTTGTTCGTTTGTTGGTTTGTTGGTTTGTTGGTTTGTTGGTTTGTTGGTTTGTTAGTTTTTTGGCTTGTTGGTTTGTTGATTTGTTGGTTTGTTGGCTTGTTGGTTTGTTGGTTTGTTGGTTTCTTGGTTTGTTCGTTTGTTGGTTTGTTGGTTTGTTGGTTTATTTATTTGTTCGTTTGTTGGTTTGTTGGTTTGTTGGTTTGTTGGTTTGTTGGTTTGTTGGTTTGTTGGTTTGTTGGTTTGTTGGCTTGTTGGTTTTTGGTTTGTTAGTTTGTTGGTTTTTTGGTTTGTTGGTTTGTTCGTTTGATGGTTTGTTGGTTTGCTGGTTTGTTCGTTTGTTGGTTTGTTCGTTTGTTGGTTTGTTGGTTTGTTCGTTTGTTGGTTTGTTGGTTTGTTGATTTATTTGTTTGTTGGTTTGTTTGTTTCTTGGGTTGTTCGTTTGTTGGTTTGTGGGTTGGTTGTTTTGTTGGTTTGTTGGCTTGTTGGTTTGTTGGTTTGTTGGTTTGTCGGTTTGTTCGTTTGTTGGTTTGTTCGTTTGTTGGCTTGTTGGTTTGTTGGTTTATTGGCTTGTTGGTTTGTTGGCTTGTTGGTTTGTTGGTTTGTTGGTTTGCTGGTTTGTTCCTTTGTTGGTTTGTTGGTTTGTTGGTTTGTTGGTTTGTTGGTTTGTTGGTTTGTTGGTTTGTTGGTTTGTTGGTTTGTTGGTTTGTTCATTTGTTGGTTTGTTGATTTGTTGGTTTGTTGGTTTGTTGGTTTGTTGGTTTGTTGGTTTGTTGGTTTGTTGGTTTGTTGGATTGTTGGTTTGTTGGTTTGTTGGTTTGATGGTTTTTTGGTTTGCTGGCTTGTTGGTTTGTTGATTTGTTCGTTTGTTGACTTGTTGGTTTGTTGGTTTGTTCGTTTGTTGGTTTGTTGGTTTGTTGGCTTGTTGGTTTGTTGGTTTGTTCGTTCGTTAGTTTGTTGGCTTGTTAGATTGTTGGCTTTTTAGTTTGTTGGTTTGTTGGTTTGTTGGTTTGTTGGTTTGTTGGTTTGTTGGTTTGTTCATTTGTTTGTTTGTTGATTTGTTGGTTTGTTGGTTTGTTGGTTTGTTGGTTTGTTGGTTTGTTGGTTTGTTGGTTTGTTGGATTGTTGGTTTGTTGGTTTGTTGGTTTGATGGTTTTTTGGTTTGTTGGCTGGTTGGTTTGTTGATTTGTTCGTTTGTTGACTTGTTGGTTTGTTGGTTTGTTGGTTTGTTCGTTTGTTGGTTTGTTCGTTGGTTGGCTTGCTGGTTTGTTGGGTTGCTGGCTGGTTGGCTTGTTGGTTTGTTCGTTTGTTGGCTTGTTGGCTTGTTGGTTTGTTGGTTTGTTGGTTTGCTGGTTTGTTAGTTTGTTGATTTGTTGGTTTGTTTGTTTGTTCGTTTGTTGATTTCTTGGTTTGTTGGTTTGTTGGCTTGTTGGTTTGTTGGTTTATTGGTTTGTTGGTTTGTTGGTTTGTTGGTTTGTTTGTTTGTTGATTTGTTCGTTTGTTGACTTGTTGGTTTGTTGGTTTGTTCGTTTGTTGGTTTGTTGGTTTGTTGGCTTGTTGGTTTGTTGGCTTGTTCGTTTGTTAGTTTGTTGGCTTGTTAGCTTGTTGGCTTGTTAGTTTGTTGGTTTGTTGGTTTGTTGGCTTGTTGGCTTGTTGGTTTGTTGGTTTTGTTCGTTTGTTGGTTTGTTGGTTTGGTGGTTTGTTGGTTTGGTGGTTTGTAAGTTTGTTGGTTTGTTGGTTTGTTGGTTTGTTGGTTTGTTGGTTTGTTGGTTTGTTGGTTTGTTCGTTTATATGTTTGTTGGTTTGTTGGTTTGTTGGTTTGTTCGTTTGTTGGTTTGTTGGTTTGTTGGTTTGTTGGTTTGTTGGTTTATTGGCTTGTTGGCTTGTTGGTTTGTTGGTTTGTTGGTTTGTTCGTTTGTTGGTTTGTTGGTTTGTTTGTTTGTTGGCTTGTTGGCTTGTTGGTTTGTTGGTTTGTTGGCTTGTTGGTTTGTTAGTTGGTTGGTTTGTTGGTTTGTTGGCTTGTTGGTTTGTTGGTTTGTTGGTTTGTTGGTTCGTTGGTTTGTTGGTTTGTTGGTTTGTTGGTTTGTTGGTTTGTTTGTGTGTTGGTTTGTTTGTTTGTTGGTTTGTTGGTTTATTGGTTTGTTGGCTTTTTGGCTTGTTGGTTTGTTGGTTTGTTTGCTTGTTGGTTTGTTGGTTTGTTGGTTTGTTGGCTTGTTGGTTTGTTGGTTTGTTGGTTTGTTGGTTTTTTGGTTTGTTGGTTTGTTGGTTTGTTGGCTTGTTGGTTTGTTGGTTTGTTGGTTTGTTGGTTTGTTGGTTTGTTTGTTTGTTTGTTTGTTTGTTTCTTCGTTTGTTGGTTTTTTGGTTTGTTGGTTTGCTGGCTTGTTGGTTTGTTGGTTTGTTGGTTTGTTGGTTTATTGGCTTGTTGGCTTGTTGGTTTGTTGGTTTGTTGGTTTGTTCGTTTGTTGGTTTGTTGGTTTGTTTGTTTGTTGGCTTGTTGGCTTGTTGGTTTGTTGGTTTGTTGGCTTTTTGGTTTGTTAGTTGGTTGGTTTGTTGGTTTGTTGGCTTGTTGGTTTGTTGGTTTGTTGGTTTGTTGGTTCGTTGGTTTGTTGGTTTGTTGGTTTGTTGGTTTGTTGGTTTGTTTGTGTGTTGGTTTGTTTGTTTGTTGGTTTGTTGGTTTATTGGTTTGTTGGCTTTTTGGCTTGTTGGTTTGTTGGTTTGTTTGCTTGTTGGTTTGTTGGTTTGTTGGTTTGTTGGCTTGTTCGTTTGTTGGTTTGTTGGTTTGTTGGTTTTTTGGTTTGTTGGTTTGTTGGTTTGTTGGTTTGTTGGTTTGTTGGTTTGTTGGTTTGTTGGTTTGTTGGTTTGTTTGTTTGTTTGTTTGTTTGTTTCTTCGTTTGTTGGTTTTTTGGTTTGTTGGTTTGCTGGCTTGTTGGCTTGTTAATTTGTTGGTTTGTTGGCTTGTTGGTTTGTTGGTTTGTTGGTTTGTTGGTTTGTTGGCTTTTTGGTTTGTTGGTTTGTTGGTTTGTTGGTTTGTTGGCTTGTTGGTTTGTTGGTTTGTTGGTTCGTTGGTTTGTTGGTTTGTTGGTTTGTTGGTTTGTTGGTTTGTTAGCTTGTTGGTTTGTTGGTTTGTTGGTTCGTTGGTTTGTTGGTTTGTTGGTTTGTTGGTTTGTTGGTTTGTTGGTTTGTTTGTGTGTTGGTTTGTTCGTTTGTTGGTTTGTTGGTTTACTGGTTTGTTGGCTTTTTGGCTTGTTGGTTTGTTGGTTTGTTGGTTTGTTGGCTTTTTGGTTTGTTGGTTTGTTGGTTTGTTGGTTTTTTGGTTTGTTGGCTTGTTGGTTTGTTGGTTTGTTGGTTTGTTGGTTCGTTGGTTTGTTGGTTTGGTGGTTTGTTGGTTTGTGTGTTTGTTGGTTTGTTGGCTTGTTGGTTTGTTGGTTTATTGGCTTGTTGGTTTGTTGGTTTGTTGGTTCGTTGGTTTGTTGGTTTGTTGGTTTGTTGGTTTGTTGGTTTGTTTGTGTGTTGGTTTGTTCGTTTGTTGGTTTGTTGGTTTAGTGGTTTGTTGGCTTGTTGGCTTGTTGGTTTGTTAGTTTATTTGCTTGTTGGTTTGTTGGTTTGTTGGTTTGTTGGTTTGTTGGTTTGTTGGTTTGCTGGCTTGTTGGTTTGTTGGCTTGTTGGCTTGTTGGTTTGTTGGCTTGTCGACTTGTTGGTTTGATGGTTTGTTGGTTTGTTCGTTTGTTGGTTCGTTGATTTGTTGGTTTGTTGGGTTGTTGGCTTGTTGGTTTGTTGGGTTGTTGGTTTGTTGGTTTGTTGGTTTGTTCGTTTGTTCGTTTGTTGGTTTGTTGGTTTGTTCGTTTTTTGGTTTGTTGGCTTGTTGGTTTGTTCGTTTGTTGGCTTGTTGGTTTGTTGGTTTGTTGGTTTGTTGGTTTGTTGGTTTGTTGGTTTGTTGGCTTGTTGGCTTGTTGGTTTGTTGGCTTGTTGGTTTATTGGTTTGTTGGTTTGTTGGTTTGTTGGTTTGTTTGTGTGTTGGTTTGTTCGTTTGTTAGTTTGTTGGTTTAGTGGTTTGTTGGTTTGTTGGTTTGTTCGTTTGTTGGTTTGTTTGTTTGTTGGTTTGTTGGCTTGTTGGTTTGTTGGTTTGTTGGCTTGTTGGTTTGTTGGTTTGTTGGTTTGTTTGTGTATTGGTTTGTTCGTTTGTTGGTTTGTTGGTTTATTGGTTTGTTGGCTTTTTGGCTTGTTGGTTTGTTGGTTTGTTTGCTTGTTAGTTTGTTGGTTTGTTGGTTTGTTGGTTTGTTGGTTTGTTGGTTTGTTGGTTTGTTGGTTTGTTGGCTTGTTGGCTTATTGGTTTGTTGGCTTGTTGGTTTGTTGGTTTGTTGGTTTGTTGGTTTGTTGGTCTGTTTGTGTGTTGGTTTGTTCGTTTGTTGGTTTGTAGGTTTAGTGGTTTGCTGGCTTGTTGGCTTGTTGGTTTGTTGGTTTGTTTGCTTGTTGGTTTGTTGGTTTGTTGGTTTGTTGGTTTGTTGGTTTGTTGGTTTGCTGGCTTGTTGGTTTGTTAGCTTGTTGGCTTGTTGGTTTGTTGGCTTGTTGACTTGTTGGTTTGATGGTTTATTGGTTTGTTCGTTTGTTGGTTCGTTGGTTTGTTGGTTTGTTGGCTTGTTGGCTTGTTGGTTTGTTGGGTTGTTGGTTTGTTGGTTTGTTGGTTTGTTCGTTTGTTCGTTTGTTGGTTTGTAGGTTTGTTCGTTTTTTGGTTTGTTGGCTTGTTGGTTTGTTCGTTTGTTGGCTTGTTGGTTTGTTGGTTTGTTGGTTTGTTGGTTTGTTGGTTTGTTGGTTTGTTGGTTTGTTGGCTTGTTGGCTTGTTGGTTTGTTGGCTTGTTGGTTTGTTGGTTTGTTGGTTTGTTGGTTTGTTGGTTTGTTGGTTTGTTTGTGTGTTGGTTTGTTCGTTTGTTGGTTTGTTGGTTTAGTGGTTTGTTGGTTTGTGTGCTTGTTGGTTTGTTGGTTCGTTGGTTTGTTGGTTTGTTGGTTTGTTGGTTTGTGTGTTTGCTGGTTTGTTGGCTTGTTGGCTTGTTGGTTTGTTGGTTTGTTGGCTTGTTGGTTTGTTGGTTTGTTGGTTCGTTGGTTTGTTGGTTTGTTGGTTTGTTGGTTTATTTGTGTGTTGGTTTGTTCGTTTGTTGGTTTGTTGGTTTATTGGTTTGTTGGCTTTTTGGCTTGTTGGTTTGTTGGTTTGTTTGCTTGTTAGTTTGTTGGTTTGTTGGTTTGTTGGTTTGTTGGTTTGTTGGTTTGTTGGTTTGTTGGTTTGTTGGTTTGTTGGTTTGTTGGTTTGTTGGTTTGTTGGTTTGCTGGCTTGTTGGTTTGTTGGCTTGTTGGCTTGTTGGTTTGTTGGCTTGTTGGCTTGTTGGTTTGATGGTTTGTTGGTTTGTTCGTTTGTTGGTTCGTTGGTTTGTTGATTTGTTAACTTGTTGGCTTGTTGGATTGTTGGGTTGGTGGTTTGTTGGTTTGTTGGTTTATTCGTTTGTTGGTTTGTTTGTTTGTTAGTTTGTTCGTTTGTTCGTTTGTTGGTTTGTTGGTTTGTTCGTTTTTTGGTTTGTTGGCTTGTTGGTTTGTTCGTTTGTTGGCTTGATGGTTTGTTGGTTTGTTGGTTTGTTGGTTTGTTGGTTTGTTGGTTTGTTGTTTTGTTGGCTTTTTGGTTTGTTGGTTTGTTGGTTTGTTGGCTTGTTGGTTTGTTGGTTTGTTGGTTCGTTGGTTTGTTGGTTTGTTGGTTTGTTGGTTTGTAAGTTTGTTGGTTTGTTGGCTTGTTGGTTTGTTAGTTTGTTGGCTTGTTGATTTGTTGGTTTATTGGTTCGTTGGTTTGTTGGTTTGTTGGTTTGTTGGTTTGTTTGTGTGTTGGTTTGTTCGTTTGTTGGTTTGTTGGTTTGTTGGTTTGTTGGCTTTTTGCCTTGTTGGTTTGTTGGTTTGTTTGCTTGTTGGTTTGTTGGTTTGTTGGTTTGTTGGTTTGTTGGTTTGTTGGTTTGTTGGTTTGTTGGTTTGTTGGCTTGTTGGCTTGTTGGTTTGTTGGCTTGTTGGTTTATTGGTTTGTGGGTTTGTTGGTTTGTTGGTTTGTTTGTTTGTTGATTTGTTCGTTTGTTGACTTGTAGGTTTGTTAGTTTGTTCGTTTGTTGGTTTGTTGGTTTGTTGGTTTGTTGGTTTGTTGGTTTGTTGGTTTGTTGGTTTGTTGGTTTGTTCGTTTGTTAGTTTGTTGGCTTGTTAGCTTGTTGGCTTGTTAGTTTGTTGGTTTGTTGGTTTATTGGCTTGTTGGTTTGTTGGTTTGTTCATTTGTTGGTTTGTTCATTTGTTGGCGTGTTGGTTTGTTGGTTTGTTGGTTTGTTGGTTTGTTGGTGAGTTGGTTTGTTAGTTTGTTGGTGAGTTGGTTTGTTAATTTGTTGGTTGGTTGGTTTGTTGGTTTGTTGGTTTGTTGGTTTGTTGGCATGTTGGTTTGTTGGTTTGTTGGTTTGTTGGTTTGTTGGTTTGTTGGTTTGTTGGTTTGTTGGTTTGTTGGTATGTTGGTTTCTTGGTTTGTTCGTTTGTTGGTTTGTTGGTTTGTTGGCTTGTTGGTTTGTTGGTTTGTTGGCTTGTTGGCTTGTTGGTTTGTTGGTTTGTTGGTTTGTTGGTTTGTTGGTTTGTTGGTTTGTTGGTTTGTTGGTTTGTTGGTTTGTTCGTTTGTTCGTTTATTGGCTTGTTGGCTTGTTAGCTTGTTGGTTTGTTGGTTTGTTGGTTTGTTGGTTTGTTGGTTTGTTGGCTTTTTGGTTTGTTGGTTTGTTGGTTTGTTGGCTTGTTGGTTTGGTTTGTTGGTTCGTTGGTTTGTTGGTTTGTTGGTTTGTTGGTTTGTGTGTTTGTTGGTTTGTTGGCTTGTTGGCTTGTTGGTTTGTTAGTTTGTTGGATTCTTGGTTTGTTGGTTTGTTGGTTCGTTGGTTCGTAGGTTTGTTGGTTTGTTGGTTTGTTGGTTTGTTTGTGTGTTGGTTTGTTCGTTTGTTGGTTTGTTGGTTTATTGGTTTGTTGGGTTTTTGGCTTGTTGGTTTGTTGGTTTGTTTGCTTGTTGGTTTGTTGGTTTGTTGGTTTGTTGGTTTGTTGGTTTGTTGGTTTGTTGGTTTGTTGGTTTGTTGGTTTGTTGGCTTGTTGGCTTGTTGGCTTGTTGGTTTGTTGGCTTGTTGGTTTGTTGGTTTGTTGGTTTATTTGTGTGTTGGTTTGTTCGTTTGTTGGTTTGTTGGTTTAGTGGTTTGTTGGCTGGTTGGCTTGTTGGTTTTTTGGTTTGTTTGCTTGTTGGTTTGTTGGTTTGTTGGCTTGTTGGTTTGTTGGTTTGTTGGTTTGCTGGCTTGTTGGTTTTTTGGCTTGTTGGCTTGTTGGTTTGTTGGCTTGTTGGTTTGTTGGTTTGATGGTTTGTTGGTTTGTCCGTTTGTTGGTTCGTTGGTTTGTTGGTTTGTTGGCTTGTTGTCTTGTTGGTTTGTTGGGTTGGTGGTTTGTTGGTTTGTTGATTTATTCGTTTGTTGGTTTGTTCGTTTGTTCGTTTGTTTGTTTGTTAGTTTGTTCGTTTGTTCGTTTGTTGGTTTGTTGGTTTGTTCGTTTTTTGTTTTGTTGGCTTGTTGGTTTGTTCGTTTGTTGGCTTTTTGGTTTGTTGATTTGTTGGTTTGTTGTTTTGTTGGTTTGTTCGTTTTTTCGTTTGTTGGTTTGTTGGTTTGTTGATTTGTTGGTTTGTTGGTTTGTTGGTTCGTTGGTTTATTGGTTTGTTCGTTTGTTGGTTTGTTCGTTTGTTGGTTTGTTGGTTTGTTGGTTTGTTGGTTTGTTGGTTTGTTGGTTTGTTGGTTTGTTGGTTTATTTGTTTGTCCGTTTGTTGGTTTGTTGGTTTGTTGGTTTGTTGGTTTGTTGGTTTGTTGGTTTGTTGGTTTGTTGGCTTGTTGGTTTTTGGTTTGTTAGTTTGTTGGTTTTTTGGTTTGTTGGTTTGTTCGTTTGATGGTTTGTTGGTTTGTTGGTTTGTTCGTTTGTTGGTTTGTTCGTTTGTTGGTTTGTTGGTTTGTTCATTTGTTGGTTTGTTGGTTTGTTGATTTATTTGTTTGTTGGTTTGTTTGTTTCTTGGTTAGTTCGTTTGGTGGTTTGCGGGTTTGTTGTTTTGTTAGTTTGTTGGCTTGTTGGTTTGTTGGTTTATTGGTTTGTCGGTTTGTTCGTTTGTTGGTTTGTTCGTTTGTTGGCTTGTTGGTTTGTTGGTTTATTGGCTTGTTGGTTTGTTGGCTTGTTGGTTTGTTGGTTTGTTGGTTTGTTGGTTTGTTGGTTTGTTGGTTTGTTGACTTGTTTGTTTGTTGGTTTGTTCGCTTGTTGGTTTGTTGGTTTGTTGGTTTGTTGGTTTGTTGGTTTGTTCGTTTGTTAGTTTGTTGGCTTGTTAGCTTGTTGGCTTGTTAGTTTGTTGGTTTGTTGGTTTGTTGGCTTGTTGGTTTGTTGGTTTGTTCGTTTGTTGGCTTGTTGGTTTGTTGGTTTGTTGGTTTGTTGGTTTGGTGGTGAGTTGGTTTGTTAGTTTGTTGGTTTGTTGGTTTGTTGGTTTGTTGGTTGGTTGGTTTGTTGGTTTGTTGGTTTGTTGGTTTGTTGGTTTGTTGGCATGTTGGTTTGTTGGTTTGTTGGTTTGTTGATTTGTTGGTTTGTTGGTTTGTTGGTATGTTGGTTTGTTAGTTTGTTCGTTTGTTGGTTTGTTGGTTTGTTGGCTTGTTGGTTTGTTGGTTTGTTGGCTTGTTGGCTTGTTGGTTTGTTGGTTTGTTGGTTTGTTGGTTTGTTAATTTGTTTGTTTGTTGGTTTGTTGGTTTGTTGGTTTGTTCGTTTGTTCGTTTGTTGGCTTGTTGGCTTGTTAGCTTGTTGGTTTGTTGGTTTGTTGGTTTGTTGGTTTGTTGGCTTTTTGGTTTGTTGGTTTGTTGGTTTGTTGGTTCGTTGGTTTGTTGGTTTGTTGGTTGTTGGTTTGTTGGCTTGTTAGCTTGTTGGTTTGTTAGTTTGTTGGCTTGTTGGTTTGTTGGTTTGTTGGTTCGTTGGTTTGTTGGTTTGTTGGTTTGTTGGTTTGTTGGTTTGTTTGTGTGTTGGTTTGTTCGTTTGTTGGTTTGTTGGTTTATTGGTTTGTTGGCTTTTTTGATTGTTGGTTTGTTGGTGTGTTTGCTTGTTGGTTTGTTGGTTTGTTGGTTTGTTGGTTTGTTGGTTTGTTGGTTTGTTGGCTTGTTGGCTTGTTGGTTTGTTGGCTTGTTGGTTTGTTGGTTTGTTGGTTTGTTGGTTTGTTGGTTTGTTTGTGTGTTGGTTTGTTCGTTTGTTGGTTTGTTGGTTAAGTGGTTTGTTGGTTTGTTGGCTTGTTGGTTTGTTGGTTTGTTTGCTTGTTGGTTTGTTGGTTTGTTGGTTTGTTGGTTTGTTGGTTTGTTCGTTTGCTGGCTTGTTGGTTTGTTGGCTTGTTGGCTTGTTGGTTTGTTGGCTTGTTGGCTTGTTGGTTTGATGGTTTGTTGGTTTGTTCGTTTGTTGGTTCGTTGGTTTGTTGGTTTGTTGGCTTGTTGGCTTGTTGGTTTGTTGGGTTGGTGGTTTGTTGGTTTGTTGGTTTATTCGTCTGTTGCTTTGTTCGGTTGTTGGTTTATTTGTTTGTTAGTTTGTTTGTTTGTTCGTTTGTTGGTTTGTTGGTTTGTTCGTTTTTTGGTTTGTTGGCTTGTTGGTTTGTTCGTTTGTTGGCTTGTTGGTTTGTTGGTTTGTTGGTTTGTTGGTTTGTTGGTTTGTTGGTTTGTTGTTTTGTTGGTTTGTTCGTTTGTTCGTTTGTTGGTTTGTTGGTTGGTTCGTTTTTTGGTTTGTTGGTTTGTTGGTTTGTTCGTTTGTTGGCTTTTTGGTTTGTTGATTTGTTGGTTTGTTGTTTTGTTGGTTTGTTCGTTTGTTCGTTTGTTGGTTTGTTGGTTTGTTGATTTGTTGGTTTGTTGGTTTGTTGGTTCGTTGGTTTATTGGTTTGTTCGTTTGTTGGTTTGTTGGTTTGTTGGTTTGTTGGTTTGTTGGTTTGTTGGTTTGTTGGTTTGTTGGTTTGTTGGTTTGTTGGCTTGTTGGTTTGTTGGTTTGTTGGTTTGTTGGTTTGTTCGTTTGTTGGTTTGTTTGTTTGTTGGTTTATTTGTTTGTTGGTTTGTTGGTTTGTCGGTTTGTTGGTTTGTTGGTTTGTTGGTTTTTTGGCTTGTTGGTTTGTTGATTTGTTGGTTTGTTGGCTTGTTGGTTTGTTGGTTTGTTGGTTTCTTGGTTTGTTCGTTTGTTGGTTTGTTGGTTTGTTGGTTTATTTGTTTGTCCGTTTGTTGGTTTGTTGGTTTGTTGGTTTGTTGGTTTGTTGGTTTGTTGGTTTGTTGGTTTGTTGGTTTGTTGGCTTGTTGGTTTTTGGTTTGTTAGTTTGTTGGTTTTTTGGTTTGTTGGTTTGTTCGTTTGATGGTTTGTTGGTTTGATGGTTTGTTCGTTAGTTGGTTTGTTCGTTTGTTGGTTTGTTGGTTTGTTCATTTGTTGGTTTGTTGGTTTGTTGATTTATTTGTTTGTTGGTTTGTTTGTTTCTTGGTTAGTTCGTTTGGTGGTTTGCGGGTTTGTTGTTTTGTTAGTTTGTTGGCTTGTTGGTTTGTTGGTTTATTGGTTTGTCGGTTTTTTCGTTTGTTGGTTTGTTCGTTTGTTGGCTTGTTGGTTTGTTGGTTTATTGGCTTGTTGGTTTGTTGGCTTGTTGGTTTGTTGGTTTGTTGGTTTGTTGGTTTGTTGGTTTGTTGGTTTGTTGACTTGTTGGTTTGTTGGTTTGTTCGCTTGTTGGTTTGTTGGTTTGTTGGTTTGTTGGTTTGTTGGTTTGTTCGTTTGTTAGTTTGTTGGCTTGTTAGCTTGTTGGCTTGTTAGTTTGTTGGTTTGTTGGTTTGTTGGCTTGTTGGTTTGTTGGTTTGTTCGTTTGTTGGCTTGTTGGTTTGTTGGTTTGTTGGTTTGTTGGTTTGGTGGTGAGTTGGTTTGTTAGTTTGTTGGTTTGTTGGTTTGTTGGTTTGTTGGTTGGTTGGTTTGTTGGTTTGTTGGTTTGTTGGTTTGTTGGTTTGTTGGCATGTTGGTTTGTTTGTTTGTTGGTTTGTTGATTTGTTGGTTTGTTGGTTTGTTGGTATGTTGGTTTGTTAGTTTGTTCGTTTGTTGGTTTGTTGGTTTGTTGGCTTGTTGGTTTGTTGGTTTGTTGGCTTGTTGGCTTGTTGGTTTGTTGGTTTGTTGGTTTGTTGGTTTTTTAATTTGTTGGTTTGTTGGTTTGTTGGTTTGTTGGTTTGTTCGTTTGTTCGTTTGTTGGCTTGTTGGCTTGTTAGCTTGTTGGTTTGTTGGTTTGTTGGTTTGTTGGTTTGTTGGTTTGTTGGCTTTTTGGTTTGTTGGTTTGTTGGTTTGTTGGTTCGTTGGTTTGTTGGTTTGTTGGTTTGTTGGTTTGTGTGTTTGTTGGTTTGTTGGCTTGTTGGCTTGTTGGTTTGTTAGTTTGTTGGCTTGTTGGTTTGTTGGTTTGTTGGTTCGTTGGTTTGTTGGTTTGTTGGTTTGTTGGTTTGTTTGTGTGTTGGTTTGTTCGTTTGTTGGTTTGTTGGTTTGTTGGTTTGTTGGCTTTTTGGATTGTTGGTTTGTTGGTTTGTTTGCTTGTTGGTTTGTTGGTTTGTTGGTTTGTTGGTTTGTTGGTTTGTTGGTTTGTTGGCTTGTTGGCTTGTTGGTTTGTTGGCTTGTTGGTTTGTTGGTTTGTTGGTTTGTTGGTTTGTTGGTTTGTTTGTGTGTTGGTTTGTTCGTTTGTTGGTTTGTTGGTTTAGTGGTTTGTTGGTTTGTTGGCTTGTTGGTTTGTTGGTTTGTTTGCTTGTTGGTTTGTTGGTTTGTTGGTTTGTTGGTTTGTTGGTTTGTTCGTTTGCTGGCTTGTTGGTTTGTTGGCTTGTTGGCTTGTTGGTTTGTTGGCTTGTTGGCTTGTTGGTTTGATGGTTTGTTGGTTTGTTCGTTTGTTGGTTCGTTGGTTTGTTGGTTTGTTGGCTTGTTGGCTTGTTGGTTTGTTGGGTTGGTTTGTTGGTTTATTCGTCTGTTGCTTTGTTCGGTTGTTGGTTTATTTGTTTGTTAGTTTGTTTGTTTGTTCGTTTGTTGGTTTGTTGGTTTGTTCGTTTTTTGGTTTGTTGGCTTGTTGGTTTGTTCGTTTGTTGGCTTGTTGGTTTGTTGGTTTGTTGGTTTGTTGGTTTGTTGGTTTGTTGTTTTGTTGGTTTGTTCGTTTGTTCGTTTGTTGGTTTGTTGGTTTGTTGATTTGTTGGTTTGTTGGTTTGTTGGTTCGTTGGTTTGTTCGTTTGTTCGTCTGTTGGTTTGTTGGTTTGTTGATTTGTTGGTTTGTTGGTTTGTTGGTTCGTTGGTTTGTTGGTTTGTTCGTTTGTTGGTTTGTTGGCTTGTCGGTTTGTTGGTTTGTTGGTTTTTTAGCTTGTTGGTTTGTTGATTTGTTGGTTTGTTGGCTTGTTGGTTTGTTGGTTTGTTGGTTTTTTGGTTTGTTCGTTTGTTGGTTTGTTGGTTTGTTGGTTTATTTGTTTGTCCGTTTGTTGGTTTGTTGGTTTGTTGGTTTGTTGGTTTGTTGGTTTGTTGGTTTGTTGGTTTGTTGGTCTGTTGGCTTGTTGGTTTTTGGTTTGTTAGTTTGTTGGTTTGTTGGTTTGTTCGTTTGATGGTTTGTTGGTTTGTTGGTTTGTTCGTTTGTTGGTTTGTTCGTTTGTTAGTTTGTTGGTTTGTTCGTTTGTTGGTTTGTTGGTTTGTTGATTTATTTGTTTGTTGGTTTGTTAGTTTCTTGGTTTGTTCGTTTGTTGTTTTGCGGGTTTGTTGTTTTGTTGGTTTGTTGGTTTGTTGGTTTGTTGGTTTGTTCATTTGTTGGTTTGTTCATTTGTTGGCTTGTTGGTTTGTTGGTTTGTTGGTTTGTTGGTTTGTTGGTTTGTTGGTGAGTTGGTTTGTTAGTTTGTTGGTTTGTTGGTTTGTTAATTTGTTGGTTGGTTGGTTTGTTGGTTTGTTGGTTTGTTGGTTTGTTGGCATGTTGGTTTGTTGGTTTGTTGGTTTGTTGGTTTGTTGGTTTGTTGGTTTTTTGGTTTGTTGGTTTGTTGGTTTGTTGGTTTGTTGGTATGTTGGTTTCTTGGTTTGTTCGTTTGTTGGTTTGTTGGTTTGTTGGCATGTTGGTTTGTTGGTTTGTTGGTTTGTTGGTTTGTTGGTTTGTTGGTTTGATGGTATGTTGGTTTCTTGGTTTGTTCGTTTGTTGGTTTGTTGGTTTGTTGGCTTGTTGGTTTGTTGGTTTGTTGGTTTGTTGGTTTGTTGGTTTGTTGGCTTTTTGGTTTGTTGGTTTGTTGGTTTCTTGGTTTGTTCGTTTGTTGGTTTGTTGGTTTGTTGGCTTGTTGGTTTGTTGGTTTGTTGGTTTGTTCATTTGTTGGTTTGTTCATTTGTTGGCTTGTTGGTTTGTTGGTTTGTTGGTTTGTTGGTTTGTTGGTGAGTTGGTGAGTTGGTTTGTTAGTTTGTTGGTTTGTTGGTTTGTTAATTTGTTGGTTGGTTGGTTTGTTGGTTTGTTGGTTTGTTGGTTTGTTGGTATGTTGGTTTCTTGGTTTGTTCGTTTGTTGGTTTGTTGGTTTGTTGGCATGTTGGTTTGTTGGTTTGTTGGTTTGTTGGTTTGTTGGTTTGTTGGTTTGATGGTATGTTGGTTTCTTGGTTTGTTCGTTTGTTGGTTTGTTGGTTTGTTGGCTTGTTGGTTTGTTGGTTTGTTGGTTTGTTCATTTGTTGGTTTGTTCATTTGTTGGCTTGTTGGTTTGTTGGTTTGTTGGTTTGTTGGTTTGTTGGTGAGTTGGTTTGTTAGTTTGTTGGTTTGTTGGTTTGTTAATTTGTTGGTTGGTTGGTTTGTTGGTTTGTTGGTTTGTTGGTTTGTTGGCATGTTGGTTTGTTGGTTTGTTGGTTTGTTGGTTTGTTGGTTTGTTGGTTTGTTGGTTTGTTGGTTTGTTGGTTTGTTGGTTTGGTGGTTTGTTGGTATGTTGGTTTCCTGGTTTGTTCGTTTGTTGGTTTGTTGGTTTGTTGGCTTGTTGGTTTGTTGGTTTGTTGGTTTGTTGGTTTGTTGGTTTGTTGGTTTGATGGTATGTTGGTTTCTTGGTTTGTTCGTTTGTTGGTTTGTTGGTTTGTTGGCTTGTTGGTTTGTTGGTTTGTTCGTTTGCTGGCTTGTTGGTTTGTTGGCTTGTTGGCTTGTTGGTTTGTTGGCTTGTTGGCTTGTTGGTTTGATGGTTTGTTGGTTTGTTCGTTTGTTGGTTCGTTGGTTTGTTGGTTTGTTGGCTTGTTGGCTTGTTGGTTTGTTGGGTTGGTTTGTTGGTTTATTCGTCTGTTGCTTTGTTCGGTTGTTGGTTTATTTGTTTGTTAGTTTGTTTGTTTGTTCGTTTGTTGGTTTGTTGGTTTGTTCGTTTTTTGGTTTGTTGGCTTGTTGGTTTGTTCGTTTGTTGGCTTGTTGGTTTGTTGGTTTGTTGGTTTGTTTGTTTGTTGGTTTGTTGGTTTGTTGTTTTGTTGGTTTGTTCGTTTGTTCGTTTGTTGGTTTGTTGGTTTGTTGATTTGTTGGTTTGTTGGTTTGTTGGTTCGTTGGTTTGTTGGTTTGTTCGTCTGTTGGTTTGTTGGTTTGTTGATTTGTTGGTTTGTTGGTTTGTTGGTTCGTTGGTTTGTTGGTTTGTTCGTTTGTTGGTTTGTTGGCTTGTCGGTTTGTTGGTTTGTTGGTTTTTTAGCTTGTTGGTTTGTTGATTTGTTGGTTTGTTGGTTTGTTGGCTTGTTGGTTTGTTGGGTTGTTGGTTTTTTGGTTTGTTCGTTTGTTGGTTTGTTGGTTTGTTGGTTTATTTGTTTGTCCGTTTGTTGGTTTGTTGGTTTGTTGGTTTGTTGGTTTGTTGGTTTGTTGGTTTGTTGGTTTGTTGGTCTGTTGGCTTGTTGGTTTTTGGTTTGTTAGTTTGTTGGTTTGTTGGTTTGTTCGTTTGATGGTTTGTTGGTTTGTTGGTTTGTTCGTTTGTTGGTTTGTTCGTTTGTTAGTTTGTTGGTTTGTTCGTTTGTTGGTTTGTTGGTTTGTTGATTTATTTGTTTGTTGGTTTGTTAGTTTCTTGGTTTGTTCGTTTGTTGGTTTGCGGGTTTGTTGTTTTGTTGGTTTGTTGGCTTGTTGGTTTGTTGGTTTGTTGGTTTGTTCATTTGTTGGTTTGTTCATTTGTTGGCTTGTTGGTTTGTTGGTTTGTTGGTTTGTTGGTTTGTTGGTGAGTTGGTTTGTTAGTTTGTTGGTTTGTTGGTTTGTTAATTTGTTGGTTGGTTGGTTTG
Organism: Atherix ibis; assembly: GCA_958298945.1. NCBI lineage: Eukaryota > Metazoa > Arthropoda > Insecta > Diptera > Athericidae > Atherix > Atherix ibis. The sequence goes on from OY282608.1 coordinate 2,703,121, forward strand.
TTGGATTGTTGGTTTGTGGTTTGTTGGTTTGATGGTTTTTTGGTTTGTTGGCTTGTTGGCTTGTTAATTTGTTGGCTTGTTGGTTTGTTGGTTTGTTGGTTTCTTCGTTTGTTGGTTTGTTTGTTTGTTGGTTTGTTCGTTGGTTGGCTTGTTGGTTTGTTCGTTTGGTGGCTTGTTGGTGTGTTGGTTTCTTCGTTTGTTGGTTTGTTGGTTTGTTGGTTTGTTGGTTTGTTCGTTTGTTGGTTTGTTGGTTTGTTGGTTTGTTGGGTTGTTGGTTTCTTGGTTTGTTCGTTTGTTGGTTTGTTGGTTTGTTGGCTTGTTGGTTTGTTGGTTTGTTGGTTTGTTGGTTTGTTGGTTTGTTGGTTTGTTGGCTTTTTGGTTTGTTGGTTTGTTGGTTTGTTGGCTTGTTGGTTTGGTTTCTTGGTTCGTTGGTTTGTTGGTTTGTTGGTTTGTTGGTTTGTTGGTTTGTGTGTTTGTTGGTTTGTTGGCTTGTTGGCTTGTTGGTTTGTTAGTTTGTTGGCTTGTTGGTTTGTTGGTTTGTTGGTTCGTTGGTTCGTAGGTTTGTTGGTTTGTTGGTTTCTTGGTTTGTTTGTGTGTTGGTTTGTTCGTTTGTTGGTTTGTTGGTTTATTGGTTTGTTGGTTTTTTGGCTTGTTGGTTTGTTGGTTTGTTTGCTTGTTGGTTTGTTGGTTTGTTGGTTTGTTGGTTTGTTGGTTTGTTGGTTTGTTGGTTTGTTGGTTTGTTGGCTTGTTGGCTTGTTAGCTTGTTGGTTTGTTGGCTTGTTGATTTGTTGGTTTGTTGGTTTGTTTGTGTGTTGGTTTGTTCGTTTGTTGGTTTGTTGGTTTAGTGGTTTGTTGGTTGGTTTAGTGGTTTGTTGGCTTGTTGGCTTGTTGGTTTGTTGGTTTGTTTGCTTGTTGGTTTGTTGGTTTGTTGGCTTGTTGGTTTGTTGGTTTGTTGGTTTGCTGGCTTGTTGGTTTTTTGGCTTGTTGGCTTGTTGGTTTGTTGGCTTGTTGGTTTGTTGGTTTGATGGTTTGTTGGTTTGTCCGTTTGTTGGTTCGTTGGTTTGTTGGTTTGTTGGCTTGTTGGCTTGTTGGTTTGTTGGGTTGGTGGTTTGTTGGTTTGTTGATTTATTCGTTTGTTGGTTTGTTCGTTTGTTCGTTTGTTTGTTTGTTAGTTTGTTCGTTTGTTCGTTTTTTGGTTTGTTGGTTTGTTCGTTTTTTGGTTTGTTGGCTTGTTGGTTTGTTCGTTTGTTGGCTTGTTGGTTTGTTGATTTGTTGGTTTGTTTTTTTGTTGGTTTGTTCGTTTGTTCGTTTGTTGGTTTGTTGGTTTGTTGATTTGTTGGTTTGTTGGTTTGTTGGTTCGTTGGTTTATTGGTTTGTTCGTTTGTTGGTTTGTTGGTTTGTTGGTTTGTTGGTTTGTTGGTTTGTTGGTTTGTTGGTTTGTTGGTTTGTTGGTTTGTTGGTTTGTTGGCTTGTTGGTTTGTTGGTTTGTTGGTTTGTTGGTTTGTTCGTTTGTTGGTTTGTTTGTTTGTTGGTTTATTTGTTTGTTGGTTTGTTGGTTTGTTGGTTTGTTGGTTTGTTGGTTTCTTGGTTTGTTCGTTTGTTGGTTTGTTGGTTTGTTGGTTTATTTGTTTGTCCGTTTGTTGGTTTGTTGGTTTGTTGGTTTGTTTGTTTGTTGGTTTGTTGGTTTGTTGGTTTGTTGGTCTGTTGGCTTGTTGGTTTTTGGTTTGTTAGTTTGTTGGTTTGTTGGTTTGTTCGTTTGATGGTTTGTTGGTTTGTTGGTTTGTTCGTTTGTTGGTTTGTTCGTTTGTTAGTTTGTTGGTTTGTTCGTTTGTTGGTTTGTTGGTTTGTTGATTTATTTGTTTGTTGGTTTGTTTGTTTCTTGGTTTGTTCGTTTGGTGGTTTGCGGGTTTGTTGTTTTGTTGGTTTGTTGGCTTGTTGGTTTGTGGTTTATTGGTTTGTCGGTTTGTTCGTTTGTTGGTTTGTTCGTTTGTTGGCTTGTTGGTTTGTTGGTTTGCTGGTTTTTTGGTTTGTTGGTTTGTTCGTTTGGTGGCTTGTTGGTGTGTTGGTTTCTTCGTTTGTTGGTTTGTTGGTTTGTTGGTTTGTTGGTTTGTTCGTTTGTTGGTTTGTTGGTTTGTTGGTTTGTTGGGTTGTTGGTTTGTTGGTTTGTTGGTTTGTTGGTTTGTTGGTTTGTTGGCTTGTTGGTTTGTTGGTTTGTTGGATTGTTGGTTTGTGGTTTGTTGGTTTGATGGTTTTTTGGTTTGTTGGCTTGTTGGCTTGTTGATTTGTTGGCTTGTTGGTTTGTTGGTTTGTTGGTTTCTTCGTTTGTTGGTTTGTTTGTTTGTTGGTTTGTTCGTTGGTTGGCTTGTTGGTTTGTTGGGTTGCTGGCTGTTTGGCTTGTTGGTATGTTGGTTTGTTGGCTTGTTGGTTTGTTGGTTTGTTCGTTTGTTGGCTTGTTGGCTTGTTGGTTTGTTGGTTTGTTGGTTTGTTGGTTTGTTGGTTTGTTGGTTTGTTGGTTTGTTGGTCTGTTGGCTTGTTGGTTTTTGGTTTGTTAGTTTGTTGGTTTGTTGGTTTGTTCGTTTGATGGTTTGTTGGTTTGTTGGTTTGTTCGTTTGTTGGTTTGTTCGTTTGTTAGTTTGTTGGTTTGTTCGTTTGTTGGTTTGTTGGTTTGTTGATTTATTTGTTTGTTGGTTTGTTAGTTTCTTGGTTTGTTCGTTTGTTGGTTTGCGGGTTTGTTGTTTTGTTGGTTTGTTGGCTTGTTGGTTTGTTGGTTTGTTGGTTTGTTCATTTGTTGGTTTGTTCATTTGTTGGCTTGTTGGTTTGTTGGTTTGTTGGTTTGTTGGTTTGTTGGTGAGTTGGTTTGTTAGTTTGTTGGTTTGTTGGTTTGTTAATTTGTTGGTTGGTTGGTTTGTTGGATTGTTGGTTTGTGGTTTGTTGGTTTGATGGTTTTTTGGTTTGTTGGCTTGTTGGCTTGTTAATTTGTTGGCTTGTTGGTTTGTTGGTTTGTTGGTTTCTTCGTTTGTTGGTTTGTTTGTTTGTTGGTTTGTTCGTTGGTTGGCTTGTTGGTTTGTTCGTTTGGTGGCTTGTTGGTGTGTTGGTTTCTTCGTTTGTTGGTTTGTTGGTTTGTTGGTTTGTTGGTTTGTTCGTTTGTTGGTTTGTGTGTTTGTTGGTTTGTTGGCTTGTTGGCTTGTTGGTTTGTTAGTTTGTTGGCTTGTTGGTTTGTTGGTTTGTTGGTTCGTTGGTTCGTAGGTTTGTTGGTTTGGTGGTTTCTTGGTTTGTTTGTGTGTTGGTTTGTTCGTTTGTTGGTTTGTTGGTTTATTGGTTTGTTGGTTTTTTGGCTTGTTGGTTTGTTGGTTTGTTTGCTTGTTGGTTTGTTGGTTTGTTGGTTTGTTGGTTTGTTGGTTTGTTGGTTTGTTGGTTTGTTGGTTTGTTGGCTTGTTGGCTTGTTAGCTTGTTGGTTTGTTGGCTTGTTGATTTGTTGGTTTGTTGGTTTGTTTGTGTGTTGGTTTGTTCGTTTGTTGGTTTGTTGGTTTAGTGGTTTGTTGGTTGGTTTAGTGGTTTGTTGGCTTGTTGGCTTGTTGGTTTGTTGGTTTGTTTGCTTGTTGGTTTGTTGGTTTGTTGGCTTGTTGGTTTGTTGGTTTGTTGGTTTGCTGGCTTGTTGGTTTTTTGGCTTGTTGGCTTGTTGGTTTGTTGGCTTGTTGGTTTGTTGGTTTGATGGTTTGTTGGTTTGTCCGTTTGTTGGTTCGTTGGTTTGTTGGTTTGTTGGCTTGTTGGCTTGTTGGTTTGTTGGGTTGGTGGTTTGTTGGTTTGTTGATTTATTCGTTTGTTGGTTTGTTCGTTTGTTCGTTTGTTTGTTTGTTAGTTTGTTCGTTTGTTCGTTTTTTGGTTTGTTGGTTTGTTCGTTTTTTGGTTTGTTGGCTTGTTGGTTTGTTCGTTTGTTGGCTTGTTGGTTTGTTGATTTGTTGGTTTGTTTTTTTGTTGGTTTGTTCGTTTGTTCGTTTGTTGGTTTGTTGGTTTGTTGATTTGTTGGTTTGTTGGTTTGTTGGTTCGTTGGTTTATTGGTTTGTTCGTTTGTTGGTTTGTTGGTTTGTTGGTTTGTTGGTTTGTTGGTTTGTTGGTTTGTTGGTTTGTTGGTTTGTTGGTTTGTTGGTTTGTTGGTTTGTTGGCTTGTTGGTTTGTTGGTTTGTTGGTTTGTTGGTTTGTTCGTTTGTTGGTTTGTTTGTTTGTTGGTTTATTTGTTTGTTGGTTTGTTGGTTTGTTGGTTTGTTGGTTTGTTGGTTTCTTGGTTTGTTCGTTTGTTGGTTTGTTGGTTTGTTGGTTTATTTGTTTGTCCGTTTGTTGGTTTGTTGGTTTGTTGGTTTGTTTGTTTGTTGGTTTGTTGGTTTGTTGGTTTGTTGGTCTGTTGGCTTGTTGGTTTTTGGTTTGTTAGTTTGTTGGTTTGTTGGTTTGTTCGTTTGATGGTTTGTTGGTTTGTTGGTTTGTTCGTTTGTTGGTTTGTTCGTTTGTTAGTTTGTTGGTTTGTTCGTTTGTTGGTTTGTTGGTTTGTTGATTTATTTGTTTGTTGGTTTGTTTGTTTCTTGGTTTGTTCGTTTGGTGGTTTGCGGGTTTGTTGTTTTGTTGGTTTGTTGGCTTGTTGGTTTGTGGTTTATTGGTTTGTCGGTTTGTTCGTTTGTTGGTTTGTTCGTTTGTTGGCTTGTTGGTTTGTTGGTTTGCTGGTTTTTTGGTTTGTTGGTTTGTTCGTTTGGTGGCTTGTTGGTGTGTTGGTTTCTTCGTTTGTTGGTTTGTTGGTTTGTTGGTTTGTTGGTTTGTTGGTTTGTTGGTTTGTTCGTTTGTTGGTTTGTTGGTTTGTTGGTTTGTTGGGTTGTTGGTTTGTTGGTTTGTTGGTTTGTTGGTTTGTTGGTTTGTTGGCTTGTTGGTTTGTTGGTTTGTTGGATTGTTGGTTTGTGGTTTGTTGGTTTGATGGTTTTTTGGTTTGTTGGCTTGTTGGCTTGTTGATTTGTTGGCTTGTTGGTTTGTTGGTTTGTTGGTTTCTTCGTTTGTTGGTTTGTTTGTTTGTTGGTTTGTTCGTTGGTTGGCTTGTTGGTTTGTTGGGTTGCTGGCTGTTTGGCTTGTTGGTATGTTGGTTTGTTGGCTTGTTGGTTTGTTGGTTTGTTCGTTTGTTGGCTTGTTGGCTTGTTGGTTTGTTGGTTTGTTGGTTTGTTGGTTTGTTCGTTTGTTGGTTTGTTTGTTTGTTCGTTTGTTGGTTTGTTAGTTTATTGGTTTGTTGGCTTGTTGGTTTGTTGGTTTATTGGTTTGTTGGTTTGTTGGTTTGTTGGTTTATTTGTTTGTTGATTTGTTCGTTTGTTGACTTGTTGGTTTGTTGGTTTGTTGGTTTGATCGTTTGTTGGTTTGTTGGTTTGTTGGTTTGTTGGTTTATTGGTTTGTTCGTTTGTTAGTTTGTTGGCTTGTTAGCTTGTTGGCTTGTTAGTTTGTTGGTTTGTTGGATTGTTGGCTTGTTGGTTTGTTGGTTTGTTCGTTTGTTGGTTTGTTTGTTTGTTGGTTTGTTGGTTTGTTGGTATGTTGGTATATTGGTTTGTTGGTTTGTTCGTTTGTTGGTTTGTTGGCTTGTTGGTTTGTTGGTTTGTTGGCTTGTTGGCTTGTTGGTTTGTTGGTTTGTTGGTTTGTTGGTTTGTTGGTTTGTTGGTTTGTTGGTTTGTTGGTTTGTTGGTTTGTTGGTTTGTTGGTTTGTTGGTGTGTTGGTTTGTTGGTATGTTGGTTTGTTGGCTTGTTGGTTTGTTGGTTTGTTCGTTTGTTGGCTTGTTGGCTTGTTGGTTTGTTGGTTTGTTGGTTTGTTGGTTTGTTCGTTTGTTGGTTTGTTTGCTTGTTCGTTTGTTGGTTTGTTAGTTTGTTGGTTTGTTGGCTTGTTGGTTTGTTGGTTTATTGGTTTGTTGGTTTGTTGGTTTGTTGGTTTGTTTGTTTGTTGATTTGTTCGTTTGTTGGCTTGTTGGCTTTGTTAGCTTCTTGGTTTGTTGGTTTGTTGGTTTGTTGGTTTGTTGGCTTGTTGGTTTGTTCGTTTGTTGGTTTGTTGGTTTGCTGGTTTGTTGGGTTTTTGGTTTGTTCGTTTGTTGGTTTGTTGGCTTGTTGGTTTGTTGGTTTGTTGGCTTGTTGGTTTGTTGGTTTGTTGGTTTGTTGGTTTGTTGGTTTGTTAGTTTGTTGGTTTGTTGGTTTGTTGGTTTGTTGGTTTTTTGGTTTGTTGGTTTGTTGGTTTGTTGGCTTGTTGGTTTGTTGGTTTGTTGGTTTGTTGGTTTGTTGGCTTGTTAGTTTGTTGGTTTGTTGGCTTGTTGGTTTGTTGGGTTGTTGGTTTGTTAGTTTGTTGGTTTGTTGGTTTGTTGGTTTGTTGGTTTGTTGGGTTGTTGGTTTGTTGGTTTGTTTGTTTGTTTGTTTGTTTGTTTGTTCGTTTGTTGGTTTTTTGTTTTGTTGGTTTGTTGGCTTGTTGGCTTGTTCGTTTGTTGGTTTGTTGGCTTGTTGGTTTGTTGGTTTGTTGGTTTGTTGGTTTGTAAACTTGTTGGTTTGTTGGTTTGTTGGCTTGTTGGTTTGTTGGTTTGTTGGTTTGTTGGTTCGTTGGTTTGTTGGTTTGTTGGTTTGTTGGTTTGTTGGTTTGTGTGTTTGTTGGTTTGTTCGTTTGTTGGTTTGTTGGTTTGTGGTCTTGTTGGCTTGTTGGCTTGTTGGTTTGTTGGTTTGTTGGCTTGTTGGTTTGTTGGTTTGTTGGTTTGTTGGTTTGTTGGTTTGTTGGTTTGTTGGTTTGTTGGTTTGTTGGTTTGTTGGTTTGTTGGTTTGTTGGTTTGTTGGTTTGTTGGTTTGTTTGCTTGTTGGCTTGTTGGCATGTTTGGTTGTTGGTTTGTTGGTTTGTTGGTTTGTTGGCTTGTTGGTTTGTTGGTTTGTTGGTTTGTTGGTTTGTTGGTTTGTTGGTTTGTTGGTTTGTTGGCTTGTTGGTTTGTTGGTTTGTTGGTTTGTTGGCTTGTTGGTTTGTTGGTTTGATGGTTTGTTCGTTTGTTGGCTTGTTGGCTTGTTGGTTTGTTGGTTTGTTGGCTTGTTGGTTTGTTGGTTTGTTGGTTTGTTGGTTTGTTGGTTTGTTGGTTTTTTGGTTTGTTGGCTTGTTGGTTTGATGGTTTGTTGGTTTGTTGATTTGTTGGTTTTTTGGTTTGTTGGTTTGTTGGTTTGTTGGTTTGTTGGTTTATTTGTTTGTTGGTTTGTTGGTTTGTTGGCTTGTTGGTTTGTTGGTTTGTTGGTTTGTTGGTTTGTTGGTTTGTTGGTTTGTAGGTTTGTTGGTTTGTTGGTTTGTTGGTTTGTTGGCTTGTTGGTTTGTTCGTTTGTTGGTTTGTAGGTTTGTTGGTTTGTTGGTTTGTTGGTTTGTTGGTTTGTTGGGTTGTTGGTTTGTTCGTTTGTTGGTTTGTTGGTTTGCTGGTTTGTTGGTTTGTTAGTTTGTTCGTTTGTTGGTTTGTTGGCTTGTTGGCTTGTTGGTTTGTTGGCTTGTTGGTTTGTTGGTTTGTTGGTTTGTTGGTTTGCTGGTTTGTTGGTTTCTTGGTTTTTTGGTTTGTTGGTTTGTTGGTTTGTTGGCTTGTTGGTTTGTTGGTTTGTTGATTTGTTGGTTTGTTGGCTTGTTGGTTTGTTGGTTTGTTGGCTTGTTGGTTTGTTGGCTTGTTGGTTCGTTGGTTTGTTGGTTTGTTGGTTTGTTGGTTTGTTGGTTTGTTGGTTTGTTGGTTTGTTGGTTTGTTTGTTTGTTTGTTTGTTTGTTTGTTTGTTCGTTTGTTGGTTTTTTGGTTTGTTGGTTTGTTGGCTTATTGGCTTGTTGTTTTGTTGGTTTGTTGGTTTGTTGGTTTGTTGGTTTGTTGGCTTGTTGGTTTGTTGGCTTGTTGGTTTTTTGGTTTGTTGGTTCGTTGGTTTGTTGGTTTGTTGGTTTGTTGGTTTGTGTGTTTGTTGGTTTGTTCGTTTGTTGGTTTGTTGGTTTGTTGGTTTGTTGGTTTGTTTGCTTGTTGGCTTGTTGGCATGTAGGGTGGTTGGTTTGTTGGTTTGTTCGTTTGTTGGTTTGTTGGTTTGTTGGTTTGTTGGTTTGTTGGTTTGTTGGCTTGTTGGCTTGTTGGTTTGTTGGTTTGTTGGCTTGTTGGCTTCTTGGTTTGTTGGTTTGTTGGTTTATTGGCTTGTTGGTTTGTTGGTTTGTTGGCTTGTTGGTTTGTTGGTTTGTTGGTTCGTTGGTTTGTTAGTTTGTTGGTTTGTTGGTTTGTTGGTTTGTTTGTGTGTTGGTTTGTTCGTTTGTTGGTTTGTTGGTTAATTGGTTTGTTGGCTTTTTGGCTTGTTGGTTTGTTGGTTTGTTTGCTTGTTGGTTTGTTGTTTTGTTGGTTTGTTGGTTTGTTGGTTTGTTGGTTTGTTGGTTTGTTGGTTTGTTGGTTTGTTGGCTTGTTGGCTTGTTGGTTTGTTGGCTTGTTGGTTTGTTGGTTTGTTGATTTGTTGGTTTATTTGTGTGTTGGTTTGTTCGTTTGTTGTTTGTTGGTTTAGTGGTTTGTTGGCTTGTTGGCTTGTTGGTTTGTTGGTTAGTTGGTTTGTTTGCTTGTTGGTTTGTTGCTTTGTAGGTTTGTTGGTTTGTTCGTTTGTTAGTTTGTTGGCTTGTTAGCTTGTTGGCTTGTTAGTTTGTTGGTTTGTTGGCTTGTTGGTTTGTTGGTTTGTTCGTTTGTTGGTTTGTTGGTTTGTTGGTTTGTTGGTATGTTGGTATGTTGGTTTGTTGGTTTGTTCGTTTGTTGGTTTGTTGGCTTGTTGGTTTGTTGGTTTGTTGGCTTGTTGGCTTGTTGGTTTGTTGGTTTGTTGGTTTGTTGGTTTGTTGGTTTGTTGGTTTGTTGGTTTGTGTGTTTGTTGGTTTGTTGGTTTGTTAGTTTGTTGGTTTGTTGGTTTGTTGGTTTGTTGGTTTGTTGGTTTGTTGGTCTGTTGGTTTGTTGGTTTGTTGGTTTGTTCGTTTGTTCGTTTGTTGGCTTGTTGGCTTGTTAGCTTGTTGGTTTGTTGGTTTATTGGTTTGTTGATTTGTTGGGTTGTTGGCTTGTTGGTTTGTTGGCTTGTTGGTTTGTTCCTTTGTTGGTTTGTTAGTTTGCTGGTTTGTTGGGTTGTTGGTTTGTTCGTTTGTTGGTTTGTTGGCTTGTTGGTTTGTTGGTTTGTTGGCTTGTTGGTTTGTTGGTTTGTTGGTTTGTTGGTTTGTTGGTTTGTTGGTTTGTTGGTTTGTTGGTTTGTTGGGTTGTTGGTTTGTTGGTTTGTTGGTTTGTTTGTTTGTTTGTTTGTTTGTTTGTTCGTTTGTTGGTTTTTTGTTTTGTTGGTTTGTTGGCTTGTTGGCTTGTTCGTTTGTTGGTTTGTTGGCTTGTTGGTTTGTTGGTTTGTTGGTTTGTTGGTTTGTAAACTTGTTGGTTTGTTGGTTTGTTGGCTTGTTGGTTTGTTGGTTTGTTGGTTTGTTGGTTCGTTGGTTTGTTGGTTTGTTGGTTTGTTGGTTTGTTGGTTTGTGTGTTTGTTGGTTTGTTCGTTTGTTGGTTTGTTGGTTTGTGGTCTTGTTGGCTTGTTGGCTTGTTGGTTTGTTGGTTTGTTGGCTTGTTGGTTTGTTGGTTTGTTGGTTTGTTGGTTTGTTGGTTTGTTGGTTTGTTTGTTTGTTGGTTTGTGTGTTTGTTGGTTTGTTCGGTTGTTGGTTTGTTGGTTTGTTGTCTTGTTGGCTTGTTGGCTTGTTGGTTTTTTGGTTTGTTGGCTTGTTGGTTTGTTGGTTTGTTGGTTTGTTGGTTTGTTGGTTTGTTGGTTTATTGGTTTGTTGGTTTGTTGGTTTGTTTGCTTGTTGGCTTGTTAGCATGTTGGGTGGTTGGTTTGTTGGTTTGTTCGTCTGTTGGTTTGTTGGTTTGTTGGTTTGTTGGTTTGTTGGTTTGTTGGTTTGTTGGTTTGTTGGTTTGTTGGATTTTTGGCTTGTTGGTTTGTTGGTTTGTTGGCTTGTTGGCTTGTTGGTTTGTTGGTTTGTTGGTTTATTCGCTTGTTGGTTTGTTGGTTTGTTGGCTTGTTGGTTTGTTGGTTTGTTGGTTCGTTGGTTTGTTGGTTTGTTGGTTTGTTGGTTTGTTGGTTTGTTGGTTTGTTTGTGTGTTGGTTTGTTCGTTTGTTGGTTTGTTGGTTAATTGGTTTGTTGGCTTTTTGGCTTGTTGGTTTGTTGGTTTGTTTGCTTGTTGGTTTGTTGGTTTGTTGGTTTGTTGGTTTGTTGGTTTGTTGGTTTGTTGGTTTGTTGGTTTGTTTGTTTGTTTGTTTGTTTGTTCGTTTGTTGGTTTTTTGGTTTGTTGGTTTGTTGGCTTATTGGCTTGTTGTTTTGTTGGTTTGTTGGTTTGTTGGTTTGTTGGCTTGTTGGTTTGTTGGCTTGTTGGTTTTTTGGTTTGTTGGTTCGTTGGTTTGTTGGTTTGTTGGTTTGTTGGTTTGTGTGTTTGTTGGTTTGTTCGTTTGGTGGTTTGTTGGTTTATTCGCTTGTTGGTTTGTTGGTTTGTTGGCTTGTTGGTTTGTTGGTTTGTTGGTTTGTTGGTTTGTTGGATTTTTGGCTTGTTGGTTTGTTGGTTTGTTGGCTTGTTGGTTTGTTGGTTTGTTGGTTTGTTGGTTTGTTGGGTGGTTGGTTTGTTGGTTTGTTCGTTTGTTGGTTTGTTGGTTTGTTGGTTTGTTGGTTTGTTGGTTTGTTGGTTTGTTGGTTTGTTGGTTTGTTGGATTTTTGGCTTGTTGGTTTGTTGGTTTGTTGGCTTGTTGGCTTGTTGGTTTGTTGGTTTGTTGGTTTATTCGCTTGTTGGTTTGTTGGTTTGTTGGCTTGTTGGTTTGTTGGTTTGTTGGTTCGTTGGTTTGTTGGTTTGTTGGTTTGTTGGTTTGTTGGTTTGTTGGTTTGTTGGTTTGTTTGTGTGTTGGTTTGTTCGTTTGTTGGTTTGTTGGTTAATTGGTTTGTTGGCTTTTTGGCTTGTTTGCTTGTTGGCTTGTTGGCATGTAGGGTGGTTGGTTTGTTGGATTGTTGGTTTGTTGGTTTGTTGGGTTGTTGGTTTGTTGGTTTGTTGGTTTGTTTGTTTGTTTGTTTGTTGGTTTGTTTGTTTGTTTGTTTGTTTGTTTGTTTGTTCGTTTGTTGGTTTTTTGGTTTGTTGGTTTGTTGTCTTGTTGGCTTGTTGGCTTGTTGTTTTTTTGGTTTGTTGGCTTGTTGGTTTGTTGTTTTGTTGGTTTGTTGGTTTGTTGGTTTGTTGGTTTGTTGATTTGTTGGTTTGTTGGCTTGTTGGTTTGTTGGTTTGTTGGCTTGTTGGTTTGTTGGCTTGTTGGTTCGTTGGTTTGTTGGTTTGTTGGTTTGTTGGTTTGTTGGTTTGTTGGTTTGTTGGTTTGTTGGTTTGTTTGTTTGTTTGTTTGTTTGTTCGTTTGTTGGTTTTTTGGTTTGTTGGTTTGTTGGCTTATTGGCTTGTTGTTTTGTTGGTTTGTTGGTTTGTTGGTTTGTTGGCTTGTTGGTTTGTTGGCTTGTTGGTTTTTTGGTTTGTTGGTTCGTTGGTTTGTTGGTTTGTTGGTTTGTTGGTTTGTGTGTTTGTTGGTTTGTTCGTTTGGTGGTTTGTTGGTTTGTTGTCTTGTTGGCTTGTTGGCTTGTTGTTTTTTTGGTTTGTTGGCTTGTTGGTTTGTTGTTTTGTTGGTTTGTTGGTTTGTTGGTTTATTGGTTTGTTGGTTTGTTGGTTTGTGTGTTTGTTGGTTTGTTCGTTTGGTGGTTTGTTGGTTTGTTGTCTTGTTGGCTTGTTGGCTTGTTGTTTTTTTGGTTTGTTGGTTTGTTGGTTTGTTCGTTTGGTGGTTTGTTGGTTTGTTGTCTTGTTGGCTTGTTGGCTTGTTGGTTTTTTGGTTTGTTGGCTTGTTGGTTTGTTGGTTTGTTGGTTTGTTGGTTTGTTGGTTTGTTGGTTTGTTGGTTTATTGGTTTGTTGGTTTGTTGGTTTGTTTGCTTGTTGGCTTGTTAGCATGTTGGGTGGTTGGTTTGTTGGTTTGTTCGTTTGTTGGTTTGTTGGTTTGTTGGTTTGTTGGTTTGTTGGTTTGTTGGTTTGTTGGTTTGTTGGTTTGTTGGATTTTTGGCTTGTTGGTTTGTTGGTTTGTTGGCTTGTTGGCTTGTTGGTTTGTTGGTTTGTTGGTTTATTCGCTTGTTGGTTTGTTGGTTTGTTGGCTTGTTGGTTTGTTGGTTTGTTGGTTCGTTGGTTTGTTGGTTTGTTGGTTTGTTGGTTTGTTGGTTTGTTGGTTTGTTTGTGTGTTGGTTTGTTCGTTTGTTGGTTTGTTGGTTAATTGGTTTGTTGGCTTTTTGGCTTGTTGGTTTGTTGGTTTGTTTGCTTGTTGGTTTGTTGGTTTGTTGGTTTGTTGGTTTGTTGGTTTGTTGGTTTGTTGGTTTGTTGGTTTGTTTGTTTGTTTGTTTGTTTGTTCGTTTGTTGGTTTTTTGGTTTGTTGGTTTGTTGGCTTATTGGCTTGTTGTTTTGTTGGTTTGTTGGTTTGTTGGTTTGTTGGCTTGTTGGTTTGTTGGCTTGTTGGTTTTTTGGTTTGTTGGTTCGTTGGTTTGTTGGTTTGTTGGTTTGTTGGTTTGTGTGTTTGTTGGTTTGTTCGTTTGGTGGTTTGTTGGTTTATTCGCTTGTTGGTTTGTTGGTTTGTTGGCTTGTTGGTTTGTTGGTTTGTTTGCTTGTTGGCTTGTTGGCATGTAGGGTGGTTGGTTTGTTGGATTGTTGGTTTGTTGGTTTGTTGGGTTGTTGGTTTGTTGGTTTGTTGGTTTGTTTGTTTGTTTGTTTGTTTGTTTGTTCGTTTGTTGGTTTTTTTTTTGTTGGTTTGTTGGCTTGTTGGCTTGTTCGTTTGTTGGTTTGTTGGCTTGTTGGTTTGTTGGTTTGTTGGTTTGTAAACTTGTTGGTTTGTTGGTTTGTTGGCTTGTTGGTTTGTTGGTTTGTTGGTTTGTTGGTTCGTTGGTTTGTTGGTTTGTTGGTTTGTTGGTTTGTTGGTTTGTGTGTTTGTTGGTTTGTTCGTTTGTTGGTTTGTTGGTTTGTGGTCTTGTTGGCTTGTTGGCTTGTTGGTTTGTTGGTTTGTTGGCTTGTTGGTTTGTTGGTTTGTTGGTTTGTTGGTTTGTTGGTTTGTTGGTTTGTTGGTTTGTTGGTTTGTTGGTTTGTTGGTTTGTTGGTTTGTTGGTTTGTTGGTTTGTTTGCTTGTTGGCTTGTTGGCATGTTGGGTTGTTGGTTTGTTGGTTTGTTGGTTTGTTGGCTTGTTGGTTTGTTGGTTTGTTGGTTTGTTGGTTTGTTGGTTTGTTGGTTTGTTGGTTTGTTGGTTCGTTGGTTTGTTGGTTTGTTGGTTTGTTGGTTTGTGTGTTTGTTGGTTTGTTCGTTTGGTGGTTTGTTGGTTTGTTGTCTTGTTGGCTTGTTGGCTTGTTGGTTTTTTGGTTTGTTGGCTTGTTGGTTTGTTGGTTTGTTGGTTTGTTGGTTTGTTGGTTTGTTGGTTTGTTGGTTTATTGGTTTGTTGGTTTGTTGGTTTGTTTGCTTGTTGGCTTGTTAGCATGTTGGGTGGTTGGTTTGTTGGTTTGTTCGTTTGTTGGTTTGTTGGTTTGTTGGTTTGTTGGTTTGTTGGTTTGTTGGTTTGTTGGTTTGTTGGTTTGTTGGTTTGTTGGATTTTTGGCTTGTTGGTTTGTTGGTTTGTTGGCTTGTTGGCTTGTTGGTTTGTTGGTTTGTTGGTTTATTCGCTTGTTGGTTTGTTGGTTTGTTGGCTTGTTGGTTTGTTGGTTTGTTGGTTCGTTGGTTTGTTGGTTTGTTGGTTTGTTGGTTTGTTGGTTTGTTGGTTTGTTTGTGTGTTGGTTTGTTCGTTTGTTGGTTTGTTGGTTAATTGGTTTGTTGGCTTTTTGGCTTGTTGGTTTGTTGGTTTGTTTGCTTGTTGGTTTGTTGGTTTGTTGGTTTGTTGGTTTGTTGGTTTGTTGGTTTGTTGGTTTGTTTGTTTGTTTGTTTGTTTGTTTGTTTGTTGGTTTTTTGGTTTGTTGGTTTGTTGGCTTATTGGCTTGTTGTTTTGTTGGTTTGTTGGTTTGTTGGTTTGTTGGCTTGTTGGTTTGTTGGCTTGTTGGTTTTTTGGTTTGTTGGTTCGTTGGTTTGTTGGTTTGTTGGTTTGTTGGTTTGTGTGTTTGTTGGTTTGTTCGTTTGGTGGTTTGTTGGTTTATTCGCTTGTTGGTTTGTTGGTTTGTTGGCTTGTTGGTTTGTTGGTTTGTTTGCTTGTTGGCTTGTTGGCATGTAGGGTGGTTGGTTTGTTGGATTGTTGGTTTGTTGGTTTGTTGGGTTGTTGGTTTGTTGGTTTGTTGGTTTGTTTGTTTGTTTGTTTGTTTGTTTGTTCGTTTGTTGGTTTTTTTTTTGTTGGTTTGTTGGCTTGTTGGCTTGTTCGTTTGTTGGTTTGTTGGCTTGTTGGTTTGTTGGTTTGTTGGTTTGTAAACTTGTTGGTTTGTTGGTTTGTTGGTTTGTTGGTTTGTTGGTTTGTTGGTTTGTTGGTTCGTTGGTTTGTTGGTTTGTTGGTTTGTTGGTTTGTTGGTTTGTGTGTTTGTTGGTTTGTTCGTTTGTTGGTTTGTTGGTTTGTGGTCTTGTTGGCTTGTTGGCTTGTTGGTTTGTTGGTTTGTTGGCTTGTTGGTTTGTTGGTTTGTGGTTTGTTGGTTTGTTGGTTTGTTGGTTTGTTGGTTTGTTGGTTTGTTGGTTTGTTGGTTTGTTGGTTTGTTGGTTTGTTGGTTTGTTTGCTTGTTGGCTTGTTGGTATGTTGGGTTGTTGGTTTGTTGGTTTGTTGGTTTCTTGGCTTGTTGGTTTGTTGGTTTGTTGGTTTGTTGGTTTGTTGGTTTGTTGGTTTGTTGGTTTGTTGGTTTGTTGGTTTGTTGGTTTGTTGGCTTGTTGGTTTGTTGGTTTGTTGGTTTGTTGGCTTGTTGGTTTGTTGGTTTGATGGTTTGTTCGTTTGTTGGCTTGTTGGCTTGTTGGTTTGTTGGTTTGTTGGCTTGTTGGTTTGTTGGTTTATTGGTTTGTTGGTTTTTTGGTTTGTTGGCTTGTTGGTTTGTTGGCTTGTTGGCTTGTTGGTTTGTTGGTTTGTTGGCTTGTTGGTTTGTTGGTTTGTTGGTTTGTTGGTTTGTTGGTTTGTTGGTTTGTTGGTTTGTTGGTTTGTTGGTTTGTTGGTTTGTTGGTTTGTTGGTTTGTTGGTTTGTTGGTTTGTTGGTTTGTTTGCTTGTTGGCTTGTTGGCATGTTGGGTTGTTGGTTTGTTGGTTTGTTGGTTTGTTGGCTTGTTGGTTTGTTGGTTTGTTGGTTTGTTGGTTTGTTGGTTTGTTGGTTTGTTGGTTTGTTGGTTTGTTGGCTTGTTGGTTTGTTGGTTTGTTGGTTTGTTGGCTTGTTGGTTTGTTGGTTTGATGGTTTGTTCGTTTGTTGGCTTGTTGGCTTGTTGGTTTGTTGGTTTGTTGGCTTGTTGGTTTGTTGGTTTATTGGTTCGTTGGTTTTTTGGTTTGTTGGCTTGTTGGTTTGTTGGTTTGTTGGTTTGTTGGTTTGTTGGTTTTTTGGTTTGTTGGTTTGTTGGTTTGTTGGTTTGTTGGTTTATTTGTTTGTTGGTTTGTTGGTTTGTTGGCTTGTTGGTTTGTTGGTTTGTTGGTTTGTTGGTTTGTTGGTTTGTTGGTTTGTAGGTTTGTTGGTTTGTTGGCTTGTTGGTTTGTTGGTTTGATGGTTTGTTCGTTTGTTGGCTTGTTGGCTTGTTGGTTTGTTGGTTTGTTGGCTTGTTGGTTTGTTGGTTTATTGGTTTGTTGGTTTTTTGGTTTGTTGGCTTGTTGGTTTGTTGGTTTGTTGGTTTGTTGGTTTGTTGGTTTTTTGGTTTGTTGGTTTGTTGGTTTGTTGGTTTGTTGGTTTATTTGTTTGTTGGTTTGTTGGTTTGTTGGCTTGTTGGTTTGTTGGTTTGTTGGTTTGTTGGTTTGTTGGTTTGTTGGTTTGTAGGTTTGTTGGTTTGTTGGTTTGTTGGTTTGTTGGTTTGTTGGTGTGTTGGTTTGTTCGTTTGTTCGTTTGTTGGCTTGTTGGCTTGTTAGCTTGTTGGTTTGTTGGTTTGTTGGTTTGTTGGTTTGTTGGTTTGTTGGCTTGTTGGTTTGTTCGTTTGTTGGTTTGTTGGTTTGCTGGTTTGTTGGGTTTGCTGGTTTGTTGGGTTTTTGGTTTGTTCGTTTGTTGGTTTGTTGGCTTGTTGGTTTATTGGTTTGTTGGCTTGTTGGTTTGTTGGTTTGTTGGTTTGTTGGTTTGTTGGTTTGTTGGTTTGTTTGTTTGTTGGTTTGTTGGTTTGTTGGTTTGTTGGTTTGTTGGTTTTTTGGTTTTTTGGTTTGTTGGTTTGTTGGTTTGTTGGCTTGTTGGTTTGTTGGTTTGTTGGTTTGTTGGTTTGTTGGCTTGTTGGTTTGTTGGTTTGTTGGCTTGTTGGTTTGTTGGCTTGTTGGTTTGTTAGTTTGTTGGTTTGTTGGTTTGTTGGTTTGTTGGGTTGTTGGTTTGTTGGTTTGTTGGTTTGTTTGTTTGTTTGTTTGTTTGTTTGTTCGTTTGTTGGTTTTTTTTTTGTTGGTTTGTTGGCTTGTTGGCTTGTTCGTTTGTTGGTTTGTTGGCTTGTTGGTTTGTTGGTTAGTTGGTTTGTTGGTTTGTAAACTTGTTGGTTTGTTGGCTTGTTGGTTTGTTGGTTTGTTGGTTTGTTGGTTCGTTGGTTTGTTGGTTTGTTGGTTTGTTGGTTTGTTGGTTTGTGTGTTTGTTGGTTTGTTCGTTTGTTGGTTTGTTGGTTTGTGGTCTTGTTGGCTTGTTGGCTTGTTGGTTTGTTGGTTTGTTGGCTTGTTGGTTTGTTGGTTTGTTGGTTTGTTGGTTTGTTGGTTTGTTGGTTTGTTGGTTTGTTGGTTTGTTGGTTTGTTGGTTTGTTGGTTTGTTGGTTTGTTGGTTTGTTGGTTTGTTTGCTTGTTGGCTTGTTGGCATGTTGGGTTGTTGGTTTGTTGGTTTGTTGGTTTGTTGGCTTGTTGGTTTGTTGGTTTGTTGGTTTGTTGGTTTGTTGGTTTGTTGGTTTGTTGGTTTGTTGGTTTGTTGGTTTGTTGGCTTGTTGGTTTGTTGGTTTGTTGGTTTGTTGGCTTGTTGGTTTGTTGGTTTGATGGTTTGTTCGTTTGTTGGCTTGTTGGCTTGTTGGTTTGTTGGTTTGTTGGCTTGTTGGTTTGTTGGTTTATTGGTTTGTTGGTTTTTTGGTTTGTTGGCTTGTTGGTTTATTGGCTTGTTGGCTTGTTGGTTTGTTGGTTTGTTGGCTTGTTGGTTTGTTGGTTTGTTGGTTTGTTGGTTTGTTGGTTTGTTGGTTTGTTGGTTTGTTGGTTTGTTGGTTTGTTGGTTTGTTGGTTTGTTGGTTTGTTGGTTTGTTTGCTTGTTGGCTTGTTGGCATGTTGGGTTGTTGGTTTGTTGGTTTGTTGGTTTGTTGGTTTGTTGGTTTGTTTGTGTGTTGGTTTGTTCGTTTGTTGGTTTGTTGGTTAATTGGTTTGTTGGCTTTTTGGCTTGTTGGTTTGATGGTTTGTTTGCTTGTTGGTTTGTTGGTTTGTTGGTTTGTTGGTTTGTTGGTTTGTTGGTTTGTTGGTTTGTTGGTTTGTTGGTTTGTTGGTTTGTTGGTTTGTTGGTTTGTTGGCTTGTTGGCTTGTTGGCTTTTTGGTTTGTTGGCTTGTTGGTTTGTTGGTTTGTTGGTTTGTTGGTTTATTTGTGTGTTGGTTTGTTCGTTTGTTTGTTTGTTTGTTTGTTCGTTTGTTGGTTTTTTTGGTTTGTTGGATTGTTGGCTTAATGGCTTGTTGGTTTGTTGGTTTGTTGGCTTGTTGGTTTGTTGGTTTGTTGGTTTGTTGGTTTGTTGGCTTGTTGGTTTGTTGGCTTGTTGGTTTTTTGGTTTGTTGGTTCGTTGGTTTGTTGGTTTGTTGATTTGTTGGTTTGTGTGTTTGTTGGTTTGTTGGTTTGTTGGTTTGTTGTCTTGTTGGCTTGTTGGCTTGTTGGTTTTTTGGTTTGTTGGCTTGTTGGTTTGTTGGTTTGTTGGTTTGTTGGTTTGTTGGTTTGTTTGTTTGTTTGTTTGTTTGTTTGTTCATTTGTTGGTTTTTTGGTTTGTTGGTTTGTTGGCTTAATGGCTTGTTGGTTTGTTGGTTTGTTGGCTTGTTGGTTTGTTGGTTTGTTGGTTTGTTGGTTTGTTGGCTTGTTGGTTTGTTGGCTTGTTGGTTTTTTGGTTTGTTGGTTCGTTGGTTTGTTGGTTTGTTGGTTTGTTGGTTTGTGTGTTTGTTGGTTTGTTAGTTTGTTGGTTTGTTGGCTTGTTGGCTTGTTGGCTTGTTGGTTTGTTGGCTTGTTGGTTTGTTGGTTTGTTGATTTGTTGGTTTATTTGTGTGTTGGTTTGTTGTTTGTTGGTTTAGTGGTTTGTTGGCTTGTTGGCTTGTTGGTTTGTTGGTTCGTTGGTTAGTTGGTTTGTTTGCTTGTTGGTTTGTTGGTTTGTTGGTTTGTTGGTTTGTTGGTTTGTTCGTTTGTTAGTTTGTTGGCTTGTTAGCTTGTTGGCTTGTTAGTTTGTTGGTTTGTTGGTTCGTTGGTTTGTTGGTTTGTTGGTTTGTTGGTTTGTTGGTTTGTGTGTTTGTTGGTTTGTTCGTTTGTTGGTTTGTTGGTTTGTTGTCTTGTTGGCTTGTTGGTTTGTTTGTGTGTTGGTTTGTTCGTTTGTTGGTTTGTTGGTTAATTGGTTTGTTGGCTTTTTGGCTTGTTGGTTTGTTGGTTTGTTTGCTTGTTGGTTTGTTGGTTTGTTGGTTTGTTGGTTTGTTGGTTTGTTGGTTTGTTGGTTTGTTGGTTTGTTTGTGTGTTGGTTTGTTCGTTTGTTGGTTTGTTGGTTAATTGGTTTGTTGGCTTTTTGGCTTGTTGGTTTGTTGGTTTGTTTGCTTGTTGGTTTGTTGGTTTGTTGGTTTGTTGGTTTGTTGGTTTGTTGGTTTGTTGGTTTGTTGGTTTGTTTGTTTGTTTGTTTGTTTGTTCGTTTGTTGGTTTTTTGGTTTGTTGGTTTGTTGGCTTATTGGCTTGTTGTTTTGTTGGTTTGTTGGTTTGTTGGTTTGTTGGTTTGTTGGTTTGTTGGTTTGTTGGATTTTTGGCTTGTTGGTTTGTTGGTTTGTTGGCTTGTTGGCTTGTTGGTTTGTTGGTTTGTTGGTTTATTCGCTTGTTGGTTTGTTGGTTTGTTGGCTTGTTGGTTTGTTGGTTTGTTGGTTCGTTGGTTTGTTGGTTTGTTGGTTTGTTGGTTTGTTGGTTTGTTGGTTTGTTTGTGTGTTGGTTTGTTCGTTTGTTGGTTTGTTGGTTAATTGGTTTGTTGGCTTTTTGGCTTGTTGGTTTGATGGTTTGTTTGCTTGTTGGTTTGTTGGTTTGTTGGTTTGTTCGTTTGTTTGTTTGTTTGTTTGTTCGTTTGTTGGTTTTTTTGGTTTGTTGGATTGTTGGCTTAATGGCTTGTTGGTTTGTTGGTTTGTTGGCTTGTTGGTTTGTTGGTTTGTTGGTTTGTTGGTTTGTTGGCTTGTTGGTTTGTTGGCTTGTTGGTTTTTTGGTTTGTTGGTTCGTTGGTTTGTTGGTTTGTTGATTTGTTGGTTTGTGTGTTTGTTGGTTTGTTGGTTTGTTGGTTTGTTGTCTTGTTGGCTTGTTGGCTTGTTGGTTTTTTGGTTTGTTGGCTTGTTGGTTTGTTGGTTTGTTGGTTTGTTGGTTTGTTGGTTTGTTTGTTTGTTTGTTTGTTTGTTTGTTCATTTGTTGGCTTGTTGGTTTGTTGGTTTGTTGGCTTGTTGGCTTGTTGGTTTGTTGGTTTGTTGGTTTTTTTCGCTTGTTGGTTTGTTGGTTTGTTGGCTTGTTGGTTTGTTGGTTTGTTGGTTCGTTGGTTTGTTGGTTTGTTGGTTTGTTGGTTTGTTGGTTTGTTGGTTTGTTTGTGTGTTGGTTTGTTCGTTTGTTGGTTTGTTGGTTAATTGGTTTGTTGGCTTTTTGGCTTGTTGGTTTGATGGTTTGTTTGCTTGTTGGTTTGTTGGTTTGTTGGTTTGTTGGTTTGTTGGTTTGTTGGTTTGTTGGTTTGTTGGTTTGTGTGTTTGTTGGTTTGTTAGTTTGTTGGTTTGTTGGCTTGTTGGCTTGTTGGCTTGTTGGTTTGTTGGCTTGTTGGTTTGTTGGTTTGTTGATTTGTTGGTTTATTTGTGTGTTGGTTTGTTGTTTGTTGGTTTAGTGGTTTGTTGGCTTGTTGGCTTGTTGGTTTGTTGGTTCGTTGGTTAGTTGGTTTGTTTGCTTGTTGGTTTGTTGGTTTGTTGGTTTGTTGGTTTGTTGGTTTGTTCGTTTGTTAGTTTGTTGGCTTGTTAGCTTGTTGGCTTGTTAGTTTGTTGGTTTGTTGGTTCGTTGGTTTGTTGGTTTGTTGGTTTGTTGGTTTGTTGGTTTGTGTGTTTGTTGGTTTGTTCGTTTGTTGGTTTGTTGGTTTGTTGTCTTGTTGGCTTGTTGGTTTGTTTGTGTGTTGGTTTGTTCGTTTGTTGGTTTGTTGGTTAATTGGTTTGTTGGCTTTTTGGCTTGTTGGTTTGTTGGTTTGTTTGCTTGTTGGTTTGTTGGTTTGTTGGTTTGTTGGTTTGTTGGTTTGTTGGTTTGTTGGTTTGTTGGTTTGTTGGTTTGTTTGTGTGTTGGTTTGTTCGTTTGTTGGTTTGTTGGTTAATTGGTTTGTTGGCTTTTTGGCTTGTTGGTTTGTTGGTTTGTTTGCTTGTTGGTTTGTTGGTTTGTTGGTTTGTTGGTTTGTTGGTTTGTTGGTTTGTTGGTTTGTTGGTTTGTTTGTTTGTTTGTTTGTTTGTTCGTTTGTTGGTTTTTTGGTTTGTTGGTTTGTTGGCTTATTGGCTTGTTGTTTTGTTGGTTTGTTGGTTTGTTGGTTTGTTGGTTTGTTGGTTTGTTGGTTTGTTGGATTTTTGGCTTGTTGGTTTGTTGGTTTGTTGGCTTGTTGGCTTGTTGGTTTGTTGGTTTGTTGGTTTATTCGCTTGTTGGTTTGTTGGTTTGTTGGCTTGTTGGTTTGTTGGTTTGTTGGTTCGTTGGTTTGTTGGTTTGTTGGTTTGTTGGTTTGTTGGTTTGTTGGTTTGTTTGTGTGTTGGTTTGTTCGTTTGTTGGTTTGTTGGTTAATTGGTTTGTTGGCTTTTTGGCTTGTTGGTTTGATGGTTTGTTTGCTTGTTGGTTTGTTGGTTTGTTGGTTTGTTGGTTTGTTGGTTTGTTGGTTTGTTGGTTTGTTGGTTTGTTGGTTTGTTGGTTTGTTGGTTTGTTGGTTTGTTGGCTTGTTGGCTTGTTGGCTTGTTGGTTTGTTGGCTTGTTGGTTTGTTGGTTTGTTGGTTTGTTGGTTTATTTGTGTGTTGGTTTGTTCGTTTGTTTGTTTGTTTGTTTGTTCGTTTGTTGGTTTTTTTGGTTTGTTGGATTGTTGGCTTAATGGCTTGTTGGTTTGTTGGTTTGTTGGCTTGTTGGTTTGTTGGTTTGTTGGTTTGTTGGTTTGTTGGCTTGTTGGCTTGTTGGTTTGTTGGCTTGTTGGTTTTTTGGTTTGTTGGTTCGTTGGTTTGTTGGTTTGTTGATTTGTTGGTTTGTGTGTTTGTTGGTTTGTTGGTTTGTTGGTTTGTTGTCTTGTTGGCTTGTTGGCTTGTTGGTTTTTTGGTTTGTTGGCTTGTTGGTTTGTTGGTTTGTTGGTTTATTCGCTTGTTGGTTTGTTGGTTTGTTGGCTTGTTGGTTTGTTGGTTTGTTGGTTCGTTGGTTTGTTGGTTTGTTGGTTTGTTGGTTTGTTGGATTGTTGGTTTGTTTGTGTGTTGGTTTGTTCGTTTGTTGGTTTGTTGGTTAATTGGTTTGTTGGCTTTTTGGCTTGTTGGTTTGTTGGTTTATTTGTGTGTTGGTTTGTTCGTTTGTTTGTTTGTTTGTTTGTTCGTTTGTTGGCTTTTTGGTTTGTTGGATTGTTGGCTTAATGGCTTGTTGGTTTGTTGGTTTGTTGGCTTGTTGGTTTGATGGCTTGTTGGTTTGTTGGTTTGTTGGCTTGTTGGTTTGTTGGTTTGTTGGTTTGTTGGTTTGTTGGCTTGTTGGTTTGTTGGCTTGTTGGTTTTTTGGTTTGTTGGTTCGTTGGTTTGTTGGTTTGTTGGTTTGTTGGTTTGTGTGTTTGTTGGTTTGTTAGTTTGTTGGTTTGTTGGCTTGTTGGCTTGTTGGCTTGTTGGTTTGTTGGCTTGTTGGTTTGTTGGTTTGTTGATTTGTTGGTTTATTTGTGTGTTGGTTTGTTGTTTGTTGGTTTAGTGGTTTGTTGGCTTGTTGGCTTGTTGGTTTGTTGGTTCGTTGGTTAGTTGGTTTGTTTGCTTGTTGGTTTGTTGGTTTGTTGGTTTGTTGGTTTGTTGGTTTGTTCGTTTGTTAGTTTGTTGGCTTGTTAGCTTGTTGGCTTGTTAGTTTGTTGGTTTGTTGGTTCGTTGGTTTGTTGGTTTGTTGGTTTGTTGGTTTGTTGGTTTGTGTGTTTGTTGGTTTGTTCGTTTGTTGGTTTGTTGGTTTGTTGTCTTGTTGGCTTGTTGGTTTGTTTGTGTGTTGGTTTGTTCGTTTGTTGGTTTGTTGGTTAATTGGTTTGTTGGCTTTTTGGCTTGTTGGTTTGTTGGTTTGTTTGCTTGTTGGTTTGTTGGTTTGTTGGTTTGTTGGTTTGTTGGTTTGTTGGTTTGTTGGTTTGTTGGTTTGTTGGTTTGTTTGTGTGTTGGTTTGTTCGTTTGTTGGTTTGTTGGTTAATTGGTTTGTTGGCTTTTTGGTTTGTTGGTTTGTTGGTTTGTTGGTTTGTTTGCTTGTTGGTTTGTTGGTTTGTTGGTTTGTTGGTTTGTTGGTTTGTTGGTTTGTTGGTTTGTTGGTTTGTTTGTTTGTTTGTTTGTTTGTTCGTTTGTTGGTTTTTTGGTTTGTTGGTTTGTTGGCTTATTGGCTTGTTGTTTTGTTGGTTTGTTGGTTTGTTGGTTTGTTGGTTTGTTGGTTTGTTGGTTTGTTGGATTTTTGGCTTGTTGGTTTGTTGGTTTGTTGGCTTGTTGGCTTGTTGGTTTGTTGGTTTGTTGGTTTATTCGCTTGTTGGTTTGTTGGTTTGTTGGCTTGTTGGTTTGTTGGTTTGTTGGTTCGTTGGTTTGTTGGTTTGTTGGTTTGTTGGTTTGTTGGTTTGTTGGTTTGTTTGTGTGTTGGTTTGTTCGTTTGTTGGTTTGTTGGTTAATTGGTTTGTTGGCTTTTTGGCTTGTTGGTTTGATGGTTTGTTTGCTTGTTGGTTTGTTGGTTTGTTGGTTTGTTGGTTTGTTGGTTTGTTGGTTTGTTGGTTTGTTGGTTTGTTGGTTTGTTGGTTTGTTGGTTTGTTGGTTTGTTGGCTTGTTGGCTTGTTGGCTTGTTGGTTTGTTGGCTTGTTGGTTTGTTGGTTTGTTGGTTTATTTGTGTGTTGGTTTGTTCGTTTGTTTGTTTGTTTGTTTGTTCGTTTGTTGGTTTTTTTGGTTTGTTGGATTGTTGGCTTAATGGCTTGTTGGTTTGTTGGTTTGTTGGCTTGTTGGTTTGTTGGTTTGTTGGTTTGTTGGTTTGTTGGCTTGTTGGCTTGTTGGTTTGTTGGCTTGTTGGTTTTTTGGTTTGTTGGTTCGTTGGTTTGTTGGTTTGTTGATTTGTTGGTTTGTGTGTTTGTTGGTTTGTTGGTTTGTTGGTTTGTTGTCTTGTTGGCTTGTTGGCTTGTTGGTTTTTTGGTTTGTTGGCTTGTTGGTTTGTTGGTTTGTTGGTTTGTTGGTTTGTTGGTTTGTTTGTTTGTTTGTTTGTTTGTTTGTTCATTTGTTGGTTTTTTGGTTTGTTGGTTTGTTGGCTTAATGGCTTGTTGGTTTGTTGGTTTGTTGGCTTGTTGGTTTGTTGGTTTGTTGGTTTGTTGGTTTGTTGGCTTGTTGGTTTGTTGGCTTGTTGGTTTTTTGGTTTGTTGGTTCGTTGGTTTGTTGGTTTGTTGGTTTGTTGGTTTGTGTGTTTGTTGGTTTGTTAGTTTGTTGGTTTGTTGGCTTGTTGGCTTGTTGGCTTGTTGGTTTGTTGGCTTGTTGGTTTGTTGGTTTGTTGATTTGTTGGTTTATTTGTGTGTTGGTTTGTTGTTTGTTGGTTTAGTGGTTTGTTGGCTTGTTGGCTTGTTGGTTTGTTGGTTCGTTGGTTAGTTGGTTTGTTTGCTTGTTGGTTTGTTGGTTTGTTGGTTTGTTGGTTTGTTGGTTTGTTCGTTTGTTAGTTTCTTGGCTTGTTAGCTTGTTGGCTTGTTAGTTTGTTGGTTTGTTGGTTCGTTGGTTTGTTGGTTTGTTGGTTTGTTGGTTTGTGTGTTTGTTGGTTTGTTCGTTTGTTGGTTTGTTGGTTTGTTGTCTTGTTGGCTTGTTGGTTTGTTTGTGTGTTGGTTTGTTCGTTTGTTGGTTTGTTGGTTAATTGGTTTGTTGGCTTTTTGGCTTGTTGGTTTGTTGGTTTGTTTGCTTGTTGGTTTGTTGGTTTGTTGGTTTGTTGGTTTGTTGGTTTGTTGGTTTGTTGGTTTGTTGGTTTGTTGGTTTGTTGGTTTGTTGGTTTGTTGGTTTGTTGGTTTGTTTGTTTGTTTGTTTGTTTGTTCGTTTGTTGGTTTTTTGGTTTGTTGGTTTGTTGGCTTATTGGCTTGTTGTTTTGTTGGTTTGTTGGTTTGTTGGTTTGTTGGTTTGTTGGTTTGTTGGTTTGTTGGATTTTTGGCTTGTTGGTTTGTTGGTTTGTTGGCTTGTTGGCTTGTTGGTTTGTTGGTTTGTTGGTTTATTCGCTTGTTGGTTTGTTGGTTTGTTGGCTTGTTGGTTTGTTGGTTTGTTGGTTCGTTGGTTTGTTGGTTTGTTGGTTTGTTGGTTTGTTGGATTGTTGGTTTGTTTGTGTGTTGGTTTGTTCGTTTGTTGGTTTGTTGGTTAATTGGTTTGTTGGCTTTTTGGCTTGTTGGTTTGATGGTTTGTTTGCTTGTTGGTTTGTTGGTTTGTTGGTTTGTTGGTTTGTTGGTTTGTTGGTTTGTTGGTTTGTTGGTTTGTTGGTTTGTTGGTTTGTTGGTTTGTTGGTTTGTTGGCTTGTTGGCTTGTTGGCTTGTTGGTTTGTTGGCTTGTTGGTTTGTTGGTTTGTTGGTTTGTTGGTTTATTTGTGTGTTGGTTTGTTCGTTTGTTTGTTTGTTTGTTTGTTCGTTTGTTGGTTTTTTTGGTTTGTTGGATTGTTGGCTTAATGGCTTGTTGGTTTGTTGGTTTGTTGGCTTGTTGGTTTGTTGGTTTGTTGGTTTGTTGGTTTGTTGGCTTGTTGGTTTGTTGGCTTGTTGGTTTTTTGGTTCGTTGGTTCGTTGGTTTGTTGGTTTGTTGATTTGTTGGTTTGTGTGTTTGTTGGTTTGTTGGTTTGTTGGTTTGTTGTCTTGTTGGCTTGTTGGCTTGTTGGTTTTTTGGTTTGTTGGCTTGTTGGTTTGTTGGTTTGTTGGTTTGTTGGTTTGTCGGTTTGTTTGTTTGTTTGTTTGTTTGTTTGTTCATTTGTTGGTTTTTTGGTTTGTTGGTTTGTTGGCTTAATGGCTTGTTGGTTTGTTGGTTTGTTGGCTTGTTGGTTTGTTGGTTTGTTGGTTTGTTGGTTTGTTGGCTTGTTGGTTTGTTGGCTTGTTGGTTTTTTGGTTTGTTGGTTCGTTGGTTTGTTGGTTTGTTGGTTTGTTGGTTTGTGTGTCTGTTGGTTTGTTAGTTTGTTGGTTTGTTGGCTTGTTGGCTTGTTGGCTTGTTGGTTTGTTGGCTTGTTGGTTTGTTGGTTTGTTGATTTGTTGGTTTATTTGTGTGTTGGTTTGTTGTTTGTTGGTTTAGTGGTTTGTTGGCTTGTTGGCTTGTTGGTTTGTTGGTTCGTTGGTTAGTTGGTTTGTTTGCTTGTTGGTTTGTTGGTTTGTTGGTTTGTTGGTTTGTTGGTTTGTTCGTTTGTTAGTTTGTTGGCTTGTTAGCTTGTTGGCTTGTTAGTTTGTTGGTTTGTTGGTTCGTTGGTTTGTTGGTTTGTTGGTTTGTTGGTTTGTGTGTTTGTTGGTTTGTTCGTTTGTTGGTTTGTTGGTTTGTTGTCTTGTTGGCTTGTTGGCTTGTTGGTTTTTTGGTTTGTTGGCTTGTTGGTTTGTTGGTTTGTTGGTTTGTTGGTTTGTTGGTTTGTTGGTTTGTTGGTTTGTTGGTTTGTTGGTTTGTTGGTTTGTTTGCTTGTTGGCTTGTTAGCATGTTGGTTTGTTGGTTTGTTGGTTTGTTGGTTTGTTGGTTTGTTGGTTTGTTGGTTTTTTGGTTTGTTGGTTTGTTGGTTTGTTGGTTTGTTGGTTTGTTTGCTTGTTGGCTTGTTGGCATGTTGGGTTGTTGGTTTGTTGGTTTTTTGGTTTGTTGGCTTGTTGGTTTGTTGGTTTGTTGGTTTGTTTGCTTGTTGGCTTGTTGGCATGTTGGGTTGTTGGTTTGTTGGTTTTTTGGTTTGTTGGCTTGTTGGTTTGTTGGTTTGTTGGTTTGTTGGTTTGTTGGTTTGTTGGTTTGTTGGGTTGTTTGCTTGTTGGCTTGTTAGCATGTTGGGTGGTTGGTTTGTTGGTTTGTTCGTTTGTTGGTTTGTTGGTTTGTTGGTTTGTTGGTTTGTTGGTTTGTTGGATTTTTGGCTTGTTGGTTTGTTGGTTTGTTGGCTTGTTGGCTTGTTGGTTTGTTGGTTTGTTGGTTTATTCGCTTGTTGGTTTGTTGGTTTGTTGGCTTGTTGGTTTGTTGGTTTGTTGGTTCGTTGGTTTGTTGGTTTGTTGGTTTGTTGGTTTGTTGGTTTGTTGGTTTGTTTGTGTGTTGGTTTGTTCGTTTGTTGGTTTGTTGGTTAATTGGTTTGTTGGCTTTTTGGCTTGTTGGTTTGATGGTTTGTTTGCTTGTTGGTTTGTTGGTTTGTTGGTTTGTTGGTTTGCTTGTGTGTTGGTTTGTTCGTTTGTTGGTTTGTTGGTTAATTGGTTTGTTGGCTTTTTGGCTTGTTGGTTTGATGGTTTGTTTGCTTGTTGGTTTGTTGGTTTGTTGGTTTGTTGGTTTGTTGGTTTGTTGGTTTGTTGGTTTGTTGGTTTGTTGGTTTGTTGGTTTGTTGGTTTGTTGGTTTGTTGGCTTGTTGGCTTGTTGGCTTGTTGGTTTGTTGGCTTGTTGGTTTGTTGGTTTGTTGGTTTGTTGGTTTATTTGTGTGTTGGTTTGTTCGTTTGTTTGTTTGTTTGTTTGTTCGTTTGTTGGTTTTTTTGGTTTGTTGGATTGTTGGCTTAATGGCTTGTTGGTTTCTTGGTTTGTTGGCTTGTTGGTTTGTTGGTTTGTTGGTTTGTTGGTTTGTTGGCTTGTTGGTTTGTTGGCTTGTTGGTTTTTTGGTTTGTTGGTTCGTTGGTTTGTTGGTTTGTTGATTTGTTGGTTTGTGTGTTTGTTAGTTTGTTGGTTTGTTGGTTTGTTGTCTTGTTGGCTTGTTGGCTTGTTGGTTTTTTGGTTTGTTGGCTTGTTGGTTTGTTGGTTTGTTGGTTTGTTGGTTTGTTGGTTTGTTTGTTTGTTTGTTTGTTTGTTTGTTCATTTGTTGGTTTTTTGGTTTGTTGGTTTGTTGGCTTAATGGCTTGTTGGTTTGTTGGTTTGTTGGCTTGTTGGTTTGTTGGTTTGTTGGTTTGTTGGTTTGTTGGCTTGTTGGTTTGTTGGCTTTTTGGTTTTTTGGTTTGTTGGTTCGTTGGTTTGTTGGTTTGTTGGTTTGTTGGTTTGTGTGTTTGTTGGTTTGTTAGTTTGTTGGTTTGTTGGCTTGTTGGCTTGTTGGCTTGTTGGTTTGTTGGCTTGTTGGTTTGTTGGTTTGTTGATTTGTTGGTTTATTTGTGTGTTGGTTTGTTGTTTGTTGGTTTAGTGGTTTGTTGGCTTGTTGGCTTGTTGGTTTGTTGGTTCGTTGGTTAGTTGGTTTGTTTGCTTGTTGGTTTGTTGGTTTGTTGGTTTGTTGGTTTGTTGGTTTGTTCGTTTGTTAGTTTGTTGGCTTGTTAGCTTGTTGGCTTGTTAGTTTGTTGGTTTGTTGGTTCGTTGGTTTGTTGGTTTGTTGGTTTGTTGGTTTGTGTGTTTGTTGGTTTGTTCGTTTGTTGGTTTGTTGGTTTGTTGTCTTGTTGGCTTTTGGTTTGTTTGTGTGTTGGTTTGTTCGTTTGTTGGTTTGTTGGTTAATTGGTTTGTTGGCTTTTTGGCTTGTTGGTTTGTTGGTTTGTTTGCTTGTTGGTTTGTTGGTTTGTTGGTTTGTTGGTTTGTTGGTTTGTTGGTTTGTTGGTTTGTTGGTTTGTTGGTTTGTTGGTTTGTTGGTTTGTTTGTTTGTTTGTTTGTTTGTTCGTTTGTTGGTTTTTTGGTTTGTTGGTTTGTTGGCTTATTGGCTTGTTGTTTTGTTGGTTTGTTGGTTTGTTGGTTTGTTGGTTTGTTGGTTTGTTGGTTTGTTGGATTTTTGGCTTGTTGGTTTGTTGGTTTGTTGGCTTGTTGGCTTGTTGGTTTGTTGGTTTGTTGGTTTATTCGCTTGTTGGTTTGTTGGTTTGTTGGCTTGTTGGTTTGTTGGTTTGTTGGTTCGTTGGTTTGTTGGTTTGTTGGTTTGTTGGTTTGTTGGATTGTTGGTTTGTTTGTGTGTTGGTTTGTTCGTTTGTTGGTTTGTTGGTTAATTGGTTTGTTGGCTTTTTGGCTTGTTGGTTTGATGGTTTGTTTGCTTGTTGGTTTGTTGGTTTGTTGGTTTGTTGGTTTGTTGGTTTGTTGGTTTGTTGGTTTGTTGGTTTGTTGGTTTGTTGGTTTGTTGGTTTGTTGGTTTGTTGGCTTGTTGGCTTGTTGGCTTGTTGGTTTGTTGGCTTGTTGGTTTGTTGGTTTGTTGGTTTGTTGGTTTATTTGTGTGTTGGTTTGTTCGTTTGTTTGTTTGTTTGTTTGTTCGTTTGTTGGTTTTTTTGGTTTGTTGGATTGTTGGCTTAATGGCTTGTTGGTTTGTTGGTTTGTTGGCTTGTTGGTTTGTTGGTTTGTTGGTTTGTTGGTTTGGTGGCTTGTTGGTTTGTTGGCTTGTTGGTTTTTTGGTTTGTTGGTTCGTTGGTTTGTTGGTTTGTTGATTTGTTGGTTTGTGTGTTTGTTGGTTTGTTGGTTTGTTGGTTTGTTGTCTTGTTGGCTTGTTGGCTTGTTGGTTTTTTGGTTTGTTGGCTTGTTGGTTTGTTGGTTTGTTGGTTTGTTGGTTTGTTTGTTTGTTTGTTTGTTTGTTTGTTCATTTGTTGGTTTTTTGGTTTATTGGTTTGTTGGCTTAATGGCTTGTTCGTTTGTTGGTTTGTTGGCTTGTTGGTTTGTTGGTTTGTTGGTTTGTTGGTTTGTTGGCTTGTTGGTTTGTTGGCTTGTTGGTTTTTTGGTTTGTTGGTTCGTTGGTTTGTTGGTTTGTTGGTTTGTTGGTTTGTGTGTTTGTTGGTTTGTTAGTTTGTTGGTTTGTTGGCTTGTTGGCTTGTTGGCTTGTTGGTTTGTTGGCTTGTTGGTTTGTTGGTTTGTTGATTTGTTGGTTTATTTGTGTGTTGGTTTGTTGTTTGTTGGTTTAGTGGTTTGTTGGCTTGTTGGCTTGTTGGTTTGTTGGTTCGTTGGTTAGTTGGTTTGTTTGCTTGTTGGTTTGTTGGTTTGTTGGTTTGTTGGTTTGTTGGTTTGTTCGTTTTTTAGTTTGTTGGCTTGTTAGCTTGTTGGCTTGTTAGTTTGTTGGTTTGTTGGTTCGTTGGTTTGTTGGTTTGTTGGTTTGTTGGTTTGTGTGTTTGTTGGTTTGTTCGTTTGTTGGTTTGTTGGTTTGTTGTCTTGTTGGCTTGTTGGCTTGTTGGTTTTTTGGTTTGTTGGCTTGTTGGTTTGTTGGTTTGTTGGTTTGTTGGTTTGTTGGTTTGTTGGTTTGTTGGTTTGTTGGTTTGTTGGTTTGTTTGCTTGTTGGCTTGTTAGCATGTTGGTTTGTTGGTTTGTTGGTTTGTTGGTTTGTTGGTTTTTTGGTTTGTTGGTTTGTTGGTTTGTTGGTTTGTTGGTTTGTTTGCTTGTTGGCTTGTTGGCATGTTGGGTTGTTGGTTTGTTGGTTTTTTGGTTTGTTGGCTTGTTGGTTTGTTGGTTTGTTGGTTTGTTTGCTTGTTGGCTTGTTGGCATGTTGGGTTGTTGGTTTGTTGGTTTTTTGGTTTGTTGGCTTGTTGGTTTGTTGGTTTGTTGGTTTGTTGGTTTGTTGGTTTGTTGGTTTGTTGGGTTGTTTGCTTGTTGGCTTGTTAGCATGTTGGGTGGTTGGTTTGTTGGTTTGTTCGTTTGTTGGTTTGTTGGTTTGTTGGTTTGTTGGTTTGTTGGTTTGTTGGATTTTTGGCTTGTTGGTTTGTTGGTTTGTTGGCTTGTTGGCTTGTTGGTTTGTTGGTTTGTTGGTTTATTCGCTTGTTGGTTTGTTGGTTTGTTGGCTTGTTGGTTTGTTGGTTTGTTGGTTCGTTGGTTTGTTGGTTTGTTGGTTTGTTGGTTTGTTGGTTTGTTGGTTTGTTTGTGTGTTGGTTTGTTCGTTTGTTGGTTTGTTGGTTAATTGGTTTGTTGGCTTTTTGGCTTGTTGGTTTGATGGTTTGTTTGCTTGTTGGTTTGTTGGTTTGTTGGTTTGTTGGTTTGTTGGTTTGTTGGTTTGTTGGTTTGTTGGTTTGTTGGTTTGTTGGTTTGTTTGCTTGTTGGCTTGTTGGTTTGTTGGCTTGTTGGTTTGTTGGTTTGTTGGTTTGTTGGTTTATTCGTTTGTTAGTTTGTTGGCTTGTTAGCTTGTTGGCTTGTTAGTTTGTTGGTTTGTTGGTTCGTTGGTTTGTTGGTTTGTTGGTTTGTTGGTTTGTGTGTTTGTTGGTTTGTTCGTTTGTTGGTTTGTTGGTTTGTTGTCTTGTTGGCTTGTTGGCTTGTTGGTTTTTTGGTTTGTTGGCTTGTTGGTTTGTTGGTTTGTTGGTTTGTTGGTTTGTTGGTTTGTTGGTTTGTTGGTTTGTTGGTTTGTTGGTTTGTTTGCTTGTTGGCTTGTTAGCATGTTGGTTTGTTGGTTTGTTGGTTTGTTGGTTTGTTGGTTTGTTGGTTTTTTGGTTTGTTGGTTTGTTGGTTTGTTGGTTTGTTGGTTTGTTTGCTTGTTGGCTTGTTGGCATGTTGGGTTGTTGGTTTGTTGGTTTTTTGGTTTGTTGGCTTGTTGGTTTGTTGGTTTGTTGGTTTGTTTGCTTGTTGGCTTGTTGGCATGTTGGGTTGTTGGTTTGTTGGTTTTTTGGTTTGTTGGCTTGTTGGTTTGTTGGTTTGTTGGTTTGTTGGTTTGTTGGTTTGTTGGTTTGTTGGGTTGTTTGCTTGTTGGCTTGTTAGCATGTTGGGTGGTTGGTTTGTTGGTTTGTTCGTTTGGTGGTTTGTTGGTTTGTTGGTTTGTTGGTTTGTTGGTTTGTTGGATTTTTGGCTTGTTGGTTTGTTGGTTTGTTGGCTTGTTGGCTTGTTGGTTTGTTGGTTTGTTGGTTTATTCGCTTGTTGGTTTGTTGGTTTGTTGGCTTGTTGGTTTGTTGGTTTGTTGGTTCGTTGGTTTGTTGGTTTGTTGGTTTGTTGGTTTGTTGGTTTGTTGGTTTGTTTGTGTGTTAGTTTGTTCGTTTGTTGGTTTGTTGGTTAATTGGTTTGTTGGCTTTTTGGCTTGTTGGTTTGATGGTTTGTTTGCTTGTTGGTTTGTTGGTTTGTTGGTTTGTTGGTTTGTTGGTTTGTTGGTTCGTTGGTTTGTTGGTTTGTTGGTTTGTTGGTTTGTTGGCTTGTTGGCTTGTTGGCTTGTTGGTTTGTTGGCTTGTTGGTTTGTTGGTTTGTTGGTTTGTTGGTTTATTTGTGTGTTGGTTTGTTCGTTTGTTTGTTTGTTTGTTTGTTCGTTTGTTGGTTTTTTTGGTTTGTTGGTTTGTTGGCTTAATGGCTTGTTGGTTTGTTGGTTTGTTGGCTTGTTGGTTTGTTGGTTTGTTGGTTTGTTGGTTTGTTGGCTTGTTGGTTTGTTGGCTTGTTGGTTTTTTGGTTTGTTGGTTCGTTGGTTTGTTGGTTTGTTGATTTGTTGGTTTGTGTGTTTGTTGGTTTGTTGGTTTGTTGGTTTGTTGTCTTGTTGGCTTGTTGGCTTGTTGGTTTTTTGGTTTGTTGGCTTGTTGGTTTGTTGGTTTGTTGGTTTGTTGGTTTGTTGGTTTGTTTGTTTGTTTGTTTGTTTGTTTGTTCATTTGTTGGTTTTTTGGTTTGTTGGTTTGTTGGCTTAATGGCTTGTTGGTTTGTTGGTTTGTTGGCTTGTTGGTTTGTTGGTTTGTTGGTTTGTTGGTTTGTTGGCTTGTTGGTTTGTTGGCTTGTTGGGTTTTTGGTTTGTTGGTTCGTTGGTTTGTTGGTTTGTTGGTTTGTTGGTTTGTGTGTTTGTTGGTTTGTTAGTTTGTTGGTTTGTTGGCTTGTTGGCTTGTTGGCTTGTTGGTTTGTTGGCTTGTTGGTTTGTTGGTTTGTTGATTTGTTGGTTTATTTGTGTATTGGTTTGTTGTTTGTTGGTTTAGTGGTTTGTTGGCTTGTTGGCTTGTTGGTTTGTTGGTTCGTTGGTTAGTTGGTTTGTTTGCTTGTTGGTTTGTTGGTTTGTTGGTTTGTTGGTTTGTTGGTTTGTTCGTTTGTTAGTTTGTTGGCTTGTTAGCTTGTTGGCTTGTTAGTTTGTTGGTTTGTTGGTTCGTTGGTTTGTTGGTTTGTTGGTTTGTTGGTTTGTGTGTTTGTTGGTTTGTTCGTTTGTTGGTTTGTTGGTTTGTTGTCTTGTTGGCTTGTTGGCTTGTTGGTTTTTTGGTTTGTTGGCTTGTTGGTTTGTTGGTTTGTTGGTTTGTTGGTTTGTTGGTTTGTTGGTTTGTTGGTTTGTTGGTTTGTTGGTTTGTTGGTTTGTTTGCTTGTTGGCTTGTTAGCATGTTGGTTTGTTGGTTTGTTGGTTTGTTGGTTTGTTGGTTTTTTGGTTTGTTGGTTTGTTGGTTTGTTGGTTTGTTGGTTTGTTTGCTTGTTGGCTTGTTGGCATGTTGGGTTCTTGGTTTGTTGGTTTTTTGGTTTGTTGGCTTGTTGGTTTGTTGGTTTGTTGGTTTGTTTGCTTGTTGGCTTGTTGGCATGTTGGGTTGTTGGTTTGTTGGTTTTTTGGTTTGTTGGCTTGTTGGTTTGTTGGTTTGTTGGTTTGTTGGTTTGTTGGTTTGTTGGTTTGTTGGGTTGTTGGGTTGTTGGTTTGTTGGTTTGTTGGCTTGTTGGTTTGTTGGTTTGTTGGTTTGTTGGCTTGTTGGTTTGTTGGTTTGATGGTTTGTTCGTTTGTTGGCTTGTTGGCTTGTTGGTTTGTTGGTTTGTTGGCTTGTTGGTTGGTTGGTTTGTTGGTTTGTTGGTTTGTTGGTTTTTTGGTTTGTAGGTTTATTGGTTTGATGGTTTGTTGGTTTGTTGGCTTGTTGGTTTGTTCGTTTGTTGGTTTGTAGGTTTGTTGCTTTGTTGGTTTGTTGGTTTGTTGGTTTGTTGGCTTGTTGGTTTGTTCGTTTGTTGGTTTGTTGGTTTGCTGGCTTGTTGGTTTGTTAGTTTGTTCGTTTGTTGGTTTGTTGGCTTGTTGGCTTGTTGGTTTGTTGGCTTGTTGGTTTGTTGGTTTGTTGGTTTGTTGGTTTGTTGGTTTGTTGGTTTGTTGGCTTGTTGGTTTGTTGGTTTGTTGGCTTGTTGGTTTGTTGGCTTGTTCGTTCGTTGGTTTGTTGGTTTGTTGGTTTGTTGGTTTGTTGGTTTGTTGGTTTGTTGGTTTGTTGGTTTGTTGGTTTGTTTGTTTGTTTGTTTGTTTGTTTGTTTGTTCGTTTGTTGGTTTTTTGGTTTGTTGGTTTGTTGGCTTAATGGCTTGTTGGTTTGTTGGTTTGTTGGCTTGTTGGTTTGTTGGTTTGTTGGTTTGTTGGTTTGTTGGCTTGTTGGTTTGTTGGCTTGTTGGTTTTTTGGTTTGTTGGTTCGTTGGTTTGTTGGTTTGTTGGTTTGTTGGTTTGTTGGTTTGTGTGTTTGTTGGTTTGTTCGGTTGTTGGTTTGTTGGTTTGTTGTCTTGTTGGCTTGTTGGCTTGTTGGTTTTTTGGTTTGTTGGCTTGTTGGTTTGTTGGTTTGTTGGTTTGTTGGTTTGTTGGTTTGTTGGTTTGTTGGTTTGTTGGTTTGTTGGTTTGTTGGTTTATTGGTTTGTTGGTTTGTTGGTTTATTTGCTTGTTGGCTTGTTAGCATGTTGGGTGGTTGGTTTGTTGGTTTGTTCGTTTGTTGGTTTGTTGGTTTGTTGGTTTGTTGGTTTGTTGGTTTGTTGGATTTTTGGCTTGTTGGTTTGTTGGTTTGTTGGCTTGTTGGCTTGTTGGTTTGTTGGTTTGTTGGTTTATTCGCTTGTTGGTTTGTTGGTTTGTTGGCTTGTTGGTTTGTTGGTTTGTTGGTTCGTTGGTTTGTTGGTTTGTTGGTTTGTTGGTTTGTTGGTTTGTTGGTTTGTTTGTGTGTTGGTTTGTTCGTTTGTTGGTTTGTTGGTTAATTGGTTTGTTGGCTTTTTGGCTTGTTGGTTTGATGGTTTGTTTGCTTGTTGGTTTGTTGGTTTGTTGGTTTGTTGGTTTGTTGGTTTGTTGGTTTGTTGGTTTGTTGGTTTGTTGGTTTGTTGGCTTAATGGCTTGTTGGTTTGTTGGTTTGTTGGCTTGTTGGTTTGTTGGTTTGTTGGTTTGTTGGTTTGTTGGCTTGTTGGTTTGTTGGCTTGTTGGTTTTTTGGTTTGTTGGTTCGTTGGTTTGTTGGTTTGTTGATTTGTTGGTTTGTGTGTTTGTTGGTTTGTTCGTTTGTTGGTTTGTTGGTTTGTTGTCTTGTTGGCTTGTTGGCTTGTTGGTTGTTTGGTTTGTTGGCTTGTTGGTTTGTTGGTTTGTTGGTTTGTTGGTTTGTTGGTTTGTTGGTTTGTTGGTTTGTTTGTTTGTTCATTTGTTGGTTTTTTGGTTTGTTGGTTTGTTGGTTTGTTGGCTTGTTGGTTTGTTGGTTTGTTGGTTTGTTGGTTTGTTGGTTTGTTCGTTTGTTGGTTTTTTGGTTTGTTGGTTTGTTGGTTTGTTGGCTTGTTGGTTTGTTTATTTGTTGGTTTGTTGGTTTGTTGGTTTGTTGGTTTGTGTGTTTGTTGGTTTGTTCGTTTGTTGGTTTGTTGGTTTGTTGTCTTGTTGGCTTGTTGGCTTGTTGGTTTTTTGGTTTGTTGGCTTGTTGGTTTGTTGGTTTGTTGGTTTGTTGGTTTGTTGGTTTGTTGGTTTGTTGGTTTGTTGGTTTGTGGGTTTGTTGGTTTGTTTGCTTGTTGGCTTGTTAGCATGTTGGGTGATTGGTTTGTTGGTTTGTTCGTTTGCTGGTTTGTTGGTTTGTTGGTTTGTTGGTTTGTTGGTTTGTTGGATTTTTGGCTTGTTGGTTTGTTGGTTTGTTGGCTTGTTGGCTTGTTGGTTTGTTGGTTTGTTGGTTTGTTGGTTAATTGGTTTGTTGGCTTTTTGGCTTGTTGGTTTGTTGGTTTGTTTGCTTGTTGGTTTGTGGGTTTGTTGGTTTGTTGGTTTGTTGGTTTGTTGTTTTGTTGGTTTGTTGGTTTGTTGGTTTGTTAGTTTGTTGGTTTGTTGGCTTGTTGGCTTGTTGGCTTGTTGGTTTGTTGGCTTGCTGGTTTGTTGGTTTGTTGATTTGTTGGTTTATTTGTGTGTT
Source organism: Atherix ibis (assembly GCA_958298945.1). Classification (NCBI taxonomy): domain Eukaryota; kingdom Metazoa; phylum Arthropoda; class Insecta; order Diptera; family Athericidae; genus Atherix; species Atherix ibis. Next base: position 2,738,740 of record OY282608.1, read on the forward strand.
GGTTTGTTCGTTTGTTGTTTGTTGGTTTAGTGGTTTGTTGGCTTGTTGGCTTGTTGGTTTGTTGGTTAGTTGGTTAGTTGGTTTATTTGCTTGTTGGTTTGTTGGTTTGTTGGTTTGTTGGTTTGTTGGTTTGTTCGTTTGTTAGTTTGTTGGCTTGTTAGCTTGTTGGCTTGTTAGTTTGTTGGTTTGTTGGTTTGTTGGTTTGTTAGTTTGTTCGTTTGTTGGTTTGTTGGTTTGTTGGTTTGTTGGTTTGTTGGTATGTTGGTATGTTGGTTTGTTGGTTTGTTCGTTTGTTGGTTTGTTGGCTTGTTGGTTTGTTGGTTTGTTGGCTTGTTGACTTGTTGGTTTGTTGGTTTGTTGGTTTGTTGGTTTGTTGGTTTGTTGGTTTGTTGGTTTGTTGGTTTGTTGATTTGTTGGTTTGTTGGTTTGTTGGTTTGTTGGTTTGTTGGTTTGTTCGTTTGTTCGTTTGTTGGCTTGTTGGATTGTTAGCTTGTTGGTTTGTTGGTTTATTGGTTTGTTGGTTTGTTGGTTTGTTAGCTTGTTGGTTTGTTGGCTTGTTGGTTTGTTTCTTTGTTGGTTTGTTAGTTTGCTGGTTTGTTGGGTTGTTGGTTTGTTCGTTTGTTGGTTTGTTGGCTTGTTGGTTTGTTGGTTTGTTGGCTTGTTGGTTTGTTGGTTTGTTGGTTTGTTGGTTTGTTGGTTTGTTTGGTTGTTGGTTTTTTGGTTTGTTGGTTTGTTGGTTTGTTGGCTTGTTGGTTTGTTTATTTGTTGGTTTGTTGGTTTGTTGGCTTGTTGGTTTGTTGGTTTGTTGGCTTGTTGGTTTGTTGGCTTATTGGTTTGTTGGTTTGTTGGTTTGTTGGTTTGTTGGTTTGTTGGGTTGCTGGTTTGTTGGTTTGTTGGTTGGTTTGTTTGTTTGTTTGTTTGTTTGTACGTTTGTTGGTTTTTTGTTTTGTTGGTTTGTTGGCTTGTTGGCTTGTTCGTTTGTTGGTTTGTTGGCTTGTTGGTTTGTTGGTTTGTTGGTTTATTGGTTTGTAAGCTTGTTGGTTTGTTGGCTTGTTGGTTTGTTGGCTTGTTGGTTTGTTGGTTTGTTGGTTCGTTGGTTCGTTGGTTTGTTTTTTTGTTGGTTTGTTGGCTTGTGTGTTTGTTGGTTTGTTGGCTTGTTGGTTTGTTGGTTTGTTGGTTTGTTGGTTTATTGGTTTGTAAGCTTGTTGGTTTGTTGGCTTGTTGGTTTGTTGGCTTGTTGGTTTGTTGGTTTGTTGGTTCGTTGGTTCGTTGGTTTGTTTTTTTGTTGGTTTGTTGGTTTGTTGGCTTGTGTGTTTGTTGGTTTGTTCGTTTGTTGGTTTGTTGGTTTGTGGTCTTGTTGGCTTGTTGGCTTGTTGGTTTGTTGGTTTGTTGGCTTGTTGGTTTGTTGGTAGGTTATTTTGTTGGTTTGTTGGTTTGTTGGTTTGTTGGTTTGTTGGTTTGTTTGCTTGTTGGCTTGTTGGCATGTTGGTTTGTTGGTTTGTTGGCTTGTTGGTTTGTTGGTTTGTTGGTTTGTTGGTTTGTTGGTTTGTTGGCTTGTTGGTTTGTTCGTTTGTTGGTTTGTAGGTTTGTTGCTTTGTTGTTTTGTTGGTTTGTTGGTTTGTTGGTTTGTTGGCTTGTTGGTTTGTTCGCTTGTTGGTTTGTTGGTTTGCTGGTTTGTTGGTTTGTTAGTTTGTTCGTTTGTTGGTTTGTTGGCTTGTTGGCTTGTTGGTTTGTTGGCTTGTTGGTTTGTTGGTTTGTTGGTTTGTTGGTTTGTTGGTTTCTTGGTTTTTTGGTTTGTTGGTTTGTTGGTTTGTTGGCTTGTTGGTTTGTTGGTTTGTTGGTTTGTTGGTTTGTTGGCTTGTTGGTTTGTTGGTTTGTTGGCTTGTTGGTTTGTTGGCTTGTTGGTTCGTTGGTTTGTTGGTTTGTTGGTTTGTTGGTTTGTTGGTTTGTTGGTTTGTTGGTTTGTTGGTTTGTTGGTTTGTTGGTTTGTTTGTTTGTTTGTTTGTTTGTTTGTTTGTTTGTTCGTTTGTTGGTTTTTTGGTTTGTTGGTTTGCTGGCTTAATGGCTTGTTAGTTTGTTGGTTTGTTGGCTTGTTGGTTTATTGGTTTGTTGGTTTGTTGGTTTGTTGGCTTGTTGGTTTGTTGGCTTGTTGGTTTTTTGGTTTGTTGGTTCGTTGGTTTGTTGGTTTGTTGGTTTGTTGGTTTGTGTGTTTGTTGGTTTGTTCGTTTGTTGGTTTGTTGGATTGTTGTCTTGTTGGCTTGTTGGCTTGTTGGTTTTTTGGTTTGTTGGCTTGTTGGTTTGTTGGTTTGTTGGTTTGTTGGTTTGTTGGTTTGTTGGTTTGTTGGTTTGTTGGTTTGTTTGCTTGTTGGCTTGTGAGCATGTTGGGTGGTTGGTTTGTTGGTTTGTTCGTTTGTTGGTTTGTTGGTTTGTTGGTTTGTTGGTTTGTTGGTTTGTTGGATTTTTGGCTTGTTGGTTTGTTGGTTTGTTGGCTTGTTGGCTTGTAGGTTTGTTGGTTTGTTGGTTTATTCGCTTGTTGGTTTGTTGGTTTGTTGGCTTGTTGGTTTGTTGGTTTGTTGGTTCGTTGGTTTGTTGGTTTGTTGGTTTGTTGGTTTGTTGGTTTGTTGGTTTGTTTGTGTGTTGGTTTGTTCGTTTGTTGGTTTGTTGGTTAATTGGTTTGTTGGCTTTTTGGCTTGTTGGTTTGTTGGTTTGTTTGCTTGTTGGTTTGTTGGTTTGTTGGTTTGTTGGTAAGTTGGTTTGTTGGTTTGTTGGTTTGTTGGTTTGTTGGCTTGTTGGCTTGTTGGCTTGTTGGCTTGTTGGTTTGTTGGCTTGTTGGTTTGTTGGTTTGTTGGTTTGTTGGTTTATTTGTGTGTTTGTTTGTTCATTTGTTTGTTTGTTTGTTTGTTCGTTTGTTGGTTTTTTGGTTTGTTGGTTTGTTGGCTTAATGGCTTGTTGGTTTGTTGGTTTGTTGGCTTGTTGGTTTGTTGGTTTGTTGGTTTGTTGGTTTGTTGGTTTGTTGGCTTGTTGGTTTGTTGGCTTGTTGGTTTTTTTGGTTTGTTGGTTCGTTGGTTTTTTGGTTTGTTGGCTTGTTGGTTTGTTGGTTTGTTGGTTTGTTGGTTTGTTGGTTTGTTGGTTTGTTGGTTTGTTTGCTTGTTGGCTTGTTAGCATGTTGGTTTGTTGGTTTGTTGGTTTGTTGGTTTGTTGGTTTGTTGGTTTGTTGGTTTGTTGGTTTGTTGGTTTGTTGGTTTGTTAATTTGTTGGTTTGTTGGTTTGTTGGTTTGTTTGCTTGTTGGCTTGTTGGCATGTTGGGTTGTTGGTCTGTTGGTTTTTTGGTTTGTTGGCTTGTTGGTTTGTTGGTTTGTTGGTTTGTTGGTTTGTTGGTTTGTTGGTTTGTTGGTTTGTTGGTTTGTTGGCTTGTTGGTTTGTTGGTTTGTTGGTTTGTTGGCTTGTTGGTTTGTTGGTTTGATGGTTTGTTTGTTTGTTGGCTTGTTGGCTTGTTGGTTTGTTGGTTTGTTGGCTTGTTGGTTTGTTGGTTTGTTGGTTTGTTGGTTTGTTGGTTTGTTGGTTTTTTGGTTTGTTGGCTTGTTGGTTTGTTGGTTTGTTGGTTTGTTGGTTTGTTGGTTTGTTGGTTTGTTGGTTTGTTGGTTTGTTGGTTTGTTGGTTTGTTGGTTTGTTGGTTTGTTGGTTTGTTGGTTTGTTGGTTTATTTGTTTGTTGGTTTGTTGGTTTGTTGGCTTGTTGGTTTGTTGGTTTGTTGGTTTGTTGGTTTGTTGGTTTGTTGGTTTGTTGGTTTGTTGGTTTGTAGGTTTATTGGTTTGTTGGTTTGTTGGTTTGTTGGCTTGTTGGTTTGTTCGTTTGTTGGTTTATAGGTTTGTTGCTTTGTTGGTTTGTTGGTTTGTTGGTTTGTTGGTTTGTTGGCTTGTTGGTTTGGTCGTTTGTTGGTTTGTTGGTTTGCTGGTTTGTTGGTTTGTTAGTTTGTTCGTTTGTTGGGTTGTTGGGTTGTTGGCTTGTTGGTTTGTTGGCTTGTTGGTTTGTTAGTTTGTTGGTTTGTTGGTTTGTTGGTTTGTTGGTTTCTTGGTTTTTTGGTTTGTTGGTTTGTTGGTTTGTTGGCTTGTTGGTTTGTTGGTTTGTTGGTTTGTTGGTTTGTTGGCTTGTTGGTTTGTTGGTTTGTTGGCTTGTTGGTTTGTTGGCTTGTTGGTTCGTTGGCTTGTTGGTTCGTTGGTTTGTTGGTTTGTTGGTTTGTTGGTTTGTTGGTTTGTTGGTTTGTTGGTTTGTTTGTTTCTTTGTTTGTTTGTTTGTTTGTTTGTTCGTTTGTTGGTTTTTTGGTTTGTTGGTTTGTTGGCTTAATGGCTTGTTGGTTTGTTGGTTTGTTGGCTTGTTGGTTTGTTGGTTTGTTGGTTTGTTGGTTTGTTGGCTTGTTGGTTTGTTGGCTTGTTGGTTTTTTGGTTTGTTGGTTCGTTGGTTTGCTGGTTTGTTGGTTTGTTGGTTTGTGTGTTTGTTGGTTTGTTCGTTTGTTGGTTTGTTGGTTTGTTGTCTTGTTGGCTTGTTGGCTTGTTGGTTTTTTGGTTTGTTGGCTTGTTGGTTCGTTGGTTTGTTGGTTTGTTGGTTTGTGGGTTTGTTGGTTTGTTGGTTTGTTGGTTTGTTGGTTTGTTTGCTTGTTGGCTTGTTAGCATGTTGGGTGGTTGGTTTGTTGGTTTGTTCGTTTGTTGGTTTGTTGGTTTGTTGGTTTGTTGGTTTGTTGGTTTGTTCGTTTGTTGGTTTGTTGGTTAATTGGTTTGTTGGCTTTTTGGCTTGTTGGTTTGTTCGTTTGTTTGCTTGTTGGTTTGTTGGTTTGTTGGTTTGTTGGTTTGTTGGCTTGTTGGCTTGTTGGTTTGTTGGTTTGTTGGTTTATTCGCTTGTTGGTTTGTTGGTTTGTTGGCTTGTTGGTTTGTTGGTTTGTTGGTTCGTTGGTTTGTTGTTTTGTTGGTTTGTTGGTTTGTTGGTTTGTTGGTTTGTTTGTGTGTTGGTTTGTTCGTTTGTTGGTTTGTTGGTTAACTGGTTTGCTAGCTTTTTGGCTTGTTGGTTTGTTGGTTTGTTTGCTTGTTGGTTTGTTGGTTTGTTGGTTTGTTGGTTTGTTGGTTTGTTGGTTTGTTGGTTTGTTGGTTTGTTGGTTTGTTGGTTTGTTGGTTTGTTGGTTTGTTGGCTTGTTGGCTTGTTGGCTTGTTGGCTTGTTGGTTTGTTGGCTTGTTGGTTTGTTAATTTGTTGGTTTGTTGGTTTATTTGTGTGTTGGTTTGTTCGTTTGTTTGATTGTTTGTTTGTTCGTTTGTTGGTTTTTTGGTTTGTTGGTTTGTTGGCTTAATGGCTTGTTGGTTTGTTGGTTTGTTGGCTTGTTGGTTTGTTGGTTTGTTGGTTTGTTGGTTTGTTGGCTTGTTGGTTTGTTGGCTTGTTGGTTTTTTGGTTTGTTGTTTCGTTGGTTTGTTGGTTTGTTGGTTTGTTGGTTTGTGTGTTTGTTGGTTTGTTCGTTTGTTGGTTTGTTGGTTTGTTGTCTTGTTGGCTTGTTGGCTTGTTGGTTTTTTGGTTTGTTGGCTTGTTGGTTTGTTGGTTTGTTGGTTTGTTGGTTTGTTGGTTTGTTTGTTTGTTTGTTTGTTTGTTTGTTCGTTTGTTGGTTTTTTGGTTTGTTGGTTTGTTGGCTTAATGGCTTGTTGGTTTGTTGGTTTGTTGGCTTGTTGGTTTGTTGGTTTGTTGGTTTGTTCGTTTGTTGGCTTGTTGGTTTGTTGGCTTGTTGGTTTTTTGGTTTGTTGGTTCGTTGGTTTGTTGGTTTGTTGGTTTGTTGGTTTGTTTGTTTGTTTGTTTGTTTGTTTGTTCGTTTGTTGGTTTTTTGGTTTGTTGGTTTGTTGGCTTAATGGCTTGTTGGTTTGTTGGTTTGTTGGCTTGTTGGTTTGTTGGTTTGTTGGTTTGTTGGTTTGTTGGTTTGTTGGCTTGTTGGTTTGTTGGCTTGTTGGTTTTTTTGGTTTGTTGGTTCGTTGGTTTGTTGGTTTGTTGGTTTGTTGGTTTGTGTGTTTGTTGGTTTGTTCGTTTGTTGGTTTGTTGGTTTGTTGTCTTGTTGGCTTGTTGGCTTGTTGGTTTTTTGGTTTGTTGGCTTGTTGGTTTGTTGGTTTGTTGGTTTGTTGGTTTGTTGGTTTGTTGGTTTGTTGGTTTGTTTGCTTGTTGGCTTGTTAGCATGTTGGTTTGTTGGTTTGTTGGTTTGTTGGTTTGTTGGTTTGTTGGTTTGTTGGTTTGTTGGTTTGTTGGTTTGTTGGTTTGTTAATTTGTTGGTTTGTTGGTTTGTTGGTTTGTTTGCTTGTTGGCTTGTTGGCATGTTGGGTTGTTGGTCTGTTGGTTTTTTGGTTTGTTGGCTTGTTGGTTTGTTGGTTTGTTGGTTTGTTGGTTTGTTGGTTTGTTGGTTTGTTGGTTTGTTGGTTTGTTGGCTTGTTGGTTTGTTGGTTTGTTGGTTTGTTGGCTTGTTGGTTTGTTGGTTTGATGGTTTGTTTGTTTGTTGGCTTGTTGGCTTGTTGGTTTGTTGGTTTGTTGGCTTGTTGGTTTGTTGGTTTGTTGGTTTGTTGGTTTGTTGGTTTGTTGGTTTTTTGGTTTGTTGGCTTGTTGGTTTGTTGGTTTGTTGGTTTGTTGGTTTGTTGGTTTGTTGGTTTGTTGGTTTGTTGGTTTGTTGGTTTGTTGGTTTGTTGGTTTGTTGGTTTATTTGTTTGTTGGTTTGTTGGTTTGTTGGCTTGTTGGTTTGTTGGTTTGTTGGTTTGTTGGTTTGTTGGTTTGTTGGTTTGTAGGTTTATTGGTTTGTTGGTTTGTTGGTTTGTTGGCTTGTTGGTTTGTTCGTTTGTTGGTTTATAGGTTTGTTGCTTTGTTGGTTTGTTGGTTTGTTGGTTTGTTGGTTTGTTGGCTTGTTGGTTTGGTCGTTTGTTGGTTTGTTGGTTTGCTGGTTTGTTGGTTTGTTAGTTTGTTCGTTTGTTGGTTTGTTGGCTTGTTGGCTTGTTGGTTTGTTGGCTTGTTGGTTTGTTAGTTTGTTGGTTTGTTGGTTTGTTGGTTTGTTGGTTTCTTGGTTTTTTGGTTTGTTGGTTTGTTGGTTTGTTGGCTTGTTGGTTTGTTGGTTTGTTGGTTTGTTGGTTTGTTGGCTTGTTGGTTTGTTGGTTTGTTGGCTTGTTGGTTTGTTGGCTTGTTGGTTCGTTGGCTTGTTGGTTCGTTGGTTTGTTGGTTTGTTGGTTTGTTGGTTTGTTGGTTTGTTGGTTTGTTGGTTTGTTGGTTTGTTTGTTTGTTTGTTTGTTTGTTTGTTTGTTTGTTTGTTTGTTCGTTTGTTGGTTTTTTGGTTTGTTGGTTTGTTGGCTTAATGGCTTGTTGGTTTGTTGGTTTGTTGGCTTGTTGGTTTGTTGGTTTGTTGGTTTGTTGGTTTGTTGGCTTGTTGGTTTGTTGGCTTGTTGGTTTTTTGGTTTGTTGGTTCGTTGGTTTGTTGGTTTGTTGGTTTGTTGGTTTGTGTGTTTGTTGGTTTGTTCGTTTGTTGGTTTGTTGGTTTGTTGTCTTGTTGGCTTGTTGGCTTGTTGGTTTTTTGGTTTGTTGGCTTGTTGGTTCGTTGGTTTGTTGGTTTGTTGGTTTGTGGGTTTGTTGGTTTGTTGGTTTGTTGGTTTGTTGGTTTGTTTGCTTGTTGGCTTGTTAGCATGTTGGGTGGTTGGTTTGTTGGTTTGTTCGTTTGTTGGTTTGTTGGTTTGTTGGTTTGTTGGTTTGTTGGTTTGTTCGTTTGTTGGTTTGTTGGTTAATTGGTTTGTTGGCTTTTTGGCTTGTTGGTTTGTTGGTTTGTTTGCTTGTTGGTTTGTTGGTTTGTTGGTTTGTTGGTTTGTTGGCTTGTTGGCTTGTTGGTTTGTTGGTTTGTTGGTTTATTCGCTTGTTGGTTTGTTGGTTTGTTGGCTTGTTGGTTTGTTGGTTTGTTGGTTCGTTGGTTTGTTGTTTTGTTGGTTTGTTGGTTTGTTGGTTTGTTGGTTTGTTTGTGTGTTGGTTTGTTCGTTTGTTGGTTTGTTGGTTAACTGGTTTGCTAGCTTTTTGGCTTGTTGGTTTGTTGGTTTGTTTGCTTGTTGGTTTGTTGGTTTGTTGGTTTGTTGGTTTGTTGGTTTGTTGGTTTGTTGGTTTGTTGGTTTGTTGGTTTGTTGGCTTGTTGGCTTGTTGGCTTGTTGGTTTGTTGGCTTGTTGGTTTGTTGGTTTGTTGGTTTGTTGGTTTATTTGTGTGTTGGTTTGTTCGTTTGTTTGTTTGTTTGTTTGTTCGTTTGTTGGTTTTTTGGTTTGTTGGTTTGTTGGCTTAATGGCTTGTTGGTTTGTTGGTTTGTTGGCTTGTTGGTTTGTTGGTTTGTTGGTTTGTTGGTTTGTTGGCTTGTTGGTTTGTTGGCTTGTTGGTTTTTTGGTTTGTTGTTTCGTTGGTTTGTTGGTTTGTTGGTTTGTTGGTTTGTGTGTTTGTTGGTTTGTTCGTTTGTTGGTTTGTTGGTTTGTTGTCTTGTTGGCTTGTTGGCTTGTTGGTTTTTTGGTTTGTTGGCTTGTTGGTTTGTTGGTTTGTTGGTTTGTTGGTTTGTTGGTTTGTTTGTTTGTTTGTTTGTTTGTTTGTTCGTTTGTTGGTTTTTTGGTTTGTTGGTTTGTTGGCTTAATGGCTTGTTGGTTTGTTGGTTTGTTGGCTTGTTGGTTTGTTGGTTTGTTGGTTTGTTCGTTTGTTGGCTTGTTGGTTTGTTGGCTTGTTGGTTTTTTGGTTTGTTGGTTCGTTGGTTTGTTGGTTTGTTGGTTTGTTGGTTTGTGTGTTTGTTGGTTTGTTCGTTTGTTGGTTTGTTGGTTTGTTGTCTTGTTGGCTTGTTGGCTTGTTGGTTTTTTGGTTTGTTGGCTTGTTGGTTTGTTGGTTTGTTGGTTTGTTGGTTTGTTGGTTTGTTGGTTTGTTGGTTTGTTGGTTTGTTGGTTTGTTGGTTTGTTTGCTTGTTGGCTTGTTAGCATGTTGGGTGGTTGGTTTGTTGGTTTGTTCGTTTGCTGGTTTGTTGGCTTGTTGGTTTGTTGGTTTGTTGGTTTGTTGGATTTTTGGCTTGTTGGTTTGTTGGTTTGTTGGCTTGTTGGCTTGTTGGTTTGTTGGTTTGTTGGTTTATTCGCTTGTTGGTTTGTTGGTTTGTTGGCTTGTTGGTTTGTTGGTTTGTTGGTTCGTTGGTTTGTTGGTTTGTTGGTTTGTTGGTTTGTTGGTTTGTTGGTTTGTTGGTTTGTTGGTTTGTTTGTGTGTTGGTTTGTTCGTTTGTTGGTTTGTTGGTTAATTGGTTTGTTGGCTTTTTGGCTTGTTGGTTTGTTGGTTTGTTTGCTTGTTGGTTTGTTGGTTTGTTGGTTTGTTGGTTTGTTGGTTTGTGGGTTTGTTGGTTTGTTTGTTTGTTGGCTTGTTGGCTTGTTGGCTTGTTGGTTTGTTGGCTTGTTGGTTTGTTGGTTTGTTGGTTTGTTGGTTTATTTGTGTGTTGGTTTGTTCGTTTGTTGTTTGTTGGTTTAGTGGTTTGTTGGCTTGTTGGCTTTGTGGTTTTTTGGTTAGTTGGTTTGTTTGCTTGTTGGTTTGTTGGTTTGTTGGTTTGTTGGTTTGTTGGTTTGTTGGTTTGTTTGTTTGTTAGTTTGTTGGCTTGTTAGCTTGTTGGCTTGTTAGTTTGTTGGTTTGTTGGCTTGTTGGTTTGTTGGTTTGTTCGTTTGTTGGTTTGTTGGTTTGTTGGTTTGTTGGTTTGTTGGTATGTTGGTATGTTGGTTTTTTGGTTTGTTCGTTCGTTGGTTTGTTGGTTTGTTGGTTTGTTGGCTTGTTGGCTTGTTGGCTTGTTGGTTTGTTGGTTTGTTGGTTTGTTGGTTTGTTTGTTTGTTTGTTTGTTGGTTTGTTGGTTTGTTGGTTTGTTGGTTTGTTGATTTGTTGGTTTGTTGGTTTGTTGGTTGGTTGGTTTGTTGGTTTGTTCGTTTGTTTGTTTGTTGGCTTGTTGGCTTGTTAGCTTGTTGGTTTGTTGGTTTATTGGTTTGTTGGTTTGTTGGTTTGTTGGCTTGTTGGTTTGTTGGCTTGTTGGTTTGTTTCTTTGTTGGTTTGTTAGTTTGCTGGTTTGTTGGGTTGTTGGTTTGTTCGTTTGTTGGTTTGTTGGCTTGTTGGTTTGTTGGTTTGTTGGCTTGTTGGTTTGTTGGTTTGTTGGTTTGTTGGTTTGTTGGTTTGTTCGTTTGTTGGTTTTTTGGTTTGTTGGTTTGTTGATTTGTTGGCTTGTTGGTTTGTTTGTTTGTTGGTTTGTTGGTTTGTTGGCTTGTTGGTTTGTTGGTTTGTTGGCTTGTTGGTTTGTTGGCTTATTGGTTTGTTGGTTTGTTGGTTTGTTGGTTTGTTGGTTTGTTGGTTTTTTGGGTTGTTGGTTTGTTGGTTTGTTGGTTTGTTTGTTTGTTTGTTTGTTTGTTTGTTCGTTTGTTGGTTTTTTGTTTTGTTGGTTTGTTGGCTTGTTGGCTTGTTGGTTTGTTGGTTTGTTGGCTTGTTGGTTTGTTGGTTTGTTGGTTCGTTGGTTTGTTTTTTTGTTGGTTTGTTGGTTTGTTGGCTTGTGTGTTTGTTGGTTTGTTCGTTTGTTGGTTTGTTGGTTTGTGGTCTTGTTGGCTTGTTGGCTTATTGGTTTGTTGGTTTGTTGGCTTGTTGGTTTGTTGGTTTGTTTGCTTGTTGGCTTGTTGGCATGTTGGGTTGTTGGTTTGTTGGTTCGTTGGTTTGTTGTTTTGTTGGTTTGTTGGTTTGTTGGTTTGTTGGTTTGTTTGTGTGTTGGTTTGTTCGTTTGTTGGTTTGTTGGTTAACTGGTTTGCTAGCTTTTTGGCTTGTTGGTTTGTTGGTTTGTTTGCTTGTTGGTTTGTTGGTTTGTTGGTTTGTTGGTTTGTTGGTTTGTTGGTTTGTTGGTTTGTTGGTTTGTTGGTTTGTTGGTTTGTTGGTTTGTTGGTTTGTTGGCTTGTTGGCTTGTTGGCTTGTTGGTTTGTTGGCTTGTTGGTTTGTTAATTTGTTGGTTTGTTGGTTTATTTGTGTGTTGGTTTGTTCGTTTGTTTGTTTGTTTGTTTGTTCGTTTGTTGGTTTTTTGGTTTGTTGGTTTGTTGGCTTAATGGCTTGTTGGTTTGTTGGTTTGTTGGCTTGTTGGTTTGTTGGTTTGTTGGTTTGTTGGTTTGTTGGCTTGTTGGTTTGTTGGCTTGTTGGTTTTTTGGTTTGTTGTTTCGTTGGTTTGTTGGTTTGTTGGTTTGTTGGTTTGTGTGTTTGTTGGTTTGTTCGTTTGTTGGTTTGTTGGTTTGTTGTCTTGTTGGCTTGTTGGCTTGTTGGTTTTTTGGTTTGTTGGTTTGTTGGTTTGTTGGTTTGTTGGTTTGTTGGTTTGTTGGTTTGTTTGTTTGTTTGTTTGTTTGTTTGTTCGTTTGTTGGTTTTTTGGTTTGTTGGTTTGTTGGCTTAATGGCTTGTTGGTTTGTTGGTTTGTTGGCTTGTTGGTTTGTTGGTTTGTTGGTTTGTTCGTTTGTTGGCTTGTTGGTTTGTTGGCTTGTTGGTTTTTTGGTTTGTTGGTTCGTTGGTTTGTTGGTTTGTTGGTTTGTAGGTTTGTTTGTTTGTTTGTTTGTTTGTTTGTTCGTTTGTTGGTTTTTTGGTTTGTTGGTTTGTTGGCTTAATGGCTTGTTGGTTTGTTGGTTTGTTGGCTTGTTGGTTTGTTGGTTTGTTGGTTTGTTGGTTTGTTGGTTTGTTGGCTTGTTGGTTTGTTGGCTTGTTGGTTTTTTTGGTTTGTTGGTTCGTTGGTTTGTTGGTTTGTTGGTTTGTTGGTTTGTGTGTTTGTTGGTTTGTTCGTTTGTTGGTTTGTTGGTTTGTTGTCTTGTTGGCTTGTTGGCTTGTTGGTTTTTTGGTTTGTTGGCTTGTTGGTTTGTTGGTTTGTTGGTTTGTTGGTTTGTTGGTTTGTTGGTTTGTTGGTTTGTTTGCTTGTTGGCTTGTTAGCATGTTGGTTTGTTGGTTTGTTGGTTTGTTGGTTTGTTCGTTTGTTGGTTTGTTGGTTTGTTGGTTTGTTGGTTTGTTGGTTTGTTAATTTGTTGGTTTGTTGGTTTGTTGGTTTGTTTGCTTGTTGGCTTGTTGGCATGTTGGGTTGTTGGTCTGTTGGTTTTTTGGTTTGTTGGCTTGTTGGTTTGTTGGTTTGTTGGTTTGTTGGTTTGTTGGTTTGTTGGTTTGTTGGTTTGTTGGTTTGTTGGCTTGTTGGTTTGTTGGTTTGTTGGTTTGTTGGCTTGTTGGTTTGTTGGTTTGATGGTTTGTTTGTTTGTTGGCTTGTTGGCTTGTTGGTTTGTTGGTTTGTTGGCTTGTTGGTTTGTTGGTTTGTTGGTTTGTTGGTTTGTTGGTTTGTTGGTTTTTTGGTTTGTTGGCTTGTTGGTTTGTTGGTTTGTTGGTTTGTTGGTTTGTTGGTTTGTTGGTTTGTTGGTTTGTTGGTTTGTTGGTTTGTTGGTTTGTTGGTTTGTTGGTTTATTTGTTTGTTGGTTTGTTGGTTTGTTGGCTTGTTGGTTTGTTGGTTTGTTGGTTTGTTGGTTTGTTGGTTTGTTGGTTTGTAGGTTTATTGGTTTGTTGGTTTGTTGGTTTGTTGGCTTGTTGGTTTGTTCGTTTGTTGGTTTATAGGTTTGTTGCTTTGTTGGTTTGTTGGTTTGTTGGTTTGTTGGTTTGTTGGCTTGTTGGTTTGGTCGTTTGTTGGTTTGTTGGTTTGCTGGTTTGTTGGTTTGTTAGTTTGTTCGTTTGTTGGTTTGTTGGCTTGTTGGCTTGTTGGTTTGTTGGCTTGTTGGTTTGTTAGTTTGTTGGTTTGTTGGTTTGTTGGTTTGTTGGTTTCTTGGTTTTTTGGTTTGTTGGTTTGTTGGTTTGTTGGCTTGTTGGTTTGTTGGTTTGTTGGTTTGTTGGTTTGTTGGCTTGTTGGTTTGTTGGTTTGTTGGCTTGTTGGTTTGTTGGCTTCTTGGTTCGTTGGCTTGTTGGTTCGTTGGTTTGTTGGTTTGTTGGTTTGTTGGTTTGTTGGTTTGTTGGTTTGTTGGTTTGTTGGTTTGTTTGTTTGTTTGTTTGTTTGTTTGTTTGTTTGTTTGTTTGTTCGTTTGTTGGTTTTTTGGTTTGTTGGTTTGTTGGCTTAACGGCTTGTTGGTTTGTTGGTTTGTTGGCTTGTTGGTTTGTTGGTTTGTTGGTTTGTTGGTTTGTTGGCTTGTTGGTTTGTTGGCTTGTTGGTTTTTTGGTTTGTTGGTTCGTTGGTTTGTTGGTTTGTTGGTTTGTTGGTTTGTGTGTTTGTTGGTTTGTTCGTTTGTTGGTTTGTTGGTTTGTTGTCTTGTTGGCTTGTTGGCTTGTTGGTTTTTTGGTTTGTTGGCTTGTTGGTTCGTTGGTTTGTTGGTTTGTTGGTTTGTGGGTTTGTTGGTTTGTTGGTTTGTTGGTTTGTTGGTTTGTTTGCTTGTTGGCTTGTTAGCATGTTGGGTGGTTGGTTTGTTGGTTTGTTCGTTTGTTGGTTTGTTGGTTTGTTGGTTTGTTGGTTTGTTGGTTTGTTCGTTTGTTGGTTTGTTGGTTAATTGGTTTGTTGGCTTTTTGGCTTGTTGGTTTGTTGGTTTGTTTGCTTGTTGGTTTGTTGGTTTGTTGGTTTGTTGGTTTGTTGGCTTGCTGGCTTGTTGGTTTGTTGGTTTGTTGGTTTATTCGCTTGTTGGTTTGTTGGTTTGTTGGCTTGTTGGTTTGTTGGTTTGTTGGTTCGTTGGTTTGTTGTTTTGTTGGTTTGTTGGTTTGTTGGTTTGTTGGTTTGTTTGTGTGTTGGTTTGTTCGTTTGTTGGTTTGTTGGTTAACTGGTTTGCTAGCTTTTTGGCTTGTTGGTTTGTTGGTTTGTTTGCTTGTTGGTTTGTTGGTTTGTTGGTTTGTTGGTTTGTTGGTTTGTTGGTTTGTTGGTTTGTTGGTTTGTTGGTTTGTTGGTTTGTTGGTTTGTTGGTTTGTTGGTTTGTTGGCTTGTTGGCTTGTTGGCTTGTTGGTTTGTTGGCTTGTTGGTTTGTTGGTTTGTTGGTTTGTTGGTTTATTTGTGTGTTGGTTTGTTCGTTTGTTTGTTTGTTTGTTTGTTCGTTTGTTGGTTTTTTGGTTTGTTGGTTTGTTGGCTTAATGGCTTGTTGGTTTGTTGGTTTGTTGGCTTGTTGGTTTGTTGGTTTGTTGGTTTGTTGGTTTGTTGGCTTGTTGGTTTGTTGGCTTGTTGGTTTTTTGGTTTGTTGTTTCGTTGGTTTGTTGGTTTGTTGGTTTGTTGGTTTGTGTGTTTGTTGGTTTGTTCGTTTGTTGGTTTGTTGGTTTGTTGTCTTGTTGGCTTGTTGGCTTGTTGGTTTTTTGGTTTGTTGGCTTGTTGGTTTGTTGGTTTGTTGGTTTGTTGGTTTGTTGGTTTGTTTGTTTGTTTGTTTGTTTGTTTGTTCGTTTGTTGGTTTTTTGGTTTGTTGGTTTGTTGGCTTAATGGCTTGTTGGTTTGTTGGTTTGTTGGCTTGTTGGTTTGTTGGTTTGTTGGTTTGTTCGTTTGTTGGCTTGTTGGTTTGTTGGCTTGTTGGTTTTTTGGTTTGTTGGTTCGTTGGTTTGTTGGTTTGTTGGTTTGTTGGTTTGTGTGTTTGTTGGTTTGTTCGTTTGTTGGTTTGTTGGTTTGTTGTCTTGTTGGCTTGTTGGCTTGTTGGTTTTTTGGTTTGTTGGCTTGTTGGTTTGTTGGTTTGTTGGTTTGTTGGTTTGTTGGTTTGTTGGTTTGTTGGTTTGTTGGTTTGTTGGTTTGTTTGCTTGTTGGCTTGTTAGCATGTTGGGTGGTTGGTTTGTTGGTTTGTTCGTTTGCTGGTTTGTTGGCTTGTTGGTTTGTTGGTTTGTTGGTTTGTTGGATTTTTGGCTTGTTGGTTTGTTGGTTTGTTGGCTTGTTGGCTTGTTGGTTTGTTGGTTTGTTGGTTTATTCGCTTGTTGGTTTGTTGGTTTGTTGGCTTGTTGGTTTGTTGGTTTGTTGGTTCGTTGGTTTGTTGGTTTGTTGGTTTGTTGGTTTGTTGGTTTGTTGGTTTGTTGGTTTGTTGGTTTGTTTGTGTGTTAGTTTGTTCGTTTGTTGGTTTGTTGGTTAATTGGTTTGTTGGCTTTTTGGCTTCTTGGTTTGTTGGTTTGTTTGCTTGTTGGTTTGTTGGTTTGTTGGTTTGTTGGTTTGTTGGTTTGTGGGTTTGTTGGTTTGTTGGTTTGTTGGTTTGTTTGTTTGTTGGCTTGTTGGCTTGTTGGCTTGTTGGTTTGTTGGCTTGTTGGTTTGTTGGTTTGTTGGTTTGTTGGTTTATTTGTGTGTTGGTTTGTTCGTTTGTTGTTTGTTGGTTTAGTGGTTTGTTGGCTTGTTGGCTTTGTGGTTTTTTGGTTAGTTGGTTTGTTTGCTTGTTGGTTTGTTGGTTTGTTGGTTTGTTGGTTTGTTGGTTTGTTTGTTTGTTAGTTTGTTGGCTTGTTAGCTTGTTGGCTTGTTAGTTTGTTGGTTTGTTGGCTTGTTGGTTTGTTGGTTTGTTCGTTTGTTGGTTTGTTGGTTTGTTGGTTTGTTGGTTTGTTGGTATGTTGGTATGTTGGTTTGTTGGTTTGTTCGTTCGTTGGTTTGTTGGTTTGTTGGTTTGTTGGCTTGTTGGCTTGTTGGTTTGTTGGTTTGTTGGTTTGTTGGTTTGTTTGTTTGTTTGTTTGTTGGTTTGTTGGTTTGTTGGTTTGTTGGTTTGTTGATTTGTTGGTTTGTTGGTTTGTTGGTTGGTTGGTTTGTTGGTTTGTTCGTTTGTTTGTTTGTTGGCTTGTTGGCTTGTTAGCTTGTTGGTTTGTTGGTTTATTGGTTTGTTGGTTTGTTGGTTTGTTGGC
This sequence comes from Atherix ibis, assembly GCA_958298945.1. NCBI lineage: Eukaryota > Metazoa > Arthropoda > Insecta > Diptera > Athericidae > Atherix > Atherix ibis. The sequence goes on from OY282608.1 coordinate 2,754,567, forward strand.
TTGTTGGTTTGTTGGCTTGTTGGTTTGTTTCTTTGTTGGTTTGTTAGTTTGCTGGTTTGTTGGGTTGTTGGTTTGTTCGTTTGTTGTTTTGTTGGCTTGTTGGTTTGTTGGTTTGTTGGCTTGTTGGTTTGTTGGTTTGTTGGTTTGTTGGTTTGTTGGTTTGTTCGTTTGTTGGTTTTTTGGTTTGTTGGTTTGTTGATTTGTTGGCTTGTTGGTTTGTTTGTTTGTTGGTTTGTTGGTTTGTTGGCTTGTTGGTTTGTTGGTTTATTGGCTTGTTGGTTTGTTGGCTTATTGGTTTGTTGGTTTGTTGGTTTGTTGGTTTGTTGGTTTGTTGGTTTTTTGGGTTGTTGGTTTGTTGGTTTGTTGGTTTGTTTGTTTGTTTGTTTGTTTGTTTGTTCGTTTGTTGGTTTTTTGTTTTGTTGGTTTGTTGGCTTGTTGGCTTGTTGGTTTGTTGGTTTGTTGGCTTGTTGGTTTGTTGGTTTGTTGGTTCGTTGGTTTGTTTTTTTGTTGGTTTGTTGGTTTGTTGGCTTGTGTGTTTGTTGGTTTGTTCGTTTGTTGGTTTGTTGGTTTGTGGTCTTGTTGGCTTGTTGGCTTATTGGTTTGTTGGTTTGTTGGCTTGTTGGTTTGTTGGTTTGTTATTTTGTTGGTTTGTTGGTTTGTTGGTTTGTTGGTTTGTTGGTTTGTTGGTTTGTTTGCTTGTTGGCTTGTTGGCATGTTGGGTTGTTGGTTTGTTGGTTTGTTGGCTTGTTGGTTTGTTGGTTTGTTGGTTTGTTGGTTTGTTGGTTTGTTGGTTTGTTGGTTTGTGTGTTTGTTGGTTTGTTCGTTTGTTGGTTTGTTGTCTTGTTGGCTTGTTGGTTTGTTGGTTTGTTGGTTTGTTGGCTTGTTGGTTTGTTGGTTTGTTGGTTTGTTGGTTTGTTGGTTTGTTGGTTTGTTGGCTTGTTGGTTTGTTGGTTTGTTGGTTTGTTGGCTTGTTGGTTTGTTGGTTTGATGGTTTGTTCGTTTGTTGGCTTGTTGGCTTGTTGGTTTGTTCATTTGTTGGTTTGTAGGTTTGTTGGTTTGTTGGTTTGTTGGTTTGTTGGTTTCTTGGTTTGTTGGCTTGTTGGTTTGTTCGTTTGTTGGTTTGTTGGTTTGCTGGTTTGTTGGTTTGTTGGTTTGTTCGTTTGTTGGTTTGTTGGCTTGTTGGCTTGTTGGTTTGTTGGCTTGTTGGTTTGTTGGTTTGTTGGTTTGTTGGTTTGTTGGTTTGTTGGTTTGTTGGTTTGTTGGTTTTTTGGTTTGTTGGTTTGTTGGTTTGTTGGCTTGTTGGTTTGTTGGTTTGTTGGCTTGTTGGCTTGTTGGTTTGTTGGTTTGTTGGTTTGTAGTTTGTTGGTTTGTTTTTTTGTTGGTTTGTTGATTTGTTGGTTTGTTGGTTTGTTGATTTGTTGGTTTGTTAGTTTGTTCGTTTGTTCGTTTGTTGGCTTGTTGGCTTGTTAGCTTGTTGGTTTGTTGGTTTATTGGTTTGTTGGTTTGTTGGTTTGTTGGCTTGTTGGTTTGTTGGCTTGTTGGTTTGTTCCTTTGTTGGTTTGTTAGTTTGCTGGTTTGTTAGGTTGTTGGTTTGTTCGTTTGTTGGTTTGTTGGCTTGTTGGTTTGTTGGTTTGTTGGCTTGTTGGTTTGTTGGTTTGTTGGTTTGTTGGTTTGTTGGTTTGTTGGTTTGTTGGTTTGTTGGTTTGTTGGTTTGTTGGTTTGTTCGTTTGTTGGTTTTTTTGTTTGTTGGTTTGTTGGTTTGTTGGCTTGTTGGTTTGTTTGTTTGTTGGTTTGTTGGTTTGTTGGCTTGTTGGTTTGTTGGTTTGTTGGCTTGTTGGTTTGTTGGCTTGTTGGTTTGTTGGTTTGTTGGTTTGTTGGTTTGTTGGTTTGTTGGTTTGTTGGGTTGTTGGTTTGTTGGTTTGTTGGTTTGTTTGTTTGTTTGTTTGTTTGTTTGTTTGTTCGTTCGTTTGTTGGTTTTTTTTTTGTTGGTTTGTTGGCTTGTTGGCTTGTTCGTTTGTTGGTTTGTTCGCTTGTTGGTTTGTTGGTTTGTTGGTTTATTGGTTTGTAAGCTTGTTGGTTTGTTGGTTTGTTGGTTTGTTGGCTTGTTGGTTTGTTGGTTTGTTGGTTCGTTGGTTTGTTTTTTTGTTGGTTTGTTGGTTTGTTGGTTTGTGTGTTTGTTGGTTTGTTCGTTTGTTGGTTTGTTGGTTTGTGGTTTTGTTGGCTTGTTGGCTTGTTGGTTTGTTGGTTTGTTGGCTTGTTGGTTTGTTGGTTTGTTATTTTGTTGGTTTGTTGGTTTGTTGGTTTGTTGATTTGTTGGTTTGTTGGTTTGTTGGTTTGTTTGCTTGTTGGCTTATTGGCATGTTGGGTTGTTGGTTTGTTGGTTTGGTGGCTTGTTGGTTTGTTGGTTTGTTGGTTTGTTGGTTTGTTGGTTTGTTGGTTTGTTGGTTTGTTGGTTTGTTGGTTTGTTGGTTTGTGTGTTTGTTGGTTTGTTCGTTTGTTGGTTTGTTGGTTTGTTGTCTTGTTGGCTTGTTGGTTTGTTGGTTTGTTGGTTTCTTTGCTTGTTGGTTTGTTGGTTTGTTGGTTTGTTGGTTTGTTGGTTTGTTGGTTTGTTGGCTTGTTGGTTTGTTGGTTTGTTGGTTTGTTGGCTTGTTGGTTTGTTGGTTTGATGGTTTGTTCGTTTGTTGGCTTGTTGGCTTGTTGGTTTGTTCATTTGTTGGTTTGTAGGTTTGTTGGTTTGTTGGTTTGTTGGTTTGTTGGTTTGTTGGTTTGTTGGCTTGTTGGTTTGTGCGTTTGTTGGTTTGTTGGTTTGCTGGTTTGTTGGTTTGTTGGTTTGTTGGTTTGTTCGTTTGTTGGCTTGTTGGCTTGTTGGCTTGTTGGGTTGTTGGCTTGTTGGTTTGTTGGTTTGTTGGTTTGTTGGTTTGTTGGTTTGTTGGTTTGTTGGTTTTTTGGTTTGTTGGTTTGTTGGTTTGTTGGTTTGTTGGTTTGTGTGATTGTTGGTTTGTTCGTTTGTTGGTTTGTTGGTTTGTTGTCTTGTTGGCTTGTTGGCTTGTTGGTTTGTTGGTTTGTTGGCTTGTTGGTTTGTTGGTTTGTTGGTTTGTTGGCTTGTTGGTTTGTTGGTTTGTTGGTTTGTTGGTTTGTTGGCTTGTTGGTTTGTTGGTTTGTTGGCTTGTTGATTTGTTGGCTTGTTGGTTCGTTGGTTTGTTGGTTTGTTGGTTTGTTGGTTTGTTGGTTTGTTGGTTTGTTGGTTTGTTGGTTTGTTGGTTTGTTTGTTTGTTTGTTTGTTTGTTTGTTCGTTTGTTGGTTTTTTGGTTTGTTGGTTTGTTGGCTTGTTGGCTTGTTGGTTTGTTGGTTTGTTGGCTTGTTGGTTTGTTGGTTTGTTGGTTTGTTGGTTTGTTGGTTTGTTGGTTTGTTGGTTTGTTTGTTTGTTTGTTTGTTTGTTTGTTCGTTTGTTGGTTTTTTGGTTTGTTGGTTTGTTGGCTTGTTGGCTTGTTGGTTTGTTGGTTTGTTGGCTTGTTTGCTTGTTGGTTTGTTGGTTTGTTGGTTTGTTGGTTTGTTGGTTTGTTAGTTTGTTGGTTTGTTGGTTTGTTAGTTTGTTGGTTTGTTGGTTTGTTGGTTTGTTGGCTTGTTGGTTTGTTGGCTTGTTGGTTTGTTGGTTTGTTGGTTTGTTGGTTTATTTGTGTGTTGGTTTGTTCGTTTGTTGTTTGTTGGTTTAGTGGTTTGTTGGTTTGTTGGTTAGTTGGTCTGTTTGCTTGTTGGTTTGTTGGTTTGTTGGTTTGTTGGTTTGTTCGTTTGTTAGTTTGTTGGCTTGTTAGCTTGTTGGCTTGTTAGTTTGTTGGTTTGTTGGCTTGTTGGTTTGTTGGTTTGTTGGTTTGTTGGTATGTTGGTATGTTGGTTTGTTGGTTTGTTCGTTTGTTGGTTTGTTGGCTTGTTGGTTTGTTGGTTTGTTGGCTTGTTGGCTTGTTGGTTTGTTGGTTTGTTGGTTTGTAGTTTGTTGGTTTGTTGGTTTGTTGGTTTGTTGATTTGTTGGTTTGTTGGTTTGTTGATTTGTTGGTTTGTTAGTTTGTTCGTTTGTTCGTTTGTTGGCTTGTTGGCTTGTTAGCTTGTTGGTTTGTTGGTTTATTGGTTTGTTGGTTTGTTGGTTTGTTGGCTTGTTGGTTTGTTGGCTTGTTGGTTTGTTCCTTTGTTGGTTTGTTAGTTTGCTGGTTTGTTAGGTTGTTGGTTTGTTCGTTTGTTGGTTTGTTGGCTTGTTGGTTTGTTGGTTTGTTGCCTTGTTGGTTTGTTGGTTTGTTGGTTTGTTGGTTTGTTGGTTTGTTGGTTTGTTGGTTTGTTGGTTTGTTGGTTTGTTGGTTTGTTGGTTTGTTCGTTTGTTGGTTTTTTTGTTTGTTGGTTTGTTGGTTTGTTGGCTTGTTGGTTTGTTTGTTTGTTGGTTTGTTGGTTTGTTGGCTTGTTGGTTTGTTGGCTTGTTGGTTTGTTGGCTTGTTGGTTTGTTGGTTTGTTGGTTTGTTGGTTTGTTGGTTTGTTGGTTTGTTGGGTTGTTGGTTTGTTGGTTTGTTGGTTTGTTGGTTTGTTCGTTTGTTAGTTTGTTGGCTTGTTAGCTTGTTGGCTTGTTAGTTTGTTGGTTTGTTGGCTTGTTGGTTTGTTGGTTTGTTCGTTTGTTGGTTTGTTGGTTTGTTGGTTTGTTGGTTTGTTGGTATGTTGGTATGTTGGTTTGTTGGTTTGTTCGTTTGTTGGTTTGTTGGCTTGTTGGTTTGTTGGTTTGTTGGCTTGTTGGCTTGTTGGTTTGTTGGTTTGTTGGTTTGTAGTTTGTTGGTTTGTTGGTTTGTTGGTTTGTTGATTTGTTGGTTTGTTGGTTTGTTGATTTGTTGGTTTGTTAGTTTGTTCGTTTGTTCGTTTGTTGGCTTGTTGGCTTGTTAGCTTGTTGGTTTGTTGGTTTATTGGTTTGTTGGTTTGTTGGTTTGTTGGCTTGTTGGTTTGTTGGCTTGTTGGTTTGTTCCTTTGTTGGTTTGTTAGTTTGCTGGTTTGTTAGGTTGTTGGTTTGTTCGTTTGTTGGTTTGTTGGCTTGTTGGTTTGTTGGTTTGTTGCCTTGTTGGTTTGTTGGTTTGTTGGTTTGTTGGTTTGTTGGTTTGTTGGTTTGTTGGTTTGTTGGTTTGTTGGTTTGTTGGTTTGTTGGTTTGTTCGTTTGTTGGTTTTTTTGTTTGTTGGTTTGTTGGTTTGTTGGCTTGTTGGTTTGTTTGTTTGTTGGTTTGTTGGTTTGTTGGCTTGTTGGTTTGTTGGCTTGTTGGTTTGTTGGCTTGTTGGTTTGTTGGTTTGTTGGTTTGTTGGTTTGTTGGTTTGTTGGTTTGTTGGGTTGTTGGTTTGTTGGTTTGTTGGTTTGTTTGTTTGTTTGTTTGTTTGTTTGTTTGTTCGTTCGTTTGTTGGTTTTTTGTTTTGTTGGTTTGTTGGCTTGTTGGCTTGTTCGTTTGTTGGTTTGTTGGCTTGTTGGTTTGTTGGTTTGTTGGTTTATTGGTTTGTAAGCTTGTTGGTTTGTTGGTTTGTTGGTTTGTTGGTTTGTTGGTTTGTTGGTTTGTTGGTTTGTTTGTTTGTTTGTTTGTTTGTTTGTTCGTTTGTTGGTTTTTTGGTTTGTTGGTTTGTTGGCTTGTTGGCTTGTTGGTTTGTTGGTTTGTTGGCTTGTTGGTTTGTTGGTTTGTTGGTTTGTTGGTTTGTTGGTTTGTTGGTTTGTTGGTTTGTTTGTTTGTTTGTTTGTTTGTTTGTTCGTTTGTTGGTTTTTTGGTTTGTTGGTTTGTTGGCTTGTTGGCTTGTTGGTTTGTTGGTTTGTTGGCTTGTTGGTTTGTTGGTTTGTTGGTTTATTGGTGTGTAAGCTTGTTGGTTTGTTGGTTTGTTGGTTTGTTGGTTTGTTGGTTTGTTGGTTTGTTTGCTTGTTGGCTTATTGGCATGTTGGGTTGTTGGTTTGTTGGTTTGGTGGCTTGTTGGTTTGTTGGTTTGTTGGTTTGTTGGTTTGTTGGTTTGTTGGTTTGTTGGTTTGTTGGTTTGTGTGTTTGTGTGTTTGTTGGTTTGTTCGTTTGTTGGTTTGTTGGTTTGTTGTCTTGTTGGCTTGTTGGTTTGTTGGTTTGTTGGTTTCTTTGCTTGTTGGTTTGTTGGTTTGTTGGTTTGTTGGTTTGTTGGTTTGTTGGTTTGTTGGTTTGTTGGTTTGTTGGTTTGTTGGTTTGTTGGTTTGTTGGTTTGTTGGTTTGTTGGTTTGTTGGCTTGTTGGTTTGTTGGTTTGATGGTTTGTTCGTTTGTTGGCTTGTTGGCTTGTTGGTTTGTTCATTTGTTGGTTTGTAGGTTTGTTGGTTTGTTGGTTTGTTGGTTTGTTGGTTTGTTGGTTTGTTGGCTTGTTGGTTTGTTCGTTTGTTGGTTTGTTGGTTTGCTGGTTTGTTGGTTTGTTGGTTTGTTGGTTTGTTCGTTTGTTGGCTTGTTGGCTTGTTGGCTTGTTGGGTTGTTGGCTTGTTGGTTTGTTGGTTTGTTGGTTTGTTGGTTTGTTGGTTTGTTGGTTTGTTGGTTTTTTGGTTTGTTGGTTTGTTGGTTTGTTCGTTTGTTGGTTTGTGTGTTTGTTGGTTTGTTCGTTTGTTGGTTTGTTGGTTTGTTGTCTTGTTGGCTTGTTGGCTTGTTGGTTTGTTGGTTTGTTGGCTTGTTGGTTTGTTGGTTTGTTGGTTTGTTGGCTTGTTGGTTTGTTGGTTTGTTGGTTCGTTGGTTTGTTGGTTTGTTGGTTTGTTGATTTGTTTGTGTGTTGGTTTGTTCGTTTGTTGGTTTGTTGGTTTATTGGTTTGTTGGCTTTTTGGCTTGTTGGTTTGTTGGTCTGTTTGCTTGGTGGTTTGTTGGTTTGTTGGTTTGTTGGTTTGTTGGTTTGTTGGTTTGTTGGTTTGTTGGCTTGTTGGCTTGTTGGTTTGTTGGTTTGTTGGCTTGTTGGTTTGTTGGTTTGTTGGTTTGTTGGTTTATTTGTGTGTTGGTTTGTTCGTTTGTTGTTTGTTGCTTTAGTGGTTTGTAGGCTTGTTGGCTTGTTGGTTTGTTGGTTTGTTTGCTTGTTGGTTTGTTGGTTTGTTGGTTTGTTGGTTTGCTGGCTTGTTTGTTTGTTTGTTCGTTCGTTTGTTGGTTTTTTGTTTTGTTGGTTTGTTGGCTTGTTGGCTTGTTCGTTTGTTGGTTTGTTGGCTTGTTGGTTTGTTGGTTTGTTGGTTTATTGGTTTGTAAGCTTGTTGGTTTGTTGGTTTGTTGGTTTGTTGGCTTGTTGGTTTGTTGGTTTGTTGGTTCGTTGGTTTGTTTTTTTGTTGGTTTGTTGGTTTGTTGGTTTGTGTGTTTGTTGGTTTGTTCGTTTGTTGGTTTGTTGGTTTGTGGTTTTGTTGGCTTGTTGGCTTGTTGGTTTGTTGGTTTGTTGGCTTGTTGGTTTGTTGGTTTGTTATTTTGTTGGTTTGTTGGTTTGTTGGTTTGTTGGTTTGTTGGTTTGTTGGTTTGTTTGCTTGTTGGCTTATTGGCATGTTGGGTTGTTGGTTTGTTGGTTTGGTGGCTTGTTGGTTTGTTGGTTTGTTGGTTTGTTGGTTTGTTGGTTTGTTGGTTTGTTGGTTTGTTGGTTTGTGTGTTTGTTGGTTTGTTCGTTTGTTGGTTTGTTGGTTTGTTGTCTTGTTGGCTTGTTGGTTTGTTGGTTTGTTGGTTTGTTGGTTTCTTTGCTTGTTGGTTTGTTGGTTTGTTGGTTTGTTGGTTTGTTGGTTTGTTGGTTTGTTGGCTTGTTGGTTTGTTGGTTTGTTGGTTTGTTGGCTTGTTGGTTTGTTGGTTTGATGGTTTGTTCGTTTGTTGGCTTGTTGGCTTGTTGGTTTGTTCATTTGTTGGTTTGTAGGTTTGTTGGTTTGTTGGTTTGTTGGTTTGTTGGTTTGTTGGTTTGTTGGTTTGTTGGTTTGTTGGTTTGTTGGTTTTTTGGTTTGTTGGTTTGTTGGTTTGTTGGTTTGTTGGTTTGTGTGTTTGTTGGTTTGTTGGTTTGTTGGCTTGTTGGTTTGTTGGTTTGTTGGTTTGTTGGCTTGTTGGTTTGTTGGTTTGTTGGTTTGTTGGTTTGTTGGCTTGTTGGTTTGTTGGTTTGTTGGCTTGTTGATTTGTTGGCTTGTTGGTTCGTTGGTTTGTTGGTTTGTTGGTTTGTTGGTTTGTTGGTTTGTTGGTTTGTTGGTTTGTTGGTTTGTTTGTTTGTTTGTTTGTTTGTTTGTTCGTTTGTTGGTTTTTTGGTTTGTTGGTTTGTTGGCTTGTTGGCTTGTTGGTTTGTTGGTTTGTTGGCTTGTTGGTTTGTTGGTTTGTTGGTTTGTTGGTTTGTTGGTTTGTTGGTTTGTTGGTTTGTTTGTTTGTTTGTTTGTTTGTTTGTTCGTTTGTTGGTTTTTTGGTTTGTTGGTTTGTTGGCTTGTTGGCTTGTTGGTTTGTTGGTTTGTTGGCTTGTTTGCTTGTTGGTTTGTTGGTTTGTTGGTTTGTTGGTTTGTTGGTTTGTTAGTTTGTTGGTTTGTTGGTTTGTTAGTTTGTTGGTTTGTTGGTTTGTTGGTTTGTTGGCTTGTTGGCTTGTTGGTTTGTTGGCTTGTTGGTTTGTTGGTTTGTTGGTTTGTTGGTTTATTTGTGTGTTGGTTTGTTCGTTTGTTGTTTGTTGGTTTAGTGGTTTGTTGGTTTGTTGGTTAGTTGGTCTGTTTGCTTGTTGGTTTGTTGGTTTGTTGGTTTGTTGGTTTGTTAGTTTGTTAGTTTGTTGGTTTGTTGGTTTGTTAGTTTGTTGGTTTGTTGGTTTGTTGGTTTGTTGGCTTGTTGGCTTGTTGGTTTGTTGGCTTGTTTGTTTGTTGGTTTGTTGGTTTGTTGGTTTATTTGTGTGTTGGTTTGTTCGTTTGTTGTTTGTTGGTTTAGTGGTTTGTTGGTTTGTTGGTTAGTTGGTCTGTTTGCTTGTTGGTTTGTTGGTTTGTTGGTTAGTTGGTTTGTTCGTTTGTTAGTTTGTTGGCTTGTTAGCTTGTTGGCTTGTTAGTTTGTTGGTTTGTTGGCTTGTTGGTTTGTTGGTTTGTTCGTTTGTTGGTTTGTTGGTTTGTTGGTTTGTTGGTTTGTTGGTTTGTTGGTATGTTGGTATGTTGGTTTGTTGGTTTGTTCGTTTGTTGGTTTGTTGGCTTGTTGGTTTGTTGGTTTGTTGGCTTGTTGGCTTGTTGGTTTGTTGGTTTGTTGGTTTGTAGTTTGTTGGTTTGTTGGTTTGTTGGTTTGTTGATTTGTTGGTTTGTTGGTTTGTTGATTTGTTGGTTTGTTAGTTTGTTCGTTTGTTCGTTTGTTGGCTTGTTGGCTTGTTAGCTTGTTGGTTTGTTGGTTTATTGGTTTGTTGGTTTGTTGGTTTGTTGGCTTGTTGGTTTGTTGGCTTGTTGGTTTGTTCCTTTGTTGGTTTGTTAGTTTGCTGGTTTGTTAGGTTGTTGGTTTGTTCGTTTGTTGGTTTGTTGGCTTGTTGGTTTGTTGGTTTGTTGGCTTGTTGGTTTGTTGGTTTGTTGGTTTGTTGGTTTGTTGATTTGTTGGTTTGTTGGTTTGTTGGTTTGTTGGTTTGTTGGTTTGTTGGTTTGTTGGTTTGTTCGTTTGTTGGTTTGTTGGTTTTTTTGTTTGTTGGTTTGTTGGTTTGTTGGCTTGTTGGTTTGTTTGTTTGTTGGTTTGTTGGTTTGTTGGCTTGTTGGTTTGTTGGCTTGTTGGTTTGTTGGCTTGTTGGTTTGTTGGTTTGTTGGTTTGTTGGTTTGTTGGTTTGTTGGTTTGTTGGGTTGTTGGTTTGTTGGTTTGTTGGTTTGTTTGTTTGTTTGTTTGTTTGTTTGTTTGTTCGTTCGTTTGTTGGTTTTTTGTTTTGTTGGTTTGTTGGCTTGTTGGCTTGTTCGTTTGTTGGTTTGTTAGCTTGTTGGTTTGTTGGTTTGTTGGTTCGTTGGTTCGTTGGTTTGTTTTTTTGTTGGTTTGTTGGTTTGTTGGTTTGTGTGTTTGTTGGTTTGTTCGTTTGTTGGTTTGTTGGTTTGTGGTTTTGTTGGCTTGTTGGCTTGTTGGTTTGTTGGTTTGTTGGCTTGTTGGTTTGTTGGTTTGTTATTTTGTTGGTTTGTTGGTTTGTTGGTTTGTTGGTTTGTTGGTTTGTTGGTTTGTTGGTTTGTTTGCTTGTTGGCTTATTGGCATGTTGGGTTGTTGGTTTGTTGGTTTGGTGGCTTGTTGGTTTGTTGGTTTGTTGGTTTGTTGGTTTGTTGGTTTGTTGGTTTGTTGGTTTGTTGGTTTGTGTGTTTGTTGGTTTGTTCGTTTGTTGGTTTGTTGGTTTGTTGTCTTGTTGGCTTGTTGGTTTGTTGGTTTGTTGTTTTCTTTGCTTGTTGGTTTGTTGGTTTGTTGGTTTGTTGGTTTGTTGGTTTGTTGGCTTGTTGGTTTGTTGGTTTGTTGGTTTGTTGGCTTGTTGGTTTGTTGGTTTGATGGTTTGTTCGTTTGTTGGCTTGTTGGCTTGTTGGTTTGTTCATTTGTTGGTTTGTAGGTTTGTTGGTTTGTTGGTTTGTTGGTTTGTTGGTTTGTTGGTTTGTTGGCTTGTTGGTTTGTTCGTTTGTTGGTTTGTTGGTTTGCTGGTTTGTTGGTTTGTTGGTTTGTTGGTTTGTTCGTTTGTTGGCTTGTTGGCTTGTTGGCTTGTTGGGTTGTTGGCTTGTTGGTTTGTTGGTTTGTTGGTTTGTTGGTTTGTTGGTTTGTTGGTTTGTTGGTTTGTTGGTTTTTTGGTTTGTTGGTTTGTTGGTTTGTTGGTTTGTTGGTTTGTGTGTTTGTTGGTTTGTTCGTTTGTTGGTTTGTTGGTTTGTTGTCTTGTTGGCTTGTTGGCTTGTTGGTTTGTTGGTTTGTTGGCTTGTTGGTTTGTTGGTTTGTTGGTTTGTTGGTTTGTTGGCTTGTTGGTTTGTTGGTTTGTTGGTTCGTTGGTTTGTGGGTTTGTTGGTTTGTTGATTTGTTTGTGTGTTGGTTTGTTTGTTTGTTGGTTTGTTGGTTTATTGGTTTGTTGGCTTTTTGGCTTGTTGGTTTGTTGGTTTGTTTGCTTGGTGGTTTGTTGGTTTGTTGGTTTGTTGGTTTGTTGGTTTGTTGGTTTGTTGGTTTGTTGGCTTGTTGGCTTGTTGGTTTGTTGGTTTGTTGGCTTGTTGGTTTGTTGGTTTGTTGGTTTGTTTGTTTATTTGTGTGTTGGTTTGTTCGTTTGTTGTTTGTTGCTTTAGTGGTTTGTAGGCTTGTTGGCTTGTTGGTTTGTTGGTTTGTTTGCTTGTTGGTTTGTTGGTTTGTTGGTTTGTTGGTTTGCTGGCTTGTTTGTTTGTTGGCTTGTTGGCTTGTTGGCTTGTTGGTTTGATGGTTTGTTGGTTTGTTCCTTTGTTGGTTCGTTGGTTTGTTGGTTTGTTGGCTTGTTGGCTTCTTGGTTTGTTGGGTTGTTGGTTTGTTGGTTTGTTGGTTTATTCGTTTGTTAGTTTGTTCGTTTGTTGGTTTGTTTGTTTGTTGGTTTGTTCGTTTGTTCGTTTGTTGGTTTGTTGGTTTGTTCGTTTTTTGGTTTGTTAGCTTGTTGGTTTGTTCGTTTGTTGGCTTGTTGGGTTATTGGTTTGTTGGTTTGTTGGTTTGTTGGTGTGTTGTTTTGTTGGTTTGTTCGTTTGTTGGTTTGTTGGTTTGTTGGTTTTTTGGTTTGTTGGTTTGTTGGCTGGTTGGTTTTTGGTTTGTTAGTTTGTTGGTTATTTGGTTTGTTGGTTTGTTCGTTTAATGGTTTGTTGTTTTTTGGTTTGTTAGCTTGTTGGTTTGTTCGTTTGTTGGCTTGTTGGGTTATTGGTTTGTTGGTTTGTTGGTTTATTGGTTTGTTGGCTTTTTGGCTTGTTGGTTTGTTGGTTTGTTTGCTTGGTGGTTTGTTGGTTTGTTGGTTTGTTGGTTTGTTGGTTTGTTGGTTTGTTGGCTTGTTGGCTTGTTGGTTTGTTGGTTTGTTGGCTTGTTGGTTTGTTGGTTTGTTGGTTTGTTGGTTTATTTGTGTGTTGGTTTGTTCGTTTGTTGTTTGTTGCTTTAGTGGTTTGTAGGCTTGTTGGCTTGTTGGTTTGTTGGTTTGTTTGCTTGTTGGTTTGTTGGTTTGTTGGTTTGTTGGTTTGCTGGCTTGTTTGTTTGTTGGCTTGTTGGCTTGTTGGCTTGTTGGTTTGATGGTTTGTTGGTTTGTTTCTTTGTTGGTTCGTTGGTTTGTTGGTTTGTTGGCTTGTTGGCTTCTTGGTTTATTGGGTTGTTGGTTTGTTGGTTTGTTGGTTTATTCGTTTGTTAGTTTGTTCGTTTGTTGGTTTGTTTGTTTGTTGGTTTGTTCGTTTGTTCGTTTGTTGGTTTGTTGGTTTGTTCGTTTTTTGGTTTGTTAGCTTGTTGGTTTATTCGTTTGTTGGCTTGTTGGGTTATTGGTTTGTTGGTTTGTTGGTGTGTTGTTTTGTTGGTTTGTTCGTTTGTTGGTTTGTTGGTTTTTTGGTTTGTTGGTTTGTTGGCTGGTTGGTTTTTGGTTTGTTAGTTTGTTGGTTATTTGGTTTGTTGGTTTGTTCGTTTAATGGTTTGTTGGTTTGTTGGCTTGTTCGTTTGTTGGTTTGTTCATTTGTTGGGTTGTTGGTTTGTTCGTTTGTTGGTTAGTTGGTTTGTTGGTTCGTTGGTTTGTTCGTTTAATGGTTTGTTGGTTTGTTGGCTTGTTCGTTTGTTGGTTTGTTCATTTGTTAGGTTGTTGGTTTGTTCGTTTGTTGGTTTTTTTGTTTGTTGGTTTGTTGGTTTGTTGGCTTGTTGGTTTGTTTGTTTGTTGGTTTGTTGGTTTGTTGGCTTGTTGGTTTGTTGGTTTGTTGGCTTGTTGGTTTGTTGGCTTGTTGGTTTGTTGGTTTGTTGGTTTGTTGGTTTGTTAGTTTGTTGGTTTGTTGGGTTGTTGGTTTGTTGGTTTGTTGGTTGGTTTGTTTGTTTGTTTGTTTGTTTGTTTGTTTGTTCGTTCGTTTGTTGGTTTTTTGTTTTGTTGGTTTGTTGGCTTGTTGGCTTGTTCGTTTGTTGGTTTGTTGGCTTGTTGGTTTGTTGGTTTGTTGGTTTATTGGTTTGTAAGCTTGTTGGTTTGTTGGTTTGTTGGTTTGTTGGCTTGTTGGTTTGTTGGTTTGTTGGTTCGTTGGTTTGTTTTTTTGTTGGTTTGTTGGTTTGTTGGTTTGTGTGTTTGTTGGTTTGTTCGTTTGTTGGTTTGTTGGTTTGTGGTCTTGTTGGCTTGTTGGCTTGTTGGTTTGTTGGTTTGTTGGCTTGTTGGTTTGTTGGTTTGTTATTTTGTTGGTTTGTTGGTTTGTTGGTTTGTTCGTTTGTTGGTTTGTTGGTTTGTTTGCTTGTTGGCTTATTGGCATGTTGGGTTGTTGGTTTGTTGGTTTGTTGGCTTGTTGGTTTGTTGGTTTGTTGGTTTGTTGGTTTGTTGGTTTGTTGGTTTGTTGGTTTGTTGGTTTGTTTGTTTGTTGGTTTGTTCGTTTGTTCGTTTGTTGGTTTGTTGGTTTGTTGTCTTGTTGGCTTGTTGGTTTGTTGGTTTGTTGGTTTCTTTGCTTGTTGGTTTGTTGTTTGTTGGTTTGTTGGTTTGTTGGTTTGTTGGTTTGTTGGTTTGTTGGTTTGTTGGCTTGTTGGTTTGTTGGTTTGTTGGTTTGTTGGCTTGTTGGTTTGTTGGTTTGATGGTTTGTTCGTTTGTTGGCTTGTTGGCTTGTTGGTTTGTTCATTTGTTGGTTTGTAGGTTTGTTGGTTTGTTGGTTTGTTGGTTTGTTGGTTTGTTGGTTTGTTGGCTTGTTGGTTTGTTCGTTTGTTGGTTTGTTGGTTTGCTGGTTTGTTGGTTTGTTGGTTTGTTGGTTTGTTCGTTTGTTGGTTTGTTGGCTTGTTGGCTTGTTGGTTTGTTGGCTTGTTGGTTTGTTGGTTTGTTGGTTTGTTGGTTTGTTGGTTTGTTGGTTTGTTGGTTTGTTGGTTTGTTGGTTTGTTGGTTTGTTGGTTTTTTGGTTTGTTGGTTTGTTGGTTTGTTGGTTTGTTGGTTTGTTGGTTTGTGTGTTTGTTGGTTTGTTGGTTTGTTCGTTTGTTGGTTTGTTGGTTTGTTGTCTTGTTGGCTTGTTGGCTTGTTGGTTTGTTGGTTTGTTGGCTTGTTGGTCTGTTGGTTTGTTGGTTTGTTGGCTTGTTGGTTTGTTGGTTTGTTGGTTCGTTGGTTTGTTGGTTTGTTGGTTTGTTGATTTGTTTGTGTGTTGGTTTGTTCGTTTGTTGGTTTGTTGGTTTATTGGTTTGTTGGCTTTTTGGCTTGTTGGTTTGTTGGTTTGTTTGCTTGGTGGTTTGTTGGTTTGTTGGTTTGTTGGTTTGTTGGTTTGTTGGTTTGTTGGTTTGTTGGTTTGTTGGCTTGTTGGTTTGTTGGTTTGTTGGCTTGTTGGTTTGTTGGTTTGTTGGTTTGTTGGTTTATTTGTGTGTTGGTTTGTTCGTTTGTTGTTTGTTGCTTTAGTGGTTTGTAGGCTTGTTGGCTTGTTGGTTTGTTGGTTTGTTTGCTTGTTGGTTTGTTGGTTTGTTGGTTTGTTGGTTTGCTGGCTTGTTTGTTTGTTGGCTTGTTGGCTTGTTGGCTTGTTGGTTTGATGGTTTGTTGGTTTGTTCCTTTGTTGGTTCGTTGGTTTGTTGGTTTGTTGGCTTGTTGGCTTCTTGGTTTGTTGGGTTGTTGGTTTGTTGGTTTGTTGGTTTATTCGTTTGTTAGTTTGTTCGTTTGTTGGTTTGTTTGTTTGTTGGTTTGTTCGTTTGTTCGTTTGTTCGTTTGTTCGTTTGTTGGTTTGTTGGTTTGTTCGTTTTTTGGTTTGTTAGCTTGTTGGTTTGTTCGTTTGTTGGCTTGTTGGGTTATTGGTTTGTTGGTTTGTTGGTTTGTTGGTGTGTTGTTTTGTTGGTTTGTTCGTTTGTTGGTTTGTTGGTTTTTTGGTTTGTTGGTTTGTTGGCTGGTTGGTTTTTGGTTTGTTAGTTTGTTTGTTATTTGGTTTGTTGGTTTGTTCGTTTAATGGTTTGTTGGTTTGTTGGCTTGTTCGTTTGTTGGTTTGTTCATTTGTTGGGTTGTTGGTTTGTTCGTTTGTTGGTTAGTTTTTTTTTTTTTTTTTTTTTTATTTAACAGGTTTTCATTTCTATGTTACAACACATAGACATGAGAACACAGTCACTCCTATGGAGCATATAGCGGCACTAGAGCCTCTGTGAACTCTCTCCATCTGCTTCTGTCTTGAGCGAGCCTTTTTACTTCCGACCATGATTTGCCAGTTTGTTGGTGTTCGCGCTCGACTGATCTTCTCCAAGTGGTCCTTGGACGTCCTCTGCTGCGATTGCCCTGTGGGTTCCAATCTAGTGCCATCCTTGCTATGTCCGTAGGTGGTTTTCGCAAGGTGTGGCCAATCCAACTCCATTTCCTGCGTTTGATGTTATCTAGCAGGGGTATTTGCTTCGTGAGAAGAAGCAGCTCATCGTTCGTTATCCAGTTCGGCCAGAAGATCTTGCTTATGCGCCTCAAGCATCTGTTCACAAATGCCTGTGGCTTGCGAGTCGTGCTGACTGTTACTTTCCATGTTTCGTTGGTTTGTTGATTTATTTGTTTGTTGGTTTGTTTGTTTGTTGGTTTGTTCGTTTGTTGGTTTGTTGGTTTGTTCGTTTGTTGGTTTGTTGGCTTGTTGGTTTGTAGGATTGTTGGCTTGTTGGTTTGTTGGTTTGTTGGTTTGTTGGTTTTTTTGGTTTGTTGGTTTGTTGGTTTTTTGGTTTGTTGGTTTGTTGGTTTGTTGGCTTGTTGGTTTGTTGGTTTGTTGGTTTGTTGGTTTGTTGGCTTGGTGGCTTGTTGGTTTGTTGGTTTGTTGGCTTGTTAGCTTGTTGGCTTGTTGGTTTGTTGGTTTGTTTATTTGTTTGTTTGTTCGTTTGTTGGTTTTTTGTTTTGTTGGTTTGTTGGCTTGTTGGCTTGTTTGCTTGTTGGTTTGTTGGTTTGTTGGTTTGTTGGTTTTTTGGCTTGTTGGTTTGTTGGTTTGTTGGTTTGTTGGCTTGTTCGTTTTTTGGTTTGTTGGTTTGTTGGTTTGTTGGTTTTTTGGCTTGTTGGTTTGTTGGTTTGTTGGTTTGTGTGTTTGTTGGTTTGTTCGTTTGTTGGTTTGTTGGTTTGTTGGTTTGTTGGTTTTTTGGCTTGTTGGTTTGTTGGTTTGTTGGTTTGTTGGCTTGTTGGTTTGTTGGTTTGTTGGTTCGTTGGTTTGTTGGTTTGTTGGTTTGTTGGTTTGTGTGTTTGTTGGTTTGTTCGTTTGTTGGTTTGTTGGTTTGTGGTCTTGTTGGCTTGTTGGCTTGTTGGTTTGTTGGTTTGTTAGCTTGTTGGTTTGTTGGTTTGTTGGTTTGTTCGTTTGTTGGTTTATTGGTTTGTGGTCTTGTTGGCTTGTTGGCTTGTTGGTTTATTGGTTTGTTGGCTTGTTGGTTTGTTGGTTTGTTGGTTTGTTGGTTTGTTGGTATATTGGTTTGTTGGTTTCTTCGTTTGTTGGTTTGTTGGTTTGCTGGCTTGTTGGTTTGTTGGTTTGTTCGTTTGTTGGTTTGTTGGCTTGTTGGCTTGTTGGTTTGTTTTCTTGTTGTTTTGTTGGTTTGTTGGTTTGTTGGTTTGTTGGTTTGTTGGTTTTTTGGTTTGTTGGTTTGTTGGTTTGTTGGCTTGTTGGTTTGTTGATTTGTTGGTTTATTGGTTTGTTGGTGTGTTGGTTTGTTGGTTTGTTGGTTTGTTGGTTTATTTGTTTGTTGGTTTGTTGGTTTGTTGGCTTGTTGGTTTGTTGGTTTGTTGGTTTGTTGGTTTGTTGGTTTGTTGGTTTGTTGGTTTGTTGGTTTGTTGGTTTGTAGGTTTGTTGGTTTGTTGGTTTGTTGGTTTGTTGGTTTGTTGGCTTGTTGGTTTGTTCGTTTGTTGGTTTGTAGGTTTGTTAGTTTGTTGGTTTGTTGGTTTGTTGGTTTGTTGGTTTGTTGGTTTGTTGGCTTGTTGGTTTGTTCGTTTGTTGGTTTGTTGGTTTGCTGGTTTGTTGGTTGGTTGGTTTGTTGGTTTGTTCGTTTGTTGGTTTGTTGGCTTGTTCGCTTGTTGGTTTGTTGGCTTGTTGGTTTGTTGGTTTGTTGGTTTGTTGGTTTGTTGGTTTGTTGGTTTGTTGGTTTGTTGGTTTGTTGGTTTTTTGGTTTGTTGGTTTGTTGGTTTGTTGGCTTGTTGGTTTGTTGGTTTGTTGGTTTGTTGGTTTGTTGGCTTGTTGGTTTGTTGGTTTGTTGGCTTGTTGGTTTGTTGGTTTGTTGGTTTGTTGGTTTGGTGGTTTGTTGGCTTGTTGGTTTTTGGTTTGTTGGTTTGTTGGTTTGTTGGTTTGTAGGTTTGTTGGTTTGTTGGTTTGTTGGTTTGTTGGTTTGTTGGCTTGTTGGTTTGTTCGTTTGTTGGTGTGTAGGTTTGTTGGTTTGTTGGTTTGTTGGTTTGTTGGTTTGTTGGTTTGTTGGCTTGTTGGTTTGTTCGTTTGTTGGTTTGTTGGTTTGCTGGTTTGTTGGTTGGTTGGTTTGTTGGTTTGTTCGTTTGTTGGTTTGTTGGCTTGTTGGCTTGTTGGTTTGTTGGCTTGTTGGTTTGTTGGTTTGTTGGTTTGTTGGTTTGTTGGTTTGTTGGTTTGTTGGTTTGTTGGTTTGTTGGTTTGTTGGTTTTTTGGTTTGTTGGTTTGTTGGTTTGTTGGCTTGTTGGTTTGTTGGTTTGTTGGTTTGTTGGTTTGTTGGCTTGTTGGTTTGTTGGTTTGTTGGCTTGTTGGTTTGTTGGTTTGTTGGTTTGTTGGTTTGTTGGCTTGTTGGTTTTTGGTTTGTTAGTTTGTTGGTTTTTTGGTTTGTTGTTTTGTTCGTTTGATGGTTTGTTGGTTTGTTGGTTTGTTCGTTTGTTGGTTTGTTCATTTGTTGGGTTGTTGGTTTGTTCGTTTGTTGGTTAGTTGATTTGTTGATTAATTTGTTTGTTGGTTTGTTTGTTTGTTGGTTTGTTCGTTTGTTGGTTTGTTGGTTTGTTCGCTTGTTGGTTTGTTGGCTTGTTGGTTTGTAGGATTGTTGGCTTGTTGGTTTGTTGGTTTGTTGGTTTCTTGGTTTGTTGGTTTGTTGGTTTGTTGGTTTTTTGGTTTGTTGGTTTGTTGGTTTGTTGGCTTGTTGGTTTGTTGGTTTGTTGGTTTGTTGGTTTGTTGTCTTGTTGGCTTGTTGGTTTATTGGTTTGTTGGATTGTTGGCTTGTTGGCTTGTTGGTTTGTTGGTTTGTTGGTTTGTTGGTTTGTTGGTTTGTTTGTTTGTTGGTTTGTTTGTTTGTTTGTTTGTTTGTTTGTTCGTTTGTTGGTTTTTTGTTTTGTTGGTTTGTTGGCTTGTTGGCTTGTTGGCTTGTTGGTTTGTTGGTTTGTTGGTTTGTTGGTTTTTTGGCTTGTTGGTTTGTTGGTTTGTTGGTTTGTTGGCTTGTTGGTTTGTTGGTTTGTTGGTTCGTTGGTTTGTTGGTTTGTTGGTTTGTTGGCTTGTTGGTTTGTTGGTTTGTTGGTTTGTTCGTTTGTTGGTTTATTGGTTTGTGGTCTTGTTGGCTTGTTGGCTTGTTGGTTTGTTGGTTTGTTGGCTTGTTGGTTTGTTGGTTTGTTGGTTTGTTGGTTTGTTGGTTTGTTCGTTTGTTGGTTTGTTGGTTTGCTGGTTTGTTGGTTTGTTGGTTTGTTGTTTGTTGGTTTGTTCGTTTGTTGGTTTGTTGGCTTGTTGGCTTGTTGGTTTGTTGGCTTGTTGGTTTGTTGGTTTGTTGGTTTGTTGGTTTGTTGGTTTGTTGGTTTGTTGGTTTGTTGGTTTGTTGGTTTGTTGGTTTGTTGGTTTTTTGGTTTGTTGGTTTGTTGGTTTGTTGGCTTGTGTGTTTGTTGGTTTGTTGGTTTGTTGGTTTGTTGGTTTGTTGGTTTGTTAGCTTGTTGGTTTGTTGGCTTGTTGGCTTGTTGGTTTGTTCATTTGTTGGTTTGTAGGTTTGTTGGTTTGTTGGTTTGTTGGTTTGTTGGTTTGTTGGCTTGTTGGTTTGTTCGTTTGTTGGTTTGTTGGTTTGCTGGTTTGTTGGTTTGTTGGTTTGTTCGTTTGTTGGTTTGTTGGCTTGTTGGCTTGTTTGTTTGTTGGCTTGTTGGTTTGTTGGTTTGTTGGTTTGTTGGTTTGTTGGTTTGTTGGTTTGTTGGTTTGTTGGTTTTTTGGTTTGTTGGTTTGTTGGTTTGTTGGTTTGTTGGTTTGTTGGCTTGTGTGTTTGTTGGTTTGTTGGTTTGTTGGTTTGTTGGTTTGTTGGTTTGTTGGTTTGTTGGCTTGTTGGTTTGTTGGCTTGTTGGCCTGTTGGTTTGTTCATTTGTAGGTTTGTTGGTTTGTTGGTTTGTTGGTTTGTTGGTTTGTTGGTTTGTTGGCTTGTTGGTTTGTTCGTTTGTTGGTTTGTTGGTTTGCTGGTTTGTTGGTTTGTTGGTTTGTTCGTTTGTTGGTTTGTTGGCTTGTTGGCTTGTTTGTTTGTTGGCTGGTTGGTTTGTTGGTTTGTTGGTTTGTTGGTTTGTTGGTTTGTTGGTTTGTTGGTTTGTTGGTTTTTTGGTTTGTTGGTTTGTTGGTTTGTTGGTTTGTTGGTTTGTTGGTTTGTTGGTTTGTTCATTTGTTGGTTTGTAGGTTTGTTGGTTTGTTGGTTTGTTCATTTGTTGGTTTGTAGGTTTGTTGGTTTGTTGGTTTGTTGGTTTGTTGGTTTGTTGGTTTGTTGGCTTGTTGGTTTGTTCGTTTGTTGGTTTGTTGGTTTGCTGGTTTGTTGGTTTGTTGGTTTGTTCGTTTGTTGGTTTGTTGGCTTGTTGGCTTGTTTGTTTGTTGGCTTGTTGGTTTGTTGGTTTGTTGGTTTGTTGGTTTGTTGGTTTGTTGGTTTGTTCGTTTGTTGGTTTGTTGGTTTGCTGGTTTGTTGGTTTGTTGGTTTGTTCGTTTGTTGGTTTGTTGGCTTGTTGGCTTGTTTGTTTGTTGGCTTGTTGGTTTGTTGGTTGGTTGGTTTGTTGGTTTGTTGCTTTGTTGGTTTGTTGGTTTTTTGGTTTGTTGGTTTGTTGGTTTGTTGGTTTGTTGGTTTGTTCATTTGTTGGTTTGTAGGTTTGTTGGTTTGTTGGTTTGTTGGTTTGTTGGTTCGTTGGCTTGTTGGTTTGTTCGTTTGTAGGTTTGTTGGTTTGCTGGTTTGTTGGTTTGTTGGTTTGTTCGTTTGTTGGTTTGTTGGCTTGTTGGCTTGTTGGTTTGTTGGCTTGTTGGTTTGTTGGTTTGTTGGTTTGTTGGTTTGTTGGTTTGTTGGTTTGTTGGTTTGTTGGTTTTTTGGTTTGTTGGTTTGTTGGTTTGTTGGCTTGTTGGTTTGTTGGTTTGTTGGTTTGTTGGTTTGTTGGTTTGTTGGTTTGTTGGTTTGTTGGTTTGTTGGTTTGTTGGTTTGTTGGTTTGTTGGTTTATTTGTTTGTTGGTTTGTTGGTTTGTTGGCTTGTTGGTTTGTTGGTTTGTTGGTTTGTTGGTTTGTTGGTTTGTTGGTTTGTTGGTTTGTTGGCTTGTTGGCTTGTTGGCTTGTTGGCTTGTTGGTTTGTTGGTTTGTTGGCTTGTTGGCTTGTTGGCTTGTTGGTTTGTTGGTTTGTTGGTTTGTTTGTTTGTTTGTTTGTTCGTTTGTTGGTTTTTTGTTTTGTTGGTTTGTTGGCTTGTTGGCTTGTTGGCTTGTTGGTTTGTTGGTTTGTTGGTTTGTTGGTTTTTTGGCTTGTTGGTTTGTTGGTTTGTTGGTTTGTTGGCTTGTTGGTTTGTTGGTTTGTTGGTTCGTTGGTTTTTTGGTTTGTTGGTTTGTTGGTTTGTGTGTTTGTTGGTTTGATGGTTTGTTGGTTTGTTGGTTTGTTGGTTTGTGGTCTTCTTGGCTTGTTGGCTTGTTGGTTTGTTGGTTTGTTGGCTTGTTGGTTTGTTGGTTTGTTGGTTTGTTCGTTTGTTGGTTTATTGGTTTGTGGTCTTGTTGGCTTGTTGGCTTGTTGGTTTGTTGGTTTGTTGGCTTGTTGGTTTGTTGGTTTGTTGGTTTGTTGGTTTGTTGGTTTGTTGGTTTGTTGGTTTGTTGGTTTGTTGGTTTGTTGGTTTGTTCGTTTGTTGGTTTGTTGGTTTGCTGGCTTGTTGGTTTGTTGGTTTGTTCGTTTGTTGGTTTGTTGGCTTGTTGGCTTGTTGGTTTGTTGGCTTGTTGGTTTGTTGGTTTGTTGGTTTGTTGGTTTGTTGGTTTGTTGGTTTGTTGGTTTTTTGGTTTGTTGGTTTGTTGGTTTGTTCGCTTGTTGGTTTGTTGATTTGTTGGTTTGTTGGTTTGTTGGTGTGTTGGTTTGTTGGTTTGTTGGTTTGTTGGTTTATTTGTTTGTTGGTTTGTTGGTTTGTTGGCTTGTTGGTTTGTTGGTTTGTTGGTTTGTTGGTTTGTTGGTTTGTTGGTTTGTTGGTTTGTAGGTTTGTTGGTTTGTTGAATTGTTGGTTTGTTGGTTTGTTGGCTTGTTGGTTTGTTCGTTTGTTGGTTTGTAGGTTTGTTGGTTTGTTGGTTGTTGGTTTGTTGGTTTGTTGGTTTGTTGGCTTGTTGGTTTGTTCGTTTGTTGGTTTGTTGGTTTGCTGGTTTGTTGGTTTGTTGGTTTGTTGGTTTGTTCGTTTGTTGGTTTGTTGGCTTGTTGGCTTGTTGGTTTGTTGGCTTGTTGGTTTATTGGTTTGTTGGTTTGTTGGTTTGTTGGTTGTTGGTTTGTTGGTTTGTTGGTTTGTTGGTTTTTTGGTTTGTTGGTTTGTTGGTTTGTTGGCTTGTTGGTTTGTTGGTTTGTTGGTTTGTTGGTTTGTTGGCTTGTTGGTTTGTTGGTTTGTTGGTTTGTTGGTTTGTTGGTTTTTTGGTTTGTTGGTTTGTTGGTTCGTTGGCTTGTTGGTTTGTTGGTTTGTTGGTTTGTTGGTTTGTTGGTTTGTTGGTTTGTTCATTTGTTGGTTTGTAGGTTTGTTGGTTTGTTGGTTTGTTGGTTTGTTGGTTCGTTGGCTTGTTGGTTTGTTCGTTTGTTGGTTTGCTGGTTTGCTGGTTTGTTGGTTTGTTGGTTTGTTGGCTTGTTGGTTTGTTGGTTTGTTGGTTTGTTGGTTTTTTGGTTTATTGGTTTGTTGGTTTGTTGGCTTGTTGGTTTGTTGGTTTGTTGGTTTGTTGGCTTGTTGGTTTGTTGGTTTGTTGGTTCGTTAGTTTTTTGGTTTGTTGGTTTGTTGGTTTGTGTGTTTGTTGGTTTGTTGGTTTGTTGGTTTGTGGTCTTCTTGGCTTGTTGGCTTGTTGGTTTGTTGGTTTGTTGGCTTGTTGGTTTGTTGGTTTGTTGGTTTGTTCGTTTGTTGGTTTATTGGTTTGTGGTCTTGTTGGCTTGTTGGCTTGTTGGTTTGTTGGTTTGTTGGCTTGTTGGTTTGTTGGTTTGTTGGTTTGTTGGTTTGTTGGTTTGTTGGTTTGTTGGTTTGTTGGTTTGTTCGTTTGTTGGTTTGTTGGCTTGTTGGCTTGTTGGTTTGTTGGTTTGTTGGCTTGTTGGCTTGTTGGCTTGTTGGTTTGTTGGTTTGTTGGTTTGTTGGTTTGTTGGTTTGTTTGTTTGTTTGTTTGTTCGTTTGTTGGTTTTTTGTTTTGTTGGTTTGTTGGCTTGTTGGCTTGTTGGCTTGTTGGTTTGTTGGTTTGTTCGTTTGTTGGTTTGTTGGTTTTTTGGCTTGTTGGTTTGTTGGTTTGTTGGCTTGTTGGTTTGTTGGTTTGTTGGTTCGTTGGTTTTTTGGTTTGTTGGTTTGTTGGTTTGTGTGTTTGTTGGTTTGTTGGTTTGTTGGTTTGTTGGTTTGTGGTCTTCTTGGCTTGTTGGCTTGTTGGTTTGTTGGTTTGTTGGCTTGTTGGTTTGTTGGTTTGTTGGTTTGTTCGTTTGTTGGTTTATTGGTTTGTGGTCTTGTTGGCTTGTTGGCTTGTTGGTTTGTTGGTTTGTTGGTTTGTTGGTTTGTTGGTTTGTTGGTTTGTTGGTTTGTTGGTTTGTTGGTTTGTTCGTTTGTTGGTTTGTTGGTTTGCTGGCTTGTTGGTTTGTTGGTTTGTTCGTTTGTTGGTTTGTTGGCTTGTTGGCTTGTTGGTTTGTTGGCTTGTTGGTTTGTTGGTTTGTTGGTTTGTTGGTTTGTTGGTTTGTTGGTTTGTTGGTTTTTTGGTTTTTTGGTTTGTTGGTTTGTTGGTTTTTTCGCTTGTTGGTTTGTTGATTTGTTGGTTTGTTGGTTTGTTGGTGTGTTGGTTTGTTGGTTTGTTGGTTTGTTGGTTTATTTGTTTGTTGGTTTGTTGGTTTGTTGGCTTGTTGGTTTGTTGGTTTGTTGGTTTGTTGGTTTGTTGGTTTGTTGGTTTGTTGGTTTGTAGGTTTGTTAATTTGTTGGTTTGTTGGTTTGTTGGTTTGTTGGCTTGTTGGTTTGTTCGTTTGTTGGTTTGTAGGTTTGTTGGTTTGTTGGTTTGTTGGTTTGTTGGTTTGTTGGTTTGTTGGTTTGTTGGCTTGTTGGTTTGTTCGTTTGTTGGGTTGTTGGTTTGCTGGTTTGTTGGTTTGTTGGTTTGTTGGTTTGTTCGTTTGTTGGTTTGTTGGCTTGTTGCCTTGTTGGTTTGTTGGCTTGTTGGTTTGTTGGTTTGTTGGTTTGTTGGTTTGTTGGTTGTTGGTTTGTTGGTTTGTTGGTTTGTTGGTTTTTTGGTTTGTTGGTTTGTTAGTTTGTTGGCTTGTTGGTTTGTTGGTTTGTTGGTTTGTTGGTTTGTTGGCTTGTTGGTTTGTTGGTTTGTTGGTTTGTTGGTTTGTTGGTTTTTTGGTTTGTTGGTTTGTTGGTTCGTTGGCTTGTTGGTTTGTTGGTTTGTTGGTTTGTTGGTTTGTTGGTTTGTTGGTTTGTTGGTTTGTTGGTTTGTTCATTTGTTGGTTTGTAGGTTTGTTGGATTGTTGGTTTGTTGGTTTGTTGGATCGTTGGCTTGTTGGTTTGTTCGTTTGTTGGTTTGTTGGTTTGCTGGTTTGTTGGTTTGTTGGTTTGTTGGCTTGTTGGTTTGTTGGTTTGTTGGTTTGTTGGTTTTTTGGTTTATTGATTTGTTGGTTTGTTGGCTTGTTGGTTTGTTGGCTTGTTGGCTTGTTGGTTTGTTCATTTGTTGGTATGTAGGTTTGTTGGTTTGTTGGTTTGTTGGTTTGTTGGTTTGTTGGTTTGTTGGTTTGTTGGCTTGTTGGTTTGTTCGTTTGTTGGTTTGTTGGTTTGCTGGTTTGTTGGTTTGTTGGTTTGTTCGTTTGTTGGTTTGTTGGCTTGTTGGCTTGTTGGTTTGTTGGCTTGTTGGTTTGTTGGTTTGTTGGTTTGATGGTTTTTTGGTTTGTTGGTTTGTTGGTTTGTTGGCTTGTTGGTTTGTTGGTTTGTTGGTTTGTTGGTTTGTTGGTTTGTTGGTTTGTTGGTTTGCTCATTTGTTGGTTTGTAGGTTTGTTGGTTTGTTGGTTTGTTGGTTTGTTGGTTTGTTGGTTCGTTGGCTTGTTGGTTTGTTCGTTTGTTGGTTTATTGGTTTGCTGGTTTGTTGGTTTGTTGGTTTGTTCGTTTGTTGGTTTGTTGGCTTGTTGGCTTGTTGGTTTGTTGGCTTGTTGGTTTGTTGGTTTGTTGGTTTGTTGGTTTGTTGGTTTGTTGGTTTGTTGGTTTTTTGGTTTGTTGGTTTGTTGGTTTGTTGGCTTGTTGGTTTGTTGGTTTGTTGGTTTATTTGTTTGTTGGTTTGTTGGTTTGTTGGCTTGTTGGTTTGTTGGTTTGTTGGTTTGTTGGTTTGTTGGTTTGTTGGTTTGTTGGTTTGTAGGTTTGTTAATTTGTTGGTTTGTTGGATTGTTGGTTTGTTGGCTTGTTGGTTTGTTCGTTTGTTGGTTTGTAGGTTTGTTGGTTTGTTGGTTTGTTGGTTTGTTGGTTTGTTGGTTTGTTGGTTTGTTGGCTTGTTGGTTTGTTCGTTTGTTGGGTTGTTGGTTTGCTGGTTTGTTGGTTTGTTGGTTTGTTGGTTTGTTCGTTTGTTGGTTTGTTGGCTTGTTGCCTTGTTGGTTTCTTGGCTTGTTGGTTTGTTGGTTTGTTGGTTTGTTGGTTTGTTGGTTGTTGGTTTGTTGGTTTGTTGGTTTGTTGGTTTGTTGGTTTGTTGGCTTGTTGGTTTGTTGGTTTGTTGGTTTGTTGGTTTGTTGGTTTTTTGGTTTGTTGGTTTGTTGGTTCGTTGGCTTGTTGGTTTGTTGGTTTGTTGGTTTGTTGGTTTGTTGGTTTGTTGGTTTGTTGGTTTGTTCATTTGTTGGTTTGTAGGTTTGTTGGTTTGTTGGTTTGTTGGTTTGTTGGTTCGTTGGCTTGTTGGTTTGTTCGTTTGTTGGTTTGTTGGTTTGCTGGTTTGTTGGTTTGTTGGTTTGTTGGCTTGTTGGTTTGTTGGTTTGTTGGTTTGTTGGTTTTTTGGTTTATTGATTTGTTGGTTTGTTGGCTTGTTGGTTTGTTGGCTTGTTGGCTTGTTGGTTTGTTCATTTGTTGGTTTGTAGGTTTGTTGGTTTGTTGGTTTGTTGGTTTGTTGGTTTGTTGGTTTGTTGGTTATTTGGCTTGTTGGTTTGTTCGTTTGTTGGTTTGTTGGTTTGCTGGTTTGTTGGTTTGTTGGTTTGTTCGTTTGTTGGTTTGTTGGCTTGTTGGCTTGTTGGTTTGTTGGCTTGTTGGTTTGTTGGTTTGTTGGTTTGATGGTTTTTTGGTTTGTTGGTTTGTTGGTTTGTTGGCTTGTTGGTTTGTTGGTTTGTTGGTTTGTTGGTTTGTTGGTTTGTTGGTTTGTTGGTTTGTTCATTTGTTGGTTTGTAGGTTTGTTGGTTTGTTGGTTTGTTGGTTTGTTGGTTTGTTGGTTCGTTGGCTTGTTGGTTTGTTCGTTTGTTGGTTTATTGGTTTGCTGGTTTGTTGGTTTGTTGGTTTGTTCGTTTGTTGGTTTGTTGGCTTGTTGGCTTGTTGGTTTGTTGGCTTGTTGGTTTGTTGGTTTGTTGGTTTGTTGGTTTGTTGGTTTGTTGGTTTGTTGGTTTTTTGGTTTGTTGGTTTGTTGGTTTGTTGGCTTGTTGGTTTGTTGGTTTGTTGGTTTGTTGGTTTGTTGGTTTGTTGGTTTGTTGGTTTGTTGGTTTGTTGGTTTCTTGGTTTGTTGGTATGTTGGTTTGTTGGTTTATTTGTTTGTTGGTTTGTTGGTTTGTTGGTTTGTTGGTTTGTTGGCTTGTTGGTTTGTTGGTTTGTTGGTTTGTTGGTTTGTTGGTTTGTTGGTTTATAGGTTTGTTTATTTGTTGGTTTGTTGGTTTGTTGGTTTGTTGGCTTATTGGTTTGTTCGTTTGTTGGTTTGTAGGTTTGTTGGTTTGTTGGTTTGTTGGTTTGTTGGTTTGTTGGCTTGTTGGGTTGTTCGTTTGTTGGTTTGTTGGTTTGCTGGTTTGTTGGTTTGTTGGTTTGTTCGTTTGTTGGTTTGTTGGCTTGTTGGCTTGTTGGTTAGTTGGCTCGTTGGTTTGTTGGTTTGTTGGTTTGTTTGTTGGTGTGTTGGTTTGTTGGTTTTTTTGGTTTGTTGCTTTGTTGGTTTGTTGGTTTGTTGGTTTGTTGGTTTGTTGGTTTGTTGGTTTGTTGGCTTGTTGGTTTGTTGGTTTGTTGGCTTGTTGGTTTGTTGGCTTGTTGGTTCGTTGGTTTGTTGGTTTGTTGGTTTGTTGGTTTGTTGGTTTGTTGGTTTGTTGGTTTGTTGGTTTGTTGGTTTGTTGGTTTGTTGGTTTGTTGGTTTGTTGGTTTGTTTGTTTGTTTGTTTGTTTGTTTGTTCGTTTGTTGGTTTTTTGGTTTGTTGGTTTGTTGGCTTGTTGGCTTGTTGGTTTGTTGGTTTGTTGGCTTGTTGGTTTGTTGGTTTGTTGGTTTGTTGGTTTGTTGGTTTGTTGGCATGTTGGTTTGTTGGCTTGTTGGTTTTTTGGTTTGTTGGTTTTTTGGTTTGTTGGTTTGTTGGATTGTTGGTTTGTGTGTTTGTTGGTTTGTTCGTTTGTTGGCTTGTTGGTTTGTTGTCTTGTTGGCTTGTTGGCTTGTTGGCTTGTTGGCTTGTTGGTTTGTTGATTTGTTGGCTTGTTGGCTTGTTGGTTTGTTGGCTTGTTGGTTTGTTGGTTTGTTGGTTTGTTGGTTTATTTGTGTGTTGGTTTGTTCGTTTGTTGTTTGTTGGTTTAGTGGTTTGTTGGCTTGTTGGCTTGTTGGTTTGTTGGTTTGTTTGCTTGTTGGTTTGTTGGTTTTTTGGTTTGTTGGTTTGTTCGTTTGTTAGTTTGTTGGCTTATTCGTTTGTTGGTTTGTTGGTATGTTGGTATGTTGGTTTGTTGGTTTGTTCGTTTGTTGGTTTGTTGGCTTGTTGGTTTGTTGGTTTGTTGGCTTGTTGGCTTGTTGGTTTGTTGGTTTGTTGGTTTGTTGGTTTGTTGGTTTGTTGGTTTGTTGGTTTGTTGGTTTGTTGGTTTGTTGGTTTGTTGGTTTGTTCGTTTGTTCGTTTGTTGGCTTGTTGGCTTGTTAGCTTGTTGGTTTGTTGGTTTGTTGGCTTGTTGGTTTGTTCCTTTGTTGGTTTGTTAGTTTGCTGGTTTGTTGGGTTGTTGGTTTGTTCGTTTGTTGGTTTGTTGGCTTGTTGGTTTGTTGGTTTGTTGGTTTATTCGTTTGTTAGTTTGTTCGTTTGTTGGTTTGTTTGTTTGTTGGTTTGTTCGTTTGTTCGTTTGTTGGTTTGTTGGTTTGTTCGTTTTTTGGTTTGTTAGCTTGTTGGTTTGTTCGTTTGTTGGCTTGTTGGTTTATTGGTTTGTTGGTTTGTTGGTTTGTTGGTGTGTTGTTGTGTTGGTTTGTTCGTTTGTTGGTTTGTTGGTTTGTTGGTTTGTTGGTTTGTTGGCTTGTTGGTTTGTTCGTTTGTTGGTTTGTTGGTTTGCTGGTTTGTTGGTTAGTTGGATTGTTGGTTTGTTCGTTTGTTGGTTTGTTGGCTTGTTGGCTTGTTGGTTTGTTGGCTTGTTGGTTTGTTGGTTTGTTGGTTTGTTGGTTTGTTGGTTTGTTGGTTTGTTGGTTTGTTGGTTTGTTGGTTTGTTGGCTTGTTGGTTTGTTGATTTGTTGGTTTGTTGGTTTGTTGGTTTGTTGATTTATTTGTTTGTTGGTTTGTTGGTTTGTTGGCTTGTTGGTTTGTTGGTTTGTTGGTTTGTTGGTTTGTTGGTTTGTTGGTTTGTTGGTTTGTTGGTTTGTAGGTTTGTTGGTTTGTTGGTTTGTTGGTTTGTTGGTTTGTTGGCTTGTTGGTTTGTTCGTTTGTTGGTTTGTAGGTTTGTTGGTTTGTTGGTTTGTTTGTTTGTTGGTTTGTTGGTTTGTTGGTTTGTTGGCTTGTTGGTTTGTTCGTTTGTTGGTTTGTTGGTTTGCTGGTTTGTTGGTTGGTTAGTTTGTTGGTTTGTTCGTTTGTTGGTTTGTTGGCTTGTTGGCTTGTTGGTTTGTTGGCTTGTTGGTTTGTTGGTTTGTTGGTTTGTTGGTTTGTTGGTTTGTTGGTTTGTTGGTTTGTTGGTTTGTTGGTTTTTTGGTTTGTTGGTTTGTTGGTTTGTTGGCTTGTTGGTTTGTTGGTTTGTTGGTTTGTTGGTTTGTTGGCTTGTTGGTTTGTTGGTTTGTTGGCTTGTTGGTTTGTTGGT
Organism: Atherix ibis; assembly: GCA_958298945.1. Taxonomy (NCBI): domain Eukaryota; kingdom Metazoa; phylum Arthropoda; class Insecta; order Diptera; family Athericidae; genus Atherix; species Atherix ibis. The sequence goes on from OY282608.1 coordinate 2,783,170, forward strand.
TTGTTGGTTTGTTGGTTTGTTGGCTTGTTGGTTTTTGGTTTGTTGCTTTGTTGGTTTGTTGGTTTGTAGGTTTGTTGGTTTGTTGGTTTGTTGGTTTGTTGGTTTGTTGGCTTGTTGGTTTGTTCGTTTGTTGGTTTATTGGTTTGTTGGTTTGTTGGTTTGTTGGTTTGTTGGTTTGTTGGCTTGTTGGTTTGTTCGTTTGTTGGTTTGTTGGTTTGCTGGTTTGTTGGTTGGTTGGTTTGTTGGTTTGTTTGTTTGTTGGTTTGTTGGCTTGTTGGCTTGTTGGTTTGTTGGCTTGTTGGTTTGTTGGTTTGTTGGTTTGTTGGTTTGTTGGTTTGTTGGTTTGTTGGTTTGTTGGTTTGTTGGTTTGTTGGTTTTTTGGTTTGTTGGTTTGTTGGTTTGTTGGCTTGTTGGTTTGTTGGTTTGTTGGCTTGTTGGTTTTTGGTTTGTTAGTTTGTTGGTTTTTTGGTTTGTTGGTTTCTTCGTTTGATGGTTTGTTGGTTTGTTGGTTTATTCGTTTGTTGGTTTGTTCATTTGTTGGGTTGTTGCTTTGTTCGTTTGTTGGTTAGTTGGTTTGTTGATTAATTTGTTTGTTGGTTTGTTTGTTTGTTGGTTTGTTCGTTTGTTGGTTTGTTGGTTTGTTCGCTTGTTGGTTTGTTGGCTTGTTGGTTTGTAGGATTGTTGGCTTGTTGGTTTGTTGGTTTGTTGCTTTGTTGGTTTGTTGGTTTGTGGGTTTGTTGGTTTTTTGGTTTGTTGGTTTGTTGGTTTGTTGGCTTGTTGGTTTGTTGGTTTGTTGGTTTGTTGGTTTGTTGTCTTGTTGGCTTGTTGGTTTGTTGGTTTGTTGGCTTGTTGGCTTGTTGGCTTGTTGGTTTATTGGTTTGTTGGTTTGTTGGTTTGTTGGTTTGTTTGTTTGTTTGTTTGTTTGTTTGTTCGTTTGTTGGTTTTTTGTTTTGTTGGTTTGTTGGCTTGTTGGCTTGTGGGCTTGTTGGTTTGTTGGTTTGTTGGTTTGTTGGTTTTTTGGCTTGTTGGTTTGTTGGTTTGTTGGTTTGTTGGCTTGTTGGTTTGTTGGTTTGTTGGTTCGTTGGTTTGTTGGTTTGTTGGTTTGTTGGCTTGTTGGTTTGTTGGTTTGTTGGTTTGTTCGTTTGTTGGTTTATTGGTTTGTGGTCTTGTTGGCTTGTTGGCTTGTTGGTTTGTTGGTTTGTTGGCTTGTTGGTTTGTTGGTTTGTTGTTTTGTTGGTTTGTTGGTTTGTTTGTTTGTTGGTTTGTTGGTTTGCTGGTTTGTTGGTTTGTTGGTTTGTTGGTTTGTTGGTTTGTTCGTTTGTTGGTTTGTTGGCTTGTTGGCTTGTTGGTTTGTTGGCTTGTTGGTTTGTTGGTTTGTTGGTTTGTTGGTTTGTTGGTTTGTTGGTTTGTTGGTTTGTTGGTTTGTTGGTTTGTTGGTTTTTTGGTTTGTTGGTTTGTTGGTTTGTTGGCTTGTGTGTTTGTTGGTTTGTTGGTTTGTTGGTTTGTTGGTTTGTTGGCTTGTTGGTTTGTTGGCTTGTTGGCTTGTTGGTTTGTTCATTTGTTGGTTTGTATTTTTGTTGGTTTGTTGGTTTGTTGGTTTGTTGGTTTGTTGGTTTGTTGGCTTGTTGGTTTGTTCGTTTGTTGGTTTGTTGGTTTGCTGGTTTGTTGGTTTGTTGGTTTATTCGTTTGTTGGTTTGTTGGCTTGTTGGCTTGTTTGTTTGTTGGCTTGTTGGTTTGTTGGTTTGTTGGTTTGTTGGTTTGTTGGTTTGTTGGTTTGTTGGTTTTTTGGTTTGTTGGTTTGTTGGTTTGTTGGTTTGTTGGTTTGTTGGCTTGTGTGTTTGTTGGTTTGTTGGTTTGTTGGCTTGTTGGTTTGTTGGCTTGTTGGCTTGTTGGTTTGTTCATTTGTTGGTTTGTAGGTTTGATGGTTTGTTGGTTTGTTGGTTTGTTGGTTTGTTGGTTTGTTGGCTTGTTGGTTTGTTTGTTTGTTGGTTTGTTGGTTTGCTGGTTTGTTTGTTTGTTGGTTTGTTCGTTTGTTGGTTTGTTGGCTTGTTGGCTTGTTTGTTTGTCGGCTTGTTGGTTTGTTGGTTTGTTGGTTTGTTGGTTTGTTGGTTTGTTGGTTTATTGGTTTTTTGGTTTGTTGGTTTGTTGGTTTGTTGGTTTGTTGGTTTGTTGGTTTGTTGGTTTGTTGATTTGTTCATTTGTTGGTTTGTAGGTTTGTTGGTTTGTTGGTTTGTTGGTTCGTTGGCTTGTTGGTTTGTTCGTTTGTAGGTTTGTTGGTTTGCTGGTTTGTTGGTTTGTTGGTTTGTTCGTTTGTTGGTTTGTTGGCTTGTTGGCTTGTTGGTTTGTTGGCTTGTTGGTTTGTTGGTTTGTTGGTTTGTTGGTTTGTTGGTTTGTTGGTTTGTTGGTTTTTTGGTTTGTTGGTTTGTTGGTTTGTTGGCTTGTTGGTTTGTTGGTTTGTTGGTTTGTTGGTTTGTTGGTTTGTTGGTTTGTTGGTTTGTTGGTTTGTTGGTTTGTTGGTTTGTTGGTTTGTTGGTTTGTTGGTTTATTTGTTTGTTGGTTTGTTGGTTTGTTGGCTTGTTGGTTTGTTGGTTTGTTGGTTTGTTGGTTTGTTGGTTTGTTGGTTTGTTGGTTTGTTGGCTTGTTGCCTTGTTGGTTTGTTGGTTTGTTTGTTTGTTTGTTTGTTCGTTTGTTGGTTTTTTGTTCTGTTGGTTTGTTGGCTTGTTGGCTTGTTGGTTTGTTGGTTTGTTGGTTTGTTGGTTTTTTGGCTTGTTGGTTTGTTGGTTTGTTGGTTTGTTGGCTTGCTGGTTTGTTGGTTTGTTGGTTCGTTGGTTTGTTGGTTTGTTGGTTTGTTGGCTTGTTGGTTTGTTGGTTTGTTCGTTTGTTGGTTTATTGGTTTGTGGTCTTGTTGGCTTGTTGGCTTGTTGGTTTGTTGGTTTGTTGGCTTGTTGGTTTGTTGGTTTTTTGGTTTGTTGGTTTGTTGGTTTGTTCGTTTGTTGGTTTGTTGGTTTGCTGGTTTGTTGGTTTGTTGGTTTGTTGGTTTGTTGGTTTGTTCGTTTGTTGGTTTGTTGGCTTGTTGGTTTGTTGGTTTGTTTGTTTGTTTGTTTGTTTGTTTGTTCGTTTGTTGGTTTTTTGTTTTGTTGGTTTGTTGGCTTGTTGGTTTGTTGGTTTGTTGGTTTGTTGGTTTTTTGGCTTGTTGGTTTGTTGGTTTGTTGGTTTGTTGGCTTGTTGGTTTGTTGGTTTGTTGGTTCGTTGGTTTGTTGGTTTGTTGGTTTGTTGGCTTGTTGGTTTGTTGGTTTGTTGGTTTGTTCGTTTGTTGGTTTATTGGTTTGTGGTCTTGTTGGCTTGTTGGCTTGTTGGTTTGTTGGTTTGTTGGCTTGTTGGTTTGTTGGTTTGTTGGTTTGTTGGTTTGTTGGTTTGTTCGTTTGTTGGTTTGTTGGTTTGCTGGTTTGTTGGTTTGTTGGTTTGTTGGTTTGTTGGTTTGTTCGTTTGTTGGTTTCTTGGCTTGTTGGCTTGTTGGTTTGTTGGCTTGTTGGTTTGTTGGTTTGTTGGTTTGTTGGTTTGTTAGTTTGTTGGTTTGTTGGTTTGTTGGTTTGTTGGTTTGTTGTTTTGTTGGTTTGTTGGTTTTTTGGTTTGTTGGTTTGTTGGTTTGTTGGCTTGTGTGTTTGTTGGTTTGTTGGTTTGTTGGTTTGTTGGTTTGTTGGCTTGTTGGTTTGTTGGCTTGTTGGCTTGTTGGTTTGTTCATTTGTTGGTTTGTAGGTTTGTTGGTTTGTTGGTTTGTTGGTTTGTTGGTTTGTTGGTTTGTTGGTTTGTTGGCTTGTTGGTTTGTTCGTTTATTGGTTTGTTGGTTTGCTGGTTTGTTGGTTTGTTGGTTTGTTGGTTTGTTGGTTTGTTGGCTTGTTGGCTTGTTTGTTTGTTGGCTTGTTGGTTTGTTGGTTTGTTGGTTTGTTGGTTTGTTGGTTTGTTGGTTTGTTGGTTTTTAGATTTGTTGGTTTGTTGGTTTGTTGGTTTGTTGGTTTGTTGGCTTGTTGGCTTGTTGGTTTGTTCATTTGTTGGTTTGTAGGTTTGTTGGTTTGTTGGTTTGTTGGTTTGTTGGTTTGTTGGTTTGTTGGCTTGTTGGTTTGTTCGTTTGTTGGTTTGTTGGTTTGCTGGTTTGTTGGTTTGTTGGTTTGTTCATTTGTTGGTTTGTTGGCTTGTTGGCTTGTTTGTTTGTTGGCTTTTTTGTTTGTTGGTTTGTTGGTTTGTTGGTTTATTGGTTTTTTGGTTTGTTGGTTTGTTGGTTTGTTGGTTTGTTGGTTTGTTGGTTTGTTGGTTTGTTGGTTTGTTGGTTTGTTGGTTTGTTGGTTTGTTGGTTTGTTCATTTGTTGGTTTGTAGGTTTGTTGGTTTGTTGGTTTGTTGGTTTGTTGGTTCGTTGGCTTGTTGGTTTGTTCGTTTGTAGGTTTGTTGGTTTGCTGGTTTGTTGGTTTGTTGGTTTGTTCGTTTGTTGGTTTGTTGGCTTGTTGGCTTGTTGGTTTGTTGGCTTGTTGGTTTGTTGGTTTGTTGGTTTGTTGGTTTGTTGGTTTGTTGGTTTGTTGGCTTGTTGGTTTGTTGGTTTGTTGGTTTGTTGGTTTGTTGGTTTGTTGGTTTGTTGGTTTGTTGGTTTGTTGGTTTGTTGGTTTGTTGGTTTGTTGGTTTATTTGTTTGTTGGTTTGTTGGTTTGTTGGCTTGTTGGTTTGTTGGTTTGTTGGTTTGTTGGTTTGTTGGTTTGTTGGTTTGTTGGTTTGTTGGCTTGTTGCCTTGTTGGTTTGTTGGTTTGTTTGTTTGTTTGTTTGTTCGTTTGTTGGTTTTTTGTTTTGTTGGTTTGTTGGCTTGTTGGCTTGTTGGCTTGTTGGTTTGTTGGTTTGTTGGTTTGTTGGTTTTTTGGCTTGTTGGTTTGTTGGTTTGTTGGTTTGTTGGCTTGCTGGTTTGTTGGTTTGTTGGTTCGTTGGTTTGTTGGTTTGTTGGTTTGTTGGCTTGTTGGTTTGTTGGTTTGTTGGTTTGTTCGTTTGTTGGTTTATTGGTTTGTGGTCTTGTTGGCTTGTTGGCTTGTTGGTTTGTTGGTTTGTTGGCTTGTTGGTTTGTTGGTTTTTTGGTTTGTTGGTTTGTTGGTTTGTTCGTTTGTTGGTTTGTTGGTTTGCTGGTTTGTTGGTTTGTTGGTTTGTTGGTTTGTTCGTTTGTTGGTTTGTTGGCTTGTTGGCTTGTTGGTTTGTTGGCTTGTTGGTTTGTTGGTTTGTTGGTTTGTTGGTTTGTTGGTTTGTTGGTTTGTTGGTTTGTTGGTTTGTTGGTTTTTTGGTTTGTTGGTTTGTGTGTTTGTTGGCTTGTGTGTTTGTTGGTTTGTTGGTTTGTTGGTTTGTTGGTTTGTTGGTTTGTTGGCTTGTTGGTTTGTTGGCTTGTTGGCTTGTTGGTTTGTTCATTTCTTGGTTTGTAGGTTTGTGGGTTTGTTGGTTTGTTGGTTTGTTGGTTTGTTGGTTTGTTGGCTTGTTGGTTTGTTCGTTTGTTGGTTTGTTGGTTTGCTGGTTTGTTGGTTTGTTGGTTTGTTCGTTTGTTGGTTTGTTGGCTTGTTGGCTTGTTTGTTTGTTGGTTTGTTGGTTTGTTGGTTTGTTGGTTTGTTGGTTTGTTGGTTTGTTGGTTTGTTGGTTTGTTGGTTTGTTCGTTTGTTGGTTTGTTGGTTTGCTGGTTTGTTGGTTTGTTGGTTTGTTCGTTTGTTGGTTTGTTGGCTTGTTGGCTTGTTTGTTTGTTGGCTTGTTGGTTTGTTGGTTTGTTGGTTTGTTGGTTTGTTGGTTTGTTGGTTTGTTGGTTTGTTGGTTTGTTGGTTTTTTGGTTTGTTGGTTTGTTGGTTTGTTGGTTTGTTGGTTTGTTGGTTTGTTGGTTTGTTGGTTTGTTCATTTGTTGGTTTGTAGGTTTGTTGGTTTGTTGGTTTGTTGGTTTGTTGGTTCGTTGGCTTGTTGGTTTGTTCGTTTGTAGGTTTGTTGGTTTGCTGGTTTGTTGGTTTGTTGGTTTGTTCGTTTGTTGGTTTGTTGGCTTGTTGGCTTGTTGGCTTGTTGGTTTGTTGGCTTGTTGGTTTGTTGGTTTGTTGGTATGTTGCTTTGTTGGTTTGTTGGTTTGTTGGTTTGTTGGTTTGTTGGTTTGTTGGCTTGTTGGTTTGTTGGTTTGTTGGTTTGTTGGTTTGTTGGTTTGTTGGTTTGTTGGTTTGTTGGTTTGTTGGTTTGTTGGTTTGTTGGTTTGTTGGTTTGTTGGTTTGTTGGTTTGTTGGTTTGTTGGTTTATTTGTTTGTTGGTTTGTTGGTTTGTTGGCTTGTTGGTTTGTTGGTTTGTTGGTTTGTTGGTTTGTTGGTTTGTTGGTTTGTTGGTTTGTTGGCTTGTTGGCTTGTTGGTTTGTTGGTTTGTTGGCTTGTTGGCTTGTTGGCTTGTTGGTTTGTTGGTTTGTTGGTTTGTTGGTTTGTTGGTTTGTTGGTTTGTTGGTTTGTTGGTTTGTTGGTTTGTTGGTTTGTTTGTTTGTTTGTTTGTTCGTTTGTTGGTTTTTTGTTTTGTTGGTTTGTTGGCTTGTTGGCTTGTTGGCTTGTTGGTTTGTTGGTTTGTTGGTTTGTTGGTTTTTTGGCTTGTTGGTTTGTTGGTTTGTTGGTTTGTTGGGTTGGTGGTTTGTTGGTTTGTTGGTTCGTTGGTTTTTTGGTTTGTTGGTTTGTTGGTTTGTGTGTTTGTTGGTTTGTTGGTTTGTTGGTTTGTTGGTTTGTGGTCTTCTTGGCTTGTTGGCTTGTTGGCTTGTTGGTTTGTTGGTTTGTTGGTTTGTTCGTTTGTTGGTTTATTGGTTTGTGGTTTTGTTGGCTTGTTGGCTTGTTGGTTGGTTGGTTTGTTGGCTTGTTGGTTTGTTGGTTTGTTGGTTTGTTGATTTGTTGGTTTGTTGGTTTGTTGGTTTGTTGGTTTGTTGGTTTGTTCGTTTGTTGGTTTGTTGGTTTGCTGGCTTGTTGGTTTGTTGGTTTGTTCGTTTGTTGGTTTGTTGGCTTGTTGGCTTGTTTGTTTGTTGGCTTGATGGTTTGTTGGTTTGTTGGTTTGTATGTTTGTTGGTTTGTTGGTTTTTTGGTTTGTTGGTTTGTTGGTTTGTTCGCTTGTTGGTTTGTTGATTTGTTGGTTTGTTGGTTTGTTGGTGTGTTGGTTTGTTGGTTTGTTGGTTTGTTGGTTTATTTGTTTGTTGGTTTGTTGGTTTGTTGGCTTGTTGGTTTGTTGGTTTGTTGGTTTGTTGGTTTGTTGGTTTGTTGGTTTGTTGGTTTGTAGGTTTGTTGGTTTGTTGGTTTGTTGGTTTGTTGGTTTGTTGGCTTGTTGGTTTGTTCGTTTGTTGGTTTGTAGGTTTGTTGGTTTGTTGGTTTGTTGGTTTGTTGGTTTGTTGGTTTGTTGGCTTGTTGGTTTGTTCGTTTGTTGGTTTGTTGGTTTGCTGGTTTGTTGGTTTGTTGGTTTGTTGGTTTGTTCGTTTGTTGGTTTGTTGGCTTGTTGGCTTGTTGGTTTGTTGGCTTGTTGGTTTGTTGGTTTGTTGGTTTGTTGGTTTGTTGGTTGTTGGTTTGTTGGTTTGTTGGTTTGTTGGTTTTTTGGTTTGTTGGTTTGTTGGTTTGTTGGTTTGTTGGCTTGTTGGTTTGTTGGTTTGTTGGTTTGTTGGTTTGTTGGCTTGTTGGTTTGTTGGTTTGTTGGTTTGTTGGTTTGTTGGTTTTTTGGTTTGTTGGTTTGTTGGTTTGTTGGCTTGTTGGTTTGTTGGTTTGTTGGTTTGTTGGTTTGTTGGTTTGTTGGTTTGTTGGTTTGTTCATTTGTTGGTTTGTAGGTTTGTTGGTTTGTTGGTTTGTTGGTTTGTTGGTTCGTTGGCTTGTTGGTTTGTTCGTTTGTTGGTTTGTTGGTTTGCTGGTTTGTTGATTTGTTGGTTTGTTGGCTTGTTGGTTTGTTGGTTTGTTGGTTTGTTGGTTTGTTGGTTTTTTGGTTTATTGGTTTGTTGGTTTGTTGGCTTGTTGGTTTGTTGGCTTGTTGGCTTGTTGGTTTGTTCATTTGTTGGTTTGTAGGTTTGTTGGTTTGTTGGTTTGTTGGTTTGTTGGTTTGTTGGTTTGTTGGCTTGTTGGTTTGTTCGTTTGTTGGTTTGTTGGTTTGCCGGTTTGTTGGTTTGTTGGTTTGTTCGTTTGTTGGTTTGTTGGCTTGTTGGCTTGTTGGTTTGTTGGCTTGTTGGTTTGTTTGTTTGTTGGTTTGATGGTTTTTTGGTTTGTTGGTTTGTTGGTTTGTTGGCTTGTTGGTTTGTTGGTTTGTTGGTTTGTTGGTTTGTTGGTTTGTTGGTTTGTTCATTTGTTGGTTTGTAGGTTTGTTGGTTTGTTGGTTTGTTGGTTTGTTGGTTCGTTGGCTTGTTGGTTTGTTCGTTTGTTGGTTAGTTGGTTTGCTGGTTTGTTGGTTTGTTGGTTTGTTCGTTTGTTGGTTTGTTGGCTTGTTGGCTTGTTGGTTTGTTGGCTTGTTGGTTTGTTGGTTTGTTGGTTTGTTGGTTTGTTGTTTTGTTGGTTTGTTGGTTTTTTGGTTTGTTGGTTTGTTGGCTTGTTGGTTTGTTGGTTTGTTGGTTTGTTGGTTTGTTGGTTTGTTGGTTTGTTGGTTTGTTGGTTTGTTGGTATGTTGGTATGTTGGTTTGTTGGTTTATTTGTTTGTTGGTTTGTTGGTTTGGTGGTTTGTTGGTTTGTTGGTTTGTTGGTTTGTTGGTTTGTTGGTTTGTTGGTTTGTTGGTTTGTTGGTTTGTTGGTTTGTTTGTTTGTTTGTTTGTTCGTTTGTTGGTTTTTTGGTTTGTTGGTTTGTTGGCTTGTTGGCTTGTTGGTTTGTTGGTTTGTTGGCTTGTTGGTTTGTTGGTTTGTTGGTTTGTTGGTTTGTTGGCATGTTGGTTTGTTGGTTTGTTGGTTTTTTGGTTTGTTGGTTTTTTGGTTTGTTGGTTTGTTGGTTTGTTGGTTTGTGTGTTTGTTGGTTTGTTCGTTTGTTGGTTTGTTGGTTTGTTGTCTTGTTGGCTTGTTGGCTTGTTGGTTTGTTGATTTGTTGGCTTATTGGCTTGTTGGTTTGTTGGCTTGTTGGTTTGTTGGTTTGTTGGTTTGTTGGTTTATTTGTGTGTTGGTTTGTTCGTTTGTTGTTTGTTGGTTTAGTGGTTTGTTGGCTTGTTGGCTTGTTGGTTTGTTGGTTTGTTTGCTTGTTGGTTTGTTGGTTTTTTGGTTTGTTGGTTTGTTCGTTTGTTAGTTTGTTGGCTTATTCGTTTGTTGGTTTGTTGGTTTGTTGGTATGTTGGTTTGTTGGTTTGTTGGTTTGTTGGCTTTTTGGTTTGTTGGTTTGTTGGTTTGTTGCTTTGTTGGTTTGTTGGTTTGTTGGTTTGTTGGTTTGTTGGTTTGTTGGCTTGTTGGTTTGTTGGTTTGTTGGTTTGTTGGTTTGTTGGTTTGTTGGTTTGTTGGTTTGTTGGTTTGTTGGTTTGTTGGTTTGTTGGTTTGTTAGTTTGTTGGTTTGTTGGTTTGTTGGTTTATTTGTTTGTTGGTTTGTTGGTTTGTTGGCTTGTTGGTTTGTTGGTTTGTTGGTTTGTTGGTTTGTTGGTTTGTTGGTTTGTTGGTTTGTTGGCTTGTTGGCTTGTTGGTTTGTTGGTTTGTTGGCTTGTTGGCTTGTTGGCTTGTTGGTTTGTTGGTTTGTTGGTTTGTTGGTTTGTTGGTTTGTTGGTTTGTTGGTTTGTTGGTTTGTTGGTTTGTTGGTTTGTTTGTTTGTTTGTTTGTTTGTTTGTTCGTTTGTTGGTTTTTTGTTTTGTTGGTTTGTTGGCTTGTTGGCTTGTTGGCTTGTTGGTTTGTTGGTTTGTTGGTTTGTTGGTTTGTTGGGTTGGTGGTTTGTTGGTTTGTTGGTTCGTTGGTTTTTTGGTTTGTTGGTTTGTTGGTTTGTGTGTTTGTTGGTTTGTTGGTTTGTTGGTTTGTTGGTTTGTTGGTTTGTTGGTTTGTGGTCTTCTTGGCTTGTTGGCTTGTTGGTTTGTTGGTTTGTTGGCTTGTTGGTTTGTTGGTTTGTTGGTTTGTTCGTTTGTTGGTTTATTGGTTTGTGGTTTTGTTGGCTTGTTGGCTTGTTGGTTTGTTGGTTTGTTGGCTTGTTGGTTTGTTGGTTTGTTGGTTTGTTGGTTTGTTGGTTTGTTGGTTTGTTGGTTTGTTGGTTTGTTCGTTTGTTGGTTTGTTGGTTTGCTGGCTTGTTGGTTTGTTGGTTTGTTCGTTTGTTGGTTTGTTGGCTTGTTGGCTTGTTTGTTTGTTGGCTTGTTGGTTTGTTGGTTTGTTGGTTTGTTGGTTTGTTGGTTTGTCGGTTTTTTGGTTTGTTGGTTTGTTGGTTTGTTCGCTTGTTGGTTTGTTGATTTGTTGGTTTGTTGGTTTGTTGGTGTGTTGGTTTGTTGGTTTGTTGGTTTGTTGGTTTATTTGTTTGTTGGTTTGTTGGTTTGTTGGCTTGTTGGTTTGTTGGTTTGTTGGTTTGTTGGTTTGTTGGTTTGTTGGTTTGTTGGTTTGTAGGTTTGTTGGTTTGTTGGTTTGTTGGTTTGTTGGTTTGTTGGCTTGTTGGTTTGTTCGTTTGTTGGTTTGTAGGTTTGTTGGTTTGTTGGTTTGTTGGTTTGTTGGTTTGTTGGTTTGTTGGCTTGTTGGTTTGTTCGTTTGTTGGTTTGTTGGTTTGCTGGTTTGTTGGTTTGTTGGTTTGTTGGTTTGTTCGTTTGTTGGTTTGTTGGCTTGTTGGCTTGTTGGTTTGTTGGCTTGTTGGTTTGTTGGTTTGTTGGTTTGTTGGTTTGTTGGTTGTTGGTTTGTTGGTTTGTTGGTTTGTTGGTTTTTTGGTTTGTTGGTTTGTTGGTTTGTTGGTTTGTTGGCTTGTTGGTTTGTTGGTTTGTTGGTTTGTTGGTTTGTTGGCTTGTTGGTTTGTTGGTTTGTTGGTTTGTTGGTTTGTTGGTTTTTTGGTTTGTTGGTTTGTTGGTTTGTTGGCTTGTTGGTTTGTTGGTTTGTTGGTTTGTTGGTTTGTTGGTTTGTTGGTTTCTTCATTTGTTGGTTTGTAGGTTTGTTGGTTTGTTGGTTTGTTGGTTTGTTGGTTCGTTGGCTTGTTGGTTTGTTCGTTTGTTGGTTTGTTGGTTTGCTGGTTTGTTGGTTTGTTGGTTTGTTGGCTTGTTGGTTTGTTGGTTTGTTGGTTTGTTGGTTTGTTGGTTTTTTGGTTTATTGGTTTGTTGGTTTGTTGGCTTGTTGGTTTGTTGGCTTGTTGGCTTGTTGGTTTGTTCATTTGTTGGTTTGTAGGTTTGTTGGTTTGTTGGTTTGTTGGTTTGTTGGTTTGTTGGTTTGTTGGCTTGTTGGTTTGTTCGTTTGTTGGTTTGTTGGTTTGCCGGTTTGTTGGTTTGTTGGTTTGTTCGTTTGTTGGTTTGTTGGCTTGTTGGCTTGTTGGTTTGTTGGCTTGTTGGTTTGTTTGTTTGTTGGTTTGATGGTTTTTTGGTTTGTTGGTTTGTTGGTTTGTTGGTTTGTTGGCTTGTTGGTTTGTTGGTTTGTTGGTTTGTTGGTTTGTTGGTTTGTTGGTTTGTTCATTTGTTGGTTTGTAGGTTTGTTGGTTTGTTGGTTTGTTGGTTTGTTGGTTCGTTGGCTTGTTGGTTTGTTCGTTTGTTGGTTTGTTGGTTTGCTGGTTTGTTGGTTTGTTGGTTTGTTCGTTTGTTGGTTTGTTGGCTTGTTGGCTTGTTGGTTTGTTGGCTTGTTGGTTTGTTGGTTTGTTGGTTTGTTGGTTTGTTGTTTTGTTGGTTTGTTGGTTTTTTGGTTTGTTGGTTTGTTGGTTTGTTGGCTTGTTGGTTTGTTGGTTTGTTGGTTTGTTGGTTTGTTGGTTTGTTGGTTTGTTGGTTTGTTGGTTTGTTGGTATGTTGGTTTGTTGGTTTATTTGTTTGTTGGTTTGTTGGTTTGTTGGTTTGTTGGTTTGTTGGCTTATTGGTTTGTTGGTTTGTTGGTTTGTTGGTTTGTTGGTTTGTAGGTTTGTTGGTTTGTTGGTTTGTTGGTTTGTTGGTTTGTTGGTTTGTTGGTTTGTTGGTTTGTTGGTTTGTTGGTTTGTTGGTTTGTTTGTTTGTTTGTTTGTTTGTTTGTTCGTTTGTTGGTTTTTTGGTTTGTTGGTTTGTTAGCTTGTTGGCTTGTTGGTTTGTTGGTTTGTTGGCTTGTTGGTTTGTTGGTTTGTTGGTTTGTTGGTTTGTTGGTTTGTTGGCATGTTGGTTTGTTGGCTTGTTGGTTTTTTGGTTTGTTGGTTTTTTGGTTTGTTGGTTTGTTGGTTTGTTGGTTTGTGTGTTTGTTGGTTTGTTCGTTTGTTGGTTTGTTGGTTTGTTGTCTTGTTGGCTTGTTGGCTTGTTGGTTTGTTGATTTGTTGGCTTATTGGCTTGTTGGTTTGTTGGCTTGTTGGTTTGTTGGTTTGTTGGTTTGTTGGTTTATTTGTGTGTTGGTTTGTTCGTTTGTTGTTTGTTGGTTTAGTGGTTTGTTGGCTTGTTGGCTTGTTGGTTTGTTGGTTTGTTTGCTTGTTGGTTTGTTGGTTTTTTGGTTTGTTGGTTTGTTCGTTTGTTAGTTTGTTGGCTTATTCGTTTGTTGGTTTGTTGGTTTGTTGGTATGTTGGTATGTTGGTTTGTTGGTTTGTTCGTTTGTTGGTTTGTTGGTTTGTTGGTTTGTTGGTTTGTTGGCTTGTTGGCTTGTTGGTTTGTTGGTTTGTTGGTTTGTTGGTTTGTTGGTTTGTTGGTTTGTTGGTTTGTTGGTTTGTTGGTTTGTTGGTTTGTTCGTTTGTTCGTTTGTTGGCTTGTTGGCTTGTTAGCTTGTTGGTTTGTTGGTTTGTTGGCTTGTTGGTTTGTTCCTTTGTTGGTTTGTTAGTTTGCTGGTTTGTTGGGTTGTTGGTTTGTTCGTTTGTTGGTTTGTTGGCTTGTTGGTTTGTTGGTTTGTTGGTTTATTCGTTTGTTAGTTTGTTCGTTTGTTGGTTTGTTCGTTTGTTCGTTTGTGGGTTTGTTGGTTTGTTCGTTTTTTGGTTTGTTAGCTTGTTGGTTTGTTCGTTTGTTGGCTTGTTGGTTTATTGGTTTGTTGGTTTGTTGGTTTGTTGGTGTGTTGTTTTGTTGGTTTGTTCGTTTGTTGGTTTGTTGGTTTGTTGGTTTGTTGGTTTGTTGGCTTGTTGGTTTTTGGTTTGTTAGTTTGTTGGTTTTTTGGTTTGTTGGTTTGTTCGTTTGATGGTTTGTTGGTTTGTTGGTTTGTTCGTTTGTTGGTTTGTTCATTTGTTGGGTTGTTGGTTTGTTCGTTTGTTGGTTAGTTGATTTGTTGATTTATTTGTTTGTTGGTTTGTTTGTTTGTTGGTTTGTTCGTTTGTTGGTTTGTTGGTTTGTTCGTTTGTTGGTTTGTTGGCTTGTTGGTTTGTAGGATTGTTGGCTTGTTGGTTTGTTGGTTTGTTGGTTTGTTGGTTTGTTGGTTTGTTGGTTTTTTGGTTTGTTGGTTTGTTGGTTTTTGGCTTGTTGGTTTGTTGGTTTGTTGGTTTGTTGGTTTGTTGGCTTGTTGGCTTGTTGGCTTGTTGGTTTGTTGGTTTGTTGGCTTGTTGGCTTGTTGGCTTGTTGGTTTGTTGGTTTGTTGGTTTGTTGGTTTGTTGGTTTGTTGGTTTGTTGGTTTGTTGGTTTGTTGGTTTGTTTGTTTGTTTGTTTGTTTGTTTGTTTGTTCGTTTGTTGGTTTTTTGTTTTGTTGGTTTGTTGGCTTGTTGGCTTGTTGGCTTGTTGGTTTGTTGGTTTGTTGGTTTGTTGGTTTGTTGGCTTGTTGGTTTGTTGGTTTGTTGGTTTGTTGGCTTGTTGGTTTGTTGGTTTGTTGGTTTGTTGGTTTGTGTGCTTGTTGGTTTGTTCGTTTGTTGGTTTGTTGGTTTGTGGTCTTGTTGGCTTGTTGGCTTGTTGGTTTGTTGGTTTGTTGGCTTGTTGGTTTGTTGGTTTGTTGGTTTGTTAGTTTGTTGGGTTATTGGTTTGTGGTCTTGTTGGCTTGTTGGCTTGTTGGTTTGTTGGTTTGTTGGCTTGTTGGTTTGTTGGTTTGTTGGTTTGTTGGTTTGTTGGTTTGTTGGTTTGTTGGTTTGTTGGCTTGTTGGTTTGTTGGTTTGTTGGTTTGTTGGTTTGTTGGTTTGTTGGCTTGTTGGTTTGGTGGTTTGTTGGCTTGTTGGTTTGTTGGTTTGTTGGTTTGTTGGTTTGTTGGTTTGTTGGTTTTTTGGTTTTTTGGTTTGTTGGTTTGTTGGTTTGTTGGCTTGTTGGTTTGTTGGTTTGTTGGTTTGTTGGTTTGTTGGTGTGTTGGTTTGTTGGTTTGTTGGCTTGTTGGTTTGTTGGTTTGTTGGTTTGTTGGTTTGTTGGTTTGTTGGCTTGTTGGCTTGTTGGTTTGTTGGCTTGTTGGTTTGTTGGTTTGTTGGTTTGTTGGTTTGTTGGTTTGTTGGTTTGTTGGTTTTTTGGTTTGTTGGTTTGTTGGTTTGTTGGCTTGTTGGTTTGTTGGTTTGTTGGTTTGTTGGTTTGTTGGTGTGTTGGTTTGTTGGTTTGTTTGTTTGTTGGTTTATTTGTTTGTTGGTTTGTTGGTTTGTTGGCTTGTTGGTTTGTTGGTTTGTTGGTTTGTTGGTTTGTTGGTTTGTTGGTTTGTTGGTTTGTTGGTTTGTAGGTTTGTTGGTTTGTTGGTTTGTTGGCATGTTGGTTTGTTGGCTTGTTGGTTTTTTGGTTTGTTGGTTCGTTGGTTTGTTGGTTTGTTGGTTTGTTGGTTTGTGTGTTTGTTGGTTTGTTCGTTTGTTGGTTTGTTGGCTTGTTGGTTTGTTGGTTTGTTGGTTTGTTGGTTTGTTGGTTTGTTGGCTTGTTGGCTTGTTGGTTTGTTGGCTTGTTGGTTTGTTGGTTTGTTGGTTTGTTGGTTTGTTGGTTTGTTGGTTTGTTGGTTTTTTGGTTTGTTGGTTTGTTGGTTTGTTGGCTTGTTGGTTTGTTCGTTTGTTGGTTTGTTGGTTTGTTGGTGTGTTGGTTTGTTGGTTTGTTGGTTTGTTGGTTTATTTGTTTGTTGGCTTGTTGGCTTGTTGGCTTGTTGGTTTGTTGGTTTGTTGGTTTGTTGGTTTGTTGGCTTGTTGGTTTGTTGGTTTGTTGGTTTGTTGGCTTGTTGGTTTGTTGGTTTGTTGGTTTGTTGGTTTGTGTGCTTGTTGGTTTGTTCGTTTGTTGGTTTGTTGGTTTGTGGTCTTGTTGGCTTGTTGGCTTGTTGGTTTGTTGGTTTGTTGGCTTGTTGGTTTGTTGGTTTGTTGGTTTGTTAGTTTGTTGGGTTATTGGTTTGTGGTCTTGTTGGCTTGTTGGCTTGTTGGTTTGTTGGTTTGTTGGCTTGTTGGTTTGTTGGTTTGTTGGTTGGTTGGTTTGTTGGTTTGTTGGTTTGTTGGTTTGTTGGCTTGTTGGTTTGTTGGTTTGTTGGTTTGTTGGTTTGTTGGTTTGTTGGCTTGTTGGTTTGTTGGTTTGTTGGCTTGTTGGTTTGTTGGTTTGTTGGTTTGTTGGTTTGTTGGTTTGTTGGTTTTTTGGTTTTTTGGTTTGTTGGTTTGTTGGTTTGTTGGCTTGTTGGTTTGTTGGTTTGTTGGTTTGTTGGTTTGTTGGTTTGTTGGTTTGTTGGTGTGTTGGTTTGTTGGTTTGTTGGTTTGTTGGTTTATTTGTTTGTTGGTTTGTTGGTTTGTTGGCTTGTTGGTTTGTTGGTTTGTTGGTTTGTTGGTTTGTTGGTTTGTTGGCTTGTTGGCTTGTTGGTTTGTTGGCTTGTTGGTTTGTTGGTTTGTTGGTTTGTTGGTTTGTTGGTTTGTTGGTTTGTTGGTTTTTTGGTTTGTTGGTTTGTTGGTTAGTTGGCTTGTTGGTTTGTTGGTTTGTTGGTTTGTTGGTTTGTTGGTGTGTTGGTTTGTTGGTTTGTTGGTTTGTTGGTTTATTTGTTTGTTGGTTTGTTGGTTTGTTGGCTTGTTGGTTTGTTGGTTTGTTGGTTTGTTGGTTTGTTGGTTTGTTGGTTTGTTGGTTTGTAGGTTTGTTGGTTTGTTGGTTTGTTGGCATGTTGGTTTGTTGGCTTGTTGGTTTTTTGGTTTGTTGGTTCGTTGGTTTGTTGGTTTGTTGGCTTGTTGGTTTGTGTGTTTGTTGGTTTGTTCGTTTGTTGGTTTGTTGGTTTGTTGTCTTGTTGGCTTGTTGGCTTGTTGGTTTGTTGATTTGTTGGCTTGTTGGCTTGTTGGTTTGTTGGCTTGTTGGTTTGTTGGTTTGTTGGTTTGTTGGTTTATTTGTGTGTTGGTTTGTTCGTTTGTTGTTTGTTGGTTTAGTGGTTTGTTGGCTTGTTGGCTTGTTGGTTTGTTGGTTTGTTTGCTTGTTGGTTTGTTGGTTTGTTGGTTTGTTCGTTTGTTAGTTTGTTGGCTTGTTCGTTTGTTGGTTTTTTGGTTTGTTGGATTGTTGGTTTGTTGGTTTGTTGGCTTGTTGGTTTGTTGGTTTGTTGGTTTGTTGGTTTGTTGGTTTGTTGGTTTGTTGGTTTGTTGGTTTGTTGGTTTGTTGGTATGTTGGTTTGTTGGTTTATTTGTTTGTTGGTTTGTTGGTTTGTTGGCTTGTTGGTTTGTTGGTTTGTTGGTTTGTTGGTTTGTTGGTTTGTTGGTTTGTAGGTTTGTTGGTTTGTTGGTTTGTTGGTTTGTTGGTTTGTTGGCTTATTGGTTTGTTCGTTTGTTGGTTTGTATGTTTGTTGGTTTGTTGGTTTGTTGGTTTGTTGGTTTGTTGGCTTGTTGGTTTGTTCGTTTGTTGGTTTGTTGGTTTGCTGGTTTGTTAGTTTGTTGGTTTGTTCGTTTGTTGGTTTGTTGGTTTGTTGGCTCGTTGGTTTGTTGGTTTGTTGGTTTGTTTGTTTGTTGGTTTGTTGGTTTGTTGGTTTTTTGGTTTGTTGGTTTGTTGGTTTGTTGGTTTGTTGGTTTGTTGGTTTGTTGGTTTGTTGGTTTGTTGGTTTGTTGGTTTGTTGGTTTGTTGGTTTGTTGGCTTGTTGGTCTGTTGGCTTTTTGGTTCGTTGGTTTGTTGGTTTGTTGGTTTGTTGGTTTGTTGGTTTGTTGGTTTGTTTGTTTGTTTGTTTGTTTGTTTGTTTGTTTGTTCGTTTGTTGGTTTTTTGGTTTGTTGGTTTGTTGGCTTGTTGGCTTGTTGGTTTGTTGGTTTGTTGGCTTGTTGGTTTGTGGGTTTGTTGGTTTGTTGGTTTGTCGGCATGTTGGTTTGTTGGCTTGTTGGTTTTTTGGTTTGTTGGTTCGTTGGTTTGTTGGTTTGTTGGTTTGTTGGTTTGTGTGTTTGTTGGTTTGTTCGTTTGTTGGTTTGTTGGTTTGTTGTCTTGTTGGCTTGTTGGCTTGTTGGTTTGTTGATTTGTTGGCTTGTTGGCTTGTTGGTTTGTTGGCTTGTTGGTTTGTTGGTTTGTTGGTTTGTTGGTTTATTTGTGTGTTGGTTTGTTCGTTTGTTGTTTGTTGGTTTAGTGGTTTGTTGGCTTGTTGGCTTGTTGGTTTGTTGGTTTGTTGGTTTGTTCGTTTGTTAGTTTGTTGGCTTGTTCGTTTGTTGGTTTGTTGGTTTGTTGGTATGTTGGTATGTTGGTTTGTTGGTTTGTTCGTTTGTTGGTTTGTTGGCTTGTTGGTTTGTTGGTTTGTTGGCTTGTTGGCTTGTTGGCTTGTTGGTTTGTTGGTTTGTTGGTTTGTTGGTTTGTTGGTTTGTTGGTTTGTTGGTTTGTTGGTTTGTTGGTTTGTTGGTTTGTTGGTTTGTTCGTTTGTTCGTTTGTTGGCTTGTTGGCTTGTTAGCTTGTTGGTTTGTTGGTTTGTTGGCTTGTTGGTTTGTTCCTTTGTTGGTTTGTTAGTTTGCTGGTTTGTTGGGTTGTTGGTTTGTTCGTTTGTTGGTTTGTTGGCTTGTTGGTTTGTTGGTTTGTTGGTTTATTCGTTTGTTAGTTTGTTCGTTTGTTGGTTTGTTTGTTTGTTGGTTTGTTCGTTTGTTCGTTTGTTGGTTTGTTGGTTTGTTCGTTTTTTGGTTTGTTAGCTTGTTGGTTTGTTCGTTTGTTGACTTGTTGGTTTATTGGTTTGTTGGTTTGTTGGTTTGTTGGTGTGCTGTTTTGTTGGTTTGTTGGTTTGTTGGTTTGTTTGTTTGTTTGTTTGTTTGTTTGTTTGTTTGTTCGTTTGTTGGTTTTTTGGTTTGTTGGTTTGTTGGCTTGTTGGCTTGTTGGTTTGTTGGTTTGTTGGCTTGTTGGTTTGTGGGTTTGTTGGTTTGTTGGTTTGTGTGTTTGTTGGTTTGTTCGTTTGTTGGTTTGTTGGTTTGTTGTCTTGTTGGCTTGTTGGCTTGTTGGTTTGTTGATTTGTTGGCTTGTTGGCTTGTTGGTTTGTTGGCTTGTTGGTTTGTTGGTTTGTTGGTTTGTTGGTTTATTTGTGTGTTGGTTTGTTCGTTTGTTGTTTGTTGGTTTAGTGGTTTGTTGGCTTGTTGGCTTGTTGGTTTGTTGGTTTGTTGGTTTGTTCGTTTGTTAGTTTGTTGGCTTGTTCGTTTGTTGGTTTGTTGGTTTGTTGGTATGTTGGTATGTTGGTTTGTTGGTTTGTTCGTTTGTTGGTTTGTTGGCTTGTTGGTTTGTTGGTTTGTTGGCTTGTTGGCTTGTTGGCTTGTTGGTTTGTTGGTTTGTTGGTTTGTTGGTTTGTTGGTTTGTTGGTTTGTTGGTTTGTTGGTTTGTTGGTTTGTTGGTTTGTTGGTTTGTTCGTTTGTTCGTTTGTTGGCTTGTTGGCTTGTTAGCTTGTTGGTTTGTTGGTTTGTTGGCTTGTTGGTTTGTTCCTTTGTTGGTTTGTTAGTTTGCTGGTTTGTTGGGTTGTTGGTTTGTTCGTTTGTTGGTTTGTTGGCTTGTTGGTTTGTTGGTTTGTTGGTTTATTCGTTTGTTAGTTTGTTCGTTTGTTGGTTTGTTTGTTTGTTGGTTTGTTCGTTTGTTCGTTTGTTGGTTTGTTGGTTTGTTCGTTTTTTGGTTTGTTAGCTTGTTGGTTTGTTCGTTTGTTGACTTGTTGGTTTATTGGTTCGTTGGTTTGTTGGTTTGTTGGTTTGTTGGTTTGTTGGTTTGTTGGTTTGTTGGTTTGTTTGTTTGTTTGTTTGTTTGTTTGTTTGTTTGTTCGTTTGTTGGTTTTTTGGTTTGTTGGTTTGTTGGCTTGTTGGCTTGTTGGTTTGTTGGTTTGTTGGCTTGTTGGTTTGTGGGTTTGTTGGTTTGTTGGTTTGTCGGCATGTTGGTTTGTTGGCTTGTTGGTTTTTTGGTTTGTTGGTTCGTTGGTTTGTTGGTTTGTTGGTTTGTTGGTTTGTGTGTTTGTTGGTTTGTTCGTTTGTTGGTTTGTTGGTTTGTTGTCTTGTTGGCTTGTTGGCTTGTTGGTTTGTTGATTTGTTGGCTTGTTGGCTTGTTGGTTTGTTGGCTTGTTGGTTTGTTGGTTTGTTGGTTTGTTGGTTTATTTGTGTGTTGGTTTGTTCGTTTGTTGTTTGTTGGTTTAGTGGTTTGTTGGCTTGTTGGCTTGTTGGTTTGTTGGTTTGTTGGTTTGTTCGTTTGTTAGTTTGTTGGCTTGTTCGTTTGTTGGTTTGTTGGTTTGTTGGTATGTTGGTATGTTGGTTTGTTGGTTTGTTCGTTTGTTGGTTTGTTGGCTTGTTGGTTTGTTGGTTTGTTGGCTTGTTGGCTTGTTGGCTTGTTGGTTTGTTGGTTTGTTGGTTTGTTGGTTTGTTGGTTTGTTGGTTTGTTGGTGTGTTGGTTTGTTGGTTTGTTGGTTTGTTGGTTTGTTCGTTTGTTCGTTTGTTGGCTTGTTGGCTTGTTAGCTTGTTGGTTTGTTGGTTTGTTGGCTTGTTGGTTTGTTCCTTTGTTGGTTTGTTAGTTTGCTGGTTTGTTGGGTTGTTGGTTTGTTCGTTTGTTGGTTTGTTGGCTTGTTGGTTTGTTGGTTTGTTGGTTTATTCGTTTGTTAGTTTGTTCGTTTGTTGGTTTGTTGGTTTGTTGGTTTGTTGGTTTGTTGGCTTGTTGGCTTGTTGGTTTGTTGGCTTGTTGGTTTGTTGGTTTGTTGGTTTGTTGGTTTGTTGGTTTGTTGGTTTGTTGGTTTTTTGGTTTGTTGGTTTGTTGGTTTGTTGGCTTGTTGGTTTGTTGGTTTGTTGGTTTGTTGGTTTGTTGGTGTGTTGGTTTGTTGGTTTGTTTGTTTGTTGGTTTATTTGTTTGTTGGTTTGTTGGTTTGTTGGCTTGTTGGTTTGTTGGTTTGTTGGTTTGTTGGTTTGTTGGTTTGTTGGTTTGTTGGTTTGTTGGTTTGTAGGTTTGTTGGTTTGTTGGTTTGTTGGCATGTTGGTTTGTTGGCTTGTTGGTTTTTTGGTTTGTTGGTTCGTTGGTTTGTTGGTTTGTTGGTTTGTTGGTTTGTGTGTTTGTTGGTTTGTTCGTTTGTTGGTTTGTTGGCTTGTTGGTTTGTTGGTTTGTTGGTTTGTTGGTTTGTTGGTTTGTTGGCTTGTTGGCTTGTTGGTTTGTTGGCTTGTTGGTTTGTTGGTTTGTTGGTTTGTTGGTTTGTTGGTTTGTTGGTTTGTTGGTTTTTTGGTTTGTTGGTTTGTTGGTTTGTTGGCTTGTTGGTTTGTTCGTTTGTTGGTTTGTTGGTTTGTTGGTGTGTTGGTTTGTTGGTTTGTTGGTTTGTTGGTTTATTTGTTTGTTGGCTTGTTGGCTTGTTGGCTTGTTGGTTTGTTGGTTTGTTGGTTTGTTGGTTTGTTGGCTTGTTGGTTTGTTGGTTTGTTGGTTTGTTGGCTTGTTGGTTTGTTGGTTTGTTGGTTTGTTGGTTTGTGTGCTTGTTGGTTTGTTCGTTTGTTGGTTTGTTGGTTTGTGGTCTTGTTGGCTTGTTGGCTTGTTGGTTTGTTGGTTTGTTGGCTTGTTGGTTTGTTGGTTTGTTGGTTTGTTAGTTTGTTGGGTTATTGGTTTGTGGTCTTGTTGGCTTGTTGGCTTGTTGGTTTGTTGGTTTGTTGGCTTGTTGGTTTGTTGGTTTGTTGGTTGGTTGGTTTGTTGGTTTGTTGGTTTGTTGGTTTGTTGGCTTGTTGGTTTGTTGGTTTGTTGGTTTGTTGGTTTGTTGGTTTGTTGGCTTGTTGGTTTGTTGGTTTGTTGGCTTGTTGGTTTGTTGGTTTGTTGGTTTGTTGGTTTGTTGGTTTGTTGGTTTTTTGGTTTTTTGGTTTGTTGGTTTGTTGGTTTGTTGGCTTGTTGGTTTGTTGGTTTGTTGGTTTGTTGGTTTGTTGGTTTGTTGGTTTGTTGGTGTGTTGGTTTGTTGGTTTGTTGGTTTGTTGGTTTATTTGTTTGTTGGTTTGTTGGTTTGTTGGCTTGTTGGTTTGTTGGTTTGTTGGTTTGTTGGTTTGTTGGTTTGTTGGCTTGTTGGCTTGTTGGTTTGTTGGCTTGTTGGTTTGTTGGTTTGTTGGTTTGTTGGTTTGTTGGTTTGTTGGTTTGTTGGTTTTTTGGTTTGTTGGTTTGTTGGTTAGTTGGCTTGTTGGTTTGTTGGTTTGTTGGTTTGTTGGTTTGTTGGTGTGTTGGTTTGTTGGTTTGTTGGTTTGTTGGTTTATTTGTTTGTTGGTTTGTTGGTTTGTTGGCTTGTTGGTTTGTTGGTTTGTTGGTTTGTTGGTTTGTTGGTTTGTTGGTTTGTTGGTTTGTAGGTTTGTTGGTTTGTTGGTTTGTTGGCATGTTGGTTTGTTGGCTTGTTGGTTTTTTGGTTTGTTGGTTCGTTGGTTTGTTGGTTTGTTGGCTTGTTGGTTTGTGTGTTTGTTGGTTTGTTCGTTTGTTGGTTTGTTGGTTTGTTGTCTTGTTGGCTTGTTGGCTTGTTGGTTTGTTGATTTGTTGGCTTGTTGGCTTGTTGGTTTGTTGGCTTGTTGGTTTGTTGGTTTGTTGGTTTGTTGGTTTATTTGTGTGTTGGTTTGTTCGTTTGTTGTTTGTTGGTTTAGTGGTTTGTTGGCTTGTTGGCTTGTTGGTTTGTTGGTTTGTTTGCTTGTTGGTTTGTTGGTTTGTTGGTTTGTTCGTTTGTTAGTTTGTTGGCTTGTTCGTTTGTTGGTTTTTTGGTTTGTTGGATTGTTGGTTTGTTGGTTTGTTGGCTTGTTGGTTTGTTGGTTTGTTGGTTTGTTGGTTTGTTGGTTTGTTGGTTTGTTGGTTTGTTGGTTTGTTGGTTTGTTGGTATGTTGGTTTGTTGGTTTATTTGTTTGTTGGTTTGTTGGTTTGTTGGCTTGTTGGTTTGTTGGTTTGTTGGTTTGTTGGTTTGTTGGTTTGTTGGTTTGTAGGTTTGTTGGTTTGTTGGTTTGTTGGTTTGTTGGTTTGTTGGCTTATTGGTTTGTTCGTTTGTTGGTTTGTATGTTTGTTGGTTTGTTGGTTTGTTGGTTTGTTGGTTTGTTGGCTTGTTGGTTTGTTCGTTTGTTGGTTTGTTGGTTTGCTGGTTTGTTAGTTTGTTGGTTTGTTCGTTTGTTGGTTTGTTGGTTTGTTGGCTCGTTGGTTTGTTGGTTTGTTGGTTTGTTTGTTTGTTGGTTTGTTGGTTTGTTGGTTTTTTGGTTTGTTGGTTTGTTGGTTTGTTGGTTTGTTGGTTTGTTGGTTTGTTGGTTTGTTGGTTTGTTGGTTTGTTGGTTTGTTGGTTTGTTGGTTTGTTGGCTTGTTGGTCTGTTGGCTTTTTGGTTCGTTGGTTTGTTGGTTTGTTGGTTTGTTGGTTTGTTGGTTTGTTGGTTTGTTTGTTTGTTTGTTTGTTTGTTTGTTTGTTTGTTCGTTTGTTGGTTTTTTGGTTTGTTGGTTTGTTGGCTTGTTGGCTTGTTGGTTTGTTGGTTTGTTGGCTTGTTGGTTTGTGGGTTTGTTGGTTTGTTGGTTTGTCGGCATGTTGGTTTGTTGGCTTGTTGGTTTTTTGGTTTGTTGGTTCGTTGGTTTGTTGGTTTGTTGGTTTGTTGGTTTGTGTGTTTGTTGGTTTGTTCGTTTGTTGGTTTGTTGGTTTGTTGTCTTGTTGGCTTGTTGGCTTGTTGGTTTGTTGATTTGTTGGCTTGTTGGCTTGTTGGTTTGTTGGCTTGTTGGTTTGTTGGTTTGTTGGTTTGTTGGTTTATTTGTGTGTTGGTTTGTTCGTTTGTTGTTTGTTGGTTTAGTGGTTTGTTGGCTTGTTGGCTTGTTGGTTTGTTGGTTTGTTGGTTTGTTCGTTTGTTAGTTTGTTGGCTTGTTCGTTTGTTGGTTTGTTGGTTTGTTGGTATGTTGGTATGTTGGTTTGTTGGTTTGTTCGTTTGTTGGTTTGTTGGCTTGTTGGTTTGTTGGTTTGTTGGCTTGTTGGCTTGTTGGCTTGTTGGTTTGTTGGTTTGTTGGTTTGTTGGTTTGTTGGTTTGTTGGTTTGTTGGTTTGTTGGTTTGTTGGTTTGTTGGTTTGTTGGTTTGTTCGTTTGTTCGTTTGTTGGCTTGTTGGCTTGTTAGCTTGTTGGTTTGTTGGTTTGTTGGCTTGTTGGTTTGTTCCTTTGTTGGTTTGTTAGTTTGCTGGTTTGTTGGGTTGTTGGTTTGTTCGTTTGTTGGTTTGTTGGCTTGTTGGTTTGTTGGTTTGTTGGTTTATTCGTTTGTTAGTTTGTTCGTTTGTTGGTTTGTTTGTTTGTTGGTTTGTTCGTTTGTTCGTTTGTTGGTTTGTTGGTTTGTTCGTTTTTTGGTTTGTTAGCTTGTTGGTTTGTTCGTTTGTTGACTTGTTGGTTTATTGGTTTGTTGGTTTGTTGGTTTGTTGGTGTGCTGTTTTGTTGGTTTGTTGGTTTGTTGGTTTGTTTGTTTGTTTGTTTGTTTGTTTGTTTGTTTGTTCGTTTGTTGGTTTTTTGGTTTGTTGGTTTGTTGGCTTGTTGGCTTGTTGGTTTGTTGGTTTGTTGGCTTGTTGGTTTGTGGGTTTGTTGGTTTGTTGGTTTGTGTGTTTGTTGGTTTGTTCGTTTGTTGGTTTGTTGGTTTGTTGTCTTGTTGGCTTGTTGGCTTGTTGGTTTGTTGATTTGTTGGCTTGTTGGCTTGTTGGTTTGTTGGCTTGTTGGTTTGTTGGTTTGTTGGTTTGTTGGTTTATTTGTGTGTTGGTTTGTTCGTTTGTTGTTTGTTGGTTTAGTGGTTTGTTGGCTTGTTGGCTTGTTGGTTTGTTGGTTTGTTGGTTTGTTCGTTTGTTAGTTTGTTGGCTTGTTCGTTTGTTGGTTTGTTGGTTTGTTGGTATGTTGGTATGTTGGTTTGTTGGTTTGTTCGTTTGTTGGTTTGTTGGCTTGTTGGTTTGTTGGTTTGTTGGCTTGTTGGCTTGTTGGCTTGTTGGTTTGTTGGTTTGTTGGTTTGTTGGTTTGTTGGTTTGTTGGTTTGTTGGTTTGTTGGTTTGTTGGTTTGTTGGTTTGTTGGTTTGTTCGTTTGTTCGTTTGTTGGCTTGTTGGCTTGTTAGCTTGTTGGTTTGTTGGTTTGTTGGCTTGTTGGTTTGTTCCTTTGTTGGTTTGTTAGTTTGCTGGTTTGTTGGGTTGTTGGTTTGTTCGTTTGTTGGTTTGTTGGCTTGTTGGTTTGTTGGTTTGTTGGTTTATTCGTTTGTTAGTTTGTTCGTTTGTTGGTTTGTTTGTTTGTTGGTTTGTTCGTTTGTTCGTTTGTTGGTTTGTTGGTTTGTTCGTTTTTTGGTTTGTTAGCTTGTTGGTTTGTTCGTTTGTTGACTTGTTGGTTTATTGGTTCGTTGGTTTGTTGGTTTGTTGGTTTGTTGGTTTGTTGGTTTGTTGGTTTGTTGGTTTGTTTGTTTGTTTGTTTGTTTGTTTGTTTGTTTGTTCGTTTGTTGGTTTTTTGGTTTGTTGGTTTGTTGGCTTGTTGGCTTGTTGGTTTGTTGGTTTGTTGGCTTGTTGGTTTGTGGGTTTGTTGGTTTGTTGGTTTGTCGGCATGTTGGTTTGTTGGCTTGTTGGTTTTTTGGTTTGTTGGTTCGTTGGTTTGTTGGTTTGTTGGTTTGTTGGTTTGTGTGTTTGTTGGTTTGTTCGTTTGTTGGTTTGTTGGTTTGTTGTCTTGTTGGCTTGTTGGCTTGTTGGTTTGTTGATTTGTTGGCTTGTTGGCTTGTTGGTTTGTTGGCTTGTTGGTTTGTTGGTTTGTTGGTTTGTTGGTTTATTTGTGTGTTGGTTTGTTCGTTTGTTGTTTGTTGGTTTAGTGGTTTGTTGGCTTGTTGGCTTGTTGGTTTGTTGGTTTGTTGGTTTGTTCGTTTGTTAGTTTGTTGGCTTGTTCGTTTGTTGGTTTGTTGGTTTGTTGGTATGTTGGTATGTTGGTTTGTTGGTTTGTTCGTTTGTTGGTTTGTTGGCTTGTTGGTTTGTTGGTTTGTTGGCTTGTTGGCTTGTTGGCTTGTTGGTTTGTTGGTTTGTTGGTTTGTTGGTTTGTTGGTTTGTTGGTTTGTTGGTGTGTTGGTTTGTTGGTTTGTTGGTTTGTTGGTTTGTTCGTTTGTTCGTTTGTTGGCTTGTTGGCTTGTTAGCTTGTTGGTTTGTTGGTTTGTTGGCTTGTTGGTTTGTTCCTTTGTTGGTTTGTTAGTTTGCTGGTTTGTTGGGTTGTTGGTTTGTTCGTTTGTTGGTTTGTTGGCTTGTTGGTTTGTTGGTTTGTTGGTTTATTCGTTTGTTAGTTTGTTCGTTTGTTGGTTTGTTTGTTTGTTGGTTTGTTCGTTTGTTCGTTTGTTGGTTTGTTGGTTTGTTCGTTTTTTGGTTTGTTAGCTTGTTGGTTTGTTCGTTTGTTGACTTGTTGGTTTATTGGTTTGTTGGTTTGTTGGTTTGTTGGTGTGCTGTTTTGTTGGTTTGTTCGTTTGTTGGTTTGTTCGTTTGTTGGTTTGTTGGTTTGTTGGCTTGTTGGTTTTTGGTTTGTTAGTTTGTTGGTTTTTTGGTTTGTTGGTTTGTTCGTTTGATGGTTTGGTGGTTTGTTGGTTTGTTCGTTTGTTGGTTTGTTCATTTGTTGGGTTGTTGGTTTGTTCGTTTGTTGGTTAGTTGGTTTGTTGATTTATTTGTTTGTTGGTTTGTTTGTTTGTTGGTTTGTTCGTTTGTTGGTTTGTTGGTTTGTTCGTTTGTTGGTTTGTTGGCTTGTTGGTTTGTAGGATTGTTGGCTTGTTGGTTTGTTGGTTTGTTGGTTTGTTGGTTTGTTGGTTTGTTGGTTTG
The DNA here is from genome assembly GCA_958298945.1 of Atherix ibis. NCBI lineage: Eukaryota > Metazoa > Arthropoda > Insecta > Diptera > Athericidae > Atherix > Atherix ibis. The sequence goes on from OY282608.1 coordinate 2,809,248, forward strand.
TTGGTTTTTTGGTTTGTTGGTTTGTTGGTTTTTGGCTTGTTGGTTTGTTGGTTTGTTGGTTTGTTGGTTTGTTGGCTTGTTGGCTTGTTGGTTTGTTCGTTTGTTGGCTTGTTGGCTTGTTGGCTTGTTGGTTTGTTGGTTTGTTGGTTTGTTGGTTTGTTGGTTTGTTGGTTTGTTGGTTTGTTGGTTTGTTTGTTTGTTTGTTTGTTTGTTTGTTCGTTTGTTGGTTTTTTGTTTTGTTGGTTTGTTGGCTTGTTGGCTTGTTGGCTTGTTGGTTTGTTGGTTTGTTGGTTTGTTGGTTTGTTGGCTTGTTGGTTTGTTGGTTTGTTGGTTTGTTGGCTTGTTGGTTTGTTGGTTTGTTGGTTTGTTGGTTTGTGTGTTTGTTGGTTTGTTCGTTTCTTGGTTTGTTGGTTTGTGGTCTTGTTGGCTTGTTGGCTTGTTGGTTTGTTGGTTTGTTGGCTTGTTGGTTTGTTGGTTTGTTGGTTTGTTTGTTTGTTGGTTTATTGGTTTGTGGTCTTGTTGGCTTGTTGGCTTGTTGGTTTGTTGGTTTGTTGGCTTGTTGGTTTGTTGGTTTGTTGGTTTGTTGGTTTGTTGGTTTGTTGGTTTGTTGGTTTGTTGGTTTGTGGTCTTGTTGGCTTGTTGGCTTGTTGGTTTGTTGGTTTGTTGGCTTGTTGGTTTGTTGGTTTGTTGGTTTGTTGGTTTGTTGGTTTGTTGGCTTGTTGGCTTGTTGGTTTGTTGGTTTGTTGGTTTGTTGGTTTGTTGGTTTGTTGGTTTGTTGGTTTTTTGGTTTGTTGGTTTGTTGGTTTGTTGGCTTGTTGGTTTGTTGGTTTGTTGGTTTGTTGGTTTGTTGGTTTGTTGGTTTATTTGTTTGTTGGTTTGTTGGTTGGTTGGCTTGTTGGTTTGTTGGTTTGTTGGTTTGTTGGTTTGTTGGTTTGTTGGTTTGTAGGTTTGTTGGTTTGTTGGTTTGTTGGTTTGTTGGTTTGTTGGCTTGTTGGTTTGTTCGTTTGTTGGTTTGTCGGTTTGTTGGTTTGTTGGTTTGTTGGTTTGTTGGTTTGTTGGTTTGTTGGCTTGTTGGTTTGTTCGTTTGTTGGTTTGTTGGTTTGCTGGTTTGTTGGCTTGTTGGTTTGTTGGTTTGTTCGTTTGTTGGTTTGTTGGCTTGTTGGATTGTTGGTTTGTTGGCTTGTTGGCTTGTTGGTTTGTTGGCTTGTTGGTTTGTTGGTTTGTTGGTTTGTTGGTTTGTTAGTTTGTTGGTTTGTTGGTTTGTTGGTTTATTGGTTTGTTGGTTTGTTGGTTTTTTGGTTTGTTGGTTTGTTGGTTTGTTGGCTTGTTGATTTGTTGGTTTGTTGTCTTGTTGGTTTGTTGGCTTGTTGGCTTGTTGGTTTGTTCATTTGTTGGTTTGTAGGTTTGTTGGTTTGTTGGTTTGTTCGTTTGTTGGTTTTTTGTTTTGTTGGTTTGTTGGCTTGTTGGCTTGTTGGCTTGTTGGTTTGTTGGTTTGTTGGTTTGTTGGTTTGTTGGCTTGTTGGTTTGTTGGTTTGTTGGTTTGTTGGCTTGTTGGTTTGTTGGTTTGTTGGTTTGTTGGTTTGTGTGTTTGTTGGTTTTTTCGTTTGTTGGTTTGTTGGTTTGTGTTCTTGTTGGCTTGTTGGCTTGTTGGTTTGTTGGTTTGTTGGCTTGTTGGTTTGTTGGTTTGTTGGTTTGTTGGTTTGTTCGTTTGTTGGTTTATTGGTTTGTAGTCTTGTTGGCTTGTTGGCTTGTTAGTTTGTTGGTTTGTTGGCTTGTTGGTTTGTTGGTTTGTTGGTTTGTTGGTTTGTTGGCTTGTTGGTTTGTGGTCTTGTTGGCTAGTTGGCTTGTTGGTTTGTTGGTTTGTTGGCTTGTTGGTTTGTTGGTTTGTTGGTTTGTTGGTTTGTTGGTTTGTTGGCTTGTTGGCATGTTGGTTTGTTGGCTTGTTGGTTTGTTGGTTTGTTGGTTTGTTGGTTTGTTGGTTTGTTGGTTTGTTGGTTTGTTGGTTTTTTGGTTTGTTGGTTTGTTGGTTTGTTGGCTTGTTGGTTTGTTGGTTTGTTGGTTTGTTGGTTTGTTGGTGTGTTGGTTTGTTGGTTTGTTGGTTTGTTGGTTTATTTGTTTGTTGGTTTGTTGGTTTGTTGGCTTGTTGGTTTGTTGGTTTGTTGGTTTGTTGGTTTGTTGGTTTGTTGGTTTTTTGGTTTATAGGTTTGTTGGTTTGTTGGTTTGTTGGCTTGTTGGCTTGTTGGTTTGTTGGCTTGTTGGTTTGTTGGTTTGTTGGTTTGTTGGTTTATTTGTGTGTTGGTTTGTTCGTTTGTTGTTTGTTGGTTTAGTGGTTTGTTGGCTTATTGGCTTGTTGGTTTGTTGGTTTGTTGGTTTGTTCGTTTGTTAGTTTGTTGGCTTGTTCGTTTGTTGGTTTGTTGGTTTGTTGGTATGTTGGTATGTTGGTTTGTTGGTTTGTTCGTTTGTTGGTTTGTTGGCTTGTTGGTTTGTTGGTTTGTTGGCTTGTTGGCTTGTTGGCTTGTTGGTTTGTTGGTTTGTTGGTTTGTTGGTTTGTTGGTTTGTTGGTTTGTTGGTTTGTTGGTTTGTTGGTTTGTTGGTTTGTTGGTTTGTTCGTTTGTTCGTTTGTTGGCTTGTTGGCTTGTTAGCTTGTTGGTTTGTTGGTTTGTTGGCTTGTTGGTTTGTTCCTTTGTTGGTTTGTTAGTTTGCTGGTTTGTTGGGTTGTTGGTTTATTCGTTTGTTGGTTTGTTGGCTTGTTGGTTTGTTGGTTTGTTGGTTTATTCGTTTGTTAGTTTGTTCGTTTGTTGGTTTGTTTGTTTGTTGGTTTGTTCGTTTGTTCGTTTGTTGGTTTGTTGGTTTGTTCGTTTTTTGGTTTGTTAGCTTGTTGGTTTGTTCGTTTGTTGGCTTGTTGGTTTATTGGTTTGTTGGTTTGTTGGTTTGTTGGTGTGCTGTTTTGTTGGTTTGTTCGTTTGTTGGTTTGTTGGTTTGTTGGTTTGTTGGTTTGTTGGCTTGTTGGTTTTTGGTTTGTTAGTTTGTTGGTTTTTTGGTTTGTTGGTTTGTTCGTTTGATGGTTTGTTGGTTTGTTGGTTTGTTTGTTTGTTGGTTTGTTCATTTGTTGGGTTGGAGGTTTGTTCGTTTGTTGGTTAGTTGGTTTGTTGATTTATTTGTTTGTTGGTTTGTTTGTTTGTTGGTTTGTTCGTTTGTTGGTTTGTTGGTTTGTTCGTTTGTTGGTTTGTTGGCTTGTTGGTTTGTAGGATTGTTGGCTTTTTGGTTTGTTGGTTTGTTGGTTTGTTGGTTTGTTGGTTTGTTGGTTTGTTGGTTTGTTGGTTTTTTGGTTTGTTGGTTTGTTGGTTTTTGGCTTGTTGGTTTGTTGGTTTGTTGGTTTGTTGGTTTGTTGGTTTGTTGGCTTGTTGGCTTGTTGGTTTGTTGGTTTGTTGGCTTGTTGGCTTGTTGGCTTGTTGGTTTGTTGGTTTGTTGGTTTGTTGGTTTGTTGGTTTGTTGGTTTGTTGGTTTGTTTGTTTGTTTGTTTGTTTGTTCGTTTGTTGGTTTTTTGTTTTGTTGGTTTGTTGGCTTGTTGGCTTGTTGGCTTGTTGGCTTGTTGGTTTGTTGGTTTGTTGGTTTGTTGGCTTGTTGGTTTGTTGGTTTGTTGGTTTGTTGGCTTGTTGGTTTGTTGGTTTGTTGGTCTGTTGGTTTGTGTGTTTGTTGGTTTGTTCGTTTGTTGGTTTGTTGGTTTGTGGTCTTGTTTGCTTGTTGGCTTGTTGGTTTGTTGGTTTGTTGGCTTGTTGGTTTGTTGGTTTGTTGGTTTGTTCGTTTGTTGGTTTATTGGTTTGTGGTCTTGTTGGCTTGTTGGCTTGTTGGTTTGTTGGTTTGTTGGCTTGTTGGTTTGTTGGTTTGTTGGTTTGTTGGTTTGTTGGTTTGTTGGTTTGTTGGTTTGTGGTCTTGTTGGCTTGTTGGCTTGTTGGTTTGTTGGTTTGTTGGCTTGTTGGTTTGTTGGTTTGTTGGTTTGTTGGTTTGTTGGTTTGTTGGTTTGTTGGCTTGTTGGCTTGTTGGTTTGTTGGCTTGTTGGTTTGTTGGTTTGTTGGTTTGTTGGTTTGTTGGTTTGTTGGTTTGTTGGTTTTTTGGTTTGTTGGTTTGTTGGTTTGTTGGCTTGTTGGTTTGTTGGTTTGTTGGTTTGTTGGTTTGTTGGTTTGTTGGTTTATTTGTTTGTTGGTTTGTTGGTTTGTTGGCTTGTTGGTTTGTTGGTTTGTTGGTTTGTTGGTTTGTTGGTTTGTTGGTTTGTTGGTTTGTTGGTTTGTTGGTTTGTAGGTTTGTTGGTTTGTTGGTTTGTTGGTTTGTTGGTTTGTTGGCTTGTTGGTTTGTTCGTTTTTTGGTTTGTAGGTTTGTTGGTTTGTTGGTTTGTTGGTTTGTTGGCTTGTTGGTTTGTTCGTTTGTTGGTTTGTTGGTTTGCTGGTTTGTTGGCTTGTTGGTTTGTTGGTTTGTTCGTTTGTTGGTTTGTTGGCTTGTTGGCTTGTTGGTTTGTTGGCTTGTTGGTTTGTTGGTTTGTTGGTTTGTTGATTTGTTGGTTTGTTGGTTTGTTGGTTTGTTGGTTTGTTGGTTTGTTGGTTTGTTGGTTTTTTGGTTTGTTGGTTTGTTGGCTTGTTGATTTGTTGGTTTGTTGTCTTGTTGGTTTGTTGGCTTGTTGGCTTGTTGGTTTGTTCATTTGTTGGTTTGTAGGTTTGTTGGTTTGTTGGTTTGTTGGTTTGTTGGTTTGTTGGCTTGTTGGTTTGTTCGTTTGTTGGTTTGTTGGTTTGCTGGTTTGTTAGTTTGTTGGTTTGTTCGTTTGTTGGTTTGTTGGCTTGTTGGCTTGTTGGTTTGTTGGCTTGTTGGTTTGTTGGTTTGTTGGTTTGTTGGTTTGTTGGTTTGTTGGTTTGTTTGTTTGTTTGTTTGTTTGTTTGTTCGTTTGTTGGTTTTTTGTTTTGTTGGTTTGTTGGCTTGTTGGCTTGTTGGCTTGTTGGTTTGTTGGTTTGTTGGTTTGTTGGTTTGTGTGTTTGTTGGTTTTTTCGTTTGTTGGTTTGTTGGTTTGTGGTCTTGTTGGCTTGTTGGCTTTTTGGTTTGTTGGCTTGTTGGCTTGTTGGCTTGTTGGTTTGTTGGTTTGTTGGTTTGTTGGTTTGTGTGTTTGTTGGTTTTTTCGTTTGTTGGTTTGTTGGTTTGTTGTCTTGTTGGTTTGTTGGCTTGTTGGCTTGTTGGTTTGTTCATTTGTTGGTTTGTAGGTTTGTTGGTTTGTTGGTTTGTTGGTTTGTTGGTTTGTTGGCTTGTTGGTTTGTTGGTTTGCTGGTTTGTTAGTTTGTTGGTTTGTTCGTTTGTTGGTTTGTTGGCTTGTTGGCTTGTTGGTTTGTTGGCTTGTTGGTTTGTTGGTTTGTTGGTTTGTTGGCTTGTTGGTTTGTTGGTTTGTTGGTTTGTTGGCTTGTTGGTTTGTTGGTTTGTTGGTTTGTTGGTTTGTGTGTTTGTTGGTTTTTTCGTTTGTTGGTTTGTTGGTTTGTGGTCTTGTTGGCTTGTTGGCTTTTTGGTTTGTTGGTTTGTTGGCTTGTTGGGTTGTTGGTTTGTTGGTTTGTTCGTTTGTTGGTTTATTGGTTTGTAGTCTTGTTGGCTTGTTGGCTTGTTAGTTTGTTGGTTTGTTGGCTTGTTGGTTTGTTGGTTTGTTGGTTTGTTGGTTTGTTGGTTTGTTGGTTTGTGGTCTTGTTGGCTTGTTGGCTTGTTGGTTTGTTGGTTTGTTGGCTTGTTGGTTTGTTGGTTTGTTGGTTTGTTGGTTTGTTGGTTTGTTGGCTTGTTGGCATGTTGGTTTGTTGGTTTGTTGGCTTGTTGGTTTGTTGGTTTGTTGGTTTGTTGGTTTGTTGGTTTGTTGGTTTGTTGGTTTGTTGGTTTTTTGGTTTGTTGGTTTGTTGGTTTGTTGGCTTGTTGCTTTGTTGGTTTGTTGGTTTGTAGGTTTGTTGGTGTGTTGGTTTGTTGGTTTGTTGGTTTGTTGGTTTATTTGTTTGTTGGTTTGTTGGTTTGTTGGCTTGTTGGTTTGTTGGTTTGTTGGTTTGTTGGTTTGTTGGTTTGTTGGTTTTTTGGTTTGTAGGTTTGTTGGTTTGTTGGTTTGTTGGTTTCTTGGTTTGTTGGCTTGTTGGTTTGTTCGTTTGTTGATTTGTCGGTTTGTTGGTTTGTTGGTTTGTTGGTTTGTTGGTTTGTTGGCTTGTTGGTTTGTTCGTTTGTTGGTTTGTTGGTGTGCTGGTTTGTTTGTTTGTTGGTTTGTTGGTTTGTTCGTTTGTTGGTTTGTTGGCTTGTTGGCTTGTTGGTTTGTTGGCTTGTTGGTTTGTTGGTTTGTTGGTTTGTTGGTTTGTTGGTTTGTTGGTTTGTTGGTTTGTTGGTTTGTTGGTTTGTTGGTTTGTTGGTTTTTTGGTTTGTTGGTTTGTTGGTTTGTTGGCTTGTTGGTTTGTTGGTTTGTTGTCTTGTTGGTTTGTTGGCTTGTTGGCTTCTTGGTTTGTTCATTTGTTGGTTTGTAGGTTTGTTGGTTTGTTGGTTTGTTGGTTTGTTGGTTTGTTGGTTTGTTGGCTTGTTGGTTTTTTCGTTTGTTGGTTTGTTGGTTTGCTGGTTTGTTAGTTTGTTGGTTTGTTCGTTTGTTGGTTTGTTGGCTTGTTGGTTTGTTGGCTTGTTGGTTTGTTGGTTTGTTGGTTTGTTGGTTTGTTGGTTTGTTGGTTTGTTTGTTTGTTGGTTTGTTGGTTTGTTGGTTTTTTGGTTTGTTGGTTTGTTGGTTTGTTCGTTTGTTCGTTTGTTGGTTTGTTGGTTTGTTGGTTTGTTCGTTTTTTGGTTTGTTAGCTTGTTGGTTTGTTCGTTTGTTGGTTTGTAGGTTTGTTGGTTTGTTGGTTTGTTGGTTTGTTGGTTTGTTGGCTTGTTGGTTTGTTCGTTTGTTGGTTTGTTGGTTTGCTGGTTTGTTAGTTTGTTGGTTTGTTCGTTTGTTGGTTTGTTGGCTTGTTGGCTTGTTGGTTTGTTGGCTTGTTGGTTTGTTGGTTTGTTGGTTTGTTGGTTTGTTGGTTTATTGGTTTGTTGGTTTGTTAGTGTGTTGTTTTGTTGGTTTGTTCGTTTGTTGGTTTGTTGGTTTGTTGGTTTGTTGGTTTGTTGGCTTGTTGGTTTTTGGTTTGTTAGTTTGTTGGTTTTTTGGTTTGTTGGTTTGTTCGTTTGATGGTTTGTTGGTTTGTTGGTTTGTTCGTTTGTTGGTTTGTTCATTTGTTGGGTTGTTTGTTTGTTCGTTTGTTGGTTAGTTGGTTTGTTGATTTATTTGTTTGTTGGTTTGTTTGTTTGTTGGTTTGTTCGTTTCTTGGTTTGTTGGTTTGTTCGTTTGTTGGTTTGTTGGCTTGTTGGTTTGTAGGATTGTTGGCTTGTTGGTTTGTTGGTTTGTTGGTTTGTTGGTTTGTTGGTTTGTTGGTTTGTTGGTTTGTTGGTTTGTTGGTTTGTGGGTTTGTTGGTTTTTTGGTTTGTTGGTTTGTTGGTTTGTTGGTTTGTTGGTTTGTTGGTTTGTTTGTTTGTTTGTTTGTTTGTTTGTTTGTTTGTTGGTTTGTTGGTTTGTTGGTTTGTTGGTTTGTTGGTTTGTTGGTTTGTTGGTTTATTGGCTTGTTGGTTTGTTGGTTTGTTGGTTTGTTGGTTTGTGTGTTTGTTGGTTTGTTCGTTTGTTGGTTTCTTGGTTTGTGGTCTTGTTGGCTTGTTGGCTTGTTGGTTTGTTGGTTTGTTGGCTTGTTGGTTTGTTGGTTTGTTGGTTTGTTCGTTTGTTGGTTTATTGGTTTGTGGTCTTGTTGGCTTGTTGGCTTGTTGGTTTGTTGGTTTGTTGGCTTGTTGGTTTGTTGGTTTGTTGGTTTGTTGGTTTGTTGGTTTGTTGGTTTGTTGGTTTGCTGGCTTGTTGGTTTGTTGGTTTGTTCGTTTGTTGGTTTGTTGGCTTGTTGGCTTGTTGGTTTGTTGGCTTGTTGGTTTGTTGGTTTGTTAGTTTGTTGGTTTGTTGGTTTGTTGGTTTGTTGGTTTTTTGGTTTGTTGGTTTGTTGGTTTGTTGGCTTGTTGGTTTGCTGGTTTGTTGGCTTGTTGGTTTGTTGGTGTGTTGGTTTGTTGGTTTGTTGGTTTGTTGGTTTATTTGTTTATTTGTTTGTTGGTTTGTTGGTTTGTTGGCTTGTTGGTTTGTTGGTTTGTTGGTTTGTTGGTTTGTTGGTTTGTTGGTTTGTTGGATTGTTGGTTTGTTGGTTTGTTGGTTTGTAGGTTTGTTGGTTTGTTGGTTTGTTGGTTTGTTGGTTTGTTGGTTTGTTGGTTTGTTGGATTGGTGGTTTGTTCGTTTGTTGGTTTGTTAGTTTGTTGGCTTGTTGGCTTGTTGGTTTGTTCATTTGTTGGTTTGTAGGTTTGTTGGTTTGCTGGTTTGCTGGTTTGTTAGTTTGTTCGTTTGTTCGTTTGTTGGTTTGTTGGCTTGTTGGCTTGTTGGTTTGTTGGCTTGTTGGTTTGTTGGCTTGTTGGCTTGTTGGTTTGTTGGCTTGTTGGTTTGTTGGTTTGTTGGTTTGTTGGTTTTTTGGTTTGTTGGTTTGTTGGTTTGTTGGTTTTTTGGTTTGTTGGTTTGTTGGTTTGTTGGCTTGTTGGTTTGTTGGTTTGTTGGTTTGTTGGTCTGTTATCTTGTTTGTTTGTTGGTTTGTTGGCTTGTTGGCTTGTTGGTTTGTTGGCTTGTTGGTTTGTTGGTTTGTTGGTTTGTTGGTTTTTTGGTTTGTTGGTTTGTTGGTTTGTTGGTTTGTTGGTTTGTTGGCTTGTTGGTTTGTTCGTTTTTTGGTTTGTAGGTTTGTTGGTTTGTTGGTTTGTGGTCTTGTTGGCTTGTTGGTTTGTTCGTTTGTTGGTTTGTTGGTTTGCTGGTTTGTTGGCTTGTTGGTTTGTTGGTTTGTTCGTTTGTTGGTTTGTTGGCTTGTTGGCTTGTTGGTTTGTTGGCTTGTTGGTTTGTTGGTTTGTTGGTTTGTTGATTTGTTGGTTTGTTGGTTTGTTGGTTTGTTGGTTTGTTGGTTTGTTGGTTTGTTGGTTTTTTGGTTTGTTGGTTTGTTGGCTTGTTGATTTGTTGGTTTGTTGTCTTGTTGGTTTGTTGGCTTGTTGGCTTGTTGGTTTGTTCATTTGTTGGTTTGTAGGTTTGTTGGTTTGTTGGTTTGTTGGTTTGTTGGTTTGTTGGCTTGTTGGTTTGTTCGTTTGTTGGTTTGTTGGTTTGCTGGTTTGTTAGTTTGTTGGTTTGTTCGTTTGTTGGTTTGTTGGCTTGTTGGCTTGTTGGTTTGTTGGCTTGTTGGTTTGTTGGTTTGTTGGTTTGTTGGTTTGTTGGTTTGTTGGTTTGTTTGTTTGTTTGTTTGTTTGTTTGTTCGTTTGTTGGTTTTTTGTTTTGTTGGTTTGTTGGCTTGTTGGCTTGTTGGCTTGTTGGTTTGTTGGTTTGTTGGTTTGTTGGTTTGTGTGTTTGTTGGTTTTTTCGTTTGTTGGTTTGTTGGTTTGTGGTCTTGTTGGCTTGTTGGCTTTTTGGTTTGTTGGCTTGTTGGCTTGTTGGCTTGTTGGTTTGTTGGTTTGTTGGTTTGTTGGTTTGTGTGTTTGTTGGTTTTTTCGTTTGTTGGTTTGTTGGTTTGTTGTCTTGTTGGTTTGTTGGCTTGTTGGCTTGTTGGTTTGTTCATTTGTTGGTTTGTAGGTTTGTTGGTTTGTTGGTTTGTTGGTTTGTTGGTTTGTTGGCTTGTTGGTTTGTTGGTTTGCTGGTTTGTTAGTTTGTTGGTTTGTTCGTTTGTTGGTTTGTTGGCTTGTTGGCTTGTTGGTTTGTTGGCTTGTTGGTTTGTTGGTTTGTTGGTTTGTTGGCTTGTTGGTTTGTTGGTTTGTTGGTTTGTTGGCTTGTTGGTTTGTTGGTTTGTTGGTTTGTTGGTTTGTGTGTTTGTTGGTTTTTTCGTTTGTTGGTTTGTTGGTTTGTGGTCTTGTTGGCTTGTTGGCTTTTTGGTTTGTTGGTTTGTTGGCTTGTTGGTTTTTTGGTTTGTTGGTTTTTTGGTTTGTTGGTTTGTTGGTTTGTTGGCTTGTTGGTTTGTTGGTTTGTTGGTTTGTTGGTCTGTTATCTTGTTTGTTTGTTGGTTTGTTGGCTTGTTGGCTTGTTGGTTTGTTGGCTTGTTGGTTTGTTGGTTTGTTGGTTTGTTGGTTTTTTGGTTTGTTGGTTTGTTGGTTTGTTGGTTTGTTGGTTTGTTGGCTTGTTGGTTTGTTCGTTTTTTGGTTTGTAGGTTTGTTGGTTTGTTGGTTTGTGGTCTTGTTGGCTTGTTGGTTTGTTCGTTTGTTGGTTTGTTGGTTTGCTGGTTTGTTGGCTTGTTGGTTTGTTGGTTTGTTCGTTTGTTGGTTTGTTGGCTTGTTGGCTTGTTGGTTTGTTGGCTTGTTGGTTTGTTGGTTTGTTGGTTTGTTGATTTGTTGGTTTGTTGGTTTGTTGGTTTGTTGGTTTGTTGGTTTGTTGGTTTGTTGGTTTTTTGGTTTGTTGGTTTGTTGGCTTGTTGATTTGTTGGTTTGTTGTCTTGTTGGTTTGTTGGCTTGTTGGCTTGTTGGTTTGTTCATTTGTTGGTTTGTAGGTTTGTTGGTTTGTTGGTTTGTTGGTTTGTTGGTTTGTTGGCTTGTTGGTTTGTTCGTTTGTTGGTTTGTTGGTTTGCTGGTTTGTTAGTTTGTTGGTTTGTTCGTTTGTTGGTTTGTTGGCTTGTTGGCTTGTTGGTTTGTTGGCTTGTTGGTTTGTTGGTTTGTTGGCTTGTTGGTTTGTTGGCTTGTTGGCTTGTTGGTTTGTTGGCTTGTTGGTTTGTAGGTTTGTTGGTTTGCTGGTTTGCTGGTTTGTTAGTTTGTTCGTTTGTTCGTTTGTTGGTTTGTTGGCTTGTTGGCTTGTTGGTTTGTTGGCTTGTTGGTTTGTTGGCTTGTTGGCTTGTTGGTTTGTTGGCTTGTTGGTTTGTTGGTTTGTTGGTTTGTTGGTTTTTTGGTTTGTTGGTTTGTTGGTTTGTTGGTTTTTTGGTTTGTTGGTTTGTTGGTTTGTTGGCTTGTTGGTTTGTTGGTTTGTTGGTTTGTTGGTCTGTTATCTTGTTTGTTTGTTGGTTTGTTGGCTTGTTGGCTTGTTGGTTTGTTGGCTTGTTGGTTTGTTGGTTTGTTGGTTTGTTGGTTTTTTGGTTTGTTGGTTTGTTGGTTTGTTGGTTTGTTGGTTTGTTGGCTTGTTGGTTTGTTCGTTTTTTGGTTTGTAGGTTTGTTGGTTTGTTGGTTTGTGGTCTTGTTGGCTTGTTGGTTTGTTCGTTTGTTGGTTTGTTGGTTTGCTGGTTTGTTGGCTTGTTGGTTTGTTGGTTTGTTCGTTTGTTGGTTTGTTGGCTTGTTGGCTTGTTGGTTTGTTGGCTTGTTGGTTTGTTGGTTTGTTGGTTTGTTGATTTGTTGGTTTGTTGGTTTGTTGGTTTGTTGGTTTGTTGGTTTGTTGGTTTGTTGGTTTTTTGGTTTGTTGGTTTGTTGGCTTGTTGATTTGTTGGTTTGTTGTCTTGTTGGTTTGTTGGCTTGTTGGCTTGTTGGTTTGTTCATTTGTTGGTTTGTAGGTTTGTTGGTTTGTTGGTTTGTTGGTTTGTTGGTTTGTTGGCTTGTTGGTTTGTTCGTTTGTTGGTTTGTTGGTTTGCTGGTTTGTTAGTTTGTTGGTTTGTTCGTTTGTTGGTTTGTTGGCTTGTTGGCTTGTTGGTTTGTTGGCTTGTTGGTTTGTTGGTTTGTTGGTTTGTTGGTTTGTTGGTTTGTTGGTTTGTTTGTTTGTTTGTTTGTTTGTTTGTTCGTTTGTTGGTTTTTTGTTTTGTTGGTTTGTTGGCTTGTTGGCTTGTTGGCTTGTTGGTTTGTTGGTTTGTTGGTTTGTTGGTTTGTGTGTTTGTTGGTTTTTTCGTTTGTTGGTTTGTTGGTTTGTGGTCTTGTTGGCTTGTTGGCTTTTTGGTTTGTTGGCTTGTTGGCTTGTTGGCTTGTTGGTTTGTTGGTTTGTTGGTTTGTTGGTTTGTGTGTTTGTTGGTTTTTTCGTTTGTTGGTTTGTTGGTTTGTTGTCTTGTTGGTTTGTTGGCTTGTTGGCTTGTTGGTTTGTTCATTTGTTGGTTTGTAGGTTTGTTGGTTTGTTGGTTTGTTGGTTTGTTGGTTTGTTGGCTTGTTGGTTTGTTGGTTTGCTGGTTTGTTAGTTTGTTGGTTTGTTCGTTTGTTGGTTTGTTGGCTTGTTGGCTTGTTGGTTTGTTGGCTTGTTGGTTTGTTGGTTTGTTGGTTTGTTGGCTTGTTGGTTTGTTGGTTTGTTGGTTTGTTGGCTTGTTGGTTTGTTGGTTTGTTGGTTTGTTGGTTTGTGTGTTTGTTGGTTTTTTCGTTTGTTGGTTTGTTGGTTTGTGGTCTTGTTGGCTTGTTGGCTTTTTGGTTTGTTGGTTTGTTGGCTTGTTGGGTTGTTGGTTTGTTGGTTTGTTCGTTTGTTGGTTTATTGGTTTGTAGTCTTGTTGGCTTGTTGGCTTGTTAGTTTGTTGGTTTGTTGGCTTGTTGGTTTGTTGGTTTGTTGGTTTGTTGGTTTGTTGGTTTGTTGGTTTGTGGTCTTGTTGGCTTGTTGGCTTGTTGGTTTGTTGGTTTGTTGGCTTGTTGGTTTGTTGGTTTGTTGGTTTGTTGGTTTGTTGGTTTGTTGGCTTGTTGGCATGTTGGTTTGTTGGTTTGTTGGCTTGTTGGTTTGTTGGTTTGTTGGTTTGTTGGTTTGTTGGTTTGTTGGTTTGTTGGTTTGTTGGTTTTTTGGTTTGTTGGTTTGTTGGTTTGTTGGCTTGTTGCTTTGTTGGTTTGTTGGTTTGTAGGTTTGTTGGTGTGTTGGTTTGTTGGTTTGTTGGTTTGTTGGTTTATTTGTTTGTTGGTTTGTTGGTTTGTTGGCTTGTTGGTTTGTTGGTTTGTTGGTTTGTTGGTTTGTTGGTTTGTTGGTTTTTTGGTTTGTAGGTTTGTTGGTTTGTTGGTTTGTTGGTTTCTTGGTTTGTTGGCTTGTTGGTTTGTTCGTTTGTTGATTTGTCGGTTTGTTGGTTTGTTGGTTTGTTGGTTTGTTGGTTTGTTGGCTTGTTGGTTTGTTCGTTTGTTGGTTTGTTGGTGTGCTGGTTTGTTTGTTTGTTGGTTTGTTGGTTTGTTCGTTTGTTGGTTTGTTGGCTTGTTGGCTTGTTGGTTTGTTGGCTTGTTGGTTTGTTGGTTTGTTGGTTTGTTGGTTTGTTGGTTTGTTGGTTTGTTGGTTTGTTGGTTTGTTGGTTTGTTGGTTTGTTGGTTTTTTGGTTTGTTGGTTTGTTGGTTTGTTGGCTTGTTGGTTTGTTGGTTTGTTGTCTTGTTGGTTTGTTGGCTTGTTGGCTTCTTGGTTTGTTCATTTGTTGGTTTGTAGGTTTGTTGGTTTGTTGGTTTGTTGGTTTGTTGGTTTGTTGGTTTGTTGGCTTGTTGGTTTTTTCGTTTGTTGGTTTGTTGGTTTGCTGGTTTGTTAGTTTGTTGGTTTGTTCGTTTGTTGGTTTGTTGGCTTGTTGGTTTGTTGGCTTGTTGGTTTGTTGGTTTGTTGGTTTGTTGGTTTGTTGGTTTGTTGGTTTGTTTGTTTGTTGGTTTGTTGGTTTGTTGGTTTTTTGGTTTGTTGGTTTGTTGGTTTGTTCGTTTGTTCGTTTGTTGGTTTGTTGGTTTGTTGGTTTGTTCGTTTTTTGGTTTGTTAGCTTGTTGGTTTGTTCGTTTGTTGGTTTGTAGGTTTGTTGGTTTGTTGGTTTGTTGGTTTGTTGGTTTGTTGGCTTGTTGGTTTGTTCGTTTGTTGGTTTGTTGGTTTGCTGGTTTGTTAGTTTGTTGGTTTGTTCGTTTGTTGGTTTGTTGGCTTGTTGGCTTGTTGGTTTGTTGGCTTGTTGGTTTGTTGGTTTGTTGGTTTGTTGGTTTGTTGGTTTATTGGTTTGTTGGTTTGTTAGTGTGTTGTTTTGTTGGTTTGTTCGTTTGTTGGTTTGTTGGTTTGTTGGTTTGTTGGTTTGTTGGCTTGTTGGTTTTTGGTTTGTTAGTTTGTTGGTTTTTTGGTTTGTTGGTTTGTTCGTTTGATGGTTTGTTGGTTTGTTGGTTTGTTCGTTTGTTGGTTTGTTCATTTGTTGGGTTGTTTGTTTGTTCGTTTGTTGGTTAGTTGGTTTGTTGATTTATTTGTTTGTTGGTTTGTTTGTTTGTTGGTTTGTTCGTTTCTTGGTTTGTTGGTTTGTTCGTTTGTTGGTTTGTTGGCTTGTTGGTTTGTAGGATTGTTGGCTTGTTGGTTTGTTGGTTTGTTGGTTTGTTGGTTTGTTGGTTTGTTGGTTTGTTGGTTTGTTGGTTTGTTGGTTTGTGGGTTTGTTGGTTTTTTGGTTTGTTGGTTTGTTGGTTTGTTGGTTTGTTGGTTTGTTGGTTTGTTTGTTTGTTTGTTTGTTTGTTTGTTTGTTTGTTGGTTTGTTGGTTTGTTGGTTTGTTGGTTTGTTGGTTTGTTGGTTTGTTGGTTTATTGGCTTGTTGGTTTGTTGGTTTGTTGGTTTGTTGGTTTGTGTGTTTGTTGGTTTGTTCGTTTGTTGGTTTCTTGGTTTGTGGTCTTGTTGGCTTGTTGGCTTGTTGGTTTGTTGGTTTGTTGGCTTGTTGGTTTGTTGGTTTGTTGGTTTGTTCGTTTGTTGGTTTATTGGTTTGTGGTCTTGTTGGCTTGTTGGCTTGTTGGTTTGTTGGTTTGTTGGCTTGTTGGTTTGTTGGTTTGTTGGTTTGTTGGTTTGTTGGTTTGTTGGTTTGTTGGTTTGCTGGCTTGTTGGTTTGTTGGTTTGTTCGTTTGTTGGTTTGTTGGCTTGTTGGCTTGTTGGTTTGTTGGCTTGTTGGTTTGTTGGTTTGTTAGTTTGTTGGTTTGTTGGTTTGTTGGTTTGTTGGTTTTTTGGTTTGTTGGTTTGTTGGTTTGTTGGCTTGTTGGTTTGCTGGTTTGTTGGCTTGTTGGTTTGTTGGTGTGTTGGTTTGTTGGTTTGTTGGTTTGTTGGTTTATTTGTTTATTTGTTTGTTGGTTTGTTGGTTTGTTGGCTTGTTGGTTTGTTGGTTTGTTGGTTTGTTGGTTTGTTGGTTTGTTGGTTTGTTGGATTGTTGGTTTGTTGGTTTGTTGGTTTGTAGGTTTGTTGGTTTGTTGGTTTGTTGGTTTGTTGGTTTGTTGGTTTGTTGGTTTGTTGGATTGGTGGTTTGTTCGTTTGTTGGTTTGTTAGTTTGTTGGCTTGTTGGCTTGTTGGTTTGTTCATTTGTTGGTTTGTAGGTTTGTTGGTTTGCTGGTTTGCTGGTTTGTTAGTTTGTTCGTTTGTTCGTTTGTTGGTTTGTTGGCTTGTTGGCTTGTTGGTTTGTTGGCTTGTTGGTTTGTTGGCTTGTTGGCTTGTTGGTTTGTTGGCTTGTTGGTTTGTTGGTTTGTTGGTTTGTTGGTTTTTTGGTTTGTTGGTTTGTTGGTTTGTTGGTTTTTTGGTTTGTTGGTTTGTTGGTTTGTTGGCTTGTTGGTTTGTTGGTTTGTTGGTTTGTTGGTCTGTTATCTTGTTTGTTTGTTGGTTTGTTGGCTTGTTGGCTTGTTGGTTTGTTGGCTTGTTGGTTTGTTGGTTTGTTGGTTTGTTGGTTTTTTGGTTTGTTGGTTTGTTGGTTTGTTGGTTTTTTGGTTTGTTGGTTTGTTGGTTTGTTGGCTTGTTGGTTTGTTGGTTTGTTGGTTTGTTGGTCTGTTATCTTGTTTGTTTGTTGGTTTGCTGGTTTGTTGGTTTGTTGGTTTGTTGGCTTGTTGGTTTGTTCGTTTGTTGGTTTGTTGGTTTGCTGGTTTGTTAGTTTGTTCGTTTGTTCGTTTGTTGGTTTGTTGGCTTGTTGGCCTGTTGGTTTGTTGGTTTGTTAGTTTGTTGGTTTGTTGGTTTGTTGGTTTGTTGGTTTGTTGGTTTTTTAGTTTGTTGGTTTGTTGGTTTGTTGGTTTGTTGGTTTGTTGGTTTGTTGGTTTGTTCATATGTTGGTTTGTAGGTTTGTTGGTTTGTTGGTTTGTTGGTTTGTTTGTTTGTTGGTTCGTTGGCTTGTTGGTTTGTTCGTTTGTTGGTTTGTTGGTTTGCTGGTTTGTTGGTTTGTTGGTTTGTTCGTTTGTTGGTTTGTTGGCTTGTTGGCTTGTTGGTTTGTTGGCTTGTTGGTTTGTTGGTTTGTTGGTTTGTTGGTTTGTTGGTTTGTTGGTTTGTTGGTTTTTTGGTTTGTAGGTTTGTTGGTTTGTTGGCTTGTTGGTTTGTTGGTTTGTTGGTTTGTTGGTTTGTTGGTTTGTTGGTTTGTTGGTTTGTTGGTTTGTTGGTTTGTTGGTTTATTTGTTTGTTGGTTTGTTGGTCTGTTGGCTTGTTGGTTTGTTGGTTTGTTGGTTTGTTGGTTTGTTGGTTTGTTGGTTTGTAGGTTTGTTGGTTTGTTGGTTTGTTGGTTTATTGGTTTGTTGGCTTATTGGTTTGTTCGTTTGTTGGTTTGTATGTTTGTTGGTTTGTTGGTTTGTTGGTTTGTTCGTTTGTTGGTTTGTTGGTTTGCTGGTTTGTTGGTTTGTTGGTTTGTTCGTTTGTTGGTTTGTTGGCTTGTTGGCTTGTTGGTTTGTTGGCTTGTTGGTTTTTTGGTTTGTTGGTTTGTTGGTTTGTTGGTTTGTTGGCTTGTTGGTTTGTTGGTTTGTTGGTTTGTTGGTTTGTTGGCTTGTTGGTTTGTTGGTTTGTTGGCTTGTTGGTTTGTTGGCTTGTTGGGTCGTTGGTTTGTTGGTTTGTTGGTTTGTTGGTTTGTTGGTTTGTTGGTTTGTTGGTTTGTTGGTTTGTTTGTTTGTTTGTTTGTTTGTTTGTTCGTTTGTTGGTTTTTTGGTTTGTTGGTTTGTTTGCTTGTTGGCTTGTTGGTTTGTTGGTTTGTTGGCTTGTTGGTTTGTTGGTTTGTTGGTTTGTTGGTTTGTTGGCTTGTTGGTTTGATGGCTTGTTGGTTTTTTGGTTTGTTGGTTCGTTGGTTTGTTGGTTTGTTGGTTTGTTGGTTTGTGTGTTTGTTGGTTTGTTCGTTTGTTGGTTTGTTGGTTTGTTGTCTTGTTGGCTTGTTGGCTTGTTGGTTTGTTGGTTTGTTGGCTTGTTGGTTTGTTGGTTTGTTGGTTTGTTGGTTTGTTGGTTTGTTGGTTTGTTGGTTTGTTGGTTTGTTGGTTTGTTGGTTTGTTGGTTTGTTGGTTTGTTGGTTTGTTTGCTTGTTGGCTTGTTGGCATGTTGGGTGGTTGGTTTGTTGGTTTGTTCGTTTGTTGGTTTGTTGGTTTGTTGGTTTGTTGGTTTGTTGGTTTGTTTGCTTGTTGGCTTGTTGGTTTGTTGGTTTGTTGGTTTGTTGGCTTGTTGGTTTTTTGTTGGCTTGTTGGTTTGTTGGTTTTTTGTTTCGTTGGTTTGTTGGTTAGTTAGTTTGTTGGTTTGTTGGTTTGTTTGTGTGTTGGTTTGTTCGTTTGTTGGTTTGTTGGTTTATTGGTTTGTCGGCTTTTTGGCTTGTTGGTTTGTTGGTTTGTTTGCTTGTTGGTTTGTTGGTTTGTTGGTTTGTTGGTTTGTTGGTTTGTTGGTTTGTTGGTTTGTTGGTTTGTTGGTTTGTTGGTTTGTTGGTTTGTTGTCTTGTTGGCTTGTTGGTTTGTTGGCTTGTTGGTTTGTTGGTTTGTTGGTTTGTTGGTTTATTTGTGTGTTGGTTTGTTCGTTTGTTGTTTGTTGGTTTAGTGGTTTGTTGGCTTGTTGGCTTGTTGGTTTGTTGGTTTGTTTGCTTGTTAGTTTGTTGGTTTGTTGGTTTGTTCGTTTGTTAGTTTGTTGGCTTGTTCGTTTGTTGGTTTGTTGGTTTGTTGGTATGTTGGTATGTTGGTTTGTTGGTATGTTCGTTTGTTGGCTTGTTGGTTTGTTGGTTTGTTGGCTTGTTGGCTTGTTGGTTTGTTGGTTTGTTGGTTTGTTGGTTTGTTGGTTTGTTGGTTTGTTGGTTTGTTGGTTTTTTGGGTTGTTGGTTTGTTGGTTTGTTGGTTTGTTTGTTTGTTTGTTTGTTTGTTTGTTCGTTTGTTGGTTTTTTGTTTTGTTGGTTTGTTGGCTTGTTGGCTTGTTCGTTTGTTGGTTTGTTGGCTTGTTGGTTTGTTGGTTTGTTGGTTTGTTGGTCTGTTATCTTGTTTGTTTGTTGGTTTGCTGGTTTGTTGGTTTGTTGGTTTGTTGGCTTGTTGGTTTGTTGGTTTGTTGGTTTGTTGGCTTGTTGGTTTGTTTGTTTGTTTGTTTGTTTGTTTGTTCGTTTGTTGGTTTTTTGGTTTGTTGGTTTGTTTGCTTGTTGGCTTGTTGGTTTGTTGGTTTGTTGGCTTGTTGGTTTGTTGGTTTGTTGGTTTGTTGGTTTGTTGGCTTGTTGGTTTGATGGCTTGTTGGTTTTTTGGTTTGTTGGTTCGTTGGTTTGTTGGTTTGTTGGTTTGTTGGTTTGTGTGTTTGTTGGTTTGTTCGTTTGTTGGTTTGTTGGTTTGTTGTCTTGTTGGCTTGTTGGCTTGTTGGTTTGTTGGTTTGTTGGTTTGTTGGTTTTTTGGTTTGTTGGTTTGTTGGTTTGTTGGCTTGTTGGTTTGCTGGTTTGTTGGCTTGTTGGTTTGTTGGTGTGTTGGTTTGTTGGTTTGTTGGTTTGTTGGTTTATTTGTTTATTTGTTTGTTGGTTTGTTGGTTTGTTGGCTTGTTGGTTTGTTGGTTTGTTGGTTTGTTGGTTTGTTGGTTTGTTGGTTTGTTGGATTGTTGGTTTGTTGGTTTGTTGGTTTGTAGGTTTGTTGGTTTGTTGGTTTGTTGGTTTGTTGGTTTGTTGGTTTGTTGGTTTGTTGGATTGTTGGTTTGTTCGTTTGTTGGTTTGTTAGTTTGTTGGCTTGTTGGCTTGTTGGTTTGTTCATTTGTTGGTTTGTAGGTTTGTTGGTTTGCTGGTTTGCTGGTTTGTTAGTTTGTTCGTTTGTTCGTTTGTTGGTTTGTTGGCTTGTTGGCTTGTTGGTTTGTTGGCTTGTTGGTTTGTTGGCTTGTTGGCTTGTTGGTTTGTTGGCTTGTTGGTTTGTTGGTTTGTTGGTTTGTTGGTTTTTTGGTTTGTTGGTTTGTTGGTTTGTTGGTTTTTTGGTTTGTTGGTTTGTTGGTTTGTTGGCTTGTTGGTTTGTTGGTTTGTTGGTTTGTTGGTCTGTTATCTTGTTTGTTTGTTGGTTTGTTGGCTTGTTGGCTTGTTGGTTTGTTGGCTTGTTGGTTTGTTGGTTTGTTGGTTTGTTGGTTTTTTGGTTTGTTGGTTTGTTGGTTTGTTGGTTTTTTGGTTTGTTGGTTTGTTGGTTTGTTGGCTTGTTGGTTTGTTGGTTTGTTGGTTTGTTGGTCTGTTATCTTGTTTGTTTGTTGGTTTGCTGGTTTGTTGGTTTGTTGGTTTGTTGGCTTGTTGGTTTGTTCGTTTGTTGGTTTGTTGGTTTGCTGGTTTGTTAGTTTGTTCGTTTGTTCGTTTGTTGGTTTGTTGGCTTGTTGGCCTGTTGGTTTGTTGGTTTGTTAGTTTGTTGGTTTGTTGGTTTGTTGGTTTGTTGGTTTGTTGGTTTGTTGGTTTTTTAGTTTGTTGGTTTGTTGGTTTGTTGGTTTGTTGGTTTGTTGGTTTGTTGGTTTGTTCATATGTTGGTTTGTAGGTTTGTTGGTTTGTTGGTTTGTTGGTTTGTTTGTTTGTTGGTTCGTTGGCTTGTTGGTTTGTTCGTTTGTTGGTTTGTTGGTTTGCTGGTTTGTTGGTTTGTTGGTTTGTTCGTTTGTTGGTTTGTTGGCTTGTTGGCTTGTTGGTTTGTTGGCTTGTTGGTTTGTTGGTTTGTTGGTTTGTTGGTTTGTTGGTTTGTTGGTTTGTTGGTTTGTTGGTTTTTTGGTTTGTAGGTTTGTTGGTTTGTTGGCTTGTTGGTTTGTTGGTTTGTTGGTTTGTTGGTTTGTTGGTTTGTTGGTTTGTTGGTTTGTTGGTTTGTTGGTTTGTTGGTTTATTTGTTTGTTGGTTTGTTGGTCTGTTGGCTTGTTGGTTTGTTGGTTTGTTGGTTTGTTGGTTTGTTGGTTTGTTGGTTTGTAGGTTTGTTGGTTTGTTGGTTTGTTGGTTTATTGGTTTGTTGGCTTATTGGTTTGTTCGTTTGTTGGTTTGTATGTTTGTTGGTTTGTTGGTTTGTTGGTTTGTTCGTTTGTTGGTTTGTTGGTTTGCTGGTTTGTTGGTTTGTTGGTTTGTTCGTTTGTTGGTTTGTTGGCTTGTTGGCTTGTTGGTTTGTTGGCTTGTTGGTTTTTTGGTTTGTTGGTTTGTTGGTTTGTTGGTTTGTTGGCTTGTTGGTTTGTTGGTTTGTTGGTTTGTTGGTTTGTTGGCTTGTTGGTTTGTTGGTTTGTTGGCTTGTTGGTTTGTTGGCTTGTTGGGTCGTTGGTTTGTTGGTTTGTTGGTTTGTTGGTTTGTTGGTTTGTTGGTTTGTTGGTTTGTTGGTTTGTTTGTTTGTTTGTTTGTTTGTTTGTTCGTTTGTTGGTTTTTTGGTTTGTTGGTTTGTTTGCTTGTTGGCTTGTTGGTTTGTTGGTTTGTTGGCTTGTTGGTTTGTTGGTTTGTTGGTTTGTTGGTTTGTTGGCTTGTTGGTTTGATGGCTTGTTGGTTTTTTGGTTTGTTGGTTCGTTGGTTTGTTGGTTTGTTGGTTTGTTGGTTTGTGTGTTTGTTGGTTTGTTCGTTTGTTGGTTTGTTGGTTTGTTGTCTTGTTGGCTTGTTGGCTTGTTGGTTTGTTGGTTTGTTGGCTTGTTGGTTTGTTGGTTTGTTGGTTTGTTGGTTTGTTGGTTTGTTGGTTTGTTGGTTTGTTGGTTTGTTGGTTTGTTGGTTTGTTGGTTTGTTGGTTTGTTTGCTTGTTGGCTTGTTGGCATGTTGGGTGGTTGGTTTGTTGGTTTGTTTGTTTGTTGGTTTGTTGGTTTGTTGGTTTGTTGGTTTGTTGGTTTGTTTGCTTGTTGGCTTGTTGGTTTGTTGGTTTGTTGGTTTGTTGGCTTGTTGGTTTTTTGTTGGCTTGTTGGTTTGTTGGTTTTTTGTTTCGTTGGTTTGTTGGTTAGTTGGTTTGTTGGTTTGTTGGTTTGTTTGTGTGTTGGTTTGTTCGTTTGTTGGTTTGTTGGTTTATTGGTTTGTCGGCTTTTTGGCTTGTTGGTTTGTTGGTTTGTTTGCTTGTTGGTTTGTTGGTTTGTTGGTTTGTTGGTTTGTTGGTTTGTTGGTTTGTTGGTTTGTTGGTTTGTTGGTTTGTTGGTTTGTTGGTTTGTTGGTTTGTTGTCTTGTTGGCTTGTTGGTTTGTTGGCTTGTTGGTTTGTTGGTTTGTTGGTTTGTTGGTTTATTTGTGTGTTGGTTTGTTCGTTTGTTGTTTGTTGGTTTAGTGGTTTGTTGGCTTGTTGGCTTGTTGGTTTGTTGGTTTGTTTGCTTGTTAGTTTGTTGGTTTGTTGGTTTGTTCGTTTGTTAGTTTGTTGGCTTGTTCGTTTGTTGGTTTGTTGGTTTGTTGGTATGTTGGTATGTTGGTTTGTTGGTATGTTCGTTTGTTGGTTTGTTGGCTTGTTGGTTTGTTGGTTTGTTGGCTTGTTGGCTTGTTGGTTTGTTGGTTTGTTGGTTTGTTGGTTTGTTGGTTTGTTGGTTTGTTGGTTTGTTGGTTTTTTGGGTTGTTGGTTTGTTGGTTTGTTGGTTTGTTTGTTTGTTTGTTTGTTTGTTTGTTCGTTTGTTGGTTTTTTGTTTTGTTGGTTTGTTGGCTTGTTGGCTTGTTCGTTTGTTGGTTTGTTGGCTTGTTGGTTTCTTGGTTTGTTGGTTTATTGGTTTGTAAGCTTGTTGGTTTGTTGGTTTGTTGGCTTGTTGGTTTGTTGGTTCGTTGGTTTGTTTTTTTGTTGGTTTGTTGGTTTGTGTGTTTGTTGGTTTGTTCGTTTGTTGGTTTGTTGGTTTGTGGTCTTGTTGGCTTGTTGGCTTGTTGGTTTAATGGTTTGTTGGCTTGTTGGTTTGTTGGTTTGTTGGTTTGTTGGTTTGTTGGTTTGTTGGTTTGTTGGTTTGTTGGTTTGTTGGTTTGTTGGTTTGTTGGTTTGTTGGTTTGTTGGTTTGTTGGTTTGTTGGTTTGTTGGTTTGTTGGTTTGTTGGTTTGTTGGTTTGTTTGCTTGTTGGCTTGTTGGCAAGTTGGGTTGTTGGTTTGTTGGTTTGTTGGTTTGTTGGCTTGTTGGTTTGTTGGTTTGTTGGTTTGTTGGTTTGTTGGTTTGTTGGTTTGTGTGTTTGTTGGTTTGTTCGTTTGTTGGTTTGTTGGTTTGTTGTCTTGTTGGCTTGTTGGTTTGTTGGTTTGTTGGTTTGTTGGCTTGTTGGTTTGTTGGTTTGTTGGTTTGTTGGTTTGTTGGTTTGTTGGTTTGTTGGCTTATTGGTTTGTCGGTTTGTTGGTTTGTTGGTTTGTTGGCTTGTTGGTTTGTTCATTGGTTGGTTTGTAGGTTTGTTGGTTTGTTGGGTTGTTGGTTTGTTGGTTTGTTGGCTTGTTGGTTTGTTCGTTTGTTGGTTTGTTGGTTTGCTGGTTTGTTGGTTTGTTGGTTTGTTCGTTTGTTGGTTTGTTGGCTTGTTGGCTTGTTGGTTTGTTGGCTTGTTGGTTTGTTGGTTTGTTGGTTTGTTGGTTTGTTGGTTTGTTGGTTTGTTGGTTTGTTGGTTTGTTGGTTTTTTGGTTTGTTGGTTTGTTGGTTTGTTGGCTTGTTGGTTTGTTGGTTTGTTGGTTTGTTGGTTTGTTGGTTTGTTGGTTTGTTGGTTTGTTGGTTTGTTGGGTTGTCGGTTTATTTGTTTGTTGGTTTGTTGGTTTGTTGGCTTGTTGGTTTGTTGGTTTGTTGGTTTGTTGGTTTGTTGGTTTGTTGGTTTGTTGGTTTGTAGGTTTGTTGGTTTGTTGGTTTGTTGGTTTGTTGGTTTGTTGGTTTGTTGGTTTGTTGGTTTGTTGGTTTATTCGTTTGTTAGTTTGTTAGTTTGTTCGTTTGTTGGTTTGTTTGTTTGTTGGTTTGTTCGTTTGTTCGTTTGTTGGTTTGTTGGTTTGTTCGTTTTTGGTTTGTTAGCTTGTTGGTTTGTTCTTTGTTGGCTTGTTGGTTTATTGGTTTGTTGGTTTGTTGGTTTGTTGGTGTGTTGTTTTGTTGGTTTGTTCGTTTGTTGGTTTGTTGGTTTGTTGGTTTGTTGGTTTGTTGGTTTGTTGGTTTGTTGGTTTGTTGGTTTGTTGGTTTGTTGGCTTGTTGGTTTTTGGTTTGTTAGTTTGTTGGTTTTTTAGTTTGTTGGTTTGTTCGTTTGATGGTTTGTTGGTTTGTTGGTTTGTTCGTTTGTTGGTTTGTTCATTTGTTGGGTTGTTGGTTTGTTCGTTTGTTGGTTAGTTGGTTTGTTGATTTATTTGTTTGTTGGTTTGTTGGTTTGTTGGTTTGTTCGTTTGTTGGTTTGTTGGTTTGTTCGTTTGTTGGTTTGTTGGCTTGTTGGTTTGTTGGTTTGTTGGCTTGTTGGTTTGTTGGTTTGTTGGTTTGTTGGTTTGTTGGCTTGTTGGCTTGTTGGTTTGTTAGTTTGTTGGCTTGTTGGCTTGTTCGCTTGTTGGTTTGTTGGTTTGTTGGTTTGTTGGTTTTTTGGTTTGTTGGTTTGTTGTTTTGTTGGTTTGTTGGTTTGTTAGTTTGTTGGTTTGTTTGTTTGTTTGTTTGTTTGTTTGTTTGTTTGTTGGTTTTTTGTTTTGTTGGCTTGTTGGCTTGTCGGTTTGTTGGTTTGTGGGTTTGTTGGTTTGTTGGTTTGTTGGCTTGTTGGTTTGTTGGTTTGTTGGTTTGTTGGCTTGTTGGTTTGTTGGTTTATTGGTTCGTTGGTTTGTTGGTTTGCTGGTTTGTTGGTTTGTGTGTTTGTTGGTTTGTTCGTTTGTTGGTTTGTTGGTTTGTGGTCTTGTTGGCTTGTTGGCTTGTTGGTTTGTTGGTTTGTTGGCTTGTTGGTTTGTTGGTTTGTTGGTTTGTTCGTTTGTTGGTTTATTGGTTTGTGGTCTTGTTGGCTTGTTGGCTTGTTGGTTTGTTGGTTTGTTGGCTTGTTGGTTTGTTGGTTTGTTGGTTTGTTGGTTTGTTGGTTTGTTGGTTTGTTGGTTTGTTGGTTTGTTGGTTTGTTCGTTTGTTGGTTTGTTGGTTTGCTGGCTTGTTGGTTTGTTGGTTTGTTCGTTTGTTGGTTTGTTGGCTTATTGGCTTGTTGGTTTGTTGGCTTGTTGGTTTGTTGGTTTGTTGGTTTGTTGGTTTGTTGGTTTGTTGGTTTTTTGGTTTGTTGGTTTGTTGGTTTGTTGGCTTGTTGGTTTGTTGGTTTGTTGGTTTGTTGGTTTGTTGGTGTGTTGGTTTGTTGGTTTGTTGGTTTGTTGGTTTATTTGTTTGTTGGTTTGTTGGTTTGTTGGTTTGTTGGCTTGTTGGCTTGTTGGTTTGCTGGTTTGTTGGTTTGTTGGTTTGTTGGTTTGTTGGTTTGTTGGTTTGTTGGTTTGTAGGTTTGTTGGTTTGTTGGTTTGTTGGTTTGTTGGTTTGTTGGCTTGTTGGTTTGTTCGTGTTGGTTTGTAGGTTTGTTGGTTTGTTGGTTTGTTGGTTTGTTGGTTTGTTGGTTTGTTGGTTTGTTGGTTTGTTGGCTTGTTGGTTTGTTCGTTTGTTGGTTTGTTGGTTTGCTGGTTTGTTGGTTTTTTGGTTTGTTGGTTTGTTCGTTTGTTGTTTGGTTAGCTTGTTGGTTTGTTGGCTTGTTGGTTTGTTGGTTTGTTGGTTTGTTGGTTTGTTGGTTTGTTGGTTTGTTGGTTTGTTTGTTTGTTTGTTTGTTGGTTTTTTGGTTTGTTGGTTTGTTGGTTTGTTGGTTTGTTGGTTTGTTGGTTTGTTGGTTTGTTGGCTTGTTGGTTTGTTGGTTTGTTGGCTTGTTGGTTTGTTGGCTTGTTGGTTTATTGGTTTGTTGGTTTGTTGGTTTGTTGGTTTGTTGGTTTGTTGGTTTGTTGGTTTGTTGGTTTGTTGGTTTGTTGGTTTGTTGGTTTGTTGGTTTGTTGGTTTGTTGGTTTGTTTGTTTGTTTGTTTGTTTGTTTGTTTGTTCGTTTGTTGGTTTTTTGGTTTGTTGGTTTGTTGGCTTGTTGGCTTGTTGGTTTGGTGGTTTGTTGGCTTGTTGGTTTGTTGGTTTGTTGGTTTGTTGGTTTGTTGGCTTGTTGGTTTGTTGGTTTGTTGGTTTGTTGGTTTGTTGGCTTGTTGGTTTGCTGGTTTGTTGGTTCGTTGGTTTGTTGGTTTGTTGGTTTGTTGGTTTGTTGGTTTGTGTGTTTGTTGATTTGTTCGTTTGTTGGTTTGTTGTCTTGTTGGCTTGTTGGTTTGTTGGTTTGTTGGCTTGTTGGTTTTTTGGTTTGTTGGTTTGTTGGTTTGTTGGTTTGTTGGTTTGTTGGTTTGTTGGTTTGTTGGTTTGTTGGTTTGTTGGTTTGTTTGCTTGTTGGCTTGTTGGCATGTTGGGTTGTTGGTTTGTTGGTTTGTTCGTTTGTTGGTTTGTTGGTTTGTTGGTTTGTTGGTTTGTTGGTTTGTTGGCTTGTGTGCTTGTTGGTTTGTTGGTTTGATGGCTTGTTGGCTTGTTGGTTTGTTGGTTTGTTGGCTTGTTGGTTTGTTGGTTTGTTGGCTTGTTGGTTTGTTGGTTTGTTGGTTCGTTGGTTTGTTGGTTTGTTGGTTTGTTGGTTTGTTGGTTTGTTTGTGTGTTGGTTTGTTCGTTTATTGGTTTGTTGGTTTATTGGTTTGTTGGCTTTTTGGCTTGTTGGTTTGTTAGTTTGTTTGCTTGTTGGTTTGTTGGTTTGTTGGTTTGTTGGTTTGTTGGTTTGTTGGCTTGTTGGCTTGTTGGCTTGTTGGTTTGTTGGCTTGTTGGTTTGTTGGTTTGTTGGTTTGTTGGTTTGGTTGTCTGTTGGTTTGTTGTTTGTTGGTTTAGTGGTTTGTTGGCTTGTTGGCTTGTTGGTTTAGTGGTTTGTTGGCTTGTTGGCTTGTTGGTTTGTTGGTTTGTTTGCTTGTTGGTTTGTTGGTTTGTTGGTTTGTTGGTTTGTTGGTTTGTTGGTTTGTTGGTTTGCTGGCTTATTTGTTTGTTGGCTTGTTGGCTTGTTGGTTTGTTGGCTTGTTGGCTTGTTGGTTTGATGGTTTGTTGGTTTGTTCGTTTGTTGGTTCGTTGGTTTGTTGGTTTGTTGGCTTGTTGGCTTGTTGGTTTGTTGGGTTGTTGGTTTGTTGGTTTGTTCGTTTGTTGGTTTGTTTTATTTGTTAGTTTGTTCGTTTGTTCGTTTGTTGGTTTGTTGGTTTGTTCGTTTCTTGGTTTGTTGGCTTGTCGGTTTGTTCGTTTCTTGGCTTGTTGGTTTGTTGGTTTGTTGGTTTGTTGGTTTGTTGGCTTGTTGGTTTTTAGTTTGTTAGTTTGTTGGTTTTTTGGTTTGTTGGTTTGTTCGTTTGATGGTTTGTTGGTTTGTTGGGTTGTTCGTTTGTTGGTTTGTTCATTTGTTGGTTTGTTGGTTTGTTCGTTTGTTGGTTTGTTGGTTTGTTGATTTATTTGTTTGTTGGTTTGTTTGTTTGTTGGTATGTTCGTTTGTTGGTTTGTGGGTTTGTTGTTTTGTTGGTTTGTTGGCTTGTTGGTTTGTTGGTTTGTTGGTTTGTCGGTTTGTTCGTTTGTTGGTTTGTTCGTTTTTTGGCTTGTTGGTTTGTTGGTTTGTTGGTTTGTTGGTTTGTTCGTTTGTTGGTTTGTTGGTTTGTTGATTTGTTGGTTTGTTGGTTTGTTCGTTTGTTGGTTTGTTGGTTTGTTGGTTTGTTGGCTTGTTGATTTGTTGGCTTTTTGGTTTGTTGGTTTGTTGGTTTCTTCGTTTGTTGGTTTGTTTGTTTGTTGGTTTGTTCGTTTGTTGGTTTGTTTGTTTGTTGGTTTATTTGTTTGTTCGTTTGTTGGTTTGTTGGTTTGTTGGTTTTTTGGTTTGTTGGTTTGTTGGTTTGTTGGTTTTTTGGCTTGTTGGTTTGTTGATTTGTTGGTTTGGTGGCTTGTTGGTTTGTTGGTTTCTTGGTTTGCTCGTTTGTTGGTTTGTTGGTTTCTTGGTTTATTTGTTTGTTCGTTTGTTGGTTTGTTGGTTTGTTGGCTTGTTGGTTTGTTGGGTTGTTGGTTTGTTGGTTTGTTCGTTTGTTGGTTTGTTTGTTTGTTGGTTTATTTGTTTGTTCGCTTGTTGGTTTGTTGGTTTGTTGGTTTGTTGGTTTGTTGGTTTGTTGGTTTTTTGGCTTGTTGGTTTGTTGATTTGTTGGTTTGTTGGCTTGTTGGTTTGTTGGTTTGTTGGTTTCTTGGTTTGCTCGTTTGTTGGTTTGTTGGTTTCTTGGTTTATTTGTTTGTTCGTTTGTTGGTTTGGTGGTTTGTTGGTTTGTTGGTTTGTTGGTTTGTCGGTTTGTTCGTTTGTTGGTTTGTTGGTTTGTTGGTTTGTTCGTTTGTTGGTTTGTTGGTTTGTTGGTTTGTTGGTTTGTTGGTTTGTTTGTTTGTTGGAGAGTTGGTTTGTTGGTTTGTTGGTTTGTTGGTTTGCTGGTTTGTTGGTTTGTTGGTTGGTTGGTTTGTTGGTTTGTTGGTTTGTTGGTTGGTTGGTTTGTTGGTTTGTTGGTTTGTTGGTTTGTTGGTTTGTTGGCATGTTGGTTTGTTGGTTTGTTGGTTTGTTGGTTTGTTGGTTTGTTGGTATGTCGGTTTGTTGGTTTGTTCGTTTGTTGGTTTGTTGGTTTGTTGGCTTGTTGGTTTGTTGGTTTGTTGGCTTTTTGACTTGTTGGTTTGTTGGTTTGTTGGTTTGTTGGTTTGTTGGTTTGTTGGTTTGTTGGTTTGTTGGTTTGTTGGTTTGTTCGTTTGTTGGCTTGTTGGCTTGTTAGCTTGTTGGTTTGTTGGTTTGTTGGTTTATTCGCTTGTTCGTTTGTTGGCTTGTTGGTTTGTTGGTTTGTTGGGTTGTTGGTTTGTTGGTTTGTTGGTTTGTTGGCTTGTTGGTTTGTTCGTTTGTTGGTTTGTTGGTTTGCTGGTTTGTTGGTTTGTTGGTTTGTTCGTTTGTTGGTTTGTTGGCTTGTTGGTTTGTTGGTTTATTGGCTTGTTGGGTTATTGGTTTGTTGGTTTATTGGCTTGTTGGTTTGTTGGCTTGTTGGTTTGTTGGTTTGTTGGTTTGTTGGTTTGTTCGTTTGTTGGTTTGTTGGTTTGTTGGTTTTTTGGCTTGTTGGTTTGTTGATTTGTTGGTTTGGTGGCTTGTTGGTTTGTTGGTTTGTTGGTTTCTTGGTTTGCTCGTTTGTTGGTTTGTTTGTTTGTTGGTTTATTTGTTTGTTCGTTTGTTGGTTTGTTGGTTTGTTGGTTTTTTGGTTTTTTGGTTTGTTGGTTTGTTGGTTTGTTGGTTTTTTGGCTTGTTGGTTTGTTGATTTGTTGGTTTGGTGGCTTGTTGGTTTGTTGGTTTGTTGGTTTCTTGGTTTGCTCGTTTGTTGGTTTGTTGGTTTCTTGGTTTATTTGTTTGTTCGTTTGTTGGTTTGTTGGTTTGTTGGCTTGTTGGTTTGTTGGGTTGTTGGTTTGTTGGTTTGTTCGTTTGTTGGTTTGTTTGTTTGTTGGTTTATTTGTTTGTTCGCTTGTTGGTTTGTTGGTTTGTTGGTTTGTTGGTTTGTTGGTTTGTTGGTTTGTTGGTTTTTTGGCTTGTTGGTTTGTTGATTTGTTGGTTTGTTGGCTTGTTGGTTTGTTGGTTTGTTGGTTTCTTGGTTTGCTCGTTTGTTGGTTTGTTGGTTTCTTGGTTTATTTGTTTGTTCGTTTGTTGGTTTGGTGGTTTGTTGGTTTGTTGGTTTGTTGGTTTGTTGGTTTGTTCGTTTGTTGGTTTGTTGGTTTGTTGGTTTGTTCGTTTGTTGGTTTGTTGGTTTGTTGGTTTGTTGGTTTGTTGGTTTGTTGGTTTGTTGGTTTGTTGGTTTGTTGGTTTGTTGGTTTGTTGGTTTGTTGGCATGTTGGTTTGTTGGTTTGTTGGTTTGTTGGTTTGTTGGTTTGTTGGTTTGTTGGTTTGTTGGTTTGTTGGTATGTCGGTTTGTTGGTTTGTTCGTTTGTTGGTTTGTTGGTTTGTTGGCTTGTTGGTTTGTTGGTTTGTTGGCTTGTTGGCTTGTTGGTTTGTTGGTTTGTTGGTTTGTTGGTTTGTTGGTTTGTTGGTTTGTTGGTTTGTTGGTTTGTTGGTTTGTTGGTTTGTTCGTTTGTTGGCTTGTTGGCTTGTTAGCTTGTTGGTTTGTTGGTTTGTTGGTTTATTCGCTTGTTCGTTTGTTGGTTTGTTGGTTTGTTGGTTTGTTGGGTTGTTGGTTTGTTTTTTTTGTTGGTTTGTTGGCTTGTTGGTTTGTTCGTTTGTTGGTTTGTTGGTTTGCTGGTTTGTTGGTTTGTTGGTTTGTTCGTTTGTTGGTTTGTTGGCTTGTTGGTTTGTTGGTTTATTGGCTTGTTGGCTTATTGGTTTGTTGGTTTATTGGCTTGTTGGTTTGTTGGCTTGTTGGTTTGTTGGTTTGTTGGTTTGTTGGTTTGTTCGTTTGTTGGTTTGTTGGTTTGTTGGTTTGTTGGTTTGTTGGTTTGTTGGTTTGTTGGTTTGTTGGTTTGTTGGTTTGTTGGTTTGTTGGCTTGTTGGTTTGTTGGTTTGTTGGCTTGTTGGTTTGTTGGTTTGTTGGTTCGTTGGTTTGTTGGTTTGTTGGTTTGTTGGTTTGTTTGTGTGTTTGTTTGTTCGTTTATTGGTTTGTTGGTTTATTAGTTTGTTGGCTTTTTGGCTTGTTGGTTTGTTGGTTTGTTTGCTTGTTGGTTTGTTGGTTTGTTGGTTTGTTGGTTTGTTGGTTTGTTGGCTTGTTGGCTTGTTGGCTTGTTGGTTTGTTGGCTTGTTGGTTTGTTGGTTTGTTGGTTTGTTGGTTTGGTTGTCTGTTGGTTTGTTCGTTTGTTGTTTGTTGGTTTAGTGGTTTGTTGGCTTGTTGGCTTGTTGGTTTAGTGGTTTGTTGGCTTGTTGGCTTGTTGGTTTGTTGGTTTGTTTGCTTGTTGGTTTGTTGGTTTGTTGGTTTGTTGGTTTGTTGGTTTGTTGGTTTGTTGGTTTGTTGGTTTGCTGGCTTGTTTGTTTGTTGGCTTGTTGGCTTGTTGGTTTGTTGGCTTGTTGGCTTGTTGGCTTGTTGGTTTGATGGTTTGTTGGTTTGTTCGTTTGTTGGTTCGTTGGTTTGTTGGTTTGTTGGCTTGTTGGCTTGTTGGTTTGTTGGGTTGTTGGTTTGTTGGTTTGTTCGTTTGTTGGTTTGTTTTATTTGTTAGTTTGTTCGTTTGTTCGTTTGTTGGTTTGTTGGTTTGTTCGTTTCTTGGTTTGTTGGCTTGTCGGTTTGTTCGTTTCTTGGCTTGTTGGTTTGTTGGTTTGTTGGTTTGTTGGTTTGTTGGCTTGTTGGTTTTTAGTTTGTTAGTTTGTTGGTTTTTTGGTTTGTTGGTTTGTTCGTTTGATGGTTTGTTGGTTTGTTGGGTTGTTCGTTTGTTGGTTTGTTCATTTGTTGGTTTGTTGGTTTGTTCGTTTGTTGGTTTGTTGGTTTGTTGATTTATTTGTTTGTTGGTTTGTTTGTTTGTTGGTTTGTTCGTTTGTTGGTTTGTGGGTTTGTTGTTTTGTTGGTTTGTTGGCTTGTTGGTTTGTTGGTTTGTTGGTTTGTCGGTTTGTTCGTTTGTTGGTTTGTTCGTTTTTTGGCTTGTTGGTTTGTTGGTTTGTTGGTTTGTTGGTTTGTTGGTTTGTTGGTTTGTTCGTTTGTTGGTTTGTTGGTTTGTTATTTGTTGGTTTGTTGGTTTGTTGGTTTATTTGTTTGTTCGTTTGTTGGTTTGTTGGTTTGTTGGTTTTTTGGTTTGTTGGTTTGTTGGTTTGTTGGTTTGTTGGTTTTTTGGCTTGTTGGTTTGTTGATTTGTTGGTTTGGTGGCTTGTTGGTTTGTTGGTTTCTTGGTTTGCTCGTTTGTTGGTTTGTTGGTTTCTTGGTTTATTTGTTTGTTCGTTTGTTGGTTTGTTGGTTTGTTGGCTTGTTGGTTTGTTGGGTTGTTGGTTTGTTGGTTTGTTCGTTTGTTGGTTTGTTTGTTTGTTGGTTTATTTGTTTGTTCGCTTGTTGGTTTGTTGGTTTGTTGGTTTGTTGGTTTGTTGGTTTGTTGGTTTTTTGGCTTGTTGGTTTGTTGATTTGTTGGTTTGTTGGCTTGTTGGTTTGTTGGTTTGTTGGTTTCTTGGTTTGCTCGTTTGTTGGTTTGTTGGTTTCTTGGTTTATTTGTTTGTTCGTTTGTTGGTTTGGTGGTTTGTTGGTTTGTTGGTTTGTTGGTTTGTCGGTTTGTTCGTTTGTTGGTTTGTTGGTTTGTTGGTTTGTTCGTTTGTTGGTTTGTTGGTTTGTTGGTTTGTTGGTTTGTTGGTTTGTTCGTTTGTTGGAGAGTTGGTTTGTTGGTTTATTGGTTTGTTGGTTTGTTGGTTTGTTGGTTTGTTGGTTGGTTGGTTTGTTGGTTTGTTGGTTTGTTGGTTTGTTGGTTTGTTGGTTTGTTGGTTTGTTGGTTTGTTGGCATGTTGGTTTGTTGGTTTGTTGGTTTGTTGGTTTGTTGGTTTGTTGGTTTGTTGGTATGTCGGTTTGTTGGTTTGTTCGTTTGTTGGTTTGTTGGTTTGTTGGCTTGTTGGTTTGTTGGTTTGTTGGCTTGTTGGCTTGTTGGTTTGTTGGTTTGTTGGTTTGTTGGTTTGTTGGTTTGTTGGTTTGTTGGTTTGTTGGTTTGTTGGTTTGTTGGTTTGTTGGTTTGTTGGTTTGTTCGTTTGTTGGCTTGTTGGCTTGTTAGCTTGTTGGTTTGTTGGTTTATTCGCTTGTTCGTTTGTTGGTTTGTTGGTTTGTTGGTTTTTTGGGTTGTTGGTTTGTTGGTTTGTTGGTTTGTTGGCTTGTTGGTTTGTTCGTTTGTTGGTTTGTTGGTTTGCTGGTTTGTTGGTTTGTTGGTTTGTTCGTTTGTTGGTTTGTTGGCTTGTTGGTTTGTTGGTTTATTGGCTTGTTGGCTTATTGGTTTGTTGGTTTATTGGCTTGTTGGTTTGTTGGCTTGTTGGTTTGTTGGTTTGTTGGTTTGTTGGTTTGTTCGTTTGTTGGTTTGTTGGTTTTTTGGATTGTTGGTTTGTTGATTTGTTGGTTTGGTGGCTTGTTGGTTTGTTGGTTTGTTGGTTTCTTGGTTTGCTCGTTTGTTGGTTTGTTTGTTTGTTGGTTTATTTGTTTGTTCGTTTGTTGGTTTGTTGGTTTTTTTGTTTGTTGGTTTGTTGGTTTGTTGGTTTTTTGGCTTGTTGGTTTGTTGATTTGTTGGTTTGGTGGCTTGTTGGTTTGTTGGTTTGTTGGTTTCTTGGTTTGCTCGTTTGTTGGTTTGTTGGTTTCTTGGTTTATTTGTTTGTTCGTTTGTTGGTTTGTTGGTTTGTTGGCTTGTTGGTTTGTTGGGTTGTTGGTTTGTTGGTTTGTTCGTTTGTTGGTTTGTTTGTTTGTTGGTTTATTTGTTTGTTCGCTTGTTGGTTTGTTGGTTTGTTGGTTTGTTGGTTTGTTGGTTTTTTGGCTTGTTGGTTTGTTGATTTGTTGGTTTGTTGGCTTGTTGGTTTGCTGGTTTGTTGGTTTCTTGGTTTGCTCGTTTGTTGGTTTGTTGGTTTCTTGGTTTATTTGTTTGTTCGTTTGTTGGTTTGGTGGTTTGTTGGTTTGTTGGTTTGTTGGTTTGTTGGTTTGTTCGTTTGTTGGTTTGTTGGTTTGTTGGTTTGTTCGTTTGTTGGTTTGTTGGTTTGTTGGTTTGTTGGTTTGTTGGTTTGTTCGTTTGTTGGTGAGTTGGTTTGTTGGTTTGTTGGTTTGTTGGTTTGTTGGTTTGTTGGTTTGTTGGTTGGTTGGTTTGTTGGTTTGTTGGTTTGTTGGTTGGTTGGTTTGTTGGTTTGTTGGTTTGTTGGTTTGTTGGCATGTTGGTTTGTTGGTTTGTTGGTTTGTTGGTTTGTTGGTTTGTTGGTTTGTTGGTTTGTTGGTATGTCGGTTTGTTGGTTTGTTCGTTTGTTGGTTTGTTGGTTTGTTGGCTTGTTGGTTTGTTGGTTTGTTGGCTTGTTGGCTTGTTGGTTTGTTGGTTTGTTGGTTTGTTGGTTTGTTGGTTTGTTGGTTTGTTGGTTTGTTGGTTTGTTGGTTTGTTCGTTTGTTGGCTTGTTGGCTTGTTAGCTTGTTGGTTTGTTGGTTTGTTGGTTTATTCGCTTGTTCGTTTGTTGGTTTGTTGGTTTGTTGGTTTGTTGGGTTGTTGGTTTGTTGGTTTGTTGGTTTGTTGGCTTGTTGGTTTGTTCGTTTGTTGGTTTGTTGGTTTGTTGGTTTGTTGGTTTGTTGGTTTGTTCGTTTGTTGGTTTGTTGGCTTGTTGGTTTGTTGGTTTATTGGCTTGTTGGCTTATTGGTTTGTTGATTTATTGGCTTGTTGGTTTGTTGGCTTGTTGGTTTGTTGGTTTGTTGGTTTGTTGGTTTGTTCGTTTGTTGGTTTGTTGGTTTGTTGGTTTGTTGGTTTGTTGGTTTGTTGGTTTGTTGGTTTGTTGGTTTGTTGGTTTGTTGGTTTGTTGGTTTGTTTGTTTGTTTGTCGGTTTATTTGTTTGTTCGTTTGTTGGTTTGTTGGTTTGTTGGTTTGTTGGTTTGTTGGTTTGCTGGTTTGTTGGTTTGTTGGTTTTTTGCCTTGTTGGTTTGTTGATTTGTTGGTTTGTTGGCTTGTTGGTTTGTTGGTTTGTTGGTTTGCTCGTTTGTTGGTTTGTTGGTTTCTTGGTTTATTTGTTTGTTCGTTTGTTGGTTTGTTGGTTTGTTGGTTTGTTGGTTTGTTGGTTTTTTGGTTTGTTGGTTTGTTGGTTTGTTCGTTTGTTAATTTGTTGGTTTGTTGGTTTGTTCGTTTGTTGGTTTGTTGGTTTGTTGGTTTGTTGGTTTGTTGGTTTGTTCGTTTGTTGGTTTGTTGGTTTGTTGATTTATTTGTTTGTTGGTTTGTTTGTTTGTTGGTTTGTTCGTTTGTTGGTTTGTGGGTTTGTTGTTTTGTTGGTTTGTTGGCTTGTTGGTTTGTTGGTTTGTTGGTTTGTCGGTTTGTTCGTTTGTTGGTTTGTTCGTTTTTTGGCTTGTTGGTTTGTTGGTTTGTTGGTTTGTTGGTTTGTTGGTTTGTTCGTTTGTTGGTTTGTTGGTTTGTTGATTTGTTGGTTTGTTGGTTTATTCGTTTGTTGGTTTGTTGGTTTGTTGGTTTGTTGGCTTGTTGATTTGTTGGCTTTTTGGTTTGTTGGTTTGTTGGTTTCTTCGTTTGTTGGTTTGTTTGTTTGTTGGTTTGTTCGTTTGTTGGTTTGTTTGTTTGTTGGTTTATTTGTTTGTTCGTTTGTTGGTTTGTTGGTTTTTTGGTTTGTTGGTTTGTTGGTTTGTTGGTTTTTTGGCTTGTTGGTTTGTTGATTTGTTGGTTTGGTGGCTTGTTGGTTTGTTGGTTTGTTGGTTTCTTGGTTTGCTCGTTTGTTGGTTTGTTGGTTTCTTGGTTTATTTGTTTGTTCGTTTGTTGGTTTGTTGGTTTGTTGGCTTGTTGGTTTGTTGGGTTGTTGGTTTGTTGGTTTGTTCGTTTGTTGGTTTGTTTGTTTGTTGGTTTATTTGTTTGTTGGTTTGTTGGTTTGTTGGTTTGTTGGTTTGTTGGTTTGTTGGTTTTTTGGCTTGTTGGTTTGTTGATTTGTTGGTTTGTTGGCTTGTTGGTTTGTTGGTTTGTTGGTTTCTTGGTTTGCTCGTTTGTTGGTTTGTTGGTTTCTTGGTTTATTTGTTTGTTCGTTTGTTGGTTTGGTGGTTTGTTGGTTTGTTGGTTTGTTGGTTTGTTGGTTTGTTCGTTTGTTGATTTGTTGGTTTGTTGGTTTGTTCGTTTGTTGGTTTGTTGGTTTGTTGGTTTGTTGGTTTGTTGGTTTGTTCGTTTGTTGGTGAGTTGGTTTGTTGGTTTGTTGGTTTGTTGGTTTGTTGGTTTGTTGGTTTGTTGGTTGGTTGGTTTGTTGGTTTGTTGGTTTGTTGGTTGGTTGGTTTGTTGGTTTGTTGGTTTGTTGGCATGTTGGTTTGTTGGTTTGTTGGTTTGTTGGTTTGTTGGTTTGTTGGTTTGTTAGTATGTCGGTTTGTTGGTTTGTTCGTTTGTTGGTTTGTTGGTTTGTTGGCTTGTTGGTTTGTTGGTTTGTTGGCTTGTTGGCTTGTTGGTTTGTTGGTTTGTTGGTTTGTTGGTTTGTTGGTTTGTTGGTTTGTTGGTTTGTTGGTTTGTTCGTTTGTTGGCTTGTTGGCTTGTTAGCTTGTTGGTTTGTTGGTTTGTTGGTTTATTCGCTTGTTCGTTTGTTGGTTTGTTGGTTTGTTGATTTGTTGTGTTGTTGGTTCGTTGGTTTGTTGGTTTGTTGGCTTGTTGGTTTGTTCGTTTGTTGGTTTGTTGGTTTGCTGGTTTGTTGGTTTGTTGGTTTGTTCGTTTGTTGGTTTGTTGGCTTGTTGGTTTGTTGGTTTATTGGCTTGTTGGCTTATTGGTTTGTTGGTTTATTGGCTTGTTGGTTTGTTGGCTTGTTGGTTTGTTGGTTTGTTGGTTTGTTGGTTTGTTGGTTTGTTGGTTTGTTGGTTTGTTGGTTTGTTTGTTTGTCGGTTTATTTGTTTGTTCGTTTGTTGGTTTGTTGGTTTGTTGGTTTGTTGGTTTGTTGGTTTGTTGGTTTGCTGGTTTGTTGGTTTGTTGGTTTTTTGGCTTGTTGGTTTGTTGATTTGTTGGTTTGTTGGCTTGTTGGTTTGTTGGTTTGTTGGTTTCTTGGTTTGCTCGTTTGTTGGTTTGTTGGTTTCTTGGTTTATTTGTTTGTTCGTTTGTTGGTTTGTTGGTTTGTTGGTTTGTTGGTTTGTTGGTTTTTTGGTTTGTTGGTTTGTTGGTTTGTTCGTTTGTTGGTTTGTTGGTTTGTTGGTTTGTTCGTTTGTTGGTTTGTTGGTTTGTTGGTTTGTTGGTTTGTTGGTTTGTTGGTTTGTTGGTTTGTTGGTTTGTTCGTTTGTTAGTTTGTTGGCTGGTTAGCTTGTTGGATTGTTAGTTTGTTGGTTTGTTGGCTTGTTGGTTTGTTGTTTTGTTCGTTTGTTGGCTTGTTGGTTTGTTGGTTTGTTGGTTTGTTGGTTTGTTGGTGAGTTGGTTTGTTGGTTTGTAGGTTTGTTGGTTTGTTGGTTTGTTGGTTTGTTGGTTGGTTGGTTTGTTGGTTTGTTGGTTTGTTGGTTTGTTGGCATGTTGGTTTGTTGGTTTGTTGGTTTGTTGGTTTGTTGGTTTGTTGGTTTGTTGGTATGTCGGTTTGTTGGTTTGTTGGTTTGTTCATTTGTTGGTTTGTTGGCTTGTTGGTTTGTTGGTTTGTTGGCTTGTTGGCTTGTTGGTTTGTTGGTTTGTTGGTTTGTTGGTTTGTTGGTTTGTTGGTTTGTTGGTTTGTTGGTTTGTTGGTTTGTTCGTTTGTTGGCTTGTTGGCTTGTTAGCTTGTTGGTTTGTTGGTTTGTTGGTTTATTCGCTTGTTCGTTTGTTGGTTTGTTGGTTTGTTGGTTTGTTGGGTTGTTGGGTTGTTGGTTTGTTGGATTTTTGGTTTGTTGGCTTGTTGGTTTGTTCGTTTGTTGGTTTGTTGGTTTGCTGGTTTGTTGGTTTGTTGGTTTGTTCGTTTGTTGGTTTGTTGGCTTGTTAGTTTGTTGGTTTATTGGCTTGTTGGCTTATTGGTTTGTTGGTTTATTGGCTTGTTGGTTTGTTGGCTTGTTGGTTTGTTGGTTTGTTGGTTTGTTGGTTTAATCGTTTGTTGGTTTGTTGGTTTGTTGGTTTGTTGGTTTGTTGGTTTGTTGGTTTGTTGGTTTGTTGGTTTGTTGGTTTGTTGGTTTGTTGGTTTGCTGGTTTGTTGGTTTGTTGGTTTGTTTGTTTGTTGGCTTGTTGGTTTGTTGGTTTTTTTGTTTGTTCGTTTGTTGGTTTGTTGGTTTGTGGGTTTGTTGGTTTGTTGGTTTGTTGGTTTATTCGCTTGTTCGTTTGTTGGTTTGTTGGTTTGTTGGTTTGTTGGGTTGTTGGTTTGTTGGTTTGTTGGTTTGTTGGCTTGTTGGTTTGTTCGTTTGTTGGTTTGTTGGTTTGCTGGTTTGTTGGTTTGTTGGTTTGTTCGTTTGTTGGTTTGTTGGCTTGTTGGTTTGTTGGTTTATTGGCTTGTTGGCTTATTGGTTTGTTGAATTATTGGCTTGTTGGTTTGTTGGCTTGTTGGTTTGTTGGTTTGTTGGTTTGTTGGTTTGTTAGTTTGTTCGTTTGTTGGTTTGTTGGTTTGTTTGTTTGTTGGTTTGTTGGTTTGTTGGTTTGTTGGTTTGTTGGTTTGTTGGTTTGTTGGTTTGTTGGTTTGTTGGTTTGTTGGTTTGTTGGTTTGCTGGTTTGTTGGTTTGTTAGTTTGTTTGTTTGTTGGCTTGTTGGTTTGTTGGTTTGTTCGTTTGTTCGTTTGTTGGTTTGTTGGTTTGTTGGTTTGTTGGTTTGTTGGTTTGTTGGTTTGTTGGTTTGTTCGTTTGTTGGTTTGTTGGTTTGTTGGTTTGTTGGTTTGTTGGTTTGTTGGTTTGTTGGTTTGTTGGTTTGTTGGTTTGTTGGTTTGTTGGTTTGTTGGTTTGTTGGTTTGTTGGTTTGTTGGTTTGTTGGTTTGTTGGTTTGTTGGTTTGTTGGTTTGTTGGTTTGTTGGTTTGTTGGTTTGTTGGTTTGTTGGTTTGATGGTTTTTTGGTTTGTTGGCTTGTTGGCTTGTTGATTTGTTGGCTTGTTCGTTTGTTGGTTTGTTGGTTTCTTCGTTTGTCGGTTTATTTGTTTGTTGGTTTGTTCGTTGGTTGGCTTGTTGGTTTGTTGGGTTGTTGGCTGGTTAGCTTGTTGGTATGTTGGTTTGTTGGTTTGTTTGTTTGTTGGTTTGTTGGTTTGTTGGCTTGTTGGTTTGTTAGTTTGTTGGTTTGTTGGTTTGTTGGTTTGTTGGTTTGTTGGTTTGTAGGTTTGTTGGTTTGTTGGTTTGTTCGTTTGTTGGTTTGTTGGTTTGTTGGCTTGTTGGTTTGTTGATTTGTTCGTTTGTTAGTTTGTTGGTTTGTTGGTTTGTTGGTTTGTTGGTTTGTTGGTTTGTTGGTTTGTTGGCTTGTTGGTTTGTTGGTTTGTTGGTTTGTTCGTTTGTTGGCTTGTTGGGTTGTTGGCTTGTTGGTTTGTTGGTTTGTTGGTTTGTTCGTTTGCTTGTTTGTTGGTTTGTTGGTTTGTTTGTTTGTTGGTTTGTTGGTTTGTTGGTTTGTTGGTTTGTTGATTTGTCCGTTTGTTAGTTTGTTGGTTTATTGGTTTGTTGGTTTGTTGGTTTGTTGGCTTGTTGGTTTGTTGGTTTGTTGGTTTGTTCGTTTGTTGGCTTGTTGGGTTGTTGGCTTGTTGGTTTTTTGGCTTATTGGTTTGTTGGTTTGTTGGTTTGTTGGTTTGTTTGTTTGTTCGTTTGTTGGTTTGTTGGTTGGTTGGCTTGTTGGTTTGTTGGTTTGTTGGCTTGTTGGTTTGTTGGTTTGTTGGGTTGTTCGTTTGTTGGCTTGTTGGTTTGTTGGCTTGTTGGCTTGTTGGTTTGTTTGTTTGTTTGTTTGTTCGTTTGTTGGTTTGTTGGTTTGTTGGCTTGCTGGTTTGTTGGTTTATTGGCTTGTTGGTTTTTTGGTTTGTTGGTTTGTTGGTTTGTTGGTTTGTTGGCTTGTTGGTTTGTTGGCTTGTTGGCTTGTTGGTTTGTTGGCTTGTTGGCTTGTTGGTGTGTTGGTTTGTTGGTTTGTTGGTTTGTTGGTTTGTTGGTTTGTTAGTTTGTTGGTTTGTTGGTTAGTTGGTTTGTTGGCTTGTTTGTTTGTTGGTTTGTTGGCTTGTTGGTTTGTTGGTTTTTTCGTTTGTTCGTTTGTTGGTTTGTTGGTTTGTTGGTTTGTCGGTTTGTTGGTTTGTTGGTTTGTTGGTTTGTTGGTTTGTTCGTTTATTGGTTTGTTGTTTTGTTGGTTTGTTGGTTTGTTGATTTGTTCGTTTGTTAGTTTGTTGGTTTGTTGGTTTGTTGGTTTGTTGGTTTGTTGGTTTGTTGGTTTGTTGGCTTATAGGTTTGTTGGTTTGTTGGTTTGTTCGTTTGTTGGCTTGTTGGGTTGTTGGCTTGTTGGTTTCTTGGCTAGTTGGTTTGTTGGTTTGTTGGGTTGTTCGTTTGTTGGCTTGTTGGTTTGTTGGCTTGTTGGCTTGTTGGTTTGTTTGTTTGTTTGTTTGTTCGTTTGTTGGTTTGTTGGTTTGTTGGCTTGCTGGTTTGTTGGGTTATTGGCTTGTTGGTTTTTTGGTTTGTTGGTTTGTTGGTTTGTTGGTTTGTTGGCTTGTTGGTTTGTTGGCTTGTTGGCTTGTTGGTTTGTTGGCTTGTTGGCTTGTTGGTTTGTTGGTTTGTTGGTTTGTTGGTTTGTTGGCTTGTTGGTTTGTTAGTTTGTTGGTTTGTTGGTTAGTTGGTTTGTTGGCTTGTTTGTTTGTTGGTTTGTTGGCTTGTTGGTTTGTTGGTTTTTTCGTTTGTTCGTTTGTTGGTTTGTTGGTTTGTTGGTTTGTCGGTTTGTTGGTTTGTTGGTTTGTTGGTTTGTTGGTTTGTTCGTTTATTGGTTTGTTGGTTTGTTGGTTTGTTGGTTTGTTGGTTTGTTGATTTGTTCGTTTGTTAGTTTGTTGGTTTGTTGGTTTGTTGGTTTGTTGGTTTGTTGGTTTGTTGGTTTGTTGGCTTATAGGTTTGTTGGTTTGTTGGTTTGTTCGTTTGTTGGCTTGTTGGGTTGTTGGCTTGTTGGTTTCTTGGCTAGTTGGTTTGTTGGTTTGTTCGTTTGTTGGTTTGTTGGTTTGTTGGTTTGTTCGTTTGTTGGTTTGTTGGTTTGTTCGTTTGTTGGTTTGTTGGTTTGTTGGTTTGTTTGTGTGTTCGTTTGTTGGCTTGTTGGTTCGTTGGCTTGTTGGCTTGTTGCTTTGTTGGTTTGTTGGTTTGTTCGTTTGTTGGCTTCTTGGTTTGTTGGCTTGTTGGCTTGTTGGTTTGTTGGCTTGTTGGCTTGTTGGTTTGTTGGTTTGTTGGTTTGTTGGTTTGTTGGTTTGTTAGTTTGTTGGTTTGTTGGTTAGTTGGCTTG
The DNA here is from genome assembly GCA_958298945.1 of Atherix ibis. Classification (NCBI taxonomy): domain Eukaryota; kingdom Metazoa; phylum Arthropoda; class Insecta; order Diptera; family Athericidae; genus Atherix; species Atherix ibis. The sequence continues at coordinate 2,849,243 of OY282608.1, forward strand.
TTGGCTTGTTGGCTTGTTGGTTTGTTGGTTTGTTGGCTTGTTGGTTTGTTGGTTTTTTGGTTTGTTCGTTTGTTGGCTTGTTGGTTTGTCGGTTTGTTGGTTTGTTGGTTTGTTGGTTTGTTGGTTTTTTGGGTTGTTGGTTTGTTGGTTTGTTGGTTTGTTGGTTTGTTCGTTTGTTGGTTTGTTGGTTTGTTGGTTTGTTGGTTTGTTGGTTTGTTGGTTTGTTCGTTTGTTGGTTTGTTGGTTTGTTGGTTTGTTGGTTTGTTGGCTTGTTGGTTTGTTGGTTTGTTGGTTTGTTGGTTTGTTGGCTTGTTGGTTTGTTGGTTTGTTGGTTTGTTCGTTTGTTGGTTTGTTGGTTTGTTGGTTTGTTAGTTTGTTGGATTGTTGGATTGTTGGTTAGTTGGCTTGTTGGCTTGTTGGTTTGTTGGTTTGTTGGCTTGTTGGTTTGTTGGTTTTTTGGTTTGTTCGTTTGTTGGTTTGTTGGTTTGTTGGTTTGTTTGTTTGTTCGTTTATTGGTTTGTTGGTTGGTTGGCTTGTTGGTTTGTTGGTTTGTTGGCTTGTTGGTTTGTTGGTTTGTTGGGTTGTTCGTTTGTTGGCTTGTTGGTTTGTTGGCTTATTGGCTTGTTGGTTTGTTGGTTTGTTTGTTTGTTCGTTTTTTGGTTTGTTGGTTTGTTGGCTTGCTGGTTTGTTGGTTTATTGGCTTGTTGGTTTGTTGGTTTGTTGGTTTGTTGGTTTGTTGGTTTGTTGGCTTGTTGGTTTGTTGGCTTGTTGGCTTGTTTGTTTGTTGGCTTGTTGGCTTGTTGGTTTGTTGGTTTGTTGGTTTGTTGGTTTGTTGGTTTGTTGGTTTGTTAGTTTGTTGGTTTGTTGGTTAGTTGGCTTGTTGGCTTGTTGGTTTGTTGATTTGTTGGCTTGTTGGTTTGTTGGTTTTTTGGTTTGTTCGTTTGTTGGTTTGTTGGTTTGTGGGTTTGTTGGTTTGTTGGTTTGTTGGTTTGTTGGTTTGTTGGTTTGTTCGTTTATTGGTTTGTTGGTTTGTTGGTTTGTTGGTTTGTTGGTTTGTTGGTTTGTTGATTTGTTCGTTTGTTAGTTTGTTGGTTTGTTGGTTTGTTGGTTTGTTGGTTTGTTGGCTTGTTGGTTTGTTGGTTTGTTGGTTTGTTCGTTTGTTGGCATGTTGGGTTGTTGGCTTGTTGGTTTCTTGGCTAGTTGGTTTGTTGGTTTGTTCGTTTGTTGGTTTGTTGGTTTGTTCGTTTGTTGGTTTGTTGGTTTATTCGTTTGTTGGTTTGTTGGCTTGTTGGCTTGTTGGTTTGTTGGTTTGTTGGCTTGTTCGTTTGTTCGTTTGTTGGTTTGTTGGTTTGTTGGTTTGTTGGTTTGTTGGTTTGTTGGTTTGTTTGTTTGTTGGTTTGTTGGTTTGTTGGTTTGTTGGTTTGTTGGTTTGTTGGTTTGTTGGTTTGTTGGTTTGTTGGTTTGTTGGTTTGTTGGTTTGTTGGTTTGTTGGTTTGTTGGTTTGGTCGTTTGTTCGTTTGTTCGTTTGTTGGTTTGTTGGTTTGTTGGTTTGTTGGTTTGTTGGTTTGTTGGTTTGTTCGTTTGTTGGCTTGTTGGGTTGTTGGCTTGTTGGTTTCTTGGCTAGTTGCTTTGTTGGTTTCTTCGTTTGTTGGTTTGTTGGTTTGTTCGTTTGTTGGTTTGTCGGTTTGTTGGTTTATTGGCTTGTTGGTTTGTTGGTTTGTTGGTTTGTTGGTTTGTTGGTTTGTTGGTTTGTTGGTTTGTTGGTTTGTTAGTTTGTTGGTTTGTTGGTTAGTTGGCTTGTTGGCTTGTTGGTTTGTTGGTTTGTTGGCTTGTTGGTTTGTTGGTTTTTTGGTTTGTTCGTTTGTTGGTTTGTTGGTTTGTCGGTTTGTTGGTTTGCTGGTTTGTTGGTTTGTTGGTTTGTTCGTTTATTGGTTTATTGGTTTGTTGGTTTGTTGGTTTGTTGGTTTGTTGGTTTGTTCGTTTGCTTGTTTGTTGGTTTGTTGGTTTGTTTGTTGGTTGGTTTGTTCGTTTTGTGGCTTGTTGGTTTTTTGGCTTATTGGTTTGTTGGTTTGTTGGTTTGTTTGTTTGTTCGTTTGTTGGTTTGTTGGTTGGTTGGCTCGTTGGTTTGTTGGTTTGTTGGCTTGTTGGTTTGTTGGTTTGTTGGGTTGTTCGTTTGTTGGCTTGTTGGTTTGTTGGCTTGTTGGCTTGTTGGTTTGTTGGTTTGTTTGTTTGTTCGTTTGTTGGTTTGTTGGTTTGTTGGCTTGCTGGTTTGTTGGATTATTGGCTTGTTGGTTTGTTGGTTTGTTGGTTTGTTGGTTTGCTGGTATTGTTGGCTTGTTGGTTTGTTGACTTGTTGGCTTGTTGGTTTGTTGGCTTGTTGGCTTGTTGGTTTGTTGGTTTGTTGGTTTGTTGGTTTGTTGGTTTGTTGGTTTGTTGGTTTGTTAGTTTGTTGGTTTGTTGGTTAGTTGGTTTGTTGGCTTGTTTGTTTGTTGGTTTGTTGGCTTATTGGTTTGTTGGTTTTTTGGTTTGTTCGTTTGTTGGTTTGTTGGTTTGTCGGTTTGTTGGTTTGTTGGTTTGTTGGTTTGTTGGTTTGTTCGTTTATTGGTTTGTTGGTTTGTTGGTTTGTTGGTTTGTTGGTTTGTTGGTTTGTTGGTTTGTTGATTTGTTCGTTTGTTAGTTTGTTGGTTTGTTGGTTTGTTGGTTTGTTGGTTTGTTGGTTTGTTGGTTTGTTGGCTTATAGGTTTGTTGGTTTGTTGGTTTGTTCGTTTGTTGGCTTGTTGGGTTGTTGGCTTGTTGGTTTCTTGGCTAGTTGGTTTGTTGGTTTGTTCGTTTGTTGGTTTGTTGGTTTGTTCGTTTGTTGGTTTGTTGGTTTGTTCGTTTGTTGGTTTGTTGGTTTGTTGGTTTGTTTGTTTGTTCGTTTGTTGGCTTATTGGTTCGTTGGCTTGTTGGCTTGTTGGTTTGTTGGTTTGTTGGTTTGTTCGTTTGTTGGTTTCTTGGTTTGTTGGCTTGTTGGCTTGTTGGTTTGTTGGCTTGTTGGCTTGTTGGTTTGTTGGTTTGTTGGTTTGTTGGTTTGTTGGTTTGTTAGTTTGTTGGTTTGTTGGTTAGTTGGCTTGTTGGCTTGTTGGTTTGTTGGTTTGTTGGCTTGTTGATTTGTTGGTTTTTTGGTTTGTTCGTTTGTTGGCTTGTTGGTTTGTCGGTTTGTTGGTTTGTTGGTTTGTTGGTTTGTTGGTTTGTTGGTTTGTTGGTTTGTTGGTTTGTTCGTTTGTTGGTTTGTTGGTTTGTTGGTTTGTTGGTTTGTTGGTTTGTTGGTTTGTTGGTTTGTTCGTTTGTTGGTTTGTTGGTTTGTTGGCTTGTTGGTTTGTTGGTTTGTTGGTTTGTTGGTTTGTTGGCTTGTTGGTTTGTTGGTTTGTTGGTTTGTTCGTTTGTTGGTTTGTTGGTTTGTTGGTTTGTTAGTTTGTTGGTTTGTTGGTTAGTTGGCTTGTTGGCTTGTTGGTTTGTTGGTTTGTTGGCTTGTTGGTTTGTTGGTTTTTTGGTTTGTTCGTTTGTTGGTTTGTTGGTTTGTTGGTTTGTTTGTTTGTTCGTTTGTTGGTTTGTTGCTTGGTTGGCTTGTTGGTTTGTTGGTTTGTTGGCTTGTTGGTTTGTTGGTTTGTTGGGTTGTTCGTTTGTTGGCTTGTTGATTTGTTGGCTTGTTGGCTTGTTGGTTTGTTGGTTTGTTTGTTTGTTCGTTTGTTGGTTTGTTGGTTTGTTGGCTTGCTGGTTTGTTGGTTTATTGGCTTGTTGGTTTGTTGGTTTGTTGGTTTGTTGGTTTTTGGTTTGTTGGCTTGTTGGTTAGTTGGCTTGGTGGCTTGTTTGTTTGTTGGCTTGTTGGCTTGTTGGTTTGTTGGTTTGTTGGTTTGTTGGTTTGTTAGTTTGTTGGTTTGTTAGTTTGTTGGTTTGTTGGTTAGTTGGCTTGTTGGCTTGTTGGTTTGTTGGTTTGTTGGCTTGTTGGTTTGTTGGTTTTTTGGTTTGTTCGTTTGTTGGTTTGTTGGTTTGTTGGTTTGTTGGTTTGTTGGTTTGTTGGTTTGTTGGTTTGTTGATTTGTTCGTTTGTTAGTTTGTTGGTTTGTTGGTTTGTTGGTTTGTTGGTTTGTTGGTTTGTTGGCTTGTTGGTTTGTTGGTTTGTTGGTTTGTTCGTTTGTTGGCTTGTTGGGTTGTTGGCTTGTTGGTTTCTTGGCTAGTTGGTTTGTTGGTTTGTTCGTTTGTTGGTTTGTTGGTTTGTTCGTTTGTTGGTTTGTAGGTTTGTTCGTTTGTTGGTTTGTTGGCTTGTTGGCTTGTTGGTTTGTTGGTTTGTTGGCTTGTTCGTTTGTTAGTTTGGTGGTTTGTTGGTTTGTTGGTTTGTTGGTTTGTTGGTTTGTTGGTTTGTTGGTTTGTTGGTTTGTTTGTTTGTTGGTGAGTTGGTTTGTTGGTTTGTTGGTTTGTTGGTTTGTTGGTTTGTTGGTTTGTTGGTTTGTTGGTTTGTTGGTTTGTTGGTTTGTTCGTTTGTTCGTTTGTTCGTTTGTTGGTTTGTTGGTTTGTTGGTTTGTTGGTTTGTTGGTTTGTTGGTTTGTTCGTTTGTTGGTTTGTTTGTTTGTTGGTTTGCCGGCTTGTTGGTTTGTTGGTTTGTTGGTTTGTTGGTTTGTTGGCTTTTTGGTTTGGTGGTTTGTTGGTTTATTCGTTTGTTGGCTTGTTGGTTTGTTGGCTTGTTGGTTTGTTGGCTTGTTGGTTTGTTGGTGTGTTGTTTTGTTGGTTTATTGGTTTGTTTGTTTGTTGGTTTGTTGGTTTTTGGTTTGTTGGTTTGTTGGTTTTTTGGTTTGTTGGCTTGTTGGTTTGTTGGTTTGTTGGTTTGTTGGTTTGTTGGTTTGTTGGTTTGTTCGTTTGTTGGTTTGTTCGTTTGTTGGTTTGTTGTTTTGTTGGCTTGTTGGCTTGTTGGTTTGTTGGCTTGTTGGCTTGTTGGTTTGTCGGCTTGTTGGTTTGTTGGTTTGTTGGTTTGTTGGTTCGTTGGCTTGTTGGCTTGTTGGTTTGTTTGTTTGTTGGTTTGTTCGTTTGTTGGCTTCTTGGTTTGTTGGCTTGTTGGCTTGTTGGTTTGTTGGCTTGTTGGCTTGTTGGTTTGTTGGTTTGTTGGTTTGTTGGTTTGTTGGTTTGTTAGTTTGTTGGTTTGTTGGTTAGTTGGCTTGTTGGCTTGTTGGTTTGTTGGTTTGTTGGCTTGTTGGTTTGTTGGTTTTTTGGTTTGTTCGTTTGTTGGCTTGTTGGTTTGTCGGTTTGTTGGTTTGTTGGTTTGTTGGTTTGTTGGTTTGTTGGTTTGTTGGTTTGTTCGTTTGTTGGTTTGTTGGTTTGTTGGTTTGTTGGTTTGTTGGTTTGTTGGTTTGTTAGTTTGTTGGTTTGTTGGTTTGTTGGTTTGTTGGTTTGTTGGTTTGTTGGTTTGTTGGCTTATAGGTTTGTTGGTTTGTTGGTTTGTTCGTTTGTTGGCTTGTTGGGTTGTTGGCTTGTTGGTTTCTTGGCTAGTTGGTTTGTTGGTTTGTTCGTTTGTTGGTTTGTTGGTTTGTTGGTTTGTTCGTTTGTTGGTTTGTCGGTTTGTTCGTTTGTTGGTTTGTTGGTTTGTTGGTTTGTTTGTGTGTTCGTTTGTTGGCTTGTTGGTTCGTTGGCTTGTTGGCTTGTTGCTTTGTTGGTTTGTTGGTTTGTTCGTTTGTTGGCTTCTTGGTTTGTTGGCTTGTTGGCTTGTTGGTTTGTTGGCTTGTTGGCTTGTTGGTTTGTTGGTTTGTTGGTTTGTTGGTTTGTTGGTTTGTTAGTTTGTTGGTTTGTTGGTTAGTTGGCTTGTTGGCTTGTTGGCTTGTTGGTTTGTTGGTTTGTTGGCTTGTTGGTTTGTTGGTTTTTTGGTTTGTTCGTTTGTTGGCTTGTTGGTTTGTCGGTTTGTTGGTTTGTTGGTTTGTTGGTTTGTTGGTTTGTTGGTTTGTTGGTTTGTTGGTTTGTTGGTTTGTTGGTTTGTTCGTTTGTTGGTTTGTTGGTTTGTTGGTTTGTTGGTTTGTTGGTTTGTTGGTTTGTTCGTTTGTTGGTTTGTTGGTTTGTTGGTTTGTTGGTTTGTTGGCTTGTTGGTTTGTTGGTTTGTTGGTTTGTTGGTTTGTTGGCTTGTTGGTTTGTTGGTTTGTTGGTTTGTTCGTTTGTTGGTTTGTTGGTTTGTTGGTTTGTTGGTTTGTTAGTTTGTTGGATTGTTGGATTGTTGGTTAGTTGGCTTGTTGGCTTGTTGGTTTGTTGGTTTGTTGGCTTGTTGGTTTGTTGGTTTTTTGGTTTGTTCGTTTGTTGGTTTGTTGGTTTGTTGGTTTGTTTGTTTGTTCGTTTGTTGGTTTGTTGGTTGGTTGGCTTGTTGGTTTGTTGGTTTGTTGGCTTGTTGGTTTGTTGGTTTGTTGGGTTGTTCGTTTGTTGGCTTGTTGGTTTGTTGGCTTGTTGGCTTGTTGGTTTGTTGGTTTGTTTGTTTGTTCGTTTTTTGGTTTGTTGGTTTGTTGGCTTGCTGGTTTGTTGGTTTATTGGCTTGTTGGTTTGTTGGTTTGTTGGTTTGTTGGTTTGTTGGTTTGTTGGTTTGTTGGCTTGTTGGTTTGTTGGCTTGTTGGCTTGTTTGTTTGTTGGCTTGTTGGCTTGTTGGTTTGTTGGTTTGTTGGTTTGTTGGTTTGTTGGTTTGTTGGTTTGTTAGTTTGTTGGTTTGTTGGTTAGTTGGCTTGTTGGCTTGTTGGTTTGTTGGTTTGTTGGCTTGTTGGTTTGTTGGTTTTTTGGTTTGTTCGTTTGTTGGTTTGTTGGTTTGTGGGTTTGTTGGTTTGTTGGTTTGTTGGTTTGTTGGTTTGTTGGTTTGTTCGTTTATTGGTTTGTTGGTTTGTTGGTTTGTTGGTTTGTTGGTTTGTTGGTTTGTTGATTTGCTCGTTTGTTAGTTTGTTGGTTTGTTGGTTTGTTGGTTTGTTGGTTTGTTGGCTTGTTGGTTTGTTGGTTTGTTGGTTTGTTCGTTTGTTGGCATGTTGGGTTGTTGGCTTGTTGGTTTCTTGGCTAGTTGGTTTGTTGGTTTGTTCGTTTGTTGGTTTGTTGGTTTGTTCGTTTGTTGGTTTGTTGGTTTGTTCGTTTGTTGGTTTGTTGGCTTGTTGGCTTGTTGGTTTGTCGGTTTGTTGGCTTTTTCGTTTGTTCGTTTGTTGGTTTGTTGGCTTGTTGGTTTGTTGGTTTGTTGGTTTGTTGGTTTGTTGGTTTGTTTGTTTGTTGGTTTGTTGGTTTGTTGGTTTGTTGGTTTGTTGGTTTGTTGGTTTGTTGGTTTGTTGGTTTGTTGGTTTGTTGGTTTGTTGGTTTGTTGGTTTGGTCGTTTGTTCCTTTGTTCGTTTGTTGGTTTGTTGGTTTGTTGGTTTGTTGGTTTGTTGGTTTGTTGGTTTGTTCGTTTGTTGGCTTGTTGGGTTGTTGGCTTGTTGGTTTCTTGGCTAGTTGGTTTGTTGGTTTGTTCGTTTGTTGGTTTGTTGGTTTGTTCGTTTGTTGGTTTGTCGGTTTGTTGGTTTATTGGCTTGTTGGTTTGTTGGTTTGTTGGTTTGTTGGTTTGTTGGTTTGTTGGTTTGTTGGTTTGTTAGTTTGTTGGTTTGTTGGTTAGTTGGCTTGTTGGTTTGTTGGCTTGTTGGTTTGTTGGTTTGTTGGCTTGTTGGTTTGTTGGTTTTTTGGTTTGTTCGTTTGTTGGCTTGTTGGTTTGTCGGTTTGTTAGTTTGTTGGTTTGTTGGTTTGTTGGTTTGTTGGTTTGTTGGTTTGTTGGTTTGTTGGTTTGTTGGTTTGTTCGTTTGTTGGTTTGATGGTTTGTTGGTTTGTTGGTTTGTTGGTTTGTTGGTTTGTTCGTTTGTTGGTTTGTTGGTTTGTTGGTTTGTTGGTTTGTTGGCTTGTTGGTTTGTTGGTTTGTTGGTTTGTTGGTTTGTTGGCTTGTTGGTTTGTTGGTTTGTTGGTTTGTTCGTTTGTTGGTTTGTTGGTTTGTTGGTTTGTTAGTTTGTTGGATTGTTGGATTGTTGGTTAGTTGGCTTGTTGGCTTGTTGGTTTGTTGGTTTTTTGGTTTGTTCGTTTGTTGGCTTGTTGGTTTGTCGGTTTGTTGGTTTGTTGGTTTGTTGGTTTGTTGGTTTGTTGGTTTGTTGGTTAGTTGGTTTGTTGGTTTGTTGGTTTGTTGGTTTGTTCGTTTGTTGGTTTGTTGGTTTGTTGGTTTGTTGGTTTGTTGGTTTGTTGGTTTGTTCGTTTGTTGGTTTGTTGGTTTGTTGGTTTGTTGGTTTGTTGGCTTGTTGGTTTGTTGGTTTGTTGGTTTGTTGGTTTGTTGGCTTGTTGGTTTGTTGGTTTGTTGGTTTGTTCGTTTGTTGGTTTGTTGGTTTGTTGGTTTGTTAGTTTGTTGGATTGTTGGATTGTTGGTTAGTTGGCTTGTTGGCTTGTTGGCTTGTTGGTTTGTTGGTTTGTTGGCTTGTTGGTTTGTTGGTTTTTTGGTTTGTTCGTTTGTTGGTTTGTTGGTTTGTTGGTTTGTTTGTTTGTTCGTTTGTTGGTTTGTTGGTTGGTTGGCTTGTTGGTTTGTTGGTTTGTTGGCTTGTTGGTTTGTTGGTTTGTTGGGTTGTTCGTTTGTTGGCTTGTTGGTTTGTTGGCTTGTTGGCTTGTTGGTTTGTTGGTTTGTTTGTTTGTTCGTTTTTTGGTTTGTTGGTTTGCTGGCTTGCTGGTTTGTTGGTTTATTGGCTTGTTGGTTTGTTGGTTTGTTGGTTTGTTGGTTTGTTGGTTTGTTGGCTTGTTGGTTTGTTGGCTTGTTGGCTTGTTTGTTTGTTGGCTTGTTGGCTTGTTGGTTTGTTGGTTTGTTGGTTTGTTGGTTTGTTGGTTTATTGGTTTGTTAGTTTGTTGGTTTGTTGGTTAGTTGGCTTGTTGGCTTGTTGGTTTGTTGGCTTGTTGGCTTGTTGGTTTGTCGGTTTGTTGGCTTGTTCGTTTGTTCGTTTGTTGGTTTGTTGGTTTGTTGGTTTGTTGGTTTGTTGGTTTGTTGGTTTGTTTGTTTGTTGGTTTGTTGGTTTGTTGGTTTGTTGGTTTGTTAGTTTGTTGGTTTGTTGGTTTGTTGGTTTGTTGGTTTGTTGGTTTGTTGGTTTGTTGGTTTGGTCGTTTGTTCGTTTGTTCGTTTGTTGGTTTGTTGGTTTGTTGGTTTGTTGGTTTGTTGGTTTGTTGGTTTGTTCGTTTGTTGGCTTGTTGGGTTGTTGGCTTGTTGGTTTCTTGGCTAGTTGGTTTGTTGGTTTGTTCGTTTGTTGGTTTGTTGGTTTGTTCGTTTGTTGGTTTGTCGGTTTGTTGGTTTATTGGCTTGTTGGTTTGTTGGTTTGTTGGTTTGTTGGTTTGTTGGTTTGTTGGTTTGTTGGTTTGTTAGTTTGTTGGTTTGTTGGTTAGTTGGCTTGTTGGCTTGTTGGTTTGTTGGTTTGTTGGCTTGTTGGTTTGTTGGTTTTTTGGTTTGTTCGTTTGTTGGTTTGTTGGTTTGTCGGTTTGTTGGTTTGTTGGTTTGTTGGTTTGTTGGTTTGTTCGTTTATTGGTTTATTGGTTTGTTGGTTTGTTGGTTTGTTGGTTTGTTGGTTTGTTCGTTTGCTTGTTTGTTGGTTTGTTGGTTTGTTTGTTGGTTGGTTTGTTCGTTTTGTGGCTTGTTGGTTTTTTGGCTTATTGGTTTGTTGGTTTGTTGGTTTGTTTGTTTGTTCGTTTGTTGGTTTGTTGGTTGGTTGGCTTGTTGGTTTGTTGGTTTGTTGGCTTGTTGGTTTGTTGGTTTGTTGGGTTGTTCGTTTGTTGGCTTGTTGGTTTGTTGGCTTGTTGGCTTGTTGGTTTGTTGGTTTGTTTGTTTGTTCGTTTGTTGGTTTGTTGGTTTGTTGGCTTGCTGGTTTGTTGGTTTATTGGCTTGTTGGTTTGTTGGTTTGTTGGTTTGTTGGTTTGCTGGTATTGTTGGCTTGTTGGTTTGTTGGCTTGTTGGCTTGTTGGTTTGTTGGCTTGTTGGCTTGTTGGTTTGTTGGTTTGTTGGTTTGTTGGTTTGTTGGTTTGTTGGTTTGTTAGTTTGTTGGTTTGTTGGTTAGTTGCTTTGTTGGCTTGTTTGTTTGTTGGTTTGTTGGCTTATTGGTTTGTTGGTTTTTTGGTTTGTTCGTTTGTTGGTTTGTTCGTTTGTTGGTTTGTTGGTTTGTTGGTTTGTTTGTGTGTTCGTTTGTTGGCTTGTTGGTTCGTTGGCTTGTTGGCTTGTTGCTTTGTTGGTTTGTTGGTTTGTTCGTTTGTTGGCTTCTTGGTTTGTTGGCTTGTTGGCTTGTTGGTTTGTTGGCTTGTTGGCTTGTTGGTTTGTTGGTTTGTTGGTTTGTTGGTTTGTTGGTTTGTTAGTTTGTTGGTTTGTTGGTTAGTTGGCTTGTTGGCTTGTTGGCTTGTTGGTTAGTTGGTTTGTTGGCTTGTTGGTTTGTTGGTTTTTTGGTTTGTTCGTTTGTTGGCTTGTTGGTTTGTCGGTTTGTTGGTTTGTTGGTTTGTTGGTTTGTTGGTTTGTTGGTTTGTTGGTTTGTTGGTTTGTTGGTTTGTTGGTTTGTTCGTTTGTTGGTTTGTTGGTTTGTTGGTTTGTTGGTTTGTTGGTTTGTTGGTTTGTTGGTTTGTTCGTTTGTTGGTTTGTTGGTTTGTTGGTTTGTTGGTTTGTTGGCTTGTTGGTTTGTTGGTTTGTTGGTTTGTTGGTTTGTTGGCTTGTTGGTTTGTTGGTTTGTTGGTTTGTTCGTTTGTTGGTTTGTTGGTTTGTTGGTTTGTTAGTTTGTTGGATTGTTGGATTGTTGGTTAGTTGGCTTGTTGGCTTGTTGGTTTGTTGGTTTGTTGGCTTGTTGGTTTGTTGGTTTTTTGGTTTGTTCGTTTGTTGGTTTGTTGGTTTGTTGGTTTGTTTGTTTGTTCGTTTGTTGGTTTGTTGGTTGGTTGGCTTGTTGGTTTGTTGGTTTGTTGGCTTGTTGGTTTGTTGGTTTGTTGGGTTGTTCGTTTGTTGGCTTGTTGGTTTGTTGGCTTGTTGGCTTGTTGGTTTGTTGGTTTGTTTGTTTGTTCGTTTTTTGGTTTGTTGGTTTGTTGGCTTGCTGGTTTGTTGGTTTATTGGCTTGTTGGTTTGTTGGTTTGTTGGTTTGTTGGTTTGTTGGTTTGTTGGCTTGTTGGTTTGTTGGCTTGTTGGCTTGTTTCTTTGTTGGCTTGTTGGCTTGTTGGTTTGTTGGTTTGTTGGTTTGTTGGTTTGTTGGTTTGTTGGTTTGTTAGTTTGTTGGTTTGTTGGTTAGTTGGCTTGTTGGCTTGTTGGTTTGTTGGTTTGTTGGCTTGTTGGTTTGTTGGTTTTTTGGTTTGTTCGTTTGTTGGTTTGTTGGTTTGTGGGTTTGTTGGTTTGTTGGTTTGTTGGTTTGTTGGTTTGTTGGTTTGTTCGTTTATTGGTTTGTTGGTTTGTTGGTTTGTTGGTTTGTTGGTTTGTTGGTTTGGTGATTTTTTCGTTTGTTAGTTTGTTGGTTTGTTGGTTTGTTGGTTTGTTGGTTTGTTGGCTTGTTGGTTTGTTGGTTTGTTGGTTTGTTCGTTTGTTGGCATGTTGGGTTGTTGGCTTGTTGGTTTCTTGGCTAGTTGGTTTGTTGGTTTGTTCGTTTGTTGGTTTGTTGGTTTGTTCGTTTGTTGGTTTGTTCGTTTGTTGGTTTGTTGGCTTGTTGGCTTGTTGGTTTGTTGGTTTGTTGGCTTGTTCGTTTGTTCGTTTGTTGGTTTGTTGGTTTGTTGGTTTGTTGGTTTGTTGGTTTGTTGGTTTGTTTGTTTGTTGGTTTGTTGGTTTGTTGGTTTGTTGGTTTGTTGGTTTGTTGGTTTGTTGGTTTGTTGGTTTGTTGGTTTGTTGGTTTGTTGGTTTGGTCGTTTGTTCGTTTGTTCGTTTGTTGGTTTGTTGGTTTGTTGGTTTGTTGGTTTGTTGGTTTGTTGGTTTGTTCGTTTGTTGGCTTGTTGGGTTGTTGGCTTGTTGGTTTCTTGGCTAGTTGGTTTGTTGGTTTGTTCGTTTGTTGGTTTGTTGGTTTGTTCGTTTGTTGGTTTGTCGGTTTGTTGGTTTATTGGCTTGTTGGTTTGTTGGTTTGTTGGTTTGTTGGTTTGTTGGTTTGTTGGTTTGTTGGTTTGTTGGTTTGTTAGTTTGTTGGTTTGTTGGTTAGTTGGCTTGTTGGCTTGTTGGTTTGTTGGTTTGTTGGCTTGTTGGTTTGTTGGTTTTTTGGTTTGTTCGTTTGTTGGTTTGTTGGTTTGTCGGTTTGTTGGTTTGTTGGTTTGTTGGTTTGTTGGTTTGTTCGTTTATTGGTTTATTGGTTTGTTGGTTTGTTGGTTTGTTGGTTTGTTGGTTTGTTCGTTTGCTTGTTTGTTGGTTTGTTGGTTTGTTTGTTGGTTGGTTTGTTCGTTTTGTGGCTTGTTGGTTTTTTGGCTTATTGGTTTGTTGGTTTGTTGGTTTGTTTGTTTGTTCGTTTGTTGGTTTGTTGGTTGGTTGGCTTGTTGGTTTGTTGGTTTGTTGGCTTGTTGGTTTGTTGGTTTGTTGGGTTGTTCGTTTGTTGGCTTGTTGGTTTGTTGGTTTGTTCGTTTGTTGGTTTGTTGGTTTGTTGGTTTGTTTGTTTGTTCGTTTGTTGGCTTGTTGGTTCGTTGGCTTGTTGGCTTGTTGGTTTGTTGGTTTGTTGGTTTGTTCGTTTGTTGGTTTCTTGGTTTGTTGGTTTGTTGGCTTGTTGGTTTGTTGGCTTGTTGGCTTGTTGGTTTGTTGGTTTGTTGGTTTGTTGGTTTGTTGGTTTGTTAGTTTGTTGGTTTGTTGGTTAGTTGGCTTGTTGGCTTGTTGGTTTGTTGGTTTGTTGGCTTGTTGGTTTGTTGGTTTTTTGGTTTGTTCGTTTGTTGGCTTGTTGGTTTGTCGGTTTGTTGGTTTGTTGGTTTGTTGGTTTGTTGGTTTGTTGGTTTGTTGGTTTGTTCGTTTGTTGGTTTGTTGGTTTGCTGGTATTGTTGGCTTGTTGGTTTGTTGGCTTGTTGGCTTGTTGGTTTGTTGGCTTGTTGGCTTGTTGGTTTGTTGGTTTGTTGGTTTGTTGGTTTGTTGGTTTGTTGGTTTGTTAGTTTGTTGGTTTGTTGGTTAGTTGGTTTGTTGGCTTGTTTGTTTGTTGGTTTGTTGGCTTATTGGTTTGTTGGTTTTTTGGTTTGTTCGTTTGTTGGTTTGTTGGTTTGTCGGTTTGTTGGTTTGTTGGTTTGTTGGTTTGTTGGTTTGTTCGTTTATTGGTTTGTTGGTTTGTTGGTTTGTTGGTTTGTTGGTTTGTTGGTTTGTTGGTTTGTTGATTTGTTCGTTTGTTAGTTTGTTGGTTTGTTGGTTTGTTGGTTTGTTGGTTTGTTGGTTTGTTGGTTTGTTGGTTTGTTGGCTTATAGGTTTGTTGGTTTCTTGGTTTGTTCGTTTGTTGGCTTATTGGGTTGTTGGCTTGTTGGTTTCTTGGCTAGTTGGTTTGTTGGTTTGTTCGTTTGTTGGTTTGTTGGTTTGTTCGTTTGTTGGTTTGTTGGTTTGTTCGTTTGTTGGTTTGTTGGTTTGTTGGTTTGTTTGTTTGTTCGTTTGTTGGCTTGTTGGTTCGTTGGCTTGTTGGCTTGTTGGTTTGTTGGTTTGTTGGTTTGTTCGTTTGTTGGTTTCTTGGTTTGTTGGTTTGTTGGCTTGTTGGTTTGTTGGCTTGTTGGCTTGTTGGTTTGTTGGTTTGTTGGTTTGTTGGTTTGTTGGTTTGTTAGTTTGTTGGTTTGTTGGTTAGTTGGCTTGTTGGCTTGTTGGTTTGTTGGTTTGTTGGCTTGTTGGTTTGTTGGTTTTTTGGTTTGTTCGTTTGTTGGCTTGTTGGTTTGTCGGTTTGTTGGTTTGTTGGTTTGTTGGTTTGTTGGTTTGTTGGTTTGTTGGTTTGTTCGTTTGTTCGTTTGTTGGTTTGTTGGTTTGTTGGTTTGTTGGTTTGTTGGTTTGTTGGTTTGTTGGTTTGTTCGTTTGTTGGTTTGTTGGTTTGTTGGTTTGTTGGCTTGTTGGTTTGTTGGTTTGTTGGTTTGTTGGTTTGTTGGCTTGTTGGTTTGTTGGTTTGTTGGTTTGTTCGTTTGTTGGTTTGTTGGTTTGTTGGTTTGTTAGTTTGTTGGTTTGTTGGTTAGTTGGCTTGTTGGCTTGTTGGTTTGTTGGTTTGTTGGCTTGTTGGTTTGTTGGTTTTTTGGTTTGTTCGTTTGTTGGTTTGTTGGCTTGTTGGTTTGTTTGTTTGTTCGTTTGTTGGTTTGTTGCTTGGTTGGCTTGTTGGTTTGTTGGTTTGTTGGCTTGTTGGTTTGTTGGTTTGTTGGGTTGTTCGTTTGTTGGCTTGTTGATTTGTTGGCTTGTTGGCTTGTTGGTTTGTTGGTTTGTTTGTTTGTTCGTTTGTTGGTTTGTTGGTTTGTTGGCTTGCTGGTTTGTTGGTTTATTGGCTTGTTGGTTTGTTGGTTTGTTGGTTTGTTGGTTTTTGGTTTGTTGGCTTGTTGGTTAGTTGGCTTGTTGGCTTGTTTGTTTGTTGGCTTGTTGGCTTGTTGGTTTGTTGGTTTGTTGGTTTGTTGGTTTGTTGGTTTGTTGGTTTGTTAGTTTGTTGGTTTGTTGGTTAGTTGGCTTGTTGGCTTGTTGGTTTGTTGGTTTGTTGGCTTGTTGGTTTGTTGGTTTTTTGGTTTGTTCGTTTGTTGGTTTGTTGGTTTGTTGGTTTGTTGGTTTGTTGGTTTGTTGGTTTGTTGGTTTGTTGATTTGTTCGTTTGTTAGTTTGTTGGTTTGTTGGTTTGTTGGTTTGTTGGTTTGTTGGTTTGTTGGCTTGTTGGTTTGTTGGTTTGTTGGTTTGTTCGTTTGTTGGCTTGTTGGGTTGTTGGCTTGTTGGTTTCTTGGCTAGTTGGTTTGTTGGTTTGTTCGTTTGTTGGTTTGTTGGTTTGTTCGTTTGTTGGTTTGTAGGTTTGTTCGTTTGTTGGTTTGTTGGCTTGTTGGCTTGTTGGTTTGTTGGTTTGTTGGCTTGTTCGTTTGTTAGTTTGGTGGTTTGTTGGTTTGTTGGTTTGTTGGTTTGTTGGTTTGTTGGTTTGTTGGTTTGTTGGTTTGTTTGTTTGTTGGTGAGTTGGTTTGTTGGTTTGTTGGTTTGTTGGTTTGTTGGTTTGTTGGTTTGTTGGTTTGTTGGTTTGTTGGTTTGTTGGTTTGTTGGTTTGTTCGTTTGTTCGTTTGTTCGTTTGTTGGTTTGTTGGTTTGTTGGTTTGTTGGTTTGTTGGTTTGTTGGTTTGTTCGTTTGTTGGTTTGTTTGTTTGTTGGTTTGTCGGCTTGTTGGTTTGTTGGTTTGTTGGTTTGTTGGTTTGTTGGCTTTTTGGTTTGGTGGTTTGTTGGTTTATTCGTTTGTTGGCTTGTTGGTTTGTTGGCTTGTTGGTTTGTTGGCTTGTTGGTTTGTTGGTGTGTTGTTTTGTTGGTTTATTGGTTTGTTTGTTTGTTGGTTTGTTGGTTTTTGGTTTGTTGGTATGTTGGTTTTTTGGTTTGTTGGCTTGTTGGTTTGTTGGTTTGTTGGTTTGTTGGTTTGTTGGTTTGTTGGTTTGTTCGTTTGTTGGTTTGTTCGTTTGTTGGTTTGTTGTTTTGTTGGCTTGTTGGCTTGTTGGTTTGTTGGCTTGTTGGCTTGTTGGTTTGTCGGCTTGTTGGTTTGTTGGTTTGTTGGTTTGTTGGTTCGTTGGCTTGTTGGCTTGTTGGTTTGTTGGTTTGTTGGTTTGTTCGTTTGTTGGCTTCTTGGTTTGTTGGCTTGTTGGCTTGTTGGTTTGTTGGCTTGTTGGCTTGTTGGTTTGTTGGTTTGTTGGTTTGTTGGTTTGTTGGTTTGTTAGTTTGTTGGTTTGTTGGTTAGTTGGCTTGTTGGCTTGTTGGTTTGTTGGTTTGTTGGCTTGTTGGTTTGTTGGTTTTTTGGTTTGTTCGTTTGTTGGCTTGTTGGTTTGTCGGTTTGTTGGTTTGTTGGTTTGTTGGTTTGTTGGTTTGTTGGTTTGTTGGTTTGTTCGTTTGTTGGTTTGTTGGTTTGTTGGTTTGTTGGTTTGTTGGTTTGTTGGTTTGTTAGTTTGTTGGTTTGTTGGTTTGTTGGTTTGTTGGTTTGTTGGTTTGTTGGTTTGTTGGCTTATAGGTTTGTTGGTTTGTTGGTTTGTTCGTTTGTTGGCTTGTTGGGTTGTTGGCTTGTTGGTTTCTTGGCTAGTTGGTTTGTTGGTTTGTTCGTTTGTTGGTTTGTTGGTTTGTTGGTTTGTTCGTTTGTTGGTTTGTCGGTTTGTTCGTTTGTTGGTTTGTTGGTTTGTTGGTTTGTTTGTGTGTTCGTTTGTTGGCTTGTTGGTTCGTTGGCTTGTTGGCTTGTTGCTTTGTTGGTTTGTTGGTTTGTTCGTTTGTTGGCTTCTTGGTTTGTTGGCTTGTTGGCTTGTTGGTTTGTTGGCTTGTTGGCTTGTTGGTTTGTTGGTTTGTTGGTTTGTTGGTTTGTTGGTTTGTTAGTTTGTTGGTTTGTTGGTTAGTTGGCTTGTTGGCTTGTTGGCTTGTTGGTTTGTTGGTTTGTTGGCTTGTTGGTTTGTTGGTTTTTTGGTTTGTTCGTTTGTTGGCTTGTTGGTTTGTCGGTTTGTTGGTTTGTTGGTTTGTTGGTTTGTTGGTTTGTTGGTTTGTTGGTTTGTTGGTTTGTTGGTTTGTTGGTTTGTTCGTTTGTTGGTTTGTTGGTTTGTTGGTTTGTTGGTTTGTTGGTTTGTTGGTTTGTTCGTTTGTTGGTTTGTTGGTTTGTTGGTTTGTTGGTTTGTTGGCTTGTTGGTTTGTTGGTTTGTTGGTTTGTTGGTTTGTTGGCTTGTTGGTTTGTTGGTTTGTTGGTTTGTTCGTTTGTTGGTTTGTTGGTTTGTTGGTTTGTTAGTTTGTTGGATTGTTGGATTGTTGGTTAGTTGGCTTGTTGGCTTGTTGGTTTGTTGGTTTGTTGGCTTGTTGGTTTGTTGGTTTTTTGGTTTGTTCGTTTGTTGGTTTATTGGTTTGTTGGTTTGTTTGTTTGTTCGTTTGTTGGTTTGTTGGTTGGTTGGCTTGTTGGTTTGTTGGTTTGTTGGCTTGTTGGTTTGTTGGTTTGTTGGGTTGTTCGTTTGTTGGCTTGTTGGTTTGTTGGCTTGTTGGCTTGTTGGTTTGTTGGTTTGTTTGTTTGTTCGTTTTTTGGTTTGTTGGTTTGTTGGCTAGCTGGTTTGTTGGTTTATTGGCTTGTTGGTTTGTTGGTTTGTTGGTTTGTTGGTTTGTTGGTTTGTTGGCTTGTTGGTTTGTTGGCTTGTTGGCTTGTTTGTTTGTTGGCTTGTTGGCTTGTTGGTTTGTTGGTTTGTTGGTTTGTTGGTTTGTTGGTTTGTTGGTTTGTTGGTTTGTTAGTTTGTTGGTTTGTTGGTTAGTTGGCTTGTTGGCTTGTTGGTTTGTTGGTTTGTTGGCTTGTTGGTTTGTTGGTTTTTTGGTTTGTTCGTTTGTTGGTTTGTTGGTTTGTGGGTTTGTTGGTTTGTTGGTTTGTTGGTTTGTTGGTTTGTTGGTTTGTTCGTTTATTGGTTTGTTGGTTTGTTGGTTTGTTGGTTTGTTGGTTTGTTGGTTTGTTGATTTGTTCGTTTGTTAGTTTGTTGGTTTGTTGGTTTGTTGGTTTGTTGGTTTGTTGGTTTGTTGGCTTGTTGGTTTGTTGGTTTGTTGGTTTGTTCGTTTGTTGGCATGTTGGGTTGTTGGCTTGTTGGTTTCTTGGCTAGTTGGTTTGTTGGTTTGTTCGTTTGTTGGTTTGTTGGTTTGTTCGTTTGTTGGTTTGTTGGTTTGTTCGTTTGTTGGTTTGTTGGCTTGTTGGCTTGTTGGTTTGTCGGTTTGTTGGCTTGTTCGTTTGTTGGTTTGTTGGTTTGTTGGTTTGTTGGTTTGTTGGTTTGTTGGTTTGTTGGTTTGTTGGTTTGTTGGTTTGGTCGTTTGTTCGTTTGTTCGTTTGTTGGTTTGTTGGTTTGTTGGTTTGTTGGTTTGTTGGTTTGTTGGTTTGTTCGTTTGTTGGCTTGTTGGGTTGTTGGCTTGTTGGTTTCTTGGCTAGTTGGTTTGTTGGTTTGTTCGTTTGTTGGTTTGTTGGTTTGTTCGTTTGTTGGTTTGTCGGTTTGTTGGTTTATTGGCTTGTTGGTTTGTTGGTTTGTTGGTTTGTTGGTTTGTTGGTTTGTTGGTTTGTTGGTTTGTTAGTTTGTTGGTTTGTTGGTTAGTTGGCTTGTTGGCTTGTTGGTTTGTTGGTTTGTTGGCTTGTTGGTTTGTTGGTTTTTTGGTTTGTTCGTTTGTTGGTTTGTTGGTTTGTCGGTTTGTTGGTTTGTTGGTTTGTTGGTTTGTTGGTTTGTTCGTTTATTGGTTTATTGGTTTGTTGGTTTGTTGGTTTGTTGGTTTGTTGGTTTGTTCGTTTGCTTGTTTGTTGGGTTGTTGGTTTGTTTGTTGGTTGGTTTGTTCGTTTTGTGGCTTGTTGGTTTTTTGGCTTATTGGTTTGTTGGTTTGTTGGTTTGTTTGTTTGTTCGTTTGTTGGTTTGTTGGTTGGTTGGCTTGTTGGTTTGTTGGTTTGTTGGCTTGTTGGTTTGTTGGTTTGTTGGGTTGTTCGTTTGTTGGCTTGTTGGTTTGTTGGCTTGTTGGCTTGTTGGTTTGTTGGTTTGTTTGTTTGTTCGTTTGTTGGTTTGTTGGTTTGTTGGCTTGCTGGTTTGTTGGTTTATTGGCTTGTTGGTTTGTTGGTTTGTTGGTTTGTTGGTTTGCTGGTATTGTTGGCTTGTTGGTTTGTTGGCTTGTTGGCTTGTTGGTTTGTTGGCTTGTTGGCTTGTTGGTTTGTTGGTTTGTTGGTTTGTTGGTTTGTTGGTTTGTTGGTTTGTTAGTTTGTTGGTTTGTTGGTTAGTTGGTTTGTTGGCTTGTTTGTTTGTTGGTTTGTTGGCTTATTGGTTTGTTGGTTTTTTGGTTTGTTCGTTTGTTGGTTTGTTGGTTTGTCGGTTTGTTGGTTTGTTGGTTTGTTGGTTTGTTGGTTTGTTCGTTTATTGGTTTGTTGGTTTGTTGGTTTGTTGGTTTGTTGGTTTGTTGGTTTGTTGATTTGTTCGTTTGTTAGTTTGTTGGTTTGTTGGTTTGTTGGTTTGTTGGTTTGTTGGTTTGTTGGTTTGTTGGCTTATAGGTTTGTTGGTTTGTTGGTTTGTTCGTTTGTTGGCTTGTTGGGTTGTTGGCTTGTTGGTTTCTTGGCTAGTTGGTTTGTTGGTTTGTTCGTTTGTTGGTTTGTTGGTTTGTTCGTTTGTTGGTTTGTTGGTTTGTTCGTTTGTTGGTTTGTTGGTTTGTTGGTTTGTTTGTTTGTTCGTTTGTTGGCTTGTTGGTTCGTTGGCTTGTTGGCTTGTTGGTTTGTTGGTTTGTTGGTTTGTTCGTTTGTTGGTTTCTTGGTTTGTTGGCTTGTTGGCTTATTGGTTTGTTGGCTTGTTGGCTTGTTGGTTTGTTGGTTTGTTGGTTTGTTGGTTTGTTGGTTTGTTAGTTTGTTGGTTTGTTGGTTAGTTGGCTTGTTGGCTTGTTGGTTTGTTGGTTTGTTGGCTTGTTGGTTTGTTGGTTTTTTGGTTTGTTCGTTTGTTGGCTTGTTGGTTTGTCGGTTTGTTGGTTTGTTGGTTTGTTGGTTTGTTGGTTTGTTGGTTTGTTGGTTTGTTCGTTTGTTGGTTTGTTGGTTTGTTGGTTTGTTGGTTTGTTGGTTTATTGGTTTGTTCGTTTGTTGGTTTGTTGGTTTGTTGGTTTGTTGGCTTGTTGGTTTGTTGGTTTGTTGGTTTGTTGGTTTGTTGGCTTGTTGGTTTGTTGGTTTGTTGGTTTGTTCGTTTGTTGGTTTGTTGGTTTGTTGGTTTGTTAGTTTGTTGGTTTGTTGGTTAGTTGGCTTGTTGGCTTGTTGGTTTGTTGGTTTGTTGGCTTGTTGGTTTGTTGGTTTTTTGGTTTGTTCGTTTGTTGGTTTGTTGGTTTGTTGGTTTGTTTGTTTGTTCGTTTGTTGGTTTGTTGCTTGGCTGGCTTGTTGGTTTGTTGGTTTGTTGGCTTGTTGGTTTGTTGGTTTGTTGGGTTGTTCGTTTGTTGGCTTGTTGATTTGTTGGCTTGTTGGCTTGTTGGTTTGTTGGTTTGTTTGTTTGTTCGTTTGTTGGTTTGTTGGTTTGTTAACTTGCTGGTTTGTTGGTTTATTGGCTTGTTGGTTTGTTGGTTTGTTGGTTTGTTGGTTTTTGGTTTGTTGGCTTGTTAATTTGTTGGCTTGTTGGCTTGTTTGTTTGTTGGCTTGTTGGTTTGTTGGTTTGTTGGTTTGTTGGTTTGTTGGTTTGTTGGTTTGTTAGTTTGTTGGTTTGTTGGTTAGTTGGCTTGTTGGCTTGTTGGTTTGTTGGTTTGTTGGCTTGTTGGTTTGTTGGTTTTTTGGTTTGTTCGTTTGTTGGTTTGTTGGTTTGTCGGTTTGTTGGTTTGTTGGTTTGTTGGTTTGTTGGTTTGTTGGTTTGTTCGTTTATTGGTTTGTTGGTTTGTTGGTTTGTTGGTTTGTTGGTTTGTTGGTTTGTTGATTTGTTCGTTTGTTAGTTTGTTGGTTTGTTGGTTTGTTGGTTTGTTGGTTTGTTGGTTTGTTGGCTTGTTGGTTTGTTGGTTTGTTGGTTTGTTCGTTTGTTGGCTTGTTGGGTTGTTGGCTTGTTGGTTTCTTGGCTAGTTGGTTTGTTGGTTTGTTCGTTTGTTGGTTTGTTGGTTTGTTCGTTTGTTGGTTTGTAGGTTTGTTCGTTTGTTGGTTTGTTGGCTTGTTGGCTTGTTGGTTTGTTGGTTTGTTGGCTTGTTCGTTTGTTAGTTTGTTGGTTTGTTGGTTTGTTGGTTTGTTGGTTTGTTGGTTTGTTGGTTTGTTGGTTTGTTGGTTTGTTGGTGAGTTGGTTTGTTGGTTTGTTGGTTTGTTGGTTTGTTGGTTTGTTGGTTTGTTGGTTTGTTGGTTTGTTGGTTTGTTGGTTTGTTCGTTTGTTCGTTTGTTCGTTTGTTGGTTTGTTGGTTTGTTGGTTTGTTGGTTTGTTGGTTTGTTGGTTTGTTCGTTTGTTGGTTTGTTTGTTTGTTGGTTTGTCGGCTTGTTGGTTTGTTGGTTTGTTGGTTTGTTGGTTTGTTGGCTTTTTGGTTTGGTGGTTTGTTGGTTTGTTCGTTTGTTGGCTTGTTGGTTTGTTGGCTTGTTGGTTTGTTGGCTTGTTGGTTTGTTGGTGTGTTGTTTTGTTGGTTTATTGGTTTGTTTGTTTGTTGGTTTGTTGGTTTTTGGTTTGTTGGTTTGTTGGTTTTTTGGTTTGTTGGCTTGTTGGTTTGTTGGTTTGTTGGTTTGTTGGTTTGTTGGTTTGTTGGTTTGTTGGTTTGTTCGTTTGTTGGTTTGTTCGTTTGTTGGTTTGTTGTTTTGTTGGCTTGTTGGCTTGTTGGTTTGTTGGCTTGTTGGCTTGTTGGTTTGTCGGCTTGTTGGTTTGTTGGTTTGTTGGTTTGTTGGTTCGTTGGCTTGTTGGCTTGTTGGTTTGTTGGTTTGTTGGTTTGTTCGTTTGTTGGCTTCTTGGTTTGTTGGCTTGTTGGCTTGTTGGTTTGTTGGCTTGTTGGCTTGTTGGTTTGTTGGTTTGTTGGTTTGTTGGTTTGTTGGTTTGTTAGTTTGTTGGTTTGTTGGTTAGTTGGCTTGTTGGCTTGTTGGTTTGTTGGTTTGTTGGCTTGTTGGTTTGTTGGTTTTTTGGTTTGTTCGTTTGTTGGCTTGTTGGTTTGTCGGTTTGTTGGTTTGTTGGTTTGTTGGTTTGTTGGTTTGTTGGTTTGTTGGTTTGTTCGTTTGTTGGTTTGTTGGTTTGTTGGTTTGTTGGTTTGTTGGTTTGTTGGTTTGTTCGTTTGTTGGTTTGTTGGTTTGTTGGTTTGTTGGCTTGTTGGCTTGTTGGTTTGTTGGTTTATTGGTTTGTTGGTTTGTTGGCTTGTTGGTTTGTTGGTTTGTTGGTTTGTTCGTTTGTTGGTTTGTTGGTTTGTTGGTTTGTTGGTTTGTTAGTTTGTTGGTTTGTTGGTTAGTTGGCTTGTTGGATTGTTGGTTTGTTGGTTTGTTGGCTTGTTGGTTTGTTGGTTTTTTGGTTTGTTCGTTTGTTGGTTTGTTGGTTTGTTGGTTTGTTTGTTTGTTCGTTTGTTGGTTTGTTGGTTGGTTGGCTTGTTGGTTTGTTGGTTTGTTGGCTTGTTGGTTTGTTGGTTTGTTGGGTTGTTCGTTTGTTGGCTTGTTGATTTGTTGGCTTGTTGGCTTGTTGGTTTGTTGGTTTGTTTGTTTGTTCGTTTGTTGGTTTGTTGGTTTGTTGGCTTGCTGGTTTGTTGGTTTATTGGCTTGTTGGTTTGTTGGTTTGTTGGTTTGTTGGTTTGTTGGTTTGTTGGCTTGTTGGTTTGTTGGCTTGTTGGCTTGTTTGTTTGTTGGCTTGTTGGCTTGTTTGTTTGTTGGTTTGTTGGTTTGTTGGTTTGTTGGTTTGTTAGTTTGTTGGTTTGTTGGTTAGTTGGATTGTTGGCTTGTTGGTTTGTTGGTTTGTTGGCTAGTTGGTTTGTTGGTGTGTTGTTTTGTTGGTTTATTGGTTTGTTTGTTTGTTGGTTTGTTGGTTTTTGGTTTGTTGGTTTGTTGGTTTTTTGGTTTGTTGGCTTGTTGGTTTGTTGGTTTGTTGGTTTGTTGGTTTGTTGGTTTGTTGGTTTGTTGGTTTGTTGGTTTGTTGGTTTGTTGGTTTGTTGGCTTGTTGGTTTGTTGGTTTGTTGGTTTGTTCGTTTGTTGGCTTGTTGGGTTGTTGGCTTGTTGGTTTCTTGGCTAGTTGGTTTGTTGGTTTGTTCGTTTGTTGGTTTGTTGGTTTGTTCGTTTGTTGGTTTGTTGGTTTGTTCGTTTGTTGGTTTGTTGGCTTGTTGGCTTGTTGGTTTGTTGGTTTGTTGGCTTGTTCGTTTGTTAGTTTGTTGGTTTGTTGGTTTGTTGGTTTGTTGGTTTGTTGGTTTGTTGGTTTGTTGGTTTGTTTGTTTGTTGGTTTGTTGGTTTGTTGGTTTGTTGGTTTGTTGGTTTGTTGGTTTGTTGGTTTGTTGGTTTGTTGGTTTGTTGGTTTGTTCGTTTGTTCGTTTGTTCGTTTGTTGGTTTGTTGGTTTGTTGGTTTGTTGGTTTGTTGGTTTGTTGGTTTGTTCGTTTGTTGGTTTGTTTGTTTGTTGGTTTGTCGGCTTGTCGGCTTGTTGGTTTGTTGGTTTGTTGGTTTGTTGGTTTGTTGGTTTGTTGGCTTTTTGGTTTGATGGTTTGTTGGTTTATTCGTTTGTTGGCTTGTTGGTTTGTTGGCTTGTTGGTTTGTTGGCTAGTTGGTTTGTTGGTGTGTTGTTTTGTTGGTTTATTGGTTTGTTTGTTTGTTGGTTTGTTGGTTTTTGGTTTGTTGGTTTGTTGGTTTTTTGGTTTGTTGGCTTGTTGGTTTGTTGGTTTGTTGGTTTGTTGGTTTGTTGGTTTGTTGGTTTGTTGGTTTGTTGGTTTGTTCGTTTGTTGGTTTGTTCGTTTGTTGGTTTGTTGTTTTGTTGGCTTGTTGGCTTGTTGGTTTGTTGGCTTGTTGGCTTGTTGGTTTGTTGGTTTGTTAAATTGTTGGTTTGTTGGTTTGTTAGTTTGTTGGTTTGTTGGTTAGTTGGCTTGTTGGCTTGTTGGCTTGTTGGTTTTTTGGCTTGTTGGTTTGTTGGTTTTTTGGTTTGTTCGTTTGTTGGCTTGTTGGTTTGTCGGTTTGTTGGTTTGTTGGTTTGTTGGTTTGTTGGTTTGTTGGTTTGTTGGTTTGTTGGTTTGTTGGTTTGTTCGTTTGTTGGTTTGTTGGTTTGTTGGTTTGTTGGTTTGTTGGTTTGTTGGTTTGTTCGTTTGTTGGTTTGTTGGTTTGTTGGTTTGTTGGCTTGTTGGTTTGTTGGTTTGTTGGTTTGTTGGTTTGTTGGCTTGTTGGTTTGTTGGTTTGTTGGTTTGTTCGTTTGTTGGTTTGTTGGTTTGTTGGTTTGTTAGTTTGTTGGTTTGTTGGTTAGTTGGCTTGTTGGCTTGTTGGTTTGTTGGTTTGTTGGCTTGTTGGTTTGTTGGTTTTTTGGTTTGTTCGTTTGTTGGTTTGTTGGTTTGTTGGTTTGTTTGTTTGTTCGTTTGTTGGTTTGTTGGTTGGTTGGCTTGTTGGTTTGTTGGTTTGTTGGCTTGTTGGTTTGTTGGTTTGTTGGGTTGTTCGTTTGTTGGCTTGTAGGTTTGTTGGCTTGTTGGCTTGTTGGTTTGTTGGTTTGTTTGTTTGTTCGTTTGTTGGTTTGTTGGTTTGTTGGCTTGCTGGTTTGTTGGTTTATTGGCTTGTTGGTTTGTTAGTTTGTTGGTTTGTTGGTTTGTTGGTTTGTTGGCTTGTTGGTTTGTTGGCTTGTTGGCTTGTTTGTTTGTTGGCTTGTTGGTTTGTTGGTTTGTTGGTTTGTTGGTTTGTTGTTTTGTTGGTTTGTTAGTTTGTTGGTTTGTTGGTTAGTTGGCTTGTTGGCTTGTTGGTTTGTTGGTTTGTTGGCTTGTTGGTTTGTTGGTTTTTTGGTTTGTTCGTTTGTTGGTTTGTTGGTTTGTCGGTTTGTTGGTTTGTTGGTTTGTTGGTTTGTTAGTTTGTTGGTTTGTTCGTTTATTGGTTTGTTGGTTTGTTGGTTTGTTGGTTTGTTGGTTTGTTGATTTGTTCGTTTGTTAGTTTGTTGGTTTGTTGGTTTGTTGGTTTGTTGGTTGTTGGCTTGTTGGTTTGTTGGTTTGTTGGTTTGTTCGTTTGTTGGCTTGTTGGGTTGTTGGCTTGTTGGTTTCTTGGCTAGTTGGTTTGTTGGTTTGTTCGTTTGTTGGTTTGTTGGTTTGTTCGTTTGTTGGTTTGTTGGTTTGTTCGTTTGTTGGTTTGTTGGCTTGGTGGCTTGTTGGTTTGTTGGTTTGTTGACTTGTTCGTTTGTTGGTTTATTGGTTTGTTGGTTTGTTGGTTTGTTGGTTTGTTGGTTTGTTGGTTTGTTTGTTTGTTGGTTTGTTGGTTTGTTGGTTTTTTGGTTTGTTGGTTTGTTGGTTTGTTGGTTTGTTGGTTTGTTGGTTTGTTGGTTTGTTGCTTTATTCGTTTGTTCGTTTGTTGGTTTGTTCGTTTGTTGGTTTGTTGGTTTGTTGGTTTGTTGGTTTGTTGGTTTGTTGGTTTGTTGGTTTGTTTGTTTGTTGGTTTGTCGGCTTGTTGGTTTGTTGGTTTGTTGGTTTGTTGGTTTGTTGGTATGTTGGCTTTTTGGTTTGGTGGTTTGTTGGTTTGTTCGTTTGTTGCCTTGTTGGTTTATTGGCTTGTTGGTTTGTTGGCTAGTTGGTTTGTTGATGTGTTGTTTTGTTGGTTTATTGGTTTGTTTGTTTGTTGGTTTGTTGGTTTTTGGTTTGTTGGTTTGTTGGTTTTTTGGTTTGTTGGCTTGTTGGTTTGTTGGTTTGTTGGTTTGTTGGTTTGTTGGTTTGTTCGTTTGTTGGTTTGTTCGTTTGTTGGATTGTTGTTTTGTTGGTTTGTTTGTTTGTTGGTTTGTTAGTTTGTTGGTTTGTTGGTTTGTTGGTTTGTTCGTTTGTTGGTTTGTTGGTTTGTTTGTTTGTTCGTTTGTTGGCTTGTTGGTTTGTTGGCTTGTTGGCTTGTTCGTTTGTTGGTTTTTTGGTTTGTTGGTTTGTTGGTTTGTTCGTTTGTTGGTTTTTGGTTTGTTGGCTTGTTGCTTTGTTTGTTTGTTGATTTGTTGGTTTGTTCGTTTGTTGGTTTGTTCCTTTGTTGGTTTGTTGGTTTGTTGGTTTGTTGGTTTGTTGGTTTGTTGGTTTGTTCGTTTGTTGGTTTGTTGGTTTTTTGGTTTGTTTGTTTGTTCGTTTGTTGGCTTGTTGGTTTGTTGGCTTGTTGGCTTGTTGGTTTGTTGGTTTGTTGGTTTGTTGGTTTGTTGGTTTGTTGGTTTGTTGGTTTGTTGGTTGGTTCGTTTGTTGGTTTGTTGGTTTGTTGGCTTGTTGGTTTGTTTGTTTGTTCGTTTGTTGGTTTGTTGGTTTGTTGGCTTGTTGGTTTTTTGGTTTGTTCGTTTGTTGGTGTGTTGGTTTGTTGGTTTGTAGGTTTGTTGGTTTGTTGGCTTGTTGGTTTTTTGGCTTGTTGGTTTGTTGGTTTGTTGGTTTGTTGGTTTGTTGGCTTGTTGGTTTGTTGGTTTGTTGGTTTGTTGGTTTGTTGGTTTGTTGGTTTGTTGGTTTGTTGGTTTGTTGGTTTGTTGGTTTGTTGGCTTGTTGGTTTGTTGGTTTGTTGGTTTGTTGGCTTGTTGGTTTGTTGGTTTGTTGGTTTGTTCGTTTGTTGGTTTGTTGGTTTGTTGGTTTGTTAGTTTGTTGGTTTGTTGGTTAGTTGGCTTGTTGGCTTGTTGGTTTGTTGGTTTGTTGGCTTGTTGGTTTGTTGGTTTTTTGGTTTGTTCGTTTGTTGGTTTGTTGGTTTGTTGGTTTGTTTGTTTGTTCGTTTGTTGGTTTGTTGGTTGGTTGGCTTGTTGGTTTGTTGGTTTGTTGGCTTGTTGGTTTGTTGGTTTGTTGGGTTGTTCGTTTGTTGGCTTGTAGGTTTGTTGGCTTGTTGGCTTGTTGGTTTGTTGGTTTGTTTGTTTGTTCGTTTGTTGGTTTGTTGGTTTGTTGGCTTGCTGGTTTGTTGGTTTATTGGCTTGTTGGTTTGTTAGTTTGTTGGTTTGTTGGTTTGTTGGTTTGTTGGCTTGTTGGTTTGTTGGCTTGTTGGCTTGTTTGTTTGTTGGCTTGTTGGTTTGTTGGTTTGTTGGTTTGTTGGTTTGTTGTTTTGTTGGTTTGTTAGTTTGTTGGTTTGTTGGTTAGTTGGCTTGTTGGCTTGTTGGTTTGTTGGTTTGTTGGCTTGTTGGTTTGTTGGTTTTTTGGTTTGTTCGTTTGTTGGTTTGTTGGTTTGTCGGTTTGTTGGTTTGTTGGTTTGTTGGTTTGTTAGTTTGTTGGTTTGTTCGTTTATTGGTTTGTTGGTTTGTTGGTTTGTTGGTTTGTTGGTTTGTTGATTTGTTCGTTTGTTAGTTTGTTGGTTTGTTGGTTTGTTGGTTTGTTGGTTGTTGGCTTGTTGGTTTGTTGGTTTGTTGGTTTGTTCGTTTGTTGGCTTGTTGGGTTGTTGGCTTGTTGGTTTCTTGGCTAGTTGGTTTGTTGGTTTGTTCGTTTGTTGGTTTGTTGGTTTGTTCGTTTGTTGGTTTGTTGGTTTGTTCGTTTGTTGGTTTGTTGGCTTGGTGGCTTGTTGGTTTGTTGGTTTGTTGACTTGTTCGTTTGTTGGTTTATTGGTTTGTTGGTTTGTTGGTTTGTTGGTTTGTTGGTTTGTTGGTTTGTTTGTTTGTTGGTTTGTTGGTTTGTTGGTTTTTTGGTTTGTTGGTTTGTTGGTTTGTTGGTTTGTTGGTTTGTTGGTTTGTTGGTTTGTTGCTTTATTCGTTTGTTCGTTTGTTGGTTTGTTCGTTTGTTGGTTTGTTGGTTTGTTGGTTTGTTGGTTTGTTGGTTTGTTGGTTTGTTGGTTTGTTTGTTTGTTGGTTTGTCGGCTTGTTGGTTTGTTGGTTTGTTGGTTTGTTGGTTTGTTGGTATGTTGGCTTTTTGGTTTGGTGGTTTGTTGGTTTGTTCGTTTGTTGCCTTGTTGGTTTATTGGCTTGTTGGTTTGTTGGCTAGTTGGTTTGTTGATGTGTTGTTTTGTTGGTTTATTGGTTTGTTTGTTTGTTGGTTTGTTGGTTTTTGGTTTGTTGGTTTGTTGGTTTTTTGGTTTGTTGGCTTGTTGGTTTGTTGGTTTGTTGGTTTGTTGGTTTGTTGGTTTGTTCGTTTGTTGGTTTGTTCGTTTGTTGGATTGTTGTTTTGTTGGTTTGTTTGTTTGTTGGTTTGTTAGTTTGTTGGTTTGTTGGTTTGTTGGTTTGTTCGTTTGTTGGTTTGTTGGTTTGTTTGTTTGTTCGTTTGTTGGCTTGTTGGTTTGTTGGCTTGTTGGCTTGTTCGTTTGTTGGTTTTTTGGTTTGTTGGTTTGTTGGTTTGTTCGTTTGTTGGTTTTTGGTTTGTTGGCTTGTTGCTTTGTTTGTTTGTTGATTTGTTGGTTTGTTCGTTTGTTGGTTTGTTCCTTTGTTGGTTTGTTGGTTTGTTGGTTTGTTGGTTTGTTGGTTTGTTGGTTTGTTCGTTTGTTGGTTTGTTGGTTTTTTGGTTTGTTTGTTTGTTCGTTTGTTGGCTTGTTGGTTTGTTGGCTTGTTGGCTTGTTGGTTTGTTGGTTTGTTGGTTTGTTGGTTTGTTGGTTTGTTGGTTTGTTGGTTTGTTGGTTGGTTCGTTTGTTGGTTTGTTGGTTTGTTGGCTTGTTGGTTTGTTTGTTTGTTCGTTTGTTGGTTTGTTGGTTTGTTGGCTTGTTGGTTTTTTGTTTGTTCGTTTGTTGGTGTGTTGGTTTGTTGGTTTGTAGGTTTGTTGGTTTGTTGGCTTGTTGGTTTTTTGGCTTGTTGGTTTGTTGGTTTGTTGGTTTGTTGGTTTGTTGGCTTGTTGGTTTGTTGGTTTGTTGGTTTGTTGGTTTGTTGGTTTGTTGGTTTGTTGGTTTGTTGGTTTGTTGGTTTGTTGGTTTGTTGGCTTGTTGGTTTGTTGGTTTGTTGGCTTGTTGGTTTGTTGGTTTGTTGGGTTGTTCGTTTGTTGGCTTGTTGGCTTGTTGGTTTGTTGGCTTGTTGGCTTGTTGGTTTGTTGGTTTGATGGTTTGTTGGTTTGTTGGTTTGTTGGTTTGTTAGTTTGTTGGTTTGTTGGTTTGTTGGTTAGTTGGCTTGTTGGCTTGTTGGTTTGTTAGTTTGTTGGCTTGTTGGTTTGTTGGTTTTTTGGTTTGTTCGTTTGTTGGTTTGTTGGTTTGTCGGTTTGTTGGTTTGTTGGTTTGTTGGTTTGTTGGTTTGTTCGTTTATTGGTTTGTTGGTTTGTTGGTTTGTTGGTTTGTTCGTTTGCTTGTTTGTTGGTTTGTTGGTTTGTTTGTTTGTTGGTTTGTTCGTTTTGTGGCTTGTTGGTTTGTTAGCTTATTGGTTTGTTGGTTTGTTGGTTTGTTTGTTTGTTCGTTTGTTGGTTTGTTGGTTGGTTGGCTTGTTGGTTTGTTGGTTTGTTGGCTTGTTGGTTTGTTGGTTTGTTGGGTTGTTCGTTTGTTGGCTTGTTGGTTTGTTGGCTTGTTGGCTTGTTGGTTTGTTGGTTTGTTTGTTTGTTCGTTTGTTGGTTTGTTGGTTTGTTGGCTTGCTGGTTTGTTGGTTTATTGGCTTGTTGGTTTGTTGGTTTGTTGGTTTGTTGGTTTGTTGGTTTGTTGGCTTGTTGGTTTATTGGCTTGTTGGCTTGTTTGTTTGTTGGCTTGTTGGCTTGTTGGCTTGTTGGTTTGTTGGTTTGTTGGTTTGTTGGTTTGTTGGTTTGTTGGTTTGTTAGTTTGTTGGTTTGTTGGTTAGTTGGCTTGTTGGCTTGTTGGTTTGTTGGTTTGTTGGCTTGTTGGTTTGTTGGTTTTTTGGTTTGTTCGTTTGTTGGTTTGTTGGTTTGTCGGTTTGTTGGTTTGTTGGTTTGTTGGTTTGTTCGTTTGTTCGTTTATTGGTTTGTTAATTTGTTGGTTTGTTGGTTTGTTGGTTTGTTGGTTTGTTGATTTGTTCGTTTGTTAGTTTGTTGGTTTGTTGGTTTGTTGGTTTGTTGGTTTGTTGGTTTGTTGGTTTGTTGGCTTGTTGGTTTGTTGGTTTGTTGGTTTGTTCGTTTGTTGGCTTGTTGGTTTGTTGGTTTGTTGGTTTGTTGGTTTGTTGGTTTGTTGGTTTGTTTGTTTGTTGGTTTGTTGGTTTGTTGGTTTTTTGGTTTGTTGGTTTGTTGGTTTGTTGGTTTGTTGGTTTGTTGGTTTGTTGGTTTGTTGGTTTGTTGGTTTGTTCGTTTGTTCGTTTGTTGGTTTGTTGGTTTGTTGGTTTGTTGGTTTGTTGGTTTGTTGGTTTGTTGGTTTGTTGGTTTGTTGGTTTGTTGGTTTGTTTGTTTGTTGGTTTGTCGGCTTGTTGGTTTGTTGGTTTGTTGGTTTGTTGGTTTGTTGGTTTGTTGGCTTTTTGGTTTGGTGGTTTGTTGGTTTGTTCGTTTGTTGGCTTGTTGGTTTATTGGCTTGTTGGTTTGTTGGCTAGTTGGTTTGTTGATGTGTTGTTTTGTTGGTTTATTGGTTTGTTTGTTTGTTGGTTTGTTGGTTTTTGGTTTGTTGGTTTGTTGGTTTTTTGGTTTGTTGGCTTGTTGGTTTGTTGGTTTGTTGGTTTGTTGGTTTGTTGGTTTGTTCGTTTGTTGGTTTGTTCGTTTGTTGGATTGTTGTTTTGTTGGTTTGTTTGTTCGTTGGTTTGTTAGTTTGTTGGTTTGTTGGTTTGTTGGTTTGTTCGTTTGTTGGTTTGTTGGTTGGTTTGTTTGTTCGTTTGTTGGCTTGTTGGTTTGTTGGCTTGTTGGCTTGTTCGTTTGTTGGTTTTTTGGTTTGTTGGTTTGTTGGTTTGTTCGTTTGTTGGTTTTTGGTTTGTTGGCTTGTTGCTTTGTTTGTTTGTTGATTTGTTGGTTTGTTCGTTTGTTGGTTTGTTCCTTTGTTGGTTTGTTGGTTTGTTGGTTTGTTGGTTTGTTGGTTTGTTGGTTTGTTCGTTTGTTGGTTTGTTGGTTTTTTGGTTTGTTTGTTTGTTCGTTTGTTGGCTTGTTGGTTTGGTGGCTTGTTGGCTTGTTGGTTTGTTGGTTTGTTGGTTTGTTGGTTTGTTGGTTTGTTGGTTTGTTGGTTTGTTGGTTGGTTCGTTTGTTGGTTTGTTGGTTTGTTGGCTTGTTGGTTTGTTTGTT
Organism: Atherix ibis; assembly: GCA_958298945.1. Lineage (NCBI taxonomy): Eukaryota > Metazoa > Arthropoda > Insecta > Diptera > Athericidae > Atherix > Atherix ibis. The sequence goes on from OY282608.1 coordinate 2,879,964, forward strand.
TGTTCGTTTGTTGGTTTGTTGGTTTGTTGGCTTGTTGGTTTTTAGGTTTGTTGGTTTGTTGGTGTGTTGGTTTGTTGGTTTGTAGGTTTGTTGGTTTGTTGGCTTGTTGGTTTTTTGGCTTGTTGGTTTGTTGGTTTGTTGGTTTGTTGGTTTGTTGGTTTGTTGGCTTGTTGGTTTGTTGGTTTGTTGGTTTGTTGGTTTGTTGGTTTGTTGGTTTGTTGGTTTGTTGGTTTGTTGGTTTGTTGGCTTGTTGGTTTGTTGGTTTGTTGGCTTGTTGGTTTGTTGGTTTGTTGGGTTGTTCGTTTGTTGGCTTGTTGGCTTGTTGGTTTGTTGGCTTGTTGGCTTGTTGGTTTGTTGGTTTGATGGTTTGTTGGTTTGTTGGTTTGTTGGTTTGTTGGTTAGTTGGCTTGTTGGCTTGTTGGTTTGTTAGTTTGTTGGCTTGATGGTTTGTTGGTTTTTTGGTTTGTTCGTTTGTTGGTTTGTTGGTTTGTCGGTTTGTTGGTTTGTTGGTTTGTTGGTTTGTTGGTTTGTTCGTTTATTGGTTTGTTGGTTTTTTGGTTTGTTGGTTTGTTGGTTTGTTCGTTTGCTTGTTTGTTGGTTTGTTGGTTTGTTTGTTTGTTGGTTTGTTCGTTTTGTGGCTTGTTGGTTTGTTAGCTTATTGGTTTGTTGGTTTGTTGGTTTGTTTGTTTGTTCGTTTGTTGGTTTGTTGGTTGGTTGGCTTGTTGGTTTGTTGGTTTGTTGGCTTGTTGGTTTGTTGGTTTGTTGGGTTGTTCGTTTGTTGGCTTGTTGGTTTGTTGGCTTGTTGGCTTGTTGGTTTGTTGGTTTGTTTGTTTGTTCGTTTGTTGGTTTGTTGGTTTGTTGGCTTGCTGGTTTGTTGGTTTATTGGCTTGTTGGTTTGTTGGTTTGTTGGTTTGTTGGTTTGTTGGTTTGTTGGTTTGTTGGCTTGTTGGTTTGTTGGCTTGTTGGCTTGTTTGTTTGTTGGCTTGTTGGCTTGTTGGTTTGTTGGTTTGTTGGTTTGTTGGTTTGTTGGTTTGTTAGTTTGTTGGTTTGTTGGTTTGTTGGTTAGTTGGCTTGTTGGCTTGTTGGTTTGTTGGTTTGTTGGCTTGTTGGTTTGTTGGTTTTTTGGTTTGTTCGTTTGTTGGTTTGTTGGTTTGTCGGTTTGTTGGTTTGTTGGTTTGTTGGTTTGTTGGTTTGTTCGTTTATTGGTTTGTTAATTTGTTGGTTTGTTGGTTTGTTGGTTTGTTGGTTTGTTGATTTGTTCGTTTGTTAGTTTGTTGGTTTGTTGGTTTGTTGGTTTGTTGGTTTGTTGGTTTGTTGGTTTGTTGGCTTGTTGGTTTGTTGGTTTGTTGGTTTGTTCGTTTGTTGGCTTGTTGGGTTGTTGGCTTGTTGGTTTCTTGGCTAGTTGGTTTGTTGGTTTGTTCGTTTGTTGGCTTGTTGGTTTGTTCGTTTGTTGGTTTGTTGGTTTGTTCGTTTGTTGCTTTGTTGGCTTGTTGGCTTGTTGGTTTGTTGGTTTGTTGGTTTGTTGGTTTGTTCGTTTGTTGGTTTGTTGGTTTGTTGGTTTGTTGGTTTGTTGGTTTGTTGGTTTGTTGGTTTGTTAGTTTGTTGGTTTGTTGGTTTGTTGGTTTGTTGGTTTGTTCGTTTGTTCGTTTGTTCGTTTGTTGGTTTGTTGGTTTGTTGGTTTGTTGGCTTTTTGGTTTGGTGGTTTGTTGGTTTGTTCGTTTGTTGGCTTGTTGGTTTGTTGGCTTGTTGGTTTGTTGGCTAGTTGGTTTGTTGGTGTGTTGTTTTGTTGGTTTATTGGTTTGTTTGTTTGTTGGTTTGTTGGTTTTTGGTTTGTTGGTTTGTTGGTTTTTTGGTTTGTTGGCTTGTTGGTTTGTTGGTTTGTTGGTTTGTTGGTTTGTTGGTTTGTTCGTTTGTTGGTTTGTTCGTTTGTTGGTTTGTTGTTTTGTTGGTTTGTTTGTTTGTTGGTTTGTTAGTTTGTTGGTTTGTTGGTTTGTTCGTTTGTTGGTTTGTTGGTTTGTTTGTTTGTTCGTTTGTTGGCTTGTTGGTTTGTTGGCTTGTTGGCTTGTTCGTTTGTTGGTTTTTTGGTTTGTTGGTTTGTTGGTTTGTTCGTTTGTTGGTTTTTGGTTTGTTGGCTTGTTGCTTTGTTTGTTTGTTGATTTGTTGGTTTGTTCGTTTGTTGGTTTGTTCGTTTGTTGGCTTGTTGGTTTGTTGGTTTGTTGGCTTGTTGGTTTGTTGGTTTGTTGGTTTGTTGGTTTGTTGGTTTGTTGGTTTGTTGGTTTGTTGGTTTGTTGGTTTGTTGATTTGTTCGTTTGTTGGTTTGTTGGTTTGTTGGTTTGTTGGTTTGTTGGTTTGTTGGTTTGTTGGTTTGTTGGCTTGTTGGTTTGCTGGTTTGTTGGTTTGTTCGTTTGTTGGTGTGTTTTTTGTTGGTTTGTTGGTTTGTTGGCATGTTGGTTTGTTGGCTTGTTGGCTTGTTGGCTTATTGGTTTGTTGGCTTATTGGTTTGTTGGCTTGTTGGCTTGTTGGTTTGTTGGTTTGTTGGTTTGTTCGTTTGTTGGTTTGTTCGTTTGTTGGTTTGTTTGTTTGTTGGTTTGTTGTTTTGTTCGTTTTTTGGTTTGTTGGTTTGTTGGTTAGTTGGTTTGTTGGCTTATTGGTTTGTTGGCTTGTTGGCTTGTTGGTTTGTTGGTTTGTTGGTTTGTTCGTTTGTTGGTTTGTTCGTTTGTTGGTTTGTTCGTTTGTTGGTTTGTTTGTTTGTTGGTTTGTTGGTTTGTTGGTTTGTTGGTTTGTTGTCTTGTTGGCTTATTTGTTTGTTCGTTTGTTGGCTTGTTGGTTTGTTGGCTTGTTGGCTTGTTGGCTTGTTGGTTTGTTGGTTTGTTGGCTTGTCGGTTTGTTGGTTTGTTGGTTTATTAGTTTGTTGGTTTATTCGTTTATTGGTTTGTTGGCTTGTTGGTTTGTTGGTTTGTTGGTTTGTTGGTTTGTTGGCTTGTTGGTTTGTTGGTTTGTTGGTTTGTTGGTTTCTTGGTTTGTTGGTTTGTTGGTTTCTTGGTTTGTTGGTTTGTTGGCTTGTTGGTTATTTGGTTTGTTGGTTTCTTGGTTTGTTGGTTTGTTGGTTTGTTCGTTTGTTGGTTTGTTGGTTTGTTGGTTTGTTTGTTTGTTGGTTTGTTCATTTGTTTGCTTGTTGGTTTGTTGGCTTATTGGTTTATTGGTTTGTTGGTTTGTTGGTTTGTTTGTTTGTTCGTTTGTTGGTTTGTTGGTTGGTTGGCTTGTTGGTTTGTTGGTTTGTTGGCTTGTTGGTTTGTTGGTTTGTAGGTTTGTTTGGTCGTTGGCTTGTTGGTTTGTTGGCTTGTTGGTTTGTTGGCTTGTTGGCTTGTTGGTTTGTTGGTTTGTTGGCTTGTTGGTTTGTTGGTTTGTTGGTTTGTTCGTTTGTTGGTTTGTTGGTTTGTTGGTTTGTTGGCTTGTTGGTTTGTTGGTTTGTTGGCTTGTTGGTTTGTTCGTTTGTTTATTTGTTTGTTTGTTGGTTTGTTTGTTTGTTCGTTTGTTGGTTTGCTGGTTTGTTGGCTTGTTGGTTTGTTGGTTTGTTGGCTTGTTGGTTTGTTGGTTTGTTGGTTTGTTGTTTGTTGGTTTGTTCGATTGTTGGCTTGTTGGTTTGTTGGCTTGTTGGCTTGTTGGTTTGTTGGCTTATTGGCTTATTGGATTGTTGGTTTGTTTGTTTGTTGTTTGTTGGTTTGTTGGTTAGTTGGCTTGTTGGCTTGTTGGCTTGTTGGTTTGTTGGTTTGTTGGCTTGTTGGCTTGTTGGTTTGTTGGTTTGTTGGTTTGTTGGTTTGTTCGTTTGTTGGCTTCTTGGTTTGTTGGCTTGTTGGCTTGTTGGCAAGTTGGTTTCTTGGTTTGTTGGTTTGTTGGTTTGTTGGTTTGTTGGTTTGTTGGTTTGTTGATTTGTTGGTTTGTTTGTATGTTTGTATGTTCGTTTGTTGGTTTGTTGGTTTGTTGGTTTGTTGGTTTGTTGGTTTGTTGGTTTGTTCGTTTGTTGGTTTGTTGGTTTGTTGGTTTGTTCGTTTGTTAGTTAGTTGGTCTATTGGTTTGTTGGTTTGTTGGTTTGTTGGTTTGTTGGCTTGTTGGTTTGTTGGTTTGTTGGTTTATTTGTTTGTTGGTTTGTTGGTTTGTTGGCTTGTTGGTTTGTGGGTTTGTTGATTTGTTGGTTTGTTGGTCTGTTGGTTTGTTGGTTTGTTGGTTTGTTGGTTTGTTGGTTTGTTGGTTTGTTGGTTTGTTGGCTTGTTGGCTTGTTGGCTTGTTGGTTTGTTGGCTTGTTGGCTTGTTGGTTATTTGGTTTGTTGGTTTATTGGTTTGTTGGTTTGTTGGTTTGTTCCTTTGTTGGTTTGTTGGTTTGTTGGTTTGTTTGTTTGTTGGTTTGTTCGTTAGTTTGCTTGTTGGTTTGTTGGCTTATCGGTTTGTTGGTTTGTTGGTTTGTTTGTTTGTTCGTTTGTTGGTTTGTTGGGTAGTTGGCTTGTTGGTTTGTTGGTTTGTTGGCTTGTTGGTTTGTTGGTTTGTAGGTTTGTTCGTTTGTTGGCTTGTTGGTTTGTTGGCTTGTTGGTTTGTTGGTTTGTTGGCTTGTTGGCTTGTTGGCTTGTTGGTTTGTTGGTTTGTTGGCTTGTTGGTTTGTTGGTTTATTGGTTTGTTCGTTTGTTGGTTTGTTGGTTTGTTGGTTTGTTGGTTTGTTGGTTTGTTGGTTTGTTGGTTTGTTGGTTTGTTGGTTTGTTGGTTTGTTGGTTTGTTGGTTTGTTGGTTTGTTGGTTTGTTGGCTTGTTGGCTTGTTGGTTTGTTTGTTTGTTTGTTTGTTTGTTTGTTTGTTGGTTTGTTTGTTTGTTCGTTTGCTGGTTGGTTGGCCTGTTGGTTTGTTGGTTTGTTGGTTTATTGGTTTGTTGGTTTATTCGTTTGTTGGCTTGTTGGCTTGTTGGTTTGTTGGTTTGTTGGTTTGTTGGTTTGTTGGCTTGTTGGTTTGTTGGTTTGTTGGTTTGTTGGTTTGTTGGTTTCTTGGTTTGTTGGTTTGTTGGTTTGTTGGTTTGTTGGTTTGTTGGCTTGTTGGTTATTTGGTTTGTTGGTTTTTTGGTTTGTTGGTTTGTTGGTTTGTTCGTTTGTTGCTTTGTTGGTTTGTTGGTTTGTTTGTTTGTTGGTTTGTTCGTTTGTTTGCTTGTTGGTTTGTTGGCTTATTGGTTTGTTGGTTTGTTGGTTTGTTGGTTTGTTGGCTTGTTGGTTTGTTGGTTTGTTGGTTTGTTCGTTTGTTAGTTAGTTGGTTTATTGATTTGTTGGTTTGTTGGTTTGTTGGCTTGTTGGTTTGTTGGTTTGTTGGTTTGTTGGTTTGTTGGTTTATTTGTTTGTTGGTTTGTTGATTTGTTTGGCTTGTTGGTTTGTTGGTTTGTTGATTTGTTGGTTTGCTGGTTTGTTGGTTTGTTGGTTTGTTGGTTTGTTGGTTTGTTGTTTTGTTGGTTTGTTCCTTTGTTGGTTTGTTGGTTTGTTGGTTTGTTTGTTTGTTGGTTTGTTCGTTAGTTTGCTTGTTGGTTTGTTGGCTTATTGGTTTGTTGGTTTGTTGGTTTGTTTGTTTGTTCGTTTGTTGGTTTGTTGGGTGGTTGGCTTGTTGGTTTGTTGGTTTGTTGGCTTGTTGGTTTGTTGGTTTGTAGGTTTGTTCGTTTGTTGGCTTGTTGGTTTGTTGGCTTGTTGGTTTGTTGGTTTGTTGGCTTGTTGGCTTGTTGGCTTGTTGGTTTGTTGGTTTATTGGTTTGTTCGTTTGTTGGTTTGTTGGTTTGTTGGTTTGTTGGTTTGTTGGTTTGTTGGTTTGTTGGTTTGTTGGTTTGTTGGTTTGTTGGTTTGTTGGTTTGTTGGCTTGTTGGCTTGTTGGTTTGTTGGTTTGTTTGTTTGTTTGTTTGTTGGTTTGTTTGTTTGTTCGTTTGTTGGTTTGCTGGTTGGTTTGTTGGTTTGTTGGTTTATTGGTTTGTTGGTTTATTCGTTTGTTGGCTTGTTGGCTTGTTGGTTTGTTGGTTTGTTGGTTTGTTGGCTTGTTGGTTTGTTGGTTTGTTGGTTTGTTGGTTTGTTGGTTTCTTGGTTTGTTGGTTTGTTGGTTTGTTGGTTTGTTGGTTTGTTGGCTTGTTGGTTATTTGGTTTGTTGGTTTCTTGGTTTGTTGGTTTGTTGGTTTGTTCGTTTGTTGCTTTGTTGGTTTGTTGGTTTGTTTGTTTGTAGGTTTGTTCGTTTGTTTGCTTGTTGGTTTGTTGGTTTGTTCGTTTGTTAGTTAGTTGGTTTATTGGTTTGTTGGTTTGTTGGTTTGTTGGCTTGTTGGTTTGTTGGTTTGTTGGTTTGTTGGTTTATTTGTTTGTTGGTTTGTTGGTTTGTTGGTTTGTTGGTTTGTTGGCTTGTTGGTTTGTTGGTTTGTTGGTTTGTTCGTTTGTTAGTTAGTTGGTTTATTGGTTTGTTGGTTTGTTGGTTTGTTGGCTTGTTGGTTTGTTGGTTTGTTGGTTTGTTGGTTTATTTGTTTGTTGGTTTGTTGATTTGTTTGGCTTGTTGGTTTGTTGGTTTGTTGATTTGTTGGTTTGCTGGTTTGTTAATTTGTTGGTTTGTTGGTTTGTTGGTTTGTTGTTTTGTTGGTTAGTTGGTTTGTTGGTTTGTTGGTTTGTTGGCTTGTTGGCTTGTTGGTTTATTTGTTTGTTGGGTAGTTGGTTTGTTGGTTTGTTGATTTGTTGGTTTGTTGGTTTGTTGGTTTGTTGGTTTGTTCGTTTGTTGGTTTGTTGGTTTGTTGGTTTGTTCGTTTGTTGGTTAGTTGGTTTATTGGTTTGTTGGTTTGTTGGTTTGTTGGTTTGTTGGTTTGTTGGTTTGTTGGCTTATTGGTTTATTGGTTTTTTGGTTTGCTGGTTTGTTTGTTTATTCGTTTGTTGGTTTGTTGGTTGTTTGGCTTGTTAGTTTGTTGGTTTGTTGGCTTGTTGGTTTGTTGGTTTGTAGGTTTGTTCGTTTGTTGGCTTGTTGGTTTGTTGGCTTGTTGGTTTGTTGGCTTGTTGGCTTGTTGGTTTGTTGGCTTGTTGGTTTGTTGGTTTATTGGTTTGTTCGTTTGTTGGTTTGTTGGTTTGTTGGTTTGTTGGTTTGTTGGTTTGTTGGTTTGTTGGTTTGTTGGTTTGTTGGTTTGTTGTTTTGGTAGTTTGTTGGTTTGTTGGTTTGTTCGTTTGTTGGTTTGTTGGTTTGTTGGTTTCTTGGTTTGTTGGTTTGTTGGTTTGTTGGTTTGTTGGTTTGTTGGCTTGTTGGCTTGTTGGTTTGTGGTTTGTTTGTTTGTTTGTTTGTTGGTTTGTTTGTTTGTTCGTTTGTAGGTTTGTTGGCTTGTTGGTTTGTTGGTTTGTTCGTTTGTTGGTTTGTTGGTTTGTTGGCTTGTTGGCTTGTTGGTTTATTTGTTTGTTGGTTTGTTGGTTTGTTGGTTTGTTGGTTTATTGGTTTGTTGGTTTGTTGGTTTGTTGGTTTGCTGGCTTATTGGTTACTTGGTTTGTTGGTTTGTTGGTTTGTTGGTTTGTTGGTTTGTTGATTTGTTGGCTTGTTGGCTTGTTGGTTTGTTGGCTTGTTGGCTTGTTGGTTTGTTGGCTTGTTTGCTTGTTGGATTGTTGGTTTGTTTGTTTGTTGGTTTGTTGGTTTGTTGGTTAGTTGGCTTGTTGGCTTGTTGGTTTGTTGGTTTGTTGGCTTGTTGGTTTGTTGGTTTGTTGGTTTGTTGGTTTGTTCGTTTGTTGGCTTGTTGGTTGGTTGGCTTGTTGGTTTGTTGGCTAGTTGGTTTCTTGGTTTCTTGGTTTGTTCGTTTGTTGGTTAGTTGGTTTATTGGCTTGTTGGCTTGTTGGCTTGTTAGCTTGTTGGTTTGTTGGTTTGTTGGCTTGTTGGTTTGTTGGCTTGTTGGCTTGTTGGATTGTTGTTTTGTTGGCTTGTTGGCTTGTTGGTTTGTTGGTTTGTTTGTTTGTTGGTTTGTTGGTTTGTTGGCTTGTCGGCTTGTTGGTTTATTTGTTTGTTGGTTTGTTGGTTTGTTGGTTTATTGGTTTGTTGGTTTGTTGGTTTGTTGGTTTGCTGGCTTATTGGTTACTTGGTTTGTTGGTTTGTGGTTTGTTGGTTTGTTGGTTTGTTGGTTTGTTGGCTTGTTGGCTTGTTGGTTTGTTGGTTTGTTACTTTGTTGGTTTCTTGGTGTTTTGATTTGTTCGTTTGTTGGTTTGTTGGTTTGTTGGTTTGTTGGTTTGTTGGTTTGTTGGTTTGTTGGTTTGTTAGTTTGTTGGTTTGTTGGTTTGTTGGTTTGTTGGTTTGTTGGTTTCTTAGTTTGTTGGTTTGTTGGTTTGTTGGTTTGTTGGTTTGTTGGTTTGTTGGTTTGTTGGTTTGTTGGTTTGTTGGTTTGTTGGTTTGTTGGTTTGTTGGCTTGTTGGCTTGTTGGCTTGTTGGCTTGTTGGCTAGTTGGTTTCTTGGTTTGTTGGTTTGTTGGTTTGTTGGTTTGTTGGTTTGTTGATTTGTTGGTTTGTTTGTATGTTCGTTTGTTGGTTTGTTGGTTTGTTGGTTTGTTGGTTTGTTGGTTTGTTGGTTTGTTGGTTTGTTCGTTTGTTGGTTTGTTGGTTTGTTGGTTTGTTCGTTTGTTAGTTAGTTGGTCTATTGGTTTGTTGGTTTGTTGGTTTGTTGGCTTGTTGGTTTGTTGATTTGTTGGTTTATTTGTTTGTTGGTTTGTTGGTTTGTTGGTTTGTTGGTTTGTTGGTTTGTTGGTTTGTTGGCTTGTTGGCTTGTTGGCTTGTTGGTTTGTTGGCTTGTTATCTTGTTGGTTATTTGGTTTGTTGGTTTCTTGGTTTGTTGGTTTGTTGGTTTGTTGGTTTGTTGGTTTGTTTGTTTGTTGGTTTGTTCGTTTGTTTGCTTGTTGGTTTGTTGGCTTATTGGTTTGTTGGTTTGTTGGTTTGTTGGTTTGTTTGTTTGTTCGTTTGTTGGTTTGTTGGTTGGTTGGCTTGTTGGTTTGTTGGTTTGTTGGCTTGTTGGTTTGTTGGTTTGTAGGTTTGTTCGTTTGTTGGCTTGTTGGTTTGTTGGCTTGTTGGTTTGTTGGCTTGTTGGCTTGTTGGTTTGTTGGTTTGTTGGCTTGTTGGTTTGTTGGTTTATTGGTTTGTTCGTTTGTTGGTTTGTTGGTTTGTTGGTTTGTTGGTTTGTTGGTTTGTTGGTTTGTTGGTTTGTTGGTTTGTTGGTTTGGTAGTTTGTTGGTTTGTTGGTTTGTTCGTTTGTTGGTTTGTTCGTTTGTTGGTTTGTTGGTTTGTTGGTTTCTTGGTTTGTTGGTTTGTTGGTTTGTTGGCTTGTTGGCTTGTTGGTTTGTTGGTTTGTTTGTTTGTTTGTTTGTTGGTTTGTTTGTTTGTTCGTTTGTTGGTTTGCTGGTTGGTTGGCTTGTTGGTTTGTTGGTTTGTTGGTTTATTGGTTTGTTGGTTTATTCGTTTGTTGGTTTGTTGGCTTGTTGGTTTGTTGGTTTGTTGGTTTGTTGGTTTGTTGGCTTGTTGGTTTGTTGGTTTGTTGGTTTGTTGGTTTGTTGGTTTGTTGGTTTCTTGGTTTGTTGGTTTGTTGGTTTGTTGGTTTGTTGGTTTGTTGGTTTGTTGGCTTGTTGGTTATTTGGTTTGTTGGTTTCTTGGTTTGTTGGTTTGTTGGTTTGTTCGTTTGTTGCTTTGTTGGTTTGTTGGTTTGTTTGTTTGTTGGTTTGTTCGTTTGTTTGCTTGTTGGTTTGTTGGCTTATTGGTTTGTTGGTTTGTTGGTTTGTTGGTTTGTTGGCTTGTTGGTTTGTTGGTTTGTTGGTTTGTTGGCTTGTTGGTTTGTTGGTTTATTGGTTTATTGGTTTGTTCGTTTGTTGGTTTGTTGGTTTGTTGGTTTGTTGGTTTGTTGGTTTGTTGGTTTGTTGGTTTGTTGGTTTGCTGGTTTTTGGTTTGTTAGTTTGTTGCTTTGTTGGTTTGTTCGTTTGTTGGTTTGTTCGTTTGTTGGTTTGTTGGTTTGTTGGTTTGTTGGTTTGTTGGTTTGTTGGTTTGTTGGTTTGTTAGTTTGTTGCTTTGTTGGTTTGTTCGTTTGTTGGTTTGTTCGTTTGTTGGTTTGTTGGTTTGTTGGTTTCTTGGTTTGTTGGTTTGTTGGTTTGTTGGCTTGTTGGCTTGTTGGCTTGTTGGTTTGTTCGTTTGTTTGTTGGTTTGTTTGATGGTTTGTTTGTTTATTCGTTTGTTGGTTTGCTGGTTTGTTGGCTTGTTGGTTTGTTGGTTTGTTGGCTTGTTGGTTTGTTGGTTTGTTGGTTTGTTGTTTGTTGGTTTGTGCGATTGTTGGCTTGTTGGTTTGTTGGCTTTTTGGCTTGTTGGTTTGTTGGCTTGTTGGCTTGTTGGATTGTTGGTTTGTTTGTTTGTTGGTTTGTTGGCTTGTTGGTTAGTTGGCTTGTTGGCTTGTTGGCTTGTTGGTTTGTTGGTTTGTTGGCTTGTTGGTTTGTTGGTTTGTTGGTTTGTTGGTTTGTTCGTTTGTTGGCTTGTTGGTTTGTTGGCTTGTTGGTTTGTTGGCTAGTTGGTTTCTTGGTTTGTTGGTTTGTTGGTTTGTTGGTTTGTTGGTTTGTTGATTTGTTGGTTTGTTTGTATGTTCGTTTGTTGGTTTGTTGCTTTGTTGGTTTGTTGGTTTGTTGGTTTGTTGGTTTGTTCGTTTGTTGGTTTGTTGGTTTGTTGGTTTGTTCGTTTGTTAGTTAGTTGGTTTATTGGTTTGTTGGTTTGTTGGTTTGTTGGCTTGTTGGTTTGTTGGTTTGTTGGTTTGTTGGTTTGTTGGTTTATTTGTTTGTTGGTTTGTTGATTTGTTGGCTTGTTGGTTTGTTGGTTTGTTGATTTGTTGGTTTGGTGGTTTGTTGGTTTGTTGGTTTGTTGGTTTGTTGGTTTGTTGGGTTGTTGGTTTGTTGGTTTGTTGGTTTGTTGGTTTGTTGGTTTGTTGGCTTGTTGGCTTGTTGGCTTGTTGGTTTGTTGGCTTGTTGGCTTGTTAGTTATTTGGTTTGTTGGTTTCTTGGTTTGTTGGTTTGTTGGTTTGTTCGTTTGTTGGTTTGTTGGTTTGTTGGTTTGTTGGTTTGTTGGTTTGTTTGTTTGTTTGTTTGTTCGTTTGTTTGCTTGTTGGTTGGTTGGCTTGTTGGTTTGTTGGTTTGTTGGCTTGTTGGTTTGTTGGTTTGTAGGTTTGTTCGTTTGTTGGCTTGTTGGTTTGTTGGCTTGTTGGTTTGTTGGCTTGTTGGTTTGTTGGTTTGTTGGCTTGTTGGTTTGTTGGTTTATTGGTTTGTTCGTTTGTTGGTTTGTTGGTTTGTTGCTTTGTTGGTTTGTTGGTTTGTTGGTTTGTTGGTTTGTTGGTTTGTTGGTTTGGTATTTTGTTGGTTTGTTCGTTTTTTGGTTTGTTCGTTTGTTGGTTTGTTGGTTTGTTGGTTTCTTGATTTCTTGGTTTGTTGGTTTGTTGGTTTGTTGGTTTGTTGGCTTGTTGGCTAGTTGGCTAGTTGGTTTGTTGGTTTGTTTGTTTGTTGGTTTGTTTGTTTGTTCGTTTGTTGGTTTGCTGGTTTGTTGGCTTGTTGGTTTGTTGGTTTGTTGGCTTGTTGGTTTGTTGGTTTGTTGGTTTATTGTTTGTTGGTTTGTTCGATTGTTGGCTTGTTGGTTTGTTGGCTTGTTGGCTTGTTGGTTTGTTGGCTTGTTGGCTTGTTGGATTGTTGGTTTGTTTGTTTGTTGGTTTGTTGGTTTGTTGGTTAGTTGGCTTGTTGGCTTGTTGGTTTGTTGGTTTGTTGGCTTGTTGATTTGTTGGTTTGTTGGTTTGTTGGTTTGTTCGTTTGTTGGCTTGTTGGTTTGTTGGCTTGTTGGTTTGTTGGCTAGTTGGTTTCTTGGTTTGTTGGTTTGTTGGTTTGTTGGTTTGTTGGTTTGTTGATTTGATCGTATGTTCGTTTGTTGGTTTGTTGGTTTGTTGGTTTGTTGGTTTGTTGGTTTTTTCGTTTGCTGGTTTGTTGGTTTGTTCGTTTGTTAGTTAGTTGGCTTATTGGTTTGTTGGTTTGTTGGTTTGTTGGTTGCTGGTTTGTTGGTTTGTTGGTTTGTTGGTTTGTTGGTTTGTTGGTTTATTTGTTTGTTGGTTTGTTGGTTTGTTGGCTTGTTGTTTTGTTGGTTTGTTGATTTGTTGGTTTGGTGGTTTGTTGGTTTGTTGGTTTGTTGGTTTGTTGGTTTGTTGGTTTGTTGGTTTGTTGGTTTGTTGGTTTGTTGGTTTGTTGGCTTGTTGGCTTGTTGGCTTGTTGGCTTGTTGGCTTGTTGGTTTGTTGGCTTGTTGGCTTGTTGGTTTGTTGGTTTGTTCGTTTGTTGGTTTGTTGGTTTGTTGGTTTGTTGGCTTGTTGGCTTGTTGGTTTATTTGTTTGTTGGTTTGTTGGTTTGTTGGTTTGTTGATTTGTTGGTTTGTTGGTTTGTTGGTTTGTTGGTTTGTTCGTTTGTTGGTTTGTTGATTTGTTGGTTTGTTCGTTTGTTGGTTAGTTGGTTTATTGGTTTGTTGGTTTGTTGGTTTGTTGGCTTATTGGTTTATTGGTTTGTTGGTTTGTTGGTTTGTTCGTTTGTTGGTTTGTTGGTTTCTTGGTTTATTGGTTTGTTGGTTTGTTGGTTTGTTGGCTTGTTGGCTTGTTGGTTTGTGGTTTGTTTGTTTGTTGGTTTGTTCGTTTGTTGGTTTGTCGGTTTGTTGGCTTGTTGGCTTGTTGGTTTATTTGTTTGTTGGTTTGTTGGTTTGTTGGTTTGTTGATTTGTTGGTTTGGTGGTTTGTTGGTTTATTGGTTTGTTGGTTTGTTGGTTTGTTGGCTTATTGGTTTATTGGTTTGTTGGTTTGTTGGTTTGTTCGTTTGTTGGTTTGTTGGTTTCTTGGTTTATTGGTTTGTTGGTTTGTTGGTTTGTTGGCTTGTTGGCTTGTTGGTTTGTGGTTTGTTTGTTTGTTGGTTTGTTCGTTTGTTGGTTTGTCGGTTTGTTGGCTTGTTGGCTTGTTGGTTTATTTGTTTGTTGGTTTGTTGGTTTGTTGGTTTGTTGGTTTATTGGTTTGTTGGTTTGTTGGTTTGTTGGTTTGCTGGCTTATTGGTTACTTGGTTTGTTGGTTTGTTGGTTTGTTGGTTTGTTGGTTTGTTGATTTGTTGGCTTGTTGGCTTGTTGGTTTGTTGGCTTGTTGGCTTGTTTGCTTGTTGGATTGTTGGTTTGTTTGTTTGTTGGTTTGTTGGTTTGTTGGTTAGTTGGCTAGTTGGCTTGTTGGTTTGTTGGTTTGTTGGCTTGTTGGTTTGTTGGTTTTTTGGTTTATTGTTTTGTTCGTTTGTTGGTTTGTTGGTTTGTTGGTTTGTTGGTTTGTTGGTTTTTTCGTTTGTTGGTTTGTTGGTTTGTTCGTTTGTTAGTTAGTTGGTTTATTGGTTTGTTGGTTTGTTGGTTTGTTGGTTGTTGGTTTGTTGGTTTGTTGGTTTGTTGGTTTGTTGGTTTATTTGTTTGTTGGTTTGTTGGTTTGTTGGCTAGTTGTTTTGTTGGTTTGTTGATTTGTTGGTTTGGTGGTTTGTTGGTTTGTTGGTTTGTTGGTTTGTTGGTTTGTTGGTTTGTTGGTTTGTTGGTTTGTTGGTTTGTTGGTTTGTTGGCTTGTTGGCTTGTTGGCTTGTTGGCTTGTTGGCTTGTTGGTTTGTTGGCTGGTTGGCTTGTTGGTTTGTTGGTTTGTTCGTTTGTTGGTTTGTTGGTTTGTTGGTTTGTTGGCTTGTTGGCTTGTTGGTTTATTTGTTTGTTGGTTTGTTGGTTTGTAGGTTTGTTGATTTGTTGGTTTGTTGGTTTGTTGGTTTGTTGGTTTGTTCGTTTGTTGGTTTGTTGGTTTGTTGGTTTTTTCGTTTGTTAGTTAGTTGGTTTATTGGTTTGTTGGTTTGTTGGTTTGTTGGTTTGTTGCTTTGTTGGCTTATTGGTTTATTGGTTTGTTGGTTTGTTGGTTTGTTTGTTCGTTTGTTGGTTTGTTGGTTGTTTGGCTTGCTAGTTTGTTGGCTTGTTGGTTTGTTGGTTTGTAGGTTTGTTCGTTTGTTGGCTTGTTGGTTTGTTGGCTTGTTGGTTTGTTGGCTTATTGGCTTGTTGGTTTGTTGGCTTGTTGGTTTGTTGGTTTATTGGTTTTTTCGTTTGTTGGTTTGTTGGTTTGTTGGTTTGTTGGTTTCTTGGTTTGTTGGTGTGTTGGTTTGTTGGTTTGGTAGTTTGTTGGTTTGCTGGTTTGTTCGTTTGTTGGTTTGTTGGTTTCTTGGTTTGTTGGTTTGTTGGTTTGTTGGTTTGTTGGCTTGTTGGTTTGCTGGTTTGTTCGTTTGTTGGTTTGTTGGTTACTTGGTTTGTTGGTTTGTTGGTTTGTTGGTTTGTTGATTTGTTGTCTTGTTGGCTTGTTGGTTTGTCGGCTTGTTGGCTTGTTGGTTTGTTGGCTTGTTTGCTTGTTGGATTGTTGGTTTGTTTGTTTGTTGGTTTGTTGGTTTGTTGGTTAGTTGGCTTGTTGGCTTGTTGGTTTGTTGGTTTGTTGGCTTGTTGGTTTGTTGGTTTGTTGGTTTATTGGTTTGTTCGTTTGTTGGCTTGTTGGTTGGTTGGCTTGTTGGCTTGTTGGCTAGTTGGTTTCTTGGTTTCTTGGTTTGTTCGTTTGTTGGTTAGTTGGTTTATTGGTTTGTTGGCTTGTTGGCTTGTTGGTTTGTTGGCTTGTTGGCTTGTTGGTTTGTTGGTTTGTTGGTTTGTTCGTTTGTTGGTTTGTTGGTTTGTTGGCTTGTTGGCTTGTTGGTTTATTTGTTTGTTGGTTTGTTGGTTTATTGGTTTGTTGGTTTGTTGGTTTGTTGGTTTGCTGGCTTATTGGTTACTTGGTTTGTTGGTTTGTTGGTTTGTTGGTTTGTTGGTTTGTTGGTTTGTTGGCTTGTTGGCTTGTTGGTTTGTTGGTTTGTTACCTTGTTGGTTTCTTGGTGTTTTGGTTTGTTCGTTTGTTGGTTTGTTGGTTTGTTGGTTTGTTGGTTTGTTGGTTTGTTGGTTTGTTGGTTTGTTAGTTTGTTGGTTTGTTGGTTTGTTGGTTTGTTGGTTTGTTGGTTTGTTAGTTTGTTGGTTTGTTGGTTTGTTGGTTTGTTGGTTTGTTGGTTTGTTGGTTTGTTGGTTTATTGTTTTGTTGGCTTGTTGGTTTGTTGGTTTGTTGGTTTGTTGGTTTGCTGGTTTGCTGGTTTGTTGGTTTGTTCGTTTGTTGGTTTGTTGGTTTGTTGGTTTGTTCGTTTGTTGGTTTGTTGGTTCGCTTGCTTATTAATTACTTGGTTTGTTGGTTTGTTGGTTTGTTGGCTTGTTGGTTTGTTGGTTTGTTGGCTTGTTGGTTTGTTGGTTTGTTGGCTTGTTGGCATGTTGGTTTGTTGGTTTGTTAGTTTGTTGGTTTGTTGGTTTGTTGGTTACTTGGTTTGTTGGTTTGTTGGTTTGTTGGTTTGTTGGTTTGTTGGTTTGTTGGCTTGTTTGTTTATTGGTTTGTTGGTTTGTTGGTTTTTGTTGGTTTCTTCGTTTGTTGGTTTGTTGGTTTGTTGGCTTGTTGGTTTGTTGGCTTGTTGGCTTGTTGGTTTGTTCGTTTGTTGGTCTGTTGGTTTGTTGGTTTGTAAGCTTGTTGGCTTGTTGGTTTGTTGGATTGTTGGCTTATTGGTTTGTTGGTTTGTTGGTTTGTTGGTTTGTTTGTTTGTTCGTTTGTTAGTTTGTTGGTTTGTTGGTTAGTTCGTTTGTTGGTTTGTTCGTTTGTTGGCTTGTTGGTTTGTTGGTTTGTTGGCTTGTTGATTTGTTGGTTTGTTGGTTTGTTGGCTTGTTGGTTTGTTGGTTTGTGGGCTTGTTGGTTTGTTGGTTTGTTGGTTTGTTGGTTTGTTGGCTTGTTGGTTTGTTGGTTTGTTGGATTGTTGGTTTGTTGGTTTGTTGGTTTGTTGGTTTGTTGGTTTGTTGGTTTGTTCGTTTGTTGGTTTGTTGGTTTGTTGGTTTGCTGGCTTATTGGTTACTTGGTTTGTTGGTTGGTGGTTTGTTGGTTTGTTCGTTTGTTGGTTTGTTGGTTTGTTGGTTTGTTCGTTTGTTGGTTTGTTGGTTTGCTGGCTTATTGGTTACTTGGTTTGTTGGTTTGTTGGTTTGTTGGCTTGTTGGTTTGTTGGTTTGTTGGCTTGTTGGTTTGTTGGTTTGTTGGTTTGTTGGCAAGTTGGTTTGTTGGTTTATTAGTTTGTTGGCTTGTTGGTTTGTTGGCTTGTTGGTTTGTTGGTTTTTTGGTTTGTTGGTTTGTTGGTTACTTGGTTTGTTGGTTTGTTGGTTTGTTGGTTTGTTGGCTTGTTTGTTTGTTGGTTTGTTGGTTTGTTGGTTTGTTCGTTTGTTGGTTTGTTGGATTGTTGGCTTGTTGGTTTGTTGGCTTGTTGGTTTGTTCGTTTGTTGGTTTGTTGGTTTGTTGGTTTGTAAGCTTGTTGGCTTGTTGGTCTGTTGGCTTATTGGTTTGTTGGTTTGTTGGTTTGTTCGTTTGTTGGTTTGTGGTTTCTTGGTTTGTTGGTTTGTTGGTTTGTTGGTTTGTTGGTTAGTTCGTTTGTTGGTTTGTTCGTTTGTTGGCTTTTTGGTTTGTTGGTTTGTTGGCTTGTTGATTTGTTGGTTTGTTGGTTTGTTGGTTTGTTGGTTTGTTGGCTTGTTGGTTTGTTGGTTTGTTGGTTTGTTGGTTTGTTGGTTTGTTGGTTTGTTGGTTTGTTGGTTTTTTGGTTTGTTGGTTTGTTGGCTTGTTGGCTTGTTGGTTTGTTGGTTTTTTGGTTTGTCGGTTTGTTGGTTTCTTGGTTTGTTGGTTTGTTGGTTTGTTCGTTTGTTGGTTTGTTGGTTTGTTGGTTTGCTGGCTTATTGATTACTTGGTTTGTTGGTTGGTGGTTTGTTGGTTTGTTCGTTTGTTGGTTTGTTGGTTTGTTGGTTTGTTCGTTTGTTGGTTTGTTGGTTTGCTGGCTTATTGGTTACTTGGTTTGTTGGTTTGTTGGTTTGTTGGCTTGTTAGTTTGTTGGTTTGTTGGCTTGTTGGTTTGTTGGTTTGTTGGTTTGTTGGCATGTTGGTTTGTTGGTTTGTTAGTTTGTTGGCTCGTTGGTTTGTTGGTTTGTTGGTTTATTGGCTTGTTGGTTTGTTGGTTTGTTGGTTTGTTGGTTTGTTGGCTTGTTGGCTTGTTGGTTTGTTGGTTCGTTCGTTTGTTGGTTTGTTGGTTACTTGGTTTGTTGGTTTGTTGGTTTGTTGGTTTGTTCGTTTGTTGGCTTGTTGGTTTGTTGGTTTGTTGGCTTGTTGATTTGTTGGTTTGTTGGTTTGTTGGTTTGTTGGTTTGTTGGCTTGTTGGTTTGTTGGTTTGTTGGTTTGTTGGTTTGTTGGTTTGTTGGTTTGTTGGTTTGTTGGTTTGTTGGTTTTTTGGTTTGTTGGTTTGTTGGCTTGTTGGCTTGTTGGTTTGTTGGTTTTTTATCTTGTTGGTTTGTTGGTTTTTTGGTTTGTAAGCTTGTTGGCTTGTTGGTTTGTTGGTTTGTTGGCTTATTGGTTTGTTGGTTTGTTGGTTTGTTGGTTTGTTCGTTTGTTCGTTTCTTGGTTTGTTGGTTTGTTGGTTAGTTCGTTTGTTGGTTTGTTCGTTTGTTGGCTTGTTGGTTTGTTGGCTTGTTGATTTGTTGGTTTGTTGGTTTGTTGGTTTGTTGGTTTGTTGGCTTGTTGGTTTGTTGGTTTGTTGGTTTGTTGGTTTGTTGGTTTGTTGGTTTGTTGGTTTGTTGGTTTGTTCGTTTGTTGGTTTGTTGGTTTGTTGGTTTGCTGGCTTATTGGTTACTTGGTTTGTTGGTTTGTTGGTTTGTTGGTTTGTTGGTTTGTTTGTTTGTTGGTTTGTTGGTTTGTTGGTTTGCTGGCTTATTGGTTACTTGGTTTGTTGGTTGGTGGATTGTTGGTTTGTTCGTTTGTTGGTTTGTTGGTTTGTTGGCTTGTTCGTTTGTTGGTTTGTTGGTCTGCTGGCTTATTGGTTACTTAGTTTGTTGGTTTGTTGGTTTGTTGGCTTGTTGGTTTGTTGGTTTGTTGCCTTGTTGGTTTGTTGGTTTGTTGGTTTGTTGGCATGTTGGTTTGTTGGTTTGTTAGTTTGTTGGCTTGTTGGTTTGTTGGTTTGTTGGTTTATTGGCTTGTTGGTTTGTTGGTTTGTTGGTTTGTTGGCTTGTTGGCTTGTTGGTTTGTTGGTTTGTTGGTTTGTTGGTTTTTTGGTTACTTGGTTTGTTGGTTTGTTGGTTTGTTGGTTTGTTGGTTTGTTGGTTTGTTGGTTTGTTGGTTTGTTGGTTTGTTGGCTTGTTTGTTTGTTGGTTTGTTGGTTTGTTGGTTTGTTGGTTTGTTGGTTTGTTGGTTTGTTGGTTTGTTGGTTTGTTCGTTTGTTGGTTTGTTGGTTTGTTGGTTTGTTGGCTTGTTGGTTTGTTGGCTTGTTGGTTTGTTGGCTTGTTGGCTTGTTGGTTTGTTCGTTTGTTGGTTTGTTGGTTTTTTGGTTTGTAAGCTTGTTGGCTTGTTGGTTTGTTGGTTTGTTGGCTTATTGGTTTGTTGGTTTGTTGGTTTGTTCGTTTGTTGGTTTGTTGGTTTGTTGGTTTGTTGGTTTGTTGGTTTGTTGGTTAGTTCGTTTGTTGGTTTGTTCGTTTCTTGGTTTGTTCGTTTGTTGGCTTGTTGGTTTGTTGGTTTGTTGGCTTGTTGATTTGTTGGTTTGTTGGTTTGTTGGTTTGTTGGTTTGTTGGTTTGTTGGCTTGTTGGTTTGTTGGTTTGTTGGTTTGTTGGTTTGTTGGTTTGTTGGTTTGTTGGTTTGTTGGCTTGTTGGCTTGTGGTTTGTTGGTTTGTTATCTTGTTGGTTTATTGGTTTTTTGGTTTGTTCGTTTGTTGGTTTGTTGGTTTGTCGGTTTGTTGGTTTGTTGGGATGTTTGTTTGTTAGTTTGTTGGTTTGTTGGTTTGTTGGTTTGTTGGTTTGTTAGTTTGTTGGTTTGTTGGTTTGTTGGTTTGTTGGTTTGTTCGTTTGTTGGTTGGTTGGTTTGTTGGTTTGTTGGTTTGTTGGTTTCTTGGTTTGTTGGTTTGTTGGTTTGCTGGTTTGTTGGTATATTTGGTTGTTGGTTTGTTGGTTTATTGGTTTGTTAGCTTATTGGTTTATTGGGTTGCTGGCTTATTGGTTACTTGGTTTGTTGGTCTGTTGGTTTGTTGGTTTGTTGGTTTGTTCGTTTGGTGGTTTGTTGGTTTTTTGGTTTGTTGGCTTGTTGGCTTGTTGGCTTGTTGGTTTGTTGGTTTGTTGGTTTGTTGAGTTGTTGGTTTGTTGGTTTGTTGGTTTGTTGGTTTGTTAGTTTGTTGGTTTGTTGGTTTGTTGGCTTGTTAGTTTGTTGGTTTGTTGGTTTGTTGGTTTGTTGGTTTGTTCGTTTGTTGGTTTGTTGGTTTGTTGGTTTGTTGGTTTGTTGGTTTGTTGGTTTGTTGGTTTGTTGGTTTGTTGGTTTGTTGGTTTATTTGTTTGTTGGTTTGTTGGTTTCTTGGTTTATTGGTTTGTTGGTTTGTTGGTTTGTTGGTTTGCTGGCTTATTGGTTGCTTGGTTTGTTGGTTTGTTGGTTTATTGGCTTGTTGGTTTTTTGGCTTGTTGGTTTGTTGGTTTGTTGGCTTGTTGGCTTGTTGGTTTGTTGGTTGGTTAGTTTGTTGGCTTGTTGGTTTGTTGGTTTGTTGGCTTATTGGCTTGTTGGTTTGTTGGTTTGTTGGTTTGTTGGCTTGTTGGTTTGTTGGCTTGTTGGTTTGTTGGCTTGTTGGCTTGTTGGTTTGTTCGTTTGTTGGTTTGTTGGTTTGTTGGTTTGTAAGCTTGTTGGCTTGTTGGTTTGTTGGTTTGTTGGTTTGTTGGTTTGTTGGTTTTTTGGTTTGTTCGTTTGTTCATTTGTTGGTTTGGAGGTTTGTTGGTTTTTTCGTTTGTTGGTTTTTTGGTTTGTTGGCTTGTTGGTTTGTTGGCTTGTGGGCTTGTTGAATTGTTGGTTTGTTTGTTTGTTGGTTTGTTTGTTTGTTGGTTTGTTCGTTTGTTGGTTTGTTGGTTTGTTGGCTTGTTGGTTTGTTGGTTTGTTGGTTTGTTGGTTTGTTGGTTACTTGGTTTGTTGGTTTGTTCGTTTGTTGGTTTGTTGGTTTGTTGGTTTGTTCGTTTGTTGGTTTGTTGGTTTGTTGGCTTGTTGGTTTGTTGGCTTGTGGGCTTGTTGAATTGTTGGTTTGTTCGTTTGTTGGTTTGTTTGTTTGTTGGTTTGTTCGTTTGTTGGTTTGTTGGTTTGTTGGCTTGTTGGTTTGTTGGTTTGTTGGTTTGTTAGTTTGGTGGTTTGTTGGTTACTTGGTTTGTTGGTTTGTAGTTTGTTGGTTTGTTGGTTTGTTGGTTTGTTGGCTTGTTTGTTTGTTGGTTTGTTGCTTTGTTGGTTTGTTGGTTTGTTGGTTTGTTGGTTTGTTGGTTTGTTGGTTTGTTGGCTTGTTGGTTTGTTGGCTTGTTGGATTGTTGGTTTGTTGGTTTGTTCGTTTGTTGGTCTGTTGGTTTGTTGGTTTGTAAGCTTGTTGGGTTGTTGGTTTGTTGGTTTGTTGGCTTATTGGTTTGTTGGTTTGTTGGTTTGTTGGTTTGTTCGTTTGTTCGTTTGTTGGTTTGTTTGTTTGTTGGTTAGTTCGTTTGTTGGTTTGTTCGTTTGTTGGCTTGTTGGTTTGTGGGTTTATTGGCTTGTTGATTTGTTGGTTTGTTGGTTTGTTGGTTTGTTGGTTTCTTGGTTTGTTGGTTTGTTGGTTTGTTGGTTTGTTGCTTTGTTGGCTTGTTGGTTTGTTGGTTTGTTGGTTTGTTGGTTTGTTGGTTTGTTGGTTTCTTGGTTTGTTCGTTTGTTGGTTTGTTAGTTTGTTGGTTTGCTGGCTTATTGGTTACTTGGTTTGTTGGTTGGTGGTTTGTTGGTTTGTTCGTTTGTCGGTTTGTTGGTTTGTTGGTTTGTTCGTTTGTTGGTTTGTTGGTTTGCTGGCTTATTGGTTACTTGGTTTGTTGGTTTGTTGGTTTGTTGGCTTGTTGGTTTGTTGGTTTGTTGGTTTATTGGCTTGTTGGTTTGTTGGTTTGTTGGTTTGTTGGCTTGTTGGCTTGTTGGTTTGTTGGTTTGTTGGTTTGTTGGCTTGTTAGTTACTTGGTTTGTTGGTTTGTTGGTTTGTTGGTTTGTTGGTGTGTTGGTTTGTTGGTTTGTTGGCTTGTTTGTTTGTTGGTTTGTTGGTTTGTTGGTTTGTTGGTTTGTTGGTTTGTTTGTTTGTTCGTTTGTTCGTTTGTTCGTTTGTTCGTTTGTTCGTTTGTTCGTTTGTTCGTTTGTTCGTTTGTTCGTTTGTTCGTTTGTTGGTTTGTTGGTTTGTTGGTTTGTTGGTTTGTTGGTTAGTTCGTTTGGTGGTTTGTTCGGTTGTTGGCTTGTTGGTTAGTTGGTTTGTTGGTTTGTTGGTTTGTTGGTTTGTTGGTTTGTTGGCTTGTTGGTTTGTTGGCTTGTTGGATTGTTGGTTTGTTGGTTTGTTGGTTTGTTGGTTTGTTGGTTTGTTGGTTTGTAAGCTTGTTGGCTTGTTGGTTTGTTGGTTTGTTGGCTTATTGGTTTGTTGGTTTGTTGGTTTGTTCGTTTGTTCGTTTGTTCGTTTGTTCGTTTGTTCGTTTGTTCGTTTGTTGGTTTGTTGGTTTGTTGGTTTGTTGGTTTGTTGGTTAGTTCGTTTGTTGGTTTGTTCGGTTGTTGGCTTGTTGGTTTGTTGGTTTGTTGGCTTGTTAATTTGTTGGTTTGTTGGTTTGTTGGTTTGTTGGTTTGTTGGTTTGTTGGTTTGTTAGTTTGTTGGTTTGTTGGTTTGTTGGGTTGTTTGTTTGTTAGTTTGTTGGTTTGTTGGTTTGTTGGGTTGTTGGTTTGTTAGTTTGTTGGTTTGTTGGTTTGTTGGTTTGTTGGTTTGTTCGTTTGTTGGTTTGTTGCTTTTTGGTTTGTTGGTTTGTTGGTTTGTTGGTTTGTTGGTTTGTTGGTTAGTTTGTTTGTTGGTTTGTTGGTTTGTTGGTTTGTTGGCTTGTTGGTTTGTTGGTTTGTTGGTTTGTTGGTTTGTTGGTTTGTTGGTTTTTTGTTTTGTTCGTTTGTTCGTTTGTTCGTTTGTTCGTTTGTTCGTTTGTTGGTTTGTTGGTTTGTTGGTTTGTTCGTTTGTTGGTTTGTTGGTTTGTTGGCTTGTTGGTTTGTTGGCTTGTGGGCTTGTTGAATTGTTGGTTTGTTCGTTTGTTGGTTTGTTTGTTTGTTGGTTTGTTCGTTTGTTGGTTTGTTGGTTTATTGGCTTGTTGGTTTGTTGGTTTGTTGGTTTGTTGGTTTGTTGGTTACTTGGTTTGTTGGTTTGTTCGTTTGTTGGTTTGTTGGTTTGTTGGTTTGTTCGTTTGTTGGTTTGTTGGTTTGTTGGCTTGTTGGTTTGTTGGCTTGTGGGCTTGTTGAATTGTTGGTTTGTTCGTTTGTTGGTTTGTTTGTTTGTTGGTTTGTTCGTTTGTTGGTTTGTTGGTTTGTTGGTTTGTTGGTTACTTGGTTTGTTGGTTTGTTCGTTTGTTGGTTTGTTGGTTTGTTGGGTTGTTTGTTTGTTAGTTTGTTGGTTTGTTGGTTTGTTGGTTTGTTGGCTTGTTGGCTTGTTGGTTTGTTGGTTTGTTATCTTGTTGGTTTATTGGTTTTTTGGTTTGTTCGTTTGTTGGTTTGTTGGTTTGTCGGTTTGTTGGTCTGTTGGGATGTTTGTTTGTTAGTTTGTTGGTTTGTTGGTTTGTTGGTTTGTTGGTTTGTTAGTTTGTTGGTTTGTTGGTTTGTTGGTTTGTTGGTTTGTTCGTTTGTTGGTTGGTTGGTTTGTTGGTTTGTTGGTTTGTTGGTTTCTTGGTGTGTTGGTTTGTTGGTTTGCTGGTTTGTTGGTATATTTGGTTGTTGGTTTATTGGTTTATTGGTTTGTTGGCTTGTTGGTTTATTGGGTTGCTGGCTTATTGGTTACTTGGTTTGTTGGTCTGTTGGTTTGTTGGTTTGTTGGTTTGTTCGTTTGGTGGTTTGTTGGTTTTTTGGTTTGTTGGCTTGTTGGCTTGTTGGCTTGTTGGTTTGTTGGTTTGTTGGTTTGTTGAGTTGTTGGTTTGTTGGTTTGTTGGTTTGTTGGTTTGTTAGTTTGTTGGTTTGTTGGTTTGTTGGTTTGTTAGTTTGTTGGTTTGTTGGTTTGTTGGTTTGTTGGTTTGTTCGTTTGTTGGTTTGTTGGTTTGTTGGTTTGTTGGTTTGTTGGTTTGTTGGTTTGTTGGTTTGTTGGTTTGTTGGTTTGTTGGTTTGTTGGTTTATTTGTTTGTTGGTTTGTTGGTTTCTTGGTTTATTGGTTTGTTGGTTTGTTGGTTTGTTGGTTTGCTGGCTTATTGGTTGCTTGGTTTGTTGGTTTGTTGGTTTATTGGCTTGTTGGTTTTTTGGCTTGTTGGTTTGTTGGTTTGTTGGCTTGTTGGCTTGTTGGTTTGTTGGTTGGTTAGTTTGTTGGCTTGTTGGTTTGTTGGTTTGTTGGCTTATTGGTTTGTTGGCTTGTTGGCTTGTTGGTTTGTTCGTTTGTTGGTTTGTTGGTTTGTTGGTTTGTAAGCTTGTTGGCTTGTTGGTTTGTTGGTTTGTTGGTTTGTTGGTTTGTTGGTTTTTTGGTTTGTTCGTTTGTTCATTTGTTGGTTTGGAGGTTTGTTGGTTTTTTCGTTTGTTGGTTTTTTGGTTTGTCGGCTTGTTGGTTTGTTGGCTTGTGGGCTTGTTGAATTGTTGGTTTTTTCGTTTGTTGGTTTGTTTGTTTGTTGGTTTGTTCGTTTGTTGGTTTGTTGGTTTGTTGGCTTGTTGGTTTGTTGGTTTGTTGGTTTGTTGGTTTGTTGGTTACTTGGTTTGTTGGTTTGTTTGTTTGTTGGTTTGTTGGTTTGTTGGTTTGTTCGTTTGTTGGTTTGTTGGTTTGTTGGCTTGTTGGTTTGTTGGCTTGTGGGCTTGTTGAATTGTTGGTTTGTTCGTTTGTTGGTTTGTTTGTTTGTTGGTTTGTTCGTTTGTTGGTTTGTTGGTTTGTTGGCTTGTTGGTTTGTTGGTTTGTTGGTTTGTTAGTTTGTTGGTTTGTTGGTTACTTGGTTTGTTGGCTTGTAGTTTGTTGGTTTGTTGGTTTGTTGGTTTGTTGGCTTGTTTGTTTGTTGGTTTGTTGCTTTGTTGGTTTGTTGGTTTGTTGGTTTGTTGGTTTGTTGGTTTGTTGGCTTGTTGGTTTGTTGGCTTGTTGGATTGTTGGTTTGTTGGTTTGTTCGTTTGTTGGTCTGTTGGTTTGTTGGTTTGTAAGCTTGTTGGGTTGTTGGTTTGTTGGTTTGTTGGCTTATTGGTTTGTTGGTTTGTTGGTTTGTTGGTTTGTTCGTTTGTTCGTTTGTTGGTTTGTTTGTTTGTTGGTTAGTTCGTTTGTTGGTTTGTTCGTTTGTTGGCTTGTTGGTTTGTTGGTTTATTGGCTTGTTGATTTGTTGGTTTGTTGGTTTCTTGGTTTGTTGGTTTCTTGGTTTGTTGGTTTGTTGGTTTGTTGGTTTGTTGCTTTGTTGGCTTGTTGGTTTGTTGGTTTGTTGGTTTGTTGGTTTGTTGGTTTGTTGGTTTCTTGGTTTGTTCGTTTGTTGGTTTGTTAGTTTGTTGGTTTGCTGGCTTATTGGTTACTTGGTTTGTTGGTTGGTGGTTTGTTGGTTTGTTCGTTTGTCGGTTTGTTGGTTTGTTGGTTTGTTCGTTTGTTGGTTTGTTGGTTTGCTGGCTTATTGGTTACTTGGTTTGTTGGTTTGTTGGTTTGTTGGCTTGTTGGTTTGTTGGTTTGTTGGTTTATTGGCTTGTTGGTTTGTTGGTTTGTTGGTTTGTTGGCTTGTTGGCTTGTTGGTTTGTTGGTTTGTTGGTTTGTTGGCTTGTTAGTTACTTGGTTTGTTGGTTTGTTGGTTTGTTGGTTTGTTGGTGTGTTGGTTTGTTGGTTTGTTGGCTTGTTTGTTTGTGGGTTTGTTTGTTTGTTGGTTTGTTGGTTTGTTGGTTTGTTTGTTTGTTCGTTTGTTCGTTTGTTCGTTTGTTCGTTTGTTCGTTTGTTCGTTTGTTCGTTTGTTCGTTTGTTGGTTTGTTGGTTTGTTAGTTTGTTGGTTTGTTGGTTAGTTCGTTTGGTATTTTGTTCGGTTGTTGGCTTGTTGGTTAGTTGGTTTGTTGGTTTGTTGGTTTGTTGGTTTGTTGGTTTGTTGGCTTGTTGGTTTGTTGGCTTGTTGGATTGTTGGTTTGTTGGTTTGTTGGTTTGTTGGTTTGTTGGTTTGTTGGTTTGTAAGCTTGTTGGCTTGTTGGTTTGTTGGTTTGTTGGCTTATTGGTTTGTTGGTTTGTTGGTTTGTTCGTTTGTTCGTTTGTTCGTTTGTTCGTTTGTTCGTTTGTTCGTTTGTTGGTTTGTTGGTTTGTTGGTTTGTTGGTTTGTTGGTTAGTTCGTTTGTTGGTTTGTTCGGTTGTTGGCTTGTTGGTTTGTTGGTTTGTTGGCTTGTTAATTTGTTGGTTTGTTGGTTTGTTGGTTTGTTGGTTTGTTGGTTTGTTAGTTTGTTGGTTTGTTGGTTTGTTGGGTTGTTTGTTTGTTAGTTTGTTGGTTTGTTGGTTTGTTGGGTTGTTGGTTTGTTAGTTTGTTGGTTTGTTGGTTTGTTGGTTTGTTGGTTTGTTCGTTTGTTGGTTTGTTGCTTTTTGGTTTGTTGGTTTGTTGGTTTGTTGGTTTGTTGGTTTGTTGGTTAGTTTGTTTGTTGGTTTGTTGGTTTGTTGGTTTGTTGGCTTGTTGGTTTGTTGGTTTGTTGGTTTGTTGGTTTGTTGGTTTGTTGGTTTTTTGGTTTGTTCGTTTGTTCGTTTGTTCGTTTGTTCGTTTGTTGGTTTGTTGGTTTGTTGGTTTGTTCGTTTGTTGGTTTGTTGGTTTGTTGGTTTGTTGGTTTGTTGGCTTGTTGGTTTGTTGGCTTGTGGGCTTGTTGAATTGTTGGTTTGTTCGTTTGTTGGTTTGTTTGTTTGTTGGTTTGTTCGTTTGTTGGTTTGTTGGTTTGTTGGCTTGTTGGTTTTTTGGTTTGTTGGTTTGTTGGTTTGTTGGTTACTTGGTTTGTTGGTTTGTTCGTTTGTTGGTTTGTTGGTTTGCTGGTTTGTTGGTTTGTTGGTTTGTTGGTTTGTTGGCTTGTTGGTTTGTTGGCTTGTGGGCTTGTTGAATTGTTGGTTTGTTCGTTTGTTGGTTTGTTTGTTTGTTGGTTTGTTCGTTTGTTGGTTTGTTGGTTTGTTGGTTTGTTGGTTACTTGGTTTGTTGGTTTGTTCGTTTGTTGGTTTGTTGCTTTGTTGGTTTGTTGGTTTGTTGGTTTGTTGGTTTGTTTGTTTGTTGGTTTGTTTGTTTGTTGGTTTGTTCGTTTGTTGGTTTGTTGGTTTGTTGGCTTGTTGGTTTGTTGGTTTGTTGGTTTGTTGGTTTGTTGGTTACTTGGTTTGTTGGTTTGTTCGTTTGTTGGTTTGTTGCTTTGTTGGTTTGTTGGTTTGTTGGTTTGTTGGCTTGTTGGTTTGTTGGCTTGTTGGCTTGTTGGTTTGTTGGTTTGTTCGTTTGTTGGTCTGTTGGTTTGTTGGTTTGTAAGCTTGTTGGGTTGTTGGTTTGTTGGTTTGTTGGCTTATTGGTTTGTTGGTTTGTTGGTTTGTTGGTTTGTTGGTTTGTTCGTTTGTTGGTTTGTTTGTTTGTTGGTTAGTTCGTTTGTTGGTTTGTTCGTTTGTTGGCTTGTTGGTTTGTTGGTTTATTGGCTTGTTGATTTGTTGGTTTGTTGGTTTGTTGGTTTGTTGGTTTGTTGGTTTCTTGGTTTGTTGGTTTGTTGGTTTGTTGGTTTGTTGCTTTGTTGGTTTGTTGGTTTGTTGGTTTGTTGGTTTGTTGGTTTGTTGGTTTGTTGGTTTCTTGGTTTGTTCGTTTGTTGGTTTGTTAGTTTGTTGGTTTGCTGGCTTATTGGTTACTTGGTTTGTTGGTTGGTGGTTTGTTGGTTTGTTCGTTTGTCGGTTTGTTGGTTTGTTGGTTTGTTCGTTTGTTGGTTTGTTGGTTTGCTGGCTTATTGGTTACTTGGTTTGTTGGTTTGTTGGTTTGTTGGCTTGTTGGTTTGTTGGTTTGTTGGTTTATTGGCTTGTTGGTTTGTTGGTTTGTTGGTTTGTTGGCTTGTTGGCTTGTTGGTTTGTTGGTTTGTTGGTTTGTTGGCTTGTTAGTTACTTGGTTTGTTGGTTTGTTGGTTTGTTGGTTTGTTGGTGTGTTGGTTTGTTGGTTTGTTGGCTTGTTTGTTTGTTGGTTTGTTGGTTTGTTGGTTTGCTGGTTTGTTGGTTTGTTTGTTTGTTCGTTTGTTCGTTTGTTCGTTTGTTCGTTTGTTCGTTTGTTGGTTTGTTGGGTTGTTGGTTTGTTGGTTTGTTGGTTAGTTCGTTTTCTGGTTTGTTCTGTTGTTGGCTTGTTGGTTTGTTGGTTTGTTGGTTTGTTGGTTTGTTGGTTTGTTGGTTTGTTGGCTTGTTGGTTTGTTGGCTTGTTGGATTGTTGGTTTGTTGGTTTGTTGGTTTGTTGGTTTGTTGGTTTGTTGGTTTGTAAGCTTGTTGGCTTGTTGGTTTGTTGGTTTGTTGGCTTATTGGTTTGTTGGTTTGTTGGTTTGTTCGTTTGTTCGTTTGTTCGTTTGTTCGTTTGTTCGTTTGTTCGTTTGTTCGTTTGTTGGTTTGTTGGTTTGTTGGTTTGTTGGTTTGTTGGTTAGTTCGTTTGTTGGTTTGTTCGGTTGTTGGCTTGTTGGTTTGTTGGTTTGTTGGCTTGTTAATTTGTTGGTTTGTTGGTTTGTTGGTTTGTTGGTTTGTTAGTTTGTTGGTTTGTTGGTTTGTTGGGTTGTTTGTTTGTTAGTTTGTTGGTTTGTTGGTTTGTTGGTTTGTTGGTTTGTTAGTTTGTTGGTTTGTTGGTTTGTTGGTTTGTTGGTTTGTTCGTTTGTTGTTTTGTTACTTTTTGGTTTGTTGGTTTGTTGGTTTGTTGGTTTGTTGGTTAGTTTGTTTGTTGGTTTGTTGGTTTGTTGGCTTGTTGGCTTGTTGGTTTGTTGGTTTGTTGGTTTGTTGGTTTGTTGGTTTGTTGGTTTGTTGGTTTTTTGGTTTGTTCGTTTGTTCGTTTGTTGGTTTGTTGGTTTGTTGGTTTGTTCGTTTGTTGGTTTGTTGGTTTGTTGGCTTGTTGGTTTGTTGGCTTGTGGGCTTGTTGAATTGTTGGTTTGTTCGTTTGTTGGTTTGTTTGTTTGTTGGTTTGTTCGTTTGTTGGTTTGTTGGTTTGTTGGCTTGTTGGTTTGTTGGTTTGTTGGTTTGTTGGTTTGTTGGTTACTTGGTTTGTTGGTTTGTTCGTTTGTTGGTTTGTTGGTTTGTTGGTTTGTTCGTTTGTTGGTTTGTTGGTTTGTTGGCTTGTTGGTTTGTTGGCTTGTGGGCTTGTTGAATTGTTGGTTTGTTCGTTTGTTGGTTTGTTTGTTTGTTGGTTTGTTCGTTTGTTAGTTTGTTGGTTTGTTGGCTTGTTGGTTTGTTGGTTTGTTGGTTTGTTGGTTTGGTGGTTTGTTGGTTACTTGGTTTGTTGGTTTGTAGTTTGTTGGTTTGTTGGTTTGTTGGTTTGTTGGCTTGTTTGTTTGTTGGTTTGTTGCTTTGTTGGTTTGTTGGTTTGTTGGTTTGTTGGTTTGTTGGTTTGTTGGCTTGTTGGTTTGTTGGCTTGTTGGCTTGTTGGTTTGTTGGTTTGTTGGTTTGTTGGTTTGTTGGCTTGTTTGTTTGTTGGTTTGTTGCTTTGTTGGTTTGTTGGTTTGTTGGTTTGTTGGTTTGTTGGTTTGTTGGTTTGTTGGCTTGTTGGTTTGTTGGTTTGTTGGTTTGTTGGTTTGTTGGTTTGTTGGTTTCTTGGTTTGATGGTTTGTTGGTTTGTTCGTTTGTTGGTTTCTTAGTTTGTTGGTTTGCTGGCTTATTGGTTACTTGGTTTGTTGGTTGGTGGTTGGTTGGTTTGTTCGTTTGTCGGTTTGTTGGTTTGTTGGTTTGTTCGTTTGTTGGTTTGTTGGTTTGCTGGCTTATTGGTTACTTGGTTTGTTGGTTTGTTGGTTTGTTGGCTTGTTGGTTTGTTGGTTTGTTGGTTTATTGGCTTGTTGGTTTGTTGGTTTGTTGGTTTGTTGGCTTGTTGGCTTGTTGGTTTGTTGGTTTGTTGGTTTGTTGGTTTGTTAGTTACTTGGTTTGTTGGTTTGTTGGTTTGTTGGTGTGTTGGTTTGTTGGTTTGTTGGCTTGTTTGTTTGTTGGTTTGTTGGTTTGTTGGTTTGTTGGTTTGTTGGTTTGTTTGTTTGTTCGTTTGTTGGTTTGTTGGCTTGTTGGTTTGTTGGCTTGTTGGCTTGTTGGTTTGTTCGTTTGTTGGTTTGTTGGTTTGTTGGTTTGTAAGCTTGTTGGCTTGTTGGTTTGTTGGTTTGTTGGCTTATTGGTTTGTTGGTTTGTTGGTTTGTTTGTTTGTTCGTTTGTTCGTTTGTTCGTTTGTTGGTTTGTTGGTTTGTTGGTTTGTTGGTTTGTTGGTTAGTTCGTTTGTTGGTTTGTTCGGTTGTTGGCTTGTTGGTTTGTTGGTTTGTTGGCTTGTTTATTTGTTGGTTTGTTGGTTTGTTGGTTTGTTGGTTTGTTGGTTTGTTGGTTTGTTGGTTTGTTGGTTGGTTGGTTTGTTGGGTTGTTTGTTTGTTAGTTTGTTGGTTTGTTGGTTTGTTGGTTTGTTGGTTTGTTGGTTTGTTGGTTTGTTGGTTTGTTGGTTTGTTCGTTTGTTGGTTTGTTGCTTTTTGGTTTGTTGGTTTGTTGGTTTGTTGGTTTGTTGGTTAGTTTGTTTGTTGGTTTGTTGGTTTGTTGGTTTGTTGGCTTGTTGGTTTGTTGGTTTGTTGGTTTGTTGGTTTGTTGGTTTGTTGGTTTTTTGGTTTGTTCGTTTGTTCGTTTGTTGGTTTGTTGGTTTGTTGGTTTGTTCGTTTTTTGGTTTGTTGGTTTGTTGGCTTGTTGGTTTGTTGGCTTGTGGGCTTGTTGAATTGTTGGTTTGTTCGTTTGTTGGTTTGTTTGTTTGTTGGTTTGTTCGTTTGTTGGTTTGTTGGTTTGTTGGCTTGTTGGTTTGTTGGTTTGTTTGTTTGTTGGTTTGTTGGTTTGTTGGTTACTTGGTTTGTTGGTTTGTTGGTTTGTTGGTTTGTTGGTTTGTTGGCTTGTTTGTTTGTTGGTTTGTTGGTTTGTTGGTTTGTTGTTTGTCGGTTTGTTGGTTTGTTGGTTTGTTGGTTTGTTGGTTTGTTGGCTTGTTGGTTTGTTGGCTTGTTGGCTTGTTGGTTTGTTGGTTTGTTCGTTTGTTGGTCTGTTGGTTTGTTGGTTTGTGAGATTGTTGGGTTGTTGGTTTGTTGGTTTTGTTGGCTTTTTGGTTTCTTGGTTTGTTGGTTTGTTGGTTTGTTCGTTTGTTCGTTTGTTGGTTTGTTTGTTTGTTGGTTAGTTCGTTTGTTGGTTTGTTCGTTTGTTGGCTTGTTGGTTTGTTGGTTTGTTGGCTTGTTGATTTGTTGGTTTGTTGGTTTGTTGGTTTGTTGGTTTGTTGGTTTCTTGGTTTTTTTGGTTTGTTGGTTTGTTGGTTAGTTGGTTTGTTGGCTTGTTGGTTTGTTGGCTTGTTGGTTTGTTGGTTTGTTGGTTTGTTGGTTTGTTGGTTTGTTGGTTTGTTGGTTTGTTGGTTTGTTGGTTTCTTGGTTTGATGGTTTGTTGGTTTGTTCGTTTGTTGGTTTGTTAGTTTGTTGGTTTGCTGGCTTATTGGTTACTTGGTTTGTTGGTTGGTGGTTTGTTGGTTTGTTCGTTTTTTGGTTTGTTGGTTTGTTGGTTTGTTCGTTTGTTGGTTTGTTGGTTTGCTGGCTTATTGGTTACTTGGTTTGTTGGTTTGTTGGCTTGTTGGTTTGTTGGTTTGTTGGCTTGTTGGTTTGTTGGTTTGTTGGTTTGTTGGTTTGTTGGTTTGTTGGCATGTTGGTTTGTTGGTTTGTCAGTTTGTTGGCTTGTTGGTTTGTTTGTTTGTTGGTTTAATGGCTTGTTGGTTTGTTGGTTTGTTGGTTTGTTGGCTTGTTGGCTTGTTGGTTTGTTGGTTTGTTGGATTGTTGGTTTGTTGCTTACTTGGTTTGTTGGTTTGTTGGTTTGTTGGTTTGTTGGTGTGTTGGTTTGTTGGTTTGTTGGCTTGTTTGTTTGTTGTCTTGTTGGTTTGTTGGTTTGTTGGTTTGTTGGTTTGTTTGTTTGTTCGTTTGTTGGTTTGTTGGTTTGTTGGCTTGTTGGTTTGTTGGCTTGTTGGCTTGTTGGTTTTTTCGTTTGTTGGTTTGTTGGTTTGTTGGTTTGTTGGTTTGTAAGCTTGTTGGCTTGTTGGTTTGTTGGTTTGTTGGCTTATTGGTTTGTTGGTTTGTTGGTTTGTAAGTTTGTAAGTTTGTTGGTTTGTTGGTTTGTTGGTTTGTTGGTTTGTTCGTTTGTTGGTTTGTTGGTTTGTTGGTTTGTTGGTTTGTTGGTTTGTTGGTTTGTTGGTTTGTTGGTTTGTTCGTTTGTTGGTTTGTTGGTTTGTTGGTTTGTTGGCTTGTTGGCTTGTTGGCTTGTTGGTTTGTTGGTTTGTTGGTTTGTTGGGTTGTTGGTTTGTTGGCTTGTTGGCTTGTTGGTCTGTTGGTTTGTTGGCTTTTTGGTTTGTTGGTTTTTTGGTTTGTTCGTTTGTTGGTTTGTTGGTTTGTTGGTTTGTTGGTTTGTTGGTTTGTTGGTTTCTTGGTTTGTTAGTTTGTTGGTTTGTTGGCTTGTTGGTTTGTTAGTTTGTTGGTTTGTTGGTTTGTTGGTTTGTTGGTTTGTTCGTTTGTTGGTTTGTTGGTTTGTTGGTTTGTTGGTTTGTTCGTTTGTTGGTTTGTTGGTTTGTTGGTTTGTTCGTTTGTTCATTTGTTGGTTTGTTGGTTTGTTCTTTTATTGGTTTGTTGGTTTGCTGGCTTATTGGTTGCTTGGTTTGTTGGTTTGTTGGTTTATTGGCTTGTTGGTTTGTTGGTTTGTTGGCTTGTTGGTTTGTTGGCTTGTTGGTTTGTTGGTTTGTTGGTTTGTTGGTTTCTTGGTTTGTTGGTTACTTGGTTTGTTGGTTTGTTGGTTTGTTGGTTTGTTGGTTTGTTGGTTTGTTGGTTTGTTGGCTTGTTGGTTTGTTGGCTTGTTGGCTTGTTGGTTTGTTCGTTTGTTGGTTTGTTGGTTTGTTGGTTTGTTGGTTTGTAAGCTTGTTGGCTTGTTGGTTTGTTGGTTTGTTGGCTTGTTGGTTTGTTGGTTTGTTGGTTTGTTGGTTTGTTGGTTTGTTGGTTTGTTGGTTTGTTCGTTTGTTCGTTTGTTGGTTTGGAGGTTTATTGGTTTGTTCGTTTGTTTCTTTGTTCGTTTGTTGGCTTGTTGGTTTGTTGGTTTGTTGGCTTGTTGGTTTGTTGGTTTGTTGGTTTGTTGGTTTGATGGTTTGTTTGTTTATTGGTTTGTTGGTTTGTTTGTTTGTTGGTTTGTTGGCTTGTCGGTTTGTTGGTTTGTTGGTTTGTTGGTTTGTTGGTTTGTTGGTTTGTTGGTTTGTTGGTTTGTTCGTTTGTTGGCTTGTTGGTTTGTTGGTTTGTTGGTTTCTTGGTTTGCTGGTTACTTGGTTTGTTGGTTTGTTGGTTTGTTGGTTTGTTGGTTTGTTGGCTTGTTGGTTTGTTGGCTTGTTGGCTTGTTGGTTTGTTCGTTTGTTGGTTTGTTGGGTTGTTGGTTTGTTGGTTTGTAAGCTTGTTGGCTTGTTGGTTTGTTGGTTTGTTGGCTTGTTGGTTTGTTGGTTTGTTGGTTTGTTGGTTTGTTGGTTTGTTGTTTTGTTGGTTTGTTCGTTTGTTCGTTTGTTGGTTTGGAGGTTTATTGGTTTGTTCGTTTGTTGGTTTGTTCGTTTGTTGGCTTGTTGGTTTGTTGGTTTGTTGGTTTGTTGGTTTGTTGGTTTGATGGTTTGTTTGTTTATTGGTTTGTTGGTTTGTTTGTTTGTTGGTTTGTTGGCTTGTCGGTTTGTTGGTTTATTGGTTTGTTGGTTTGTTGGTTTGTTGGTTTGTTGGTTTGTTCGTATGTTGGTTTGTTGGTTTGTTGGCTTGTTGGTTTGTTGGCTTGTTGGCTTGTTGGTTCATTGGTTTGTTCGTTTGTTGGTTTGTTTGTTTGTTGGTTTGTTCGTTTGTTGGTTTGTTGGCTTGTTGGTTTGTTGGCTTGTTGGCTTGTTGGTCTGTTGGTTTTTGTTCGTTTTGTTGGTTTGTTGGTATGTTGGTTTGTTAGCTTGTTGGTTTGTTGGTTTGTTGGCTTGTTGGTTTGTTGGTCTATTGGCTTGTTGGTTTGTTGGTTTGTTCGTTTGTTCGTTTGTTGGTTTGTTGGTTTGTTGGTTTGTTGGTTTGTTGGTTTTTTGGTTTGTTGGTTTGTTCGTTTGTTGGTTTGTTGGTTTGTTGGTTTGTTGGTTTGTTGGTTTGTTGGTTTGTTGGCTTGTTGGCTTGTTGGTTTGTTGGTTTATTTGTTTGTTCGTCTGTTGGTTTGTTGGTTTGTTGGTTTGTTCGTTTGTTGGCTTGTTGGTTTGTTGGTTTGTTGGCATGTTGGTTTGTTGGTTTGTCAGTTTGTTGGCTTGTTGGTTTGTTTGTTTGTTGGTTTATTGGCTTGTTGGTTTGTTCTTTTGTTGGTTTGTTGGTTTGTTAGTTTGTTGGTTTATTGGTTAGTTCGTTTGTTGGTTTGTTCGTTTGTTGGCTTGTTGGTTTGTTGGTTTGTTGGCTTGTTGATTTGTTGGTTTGTTGGTTTGTTGGTTTGTTGGTTTGTTGGTTTGTTGGTTTGTTGGGTTGTTTGTTTGTTAGTTTGTTGGTTTGTTGGTTTGTTGGTTTGTTGGTTTGTAAGTTTGTTGGTTTGTTGGTTTGTTGGTTTGTTGGTTTGTTGGTTTGTTGGTTTGTTGGTTTGTTGGTTTGTTGGTTTGTTGGTTTGTTGGTTTGTTGGTTTGTTGGTTTGTTGGTTTGTTGGTTTGTTCGTTTGTTGGTTTGTTGGTTTGTTGGTTTGTTGGCTTGTTGGCTTGTTGGCTTGTTGGTTTGTTGGTTTGTTGGTTTGTTGGGTTGTTGGTTTGTTGGCTTGTTGGCTTGTTGGTCTGTTGGTTTGTTGCCTTTTTGGTTTGTTGGTTTTTTGGTTTGTTCGTTTGTTGGTTTGTTGGTTTGTTGGTTTGTTGGTTTGTTGGTTTGTTGGTTTCTTGGTTTGTTAGTTTGTTGGTTTGTTGGTTTGCTAGTTTGTTGGTTTGTTGGTTTGTTGGTTTGTTGGTTTGTTCGTTTGTTGGTTTGTTGGTTTGTTGGTTTGTTGGTTTGTTGGTTTGTTGGTTTGTTGGTTTGTTGGTTTGTTGCTTTGTTGGTTTGTTGGTTTATTTATTTGTTGGTTTGTTGGTTTGTTCTTTTATTGGTTTGTTGGTTTGCTGGCTTATTGGTTGCTTGGTTTGTTGGTTTGTTGGTTTATTGGCTTGTTGGTTTGTTGGTTTGTTGGCTTGTTGGTTTGTTGGTTTGTTGGCTTGTTGGCTTGTTGGTTTGTTGGTTTGTTAGTTTGTTGGCTTGTTGGTTTGTTGGTTTGTTGGCTTATTGGCTTGTTGGTTTGTTGGTTTGTAGGTTTGTTGGTTTGTTGACTTGTTGGTTTGTTGGTTTGTTGGTTTGTTGGTTTGTTGGTTACTTGGTTTGTTGGTTTGTTGGTTTGTTGGTTTGTTGGTTTGTTGGTTTGTTGCTTTGTTGGCTTGTTGGTTTGTTGGCTTGTTGGCTTGTTGGTTTGTTCGTTTGTTGGTTTGTTGGTTTTTTGGTTTGTTTGTTTGTTGGTTTGTTCGTTTGTTGGTTTGTTGGTTTGTTGGCTTGTTGGTTTGTTGGCTTGTTGGCTTGTTGGTTTGTTGGTTTTTGTTCGTTTGTTGGTTTGTTGGTTTGTTAGCTTGTTGGTTTGTTGGTTTGTTGGCTTGTTGGTTTGTTGGTTTATTGGATTGTTGGTTTGTTGGTTTGTTCGTTTGTTCGTTTGTTGGTTTGTTGGTTTGTTGGTTTGTTGGTTTGTTGGTTTTTTGGTTTGTTGGTTTGTTCGTTTGTTCGTTTGTTGGTTTGGAGGTTTGTTGGTTTGTTCGTTTGTTTCTTTGTTCGTTTGTTGGCTTGTTGGTTTGTTGGTTTGTTGGCTTGTTGGTTTGTTGGTTTGTTGGTTTGTTGGTTTGATTGTTTGTTTGTTTATTGGTTTGTTGGTTTGTTGGTTTGTTCGTTTGTTGGCTTGTTGGTTTGTTGGTTTGTTGGTTTGTTGGTTTGTTGGTTTGTTGGTTTGTTGGTTTGTTGGTTTGTTCGTTTGTTCGTTTGTTGGTTTGTTGGTTTGTTGGCTTGTTGGTTTGTTGGCTTGTTGGCTTGTTGGTTTGTTGGTTTATTCGTTTGTTGGTTTGTTTGTTTGTTGGTTTGTTCCTTTTTTTGGTTTGTTGGTTTGTTGGCTTGTTGGTTTGTTGGCTTGTTGGCTTGTTGGTTTGTTGGTTTTTGTTCGTTTGTTGGTTTGTTGGTTTGTTGGTTTGTTAGCTTGATGGTTTGTTGGTTTGTTGGCTTGTTGGTTTGTTGGTTTATTGGCTTGTTGGTTTGTTGGTTTGTTCGTTTGTTCGATTGTTGGTTTGTTGGTTTGTTGGTTTGTTGGTTTGTTGGTTTGTTGGTTTTTTGGTTTGTTGGTTTGTTCGTTTGTTGGTTTGTTGGTTTGTTGGTTTGTTGGTTTGTTGGTTTGTTGGTTTGTTGGTTTGTTGGTTTGTTGGTTTGTTGGTTTGTTGGTTTATTGGTTTGTTGGTTTGTTGGCTTGTTGGCTTATTGGTTTGTTGGTTTATTTGTTTGTTCGTCTGTGGTTTGTTGGTTTGTTCGTTTGTTGGCTTGTTGGTTTGTTGGTTTGTTGGCTTGTTGGTTCGTTGGTTTGTTGGTTTGTTGGTTTGTTGGTTTGTTGGTTTGTTGGTTTGTTGGTTTGTTGGCTTGTTGGCTTGTTGGTTTGTTGTTTTTTGGTTTATTCGTTTGTTGGTTTGTTGGTTTGTTTGTTTGTTGGTTTGTTAGTTTGTTAGTTTGTTTGTTTGTTTGGTTGTTGGTTTGTTAGTTTGTTACTTTGTTTGTTTGTTGGTTTGTTGGTTTGTTAGTTATTTGGTTTGTTGGTTTGTTGGTTTGTTCGTTTGTTGGTTTGTTGGTTTGTTGGTTTGTTGGTTTGTTGGTTTGTTGGTTTGTTGGTTTGTTGGTTTGTTGGTTTGTTGGTTTGTTGGTTTGTTGGTTTGTTGGTTTGTTGGTTTGTTGGTTTGTTGGTTTATTTGTTTGTTGGTTTGTTGGTTTATTGGTTTGTTGGTTTGTTGGTTTGTTGGTTTGCTGGCTTATTGGTTGCTTGGTTTGTTGGTTTGTTGGCTTGTTGGTTTGTTGGTTTGTTGGCTTGTTAGTTTGTTGGTTTGTTGGCTTGTTGGCTTGTTGGTTTGTTAGTTTGTTGGTTTGTTAGTTTGTTGGCTTGTTGGTTTGTTGGTTTGTTGGTTTGTGGGTTTGTTGGTTTATTTGTTTGTTAGTTTATTGGTTTGTTGGTTTGTTGGTTTGTTGGTTTGTTTGTTTGTTGGTTTGTTGGTTTGTTGGTTTTTTCGTTTGTTGGTTTATTGGTTTGTTGGTTTGTTGGTTTGTTGGTTTGTTGGTTTATTTGTTTGTTGGTTTGTTGGTTTGTTGGTTCATTGGTTTGTTGGCTTGTTGGTTTGTTGGCTTGTTGGTTTGTTGGTTTGCTGGTTTGTTGGTTTGATTGTTTGTTTGTTTGTTGGTTTGTTGGCTTGTTGGCTTGTTGGCTTGTTGGTTTGTTGGGTTGTTATCTTGTTGGTTTGTTGGTTTTTTGGTTTATTCGTTTGTTGGTTCGTTGGTTTGTTGGTTTGTTGGTTTGTTTGTTTGTTAGTTTGTTGGTTTGTTGGTTTGTTGGTTTGTTGGTTTGTTGGTTTGTTGGTTTGTTGGTTTATTTGTTTGTTGGTTTGTTGGTTTGTTGGTTCATTGGTTTGTTGGCTTGTTGGTTTGTTGGCTTGTTGGTTTGTTGGTTTGTTATCTTGTTGGTTTGTTGGTTTTTTGGTTTATTCGTTTGTTG
This sequence comes from Atherix ibis, assembly GCA_958298945.1. Classification (NCBI taxonomy): domain Eukaryota; kingdom Metazoa; phylum Arthropoda; class Insecta; order Diptera; family Athericidae; genus Atherix; species Atherix ibis. The sequence continues at coordinate 2,917,025 of OY282608.1, forward strand.
GTTCGTTGGTTTGTTGGTTTGTTTGGTTTGTTTGTTTGTTGGTTTGTTGGTTTGTTGGTTTGTTGGTTTGTTGGTTTGTTGGTTTATTTGTTTGTTGGTTTGTTGGTTTGTTTGTTTGTTAGTTTGTTGGTTTGTTGGTTTGTTGGTTTGTTGGTTTGTTGGTTTGTTGGTTTGTTGGTTTGTTAGTTTGTTGGTTTGTTGGTTTGTTGGTTTGTTGGTTTGTTGGTTTGTTGGTTTGTTGGTTTGTTGGTTTGTTCGTTTGTTGGTTTGTTGGTTTGTTGGTTTGTTGGTTTGTTGGTTTGTTGGTTTGTTGGTTTGTTGGTTTGTTGGTTTATTTGTTTGTTGGTTTGTTAGTTTGTTGGTTTATTGGTTTGTTGGCTTGTTGGTTTGTTGGTTTGCTGGCTTATTGGTTACTTCGTTTGTTCGTCTGTTGGTTTGTTGGTTTGTTGGTTTGTTCGTTTGTTGGTTTGTTGGTTTGTTGGTTTGTTGGCTTGTTGGCTTGTTGGGTTGTTGGTTTGTTGGTTTGTTGGTTTGTTGGTTTGTTGGTTTGTTGGTTTGTTGGTTTGTTAGTTTGTTGGTTTGTTGGTTTGTTGGTTTGTTGGTTTGTTGGTTTGTTGGTTTGTTCGTTTGTTGGTTTGTTGGTTTGTTGGTTTGTTGGTTTGTTGGTTTGTTGGTTTGTTGGTTTGTTGGTTTGTTGGTTTATTTGTTTGTTGGTTTGTTGGTTTGTTAGTTTGTTGGTTTATTGGTTTGTTGGCTTGTTGGTTTGTTGGTTTGCTGGCTTATTGGTTACTTCGTTTGTTCGTATGTTGGTTTGTTGGTTTGTTGGTTTGTTCGTTTGTTGGTTTGTTGGTTTGTTGGTTTGTTGGCTTGTTGGCTTGTTGGGTTGTTGGTTTGTTGGTTTGTTGGTTTGTTGGGTTGTTGGTTTGTTGGCTTGATGGTTTGTTTGTTTATTGGTTTGTTGGTTTGTTTGTTTGTTGGTTTGTTGGCTTGTCGGTTTGTTGGTTTATTGGTTTGTTGGTTTGTTGGTTTGTTGGTTTGTTGGTTTGTTCGTATGTTGGTTTGTTGGTTTGTTGGCTTGTTGGTTTGTTGGCTTGTTGGCTTGTTGGTTCATTGGTTTGTTCGTTTGTTGGTTTGTTTGTTTGTTGGTTTGTTCGTTTGTTGGTTTGTTGGCTTGTTGGTTTGTTGGCTTGTTGGCTTGTTGGTCTGTTGGTTTTTGTTCGTTTTGTTGGTTTGTTGGTATGTTGGTTTGTTAGCTTGTTGGTTTGTTGGTTTGTTGGCTTGTTGGTTTGTTGGTCTATTGGCTTGTTGGTTTGTTGGTTTGTTCGTTTGTTCGTTTGTTGGTTTGTTGGTTTGTTGGTTTGTTGGTTTGTTGGTTTTTTGGTTTGTTGGTTTGTTCGTTTGTTGGTTTGTTGGTTTGTTGGTTTGTTGGTTTGTTGGTTTGTTGGTTTGTTGGCTTGTTGGCTTGTTGGTTTGTTGGTTTATTTGTTTGTTCGTCTGTTGGTTTGTTGGTTTGTTGGTTTGTTCGTTTGTTGGCTTGTTGGTTTGTTGGTTTGTTGGCATGTTGGTTTGTTGGTTTGTCAGTTTGTTGGCTTGTTGGTTTGTTTGTTTGTTGGTTTATTGGCTTGTTGGTTTGTTCTTTTGTTGGTTTGTTGGTTTGTTAGTTTGTTGGTTTATTGGTTAGTTCGTTTGTTGGTTTGTTCGTTTGTTGGCTTGTTGGTTTGTTGGTTTGTTGGCTTGTTGATTTGTTGGTTTGTTGGTTTGTTGGTTTGTTGGTTTGTTGGTTTGTTGGTTTGTTGGGTTGTTTGTTTGTTAGTTTGTTGGTTTGTTGGTTTGTTGGTTTGTTGGTTTGTAAGTTTGTTGGTTTGTTGGTTTGTTGGTTTGTTGGTTTGTTGGTTTGTTGGTTTGTTGGTTTGTTGGTTTGTTGGTTTGTTGGTTTGTTGGTTTGTTGGTTTGTTGGTTTGTTGGTTTGTTCGTTTGTTGGTTTGTTGGTTTGTTGGTTTGTTGGCTTGTTGGCTTGTTGGCTTGTTGGTTTGTTGGTTTGTTGGTTTGTTGGGTTGTTGGTTTGTTGGCTTGTTGGCTTGTTGGTCTGTTGGTTTGTTGCCTTTTTGGTTTGTTGGTTTTTTGGTTTGTTCGTTTGTTGGTTTGTTGGTTTGTTGGTTTGTTGGTTTGTTGGTTTGTTGGTTTCTTGGTTTGTTAGTTTGTTGGTTTGTTGGTTTGCTAGTTTGTTGGTTTGTTGGTTTGTTGGTTTGTTGGTTTGTTCGTTTGTTGGTTTGTTGGCTTGTTGGTTTGTTGGTTTGTTGGTTTGTTGGTTTGTTGGTTTGTTGGTTTGTTGCTTTGTTGGTTTGTTGGTTTATTTATTTGTTGGTTTGTTGGTTTGTTCTTTTATTGGTTTGTTGGTTTGCTGGCTTATTGGTTGCTTGGTTTGTTGGTTTGTTGGTTTATTGGCTTGTTGGTTTGTTGGTTTGTTGGCTTGTTGGTTTGTTGGTTTGTTGGCTTGTTGGCTTGTTGGTTTGTTGGTTTGTTAGTTTGTTGGCTTGTTGGTTTGTTGGTTTGTTGGCTTATTGGCTTGTTGGTTTGTTGGTTTGTTGGTTTGTTGGTTTGTTGACTTGTTGGTTTGTTGGTTTGTTGGTTTGTTGGTTTGTTGGTTACTTGGTTTGTTGGTTTGTTGGTTTGTTGGTTTGTTGGTTTGTTGGTTTGTTGCTTTGTTGGCTTGTTGGTTTGTTGGCTTGTTGGCTTGTTGGTTTGTTCGTTTGTTGGTTTGTTGGTTTTTTGGTTTGTTTGTTTGTTGGTTTGTTCGTTTGTTGGTTTGTTGGTTTGTTGGCTTGTTGGTTTGTTGGCTTGTTGGCTTGTTGGTTTGTTGGTTTTTGTTCGTTTGTTGGTTTGTTGGTTTGTTAGCTTGTTGGTTTGTTGGTTTGTTGGCTTGTTGGTTTGTTGGTTTATTGGATTGTTGGTTTGTTGGTTTGTTCGTTTGTTCGTTTGTTGGTTTGTTGGTTTGTTGGTTTGTTGGTTTGTTGGTTTTTTGGTTTGTTGGTTTGTTCGTTTGTTCGTTTGTTGGTTTGGAGGTTTGTTGGTTTGTTCGTTTGTTTCTTTGTTCGTTTGTTGGCTTGTTGGTTTGTTGGTTTGTTGGCTTGTTGGTTTGTTGGTTTGTTGGTTTGTTGGTTTGATTGTTTGTTTGTTTATTGGTTTGTTGGTTTGTTGGTTTGTTCGTTTGTTGGCTTGTTGGTTTGTTGGTTTGTTGGTTTGTTGGTTTGTTGGTTTGTTGGTTTGTTGGTTTGTTGGTTTGTTCGTTTGTTTGTTTGTTGGTTTGTTGGTTTGTTGGCTTGTTGGTTTGTTGGCTTGTTGGCTTGTTGGTTTGTTGGTTTATTCGTTTGTTGGTTTGTTTGTTTGTTGGTTTGTTCCTTTTTTTGGTTTGTTGGTTTGTTGGCTTGTTGGTTTGTTGGCTTGTTGGCTTGTTGGTTTGTTGGTTTTTGTTCGTTTGTTGGTTTGTTGGTTTGTTGGTTTGTTAGCTTGATGGTTTGTTGGTTTGTTGGCTTGTTGGTTTGTTGGTTTATTGGCTTGTTGGTTTGTTGGTTTGTTCGTTTGTTCGATTGTTGGTTTGTTGGTTTGTTGGTTTGTTGGTTTGTTGGTTTGTTGGTTTTTTGGTTTGTTGGTTTGTTCGTTTGTTGGTTTGTTGGTTTGTTGGTTTGTTGGTTTGTTGGTTTGTTGGTTTGTTGGTTTGTTGGTTTGTTGGTTTGTTGGTTTGTTGGTTTATTGGTTTGTTGGTTTGTTGGCTTGTTGGCTTATTGGTTTGTTGGTTTATTTGTTTGTTCGTCTGTGGTTTGTTGGTTTGTTCGTTTGTTGGCTTGTTGGTTTGTTGGTTTGTTGGCTTGTTGGTTCGTTGGTTTGTTGGTTTGTTGGTTTGTTGGTTTGTTGGTTTGTTGGTTTGTTGGTTTGTTGGCTTGTTGGCTTGTTGGTTTGTTGTTTTTTGGTTTATTCGTTTGTTGGTTTGTTGGTTTGTTTGTTTGTTGGTTTGTTAGTTTGTTAGTTTGTTTGTTTGTTTGGTTGTTGGTTTGTTAGTTTGTTACTTTGTTTGTTTGTTGGTTTGTTGGTTTGTTAGTTATTTGGTTTGTTGGTTTGTTGGTTTGTTCGTTTGTTGGTTTGTTGGTTTGTTGGTTTGTTGGTTTGTTGGTTTGTTGGTTTGTTGGTTTGTTGGTTTGTTGGTTTGTTGGTTTGTTGGTTTGTTGGTTTGTTGGTTTGTTGGTTTGTTGGTTTGTTGGTTTATTTGTTTGTTGGTTTGTTGGTTTATTGGTTTGTTGGTTTGTTGGTTTGTTGGTTTGCTGGCTTATTGGTTGCTTGGTTTGTTGGTTTGTTGGCTTGTTGGTTTGTTGGTTTGTTGGCTTGTTAGTTTGTTGGTTTGTTGGCTTGTTGGCTTGTTGGTTTGTTAGTTTGTTGGTTTGTTAGTTTGTTGGCTTGTTGGTTTGTTGGTTTGTTGGTTTGTGGGTTTGTTGGTTTATTTGTTTGTTAGTTTATTGGTTTGTTGGTTTGTTGGTTTGTTGGTTTGTTTGTTTGTTGGTTTGTTGGTTTGTTGGTTTTTTCGTTTGTTGGTTTATTGGTTTGTTGGTTTGTTGGTTTGTTGGTTTGTTGGTTTATTTGTTTGTTGGTTTGTTGGTTTGTTGGTTCATTGGTTTGTTGGCTTGTTGGTTTGTTGGCTTGTTGGTTTGTTGGTTTGCTGGTTTGTTGGTTTGATTGTTTGTTTGTTTGTTGGTTTGTTGGCTTGTTGGCTTGTTGGCTTGTTGGTTTGTTGGGTTGTTATCTTGTTGGTTTGTTGGTTTTTTGGTTTATTCGTTTGTTGGTTCGTTGGTTTGTTGGTTTGTTGGTTTGTTTGTTTGTTAGTTTGTTGGTTTGTTGGTTTGTTGGTTTGTTGGTTTGTTGGTTTGTTGGTTTGTTGGTTTATTTGTTTGTTGGTTTGTTGGTTTGTTGGTTCATTGGTTTGTTGGCTTGTTGGTTTGTTGGCTTGTTGGTTTGTTGGTTTGTTATCTTGTTGGTTTGTTGGTTTTTTGGTTTATTCGTTTGTTGGTTCGTTGGTTTGTTGGTTTGTTGGTTTGTTTGTTTGTTGGTTTGTTGGTTTGTTGGTTTGTTGGTTTGTTGGTTTGTTGGTTTATTTGTTTGTTGGTTTGTTGGTTTGTTTGTTTGTTAGTTTGTTGGTTTGTTGGTTTGTTGGTTTGTTGGTTTGTTGGTTTGTTGGTTTGTTGGTTTGTTAGTTTGTTGGTTTGTTGGTTTGTTGGTTTGTTGGTTTGTTGGTTTGTTGGTTTGTTGGTTTGTTGGTTTGTTCGTTTGTTGGTTTGTTGGTTTGTTGGTTTGTTGGTTTGTTGGTTTGTTGGTTTGTTGGTTTGTTGGTTTGTTGGTTTATTTGTTTGTTGGTTTGTTAGTTTGTTGGTTTATTGGTTTGTTGGCTTGTTGGTTTGTTGGTTTGCTGGCTTATTGGTTACTTCGTTTGTTCGTCTGTTGGTTTGTTGGTTTGTTGGTTTGTTCGTTTGTTGGTTTGTTGGTTTGTTGGTTTGTTGGCTTGTTGGCTTGTTGGGTTGTTGGTTTGTTGGTTTGTTGGTTTGTTGGTTTGTTGGTTTGTTGGTTTGTTGGTTTGTTAGTTTGTTGGTTTGTTGGTTTGTTGGTTTGTTGGTTTGTTGGTTTGTTGGTTTGTTCGTTTGTTGGTTTGTTGGTTTGTTGGTTTGTTGGTTTGTTGGTTTGTTGGTTTGTTGGTTTGTTGGTTTGTTGGTTTATTTGTTTGTTGGTTTGTTGGTTTGTTAGTTTGTTGGTTTATTGGTTTGTTGGCTTGTTGGTTTGTTGGTTTGCTGGCTTATTGGTTACTTCGTTTGTTCGTATGTTGGTTTGTTGGTTTGTTGGTTTGTTCGTTTGTTGGTTTGTTGGTTTGTTGGTTTGTTGGCTTGTTGGCTTGTTGGGTTGTTGGTTTGTTGGTTTGTTGGTTTGTTGGGTTGTTGGTTTGTTGGCTTGTTGGCTTGTTGGTTTGTTGGTTTGTTGGTTTGCTGGCTTATTGGTTGCTTGGTTTGTTGGTTTGTTGGCTTGTTGGTTTGTTGGTTTGTTGGCTTGTTAGTTTGTTGGTTTGTTGGCTTGTTGGCTTGTTGGTTTGTTGGTTTGTTGGTTTGTTAGTTTGTTGGTTTGTTGGTTTGTTTGTTTGTTAGTTTGTTGGTTTGTTGGTTTGTTGGTTTGTTGGTTTGTTGGTTTGTTGGTTTGTTGGTTTGTTAGTTTGTTGGTTTGTTGGTTTGTTGGTTTGTTGGTTTGTTGGTTTGTTGGTTTGTTGGTTTGTTGGTTTGTTCGTTTGTTGGTTTGTTGGTTTGTTGGTTTGTTGGTTTGTTGGTTTGTTGGTTTGTTGGTTTGTTGGTTTGTTGGTTTGTTGGTTTATTTGTTTGTTGGTTTGTTAGTTTGTTGGTTTATTGGTTTGTTGGCTTGTTGGTTTGTTGGTTTGCTGGCTTATTGGTTACTTCGTTTGTTCGTCTGTTGGTTTGTTGGTTTGTTGGTTTGTTCGTTTGTTGGTTTGTTGGTTTGTTGGTTTGTTGGTTTGTTGGTTTGTTGGTTTATTTGTTTGTTGGTTTGTTAGTTTGTTGGTTTATTGGTTTGTTGGCTTGTTGGTTTGTTGGTTTGCTGGCTTATTGGTTACTTCGTTTGTTCGTCTGTTGGTTTGTTGGTTTGTTGGTTTGTTCGTTTGTTGGTTTGTTGGTTTGTTGGTTTGTTGGCTTGTTGGCTTGTTGGGTTGTTGGTTTGTTGGTTTGTTGGTTTGTTGGTTTGTTGGTTTGTTGGTTTGTTGGTTTGTTAGTTTGTTGGTTTGTTGGTTTGTTGGTTTGTTGGTTTGTTGGTTTGTTCGTTTGTTGGTTTGTTGGTTTGTTGGTTTGTTGGTTTGTTGGTTTGTTGGTTTGTTGGTTTGTTGGTTTGTTGGTTTATTTGTTTGTTGGTTTGTTGGTTTGTTAGTTTGTTGGTTTATTGGTTTGTTGGCTTGTTGGTTTGTTGGTTTGCTGGCTTATTGGTTACTTCGTTTGTTCGTATGTTGGTTTGTTGGTTTGTTGGTTTGTTCGTTTGTTGGTTTGTTGGTTTGTTGGTTTGTTGGCTTGTTGGCTTGTTGGGTTGTTGGTTTGTTGGTTTGTTGGTTTGTTGGGTTGTTGGTTTGTTGGCTTGTTGGCTTGTTGGTTTGTTGGTTTGTTGGTTTGCTGGCTTATTGGTTGCTTGGTTTGTTGGTTTGTTGGCTTGTTGGTTTGTTGGTTTGTTGGCTTGTTAGTTTGTTGGTTTGTTGGCTTGTTGGCTTGTTGGTTTGTTGGTTTGTTGGTTTGTTAGTTTGTTGGTTTGTTGGTTTGTTGGCTTGTTGGTTTGTTGGTTTGTTGGCTTGTTAGTTTGTTGGTTTGTTGGCTTGTTGGCTTGTTGGTTTGTTGGTTTGTTGGTTTGTTAGTTTGTTGGCTTGTTGGTTTGTTGGTTTGTTGGTTTGTGGGTTTGTTGGTTTATTTGTTTGTTAGTTTGTTGGTTTGTTGGTTTGTTGGTTTCTTGGTTTGTTGGTTTATTTGTTTGTTGGTTTGTTGGTTTGTTGGTTCATTGGTTTGTTGGCTTGTTGGTTTGTTGGCTTGTTGGTTTGTTGGTTTGCTGGTTTGTTGGTTTGATGGTTTGTTTGTTTGTTGGTTTGTTGGCTTGTTGGCTTGTTGGCTTGTTGGTTTGTTGGTTTGTTATCTTGTTGGTTTGTTGGTTTTTTGGTTTATTCGTTTGTTGGTTCGTTGGTTTGTTGGTTTGTTGGTTTGTTTGTTTGTTAGTTTGTTGGTTTGTTGGTTTGTTGGTTTGTTGGTTTGTTGGTTTGTTGGTTTGTTAGTTTGTTGGTTTGTTGGTTTGTTGGTTTGTTGGTTTGTTGGTTTGTTGGTTTGTTGGTTTGTTCGTTTGTTGGTTTGTTGGTTTGTTGGTTTGTTGGTTTGTTGGTTTGTTGGTTTGTTGGTTTGTTGGTTTGTTGGTTTGTTGGTTTATTTGTTTGTTGGTTTGTTAGTTTGTTGGTTTATTGGTTTGTTGGCTTGTTGGTTTGTTGGTTTGCTGGCTTATTGGTTACTTCGTTTGTTCGTCTGTTGGTTTGTTGGTTTGTTGGTTTGTTCGTTTGTTGGTTTGTTGGTTTGTTGGTTTGTTGGCTTGTTGGCTTGTTGGGTTGTTGGTTTGTTGGTTTGTTGGTTTGTTGGGTTGTTGGTTTGTTGGCTTGTTTGCTTGTTGGTTTGTTGGTTTGTTGGCTTGTTGGTTTGTTGGTTTTTTGGTTTGTTCGTTTGTTGGTTTGTTGGTTTGTTGGTTTCTTGGTTTGTTGGTTTGCTGGTTTGTTGGTTTGTTGGTTTGTTAGTTTGTTGGTTTGTTGGTTTATTTGTTTGTTGGTTTGTTGGTTTGTTGGTTTGTTGGTTTGTTGGTTGGTTGTTTTGTTGGTTTGTTGGTTTGTTGGTTTGTTGGTTTGTTGGTTTGTTGGTTTGTTGGTTTGTTGGTTTGTTGGTTTGTTGGCTTGTTGGCTTATTGGTTTGTTGGTTTATTTGTTTGTTCGTTTGTGGTTTGTTGGTTTGTTCGTTTGTTGGCTTGTTGGTTTGTTGGTTTGTTGGCTTGTTGGTTCGTTGGTTTGTTGGTTTGTTGGTTTGTTGGTTTGTTGGTTTGTTGGTTTGTTGGTTTGTTGGCTTGTTGGTTTGTTGTTTTTTGGTTTATTCGTTTGTTGGTTTGTTGGTTTGTTGGTTTGTTGGTTTGTTTGTTTGTTGGTTTGTTAGTTTGTTAGTTTGTTTGTTTGTTTGTTTGTTGGTTTGTTAGTTTGTTAGTTTGTTTGTTTGTTGGTTTGTTCCTTTTTTTGGTTTGTTGGTTTGTTGGCTTGTTGGTTTGTTGGCTTGTTGGCTTGTTGGTTTGTTGGTTTTTGTTCGTTTGTTGGTTTGTTGGTTTGTTGGTTTGTTAGCTTGATGGTTTGTTGGTTTGTTGGCTTGTTGGTTTGTTGGTTTATTGGCTTGTTGGTTTGTTGGTTTGTTCGTTTGTTCGTTTGTTGGTTTGTTGGTTTGTTGGTTTGTTGGTTTGTTGGTTTGTTCGTTTGTTGTTTCGTTGGTTTGTTGTTTTGTTGGTTTGTTGGTTTGTTGGTTTGTTTGTTTGTTAGTTTGTTGGTTTGTTGGTTTGTTGGTTGGTTGGTTTGTTGGTTTGTTGGTTTGTTGGTTTGTTGGTTTGTTGGTTTGTTGGTTTGTTGGTTTGTTGGTTTGTTGGTTTGTTGGCTTGTTGGCTTATTGGTTTGTTGGTTTATTTGTTTGTTCGTCTGTGGTTTGTTGGTTTGTTCGTTTGTTGGCTTGTTGGTTTGTTGGTTTGTTGGCTTGTTGGTTCGTTGGTTTGTTGGTTTGTTGGTTTGTTGGTTTGTTGGTTTGTTGGTTTGTTGGTTTGTTGGTTTGTTGGCTTGTTGGTTTGTTGTTTTTTGGTTTATTCGTTTGTTGGTTTGTTAGTTTGTTAGTTTGTTTGTTTGTTTGTTTGTTGGTTTGTTAGTTTGTTAGTTTGTTTGTTTGTTGGTTTGTTCCTTTTTTTGGTTTGTTGGTTTGTTGGCTTGTTGGTTTGTTGGCTTGTTGGCTTGTCGGTTTGTTGGTTTTTGTTCGTTTGTTGGTTTGTTGGTTTGTTGGTTTGTTAGCTTGATGGTTTGTTGGTTTGTTGGCTTGTTGGTTTGGTGGTTTATTGGCTTGTTGGTTTGTTGGTTTGTTGGTTTGTTGGTTTGTTGGTTTGTTGGTTTGTTGGTTTGTTGGTTTGTTGGTTTGTTGGTTTGTTGGTTTGTTGGTTTGTTGGTTTGTTGGTTTGTTGGCTTGTTGGCTTATTGGTTTGTTGGTTTATTTGTTTGTTCGTCTGTGGTTTGTTGGTTTGTTCGTTTGTTGGCTTGTTGGTTTGTTGGTTTGTTGGCTTGTTGTTTCGTTGGTTTGTTGGTTTGCTGGTTTGTTGGTTTGATTGTTTGTTTGTTTGTTGGTTTGTTGGCTTGTTGGCTTGTTGGCTTGTTGGTTTGTTGGTTTGTTATCTTGTTGGTTTGTTGGTTTTTTGGTTTATTCGTTTGTTGGTTCGTTGGTTTGTTGGTTTGTTGGTTTGTTTGTTTGTTAGTTTGTTGGTTTGTTGGTTTGTTGGTTTGTTGGTTTGTTGGTTTGTTGGTTTGTTGGTTTATTTGTTTGTTGGTTTGTTGGTTTGTTGGTTCATTGGTTTGTTGGCTTGTTGGTTTGTTGGCTTGTTGGTTTGTTGGTTTGTTATCTTGTTGGTTTGTTGGTTTTTTGGTTTATTCGTTTGTTGGTTCGTTGGTTTGTTGGTTTGTTGGTTTGTTTGTTTGTTGGTTTGTTGGTTTGTTGGTTTGTTGGTTTATTTGTTTGTTGGTTTGTTGGTTTGTTTGTTTGTTAGTTTGTTGGTTTGTTGGTTTGTTGGTTTGTTGGTTTGTTGGTTTGTTGGTTTGTTGGTTTGTTAGTTTGTTGGTTTGTTGGTTTGTTGGTTTGTTGGTTTGTTGGTTTGTTGGTTTGTTGGTTTGTTCGTTTGTTGGTTTGTTGGTTTGTTGGTTTGTTGGTTTGTTGGTTTGTTGGTTTGTTGGTTTGTTGGTTTGTTGGTTTATTTGTTTGTCGGTTTGTTAGTTTGTTGGTTTATTGGTTTGTTGGCTTGTTGGTTTGTTGGTTTGCTGGCTTATTGGTTACTTCGTTTGTTCGTCTGTTGGTTTGTTGGTTTGTTGGTTTGTTCGTTTGTTGGTTTGTTGGTTTGTTGGTTTGTTGGCTTGTTGGCTTGTTGGGTTGTTGGTTTGTTGGTTTGTTGGTTTGTTGGTTTGTTGGTTTGTTGGTTTGTTAGTTTGTTGGTTTGTTGGTTTGTTGGTTTGTTGGTTTGTTGGTTTGTTGGTTTGTTCGTTTGTTGGTTTGTTGGTTTGTTGGTTTGTTGGTTTGTTGGTTTGTTGGTTTGTTGGTTTGTTGGTTTGTTGGTTTATTTGTTTGTTGGTTTGTTAGTTTGTTGGTTTATTGGTTTGTTGGCTTGTTGGTTTGTTGGTTTGCTGGCTTATTGGTTACTTCGTTTGTTCGTATGTTGGTTTGTTGGTTTGTTGGTTTGTTCGTTTGTTGGTTTGTTGGTTTGTTGGTTTGTTGGCTTGTTGGCTTGTTGGGTTGTTGGTTTGTTGGTTTGTTGGTTTGTTGGGTTGTTGGTTTGTTGGCTTGTTGGCTTGTTGGTTTGTTGGTTTGTTGGTTTGCTGGCTTATTGGTTGCTTGGTTTGTTGGTTTGTTGGCTTGTTGGTTTGTTGGTTTGTTGGCTTGTTAATTTGTTGGTTTGTTGGCTTGTTGGCTTGTTGGTTTGTTGGTTTGTTGGTTTGTTAGTTTGTTGGTTTGTTGGTTTGTTGGCTTGTTGGTTTGTTGGTTTGTTGGCTTGTTAGTTTGTTGGTTTGTTGGCTTGTTGGCTTGTTGGTTTGTTGGTTTGTTGGTTTGTTAGTTTGTTGGCTTGTTGGTTTGTTGGTTTGTTGGTTTGTGGGTTTGTTGGTTTATTTGTTTGTTAGTTTGTTGGTTTGTTGGTTTGTTGGTTTGTTGGTTTGTTTGTTTGTTGGTATGTTGGTTTGTTGGTTTTTTCGTTTGTTGGTTTATTGGTTTGTTGGTTTGTTGGTTTGTTGGTTTGTTGGTTTGTTGGTTTATTTGTTTGTTGGTTTGTTGGTTTGTTGGTTCATTGGTTTGTTGGCTTGTTGGTTTGTTGGCTTGTTGGTTTGTTGGTTTGCTGGTTTGTTGGTTTGATGGTTTGTTTGTTTGTTGGTTTGTTGGCTTGTTGGCTTGTTGGCTTGTTGGTTTGTTGGTTTGTTATCTTGTTGGTTTGTTGGTTTTTTGGTTTATTCGTTTGTTGGTTCGTTGGTTTGTTGGTTTGTTGGTTTGTTTGTTTGTTAGTTTGTTGGTTTGTTGGTTTGTTGGTTTGTTGGTTTGTTGGTTTGTTGGTTTGTTAGTTTGTTGGTTTGTTGGTTTGTTGGTTTGTTGGTTTGTTGGTTTGTTGGTTTGTTGGTTTGTTCGTTTGTTGGTTTGTTGGTTTGTTGGTTTGTTGGTTTGTTGGTTTGTTGGTTTGTTGGTTTGTTGGTTTGTTGGTTTGTTGGTTTATTTGTTTGTTGGTTTGTTAGTTTGTTGGTTTATTGGTTTGTTGGCTTGTTGGTTTGTTGGTTTGCTGGCTTATTGGTTACTTCGTTTGTTCGTCTGTTGGTTTGTTGGTTTGTTGGTTTGTTCGTTTGTTGGTTTGTTGGTTTGTTGGTTTGTTGGCTTGTTGGCTTGTTGGGTTGTTGGTTTGTTGGTTTGTTGGTTTGTTGGGTTGTTGGTTTGTTGGCTTGTTTGCTTGTTGGTTTGTTGGTTTGTTGGCTTGTTGGTTTGTTGGTTTTTTGGTTTGTTCGTTTGTTGGTTTGTTGGTTTGTTGGTTTGTTGGTTTGTTGGTTTGCTGGTTTGTTGGTTTGTTGGTTTGTTAGTTTGTTGGTTTGTTGGTTTATTTGTTTGTTGGTTTGTTGGTTTGTTGGTTTGTTGGTTTGTTGGTTGGTTGGTTTGTTGGTTTGTTGGTTTGTTGGTTTGTTGGTTTGTTGGTTTGTTGGTTTGTTGGTTTGTTGGTTTGTTGGTTTGTTGGTTTGTTGGTTTGTTGGTTTGTTGGTTTGTTGGCTTGTTGGCTTATTGGTTTGTTGGTTTATTTGTTTGTTCGTTTGTGGTTTGTTGGTTTGTTCGTTTGTTGGCTTGTTGGTTTGTTGGTTTGTTGGCTTGTTGGTTCGTTGGTTTGTTGGTTTGTTGGTTTGTTGGTTTGTTGGTTTGTTGGTTTGTTGGTTTGTTGGCTTGTTGGTTTGTTGTTTTTTGGTTTATTCGTTTGTTGGTTTGTTGGTTTGTTGGTTTGTTTGTTTGTTGGTTTATTAGTTTGTTAGTTTGTTTGTTTGTTTGTTTGTTGGTTTGTTAGTTTGTTAGTTTGTTTGTTTGTTGGTTTGTTCCTTTTTTTGGTTTGTTGGTTTGTTGGCTTGTTGGTTTGTTGGCTTGTTGGCTTGTTGGTTTGTTGGTTTTTGTTCGTTTGTTGGTTTGTTGGTTTGTTGGTTTGTTAGCTTGATGGTTTGTTGGTTTGTTGGCTTGTTGGTTTGTTGGTTTATTGGCTTGTTGGTTTGTTGGTTTGTTCGTTTGTTCGTTTGTTGGTTTGTTGGTTTGTTGGTTTGTTGGTTTGTTCGTTTGTTGTTTCGTTGGTTTGTTGTTTTGTTGGTTTGTTGGTTTGTTGGTTTGTTTGTTTGTTAGTTTGTTGGTTTGTTGGTTTGTTGGTTGGTTGGTTTGTTGGTTTGTTGGTTTGTTGGTTTGTTGGTTTGTTGGTTTGTTGGTTTGTTGGTTTGTTGGTTTGTTGGTTTGTTGGTTTGTTGGCTTGTTGGCTTATTGGTTTGTTGGTTTATTTGTTTGTTCGTCTGTGGTTTGTTGGTTTGTTCGTTTGTTGGCTTGTTGGTTTGTTGGTTTGTTGGCTTGTTGGTTCGTTGGTTTGTTGGTTTGTTGGTTTGTTGGTTTGTTGGTTTGTTGGTTTGTTGGTTTGTTGGCTTGTTGGTTTGTTGTTTTTTGGTTTATTCGTTTGTTGGTTTGTTAGTTTGTTAGTTTGTTTGTTTGTTTGTTTGTTGGTTTGTTAGTTTGTTAGTTTGTTTGTTTGTTGGTTTGTTCCTTTTTTTGGTTTGTTGGTTTGTTGGCTTGTTGGTTTGTTGGCTTGTTGGCTTGTCGGTTTGTTGGTTTTTGTTCGTTTGTTGGTTTGTTGGTTTGTTGGTTTGTTAGCTTGATGGTTTGTTGGTTTGTTGGCTTGTTGGTTTGTTGGTTTATTGGCTTGTTGGTTTGTTGGTTTGTTGGTTTGTTGGTTTGTTGGTTTGTTGGTTTGTTGGTTTGTTGGTTTGTTGGTTTGTTGGTTTGTTGGTTTGTTGGTTTGTTGGTTTGTTGGTTTGTTGGTTTGTTGGTTTGTTGGTTTGTTGGCTTGTTGGCTTATTGGTTTGTTGGTTTATTTGTTTGTTCGTCTGTGGTTTGTTGGTTTGTTCGTTTGTTGGCTTGTTGGTTTGTTGGTTTGTTGGCTTGTTGGTTCGTTGGTTTGTTGGTTTGTTGGTTTGTTGGTTTGTTGGTTTGTTGGTTTGTTGGTTTGTTGGCTTGTTGGTTTGTTGTTTTTTGGTTTATTCGTTTGTTGGTTTGTTGGTTTGTTGGTTTGTTTGTTTGTTGGTTTGTTAGTTTGTTAGTTTGTTTGTTTGTTTGTTTGTTGGTTTGTTAGTTTGTTAGTTTGTTTGTTTGTTGGTTTGTTGGTTTGTTAGTTTTTTGGTTTGTTGGTTTGTTGGTTTGTTCGTTTGTTGGTTTGTTGGTTTGTTGGTTTGTTGGTTTGTTGGTTTGTTGGTTTGTTGGTTTGTTGGTTTGTTGGTTTGTTGGTTTGTTGGTTTGTTGGTTTGTTGGTTTGTTGGTTTGTTGGTTTGTTGGTTTGTTGGTTTATTTGTTTGTTGGTTTGTTGGTTTATTGGTTTGTTGGTTTGTTGGTTTGTTGGTTTGCTGGCTTATTGGTTGCTTGGTTTGTTGGTTTGTTGGCTTGTTGGTTTGTTGGCTTGTTGGTTTGTTGGTTTGTTGGCTTGTTAGTTTGTTGGTTTGTTGGTTTGTTGGCTTGTTGGTTTGTTGGTTTGTTGGTTTGTTAGTTTGTTGGCTTGTTGGTTTGTTGGTTTGTTGGTTTGTGGGTTTGTTGGTTTATTTGTTTGTTAGTTTGTTGGTTTGTTGGTTTGTTGGTTTGTTGGTTTGTTTGTTTGTTGGTTTGTTGGTTTGTTGGTTTTTCGTTTGTTGGTTTATTGGTTTGTTGGTTTGTTGGTTTGTTGGTTTGTTGGTTTGTTGGTTTGTTGGTTTATTTGTTTGTTGGTTTGTTGGTTTGTTGGTTCATTGGTTTGTTGGCTTGTTGGTTTGTTGGCTTGTTGGTTTGTTGGTTTGCTGGTTTGTTGGTTTGATGGTTTGTTTGTTTGTTGGTTTGTTGGCTTGTTGGCTTGTTGGCTTGTTGGTTTGTTGGTTTGTTATCTTGTTGGTTTGTTGGTTTTTTGGTTTATTCGTTTGTTGGTTCGTTGGTTTGTTGGTTTGTTGGTTTGTTTGTTTGTTAGTTTGTTGGTTTGTTGGTTTGTTGGTTTGTTGGTTTGTTGGTTTGTTGGTTTGTTGGTTTGTTGGTTTGTTAGTTTGTTGGTTTGTTGGTTTGTTGGTTTGTTGGTTTGTTGGTTTGTTGGTTTGTTGGTTTGTTCGTTTGTTGGTTTGTTGGTTTGTTGGTTTGTTGGTTTGTTGGTTTGTTGGTTTGTTGGTTTGTTGGTTTATTTGTTTGTTGGTTTGTTAGTTTGTTGGTTTATTGGTTTGTTGGCTTGTTGGTTTGTTGGTTTGCTGGCTTATTGGTTACTTCGTTTGTTCGTCTGTTGGTTTGTTGGTTTGTTGGTTTGTTCGTTTGTTGGTTTGTTGGTTTGTTGGTTTGTTGGCTTGTTGGCTTGTTGGGTTGTTGGTTTGTTGGTTTGTTGGTTTGTTGGGTTGTTGGTTTGTTGGCTTGTTGGCTTGTTGGTTTGTTGGTTTGTTGGCTTGTTGGTTTGTTGGTTTTTTGGTTTGTTCGTTTGTTGGTTTGTTGGTTTGTTGGTTTGTTGGTTTGTTGGTTTGCTGGTTTGTTGGTTTGTTGGTTTGTTAGTTTGTTGGTTTGTTGGTTTATTTGTTTGTTGGTTTGTTGGTTTGTTGGTTTATTGGTTTGTTGGCTTGTTGGTTTGTTGGTTTTTTGGTTTGTTCGTTTGTTGTTTCGTTGGTTTGTTGTTTTGTTGGTTTGTTGGTTTGTTTGTTTGTTAGTATGTTGGTTTGTTGGTATGTTGGTTGGTTGGTTTGTTGGTTTGTTGGTTTGTTAGTTTGTTGGTTTTTTGGTTTGTTGGTTTGTTGGTTTGTTCGTTTGTTGGTTTGTTGGTTTGTTTGTTTGTTGGTTTGTTGGTTTGTTGGTTTGTTGGTTTGTTGGTTTGTTGGTTTGTTGGTTTATTTGTTTGTTGGTTTGTTGGTTTGTTGGTTTATTGGTTTGTTGGCTTGTTGGTTTGTTGGTTTGCTGGCTTATTGGTTAGTTCGTTTGTTCGTTTGTTGGTTTGTTGGTTTGTTGGTTTGTTGGTTTGTTCGTTTGTTGGTTTGTTGGTTTGTTGGTTTGTTGGCTTGTTGGTTTGTTGGTTTGTTGGCTTGTTGGTTTGTTGTTTTTTGGTTTATTCGTTTGTTGGTTTGTTGGTTTGTTGGTTTGTTTGTTAGTTGGTTTTTTAGTTTGTTTGTTTGTTGGTTTGTTAGTTTGTTGGTTTGTTGGTTTGTTGGTTTGTTGGTTTGTTCGTTTGTTGGTTTGTTGGTTTGTTGGTTCGTTGGTTTGTTGGTTTGTTGGTTTGTTGGTTTGTTGGTTTGTTGGTGTGTTGGTTTGTTGGTTTGTTGGTTTGTTGGTTTGTTGGTTTATGAGTTTGTTGGTTTGTTGGTTTGTTGGTTTATTGGTTTGTTGGTTTATTGGTTTGTTGGTTTGCTGGCTTATTGGTTGCTTGGTTTGTTGGTTTATTGTTGGCTTGTTGGTTTGTTGGTTTGTTGGCTTGTTGGTTTGTTGGTTTATTGGCTTGTTGGCTTGTTGGTTTGTTGGTTTGTTAGTTTGTTGGCTTGTTGGTTTGTTGATTTGTTGGTCTGTTGGTTTGTTGGTTTCTTTGTTTGTTAGTTTGTTGGTTTGTTGGTTTGTTGGTTTGTTGGTTTGTTAGTTTGTTGGTTTGTTAGTTTGTTGGTTTGTTGGTTGTTTTGTTTGTTGGTTTGTTGGTTTGTTGGTTTGTTGGTTTGTTGGTTGGTTGGTTTGTTGGTTTGTTGGTTTGTCGGTTTGTTGGTTTGTTGGTTTATTTGTTTGTTGGTTTGTTGGTTTGTTGGTTCATTGGTTTGTTGGCTTGTTGGTTTGTTGGTTTGCTGGTTTGTTGGTTTGATGGTTTGTTGGTTTGTTGGTTTGTTGGTTTGTTGGCTTGTTGGTTTGTTGGTTTGTTGGTTTGTTCTCTTGTTGCTTTGTTGGTTTTTTGGTTTGTTCGTTTGTTGGTTCGTTGGTTTGTTGGTTTGTTGGTTTGTTGGTTTGTTGGTTTGTTTGTTTGTTAGTATGTTGGTTTGTTGGTTTGTTGGTTTGTTGGTTTGTTGGTTTGTTAGTTTGTTGGTTTGTTGGTTTGTTGGTTTGTTGGTTTGTTGGTTTGTTCGTTTGTTGGTTTGTCGGTTTGTTGGTTTGTTGGTTTGTTGGTTTGTTGGTTTGTTGGTTTGTTGGTTTATTTGTTTGTTGGTTTGTTGGTTTGTTGGTTTATTGGTTTGTTGGCTTGTTAGTTTGTTGGTTTGCTGGCTTATTGGTTACTTCGTTTGTTCGTTAGTTGGTTTGTTGGTTTGTTGGTTTGTTCGTTTGTTGGTTTATTGGTTTGTTGGTTTGTTGGCTTGTTGGCTTGTTGGATTGTTGGTTTGTTGGTTTGTTGGTTTGTTGGGTTGTTGGTTTGTTGGCTTGTTGGCTTGTTGGTTTGTTGGTTTGTTGGCTTGTTGGTTTGTTAGTTTGCTGGTTAGTTAGTTTGTTGGTTTGTTGGTTTGTTCGTTTGTTGGTTTGTTGGTTTGTTGGTTTGTTGGTTTGTTGGTTTGTTGGTTTGTTGGTTTGTTGGTTTGTTGGTTTGTTGGTTTGTTGGTTTGTTGGTTTGTTGGTTTTTTGGTTTATTTGTTTGTTGGTTTGTTGGTTTGTTGGTTTATTGGTTTGTTGGTTTGTTGGTTTGTTTGTTTGCTGGCTTATTGGTTGCTTGGTTTGTTGGTTTGTTGGTTTGTTGGCTTGTTGGTTTGTTGGTTTGTTGGCTTGTTGGTTTGTTGGTTTGTTGGTTTGTTGGCTTGTTGGCTTGTTGGTTTGTTGGTTTGTTGGTTTGTTGGATTGTTAGTTTGTTGGTTTGTTGGCTTATTGGCTTGTTGGTTTGGTGGTTTGTTGGTTTGTTGGCTTGTTGGCTTGTTGGTCTGTTGGTTTGTTGGTTTGTTGGTTTGTTGGTTTGTTGGTTACTTGGTTTGTTGGTTTGTTGGTTTGTTGGTTTGTTGGTTTGTTGGTTTGTTGGTTTGTTGGTTTGTTGGTTTGTTGGTTTGTTGGCTTGTTGGGTTGTTGGTTTGTTGGTTTGTTGGTTTGTTGGCTTGTTAGTTTGTTGGTTTGTTGGTTCGTTGGTTTGTTGGTTTGTTGGTTTGTTGGTTTGTGTGTTTGTTGGTTTGTTCGTTTGTTGGTTTGTTGGTTTGTTGGTTTGTAAGCTTGTTGGTTTGTTGGTTTGTTGGTTTGTTGGCTTGTTGGTTTGTTGGTTTGTTGGTTTGTTGGTTTGTTGGTTTGTTGGTTTGTTCGTTTGTTCGTTTGTTGGTTTGGAGGTTTGTTGGTTTGTTCGTTTGTTTGTTTGTTCCTTTGTTGGTTTGTTCGTTTGTTGGTTTATTGGTTTGTTGGTTTGTAAGCTTGTTGGCTTGTTGGTTTGTTGGTTTGTTGGCTTGTTTGTTTGTTGGTTTGTTGGTTTGTTGGTTTGTTGGTTTGTTCGTTTGTTCGTTTGTTGGTTTGGAGGTTTGTTGGTTTGTTCGTTTGTTTGTTTGTTCGTTTGTTGGCTTGTTGGTTTGTTGGTTTGTTGGCTTTTTGGTTTATTGGTTTGTTGGTTTGTTTGTTTGTTGGTTTGTTGGTTTGTTGGTTTGTTGGTTTGTTGGTTTGTTGGTTTGTTGGCTTGTTGGTTTGTTGGTTTGTTATTTTGTTGGTTTGTTGGTTTGTTGGTTTGTTGGTTTGTTGGTTTGTTGGTTTGTTCGTTTGTTGGTTTGTTGGTTTGTTGGTTTGTTGGCTTGTTGGCTTGTTGGTTTGTTGGCTTGTTGGCTTGTTGGTTTGTTGGTTTGTTCGTTTGTTGGTTTGTTTGTTTGTTGGTTTGTTCGTTTGTTGGTTTGTTGGTTTGTTGGCTTGTTGGTTTGTTGGGTTGTTGGCTTGCTGGTTTGTTGGTTTTTGTTCGTTTGTTGGTTTGTTGGTTTGTTGGTTTGTAAGCTTGTTGGCTTGTTGGTTTGTTGGTTTGTTGGCTTGTTGGTTTGTTGGTTTGTTGGTTTGTTGGTTTGTTGGTTTGTTGGTTTGTTGGTTTGTTCGTTTGTTCGTTTGTTGGTTTGTTGGTTTGTTGGTTTGTTGGTTTGTTGGTTTTTTGGTTTGTTGGTTTGTTCGTTTGTTGGTTTGTTGGTTTGTTGGTTTGTTGGTTTGTTGGTTTGTTGGTTTGTTGGTTTGTTGGTTTGTTGGTTTGTTGGTTTGTTGGTTTGTTGGTTTGTTGGTTTGTTGGTTTGTTGGTTTGTTGGCTTGTTGGCTTGTTGGTTTGTTGGTTTGTTTGTTTGTTCGTTTGTTGGTTTGTTGGTTTGTTGGTTTGTTCGTTTGTTGGTTTGTTGGTTTGTTGGCTTGTTGGTTTGTTGGCTTGTTGGTTTGTTGGTTTGTTGGTTTCTTGGTTTGTTGGTTTGTTGGCTTGTTCGTTTGTTGGTTTGTTGGTTTGTTGGTTTGTTGGTTTGTTGGCTTGTGGTTTGTTGGCTTGTTGGCTTGTTGGTTTGTTGGTTTGTCGTTTGTTGGTTTGTTGGTTTGTTGGTTTGTTGGCTTATTGGCTTGTTGGTTTGTTTGCTGGCTTATTGGCTACTTCGTTTGTTGGTTTGTTGGTTTGTTGGTTTGTTGGTTTGTTGGCTTGTTGGCTTGTTGGGTTGTTGGTTTGTTGGTTTGTTGGTTTGTTGGTTTGTTGGTTTGCTGGTTTATTTGTTTGTTGGTTTGTTGGTTTGTTCGTTTATTGGTTTGTTGGCTTGTTGTTTACATCGTTTGTCGGTTTGTTGGTTTGTTGGTTTGTTGGTTTGTTGGCTTGTTGGGTTGTTGGTTTGTTGGTTTGTTGGTTTGTTGGGTTGTTGGTTTGTTGGCTTATTGGCTTGTTGGTTTGTTGGATTGTTGGCTTGTTGGTTTGTTGGTTTTTTGGTTTGTTCGTTTGTTGGTTTGTTGGTTTGTTGGTTTGTTGGTTTGTTTGTTTGTTGGTTTGTTGGTTTGTTGGTTTGTTGGTTTGTTGGTTTGTTGGTTTGTTGGTTTGGTGGCTTGTTGGTTTGTTGGCTTGTTGGCTTGTTGGTTGGTTGGTTTGTTGGTTTGTTGGTTTGTCGGTTTGTTGGTTTGTTGGTTTATTTGTTTGTTGGTTTGTTGGTTCATTGGTTTGTTGGCTTGTTGGTTTGTTGGTTTGCTGGTTTGTTGGTTTGATGGTTTGTTGGTTTGTTGGTTTGTTGGCTTGTTGCCTTGTTGGTTTGTTGGTTTGTTGGTTTGTTGGTTACTTGGTTTGTTGGTTTGTTGGTTTGTTGGTTTGTTGGTTTGTTGGTTTGTTGGTTTGTTGGTTTGTTGGTTTGTTGGCTTGTTGGGTTGTTGGTTTGTTGGTTTGTTGGTTTGTTGGTTTGTTGGTTTGTCCGTTTGTTGGTTTGTTGGTTTGTTGGCTTGTTGGTTTGTAAGCTTGTTGGTTTGTTGGTTTGTTGGTTTGTTGGCTTGTTGGTTTGTTGGTTTGTTGGTTTGTTGGTTTGTTGGTTTGTTGGTTTGTTCGTTTGTTCGTTTGTTGGTTTGGAGGTTTGTTGGTTTGTTCGTTTGTTTGTTTGTTCCTTTGTTGGTTTGTTCGTTTGTTGGTTTATTGGTTTGTTGGTTTGTAAGCTTGTTGGCTTGTTGGTTTGTTGGTTTGTTGGCTTGTTTGTTTGTTGGTTTGTTGGTTTGTTGGTTTGTTGGTTTGTTGGTTTGTTGGTTTGTTGGTTTGTTCGTTTGTTCGTTTGTTGGTTTGGAGGTTTGTTGGTTTGTTAGTTTGTTTGTTTGTTCGTTTGTTGGCTTGTTGGTTTGTTGGTTTGTTGGCTTTTTGGTTTATTGGTTTGTTGGTTTGTTTGTTTGTTGGTTTGTTGGTTTGTTGGTTTGTTGGTTTGTTGGCTTGTTGGTTTGCTGGTTTGTTAGTTTGTTGGTTTGTTGGTTTGTTGGTTTGTTGGTTTGTTGGTTTGTTCGTTTGTTGGTTTGTTGGTTTGTTGGTTTGTTGGCTTGTTGGTTTGTTGGCTTGTTGGCTTGTTGGTTTGTTGGTTTGTTCGTTTGTTGGTTTGTTTGTTTGTTGGTTTGTTCGTTTGTTGGTTTGTTGGTTTGTTGGCTTGTTGGTTTGTTGGGTTGTTGGCTTGCTGGTTTGTTGGTTTTTGTTCGTTTTTTGGTTTGTTGGTTTGTTGGTTTGTAAGCTTGTTGGCTTGTTGGTTTGTTGGTTTGTTGGCTTGTTGGTTTGTTGGTTTGTTGGTTTGTTGGTTTGTTGGTTTGTTGGTTTGTTTGTTTGTTCGTTTGTTGGTTTGTTGGTTTGTTGGTTTGTTGGTTTGTTGGTTTTTTGGTTTGTTGGTTTGTTCGTTTGTTGGTTTGTTGGTTTGTTGGTTTGTTGGTTTGTTGGTTTGTTGGTTTGTTGGTTTGTTGGTTTGTTGGTTTGTTGGTTTGTTGGCTTGTTGGCTTGTTGGTTTGTTGGTTTGTTTGTTTGTTCGTTTGTTGGTTTGTTGGTTTGTTGGTTTGTTCGTTTGTTGGTTTGTTGGTTTGTTGGCTTGTTGGTTTGTTGGTTTGTTGGTTTGTTGGTTTGTTGGTTTGTTGGCTTGTTCGTTTGTTGGTTTGTTGGTTTGTTGGTTTGTTGGTTTGTTGGCTTGTTGGTTTGTTGGCTTGTTGGCTTGTTGGTTTGTTGGTTTGTCGTTTGTTGGTTTGTTGGTTTGTTGGTTTGTTGGCTTATTGGCTTGTTGGTTTGTTTGCTGGCTTATTGGCTACTTCGTTTGTTGGTTTGTTCGTTTGTTGGTTTGTTGGTTTGTTGGTTTGTTGGCTTGTTGGCTTGTTGGGTTGTTGGTTTTTTGGTTTGTTGGTTTGTTGGTTTGTTTGTTTATTTGTTTGTTGGTTTGTTGGTTTGTTGGTTTGTTGGCTTGTTGGGTTGTTGGTTTGTTGGTTTGTTGGTTTGTTGGGTTGTTGGTTTGTTGGCTTGTTGGATTGTTGGTTTGTTGGATTGTTGGCTTGTTGGTTTGTTGGTTTTTTGGTTTGTTCGTTTGTTGGTTTGTTGGTTTGTTGGTTTGTTGGTTTGTTGGTTTGTTTGTTTGTTGGTTTGTTAGTTTGTTTGTTTCTTGGTTTGTTGGTTTGTTAGTTTGTTGGTTTGTTGGTTTGATGGTTTGTTGGTTTGTTGGTTTGTTGGTTTGTTTGTTTGTTTGTTTGTTGGTTTGTTGGTTTGTTGGTTTGTTGGTTTGTTGGTTTGTTGGTTTGTTGGTTTGTTGATTTGTTGGTTTGTCGGTTTGTTGGTTGGTTGGTTTGTTGGTTTGTTGGCTTGTTGGCTTGTTGGGTTGTTGGTTTGTTGGTTTGTTGGTTTATTGGGTTGTTGGTTTGTTGGCTTGTTGGCTTGTTGGTTTGTTGCATTGTTGGCTTGTTGGTTTGTTGGTTTTTTGGTTTGTTCGTTTGTTGGTTTGTTGGTTTGTTGGTTTGTTGGTTTGTTTGTTTGTTGGTTTGTTAGTTTGTTTGTTTCTTGGTTTGTTGGTTTGTTAGTTTGTTGGTTTGTTGGTTTGTTGGTTTGTTGGTTTGTTGGTTTGTTCGTTTGTTGGTTTGTTGGTTTGTTGGGTTGTTGGTTTGTTGGCTTGTTGGCATGTTGGTTTGTTGGTTTGTTGGTTTGTTGGTTTGTTGGTTTGTTTGTTTGTTGGTTTGTTAGTTTGTTTGTTTCTTGGTTTGTTGGTTTGTTAGTTTGTTGGTTTGTTGGTTTGTTGGTTTGTTGGTTTGTTGGTTTGTTGGTTTGTTTGTTTGTTGGTTTGTTGGTTTGTTGGTTTGTTGGTTTGTTGGTTTGTTGGTTTGTTGGTTTGTTGGTTTGTTGGTTGGTTGATTTGTTGGTTTGTCGGTTTGTTGGTTTGTTGGTTTGTTGGTTTGTTGGCTTGTTGGCTTGTTGGGTTGTTGGTTTGTTGGTTTGTTGGTTTGTTGGGTTGTTGGTTTGTTGGCTTGTTGGCTTGTTGGTTTGTTGGATTGTTGGCTTGTTGGTTTGTTGGTTTTTTGGTTTGTTCGTTTGTTGGTTTGTTGGTTTGTTGGTTTGTTAGTTTGTTGGTTTGTTAGTTTGTTTGTTTCTTGGTTTGTTGGTTTGTTAGTTTGTTGGTTTGTTGGTTTGTTGGTTTGTTGGTTTGTTGGTTTGTTCGTTTGTTGGTTTGTTGGTTTGTTGGGTTGTTGGTTTGTTGGCTTGTTGGCTTGTTTGTTTGTTGGATTGTTGGCTTGTTGGTTTGTTGGTTTTTTGGTTTGTTCGTTGGTTGGTTTGTTGGTTTGTTGGTTTTTTTGTTTGTTGGTTTGTTAGTTTGTTTGTTTCTGTGTTTGTTGGTTTGTTAGTTTGTTAGTTTGTTGGTTTGTTGGTTTGCTGGTTTGTTGGCTTGTTGGTTTGTTGGTTTGTTGGCTTGTTGGCTTGTTGGTTTGTTGGTTTGTTAGTTTGATGGCTTGTTTGTTTGTTGGTTTGTTGGTTTGTTGGTTTGTTGGTTTGTTGGTTTGTTGGTTTGTTGGTTTGTTGGCTTGTTGGTTTGTTGGCTTGTTGGCTTGTTGGTTTGTTGGTTTGTTCGTTTGTTGGTTTGTTGGTTTGTTGGTTTGTTGGCTTATTGGCTTGTTGGTTTGTTTGTTGGCTTTTTGGTTTGTTGGTTTGTTGGTTTGTTGGTTTGTTCGTTTGTTGGTTTGTTCGTTTGTTGGCTTGTTAGTTTGTTGGTTTGTTGGCTTGTTGGTTTGTTGGTTTGTTGGTTTGTTGGTTTGTTTGTTTGTTGGTTTGTTGGTTTGTTGACTTGTTGGTTTGTTGGTTTGTTTATTTGTTCGTTTGTTGGTTTGTTGGCTTGTTGGTTTGTTGGTTTGCTGGTTTGTTGGTTAGTTGGTTTGTTAATTTGTTGGTTTGTTTGCATGTTGGTTTGTTGGCTTGTTGGTTTGTTGGTTTGTTGGTTTGTTGGTTTGTTGGTTTGTTGGTTTGTTGGTTTGTTGGTTTGTTGGTTTGTTGGTTTGTTGGTTTGTTGGTTTGTTGGTTTGTTGGTTTGTTGGTTTGTTGGTTTGTTGGTTTGTTGGTTTGTTGGTTTGTTGGTTTGTTGGCTTGTTGGTTGTTGGTTTGTTAGTTTGTTGGTTTGTTGGTTTGTTGGTTTGTTGGTTTGTTGGTTTGTTGGTTTGTGGGTTTGTTGGCTTGTTGGCTTGTTGGTTTGTTGGTTTGTTGGTTTCTTGGTTTGTTGGTTTCTTGGTTTGTTGGTTGTTTGGTTTGTTCGTTTGTTGGTTTGTTGGTTTGTTGGATTGTTGGCTTGTTGGTTTGTTCGTTTTTTGGTTTGTTCGTTTGTTGGTTTGTTGGTTTGTTGGTTTGTTTGTTTGTTGGTTTGTTAGTTTGTTTGTTTCTTGGTTTGTTGGTTTGTTAGTTTGTTGGTTTGTTGGTTTGTTGGTTTGTTGGTTTGTTGGTTGGTTCGTTTGTTGGTTTGTTGGTTTGTTGGGTTGTTGGTTTGTTGGCTTGTTGGCTTGTTGGTTTGTTGGTTTGTTGGTTTGCTGGTTTGTTTGTTTGTTGGTTTGTTAGTTTGTTTGTTTCTTGGTTTGTTGGTTTGTTAGTTTGTTGGTTTGTTGGTTTGTTGGTTTGTTGGTTTGTTGGTTTGTTGGCTTTTTGGTTTGTTGGTTTGTTGGTTTGTTGGTTTGTTCGTTTGTTGGTTTGTTCGTTTGTTGGCTTGTTAGTTTGTTGGTTTGTTGGCTTGTTGATTGTTGGTTTGTTGGTTTGTTGGTTTGTTGGTTTGTTTGTTTGTTGGTTTGTTGGTTTGTTGACTTGTTGGTTTGTTGGTTTGTTTATTTGTTCGTTTGTTGGTTTGTTGGCTTGTTGGTTTGTTGGTTTGCTGGTTTGTTGGTTAGTTGGTTTGTTAATTTGTTGGTTTGTTGGTTTGCTTGCATGTTGGTTTGTTGGCTTGTTGGTTTGTTGGTTTGTTGGTTTGTTGGTTTGTTGGTTTGTTGGTTTGTTGGTTTGTTGGTTTGTTGGTTTGTTGGTTTGTTGGTTTGTTGGTTTGTTGGTTTGTTGGTTTGTTGGTTTGTTGGTTTGTTGGTTTGTTGGTTTGTTGGTTTGTTGGTTTGTTGGTTTGTTGGCTTGTTGGTTGTTGGTTTGTTAGTTTGTTGGTTTGTTGGTTTGTTGGTTTGTTGGTTTGTTGGTTTGTTGGTTTGTGGGTTTGTTGGCTTGTTGGCTTGTTGGTTTGTTGGTTTGTTGGTTTCTTGGTTTGTTGGTTTCTTGGTTTGTTGGTTGTTTGGTTTGTTCGTTTGTTGGTTTGTTGGTTTGTTGGATTGTTGGCTTGTTGGTTTGTTGGTTTTTTGGTTTGTTCGTTTGTTGGTTTGTTGGTTTGTTGGTTTGTTTGTTTGTTGGTTTGTTAGTTTGTTTGTTTCTTGGTTTGTTGGTTTGTTAGTTTGTTGGTTTGTTGGTTTGTTGGTTTGTTGGTTTGTTGGTTTGTTCGTTTGTTGGTTTGTTGGTTTGTTGGGTTGTTGGTTTGTTGGCTTGTTGGCTTGTTGGTTTGTTGGTTTGTTGGTTTGTTGGTTTGTTTGTTTGTTGGTGTGTTAGTTTGTTTGTTTCTTGGTTTGTTGGTTTGTTAGTTTGTTGGTTTGTTGGTTTGTTGGTTTGTTGGTTTGTTGGTTTGTTTGTTTGTTGGTTTGTTGGTTTGTTGGTTTGTTGGTTTGTTGGTTTGTTGGTTTGTTGGTTTGTTGGTTTGTTGGTTTGTTGGTTTGTTGATTTGTTGGTTTGTCGGTTTGTTGGTTTGTTGGTTTGTTGGTTTGTTGGCTTGTTGGCTTGTTGGTTTGTTCGTTTGTTGGTTTGTTGGTTTGTTGGGTTGTTGGTTTGTTGGCTTGTTGGCTTGTTGGTTTGTTGGTTTGTTGGTTTGTTGGTTTGTTTGTTTGTTGGTTTGTTAGTTTGTTTGTTTCTTGGTTTGTTGGTTTGTTAGTTTGTTGGTTTGTTGGTTTGTTGGTTTGTTGGTTTGTTGGTTTGTTTGTTTGTTGGTTTGTTGGTTTGTTGGTTTGTTGGTTTCTTGGTTTGTTGGTTTGTTGGTTTGTTGGTTTGTTGGTTTGTTGATTTGTTGGTTTGTCGGTTTGTTGGTTTGTTGGTTTGTTGGTTTGTTGGCTTGTTGGCTTGTTGGGTTGTTGGTTTGTTGGTTTGTTTGTTTGTTGGTTTGTTAGTTTGTTTGTTTCTTGGTTTGTTGGTTTGTTAGTTTGTTGGTTTGTTGGTTTGTTGGTTTGTTGGTTTGTTGGTTTGTTCGTTTGTTGGTTTGTTGGTTTGTTGGGTTGTTGGTTTGTTGGCTTGTTGGCTTGTTTGTTTGTTGGATTGTTGGCTTGTTGGTTTGTTGGTTTTTTGGTTTGTTCGTTGGTTGGTTTGTTGGTTTGTTGGTTTGTTTGTTTGTTGGTTTGTTAGTTTGTTTGTTTCTGTGTTTGTTGGTTTGTTAGTTTGTTGGTTTGTTGGTTTGTTGGTTTGCTGGTTTGTTGGCTTGTTGGTTTGTTGGTTTGTTGGCTTGTTGGCTTGTTGGTTTGTTGGTTTGTTAGTTTGATGGCTTGTTTGTTTGTTGGTTTGTTGGTTTGTTGGTTTGTTGGTTTGTTGGTTTGTTGGTTTGTTGGCTTGTTGGTTTGTTGGCTTGTTGGCTTGTTGGTTTGTTGGTTTGTTCGTTTGTTGGTTTGTTGGTTTGTTGGTTTGTTGGCTTATTGGCTTGTTGGTTTGTTTGTTGGCTTTTTGGTTTGTTGGTTTGTTGGTTTGTCGGTTTGTTGGTTTGTTCGTTTGTTCGTTTGTTGGTTTTTTGGTTTGTTGGTTTGTTCGTTTGTTGGTTTGTTCGTTTGTTGGCTTGTTAGTTTGTTGGTTTGTTGGCTTGTTGATTGTTGGTTTGTTGGTTTGTTGGTTAGTTGGTTTGTTGGTTTGTTGGTTTGTTGGTTTGTTGACTTGTTGGTTTGTTGGTTTGTTTATTTGTTCGTATGTTGGTTTGTTGGCTTGTTGGTTTGTTGGTTTGCTGGTTTGTTGGTTAGTTGGTTTGTTGGTTTGTTGGTTTGTTGGTTTGTTTGCATGTTGGTTTGTTGGCTTGTTGGTTTGTTGAATTGTTGGTTTGTTGGTTTGTTGGTATGTTGGTTTGTTGGTTTGTTGGTTTGTTGGTTTGTTGGTTTGTTGGTTTGTTGGTTTGTTGGTTTGTTGGTTTGTTGGTTTGTTGGTTTGTTGGCTTGTTGGTTGTTGGTTTGTTAGTTTGTTGGTTTGTTGGTTTGTTGGTTTGTTGGTTTGTTGGTTTGTTGGTTTGTGGGTTTGTTGGCTTGTTAGCTTGTTGGTTTGTTGGTTTGTTGGTTTCTTGGTTTGTTGGTTTCTTGGTTTGTTGGTTGTTTGGTTTGTTCGTTTGTTGGTTTGTTGGTTTGTTGGTTGGTTTGTTTGTTGGTTTGTTCGTTTGTTGGCTTGTTGGTTTGTTGTCTTGTTGGTTTGTTGGTTTGTTGGTTAGTGGTTTGTTGGTTTGTTGGTTTGTTTGTTTGTTCGCTTGTTGGTTTGTTGGTTTGTTGGTTTGTTGGCTTGTTGGTTTGTTGGTTTGTTGGCTTGTTGGTTTGTTGATTTGTTGGCTTGTTGGCTTGTTGGTTTGTTGGTTTGTTAGTTTGTTGCCTTGTTGGTTTGTTGGTTTGTTGGTTAATTGGTTTGTTGGCTTGTTGGTTTGTTCGTTTGCTGGCTTATTGGTTACTTGGTTTGTTGGTTTGTTGGTTTGTTGGCTAGTTGGTTTTTTGGTTTGTTGGCTTGTTGGTTTGTTGGTTTGTTGGCTTGTTGGCTTGTTGGTTTGTTGGTTTGTTAGTTTGTTGCCTTGTTGGTTTGTTGGTTTGTTGGTTTATTGGCTTGTTGGTTTGTTGATTTGTTGGTTTGTTGGCTTGTTGGCTTGTTGGTTTATTGGTTTGTTGGTTTGTTGGTTTGTTGGTTACTTGGTTTGTTGGTTTGTTGGTTTGTTGGCTTGTTGGCTTGTTGGCTTGTTGGTTTGTTGGTTTATTGGTTTGTTCGTTTGTTGGTTTGTTGGTTTGTTGGTTTGTTCGTTTGTTGGTTTGTTGTTTTGTTGGCTTGTTGGTTTGGTGGCTTGTTGGCTTGTTGGTTTGTTAGTTTGTTCGTTCGTTGGTTTGTTGGTTTTTTGGGTTGTTGGTTTGTTATTTTGTTGGCTTGTTGGCTTGTTTGTTTGTTGGTTTGTTGGCTTGTTGGCTTGTTGATTTGTTGGTTTGTTGGTTTGTTGGCTTGTTGGTTTGTTGGTTTTTTGGTTTGTTCGTTTGTTGGTTTGTTGGTTTGTTGCTTTGTTGGTTTGTTGGTTTGTTGGTTTGTTGGTTTGTTAGTTTGTTGGTTTGTTGGTTTGTTGGTTTGTTGGTTTGTTAGTTTTTTGGTTAGTTAGTTTGTTCGTTTGTTGGTTTGTTGGTTTGTTGGTTTGTTGGTTTGTTGGTTTGTTGGATTGTTGGTTTGTTGGTTTGTTGGTTTGTTGGTTTATTTGTTTGTTGGTTTGCTGGTTTGTTGGTTTATTGGTTTGTTGGCTTGTTGGTTTGTTGGTTTGCTGGCCTATTGGTTACTTGGTTTGTTGGTTTGTTGGTTTGTTGGCTTGTTGGTTTGTTGGTTTGTTGGCTTGTTGGTTTGTTGGTTTGTTGGCTTGTTGGCTTGTTGGTTTGTTGGATTGTTAGTTTGTTGGCTTGTTGGTTTGTTGGTTTATTGGCTTGTTGGTTTGTTGGTTTGTTGGTTTGTTGGCTTGTTGGCTTGTTGGTTTGTTGGTTTGTTGGTTTGTTGGTTTGTTGGTTTGTTGGTTACTTGGTTTGTTGGTTTGTTGGTTTGTTGGTTTGTTGGTTTGTTGGTTTGTTGGTTTGTTGGTTTGTTGGCTTGTTGGTTTGTTGGCTTATTGGCTTGTTGGTTTTTTTTGGGTTATTGGTTTGTTCGTTTGTTGGTTTGTTGGTTTGTTGGTTTGTTGGTTTGTTGGTTTGTTCGTTTGTTGGTTTGTTGGTTTGTTGGCTTGTTGGTTTTGTGGCTTGTTGGCTTGTTGGTTTGTTAGTTTGTTCGTTCGTTGGTTTGTTGGTTTTTTGGGTTGTTGGTTTGTTATTTTGTTGGCTTGTTGGCTTGTTTGTTTGTTGGTTTGTTGGCTAGTTGCTTTGTTGGTTTTGTTGGTTTGTTGGTTTGTTGGTTTGTTGGTTTGTTGGTTTGTTAGTTTGTTTGTTTGTTGGTTTGTTGTTTGTTGGTTTGTTCGTTTGTTGGTTTGTTTGTTTGTTGGTTTGTTGGCTTGTTGGTTTGTTGGTTTGGTGGCTTGTTGGTTGGTTGGTTTGTTGGTTTGTTGGTTTGTTGGTTTGTTGGTCTGTTGGTTTGTTGGTTTGTTGGTGTGTTGGTTTGTTCGTTTGTTCGTTTGTTGGTTTGTTTGTTTGTTTGTTGGTTTGTTGGTTTGTTGGTTTGTTCGTTTGTTGGTTTACTGGTTTGTTGGTTTGTTTGTTTGTTGGTTTGTTGGTTTGTTGGTTTGTTGGTTTGTTGGTTTGTTGGTTTGTTGGTTTGTTGGTTTGTTTGTTTGTTGGTTTGTTTGTTTGTTGGTTTGTTCATTTGTTGGTTTGTTGGTTTGTTCGTTTGTTGGTTTGTTGGTTTGTCGGCTTTTTGGCTTGTTGGCTTGTTGGTTTGTTGGTTTGTTCGTTTGTTGGTTTGTTCGTTTGTTGGTTTTTTAGTCTGTCGGTTTGTTGGTTTGTTGGTTTGTTGGTTTGTTGGTTTGTTGGCTTGTTGGTTTGTTGGTTTGTTGGTTTGTTCGTTTGTTGGCTTGTTGGTTTGTTGGCTTGTTGGTTTGTTGGTTTGTTCATTTGTTGGTGTGTTGGTTTGTTGATTTGTTGGCTTGTTGGTTTGTTGGTTTTGTGGTTTGTTGGCTTGTTGGTTTGTTGGTTTGTTGGTTTGTTCGTTTGTTGGCTTGTTGGTTTGTTGGCTGTTTGGCTTGTTGGTTCGTTGGTTTGTTGGTTTGTTGGTTTGTTGGTTTGTTGGTTTGTTGGTTTGTTGGTTTGTTGGTTTGTTCATTTGTTGGTTTGTTGGTTTGTTGGCTTATTGGTTTGTTGGTTTTTTGGTTTGTTGGCTTGTTGGACTGTTGGCTTGTTGGTTTGTTGGTTTGTTGGTTTGTTGGTCTGTTCATTTGTTGGTTTGTTGGTTTGTTGGCTGATTGGTTCGTTTGGTTTTTGGTTTGTTGGTTTTTGGCTTGTTGGCTTGTTGGTTTGTTGGTTTGTTGGTTTGTTGGTTTGTTCGTTTTTTGGTTTGTTGGCTTGTTGGTTTGTTGGTTTCTTGGATTGTTGGTGTGTTGGTTTATTGGTTTGTTGGTTTGTTGGTTTTTTGTCTTGTTGGCTTGGTGGTTTGTTGGTTTGTTGGTTTGTTGGTTTGTGGGTTTGTTGGTTTGTTGGCTTGTTGTTTTGTTGGTTTGTTGGTTTGTTGGTTTGTTGGCTTGTTGGTTTGTTGGTTTGTTGGCTTGTTCGTTTGTTGGCTTGTTGGCTTGTTGGTTTGTTGGTTTGTTGGTTCGTTAGTTTGTTGGTTTGTTCGTTTGTTCGTTTGTTGGTTTGTTGGTTTGTTGGTTTCTTGGTTTCTTGGGTTACTGGTTTGTTGGTTTGTTGGTTTGTTGGTTTGTTGGTTTGTTGGTTTGTTGGTTTGTTGGTTTGTTGGTTTGTTGGTTTTGTTGGTTTGTTGGTTTGTTGGTTTGTTGGTTTGTTGATTTGTTCGTTTGTTCGTTTGTTGGTGTGTTCGTTTGTTGGTTTGTTGGTTTGCTGGTTTGTTGGTTTGTTGGTTTGTTGGTTTGTTGGTTTGTTGGTTTGTTAGTTTGTTGGTTTGTTGGTTTGTTGGTTTGTTGGTTTGTTGGTTTGTTGGTTTGTTGGTTTGTTGGTTTGTTGGTTTGTTGGTTTGTTGGTTTGTTGGTTTGTTGGTTTGTTGGTTTGTTGGTTTGTTTCTTTTGTTGGTTTGCTTTTTTGTTGGTTTGTTGGTTTGTTGGTTTGTTGGTTTGTTCGTTTGTTGGTTTTTTGGTTTGTTGGTTTGTTCGTTTGTTGGTTTGTTGGTTTGTTGGTTTGTTGGTTTGTTTGTTTGTTGGTTTGTTTGTTTGTTGGTTTGTTCATTTGTTGGTTTGTTGGTTTGTTGGTTTGTTCGTTTGTTGGTTTGTTGGTTTGTTGGTTTTTTGGCTTGTTGGCTTGTTGGTTTGTTGGTTTGTTCGTTTGTTGGTTTGTTTGTTTGTTGGTTTGTTTGTCTGTTGGTTTGTTGGCTTGTTGGTTTGTTGGTTTGTTGGTTTGTTGGTTTGTTCGTTTTTTGGTGTGTTGGTGTGTTGATTTGTTGGCTTGTTGGTTTGTTGGTTTTGTGGTTTGTTGGCTTGTTGTTTTGTTGGTCTGTTGGTTTGTTCGTTTGTTGGCTTGTTGGTTTGTTGGCTTGTTGGCTTGTTGGTTTGGTGGTTTGTTAATTTGTTGGTTTGTTGGTTTGTTGGCTTATTGCTTTATTGGTTTTTTTGGTTTGTTGGCTTGTTGGTTTGTTGGCTTGTTGGCTTGTTGGTATGTTGGTTTGTTCGTTTGTTGGTTTGTTGGTTTGTTGGTTTGTTGGTTTGTTGGTTTGTTGGTTTGTTGGTTTGTTGGCTTGTTGGCTTGTTGGTTTGTTGGTTTGTTCTTTTTTTGGTTTGTTGGCTTGTTGGTTTGTTGGTTTGTTGGGATGTTGGTTTGTTGGTTTATTGTTTTGTTGGTTTGTTGGTTTGTTGGTTTGTTGGCTTGTTGGTTTGTTAATTTGTTGGTTTGTTGGTTTGTTGGCTTGTTGGTTTGTTGGTTTGTTGGCTTGTTCGTTTGTTGGCTTGTTGGGTTGTTGGTTTGTTGGTTTGTTAGTTTGTTGGTTTGTTCGTTTGTTCGTTTGTTGGTTTGTTGGTTTGTTGGTTTGTTGGTTTCTTGGTTTGCTGGTTTGTTGGTTTGTTGGTTTGCTGGTTTGTTGGTTTGTTGGTTTGTTGGTTTGTTGGTTTGTTGGTTTGTTGGTTTGTTGGTTTGTTGGTTTGTTGGTTTGTTGGTTTGTTGGTTTGTTGGTTTGTTGGTTTGTTGGTTTGTTGGTTTGTTGGTTTGTTGGTTTGTTGGTTTGTTGATTTGTTCGTTTGTTGGTTTGTTGGTTTGTTGGTTTGTTGGTTTGTTGGTTTGTTGGTTTGTTGGTTTGTTGGTTTGTTGGTTTGTTCGTTTGTTGGTTTGTTTGTTTGTTGGTTTGTTGGTTTGTTCGTTTGTTGGTTTGTTGGTTTGTTAGTTTGTTGGTTTGTTGGTTTGTATGTTTGTTGGTTTGTTGGTTTGTTGGTTTGTTGGTTTGTTGGTTTGCTGGTTTGTTGGTTTGTTGGTTTGTTGGTTTGTTGGTTTGTTGGTTTGTTGGTTTGTTGGTTTGTTGGTTTGTTGGTTTGTTGGTTTGTTGGTTTGTTGGTTTGTTGGTTTGTTGGTTTGTTGGTTTGTTGGTTTGTTGGTTTGTTGGTTTGTTGATTTGTTCGTTTGTTGGTTTGTTGGTTTGTTGGTTTGTTGGTTTGTTGGTTTGTTGGTTTGTTGGTTTGTTGGTTTGTTGGTTTGTTCGTTTGTTGGTTTGTTTGTTTGTTGGTTTGTTGGTTTGTTCGTTTGTTGGTTTGTTGGTTTGTTAGTTTGTTGGTTTGTTGGTTTGTATGTTTGTTGGTTTGTTGGTTTGTTGGTTTGTTGGTTTGTTGGTTTGTTGGTTTGTTGGTTTGTTGGTTTGTTGGTTTGTTGGTTTGTTGGTTTGTTGGTTTGTTGGTTTGTTGGTTTGTTGATTTGTTCGTTTGTTGGTTTGTTGGTTTGTTGGTTTGTTGGTTTGTTGGTTTGTTGGTTTGTTGGTTTGTTGGTTTGTTGGTTTGTTCGTTTGTTGGTTTGTTTGTTTGTTGGTTTGTTCGTTTTTTGGTGTGTTGGTGTGTTGATTTGTTGGCTTGTTGGTTTGTTGGTTTTGTGGTTTGTTGGCTTGTTGGTTTGTTGGTTTGTTGGGATGTTGGTTTGTTGGTTTATTGTTTTGTTGGTTTGTTGGTTTGTTGGTTTGTTGGCTTGTTGGTTTGTTAATTTGTTGGTTTGTTGGTTTGTTGGCTTGTTGGTTTGTTGGTTTGTTGGCTTGTTCGTTTGTTGGCTTGTTGGGTTGTTGGTTTGTTGGTTTGTTAGTTTGTTGGTTTGTTCGTTTGTTCGTTTGTTGGTTTGTTGGTTTGTTGGTTTGTTGGTTTCTTGGTTTGCTGGTTTGTTGGTTTGTTGGTTTGCTGGTTTGTTGGTTTGTTGGTTTGTTGGTTTGTTGGTTTGTTGGTTTGTTGGTTTGTTGGTTTGTTGGTTTGTTGGTTTGTTGGTTTGTTGGTTTGTTGGTTTGTTGGTTTGTTGATTTGTTCGTTTGTTGGTTTGTTGGTTTGTTGGTTTGTTGGTTTGTTGGTTTGTTGGTTTGTTGGTTTGTTGGTTTGTTGGTTTGTTTCTTTTGTTGGTTTGCTTTTTTGTTGGTTTGTTGGTTTGTTGGTTTGTTGGTTTGTTCGTTTGTTGGTTTTTTGGTTTGTTGGTTTGTTCGTTTGTTGGTTTGTTGGTTTGTTGGTTTGTTGGTTTGTTTGTTTGTTGGTTTGTTTGTTTGTTGGTTTGTTCATTTGTTGGTTTGTTGGTTTGTTGGTTTGTTCGTTTGTTGGTTTGTTGGTTTGTTGGTTTTTTGGCTTGTTGGCTTGTTGGTTTGTTGGTTTGTTCGTTTGTTGGTTTGTTTGTTTGTTGGTTTGTTTGTCTGTTGGTTTGTTGGCTTGTTGGTTTGTTGGTTTGTTGGTTTGTTGGTTTGTTCGTTTTTTGGTGTGTTGGTGTGTTGATTTGTTGGCTTGTTGGTTTGTTGGTTTTGTGGTTTGTTGGCTTGTTGTTTTGTTGGTCTGTTGGTTTGTTCGTTTGTTGGCTTGTTGGTTTGTTGGCTTGTTGGCTTGTTGGTTTGGTGGTTTGTTAATTTGTTGGTTTGTTGGTTTGTTGGCTTATTGCTTTATTGGTTTTTTTGGTTTGTTGGCTTGTTGGTTTGTTGGCTTGTTGGCTTGTTGGTATGTTGGTTTGTTCGTTTGTTGGTTTGTTGGTTTGTTGGTTTGTTGGTTTGTTGGTTTGTTGGTTTGTTGGTTTGTTGGCTTGTTGGCTTGTTGGTTTGTTGGTTTGTTCTTTTTTTGGTTTGTTGGCTTGTTGGTTTGTTGGTTTGTTGGGATGTTGGTTTGTTGGTTTATTGTTTTGTTGGTTTGTTGGTTTGTTGGTTTGTTGGCTTGTTGGTTTGTTAATTTGTTGGTTTGTTGGTTTGTTGGCTTGTTGGTTTGTTGGTTTGTTGGCTTGTTCGTTTGTTGGCTTGTTGGGTTGTTGGTTTGTTGGTTTGTTAGTTTGTTGGTTTGTTCGTTTGTTCGTTTGTTGGTTTGTTGGTTTGTTGGTTTGTTGGTTTCTTGGTTTGCTGGTTTGTTGGTTTGTTGGTTTGCTGGTTTGTTGGTTTGTTGGTTTGTTGGTTTGTTGGTTTGTTGGTTTGTTGGTTTGTTGGTTTGTTGGTTTGTTGGTTTGTTGGTTTGTTGGTTTGTTGGTTTGTTGGTTTGTTGGTTTGTTGGTTTGTTGGTTTGTTGGTTTGTTGGTTTGTTGATTTGTTCGTTTGTTGGTTTGTTGGTTTGTTGGTTTGTTGGTTTGTTGGTTTGTTGGTTTGTTGGTTTGTTGGTTTGTTGGTTTGTTCGTTTGTTGGTTTGTTTGTTTGTTGGTTTGTTGGTTTGTTCGTTTGTTGGTTTGTTGGTTTGTTAGTTTGTTGGTTTGTTGGTTTGTATGTTTGTTGGTTTGTTGGTTTGTTGGTTTGTTGGTTTGTTGGTTTGTTGGTTTGTTGGTTTGTTGGTTTGTTGGTTTGTTGGTTTGTTGGTTTGTTCGTTTGTTGGTTTGTTTGTTTGTTGGTTTGTTGGTTTGTTGGTTTGTATGTTTGTTGGTTTGTTGGATTTTTGGTTTGTTGGTTTGTTCGTTTGTTGGTTTGTTGGTTTGTTTGTTTGTTGGTTTGTTAGTTTGTTGGTTTGTTCGTTTGTTCGTTTGTTGGTTTGTTAGTTTGTTGGTTTGTTGGTTTGTTCGTTTGTTGGTTTGTTGGTTTGTTAGTTTGTTGGTTTGTTGGTTTGTTGGTTTGTTGGTTTGTTGGTTTGTTGGTTTGTTGGTTTGTTGGTTTGTTGGTTTGTTGGTTTGTTGGTTTGTTGGTTTGTTGGTTTGTTGGTTTATTGGTTTGTTGGTTTGTTGGTTTGTTCGTTTGTTGGTTTGTTTGTTTGTTGGTTTGTTGGTTTGTTGGTTTGTTGGTTTGTTGGTTTGTTGGATTTTTGGTTTGTTGGTTTGTTCGTTTGTTGGTTTGTTGGTTTGTTGGTTTGTTGGTTTGTTGGTTTGTTCGTTTGTTGGTTTGTTGGTTTGTTGATTTTTTGGCTTGTTGGCTTGTTGGTTTGTTGGTTTGTTCGTTTGTTGGTTTGTTTGTTTGTTGGTTTGTTTGTCTGTTTGTTTGTTGGTTTGTTGGTTTGTTGGTTTGTTGGTTTGTTTGTTTGTTGGCTTGTTGGTTTGTTGGCTTGTTGGCTTGTTGGTTTGTTGGTTTGTTGGTTTGTTGGTTTGTTGGTTTTGTGGTTTGTTGGCTTGTTGTTTTGTTGGTTTGTTGGTTTGTTCGTTTGTTGGCTTGTTGGTTTGTTGGCTTGTTGGCTTGTTGGTTTGGTGGTTTGTTAATTTGTTGGTTTGTTGGTTTGTTGTCTTATTGGTTTGTTGGTTTTTTGGTTTGTTGGTTTGTTGGTTTGTTGGTTTGTTGGTTTGTTGGTTTGTTGGTTTGTTGGTTTGTTCGTTTGTTGGTTTGTTTGTTTGTTGGTTTGTTGGTTTTTTGGCTTGTTGGCTTGTTGGTTTGTTGGTTTGTTCGTTTTTTGGTTTGTTGGCTTGTTGGTTTCTTTGTTTGTTGGGATGTTGGTTTGTTGGTTTATTGGTTTGTTGGTTTGTTGGTTTGTTGGTTTGTTGGTTTGTTGGCTTGTTGGTTTGTTGGTTTGTTGGTTTGTTTGTTTGTTGGCTTGTTGGTTTGTTGGCTTGTTCGTTTGTTGGCTTGTAGGCTTGTTGGTTTGTTGGTTTGTTGGTTTGTTAGTTTGTTGGTTTGTTCGTTTGTTCGTTTGTTGGTTTGTTGGTTTGTTGGTTTCTTGGTTTCTTGGTTTCTTGGTTTGTTGGTTTGTTGGTTTGTTGGTTTGTTGGTTTGTTGATTTGTTCGTTTGTTGGTTTGTTGGTTTGTTGGTTTGTTGGTTTGTTGGTTTGTTGGTTTGTTGGTTTGTTGGTTTGTTGGTTTGTTGGTTTGTTGGTTTGTTGGTTTGTTCTTTTGTTGGTTTGTTTGTTTGTTGGTTTGTTGGTTTGTTCGTTTGTTGGTTTGTTGGTTTGTTGGTTTGTTGGTTTGTTGGTTTGTTGGTTTGTTGGTTTGTTGGTTTGTTGGTTTGTTGGTTTGTTGGTTTGTTGGTTTGTTGGTTTGTTGGTTTGTTGGTTTGTTCGTTTGTTGGTTTGTTTGTTTGTTGGTTTGTTGGTTTTTTGGCTTGTTGGCTTGTTGGTTTGTTGGTTTGTTCGTTTGTTGGTTTGTTTGTTTGTTGGTTTGTTTGTCTGTTGGTTTGTTGGTTTGTTGGTTTGTTGGTTTGTTGGTTTGTTGGCTTGTTGGTTTGTTGGTTTGTTGGTTTGTTCGTTTGTTGGCTTGTTGGTTTGTTGGCTTGTTGGCTTGTTGGTTTGTTGGTTTGTTGGTTTGTTGGTTTGTTCGTTTGTTGGTGTGTTGGTGTGTTGATTTGTTGGCTTGTTGGTTTGTTGGTTTTGTGGTTTGTTGGCTTGTTGTTTTGTTGGTTTTTTGGTTTGTTCGTTTGTTGGCTTTTTGGTTTGTTGGCTTGTTGGCTTGTTGGTTTGGTGGTTTGTTAATTTGTTGGTTTGTTGGTTTGTTGGCTTATTGGTTTGTTGGTTTTTTGGTTTGTTGGCTTGTTGGTTTGTTGGCTTGTTGGCTTGTTGGTATGTTGGTTTGTTCGTTTGTTGGTTTGTTGGTTTGTTGGTTTGTTGGTTTGTTGGTTTGTTGGTTTGTTGGCTTGTTGGCTTGTTGGTTTGTTGGTTTGTTCGTTTTTTGGTTTGTTGGCTTGTTGGTTTGTTGGTTTGTTGGGATGTTGGTTTGTTGGTTTATTGGTTTGTTGGTTTGTTGGTTTGTTGGTTTGTTGGCTTGTTGGTTTGTTGGTTTGTTGGTTTGTTGGTTTGTTGGTTTGTTGGCTTGTTGGTTTGTTGGTTTGTTGGCTTGTTCGTTTGTTGGCTTGTTGGCTTGTTGGTTTGTTGGTTTGTTGGTTTGTTAGTTTGTTGGTTTGTTCGTTTGTTGATTTGTTCGTTTGTTGGTTTGTTGGTTTGTTGGTTTGTTGGTTTGTCGGTTTGTTGGTTTATTGGTTTGTTGGTTTGTTGGTTTGTTGGTTTGTTGGTTTGTTGGTTTGTTGGTTTGTTGGTTTGTTGATTTGTTCGTTTGTTGGTTTGTTGGTTTGTTGGTTTGTCGGTTTGTTGGTTTGTTGGTTTGTTGGTTTGTTGGTTTGTTGGTTTGTTGGTTTGTTGGTTTGTTCGTTTGTTGGTTTGTTTGTTTGTTGGTTTGTTGGTTTGTTCGTTTGTTGGTTTGTTGGTTTGTTGGTTTGTTGGTTTGTTGGTTTATTGGTTTGTTGGTTTGTTGGTTTGTTGGTTTGTTGGTTTGTTGGTTTGTTGGTTTGTTGGTTTGTTGGTTTGTTGGTTTGTTGGTTTGTTGGTTTGTTCGTTTGTTGGTTTGTTTGTTTGTTGGTTTGTTGGTTTGTTGGTTTGTTGGTTTGTTGGTTTGTTGGTTTGTTCGTTTGTTGGTTTTTTGGTTTGTTGGTTTGTTCGTTTGTTGGTTTGTTGGTTTGTTGGTTTGTTGGTTTGTTGGTTTGTTGGTTTGTTGGTTTGTTTGTTTGTTGGTTTGTTTGTTTGTTGGTTTGTTCATTTGTTGGTTTGTTGGTTTGTTGGTTTGTTCGTTTGTTGGTTTGTTGGTTTGTTGATTTTTTGGCTTGTTGGCTTGTTGGTTTGTTGGTTTGTTCGTTTGTTGGTTTGTTTGTTTGTTGGTTTGTTTTTCTGTTGGTTTGTTGGTTTGTTGGTTTGTTGGTTTGTTGGCTTGTTGGTTTGTTGGTTTGTTGGTTTGTTCGTTTGTTGGCTTGTTGGTTTGTTGGCTTGTTGGCTTGTTGGTTTGTTGGTTTGTTGGTTTGTTGGTTTGTTCGTTTGTTGGTGTGTTGGTGTGTTGATTTGTTGGCTAGTTGGTTTGTTGGTTTTGTGGTTTGTTGGCTTGTTGTTTTGTTGGTTTGTTGGTTTGTTGGTTTGTTCGTTTGTTGGCTTGTTGGTTTGTTGGCTTGTTGGCTTGTTGGTTTGGTGGTTTGTTAATTTGTTGGTTTGTTGGTTTGTTGGCTTATTGGTTTGTTGGTTTTTTGGTTTGTTGGCTTGTTGGTTTGTTGGCTTGTTCGCTTGTTGGTATGTTAGTTTGTTCGTTTGTTGGTTTGTTGGTTTGTTGGTTTGTTGGTTTGTTGGTTTGTTGGCTTGTTGGCTTGTTGGTTTTTTGGTTTGTTCGTTTTTTGGTTTGTTGGCTTGTTGGTTTGTTGGTTTGTTGGGATGTTGGTTTGTTGGTTTATTGGTTTGTTGGTTTGTTGGTTTGTTGGTTTGTTGGTTTGTTGGCTTGTTGGTTTATTGGTTTGTTGGTTTGTTTGTTTGTTGGCTTGTTGGTGTGTTGGTTTGTTGGCTTGTTCGTTTGTTGGCTTGTTGGCTTGTTGGTTTGTTGGTTTGTTGGTTTGTTAGTTTGTTGGTTTGTTCGTTTGTTCGTTTGTTGGTTTGTTGGTTTGTTGGTTTGTTGGTTTGTTGGTTTGCTGGTTTGTTGGTTTGTTGGTTTGTTGGTTTCTTGGTTTCTTGGTTTGTTGGTTTGTTGGTTTGTTGGTTTGTTGGTTTGTTGGTTTGTTGATTTGTTCGTTTGTTGGTTTGTTGGTTTGTTGGTTTGTTGGTTCGTTGGTTTGATGGTTTGTTGGTTTGTTGGTTTGTTGGTTTGTTGGTTTGTTGGTTTGTTGGTTTGTTGGTTTGTTCGTTTCTTGGTTTGTTTGTTTGTTGGTTTGTTGGTTTGTTCGTTTGTTGGTTTGTTGGTTTGTTAGTTTGTTGGTTTGTTGGTTTGTTGGTTTGTTGGTTTGTTGGTTTGTTGGTTTGTTCGTTTGTTGGTTTGTTTGTTTGTTGGTTTGTTGGTTTTTTGGCTTGTTGGCTTGTTGGTTTGTTGGTTTGTTCGTTTGTTGGTTTGTTTGTTTGTTGGTTTGTTTGTCTGTTGGTTTGTTGGTTTGTTGGTTTGTTGGTTTGTTGGTTTGTTGGCTTGTTGGTTTGTTGGTTTGTTGGTTTGTTCGTTTGTTGGCTTGTTGGTTTGTTGGCTTGTTGGTTTGTTGGTTTGTTGGTTTGTTGGTTTGTTCGTTTGTTGGTGTGTTGGTATGTTGATTTGTTGGCTTGTTGGTTTGTTGGTTTTGTGGTTTGTTGGCTTGTTGTTTTGTTGGTTTTTTGGTTTGTTCGTTTGTTGGCTTTTTGGTTTGTTGGCTTGTTGGCTTGTTGGTTTGTTGGTTTGTTCGTTTTTTGGTTTGTTGGCTTGTTGGTTTGTTGGTTTGTTGGGATGTTGGTTTGTTGGTTTATTGGTTTGTTGGTTTGTTGGTTTGTTGGTTTGTTGGCTTGTTGGTTTGTTGGTTTGTTGGTTTGTTGGTTTGTTGGCTTGTTGGTTTGTTGGTTTGTTGGCTTGTTCGTTTGTTGGCTTGTTTCCTTTGTTGGCTTGTTGGCTTGTTGGCTTGTTGGTTTGTTGGTTTGTTGGTTTGTTCGTTTGTTCGTTTGTTGGTTTGTTGGTTTGTTGGTTTGTTGGTTTCTTGGTATGCTGGTTTGTTGGTTTGTTGGTTTGTTGGTTTGT
The DNA here is from genome assembly GCA_958298945.1 of Atherix ibis. NCBI lineage: Eukaryota > Metazoa > Arthropoda > Insecta > Diptera > Athericidae > Atherix > Atherix ibis. Next base: position 2,956,862 of record OY282608.1, read on the forward strand.
TGGTTTGTTGGTTTGTTGGTTTGTTGGTTTGTTGGTTTGTTGGTTTGTTGGTTTGTTGGTTTGTTGGTTTGTTGGTTTGTTGGTTTGTTGGTTTGTTGGTTTGTTGGTTTGTTGGTTTGTTGGTTTGTTGGTTTGTTGGTTTGTTGGTTTGTTGGTTTGTTGGTTTGTTGGTTTGTTGATTTGTTCGTTTGTTGGTTTGTTGGTTTGTTGGTTTGTTGGTTTGTCGGTTTGTTGGTTTGTTGGTTTGTTGGTTTGTTGGTTTGTTGGTTTGTTGGTTTGTTGGTTTGTTCGTTTGTTGGTTTGTTTGTTTGTTGGTTTGTTAGTTTGTTCGTTTGTTGGTTTGTTGGTTTGTTGGTTTGTTGGTTTGTTGGTTTATTGGTTTGTTGGTTTGTTGGTTTGTTGGTTTGTTGGTTTGTTGGTTTGTTGGTTTGTTGGTTTGTTGGTTTGTTGGTTTGTTGGTTTGTTGGTTTGTTCGTTTGTTGGTTTGTTTGTTTGTTGGTTTGTTTGTTTGTTGGTTTGTTGGTTTGTTGGTTTGTTGGTTTGTTGGTTTGTTCGTTTGTTGGTTTTTTGGTTTGTTGGTTTGTTCGTTTGTTGGTTTGTTGGTTTGTTGGTTTGTTGGTTTGTTGGTTTGTTTGTTTGTTGGTTTGTTTGTTTGTTGGTTTGTTCATTTGTTGGTTTGTTGGTTTGTTGGTTTGTTCGTTTGTTGGTTTGTTGGTTTGTTGATTTTTTGGCTTGTTGGCTTGTTGGTTTGTTGGTTTGTTCGTTTGTTGGTTTGTTTGTTTGTTGGTTTGTTTGTCTGTTGGTTTGTTGGTTTGTTGGTTTGTTGGTTTGTTGGCTTGTTGGTTTGTTGGTTTGTTGGTTTGTTCGTTTGTTGGCTTGTTGGTTTGTTGGCTTGTTGGCTTGTTGGTTTGTTGGTTTGTTGGTTTGTTGGTTTGTTCGTTTGTTGGTGTGTTGGTGTGTTGATTTGTTGGCTTGTTGGTTTGTTGGTTTTGTGGTTTGTTGGCTTGTTGTTTTGTTGGTTTGTTGGTTTGTTGGTTTGTTCGTTTCTTGGCTTGTTGGTTTGTTGGCTTGTTGGCTTGTTGGTTTGGTGGTTTGTTCGTTTTTTGGTTTGTTGGCTTGTTGGTTTGTTGGTTTGTTGGGATGTTGGTTTGTTGGTTTATTGGTTTGTTGGTTTGTTGGTTTGTTGGTTTGTTGGTTTGTTGGCTTGTTGGTTTGTTGGTTTGTTGGTTTGTTTATTTGTTGGCTTGTTGGTTTGTTGGTTTGTTGGCTTGTTCGTTTGTTGGCTTGTTGGCTTGTTGGTTTGTTGGTTTGTTGGTTTGTTAGTTTGTTGGTTTGTTCGTTTGTTCGTTTGTCCGTTTGTTGGTTTGTTGGTTTGTTGGTTTGTTGGTTTGTTGGTTTGCTGGTTTGTTGGTTTGTTGGTTTGTTGGTTTGTTGGTTTGTTGGTTTGTTGGTTTGTTGGTTTGTTGGTTTGTTGGTTTGTTGGTTTATTGGTTTGTTGATTTGTTCGTTTGTTGGTTTGTTGGTTTGTTGGTTTGTTGGTTTGTCGGTTTGTTGGTTTGTTAGTTTGTTGGTTTGTTGGTTTGTTGGTTTGTTGGTTTGTTGGTTTGTTCGTTTGTTGGTTTGTTTGTTTGTTGGTTTGTTGGTTTGTTCGTTTGTTGGTTTGTTGGTTTGTTGGTTTGTTGGTTTGTTGGTTTGTTGGTTTGTTGGTTTGTTGGTTTGTTGGTTTGTTGGTTTGTTGGTTTGTTGTTTTGTTGGTTTGTTGGTTTGTTGGTTTGTTGGTTTGTTGGTTTGTTGGTTTATTGGTTTGTTGGTTTGTTGGTTTGTTCGTTTGTTCGTTTGTTCGTTTGTTGGTTTGTTTGTTTGTTGGTTTGTTGGTTTGTTGGTTTGTTGGTTTGTTGGTTTGTTGGTTTGTTGGTTTGTTGGTTTGATCGTTTGTTGGTTTTTTGGTTTGTTGGTTTGTTCGTTTGTTGGTTTGTTGGTTTGTTGGTTTGTTGGTTTGTTGGTTTGTTTGTTTGTTTGTTTGTTTGTTTGTTGGTTTGTTCATTTGTTGGTTTGTTGGTTTGTTGGTGTTTTCGTTTGTTGGTTTGTTGGTTTGTTGATTTTTTGGCTTGTTGGCTTCTTGGTTTGTTGGTTTGTTCGTTTGTTGGTTTGGTTGTTTGTTGGTTTGTTTGTCTGTTGGTTTGTTGGTTTGTTGGTTTGTTGGTTTGTTGGCTTGTTGGTTTGTTGGTTTGTTGGTTTGTTCGTTTGTTGGCTTGTTGGTTTGTTGGCTTGTTGGCTTGTTGATTTGTTGGTTTGTTGGTTTGTTGGTTTGTTCGTTTGTTGGTGTGTTGGTGTGTTGATTTGTTGGCTTGTTGGTTTGTTGGTTTTGTGGTTTGTTGGCTTGTTGTTTTGTTGGTTTGTTGGTTTGTTCGTTTGTTGGCTTGTTGGTTTGTTGGCTTGTTGGCTTGTTGGTTTGGTGGTTTGTTAATTTGTTGGTTTGTTGGTTTGTTGGCTTATTGGTTTGTTCGTTTTTTGGTTTGTTGGCTTGTTGGTTTGTTGGCTTGTTGGCTTGTTGGTATGTTGGTTTGTTCGTTTGTTGGTTTGTTGGTTTGTTGGTTTGTTGGTTTGTTGGTTTGTTGGCTTGTTGGCTTGTTGGTTTGTTGGTTTGTTCGTTTTTTGGTTTGTTGGCTTGTTGGTTTGTTGGTTTGTTGGGATGTTGGTTTGTTGGTTTATTGGTTTGTTGGTTTGTTGGTTTGTTGGTTTGTTGGTTTGTTGGTTTGTTGGCTTGTTGGTTTGTTGGTTTGTTGGTTTGTTTGTTTGTTGGCTTGTTGGTTTGTTGGTTTGTTGGCTTGTTCGTTTGTTGGCTTGTTGGTTTGTTGGTTTGTTGGTTTGTTAGTTTGTTGGTTTGTTCGTTTGTTCGTTTGTTGGTTTGTTGGTTTGTTGGTTTGTTGGTTTCTTGGTTTGCTGGTTTGTTGGTTTGTTGGTTTGTTGGTTTGTTGGTTTGTTGGTTTGTTGGTTTGTTGGTTTGTTGGTTTGTTGGTTTGTTGGTTTGTTGGTTTGTTGGTTTGTTGGTTTGTTGATTTGTTTGTTTGTTGGTTTGTTGGTTTGTTGGTTTGTTGGTTTGTTGGTTTGTTGGTTTGTTGGTTTGTTGGTTTGTTGGTTTGTTGGTTTGTTTGTTTGTTGGTTTGTTTGTTTGTTGGTTTGTTGGTTTGTTCGTTTGTTGGTTTGTTGGTTTGTTGGTTTGTTGGTTTGTTGGTTTGTTGGTTTGTTGGTTTGTTGGTTTGTTGGTTTGTTGGTTTGTTGGTTTGTTGGTTTGTTGGTTTGTTGGTTTGTTGGTTTGTTGGTTTGTTTGTTTGTTGGTTTGTTGGTTTGTTGGTTTGTTGGTTTGTTGGTTTGTTCGTTTGTTGGTTTGTTTGTTTGTTGGTTTGTTGGTTTGTTGGTTTGTTGGTTTGTTGGTTTGTTGGTTTGTTGGTTTGTTCGTTTGTTGGTTTTTTGGTTTGTTGGTTTGTTCGTTTGTTGGTTTGTTGGTTTGTTGGTTTGTTTGTTTGTTGGTTTGTTTGTTTGTTGGTTTGTTCATTTGTTGGTTTGTTGGTTTGTTGGTTTGTTCGTTTGTTGGTTTGTTGGTTTGTTGATTTTGTGGCTTGTTGGCTTGTTGGTTTGTTGGTTTGTTCGTTTGTTGGTTTGTTTGTTTGTTGGTTTGTTTGTCTGTTGGTTTGTTGGTTTGTTGGTTTGTTGGTTTGTTGGCTTGTTGGTTTGTTGGTTTGTTGGTTTGTTCGTTTGTTGGCTTGTTGGTTTGTTGGCTTGTTGGCTTGTTGGTTTGTTGGTTTGTTATTTTGTTGGTTTGTTCGTTTGTTCGTTTGTTGGCTTGTTGGTTTGTTGGCTTGTTGGCTTGTTGGTTTGTTGGTTTGTTAATTTGTTGGTTTGTTGGTTTGTTGGTTTATTGGTTTGTTGGTTTTTTGGTTTGTTGGCTTGTTGGTTTGCTGGCTTGTTGGCTTGTTGGTATGTTGGTTTGTTCGTTTGTTGGTTTGTTGGTTTGTTGGTTTGTTGGTTTGTTGGCTTGTTGGCTTGTTGGTTTGTTGGTTTGTTCGTTTTTTGGTTTGTTGGCTTGTTGGTTTGTTGGTTTGTTGGGATGTTGGTTTGTTGGTTTATTGGTTTGTTGGTTTGTTGGTTTGTTGGTTTGTTAGCTTGTTGGTTTGTTGGTTTGTTGGTTTGTTGGTTTGTTGGCTTGTTGGTTTGTTGGTTTGTTGGCTTGTTCGTTTGTTGGCTTGTTGGCTTGTTGGTTTGTTGGTTTGTTGGTTTGTTAGTTTGTTGGTTTGTTCGTTTGTTCGTTTGTTGGTTTGTTGGTTTGTTGGTTTGTTGGTTTCTTGGTTTGCTGGTTTGTTGGTTTGTTGGTTTGTTGGTTTGTTGGTTTGTTGGTTTGTTGGTTTGTTGGTTTGTTGGTTTGTTAGTTTGTTAGTTTGTTGGTTTGTTGGTTTGTTGATTTGTTCGTTTGTTGGTTTGTTGGTTTGTTGGTTTGTTGGTTTGTTGGTTTGTTGGTTTGTTGGTTTGTTGGTTTGTTGGTTTGTTGGTTTGTTGGTTTGTTGGTTTGTTCATTTGTTGGTTTGTTTGTTTGTTGGTTTGTTGGTTTGTTGGTTTCTTGGTTTGCTGGTTTGTTGGTTTGTTGGTTTGTTGGTTTGTTGGTTTGTTGGTTTGTTGGTTTGTTGGTTTGTTGGTTTGTTGGTTTGTTGGTTTGTTGGTTTGTTGGTTTGTTGGTTTGTTGGTTTGTTGGTTTGTTGATTTGTTCGTTTGTTGGTTTGTTGGTTTGTTGGTTTGTTGGTTTGTCGGTTTGTTGGTTTATTGGTTTGTTGGTTTGTTGGTTTGTTGGTTTGTTGGTTTGTTCGTTTGTTGGTTTGTTTGTTTGTTGGTTTGTTGGTTTGTTCGTTTGTTGGTTTGTTGGTTTGTTGGTTTGTTGGTTTGTTGGTTTGTTGGTTTGTTGGTTTGTTGGTTTGTTGGTTTGTTGGTTTGTTGGTTTGTTGGTTTGTTGGTTTGTTGGTTTGTTGGTTTGTTGGTTTGTTGGTTTGTTCGTTTGTTGGTTTGTTTGTTTGTTGGTTTGTTGGTTTGTTGGTTTGTTGGTTTGTTGGTTTGTTGGTTTGTTCGTTTGTTGGTTTTTTGGTTTGTTGGTTTGTTCGTTTGTTGGTTTGTTGGTTTGTTGGTTTGTTGGTTTGTTTGTTTGTTGGTTTGTTTGTTTGTTGGTTTGTTCATTTGTTGGTTTGTTGGTTTGTTGGTTTGTTCGTTTGTTGGTTTGTTGGTTTATTGATTTTTTGGCTTGTTGGCTTGTTGGTTTGTTGGTTTGTTCGTTTGTTGGTTTGTTTGTTTGTTGGTTTGTTTGTCTGTTGGTTTGTTGGTTTGTTGGTTTGTTGGTTTGTTGGCTTGTTGGTTTGTTGGTTTGTTGGTTTGTTGGTTTGTTGGTTTGTTGGTTTGTTTGTCTGTTGGTTTGTTGGTTTGTTGGTTTGTTGGTTTGTTGGTTTGTTGGTTTGTTGGTTTGTTGGTTTGTTCGTTTGTTGGCTTGTTGGTTTGTTGGTTTGTTATTTTGTTGGTTTGTTCGTTTGTTCGTTTGTTGGCTTGTTGGTTTGTTGGCTTGTTGGCTTGTTGGTTTGTTGGTTTGTTAATTTGTTGGTTTGTTGGTTTGTTGGTTTATTGGTTTGTTGGTTTTTTGGTTTGTTGGCTTGTTGGTTTGCTGGCTTGTTGGCTTGTTGGTATGTTGGTTTGTTCGTTTGTTGGTTTGTTGGTTTGTTGGTTTGTTGGTTTGTTGGCTTGTTGGCTTGTTGGTTTGTTGGTTTGTTCGTTTTTTGGTTTGTTGGCTTGTTGGTTTGTTGGTTTGTTGGGATGTTGGTTTGTTGGTTTATTGGTTTGTTGGTTTGTTGGTTTGTTGGTTTGTTAGCTTGTTGGTTTGTTGGTTTGTTGGTTTGTTGGTTTGTTGGCTTGTTGGTTTGTTGGTTTGTTGGCTTGTTCGTTTGTTGGCTTGTTGGCTTGTTGGTTTGTTGGTTTGTTGGTTTGTTAGTTTGTTGGTTTGTTCGTTTGTTCGTTTGTTGGTTTGTTGGTTTGTTGGTTTGTTGGTTTCTTGGTTTGCTGGTTTGTTGGTTTGTTGGTTTGTTGGTTTGTTGGTTTGTTGGTTTGTTGGTTTGTTGGTTTGTTAGTTTGTTAGTTTGTTGGTTTGTTGGTTTGTTGATTTGTTCGTTTGTTGGTTTGTTGGTTTGTTGGTTTGTTGGTTTGTTGGTTTGTTGGTTTGTTGGTTTGTTGGTTTGTTGGTTTGTTGGTTTGTTGGTTTGTTGGTTTGTTCATTTGTTGGTTTGTTTGTTTGTTGGTTTGTTGGTTTGTTGGTTTCTTGGTTTGCTGGTTTGTTGGTTTGTTGGTTTGTTGGTTTGTTGGTTTGTTGGTTTGTTGGTTTGTTGGTTTGTTGGTTTGTTGGTTTGTTGGTTTGTTGGTTTGTTGGTTTGTTGGTTTGTTGGTTTGTTGGTTTGTTGATTTGTTCGTTTGTTGGTTTGTTGGTTTGTTGGTTTGTTGGTTTGTCGGTTTGTTGGTTTATTGGTTTGTTGGTTTGTTGGTTTGTTGGTTTGTTGGTTTGTTCGTTTGTTGGTTTGTTTGTTTGTTGGTTTGTTGGTTTGTTCGTTTGTTGGTTTGTTGGTTTGTTGGTTTGTTGGTTTGTTGGTTTGTTGGTTTGTTGGTTTGTTGGTTTGTTGGTTTGTTGGTTTGTTGGTTTGTTGGTTTGTTGGTTTGTTGGTTTGTTGGTTTGTTGGTTTGTTGGTTTGTTCGTTTGTTGGTTTGTTTGTTTGTTGGTTTGTTGGTTTGTTGGTTTGTTGGTTTGTTGGTTTGTTGGTTTGTTCGTTTGTTGGTTTTTTGGTTTGTTGGTTTGTTCGTTTGTTGGTTTGTTGGTTTGTTGGTTTGTTGGTTTGTTTGTTTGTTGGTTTGTTTGTTTGTTGGTTTGTTCATTTGTTGGTTTGTTGGTTTGTTGGTTTGTTCGTTTGTTGGTTTGTTGGTTTATTGATTTTTTGGCTTGTTGGCTTGTTGGTTTGTTGGTTTGTTCGTTTGTTGGTTTGTTTGTTTGTTGGTTTGTTTGTCTGTTGGTTTGTTGGTTTGTTGGTTTGTTGGTTTGTTGGCTTGTTGGTTTGTTGGTTTGTTGGTTTGTTGGTTTGTTGGTTTGTTGGTTTGTTTGTCTGTTGGTTTGTTGGTTTGTTGGTTTGTTGGTTTGTTGGTTTGTTGGTTTGTTGGTTTGTTGGTTTGTTCGTTTGTTGGCTTGTTGGTTTGTTGGTTTGTTATTTTGTTGGTTTGTTCGTTTGTTCGTTTGTTGGCTTGTTGGTTTGTTGGCTTGTTGGCTTGTTGGTTTGTTGGTTTGTTAATTTGTTGGTTTGTTGGTTTGTTGGTTTATTGGTTTGTTGGTTTTTTGGTTTGTTGGCTTGTTGGTTTGCTGGCTTGTTGGCTTGTTGGTATGTTGGTTTGTTCGTTTGTTGGTTTGTTGGTTTGTTGGTTTGTTGGTTTGTTGGCTTGTTGGCTTGTTGGTTTGTTGGTTTGTTCGTTTTTTGGTTTGTTGGCTTGTTGGTTTGTTGGTTTGTTGGGATGTTGGTTTGTTGGTTTATTGGTTTGTTGGTTTGTTGGTTTGTTGGTTTGTTAGCTTGTTGGTTTGTTGGTTTGTTGGTTTGTTGGTTTGTTGGCTTGTTGGTTTGTTGGTTTGTTGGCTTGTTCGTTTGTTGGCTTGTTGGCTTGTTGGTTTGTTGGTTTGTTGGTTTGTTAGTTTGTTGGTTTGTTCGTTTGTTCGTTTGTTGGTTTGTTGGTTTGTTGGTTTGTTGGTTTCTTGGTTTGCTGGTTTGTTGGTTTGTTGGTTTGTTGGTTTGTTGGTTTGTTGGTTTGTTGGTTTGTTGGTTTGTTAGTTTGTTAGTTTGTTGGTTTGTTGGTTTGTTGATTTGTTCGTTTGTTGGTTTGTTGGTTTGTTGGTTTGTTGGTTTGTTGGTTTGTTGGTTTGTTGGTTTGTTGGTTTGTTGGTTTGTTGGTTTGTTGGTTTGTTGGTTTGTTCATTTGTTGGTTTGTTTGTTTGTTGGTTTGTTGGTTTGTTGGTTTGTTGGTTTCTTGGTTTGCTGGTTTGTTGGTTTGTTGGTTTGTTGGTTTGTTGGTTTGTTGGTTTGTTGGTTTGTTGGTTTGTTGGTTTGTTGGTTTGTTGGTTTGTTGGTTTGTTGGTTTGTTGGTTTGTTGGTTTGTTGGTTTGTTGATTTGTTCGTTTGTTGGTTTGTTGGTTTGTTGGTTTGTTGGTTTGTCGGTTTGTTGGTTTATTGGTTTGTTGGTTTGTTGGTTTGTTGGTTTGTTGGTTTGTTCGTTTGTTGGTTTGTTTGTTTGTTGGTTTGTTGGTTTGTTCGTTTGTTGGTTTGTTGGTTTGTTGGTTTGTTGGTTTGTTGGTTTGTTGGTTTGTTGGTTTGTTGGTTTGTTGGTTTGTTGGTTTGTTGGTTTGTTGGTTTGTTGGTTTGTTGGTTTGTTGGTTTGTTCGTTTGTTGGTTTGTTTGTTTGTTGGTTTGTTGGTTTGTTGGTTTGTTGGTTTGTTGGTTTGTTGGTTTGTTCGTTTGTTGGTTTTTTGGTTTGTTGGTTTGTTCGTTTGTTGGTTTGTTGGTTTGTTGGTTTGTTGGTTTGTTTGTTTGTTGGTTTGTTTGTTTGTTGGTTTGTTCATTTGTTGGTTTGTTGGTTTGTTGGTTTGTTCGTTTGTTGGTTTGTTGGTTTATTGATTTTTTGGCTTGTTGGCTTGTTGGTTTGTTGGTTTGTTCGTTTGTTGGTTTGTTTGTTTGTTGGTTTGTTTGTCTGTTGGTTTGTTGGTTTGTTGGTTTGTTGGTTTGTTGGCTTGTTGGTTTGTTGGTTTGTTGGTTTGTTGGTTTGTTGGTTTGTTGGTTTGTTGGTTTGTTTGTCTGTTGGTTTGTTGGTTTGTTGGTTTGTTGGTTTGTTGGTTTGTTGGTTTGTTGGTTTGTTGGTTTGTTGGTTTGTTCGTTTGTTGGTGTGTTGATTTGTTGGCTTGTTGGTTTGTTGGTTTTGTGGTTTGTTGGCTTGTTGTTTTGTTGGTTTGTTGGTTTGTTCGTTTGTTGGCTTGTTGGTTTGTTGGCTTGTTGGCTTGTTGGTTTGGTGGTTTGTTAATTTGTTGGTTTGTTGGTTTGTTGGCTTATTGGTTTGTTGGTTTTTTGGTTTGTTGGTTTGTTGGTTTGTTGGCTTGTTGGCTTGTTGGTATGTTGGTTTGTTCGTTTGTTGGTTTGTTGGTTTGTTGGTTTGTTGGTTTGTTGGTTTGTTGGTTTGTTGGCTTGTTGGCTTGTTGGTTTGTTGGTTTGTTCGTTTTTTGGTTTGTTGGCTTGTTGGTTTGTTGGTTTGTTGGGATGTTGGTTTGTTGGTTTATTGGTTTGTTGGTTTGTTGGTTTGTTGGTTTGTTGGTTTGTTGGCTTGTTGGTTTGTTGGTTTGTTGGTTTGTTTGTTTGTTGGCTTGTTGGTTTGTTGGTTTGTTGGCTTGTTCGTTTGTTGGCTTGTTGGCTTTTGGTTTGTTGGTTTGTTGGTTTGTTAGTTTGTTGGTTTGTTCGTTTGTTCGTTTGTTGGTTTGTTGGTTTGTTGGTTTGTTGGTTTGTTGGTTTGCTGGTTTGTTGGTTTGTTGGTTTGTTGGTTTGTTGGTTTGTTGGTTTGTTGGTTTGTTGGTTTGTTGGTTTGTTGGTTTGTTGGTTTGTTGGTTTGTTGGTTTGTTGGTTTGTTGGTTTGTTGGTTTGTTGATTTGTTCGTTTGTTGGTTTGTTGGTTTGTTGGTTTGTTGGTTTGTTGGTTTGTTGGTTTGTTGGTTTGTTGGTTTGTTGGTTTGTTCGTTTGTTGGTTTGTTTGTTTGTTGGTTTGTTGGTTTGTTCGTTTGTTGGCTTGTTGGTTTGTTGGTTTGTTGGTTGTTGGTTTGTTGGTTTGTTGGTTCGTTGGTTTGTTGGTTTGTTGGTTTGTTGGTTTGTTGGTTTGTTGGTTTGTTGGTTTGTTGGTTTGTTGGTTTGTTGGTTTGTTGGTTTGTTGGTTTGTTGGTTTGTTGGTTTGTTCGTTTGTTGGTTTGTTTGTTTGTTGGTTTGTTGGTTTGTTGGTTTGTTGGTTTGTTGGTTTGTTGGTTTGTTCGTTTGTTGGTTTTTTGGTTTGTTGGTTTGTTCGTTTGTTGGTTTGTTGGTTTGTTGGTTTGTTGGTTTGTTGGTTTGTTGGTTTGTTTGTTTGTTGGTTTGTTTGTTTGTTGGTTTGTTCATTTGTTGGTTTGTTGGTTTGTTGGTTTGTTCGTTTGTTGGTTTGTTGGTTTGTTGATTTTTTGGCTTGTTGGCTTGTTGGTTTGTTGGTTTGTTCGTTTGTTGGTTTGTTTGTTTGTTGGTTTGTTTGTCTGTTGGTTTGTTGGTTTGTTGGTTTGTTGGTTTGTTGGCTTGTTGGTTTGTTGGTTTGTTGGTTTGTTCGTTTGTTGGCTTATTGGTTTGTTGGCTTGTTGGCTTGTTGGTTTGTTGGTTTGTTGTTTTGTTGGTTTGTTCGTTTGTTGGTGTGTTGGTGTGTTTATTTGTTGGCTTGTTGGTTTGTTGGTTTTGTGGTTTGTTGGCTTGTTGTTTTGTTGGTTTGTTGGTTTGTTCGTTTGTTGGCTTGTTGGTTTGTTGGCTTGTTGGCTTGTTGGTTTGGTGGTTTGTTAATTTGTTGGTTTGTTGGTTTGTTGGCTTATTGGTTTGTTGGTTTTTTGGTTTGTTGGCTTGTTGGTTTGTTGGCTTGTTGGCTTGTTGGTATGTTGGTTTGTTCGTTTGTTGGTTTGTTGGTTTGTTGGTTTGTTGGTTTGTTGGCTTGTTGGCTTGTTGGTTTGTTGGTTTGTTCGTTTTTTGGTTTGTTGGCTTGTTGGTTTGTTGGTTTGTTGGGATGTTGGTTTGTTGGTTTATTGGTTTGTTGGTTTGTTGGTTTGTTATTTTGTTGGTTTGTTGGCTTGTTGGTTTGTTGGTTTGTTGGTTTGTTTGTTTGTTGGCTTGTTGGTTTGTTGGTTTGTTGGCTTGTTCGTTTGTTGGCTTGTTGGCTTGTTGGTTTGTTGGTTTGTTGATTTGTTAGTTTGTTGGTTTGTTCGTTTGTTCGTTTGTTGGTTTGTTGGTTTGTTGGTTTGTTGGTTTGTTGGTTTCTTGGTTTGCTGGTTTGTTGGTTTGTTGGTTTGTTGGTTTGTTGTTGGTTTGTTGGTTTGTTGGTTTGTTGGTTTGTTGGTTTGTTGGTTTGTTGGTTTTTTGGTTTGTTGGTTTGTTGGTTTGTTGGTTTGTTGGTTTGTTGGTTTGTTGGTTTGTTGGTTTGTTGGTTTGTTGGTTTGTTGGTTTGTTGGTTTGTTGATTTGTTTGTTTGTTGGTTTGTTGGTTTGTTGGTTTGTTGGTTTGTTGGTTTGTTGGTTTGTTGGTTTGTTGGTTTGTTGGTTTGTTAGTTTGTTGGTTTGTTGGTTTGTTGGTTTGTTTGTTTGTTGGTTTGTTTGTTTGTTGGTTTGTTGGTTTGTACGTTTGTTGGTTTGTTGGTTTGTTGGTTTGTTGGTTTGTTGGTTTGTTGGTTTGTTGGTTTGTTGGTTTGTTGGTTTGTTAGTTTGTTGGTTTGTTTGTTTGTTGGTTTGTTGGTTTGTTGGTTTGTTGGTTTGTTGGTTTGTTCGTTTGTTGGTTTGTTTGTTTGTTGGTTTGTTGGTTTGTTGGTTTGTTGGTTTGTTGGTTTGTTCGTTTGTTGGTTTTTTGGTTTGTTGGTTTGTTCGGTTGTTGGTTTGTTGGTTTGTTGGTTTGTTGGTTTGTTTGTTTGTTGGTTTGTTTGTTTGTTGGTTTGTTCATTTGTTGGTTTGTTGGTTTGTTGGTTTGTTCGTTTGTTGGTTTGTTGGTTTGTTAATTTTTTGGCTTGTTGGCTTGTTGGTTTGTTGGTTTGTTCGTTTGTTGGTTTGTTTGTTTGTTGGTTTGTTTGTCTGTTGGTTTGTTGGTTTGTTGGTTTGTTAGTTTGTTGGCTTGTTGGTTTGTTGGTTTGTTGGTTTGTTCGTTTGTTGGCTTGTTGGTTTGTTGGCTTGTTGGCTTGTTGGTTTGTTGGTTTGTTGGTTTGTTGGTTTGTTCGTTTGTTCGTTTGTTGGCTTGTTGGTTTGTTGGCTTGTTGGCTTGTTGGTTTGTTGGTTTGTTAATTTGTTGGTTTGTTGGTTTGTTGGTTTATTGGTTTGTTGGTTTTTTGGTTTGTTGGCTTGTTGGTTTGCTGGCTTGTTGGCTTGTTGGTATGTTGGTTTGTTCGTTTGTTGGTTTGTTGGTTTGTTGGTTTGTTGGTTTGTTGGTTTGTTGGCTTGTTGGCTTGTTGGTTTGTTGGTTTGTTCGTTTTTTGGTTTGTTGGCTTGTTGGTTTGTTGGTTTGTTGGGATGTTGGTTTGTTGGTTTATTGGTTTGTTGGTTTGTTGGTTTGTTGGTTTGTTGGCTTATTGGTTTGTTGGTTTGTTGGTTTGTTGGTTTGTTGGCTTGTTGGTTTGTTGGTTTGTTGGCTTGTTCGTTTGTTGGCTTGTTGGCTTGTTGGTTTGTTGGTTTGTTGGTTTGTTAGTTTGTTGGTTTGTTCGTTTGTTCGTTTGTTGGTTTGTTGGTTTGTTGGTTTGTTGGTTTCTTGGTTTGCTGGTTTGTTGGTTTGTTGGTTTGTTGATTTGTTGGTTTGTTGGTTTGTTGGTTTGTTGGTTTGTTAGTTTGTTGGTTTGTTGGTTTGTTGGTTTGTTGATTTGTTCGTTTGTTGGTTTGTTGGTTTGTTGGTTTGTTGGTTTGTTGGTTTGTTGGTTTGTTGGTTTGTTGGTTTGTTGGTTTGTTGGTTTGTTGGTTTGTTTGTTTGTTGGTTTGTTGGTTTGTTGGTTTGTTCATTTGTTGGTTTGTTTGTTTGTTGGTTTGTTGGTTTGTTCGTTTGTTGGTTTGTTGGTTTGTTGGTTTGTTGGTATGTTGGTTTGTTGGTTTTTTGGTTTGTTGGTTTGTTGGTTTGTTGGTTTGTTGGTTTGTTGGTTTGTTGGTTTGTTGATTTGTTGGTTTGTTCGTTTGTTGGTTTGTTTGTTTGTTGGTTTGTTGGTTTGTTGGTTTGTTGCTTTGTTGGTTTGTTCGTTTGTTGGTTTTTTGGTTTGTTGGTTTGTTCGTTTGTTGGTTTGTTGGTTTGTTTGTTTGTTGGTTTGTTTGTTTGTTGGTTTGTTTGTTTGTTGGTTTGTTCATTTGTTGGTTTGTTGGTTTGTTCGTTTGTTGGTTTGTTGGTTTGTTGGTTTTTTGGCTTGTTGGCTTGTTGGTTTGTTGGCTTGTTGGCGTGTTCGTTTGTTGGTTTTTTGGTTTGTTAGTTTGTTGGTTTGTTCGTTTGTTCGTTTGTTGGTTTGTTGGTTTGTTGGTTTGTTGGTTTGTTGCTTTGTTGGTTTGTTGGTTTGTTGGTTTGTTGGTTTGTTGGTTTGTTGGTTTGTTGGTTTGTTGGTTTGTTGGTTTGTTGGTTTGTTCGTTTGTTGGTTTGTTGGTTTTTTGGTTTGTTGGTTTGTTGGTTTGTTGGTTTGTTGGTTTGTTGGTTTGTTGGTTTTTTGGTTTGTTGGTTTGTTGGTTTGTTGGCTTGTTGGTTTGTTGGTTTATTGGCTTGTTGGTTTGTTGGTTTGTTAGTTTGTTCGTTTGTTGGCTTGTTGGTTTGTTGGCTTTTTGGCTTGCTGGTTTGTTGGCTTGTTGGCTTGTTCGTTTGTTGGTTTTTTGGTTTGTTAATTTGTTGGTTTGTTCGTTTGTTCGTTTGTTGGTTTGTTGGTTTGTTGGTTTGTTGGTTTGTTGCTTTGTTGGTTTGTTGGTTTGTTAGTTTGTTGGTTTGTTGGTTTGTTGGTTTGTTGGTTTATTGGTTTGTTGGTTTTTTTGTTTGTTGGTTTGTTGGTTTGTTTGTTGGTTGGTTTGTTCGTTTGTTGGTTTGTTGGTTTGTTGGTTTGTTGGCTGGTTTGTTTATTGGTTTGTTGGCTTGTTGGTTTGTTGGTTTTTTGGTTTGTTGGTTTGTTGGTTTGTTGGTTTGTTGATTTGTTCGTTTGTTGGTTTGTTGGTTTGTTGGTTTGTTGGTTTGTTGGTTTGTTGGTTTGTTGGTTTGTTGGTTTGTTAGTTTGTTGGTTTGTTGGTTTGTTGGTTTGTTTGTTTGTTGGTTTGTTTGTTTGTTGGTTTGTTGGTTTGTACGTTTGTTGGTTTGTTGGTTTGTTGGTTTGTTGGTTTGTTGGTTTGTTGGTTTGTTGGTTTGTTGGTTTGTTGGTTTGTTAGTTTGTTGGTTTGTTTGTTTGTTGGTTTGTTGGTTTGTTGGTTTGTTGGTTTGTTGGTTTGTTGGTTTGTTCGTTTGTTGGTTTGTTTGTTTGTTGGTTTGTTGGTTTGTTGGTTTGTTGGTTTGTTGGTTTGTTCGTTTGTTGGTTTTTTGGTTTGTTGGTTTGTTCGGTTGTTGGTTTGTTGGTTTGTTGGTTTGTTGGTTTGTTTGTTTGTTGGTTTGTTTGTTTGTTGGTTTGTTCATTTGTTGGTTTGTTGGTTTGTTGGTTTGTTCGTTTGTTGGTTTGTTGGTTTGTTAATTTTTTGGCTTGTTGGCTTGTTGGTTTGTTGGTTTGTTCGTTTGTTGGTTTGTTTGTTTGTTGGTTTGTTTGTCTGTTGGTTTGTTGGTTTGTTTGTTTGTTAGTTTGTTGGCTTGTTGGTTTGTTGGTTTGTTGGTTTGTTCGTTTGTTGGCTTGTTGGTTTGTTGGCTTGTTGGCTTGTTGGTTTGTTGGTTTGTTGGTTTGTTGGTTTGTTCGTTTGTTCGTTTGTTGGCTTGTTGGTTTGTTGGCTTGTTGGCTTGTTGGTTTGTTGGTTTGTTAATTTGTTGGTTTGTTGGTTTGTTGGTTTATTGGTTTGTTGGTTTTTTGGTTTGTTGGCTTGTTGGTTTGCTGGCTTGTTGGCTTGTTGGTATGTTGGTTTGTTCGTTTGTTGGTTTGTTGGTTTGTTGGTTTGTTGGTTTGTTGGTTTGTTGGCTTGTTGGCTTGTTGGTTTGTTGGTTTGTTCGTTTTTTGGTTTGTTGGCTTGTTGGTTTGTTGGTTTGTTGGGATGTTGGTTTGTTGGTTTATTGGTTTGTTGGTTTGTTGGTTTGTTGGTTTGTTGGCTTATTGGTTTGTTGGTTTGTTGGTTTGTTGGTTTGTTGGCTTGTTGGTTTGTTGGTTTGTTGGCTTGTTCGTTTGTTGGCTTGTTGGCTTGTTGGTTTGTTGGTTTGTTGGTTTGTTAGTTTGTTGGTTTGTTCGTTTGTTCGTTTGTTGGTTTGTTGGTTTGTTGGTTTGTTGGTTTCTTGGTTTGCTGGTTTGTTGGTTTGTTGGTTTGTTGATTTGTTGGTTTGTTGGTTTGTTGGTTTGTTGGTTTGTTAGTTTGTTGGTTTGTTGGTTTGTTGGTTTGTTGATTTGTTCGTTTGTTGGTTTGTTGGTTTGTTGGTTTGTTGGTTTGTTGGTTTGTTGGTTTGTTGGTTTGTTGGTTTGTTGGTTTGTTGGTTTGTTGGTTTGTTTGTTTGTTGGTTTGTTGGTTTGTTGGTTTGTTCATTTGTTGGTTTGTTTGTTTGTTGGTTTGTTGGTTTGTTCGTTTGTTGGTTTGTTGGTTTGTTGGTTTGTTGGTATGTTGGTTTGTTGGTTTTTTGGTTTGTTGGTTTGTTGGTTTGTTGGTTTGTTGGTTTGTTGGTTTGTTGGTTTGTTGATTTGTTGGTTTGTTCGTTTGTTGGTTTGTTTGTTTGTTGGTTTGTTGGTTTGTTGGTTTGTTGCTTTGTTGGTTTGTTCGTTTGTTGGTTTTTTGGTTTGTTGGTTTGTTCGTTTGTTGGTTTGTTGGTTTGTTTGTTTGTTGGTTTGTTTGTTTGTTGGTTTGTTTGTTTGTTGGTTTGTTCATTTGTTGGTTTGTTGGTTTGTTCGTTTGTTGGTTTGTTGGTTTGTTGGTTTTTTGGCTTGTTGGCTTGTTGGTTTGTTGGCTTGTTGGCTTGTTCGTTTGTTGGTTTTTTGGTTTGTTAGTTTGTTGGTTTGTTCGTTTGTTCGTTTGTTGGTTTGTTGGTTTGTTGGTTTGTTGGTTTGTTGCTTTGTTGGTTTGTTGGTTTGTTGGTTTGTTGGTTTGTTGGTTTGTTGGTTTGTTGGTTTGTTGGTTTGTTGGTTTGTTGGTTTGTTGGTTTGTTCGTTTGTTGGTTTGTTGGTTTTTTGGTTTGTTGGTTTGTTGGTTTGTTGGTTTGTTCGTTTGTTGGTTTGTTGGTTTTTTGGTTTGTTGGTTTGTTGGTTTGTTGGCTTGTTGGTTTGTTGGTTTGTTGGCTTGTTGGTTTGTTGGTTTGTTAGTTTGTTCGTTTGTTGGCTTGTTGGTTTGTTGGCTTTTTGGCTTGTTGGTTTGTTGGCTTGTTGGTTTGTTGGTTTGTTGGTTTGTTGATTTGTTGGTTTGTTCGTTTGTTGGTTTGTTTGTTTGTTGGTTTGTTGGTTTGTTGGTTTGTTGCTTTGTTGGTTTGTTCGTTTGTTGGTTTTTTGGTTTGTTGGTTTGTTCGTTTGTTGGTTTGTTGGTTTGTTTGTTTGTTGGTTTGTTTGTTTGTTGGTTTGTTTGTTTGTTGGTTTGTTCATTTGTTGGTTTGTTGGTTTGTTCGTTTGTTGGTTTGTTGGTTTGTTGGTTTTTTGGCTTGTTGGCTTGTTGGTTTGTTGGCTTGTTGGTTTGTTGGTTTGTTGGTTTGTTGGTTTGTTGATTTGTTTGTTTGTTGGTTTGTTGGTTTGTTGGTTTGTTGGTTTGTTGGTTTGTTGGTTTGTTGGTTTGTTGGTTTGTTAGTTTGTTGGTTTGTTGGTTTGTTGGTTTGTTTGTTTGTTGGTTTGTTTGTTTGTTGGTTTGTTGGTTTGTACGTTTGTTGGTTTGTTGGTTTGTTGGTTTGTTGGTTTGTTGGTTTGTTGGTTTGTTGGTTTGTTGGTTTGTTAGTTTGTTGGTTTGTTTGTTTGTTGGTTTGTTGGTTTGTTGGTTTGTTGGTTTGTTGGTTTGTTGGTTTGTTCGTTTGTTGGTTTGTTTGTTTGTTGGTTTGTTGGTTTGTTGGTTTGTTGGTTTGTTGGTTTGTTCGTTTGTTGGTTTTTTGGTTTGTTGGTTTGTTCGGTTGTTGGTTTGTTGGTTTGTTGGTTTGTTGGTTTGTTTGTTTGTTGGTTTGTTTGTTTGTTGGTTTGTTCATTTGTTGGTTTGTTGGTTTGTTGGTTTGTTCGTTTGTTGGTTTGTTGGTTTGTTAATTTTTTGGCTTGTTGGCTTGTTGGTTTGTTGGTTTGTTCGTTTGTTGGTTTGTTTGTTTGTTGGTTTGTTTGTCTGTTGGTTTGTTGGTTTGTTGGTTTGTTAGTTTGTTGGCTTGTTGGTTTGTTGGTTTGTTGGTTTGTTCGTTTGTTGGCTTGTTGGTTTGTTGGCTTGTTGGCTTGTTGGTTTGTTGGTTTGTTGGTTTGTTGGTTTGTTCGTTTGTTCGTTTGTTGGCTTGTTGGTTTGTTGGCTTGTTGGCTTGTTGGTTTGTTGGTTTGTTAATTTGTTGGTTTGTTGGTTTGTTGGTTTATTGGTTTGTTGGTTTTTTGGTTTGTTGGCTTGTTGGTTTGCTGGCTTGTTGGCTTGTTGGTATGTTGGTTTGTTCGTTTGTTGGTTTGTTGGTTTGTTGGTTTGTTGGTTTGTTGGTTTGTTGGCTTGTTGGCTTGTTGGTTTGTTGGTTTGTTCGTTTTTTGGTTTGTTGGCTTGTTGGTTTGTTGGTTTGTTGGGATGTTGGTTTGTTGGTTTATTGGTTTGTTGGTTTGTTGGTTTGTTGGTTTGTTGGCTTATTGGTTTTTTGGTTTGTTGGTTTGTTGGTTTGTTGGCTTGTTGGTTTGTTGGTTTGTTGGCTTGTTCGTTTGTTGGCTTGTTGGCTTGTTGGTTTGTTGGTTTGTTGGTTTGTTAGTTTGTTGGTTTGTTCGTTTGTTCGTTTGTTGGTTTGTTGGTTTGTTGGTTTGTTGGTTTCTTGGTTTGCTGGTTTGTTGGTTTGTTGGTTTGTTGATTTGTTGGTTTGTTGGTTTGTTGGTTTGTTGGTTTGTTAGTTTGTTGGTTTGTTGGTTTGTTGGTTTGTTGATTTGTTCGTTTGTTGGTTTGTTGGTTTGTTGGTTTGTTGGTTTGTTGGTTTGTTGGTTTGTTGGTTTGTTGGTTTGTTGGTTTGTTGGTTTGTTGGTTTGTTTGTTTGTTGGTTTGTTGGTTTGTTGGTTTGTTCATTTGTTGGTTTGTTTGTTTGTTGGTTTGTTGGTTTGTTCGTTTGTTGGTTTGTTGGTTTGTTGGTTTGTTGGTATGTTGGTTTGTTGGTTTTTTGGTTTGTTGGTTTGTTGGTTTGTTGGTTTGTTGGTTTGTTGGTTTGTTGGTTTGTTGATTTGTTGGTTTGTTCGTTTGTTGGTTTGTTTGTTTGTTGGTTTGTTGGTTTGTTGGTTTGTTGCTTTGTTGGTTTGTTCGTTTGTTGGTTTTTTGGTTTGTTGGTTTGTTCGTTTGTTGGTTTGTTGGTTTGTTTGTTTGTTAGTTTGGTTGTTTGTTGGTTTGTTTGTTTGTTGGTTTATTCATTTGTTGGTTTGTTGGTTTGTTTGTTTGTTGTTTTGTTGGTTTGTTGGTTTTTTGGCTTGTTGGCTTGTTGGTTTGTTGGCTTGTTGGCTTGTTCGTTTGTTGGTTTTTTGGTTTGTTAGTTTGTTGGTTTGTTCGTTTGTTCGTTTGTTGGTTTGTTGGTTTGTTGGTTTGTTGGTTTGTTGCTTTGTTGGTTTGTTGGTTTGTTGGTTTGTTGGTTTGTTGGTTTGTTGGTTTGTTGGTTTGTTGGTTTGTTGGTTTGTTGGTTTGTTCGTTTGTTGGTTTGTTGGTTTTTTGGTTTGTTGGTTTGTTGGTTTGTTGGTTTGTTCGTTTGTTGGTTTGTTGGTTTTTTGGTTTGTTGTTTTGTTGGTTTGTTGGCTTGTTGGTTTGTTGGTTTGTTGGCTTGTTGGTTTGTTGGTTTGTTAGTTTGTTCGTTTGTTGGCTTGTTGGTTTGTTGGCTTTTTGGCTTGTTGGTTTGTTGGCTTGTTGGCTTGTTCGTTTGTTGGTTTTTTGGTTTGTTAATTTGTTGGTTTGTTCGTTTGTTCGTTTGTTGGTTTGTTGGTTTGTTGGTTTGTTGGTTTGTTGCTTTGTTGGTTTGTTGGTTTGTTGGTTTGTTGGTTTGTTGGTTTGTTGGTTTGTTGGTTTATTGGTTTGTTGGTTTTTTTGTTTGTTGGTTTGTTGGTTTGTTTGTTGGTTGGTTTGTTCGTTTGTTGGTTTGTTGGTTTGTTGGTTTGTTGGCTGGTTTGTTTATTGGTTTGTTGGCTTGTTGGTTTGTTGGTTTTTTGGTTTGTTGGTTTGTTGGTTTGTTGGTTTGTTGATTTGTTCGTTTGTTGGTTTGTTGGTTTGTTGGTTTGTTGGTTTGTTGGTTTGTTGGTTTGTTGGTTTGTTGGTTTGTTAGTTTGTTGGTTTGTTGGTTTGTTGGTTTGTTTGTTTGTTGGTTTGTTTGTTTGTTGGTTTGTTGGTTTGTACGTTTGTTGGTTTGTTGGTTTGTTGGTTTGTTGGTTTGTTGGTTTGTTGGTTTGTTGGTTTGTTGGTTTGTTGGTTTGTTAGTTTGTTGGTTTGTTTGTTTGTTGGTTTGTTGGTTTGTTGGTTTGTTGGTTTGTTGGTTTGTTGGTTTGTTCGTTTGTTGGTTTGTTTGTTTGTTGGTTTGTTGGTTTGTTGGTTTGTTGGTTTGTTGGTTTGTTCGTTTGTTGGTTTTTTGGTTTGTTGGTTTGTTCGGTTGTTGGTTTGTTGGTTTGTTGGTTTGTTGGTTTGTTTGTTTGTTGGTTTGTTTGTTTGTTGGTTTGTTCATTTGTTGGTTTGTTGGTTTGTTGGTTTGTTCGTTTGTTGGTTTGTTGGTTTGTTAATTTTTTGGCTTATTGGCTTGTTGGTTTGTTGGTTTGTTCGTTTGTTGGTTTGTTTGTTTGTTGGTTTGTTTGTCTGTTGGTTTGTTGGTTTGTTGGTTTGTTAGTTTGTTGGCTTGTTGGTTTGTTGGTTTGTTGGTTTGTTCGTTTGTTGGCTTGTTGGTTTGTTGGCTTGTTGGCTTGTTGGTTTGTTGGTTTGTTGGTTTGTTGGTTTGTTCGTTTGTTCGTTTGTTGGCTTGTTGGTTTGTTGGCTTGTTGGCTTGTTGGTTTGTTGGTTTGTTAATTTGTTGGTTTGTTGGTTTGTTGGTTTATTGGTTTGTTGGTTTTTTGGTTTGTTGGCTTGTTGGTTTGCTGGCTTGTTGGCTTGTTGGTATGTTGGTTTGTTCGTTTGTTGGTTTGTTGGTTTGTTGGTATGTTGGTTTGTTGGTTTGTTGGCTTGTTGGCTTGTTGGTTTGTTGGTTTGTTCGTTTTTTGGTTTGTTGGCTTGTTGGTTTGTTGGTTTGTTGGGATGTTGGTTTGTTGGTTTATTGGTTTGTTGGTTTGTTGGTTTGTTGGTTTGTTGGCTTATTGGTTTGTTGGTTTGTTGGTTTGTTGGTTTGTTGGCTTGTTGGTTTGTTGGTTTGTTGGCTTGTTCGTTTGTTGGCTTGTTGGCTTGTTGGTTTGTTGGTTTGTTGGTTTGTTAGTTTGTTGGTTTGTTCGTTTGTTCGTTTGTTGGTTTGTTGGTTTGTTGGTTTGTTGGTTTCTTGGTTTGCTGGTTTGTTGGTTTGTTGGTTTGTTGATTTGTTGGTTTGTTGGTTTGTTGGTTTGTTGGTTTGTTAGTTTGTTGGTTTGTTGGTTTGTTGGTTTGTTGATTTGTTCGTTTGTTGGTTTGTTGGTTTGTTGGTTTGTTGGTTTGTTGGTTTGTTGGTTTGTTGGTTTGTTGGTTTGTTGGTTTGTTGGTTTGTTGGTTTGTTGGTTTGTTTGTTTGTTTGTTTGTTGGTTTGTTGGTTTGTTGGTTTGTTCATTTGTTGGTTTGTTTGTTTGTTGGTTTGTTGGTTTGTTCGTTTGTTGGTTTGTTGGTTTGTTGGTTTGTTGGTATGTTGGTTTGTTGGTTTTTTGGTTTGTTGGTTTGTTGGTTTGTTGGTTTGTTGGTTTGTTGGTTTGTTGGTTTGTTGATTTGTTGGTTTGTTCGTTTGTTGGTTTGTTTGTTTGTTGGTTTGTTGGTTTGTTGGTTTGTTGCTTTGTTGGTTTGTTCGTTTGTTGGTTTTTTGGTTTGTTGGTTTGTTCGTTTGTTGGTTTGTTGGTTTGTTTGTTTGTTGGTTTGTTTGTTTGTTGGTTTGTTTGTTTGTTGGTTTGTTCATTTGTTGGTTTGTTGGTTTGTTCGTTTGTTGGTTTGTTGGTTTGTTGGTTTTTTGGCTTGTTGGCTTGTTGGTTTGTTGGCTTGTTGGCTTGTTCGTTTGTTGGTTTTTTGGTTTGTTAGTTTGTTGGTTTGTTCGTTTGTTCGTTTGTTGGTTTGTTGGTTTGTTGGTTTGTTGGTTTGTTGCTTTGTTGGTTTGTTGGTTTGTTGGTTTGTTGGTTTGTTGGTTTGTTGGTTTGTTGGTTTGTTGGTTTGTTGGTTTGTTGGTTTGTTGGTTTGTTCGTTTGTTGGTTTGTTGGTTTTTTGGTTTGTTGGTTTGTTGGTTTGTTGGTTTGTTCGTTTGTTGGTTTGTTGGTTTTTTGGTTTGTTGGTTTGTTGGTTTGTTGGCTTGTTGGTTTGTTGGTTTGTTGGCTTGTTGGTTTGTTGGTTTGTTAGTTTGTTCGTTTGTTGGCTTGTTGGTTTGTTGGCTTTTTGGCTTGTTGGTTTGTTGGCTTGTTGGCTTGTTCGTTTGTTGGTTTTTTGGTTTGTTAATTTGTTGGTTTGTGCGTTTGTTCGTTTGTTGGTTTGTTGGTTTGTTGGTTTGTTGGTTTGTTGCTTTGTTGGTTTGTTGGTTTGTTGGTTTGTTGGTTTGTTGGTTTGTTGGTTTGTTGGTTTATTGGTTTGTTGGTTTTTTTGTTTGTTGGTTTGTTGGTTTGTTTGTTGGTTGGTTTGTTCGTTTGTTGGTTTGTTGGTTTGTTGGTTTGTTGGCTGGTTTGTTTATTGGTTTGTTGGCTTGTTGGTTTGTTGGTTTTTTGGTTTGTTGGTTTGTTGGTTTGTTGGTTTGTTGATTTGTTCGTTTGTTGGTTTGTTGGTTTGTTGGTTTGTTGGCTTGTTGGTTTGTTGGTTTGTTGACCTGTTGGTTTGTTGGTTTGTTGGTTTGTTGGTTTGTTCGTTTGTTGGTTTGTTGGTTTTTTGGTTTGTTGGTTTGTTGGTTTGTTGGCTTGTTGGTTTGTTGGTTTGTTAGTTTGTTCGTTTGTTGGCTTGTTGGTTTGTCGGCTTGTTGGTTTGTTGGTTTGTTGGTTTGTTGGCCTGTTGGTTTGTTGGTTTGTTGGTTTGTTGGTTTGTTCGTTTGTTCGTTTGTTTGTTTGTTGGTTTGTTGGTATGTTGGTTTGTTGGTTTGGTGGTTTGTTGGTTTGTTGGTTTGTTGGTTTGTTGGTTTGTTTATTTGTTGGTTTGTTGGTTTGTTAGCATGTTGGTTTGTTGGCTTGTTGGCTTGTTGGTTTCTTAGTTTGTTCGTTTGTTGGTTTGCTGATTTGTTAATTTGTTGGTTGGCTTGTTGGTTTGTTGGTTTGTTGGTTTGTTGGCTTGTTGGTTTGTTGGTTTGTTGGCTTGTTCGTTTGTTGGCTTGTTGGCTTGTTGGTTTGTTGTTTTGTTGGTTTGTTAGTTTGTTGGTTTGTTCGTTTGTTCGTTTGTTGGTTTGTTGGTTTGTTGGTTTGTTGGTTTCTTGGTTTGCTGGTTTGTTGGTTTGTTGGTTTGTTGGTTTGTTGGTTTGTTGGTTTGTTAGTTTGTTGGTTTGTTCGTTTGTTCGTTTGTTGGTTTGTTGGTTTGTTGGTTTGTTGGTTTCTTGGTTTGCTGGTTTGTTGGTTTGTTGGTTTGTTGGTTTGTTGGTTTGTTGGTTTGTTGGTTTGTTGGTTTGTTGGTTTGTTGGTTTGTTAGTTTGTTTGTTTGTTGGTTTGTTGGTTTGTTCGTTTGTTGGTTTGTTGGTTTGTTGGTTTGTTGGTTTGTTGGTTTGTTGGTTTTTTGGTTTGTTGGTTTGTTGGTTTGTTGGTTTGTTGGTTTGTTGGTTTGTTGGTTTGTTCGTTTGTTGGTTTGTTTGTTTGTTGGTTTGTTGGTTTGTTGGTTTGTTGCTTTGTTGGTTTGTTCGTTTGTTGGTTTTCTGGTTTGTTGGTTTGTTCGTTTGTTGGTTTGTTGGTTTGTTTGTTTGTTGGTTTGTTTGTTTGTTGGTTTGTTTGTTTGTTGGTTTGTTCATTTGTTGGTTTGTTGGTTTGTTCGTTTGTTGGTTTGTTGGTTTGTTGGTTTTTTGGCTTGTTGGCTTGTTGGTTTGTTGGCTTGTTGGCTTGTTCGTTTGTTGGTTTTTTGGTTTGTTAGTTTGTTGGTTTGTTCGTTTGTTCGTTTGTTGGTTTGTTGGTTTGTTGGTTTGTTGGTTTGTTGCTTTGTTGGTTTGTTGGTTTGTTGGTTTGTTGGTTTGTTGGTTTGTTGGTTTGTTGGTTTGTTCGTTTGTTGGTTTGTTGGTTTTTTGGTTTGTTGGTTTGTTGGTTTGTTGGTTTGTTCGTTTGTTGGTTTGTTGGTTTTTTGGTTTGTCGGTTTGTTGGTTTGTTGGCTTGTTGGTTTGTTGGTTTGTTGGCTTGTTGGTTTGTTGGTTTGTTAGTTTGTTCGTTTGTTGGCTTGTTGGTTTGTTGGCTTGTTGGCTTGTTGGTTTGTTGGCTTGTTGGCTTGTTCGTTTGTTGGTTTTTTGGTTTGTTAGTTTGTTGGTTTGTTCGTTTGTTCGTTTGTTTGTTGGTTGGTTTGTTCGTTTGTTGGTTTGTTAGTTTGTTGGTTTGTTGGTTTGTTGGCTGGTTTGTTTATTCGTTTGTTGGCTTGTTGGTTTGTTGGTTTTTTGGTCTGTTGGTTTGTTGGTTTGTTGGTTTGTTGGTTTGTTGATTTGTTCGTTTGTTGGTTTGTTGGTTTGTTGGCTTGTTGGCTTGTTGGTTTGTTGGTTTGTTGGCCTGTTGGTTTGTTGGTTTGTTGGTTTGTTGGTTTGTTCGTTTGTTGGTTTGTTGGTTTTTTGGTTTGTTGGTTTGTTGGTTTGTTGGCTTGTTGGTTTGTTGGTTTGTTAGTTTGTTCGTTTGTTGGCTTGTTGGTTTGTTGGCTTGTTGGCTTGTTGGTTTGTTGGTTTGTTGGCCTGTTGGTTTGTTGGTTTGTTGGTTTCTTGGTTTGTTCGTTTGTTTGTTTGTCGGTTTTTGGGTTTGTTGGTTTGTTGGTTTGTTGGCTTGTTGGTTTGTTGGTTTGTTAGTATGTTCGTTTGTTGGCTTGTTGGTTTGTTGGCTTGTTGGCTTGTTGATTTGTTGTTTTGTTGGATTGTTGGTTTGTTGGTTTGTTGGTTTGTTGGTTTGTTGGTTTGTTCGTTTGTTGGTGTGTTGGTGTGTTGATTTGTTGGCTTGTTGGTTTGTTGGTTTTGTGGTTTATTTGCTTGTTGGTTTGTTGGTTTGTTAGTTTGTTCGTCTGTTGGCTTGTGGGTTTGTTGGCTTGTTGGCTTGTTGGTTTGTTGGTTTGTTGCTTTGTTGGTTTGTTGGTTTGTTGGTTTGTTGGTTTGTTGGTTTGTTGGTTTGTTGGTTTGTTGGTTTGTTGGTTTGTTGGTTTGTTGGTTTGTTCGTTTGTTGGTTTGTTGGTTTTTTGGTTTGTTCGTTTGTTGGTTTGTTTGTTTATTGGTTTTTTGGTTTGTTGGTCTGTCGGTTTGTTGGCTTGTTGGTTTGTTGGTTTGTTAGTTTGTTCGTTTGTTGGCTTGTTGGTTTGTTGTTTTGTTGGATTGTTGGTTTGTTGGTTTGTTGGTTTGTTGGTTTGTTGGTTTGTTCGTTTGTTGGTTTGTTTGTGTGTTGATTTGTTGGCTTGTTGGTTTGTTGGTTTTGTGGTTTATTTGCTTGTTGGTTTGTTGGTTTGTTAGTTTGTTCGTCTGTTCGGCTTGTGGGTTTGTTGGCTTGTTGGGTTGTTGGTTTGTTGGTTTGTTGCTTTGTTGGTTTGTTGGTTTGTTGGTTTGTTGGTTTGTTGGTTTGTTGGTTTGTTGGTTTGTTGGTTTGTTGGTTTGTTGGTTTGTTCGTTTGTTGGTTTGTTGGTTTTTTGGTTTGTTCGTTTGTTGGTTTGTTTGTTTGTTGGTTTTTTGGTTTGTTGGTCTGTCGATTTGTTGGCTTGTTTGTTTGTTGGTTTGTTAGTTTGTTCGTTTGTTGGCTTGTTGGTTTGTTGGCTTGTTGGTTTGTTAGTTTGTTCGTTGGTTGGCTTGTTGGTTTGTTGGCTCGTTGGCTTGTTGGTTTGTTGTTTTGTTGGTTTGTTGGTTTGTTGGTTTGTTGGTTTGTTGGTTTGTTCGTTTGTTGGTGTGTTGGTGTGTTGATTTGCTGGCTTTTTGGTTTGTTGGTTTTGTGGTTTGTTTGCTTGTTGGTTTGTTAGTTTGTTACTTTGTTCGTCTGTTGGCTAGTGGGTTTGTTGGCTTGTTGGCTTGTTGGTTTGTTGGTTTGTTGCTTTGTTGGTTTGTTGGTTTGTTGGTTTGTTGGTTTGTTGGTTTGTTGGTTTGTTGGTTTGTTGGTTTGTTGGTTTGTTGGTTTGTTGGTTTGTAGGTTTGTTGATTTGTTCGTTTGTTGGTTTGTTGGTTTGTTGGTTTGTTGGCTTGTTGGCTTGTTGGTTTGTTGGTTTGTTGGTTTGTTGGCTTGTTGGTTTGTTGGTTTGTTGGTTTGTTGGTTTGTTGGTTTGTTGGTTTGTTGCTTTGTTGGTTTGTTGGTTTGTTGGTTTGTTGGTTTATTGGTTTGTTGGTTTGTTGGTTTGTTGGTTTGTTGGTTTGTTGGTTTGTTGGTTTGTAGGTTTGTTGATTTGTTCGTTTGTTGGTTTGTTGGTTTGTTGGTTTGTTGGCTTGTTGGCTTGTTGGTTTGTTGGTTTGTTGGTTTGTTGGCTTGTTGGTTTGTTGGTTTGTTGGTTTGTTGGTTTGTTTGTTTGTTGGTTTGTTGTTTTGTTGGTTTGTTGGTTTGTTAGTTTGTTGGTTTTTTGGTTTGTTGGTTTGTTGGTTTGTTGGTTTGTTGGTTTGTTAGTTTGTTGGTTTGTTCGTTTGTTGGTTTGTTTGTTTGTTGGTTTGTTGGTTTGTTGGTTTGTTCGTTTGTTGGTTTGTTGGTTTGTTGGTTTGTTCGTTTGTTGGTTTGTTGGTTTGTTGGTTTGTTGGTTTGTTGGTTTGTTTGTTTGTTGGTTTGTTTGTTTGTTAGTTTGTTCGTTTGTTGGTTTGTTCGTTTGTTCTTTTGTTCGTTTGTTCGTTTGTTCGTTTGTTGGTTTGTTGGTTTGTTGGTTTGTTTTTTTTGTTGGTTACTTGGTTTGTTGGTTTGTTGGTTTGTTGGTTTGTTGGTTTGTTGGTTTGTTGGCTTGTTGGTTTGTTTGTTTGTTGATTTGTTTGTTTGTTGGTTTGTTGGTTTGTTGGTTTGTTGGTTTGTTGGTTTGTTGGTTTGTTGGTTTATTGGTTTGTTGGTTTGTTGGTTTGTTGGCTTGTTGGCTTGTTGGTTTGTTGGTTTGTTCGTTTGTTGGTTTGTTGGTTTGTTGGTTTGTTGGTTTGTTCGTTTGTTGGTTTGTTGGTTTGTTGGTTTGTTGGCATGTTGGTTTGTTGGTTTGTTGGCTTGTTGGTTTGTTGGTTTGTTGGTTTGTTGGTTTGTTTGTTTGTTGGTTTGTTGTTTTGTTGGTTTGTTGGTTTGTTAGTTTGTTGGTTTTTTGGTTTGTTGGTTTGTTGGTTTGTTGGTTTGTTGGTTTGTTAGTTTGTTGGTTTGTTCGTTTGTTGGTTTGTTTGTTTGTTGGTTTGTTGGTTTGTTGGTTTGTTCGTTTGTTGGTTTGTTGGTTTGTTCTTTTGTTCGTTTGTTCGTTTGTTCGTTTGTTGGTTTGTTGGTTTGTTGGTTTGTTTTTTTTGTTGGTTACTTGGTTTGTTGGTTTGTTGGTTTGTTGGTTTGTTGGTTTGTTGGTTTGTTGGCTTGTTGGTTTGTTTGTTTGTTGATTTGTTTGTTTGTTGGTTTGTTGGTTTGTTGGTTTGTTGGTTTGTTGGTTTGTTGGTTTGTTGGTTTATTGGTTTGTTGGTTTGTTGGTTTGTTGGTTTGTTGGTTTGTTGGTTTGTAGGTTTGTTGATTTGTTCGTTTGTTGGTTTGTTGGTTTGTTGGTTTGTTGGCTTGTTGGCTTGTTGGTTTGTTGGTTTGTTGGTTTGTTGGCTTGTTGGTTTGTTGGTTTGTTGGTTTGTTGGTTTGTTGGTTTGTTGGTTTGTTGCTTTGTTGGTTTGTTGGTTTGTTGGTTTGTTGGTTTATTGGTTTGTTGGTTTGTTGGTTTGTTGGTTTGTTGGTTTGTTGGTTTGTTGGTTTGTAGGTTTGTTGATTTGTTCGTTTGTTGGTTTGTTGGTTTGTTGGTTTGTTGGCTTGTTGGCTTGTTGGTTTGTTGGTTTGTTGGTTTGTTGGCTTGTTGGTTTGTTGGTTTGTTGGTTTGTTGGTTTGTTTGTTTGTTGGTTTGTTGTTTTGTTGGTTTGTTGGTTTGTTAGTTTGTTGGTTTTTTGGTTTGTTGGTTTGTTGGTTTGTTGGTTTGTTGGTTTGTTAGTTTGTTGGTTTGTTCGTTTGTTGGTTTGTTTGTTTGTTGGTTTGTTGGTTTGTTGGTTTGTTCGTTTGTTGGTTTGTTGGTTTGTTGGTTTGTTCGTTTGTTGGTTTGTTGGTTTGTTGGTTTGTTGGTTTGTTGGTTTGTTTGTTTGTTGGTTTGTTTGTTTGTTAGTTTGTTCGTTTGTTGGTTTGTTCGTTTGTTCTTTTGTTCGTTTGTTCGTTTGTTCGTTTGTTGGTTTGTTGGTTTGTTGGTTTGTTTTTTTTGTTGGTTACTTGGTTTGTTGGTTTGTTGGTTTGTTGGTTTGTTGGTTTGTTGGTTTGTTGGCTTGTTGGTTTGTTTGTTTGTTGATTTGTTTGTTTGTTGGTTTGTTGGTTTGTTGGTTTGTTGGTTTGTTGGTTTGTTGGTTTGTTGGTTTATTGGTTTGTTGGTTTGTTGGTTTGTTGGCTTGTTGGCTTGTTGGTTTGTTGGTTTGTTCGTTTGTTGGTTTGTTGGTTTGTTGGTTTGTTGGTTTGTTCGTTTGTTGGTTTGTTGGTTTGTTGGTTTGTTGGCATGTTGGTTTGTTGGCTTGTTGGCTTGTTGGTTTGTTAGTTTGTTCGTTTGTTGGTTTGCTGATTTGTTAATTTGTTGTTTGTTCGGTTGTTGGTTTGTTATTTTGTTGGCTTGTTGGCTTGTTGGTTTGTTGGTTTGTTGGTTTATTGGCTTGTTGGTTTGTTGGTTTGTGGGTTTGTTGGTTTGTTGGTTTCTTTGTTTGTTGGTTTGTTGGTTTTTTGGTTTGTTCGTTTGTTGGTTTGTTTGTTTGTTGGTTTTTTGGTTTGTTGGTTTGTCGGTTAGTTGGCTTGTTGGTTTGTTGGTTTGTTAGTTTGTTCGTTTGTTGGTTTGTTTGTTGGTTGGTTTGTTCGTTTGTTGGTTTGTTGGTTTGTTGGTTTGTTGGTTTGTTGGTTTGTTGGTTTGTTGGTTTGTTGGGTTGTTGGTTTGTTCGTTTGTTGGTTTGTTGGTTTTTTGGTTTGTTCGTTTGTTGGTTTGTTTGTTTGTTGGTTTTTTGGTTTGTTGGTTTGTTAGTTTGTTGGCTTGTTGGTTTGTTGGTTTGTTAGTTTGTTCGTTTGTTGGCTTGTTGGTTTGTTGGCTTGTTGGTTTGTTAGTTTGTTCGTTGGTTGGCTTGTTGGTTTGTTGGCTTGTTGGCTTGTTGGTTTGTTGTTTTGTTGGTTTGTTGGTTTGTTGGTTTATTGGTTTGTTGGTTTGTTCGTTTGTTGGTGTGTTGGTGTGTTGATTTGTTGGCTTGTTGGTTTGTTGGTTTTGTGGTTTGTTTGCTTGTTGGTTTGTTGGTTTGTTACTTTGTTCGTCTGTTGGCTTGTGGGTTTGTTGGCTTGTTGGCTTGTTGGTTTGTTGGTTTGTTGGCTTGTTGGCTGGTTGGTTTGTTGGTTTGTTGGCCTGTTGGTTTGTTGGTTTGTTGGTTTGTTGGTTTGTTGGTTTGTTCGTTTGTTGGTTTGTTGGTTTTTTGGTTTGTTCGTTTGTTGGTTTGTTTGTTTGTTGGTTTTTTGGTTTGTTGGTTTGTGGGCTTGTTGGCTTGTTGGTTTGTTGGCTTGTTAGTTTGTTCGTCTGTTGGTTTGTTTGCTTGTTGGTTTGTTGGTTTGTTAGTTTGTTCGTCTGTTGGCTTGTGGGTTTGTTGGCTTGTTGGCTTGTTGGTTTGTTGGTTTGTTGGTTTGTTGGTTTGTTGGTTTGTTGGTTTGTTGGTTTGTTGGTTTGTTGGTTTGTTGGTTTGTTGGTTTGTTGGTTTGTTGGTTTGTTGGTTTGTAGGTTTGTTGATTTGTTCGTTTGTTGGTTTGTTGGTTTGTTGGTTTGTTGGCTTGTTGGCTTGTTGGTTTGTTGGTTTGTTGGTTTGTTGGCTTGTTGGTTTGTTGGTTTGTTGGTTTGTTGGTTTGTTGGTTTGTTGGTTTGTTGGTTTGTTGGTTTGTTGGTTTGTTGGTTTGTTAGTTTGTTGGTTTGTTGGTTTGTTGGTTTGTTGGTTTGTTGGTTTGTTGGTTTGTTCGTTTGTTGGTTTGTTTATTTGTTTGTTTGTTGGTTTGTTGGTTTGTTGGTTTGTTCGTTTGTTGGTTTGTTGGTTTGTTGGTTTGTTCGTTTGTTGGTTTGTTGGTTTGTTGATTTGTTGGTTTGTTGGTTTGTTGGTTTGTTTGTTTGTTGGTTTGTTTGTTTGTTGGTTTGTTTGTTTGTTAGTTTGTTCGTTTGTTGGTTTGTTCGTTTGTTCGTTTGTTCGTTTGTTCGTTTGTTCGTTTGTTGGTTTGTTGGTTTGTTGGTTTTTTTTTTGTTGGTTACTTGGTTTGTTGGTTTGTTGGTTTGTTGGTTTGTTGGTTTGTTGATTTGTTGGCTTGTTGGTTTGTTTGTTTGTTGATTTGTTTGTTTGTTGGTTTGTTGGTTTGTTGGTTTGTTGGTTTGTTGGTTTCTTGGTTTATTGGTTTGTTGGTTTGTTGGTTTGTTGGCTTGTTGGCTTGTTGGTTTGTTGGTTTGTTCGTTTGTTGGTTTGTTGGTTTGTTGGTTTGTTGGTTTGTTGGTTTGTTGGTTTGTTGGTTTGTTAATTTGTTGGTTTGTTGGTTTGTTGGTTTGTTGGCATGTTGGTTTGTTGGCTTGTTGGCTTGTTGGTTTGTTAGTTTGTTCGTTTGTTGGTTTGCTGATTTGTTAATTTGTTGTTTGTTGGGTTGTTGGTTTGTTATTTGGTTGGCTTGTTGGCTTGTTGGTTTGTTGGTTTGTTGGTTTGTTGGCTTGTTGGTTTGTTGGTTTGTAGGTTTGTTGGTTTGTAGGTTTCTTTTTTTGTTGGTTTGTTGGTTTGTTGGTTTGTTTGTTGGTTGGTTTGTTCGTTTGTTGGTTTGTTGGTTTGTTGGTTTGTTGGTTTGTTGGCTTGTTTGTTTATTGGTTTGTTGGCTTGTTGGTTTGTTGGTTTTTTGGTTTGTTGGTTTGTTGGTTTGTTGGTTTGTTGGTTTGTTGATTTGTTCGTTTGTTGGTTTGTTGGTTTGTTGGCTTGTTGGCTTGTTGGTTTGTTGGTTTGTTGGCCTGTTGGTTTGTTTGGTTTGTTGGTTTGTTGGTTTGTTGGTTTGTTGGTTTGTTCGTTTATTGGTTTGTTGGTTTTTTGGTTCGTTCGTTTGTTGGTTTGTTTGTTTGTTGGTTTTTTGGTTTGTTGGTTTGTTGGTTTGTTGGCTTGTTGGTTTGTTGGTTTGTTAGTTTGTTGGTGTGTTGGTGTGTTGATTTGTTGGCTTGTTGGTTTGTTGGTTTTGTGGTTTGTTTGCTTCTTGGTTTGTTGGTTTGTTAGTTTGTTCGTCTGTTGGCTTGTGGGTTTGTTGGCTTGTGGCTTGTTGGTTTGTTGGTTTGTTGCTTTGTTGGTTTGTTGGTTTGTTGGTTTGTTGGTTTGTTGGTTTGTTGGTTTGTTGATTTGTAGGTTTGTTGATTTGTTCGTTTGTTGGTTTGTTGGTTTGTTGGTTTGTTGGCTTGTTGATTTGTTGGTTTGTTGGTTTGTTGGCTTGTTGGTTTGTTGGTTTGTTGGTTTGTTGGTTTGTTGGTTTGTTGGTTTGTTGGTTTGTTGGTTTGTTGGTTTGTTGGTTTGCTAGTTTGTTGGTTTGTTGGTTTGTTGGTTGGTTCGTTTGTTGGTTTGTTGGTTTGTTGGTTTGTTGGCATGTTGGTTTGTTGGCTTGTTGGCTTGTTGGTTTGTTAGTTTGTTCGTTTGTTGGTTTGCTGATTTGTTAATTTGTTGTTTGTTCGGTTGTTGGTTTGTTATTTTGTTGGCTTGTTGGCTTGTTGGTTTGTTGGTTTGTTGGTTTGTTGGCTTGTTGGTTTGTTGGTTTGTGGGTTTGTTGGTTTGTTGGTTTCTTTGTTTGTTGGTTTGTTGGTTTTTTGGTTTGTTCGTTTGTTGGTTTGTTTGTTTGTTGGTTTTTTGGTTTGTTGGTTTGTCGGTTAGTTGGCTTGTTGGTTTGTTGGTTTGTTAGTTTGTTCGTTTGTTGGTTTGTTTGTTGGTTGGTTTGTTCGTTTGTTGGTTTGTTGGTTTGTTGGTTTGTTGGTTTGTTGGTTTGTTGGTTTGTTGGTTTGTTGGGTTGTTGGTTTGTTCGTTTGTTGGTTTGTTGGTTTTTTGGTTTGTTCGTTTGTTGGTTTGTTTGTTTGTTGGTTTTTTGGTTTGTTGGTTTGTCAGTTTGTTGGCTTGTTGGTTTGTTAGTTTGTTAGTTTGTTCGTTTGTTGGCTTGTTGGTTTGTTGGCTTGTTGGTTTGTTAGTTTGTTCGTTGGTTGGCTTGTTGGTTTGTTGGCTTGTTGGCTTGTTGGTTTGTTGTTTTGTTGGTTTGTTGGTTTGTTGGTTTATTGGTTTGTTGGTTTGTTCGTTTGTTGGTGTGTTGGTGTGTTGATTTGTTGGCTTGTTGGTTTGTTGGTTTTGTGGTTTGTTTGCTTGTTGGTTTGTTGGTTTGTTACTTTGTTCGTCTGTTGGCTTGTGGGTTTGTTGGCTTGTTGGCTTGTTGGTTTGTTGGTTTGTTGGCTTGTTGGCTGGTTGGTTTGTTGGTTTGTTGGCCTGTTGGTTTGTTGGTTTGTTGGTTTGTTGGTTTGTTGGTTTGTTCGTTTGTTGGTTTGTTGGTTTTTTGGTTTGTTCGTTTGTTGGTTTGTTTGTTTGTTGGTTTTTTGGTTTGTTGGTTTGTGGGTTTGTTGGCTTGTTGGTTTGTTGGCTTGTTAGTTTGTTCGTCTGTTGGTTTGTTGGTTTGTTGGTTTTGTGGTTTGTTTGCTTGTTGGTTTGTTGGTTTGTTAGTTTGTTCGTCTGTTGGCTTGTGGGTTTGTTGGCTTGTTGGCTTGTTGGTTTGTTGGTTTGTTGGTTTGTTGGTTTGTTGGTTTGTTGGTTTGTTGGTTTGTTGGTTTGTTGGTTTGTTGGTTTGTTGGTTTGTTGGTTTGTTGGTTTGTAGGTTTGTTGATTTGTTCGTTTGTTGGTTTGTTGGTTTGTTGGTTTGTTGGCTTGTTGGCTTGTTGGTTTGTTGGTTTGTTGGTTTGTTGGCTTGTTGGTTTGTTGGTTTGTTGGTTTGTTGGTTTGTTGGTTTGTTGGTTTGTTGGTTTGTTGGTTTGTTGGTTTGTTAGTTTGTTGGTTTGTTGGTTTGTTGGTTTGTTGGTTTGTTGGTTTGTTGGTTTGTTCGTTTGTTGGTTTGTTTGTTTGTTGGTTGGTTTGTTGGTTTGTTCGTTTGTTGGTTTGTTGGTTTGTTGGTTTGTTCGTTTGTTGGTTTGTTGGTTTGTTGATTTGTTGGTTTGTTGGTTTGTTGGTTTGTTTGTTTGTTGGTTTATTTGTTTGTTGGTTTGTTTGTTTGTTAGTTTGTTCGTTTGTTGGTTTGTTCGTTTGTTCGTTTGTTCGTTTGTTCGTTTGTT
This sequence comes from Atherix ibis, assembly GCA_958298945.1. Classification (NCBI taxonomy): domain Eukaryota; kingdom Metazoa; phylum Arthropoda; class Insecta; order Diptera; family Athericidae; genus Atherix; species Atherix ibis. The sequence goes on from OY282608.1 coordinate 2,989,736, forward strand.
CGTTTGTTGGTTTGTTGGTTTGTTGGTTTTTTTTTTGTTGGTTACTTGGTTTGTTGGTTTGTTGGTTTGTTGGTTTGTTGGTTTGTTGATTTGTTGGCTTGTTGGTTTGTTTGTTTGTTGATTTGTTTGTTTGTTGGTTTGTTGGTTTGTTGGTTTGTTGGTTTGTTGGTTTCTTGGTTTATTGGTTTGTTGGTTTGTTGGTTTGTTGGATATTTGGCTTGTTGGTTTGTTGGTTTGTTCGTTTGTTGGTTTATTGGTTTGTTGGTTTGTTGGTTTGTTGGTTTGTTGGTTTGTTGGTTTGTTAATTTGTTGGTTTGTTGGTTTGTTGGTTTGTTGGCATGTTGGTTTGTTGGCTTGTTGGCTTGTTGGTTTGTTAGTTTGTTCGTTTGTTGGTTTGCTGATTTGTTAATTTGTTGTTTGTTGGGTTGTTGTTTTGATATTTTGTTGGCTTGTTGGCTTGTTGGTTTGTTGGTTTGTTGGTTTGTTGGCTTGTTGGTTTGTTGGTTTGTAGGTTTGTTGGTTTGTAGGTTTCTTTTTTTGTTGGTTTGTTGGTTTGTTGGTTTGTTGGTTTGTTGGTTTGTTGATTTGTTCGTTTGTTGGTTTGTTGGTTTGTTGGCTTGTTGGCTTGTTGGTTTGTTGGTTTGTTGGCCTGTTGGTTTGTTTGGTTTGTTGGTTTGTTGGTTTGTTGGTTTGTTGGTTTGTTGGTTTGTTCGTTTATTGGTTTGTTGGTTTTTTGGTTCGTTCGTTTGTTGGTTTGTTTGTTTGTTGGTTTTTTGGTTTGTTGGTTTGTTGGTTTGTTGGCTTGTTGGTTTGTTGGTTTGTTAGTTTGTTGGTGTGTTGGTGTGTTGATTTGTTGGCTTGTTGGTTTGTTGGTTTTGTGGTTTGTTTGCTTCTTGGTTTGTTGGTTTGTTAGTTTGTTCGTCTGTTGGCTTGTGGGTTTGTTGGCTTGTGGCTTGTTGGTTTGTTGGTTTGTTGCTTTGTTGGTTTGTTGGTTTGTTGGTTTGTTGGTTTGTTGGTTTGTTGGTTTGTTGATTTGTAGGTTTGTTGATTTGTTCGTTTGTTGGTTTGTTGGTTTGTTGGTTTGTTGGCTTGTTGGCTTGTTGGTTTGTTGGTTTGTTGGCTTGTTGGTTTGTTGGTTTGTTGGTTTGTTGGTTTGTTGGTTTGTTGGTTTGTTGGTTTGTTGGTTTGTTGGTTTGCTAGTTTGTTGGTTTGTTGGTTTGTTGGTTTGTTGGTTTGTTAGTTTGTTGGTTTGTTGGTTTGTTGGTTTGTTGGTTTGTTGGTTTGTTGGTTTGTTCGTTTGTTGGTTTGTTTGTTTGTTTGTTTGTTGGTTTGTTGGTTTGTTCGCTTGTTGGTTTGTTGGTTTGTTGGTTTGTTCGTTTGTTGGTTTGTTGGTTTGTTGGTTTGTTGGTTTGTTGGTTTGTTGGTTTGTTTGTGTGTTGGTTTGTTTGTTTGTTGGTTTGTTCGTTTGTTGGTTTGTTGGTTTGTTCGTTTGTTGGTTTGTTGGTTTGTTGGTTTTTTGGCTTGTTGGGTTGTTGATTTGTTGGTTTGTTCGTTTGTTGGTTTGTTCGTTTGTTGGTTTGTTTTTCTGTTGGTTTGTTGGTTTGTTGGTTTGTTGGTTTGTTGGCTTGTTGGTTTGTTCGTTTGTTGGCTTGTTGGTTTGTTGGCTTGTTGGCTTGATGGTTTATTGGTTTGTTGGTTTGTTGGTTTGTTGGTTTGTATGTTTGTTGGTTTGATGGTTTGTTCGTTTGTTGGTGTGTTGTGTGTTGATTTGTTGGCTTTTTGGTTTGTTGGTTTTGTGGTTTGTTGGCTTGTTGATTTGTTGGTTTGTTGGTTTGTTGGTTTGCCGGTTTGTTGGTTTGTTGGTTTGTTGCTTTGTTGGCTTGTTGGCTTGTTGGTTTGTTGGTTTGTGCGTTTGTTGGCTTGTTGGCTTGTTCGTTTGTTGGTTTGTTGGCTTGTTGGCTTGATGGTTTGTTGGTTTGTTGGTTTGTTGGTTTGTTGGTTTGTTGGTTTGTATGTTTGTTGGTTTGATGGTTTGTTCGTTTGTTGGTGTGTTGGTGTGTTGATTTGTTGGCTTGTTGGTTTGTTGGTTTTGTGGTTTGTTGGCTTGTTGGTTTGTTGGTTTGTTGGTTTGTTCGTTTGTTGGCTTGTTGGTTTGTAGGCTTGTTGGCTAGTTGGTTTGTAGGTTTGTTGGTTTGCCGGTTTGTTGGTTTGTTGGTTTGTTACTTTGTTGGCTTGTTGGCTTGTTGGTTTGTTGGTTTGTGCGTTTGTTGGCGTGTTGGCTTGTTGGTTTGTTGGTTTGTTGGTTTGTTGGTTTGTTGGTTTGTTGGCTTGTTGGTTTGTTGGTTTGTTAGTTTGTTGGTGTGTTGGTGTGTTGATTTGTTGGCTTGTTGGTTTGTTGGTTTTGTGGTTTGTTGGCTTTTTGGTTTGTTGGTTTGTTGGTTTGTTCGTTTGTTGGCTTGTTGGTTTGTAGGCTTGTTGGCTAGTTGGTTTGTTGGTTTGTTGGTTTGCCGGTTTGTTGGTTTGTTGGTTAGTTGCTTTGTTGGCTTGTTGGTTTGTTGGTTTGTGCGTTTGTTGGCTTGTTGGTTTGTTGGTTTGTTGGTTTGTGGTTTGTTGGTTTGTTGGTTTGTTGGTTTGTTGGTTTGTTGGTTTGTTGGTTTGTTGGTTTGTTGGCTTGTTGGCTTGTGGTTTGTGGGTTTGTTTGTTTGTTTGTTTGTTTGTTTGTTGGTTTGTTCGTTTGTTCGTTTGTTGGTTTGTTGGTTTGTTGGTTTGTTTTTTTGTTGGTTACTTGGTTTGTTGGTTTGTTGGTTTGTTGGTTTGTTGGTTTGTTGGCTTGTTGGTTTGTTTGTTTGTTTGTTTGTTGGTTTGTTGGTTTGTTGGTTTGTTGGTTTGTTGGTTTGTTGGTTTGTTGGTTTGTTGGTTTATTGGTTTGTTGGTTTGTTGGTTTGTTGGCTTGTTGGCTTGTTGGTTTGTTGGCTTGTTTGTTTGTTTGTTTGTTTATTTCTTGGCTTGTTGGTTTGGTGGCTTGTTGGCTTGTTGGTTTGTTAGTTTGTTCGTTTGTAGGTTTGCTGGTTTGTTAATTTGTTGGTTTGTTAGGTTGTTGGTTTGTTATTTTGTTTGCTTGTTGGCTTGTTGGTTTGTTGGTTTGTTGGTTTGTTGGCTTGTTGGTTTGTTGGTTTGTTGGTTTGTTGGTTTGTTGGTTTGTTCGTTTTTTGGTTTGTTTGTTTGTTGGTTTGTTGGCTTGTTGGTTTGTTGTTTTGTTGGTTTGTTGGTTTGTTGGTTTGTTGGCTTGTTGGCTTGTTGGCTTGTTAGTTTATGGGTTTGTTCGTTTGTTGGTTTGTTGGTTTGTTGGTTTGTTCGTTTGTTGGTTTGTTGGTTTGTTGGTTTGTTGGTTTGTTGGCTTGTGGCTTGTTGGTTTGTTGGTTTGTTGGTTTGTTGGTTGGTTCGTTTGTTGGTTTGTTGGTTTGTTGGCTTGTTGGCTTGTTGGCTTGTTGGTTGGTTGGTTTTATGGTTTGTTGGTTTGTTGGCTTGTTAGTTTGGTGGTTTGTTGGTTTGTTGGTTTGTTCGATTGCTGGTTTGTTGGTTTCTTGGTTTGTTGGCTTGTTGGTTTGTTGGTTTGTTCGTTTGTTCGTTTGTTGGTTTGTTGCTTTCTTGGTTTGTTCGTTTGTTGGCTTGTCGGTTAGTTGGTTTGTTGGCTTGTTGGTTTGTTGGTTTGTTGGTTTGTTAGTTTGTTGTTTTTTGGTTTGTTGGTTTGTTGGTTTGTTGGTTTGTTGGTTTGTTGATTTGTTTGTTTGTTGGTTTGTTGGTTTGTTGGTTTGTTGGTTTGTTGGTTTGTTGGTTTATTGGTTTGTTCGTTTGTGGGTTTGTTGGCTTGTTGACTTGTTGGTTTGTTGGTTTGTTCGTTTGTTGGTTTGTTGGTATGTTGGTTTGTTGGTTTGTTGGTTTGTTGGTTTGTTGGTTTGTTGGTTTGTTTATTTGTGTGTTTGTTGGTTTGTTGGCATGTTGGTTTGTTGGTTTGTTTTTTTGTTGGTTACTTGGTTTGTTGGTTTGTTGGTTTGTTGGTTTGTTGGTTTGTTGGTTTGTTGGTTTGTTGGCTTGTTGGTTTGTTTGTTGATTTGTTTGTTTGTTGGTTTGTTGGTTTGTTGGTTTATTGGTTTGTTGGTTTGTTGGTTTGTTGGCTTGTTGGCTTGTTGGTTTGTTGGTTTGTTCGTTTGTTGGTTTGTTGGTTTGTTGGTTTGTTGGTTTGTTGGTTTGTTGGTTTGTTGGTTTGTTGGTTTGTTGGCATGTTGGTTTGTTGGCTTGTTGGCTTGTTGGTTTGTTAGTTTGTTCGTTTGTTGGTTTGCTGATTTGTTAATTTGTTGTTTGTTGGGTTGTTGGTTTGTTGGCTTGTTGGTTTGTTGGTTTGTGGGTTTGTTGGTTTGTTGGTTTCTTTGTTTGTTGGTTTTTTGGTTTGTTTGTTGGTTGGTTTGTTCGTTTGTTGGTTTGTTGGTTTGTTGGTTTGTTGGTTTGTTGGTTTGTTGGTTTGTTGGTTTGTTGGTTTGTTGGTTTGTTCGTTTGTTCGTTTGTTGGTTTGTTGGTTTTTTGGTTTGTTCGTTTGTTTGTTTGTTTGTTTGTTGGTTTTTTGGTTTGTTGGTTTGTCGGTTTGTTGGCTTGTTGGTTTGTTGGTTTGTTAGTTTGTTCGTTTGTTGGCTTGTTGGTTTGTTGGCTTGTTGGTTTGTTAGTTTGTTCGTTGGTTGGCTTGTTGGTTTGTTGGCTTGTTGGCTTGTTGGTTTGTTGTTTTGTTGGTTTGTTGGTTTGTTGGTTTGTTGGTTTGTTGGTTTGTTCGTTTGTTGGTGTGTTGGTGTGTTGATTTGTTGGCTTGTTGGTTTGTTGGTTTTGTGGTTTGTTTGCTTGTTGGTTTGTTGGTTTGTTACTTTGTTCGTCTCTTGGCTTGTGGGTTTGTTGGCTTGTTGGCTTGTTGGTTTGTTGGTTTGTTGGCTTGTTGGCTTGTTGGTTAGTTGGTTTGTTGGCCTGTTGGTTTGTTGGTTTGTTGGTTTGTTGGTTTGTTGGTTTGTTCGTTTGTTGGTTTGTTGGTTTTTTGGTTTGTTCGTTTGTTGGTTTGTTTGTTTGTTGGTTTGTGGGTTTGCTGGCTTGTTGGTTTGTTGGCTTGTTAGTTTGTTCGTCTGTTGGCTTGTTGGTTTGTTGGTTTTGTGGTTTGTTTGCTTGTTGGTTTGTTGGTTTGTTAGTTTGTTCGTCTGTTGGCTTGTGGGTTTGTTGGCTTGTTGGCTTGTTGGTTTGTTGGTTTGTTGCTTTGTTGGTTTGTTGGTTTGTTGGTTTGTTGGTTTGTTGGTTTGTTGGTTTGTTGGTTTGTTGGTTTGTTGGCTTGTAGGTTTGTTGATTTGTTCGTTTGTTGGTTTGTTGGTTTGTTGGTTTGTTGGCTTGTTGGCTTGTTGGTTTGTTGGTTTGTTGGTTTGTTGGCTTGTTGGTTTGTTGGTTTGTTGGTTTGTTGGTTTGTTGGTTTGTTGGTTTGTTGGTTTGTTGGTTTGTTGGTTTGTTAGATTGTTGGTTTGTTGGTTTGTTGGTTTGTTGGTTTGTTGGTTTGTTGGTTTGTTGGTTTGTTGGTTTGTTCGTTTGTTGGTTTGTTTGTTTGTTGGTTTGTTGGTTTGTTGGCTTGTTGGTTTGTTGGTTTGTTGGCCTGTTGGTTTGTTGGTTTGTTGGTTTGTTGGTTTGTTGGTTTGTTGGTTTGTTCGTTTGTTGGTTTGTTGGTTTTTTGGTTTGTTCGTTTGTTGGTTTGTTTGTTTGTTGGTTTTTTGGTTTGTTGGTTTGTTGGTTTGTTGGCTTGTTGGTTTGTTGGTTTGTTAGTTCGTTGGTGTGTTGGTGTGTTGATTTGTTGACTTGTTGGTTTGTTGGTTTTGTGGTTTGTTTGCTTGTTGGTTTGTTGGTTTGTTAGTTTGTTCGTCTGTTGGCTTGTGGGTTTGTTGGCTTGTGGCTTGTTGGTTTGTTGGTTTGTTGCTTTGTTGGTTTGTTGGTTTGTTGGTTTGTTGGTTTGTTGGTTTGTTGGTTTGTTGGTTTGTTGGTTTGTATGTTTGTTGATTTGTTCGTTTGTTGGTTTGTTGGTTTGTTGGTTTGTTGGTTTGTTGGCTTGTTGGCTTGTTGGTTTGTTGGTTTGTTGGCTTGTTGGTTTGTTGGTTTGTTGGTTTGTTGGTTTGTTGGTTTGTTGGTTTGTTGGTTTGTTGGTTTGTCGGTTTGCTAGTTTGTTGGTTTGTTGGTTTGTTGGTTTGTTGGTATGTTAGTTTGTTGGTTTGTTGGTTTGTTGGTTTGTTGGTTTGTTGGTTTGTTGATTTTGTTCATTTGTTGGTTTGTTTGTTTGTTTGTTTGTTTGTTAGTTTGTTGGTTTGTTCGCTTGTTGGTTTGTTGGTTTGTTGGTTTGTTCGTTTGTTGGTTTGTTGGTTTGTTGGTTTGTTGGTTTGTTGGTTTGTTGGTTTGTTTGTTTGTTGGTTTGTTTGTTTGTTGGTTTGTTCGTTTGTTGGTTTGTTGGTTTGTTCGTTTGTTGGTTTGTTGGTTTGTTGGTTTTTTGGCTTGTTGGGTTGTTGATTTGTTGGTTTGTTCGTTTGTTGGTTTGTTCGTTTGTTGGCTCGTTGGTTTGTTGGCTTGTTGGCTTGATGGTTTATTGGTTTGTTGGTTTGTTGGTTTGTTGGTTTGTATGTTTGTTGGTGTGATGGTTTGTTCGTTTGTTGGTGTGTTGGTGTGTTGATTTGTTGGCTTGTTGGTTTGTTGGTTTTGTGGTTTGTTGGCTTGTTGGTTTGTTGGTTTGTTGGTTTGTTCGTTTGTTGGCTTGTTGGTTTGTAGGCTTGTTGGCTAGTTGGTTTGTTGGTTTGTTGGTTTGCCGGTTTGTTGGTTTGTTGGTTTGTTGCTTTGTTGGCTTGTTGGCTTGTTGGTTTGTTGGTTTGTTGGTTTGTGCGTTTGTTGGCTTGTTGGCTTGTTCGTTTGTTGGCTTGTTGCTTTGTTGGCTTGTTGGCTTGATGGTTTGTTGGTTTGTTGGTTTGTTGGTTTGTTGGTTTGTATGTTTGTTGGTTTGATGGTTTGTTCGTTTGTTGGTGTGTTGGTGTGTTGATTTGTTGGCTTGTTGGTTTGTTGGTTTTGTGGTTTGTTGGCTTGTTGGTTTGTTGGTTTGTTGGTTTGTTCGTTTGTTGGCTTGTTGGTTTGTAGGCTTGTTGGCTAGTTGGTTTGTTGGTTTGTTGGTTTGCCGGTTTGTTGGTTTGTTGGTTTGTTGCTTTGTTGGCTTGTTGGCTTGTTGGTTTGTTGGTTTGTGCGTTTGTTGGCTTGTTGGCTTGTTGGTTTGTTGGTTTGTTGGTTTGTTGGTTTGTTGGCTTGTTGGTTTGTTGGTTTGTTAGTTTGTTGGTGTGTTGGTGTGTTGATTTGTTGGCTTGTTGGTTTCTTGGTTTTGTGGTTTGTTGGCTTGTTGGTTTGTTGGTTTGTTGGTTTGTTCGTTTGTTGGCTTGTTGGTTTGTAGGCTTGTTGGCTAGTTGGTTTGTTGGTTTGTTGGTTTGCCGGTTTGTTGGTTTGTTGGTTTGTCGCTTTGTTGGCTTGTTGGCTTGTTGGTTTGTTGGTTTGTGCGTTTGTTGGCTTGTTGATTTGTTGGTTTGTTGGTTTGTGGTTTGTTGGTTTGTTGGTTTGTTGGTTTGTTGGTTTGTTGGTTTGTTGGCTTGTTGGCTTGTTGGTTTGTGGGTTTGTTTGTTTGTTTGTTTGTTTGTTGGTTTGTTCCTTTGTTCGTTTGTTGGTTTGTTGGTTTGTTGGTTTGTTTATTTGTTGGTTACTTGGTTTGTTGGTTTGATGGTTTGTTGGTTTGTTGGTTTGTTGGCTTGTTGGTTTGTTTGTTTGTTGGTTTGTTGGTTTGTTGGTTTGTTGGTTTGTTGGTTTGTTGGTTTGTTGGTTTGTTGGTTTGTTGGTTTGTTGGTTTATTGGTTTGTTGGTTTGTTGGTTTGTTGGTTTGTTGGCTTGTTGGCTTGTTGGTTTGTTAGTTTGTTCGTTTGTTAGTTTGTTGGTTTGTTGGTTTGTTGGTTTGTTGGTTTGTTGGTTTGTTGGTTTGTTTGTTTGTTGGTTTGTTGGTTTCTTGGCTTGTTGGTTTGGTGGCTTGTTGGCTTGTTGGTTTGTTAGTTTGTTCGTTTGTAGGTTTGCTGGTTTGTTAATTTGTTGGTTTGTTAGGTTGTTGGTTTGTTATTTTGTTGGCTTGTTGGCTTGTTGGTTTGTTGGTTTGTTGGTTTGTTGGCTTGTTGGTTTGTTGGTTTGTTGGTTTGTTGGTTTGTTGGTTTGTTTGTTTGTTGGTTTGTTGGCTTGTTGGTTTGTTGTTTTGTAGGTTTGTTGGTTTGTTGGTTTGTTGGTTTGTTGGTTTGTTGGTTTGTTGGCTTGTTGGCTTGTTGGCTTGTTAGCTTATTGGTTTGTTCGTTTGTTGGTTTGTTGGTTTGTTGGTTTGTTCATTTGTTGGTTTGTTGGTTTGTTGGTTTGTTGGTTGGTTGGTTTGTTGGTTTTTTGGTTTTTTTCGTTTACATGTTTGTTGGTTTGTTGGTTTGTTGGTTTGTTCGTTTGTTGGTTTGTTGGTTTGTTGGTTTGTTGGTTTGTTGGCTTGTGGCTTGTTGGTTTGTTGGTTTGTTGGTTTGTTGGTTGGTTCGTTTGTTGGTTTGTTGGTTTGTTGGCTTGTTGGCTTGTTGGCTTGTTGGTGGGTTGGTTTGTTGGTTTGTTGGTTTGTTGGCTTGTTAGTTTGGTGGTTTGTTGGTTTGTTGGTTTGTTGGTTTGTTCGTTTGCTGGTTTGTTGGATTGCTGGTTTGTTGGCTTGTTGGTTTGTTGGTTTGTTCGTTTGTTCGTTTGTTGGTTTGTTGCTTTCTTGGTTTGTTCGTTTGTTGGCTTGTCGGTTAGTTGGTTTGTTGGCTTGTTGGTTTGTTGGTTTGTTGGTTTGTTAGTTTGTTGTTTTTTGGTTTGTTGGTTTGTTGGTTTGTTGGTTTGTTGGTTTGTTGATTTGTTTGTTTGTTGGTTTGTTGGTTTGTTGGTTTGTTGGTTTGTTGGTTTGTTGGTTTATTGGTTTGTTCGTTTGTTGGTTTGTTGGCTTGTTGGCTTGTTGGTTTGTTGGTTTGTTCGTTTGTTGGTTTGTTGGTATGTTGGTATGTTGGTTTGTTGGTTTGTTGGTTTGTTGGTTTGTTGGTTTGTTGGTTTGTTGGTTTGTTGGTTTGTTGGTTTGTTTATTTGTTGGTTTGTTGGTTTGTTGGCATGTTGGTTTGTTGGCTTGTTGACTTGTTGGTTTGTTAGTTTGTTCGTTTGTTGGTTTGCTGATTTGTTAATTTGTTGGTTTGTTGGGTTGTTGGTTTGTTATTTTGTTGGCTTGTTGGCTTGTTGGTTTGTTGATTTGTTGGTTTGTTGGCTTGTTGGATTGTTGGTTTGTGGGTTTGTAGGTTTGTTGGTTTGTTTGTTTGTTGGTTTGTTGGTTTGTTTGTTGGTTGGTTTGTTGGTTTGTTGGTTTGTTGGTTTGTTGGTTTGTTGGCTTGTTTGTTTATTGGTTTGTTGGCTTGTTGGTTTATTGGTTTTTTGGTTTGTTGGTTTGTTGGTTTGTTGTCCTGTTGGTTTGTTGGTTTGTTGGTTTGTTGGTTTGTTCGTTTGTTGGTTTGTTGGTTTTTTGGTTTGTTGGTTTGTTGGTTTGTTGGCTTGTTGGTTTGTTGGTTTGTTAGTTTGTTCGTTTGTTGGCTTGTTGGTTTGTTGGCTTGTTGGCTTGTTGGTTTGTTGGTTTGTTGGCCTGTTGGTTTGTTGGTTTGTTGGTTTGTTCGTTTGTTTGTTTGTTGGTTTTTTGGTTTGTTGGTTTATTGGTTTGTTGGCTTGTTGGTTTGTTGGTTTGTTAGTTTGTTCGTTTGTTGGCTTGTTGGTTTGTTGGCTTGTTGGCTTGTTGGTTTGTTGTTTTGTTGGTTTGTTGGTTTGTTGGTTTGTTGGTTTGTTGGTTTGTTCGTTTGTTGGTGTGTTGGTGTGTTGATTTGTTGGCTTGTTGGTTTGTTGGTTTTGTGGTTTATTTGCTTGTTGGTTTGTTGGTTTGTTAGTTTGTTCGTCTGTTGGCTTGTGGGTTTGTTGGCTTGTTGGCTTGTTGGTTTGTTGGTTTGTTGCTTTGTTGGTTTGTTGGTTTGTTGGTTTATTGGTTTGTTGGTTTGTTGGTTTGTTGGTTTGTTGGTTTGTTCGTTTATTGGTTTGTTGGTTTTTTGGTTTGTTCGTTTGTTGTTTTGTTTGTTTGTTGGTTTTTTGGTTTGTTGGTTTGTCGGTTTGTTGGCTTGTTGGTTTGTTGGTTTGTTAGTTTGTTCGTTTGTTGGCTTGTTGGTTTGTTGGCTTGTTAGTTTGTTAGTTTGTTCGTTTGTTGGCTTGTTGGCTTGTTGGTTTGTTGTTTTGTTGGTTTGTTGTTTTGTTGGTTTGTTGGTTTGTTGGTTTGTTCGTTTGTTGGTGTGTTGGTGTGTTGATTTGTTGGCTTGTTGGTTTGTTGGTTTTGTGGTTTGTTTGCTTGTTGGTTTGTTGGTTTGTTACTTTGTTCGTCTGTTGGCTTGTGGGTTTGTTGGCTTGTTGGCTTGTTGTTTTGTTGGTTTGTTGGCTTGTTGGCTTGTTGGTTTTTTGGTTTGTTGGTTTGTTGCTTTGTTGGTTTGTTGGTTTGTTGGTTTGTTCGTTTGTTGTTTTGTTGGTTTGTTGGTTTGTTGGTTTGTTGGTTTGTTTGTTTGTTGGTTTGTTTGTTTGTTAGTTTGTTCGTTTGTTGGTTTGTTCGTTTGTTCGTTTGTTCGTTTGTTCGTTTGTTGGTTTGTTGGTTTGTTGGTTTTTTTTTTGTTGGTTACTTGGTTTGTTGGTTTGTTGGTTTGTTGGTTTGTTGGTTTGTTGGCTTGTTGGTTTGTTGGTTTGTTTATTTGTTTGTTTGTTGGTTTGTTGGTTTGTTGGTTTGTTGGTTTGTTGGTTTGTTGGTTTGTTGGTTTATTGGTTTGTTGGTTTGTTAGTTTGTTGGCTTGTTGGCTTGTTGGTTTGTTGGTTTGTTCGTTTGTTGGTTTGATGGTTTGTTGGTTTGTTGGTTTGTTGGTTTGTTGGTTTGTTGGTTTGTTGGTTTATTGGTTTGTTGGTTTGTTGGTTTGTTTATTTGTTGGTTTGTTGGTTTGTTGGCATGTTGGTTTGTTGGCTTGTTGGCTTGTTGGTTTGTTAGTTTGTTCGTTTGTTGGTTTGCTGATTTGTTAATTTGTTGGTTTGTTGGGTTGTTGGTTTGTTATTTTGTTGGCTTGTTGGATTGTTGGTTTCTTGGTTTGTTGGTTTGTTGGCTTGTTGGATTGTTGGTTTGTGGGTTTGTAGGTTTGTTGGTTTGCTTGTTTGTTGGTTTGTTGGTTTGTTTGTTGGTTGGTTTGTTCGTTTGTTGGTTTGTTGGTTTGTTGGTTTGTTGGTTTGTTGGCTTGTTTGTTTATTGGTTTGTTGGCTTGTTGGTTTATTGGTTTTTTGGTTTGTTGGTTTGTTGGTTTGTTGGCCTGTTGGTTTGTTGGTTTGTTGGTTTGTTGGTTTGTTCGTTTGTTGGTTTGTTGGTTTTTTGGTTTGTTGGTTTGTTGGTTTGTTGGCTTGTTGGTTTGTTGGTTTGTTAGTTTGTTCGTTTGTTGGCTTGTTGGTTTGTTGGCTTGTTGGCTTGTTGGTTTGTTGGTTTGTCGGCCTGTTGGTTTGTTGGTTTGTTGGTTTGTTCGTTTGTTTTTTTGTTGGTTTTTTGGTTTGTTGGTTTATTGGTTTGTTGGCTTGTTGGTTTGTTGGTTTGTTAGTTTGTTCGTTTGTTGGCTTGTTGGTTTGTTGGCTTGTTGGCTTGTTGGTTTGTTGTTTTGTTGGTTTGTTGGTTTGTTGGCATGTTGGTTTGTTGGCTTGTTGACTTGTTGGTTTGTTAGTTTGTTCGTTTGTTGGTTTGCTGATTTGTTAATTTGTTGGTTTGTTGGGTTGTTGGTTTGTTATTTTGTTGGCTTGTTGGCTTGTTGGTTTGTTGATTTGTTGGTTTGTTGGCTTGTTGGATTGTTGGTTTGTGGGTTTGTAGGTTTGTTGGTTTGTTTGTTTGTTGGTTTGTTGGTTTGTTTGTTGGTTGGTTTGTTGGTTTGTTGGTTTGTTGGTTTGTTGGTTTGTTGGCTTGTTTGTTTATTGGTTTGTTGGCTTGTTGGTTTATTGGTTTTTTGGTTTGTTGGTTTGTTGGTTTGTTGTCCTGTTGGTTTGTTGGTTTGTTGGTTTGTTGGTTTGTTCGTTTGTTGGTTTGTTGGTTTTTTGGTTTGTTGGTTTGTTGGTTTGTTGGCTTGTTGGTTTGTTGGTTTGTTAGTTTGTTCGTTTGTTGGCTTGTTGGTTTGTTGGCTTGTTGGCTTGTTGGTTTGTTGGTTTGTTGGCCTGTTGGTTTGTTGGTTTGTTGGTTTGTTCGTTTGTTTGTTTGTTGGTTTTTTGGTTTGTTGGTTTATTGGTTTGTTGGCTTGTTGGTTTGTTGGTTTGTTAGTTTGTTCGTTTGTTGGCTTGTTGGTTTGTTGGCTTGTTGGCTTGTTGGTTTGTTGTTTTGTTGGTTTGTTGGTTTGTTGGTTTGTTGGTTTGTTGGTTTGTTCGTTTGTTGGTGTGTTGGTGTGTTGATTTGTTGGCTTGTTGGTTTGTTGGTTTTGTGGTTTATTTGCTTGTTGGTTTGTTGGTTTGTTAGTTTGTTCGTCTGTTGGCTTGTGGGTTTGTTGGCTTGTTGGCTTGTTGGTTTGTTGGTTTGTTGCTTTGTTGGTTTGTTGGTTTGTTGGTTTATTGGTTTGTTGGTTTGTTGGTTTGTTGGTTTGTTGGTTTGTTCGTTTATTGGTTTGTTGGTTTTTTGGTTTGTTCGTTTGTTGTTTTGTTTGTTTGTTGGTTTTTTGGTTTGTTGGTTTGTCGGTTTGTTGGCTTGTTGGTTTGTTGGTTTGTTAGTTTGTTCGTTTGTTGGCTTGTTGGTTTGTTGGCTTGTTAGTTTGTTAGTTTGTTCGTTTGTTGGCTTGTTGGCTTGTTGGTTTGTTGTTTTGTTGGTTTGTTGTTTTGTTGGTTTGTTGGTTTGTTGGTTTGTTCGTTTGTTGGTGTGTTGGTGTGTTGATTTGTTGGCTTGTTGGTTTGTTGGTTTTGTGGTTTGTTTGCTTGTTGGTTTGTTGGTTTGTTACTTTGTTCGTCTGTTGGCTTGTGGGTTTGTTGGCTTGTTGGCTTGTTGTTTTGTTGGTTTGTTGGCTTGTTGGCTTGTTGGTTTTTTGGTTTGTTGGTTTGTTGCTTTGTTGGTTTGTTGGTTTGTTGGTTTGTTCGTTTGTTGTTTTGTTGGTTTGTTGGTTTGTTGGTTTGTTGGTTTGTTTGTTTGTTGGTTTGTTTGTTTGTTAGTTTGTTCGTTTGTTGGTTTGTTCGTTTGTTCGTTTGTTCGTTTGTTCGTTTGTTGGTTTGTTGGTTTGTTGGTTTTTTTTTTGTTGGTTACTTGGTTTGTTGGTTTGTTGGTTTGTTGGTTTGTTGGTTTGTTGGCTTGTTGGTTTGTTGGTTTGTTTATTTGTTTGTTTGTTGGTTTGTTGGTTTGTTGGTTTGTTGGTTTGTTGGTTTGTTGGTTTGTTGGTTTATTGGTTTGTTGGTTTGTTAGTTTGTTGGCTTGTTGGCTTGTTGGTTTGTTGGTTTGTTCGTTTGTTGGTTTGATGGTTTGTTGGTTTGTTGGTTTGTTGGTTTGTTGGTTTGTTGGTTTGTTGGTTTATTGGTTTGTTGGTTTGTTGGTTTGTTTATTTGTTGGTTTGTTGGTTTGTTGGCATGTTGGTTTGTTGGCTTGTTGGCTTGTTGGTTTGTTAGTTTGTTCGTTTGTTGGTTTGCTGATTTGTTAATTTGTTGGTTTGTTGGGTTGTTGGTTTGTTATTTTGTTGGCTTGTTGGATTGTTGGTTTCTTGGTTTGTTGGTTTGTTGGCTTGTTGGATTGTTGGTTTGTGGGTTTGTAGGTTTGTTGGTTTGCTTGTTTGTTGGTTTGTTGGTTTGTTTGTTGGTTGGTTTGTTCGTTTGTTGGTTTGTTGGTTTGTTGGTTTGTTGGTTTGTTGGCTTGTTTGTTTATTGGTTTGTTGGCTTGTTGGTTTATTGGTTTTTTGGTTTGTTGGTTTGTTGGTTTGTTGGCCTGTTGGTTTGTTGGTTTGTTGGTTTGTTGGTTTGTTCGTTTGTTGGTTTGTTGGTTTTTTGGTTTGTTGGTTTGTTGGTTTGTTGGCTTGTTGGTTTGTTGGTTTGTTAGTTTGTTCGTTTGTTGGCTTGTTGGTTTGTTGGCTTGTTGGCTTGTTGGTTTGTTGGTTTGTCGGCCTGTTGGTTTGTTGGTTTGTTGGTTTGTTCGTTTGTTTTTTTGTTGGTTTTTTGGTTTGTTGGTTTATTGGTTTGTTGGCTTGTTGGTTTGTTGGTTTGTTAGTTTGTTCGTTTGTTGGCTTGTTGGTTTGTTGGCTTGTTGGCTTGTTGGTTTGTTGTTTTGTTGGTTTGTTGGTTTGTTGGTTTGTTGGTTTGTTGGTTTGTTCGTTTGTTGGTGTGTTGGTGTGTTGATTTGTTGGCTTGTTGGTTTGTTGGTTTTGTGGTTTATTTGCTTGTTGGTTTGTTGGTTTGTTAGTTATTCGTCTGTTGGCTTGTGGGTTTGTTGGCTTGTTGGCTTGTTGGTTTGTTGGTTTGTTGCTTTGTTGGTTTGTTGGTTTGTTGGTTTGTTGGTTTGTTGGTTTGTTGGTTTGTTGGTTTGTTGGTTTGTTGGTTTGTTGGTTTGTTGGCTTGTTGGTTTGTTGGTTTGTTAGTTTGTTCGTTTGTTGGCTTGTTGGTTTGTTGGCTTGTTGGCTTGTTGGTTTGTTGGTTTGTTGGCCTGTTGGTTTGTTGGTTTGTTGGTTTGTTCGTTTGTTTGTTTGTTGGTTTTTTGGTTTGTTGGTTTATTGGTTTGTTGGCTTGTTGGTTTGTTGGTTTGTTAGTTTGTTCGTTTGTTGGCTTGTTGGTTTGTTGACTTGTTGGCTTGTTGGTTTGTTGTTTTGTTGGTTTGTTGGTTTGTTGGTTTGTTGGTTTGTTGGTTTGTTCGTTTGTTGGTGTGTTGGTGTGTTGATTTGTTGGCTTGTTGGTTTGTTGGTTTTGTGGTTTATTTGCTTGTTGGTTTGTTGGTTTGTTAGTTTGTTCGTCTGTTGGCTTGTGGGTTTGTTGGCTTGTTGGCTTGTTGGTTTGTTGGTTTGTTTCTTTGTTGGTTTGTTGGTTTGTTGGTTTGTTGGTTTGTTGGTTTGTTGGTTTGTTGGTTTGTTGGTTTGTTGGTTTGTTGGTTTGTTCGTTTGTTGGTTTGTTGGTTTTTTGGTTTGTTCGTTTGTTGGTTTGTTTGTTTGTTGGTTTTTTGGTTTGTTGGTTTGTCGGTTTGTTGGCTTGTTGGTTTGTTGGTTTGTTAGTTTGTTCGTTTGTCGGCTTGTTGGTTTGTTGGCTTGTTAGTTTGTTAGTTTGTTCGTTTGTTGGCTTGTTGGCTTGTTGGTTTGTTGTTTTGTTGGTTTGTTGGTTTGTTGGTTTGTTGGTTTGTTGGTTTGTTCGTTTGTTGGTGTGTTGGTGTGTTGATTTGTTGGCTTGTTGGTTTTTTGGTTTTGTGGTTTGTTTGCTTGTTGGTTTGTTGGTTTGTTACTTTGTTCGTCTGTTGGCTTGTGGGTTTGTTGGATTGTTGGCTTGTTGTTTTGTTGGTTTGTTGGTTTGTTGGTTTGTTGGTTTGTTGGTTTGTTTATTTGTTGGTTTGTTGGTTTGTTGGCATGTTGGTTTGTTGGCTTGTTGACTTGTTGGTTTGTTAGTTTGTTCGTTTGTTGGTTTGCTGATTTGTTAATTTGTTGGTTTGTTGGGTTGTTGGTTTGTTATTTTGTTGGCTTGTTGGCTTGTTGGTTTGTTGATTTGTTGGTTTGTTGGCTTGTTGGATTGTTGGTTTGTGGGTTTGTAGGTTTGTTGGTTTGTTTGTTTGTTGGTTTGTTGGTTTGTTTGTTGGTTGGTTTGTTGGTTTGTTGGTTTGTTGGTTTGTTGGTTTGTTGGCTTGTTTGTTTATTGGTTTGTTGGCTTGTTGGTTTATTGGTTTTTTGGTTTGTTGGTTTGTTGGTTTGTTGTCCTGTTGGTTTGTTGGTTTGTTGGTTTGTTGGTTTGTTCGTTTGTTGGTTTGTTGGTTTTTTGGTTTGTTGGTTTGTTGGTTTGTTGGCTTGTTGGTTTGTTGGTTTGTTAGTTTGTTCGTTTGTTGGCTTGTTGGTTTGTTGGCTTGTTGGCTTGTTGGTTTGTTGGTTTGTTGGCCTGTTGGTTTGTTGGTTTGTTGGTTTGTTCGTTTGTTTGTTTGTTGGTTTTTTGGTTTGTTGGTTTATTGGTTTGTTGGCTTGTTGGTTTGTTGGTTTGTTAGTTTGTTCGTTTGTTGGCTTGTTGGTTTGTTGGCTTGTTGGCTTGTTGGTTTGTTGTTTTGTTGGTTTGTTGGTTTGTTGGTTTGTTGGTTTGTTGGTTTGTTCGTTTGTTGGTGTGTTGGTGTGTTGATTTGTTGGCTTGTTGGTTTGTTGGTTTTGTGGTTTATTTGCTTGTTGGTTTGTTGGTTTGTTAGTTTGTTCGTCTGTTGGCTTGTGGGTTTGTTGGCTTGTTGGCTTCTTGGTTTGTTGGTTTGTTGCTTTGTTGGTTTGTTGGTTTGTTGGTTTATTGGTTTGTTGGTTTGTTGGTTTGTTGGTTTGTTGGTTTGTTCGTTTATTGGTTTGTTGGTTTTTTGGTTTGTTCGTTAATTGTTTTGTTTGTTTGTTGTTATTTTGGTTTGTTGGTTTGTCGGTTTGTTGGCTTGTTGGTTTGTTGGTTTGTTAGTTTGTTCGTTTGTTGGCTTGTTGGTTTGTTGGCTTGTTAGTTTGTTAGTTTGTTCGTTTGTTGGCTTGTTGGCTTGTTGGTTTGTTGTTTTGTTGGTTTGTTGTTTTGTTGGTTTGTTGGTTTGTTGGTTTGTTCGTTTGTTGGTGTGTTGGTGTGTTGATTTGTTGGCTTGTTGGTTTGTTGGTTTTGTGGTTTGTTTGCTTGTTGGTTTGTTGGTTTGTTACTTTGTTCGTCTGTTGGCTTGTGGGTTTGTTGGCTTGTTGGCTTGTTGTTTTGTTGGTTTGTTGGCTTGTTGGCTTGTTGGTTTTTTGGTTTGTTGGTTTGTTGCTTTGTTGGTTTGTTGGTTTGTTGGTTTGTTCGTTTGTTGTTTTGTTGGTTTGTTGGTTTGTTGGTTTGTTGGTTTGTTTGTTTGTTGGTTTGTTTGTTTGTTAGTTTGTTCGTTTGTTGGTTTGTTCGTTTGTTCGTTTGTTCGTTTGTTCGTTTGTTGGTTTGTTGGTTTGTTGGTTTTTTTTTTTGTTGGTTACTTGGTTTGTTGGTTTGTTGGTTTGTTGGTTTGTTGGTTTGTTGGCTTGTTGGTTTGTTGGTTTGTTGATTTGTTTGTTTGTTGGTTTGTTGGTTTGTTGGTTTGTTGGTTTGTTGGTTTGTTGGTTTGTTGGTTTATTGGTTTGTTGGTTTGTTAGTTTGTTGGCTTGTTGGCTTGTTGGTTTGTTGGTTTGTTCGTTTGTTGGTTTGATGGTTTGTTGGTTTGTTGGTTTGTTGGTTTGTTGGTTTGTTGGTTTATTGGTTTGTTGGTTTGTTGGTTTGTTTATTTGTTGGTTTGTTGGTTTGTTGGCATGTTGGTTTGTTGGCTTGTTGGCTTGTTGGTTTGTTAGTTTGTTCGTTTGTTGGTTTGCTGATTTGTTAATTTGTTGGTTTGTTGGGTTGTTGGTTTGTTATTTTGTTGGCTTGTTGGATTGTTGGTTTCTTGGTTTGTTGGTTTGTTGGCTTGTTGGATTGTTGGTTTGTGGGTTTGTAGGTTTGTTGGTTTGCTTGTTTGTTGGTTTGTTGGTTTGTTTGTTGGTTGGTTTGTTCGTTTGTTGGTTTGTTGGTTTGTTGGTTTGTTGGTTTGTTGGCTTGTTTGTTTATTGGTTTGTTGGCTTGTTGGTTTATTGGTTTTTTGGTTTGTTGGTTTGTTGGTTTGTTGGCCTGTTGGTTTGTTGGTTTGTTGGTTTGTTGGTTTGTTCGTTTGTTGGTTTGTTGGTTTTTTGGTTTGTTGGTTTGTTGGTTTGTTGGCTTGTTGGTTTGTTGGTTTGTTAGTTTGTTCGTTTGTTGGCTTGTTGGTTTGTTGGCTTGTTGGCTTGTTGGTTTGTTGGTTTGTCGGCCTGTTGGTTTGTTGGTTTGTTGGTTTGTTCGTTTGTTTTTTTGTTGGTTTTTTGGTTTGTTGGTTTATTGGTTTGTTGGCTTGTTGGTTTGTTGGTTTGTTAGTTTGTTCGTTTGTTGGCTTGTTGGTTTGTTGGCTTGTTGGCTTGTTGGTTTGTTGTTTTGTTGGTTTGTTGGTTTGTTGGTTTGTTGGTTTGTTGGTTTGTTCGTTTGTTGGTGTGTTGGTGTGTTGATTTGTTGGCTTGTTGGTTTGTTGGTTTTGTGGTTTATTTGCTTGTTGGTTTGTTGGTTTGTTAGTTATTCGTCTGTTGGCTTGTGGGTTTGTTGGCTTGTTGGCTTGTTGGTTTGTTGGTTTGTTGCTTTGTTGGTTTGTTGGTTTGTTGGTTTGTTGGTTTGTTGGTTTGTTGGTTTGTTGGTTTGTTGGCTTGTTGGTTTGTTGGTTTGTTAGTTTGTTCGTTTGTTGGCTTGTTGGTTTGTTGGCTTGTTGGCTTGTTGGTTTGTTGGTTTGTTGGCCTGTTGGTTTGTTGGTTTGTTGGTTTGTTCGTTTGTTTGTTTGTTGGTTTTTTGGTTTGTTGGTTTATTGGTTTGTTGGCTTGTTGGTTTGTTGGTTTGTTAGTTTGTTCGTTTGTTGGCTTGTTGGTTTGTTGACTTGTTGGCTTGTTGGTTTGTTGTTTTGTTGGTTTGTTGGTTTGTTGGTTTGTTGGTTTGTTGGTTTGTTCGTTTGTTGGTGTGTTGGTGTGTTGATTTGTTGGCTTGTTGGTTTGTTGGTTTTGTGGTTTATTTGCTTGTTGGTTTGTTGGTTTGTTAGTTTGTTCGTCTGTTGGCTTGTGGGTTTGTTGGCTTGTTGGCTTGTTGGTTTGTTGGTTTGTTTCTTTGTTGGTTTGTTGGTTTGTTGGTTTGTTGGTTTGTTGGTTTGTTGGTTTGTTGGTTTGTTGGTTTGTTGGTTTGTTGGTTTGTTCGTTTGTTGGTTTGTTGGTTTTTTGGTTTGTTCGTTTGTTGGTTTGTTTGTTTGTTGGTTTTTTGGTTTGTTGGTTTGTTGGTTTGTTGGCTTGTTGGTTTGTTGGTTTGTTAGTTTGTTCGTTTGTCGGCTTGTTGGTTTGTTGGCTTGTTAGTTTGTTAGTTTGTTCGTTTGTTGGCTTGTTGGCTTGTTGGTTTGTTGTTTTGTTGGTTTGTTGGTTTGTTGGTTTGTTGGTTTGTTGGTTTGTTCGTTTGTTGGTGTGTTGGTGTGTTGATTTGTTGGCTTGTTGGTTTTTTGGTTTTGTGGTTTGTTTGCTTGTTGGTTTGTTGGTTTGTTACTTTGTTCGTCTGTTGGCTTGTGGGTTTGTTGGATTGTTGGCTTGTTGTTTTGTTGGTTTGTTGGCTTGTTGGCTTGTTGGTTTTTTGGTTTGTTGGTTTGTTGGTTTGTTGGTTTGTTGGTTTGTTGGTTTGTTCGTTTGTTGTTTTGTTGGTTTGTTGGTTTGTTGGTTTGTTGGTTTGTTTGTTTGTTGGTTTGTTTGTTTGTTAGTTTGTTCGTTTGTTGGTTTGTTCGTTTGTTCGTTTGTTCGTTTGTTCGTTTGTTCGTTTGTTGGTTTGTTGGTTTGTTGGTTTTTTTTTTTTGTTGGTTACTTGGTTTGTTGGTTTGTTGGTTTGTTGGTTTGTTGGTTTGTTGGCTTGTTGGTTTGTTGGTTTGTTGATTTGTTTGTTTGTTGGTTTGTTGGTTTGTTGGTTTGTTGGTTTGTTGGTTTGTTGGTTTATTGGTTTGATGGTTTGTTAGTTTGTTGGCTTGTTGGCTTGTTGGTTTGTTGGTTTGTTCGTTTGTTGGTTTGATGGTTTGTTGGTTTGTTGGTTTGTTGGTTTGTTGGTTTGTTGGTTTATTGGTTTGTTGGTTTGTTGGTTTGTTTATTTGTTGGTTTGTTGGTTTGTTGGCATGTTGGTTTGTTGGCTTGTTGGCTTGTGGGTTTGTTAGTTTGTTCGTTTGTTGGTTTGCTGATTTGTTAATTTGTTGGTTTGTTGGGTTGTTGGTTTGTTATTTTGTTGGCTTGTTGGATTGTTGGTTTCTTGGTTTGTTGGTTTGTTGGCTTGTTGGATTGTTGGTTTGTGGGTTTGTAGGTTTGTTGGTTTGTTTGTTTGTTGGTTTGTTGGTTTGTTTGTTGGTTGGTTTGTTCGTTTGTTGGTTTGTTGGTTTGTTGGTTTGTTGGTTTGTTGGCTTGTTTGTTTATTGGTTTGTTGGCTTGTTGGTTTATTGGTTTTTTGGTTTGTTGGTTTGTTGGTTTGTTGGCATGTTGGTTTGTTGGTTTGTTGGTTTGTTGGTTTGTTCGTTTGTTGGTTTGTTGGTTTTTTGGTTTGTTGGTTTGTTGGTTTGTTGGCTTGTTGGTTTGTTGGTTTGTTAGTTTGTTCGTTTGTTGGCTTGTTGGTTTGTTGGCTTGTTGGCTTGTTGGTTTGTTGTTTTGATGGCCTGTTGGTTTGTTGGTTTGTTGGTTTGTTCGTTTGTTTGTTTGTTGGTTTTTTGGTTTGTTGGTTTATTGGTTTGTTGGCTTGTTGGTTTGTTGGTTTGTTAGTTTGTTCGTTTGTTGGCTTGTTGGTTTGTTGGCTTGTTGGCTTGTTGGTTTGTTGTTTTGTTGGTTTGTTGGTTTGTTGGTTTGTTGGTTTGTTGGTTTGTTCGTTTGTTGGTGTGTTGGTGTGTTGATTTGTTGGCTTGTTGGTTTGTTGGTTTTGTGGTTTATTTGCTTGTTGGTTTGTTGGTTTGTTAGTTATTCGTCTGTTGGCTTGTGGGTTTGTTGGCTTGTTGGCTTGTTGGTTTGTTGGTTTGTTGCTTTGTTGGTTTGTTGGTTTGTTGGTTTGTTGGTTTGTTGGTTTGTTGGTTTAATGGTTTGTTGGTTTGTTCGTTTGTTGGTTTGTTGGTTTTTTGGTTTGTTCGTTTGTTGGTTTGTTTGTTTGTTGGTTTTTTGGTTTGTTGGTTTGTCGGTTTGTTGGCTTGTTGGTTTGTTGGTTTGTTGGTTTGTTCGTTTGTTGGCTTGTTGGTTTGTTGGCTTGTTAGTTTGTTAGTTTGTTCGTTTGTTGGCTTGTTGGCTTGTTGGTTTGTTGTTTTGTTGGTTTGTTGGTTTGTTGGTTTGTTGGTTTGTTGGTTTGTTCGTTTGTTGGTGTGTTGGTGTGTTGATTTGTTGGCTTGTTGGTTTGTTGGTTTTGTGGTTTGTTTGCTTGTTGGTTTGTTGGTTTGTTACTTTGTTCGTCTGTTGGCTTGTGGGTTTGTTGGCTTGTTGGCTTGTTGTTTTGTTGGTTTGTTGGCTTGTTGGCTTGTTGGTTTGTTGGTTTGTTGGTTTGTTGGTTTGTTGGTTTGTTGGTTTGTTGGTTTGTTGGTTTGTTGGTTTGTTAGTTTGTTGGTTTGTTGGTTTGTTGGTTTGTTGGTTTGTTGGTTTGTTGGTTTGTTGGTTTGTTCGTTTGTTGGTTTGTTTGTTTGTTGGTATGTTGGTTTGTTGGTTTGTTCGTTTGTTGGTTTGTTGGTTTGCTGGTTTGTTCGTTTGTTGTTTTGTTGGTTTGTTGGTTTGTTGGTTTGTTGGTTTGTTTGTTTGTTGGTTTGTTTGTTTGTTAGTTTGTTCGTTTGTTGGTTTGTTCGTTTGTTCGTTTGTTCGTTTGTTGGTTTGTTGGTTTGTTGGTTTTTTTTTTTTTGTTGGTTACTTGGTTTGTTGGTTTGTTGGTTTGTTGGTTTGTTGGTTTGTTGGCGTGTTGGTTTGTTGGTTGTTGATTTGTTTGTTTGTTGGTTTGTTGGTTTGTTGGTTTGTTGGTTTGTTGGTTTGTTGGTTTGTTGGTTTGTTGGTTTGTTGGTTTGTTGGTTTATTGGTTTGTTGGTTTGTTAGTTTGTTGGCTTGTTGGCTTGTTGGTTTGTTGGTTTGGTCGTTTGTTGGTTTGTTGGTTTGTTGGTTTGTTGGTTTGTTGGTTTGTTGGTTTGTTTGTTTGTTAGTTTGTTAGTTTGTTGGTTTGTTGGTTTGTTCGTTTGTTGGTTTGTTGGTTTGTTGGTTTGTTGGTTTGTTGGTTTGTTGGCTTGTTTGTTTATTGGTTTGTTGGCTTGTTGGTTTGTTGGTTTTTTGGTTTGTTGGTTTGTTGATTTGTTCGTTTGTTGGTTTGTTGGTTTGTTGGCTTGTTGGCTTGTTGGTTTGTTGGTTTGTTGGCCTGTTGGTTTGTTGGTTTGTTGGTTTGTTGGTTTGTTGGTTTGTTCGTTTGTTGGTTTGTTGGTTTTTTGGTTTGTTCGTTTGTTGGTTTGTTTGTTTGTTGGTTTTTTGGTTTGTTGGTTTGTTGGTTTGTTGGCTTGTTGGTTTGTTGGTTTGTTAGTTTGTTGGTGTGTTGGTGTGTTGATTTGTTGGCTTGTTGGTTTGTTGGTTTTGTGGTTTGTTTGCTTGTTGGTTTGTTGGTTTGTTAGTTTGTTCGTCTGCTGGCTTGTGGGTTTGTTGGCTTGTGGCTTGTTGGTTTGTTGGTTTGTTGCTTTGTTGGTTTGTTGGTTTGTTGGTTTGTTGGTTTGTTGGTTTGTTGGTTTATTGGTTTGTTGGTTTGTAGGTTTGTTGATTTGTTCATTTGTTGGTTTGTTGGTTTGTTGGTTTGTTGGCTTGTTGGCTTGTTGGCTTGTTGGTTTGTTGGTTTGTTCGTTTGTTGGTTTGATGGTTTGTTGGTTTGTTGGTTTGTTGGTTTGTTGGTTTGTGGTTTATTGGTTTGTTGGTTTGTTGGTTTGTTTATTTGTTGGTTTGTTGGTTTGTTGGCATGTTGGTTTGTTGGCTTGTTGGCTTGTTGGTTTGTTAGTTTGTTCGTTTGTTGGTTTGCTGATTTGTTAATTTGTTGGTTTGTTGGGTTGTTGGTTTGTTATTTTGTTGGCTTGTTGGATTGTTGGTTTCTTGGTTTGTTGGTTTGTTGGCTTGTTGGATTGTTGGTTTGTGGGTTTGTAGGTTTGTTGGTTTGCTTGTTTGTTGGTTTGTTGGTTTGTTTGTTGGTTGGTTTGTTCGTTTGTTGGTTTGTTGGTTTGTTGGTTTGTTGGTTTGTTGGCTTGTTTGTTTATTGGTTTGTTGGCTTGTTGGTTTATTGGTTTTTTGGTTTGTTGGTTTGTTGGTTTGTTGGCCTGTTGGTTTGTTGGTTTGTTGGTTTGTTGGTTTGTTCGTTTGTTGGTTTGTTGGTTTTTTGGTTTGTTGGTTTGTTGGTTTGTTGGCTTGTTGGTTTGTTGGTTTGTTAGTTTGTTCGTTTGTTGGCTTGTTGGTTTGTTGGCTTGTTGGCTTGTTGGTTTGTTGGTTTGTCGGCCTGTTGGTTTGTTGGTTTGTTGGTTTGTTCGTTTGTTTTTTTGTTGGTTTTTTGGTTTGTTGGTTTATTGGTTTGTTGGCTTGTTGGTTTGTTGGTTTGTTAGTTTGTTCGTTTGTTGGCTTGTTGGTTTGTTGGCTTGTTGGCTTGTTGGTTTGTTGTTTTGTTGGTTTGTTGGTTTGTTGGTTTGTTGGTTTGTTGGTTTGTTCGTTTGTTGGTGTGTTGGTGTGTTGATTTGTTGGCTTGTTGGTTTGTTGGTTTTGTGGTTTATTTGCTTGTTGGTTTGTTGGTTTGTTAGTTATTCGTCTGTTGGCTTGTGGGTTTGTTGGCTTGTTGGCTTGTTGGTTTGTTGGTTTGTTGCTTTGTTGGTTTGTTGGTTTGTTGGTTTGTTGGTTTGTTGGTTTGTTGGTTTGTTGGTTTGTTGGCTTGTTGGTTTGTTGGTTTGTTAGTTTGTTCGTTTGTTGGCTTGTTGGTTTGTTGGCTTGTTGGCTTGTTGGTTTGTTGGTTTGTTGGCCTGTTGGTTTGTTGGTTTGTTGGTTTGTTCGTTTGTTTGTTTGTTGGTTTTTTGGTTTGTTGGTTTATTGGTTTGTTGGCTTGTTGGTTTGTTGGTTTGTTAGTTTGTTCGTTTGTTGGCTTGTTGGTTTGTTGACTTGTTGGCTTGTTGGTTTGTTGTTTTGTTGGTTTGTTGGTTTGTTGGTTTGTTGGTTTGTTGGTTTGTTCGTTTGTTGGTGTGTTGGTGTGTTGATTTGTTGGCTTGTTGGTTTGTTGGTTTTGTGGTTTATTTGCTTGTTGGTTTGTTGGTTTGTTAGTTTGTTCGTCTGTTGGCTTGTGGGTTTGTTGGCTTGTTGGCTTGTTGGTTTGTTGGTTTGTTTCTTTGTTGGTTTGTTGGTTTGTTGGTTTGTTGGTTTGTTGGTTTGTTGGTTTGTTGGTTTGTTGGTTTGTTGGTTTGTTGGTTTGTTCGTTTGTTGGTTTGTTGGTTTTTTGGTTTGTTCGTTTGTTGGTTTGTTTGTTTGTTGGTTTTTTGGTTTGTTGGTTTGTCGGTTTGTTGGCTTGTTGGTTTGTTGGTTTGTTAGTTTGTTCGTTTGTCGGCTTGTTGGTTTGTTGGCTTGTTAGTTTGTTAGTTTGTTCGTTTGTTGGCTTGTTGGCTTGTTGGTTTGTTGTTTTGTTGGTTTGTTGGTTTGTTGGTTTGTTGGTTTGTTGGTTTGTTCGTTTGTTGGTGTGTTGGTGTGTTGATTTGTTGGCTTGTTGGTTTTTTGGTTTTGTGGTTGTTGGTTTGTTAGTTTGTTCGTCTGTTGGCTTGTGGGTTTGTTGGCTTGTTGGCTTGTTGGTTTGTTGGTTTGTTTCTTTGTTGGTTTGTTGGTTTGTTGGTTTGTTGGTTTGTTGGTTTGTTGGTTTGTTGGTTTGTTGGTTTGTTGGTTTGTTGGTTTGTTCGTTTGTTGGTTTGTTGGTTTTTTGGTTTGTTCGTTTGTTGGTTTGTTTGTTTGTTGGTTTTTTGGTTTGTTGGTTTGTCGGTTTGTTGGCTTGTTGGTTTGTTGGTTTGTTAGTTTGTTCGTTTGTCGGCTTGTTGGTTTGTTGGCTTGTTAGTTTGTTAGTTTGTTCGTTTGTTGGCTTGTTGGCTTGTTGGTTTGTTGTTTTGTTGGTTTGTTGGTTTGTTGGTTTGTTGGTTTGTTGGTTTGTTCGTTTGTTGGTGTGTTGGTGTGTTGATTTGTTGGCTTGTTGGTTTTTTGGTTTTGTGGTTTGTTTGCTTGTTGGTTTGTTGGTTTGTTACTTTGTTCGTCTGTTGGCTTGTGGGTTTGTTGGATTGTTGGCTTGTTGTTTTGTTGGTTTGTTGGCTTGTTGGCTTGTTGGTTTTTTGGTTTGTTGGTTTGTTGGTTTGTTGGTTTGTTGGTTTGTTGGTTTGTTCGTTTGTTGTTTTGTTGGTTTGTTGGTTTGTTGGTTTGTTGGTTTGTTTGTTTGTTGGTTTGTTTGTTTGTTAGTTTGTTCGTTTGTTGGTTTGTTCGTTTGTTCGTTTGTTCGTTTGTTCGTTTGTTCGTTTGTTGGTTTGTTGGTTTGTTGGTTTTTTTTTTTTTGTTGGTTACTTGGTTTGTTGGTTTGTTGGTTTGTTGGTTTGTTGGTTTGTTGGCTTGTTGGTTTGTTGGTTTGTTGATTTGTTTGTTTGTTGGTTTGTTGGTTTGTTGGTTTGTTGGTTTGTTGGTTTGTTGGTTTATTGGTTTGATGGTTTGTTAGTTTGTTGGCTTGTTGGCTTGTTGGTTTGTTGGTTTGTTCGTTTGTTGGTTTGATGGTTTGTTGGTTTGTTGGTTTGTTGGTTTGTTGGTTTGTTGGTTTATTGGTTTGTTGGTTTGTTGGTTTGTTTATTTGTTGGTTTGTTGGTTTGTTGGCATGTTGGTTTGTTGGCTTGTTGGCTTGTGGGTTTGTTAGTTTGTTCGTTTGTTGGTTTGCTGATTTGTTAATTTGTTGGTTTGTTGGGTTGTTGGTTTGTTATTTTGTTGGCTTGTTGGATTGTTGGTTTCTTGGTTTGTTGGTTTGTTGGCTTGTTGGATTGTTGGTTTGTGGGTTTGTAGGTTTGTTGGTTTGTTTGTTTGTTGGTTTGTTTGTTGGTTGGTTTGTTCGTTTGTTGGTTTGTTGGTTTGTTGGTTTGTTGGTTTGTTGGCTTGTTTGTTTATTGGTTTGTTGGCTTGTTGGTTTATTGGTTTTTTGGTTTGTTGGTTTGTTGGTTTGTTGGCATGTTGGTTTGTTGGTTTGTTGGTTTGTTGGTTTGTTCGTTTGTTGGTTTGTTGGTTTTTTGGTTTGTTGGTTTGTTGGTTTGTTGGCTTGTTGGTTTGTTGGTTTGTTAGTTTGTTCGTTTGTTGGCTTGTTGGTTTGTTGGCTTGTTGGCTTGTTGGTTTGTTGTTTTGATGGCCTGTTGGTTTGTTGGTTTGTTGGTTTGTTCGTTTGTTTGTTTGTTGGTTTTTTGGTTTGTTGGTTTATTGGTTTGTTGGCTTGTTGGTTTGTTGGTTTGTTAGTTTGTTCGTTTGTTGGCTTGTTGGTTTGTTGGCTTGTTGGCTTGTTGGTTTGTTGTTTTGTTGGTTTGTTGGTTTGTTGGTTTGTTGGTTTGTTGGTTTGTTCGTTTGTTGGTGTGTTGGTGTGTTGATTTGTTGGCTTGTTGGTTTGTTGGTTTTGTGGTTTATTTGCTTGTTGGTTTGTTGGTTTGTTAGTTATTCGTCTGTTGGCTTGTGGGTTTGTTGGCTTGTTGGCTTGTTGGTTTGTTGGTTTGTTGCTTTGTTGGTTTGTTGGTTTGTTGGTTTGTTGGTTTGTTGGTTTGTTGGTTTAATGGTTTGTTGGTTTGTTCGTTTGTTGGTTTGTTGGTTTTTTGGTTTGTTCGTTTGTTGGTTTGTTTGTTTGTTGGTTTTTTGGTTTGTTGGTTTGTCGGTTTGTTGGCTTGTTGGTTTGTTGGTTTGTTGGTTTGTTCGTTTGTTGGCTTGTTGGTTTGTTGGCTTGTTAGTTTGTTAGTTTGTTCGTTTGTTGGCTTGTTGGCTTGTTGGTTTGTTGTTTTGTTGGTTTGTTGGTTTGTTGGTTTGTTGGTTTGTTGGTTTGTTCGTTTGTTGGTGTGTTGGTGTGTTGATTTGTTGGCTTGTTGGTTTGTTGGTTTTGTGGTTTGTTTGCTTGTTGGTTTGTTGGTTTGTTACTTTGTTCGTCTGTTGGCTTGTGGGTTTGTTGGCTTGTTGGCTTGTTGTTTTGTTGGTTTGTTGGCTTGTTGGCTTGTTGGTTTGTTGGTTTGTTGGTTTGTTGGTTTGTTGGTTTGTTGGTTTGTTGGTTTGTTGGTTTGTTGGTTTGTTAGTTTGTTGGTTTGTTGGTTTGTTGGTTTGTTGGTTTGTTGGTTTGTTGGTTTGTTGGTTTGTTCGTTTGTTGGTTTGTTTGTTTGTTGGTATGTTGGTTTGTTGGTTTGTTCGTTTGTTGGTTTGTTGGTTTGTTGGTTTGTTCGTTTGTTGTTTTGTTGGTTTGTTGGTTTGTTGGTTTGTTGGTTTGTTTGTTTGTTGGTTTGTTTGTTTGTTAGTTTGTTCGTTTGTTGGTTTGTTCGTTTGTTCGTTTGTTCGTTTGTTGGTTTGTTGGTTTGTTGGTTTTTTTTTTTTTGTTGGTTACTTGGTTTGTTTGTTTGTTGGTTTGTTGGTTTGTTGGTTTGTTGGCGTGTTGGTTTGTTGGTTGTTGATTTGTTTGTTTGTTGGTTTGTTGGTTTGTTGGTTTGTTGGTTTGTTGGTTTGTTGGTTTGTTGGTTTGTTGGTTTGTTGGTTTGTTGGTTTATTGGTTTGTTGGTTTGTTAGTTTGTTGGCTTGTTGGCTTGTTGGTTTGTTGGTTTGGTCGTTTGTTGGTTTGTTGGTTTGTTGGTTTGTTGGTTTGTTGGTTTGTTGGTTTGTTTGTTTGTTAGTTTGTTAGTTTGTTGGTTTGTTGGTTTGTTCGTTTGTTGGTTTGTTGGTTTGTTGGTTTGTTGGTTTGTTGGTTTGTTGGCTTGTTTGTTTATTGGTTTGTTGGCTTGTTGGTTTGTTGGTTTTTTGGTTTGTTGGTTTGTTGATTTGTTCGTTTGTTGGTTTGTTGGTTTGTTGGCTTGTTGGCTTGTTGGTTTGTTGGTTTGTTGGCCTGTTGGTTTGTTGGTTTGTTGGTTTGTTGGTTTGTTGGTTTGTTCGTTTGTTGGTTTGTTGGTTTTTTGGTTTGTTCGTTTGTTGGTTTGTTTGTTTGTTGGTTTTTTGGTTTGTTGGTTTGTTGGTTTGTTGGCTTGTTGGTTTGTTGGTTTGTTAGTTTGTTGGTGTGTTGGTGTGTTGATTTGTTGGCTTGTTGGTTTGTTGGTTTTGTGGTTTGTTTGCTTGTTGGTTTGTTGGTTTGTTAGTTTGTTCGTCTGCTGGCTTGTGGGTTTGTTGGCTTGTGGCTTGTTGGTTTGTTGGTTTGTTGCTTTGTTGGTTTGTTGGTTTGTTGGTTTGTTGGTTTGTTGGTTTGTTGGTTTATTGGTTTGTTGGTTTGTAGGTTTGTTGATTTGTTCATTTGTTGGTTTGTTGGTTTGTTGGTTTGTTGGCTTGTTGGCTTGTTGGTTTGTTGGTTTGTTGGCTTGTTGGTTTGTTGGTTTGTTGGTTTGTTGGTTTGTTGGTTTGTTGGTTTGTTGGTTTGTTGGTTTGTTGGTTTGCTAGTTTGTTGGTTTGTTGGTTTGTTGGTTTGTTAGTTTGTTGGTTTGTTGGTTTGTTGGTTTGTTGGTTTGTTGGTTTGTTGGTTTGTTCGTTTGTTGGTTTGTTGGTTTGATGGTTTGTTGGTTTGTTGGTTTGTTGGTTTGTTGGTTTGTTGGTTTGTTGGTTTGTTGGTTTGTTTATTTGTTGGTTTGTTGGTTTGTTGGCATGTTGGTTTGTTGGCTTGTTGGCTTGTTGGTTTGTTAGTTTGTTCGTTTGTTGGTTTGCTGATTTGTTAATTTGTTGGTTTGTTGGGTTGTTGGTTTGTTATTTTGTTGGCTTGTTGGCTTGTTGGTTTGTTGGTTTGTTGGTTTGTTGGCTTGTTGGATTGTTGGCTTGTGGGTTTGTAGGTTTGTTGGTTTGTTTGTTTGTTGGTTTGTTGGTTTGTTTGTTGGTTGGTTTGTTCGTTTGTTGGTTTGTTGGTTTGTTGGTTTGTTGGTTTGTTGGCTTGTTTGTTTATTGGTTTGTTGGCTTGTTGGTTTATTGGTTTTTTGGTTTGTTGGTTTGTTGGTTTGTTGGCCTGTTGGTTTGTTGGTTTGTTGGTTTGTTGGTTTGTTCGTTTGTTGGTTTGTTGGTTTTTTGGTTTGTTGGTTTGTTGGTTTGTTGGCTTGTTGGTTTGTTGGTTTGTTAGTTTGTTCGTTTGTTGGCTTGTTGGTTTGTTGGCTTGTTGGCTTGTTGGTTTGTTGGTTTGTTGGCCTGTTGGTTTGTTGGTTTGTTGGTTTGTTCGTTTGTTTGTTTGTTGGTTTTTTGGTTTGTTGGTTTATTGGTTTGTTGGCTTGTTGGTTTGTTCGTTTGTTGGTGTGTTGGTGTGTTGATTTGTTGGCTTGTTGGTTTGTTGGTTTTGTGGTTTATTTGCTTGTTGGTTTGTTGGTTTGTTAGTTATTCGTCTGTTGGCTTGTGGGTTTGTTGGCTTGTTGGCTTGTTGGTTTGTTGGTTTGTTGTTTTGTTGGTTTGTTGGTTTGTTGGTTTGTTGGTTTGTTGGTTTGTTCGTTTGTTGGTTTGTTGGTTTGTTCGTCTGTTGGCTTGTGGGTTTGTTGGCTTGTTGGCTTGTTGTTTTGTTGGTTTGTTGGCTTGTTGGCTTGTTGGTTTTTTGGTTTGTTGGTTTGTTGCTTTGTTGGTTTGTTGGTTTGTTGGTTTGTTCGTTTGTTGTTTTGTTGGTTTGTTGGTTTGTTGGTTTGTTGGTTTGTTTGTTTGTTGGTTTGTTTGTTTGTTAGTTTGTTCGTTTGTTGGTTTGTTCGTTTGTTCGTTTGTTCGTTTGTTCGTTTGTTCGTTTGTTGGTTTGTTGGTTTGTTGGTTTTTTTTTTTGTTGGTTACTTGGTTTGTTGGTTTGTTGGTTTGTTGGTTTGTTGGTTTGTTGGCTTGTTGGTTTGTTGGTTTGTTGATTTGTTTGTTTGTTGGTTTGTTGGTTTGTTGGTTTGTTGGTTTGTTGGTTTGTTGGTTTGTTGGTTTATTGGTTTGTTGGTTTGTTAGTTTGTTGGCTTGTTGGCTTGTTGGTTTGTTGGTTTGTTCGTTTGTTGGTTTGATGGTTTGTTGGTTTGTTGGTTTGTTGGTTTGTTGGTTTGTTGGTTTATTGGTTTGTTCGTTTGTTGGTTTGTTGGTTTGTTGGTTTGTTCGTTTGTTGTTTTGTTGGTTTGTTGGTTTGTTGGTTTGTTGGTTTGTTTGTTTGTTGGTTTGTTTGTTTGTTAGTTTGTTCGTTTGTTGGTTTGTTCGTTTGTTCGTTTGTTCGTTTGTTCGTTTGTTGGTTTGTTGGTTTGTTGGTTTTTTTTTTTTTGTTGGTTACTTGGTTTGTTGGTTTGTTGGTTTGTTGGTTTGTTGGCGTGTTGGTTTGTTGGTTTGTTGATTTGTTTGTTTGTTGGTTTGTTGGTTTGTTGGTTTGTTGGTTTGTTGGTTTGTTGGTTTGTTGGTTTGTTGGTTTGTTGGTTTATTGGTTTGTTGGTTTGTTAGTTTGTTGGCTTGTTGGCTTGTTGGTTTGTTGGTTTGGTCGTTTGTTGGTTTGTTGATTTGTTGGTTTGTTGGTTTGTTGGTTTGTTGGTTTGTTGGTTTGTTTGTTTGTTAGTTTGTTCGTTTGTTGGTTTGCTGATTTGTTAATTTGTTGTTTGTTGGGTTGTTAGTTTGTTATTTTGTTGGCTTGTTGGCTTGTTGGTTTGTTGGTTTGTTGGTTTGTTGGCTTGTTGGTTTGTTGGTTTGTGGGTTTGTTGGTTTGTTGGTTTCTTTGTTTGTTGGTTTGTTGGTTTGTTTGTTGGTTGGTTTGTTCGTTTGTTGGTTTGTTGGTTTGTTGGTTTGTTGGTTTGTTGGCTTGTTTGTTTATTGGTTTGTTGGCTTGTTGGTTTGTTGGTTTTTTGGTTTGTTGGTTTGTTGATTTGTTCGTTTGTTGGTTTGTTGGTTTGTTGGCTTGTTGGCTTGTTGGTTTGTTGGTTTGTTGGCCTGTTGGTTTGTTGGTTTGTTGGTTTGTTGGTTTGTTGGTTTGTTCGTTTGTTGGTTTGTTGGTTTTTTGGTTTGTTCGTTTGTTGGTTTGTTTGTTTGTTGGTTTTTTGGTTTGTTGGTTTGTTGGTTTGTTGGCTTGTTGGTTTGTTGGTTTGTTAGTTTGTTGGTGTGTTGGTGTGTTGATTTGTTGGCTTGTTGGTTTGTTGGTTTTGTGGTTTGTTTGCTTGTTGGTTTGTTGGTTTGTTAGTTTGTTCGTCTGTTGGCTTGTGGGTTTGTTGGCTTGTGGCTTGTTGGTTTGTTGGTTTGTTGCTTTGTTGGTTTGTTGGTTTGTTGGTTTGTTGGTTTGTTGGTTTGTTGGTTTATTGGTTTGTTGGTTTGTAGGTTTGTTGATTTGTTCGTTTGTTGGTTTGTTGGTTTGTTGGTTTGTTGGCTTGTTGGCTTGTTGGTTTGTTGGTTTGTTGGCTTGTTGGTTTGTTGGTTTGTTGGTTTGTTGGTTTGTTGGTTTGTTGGTTTGTTGGTTTGTTGGTTTGTTGGTTTGCTAGTTTGTTGGTTTGTTGGTTTGTTGGTTTGTTAGTTTGTTGGTTTGTTGGTTTGTTGGTTTGTTGGTTTGTTGGTTTGTTGGTTTGTTCGTTTGTTGGTTTGTTTGTTTGTTTGTTTGTTTGTTTGTTGGTTTGTTCGCTTGTTGGTTTGTTGGCTTGTTGGTTTGTTCGTTTGTTGGTTTGTTGGTTTGTTGGTTTGTTGGTTTGTTGGTTTGTTGGTTTGTTTGTTTGTTGGTTTGTTTGTTTGTTGGTTTGTTCGTTTGTTGGTTTGTTGGTTTGTTCGTTTGTTGGTTTGTTGGTTTGTTGGTTTTTTGACTTGTTGGTTTGTTGGTTTGTTCGTTTGTTGGTTTGTTTGTTTGTTTGTTTGTTTGTTTGTTGGTTTGTTCGCTTGTTGGTTTGTTGGCTTGTTGGTTTGTTGGTTTGTTTGTTTGTTGGTTTGTTCGTTTGTTGGTTTGTTGGTTTGTTGGTTTGTTCGTTTGTTGTTTTGTTGGTTTGTTGGTTTGTTGGTTTGTTGGTTTGTTTGTTTGTTGGTTTGTTTGTTTGTTAGTTTGTTCGTTTGTTGGTTTGTTCGTTTGTTCGTTTGTTCGTTTGTTCGTTTGTTGGTTTGTTGGTTTGTTGGTTTTTTTTTTTTGTTGGTTACTTGGTTTGTTGGTTTGTTGGTTTGTTGGTTTGTTGGTTTGTTGGTTTGTTCGTTTGTTGGTTTGTTGGTTTGTTGGTTTGTTGGTTTGTTTGTTTGTTGGTTTGTTTGTTTGTTGTTTTGTTGGTTTGTTGGTTTGTTGGTTTGTTCGTTTGTTGGTGTGTTGGTGTGTTGATTTGTTGGCTTGTTGGTTTGTTGGTTTTGTGGTTTGTTTGCTTGTTGGTTTGTTGGTTTGTTACTTTGTTAGTTTGTTCGTTTGTTGGTTTGCTGATTTGTTAATTTGTTGGTTTGTTGGGTTGTTGGTTTGTTATTTTGTTGGCTTGTTGGATTGTTGGTTTCTTGGTTTGTTGGTTTGTTGGCTTGTTGGATTGTTGGTTTGTGGGTTTGTAGGTTTGTTGGTTTGTTTGTTTGTTGGTTTGTTGGTTTGTTTGTTGGTTGGTTTGTTCGTTTGTTGGTTTGTTGGTTTGTTGGTTTGTTGGTTTGTTGGCTTGTTTGTTTATTGGTTTGTTGGCTTGTTGGTTTATTGGTTTTTTGGTTTGTTGGTTTGTTGGTTTGTTGGTTTGTTGGCCTGTTGGTTTGTTGGTTTGTTGGTTTGTTGGTTTGTTCGTTTGTTGGTTTGTTGGCTTGTTGGTTTGTTGGTTTGTTAGTTTGTTCGTTTGTTGGCTTGTTGGTTTGTTGGTTTGTTCGTTTGTTGGTTTGTTGGTTTGTTGGTTTGTTCGTTTGTTGTTTTGTTGGTTTGTTGGTTTGTTGGTTTGTTGGTTTGTTTGTTTGTTGGTTTGTTTGTTTGTTAGTTTGTTCGTTTGTTGGTTTGTTCGTTTGTTCGTTTGTTCGTTTGTTCGTTTGTTGGTTTGTTGGTTTGTTGGTTTTTTTTTTTTTGTTGGTTACTTGGTTTGTTGGTTTGTTGGTTTGTTGGTTTGTTGGCGTGTTGGTTTGTTGGTTTGTTGATTTGTTTGTTTGTTGGTTTGTTGGTTTGTTGGTTTGTTGGTTTGTTGGTTTGTTGGTTTGTTGGTTTGTTGGTTTGTTGGTTTATTGGTTTGTTGGTTTGTTAGTTTGTTGGCTTGTTGGCTTGTTGGTTTGTTGGTTTGGTCGTTTGTTGGTTTGTTGGTTTGTTGGTTTGTTGGTTTGTTGGTTTGTTGGTTTGTTGGTTTGTTTGTTTGTTAGTTTGTTCGTTTGTTGGTTTGCTGATTTGTTAATTTGTTGTTTGTTGGGTTGTTAGTTTGTTATTTTGTTGGCTTGTTGGCTTGTTGGTTTGTTGGTTTGTTGGTTTGTTGGCTTGTTGGTTTGTTGGTTTGTGGGTTTGTTGGTTTGTTGGTTTCTTTGTTTGTTGGTTTGTTGGTTTGTTTGTTGGTTGGTTTGTTCGTTTGTTGGTTTGTTGGTTTGTTGGTTTGTTGGTTTGTTGGCTTGTTTGTTTATTGGTTTGTTGGCTTGTTGGTTTGTTGGTTTTTTGGTTTGTTGGTTTGTTGATTTGTTCGTTTGTTGGTTTGTTGGTTTGTTGGCTTGTTGGCTTGTTGGTTTGTTGGTTTGTTGGCCTGTTGGTTTGTTGGTTTGTTGGTTTGTTGGTTTGTTGGTTTGTTCGTTTGTTGGTTTGTTGGTTTTTTGGTTTGTTCGTTTGTTGGTTTGTTTGTTTGTTGGTTTTTTGGTTTGTTGGTTTGTTGGTTTGTTGGCTTGTTGGTTTGTTGGTTTGTTAGTTTGTTGGTGTGTTGGTGTGTTGATTTGTTGGCTTGTTGGTTTGTTGGTTTTGTGGTTTGTTTGCTTGTTGGTTTGTTGGTTTGTTAGTTTGTTCGACTGTTGGCTTGTGGGTTTGTTGGCTTGTGGCTTGTTGGTTTGTTGGTTTGTTGCTTTGTTGGTTTGTTGGTTTGTTGGTTTGTTGGTTTGTTGGTTTGTTGGTTTATTGGTTTGTTGGTTTGTAGGTTTGTTGATTTGTTCGTTTGTTGGTTTGTTGGTTTGTTGGTTTGTTGGCTTGTTGGCTTGTTGGTTTGTTGGTTTGTTGGCTTGTTGGTTTGTTGGTTTGTTGGTTTGTTGGTTTGTTGGTTTGTTGGTTTGTTGGTTTGTTGGTTTGTTGGTTTGCTAGTTTGTTGGTTTGTTGGTTTGTTGGTTTGTTAGTTTGTTGGTTTGTTGGTTTGTTGGTTTGTTGGTTTGTTGGTTTGTTGGTTTGTTCGTTTGTTGGTTTGTTTGTTTGTTTGTTTGTTTGTTTGTTGGTTTGTTCGCTTGTTGGTTTGTTGGCTTGTTGGTTTGTTCGTTTGTTGGTTTGTTGGTTTGTTGGTTTGTTGGTTTGTTGGTTTGTTGGTTTGTTTGTTTGTTGGTTTGTTTGTTTGTTGGTTTGTTCGTTTGTTGGTTTGTTGGTTTGTTCGTTTGTTGGTTTGTTGGTTTGTTGGTTTTTTGACTTGTTGGTTTGTTGGTTTGTTCGTTTGTTGGTTTGTTTGTTTGTTTGTTTGTTTGTTTGTTGGTTTGTTCGCTTGTTGGTTTGTTGGCTTGTTGGTTTGTTGGTTTGTTTGTTTGTTGGTTTGTTCGTTTGTTGGTTTGTTGGTTTGTTGGTTTGTTCGTTTGTTGTTTTGTTGGTTTGTTGGTTTGTTGGTTTGTTGGTTTGTTTGTTTGTTGGTTTGTTTGTTTGTTAGTTTGTTCGTTTGTTGGTTTGTTCGTTTGTTCGTTTGTTCGTTTGTTCGTTTGTTGGTTTGTTGGTTTGTTGGTTTTTTTTTTTTTTGTTGGTTACTTGGTTTGTTGGTTTGTTGGTTTGTTGGTTTGTTGGTTTGTTGGTTTGTTCGTTTGTTGGTTTGTTGGTTTGTTGGTTTGTTGGTTTGTTTGTTTGTTGGTTTGTTTGTTTGTTGTTTTGTTGGTTTGTTGGTTTGTTGGTTTGTTCGTTTGTTGGTGTGTTGGTGTGTTGATTTGTTGGCTTGTTGGTTTGTTGGTTTTGTGGTTTGTTTGCTTGTTGGTTTGTTGGTTTGTTACTTTGTTCGTCTGTTGGCTTGTGGGTTTGTTGGCTTGTTGGCTTGTTGTTTTGTTGGTTTGTTGGCTTGTTGGCTTGTTGGTTTTTTGGTTTGTTGGTTTGTTGCTTTGTTGGTTTGTTGGTTTGTTGGTTTGTTCGTTTGTTGTTTTGTTGGTTTGTTGGTTTGTTGGTTTGTTGGTTTGTTTGTTTGTTGGTTTGTTTGTTTGTTAGTTTGTTCGTTTGTTGGTTTGTTCGTTTGTTCGTTTGTTCGTTTGTTCGTTTGTTGGTTTGTTGGTTTGTTGGTTTTTTTTTTTGTTGGTTACTTGGTTTGTTGGTTTGTTGGTTTGTTGGTTTGTTGGTTTGTTGGCTTGTTGGTTTGTTGGTTTGTTGATTTGTTTGTTTGTTGGTTTGTTGGTTTGTTGGTTTGTTGGTTTGTTGGTTTGTTGGTTTGTTGGTTTATTGGTTTGTTGGTTTGTTAGTTTGTTGGCTTGTTGGCTTGTTGGTTTGTTGGTTTGTTCGTTTGTTGGTTTGATGGTTTGTTGGTTTGTTGGTTTGTTGGTTTGTTGGTTTGTTGGTTTATTGGTTGGTTGGTTTGTTGGTTTGTTTATTTGTTGGTTTGTTGGTTTGTTGGCATGTTGGTTTGTTGGCTTG
Organism: Atherix ibis; assembly: GCA_958298945.1. NCBI lineage: Eukaryota > Metazoa > Arthropoda > Insecta > Diptera > Athericidae > Atherix > Atherix ibis. The sequence goes on from OY282608.1 coordinate 3,025,493, forward strand.
TTGGCTTGTTGGTTTGTTAGTTTGTTCGTTTGTTGGTTTGCTGATTTGTTAATTTGTTGGTTTGTTGGGTTGTTGGTTTGTTATTTTGTTGGCTTGTTGGATTGTTGGTTTCTTGGTTTGTTGGTTTGTTGGCTTGTTGGATTGTTGGTTTGTGGGTTTGTAGGTTTGTTGGTTTGTTTGTTTGTTGGTTTGTTGGTTTGTTTGTTGGTTGGTTTGTTCGTTTGTTGGTTTGTTGGTTTGTTGGTTTGTTGGTTTGTTGGCTTGTTTGTTTATTGGTTTGTTGGCTTGTTGGTTTATTGGTTTTTTGGTTTGTTGGTTTGTTGGTTTGTTGGTTTGTTGGCCTGTTGGTTTGTTGGTTTGTTGGTTTGTTGGTTTGTTCGTTTGTTGGTTTGTTGGTTTTTTGGTTTGTTGGTTTGTTGGTTTGTTGGCTTGTTGGTTTGTTGGTTTGTTAGTTTGTTCGTTTGTTGGCTTGTTGGTTTGTTGGCTTGTTGGCTTGTTGGTTTGTTGGTTTGTCGGCCTGTTGGTTTGTTGGTTTGTTGGTTTGTTCGTTTGTTTTTTTGTTGGTTTTTTGGTTTGTTGGTTTATTGGTTTGTTGGCTTGTTGGTTTGTTGGTTTGTTAGTTTGTTCGTTTGTTGGCTTGTTGGTTTGTTGGCTTGTTGGCTTGTTGGTTTGTTGTTTTGTTGGTTTGTTGGTTTGTTGGTTTGTTGGTTTGTTGGTTTGTTCGTTTGTTGGTGTGTTGGTGTGTTGATTTGTTGGCTTGTTGGTTTGTTGGTTTTGTGGTTTATTTGCTTGTTGGTTTGTTGGTTTGTTAGTTATTCGTCTGTTGGCTTGTGGGTTTGTTGGCTTGTTGGCTTGTTGGTTTGTTGGTTTGTTGCTTTGTTGGTTTGTTGGTTTGTTGGTTTGTTGGTTTGTTGGTTTGTTGATTTGTTGGCTTGTTGGTTTGTTGGTTTTGTGGTTTATTTGCTTGTTGGTTTGTTGGTTTGTTAGTTATTCGTCTGTTGGCTTGTGGGTTTGTTGGCTTGTTGGCTTGTTGGTTTGTTGGTTTGTTGCTTTGTTGGTTTGTTGGTTTGTTGGTTTGTTGGTTTGTTGGTTTGTTGGCTTGTTGGTTTGTTGGCTTGTTGGCTTGTTGGTTTGTTGGTTTGTTGGCCTGTTGGTTTGTTGGTTTGTTGGTTTGTTCGTTTGTTTGTTTGTTGGTTTTTTGGTTTGTTGGTTTATTGGTTTGTTGGCTTGTTGGTTTGTTGGTTTGTTAGTTTGTTCGTTTGTTGGCTTGTTGGTTTGTTGACTTGTTGGCTTGTTGGTTTGTTGTTTTGTTGGTTTGTTGGTTTGTTGGTTTGTTGGTTTGTTGGTTTGTTCGTTTGTTGGTGTGTTGGTGTGTTGATTTGTTGGCTTGTTGGTTTGTTGGTTTTGTGGTTTATTTGCTTGTTGGTTTGTTGGTTTGTTAGTTTGTTCGTCTGTTGGCTTGTGGGTTTGTTGGCTTGTTGGCTTGTTGGTTTGTTGGTTTGTTTCTTTGTTGGTTTGTTGGTTTGTTGGTTTGTTGGTTTGTTGGTTTGTTGGTTTGTTGGTTTGTTGGTTTGTTGGTTTGTTGGTTTGTTCGTTTGTTGGTTTGTTGGTTTTTTGGTTTGTTCGTTTGTTGGTTTGTTTGTTTGTTGGTTTTTTGGTTTGTTGGTTTGTCGGTTTGTTGGCTTGTTGGTTTGTTGGTTTGTTAGTTTGTTCGTTTGTCGGCTTGTTGGTTTGTTGGCTTGTTAGTTTGTTAGTTTGTTCGTTTGTTGACTTGTTGGCTTGTTGGTTTGTTGGTTTTGTGGTTTATTTGCTTGTTGGTTTGTTGGTTTGTTAGTTATTCGTCTGTTGGCTTGTGGGTTTGTTGGCTTGTTGGCTTGTTGGTTTGTTGGTTTGTTGCTTTGTTGGTTTGTTGGTTTGTTGGTTTGTTGGTTTGTTGGTTTGTTGGCTTGTTGGTTTGTTGGCTTGTTGGCTTGTTGGTTTGTTGGTTTGTTGGCCTGTTGGTTTGTTGGTTTGTTGGTTTGTTCGTTTGTTTGTTTGTTGGTTTTTTGGTTTGTTGGTTTATTGGTTTGTTGGCTTGTTGGTTTGTTGGTTTGTTAGTTTGTTCGTTTGTTGGCTTGTTGGTTTGTTGACTTGTTGGCTTGTTGGTTTGTTGTTTTGTTGGTTTGTTGGTTTGTTGGTTTGTTGGTTTGTTGGTTTGTTCGTTTGTTGGTGTGTTGGTGTGTTGATTTGTTGGCTTGTTGGTTTGTTGGTTTTGTGGTTTATTTGCTTGTTGGTTTGTTGGTTTGTTAGTTTGTTCGTCTGTTGGCTTGTGGGTTTGTTGGCTTGTTGGCTTGTTGGTTTGTTGGTTTGTTTCTTTGTTGGTTTGTTGGTTTGTTGGTTTGTTGGTTTGTTGGTTTGTTGGTTTGTTGGTTTGTTGGTTTGTTGGTTTGTTGGTTTGTTCGTTTGTTGGTTTGTTGGTTTTTTGGTTTGTTCGTTTGTTGGTTTGTTTGTTTGTTGGTTTTTTGGTTTGTTGGTTTGTCGGTTTGTTGGCTTGTTGGTTTGTTGGTTTGTTAGTTTGTTCGTTTGTCGGCTTGTTGGTTTGTTGGCTTGTTAGTTTGTTAGTTTGTTCGTTTGTTGGCTTGTTGGCTTGTTGGTTTGTTGTTTTGTTGGTTTGTTGGTTTGTTGGTTTGTTGGTTTGTTGGTTTGTTCGTTTGTTGGTGTGTTGGTGTGTTGATTTGTTGGCTTGTTGGTTTTTTGGTTTTGTGGTTTGTTTGCTTGTTGGTTTGTTGGTTTGTTACTTTGTTCGTCTGTTGGCTTGTGGGTTTGTTGGATTGTTGGCTTGTTGTTTTGTTGGTTTGTTGGCTTGTTGGCTTGTTGGTTTTTTGGTTTGTTGGTTTGTTGGTTTGTTGGTTTGTTGGTTTGTTGGTTTGTTCGTTTGTTGTTTTGTTGGTTTGTTGGTTTGTTGGTTTGTTGGTTTGTTTGTTTGTTGGTTTGTTTGTTTGTTAGTTTGTTCGTTTGTTGGTTTGTTCGTTTGTTCGTTTGTTCGTTTGTTCGTTTGTTGGTTTGTTGGTTTGTTGGTTTTTTTTTTTTGTTGGTTACTTGGTTTGTTGGTTTGTTGGTTTGTAGGTTTGTTGGTTTGTTGGCTTGTTGGTTTGTTGGTTTGTTGATTTGTTTGTTTGTTGGTTTGTTGGTTTGTTGGTTTGTTGGTTTGTTGGTTTGTTGGTTTGTTGGTTTGTTGGTTTATTGGTTTGATGGTTTGTTAGTTTGTTGGCTTGTTGGCTTGTTGGTTTGTTGGTTTGTTCGTTTGTTGGTTTGATGGTTTGTTGGTTTGTTGGTTTGTTGGTTTGTTGGTTTGTTGGTTTATTGGTTTGTTGGTTTGTTGGTTTGTTTATTTGTTGGTTTGTTGGTTTGTTGGCATGTTGGTTTGTTGGCTTGTTGGCTTGTGGGTTTGTTAGTTTGTTCGTTTGTTGGTTTGCTGATTTGTTAATTTGTTGGTTTGTTGGGTTGTTGGTTTGTTATTTTGTTGGCTTGTTGGATTGTTGGTTTCTTGGTTTGTTGGTTTGTTGGCTTGTTGGATTGTTGGTTTGTGGGTTTGTAGGTTTGTTGGTTTGTTTGTTTGTTGGTTTGTTGGTTTGTTTGTTGGTTGGTTTGTTCGTTTGTTGGTTTGTTGGTTTGTTGGTTTGTTGGTTTGTTGGCTTGTTTGTTTATTGGTTTGTTGGCTTGTTGGTTTATTGGTTTTTTGGTTTGTTGGTTTGTTGGTTTGTTGGCATGTTGGTTTGTTGGTTTGTTGGTTTGTTGGTTTGTTCGTTTGTTGGTTTGTTGGTTTTTTGGTTTGTTGGTTTGTTGGTTTGTTGGCTTGTTGGTTTGTTGGTTTGTTAGTTTGTTCGTTTGTTGGCTTGTTGGTTTGTTGGCTTGTTGGCTTGTTGGTTTGTTGTTTTGTTGGCCTGTTGGTTTGTTGGTTTGTTGGTTTGTTCGTTTGTTTGTTTGTTGGTTTTTTGGTTTGTTGGTTTATTGGTTTGTTGGCTTGTTGGTTTGTTGGTTTGTTAGTTTGTTCGTTTGTTGGCTTGTTGGTTTGTTGGCTTGTTGGCTTGTTGGTTTGTTGTTTTGTTGGTTTGTTGGTTTGTTGGTTTGTTGGTTTGTTGGTTTGTTCGTTTGTTGGTGTGTTGGTGTGTTGATTTGTTGGCTTGTTGGTTTGTTGGTTTTGTGGTTTATTTGCTTGTTGGTTTGTTGGTTTGTTAGTTATTCGTCTGTTGGCTTGTGGGTTTGTTGGCTTGTTGGCTTGTTGGTTTGTTGGTTTGTTGCTTTGTTGGTTTGTTGGTTTGTTGGTTTGTTGGTTTGTTGGTTTGTTGGTTTGTTGGTTTGTTGGTTTAATGGTTTGTTGGTTTGTTCGTTTGTTGGTTTGTTGGTTTTTTGGTTTGTTCGTTTGTTGGTTTGTTTGTTTGTTGGTTTTTTGGTTTGTTGGTTTGTCGGTTTGTTGGCTTGTTGGTTTGTTGGTTTGTTGGTTTGTTCGTTTGTTGGCTTGTTGGTTTGTTGGCTTGTTAGTTTGTTAGTTTGTTCGTTTGTTGGCTTGTTGGCTTGTTGGTTTGTTGTTTTGTTGGTTTGTTGGTTTGTTGGTTTGTTGGTTTGTTGGTTTGTTCGTTTGTTGGTGTGTTGGTGTGTTGATTTGTTGGCTTGTTGGTTTGTTGGTTTTGTGGTTTGTTTGCTTGTTGGTTTGTTGGTTTGTTACTTTGTTCGTCTGTTGGCTTGTGGGTTTGTTGGCTTGTTGGCTTGTTGTTTTGTTGGTTTGTTGGCTTGTTGGCTTGTTGGTTTGTTGGTTTGTTGGTTTGTTGGTTTGTTGGTTTGTTGGTTTGTTGGTTTGTTGGTTTGTTAGTTTGTTGGTTTGTTGGTTTGTTGGTTTGTTGGTTTGTTGGTTTGTTGGTTTGTTGGTTTGTTCGTTTGTTGGTTTGTTTGTTTGTTGGTATGTTGGTTTGTTGGTTTGTTCGTTTGTTGGTTTGTTGGTTTGTTGGTTTGTTCGTTTGTTGTTTTGTTGGTTTGTTGGTTTGTTGGTTTGTTGGTTTGTTTGTTTGTTGGTTTGTTTGTTTGTTAGTTTGTTCGTTTGTTGGTTTGTTCGTTTGTTCGTTTGTTCGTTTGTTGGTTTGTTGGTTTGTTGGTTTTTTTTTTTTGTTGGTTACTTGGTTTGTTGGTTTGTTGGTTTGTTGGTTTGTTGGTTTGTTGGCGTGTTGGTTTGTTGGTTGTTGATTTGTTTGTTTGTTGGTTTGTTGGTTTGTTGGTTTGTTGGTTTGTTGGTTTGTTGGTTTGTTGGTTTGTTGGTTTGTTGGTTTGTTGGTTTATTGGTTTGTTGGTTTGTTAGTTTGTTGGCTTGTTGGCTTGTTGGTTTGTTGGTTTGGTCGTTTGTTGGTTTGTTGGTTTGTTGGTTTGTTGGTTTGTTGGTTTGTTGGTTTGTTTGTTTCTTAGTTTGTTAGTTTGTTGGTTTGTTGGTTTGTTCGTTTGTTGGTTTGTTGGTTTGTTGGTTTGTTGGTTTGTTGGTTTGTTGGCTTGTTTGTTTATTGGTTTGTTGGCTTGTTGGTTTGTTGGTTTTTTGGTTTGTTGGTTTGTTGATTTGTTCGTTTGTTGGTTTGCTGGTTTGTTGGCTTGTTGGCTTGTTGGTTTGTTGGTTTGTTGGCCTGTTGGTTTGTTGGTTTGTTGGTTTGTTGGTTTGTTGGTTTGTTCGTTTGTTGGTTTGTTGGTTTTTTAGTTTGTTCGTTTGTTGGTTTGTTTGTTTGTTGGTTTTTTGGTTTGTTGGTTTGTTGGTTTGTTGGCTTGTTGGTTTGTTGGTTTGTTAGTTTGTTGGTGTGTTGGTGTGTTGATTTGTTGGCTTGTTGGTTTGTTGGTTTTGTGGTTTGTTTGCTTGTTGGTTTGTTGGTTTGTTAGTTTGTTCGTCTGCTGGCTTGTGGGTTTGTTGGCTTGTGGCTTGTTGGTTTGTTGGTTTGTTGCTTTGTTGGTTTGTTGGTTTGTTGGTTTGTTGGTTTGTTGGTTTGTTGGTTTATTGGTTTGTTGGTTTGTAGGTTTGTTGATTTGTTCATTTGTTGGTTTGTTGGTTTGTTGGTTTGTTGGCTTGTTGGCTTGTTGGTTTGTTGGTTTGTTGGCTTGTTGGTTTGTTGGTTTGTTGGTTTGTTGGTTTGTTGGTTTGTTGGTTTGTTGGTTTGTTGGTTTGTTGGTTTGCTAGTTTGTTGGTTTGTTGGTTTGTTGGTTTGTTAGTTTGTTGGTTTGTTGGTTTGTTGGTTTGTTGGTTTGTTGGTTTGTTGGTTTGTTCGTTTGTTGGTTTGTTGGTTTGTTGGTTTGATGGTTTGTTGGTTTGTTGGTTTGTTGGTTTGTTGGTTTGTTGGTTTGTTGGTTTGTTGGTTTGTTTATTTGTTGGTTTGTTGGTTTGTTGGCATGTTGGTTTGTTGGCTTGTTGGCTTGTTGGTTTGTTAGTTTGTTCGTTTGTTGGTTTGCTGATTTGTTAATTTGTTGGTTTGTTGGGTTGTTGGTTTGTTATTTTGTTGGCTTGTTGGCTTGTTGGTTTGTTGGTTTGTTGGTTTGTTGGCTTGTTGGATTGTTGGCTTGTGGGTTTGTAGGTTTGTTGGTTTGTTTGTTTGTTGGTTTGTTGGTTTGTTTGTTGGTTGGTTTGTTCGTTTGTTGGTTTGTTGGTTTGTTGGTTTGTTGGTTTGTTGGCTTGTTTGTTTATTGGTTTGTTGGCTTGTTGGTTTATTGGTTTTTTGGTTTGTTGGTTTGTTGGTTTGTTGGCCTGTTGGTTTGTTGGTTTGTTGGTTTGTTGGTTTGTTCGTTTGTTGGTTTGTTGGTTTTTTGGTTTGTTGGTTTGTTGGTTTGTTGGCTTGTTGGTTTGTTGGTTTGTTAGTTTGTTCGTTTGTTGGCTTGTTGGTTTGTTGGCTTGTTGGCTTGTTGGTTTGTTGGTTTGTTGGCCTGTTGGTTTGTTGGTTTGTTGGTTTGTTCGTTTGTTTGTTTGTTGGTTTTTTGGTTTGTTGGTTTATTGGTTTGTTGGCTTGTTGGTTTGTTCGTTTGTTGGTGTGTTGGTGTGTTGATTTGTTGGCTTGTTGGTTTGTTGGTTTTGTGGTTTATTTGCTTGTTGGTTTGTTGGTTTGTTAGTTATTCGTCTGTTGGCTTGTGGGTTTGTTGGCTTGTTGGCTTGTTGGTTTGTTGGTTTGTTGCTTTGTTGGTTTGTTGGTTTGTTGGTTTGTTGGTTTGTTGGTTTGTTGGTTTGTTGGTTTAATGGTTTGTTGGTTTGTTCGTTTGTTGGTTTGTTGGTTTTTTGGATTGTTCGTTTGTTGGTTTGTTTGTTTGTTGGTTTTTTGGTTTGTTGGTTTGTCGGTTTGTTGGCTTGTTGGTTTGTTGGTTTGTTGGTTTGTTCGTTTGTTGGCTTGTTGGTTTGTTGGCTTGTTAGTTTGTTAGTTTGTTCGTTTGTTGGCTTGTTGGCTTGTTGGTTTGTTGTTTTGTTGGTTTGTTGGTTTGTTGGTTTGTTGGTTTGTTGGTTTGTTCGTTTGTTGGTGTATTGGTGTGTTGATTTGTTGGCTTGTTGGTTTGTTGGTTTTGTGGTTTGTTTGCTTGTTGGTTTGTTGGTTTGTTACTTTGTTCGTCTGTTGGCTTGTGGGTTTGTTGGCTTGTTGGCTTGTTGTTTTGTTGGTTTGTTGGCTTGTTGGCTTGTTGGTTTGTTGGCTTGTTGGTTTGTTGGCTTGTTGGCTTGTTGGTTTGTTGTTTTGTTGGCCTGTTGGTTTGTTGGTTTGTTGGTTTGTTCGTTTGTTTGTTTGTTGGTTTTTTGGTTTGTTGGTTTATTGGTTTGTTGGCTTGTTGGTTTGTTGGTTTGTTAGTTTGTTCGTTTGTTGGCTTGTTGGTTTGTTGGCTTGTTGGCTTGTTGGTTTGTTGTTTTGTTGGTTTGTTGGTTTGTTGGTTTGTTGGTTTGTTGGTTTGTTCGTTTGTTGGTGTGTTGGTGTGTTGATTTGTTGGCTTGTTGGTTTGTTGGTTTTGTGGTTTATTTGCTTGTTGGTTTGTTGGTTTGTTAGTTATTCGTCTGTTGGCTTGTGGGTTTGTTGGCTTGTTGGCTTGTTGGTTTGTTGGTTTGTTGCTTTGTTGGTTTGTTGGTTTGTTGGTTTGTTGGTTTGTTGGTTTGTTGGTTTGTTGGTTTGTTGGTTTAATGGTTTGTTGGTTTGTTCGTTTGTTGGTTTGTTGGTTTTTTGGTTTGTTCGTTTGTTGGTTTGTTTGTTTGTTGGTTTTTTGGTTTGTTGGTTTGTCGGTTTGTTGGCTTGTTGGTTTGTTGGTTTGTTGGTTTGTTCGTTTGTTGGCTTGTTGGTTTGTTGGCTTGTTAGTTTGTTAGTTTGTTCGTTTGTTGGCTTGTTGGCTTGTTGGTTTGTTGTTTTGTTGGTTTGTTGGTTTGTTGGTTTGTTGGTTTGTTGGTTTGTTCGTTTGTTGGTGTGTTGGTGTGTTGATTTGTTGGCTTGTTGGTTTGTTGGTTTTGTGGTTTGTTTGCTTGTTGGTTTGTTGGTTTGTTACTTTGTTCGTCTGTTGGCTTGTGGGTTTGTTGGCTTGTTGGCTTGTTGTTTTGTTGGTTTGTTGGCTTGTTGGCTTGTTGGTTTGTTGGTTTGTTGGTTTGTTGGTTTGTTGGTTTGTTGGTTTGTTGGTTTGTTGGTTTGTTAGTTTGTTGGTTTGTTGGTTTGTTGGTTTGTTGGTTTGTTGGTTTGTTGGTTTGTTGGTTTGTTCGTTTGTTGGTTTGTTTGTTTGTTGGTATGTTGGTTTGTTGGTTTGTTCGTTTGTTGGTTTGTTGGTTTGTTGGTTTGTTCGTTTGTTGTTTTGTTGGTTTGTTGGTTTGTTGGTTTGTTGGTTTGTTTGTTTGTTGGTTTGTTTGTTTGTTAGTTTGTTCGTTTGTTGGTTTGTTCGTTTGTTCGTTTGTTCGTTTGTTGGTTTGTTGGTTTGTTGGTTTTTTTTTTTTTGTTGGTTACTTGGTTTGTTGGTTTGTTGGTTTGTTGGTTTGTTGGTTTGTTGGCGTGTTGGTTTGTTGGTTGTTGATTTGTTTGTTTGTTGGTTTGTTGGTTTGTTGGTTTGTTGGTTTGTTGGTTTGTTGGTTTGTTGGTTTGTTGGTTTGTTGGTTTGTTGGTTTATTGGTTTGTTGGTTTGTTAGTTTGTTGGCTTGTTGGCTTGTTGGTTTGTTGGTTTGGTCGTTTGTTGGTTTGTTGGTTTGTTGGTTTGTTGGTTTGTTGGTTTGTTGGTTTGTTTGTTTCTTAGTTTGTTAGTTTGTTGGTTTGTTGGTTTGTTCGTTTGTTGGTTTGTTGGTTTGTTGGTTTGTTGGTTTGTTGGTTTGTTGGCTTGTTTGTTTATTGGTTTGTTGGCTTGTTGGTTTGTTGGTTTTTTGGTTTGTTGGTTTGTTGATTTGTTCGTTTGTTGGTTTGCTGGTTTGTTGGCTTGTTGGCTTGTTGGTTTGTTGGTTTGTTGGCCTGTTGGTTTGTTGGTTTGTTGGTTTGTTGGTTTGTTGGTTTGTTCGTTTGTTGGTTTGTTGGTTTTTTAGTTTGTTCGTTTGTTGGTTTGTTTGTTTGTTGGTTTTTTGGTTTGTTGGTTTGTTGGTTTGTTGGCTTGTTGGTTTGTTGGTTTGTTAGTTTGTTGGTGTGTTGGTGTGTTGATTTGTTGGCTTGTTGGTTTGTTGGTTTTGTGGTTTGTTTGCTTGTTGGTTTGTTGGTTTGTTAGTTTGTTCGTCTGCTGGCTTGTGGGTTTGTTGGCTTGTGGCTTGTTGGTTTGTTGGTTTGTTGCTTTGTTGGTTTGTTGGTTTGTTGGTTTGTTGGTTTGTTGGTTTGTTGGTTTATTGGTTTGTTGGTTTGTAGGTTTGTTGATTTGTTCATTTGTTGGTTTGTTGGTTTGTTGGTTTGTTGGCTTGTTGGCTTGTTGGTTTGTTGGTTTGTTGGCTTGTTGGTTTGTTGGTTTGTTGGTTTGTTGGTTTGTTGGTTTGTTGGTTTGTTGGTTTGTTGGTTTGTTGGTTTGCTAGTTTGTTGGTTTGTTGGTTTGTTGGTTTGTTAGTTTGTTGGTTTGTTGGTTTGTTGGTTTGTTGGTTTGTTGGTTTGTTGGTTTGTTCGTTTGTTGGTTTGTTGGTTTGTTGGTTTGATGGTTTGTTGGTTTGTTGGTTTGTTGGTTTGTTGGTTTGTTGGTTTGTTGGTTTGTTGGTTTGTTTATTTGTTGGTTTGTTGGTTTGTTGGCATGTTGGTTTGTTGGCTTGTTGGCTTGTTGGTTTGTTAGTTTGTTCGTTTGTTGGTTTGCTGATTTGTTAATTTGTTGGTTTGTTGGGTTGTTGGTTTGTTATTTTGTTGGCTTGTTGGCTTGTTGGTTTGTTGGTTTGTTGGTTTGTTGGCTTGTTGGATTGTTGGCTTGTGGGTTTGTAGGTTTGTTGGTTTGTTTGTTTGTTGGTTTGTTGGTTTGTTTGTTGGTTGGTTTGTTCGTTTGTTGGTTTGTTGGTTTGTTGGTTTGTTGGTTTGTTGGCTTGTTTGTTTATTGGTTTGTTGGCTTGTTGGTTTATTGGTTTTTTGGTTTGTTGGTTTGTTGGTTTGTTGGCCTGTTGGTTTGTTGGTTTGTTGGTTTGTTGGTTTGTTCGTTTGTTGGTTTGTTGGTTTTTTGGTTTGTTGGTTTGTTGGTTTGTTGGCTTGTTGGTTTGTTGGTTTGTTAGTTTGTTCGTTTGTTGGCTTGTTGGTTTGTTGGCTTGTTGGCTTGTTGGTTTGTTGGTTTGTTGGCCTGTTGGTTTGTTGGTTTGTTGGTTTGTTCGTTTGTTTGTTTGTTGGTTTTTTGGTTTGTTGGTTTATTGGTTTGTTGGCTTGTTGGTTTGTTCGTTTGTTGGTGTGTTGGTGTGTTGATTTGTTGGCTTGTTGGTTTGTTGGTTTTGTGGTTTATTTGCTTGTTGGTTTGTTGGTTTGTTAGTTATTCGTCTGTTGGCTTGTGGGTTTGTTGGCTTGTTGGCTTGTTGGTTTGTTGGTTTGTTGCTTTGTTGGTTTGTTGGTTTGTTGGTTTGTTGGTTTGTTGGTTTGTTGGTTTGTTGGTTTAATGGTTTGTTGGTTTGTTCGTTTGTTGGTTTGTTGGTTTTTTGGATTGTTCGTTTGTTGGTTTGTTTGTTTGTTGGTTTTTTGGTTTGTTGGTTTGTCGGTTTGTTGGCTTGTTGGTTTGTTGGTTTGTTGGTTTGTTCGTTTGTTGGCTTGTTGGTTTGTTGGCTTGTTAGTTTGTTAGTTTGTTCGTTTGTTGGCTTGTTGGCTTGTTGGTTTGTTGTTTTGTTGGTTTGTTGGTTTGTTGGTTTGTTGGTTTGTTGGTTTGTTCGTTTGTTGGTGTATTGGTGTGTTGATTTGTTGGCTTGTTGGTTTGTTGGTTTTGTGGTTTGTTTGCTTGTTGGTTTGTTGGTTTGTTACTTTGTTCGTCTGTTGGCTTGTGGGTTTGTTGGCTTGTTGGCTTGTTGTTTTGTTGGTTTGTTGGCTTGTTGGCTTGTTGGTTTGTTGGTTTGTTGGTTTGTTGGTTTGTTGGTTTGTTGGTTTGTTGGTTTGTTGGTTTGTTAGTTTGTTGGTTTGTTGGTTTGTTGGTTTGTTGGTTTGTTGGTTTGTTGGTTTGTCGGTTTGTTCGTTTGTTGGTTTGTTTGTTTGTTGGTTTGTTGGTTTGTTGGTTTGTTCGTTTGTTGGTTTGTTGGTTTGTTGGTTTGTTCGTTTGTTGTTTTGTTGGTTTGTTGGTTTGTTGGTTTGTTGGTTTGTTTGTTTGTTGGTTTGTTTGTTTGTTAGTTTGTTCGTTTGTTGGTTTGTTCGTTTGTTCGTTTGTTCGTTTGTTCGTTTGTTGGTTTGTTGGTTTGTTGGTTTTTTTTTTTTGTTGGTTACTTGATTTGTTGGTTTGTTGGTTTGTTGGTTTGTTGGCGTGTTGGTTTGTTGGTTTGTTGATTTGTTTGTTTGTTGGTTTGTTGGTTTGTTGGTTTGTTGGTTTGTTGGTTTGTTGGTTTGTTGGTTTGTTGGTTTGTTGGTTTGTTGGTTTATTGGTTTGTTGGTTTGTTAGTTTGTTGGCTTGTTGGCTTGTTGGTTTGTTGGTTTGGTCGTTTGTTGGTTTGTTGGTTTGTTGGTTTGTTGGTTTGTTGGTTTGTTGGTTTGTTGGTTTGTTTGTTTGTTAGTTTGTTCGTTTGTTGGTTTGCTGATTTGTTAATTTGTTGTTTGTTGGGTTGTTAGTTTGTTATTTTGTTGGCTTGTTGGCTTGTTGGTTTGTTGGTTTGTTGGTTTGTTGGCTTGTTGGTTTGTTGGTTTGTGGGTTTGTTGGTTTGTTGGTTTCTTTGTTTGTTGGTTTGTTGGTTTGTTTGTTGGTTGGTTTGTTCGTTTGTTGGTTTGTTGGTTTGTTGGTTTGTTGGTTTGTTGGCTTGTTTGTTTATTGGTTTGTTGGCTTGTTGGTTTGTTGGTTTTTTGGTTTGTTGGTTTGTTGATTTGTTCGTTTGTTGGTTTGTTGGTTTGTTGGCTTGTTGGCTTGTTGGTTTGTTGGTTTGTTGGCCTGTTGGTTTGTTGGTTTGTTGGTTTGTTGGTTTGTTGGTTTGTTCGTTTGTTGGTTTGTTGGTTTTTTGGTTTGTTTTTTTTTGTTGGTTACTTGGTTTGTTGGTTTGTTGGTTTGTTGGTTTGTTGGTTTGTTGGCGTGTTGGTTTGTTGGTTGTTGATTTGTTTGTTTGTTGGTTTGTTGGTTTGTTGGTTTGTTGGTTTGTTGGTTTGTTGGTTTGTTGGTTTGTTGGTTTGTTGGTTTGTTGGTTTATTGGTTTGTTGGTTTGTTAGTTTGTTGGCTTGTTGGCTTGTTGGTTTGTTGGTTTGGTCGTTTGTTGGTTTGTTGGTTTGTTGGTTTGTTGGTTTGTTGGTTTGTTGGTTTGTTTGTTTGTTAGTTTGTTAGTTTGTTGGTTTGTTGGTTTGTTCGTTTGTTGGTTTGTTGGTTTGTTGGTTTGTTGGTTTGTTGGTTTGTTGGCTTGTTTGTTTATTGGTTTGTTGGCTTGTTGGTTTGTTGGTTTTTTGGTTTGTTGGTTTGTTGATTTGTTCGTTTGTTGGTTTGTTGGTTTGTTGGCTTGTTGGCTTGTTGGTTTGTTGGTTTGTTGGCCTGTTGGTTTGTTGGTTTGTTGGTTTGTTGGTTTGTTGGTTTGTTCGTTTGTTGGTTTGTTGGTTTTTTGGTTTGTTCGTTTGTTGGTTTGTTTGTTTGTTGGTTTTTTGGTTTGTTGGTTTGTTGGTTTGTTGGCTTGTTGGTTTGTTGGTTTGTTAGTTTGTTGGTGTGTTGGTGTGTTGATTTGTTGGCTTGTTGGTTTGTTGGTTTTGTGGTTTGTTTACTTGTTGGTTTGTTGGTTTGTTAGTTTGTTCGTCTGCTGGCTTGTGGGTTTGTTGGCTTGTGGCTTGTTGGTTTGTTGGTTTGTTGCTTTGTTGGTTTGTTGGTTTGTTGGTTTGTTGGTTTGTTGGTTTGTTGGTTTATTGGTTTGTTGGTTTGTAGGTTTGTTGATTTGTTCATTTGTTGGTTTGTTGGTTTGTTGGTTTGTTGGCTTGTTGGCTTGTTGGTTTGTTGGTTTGTTGGCTTGTTGGTTTGTTGGTTTGTTGGTTTGTTGGTTTGTTGGTTTGTTGGTTTGTTGGTTTGTTGGTTTGTTGGTTTGCTAGTTTGTTGGTTTGTTGGTTTGTTGGTTTGTTAGTTTGTTGGTTTGTTGGTTTGTTGGTTTGTTGGTTTGTTGGTTTGTTGGTTTGTTCGTTTGTTGGTTTGTTGGTTTGATGGTTTGTTGGTTTGTTGGTTTGTTGGTTTGTTGGTTTGTTGGTTTGTTGGTTTGTTGGTTTGTTTATTTGTTGGTTTGTTGGTTTGTTGGCATGTTGGTTTGTTGGCTTGTTGGCTTGTTGGTTTGTTAGTTTGTTCGTTTGTTGGTTTGCTGATTTGTTAATTTGTTGGTTTGTTGGGTTGTTGGTTTGTTATTTTGTTGGCTTGTTGGCTTGTTGGTTTGTTGGTTTGTTGGTTTGTTGGCTTGTTGGATTGTTGGCTTGTGGGTTTGTAGGTTTGTTGGTTTGTTTGTTTGTTGGTTTGTTGGTTTGTTTGTTGGTTGGTTTGTTCGTTTGTTGGTTTGTTGGTTTGTTGGTTTGTTGGTTTGTTGGTTTGTTGGCTTGTTTGTTTATTGGTTTGTTGGCTTGTTGGTTTATTGGTTTTTTGGTTTGTTGGTTTGTTGGTTTGTTGGCCTGTTGGTTTGTTGGTTTGTTGGTTTGTTGGTTTGTTCGTTTGTTGGTTTGTTGGTTTTTTGGTTTGTTGGTTTGTTGGTTTGTTGGCTTGTTGGTTTGTTGGTTTGTTAGTTTGTTCGTTTGTTGGCTTGTTGGTTTGTTGGCTTGTTGGCTTGTTGGTTTGTTGGTTTGTTGGCCTGTTGGTTTGTTGGTTTGTTGGTTTGTTCGTTTGTTTGTTTGTTGGTTTTTTGGTTTGTTGGTTTATTGGTTTGTTGGCTTGTTGGTTTGTTCGTTTGTTGGTGTGTTGGTGTGTTGATTTGTTGGCTTGTTGGTTTGTTGGTTTTGTGGTTTATTTGCTTGTTGGCTTGTTGGTTTGTTAGTTATTCGTCTGTTGGCTTGTGGGTTTGTTGGCTTGTTGGCTTGTTGGTTTGTTGGTTTGTTGCTTTGTTGGTTTGTTGGTTTGTTGGTTTGTTGGTTTGTTGGTTTGTTGGTTTGTTGGTTTAATGGTTTGTTGGTTTGTTCGTTTGTTGGTTTGTTGGTTTTTTGGATTGTTCGTTTGTTGGTTTGTTTGTTTGTTGGTTTTTTGGTTTGTTGGTTTGTCGGTTTGTTGGCTTGTTGGTTTGTTGGTTTGTTGGTTTGTTCGTTTGTTGGCTTGTTGGTTTGTTGGCTTGTTAGTTTGTTAGTTTGTTCGTTTGTTGGCTTGTTGGCTTGTTGGTTTGTTGTTTTGTTGGTTTGTTGGTTTGTTGGTTTGTTGGTTTGTTGGTTTGTTCGTTTGTTGGTGTATTGGTGTGTTGATTTGTTGGCTTGTTGGTTTGTTGGTTTTGTGGTTTGTTTGCTTGTTGGTTTGTTGGTTTGTTACTTTGTTCGTCTGTTGGCTTGTGGGTTTGTTGGCTTGTTGGCTTGTTGTTTTGTTGGTTTGTTGGCTTGTTGGCTTGTTGGTTTGTTGGTTTGTTGGTTTGTTGGTTTGTTGGTTTGTTGGTTTGTTGGTTTGTTAGTTTGTTGGTTTGTTGGTTTGTTGGTTTGTTGGTTTGTTGGTTTGTTGGTTTGTCGGTTTGTTCGTTTGTTGGTTTGTTTGTTTGTTGGTTTGTTGGTTTGTTGGTTTGTTCGTTTGTTGGTTTGTTGGTTTGTTGGTTTGTTCGTTTGTTGTTTTGTTGGTTTGTTGGTTTGTTGGTTTGTTGGTTTGTTTGTTTGTTGGTTTGTTTGTTTGTTAGTTTGTTCGTTTGTTGGTTTGTTCGTTTGTTCGTTTGTTCGTTTGTTCGTTTGTTGGTTTGTTGGTTTGTTGGTTTTTTTTTTTTGTTGGTTACTTGGTTTGTTGGTTTGTTGGTTTGTTGGTTTGTTGGTTTGTTGGCGTGTTGGTTTGTTGGTTTGTTGATTTGTTTGTTTGTTGGTTTGTTGGTTTGTTGGTTTGTTGGTTTGTTGGTTTGTTGGTTTGTTGGTTTGTTGGTTTGTTGGTTTATTGGTTTGTTGGTTTGTTAGTTTGTTGGCTTGTTGGCTTGTTGGTTTGTTGGTTTGGTCGTTTGTTGGTTTGTTGGTTTGTTGGTTTGTTGGTTTGTTGGTTTGTTGGTTTGTTGGTTTGTTTGTTTGTTAGTTTGTTCGTTTGTTGGTTTGCTGATTTGTTAATTTGTTGTTTGTTGGGTTGTTAGTTTGTTATTTTGTTGGCTTGTTGGCTTGTTGGTTTGTTGGTTTGTTGGTTTGTTGGCTTGTTGGTTTGTTGGTTTGTGGGTTTGTTGGTTTGTTGGTTTCTTTGTTTGTTGGTTTGTTGGTTTGTTTGTTGGTTGGTTTGTTCGTTTGTTGGTTTGTTGGTTTGTTGGTTTGTTGGTTTGTTGGCTTGTTTGTTTATTGGTTTGTTGGCTTGTTGGTTTGTTGGTTTTTTGGTTTGTTGGTTTGTTGATTTGTTCGTTTGTTGGTTTGTTGGTTTGTTGGCTTGTTGGCTTGTTGGTTTGTTGGTTTGTTGGCCTGTTGGTTTGTTGGTTTGTTGGTTTGTTGGTTTGTTGGTTTGTTCGTTTGTTGGTTTGTTGGTTTTTTGGTTTGTTCGTTTGTTGGTTTGTTTGTTTGTTGGTTTTTTGGTTTGTTGGTTTGTTGGTTTGTTGGCTTGTTGGTTTGTTGGTTTGTTAGTTTGTTGGTGTGTTGGTGTGTTGATTTGTTGGCTTGTTGGTTTGTTGGTTTTGTGGTTTGTTTGCTTGTTGGTTTGTTGGTTTGTTAGTTTGTTCGTCTGTTGGCTTGTGGGTTTGTTGGCTTGTGGCTTGTTGGTTTGTTGGTTTGTTGCTTTGTTGGTTTGTTGGTTTGTTGGTTTGTTGGTTTGTTGGTTTGTTGGTTTATTGGTTTGTTGGTTTGTAGGTTTGTTGATTTGTTCGTTTGTTGGTTTGTTGGTTTGTTGGTTTGTTGGCTTGTTGGCTTGTTGGTTTGTTGGTTTGTTGGCTTGTTGGTTTGTTGGTTTGTTGGTTTGTTGGTTTGTTGGTTTGTTGGTTTGTTGGTTTGTTGGTTTGTTGGTTTGCTAGTTTGTTGGTTTGTTGGTTTGTTGGTTTGTTAGTTTGTTGGTTTGTTGGTTTGTTGGTTTGTTGGTTTGTTGGTTTGTTGGTTTGTTCGTTTGTTGGTTTGTTTGTTTGTTTGTTTGTTTGTTTGTTGGTTTGTTCGCTTGTTGGTTTGTTGGCTTGTTGGTTTGTTCGTTTGTTGGTTTGTTGGTTTGTTGGTTTGTTGGTTTGTTGGTTTGTTGGTTTGTTTGTTTGTTGGTTTGTTTGTTTGTTGGTTTGTTCGTTTGTTGGTTTGTTGGTTTGTTCGTTTGTTGGTTTGTTGGTTTGTTGGTTTTTTGACTTGTTGGGTTGTTGGTTTGTTGGTTTGTTCGTTTGTTGGTTTGTTCGTTTGTTGGTTTGTTTTTCTGTTGGTTTGTTGGTTTGTTGGTTTGTTGGCTTGTTGGTTTGTTCGTTTGTTGGCTTGTTGGTTTGTTGGCTTGTTGGCTTGATGGTTTGTTGGTTTGTTGGTTTGTTGGTTTGTATGTTTGTTTGTTTGATGGTTTGTTCGTTTGTTGGTGTGTTGGTGTGTTGATTTGTTGGCTTGTTGGTTTGTTGGTTTTGTGGTTTGTTGGCTTGTTGGTTTGTTGGTTTGTTGGTTTGTTCGTTTGTTGGCTTGTTGGTTTGTAGGCTTGTTGGCTAGTTGGTTTGTTGGTTTGTTGGTTTGCCGGTTTGTTGGTTTGTTGGTTTGTTGCTTTGTTGGCTTGTTGGTTTGTCGGTTTGTTGGTTTGTGCGTTTGTTGGCTTGTTGGCTTGTTCGTTTGTTGGCTTGTTGGTTTGTTGGCTTGTTGGCTTGATGGTTTGTTGGTTTGTTGGTTTGTTGGTTTGTATGTTTGTTGGTTTGATAGTTTGTTCGTTTGTTGGTGTGTTGGTGTGTTGATTTGTTGGCTTGTTGGTTTGTTGGTTTTGTGGTTTGTTGGCTTGTTGGTTTGTTGGTTTGTTGGTTTGTTCGTTTGTTGGCTTGTTGGTTTGTAGGCTTGTTGGCTAGTTGTTTTGTTGGTTTGTTGGTTTGCCGGTTTTTTGGTTTGTTGGTTTGTTGCTTTGTTGGCTTGTTGGCTTGTTGGTTTGTTGGTTTGTGCGTTTGTTGGCTTGTTGGCTTGTTGGTTTGTTGGTTTGTTGGTTTGTTGGTTTGTTGGTTTGTTGGTTTGTTGGTTTGTTGGCTTGTTGGTTTGTTGGTTTGTTAGTTTGTTGGTGTGTTGGTGTATTGATTTGTTGGTTTTGTGGTTTGTTGGCTCGTTGGTTTGTTGGTTTGTTGGTTTGTTCGTTTGTTGGCTTGTTGGTTTGTAGGCTTGTTGGCTAGTTGGTTTGTTGGTTTGTTGGTTTGCCGGTTTGTTGGTTTGTTGGTTTGTTGCTTTGTTGGCTTTTTGGCTTGTTGGTTTGTTGGTTTGTGCGTTTGTTGGCTTGTTGGTTTGTTGGTTTGTTGGTTTGTGGTTTGTTGGTTTGTTGGTTTGTTGGTTTGTTGGTTTGTTGGTTTGTTGGTTTGTTGGTTTGTTGGCTTGTTGGCTTGTTGGTTTGTGGGTTTGTTTGTTTGTTTGTTTGTTTGTTGGTTTGTTCGTTTGTTCGTTTGTTCGTTTGTTCGTTTGTTGGTTTGTTGGTTTGTTGGTTTGTTGGTTTGTTTTTTTGTTGGTTACTTGGTTTGTTGGTTTGTTGGTTTGTTGGTTTGTTGGTTTGTTGGTTTGTTGGCTTGTTGGCTTGTTGGTTTGTTTGTTTGTTTGTTTGTTGGTTTGTTGGTTTGTTGGTTTGTTGGTTTGTTGGTTTGTTGGTTTGTTGGTTTATTAGTTTGTTGGTTTGTTGGTTTGTTGGCTTGTTGGCTTGTTGGTTTGTTGGTTTGTTCATTTGTTGGTTTGTTGGTTTGTTGGTTTGTTGGTTTGTTGGTTTGTTGGTTTGTTTGTTTGTTGGTTTGTTGGTTTCTTGGCTTGTTGGTTTGTTGGTTTGTTGGTTTGTTGGTTTGTTGGTTTATTGGTTTGTTGGTTTGTTGGTTTGTTGGCTTGTTGGCTTTTTGGTTTGTTGGTTTGTTCATTTGTTGGTTTGTTGGTTTGTTGGTTTGTTGGTTTGTTGGTTTGTTAGGTTGTTGGTTTGTTATTTTGTTGGCTTGTTGGTTTGTTGGTTTGTTGGTTTGTTGGCTTGTTGGCTTGTTGGTTTGTTGGTTTGTTGGTTTGTTGGTTTGTTTGTTTGTTGGTTTGTTGGCTTGTTGGTTTGTTGTTTTTTTGGTTTGTTGGTTTGTTGGTTTGTTGGTTTGTTGGCTTGTTGGCTTGTTGGCTTGTTAGTTTATTGGTTTGTTCGTTTGTTGGTTTGTTGGTTTGTTGGTTTGTTCATTTGTTGGTTTGTTGGTTTGTTGGTTTGTTGGTTGGTTGGTTTGTTGGTTTTTTGGTTTTTTTCGTTTACATGTTTGTTGGTTTGTTGGTTTGTTGGTTTGTTCGTTTGTTGGTTTGTTCGTTTGTTGGTTTGTTGGTTTGTTGGCTTGTGGCTTGTTGGTTTGTTGGTTTGTTGGTTTGTTGGTTGGTTCGTTTGTTGGTTTGTTGGTTTGTTGGCTTGTTGGCTTGTTGGCTTGTTGGTTGGTTGGTTTGTTGGTTTGTTGGTTTGTTGGTTTGTTGGCTTGTTAGTTTGGTGGTTTGTTGGTTTGTTGGTTTGTTGGTTTGTTCGTTTGCTGGTTTGTTGGTTTGTTGGTTTGTTGGCTTGTTGGTTTGTTGGTTTGTTCGTTTGTTCGTTTGTTGGTTTGTTGCTTTCTTGGTTTGTTCGTTTGTTGGCTTGTGGGTTAGTTGGTTTGTTGGCTTGTTGGTTTGCTGGTTTGTTGGTTTGTTATTTTGTTGTTTTTTGGTTTGTTGGTTTGTTGGTTTGTTGGTTTGTTGGTTTGTTGGTTTGTTGGCTTGTTGGCTTGTTGGCTTGTTGGTTTGTTGGTTTTTTGGCTTCTTGGTTTGTTGGATTGTTGGTTTGTTGGTTTGTTGGTTTGTTGGTTTTTGGTTTGTTCGTTTGTTGGATTGTTGGTTTGTTGGCTTGTTGGTTTGTTGGTTTGTTGGTTTGTTGGTTTGTTGGTTTGTTGGCTTGTTGGCTTGTTGGCTTGTTGGCTAGTTGGTTTGTTGGTTTGTTCGTTTGTTGGTTTGTTGGTTTGTTGGTTTGTTGGTTTGTTGGTTTGTTGGTTTGTTGGTTTGTTGGTTTGTTGGTTTGTTGGTTTGTTTGTTTGTTGGTTTGTTGGTTTGTTGGTTTGTTGGCTTGTTGGTTTGTTGGCTTGTTGGTTTGTTGGTTTGTTGGTTTGTTGGTTTGTTGGTTTGTTCGTTTATTGGTTTGTTGGTTTGTTGGCTTGTTGGCTTGTTGGTTTGTTGGTTTGTTGGTTTGTTAGTTTGTTGGTTTGTTGGTTTGTTGGCTTGTTGGCTTGTTGGTTTGTTGGCTTGTTGGCTTGTTGGTTTGTTGTTTGTTCGTTTGTTGGTTTGTTGGCTTATTGGTTTGTTGGTTTGTTGATTTGTTGGTTTGTTGGTTTGTTGGTTTGTTGGTTTGTTGGTTTGTTGGTTTGTTGGCTTGTTGGCTTGTTGGTTTGTTGGTTTGTTGTTCTGTTGGTTTCTTCGTTTTTTGGTTTGTTGGCTTGCTGGTTTGTTGGTTTGTTGGCTTGTTGGTTTGTTGGTTTGTTGGTTTGTTGATTTGTTGGTTTGTTGGTTTGTTGGCTTGTTGGTTTTTTGGTTTGTTGTTTTATTGGTTTGTTGGTTTGTTGGTTTGTTGGTTTGTTGGCTTGTTGGCTTGTTAGCTTGTTGGCTTGTTGGATTGTTGGTTTGTTGGTTTGTTGGTTTGTTGGTTTGTTTTGTTGTTGATTTGTTCGTTTGTTGGTTTGTTGGTTTGTTGGTTTGTTGGTTTGTTGGTTTGTTGGCTTGTTGGCTTGTTGGTTTGTTGGTTAGTTGGTTTGTTGGTTTGTTGGTTTGTTGGTTTGTTCGTTTGTTGGTTTGTTGGTTTGTTGATTTGTTGGTTTGTTGGCTTGTTGGCTTGTTGGTTTGTTGGTTTGTTGGTTTGTTGGTTTGTTAGTTTGTTGGTTTGTTGGTTTGTTGGCTTGTTGGCTTGTTGGTTTGTTGGCTTGTTGGTTTGTTGGTTTGTTGGTTTTTTGGTTTGTTGGTTTGTTGGTTTGTTGGCTTGTTGGCTTATTGGTTTGTTGGTTTGTTGTTTTGTTGGTTTGTTCGTTTTTGGGTTTGTTGGCTTACTGGTTTGTTGGTTTGTTGGCTTGTTGGTTTGTTGGTTTGTTGGTTTGTTGGTTTGTTGATTTGTTGGTTTGTTGGTTTGTTGGCTTGTTGGCTTGTTGGTTTGTTGGTTTATTGGTTTTTTGGTTTGTTGGTTTGTTGGTTTTTTGGCTTGTTGGCTTGTTGGCTTGTTGGCTTGTTGGTTTGTTGGTTTGTTGGTTTGTTGGTTTGTTGGTTTGTTTTGTTGTTGATTTGTTCGTTTGTTGGTTTGTTGGTTTGTTGGTTTGTTGGTTTGTTGGCTTGTTGGTTTGTTGGTTTGTTGGTTTGTTGGTTTGTTGGTTTGTTGGTTTGTTGGTTTGTTGGTTTGTTGGTTTGTTGGTTTGTTGGTTTGTTCGTTTGTTGGTTTGTTGGTTTGTTAATTTGTGGGTTTGTTGGCTTGTTGGCTTATTGGTTTGTTGGTTTGTTGGTTTGTTCGTTTGTTAGTTTGTTGCTTTGTTGGTTTGTTGGCTTGTTGGCTTGTTGGTTTGTTGGTTTGTTGGCTTGTTGGTTTGTTGGTTTGTTCGTTTGTTGGTTTGTTGGCTTATGGGTTTGTTGGTTTGTTGGTTTGTTGGTTTGTTGGTTTGTTGGCTTGTTGGCTTGTTGGTTTGTTGGTTTGTTGGTTTGTTGTTTTGTTGGTTTGTTAGTTTTTTGGTTTGTTAGCTTGCTGGTTTGTTGGTTTGTTGGCTTGTTGGTTTGTTGGTTTGTTGGTTTGTTGGTTTGTTGGTTTGTTGGTTTGTTGGTTTGTTGGCTTGTTGGCTTGTTGGTTTGTTGGTTTGTTGGTTTGTTGGTTTGTTGGTTTGTTGGTTTGTTGGTTTGTTGGTTTGTTGGCTTGTTGGCTTGTTGGCTTGTTGGTTTGTTGGTTTGTTGGTTTGTTGGTTTGTTGGTTTGTTGGTCTGTTGTTTTTTTGGTTTGTTGGTTTGTTGGCTTGTTGGCTTGTTGGCTTGTTGGTTTGTTGGTTTTGTTCGTTTGTCGGTTTGTTGGTTTGTTGGTTTGTTGGTTTGTTGGTTTGTTGGTTTGTTGGTTTGTTGGTTTGTTGGTTTGTTGGTTTGTTGGTTTGTTGGTTTGTTGGTTTGTTAGTTTGTTGGTTTGTTGGTTTATTGGTTTGTTTTGTTGTTGATTTGTTCGTTTGTTGGTTTGTTGGTTTGTTGGTTTGTTGGTTTGTTGGTTTGTTGGTTTGTTGGCTTGTTGGCTTGTTGGTTTGTTGGTTTGTTGGTTTGTTGGTTTGTTGGTTTGTTGGGTTGTTCGTTTGTTGGTTTGTTGGTTTGTTGATTTGTTGGTTTGTTGGCTTGTTGGCTTGTTGGTTTGTTGGTTTGTTGGTTTGCTGGTTTGTTAGTTTGTAGGGTTTGTTAGTTTGTTGGCTTGTTGGCTTGTTGGTTTGTTGGCTTGTTGGCTTGTAAGTTTGTTGGTTTGTTCGTTTGTTGGTTTGTTGGCTTATTGGTTTGTTGGTTTGTTGGTTTGTTGGTTTGTTGGTTTGTTGGTTTGTTGGTTTGTTGGTTTGTTGGCTTGTTGGCTTGTTGGTTTGCTAGTTTGTTGTTTTGTTGGTTTGTTCGTTTTTTGGTTTGTTGGCTTGCTGGTTTGTTGGTTTGTTGGCTTGTTGGTTTGTTGGTTTGTTGGTTTGTTGGTTTATTGGTTTGTTGGTTTGTTGGTTTGTTGGCTTGTTGGCTTGTTGGTTTGTTGGTTTGTTGGTTTGTTGGTTTGTTGGTTTGTTGGCTTGTTGGCTTGTTGGCTTGTTGGTTTGTTGGTTTGTTGGTTTGTTGGTTTGTTGGTTTGTTTTGTTGTTGATTTGTTCGCTTGTTGGTTGGTTGGTTTGTTGGTTTGTTGGTTTGTTGGTTTGTTGGCTTGTTGGCTTGTTGGTTTGTTGGTTTGTTGTTTTGTTGGTTTGTTCGTTTTTTGGTTTGTTGGCTTGCTGGTTTGTTGGTTTGTTGGCTTGTTGGTTTGTTGGTTTGTTGGTTTGTTGGTTTCTTGATTTGTTGGTTTTTTGGCTTCTTGATTTGTTGGATTGTTGGTTTGTTGGTTTGTTGGTTTGTTGGTTTTTGGTTTGTTCGTTTGTTGGATTGTTGGTTTGTTGGCTTGTTGGTTTGTTGGTTTATTGGTTTGTTGGTTTGTTGGTTTGTTGGCTTGTTGGCTTGTTGGCTAGTTGGTTTGTTGGTTTGTTCGTTTGTTGGTTTGTTGGTTTGTTGGTTTGTTGGTTTGTTGGTTTGTTGGTTTGTTGGTTTGTTGGTTTGTTTGTTTGTTGGTTTGTTGGTTTGTTGGTTTGTTGGCTTGTTGGTTTGTTGGCTTGTTGGTTTGTTGGTTTGTTGGTTTGTTGGTTTGTTGGTTTGTTCGTTTATTGGGTTGTTGGTTTGTTGGTTTGTTGGTTTGTTGGTTTGTTGGCTTGTTGGCTTGTTGGTTTGTTGGTTTGTTGGTTTGTTGGTTTGTTGGTTTGTTAGTTTGTTGGTTGGTTGGTTTGTTGGCTTGTTGGCTTGTTGGTTTGTTGGCTTGTTGGCTTGTTGGTTTGTTGGTTTGTTCGTTTGTTCGTTTATTGGCTTATTGGTTTGTTGGTTTGTTGATTTGTTGGTTTGTTGGTATGTTGGTTTGTTGGTTTGTTGGTTTGTTGGTTTGTTGGCTTGTTGGCTTGTTGGTTTGTTGGTTTGTTATTCTGTTGGTTTGTTCGTTTTTTGGTTTGTTGGTTTGCTGGTTTGTTGGTTTGTTGGCTTGTTGGTTTGTTGGTTTGTTGGTTTGTTGGTTTGTTGATTTGTTGGTTTGTTGGTTTGTTGGCTTGTTGGTTTTTTGGTTTGTTGTTTTATTGGTTTGTTGGTTTGTTGGTTTGTTGGTTTGTTGGCTTGTTGGCTTGTTGGCTTGTTGGCTTGTTGGTTTGTTGGTTTGTTGGTTTGTTGGTTTGTTGGTTTGTTTTGTTGTTGATTTGTTCGTTTGTTGGTTTGTTGGTTTGTTGGTTTGTTGGTTTGTTGGTTTGTTGGCTTGTTGGCTTGTTGGTTTGTTGGTTAGTTGGTTTGTTGGTTTGTTGGTTTGTTGGTTTGTTCGTTTGTTGGTTTGTTGGTTTGTTGATTTGTTGGTTTGTTGGCTTGTTGGCTTGTTGGTTTGTTGGTTTGTTGGTTTGTTGGTTTGTTAGTTTGTTGGTTTGTTGGTTTGTTGGCTTGTTGGCTTGTTGGTTTGTTGGCTTGTTGGTTTGTTGGTTTGTTGGTTTGTTGGTTTGTTGGTTTGTTGGTTTGTTGGCTTGTTGGCTTGTTGGTTTGTTGGTTTGTTGTTTTGTTGGTTTGTTAGTTTTTTGGTTTGTTGGCTCGCTGGTTTGTTGGTTTGTTGGCTTGTTGATTTGTTGGTTTGTTGGTTTGTTGGTTTGTTGATTTGTTGGTTTGTTGGTTTGTTGGCTTGTTGGCTTGTTGGTTTGTTAGTTTATTGGTTTTTTAGTTTGTTGGTTTGTTGGTTTTTTGGCTTGTTGGCTTGTTGGCTTGTTGGCTTGTTGGTTTGTTGGTTTGTTGGTTTGTTGGTTTGTTGGTTTGTTTTGTTGTTGATTTGTTCGTTTGTTGGTTTGTTGGTTTGTTGGTTTGTTGGTTTGTTGGCTTGTTGGTTTGTTGGTTTGTTGGTTTGTTGGTTTGTTGGTTTGTTGGTTTGTTCGTTTGTTGGTTTGTTGGTTTGTTAATTTGTGGGTTTGTTGGCTTGTTGGCTTGTTGGTTTGTTGGTTTGTTGGTTTGTTCGTTTGTTAGTTTGTTGCTTTGTTGGTTTGTTGGCTTGTTGGCTTGTTGGTTTGTTGGTTTGTTGGCTTGTTGGTTTGTTGGTTTGTTCGTTTGTTGGTTTGTTGGCTTATGGGTTTGTTGGTTTGTTGGTTTGTTGGTTTGTTGGTTTGTTGGTTTGTTGGTTTGTTGGCTTGTTGGCTTGTTGGTTTGTTGGTTTGTTGTTTTGTTGGTTTGTTAGTTTTTTGGTTTGTTAGCTTGGTGGTTTGTTGGTTTGTTGGTTTGTTGGTTTGTTGGTTTGTTGGTTTGTTGGTTTGTTGGTTTGTTGGTTTGTTGGCTTGTTGGCTTGTTGGTTTGTTGGTTTGTTGGTTTGTTGGTTTGTTGGTTTGTTGGTTTGTTGGCTTGTTGGCTTGTTGGTTTGTTGGTTTGTTGGCTTGTTGGTTTGTTGGTTTGTTCGTTTGTTGGTTTGTTGGCTTATGGGTTTGTTGGTTTGTTGGTTTGTTCGTTTGTTGGCTTGTTGGCTTATGGGTTTGTTGGTTTGTTGCTTTGTTGGTTTGTTGGCTTGTTGGCTTGTTGGTTTGTTGGTTTGTTGGCTTGTTGGTTTGTTGGTTTGTTCGTTTGTTGGTTTGTTGGCTTATGGGTTTGTTGGTTTGTTGGTTTGTTCGTTTGTTGGTTTGTTGGCTTATGGGTTTGTTGGTTTGTTGGTTTGTTGGTTTGTTGGTTTGTTGGTTTGTTGGTTTGTTGGCTTGTTGGCTTGTTGGTTTGTTGGTTTGTTGTTTTGTTGGTTTGTTAGTTTTTTGGTTTGTTAGCTTGCTGGTTTGTTGGTTTGTTGGTTTGTTGGTTTGTTGGTTTGTTGGTTTGTTGGTTTGTTGGTTTGTTGGTTTATTGGTTTGTTTTGTTATTGATTTGTTCGTTTGTTGGTTTGTTGATTTGTTGGTTTGTTGGTTTGTTGGCTTGTTGGCTTGTTGGTTTGTTGGTTTGTTGGTTTGTTGGTTTGTTGGTTTGTTCGTTTGTTGGTTTGTTGGTTTGTTGATTTGTTGGTTTGTTGGCTTGTTGGCTTGTTGGTTTGTTGGTTTGTTGGTTTGCTGGTTTGTTAGTTTGTAGGGTTTGTTGGTTTGTTGGCTTGTTGGCTTGTTGGTTTGTTGGCTTGTTGGCTTGTAAGTTTGTTGGTTTGTTCGTTTGTTGGTTTGTTGGCTTATTGGTTTGTTGGTTTGTTGGTTTGTTGGTTTCTTGGTTTGTTGGTTTGTTGGTTTGTTGGCTTGTTGGCTTGTTGGTTTGTTAGTTTGTTGTTTTGTTGGTTTGTTCGTTTTATGGTTTGTTGGCTTGCTGGTTTGTTGGTTTGTTGGCTTGTTGGTTTGTTGGTTTGTTGGTTTGTTGGTTTATTGGTTTGTTGGTTTGTTGGTTTGTTGGCTTGTTGGCTTGTTGGTTTGTTGGTTTGTTGGTTTGTTGGTTTGTTGGCTTGTTGGCTTGTTGGCTTGTTGGCTAGTTGGTTTGTTGGTTTGTTGGTTTGTTGGTTTGTTGGTTTGTTTTGTTGTTGATTTGTTCGCTTGTTGGTTGGTTGGTTTGTTGGTTTGTTGGTTTGTTGGTTTGTTGGTTTGTTGGGTTGTTGGCTTGTTGGTTTGTTGGCTTGTTGGTTTGTTGGTTTGTTGGTTTGTTGGTTTGTTGGTTTGTTGGTTTGTTGGCTTGTTGGCTTGTTGGTTTGTTGGTTTGTTGTTTTGTTGGTTTGCTCGTTTTTGGGTTTGTTGGCTTGCTGGTTTGTTGGTTTGTTGGCTTGTTGGTTTGTTGGTTTGTTGGTTTGTTGATTTGTTGGTTTGTTGGTTTGTTGGCTTGTTGGCTTGTTGGTTTGTTGGTTTATTGGTTTTTTGGTTTGTTGGTTTATTGGTTTGTTTTGTTGTTGATTTGTTCGTTTGTTGGTTTGTTGGTTTGTTGGTTTGTTGGTTTGTTGGTTTGTTGGTTTGTTGGCTTGTTGGCTTGTTGGTTTGTTGGTTTGTTGGTTTGTTGGTTTGTTGGGTTGTTCGTTTGTTGGTTTGTTGGTTTGTTGGTTTGTTGGTTTGTTGGCTTGTTGGCTTGTTGGTTTGTTGGTTTGTTGGTTTGTTGGTTTGCTGGTTTGTTAGTTTGTAGGGTTTGTTGGTTTGTTGGCTTGTTGGCTTGTTGGTTTGTTGGCTTGTTGGCTTGTAAGTTTGTTGGTTTGTTCGTTTGTTGGTTTGTTGGCTTATTGGTTTGTTGGTTTGTTGGTTTGTTGGTTTGTTGGTTTGTTGGTTTGTTGGTTTGTTGGCTTGTTGGCTTGTTGGTTTGCTAGTTTGTTGTTTTGTTGGTTTGTTCGTTTTTTGGTTTGTTGGCTTGCTGGTTTGTTGGTTTGTTGGCTTGTTGGTTTGTTGGTTTGTTGGTTTGTTGGTTTATTGGTTTGTTGGTTTGTTGGTTTGTTGGTTTGTTGGCTTGTTGGCTTGTTGGTTTGTTGGTTTGTTGGTTTGTTGGTTTGTTGGTTTGTTGGCTTGTTGGCTTGTTGGCTTGGTGGTTTGTTGGTTTGTTGGTTTGTTTTGTTGTTGATTTGTTCGCTTGTTGGTTGGTTGGTTTGTTGGTTTGTTGGTTTGTTGGTTTGTTGGCTTGTTGGCTTGTTGGTTTTTTGGTTTGTTGTTTTGTTGGTTTGTTCGTTTTTTGGTTTGTTGGCTTGCTGGTTTGTTGGTTTGTTGGCTTGTTGGTTTGTTGGTTTGTTGGTTTGTTGGTTTGTTGATTTGTTGGTTTTTTGGCTTCTTGATTTGTTGGATTGTTGGTTTGTTGGTTTGTTGGTTTGTTGGTTTTTGGTTTGTTCGTTTGTTGGATTGTTGGTTTGTTGGCTTGTTGGTTTGTTGGTTTGTTGGTTTGTTGGTTTGTTGGTTTGTTGGTTTGTTGGCTTGTTGGCTTGTTGGCTAGTTGGTTTGTTGGTTTGTTCGTTTGTTGGTTTGTTGGTTTGTTGGTTTGTTGGTTTGTTGGTTTGTTGGTTTGTTGGTTTGTTGGTTTGTTGGTTTGTTGGTTTGTTGGTTTGTTTGTTTGTTGGTTTGTTGGTTTGTTGGTTTGTTGGCTTGTTGGTTTGTTGGCTTGTTGGTTTGTTGGTTTGTTGGTTTGTTGGTTTGTTGGTTTGTTCGTTTATTGGTTTGTTGGTTTGTTGGTTTGTTGGTTTGTTGGCTTGTTGGCTTGTTGGTTTGTTGGTTTGTTGGTTTGTTGGTTTGTTGGTTTGTTAGTTTGTTGGTTGGTTGGTTTGTTGGCTTGTTGGCTTGTTGGTTTGTTGGCTTGTTGGCTTGTTGGTTTGTTGGTTTGTTCGTTTGTTCGTTTATTGGCTTATTGGTTTGTTGGTTTGTTGATTTGTTGGTTTGTTGGTATGTTGGTTTGTTGGTTTGTTGGTTTGTTGGTTTGTTGGCTTGTTGGCTTGTTGGTTTGTTGGTTTGTTATTCTGTTGGTTTGTTCGTTTTTTGGTTTGTTGGTTTGCTGGTTTGTTGGTTTGTTGGCTTGTTGGTTTGTTGGTTTGTTGGTTTGTTGGTTTGTTGATTTGTTGGTTTGTTGGTTTGTTGGCTTGTTGGTTTTTTGGTTTGTTGTTTTATTGGTTTGTTGGTTTGTTGGTTTGTTGGTTTGTTGGTTTGTTGGCTTGTTGGCTTGTTGGCTTGTTGGCTTGTTGGTTTGTTGGTTTGTTGGTTTGTTGGTTTGTTGGTTTGTTTTGTTGTTGATTTGTTCGTTTGTTGGTTTGTTGGTTTGTTGGTTTGTTGGTTTGTTGGTTTGTTGGCTTGTTGGCTTGTTGGTTTGTTGGTTAGTTGGTTTGTTGGTTTGTTGGTTTGTTGGTTTGTTCGTTTGTTGGTTTGTTGGTTTGTTGATTTGTTGGTTTGTTGGCTTGTTGGCTTGTTGGTTTGTTGGTTTGTTGGTTTGTTGGTTTGTTAGTTTGTTGGTTTGTTGGTTTGTTGGCTTGTTGGCTTGTTGGTTTGTTGGCTTGTTGGATTGTTGGTTTGTTGGTTTGTTGGTTTGTTGGCTTGTTGGCTTGTTGGTTTGTTGGTTTGTTGGTTTGTTGTTTTGTTGGTTTGTTAGTTTTTTGGTTTGTTGGCTCGCTGGTTTGTTGGTTTGTTGGCTTGTTGATTTGTTGGTTTGTTGGTTTGTTGGTTTGTTGATTTGTTGGTTTGTTGGTTTGTTGGTTTGTTGGCTTGTTGGCTTGTTGGCTTGTTGGTTTGTTGGTTTGTTGGTTTGTTGGTTTGTTGGTTTGTTTTGTTGTTGATTTGTTCGCTTGTTGGTTGGTTGGTTTGTTGGTTTGTTGGTTTGTTGGTTTGTTGGCTTGTTGGCTTGTTGGTTTTTTGGTTTGTTGTTTTGTTGGTTTGTTCGTTTTTTGGTTTGTTGGCTTGCTGGTTTGTTGGTTTGTTGGCTTGTTGGTTTGTTGGTTTGTTGGTTTGTTGGTTTGTTGATTTGTTGGTTTTTTGGCTTCTTGATTTGTTGGATTGTTGGTTTGTTGGTTTGTTGGTTTGTTGGTTTTTGGTTTGTTCGTTTGTTGGATTGTTGGTTTGTTGGCTTGTTGGTTTGTTGGTTTGTTGGTTTGTTGGTTTGTTGGTTTGTTGGTTTGTTGGCTTGTTGGCTTGTTGGCTAGTTGGTTTGTTGGTTTGTTCGTTTGTTGGTTTGTTGGTTTGTTGGTTTGTTGGTTTGTTGGTTTGTTGGTTTGTTGGTTTGTTGGTTTGTTGGTTTGTTGGTTTGTTGGTTTGTTTGTTTGTTGGTTTGTTGGTTTGTTGGTTTGTTGGCTTGTTGGTTTGTTGGCTTGTTGGTTTGTTGGTTTGTTGGTTTGTTGGTTTGTTGGTTTGTTCGTTTATTGGTTTGTTGGTTTGTTGGTTTGTTGGTTTGTTGGCTTGTTGGCTTGTTGGTTTGTTGGTTTGTTGGTTTGTTGGTTTGTTGGTTTGTTAGTTTGTTGGTTGGTTGGTTTGTTGGCTTGTTGGCTTGTTGGTTTGTTGGCTTGTTGGCTTGTTGGTTTGTTGGTTTGTTCGTTTGTTCGTTTATTGGCTTATTGGTTTGTTGGGTTGTTGATTTGTTGGTTTGTTGGTATGTTGGTTTGTTGGTTTGTTGGTTTGTTGGTTTGTTGGCTTGTTGGCTTGTTGGTTTGTTGGTTTGTTATTCTGTTGGTTTGTTCGTTTTTTGGTTTGTTGGTTTGCTGGTTTGTTGGTTTGTTGGCTTGTTGGTTTGTTGGTTTGTTGGTTTGTTGGTTTGTTGATTTGTTGGTTTGTTGGTTTGTTGGCTTGTTGGTTTTTTGGTTTGTTGTTTTATTGGTTTGTTGGTTTGTTGGTTTGTTGGCTTGTTGGCTTGTTGGCTTGTTGGCTTGTTGGTTTGTTGGTTTGTTGGTTTGTTGGTTTGTTGGTTTGTTTTGTTGTTGATTTGTTCGTTTGTTGGTTTGTTGGTTTGTTGGTTTGTTGGTTTGTTGGTTTGTTGGCTTGTTGGCTTGTTGGTTTGTTGGTTAGTTGGTTTGTTGGTTTGTTGGTTTGTTGGTTTGTTCGTTTGTTGGTTTGTTGGTTTGTTGATTTGTTGGTTTGTTGGCTTGTTGGCTTGTTGGTTTGTTGGTTTGTTGGTTTGTTGGTTTGTTAGTTTGTTGGTTTGTTGGTTTGTTGGCTTGTTGGCTTGTTGGTTTGTTGGCTTGTTGGATTGTTGGTTTGTTGGTTTGTTGATTTGTTGGCTTGTTGGCTTGTTGGTTTGTTGGTTTGTTGGTTTGTTGTTTTGTTGGTTTGTTAGTTTTTTGGTTTGTTGGCTCGCTGGTTTGTTGGTTTGTTGGCTTGTTGATTTGTTGGTTTGTTGGTTTGTTGGTTTGTTGATTTGTTGGTTTGTTGGTTTGTTGGCTTGTTGGCTTGTTGGTTTGTTGCTTTATTGGTTTTTTAGTTTGTTGGTTTGTTGGTTTTTTGGCTTGTTGGCTTGTTGGCTTGTTGGCTTGTTGGTTTGTTGGTTTGTTGGTTTGTTGGTTTGTTGGTTTGTTTTGTTGTTGATTTGTTCGTTTGTTGGTTTGTTGGTTTGTTGGTTTGTTGGTTTGTTGGCTTGTTGGTTTGTTGGTTTGTTGGTTTGTTGGTTTGTCGGTTTGTTGGTTTGTTGGTTTGTTCGTTTGTTGGTTTGTTGGTTTGTTAATTTGTGGGTTTGTTGGCTTGTTGGCTTGTTGGTTTGTTGGTTTGTTGGTTTGTTCGTTTGTTAGTTTGTTGCTTTGTTGGTTTGTTGGCTTGTTGGCTTGTTGGTTTGTTGGTTTGTTGGCTTGTTGGTTTGTTGGTTTGTTCGTTTGTTGGTTTGTTGGCTTATGGGTTTGTTGGTTTGTTGGTTTGTTGGTTTGTTGGTTTGTTGGTTTGTTGGTTTGTTTTCTTGTTGGCTTGTTGGTTTGTTGGTTTGTTGTTTTGTTGGTTTGTTAGTTTTTTGGTTTGTTAGCTTGCTGGTTTGTTGGTTTGTTGGTTTGTTGGTTTGTTGGTTTGTTGGTTTGTTGGTTTGTTGGTTTGTTGGTTTGTTGGTTTGTTGGCTTGTTGGCTTGTTGGTTTGTTGGTTTGTTGGTTTGTTGGTTTGTTGGTTTGTTGGTTTGTTGGTTTGTTGGCTTGTTGGCTTGTTGGCTTGTTGGTTTGTTGGTTTGTTGGTTTGTTGGTTTGTTGGTTTGTTTTGTTGTTGATTTGTTCGCTTGTTGGTTGGTTGGTTTGTTGGTTTGTTGGTTTGTTGGCTTGTTGGCTTGTTGGTTTTTTGGTTTGTTGTTTTGTTGGTTTGTTCGTTTTTTGGTTTGTTGGCTTGCTGGTTTGTTGGTTTGTTGGCTTGTTGGTTTGTTGGTTTGTTGGTTTGTTGGTTTGTTGATTTGTTGGTTTTTTGGCTTCTTGATTTGTTGGATTGTTGGTTTGTTGGTTTGTTGGTTTGTTGGTTTTTGGTTTGTTCGTTTGTTGGATTGTTGGTTTGTTGGCTTGTTGGTTTGTTGGTTTGTTGGTTTGTTGGTTTGTTGGTTTGTTGGTTTGTTGGCTTGTTGGCTTGTTGGCTAGTTGGTTTGTTGGTTTGTTCGTTTGTTGGTTTGTTGGTTTGTTGGTTTGTTGGTTTGTTGGTTTGTTGGTTTGTTGGTTTGTTGGTTTGTTGGTTTGTTGGTTTGTTGGTTTGTTTGTTTGTTGGTTTGTTGGTTTGTTGGTTTGTTGGCTTGTTGGTTTGTTGGCTTGTTGGTTTGTTGGTTTGTTGGTTTGTTGGTTTGTTGGTTTGTTCGTTTATTGGTTTGTTGGTTTGTTGGTTTGTTGGTTTGTTGGCTTGTTGGCTTGTTGGTTTGTTGGTTTGTTGGTTTGTTGGTTTGTTGGTTTGTTAGTTTGTTGGTTGGTTGGTTTGTTGGCTTGTTGGCTTGTTGGTTTGTTGGCTTGTTGGCTTGTTGGTTTGTTGGTTTGTTCGTTTGTTCGTTTATTGGCTTATTGGTTTGTTGGGTTGTTGATTTGTTGGTTTGTTGGTATGTTGGTTTGTTGGTTTGTTGGTTTGTTGGTTTGTTGGCTTGTTGGCTTGTTGGTTTGTTGGTTTGTTATTCTGTTGGTTTGTTCGTTTTTTGGTTTGTTGGTTTGCTGGTTTGTTGGTTTGTTGGCTTGTTGGTTTGTTGGTTTGTTGGTTTGTTGGTTTGTTGATTTGTTGGTTTGTTGGTTTGTTGGCTTGTTGGTTTTTTGGTTTGTTGTTTTATTGGTTTGTTGGTTTGTTGGTTTGTTGGTTTGTTGGCTTGTTGGCTTGTTGGCTTGTTGGCTTGTTGGTTTGTTGGTTTGTTGGTTTGTTGGTTTGTTGGTTTGTTTTGTTGTTGATTTGTTCGTTTGTTGGTTTGTTGGTTTGTTGGTTTGTTGGTTTGTTGGTTTGTTGGCTTGTTGGCTTGTTGGTTTGTTGGTTAGTTGGTTTGTTGGTTTGTTGGTTTGTTGGTTTGTTCGTTTGTTGGTTTGTTGGTTTGTTGATTTGTTGGTTTGTTGGCTTGTTGGCTTGTTGGTTTGTTGGTTTGTTGGTTTGTTGGTTTGTTAGTTTGTTGGTTTGTTGGTTTGTTGGCTTGTTGGCTTGTTGGTTTGTTGGCTTGTTGGATTGTTGGTTTGTTGGTTTGTTGATTTGTTGGCTTGTTGGCTTGTTGGTTTGTTGGTTTGTTGGTTTGTTGTTTTGTTGGTTTGTTAGTTTTTTGGTTTGTTGGCTCGCTGGTTTGTTGGTTTGTTGGCTTGTTGATTTGTTGGTTTGTTGGTTTGTTGGTTTGTTGATTTGTTGGTTTGTTGGTTTGTTGGCTTGTTGGCTTGTTGGTTTGTTGGTTTATTGGTTTTTTAGTTTGTTGGTTTGTTGGTTTTTTGGCTTGTTGGCTTGTTGGCTTGTTGGCTTGTTGGTTTGTTGGTTTGTTGGTTTGTTGGTTTGTTGGTTTGTTTTGTTGTTGATTTGTTCGTTTGTTGGTTTGTTGGTTTGTTGGTTTGTTGGTTTGTTGGCTTGTTGGTTTGTTGGTTTGTTGGTTTGTTGGTTTGTTGGTTTGTCGGTTTGTTGGTTTGTTGGTTTGTTCGTTTGTTGGTTTGTTGGTTTGTTAATTTGTGGGTTTGTTGGCTTGTTGGCTTGTTGGTTTGTTGGTTTGTTGGTTTGTTCGTTTGTTAGTTTGTTGCTTTGTTGGTTTGTTGGCTTGTTGGCTTGTTGGTTTGTTGGTTTGTTGGCTTGTTGGTTTGTTGGTTTGTTCGTTTGTTGGTTTGTTGGCTTATGGGTTTGTTGGTTTGTTGGTTTGTTGGTTTGTTGGTTTGTTGGTTTGTTGGTTTGTTTTCTTGTTGGCTTGTTGGTTTGTTGGTTTGTTGTTTTGTTGGTTTGTTAGTTTTTTGGTTTGTTAGCTTGCTGGTTTGTTGGTTTGTTGGTTTGTTGGTTTGTTGGTTTGTTGGTTTGTTGGTTTGTTGGTTTGTTGGTTTGTTGGCTTGTTGGCTTGTTGGTTTGTTGGTTTGTTGGTTTGTTGGTTTGTTGGTTTGTTGGTTTGTTGGTTTGTTGGCTTGTTGGCTTGTTGGCTTGTTGGTTTGTTGGTTTGTTGGTTTGTTTGTTTGTTGGTTTGTTGGTTTGTTGGTTTGTTGGTTTGTTGGTTTGTTGGTTTGTTGGTTTGTTGGCTTGTTGGCTTGTTGGCTTGTTGGTTTGTTGGTTTTGTTCGTTTGTCGGGTTGTTGGTTTGTTGGTTTGTTGGTTTGTTGGTTTGTTGGTTTGTTGGTTTGTTGGTTTGTTGGTTTGTTGGTTTGTTAGTTTGTTGGTTTGTTGGTTTATTGGTTTGTTTTGTTATTGATTTGTTCGTTTGTTGGTTTGTTGATTTGTTGGTTTGTTGGTTTGTTGGTTTGTTGGCTTGTTGGCTTGTTGGTTTGTTGGTTTGTTGGTTTGTTGGTTTGTTGGTTTGTTCGTTTGTTGGTTTGTTGGTTTGTTGATTTGTTGGTTTGTTGGCTTGTTGGCTTGTTGGTTTGTTGGTTTGTTGGTTTGCTGGTTTGTTAGTTTGTAGGGTTTGTTGGTTTGTTGGCTTGTTGGCTTGTTGGTTTGTTGGCTTGTTGGCTTGTAAGTTTGTTGGTTTGTTCGTTTGTTGGTTTGTTGGCTTATTGGTTTGTTGGTTTGTTGGTTTGTTGGTTTGTTGGTTTGTTGGTTTGTTGGTTTGTTGGCTTGTTGGCTTGTTGGTTTGTTAGTTTGTTGTTTTGTTGGTTTGTTCGTTTTATGGTTTGTTGGCTTGCTGGTTTGTTGGTTTGTTGGCTTGTTGGTTTGTTGGTTTGTTGGTTTGTTGGTTTATTGGTTTGTTGGTTTGTTGGTTTGTTGGCTTGTTGGCTTGTTGGTTTGTTGGTTTGTTGGTTTGTTGGTTTGTTGGCTTGTTGGCTTGTTGGCTAGTTGGTTTGTTGGTTTGTTGGTTTGTTGGTTTGTTGGTTTGTTTTGTTGTTGATTTGTTCGCTTGTTGGTTGGTTGGTTTGTTGGTTTGTTGGTTTGTTGGTTTGTTGGTTTGTTGGGTTGTTGGCTTGTTGGTTTGTTGGCTTGTTGGTTTGTTGGTTTGTTGGTTTGTTGGTTTGTTGGCTTGCTGGTTTGTTGGTTTGTTGGCTTGTTGGTTTGTTGGTTTGTTGGTTTGTTGATTTGTTGGTTTGTTGGTTTGTTGGCTTGTTGGCTTGTTGGTTTGTTGGTTTATTGGTTTTTTGGTTTGTTGGTTTGTTGGTTTGTTTTGTTGTTGATTTGTTCGTTTGTTGGTTTGTTGGTTTGTTGGTTTGTTGGTTTGTTGGGTTGTTGGTTTGTTGGTTTGTTGGTTTGTTGGTTTGTTGGTTTGTTGGTTTGTTGGTTTGTTGGTTTGTTCGTTTGTTGGTTTTTTGGCTTATGGGTTTGTTGGTTTGTTGGTTTGCTGGTTTGTTGGTTTGTTGGTTTGTTGGTTTGTTGGTTTGTTGGTTTGTTGGTTTGTTGGTTTGTTGGTTTGTTAGTTTGTTGGTTTGTTGGTTTATTGGTTTGTCTTGTTGTTGATTTGTTCGTTTGTTGGTTTGTTGGTTTGTTGGTTTGTTGGTTTGTTGGTTTGTTGGTTTGTTGGTTTGTTGGCTTGTTGGCTTGTTGGATTGTTGGTTTGTTGGTTTGTTGGTTTGTTGGTTTGTTCGTTTGATGGTTTGTTGGTTTGTTGATTTGTTGGTTTGTTGGCTTGTTGGCTTGTTGGTTTGTTGGTTTGTTGGTTTGCTGGTTTTTTAGTTTGTAGGGTTTGTTGGTTTGTTGGCTTGTTGGCTTGTTGGTTTGTTGGCTTGTTGGCTTGTAAGTTTGTTGGTTTGTTCGTTTGTTGGTTTGTTGGCTTATTGGTTTGTTGGTTTGTTGGTTTGTTGGTTTGTTGGTTTGTTGGTTTGTTGGTTTGTTGGTTTGTTGGCTTGTTGGCTTGTTGGTTTGTTAGTTTGTTGTTTTGTTGGTTTGTTAGTTTTTTGGTTTGTTAGCTTGCTGGTTTGTTGGTTTGTTGGTTTGTTGGTTTTTTGGCTTGTTGGCTTGTTGGCTTGTTGGCTTGTTGGTTTATTGGTTTGTTTGTTTGTTGGTTTGTTGGTTTGTTTTGTTGTTGATTTGTTCGTTTGTTGGTTTGTTGGTTTGTTGGTTTGTTGGTTTGTTGGGTTGTTGGTTTGTTGGTTTGTTGGTTTGTTGGTTTGTTGGTTTGTTGGTTTGTTGGTTTGTTGGTTTGTTCGTTTGTTGGTTTTTTGGCTTATGGGTTTGTTGGTTTGTTGGTTTGCTGGTTTGTTGGTTTGTTGGTTTGTTGGTTTGTTGGTTTGTTGGTTTGTTGGTTTGTTGGTTTGTTAGTTTGTTGGTTTGTTGGTTTATTGGTTTGTCTTGTTGTTGATTTGTTCGTTTGTTGGTTTGTTGGTTTGTTGGTTTGTTGGTTTGTTGGTTTGTTGGTTTGTTGGTTTGTTGGCTTGTTGGCTTGTTGGATTGTTGGTTTGTTGGTTTGTTGGTTTGTTGGTTTGTTCGTTTGATGGTTTGTTGGTTTGTTGATTTGTTGGTTTGTTGGCTTGTTGGCTTGTTGGTTTGTTGGTTTGTTGGTTTGCTGGTTTTTTAGTTTGTAGGGTTTGTTGGTTTGTTGGCTTGTTGGCTTGTTGGTTTGTTGGCTTGTTGGCTTGTAAGTTTGTTGGTTTGTTCGTTTGTTGGTTTGTTGGCTTATTGGTTTGTTGGTTTGTTGGTTTGTTGGTTTGTTGGTTTGTTGGTTTGTTGGTTTGTTGGTTTGTTGGCTTGTTGGCTTGTTGGTTTGTTAGTTTGTTGTTTTGTTGGTTTGTTCGTTTTTTGGTTTGTTGGCTTGCTGGTTTGTTGGTTTGTTGGCTTGTTAGTTTGTTGGTTTGTTGGTTTGTTGGTTTATTGGTTTGTTGGTTTGTTGGTTTGTTGGCTTGTTGGCTTGTTGGTTTGTTGGTTTGTTGGTTTGTTGGTTTGTGGTTTGTTGGCTTGTTGGCTTGTTGGCTTATTGGTTTGTTGGTTTGTTGGTTTGTTGGTTTGTTGGTTTGTTTTGTTGTTGATTTGTTCGCTTGTTGGTTGGTTGGTTTGTTGGTTTGTTGGTTTGTTGGTGTGTTGGTTTGTTGGCTTGTTGGCTTGTTGGCTTGTTGGTTTGTTGGTTTTGTTCGTTTGTTGGTTTGTTGGTTTGTTGGTTTGTTGGTTTGTTGGTTTGTTAGTTTGTTGATTTGTTGGTTTGTTCGTTTGTTGGTTTGTTGGTTTGTTCGTTTGTTGGTTTGTTGGTTTGTTGGCTTGCTGGTGTGTTGGTTTGTTCGTTTGTTCGTTTGTTCGTTTGTTCGTTTTTACGTTTATTGGTGTGCTGGTTTGTTGGTTTGTTGGTTTTTTGTTTTGTTGGTTTGTTGGTTTGTTGGTTTGTTGGTTTGTTGGTTTGTTGGTTTTATGGTTTTTTGGTTTGTTGGTTTGTTGGCTTGTTGGTTTGTTGGTTTGTTGCTTTGTTGGTTTGTTGGCTTGTTGGCTTGTTGGTTTGCTGGCTTGCTGCTTTGTTGGTTTGTTGGTTTGTTGGTTTGTTGGTTTGTTGGTTTGTTCGTTTGTTGGTTTGTTTTGTTGTTGATTTGTTCGTTTGTTGGTTTGTTGGTTTGTTGGTTTGCTGGCTTGCTGGTTTGTTGGCTTGTTGGTTTGTTGGTTTGTTGGTTTGTTGGTTTGTTGGTTTGTTTTGTTGTTGATTTGTTCGTTTGTTGGTTTGTTGGTTTGTTGGTTTGTTGGTTTGTTGGTTTGTTGGCTTGTTGGTTTGTTGGTTTGTTGGTTTGTTGGTTTGTTGGTTTGTTGGTTTGTTGGTTTGTTGGTTCGTTCGTTTGTTGGTTTGTTGGTTTGTTAATTTGTGGGTTTGTTGGCTTGTTGGCTTGTTGGTTTGTTGGTTTGTTGGTTTGTTCGTTTGTTAGTTTGTTGCTTTGTTGGTTTGTTGGCTTGTTGGCTTGTTGGTTTGTTGGTTTGTTGGCTTGTTGGTTTGTTGGTTTGTTCGTTTGTTGGTTTGTTGGCTTATGGGTTTGTTGGTTTGTTGGTTTGTTGGTTTGTTGGTTTGTTGGTTTGTTGGTTTGTTGGCTTGTTGGTTTGTTGGTTTGTTGTTTTGTTGGTTTGTTAGTTTTTTGGTTTGTTAGCTTGCTGGTTTGTTGGTTTGTTGGCTTGTTGGTTTGTTGGTTTGTTGGTTTGTTGGTTTGTTGGTTTGTTGGTTTGTTGGTTTGTTGGCTTGTTGGCTTGTTGGTTTATTTGTTTGTTGGTTTGTTGGTTTGTTGGTTTGTTGGTTTGTTGGCTTGTTGGCTTGTTGGCTTGTTGGTTTGTTGGTTTGTTGGTTTGTTGGTTTGTTGGTTTGTTGGTTTGTTGGTTTGTTGGTTTGTTGGTTTGTTGGCTTGTTGGCTTGTTGGCTTGTTGGTTTGTTGGTTTTGTTCGTTTGTCGGTTTGTTGGTTTGTTGGTTTGTTGGTTTGTTGGTTTGTTGGTTTGTTGGTTTGTTGGTTTGTTGGTTTGTTGGTTTGTTGGTTTGTTGGTTTGTTGGTTTGTTGGTTTGTTAGTTTGTTGGTTTGTTGGTTTATTGCTTTGTTTTGTTGTTGATTTGTTCGTTTGTTGGTTTGTTGGTTTGTTGGTTTGTTGGTTTGTTGGTTTGTTGGTTTGTTGGCTTGTTGGCTTGTTGGTTTGTTGGTTTGTTGGTTTGTTGGTTTGTTGATTTGTTCGTTTGTTGGTTTGTTGGTTTGTTGATTTGTTGGTTTGTTGGCTTGTTGGCTTGTTGGTTTGTTGGTTTGTTGGTTTGCTGGTTTGTTAGTTTGTAGGGTTTGTTGGTTTGTTGGCTTGTTGGCTTGTTGGTTTGTTGGCTTGTTGGCTTGTAAGTTTGTTGGTTTGTTCGTTTGTTGGTTTGTTGACTTATTGGTTTGTTGGTTTGTTGGTTTGTTGGTTTGTTGGTTTGTTGGTTTGTTGGCTTGTTGGCTTGTTGGTTTGTTAGTTTGTTAGTTTGTTGTTTTGTTGGTTTGTTCGTTTTTTGGTTTGTTGGCTTGCTGGTTTGTTGGTTTGTTGGCTTGTTGGTTTGTTGGTTTGTTGGTTTGTTGGTTTATTGGTTTGTTGGTTTGTTGGTTTGTTGGTTTGTTGGCTTGTAGGCTTGTTGGTTTGTTGGTTTGTTGGTTTGTTGGTTTGTTGGTTTGTTGGCTTGTTGGCTTGTTGGCTTGTTGGTTTGTTGGTTTGTTGGCTTGTTGGTTTGTTGGTTTGTTTTGTTGTTGATTTGTTCGCTTGTTGGTTGGTTGGTTGGTTGGTTTGTTGGTTTGTTGGTTTGTTGGTTTGTTGGTTTGTTGGTTTGTTGGCTTGTTGGCTTGTTGGCTTGTTGGCTTGTTGGTTTGTTGGTTTTGTTCGTTTGTTGGTTTGTTGGTTTGTTGGTTTGTTGGTTTGTTGGTTTGTTGGTTTGTTAGTTTGTTGATTTGTTGGTTTGTTCGTTTGTTGGTTTGTTGGTTTGTTCGTTTGTTGGTTTGTTGGTTTGTTGGCTTGCTGGTGTGTTGGTTTGTTCGTTTGTTCGTTTGTTCGTTTGTTCGTTTTTACGTTTATTGGTGTGCTGGTTTGTTGGTTTGTTGGTTTTTTGGTTTTTTGGTTTGTTGGTTTGTTGGTTTGTTGGCTTGTTGGTTTGTTGGTTTGTTGGTTTGTTGGTTTGTTGGCTTGTTGGCTTGTTGGTTTGTTGGTTTGTTGTTTTGTTGGTTTGTTAGTTTTTTGGTTTGTTAGCTTGCTGGTTTGTTGGTTTGTTGGCTTGTTGGTTTGTTGGTTTGTTGGTTTGTTGGTTTGTTCGTTTGTTGGTTTGTTGGCTTATGGGTTTGTTGGTTTGTTGGTTTGTTGGTTTGTTGGTTTGTTGGCTTGTTGGCTTGTTGGTTTGTTGGTTTGTTGTTTTGTTGGTTTGTTAGTTTTTTGGTTTGTTAGCTTGCTGGTTTGTTGGTTTGTTGGCTTGTTGGTTTGCTGGTTTATTGGTTTGTTGGTTTGTTGGTTTGTTGGTTTGTTGGTTTGTTGGTTTGTTGGCTTGTTGACTTGTTGGTTTGTTGGTTTGTTGGTTTGTTGGTAAGTTGGTTTGTTGGTTTGTTGGCTTGTTGGCTTGTTGGCTTGTTGGTTTGTTGGTTTGTTGGTTTGTTGGTTTGTTGGTTTGTTGGTTTGTTGGTTTGTTGGTTTGTTGGTTTGTTGGCTTGTTGGCATGTTGGCTTGTTGGTTTGTTGGTTTGTTGGTTTGTTGGTTTGTTGGTTTGTTGGTTTGTTGGTTTGTTGGTTTGTTAGTTTGTTGGTTTGTTGGTTTATTGGTTTGTTTTGTTGTTGATTTGTTCGTTTGTTGGTTTGTTGGTTTGTTGGTTTGTTGGTTTGTTGGTTTGTTGGTTTGTTGGCTTGTTGGCTTGTTGGTTTGTTGGTTTGTTGGTTTGTTCGTTTGTTGGTTTGTTGGTTTGTTGATTTGTTGGTTTGTTGGCTTGTTGGCTTGTTGGTTTGTTGGTTTGTTGGTTCGCTGGTTTGTTAGTTTGTAGGGTTTGTTGGTTTGTTGGCTTGTTGGCTTGTTGGTTTGTTGGCTTGTTGGCTTGTAAGTTTATTGGTTTGTTCGTTTGTTGGTTTGTTGGCTTATTGGTTTGTTGGTTTGTTGGTTTGTTGGTTTGTTGGTTTGTTGGTTTGTTGGTTTGTTGGTTTGTTGGCTTGTTGGCTTGTTGGTTTGTTAGTTTGTTGTTTTGTTGGTTTGTTCGTTTTTTGGTTTGTTGGCTTGCTGGTTTGTTGGTTTGTTGGCTTGTTGGTTTGTTGGTTTGTTGGTTTGTTGGTTTGTTGGTTTATTGGTTTGTTGGTTTGTCGGTTTGTTGGCTTGTTGGCTTGTTGGTTTGTTGGTTTGTTGGTTTGTTGGTTTGTTGGTTTGTTGGCTTGTCAGTTTGTTGGTTTGTTGGTTTGTTGGTTTATTGGTTTGTTGGTTTGTTGGTTTGTTGGCTTGTTGGCTTGTTGGTTTGTTGGTTTGTTGGTTTGTTGGTTTGTGGTTTGTTGGCTTGTTGGCTTGTTGGCTTGTTGGTTTGTTGGTTTGTTGGTTTGTTGGTTTGTTGGTTTGTTTTGTTGTTGATTTGTTCGCTTGTTGGTTGGTTGGTTTGTTGGTTTGTTGGTTTGTTGGTGTGTTGGTTTGTTGGCTTGTTGGCTTGTTGGCTTGTTGGTTTGTTGGTTTTGTTCGTTTGTTGGTTTGTTGGTTTGTTGGTTTGTTGGTTTGTTGGTTTGTTAGTTTGTTGATTTGTTGGTTTGTTCGTTTGTTGGTTTGTTGGTTTGTTCGTTTGTTGGTTTGTTGGTTTGTTGGCTTGCTGGTGTGTTGGTTTGTTCGTTTGTTCGTTTGTTCGTTTGTTCGTTTTTACGTTTATTGGTGTGGTGGTTTGTTGGTTTGTTGGTTTTTTGGTTTGTTGGTTTGTTGGTTTGTTGGTTTGTTGGTTTGTTGGTTTGTTGGTTTTATGGTTTTTGGGTTTGTTGGTTTGTTGGTTTGTTGGCTTGTTGGTTTGTTGGTTTGTTGGTTTGTTGGTTTGTTGGCTTGTTGGCTTGTTGGTTTGCTGGCTTGCTGGTTTGTTGGTTTGTTGGTTTGTTGGTTTGTTGGTTTGTTCGTTTGTTGGTTTGTTTTGTTGTTGATTTGTTCGTTTGTTGGTTTGTTGGTTTGTTGGTTTGCTGGCTTGCTGGTTTGTTGGCTTGTTGGTTTGTTGGTTTGTTGGTTTGTTGGTTTGTTGGTTTGTTGGTTTGTTTTGTTGTTGATTTGTTCGTTTGTTGGTTTGTTGGTTTGTTGGTTTGTTGGTTTGTTGGTTTGTTGGCTTGTTGGTTTGTTGGTTTGTTGGTTTGTTGGTTTGTTGGTTTGTTGGTTTGTTGGTTTGTTGGTTTGTTCGTTTGTTGGTTTGTTGGTTTGTTAATTTGTGGGTTTGTTGGCTTGTTGGCTTGTTGGCTTGTTGGTTTGTTGGTTTGTTGGTTTGTTCGTTTGTTTGTTTGTTGCTTTGTTGGTTTGTTGGCTTGTTGGCTTGTTGGTTTGTTGGTTTGTTGGCTTGTTGGTTTGTTGGTTTGTTCGTTTGTTGGTTTGTTGGCTTATGGGTTTGTTGGTTTGTTGGTTTGTTGGTTTGTTGGTTTGTTGGTTTGTTGGTTTGTTGGCTTGTTGGTTTGTTGATTTGTTGTTTTGTTGGTTTGTTAGTTTTTTGGTTTGTTAGCTTGCTGGTTTGTTGGTTTGTTGGCTTGTTGGTTTGTTGGTTTGTTGGTTTGTTGGTTTGTTGGTTTGTTGGTTTGTTGGTTTGTTGGCTTGTTGGCTTGTTGGTTTAATGGTTTGTTGGTTTGTTGGTTTGTTGGTTTGTTGGTTTGTTGGTTTGTTGGCTTGTTGGCTTGTTGGCTTGTTGGTTTGTTGGTTTGTTGGTTTGTTGGTTTGTTGGTTTGTTGGTTTGTTGGTTTGTTGGTTTGTTGGTTTGTTGGCTTGTTGGCTTGTTGGCTTGTTGGTTTGTTGGTTTTGTTCGTTTGTCGGTTTGTTGGTTTGTTGGTTTGTTGGTTTGTTCGTTTGTTGGTTTGTTGGTTTGTTGGTTTGTTGGTTTGTTGGTTTGTTGGTTTGTTGGTTTGTTGGTTTGTTGGTTTGTTAGTTTGTTGGTTTGTTGGCTTATTGGTTTGTTTTGTTGTTGATTTGTTCGTTTGTTGGTTTGTTGGTTTGTTGGTTTGTTGGTTTGTTGGTTTGTTGGTTTGTTGGCTTGTTGGCTTGTTGGTTTGTTGGTTTGTTGGTTTGTTGGTTTGTTGGTTTGTTGGTTTGTTCGTTTGTTGGTTTGTTGGTTTGTTGATTTGTTGGTTTGTTGGCTTGTTGGCTTGTTGGTTTGTTGGTTTGTTGGTTTGCTGGTTTGTTAGTTTGTAGGGTTTGTTGGTTTGTTGGCTTGTTGGCTTGTTGGTTTGTTGGCTTGTTGGCTTGTAAGTTTGTTGGTTTGTTCGTTTGTTGGTTTGTTGGCTTATTGGTTTGTTGGTTTGTTGGTTTGTTGGTTTGTTGGTTTGTTGGTTTGTTGGTTTGTTGGCTTGTTGGCTTGTTGGTTTGTTAGTTTGTTGTTTTGTTGGTTTGTTCGTTTTTTGGTTTGTTGGCTTGCTGTTTTGTTGGTTTGTTGGCTTGTTGGTTTGTTGGTTTGTTGGTTTGTTGGTTTATTGGTTTGTTGGTTTGTTTGTTTGTTCGTTTGTTTGTTTGTTCGTTTGTTGGTTTGTTGGTTTGTTGGTTTGTTGGTTTGTTGGTTTGTTGGCTTGTTGGCTTGTTGGCTTGTTGGTTTGTTGGTTTGTTGGCTTGTTGGTTTGTTGGTTTGTTTTGTTGTTGATTTGTTCGCTTGTTGGTTGGTTGGTTGGTTGGTTTGTTGGTTTGTTGGTTTGTTGGTTTGTTGGTTTGTTGGTTTGTTGGCTTGTTGGCTTGTTGGCTTGTTGGCTTGTTGGTTTGTTGGTTTTGTTCGTTTGTTGGTTTGTTGGTTTGTTGGTTTGTTGGTTTGTTGGTTTGTTAGTTTGTTGATTTGTTGGTTTGTTCGTTTGTTGGTTTGTTGGTTTGTTCGTTTGTTGGTTTGTTGGTTTGTTGGCTTGCTGGTGTGTTGGTTTGTTCGTTTGTTCGTTTGTTCGTTTGTTCGTTTGTTCGTTTTTACGTTTATTGGTGTGCTGGTTTGTTGGTTTGTTGGTTTTTTGGTTTTTTGGTTTGTTGGTTTGTTGGTTTGTTGGCTTGTTGGTTTGTTGGTTTGTTGGTTTGTTGGTTTGTTGGCTTGTTGGCTTGTTGGTTTGTTGGTTTGTTGTTTTGTTGGTTTGTTAGTTTTTTGGTTTGTTAGCTTGCTGGTTTGTTGGTTTGTTGGCTTGTTGGTTTGTTGGTTTGTTGGTTTGTTGGTTTGTTCGTTTGTTGGTTTGTTGGCTTATGGGTTTGTTGGTTTGTTGGTTTGTTGGTTTGTTGGTTTGTTGGCTTGTTGGCTTGTTGGTTTGTTGGTTTGTTGTTTTGTTGGTTTGTTAGTTTTTTGGTTTGTTAGCTTGCTGGTTTGTTGGTTTGTTGGCTTGTTGGTTTGCTGGTTTGTTGGTTTGTTGGTTTGTTGGTT
This sequence comes from Atherix ibis, assembly GCA_958298945.1. NCBI lineage: Eukaryota > Metazoa > Arthropoda > Insecta > Diptera > Athericidae > Atherix > Atherix ibis. Next base: position 3,068,941 of record OY282608.1, read on the forward strand.
TGTTGGTTTGTTGGTTTGTTGGTTTGTTGGCTTGTTGACTTGTTGGTTTGTTGGTTTGTTGGTTTGTTGGTAAGTTGGTTTGTTGGTTTGTTGGCTTGTTGGCTTGTTGGCTTGTTGGTTTGTTGGTTTGTTGGTTTGTTGGTTTGTTGGTTTGTTGGTTTGTTGGTTTGTTGGTTTGTTGGTTTGTTGGCTTGTTGGCATGTTGGCTTGTTGGTTTGTTGGTTTGTTGGTTTGTTGGTTTGTTGGTTTGTTGGTTTGTTGGTTTGTTGGTTTGTTCGTTTGTTGGTTTGTTGGCTTATGGGTTTGTTGGTTTGTTGGTTTGTTGGTTTGTTGGTTTGTTGGTTTGTTGGTTTGTTGGCTTGTTGGCTTGTTGGCTTGTTGGTTTGTTGGTTTGTTGTTTTGTTGGTTTGTTAGTTTTTTGGTTTGTTAGCTTGCTGGTTTGTTGGTTTGTTGGCTTGTTGGCTTGTTGGTTTGTTGGCTTGTTGGCTTGTAAGTTTGTTGGTTTGTTCGTTTGTTGGTTTGTTGGCTTATTGGTTTGTTGGTTTGTTGGTTTGTTGGTTTGTTGGTTTGTTGGTTTGTTGGTTTGTTGGCTTGTTGGCTTGTTGGTTTGTTAGTTTGTTGTTTTGTTGGTTTGTTCGTTTTTTGGTTTGTTGGCTTGCTGGTTTGTTGGTTTGTTGGCTTGTTGGTTTGTTGGTTTGTTGGTTTGTTGGTTTATTGGTTTGTTGGTTTGTTGGCTTGTAGGCTTGTTGGTTTGTTGGTTTGTTGGTTTGTTGGTTTGTTGGTTTGTTGGTTTGTTGGCTTGTTGGCTTGTTGGCTTGTTGGTTTGTTGGTTTGTTGGCTTGTTGGTTTGTTGGTTTGTTTTGTTGTTGATTTGTTCGCTTGTTGGTTGGTTGGTTGGTTGGTTTGTTGGTTTGTTGGTTTGTTGGTTTGTTGGTTTGTTGGCTTGTTGGCTTGTTGGCTTGTTGGCTTGTTGGTTTGTTGGTTTTGTTCGTTTGTTGGTTTGTTGGTTTGTTGGTTTGTTGGTTTGTTGGTTTGTTAGTTTGTTGATTTGTTGGTTTGTTCGTTTGTTGGTTTGTTGGTTTGTTCGTTTGTTGGTTTGTTGGTTTGTTGGCTTGCTGGTGTGTTGGTTTGTTCGTTTGTTCGTTTGTTCGTTTGTTCGTTTTTACGTTTATTGGTGTGCTGGTTTGTTGGTTTGTTGGTTTTTTGGTTTTTTGGTTTGTTGGTTTGTTGGTTTGTTGGCTTGTTGGTTTGTTGGTTTGTTGGTTTGTTGGTTTGTTGGCTTGTTGGCTTGTTGGTTTGTTGGTTTGTTGTTTTGTTGGTTTGTTAGTTTTTTGGTTTGTTAGCTTGCTGGTTTGTTGGTTTGTTGGCTTGTTGGTTTGTTGGTTTGTTGGTTTGTTGGTTTGTTCGTTTGTTGGTTTGTTGGCTTATGGGTTTGTTGGTTTGTTGGTTTGTTGGTTTGTTGGTTTGTTGGTTTGTTGGTTTGTTGGCTTGTTGGCTTGTTGGTTTGTTGGTTTGTTGTTTTGTTGGTTTGTTAGTTTTTTGGTTTGTTAGCTTGCTGGTTTGTTGGTTTGTTGGCTTGTTGGTTTGCTGGTTTGTTGGTTTGTTGGTTTGTTGGTTTGTTGGTTTGTTGGTTTGTTGGTTTGTTGGCTTGTTGACTTGTTGGTTTGTTGGTTTGTTGGTTTGTTGGTAAGTTGGTTTGTTGGTTTGTTGGCTTGTTGGCTTGTTGGCTTGTTGGTTTGTTGGTTTGTTGGTTTGTTGGTTTGTTGGTTTGTTGGTTTGTTGGTTTGTTGGTTTGTTGGTTTGTTGGCTTGTTGGCATGTTGGCTTGTTGGTTTGTTGGTTTGTTGGTTTGTTGGTTTGTTGGTTTGTTGGTTTGTTGGTTTGTTGGTTTGTTGGTTTGTTAGTTTGTTGGTTTGTTGGTTTATTGGTTTGTTTTGTTGTTGATTTGTTCGTTTGTTGGTTTGTTGGTTTGTTGGTTTGTTGGTTTGTTGGTTTGTTGGTTTGTTGGCTTGTTGGCTTGTTGGTTTGTTGGTTTGTTGGTTTGTTCGTTTGTTGGTTTGTTGGTTTGTTGAGTTGTTGGTTTGTTGGCTTGTTGGCTTGTTGGTTTGTTGGTTTGTTGGTTCGCTGGTTTGTTAGTTTGTAGGGTTTGTTGGTTTGTTGGCTTGTTGGCTTGTTGGTTTGTTGGCTTTTTGGCTTGTAAGTTTGTTGGTTTGTTCGTTTGTTGGTTTGTTGGCTTATTGGTTTGTTGGTTTGTTGGTTTGTTGGTTTGTTGGTTTGTTGGTTTGTTGGTTTGTTGGTTTGTTGGCTTGTTGGCTTGTTGGTTTGTTAGTTTGTTGTTTTGTTGGTTTGTTCGTTTTTTGGTTTGTTGGCTTGCTGGTTTGTTGGTTTGTTGGCCTGTTGGTTTGTTGGTTTGTTGGTTTGTTGGTTTATTGGTTTGTTGGTTTGTCGGTTTGTTGGCTTGTTGGCTTGTTGGTTTGTTGGTTTGTTGGTTTGTTGGTTTGTTGGTTTGTTGGCTTGTTGGCTTGTTGGCTTGTTGGTTTGTTGGTTTGTTGGCTTGTTGGTTTGTTGGTTTGTTGGTTTGTTTTGTTGTTGATTTGTTCGCTTAATGGTTGGTTGGTTGGTTGGTTTGTTGGTTTGTTGGTTTGTTGGCTTGTTGGCTTGTTGGCTTGTTGGTTTGTTGGTTTTGTTCGTTTGTTGGTTTGCTGGTTTGTTGGTTTGTTCGTTTGTTGGTTTGTTAGTTTGTTGATTTGTTGGTTTGTTCGTTTGTTGGTTTGTTGGTTTGTTCGTTTGTTGGTTTGTTGGTTTGTTGGCTTGCTGGTGTGTTGGTTTGTTCGTTTGTTCGTTTGTTCGTTTGTTCGTTTGTTCGTTTTTACGTTTATTGGTGTGCTAATTTGTTGGTTTGTTGGTTTTTTGGTTTGTTGGTTTGTTGGTTTGTTGGTTTGTTGGTTTGTTGGTTTGTTGGTTTTATGGTTTTTTGGTTTGTTGGTTTGTTGGTTTGTTGGCTTGTTGGTTTGTTGGTTTGTTGGTTTGTTGGTTGGTTGGCTTGTTGGCTTGTTGGTTTGCTGGCTTGCTGGTTTGTTGGTTTGTTGGTTTGTTGGTTTGGTTGGTTTGTTGGTTTGCTGATTTGTTGGTTTGTTGGTTTGCTGGTTTATTGGTTTGTTGGTTTCTTGGTTTGTTGGTTTGTTGGCTTGTTGGTTTGTTGGTTTGTTGGCTTGTTGGCTTGTAGGCTTGTTGGTTTGTTGGTTTGTTGGTTCGTTTGTGTGTTGGTTTGGTGGTTTGTTGGTTTGTTGGTTTGTTGGTTTGTTTGTTTGTTGGTTTGTTCGTTTGTTGGTTTGTTGGTTTATTGGTTTCTTGGATTGTTGGCTTGTTGGTTTATTGGTTTGTTAGCTTGTTGGTTTGTTGTTTTGTTGGTTTGTTGGTTTGTTGGCTTGTTGGTTTGTTGGTTTGTTGACTTGTTGGTTTGTTGGTTTGTTGGTTTGTTGGTTGTTGATTTGTTGGTTTGTTGGTTTGTTCGTTTGTTGGCTTGTTGGTTTGTTGGCTTGTTGGTTTGTTGGATTGTTGGTTTGTTGGTTTGTTGGTTTGTTGGCTTGTTGGCTTGTTGGTTTGTTGGTTTGTTCGTTTGTTGGTTTGCTGGTTTGTTGGTTTGTTGGTTTGTTGGTTTGTTGGTTTGTTGGTTTGTTCGTTTATATGTTTGTTGGTTTATTGGTTTGTTGGTTTGTTGGTTTATTGGTTTGTTGGTTTGTTGGCTTGTTGGCTTGTTGTTTTGTTGGTTTTTCGTTTGTTGGTTTGTTGGTTTGTTGGTTTGTTGGTTTGTTCGTTTGTTGGTTTGTTGGTTTATTGGCTTATTGGTTTGTTGGTTTGTTGGTTTGTTGGTTTGTTGGTTTGTTGGTTTGTTGATTTGTTGGTTTGTTGGTTTGTTGGTTTGTTGGTTTGTTGGTTTGTTGGTTTGTTGGCTTGTTGGCTTGTTGGTTTGTTGGTTTGTTGGTTTGTTCGTTTGTTGGTTTGTTGGTTTGTTGATTTGTTGGTTTGTTGGCTTGTTGGCTTGTTGGTTTGTTGGTATGTTGGTTTGCTGGTTTGTTAGTTTGTAGGGTTTGTTGGTTTGTTGGCTTGTTGGCTTGTTGGTTTGTTGGCTTGTTGGCTTGTAAGTTTGTTGGTTTGTTCGTTTGTTGGTTTGTTGGCTTATTGGTTTGTTGGTTTGTTGGTTTGTTGGTTTGTTGGTTTGTTGGTTTGTTGGTTTGTTGGCTTGTTGACTTGTTGGTTTGTTAGTTTGTTGTTTTGTTGGTTTGTTCGTTTTTTGGTTTGTTGGCTTGCTGGTTTGTTGGTTTGTTGGCTTGTTGGTTTGTTGGTTTGTTGGTTTGTTGGTTTATTGGTTTGTTGGTTTGTCGGTTTGTTGGCTTGTTGGCTTGTTGGTTTGTTGGTTTGTTGGTTTGTTGGTTTGTTGGTTTGTTGGCTTGTTGGCTTGTTGGCTTGTTGGTTTGTTGGTTTGTTGGCTTGTTGGTTTGTTGGTTTGTTGGTTTGTTTTGTTGTTGATTTGTTCGCTTCTTGGTTGGTTGGTTGGTTGGTTTGTTGGTTTGTTGGTTTGTTGGTTTGTTGGTTTGTTGGCTTGTTGGCTTGTTGGCTTGTTGGTTTGTTGGTTTTGTTCGTTTGTTGGTTTGTTGGTTTGTTGGTTTGTTGGTTTGTTGGTTTGTTAGTTTGTTGATTTGTTGGTTTGTTCGTTTGTTGGTTTGTTGGTTTGTTCGTTTGTTGGTTTGTTTGTTTGTTGGCTTGCTGGTGTGTTGGTTTGTTCGTTTGTTCGTTTGTTCGTTTGTTGGTTTGTTGACTTGTTGGTTTGTTGGTTTGTTGGTTTGTTGGTTGTTGATTTGTTGGTTTGTTGGTTTGTTCGTTTGTTGGCTTGTTGGTTTGTTGGCTTGTTGGTTTGTTGGATTGTTGGTTTGTTGGTTTGTTGGTTTGTTGGCTTGTTGGCTTGTTGGTTTGTTGGTTTGTTCGTTTGTTGGTTTGCTGGTTTGTTGGTTTGTTGGTTTGTTGGTTTGTTGGTTTGTTGGTTTGTTCGTTTATATGTTTGTTGGTTTATTGGTTTGTTGGTTTGTTGGTTTATTGGTTTGTTGGTTTGTTGGCTTGTTGGCTTGTTGTTTTGTTGGTTTTTTCGTTTGTTGGTTTGTTGGTTTGTTGGTTTGTTGGTTTGTTCGTTTGTTGGTTTGTTGGTTTATTGGCTTATTGGTTTGTTGGTTTGTTGGTTTGTTGGTTTGTTGGTTTGTTGATTTGTTGGTTTGTTGGTTTGTTGGTTTGTTGGTTTGTTGGTTTGTTGGTTTGTTGGTTTGTTGGCTTGTTGGCTTGTTGGTTTGTTGGTTTGTTGGTTTGTTGGTTTGTTCGTTTGTTGGTTTGTTGGTTTGTTGATTTGTTGGTTTGTTGGCTTGTTGGCTTGTTGGTTTGTTGGTTTGTTGGTTTGCTGGTTTGTTAGTTTGTAGGGTTTGTTGGTTTGTTGGCTTGTTGGCTTGTTGGTTTGTTGGCTTGTTGGCTTGTAAGTTTGTTGGTTTGTTCGTTTGTTGGTTTCTTGGCTTATTGGTTTGTTGGTTTGTTGGTTTGTTGGTTTGTTGGCTTGTTGGCTTGTTGGTTTGTTAGTTTGTTGTTTTGTTGGTTTGTTCGTTTTTTGGTTTGTTGGCTTGCTGGTTTGTTGGTTTGTTGGCTTGTTGGTTTGTTGGTTTGTTGGTTTGTTGGTTTATTGGTTTGTTGGTTTGTCGGTTTGTTGGCTTGTTGGCTTGTTGGTTTGTTGGTTGGTTGGTTGGTTGGTTTGTTGGTTTGTTGGTTTGTTGGTTTGTTGGTTTGTTGGCTTGTTGGCTTGTTGGCTTGTTGGTTTGTTGGTTTTGTTCGTTTGTTGGTTTGTTGGTTTGTTGGTTTGTTGGTTTGTTGGTTTGTTAGTTTGTTGATTTGTTGGTTTGTTCGTTTGTTGGTTTGTTGGTTTGTTCGTTTGTTGGTTTGTTTGTTTGTTGGCTTGCTGGTGTGTTGGTTTGTTCGTTTGTTCGTTTGTTCGTTTGTTCGTTTGTTCGTTTGTTCGTTTTTACGTTTATTGGTGTGCTAATTTGTTGGTTTGTTGGTTTTTTGGTTTGTTGGTTTGTTGGTTTGTTGGTTTGTTGGTTTGTTGGTTTGTTGGTTTTATGGTTTTTTGGTTTGTTGGTTTGTTGGTTTGTTGGCTTGTTGGTTTGTTGGCTTGTTGGTTTGTTGGTTTGTTGGCTTGTTGGCTTGTTGGTTTGCTGGCTTGCTGGTTTGTTGGTTTGTTGGTTTGTTGGTTTGTTGGTTTGTTGGTTTGTTGGTTTGTTGGTTTGCTGATTTGTTGGTTTGTTGGTTTGCTGGTTTATTGGTTTGTTGGTTTGTTGGTTTGTTGGTTTGTTGGCTTGTTGGTTTGTTGGTTTGTTGGCTTGTTGGCTTGTAGGCTTGTTGGTTTGTTGGTTTGTTGGTTCGTTTGTGTGTTGGTTTGGTGGTTTGTTGGTTTGTTGGTTTGTTGGTTTGTTTGTTTGTTGGTTTGTTCGTTTGTTGGTTTGTTGGTTTATTGGTTTCTTGGCTTGTTGGCTTGTTGGTTTGTTGGTTTGTTTGCTTGTTGGTTTGTTGTTTTGTTGGTTTGTTGGTTTGTTGGCTTGTTGGTTAGTTGGTTTGTTGACTTGTTGGTTTGTTGGTTTGTTGGTTTGTTGGTTGTTGATTTGTTGGTTTGTTGGTTTGTTCGTTTGTTGGCTTGTTGGTTTGTTGGCTTGTTGGTTTGTTGGATTGTTGGTTTGTTGGTTTGTTGGTTTGTTGGCTTGTTGGCTTGTTGGTTTGTTGGTTTGTTCGTTTGTTGGTTTGCTGGTTTGTTAGTTTGTTGGTTTGTTGGTTTGTTGGTTTGTTGGTTTGTTCGTTTATATGTTTGTTGGTTTATTGGTTTGTTGGTTTGTTGGTTTATTGGTTTGTTGGTTTGTTGGCTTGTTGGCTTGTTGTTTTGTTGGTTTTTTCGTTTGTTGGTTTGTTGGTTTGTTGGTTTGTTCGTTTGTTGGTTTGTTGGTTTATTGGCTTATTGGTTTGTTGGTTTGTTGGTTTGTTGGTTTGTTGGTTTGTTGGTTTGTTGGTTTGTTGGTTTGTTGGTTTGTTGGTTTGTTGGTTTGTTGGTTTGTTGGCTTGTTGGCTTGTTGGTTTGTTGGTTTGTTGTTTTGTTGGTTTGTTCGTTTGTTGGTTTGTTCGTTTGTTGGTTTGTTCGTTTGTTGGTTTGTTGGTTTGTTGGTTTGTTGGTTTGTTGGTTTGTTGGTTTGTTCGTTTATTGGTTTGTTGGTTTGTTCGTTTGTTGGTTTGTTGGTTTGTTGGTTTGTTGGCTTGTGACTTGTTGGTTTGTTGGTTTGTTGGTTTGTTGGCTTGTTAATTTGTTGGTTTGTTGGTTTGTTGGTTTGTTGGTTTGTTGGTTTGTTGGTTTGCTGGTTTTTTGGTTTGTTGGCTTGTTGGCTTGTTGGTTTGTTAGTTTGTTGGCTTGTAGGCTTGTTGGTTTGTTGGTTTGTTGGTTTGTTGGCTTGTTGGTTTGTTGGTTTGTTGGTTTGTTGGTTCGTTTGTTTGTTGGTTTGGTGGTTTGTTGGTTTGTTGGTTTGTTGGTTTGTTTGTTTGTTGGTTTGTTCGTGTGTTGGCTTGTTGGTTTGTTGGTTTGTTGGCTTGTTGGTTTGTTGGTTTGTTGGTTTGTTGGTTTGTTGGTTTGTTTGTTTGTTGGTTTGTTCGTCTGTTGGTTTGTTGGTTTATTGGTTTGTTGGTTTGTTGGCTTGTTGGTTTGTTTGTTTGTTCGTTTGTTGGTTTGTAGGCTTGTTGGCTAGTTGGTTTGTTGGTTTGCTTGTTTGTTGGTTTGTTGTTTGTTGGTTTGTTGTTTTGTTGGTTTGTTGGTTTGTTTGTTTGTTGGTTTGTTGGTTTGTTGGTTTGTTGGCTTGTTGGTTTGTTGGTTTGTTGGTTTGTTGATATGTTGGTTTGTTTGTTTATTCGTTTGTTGGTTTGTTGGTTTGTTGGTTTGTTGGGTTGTTGGCTTGTTGGCTTGTTGGTTTGTTGGTTTGTTGGTTTGTTCGTTTGTTCGTTTGTTGGTTTGTTGGTTTGTTGGTTCGTTGGCTTGTTGGTTTGTTGGTTTGTTGGTTTGTTCGTTTGTTAGTTTGTTGGTTTGTTGGTTTGTTGGTTTGTTGGTTTGTTGGCTTGTTGGTTTGTTGGTTTGTTGGTTTGTTGGTTTGTTCGTTTGTTGGTTTGTTGGTTTGTTGGCTTGTTGGCTTGTTGGCTTATTGGTTTGTTGGTTTGTTGGTTTGTTGGTTTGTTGGCTTGTTGGTTTGTTGGTTTGTTGGTTTGTTGGTTTGTTGGTTTGTTTGTTTGTTGGTTTGTCCGTTTGTTGGTTTGTTGGTTTATTGGTTTGTTGGTTTGTTGGTTTGTTGGGTTGTTGGCTTGTTGGCTTGTTGGTTTGTTGGCTTGTTGGTTTGTTTGTTTGTTCGTTTAATGGTTTGTTGGCTTGTTGTCTAGTTGGTTTGTTGGTTTGCTCGTTTGTTGGTTTGTTGTTTGTTGGTTTGTTGGTTTGTTGGTTTGTTTGTATGTTGGTTTGTTGGTTTGTTGGTTTGTTGGCTTGTTGATTTGTTGGTTTGTTGGTTTGTTGATTTGTTGGTTTGTTGGTTTGTTCGTTTGTTGGTTTGTTGGTTTGTTGGTTTGTTGGGTTGTTGGCTTGTTGGCTTGTTGGTTTGTTGGCTTGTTGGTTTGTTCGTTTGTTAGTTTGTTGGTTTGTTGGTTCGTTGGCTTGTTGGCTTGTTGGTTTGTTGGCTTGTTGGCTTGTTGGTTTGTTGGTTTGTTCGTTTGTTGGTTTGTTGGTTTATTGGTTTGTTGATTTGTTGGTTTGTTGGTTTGTTCGTTTGTTGGTTTGTTGGTTTGTTGGTTTGTTGGTTTGTTGACTTGTTGGCTTGTTGGTTTGTTAGTGTGTTGTTTTGTTGGTTTGTTCGATTTTTGGTTTGTTGGCTTGCTGGTTTGTTGGTTTGTTGGCTTGTTGGTTTGTTGGTTTGTTCAAAAAACATGAAAAACGCCAAAAACACCAGAAAACACCTAAACACACCAAAAACACTAAAAAAACACTTAAAAAACACCAAAAAACACTAAACAACACCAAAAACACAAAAAAAATACCAAAAACACCGCAAAAACCAAAAACATTTAAAAAAAACCCAAAAACACCAAAAAACGCAACTTATTGCGTGCAACATATTGCGTGCAAGTTATTGCGTTCACCATATTGCGTGCAACATATTTCGTGCAAGTTATTACGTGCAAGTTATTACGTTCAACATGTTGCTATCAACTTATTGCGTTCAACTTATCGCGTTCAACTTATGCGTGCAACATATTACGTGCAACTTATTGCGTTCAACTTATCGTGTGCAACTTATGCGTGCAACATATTGCGTGCAACTTATTGCGTGCAACTTATTGCATGCAAGATATTGCATGCAAGTTATTGCGTTCAACATATTGCGTTCAACATATTGCGTGCAACTTATTGCGTGAAACATATTGCGTGCAAGTTATTGCGTGCAACATATTGCGTTCAACTTATGCGTTCAACATATTGCGTTCAACTAATTGCGTGCAACTTAATGCGTGCAACATATTACGTTCAACTTATTGCGTGCAACTTAATGCGTTGTAGTTTGTTGGTTTGTTGGCTTGTTGGCTTGTTGGTTTGTTGGTTTGTTGGTTTGTTGGTTTGTTGGTTTGTTGGCTTGTTGGCTTGTTGGCTTGTTGGTTTGTTGGTTTGTTGGTTTGTTTCGTTGTTGATGATTTCGTTTGTTGGTTTGTTGGTTTGTTGGCTTGTTGGCTTGTTGGCTTGTTGGCTTGTTGGTTTGTTGGTTTTGTTCGTTTGTTGGTTTGTTGGTTTGGTGGTTTGTTGGTTTGTTGGTTTGTTGGTTTTTTGGTTTGTTGGTTTGTTCGTTTATATGTTTGTTGGTTTGTTGGTTTGTTGGTTTGTTCGTTTGTTGGTTTATTGGTTTGTTGGTTTGTTAGCTTGTTGGCTTGTTGGTTTGTTGGTTTGTTGGCTTGTTGGTTTGTTAGTTTGTTCGTTTGTTGGTTTGTTGGTTTGTTGGCTTGTTGGTTAATTGGTTTGTTGGTTTGTTGGTTTGTTGGTTTGTTGGTTTGTTCGTTTGTTGGTTTGTTGGCTTGCTGGTGTGTTGGTTTGTTCGTTTGTTCGTTTGTTCGTTTGTTCGTTTGTTCGTTTGTTCGTTTTTACGTTTATTGGTGTGCTAATTTGTTGGTTTGTTGGTTTTTTGGTTTGTTGGTTTGTTGGTTTGTTGGTTTGTTGGTTTTATGGTTTGTTGGCTTGTTGGCTTGTTGGTTTGTTGGCTTGTTGGCTTGTTGGTTAGTTGGTTTGTTGGTTTGTTGGTTTGTTGGTTTGTTAGTTTGTTGGTTTGTCGGTTAGTTGGCTTGTTGGCTTGTTGGTTTGTTGGTTTGTTGGCTTGTTGGTTTGTTGGTTTTTTGGTTTGTTCGTTTGTTGGTTTGTTGGCTTGTTGGTTTGTTGGCTTGTTAGCTTGTTGGCTTGTTGGTTTGTTGGTTTGTTCGTTTGTTGGTTTGTTGGTTTGTTGGTTTGTTGGTTTGTTGGTTTGTTGGTTTGTTGGTTTGTTGGTTTGTTGGTTTGTTGGTTTGTTGGTTTGTTGGTTTGTTGGTTTGTTGGTTTGTTGGTTTGTTGGTTTGTTGGTTTGTTGGTTTGTTGGTTTGTTGGTTTGTTGGTTTGTTGGTTTGTTGGTTTGTTGGCTTGTTGGTTTGGTGGTTTGTTGGTTTCTTGGTTTCTTGGTTTGTTGGTTTGTTGCTTTGTTGGTTTTTTGGTTTGTTGGTTTGTTTGTTTGTTGGTTTGTTTGTTTGTTCGTTTGTTGGTTTGTTGGTTTGTTGGCTTGCTGGTTTGTTGGTTTATTGGCTTGTTGGTTTGTTGGTTTGTTGGTTTGTTGGTTTGTTTGTTTGTTCGTTTGTTGGCTTGTTGGCTTGTTGGTTTGTTGGCTTGTTGGCTTGTTGGTTTGTTGGCTTGTTGGCTTGTTGGTTAGTTGGTTTGTTGGTTTGTTGGTTTGTTGGTTTGTTAGTTTGTTGGTTTGTTGGTTAGTTGGCTTGTTGGCTTGTTGGTTTGTTGGTTTGTTGGCTTGTTGGTTTGTTGGTTTTTTGGTTTGTTCGTTTGTTGGTTTGTTGGCTTGTTGGTTTGTTGGCTTGTTAGCTTGTTGGTTTGTTGGTTTGTTGGTTTGTTCGTTTGTTGGTTTGTTCGTTTGTTGGTTTGTTTGTTTGTTGGTTTGTTGGTTTGTTGGTTTGTTGGTTTGTTGGTTTGTTGGTTTGTTGGTTTGTTGGTTTGTTGGTTTGTTGGTTTGTTGGTTTGTTGGTTTGTTGGTTTGTTGGTTTGTTGGCTTTTTGGTTTGTTGGTTTGTTGGTTTCTTCGTTTGTTCGTTTGTTCGTTTGTTGGTTTGTTGGTTTGTTGGTTTGTTGGTTTGTTGGTTTGTTGGTTTGTTCGTTTGTTGGTTTGTCGGTTTGTTGGTTTGTTGGCTTGTTGGTTTGTTGGTTTGTTGGTTTCTTGGTTTGTTGGTTTGTTGGCTTGTTGGTTTGGTGGTTTGTTGGTTTGTTCGTTTGTTGGCTTGTTGGTTTGTTGGTTTGTTGGTTTGGTGGCTAGTTGGTTTGTTGGTATGTTCGTTTGTTGGTTTATATGTTTATTGGTTTGTTGGTTTGTTGGTTTGTTGGCTTGTTGGTTTGTTCGTTTGTTGGTTTGTTTGTTTGTTGGTTTGTTGGTTTGTTGGTTTGTTGATTTGTTGGTTTGTTGGTTTGTTGTTTTGTTGGTTTCTTGGTTTGTTGGCTTGTTGGTTTGTTTGTTTGTTGGTTTGTTCGTTTGTTGGTTTGTTGGTTTGTTGGTTTGTTGGTTAGTTAGCTTGTTGGTTTTTTGGTTTGTTGGTTTGTTGGTTTGTTGGTTTGTTGGTTTGTTGGTTTGTTGGTTTGTTGGTTTGTTGGTTTGTTGGTTAGTTAGCTTGTTGGTTTTTTGGTTTGTTGGTTTGTTCGTTTGTTGGTTTGTTGGTTTGTTGGTTTGTTGGTTTGTTGGTTTGTTGGTTTGTTGGTTAGTTAGCTTGTTGGTTTGTTGGTTTGTTGGTTTGTTGGTTTGTTGGTTTGTTGGTTTGTTGGTTTGTTGGTTTTTTGGTTTGTTCGTTTGTTAGTTTGTTGGTTTGTTGGTTTGTTGGTTTGTTGGTTTGCTGGTTTGTTGGTTTGTAGGTTTGTTGGCTTTTTGGTTTGTTGGCTTGTTGGTTTGTTGGTTTGTTGGTTGTTGGTTTGTTGGTTTGTTGGTTTGTTGGTTTGTTGGTTTGTTGGCTTGGTGGTTTGTTGGTTTGTTGGTTTGTTCGTTTGTTGGCTTGTTGGTTTGTTGGTTTGTTGGTTTGTTGGTTTGTTGGTTTGTTGGTTTCTTGGTTTGTTGGCTTGTTGGTTTGTTTGTTTATTGGTTTGTTCGTTTGTTGGTTTGTTAGTTTGTTGGTTTGTTGGTTTGTTTGGTTGTTCGTTTGTTGGTTTGTTGGTTTGTTGGCTTGTTGGTTTGTTCGTTTGTTGGCTTGTTGGTTTGTTGGTTTGTTGGTTTGCTGGTTTGTTGGCTTGTTGGTTTGTTGGCTTGTTGGCTTGTTGGTTTGTTGGCTTGTTGGCTTGTTGGTTTGTTAGTTTGTTGGTTTGTTGGTTTGTTGGTTTGTTGGTTTGTTGGTTTGTTGGTTAGTTAGCTTGTTGGTTTGTTGGTTTGTTGGTTTGTTGGTTTGTTGGTTTGTTGGTTTGTTGGTTTTTTGGTTTGTTCGTTTGTTGGTTTGTTGGTTTGTTGGTTTGTTGGTTTGTTGGTTTGCTGGTTTGTTGGTTTGTAGATTTGTTGGCTTTTTGGTTTGTTGGCTTGTTGGTTTGTTGGTTTGTTGGTTGTTGGTTTGTTGGTTTGTTGGTTTGTTGATTTGTTGGTTTGTTGGCTTGTTGGTTTGTTGGTTTGTTGGTTTGTTCGTTTGTTGGCTTGTTGGTTTTTTGGTTTGTTGGTTTGTTAATTTTTTGGTTTTTTGGTTTGGTGGTTTGTTGGTTTGTTGGTTTGTTGGTTTGTTGGTTTGTTGGTGTGTTGGCTTGTTGGTTTATTGGTTTGTTTGTTTGTTCGTTTGTTGGTTTGTTGGTTTATTGGCTTGTTGGTTTGTTGGTTTGTTGGTTTGTTGGTTTGTTGGTTGTTGGTTTGTTGGTTTGTAGGTTTGTTGGTTTTTTGACTTGTTGGTTTTTTGGCTCGTTGGTTTGTTGGTTTGTTGGTTTGTTGGCTTGTTGGTTTGTTGGTTTGTTGGTTTGTTGGTTTGTTAGTTTGTTGGGTTGTTGGTTTGTTGGTTTGTTGGTTTGTTGGTTTGTTTGGTTGTTGGTTCGTTGGTTTGTTGGTTTCTTGGTTTGTTGGTTTGTTGGTTTGTTCGTTTGCTTGTTTGTTGGTTTGTTGGTTTGTTTGTTTGTTGGTTTGTTCGTTTGGTGGCTTGTTGGTTTGTTGGCTTATTGGTTTGTTGGTTTGTTGGTTTGTTCGTTTGTTGGTTTGTCGGTTTGTTGGTTTGTTGGCTTGTTGGTTTGTTGGTTTGTTGGTTTGTTGGTTTGTTCGTTTGTTGGCTTGTTGGTTTGTTGGCTTGTTGGCTTGTTGGTTTGTTGGCTTGTTGGCTTGTTAGTTTGTTGGTTTGTTGATTTGTTGGTTTGTTTGTTTGTTCGTTTGTTTGTTTGTTGGTTTGTTGGCTTGCTGGTTTGTTGGTTTATTGGCTTGTTGGTTTGTTTGTTTGTTGGTTTGTTGGTTTGTTTGTTTGTTCGTTTGTCTGCTTGTTGGTTTGTTGGCTTGTTGGCTTGTTGGTTTGTTGGCTTGTTGGCTTGTTGGTTAGTTGGTTTGTTGGTTTGTTGGTTTGTTGGTTTGTTGGTTTGTTAGTTTGTTGGTTTGTTGGTTAGTTGGCTTGTTGGCTTGTTGGTTTGTTGGTTTGTTGGCTTGTTGGTTTGTTGGTTTTTTGGTTTGTTCGTTTGTTGGTTTGTTGGCTTGTTGGTTTGTTGGCTTGTTAGCTTGTTGGTTTGTTGGTTTGTTGGTTTGTTTGTTTGTTGGTTTGTTCGTTTTTTGGTTTGTTTGTTTGTTGGTTTGTTGGTTTGTTGGTTTGTTGGTTTGTTGGTTTGTTGGTTTGTTGGTTTGTTGGTTTGTTGGTTTGTTAGTTTGTTGGTTTGTTGGTTTGTTGGTTTGTTGGTTTGTTGGTTTGTTGGCTTGTTGGTTTGGTGGTTTGTTGGTTTCTTGGTTTGTTGCTTTGTTGGTTTTTTGCTTTGTTGGTTTGTTGGTTTGTTTGTTTGTTTGTTTGTTGGTTTGTTCGTTTGTTTGCTTGTTCGTTTGTTGGTTTGTTGGTTTGTTGGTTTGTTGGCTTGTTGTTTTGTTGGTTTGTTGGTTTGTTGGTTTGTTCGTTTGTTGGCTTGTTAGTTTGTTGGATTGTTGGCTTGTTGGTTTGTTGGCTTGTTGGCTTGTTGGTTTGTTGGTTTGTTGTTTTGTTGGTTTGTTGGTTTGTTGGTTTGTTGGTTAGTTGGCTTGTTGGCTTGTTGGTTTGTTGGTTTGTTGGCTTGTTTATTTGTTGGTTTTTTGGTTTGTTCGTTTGTTGGTTTGTTGGTTTATTGGTTTGTTGGTTTGTTGGTTTGTTGGTTTGTTGGCTTTTTGGTTTGTTGGTTTGTTGGTTTGTTGGTTTGTTGGTTTGTTGGTTTGTTGGTTTGTTGGTTTGTTGCTTTGTTGGTTTGTTGGTTTGTTGGTTTGTTTGGTTGTTGGTTCGTTGGTTTGTTGGTTTCTTGGTTTGTTGGTTTGTTGGTTAGTTCGTTTGCTTGTTTGTTGGTTTGTTGGTTTGTTTGTTTGTTGGTTTGTTCGTTTGGTGGCTTGTTGGTTTGTTGGCTTATTGGTTTGTTGGTTTGTTCGTTTGTTGGTTTGTCGGTTTGTTGGTTTGTTGGCTTGTTGGTTTGTTGGTTTGTTGGTTTGTTGGTTTGTTCGTTTGTTTGTTTGTTCGTTTGTTTGTTTGTTCGTTTGTTGGTTTGTTGGTTTGTTGGCTTGCTGGTTTGTTGGTTTATTGGCTTGTTGGTTTGTTGGTTTGTTGGTTTGTTGGTTTGTTTGTTTGTTCGTTTGTTGGCTTGTTGGCTTGTTGGTTTGTTGGCTTGTTGGCTTGTTGGTTTGTTGGCTTGTTGGCTTGTTGGTTAGTTGGTTTGTTGGTTTGTTGGTTTGTTGGTTTGTTAGTTTGTTGGTTTGTCGGTTAGTTGGCTTGTTGGCTTGTTGGTTTGTTGGTTTGTTGGCTTGTTGGTTTGTTGGTTTTTTGGTTTGTTCGTTTGTTGGTTTGTTGGCTTGTTGGTTTGTTGGCTTGTTAGCTTGTTGGCTTGTTGGTTTGTTGGTTTGTTCGTTTGTTGGTTTGTTCGTTTGTTGGTTTGTTGGTTTGTTGGTTTGTTGGTTTGTTGGTTTGTTGGTTTGTTGGTTTGTTGGTTTGTTGGTTTGTTGATTTGGTGGTTTGTTGGTTTGTTGGTTTGTTGGTTTGTTGGTTTGTTGGTTTGTTGGTTTGTTGGTTTGTTGGTTTGTTGGTTTGTTGGCTTGTTGGTTTGGTGGTTTGTTGGTTTCTTGGTTTCTTGGTTTGTTGGTTTGTTGCTTTGTTGGTTTTTTGGTTTGTTGGTTTGTTTGTTTGTTGGTTTGTTTGTTTGTTCGTTTGTTGGTTTGTTGGTTTGTTGGCTTGCTGGTTTGTTGGTTTATTGGCTTGTTGGTTTGTTGGTTTGTTGGTTTGTTGGTTTGTTTGTTTGTTCGTTTGTTGGCTTGTTGGCTTGTTGGTTTGTTGGCTTGTTGGCTTGTTGGTTTGTTGGCTTGTTGGCTTGTTGGTTAGTTGGTTTGTTGTTTTGTTGGTTTGTTGGTTTGTTAGTTTGTTGGTTTGTTGGTTAGTTGGCTTGTTGGCTTGTTGGTTTGTTGGTTTGTTGGCTTGTTGGTTTGTTGGTTTTTTGGTTTGTTCGTTTGTTGGTTTGTTGGCTTGTTGGTTTGTTGGCTTGTTAGCTTGTTGGTTTGTTGGTTTGTTGGTTTGTTCGTTTGTTGGTTTGTTCGTTTGTTGGTTTGTTTGTTTGTTGGTTTGTTGGTTTGTTGGTTTGTTGGTTTGTTGGTTTGTTGGTTTGTTGGTTTGTTGGTTTGTTGGTTTGTTGGTTTGTTGGTTTGTTGGTTTGTTGGTTTGTTGGTTTGTTGGTTTGTTGGTTTGTTGGTTTGTTGGCTTGTTGGTTTGGTGGTTTGTTGGTTTCTTGGGTTGTTGGTTTGTTGGTTTGTTGCTTTGTTGGTTTGTTGGTTTGTTTGTTTGTTTGTTTGTTGGTTTGTTCGTTTGTTTGCTTGTTCGTTGGTTGGTTTGTTTGTTTGTTGGTTTGTTTGTTTGTTCGTTTGTTGGTTTGTTGGTTTGTTGGCTTGCTGGTTTGTTGGTTTATTGGCTTGTTGGTTTGTTGGTTTGTTGGTTTGTTGGTTTGTTGGTTTGTTCGTTTGTTGGCTTGTTGGTTTGTTGGCTTGTTGGCTTGTTGGTTTGTTGGCTTGTTGCTTGTAAGTTTGTTGGTTTGTTGATTTGTTGGTTTGTTTGTTTGTTGGTTTGTTTGTTTGTTCGTTTGTTGGTTTGTTGGTTTGTTGGCTTGCTGGTTTGTTGGTTTATTGGCTTGTTGGTTTGTTGGTTTGTTGGTTTGTTGGTTTGTTTGTTTATTCGTTTGTTTGTTTGTTCGTTTGTTGGCTTGTTGGCTTGTTGGTTTGTTGGCTTGTTGGCTTGTTGGCTTGTTGGCTTGTTGGCTTGTTGGCTTGTTGGCTTGTTGGTTAGTTGGTTTGTTGGTTTGTTGGTTTGTTGGTTTGTTAGTTTGTTGGTTTGTTGGTTAGTTGGCTTGTTGGCTTGTTGGTTTGTTGGTTTGTTGGTTTGTTGGTTTGTTGGTTTGTTAGTTTGTTGGTTTGTCGGTTAGTTGGCTTGTTGGCTTGTTGGTTTGTTGGTTTGTTGGCTTGTTGGTTTGTTGGTTTTTTGGTTTGTTCGTTTGTTGGTTTGTTGGCTTGTTGGTTTGTTGGCTTGTTAGCTTGTTGGCTTGTTGGTTTGTTGGTTTGTTCGTTTGTTGGTTTGTTCGTTTGTTGGTTTGTTTGTTTATTGGTTTGTTGGTTTGTTGGTTTGTTGGTTTGTTGGTTTGTTGGTTTGTTGGTTTGTTGGTTTGTTGGTTTGTTGGTTTGTTGGTTTGTTGGTTTGTTGGTTTTTTGGTTTGTTCGTTTGTTGGTTTGTTGGCTTGTTGGTTTGTTGGCTTGTTAGCTTGTTGGCTTGTTGGTTTGTTGGTTTGTTCGTTTGTTGGTTTGTTCGTTTGTTGGTTTGTTTGTTTGTTGGTTTGTTGGTTTGTTGGTTTGTTGGTTTGTTGGTTTGTTGGTTTGTTGGTTTGTTGGTTTGTTGGTTTGTTGGTTTATTGGCTTGTTGGTTTGTTGGTTTGTTGGTTTGTTGGTTTGTTTGTTTGTTCGTTTGTTGGCTTGTTGGCTTGTTGGTTTGTTGGCTTGTTGGCTTGTTGGTTTGTTGGCTTGTTGGCTTGTTGGTTAGTTGGTTTGTTGGTTTGTTGGTTTGTTGGTTTGTTAGTTTGTTGGTTTGTCGGTTAGTTGGCTTGTTGGCTTGTTGGTTTGTTGGTTTGTTGGCTTGTTGGTTTGTTGGTTTTTTGGTTTGTTCGTTTGTTGGTTTGTTGGCTTGTTGGTTTGTTGGCTTGTTAGCTTGTTGGCTTGTTGGTTTGTTGGTTTGTTCGTTTGTTGGTTTGTTCGTTTGTTGGTTTGTTTGTTTGTTGGTTTGTTTGTTTGTTGGTTTGTTGGTTTGTTGGTTTGTTGGTTTGTTGGTTTGTTGGTTTGTTGGTTTGTTGGTTTGTTGGTTTGTTGGTTTGTTGGTTTGTTGGTTTGTTGGTTTGTTGGTTTGTTGGTTTGTTGGCTTGTTGGTTTGGTGGTTTGTTGGTTTCTTGGTTTCTTGGTTTGTTGGTTTGTTGCTTTGTTGGTTTTTTGGTTTGTTGGTTTGTTTGTTTGTTGGTTTGTTTGTTTGTTCGTTTGTTGGTTTGTTGGTTTGTTGGCTTGCTGGTTTGTTGGTTTATTGGCTTGTTGGTTTGTTGGTTTGTTGGTTTGTTGGTTTGTTTGTTTGTTCGTTTGTGGGCTTGTTGGCTTGTTGGTTTGTTGGCTTGTTGGCTTGTTGGTTTGTTGGCTTGTTGGCTTGTTGGTTAGTTGGTTTGTTGGTTTGTTGGTTTGTTGGTTTGTTAGTTTGTTGGTTTGTTGGTTAGTTGGCTTGTTGGCTTGTTGGTTTGTTGGTTTGTTGGCTTGTTGGTTTGTTGGTTTTTTGGTTTGTTCGTTTGTTGGTTTGTTGGCTTGTTGGTTTGTTGGCTTGTTAGCTTGTTGGTTTGTTGGTTTGTTGGTTTGTTCGTTTGTTGGTTTGTTCGTTTGTTGGTTTGTTGGTTTGTTGGTTTGTTGGTTTGTTGGTTTGTTGGTTTGTTGGTTTGTTGGTTTGTTGGTTTGTTGGTTTGTTGGTTTGTTGGTTTGTTGGTTTGTTGGTTTGTTTTTTTGTTGGTTTGTTGGTTTGTTGGCTTGTTGGTTTGGTGGTTTGTTGGTTTCTTGGGTTGTTGGTTTGTTGGTTTGTTGCTTTGTTGGTTTGTTGGTTTGTTTGTTTGTTTGTTTGTTGGTTTGTTTGTTAGTTTGCTTGTTCGTTTGTTGGTTTGTTTGTTTGTTGGTTTGTTTGTTTGTTCGTTTGTTGGTTTGTTGGTTTGTTGGCTTGCTGGTTTGTTGGTTTATTGGCTTGTTGGTTTGTTGGTTTGTTGGTTTGTTGGCTTGTTGGCTTGTTGGTTTGTTGGCTTGTTGCTTGTTAATTTGTTGGTTTGTTGATTTGTTGGTTTGTTTGTTTGTTGGTTTGTTTGTTTGTTCGTTTGTTGGTTTGTTGGTTTGTTGGCTTGCTGGTTTGTTGGTTTATTGGCTTGTTGGTTTGTTGGTTTGTTGGTTTGTTGGTTTGTTTGTTTATTCGTTTCTTTGTTTGTTCGTTTGTTGGCTTGTTGGCTTGTTGGTTTGTTGGCTTGTTGGCTTGTTGGCTTGTTGGCTTGTTGGCTTGTTGGCTTGTTGGTTAGTTGGTTTGTTGGTTTGTTGGTTTGTTGGTTTGTTGGTTTGTTAGTTTGTTGGTTTGTTGGTTTGTTTGTTTATTCGTTTCTTTGTTTGTTCGTTTGTTGGCTTGTTGGCTTGTTGGTTTGTTGGCTTGTTGGCTTGTTGGCTTGTTGGCTTGTTGGCTTGTTGGTTAGTTGGTTTGTTGGTTTGTTGGTTTATTGGCTTGTTGGTTTGTTGGTTTGTTGGTTTGTTGGTTTGTTTGTTTATTCGTTTCTTTGTTTGTTCGTTTGTTGGCTTGTTGGCTTGTTGGTTTGTTGGCTTGTTGGCTTGTTGGCTTGTTGGTTTGTTGGCTTGTTGGCTTGTTGGTTAGTTGGTTTGTTGGTTTGTTGGTTTGTTGGTTTGTTAGTTTGTTGGTTTGTTGGTTAGTTGGCTTGTTGGCTTGTTGGTTTGTTGGTTTGTTGGCTTGTTGGTTTGTTGGTTTTTTGGTTTGTTCGTTTCTTGGTTTGTTGGCTTGTTGGTTTGTTGGCTTGTTAGCTTGTTGGTTTGTTGGTTTGTTGGTTTGTTCGTTTGTTGGTTTGTTCGTTTGTTGGTTTGTTTGTTTGTTGGTTTGTTGGTTTGTTGGTTTGTTGGATTGTTGGTTTGTTGGTTTGTTGGTTAGTTGGTTTGTTGGTTTGTTGGTTTGTTGGTTTGTTGGTTGGTTGGTTTGTTGGTTTGTTGGTTTGTTGGTTTGTTGGTTTGTTGGCTTGTTGGTTTGGTGGTTTGTTGGTTTCTTGGTTTGTTGGTTTGTTGGTTTGTTGCTTTGTTGGTTTGTTGGTTTGTTTGTTTGTTTGGTTGTTGGTTCGTTGGTTTGTTGGTTTCTTGGTTTGTTGGTTTGTTGGTTTGTTCGTTTGCTTGTTTGTTGGTTTGTTGGTTTGTTTGTTTGTTGGTTTGTTCGTTTGGTGGCTTGTTGGTTTGTTGGCTTATTGGTTTTTTGGTTTGTTCGTTTGTTGGTTTGTTGGTTTATTGGTTTGTTGGTTTGTTGGTTTGTTGGTTTGTTGGCTTTTTGGTTTGTTGGTTTGTTGGTTTGTTGGTTTGTTGGTTTTTTGGTTTGTTGGTTTGTTGGTTTGTTGGTTTGTTTGTTTGTTCGTTTGTTGGCTTGTTGGCTTGTTGGTTTGTTGGCTTGTTGGCTTGTTGGTTTGTTGGCTTGTTGGCTTGTTGGTTAGTTGGTTTGTTGGTTTGTTGGTTTGTTGGTTTGTTGGTTTGTTGGTTTGTTGGTTTGTTGGTTTGTTGGTTTGTTGGTTTGTTGGTTTGTTGGTTTGTTGGCTTGTTGGTTTGGTGGTTTGTTGGTTTCTTGGGTTGTTGGTTTGTTGGTTTGTTGCTTTGTTGGTTTGTTGGTTTGTTTGTTTGTTTGTTTGTTGGTTTGTTTGTTAGTTTGCTTGTTCGTTTGTTGGTTTGTTTGTTTGTTGGTTTGTTTGTTTGTTCGTTTGTTGGTTTGTTGGTTTGTTGGCTTGCTGGTTTGTTGGTTTATTGGCTTGTTGGTTTGTTGGTTTGTTGGTTTGTTGGCTTGTTGGCTTGTTGGTTTGTTGGCTTGTTGCTTGTTAATTTGTTGGTTTGTTGATTTGTTGGTTTGTTTGTTTGTTGGTTTGTTTGTTTGTTCGTTTGTTGGTTTGTTGGTTTGTTGGCTTGCTGGTTTGTTGGTTTATTGGCTTGTTGGTTTGTTGGTTTGTTGGTTTGTTGGTTTGTTTGTTTCTTCGTTTCTTTGTTTGTTCGTTTGTTGGCTTGTTGGCTTGTTGGTTTGTTGGCTTGTTGGCTTGTTGGCTTGTTGGCTTGTTGGCTTGTTGGCTTGTTGGTTAGTTGGTTTGTTGGTTTGTTGGTTTGTTGGTTTGTTGGTTTGTTAGTTTGTTGGTTTGTTGGTTAGTTGGCTTGTTGGCTTGTTGGTTTGTTGGTTTGTTGGCTTGTTGGTTTGTTGGTTTTTTGGTTTGTTCGTTTCTTGGTTTGTTGGCTTGTTGGTTTGTTGGCTTGTTAGCTTGTTGGTTTGTTGGTTTGTTGGTTTGTTCGTTTGTTGGTTTGTTCGTTTGTTGGTTTGTTTGTTTGTTGGTTTGTTGGTTTGTTGGTTTGTTGGATTGTTGGTTTGTTGGTTTGTTGGTTAGTTGGTTTGTTGGTTTGTTGGTTTGTTGGTTTGTTGGTTGGTTGGTTTGTTGGTTTGTTGGTTTGTTGGTTTGTTGGTTTGTTGGCTTGTTGGTTTGGTGGTTTGTTGGTTTCTTGGTTTGTTGGTTTGTTGGTTTGTTGCTTTGTTGGTTTGTTGGTTTGTTTGTTTGTTTGGTTGTTGGTTCGTTGGTTTGTTGGTTTCTTGGTTTGTTGGTTTGTTGGTTTGTTCGTTTGCTTGTTTGTTGGTTTGTTGGTTTGTTTGTTTGTTGGTTTGTTCGTTTGGTGGCTTGTTGGTTTGTTGGCTTATTGGTTTTTTGGTTTGTTTGTTTGTTGGTTTGTTGGTTTATTGGTTTGTTGGTTTGTTGGTTTGTTGGTTTGTTGGCTTTTTGGTTTGTTGGTTTGTTGGTTTGTTGGTTTGTTGGTTTTTTGGTTTGTTGGTTTGTTAATTTGTTGGTTTGTTTGGTTGTTGGTTCGTTGGTTTGTTGGTTTCTTGGTTTGTTGGTTTGTTGGTTTGTTCGTTTGCTTGTTTGTTGGTTTGTTGGTTTGTTTGTTTGTTGGTTTGTTCGTTTGGTGGCTTGTTGGTTTGTTGGCTTATTGGTTTGTTGGTTTGTTGGTTTGTTCGTTTGTTGGTTTGTCGGTTTGTTGGTTTGTTGGCTTGTTGGTTTGTTGGTTTGTTGGTTTGTTGGTTTGTTCGTTTGTTGGCTTGTTGGTTTGTTGGCTTGTTGGCTTGTTGGTTTGTTGGCTTATTGGCTTGTTAGTTTGTTGGTTTGTTGATTTGTTGGTTTGTTTGTTTGTTCGTTTGTTTGTTTGTTCGTTTGTTGGCTTGTTGGCTTGTTGGTTTGTTGGCTTGTTGGCTTGTTGGTTAGTTGGTTTGTTGGTTTGTTGGTTTGTTGGTTTGTTAGTTTGTTGGTTTGTTGGTTAGTTGGCTTGTTGGCTTGTTGGTTTGTTGGTTTGTTGGCTTGTTGGTTTGTTGGTTTTTTGGTTTGTTCGTTTGTTGGTTTGTTGGCTTGTTGGTTTGTTCGTTTGTTGGCTTGTTGGTTTGTTGGCTTGTTGGCTTGTTGGTTTGTTGGCTTATTGGCTTGTTAGTTTGTTGGTTTGTTGATTTGTTGGTTTGTTTGTTTGTTCGTTTGTTTGTTTGTTCGTTTGTTGGCTTGTTGGTTTGTTGGCTTGTTGGCTTGTTGGTTTGTTGGCTTGTTGGCTTGTTGGTTAGTTGGTTTGTTGGTTTGTTGGTTTGTTAGTTTGTTGGTTTGTTGGTTAGTTGGCTTGTTGGCTTGTTGGTTTGTTGGTTTGTTGGCTTGTTGGTTTGTTGGTTTTTTGGTTTGTTCATTTGTTGGTTTGTTGGCTTGTTGGTTTGTTGGCTTGTTAGCTTGTTGGTTTGTTGGTTTGTTCGTTTGTTCGTTTGTTGGTTTGTTCGTTTGTTGGTTTGTTTGTTTGTTGGTTTGTTGGTTTGTTGGTTTGTTGGTTTGTTGGTTTGTTGGTTTGTTGGCTTGCTGGTTTGTTGGTTTATTGGCTTGTTGGTTTGTTGGTTTGTTGGTTTGTTGGTTTGTTGGTTTGTTTGTTTGTTCGTTTGTTGGCTTGTTGGCTTGTTGGTTTGTTGGCTTGTTGGCTTGTTGGTTTGTTGGCTTGTTGGCTTGTTGGTTAGTTGGTTTGTTGGTTTGTTGGTTTGTTGGTTTGTTAGTTTGTTGGTTTGTTGGTTAGTTGGCTTGTTGGCTTGTTGGTTTGTTGGTTTGTTGGCTTGTTGGTTTGTTGGTTTGTTGGCTTGCTGGTTTGTTGGTTTATTGGCTTGTTGGTTTGTTGGTTTGTTGGTTTGTTGGTTTGTTGGTTTGTTTGTTTGTTCGTTTGTTGGCTTGTTGGCTTGTTGGTTTGTTGGCTTGTTGGCTTGTTGGTTTGTTGGCTTGTTGGCTTGTTGGTTAGTTGGTTTGTTGGTTTGTTGGTTTGTTGGTTTGTTAGTTTGTTGGTTTGTTGGTTAGTTGGCTTGTTGGCTTGTTGGTTTGTTGGTTTGTTGGTTTGTTGGATTGTTGGTTTGTTGGTTTGTTGGTTAGTTGGTTTGTTGGTTTGTTGGTTTGTTGGTTTGTTGGTTGGTTGGTTTGTTGGTTTGTTGGTTTGTTGGTTTGTTGGTTTGTTGGCTTGTTGGTTTGGTGGTTTGTTGGTTTCTTGGTTTGTTGGTTTGTTGGTTTGTTGCTTTGTTGGTTTGTTGGTTTGTTTGTTTGTTTGGTTGTTGGTTCGTTGGTTTGTTGGTTTCTTGGTTTGTTGGTTTGTTGGTTTGTTCGTTTGCTTGTTTGTTGGTTTGTTGGTTTGTTTGTTTGTTGGTTTGTTCGTTTGGTGGCTTGTTGGTTTGTTGGCTTATTGGTTTTTTGGTTTGTTTGTTTGTTGGTTTGTTGGTTTATTGGTTTGTTGGTTTGTTGGTTTGTTGGTTTGTTGGCTTTTTGGTTTGTTGGTTTGTTGGTTTGTTGGTTTGTTGGTTTTTTGGTTTGTTGGTTTGTTAATTTGTTGGTTTGTTTGGTTGTTGGTTCGTTGGTTTGTTGGTTTCTTGGTTTGTTGGTTTGTTGGTTTGTTCGTTTGCTTGTTTGTTGGTTTGTTGGTTTGTTTGTTTGTTGGTTTGTTCGTTTGGTGGCTTGTTGGTTTGTTGGCTTATTGGTTTGTTGGTTTGTTGGTTTGTTCGTTTGTTGGTTTGTCGGTTTGTTGGTTTGTTGGCTTGTTGGTTTGTTGGTTTGTTGGTTTGTTGGTTTGTTCGTTTGTTGGCTTGTTGGTTTGTTGGCTTGTTGGCTTGTTGGTTTGTTGGCTTATTGGCTTGTTAGTTTGTTGGTTTGTTGATTTGTTGGTTTGTTTGTTTGTTCGTTTGTTTGTTTGTTCGTTTGTTGGCTTGTTGGCTTGTTGGTTTGTTGGCTTGTTGGCTTGTTGGTTAGTTGGTTTGTTGGTTTGTTGGTTTGTTGGTTTGTTAGTTTGTTGGTTTGTTGGTTAGTTGGCTTGTTGGCTTGTTGGTTTGTTGGTTTGTTGGCTTGTTGGTTTGTTGGTTTTTTGGTTTGTTCGTTTGTTGGTTTGGTGGCTTGTTGGTTTGTTCGTTTGTTGGCTTGTTGGTTTGTTGGCTTGTTGGCTTGTTGGTTTGTTAGCTTATTGGCTTGTTAGTTTGTTGGTTTGTTGATTTGTTGGTTTGTTTGTTTGTTCGTTTGTTTGTTTGTTCGTTTGTTGGCTTGTTGGTTTGTTGGCTTGTTGGCTTGTTGGTTTGTTGGCTTGTTGGCTTGTTGGTTAGTTGGTTTGTTGGTTTGTTGGTTTGTTGGTTTGTTAGTTTGTTGGTTTGTTGGTTAGTTGGCTTGTTGGCTTGTTGGTTTGTTGGTTTGTTGGCTTGTTGGTTTGTTGGTTTTTTGGTTTGTTCATTTGTTGGTTTGTTGGCTTGTTGGTTTGTTGGCTTGGTTGCTTGTTGGTTTGTTGGTTTGTTCGTTTGTTCGTTTGTTGGTTTGTTCGTTTGTTGGTTTGTTTGTTTGTTCGTTTGTTGGTTTGTTGGTTTGTTGGTTTGTTGGTTTGTTGGTTTGTTGGCTTGCTGGTTTGTTGGTTTATTGGCTTGTTGGTTTGTTGGTTTGTTGGTTTGTTGGTTTGTTGGTTTGTTTGGTTGTTCGTTTGTTGGCTTGTTGGCTTGTTGGTTTGTTGGCTTGTTGGCTTGTTGGTTTGTTGGCTTGTTGGCTTGTTGGTTAGTTGGTTTGTTGGTTTGTTGGTTTGTTGGTTTGTTAGTTTGTTGGTTTGTTGGTTAGTTGGCTTGTTGGCTTGTTGGTTTGTTGGTTTGTTGGCTTGTTGGTTTGTTGGTTTTTTGGTTTGTTCGTTTGTTGGTTTGTTGGCTTGTTGGTTTGTTGGCTTGTTGGTTTGTTGGCTTGTTAGCTTGTTGGTTTGTTGGTTTGTTGGTTTGTTCGTTTGTTGGTTTGTTCGTTTGTTGGTTTGTTTGTTTGTTGGTTTGTTGGTTTGTTGGTTTGTTGGTTTGTTGGTTTGTTGGTTTGTTGGTTTGTTGGTTTGTTGGTTTGTTGGTTTGTTGGTTTGTTGGTTTGTTGGTTTGTTGGTTTGTTGGTTTGTTGGTTTGTTGGTTTGTTGGTTTGTTGGCTTGTTAATTTGGTGGTTTGTTGGTTTGTTGGTTTCTTGGTTTGTTGGTTTGTTGGTTTTTTGGTTTGTTGGTTTGTTTGTTTGTTGGTTTGTTTGTTTGTTCGTTTGTTGGTTTGTTGGTTTGTTGGCTTGCTGGTTGGTTGGTTTATTGGCTTGTTGGTTTGTTGGTTTGTTGGCTTGTTGGCTTGTTGGTTTGTTGGCTTGTTGGCTTGTTGGTTAGTTGGTTTGTTGGTTTGTTGGTTTGTTAGTTTGTTGGTTTGTTGGTTAGTTGGCTTGTTGGCTTGTTGGTTTGTTGGTTTGTTGGTTTGTTGGCTTGTTGGTTTGTTGGTTTTTTGGTTTGTTCGTTTGTTGGTTTGTTGGCTTGTTGGTTTGTTGGCTTGTTAGCTTGTTGGTTTGTTGGTTTGTTGGTTTGTTCGTTTGTTGGTTTGTTCGTTTGTTGGTTTGTTTGTTTGTTGGTTTGTTGGTTTGTTGGTTTGTTGGTTTGTTGGTTTGTTGGTTTGTTGGTTTGTTGGTTTGTTGGTTTGTTGGTTTGTTGGTTTGTTGGCTTGTTGGTTTGGTGGTTTTATGGTTTCTTGGTTTGTTGGTTTGTTGGTTTGTTGCTTTGTTGGTTTGTTGGTTTGTTTGTTTGTTTGTTTGTTGGTTTGTTCGTTTGTTTGCTTGTTCGTTTGTTGGTTTGTTTGTTTGTTGGTTTGTTTGTTTGTTCGTTTGTTGGTTTTTTGGTTTGTTGGCTTGCTGGTTTGTTGGTTTATTGGCTTGTTGGTTTGTTGGTTTGTTGGTTTGTTCGTTTGTTGGCTTGTTGGTTTGTTGGCTTGTTGGCTTGTTGGTTTGTTGGCTTGTTGCTTCTTAGTTTGTTGGTTTGTTGATTTGTTGGTTTGTTTGTTTGTTGGTTTGTTTGTTTGTTCGTTTGTTGGTTTGTTCGTTTGTTGGCTTGCTGGTTTGTTGGTTTATTGGCTTGTTGGTTTGTTGGTTTGTTGGTTTGTTGGTTTGTTTGTTTGTTGGTTTGTTGGTTTGTTGGTTTGTTGGTTTGTTAGTTTGTTGGTTTGTTGGTTAGTTGGCTTGTTGGCTTGTTGGTTTGTTGGTTTGTTGGCTTGTTGGTTTGTTGGTTTTTTGGTTTGTTCGTTTGTTGGTTTGTTGGCTTGTTGGTTTGTTGGCTTGTTAGCTTGTTGGTTTGTTGGTTTGTTGGTTTGTTCGTTTGTTGGTTTGTTCGTTTGTTGGTTTGTTTGTTGGTTGGTTTGTTGGTTTGTTGGTTTGTTGGTTTGTTGGTTTGTTGGTTTGTTGGTTTGTTGGTTTGTTGGTTTGTTGGTTTGTTGGTTTGTTGGTTTGTTGGTTTGTTGGTTTGTTGGTTTGTTTGTTTGTTGGTTTGTTGGCTTGTTGGTTTGGTGGTTTGTTGGTTTCTTGGTTTGTTGGTTTGTTGGTTTGTTGCTTTGTTGGTTTGTTGGTTTGTTTGTTTGTTTGTTTGTTGGTTTGTTCGTTTGTTTGCTTGTTCGTTTGTTGGTTTGTTTGTTTGTTGGTTTGTTTGTTTGTTCGTTTGTTGGTTTGTTGGTTTGTTGTTTTGTTAGCTTGTTGGTTTGTTGGTTTGTTGGTTTGTTCGTTTGTTGGTTTGTTCGTTTGTTGGTTTGTTTGTTTTTTGGTTTGTTGGTTTGTTGGTTTTTTGGTTGGTTGGTTTGTTGGTTTGTTGGTTTGTTGGTTTGTTGGTTTGTTGGTTTGTTGGTTTGTTGGTTTGTTGGTTTGTTGGTTTGTTGGTTTGTTGGTTTGTTGGCTTGTTGGTTTGTTGGTTTGTTGGTTAGTTGGCTTGTTGGCTAGTTGGTTTGTTGGTTTGTTGGCTTGTTGGTTTGTTGGTTTTTTGGTTTGTTCGTTTGTTGGTTTGTTGGCTTGTAGGTTTGTTGGCTTGTTAGCTTGTTGGTTTGTTGGTTTGTTGGTTTGTTCGGTTGTTGGTTTGTTCGTTTGTTGGTTTGTTTGTTTGTTGGTTTGTTGGTTTGTTGGTTTGTTGGTTTGTTGGTTTGTTGGCTTGTTGGTTTGGTGGTTTGGTGGTTTGTTGGTTTCTTGGTTTGTTGGTTTGTTGGTTTGTTGCTTTGTTGGTTTGTTGGTTTGTTTGTTTGTTTGTTTGTTGGTTTGTTCGTTTGTTTGCTTGTTCGTTTGTTGGTTTGTTTGTTTGTTGGTTTGTTTGTTTGTTCCTTTGTTGGTTTGTTGGTTTGTTGGCTTGCTGGTTTGTTGGTTTATTGGCTTGTTGGTTTGTTGGTTTGTTGGTTTGTTGGTTTGTTGGTTTGTTCGTTTGTTGGCTTGTTGGTTTGTTGGCTTGTTGGCTTGTTGGTTTGTTGGCTTGTTGCTTGTTAGTTTGTTGGTTTGTTGATTTGTTGGTTTGTTTGTTTGTTGGTTTGTTTGTTTGTTTGTTTGTTGGTTTCTTGGTTGGTTGGCTTGCTGGTTTGTTGGTTTATTAGCTTGTTGGTTTGTTGGTTTGTTGGTTTGTTGGTTTGTTTGTTTGTTCGTTTGTTGGCTTGTTGGCTTGTTGGTTTGTTGGCTTGTTGGCTTGTTGGCTTGTTGGCTTGTTGGCTTGTTGGTTAGTTGGTTTGTTAGTTTGTTGGTTTGTTAGTTTGTTGGTTTGTTAGTTAGTTGGCTTGTTGGCTTGTTGGTTTGTTGGTTTGTTGGCTTGTTGGTTTGTTGGTTTTTTGGTTTGTTCGTTTGTTGGTTTGTTGGCTTGTTGGTTTGTTGGCTTGTTAGCTTGTTGGTTTGTTGGTTTGTTGGTTTGTTCGTTTGTTCGTTTGTTGGTTTGTTTGTTTGTTGGTTTGTTGGTTTGTTGGTTTGTTGGTTTGTTGGTTTGTTGGTTTGTTGGTTTGTTGGTTTGTTGGTTTGTTGGTTTGTTGGTTTGTTGGTTTGTTGGTTTGTTGGTTTGTTGGCTTGTTGGTTTGGTGGTTTGTTGGTTTCTTGGTTTGTTGGTTTGTTGGTTTGTTGCTTTGTTGGTTTGTTGGTTTGTTTGTTTGTTTGGTTGTTGGTTCGTTGGTTTGTTGGTTTCTTGGTTTGTTGGTTTGTTGGTTTGTTCGTTTGCTTGTTTGTTGGTTTGTTGGTTTGTTTGTTTGTTGGTTTGTTCGTTTGGTGGCTTGTTGGTTTGTTGGCTTATTGGTTTTTTGGTTTGTTCGTTTGTTGGTTTGTTGGTTTATTGGTTTGTTGGTTTGTTGGTTTGTGGGTTTGTTGGCTTTTTGGTTTGTTGGTTTGTTGGTTTGTTGGTTTGTTGGTTTGTTGGTTTGTTGGTTTGTTGGTTTGTTGGTTTGTTGGTTTGTTGGTTTGTTGGTTTGTTGGTTTGTTGGTTTGTTGGTTTGTTTGGTTGTTGGTTCGTTGGTTTGTTGGTTTCTTGGTTTGTTGGTTTGTTGGTTTGTTCGTTTGCTTGTTTGTTGGTTTGTTGGTTTGTTTGTTTGTTGGTTTGTTCGTTTGGTGGCTTGTTGGTTTGTTGGCTTATTGGTTTGTTGGTTTGTTGGTTTGTTCGTTTGTTGGTTTGTTGATTTGTTGGTTTCTTGGTTTGTTTGTTTGTTCGTTTGTTTGTTTGTTCGTTTGTTGGTTTGTTGGTTTGTTGGCTTGCTGGTTTGTTGGTTTATTGGCTTGTAGGTTTATTGGTTTGTTGGTTTGTTGGTTTGTTTGTTTGTTCGTTTGTTGGCTTGTTGGCTTGTTGGTTTGTTGGCTTGTTGGCTTGTTGGTTTGTTGGCTTGTTGGCTTGTTGGTTAGTTGGTTTGTTGGTTTGTTGGTTTGTTGGTTTGTTAGTTTGTTGGTTTGTTGGTTAGTTGGCTTGTTGGCTTGTTGGTTTGTTGGTTTGTTGGCTTGTTGGTTTGTTGGTTTTTTGGTTTGTTCGTTCGTTGGTTTGTTGGCTTGTTGGTTTGTTGGCTTGTTAGCTTGTTGGTTTGTTGGTTTGTTGGTTTGTTCGTTTGTTGGTTTGTTCGTTTGTTGGTTTGTTTGTTTGTTGGTTTGTTGGTTTGTTGGTTTGTTGGTTTGTTGGTTTGTTGGTTTGTTGGTTTGTTGGTTTGTTGGTTTGTTGGTTTGTTGGTTTGTTGGTTTGTTGGTTTGTTGGTTTGTTGGTTTGTTGGTTTGTTGGTTTGTTGGTTTGTTGGTTTGTTGGTTTGTTGGCTTGTTGGTTTGGTGGTTTGTTGGTTTCTTGGTTTCTTGGTTTGTTGGTTTGTTGCTTTGTTGGTTTTTTGGTTTGTTGGTTTGTTTGTTTGTTGGTTTGTTTGTTTGTTCGTTTGTTGGTTTGTTGGTTTGTTGGCTTGCTGGTTTGTTGGTTTATTGGCTTGTTGGTTTGTTGGTTTGTTGGTTTGTTGGTTTGTTGGTTTGTTGGTTTGTTGGTTTGTTGGTTTGTTGGTTTGTTGGTTTGTTGTTTTGTTGGTTTGTTGGTTTGTTGGTTTGTTTGGTTGTTGGTTCGTTGGTTTGTTGGTTTCTTGGTTGGTTGGTTTGTTGGTTTGTTCGTTTGCTTGTTTGTTGGTTTGTTGGTTTGTTTGTTTGTTGGTTTGTTCGTTTGGTGGCTTGTTGGTTTGTTGGCTTATTGGTTTGTTGGTTTGTTGGTTTGTTCGTTTGTTGGTTTGTTGATTTGTTGGTTTGTTGGTTTGTTTGTTTGTTCGTTTGTTTGTTTGTTCGTTTGTTGGTTTGTTGGTTTGTTGGCTTGCTGGTTTGTTAGTTTATTGGCTTGTAAGTTTATTGGTTTGTTGGTTTGTTGGTTTGTTTGTTTGTTCGTTTGTTGGCTTGTTGGCTTGTTGGTTTGTTGGCTTGTTGGCTTGTTGGTTTTTGGCTTGTTGGCTTGTTGGATAGTTGGTTTGTTGGTTTTTTGGTTTGTTGGTTTGTTAGTTTGTTGGTTTGTTGGTTAGTTAGCTTGTTGGCTTGTTGGTTTGTTGGTTGGTGGCTTGTTGGTTTGTTGGTTTTTTGGTTTGTTCGTTTGTTGGTTTGTTGGCTTGTTGGTTTGTTGGCTTGTTAGCTTGTTGGTTTGTTGGTTTGTTCGTTTGTTGGTTTGTTCGTTTGTTGGTTTGGTTGTTTGTTGGTTTGTTGGTTTGTTGGTTTGTTGGTTAGTTGGTTTGTTGGTTTGTTGGTTTGTTGGTTTGTTGGTTTGTTGGTTTGCTGGTTTGTTGGTTTGTTGGTTTGTTGGTTTGTTGGTTTGTTGGTTTGGTGGTTTGTTGGTTTGTTGGTTTGTTGGCTTGTTGGTTTGGTGGTTTGTTGGTTTCTTGGTTTCTTGGTTTGTTGGTTTGTTGCTTTGTTGGTTTTTTGGTTTGTTGGTTTGTTTGTTTGTTGGTTTGTTTGTTTGTTCGTTTGTTGGTTTGTTGGTTTGTTGGCTTGCTGGTTTGTTGGTTTATTGGCTTGTTGGTTTGTTGGTTTGTTGGTTTGTTGGTTTGTTTGTTTGTTCGTTTGTTGGCTTGTTGGCTTGTTGGTTTGTTGGCTTGTTGGCTTGTTGGTTTGTTGGTTTGTTTGTTTGTTGGTTTGTTGGTTTGTTGGTTTGTTGGTTTGTTGGTTTGTTGGTTTGTTGGTTTGTTGGTTTGTTGGTTTGTTGGTTTGTTGGTTTGTTGGTTTGTTGGTTTGTTGATTTGTTGGTTTGTTGGTTTGTTGGTTTGTTGGTTTGTTTGTTTGTTGGTTTGTTGGTTTGTTGGTTTGTTGGTTTGTTAGTTTGTTGGTTTGTTGGTTAGTTGGCTTGTTGGCTTGTTGGTTTGTTGGTTTGTTGGCTTGTTGGTTTGTTGGTTTTTTGGTTTGTTCGTTTGTTGGTTTGTTGGCTTGTTGGTTTGTTGGCTTGTTAGCTTGTTGGTTTGTTGGTTTGTTGGTTTGTTCGTTTGTTGGTTTGTTCGTTTGTTGGTTTGTTTGTTTGTTGGTTTGTTGGTTTGTTGGTTTGTTGGTTTGTTGGTTTGTTGGTTTGTTGGTTTGTTGGTTTGTTGGTTTGTTGGTTTGTTGGTTTGTTGGTTTGTTGGTTTGTTGGTTTGTTGGTTTGTTGGTTTGTTGGTTTGTTGGTTTGTTGGTTTGTTGGTTTGTTGGCTTGTTGGTTTGGTGGTTTGTTGGTTTCTTGGTTTGTTGGTTTGTTGGTTTGTTGCTTTGTTAGTTTGTTGGTTTGTTTGTTTGTTTGTTTGTTGGTTTGTTCGTTTGTTTGCTTGTTCGTTTGTTGGTTTGTTTGTTTGTTAGTTTGTTTGTTTGTTCGTTTGTTGGTTTGTTGGTTTGTTGGCTTGTTAGCTTGTTGGTTTGTTGGTTTGTTGGTTTGTTCGTTTGTTGGTTTGTTCGTTTGTTGGTTTGTTTGTTTTTTGGTTTGTTGGTTTGTTGGTTTTTTGGTTTGTTGGTTTGTTGGTTTGTTGGTTTGTTGGTTTGTTGGTTTGTTGGTTTGTTGGTTTGTTGGTTTGTTGGTTTGTTGGTTTGTTGGTTTGTTGGTTTGTTGGTTTGTTGGTTTGTTGGTTTGTTGGCTTGTTGGTTTGGTGGTTTGTTGGTTTGTTGGTTTGTTGATTCGTTGGTTTGTTGCTTTGTTGGTTTGTTGGTTTGTTTGTTTGTTTGTTTGTTGGTTTGTTCGTTTGTTTGTTTGTTCGTTTGTTGGTTTGTTTGTTTGTTGGTTTGTTTGTTTGTTCGTTTGTTGGTTTGTTGGTTTGTTGGCTTGCTGGTTTGTTGGTTTATTGGCTTGTTGATTTGTTGGTTTGTTGGTTTGTTGGTTTGTTCGTTTGATGGCTTGTTGGTTTGTTGGCTTGTTGGCTTGTTGGTTTGTTGGCTTGTTGCTTGTTAGTTTGTTGGTTTGTTGATTTGTTGGTTTGTTTGTTTGTTGGTTTGTTTGTTTGTTCGTTTGTTGGTTTGTTGGTTTGTTGGCTTGCTGGTTTGTTGGTTTATTGGCTTGTTGGTTTGTTGGTTTGTTGGTTTGTTGGTTTGTTTGTTTGTTCGTTTGTTGGCTTGTTGGCTTGTTGGTTTGTTGGCTTGTTGCTTGTTGGTTTGTTGGCTAGTTGGCTTGTTGGGTAGTTGGTTTGTTGGTTTGTTGGTTTGTTGGTTTGTTGGTTTGTTAGTTTGTTGGTTTGTTGGTTAGTTGGCTTGTTGGCTAGTTGGTTTGTTGGTTTGTTGGCTTGTTGGTTTGTTGGTTTTTTGGTTTGTTCGTTTGTTGGTTTGTTGGCTTGTTGGTTTGTTGGCTTGTTAGCTTGTTGGTTTGTTGGTTTGTTGGTTTGTTCGTTTGTTGGTTTGTTCGTTTGTTGGTTTGTTTGTTTGTTGGTTTGTTGGTTTGTTGGTTTGTTGGTTTGTTGGTTTGTTGGCTTGTTGGTTTGGTGGTTTGTTGGTTTCTTGGTTTGTTGGTTTGTTGGTTTGTTGCTTTGTTGGTTTGTTGGTTTGTTTGTTTGTTTGTTTGTTGGTTTGTTCGTTTGTTTGCTTGTTCGTTTGTTGGTTTGTTTGTTTGTTGGTTTGTTTGTTTGTTCGTTTGTTGGTTTGTTGGTTTGTTGGCTTGCTGGTTTGTTGGTTTATTGGCTTGTTGGTTTGTTGGTTTGTTGGTTTGTTGGTTTGTTGGTTTGTTCGTTTGTTGGCTTGTTGGTTTGTTGGCTTGTTGGCTTGTTGGTTTGTTGGCTTGTTGCTTGTTAGTTTGTTGGTTTGTTGATTTGTTGGTTTGTTTGTTTGTTGGTTTGTTTGTTTGTTCGTATGTTGGTTTGTTGGTTGGTTGGCTTGCTGGTTTGTATGTTTATTGGCTTGTTGGTTTGTTGGTTTGTTGGTTTGTTTGTTTGTTCGTTTGTTTGTTTGTTCGTTTGTTGGCTTGTTGGCTTGTTGGTTTGTTGGCTTGTTGGCTTGTTGGCTTGTTGGCTTGTTGGCTTGTTGGTTAAATGGTTTGTTGGTTTGTTGGTTTGTTGGTTTGTTAGTTTGTTGGTTTGTTGGTTAGTTGGCTTGTTGGCTTGTTGGTTTGTTGGTTTGTTGGCTTGTTGGTTTGTTGGTTTATTGGTTTGTTCGTTTGTTGGTTTGTTGGCTTGTTGGTTTGTTGGCTTGTTAGCTTGTTGGTTTGTTGGTTTGTTGGTTTGTTCGTTTGTTGGTTTGTTCGTTTGTTGGTTTGTTTGTTTGTTGGTTTGTTGGTTTGTTGGTTTGTTGGTTTGTTGGTTTGTTGGTTTGTTGGTTTGTTGGTTTGTTGGTTTGTTGGTTTGTTGGTTTATTGGTTTGTTGGTTTGTTGGTTTGTTGGTTTGTTGGTTTGTTGGTTTGTTGGTTTGTTGGCTTGTTGGTTTGGTTGTTTGTTGGTTTCTTGGTTTGTTGGTTTGTTGGTTTGCTGCTTTGTTGGTTTGTTGGTTTGTTTGTTTGTTTGGTTGTTGGTTCGTTGGTTTGTTGGTTTCTTGGTTTGTTGGTTTGTTGGTTTGTTCGTTTGCTTGTTTGTTGGTTTGTTGGTTTGTTTGTTTGTTGGTTTGTTCGTTTGGTGGCT
Organism: Atherix ibis; assembly: GCA_958298945.1. NCBI lineage: Eukaryota > Metazoa > Arthropoda > Insecta > Diptera > Athericidae > Atherix > Atherix ibis. The sequence goes on from OY282608.1 coordinate 3,102,591, forward strand.
TGTTGGTTTGTTGGCTTATTGGTTTTTTGGTTTGTTCGTTTGTTGGTTTGTTGGTTTATTGGTTTGTTGGTTTGTTGGTTTGTTGGCTTGCTGGTTTGTTGGTTTATTGGCTTGTTGGTTTGTTGGTTTGTTGGTTTGTTGGTTTGTTTGTTTGTTCGTTTGTTGGCTTGTTGGCTTGTTGGTTTGTTGGCTTGTTGGCTTGTTGGTTTGTTGGTTTGTTTGTTTGTTGGTTTGTTGGTTTGTTGGTTTGTTGGTTTGTTGGTTTGTTGGTTCGTTGGTTTGTTGGTTTGTTGGTTTGTTGGTTTGTTGGTTTGTTGGTTTGTTGGTTTGTTGATTTGTTGGTTTGTTGGTTTGTTGGTTTGTTGGTTTGTTTGTTTGTTGGTTTGTTGGTTTGTTGGTTTGTTGGTTTGTTAGTTTGTTGGTTTGTTGGTTAGTTGGCTTGTTGGCTTGTTGGTTTGTTGGTTTGTTGGCTTGTTGGTTTGTTGGTTTTTTGGTTTGTTCGTTTGTTGGTTTGTTGGCTTGTTGGTTTGTTGGCTTGTTAGCTTGTTGGTTTGTTGGTTTGTTGGTTTGTTCGTTTGTTGGTTTGTTCGTTTGTTGGTTTGTTTGTTTGTTGGTTTGTTGGTTTGTTGGTTTGTTGGTTTGTTGGTTTGTTGGTTTGTTGGTTTGTTGGTTTGTTGGTTTGTTGGTTTGTTGGTTTGTTGGTTTGTTGGTTTGTTGGTTTGTTGGTTTGTTGGTTTGTTGGTTTGTTGGTTTGTTGGTTTGTTGGTTTGTTGGCTTGTTGGTTTGGTGGTTTGTTGGTTTCTTGGTTTGTTGGTTTGTTGGTTTGTTGCTTTGTTAGTTTGTTGGTTTGTTTGTTTGTTTGTTTGTTGGTTTGTTCGTTTGTTTGCTTGTTCGTTTGTTGGTTTGTTTGTTTGTTAGTTTGTTTGTTTGTTCGTTTGTTGGTTTGTTGGTTTGTTGGCTTGTTAGCTTGTTGGTTTGTTGGTTTTTTGGTTTGTTCGTTTGTTGGTTTGTTCGTTTGTTGGTTTGTTTGTTTTTTGGTTTGTTGGTTTGTTGGTTTTTTGGTTTGTTGGTTTGTTGGTTTGTTGGTTTGTTGGTTTGTTGGTTTGTTGGTTTGTTGGTTTGTTGGTTTGTTGGTTTGTTGGTTTGTTGGTTTGTTGGTTTGTTGGTTTGTTGGTTTGTTGGTTTGTTGGCTTGTTGGTTTGGTGGTTTGTTGGTTTGTTGGTTTGTTGATTCGTTGGTTTGTTGCTTTGTTGGTTTGTTGGTTTGTTTGTTTGTTTGTTTGTTGGTTTGTTCGTTTGTTTGTTTGTTCGTTTGTTGGTTTGTTTGTTTGTTGGTTTGTTTGTTTATTCGTTTGTTGGTTTGTTGGTTTGTTGGCTTGCTGGTTTGTTGGTTTATTGGCTTGTTGATTTGTTGGTTTGTTGGTTTGTTGGTTTGTTCGTTTGATGGCTTGTTGGTTTGTTGGCTTGTTGGCTTGTTGGTTTGTTGGCTTGTTGCTTGTTAGTTTGTTGGTTTGTTGATTTGTTGGTTTGTTTGTTTGTTGGTTTGTTTGTTTGTTCGTTTGTTGGTTTGTTGGTTTGTTGGCTTGCTGGTTTGTTGGTTTATTGGCTTGTTGGTTTGTTGGTTTGTTGGTTTGTTGGTTTGTTTGTTTGTTCGTTTGTTGGCTTGTTGGCTTGTTGGTTTGTTGGCTTGTTGCTTGTTGGTTTGTTGGCTAGTTGGCTTGTTGGGTAGTTGGTTTGTTGGTTTGTTGGTTTGTTGGTTTGTTGGTTTGTTGGTTTGTTAGTTTGTTGGTTTGTTGGTTAGTTGGCTTGTTGGCTAGTTGGTTTGTTGGTTTGTTGGCTTGTTGGTTTGTTGGTTTTTTGGTTTGTTCGTTTGTTGGTTTGTTGGCTTGTTGGTTTGTTGGCTTGTTAGCTTGTTGGTTTGTTGGTTTGTTGGTTTGTTCGTTTGTTGGTTTGTTCGTTTGTTGGTTTGTTTGTTTGTTGGTTTGTTGGTTTGTTGGTTTGTTGGTTTGTTGGTTTGTTGGCTTGTTGGTTTGGTGGTTTGTTGGTTTCTTGGTTTGTTGGTTTGTTGGTTTGTTGCTTTGTTGGTTTGTTGGTTTGTTTGTTTGTTTGTTTGTTGGTTTGTTCGTTTGTTTGCTTGTTCGTTTGTTGGTTTGTTTGTTTGTTGGTTTGTTTGTTTGTTCGTTTGTTGGTTTGTTGGTTTGTTGGCTTGCTGGTTTGTTGGTTTATTGGCTTGTTGGTTTGTTGGTTTGTTGGTTTGTTGGTTTGTTGGTTTGTTCGTTTGTTGGCTTGTTGGTTTGTTGGCTTGTTGGCTTGTTGGTTTGTTGGCTTGTTGCTTGTTAGTTTGTTGGTTTGTTGATTTGTTGGTTTGTTTGTTTGTTGGTTTGTTTGTTTGTTCGTATGTTGGTTTGTTGGTTGGTTGGCTTGCTGGTTTGTATGTTTATTGGCTTGTTGGTTTGTTGGTTTGTTGGTTTGTTTGTTTGTTCGTTTGTTTGTTTGTTCGTTTGTTGGCTTGTTGGCTTGTTGGTTTGTTGGCTTGTTGGCTTGTTGGCTTGTTGGCTTGTTGGCTTGTTGGTTAAATGGTTTGTTGGTTTGTTGGTTTGTTGGTTTGTTAGTTTGTTGGTTTGTTGGTTAGTTGGCTTGTTGGCTTGTTGGTTTGTTGGTTTGTTGGCTTGTTGGTTTGTTGGTTTATTGGTTTGTTCGTTTGTTGGTTTGTTGGCTTGTTGGTTTGTTGGCTTGTTAGCTTGTTGGTTTGTTGGTTTGTTGGTTTGTTCGTTTGTTGGTTTGTTCGTTTGTTGGTTTGTTTGTTTGTTGGTTTGTTGGTTTGTTGGTTTGTTGGTTTGTTGGTTTGTTGGTTTGTTGGTTTGTTGGTTTGTTGGTTTGTTGGTTTGTTGGTTTATTGGTTTGTTGGTTTGTTGGTTTGTTGGTTTGTTGGTTTGTTGGTTTGTTGGTTTGTTGGCTTGTTGGTTTGGTTGTTTGTTGGTTTCTTGGTTTGTTGGTTTGTTGGTTTGCTGCTTTGTTGGTTTGTTGGTTTGTTTGTTTGTTTGGTTGTTGGTTCGTTGGTTTGTTGGTTTCTTGGTTTGTTGGTTTGTTGGTTTGTTCGTTTGCTTGTTTGTTGGTTTGTTGGTTTGTTTGTTTGTTGGTTTGTTCGTTTGGTGGCTTGTTGGTTTGTTGGCTTATTGGTTTTTTGGTTTGTTCGTTTGTTGGTTTGTTGGTTTATTGGTTTGTTGGTTTGTTGGTTTGTTGGTTTGTTGGCTTTTTGGTTAGTTGGTTTGTTGGTTTGTTGGTTTGTTGGTTTGTTGGTTTGTTGGTTTGTTGGTTTGTTGGTTTGTTGGTTTGTTGGTTTGTTTGGTTGTTGGTTCGTGGGTTTGTTGGTTTCTTGGTTTGTTGGTTTGTTGGTTTGTTCGTTTGCTTGTTTGTTGGTTTGTTGGTTTGTTTGTTTGTTGGTTTGTTCGTTTGGTGGCTTGTTGGTTTGTTGGCTTATTGGTTTGTTGGTTTGTTGGTTTGTTGGTTTGTTGGTTTGTTTGTTTGTTCGTTTGTTTGTTTGTTCGTTTGTTGGTTTGTTGGTTTGTTGGTTTGTTGGCTTGCTGGTTTGTTGGTTTATTGGCTTGTAGGTTTATTGGTTTGTTGGTTTGTTGGTTTGTTTGTTTGTTCGTTTGTTGGCTTGTTGGCTTGTTGGTTTGTTGGCTTGTTGGCTTGTTGGTTTGTTGGCTTGTTGGCTTGTTGGTTAGTTGGTTTGTTGGTTTGTTGGTTTGTTGGTTTGTTAGTTTGTTGGTTTGTTGGTTAGTTGGCTTGTTGGCTTGTTGGTTTGTTGGTTTGTTGGCTTGTTGTTTTGTTGGTTTTTTGGTTTGTTCGTTTGTTGGTTTGTTGGCTTGTTGGTTTGTTGGCTTGTTAGCTTGTTGGTTTGTTGGTTTGTTGGTTTGTTCGTTTTTTGGTTTGTTCGTTTGTTGGTTTGTTTGTTTGTTGGTTTGTTGGTTTGTTGGTTTGTTGGTTTGTTGGTTTGTTGGTTTGTTGGTTTGTTGGTTTGTTGGTTTGTTGGTTTGTTGGTTTGTTGGTTTGTTGGTTTGTTGGTTTGTTGGTTTGTTGGTTTGGTGGTTTGTTGGTTTCTTGGTTTCTTGGTTTGTTGGTTTGTTGCTTTGTTGGTTTTTTGGTTTGTTGGTTTGTTTGTTTGTTGGTTTGTTTGTTTGTTCGTTTGTTGGTTTGTTGGTTTGTTGGCTTGCTGGTTTGTTGGTTTATTGGCTTGTTGGTTTGTTGGTTTGTTGGTTTGTTGGTTTGTTTGTTTGTTCGTTTGTTGGCTTGTTGGCTTGTTGGCTTGTTGGTTTGTTGGCTTGTTGGCTTGTTGGTTTGTTGGTTTGTTTGTTTGTTGGTTTGTTGGTTTGTTGGTTTGTTGGTTTGTTGGTTTGTTGGTTTGTTGGTTTGTTGGTTTGTTGGTTTGTTGGTTTGTTGGTTTGTTGGTTTGTTGGTTTGTTGGTTTGTTGGTTTGTTGGTTTGTTGGTTTGTTGGTTTGTTGGTTTGTTGGTTTGTTGGTTTGTTGGCTTGTTGGTTTGGTGGTTTGGTGGTTTGTTGGTTTCTTGGTTTGGTGGTTTGTTGGTTTGTTGCTTTGTTGATTTGTTGGTTTGTTTGTTTGTTTGTTTGTTGGTTTGTTCGTTTGTTTGCTTGTTCGTTTGTTGGTTTGTTGGTTTGTTTGTTTGTTCGTTTGTTGGTTTGTTGGTTAGTTGGCTTGTTAGCTTGTTGGTTTGTTGGTTTGTTGGTTTGTTCGTTTGTTGGTTTGTTCGTTTGTTGGTTTGTTTGTTTTTTGATTTGTTGGTTTGTTGGTTTTTTGGTTTGTTGGTTTGTTGGTTTGTTGGTTTGTTGGTTTGTTGGTTTGTTGGTTTGTTGGTTTGTTGGTTTGTTGGTTTGTTGGTTTGTTGGTTTGTTGGTTTGTTGGTTTGTTGGCTTGTTGGTTTGGTGGTTTGTTGGTTTGTTGGTTTGTTGATTCGTTGGTTTGTTGGTTTGTTTGTTTGTTTGTTTGTTGGTTTGTTCGTTTGTTTGCTTGTTCGTTTGTTGGTTTGTTTGTTTGTTGGTTTGTTTGTTTGTTCGTTTGTTGGTTTGTTGGTTTGTTGGCTTGCTGGTTTGTTGGTTTATTGGCTTGTTGGTTTGTTGGTTTGTTGGTTTGTTGGTTTGTTGGTTTGTTCGTTTGTTGGCTTGTTGGTTTGTTGGCTTGTTGGCTTGTTGGTTTGTTGGCTTGTTGCTTGTTAGTTTGTTGGTTTGTTGATTTGTTGGTTTGTTTGTTTGTTGGTTTGTTTGTTTGTTCGTTTGTTGGTTTGTTGGTTTGTTGGCTTGCTGGTTTTTTGGTTTATTGGCTTGTTGGTTTGTTGGTTTGTTGGTTTGTTGGTTTGTTTGTTTGTTCGTTTGTTGGCTTGTTGGCTTGTTGGTTTGTTGGCTTGTTGCTTGTTGGTTTGTTGGCTAGTTGGCTTGTTGGGTAGTTGGTTTGTTGGTTTGTTGGTTTGTTGGTTTGTTGGTTTGTTGGTTTGTTAGTTTGTTGGTTTGTTGGTTAGTTGGCTTATTGGCTAGTTGGTTTGTTGGTTTGTTGGCTTGTTGATTTGTAGGTTTTTTGGTTTGGACGTTTGTTGGTTTGTTGGCTTGTTGGTTTGTTGGCTTGTTAGCTTGTTGGTTTGTTGGTTTGTTGGTTTGTTCGTTTGTTGGTTTGTTCGTCTGTTGGTTTGTTTGTTTGTTGGTTTGTTGGTTTGTTGGTTTGTTGGTTTGTTGGTTTGTTGGCTTGTTGGTTTGGTGGTTTGTTGGTTTCTTGGTTTGTTGGTTTGTTGGTTTGTTGCTTTGTTGGTTTGTTGGTTTGTTTGTTTGTTTGTTTGTTGGTTTGTTCGTTTGTTTGCTTGTTCGTTTGTTGGTTTGTTTGTTTATTGGTTTGTTTGTTTGTTGGTTTGTTGGTTTGTTGGTTTGTTGGCTTGCTGGTTTGTCGGTTTATTGGCTTGTTGGTTTGTTGGTTTGTTGGTTTGTTGGTTTGTTGGTTTGTTGGTTTGTTCGTTTGTTGGCTTGTTGGTTTGTTGGCTTGTTGGCTTGTTGGTTTGCTGGCTTGTTGCTTGTTAGTTTGTTGGTTTGTTGATTTGTTGGTTTGTTTGTTTGTTGGTTTGTTTGTTTGTTCGTTTGTTGGTTTGTTGGTTTGTTGGCTTGCTGGTTTGTTGGTTTATTGGCTTGTTGGTTTGTTGGTTTGTTGGTTTGTTGGTTTGTTTGTTTGTTCGTTTGTTTGTTTGTTCGTTTGTTGGCTTGTTGGCTTGTTGGTTTGTTGGCTTGTTGGCTTGTTGGCTTGTTGGCTTGTTGGCTTGTTGGTTAGTTGGTTTGTTGGTTTGTTGGTTTGTTGGTTTGTTAGTTTGTTGGTTTGTTGGTTAGTTGGCTTGTTGGCTTGTTGGTTTGTTGGTTTGTTGGCTTGTTGGTTTGTTGGTTTTTTGATTTGTTCGTTTGTTGGTTTGTTGGCTTGTTGGTTTGTTGGCTTGTTAGCTTGTTGGTTTGTTGGTTTGTTGGTTTGTTCGTTTGTTGGTTTGTTCGTTTGTTGGTTTGTTTGTTTGTTGGTTTGTTGGTTTGTTGGTTTGTTGGTTTGTTGGTTTGTTGGTTTGTTGGTTTGTTGGTTTGTTGGTTTGTTGGTTTGTTGGTTTGTTGGTTTGTTGGTTTGTTGGTTTGTTGGTTTGTTGGTTTGTTGGTTTGTTGGTTTGTTGGCTTTTTGGTTTGTTGGTTTGTTGGTTTGTTGGTTTGTTGGTTTGTTGGTTTGTTGGTTTGTTGGTTTGTTGGTTTGTTGGTTTGTTGGTTTGTTGGTTTGTTGGTTTGTTGGTTTGTTGGTTTGTTGGTTTGTTGGCTTGTTGGTTTGGTGGTTTGTTGGTTTGTTGGTTTGTTGATTCGTTGGTATGTTGGTTTGTTTGTTTGTTTGTTTGTTGGTTTGTTCGTTTGTTTGCTTGTTCGTTTGTTGGTTTGTTTGTTTGTTGGTTTGTTTGTTTGTTCGTTTGTTGGTTTGTTGGTTTGTTGGCTTGCTGGTTTGTTGGTTTATTGGCTTGTTGGTTTGTTGGTTTGTTGGTTTGTTGGTTTGTTGGTTTGTTGGTTTGTTCGTTTGTTGGCTTGTTGGTTTATTGGTTTGTTGGTTTGTTGGTTTGTTGGCTTTTTGGTTTGTTGGTTTGTTGGTTTGTTGGTTTGTTGGTTTGTTGGTTTGTTGGTTTGTTGGTTTGTTGGTTTGTTGGTTTGTTGGTTTGTTGGTTTGTTGGTTTGTTGGTTTGTTGGTTTGTTGGTTTGTTGGTTTGTTGGTTTGTTGGTTTGTTGGCTTGTTGGTTTGGTGGTTTGTTGGTTTGTTGGTTTGTTGATTCGTTGGTTTGTTGGTTTGTTTGTTTGTTTGTTTGTTGGTTTGTTCGTTTGTTTGCTTGTTCGTTTGTTGGTTTGTTTGTTTGTTGGTTTGTTTGTTTGTTCGTTTGTTGGTTTGTTGGTTTGTTGGCTTGCTGGTTTGTTGGTTTATTGGCTTGTTGGTTTGTTGGTTTGTTGGTCTGTTGGTTTGTTGGTTTGTTCGTTTGTTGGCTTGTTGGTTTGTTGGATTGTTGGCTTGTTGGTTTGTTGGCTTGTTGCTTGTTAGTTTGTTGGTTTGTTGATTTGTTGGTTTGTTTGTTTGTTGGTTTGTTTGTTTGTTCGTTTGTTGGTTTGTTGGTTTGTTGGCTTGCTGGTTTTTTGGTTTATTGGCTTGTTGGTTTGTTGGTTTGTTGGTTTGTTGGTTTGTTTGTTTGTTCGTTTGTTGGCTTGTTGGCTTGTTGTTTTGTTGGCTTGTTGCTTGTTGGTTTGTTGGCTAGTTGGCTTGTTGGGTAGTTGGTTTGTTGGTTTGTTGGTTTGTTGGTTTGTTGGTTTGTTGGTTTGTTAGTTTGTTGGTTTGTTGGTTAGTTGGCTTGTTGGCTAGTTGGTTTGTTGGTTTGTTGGCTTGTTGATTTGTTGGTTTTTTGGTTTGTTCGTTTGTTGGTTTGTTGGCTTGTTGGTTTGTTGGCTTGTTAGCTTGTTGGTTTGTTGGTTTGTTGGTTTGTTCGTTTGTTGGTTTGTTCGTCTGTTGGTTTGTTTGTTTGTTGGTTTGTTGGTTTGTTGGTTTGTTGGTTTGTTGGTTTGTTGGCTTGTTGGTTTGGTGGTTTGTTGGTTTCTTGGTTTGTTGGTTTGTTGGTTTGTTGCTTTGTTGGTTTGTTGGTTTGTTTGTTTGTTTGTTTGTTGGTTTGTTCGTTTGTTTGCTTGTTCGTTTGTTGGTTTGTTTGTTTGTTGGTTTGTTTGTTCGTTCGTTTGTTGGTTTGTTGGTTTGTTGGCTTGCTGGTTTGTCGGTTTATTGGCTTGTTGGTTTGTTGGTTTGTTGGTTGGTTGGTTTGTTGGTTTGTTGGTTTGTTCGTTTGTTGGCTTGTTGGTTTGTTGGCTTGTTGGCTTGTTGGTTTGTTGGCTTGTTGCTTGTTAGTTTGTTGGTTTGTTGATTTGTTGGTTTGTTTGTTTGTTGATTTGTTTGTTTGTTCGTTTGTTGGTTTGTTGGTTTGTTGGCTTGCTGGTTTGTTGGTTTATTGGCTTGTTGGTTTGTTGGTTTGTTGGTTTGTTGGTTTGTTTGTTTGTTCGTTTGTTTGTTTGTTCGTTTGTTGGCTTGTTGGCTTGTTGGTTTGTTGGCTTGTTGGCTTGTTGGCTTGTTGGCTTGTTGGCTTGTTGGTTAGTTGGTTTGTTGGTTTGTTGGTTTGTTGGTTTGTTAGTTTGTTAGTTTGTTGGTTTGTTGGTTAGTTGGCTTGTTGGCTTGTTGGTTTGTTGGTTTGTTGGCTTGTTGGTTTGTTGGTTTTTTGATTTGTTCGTTTGTTGGTTTGTTGGCTTGTTGGTTTGTTGGCTTGTTAGCTTGTTGGTTTGTTGGTTTGTTGGTTTGTTCGTTTGTTGGTTTGTTCGTTTGTTGGTTTGTTTGTTTGTTGGTTTGTTGGTTTGTTGGTTTGTTGGTTTGTTGGTTTGTTGGTTTGTTGGTTTGTTGGTTTGTTGGTTTGTTGGTTTGTTGGTTTGTTGGTTTGTTGGTTTGTTGGTTTGTTGGTTTGTTGGCTTGTTGGTTTGGTGGTTTGTTGGTTTCTTGGTTTGTTGGTTTGTTGGTTTGTTGCTTTGTTGGTTTGTTGGTTTGTTTGTTTGTTTGGTTGTTGGTTCGTTGGTTTGTTGGTTTCTTGGTTTGTTGGTTTGTTGGTTTGTTCGTTTGCTTGTTTGTTGGTTTGTTGGTTTGTTTGTTTGTTGGTTTGTTCGTTTGGTGGCTTGTTGGTTTGTTGGCTTATTGGTTTTTTGGTTTGTTCGTTTGTTGGTTTGTTGGTTTATTGGTTTGTAGGTTTGTTGGTTTGTTGGTTTGTTGGCTTTTTGGTTTGTTGGTTTGTTGGTTTGTTGGTTTGTTGGTTTGTTGGTTTGTTGGTTTGTTGGTTTGTTGGTTTGTTGGTTTGTTGGTTTGTTTGGTTGTTGGTTCGTTGGTTTGTTAGTTTGTTGGTTTGTTGGTTTGTTGGTTTGTTCGTTTGCTTGTTTGTTGGTTTGTTGGTTTGTGTGTTTGTTGGTTTGTTCGTTTGGTGGCTTGTTGGTTTGTTGGCTTATTGGTTTGTTGGTTTGTTGGTTTGTTCGTTTGTTGGTTTGTTGATTTGTTGGTTTGTTTGTTTGTTCGTTTGTTTGTTTGTTCGTTTGTTGGTTTGTTGGTTTGTTGGCTTGCTGGTTTGTTGGTTTATTGGCTTGTAGGTTTATTGGTTTGTTGGTTTGTTGGTTTGTTTGTTTGTTCGTTTGTTGGCTTGTTGGCTTGTTGGTTTGTTGGCTTGTTGGCTTGTTGGTTTGTTGGCTTGTTGGCTTGTTGGTTAGTTGGTTTGTTGGTTTGTTGGTTTGTTGGTTTGTTAGTTTGTTGGTTTGTTGGTTAGTTGGCTTGTTGGCTTGTTGGTTTTTTGGTTTGTTGGCTTGTTGGTTTGTGGGTTTTTTGGTTTGTTCGTTTATTGGTTTGTTGGCTTGTTGGTTTGTTGGCTTATTAGCTTGTTGGTTTGTTGGTTTGTTGGTTTGTTCGTTTGTTGGTTTGTTCGTTTGTTGGTTTGTTTGTTTGTTGGTTTGTTGGTTTGTTTGTTTGTTGGTTTGTTGGTTTGTTGGTTTGTTGGTTTGTTGGTTTGTTGGTTTGTTGGTTTGTTGGTTTGTTGGTTTGTTGGTTTGTTGGTTTGTTGGTTTGTTGGTTTGTTGGTTTGTTGGTTTGTTGGTTTGTTGGTTTGTTGGTTTGTTGGTTTGTTGGTTTGTTGGCTTGTTGGTTTGGTGGTTTGTTGGTTTCTTGGTTTGTTGGTTTATTGGTTTGTTGCTTTGTTGGTTTGTTGGTTTGTTTGTTTGTTTGTTTGTTGGTTTGTTCGTTTGTTTGCTTGTTCGTTTGTTGGTTTGTTTGTTTGTTGGTTTGTTTGTTTGTTCGTTTGTTGGTTTGTTGGTTTGTTGGCTTGTTAGCTTGTTGGTTTGTTGGTTTGTTGGTTTGTTGGTTTGTTGGTTTGTTGGTTTGTTGGTTTGTTGGCTTGTTGGTTTGGTGGTTTGTTGGTTTGTTGGTTTGTTGATTCGTTGGTTTGTTGCTTTGTTGTTTTGTTGGTTTGTTTGTTTGTTTGTTTGTTGGTTTCTTCGTTTGTTTGCTTGTTCGTTTGTTGGTTTGTTTGTTTGTTGGTTTGTTTGTTTGTTCGTTTGTTGGTTTGTTGGTTTGTTGGCTTGCTGGTTTGTTGGTTTATTGGCTTGTTGGTTTGTTGGTTTGTTGGTTTGTTGGTTTGTTCGTTTGTTGGCTTGTTGGTTTGTTGGCTTGTTGGCTTGTTGGTTTGTTGGCTTGTTGCTTGTTAGTTTGTTGGTTTGTTGATTTGTTGGTTTGTTTGTTTGTTGGTTTGTTTGTTTGTTCGTTTGTTGGTTTGTTGGTTTGTTGGCTTGCTGGTTTGTTGGTTTATTGGCTTGTTGGTTTGTTGGTTTGTTGGTTTGTTGGTTTGTTTGTTTGTTCGTTTGTTGGCTTGTTGGCTTGTTGGTTTGTTGGCTTGTTGCTTGTTGGTTTGTTGGCTAGTTGGCTTGTTGGGTAGTTGGTTTGTTGGTTTGTTGGTTTGTTGGTTTGTTGGTTTGTTGGTTTGTTAGTTTGTTGGTTTGTTGGTTAGTTGGCTTGTTGGCTAGTTGGTTTGTTGGTTTGTTGGCTTGTTGATTTGTTGGTTTTTTGGTTTGTTCGTTTGTTGGTTTGTTGGCTTGTTGGTTTGTTGGCTTGTTAGCTTGTTGGTTTGTTGGTTTGTTGGTTTGTTCGTTTGTTGGTTTGTTCGTTTGTTGGTTTGTCTGTTTGTTGGTTTGTTGGTTTGTTGGTTTGTTGGTTTGTTGGTTTGTTGGCTTGTTGGTTTGGTGGTTTGTTGGTTTCTTGGTTTGTTGGTTTCTTGGTTTGTTGCTTTGTTGGTTTGTTGGTTTGTTTGTTTGTTTGTTTGTTGGTTTGTTCGTTTGTTTGCTTGTTCGTTTGTTGGTTTGTTTGTTTGTTGGTTTGTTTGTTTGTTCGTTTGTTGGTTTGTTGGTTTGTTGGCTTGCTGGTTTGTTGGTTTATTGGCTTGTTGGTTTGTTGGTTTGTTGGTTTGTTCGTTTGTTGGCTTGTTGGTTTGTTGGCTTGTTGGCTTGTTGGTTTGTTGGCTTGTTGCTTGTTAGTTTGTTGGTTTGTTGATTTGTTGGTTTGTTTGTTTGTTGGTTTGTTTGTTTGTTCGTTTGTTGGTTTGTTGGTTTGTTGGCTTGCTGGTTTGTTGGTTTATTGGCTTGTTGGTTTGTTGGTTTGTTGGTTTGTTGGTTTGTTTGTTTGTTCGTTTGTTTGTTTGTTCGTTTGTTGGCTTGTTGGCTTGTTGGTTTGTTGGCTTGTTGGCTTGTTGGCTTGTTGGCTTGTTGGCTTGTTGGTTAGTTGGTTTGTTGGTTTGTTGGTTTGTTGGTTTGTTGGTTTGTTAGTTTGTTGGTTTGTTGGTTAGTTGGCTTGTTGGCTTGTTGGTTTGTTGGTTTGTTGGCTTGTTGGTTTGTTGGTTTTTTGGTTTGTTCGTTTGTTGGTTTGTTGGCTTGTTGGTTTGTTGGCTTGTTAGCTTGTTGGTTTGTTGGTTTGTTCGTTTGTTGGTTTGTTCGTTTGTTGGTTTGTTTGTTTGTTGGTTTGTTGGTTTGTTGGTTTGTTGGTTTGTTGGTTTGTTGGTTTGTTGGTTTGTTGGTTTGTTGGTTTGTTGGTTTGTTGGTTTGTTGGTTTGTTGGTTTGTTGGTTTGTTGGTTTGTTGGTTTGTTGGTTTGTTGGCTTGTTGGTTTGGTGGTTTGTTGGTTTCTTGGTTTGTTGGTTTGTTGGTTTGTTGCTTTGTTGGTTTGTTGGTTTGTTTGTTTGTTTGGTTGTTGGTTCGTTGGTTTGTTGGTTTCTTGGTTTGTTGGTTTGTTGGTTTGTTCGTTTGCTTGTTTGTTGGTTTGTTGGTTTGTTTGTTTGTTGGTTTGTTCGTTTGGTGGCTTGTTGGTTTGTTGGTTTGTTCGTTTGTTGGTTTGTTCGTTTGTTGGTTTATTTGTTTGTTGGTTTGTTGGTTTGTTGGTTTGTTGGTTTGTTGGTTTGTTGGTTTGTTGGTTTGTTGGTTTGTTGGTTTGTTGGTTTGTTGGTTTGTTGGTTTGTTGGTTTATTGGTTTGTTGGTTTGTTGGTTTGTTGGTTTGTTGGCTTTTTGGTTTGTTGGTTTGTTGGTTTGTTGGTTTGTTGGTTTGTTGGTTTGCTGGTTTGTTGGTTTGTTGGTTTGTTGGTTTGTTGGTTTGTTGGTTTGTTGGTTTGTTTAATTGTTGGTTCGTTGGTTTGTTGGTTTCTTGGTTTGTTGGTTTGTTGGTTTGTTCGTTTGCTTGTTTGTTGGTTTGTTGGTTTGTTTGTTTGTTGGTTTGTTCGTTTGGTGGCTTGTTGGTTTGTTGGCTTATTGGTTTGTTGGTTTGTTGGTTTGTTCGTTTGTTGGTTTGTTGATTTGTTGGTTTGTTTGTTTGTTCGTTTGTTTGTTTGTTCGTTTGTTGGTTTGTTGGTTTGTTGGCTTGCTGGTTTGTTGGTTTATTGGCTTGTAGGTTTATTGGTTTGTTGGTTTGTTGGTTTGTTTGTTTGTTCGTTTGTTGGCTTGTTGGCTTGTTGGTTTGTTGGCTTGTTGGCTTGTTGGTTTGTTGGCTTGTTGGCTTGTTGGTTAGTTGGTTTGTTGGTTTGTTGGTTTGTTGGTTTGTTAGTTTGTTGGTTTGTTGGTTAGTTGGCTTGTTGGCTTGTTGGTTTGTTGGTTTGTTGGCTTGTTGGTTTGTTGGTTTTTTGGTTTGTTCGTTTGTTGGTTTGTTGGCTTGTTGGTTTGTTGGCTTATTAGCTTGTTGGTTTGTTGGTTTGTTGGTTTGTTCGTTTGTTGGTTTGTTCGTTTGTTGGTTTGTTTGTTTGTTGGTTTGTTGGTTTGTTAGTTTGTTGGTTTGTTGGTTTGTTGGTTTGTTGGTTTGTTGGTTTGTTGGTTTGTTGGTTTGTTGGTTTGTTGGTTTGTTGGTTTGTTGGTTTGTTGGTTTGTTGGTTTGTTGGTTTGTTGGTTTGTTGGTTTGTTGGTTTGTTGGCTTGTTGGTTTGGTGGTTTGTTGGTTTCTTGGTTTCTTGGTTTGTTGGTTTGTTGCTTTGTTGGTTTTTTGGTTTGTTGGTTTGTTTGTTTGTTGGTTTGTTTGTTTGTTCGTTTGTTGGTTTGTTGGTTTGCTGGCTTGCTGGTTTGTTGGTTTATTGGCTTGTTGGTTTGTTGGTTTGTTGGTTTGTTGGTTTGTTTGTTTGTTCGTTTGTTGGCTTGTTGGCTTGCTGGTTTGTTGGCTTGTTGGCTTGTTGGTTTGTTGGCTTGTTGGCTTGTTGGTTAGTTGGTTTGTTGGTTTGTTGGTTTGTTGGTTTGTTAGTTTGTTGGTTTGTTGGTTAGTTGGCTTGTTGGCTTGTTGGTTTGTTGGTTTGTTGGCTTGTTTGTTTGTTGGTTTTTTGGTTTATTCGTTTGTTGGTTTGTTGGCTTGTTGGTTTGTTGGCTTGTTAGCTTGTTGGTTTGTTGGTTTGTTGGTTTGTTCGTTTGTTGGTTTGTTCGTTTGTTGGTTTGTTTGTTTGTTGGTTTGTTGGTTTGTTGGTTTGTTGGTTTGTTGGTTTGTTGGTTTGTTGGTTTGTTGGTTTGTTGGTTTGTTGGTTTGTTGGCTTGTTGGTTTGTTGGTTTGTTAGTTTCTTGGTTTGTTGGTTTGTTGGTTTGTTGCTTTGTTGGTTTGTTGGTTTGTTTGTTTGTTTGTTTGTTTGTTTGTTGGTTTGTTCGTTTGTTTGCTTGTTCGTTTGTTGGTTTGTTTATTTGTTGGTTTGTTTGTTTGTTCGTTTGTTGGTTTGTTGGTTTGTTGGCATGCTGGTTTGTTGGTTTATTGGCTTGTTGCTTTGTTGGTTTGTTGGTTTGTTGGTTTGTTGGTTTGTTCGTTTGTTGGCTTGTTGGTTTGTTGGCTTGTTGGCTTGTTGGTTTGTTGGCTTGTTGCTCGTTAGTTTGTTGGTTTGTTGATTTGTTGGTTTGTTTGTTTGTTGGTTTGTTTGTTTGTTCGTTTGTTGGTTTGTTGGTTTGTTGGCTTGCTGGTTTGTTGGTTTATTGGCTTGTTGGTTTGTTGGTTTGTTGGTTTGTTGGTTTGTTTGTTTGTTCGTTTGTTTGTTTGTTCGTTTGTTGGCTTGTTGGCTTGTTGGTTTGTTGGCTTGTTGGCTTGTTGGCTTGTTGGCTTGTTGGCTTGTTGGCTAGTTGGTTTATTGGTTTGTTGGTTTGTTGGTTTATTAGTTTGTTGGTTTGTTGGTTAGCTGGCTTGTTGGCTTGTTGGTTTGTTGGGTTGTTGGCTTGTTGGTTTGTTGGTTTTTTGGTTTGTTCGTTTGTTGGTTTGTTGGCTTGTTGGTTTGTGGGCTTGTTAGCTTGTTGGTTTGTTGGTTTGTTGGTTTGTTCGTTTGTTGGTTTGTTCGTTTGTTGGTTTGTTTGTTTGTTGGTTTGTTGGTTTGTTGGTTTGTTGGTTTGTTGATTTGTTGGTTTGTTGGTTTGTTGGTTTGTTGGTTTGTTGGTTTGTTGGTTTGTTGGTTTGTTGGTTTGTTGGTTTGTTGGTTTGTTGGTTTGTTGGTTTGTTGGCTTGTTGGTTTAGTGGTTTGTTGGTTTCTTGGTTTGTTGGTTTGTTGGTTTGTTGGTTTGTTGCTTTGTTGGTTTGTTGGTTTGTTTGTTTGTTTGTTTGTTGGTTTGTTCGTTTGTTTGCTTGTTCGTTTGTTGGTTTGTTTGTTTGTTGGTTTGTTTGTTTGTTCGTTTGTTGGTTTGTTGGTTTGTTGGCTTGTTAGCTTGTTGGTTTGTTGGTTTGTTGGTTTGTTCGTTTGTTAGTTTGTTCGCTTGTTGGTTTGTTTGTTTTTTGGTTTGTTGGTTTGTTGGTTTTTTGGTTTGTTGGTTTGTTGGTTTGTTGGTTTGTTGGTTTGTTGGTTTGTTGGTTTGTTGGTTTGTTGGTTTGTTGGTTTGTTGGTTTATTGGTTTGTTGGTTTGTTGGTTTGTTGGCTTGTTGGTTTGGTGGTTTGTTGGTTTGTTGGTTTGTTGATTCGTTGGTTTGTTGCTTTGTTGGTTTGTTGGTTTGTTTGTTTGTTTGTTGGTTTGTTCGTTTGTTTGCTTGTTCGTTTGTTGGTTTGTTTGTTTGTTGGTTTGTTTATTTGTTCGTTTGTTGGTTTGTTGGTTTGTTGGCTTGCTGGTTTGTTGGTTTATTGGCTTGTTGGTTTGTTGGTTTGTTGGTTTGTTGGTTTGTTGGTTTGTTTGTTTGTTGGCTTGTTGGTTTGTTGGCTTGTTGGCTTGTTGGTTTGTTGGCTTGTTGCTTGTTATTTTGTTGGTTTGTTGATTTGTTGGTTTGTTTGTTTGTTGGTTTGTTTGTTTGTTCGTTTGTTGGTTTGTTGGTTTGTTGGCTTGCTGGTTTGTTGGTTTATTGGCTTGTTGGTTTGTTGGTTTGTTGGTTTGTTGGTTTGTTGGTTTGTTTGTTTGTTCGTTTGTTGGCTTGTTGGCTTGTTGGTTTGTTGGCTTGTTGCTTGTTGGTTTGTTGGCTAGTTGGCTTGTTGGGTAGTTGGTTTGTTGGTTTGTTGGTTTGTTAGTTTGTTGGTTTGTTGGTTAGTTGGCTTGTTGGCTTGTTGGTTTGTTGGCTTGTTGGCTTGTTGGTTTGTTGGTTTGTTGGCTTATTGGTTTGTTGGTTTGTTGGTTTGTTGGTTTGTTGGTTTGTTGGATTGTTGGTTTGTTGGTTTGTTGGCTTGTTGGCTTGTTGGTTTGTTGGTTTGTTGGCTTGTTGGTTTGTTGGTATTTTGGTTTGTTGATTTGTTGGTTTGTTTGTTTGTTGGTTTGTTTGTTTGTTCGTTTGTTGGTTAGTTGGTTTGTTGGCTTGCTGGTTTGTTGGTTTATTGGCTTGTTGGTTTGTTGGCTTATTGGTTTGTTGGTTTGTTGGTTTGTTGTTTTGTTTGTTTGTTCGTTTGTTGGTTTGTTGGTTGGTTGGCTTGTTGGTTTGTTGGTTTGTTGGCTTGTTGGTTTGTTGGTTTGTTGGCTTGTTTGTCTGTTGGCTTGTTGGTTTGTTGGTTTGTAGGTTTGTTCGTTTGTTTGCTTGTTGGTTTGTTGGCTTGTTTGTCTGTTGGCTTGTTGGCTTGTTGGTTTGTTGGTTTGTTGGCTTGTTAGTTTGTTGGTTTGTTGGTTTGTTGGTTTGTTGGTTTGTTGGATTGTTGGTTTGTTGGTTTGTTGGCTTGTTGGCTTGTTGGTTTGTTGGTTTGTTGGCTTGTTGGTTTGTTGGTTTGTTGGTTTGTTGGTTTGTTGGTTTGTTGGATTGTTGGTTTGTTGGTTTGTTGGCTTGTTGGCTTGTTGGTTTGTTGGTTTGTTGGCTTGTTGGTTTGTTGGTTTTTTGGTTTGTTGATTTGTTGGTTTGTTTGTTTGTTGGTTTGTTTGTTTGTTCGTCTGTTGGTTTGTTAGTTTGTTGGCTTGCTGGTTTGTTGGTTTATTGGCTTGTTGGTTTGTTGGTTTGTTGGTTTGTTGGTTTGTTGGTTTGTTCGTTTGTTGGCTTGTTGGTGTGTTGGCTTGTTGGCTTGTTGGTTGGTTGGCTTGTTGGCTTGTTAGTTTGTTGGTTTGTTGATTTTTTGGTTTGTTTGTTTGTTGGTTTGTTTGTTTGTTCGTTTGTTGGTTTGTTGGTTTGTTGGCTTGCTGGTTTGTTGGTTTATTGGCTTGTTGGTTTGTGGGTTTGTTGGTTTGTTTGTTTGTTCGTTTGTTGGCTTGTTGGCTTGTTGGTTTGTTGGCTTGTTGGCTTGTTGGTTTGTTGGCTTGTTGGCTTGTTGGTTAGTTGGTTTGTTGGTTTGTTGGTTTGTTGGTTTGTTAGTTTGTTGGTTTGTTGGTTAGTTGGCTTGTTGGCTTGTTGGTTTGTTGGTTTGTTGGCTCGTTGGTTTGTTGGTTTTTTGGTTTGTTCGTTTGTTGGTTTGTTGGCTTGTTGGTTTGTTGGCTTGTTAGCTTGTTGGTTTTTTGGTTTGTTGGTTTGTTGGTTTGTTCGTTTGTTGGTTTGTTCGTTTGTTGGTTTGTTTGTTTGTTGGTTTGTTGGTTTGTTGGTTTGTTGGTTTGTTGGTTTGTTGGTTTGTTGGTTTGTTGGTTTGTTGGTTTGTTGGTTTGTTGGTTTGTTGGTTTGTTGGTTTGTTGGTTTGTTGGTTTGTTGGTTTGTTGGCTTGTTGGTTTGGTGGTTTGTTGGTTTCTTGGTTTGTTGGTTTGTTGGTTTGTTGGTTTTTTGGTTTGTTCGTTTGTTGGTTTGTTGGCTTGTTGGTTTGTTGGCTTGTTAGCTTGTTGGTTTGGTGGTTTGTTGGTTTGTTCGTTTGTTGGTTTGTTCGTTTGTTGGTTTGTTTGTTTGTTGGTTTGTTGGTTTGTTGGTTTGTTGGTTTGTTGGTTTGTTGGTTTGTTGGTTTGTTGGTTTGTTGGTTTGTTGGTTTGTTGGTTTGTTGGTTTGTTGGTTTGTTTGCTTGTTGGTTTGGTGGTTTGTTGGTTTCTTGGTTTGTTGGTTTGTTGGTTTGTTGCTTTGTTGGTTTGTTGGTTTGTTTGTTTGTTTGTTTGTTGGTTTGTTCGTTTGTTTGCTTGTTAGTTTGTTGGTTTGTTTGTTTGTTGGTTTGTTTGTTTGTTCGTTTGTTGGTTTATTGGTTTGTTGGCTTGCTGGTTTGTTGGTTTATTGACTTGTTGGTTTGTTGGTTTGTTGGTTTGTTGGTTTGTTGGTTTGTTCGTTTGTTGGCTTGTTGGTTTGTTGGCTTGTTGGCTTGTTGGTTTGTTGGCTTGTTGCTTGTTAGTTTGTTGGTTTGTTGATTTGTTGGTTTGTTTGTTTGTTGGTTTGTTTGTTTGTTCGTTTGTTGGTTTGTTGGTTTGTTGGCTTGCTGGTTTGTTGGTTTATTGGCTTGTTGGTTTGTTGGTTTGTTGGTTTGTTGGTTTGTTGGTTTGTTTGTTTGTTCGTTTGTTTGTTTGTTCGTTTGTTGGCTTGTTGGCTTGTTGGTTTGTTGGCTTGTTGGCTTGTTGGCTTGTTGGCTTGTTGGTTAGTTGGTTTATTGGTTTGTTGGTTTGTTGGTTTGTTAGTTTGTTGGTTTGTTGGTTAGCTGGCTTGTTGGCTTGTTGGTTTGTTGGTTTGTTGGCTTGTTGGTTTGTTGGTTTTTTGATTTGTTCGTTTGTTGGTTTGTTGGCTTGTTGTTTTGTTGGCTTGTTAGCTTGTTGGTTTGTTGGTTTGTTGGTTTGTTCGTTTGTTGGTTTGTTCGTTTGTTGGTTTGTTTGTTTGTTGGTTTATTGGTTTGTTGGTTTGTTGGTTTGTTGGTTTGTTGGTTTGTTGGATTGTTGGTTTGTTGGTTTGTTGGTTTGTTGGTTTGTTGGTTTGTTTGTTTGTTTGTTTGTTGGTTTGTTCGTTTGTTTGCTTGTTCGTTTGTTGGTTTGTTTGTTTGTTGGTTTGTTTGTTTGTTCGTTTGTTGGTTTATTGGTTTGTTGGCTTGTTAGCTTGTTGGTTTGTTGGTTTGTTGGTTTGTTGGTTTGTTGGTTTGTTGGATTGTTGGTTTGTTGGTTTGTTGGCTTGTTGGCTTGTTGGTTTGTTGGTTTGTTGGCTTGTTGGTTTGTTGGTTTTTTGGTTTGTTGATTTGTTGGTTTGTTTGTTTGTTGGTTTGTTTGTTTGTTCGTCTGTTGGTTTGTTGGTTTGTTGGCTTGCTGGTTTGTTGGTTTATTGGCTTGTTGGTTTGTTGGTTTGTTGGTTTGTTGGTTTGTTGGTTTGTTGGTTTGTTCGTTTGTTGGCTTGTTGGTGTGTTGGCTTGTTGGCTTGTTGGTTGGTTGGCTTGTTGGCTTGTTAGTTTGTTGGTTTGTTGATTTGTTGGTTTGTTTGTTTGTTGGTTTGTTTGTTTGTTCGTTTGTTGGTTTGTTGGTTTGTTGGCTTGCTGGTTTGTTGGTTTATTGGCTTGTTGGTTTGTTGGTTTGTTGGTTTGTTTGTTTGTTCGTTTGTTGGCTTGTTGGCTTGTTGGTTTGTTGGCTTCTTGACTTGTTGGTTTGTTGGCTTGTTGGCTTGTTGGATAGTTGGTTTGTTGGTTTGTTGGTTTGTTGGTTTGTTAGTTTGTTGGTTTGTTGGTTAGTTGGCTTGTTGGCTTGTTGGTTTGTTGGTTTGTTGGCTTGTTGGTTTGTTGGTTTTTTGGTTTGTTCGTTTGTTGGTTTGTTGGCTTGTTGGTTTGTTGGCTTGTTAGCTTGTTGGTTTTTTGGTTTGTTGGTTTGTTGGTTTGTTCGTTTGTTGGTTTGTTCGTTTGTTGGTTTGTTTGTTTGTTGGTTTGTTGGTTTGTTGGTTTGTTGGTTTGTTGCTTTGTTGGTTTGTTGGTTTGTTGGTTTGTTGGTTTGTTGGTTTGTTGGTTTGTTGGTTTGTTGGTTTGTTGGTTTGTTGGCTTGTTGGTTTGGTGGTTTGTTGGTTTCTTGGTTTGTTGGTTTGTTGGTTTGTTGGTTTTTTGGTTTGTTCGTTTGTTGGTTTGTTTGCTTGTTGGTTTGTTGGCTTGTTAGCTTGTTGGTTTGTTGGTTTGTTGGTTTGTTCGTTTGTTGGTTTGTTCGTTTGTTGGTTTGTTTGTTTGTTGGTTTGTTGGTTTGTTGGTTTGTTGGTTTGTTGGTTTGTTGGTTTGTTGGTTTGTTGGTTTGTTGGTTTGTTGGTTTGTTGGTTTGTTGGTTTGTTGGTTTGTTGGTTTGTTTGCTTGTTGGTTTGGTGGTTTGTTGGTTTCTTGGTTTGTTGGTTTGTTGGTTTGTTGCTTTGTTGGTTTGTTGGTTTGTTTGTTTGTTTGTTTGTTGGTTTGTTCGTTTGTTTGCTTGTTCGTTTGTTGGTTTGTTTGTTTGTTGGTTTGTTTTTTTGTTCGTTTGTTGGTTTATTGGTTTATTGGCTTGCTGGTTTGTTGGTTTATTGGCTTGTTGGTTTGTTGGTTTGTTGGTTTGTTGGTTTGTTGGTTTGTTCGTTTGTTGGCTTGTTGGTTTGTTGGCTTGTTGGCTTGTTGGTTTGTTGGCTTGTTGCTTGTTAGTTTGTTGGTTTGTTGATTTGTTGGTTTGTTTGTTTGTTGGTTTGTTTGTTTGTTCGTTTGTTGGTTTGTTGGTTTGTTGGCTTGCTGGTTTGTTGGTTTATTGGCTTGTTGGTTTGTTGGTTTGTTGGTTTGTTGGTTTGTTTGTTTGTTCGTTTGTTTGTTTGTTCGTTTGTTGGCTTGTTGGCTTGTTGGTTTGTTGGCTTGTTGGCTTGTTGGCTTGTTGGCTTGTTGGTTAGTTGGTTTATTGGTTTGTTGGTTTGTTGGTTTGTTAGTTTGTTGGTTTGTTGGTTAGCTGGCTTGTTGGCTTGTTGGTTTGTTGGTTTGTTGGCTTGTTGGTTTGTTGGTTTTTTGATTTGTTCGTTTGTTGGTTTGTTGGCTTGTTGGTTTGTTGGCTTGTTAGCTTGTTGGTTTGTTGGTTTGTTGGTTTGTTCGTTTGTTGGTTTGTTCGTTTGTTGGTTTGTTTGTTTGTTGGTTTATTGGTTTGTTGGTTTGTTGGTTTGTTGGTTTGTTGGTTTGTTGGATTGTTGGTTTGTTGGTTTGTTGGTTTGTTGGTTTGTTTGTTTGTTTGTTTGTTGGTTTGTTCGTTTGTTTGCTTGTTCGTTTGTTGGTTTGTTTGTTTGTTGGTTTGTTTGTTTGTTCGTTTGTTGGTTTGTTGGTTTGTTGGCTTGTTAGCTTGTTGGTTTGTTGGTTTGTTGGTTGGTTCGTTTGTTGGTTTGTTCGCTTGTTGGTTTGTTTGTTTTTTGGTTTGTTGGTTTGTTGGTTTTTTGGTTTGTTTGTTTGGTGGTTTGTTGGTTTGTTGGTTTGTTGGTTTGTTGGTTTGTTGGTTTGTTGGTTTGTTGGTTTGTTGGTTTGTTGGTTTGTTGGTTTGTTGGTTTGTTGGCTTGTTGGTTTGGTGGTTTGTTGGTTTGTTGGTTTGTTGATTCGTTGGTTTGTTGCTTTGTTGGTTTGTTGGTTTGTTTGTTTGTTTGTTTGTTGGTTTGTTCGTTTGTTTGCTTGTTCGTTTGTTGGTTTGTTTGTTTGTTGGTTTGTTTGTTTGTTCGTTTGTTGGTTTGTTGGTTTGTTGGCTTGCTGGTTTGTTGGTTTATTGGCTTGTTGGTTTGTTGGTTTGTTGGTTTGTTGGTTTGTTGGTTTGTTCGTTTGTTGGCTTGTTGGTTTGTTGGCTTGTTGGCTTGTTGGTTTGTTGGCTTGTTGCTTGTTAGTTTGTTGGTTTGTTGATTTGTTGGTTTGTTTGTTTGTTGGTTTGTTTGTTTGTTCGTTTGTTGGTTTGTTGGTTTGTTGGCTTGCTGGTTTGTTGGTTTATTGGCTTGTTGGTTTGTTGGTTTGTTGGTTTGTTGGTTTGTTTGTTTGTTCGTTTGTTGGCTTGTTGGCTTGTTGGTTTGTTGGCTTGTTGCTTGTTGGTTTGTTGGCTAGTTGGCTTGTTGGGTAGTTGGTTTGTTGGTTTGTTGGTTTGTTGGTTTGTTAGTTTGTTGGTTTGTTGGTTAGTTGGCTTGTTGGCTTGTTGGTTTGTTGGCTTGTTGGCTTGTTGGTTTGTTGGTTTGTTGGCTTGTTGGTTTGTTGGTTTGTTGGTTTGTTGGTTTGTTGGTTTGTTGGATTGTTCGTTTGTTGGTTTGTTGGCTTGTTGGCTTGTTGGTTTGTTGGTTTGTTGGCTTGTTGGTTTGTTGGTATTTTGGTTTGTTGATTTGTTGGTTTGTTTGTTTGTTGGTTTGTTTGTTTGTTCGTTTGTTGGTTAGTTGGTTTGTTGGCTTGCTGGTTTGTTGGTTTATTGGCTTGTTGGTTTGTTGGCTTATTGGTTTGTTGGTTTGTTGGTTTGTTGTTTTGTTTGTTTGTTGGTTTGTTGGTTTGTTGGTTTGTTGGTTTGTTGGCTTGTTGGTTTGGTGGTTTGTTGGTTTGTTGGTTTGTTGATTCGTTGGTTTGTTGCTTTGTTGGTTTGTTGGTTTGTTTGTTTGTTTGTTTGTTGGTTTGTTCGTTTGTTTGCTTGTTCGTTTGTTGGTTTGTTTGTTTGTTGGTTTGTTTGTTTGTTCGTTTGTTGGTTTGTTGGTTTGTTGGCTTGCTGGTTTGTTGGTTTATTGGCTTGTTGGTTTGTTGGTTTGTTGGTTTGTTGGTTTGTTGGTTTGTTCGTTTGTTGGCTTGTTGGTTTGTTGGCTTGTTGGCTTGTTGGTTTGTTGGCTTGTTGCTTGTTAGTTTGTTGGTTTGTTGATTTGTTGGTTTGTTTGTTTGTTGGTTTGTTTGTTTGTTCGTTTGTTGGTTTGTTGGTTTGTTGGCTTGCTGGTTTGTTGGTTTATTGGCTTGTTGGTTTGTTGGTTTGTTGGTTTGTTGGTTTGTTTGTTTGTTCGTTTGTTGGCTTGTTGGCTTGTTGGTTTGTTGGCTTGTTGCTTGTTGGTTTGTTGGCTAGTTGGCTTGTTGGGTAGTTGGTTTGTTGGTTTGTTGGTTTGTTGGTTTGTTAGTTTGTTGGTTTGTTGGTTAGTTGGCTTGTTGGCTTGTTGGTTTGTTGGCTTGTTGGCTTGTTGGTTTGTTGGTTTGTTGGCTTGTTGGTTTGTTGGTTTGTTGGTTTGTTGGTTTGTTGGTTTGTTGGATTGTTGGTTTGTTGGTTTGTTGGCTTGTTGGCTTGTTGGTTTGTTGGTTTGTTGGCTTGTTGGTTTGTTGGTATTTTGGTTTGTTGATTTGTTGGTTTGTTTGTTTGTTGGTTTGTTTGTTTGTTCGTTTGTTGGTTAGTTGGTTTGTTGGCTTGCTGGTTTGTTGGTTTATTGGCTTGTTGGTTTGTTGGCTTATTGGTTTGTTGGTTTGTTGGTTTGTTGTTTTGTTTGTTTGTTCGTTTGTTGGTTTGTTGGTTGGTTGGCTTGTTGGTTTGTTGGTTTGTTGGCTTGTTGGTTTGTTGGTTTGTAGGTATGTTCGTTTGTTGGCTTGTTGGATTGTTGGCTTGTTGGTTTGTTGGCTTGTTGGCTTGTTGGTTTGTTGGTTTGTTGGCTTGTTAGTTTGTTGGTTTGTTGGTTTGTTGGTTTGTTGGTTTGTTGGATTGTTGGTTTGTTGGTTTGTTGGCTTGTTGGCTTGTTGGTTTGTTGGTTTGTTGGCTTGTTGGTTTGTTGGTTTGTTGGTTTGTTGGTTTGTTGGTTTGTTGGATTGTTGGTTTGTTGGTTTGTTGGCTTGTTGGCTTGTTGGTTTGTTGGTTTGTTGGCTTGTTGGTTTGTTGGTTTTTTGGTTTGTTGATTTGTTGGTTTGTTTGTTTGTTGGTTTGTTTGTATGTTCGTCTGTTGGTTTGTTGGTTTGTTGGCTTGCTGGTTTGTTGGTTTATTGGCTTGTTGGTTTGTTGGTTTGTTGGTTTGTTGGTTTGTTGGTTTGTTCGTTTGTTGGCTTGTTGGTTTGTTGGCTTGTTGGCTTGTTGGTTGGTTGGCTTGTTGGCTTGTTAGTTTGTTGGTTTGTTGATTTGTTGGTTTGTTTGTTTGTTGGTTTGTTTGTTTGTTCGTTTGTTGGTTTGTTGGTTTGTTGGCTTGCTGGTTTGTTGGTTTATTGGCTTGTTGGTTTGTTGGTTTGTTGGTTTGATGGTTTGTTTGTTTGTTCGTTTGTTGGCTTGTTGGCTTGTTGGTTTGTTAGCTTGTTGGCTTGTTGGTTTGTTGGCTTGTTGGCTTGTTGGTTAGTTGGTTTGTTGGTTTGTTGGTTTGTTGGTTTGTTAGTTTGTTGGTTTGTTGGTTAGTTGGCTTGTTGGCTTGTTGGTTTGTTGGTTTGTTGGCTTGTTGGTTTGTTGGTTTTTTGGTTTGTTCGTTTGTTGGTTTGTTGGCTTGTTGGTTTGTTGGCTTGTTAGCTTGTTGGTTTGTTGGTTTGTTGGTTTGTTGGTTTGTTCATTTGTTGGTTTGTTTGTTTGTTGGTTTGTTTGTTTGTTTGTTTGTTGGTTTGTTGGTTTGTTGGTTTGTTGGTTTGTTGGTTTGTTGGTTTGTTGGTTTGTTGGTTTGTTGGGTTGTTGGTTTGTTGGTTTGTTGGTTTGTTGGTTTGTTGGTTTGTTGGCTTGTTGGTTTGGTGGTTTGTTGGTTTCTTGGTTTGTTGGTTTGGTGGTTTGTTGCTTTGTTGGTTTGTTGGTTTGTTTGTTTGTTTGTTTGTTTGTTTGTTGGTTTGTTCGTTTGTTTGCTCGTTCGTTTGTTGGTTTGTTTGTTTGTTGGTTTGTTTGTTTGTTCGTTTGTTAGTTTGTTGGTTTGTTGGCTTGCTGGTTTGTTGGTTTATTGGCTTGTTGGTTTGTTGGTTTGTTGGTTTGTTGGTTTGTTGGTTTGTTGGTTTGTTCGTTTGTTGACTTGTTGGTTTGTTGGCTTGTTGGCTTGTTGGTTTGTTGGCTTGTTGCTTGTTAGTTTGTTGGTTTGTTGATTTGTTGGTTTGTTTGTTTGTTGGTTTGTTTGTTCGTTCGTTTGTTGGTTTGTTGGTTTGTTGGCTTGCTGGTTTGTTGGTTTATTGGCTTGTTGGTTTGTTGGTTTGTTGGTTTGTTGGTTTGTTTGTTTGTTAGTTTGTTGGTTTGTTGGTTAGTTGGCTTGTTGGCTTGTTCGTTTGTTGGCTTGTTGGCTTGTTGGTTTGTTGGTTTGTTGGCTTGTTAGTTTGTTGGTTTGTTGGTTTGTTGGTTTTTTGGTTTGTTGGATTATTGGTTTGTTGGTTTGTTGGCTTGTTGGCTTGTTGGTTTGTTGGTTTGTTGGCTTGTTGGTTTGTAGGTTTTTTGGTTTGTTGATTTGTTAGTTTGTTTGTTTGTTGGTTTGTTTGTTTGTTCGTTTGTTGGTTTGTTGGTTTGTTGGCTTGCTGGTTTGTTGGTTTATTGGCTTGTTGGTTTGTTGGCTTATTGGTTTGTTGGTTTGTTGATTTGTTGTTTTGTTTGTTTGTTCGTTTGTTGGTTTGTTGGTTGGTTGGCTTGTTGGTTTGTTGGTTTGTTGGCTTGTTGGTTTGTTGGTTTGTTGGTTTGTTGGTTTGTTCGTTTGTTTTTTTGTTGGTTTGTTGGCTTGTTGGTTTGTTGGCTTGTTGGCTTGTTGGTTTGTTGGCTTGTTGGCTTGTTGGTTAGTTGGTTTGTTGGTTTGTTGGTTTGTTGATTTGTTAGTTTGTTGGTTTGTTGGTTAGTTGGCTTGTTGGCTTGTTGGTTTGTTGGTTTGTTGGTTTGTTGGCTTGTTGGTTTGTTGGCTTGTTAGCTTGTTGGTTTGTTGGTTGGTTGGTTTGTTCGTTTGTTGGTTTGTTCGTTTGTTGGTTTGTTTGTTTGCTGGTTTGTTGGTTTGTTGGTTTGTTGGTTTGTTGGTTTGTTGGTTTGTTTGTTTGTTGGTTTGTTGGTTTGTTGGTTTATTGGTTTGTTGGTTTGTTGGTTTGTTGGCTTGTTGGTTTGGTGGTTTGTTGGTTTCTTGGTTTGTTGGTTTGTTGGTTTGATGCTTTGTCGGTTTGTTTGTTTGTTTGTTTGTTTGTTTGTTGGTTTGTTCGTTTGTTTGCTTGTTCGTTTGTTGGTTTGTTGGTTTGTTGGTTTGTTGGCTTGTTGTTTTGTTGGTTTGTTGTTTGTTGGTTTGTTCGTTTGTTGGCTTGTTAGTTTGTTGGATTGTTGACTTGTTGGTTTGTTGGCTTGTTGGCTTGTTGGTTTGTTGGTTTGTTGTTTTGTTGGTTTGTTGGTTTGTTGGTTTGCTGGTTAGTTGGCTTGTTGGCTTGTTGGTTTGTTGGTTTGTTGGCTTGTTTATTTGTTGGTTTTTTGGTTTGTTCGTTTGTTGGTTTGTTGGTTTATTGGTTTGTTGGTTTGTTGGTTTGTTGGCTTTTTGGTTTGTTGGTTTGTTGGTTTGTTCGTTTGTTCGTTTGTTCGTTTGTTGGTTTGTTGGTTTGTTGGTTTGTTGGTTTGTTGGTTTGTTGGTTTGTTCGTTTGTTGGTTTTTCGGTTTGTTGGTTTGTTGGCTTGTTGGTTTGTTGGTTTGTTGGTTTGTTGGTTTGTTGGTTTGTTGGCTTGTTGGCTTGTTAGTTTGGTGGTTTGTTGGTTTGTTCGTTTGTTGGCTTGTTGGTTTGTTGGTTTGTTGGTTTGTTGGCTAGTTGGTTTGTTGGTTTGTTGGCTTGTTGGCTTGTTGGTTTGTTGGTTTGTTGTTTTGTTGGTTTGTTGGTTTGTTGGTTTGCTGGTTAGTTGGCTTGTT
This sequence comes from Atherix ibis, assembly GCA_958298945.1. NCBI lineage: Eukaryota > Metazoa > Arthropoda > Insecta > Diptera > Athericidae > Atherix > Atherix ibis. The sequence continues at coordinate 3,129,208 of OY282608.1, forward strand.
GGCTTGTTGGTTTGTTGGTTTGTTGGCTTGTTTATTTGTTGGTTTTTTGGTTTGTTCGTTTGTTGGTTTGTTGGTTTATTGGTTTGTTGGTTTGTTGGTTTGTTGGTTTGTTGGCTTTTTGGTTTGTTGGTTTGTTGGTTTGTTCGTTTGTTCGTTTGTTCGTTTGTTGGTTTGTTGGTTTGTTGGTTTGTTGGTTTGTTGGTTTGTTGGTTTGTTCGTTTGTTGGTTTTTCGGTTTGTTGGTTTGTTGGCTTGTTGGTTTGTTGGTTTGTTGGTTTGTTGGTTTGTTGGTTTGTTGGCTTGTTAGTTTGGTGGTTTGTTGGTTTGTTCGTTTGTTGGCTTGTTGGTTTGTTGGTTTGTTGGTTTGTTGGCTAGTTGGTTTGTTGGTTTGTTCGTTTGTTGGTTTATTGGTTTATTGGTTTATTGGTTTGTTGGTTTGTTGGTTTGTTGGCTTGTTGGTTTGTTCGTTTGTTGGTTTGTTTGTTTGCTGGTTTGTTGGTTTGTTGGTTTGTTGGTTTGTTGGTTTGTTGGTTTGTTGGTTTGTTGGTTTGTTGGTTTGTTGGTTTCTTGGTTTGTTGGCTTGTTGGTTTGTTTGTTTGTTGGTTTGTTCGTTTGTTGGCTTGTTGGTTTGTTGGCTTACTGGTTTGTTGGTTTGTTGGTTTGTTTGGTTGTTTGTTTGTTGGTTTGTTGGTTTGTTGGCTTGTTGGTTTGTTCGTTTGTTGGCTTGTTGGTTTGTTGGTTTGTTGGTTTGCTGGTTTGTTCTTTTGTTGGCTTGTTGGTTTGTTGGCTTGTTGGCTTGTTGGTTTGTTGGCTTGTTGGCTTTTTGGTTTGTTGGTTTGTTGGTTTGTTGGTTTGTTGGTTTGTTGGTTTGTTGGTTTGTTGGTTAGTTAGCTTGTTGGTTTGTTGGTTTGTTGGTTTGTTGGTTTGTTGGTTTGTTGGTTTGTTGGTTTGTTGGTTTGTTGGTTTGTTGGTTTTTTGGTTTGTTCGTTTGTTGGTTTGTTGGTTTGTTGGTTTGTTGGTTTGTTGGTTTGCTGGTTTGTTGGTTTGTAGGTTTGTTGGCTTTTTGGTTTGTTGGCTTGTTGGTTTGTTGGTTTGTTGGTTGTTGGTTTGTTGGTTTGTTGGTTTGTTGGTTTGTTGGTTTGTTGGTTTGTTGGCTTGTTGGTTTGTTGGTTTGTTGGTTTGTTCGTTTGTTGGCTTGTTGGTTTGTTGGTTTGTTGGTTTGTTTGGCTAGTTGGTTTATTAGTTTCTTGGTTTATTGGTTTATTGGTTTGTTGGTTTGTTGGTTTGTTGGTTTGTTGGTTTGTTGGTTTGTTGGTTTGTTGGTTTTCTGGTTTTTTGGTTTGTTGGTTTGTTGGTTTGTTGGTTTGTTGGTTTGTTGGTTTGTTGGTTTGTTGGTTTGTTGGTGTGTTGGCTTGTTGGTTTGTTGGTTTGTTGGTTTGTTGGTTTGTTGGTTTGTTGGTGTGTTGGTTTGTTGGTTTGTAGGTTTGTTGGTTTTTTGGCTTGTTGGTTTTTTGGCTCGTTGGTTTGTTGGTTTGTTTGGCTAGTTGGTTTATTAGTTTCTTGGTTTATTGGTTTATTGGTTTGTTGGTTTGTTGGTTTGTTGGTTTGTTGGTTTGTTGGTTTGTTGGTTTGTTGGTTTTTTGGTTTTTTGGTTTGTTGGTTTGTTGGTTTGTTGGTTTGTTGGTTTGTTGGTTTGTTTGTTTGTTCGTTTGTTGGTTTGTTGGTTTATTGGCTTGTTGGTTTGTTGGTTTGTTGGTTTGTTGGTTTGTTGGTGTGTTGGTTTGTTGGTTTGTAGGTTTGTTGGTTTTTTGGCTTGTTGGTTTTTTGGCTCGTTGGTTTGTTGGTTTGTTGGTTTGTTGGCTTGTTGGTTTGTTGGTTTGTTGGTTTGTTGGTTTGTTGGTTTGTTGGTTTGTTGGTTTGTTGGTTTGTTGGTTTGTTGGTTTGTTTGGTTGTTGGTTCGTTGGTTTGTTGGTTTCTTGGTTTGTTTGTTTGTTGGTTTGTTCGTTTGCTTGTTTGTTGGTTTGTTGGTTTGTTTGTTTGTTGGTTTGTTCGTTTGGTGCCTTGTTGGTTTGTTGGCTTATTGGTTTGTTGGTTTGTTGGTTTGTTCGTTTGTTGGTTTGTCGGTTTGTTGGTTTGTTGGCTTGTTGGTTTGTTGGTTTGTTGGTTTGTTGGTTTGTTCGTTTGTTGGCTTGTTGGTTTGTTGGCTTGTTGGCTTGTTGGTTAGTTGGCTTGTTGGCTTGTTCGTTTGTTGGTTTGTTTGTTTGCTGGTTTGTTGGTTTGTTGGTTTGTTGGTTTGTTGGTTTGTTGGTTTGTTGGTTTGTTGATTTGTTGGTTTCTTGGTTTGTTGGCTTGTTGGTTTGTTTGTTTGTTGGTTTGTTCGTTTGTTGGCTTGTTGGTTTGTTGGCTTACTGGTTTGTTGGTTTGTTGGTTTGTTTGGTTGTTTGTTTGTTGGTTTGTTGGTTTGTTGGCTTGTTGGTTTGTTCGTTTGTTGGCTTGTTGGTTTGTTGGTTTGTTGGTTTGCTGGTTTGTTCTTTTGTTGGCTTGTTGGTTTGTTGGCTTGTTGGCTTGTTGGTTTGTTGGCTTGTTGGCTTTTTGGTTTGTTGGTTTGTTGGTTTGTTGGTTTGTTGGTTTGTTGGTTTGTTGGTTTGTTGGTTAGTTAGCTTGTTGGTTTGTTGGTTTGTTGGTTTGTTGGTTTGTTGGTTTGTTGGTTTGTTGGTTTGTTGGTTTGTTGGTTTTTTGGTTTGTTCGTTTGTTGGTTTGTTGGTTTGTTGGTTTGTTGGTTTGTTGGTTTGCTGGTTTGTTGGTTTGTAGGTTTGTTGGCTTTTTGGTTTGTTGGCTTGTTGGTTTGTTGGTTTATTGGTTGTTGGTTTGTTGGTTTGTTGGTTTGTTGGTTTGTTGGCTTGTTGGTTTGTTGGTTTGTTGGTTTGTTCGTTTGTTGGCTTGTTGGTTTGTTGGTTTGTTGGTTTGTTTGGCTAGTTGGTTTATTAGTTTCTTGGTTTATTGGTTTATTGGTTTGTTGGTTTGTTGGTTTGTTGGTTTGTTGGTTTGTTGGTTTGTTGGTTTTTTGGTTTTTTGGTTTGTTGGTTTGTTGGTTTGTTGGTTTGTTGGTTTGTTGGTTTGTTGGTTTGTTGGTTTGTTGGTGTGTTGGCTTGTTGGTTTGTTGGTTTGTTGGTTTGTTGGTTTGTAGGTTTGTTGGTTTTTTGGCTTGTTGGTTTTTTGGCTCGTTGGTTTGTTGGTTTGTTTGGCTAGTTGGTTTATTAGTTTCTTGGTTTATTGGTTTATTGGTTTGTTGGTTTGTTGGTTTGTTGGTTTGTTGGTTTGTTGGTTTGTTGGTTTGTTGGTTTTTTGGTTTTTTGGTTTGTTGGTTTGTTGGTTTGTTGGTTTGTTGGTTTGTTGGTTTGTTTGTTTGTTCGTTTGTTGGTTTGTTGGTTTATTGGCTTGTTGGTTTGTTGGTTTGTTGGTTTGTTGGTTTGTTGGTGTGTTGGTTTGTTGGTTTGTAGGTTTGTTGGTTTTTTGGCTTGTTGGTTTTTTGGCTCGTTGGTTTGTTGGTTTGTTGGTTTGTTGGCTTGTTGGTTTGTTGGTTTGTTGGTTTGTTGGTTTGTTGGTTTGTTGGTTTGTTGGTTTGTTGGTTTGTTGGTTTGTTGGTTTGTTTGGTTGTTGGTTCGTTGGTTTGTTGGTTTCTTGGTTTGTTTGTTTGTTGGTTTGTTCGTTTGGTGCCTTGTTGGTTTGTTGGCTTATTGGTTTGTTGGTTTGTTGGTTTGTTCGTTTGTTGGTTTGTCGGTTTGTTGGTTTGTTGGCTTGTTGGTTTGTTGGTTTGTTGGTTTGTTGGTTTGTTCGTTTGTTGGCTTGTTGGTTTGTTGGCTTGTTGGCTTGTTGGTTAGTTGGCTTGTTGGCTTGTTTGTTTGTTGGTTTGTTGATTTGTTGGTTTGTTTGTTTGTTCGTTTGTTTGTTTGTTCGTTTGTTGGTTTGTTGGTTTGTTGGCTTGCTGGTTTGTTGGTTTATTGGCTTGTTGGTTTGTTGGTTTGTTGGTTTGTTGGTTTGTTTGTTTGTTCGTTTGTTGGCTTGTTGGCTTGTTGGTTAGTTGGCTTGTTGACTTGTTGGTTTGTTGGCTTGTTGGCTTGTTGGTTAGTTGGTTTGTTGGTTTGTTGGTTTGTTGGTTTGTTAGTTTGTTGGTTTGTTGGTTAGTTGGCTTGTTGGCTTATTGGTTTGTTGGTTTGTTGGCTTGTTGGTTGTTGGTTTTTTGGTTTGTTCATTTGTTGGTTTGTTGGCTTGTTGGTTTGTTGGCTTGTTAGCTTGTTGGTTTGTTGGTTTGTTGGTTTGTTCGTTTGTTGGTTTGTTCGTTTGTTGGTTTGTTTGTTTGTTGGTTTGTTGGTTTGTTGGTTTGTTGGTTTGTTGGTTTGTTGGTTTGTTGGTTTGTTGGTTTGTTGGTTTGTTGGTTTGTTGGTTTGTTGGTTTGTTGGTTTGTTGGTTTGTTGGTTTGTTGGTTTGTTGGTTTGTTGGTTTGTTGGTTTGTTGGTTTGTTGGTTTGTTGGTTTGTTGGCTTGTTGGTTTGGTGGTTTTTGGTTTCTTGGTTTGTTGGTTTGTTGGTTTGTTGGTTTGTTGGTTTGTTGGTTTGTTTGTTTGTTTGTTTGTTGGTTTGTTCGTTTGTTTGCTTGTTCGTTTGTTGGTTTGTTGGTTTGTTGGTTTGTTGGCTTGTTGTTTTGTTGGTTTGTTGGTTTGTTGGTTTGTTCGTTTATTGGCTTGTTAGTTTGTTGGATTGTTGGCTTGTTGGTTTGTTGGCTTGTTGGCTTGTTGGTTTGTTGTTTTGTTGGTTTGTTGGTTTGTTGGTTTGTTGGTTTGTTGGTTTGTTGGTTAGTTGGCTTGTTGGCTTGTTGGTTTGTTGGTTTGTTGGCTTGTTTATTTGTTGGTTTTTTGGTTCGTTCGTTTGTTGGTTTGTTGGTTTCTTGGTTTGTTGGTTTGTTGGTTTGTTGGTTTGTTGGCTTTTTGGTTTGTTGGTTTGTTGGTTTGTTGGCTAGTTGGTTTGTTGGTTTGTTCGTTTATTGGTTTATTGGTTTATTGGTTTATTGGTTTGTTGGTTTGTTGGTTTGTTTGGCTTGTTGGTTTGTTCGTTTGTTGGTTTGTTGGTTTGTTGGTTTGTTCGTTTGTTGGTTTGTCGGTTTGTTGGTTTGTTGGTTTGTTGGTTTGTTGGTTTGTTGGTTTGTTGGTTTGTTGGTTTGTTGGTTTGTTGGTTTGTTGGTTTGTTGGCTTGTTGGTTTGGTGGTTTGTTGGTTTGTTCGTTTGTTGGCTTGTTGGCTTGTTGGCTTGTTGGTTTGTTGGTTTGTTGGTTTGTTGGCTAGTTGGTTTGTTGGTTTGTTCGTTTGTTGGTTTATTGGTTTATTGGTTTATTGGTTTATTGGTTTGTTGGTTTGTTGGTTTGTTGGTTTGTTGGCTTGTTGGTTTGTTCGTTTGTTGGTTTGTTTGTTTGTTTGTTTGTTGGTTTGTTGGTTTGTTGGTTTGTTGGTTTGTTGGTTTGTTGGTTTGTTGGTTTGTTTGTTTGTTAGTTTCTTGGTTTGTTGGCTTGTTGGTTTGGTGGTTTGTTGGTTTCTTGGTTTGTTGGTTTGTTGGTTTGATCATTTGTTGGTTTGTTGGTTTGTTGGTTTGTTGGTTTGTTTGTTTGTTGGTTTGTTCGTTTGTTGGCTTGTTGGTTTGTTGGCTTACTGGTTTGTTGGTTTGTTGGTTTGTTTGTTTGTTCGTTTGTTGGTTTGTTGGTTTGTTGGCTTGTCGGTTTGTTCGTTTGTTGGCTTGTTGGTTTGTTGGTTTGTTGGTTTGCTGGTTTGTTCGTTTGTTGGCTTGTTGGTTTGTTGGCTTGTTGGCTTGTTGGTTTGTTGGCTTGTTGGTTTGTTGGTTTGTTGGTTTGTTGGCTTGTTGGTTTGTTGGTTTGTTGGTTAGTTAGCTTGTTGGTTTGTTGGTTTGTTGGTTTGTTGGTTTTTGGTTTGTTCGTTTGTTGGTTTGTTGGTTTGTTGGTTTGTTGGTTTGTTGGTTTGTTGGTTTGTTGGTTTGTAGGTTTGTTGGCTTTTTGGTTTGTTGGCTTGTTGGTTTGTTCGTTTGTTGGTTTGTCGGTTTGTTGGTTTGTTGGCTTATTGGTTTGTTGGTTTGTTGGTTTGTTGGTTTGTTGGTTTGTTGGTTTGTTGGCTTGTTGGTTTGGTGGTTTGTTGGTTTGTTCGTTTGTTGGCTTGTTGGCTTGTTGGTTTGTTGGTTTGTTGGTTTGTTGGCTAGTTGGTTTGTTGGTTTGTTCGTTTGTTGGTTTATTGGTTTGTTGGTTTATTGGTTTGTTGGTTTGTTGGTTTGTTGGCTTGTTGGTTTGTTCGTTTGTTGGTTTGTTTGTTTGTTGGTTTGTTGGTTTGTTGGATTGTTGGTTTGTTGGTTTGTTGGTTTGTTGGTTTGTTGGTTTGTTGGATTGTTGGTTTGTTGGTTTCTTGGTTCGTTGGCTTGTTGGTTTGGTGGTTTGTTGGTTTCTTGGTTTGTTGGTTTGTTGGTTTGTTCATTTGTTGGTTTGTTGGTTTGTTGGTTTGTTTGTTTGTTGGTTTGTTCGTTTGTTGGCTTGTTGGTTTGTTGGCTTACTGGTTTGTTGGTTTGTTGGTTTGTTTGTTTGTTCGTTTGTTGGTTTGTTGGTTTGTTGGCTTGTCGGTTTGTTCATTTGTTGGCTTGTTGGTTTGTTGGTTTGTTGGTTTGCTGGTTTGTTCGTTTGTTGGCTTGTTGGTTTGTTGGCTTGTTGGCTTGTTGGTTTGTTGGCTTGTTGGCTTGTTGGTTTGTTAGTTTGTTGGTTTGTTGGTTTGTTGGTTTGTTGGTTTGTTGGTTTGTTGGTTAGTTCGCTTGTTGGTTTGTTGGTTTGTTGGTTTGTTGGTTTTTGGTTTGTTGGTTTTTGGTTTGTTCGTTTGTTGGTTTGTTGGTTTGTTGGTTTGTTGGTTTGTTGGTTTGTTGGTTTGTTGGTTTGTTGGTTTGTTGGTTTGTAGGTTTGTTGGCTTTTTGGTTTGTTGGCTTGTTGGTTTGTTGGTTCGTTGGTTGTTGGTTTGTTGGTTTGTTGGTTTGTTGGTTTGTTGGCTTGTTGGTTTGTTGGTTTGTTGGTTTGTTCGTTTGTTGGCTTTTCGGTTTGTTGGTTTGTTGGTTTGTTTGGCTAGTTAGTTTATTAGTTTGTTGGTTTATTGGGTTGTTGGTTTGTTGGTTTGTTGGTTTGTTGGTTTTTTGGTTTGTTGGTTTGTTGGTTTGTTGGTTTGTTGGTTTGTTGGTTTGTTGGTTTGTTGGTTTGTTGGTTTGTTGGTTTGTTGGTTTGTTGGTTTGTTGGTGTGTTGGTTTGTTGGCTTGTTGGCTTGTTGGTTTGTTGGTTTGTTTGTTTCTTCGTTTGTTGGTTTGTTGGTTTATTGGCTTGTTGGTTTGTTGGTTTGTTGGTTTGTTGGTGTGTTGGTTTGTTGGTTTGTAGGTTTGATGGTTTTTTGGCTTGTTGGTTTTTTGGCTCGTTGGTTTGTTGGTTTGTTGGTTTGTGGGTTTGTGGGCTTTTTGGTTTGTTGGTTTGTTGGTTTATTGGTTTGTTGGTTTGTTGGTTTGTTGGTTTGTTGGTTTGTTGGTTTGTTGGTTTGTTGGTTTGTTGGTTTGTTGGGTTGTTGGTTCGTTGGTTTGTTGGTTTGTTGGTTTGTTGGTTTGTTGGTTTGTTGGTTTGTTGGTTTGTTCATTTGCTTGTTTGTTGGTTTGTTGGTTTGTTTGTTGGTTGGTTTGTTCTTTTGGTGGCTTGTTGGTTTGTTGGCTTATTGGTTTGTTGGTTTGTTGGTTTGTTGGTTTGTTTGTTTGTTCGTTTGTTGGTTTGTTGGTTGGTTGGCTTGTTGGTTTGTTGGTTTGTTGGCTTGTTGGTTTGTTGGTTTGTTGGTTTGTTGGTTTGTTCGTTTGTTGGCTTGTTGGTTTGTTGGCTTGTTGGCTTGTTGGTTTGTTAGCTTGTTGACTTGTTGGTTTGTTGGTTTGTTGGCTTGTTGGTTTGTTGGTTTGTTGGCTTGTTGGTTTGTTGGCTTGTTGACTTGTTGGTTTGTTGGTTTGTTTGTTTATTCGTTTGTTGGTTTGTTGGTTTGTTAGCTTGATGGTTTGTTGGTTTGTTGGTTTGTTGTTTTGTTGGTTTGTTTGTTTGTTGGTTTGTTTGTTTATTCGTTTGTTGGTTTGTTGGTTTGTTAGCTTGATGGTTTGTTGGTTTGTTGGCTTGTTTGTTTGTTGGTTTGTTGGTTTGTTGCTTTGTTCGTTTGTTGGCTTGTTGGTTTGTTGGCTTGTTGGCTTGTTGGTTTGTTGGCTTGTTGGCTTATTGGTTTGTTGGTTTGTTGGTTTGTTGGTTTGTTGGTTTATTGGTTTTTTGGTTTGTTAGTTTGTTGGTTTGTTTGTTTGTTGGCTAGTTGGTTTATTAGTTTGTTGGTTTATTGGTTTATTGGTTTGTTGGTTTGTAGGTTTGTTGGTTTGTTGGGTTGTTGGTTTGTTGGCTTGTTGGTTTGTTGGTTTGTTGGTTTTTTGGTTTGTTGGTTTGTTGGTTTGTTGGCTTGTTGGTGTATTGGTTTGTTGGTTTGTTGGTTTGTTGGTGTGTTGGTTTGTTGGCTTGTTGGCTTGTTGGTTTGTTGGTGTGTTTGTTTGTTCGTTTGTTGGTTTGTTGGTTTGTTGGCTTGTTGGTTTGTTGGTTTGTTGGTTTGTTGGTGTGTTGGTTTGTTGGTTTGTTGGTTTGTAGGTTTGTTGGTTTGTTGGCTTGTTGGTTTTTTGGCTTGTTGGTTTGTTGGTTTGTTGGTTTGTTGGTTTGTTGGCTTGTTGGTTTGTTGGTTTGTTGGTTTGTTGGTTTGGTGGTTTGTTGGTTTGTTGGTTTGTTGGTTTGTTGGTTTGTTGGTTGGTTGGTTTGTTGGCTTGTTGGTTCATTGGTTTGTTGGTTTCTTGGTTTGTTGGTTTGTTGGTTTGTTCGTTTGCTTGTTTGTTGGTTTGTTGGTTTGTTTGTTTGTTGGTTTGTTCGTTTGGTGGCTTGTTGGTTTGTTGGTTTGTTGGTTTGTTGGTTTTTTGGTTTGTTTGTTTGTTCGTTTGTTGGTTTGTTGGTTGGTTGGCTTGTTGGTTTGTTGGTTTGTTTGCTTGTTGGTATGTTGGTTTGTTGGTTTGTTGGTTTGTTCGTTTGTTGGCTTTTTGGTTTGTTGGCTTGTTGGCTTGTTGGTTTGTTGGCTTGTTGGCTTGTTGGTTTGTTGGTTTGTTGGCTTGTTGGTTTTTTGGTTTTTTGGTTTGTTGTTTTGTTGGTTTGTTGGTTTGTTGGCTTGTTGGCTTGTTCGTTTGTTGGTTTGTTGGCTTGTTGGTTTGTTGGTTTTTTGGTTTGTTGGTTTGTTGCTTTGTTTGTTTGTTTGTTGGTTTGTTTGTTTGTTCGTTTGTTGGTTTGTTGGTTTGTTGGCTTGCTGGTTTGTTTGTTTATTGGCTTGTTGGTTTGTTGGCTTGTTGGTTTGTTGGTTTGTTAGTTTGTTGGTTTGTTGGTTTGTTGATTTGTTAGTTTGTTGGTTTGTTGGTTAGTTGGCTTGTTTGCTTGTTGGTTTGTTGGTTTGTTGGCTTGTTGGTTTGTTGCTTTGTTGGTTTGTTGGTTTGTTCGTTTGTTGGTTTGTTGGTTTGTTGGTTTGTTGGTTTGTTGGTTTGTTGGTTTGTTCGTTTGTTGGTTTGTTGGTTTGTTGGTTTGTTGGCTTGTTGGTTTGTTGGTTTGTTGGTTTGTTGGTTTGTTGGTTTGTTGGTTTGTTCGTTTGTTGGCTTGTTGGGTTTTTGGCTTGTTGGTTTGTTGTTTTGTTGGTTTGTTGGTTTGTTGGCTTGTTGGCTTGTTGGTTTGTTGGTTTGTTGGCTTGTTGGTTTGTTGGCTTGTTGGTTTGTTGGTTTGTTGGCTTGTTGGTTTTTTGGTTTGTTGGTTTGTTGTTTTGTTGGTTTGTTGGTTTGTTGGCTTGTTGGCTTGTTGGTTTGTTGGTTTGTTGGCTTGTTGGTTTGTTGGTTTTTTGGTTTGTTGGTTTGTTGGTTTGTTGGTTTGTTTGTTTGTTGGTTTGTTTGTTTGTTCGTTTGTTGGTTTGTTGGTTTGTTGGCTTGCTGGTTTTTTGGTTTATTGGCTTGTTGGTTTGTTGGTTTGTTGGTTTGTTCGTTTGTTCGTTTGTTGGCTTGTTGGTTTGTTGGCTTGTTGGCTTGTTGGTTTGTTGGCTTGTTGGCTTGTTGGTTTGTTGGTTTGTTGGTTTGTTGGTTTGTTGGTTTGTTAGTTTGTTGGTTTGTTGGTTAGTTGGCTTGTTTGCTTGTTGGTTTGTTGGTTTGTTGGCTTGTTGGTTTGTTGGTTTTTTGGTTTGTTCGTTTGTTGGTTTGTTGGTTTGTTGGCTTGTTGGCTTTTTGGTTTGTTGGTTTGTTGGTTTGTTGGTTTGTTGGTTTGTTGGTTTGTTGGTTTGTTGGTTAGTTAGCTTGTTGGTTTGTTGGTTTGTTGGTTTGTTGGTTTGTTGGTTTGTTGGTTTGTTGGTTTGTTGGTTTGTTGGTTTTTTGGTTTGTTCGTTTGTTGGTTTGTTGGTTTGTTGGTTTGTTGGTTTGTTGGTTTGCTGGTTTGTTGGTTTGTAGGTTTGTTGGCTTTTTGGTTTGTTGGCTTGTTGGTTTGTTGGTTTGTTGGTTGTTGGTTTGTTGGTTTGTTGGTTTGTTGGTTTGTTGGTTTGTTGGTTTGTTGGTTTGTTGGTTTGTTGGTTTGTTGGCTTGTTGGTTTGTTGGTTTGTTGGTTTGTTGGTTTGTTGGTTTGTTGGTTTGTTCGTTTGTTGGCTTGTTGGGTTTTTGGCTTGTTGGTTTGTTGTTTTGTTGGTTTGTTGGTTTGTTGGCTTGTTGGCTTGTTGGTTTGTTGGTTTGTTGGCTTGTTGGTTTGTTGGCTTGTTGGTTTGTTGGTTTGTTGGCTTGTTGGTTTTTTGGTTTGTTGGTTTGTTGTTTTGTTGGTTTGTTGGTTTGTTGGCTTGTTGGCTTGTTGGTTTGTTGGTTTGTTGGCTTGTTGGTTTGTTGGTTTTTTGGTTTGTTGGTTTGTTGGTTTGTTGGTTTGTTTGTTTGTTGGTTTGTTTGTTTGTTCGTTTGTTGGTTTGTTGGTTTGTTGGCTTGCTGGTTTTTTGGTTTATTGGCTTGTTGGTTTGTTGGTTTGTTCGTTTGTTCGTTTGTTGGCTTGTTGGTTTGTTGGCTTGTTGGCTTGTTGGTTTGTTGGCTTGTTGGCTTGTTGGTTTGTTTGGTTGTTTGTTTGTTGGTTTGTTGGCTTGTTGGTTTGTTCGTTTGTTGGCTTGTTGGTTTGTTGGTTTGTTGGTTTGCTGGTTTGTTCTTTTGTTGGCTTGTTGGTTTGTTGGCTTGTTGGCTTGTTGGTTTGTTGGCTTGTTGGCTTTTTGGTTTGTTGGTTTGTTGGTTTGTTGGTTTGTTGGTTTGTTGGTTTGTTGGTTTGTTGGTTAGTTAGCTTGTTGGTTTGTTGGTTTGTTGGTTTGTTGGTTTGTTGGTTTGTTGGTTTGTTGGTTTGTTGGTTTGTTGGTTTGTTGGTTTGTTGGTTTTTTGGTTTGTTCGTTTGTTGGTTTGTTGGTTTGTTGGTTTGTTGGTTTGTTGGTTTGCTGGTTTGTTGGTTTGTAGGTTTGTTGGCTTTTTGGTTTGTTGGCTTGTTGGTTTGTTGGTTTGTTGGTTGTTGGTTTGTTGGTTTGTTGGTTTGTTGGTTTGTTGGTTTGTTGGCTTGTTGGTTTGTTGGTTTGTTGGTTTGTTCGTTTGTTGGCTTGTTGGTTTGTTGGTTTGTTGGTTTGTTTGGCTAGTTGGTTTATTAGTTTCTTGGTTTATTGGTTTATTGGTTTGTTGGTTTGTTGGTTTGTTGGTTTGTTGGTTTGTTGGTTTGTTGGTTTTTTGGTTTTTTGGTTTGTTGGTTTGTTGGTTTGTTGGTTTGTTGGTTTGTTGGTTTGTTGGTTTGTTGGTTTGTTGGTTTGTTGGTTTGTTGGTGTGTTGGCTTGTTGGTTTGTTGGTTTGTTGGTTTGTTGGTTTGTTGGTTTGTTGGTGTGTTGGTTTGTTGGTTTGTAGGTTTGTTGGTTTTTTGGCTTGTTGGTTTTTTGGCTCGTTGGTTTGTTGGTTTGTTTGGCTAGTTGGTTTATTAGTTTCTTGGTTTATTGGTTTATTGGTTTGTTGGTTTGTTGGTTTGTTGGTTTGTTGGTTTGTTGGTTTGTTGGTTTGTTGGTTTTTTGGTTTTTTTGGTTTGTTGGTTTGTTGGTTTGTTGGTTTGTTGGTTTGTTGGTTTGTTTGTTTGTTCGTTTGTTGGTTTGTTGGTTTATTGGCTTGTTGGTTTGTTGGTTTGTTGGTTTGTTGGTTTGTTGGTGTGTTGGTTTGTTGGTTTGTAGGTTTGTTGGTTTTTTGGCTTGTTGGTTTTTTGGCTCGTTGGTTTGTTGGTTTGTTGGTTTGTTGGCTTGTTGGTTTGTTGGTTTGTTGGTTTGTTGGTTTGTTGGTTTGTTGGTTTGTTGGTTTGTTGGTTTGTTGGTTTGTTGGTTTGTTTGGTTGTTGGTTCGTTGGTTTGTTGGTTTCTTGGTTTGTTTGTTTGTTGGTTTGTTCGTTTGCTTGTTTGTTGGTTTGTTGGTTTGTTTGTTTGTTGGTTTGTTCGTTTGGTGCCTTGTTGGTTTGTTGGCTTATTGGTTTGTTGGTTTGTTGGTTTGTTCGTTTGTTGGTTTGTCGGTTTGTTGGTTTGTTGGCTTGTTGGTTTGTTGGTTTGTTGGTTTGTTGGTTTGTTCGTTTGTTGGCTTGTTGGTTTGTTGGCTTGTTGGCTTGTTGGTTAGTTGGCTTGTTGGCTTGTTTGTTTGTTGGTTTGTTGATTTGTTGGTTTGTTTGTTTGTTCGTTTGTTTGTTTGTTCGTTTGTTGGTTTGTTGGTTTGTTGGCTTGCTGGTTTGTTGGTTTATTGGCTTGTTGGTTTGTTGGTTTGTTGGTTTGTTGGTTTGTTTGTTTGTTCGTTTGTTGGCTTGTTGGCTTGTTGGTTAGTTGGCTTGTTGACTTGTTGGTTTGTTGGCTTGTTGGCTTGTTGGTTAGTTGGTTTGTTGGTTTGTTGGTTTGTTGGTTTGTTAGTTTGTTGGTTTGTTGGTTAGTTGGCTTGTTGGCTTATTGGTTTGTTGGTTTGTTGGCTTGTTGGTTGTTGGTTTTTTGGTTTGTTCATTTGTTGGTTTGTTGGCTTGTTGGTTTGTTGGCTTGTTAGCTTGTTGGTTTGTTGGTTTGTTGGTTTGTTCGTTTGTTGGTTTGTTCGTTTGTTGGTTTGTTTGTTTGTTGGTTTGTTGGTTTGTTGGTTTGTTGGTTTGTTGGTTTGTTGGTTTGTTGGTTTGTTGGTTTGTTGGTTTGTTGGTTTGATGGTTTGTTGGTTTGTTGGTTTGTTGGTTTGTTGGTTTGTTGGTTTGTTGGTTTGTTGGTTTGTTGGTTTGTTGGTTTGTTGGTTTGTTGGTTTGTTGGTTTGTTGGCTTGTTGGTTTGGTGGTTTTTGGTTTGTTGGTTTGTTGGTTTGTTGGTTTGTTGGTTTGTTGGTTTGTTTGTTTGTTTGTTTGTTATTTTGTTCGTTTGTTTGCTTGTTCGTTTGTTGGTTTGTTGGTTTGTTGGTTTGTTGGCTTGTTGTTTTGTTGGTTTGTTGGTTTGTTGGTTTGTTCGTTTATTGGCTTGTTAGTTTGTTGGATTGTTGGCTTGTTGGTTTGTTGGCTTGTTTGCTTGTTGGTTTGTTGTTTTGTTGGTTTGTTGGTTTGTTGGTTTGTTGGTTTGTTGGTTTGTTGGTTAGTTGGCTTGTTGGCTTGTTGGTTTGTTGGTTTGTTGGCTTGTTTATTTGTTGGTTTTTTGGTTTGTTCGTTTGTTGGTTTGTTGGTTTCTTGGTTTGTTGGTTTGTTGGTTTGTTGGTTTGTTGGCTTTTTGGTTTGTTGGTTTGTTGGTTTGTTGGCTAGTTGGTTTGTTGGTTTGTTCGTTTATTGGTTTATTGGTTTATTGGTTTATTGGTTTGTTGGTTTGTTGGTTTGTTTGGCTTGTTGGTTTGTTCGTTTGTTGGTTTGTTGGTTTGTTGGTTTGTTCGTTTGTTGGTTTGTCGGTTTGTTGGTTTGTTGGTTTGTTGGTTTGTTGGTTTGTTGGTTTGTTGGTTTGTTGGTTTGTTGGTTTGTTGGTTTGTTGGTTTGTTGGCTTGTTGGTTTGGTGGTTTGTTGGTTTGTTCGTTTGTTGGCTTGTTGGCTTGTTGGCTTGTTGGTTTGTTGGTTTGTTGGTTTGTTGGCTAGTTGGTTTGTTGGTTTGTTCGTTTGTTGGTTTATTGGTTTATTGGTTTATTGGTTTATTGGTTTGTTGGTTTGTTGGTTTGTTGGCTTGTTGGTTTGTTCGTTTGTTGGTTTGTTTGTTTGTTTGTTTGTTGGTTTGTTGGTTTGTTGGTTTGTTGGTTTGTTGGTTTGTTGGTTTGTTGGTTTGTTTGTTTGTTAGTTTCTTGGTTTGTTGGCTTGTTGGTTTGGTGGTTTGTTGGTTTCTTGGTTTGTTGGTTTGTTGGTTTGATCATTTGTTGGTTTGTTGGTTTGTTGGTTTGTTTGTTTGTTGGTTTGTTCGTTTGTTGGCTTGTTGGTTTGTTGGCTTACTGGTTTGTTGGTTTGTTGGTTTGTTTGTTTGTTCGTTTGTTGGTTTGTTGGTTTGTTGGCTTGTCGGTTTGTTCGTTTGTTGGCTTGTTGGTTTGTTGGTTTGTTGGTTTGCTGGTTTGTTCGTTTGTTGGCTTGTTGGTTTGTTGGCTTGTTGGCTTGTTGGTTTGTTGGCTTGTTGGTTTGTTGGTTTGTTGGTTTGTTGGTTTGTTGGTTTGTTGGTTTGTTGGTTTGTTGGTTAGTTAGCTTGTTGGTTTGTTGGTTTGTTGGTTTGTTGGTTTTTGGTTTGTTCGTTTGTTGCTTTGTTGGTTTGTTGGTTTGTTGGTTTGTTGGTTTGTTGGTTTGTTGGTTTGTAGGTTTGTTGGCTTTTTGGTTTGTTGGCTTGTTGGTTTGTTCGTTTGTTGGTTTGTCGGTTTGTTGGTTTGTTGGCTTATTGGTTTGTTGGTTTGTTGGTTTGTTGGTTTGTTGGTTTGTTGGTTTGTTGGTTTGTTGGCTTGTTGGTTTGGTGGTTTGTTGGTTTGTTCGTTTGTTGGCTTGTTGGCTTGTTGGTTTGTTGGTTTGTTGGTTTGTTGGCTAGTTGGTTTGTTGGTTTGTTCGTTTGTTGGTTTATTGGTTTGTTGGTTTATTGGTTTGTTGGTTTGTTGGTTTGTTGGCTTGTTGGTTTGTTCGTTTGTTGGTTTGTTTGTTTGTTGGTTTGTTGGTTTGTTGGATTGTTGGTTTGTTGGTTTGTTGGTTTGTTGGTTTGTTGGTTTGTTGGTTTGTTGGTTTGTTGGTTTCTTGGTTCGTTGGCTTGTTGGTTTGGTGGTTTGTTGGTTTCTTGGTTTGTTGGTTTGTTGGTTTGTTCATTTGTTGGTTTGTTGGTTTGTTGGTTTGTTTGTTTGTTGGTTTGTTCGTTTGTTGGCTTGTTGGTTTGTTGGCTTACTGGTTTGTTGGTTTGTTGGTTTGTTTGTTTGTTCGTTTGTTGGTTTGTTGGTTTGTTGGCTTGTCGGTTTGTTCATTTGTTGGCTTGTTGGTTTGTTGGTTTGTTGGTTTGCTGGTTTGTTCGTTTGTTGGTTTGTTGGTTTGTTGGCTTGTTGGCTTGTTGGTTTGTTGGCTTGTTGGCTTGTTGGTTTGTTAGTTTGTTGGTTTGTTGGTTTGTTGGTTTGTTGGTTTGTTGGTTTGTTGGTTTGTTGGTTAGTTAGCTTGTTGGTTTGTTGGTTTGTTGGTTTGTTGGTTTGTTGGTTTTTGGTTTGTTGGTTTTTGGTTTGTTCGTTTGTTGGTTTGTTGGTTTGTTGGTTTGTTGGTTTGTTGGTTTGTTGGTTTGTTGGTTTGTTGGTTTGTTGGTTTGTAGGTTTGTTGGCTTTTTGGTTTGTTGGCTTGTTGGTTTGTTGGTTCGTTGGTTGTTGGTTTGTTGGTTTGTTGGTTTGTTGGTTTGTTGGCTTGTTGGTTTGTTGGTTTGTTGGTTTGTTCGTTTGTTGGCTTGTCGGTTTGTTGGTTTGTTGGTTTGTTCGTTTGTTGGTTTGTTTGTTTGTTGGTTTGTTGGTTTGTTGGATTGTTGGTTTGTTGGTTTGTTGGTTTGTTGGTTTGTTGGTTTGTTGGTTTGTTGGTTTGTTGGTTTCTTGGTTCGTTGGCTTGTTGGTTTGGTGGTTTGTTGGTTTCTTGGTTTGTTGGTTTGTTGGTTTGTTCATTTGTTGGTTTGTTGGTTTGTTGGTTTGTTTGTTTGTTGGTTTGTTCGTTTGTTGGCTTGTTGGTTTGTTGGCTTACTGGTTTGTTGGTTTGTTGGTTTGTTTGTTTGTTCGTTTGTTGGTTTGTTGGTTTGTTGGCTTGTCGGTTTGTTCATTTGTTGGCTTGTTGGTTTGTTGGTTTGTTGGTTTGCTGGTTTGTTCGTTTGTTGGTTTGTTGGTTTGTTGGCTTGTTGGCTTGTTGGTTTGTTGGCTTGTTGGCTTGTTGGTTTGTTAGTTTGTTGGTTTGTTGGTTTGTTGGTTTGTTGGTTTGTTGGTTTGTTGGTTTGTTGGTTAGTTAGCTTGTTGGTTTGTTGGTTTGTTGGTTTGTTGGTTTGTTGGTTTGTTGGTTTTTGGTTTGTTGGTTTTTGGTTTGTTCGTTTGTTGGTTTGTTGGTTTGTTGGTTTGTTGGTTTGTTGGTTTGTTGGTTTGTTGGTTTGTTGGTTTGTTGGTTTGTAGGTTTGTTGGCTTTTTGGTTTGTTGGCTTGTTGGTTTGTTGGTTCGTTGGTTGTTGGTTTGTTGGTTTGTTGGTTTGTTGGTTTGTTGGCTTGTTGGTTTGTTGGTTTGTTGGTTTGTTCGTTTGTTGGCTTGTCGGTTTGTTGGTTTGTTGGTTTGTTTGGCTAGTTAGTTTATTAGTTTGTTGGTTTATTGGTTTGTTGGTTAGTTGGTTTGTTGGTTTGTTGGTTTTTTGGTTTGTTGGTTTGTTGGTTTGTTGGTTTGTTGGTTTGTTGGTTTGTTGGTTTGTTGGTTTGTTGGTTTGATGGTTTGTTGGTTTGTTGGTTTGTTGGTGTGTTGGTTTGTTGGCTTGTTGGCTTGTTGGTTTGTTGGTTTGTTTGTTTCTTCGTTTGTTGGTTTGTTGGTTTATTGGCTTGTTGGTTTGTTGGTTTGTTGGTTTGTTGGTGTGTTGGTTTGTTGGTTTGTAGGTTTGATGGTTTTTTGGCTTGTTGGTTTTTTGGCTCGTTGGTTTGTTGGTTTGTTGGTTTGTTGGTTTGTTGGCTTTTTGGTTTGTTGGTTTGTTGGTTTATTGGTTTGTTGGTTTGTTGGTTTGTTGGTTTGTTGGTTTGTTGGTTTGTTGGTTTGTTGGTTTGTTGGGTTGTTGGTTCGTTGGTTTGTTGGTTTGTTGGTTTGTTGGTTTGTTGGTTTGTTGGTTTGTTGGTTTGTTCATTTGCTTGTTTGTTGGTTTGTTGGTTTGTTTGTTGGTTGGTTTGTTCTTTTGGTGGCTTGTTGGTTTGTTGGCTTATTGGTTTGTTGGTTTGTTGGTTTGTTGGTTTGTTTGTTTGTTCGTTTGTTGGTTTGTTGGTTGGTTGGCTTGTTGGTTTGTTGGTTTGTTGGCTTGTTGGTTTGTTGGTTTGTTGGTTTGTTGGTTTGTTCGTTTGTTGGCTTGTTGGTTTGTTGGCTTGTTGGCTTGTTGGTTTGTTAGCTTGTTGACTTGTTGGTTTGTTGGTTTGTTGGCTTGTTGGTTTGTTGGTTTGTTGGCTTGTTGGTTTGTTGGCTTGTTGACTTGTTGGTTTGTTGGTTTGTTGGCTTGTTGGTTTGTTGGTTTGTTGGTTTGTTGTTTTGTTGGTTTGTTTGTTTGTTGGTTTGTTTGTTTATTCGTTTGTTGGTTTGTTGGTTTGTTAGCTTGATGGTTTGTTGGTTTGTTGGCTTGTTTGTTTGTTGGTTTGTTGGTTTGTTGCTTTGTTCGTTTGTTGGCTTGTTGGTTTGTTGGCTTGTTGGCTTGTTGGTTTGTTGGCTTGTTGGCTTATTGGTTTGTTGGTTTGTTGGTTTGTTGGTTTATTGGTTTTTTGGTTTGTTAGTTTGTTGGTTTGTTTGTTTGTTGGCTAGTTGGTTTATTAGTTTGTTGGTTTATTGGTTTATTGGTTTGTTGGTTTGTAGGTTTGTTGGTTTGTTGGGTTGTTGGTTTGTTGGCTTGTTGGTTTGTTGGTTTGTTGGTTTTTTGGTTTGTTGGTTTGTTGGTTTGTTGGCTTGTTGGTGTATTGGTTTGTTGGTTTGTTGTTTTGTTGGTGTGTTGGTTTGTTGGCTTGTTGGCTTGTTGGTTTGTTGGTGTGTTTGTTTGTTCGTTTGTTGGTTTGTTGGTTTGTTGGCTTGTTGGTTTGTTGGTTTGTTGGTTTGTTGGTGTGTTGGTTTGTTGGTTTGTTGGTTTGTAGGTTTGTTGGTTTGTTGGCTTGTTGGTTTTTTGGCTTGTTGGTTTGTTGGTTTGTTGGTTTGTTGGTTTTTTGGCTTGTTGGTTTGTTGGTTTGTTGGTTTGTTGGTTTGGTGGTTTGTTGGTTTGTTGGTTTGTTGGTTTGTTGGTTTGTTGGTTGGTTGGTTTGTTGGCTTGTTGGTTCATTGGTTTGTTGGTTTCTTGGTTTGTTGGTTTGTTGGTTTGTTCGTTTGCTTGTTTGTTGGTTTGTTGGTTTGTTTGTTTGTTGGTTTGTTCGTTTGGTGGCTTGTTGGTTTGTTGGTTTGTTGGTTTGTTGGTTTTTTGGTTTGTTTGTTTGTTCGTTTGTTGGTTTGTTGGTTGGTTGGCTTGTTGGTTTGTTGGTTTGTTTGCTTGTTGGCATGTTGGTTTGTTGGTTTGTTGGTTTGTTCGTTTGTTGGCTTTTTGGTTTGTTGGCTTGTTGGCTTGTTGGTTTGTTGGCTTGTTGGCTTGTTGGTTTGTTGGTTTGTTGGCTTGTTGGTTTTTTGGTTTTTTGGTTTGTTGTTTTGTTGGTTTGTTGGTTTGTTGGCTTGTTGGCTTGTTCGTTTGTTGGTTTGTTGGCTTGTTGGTTTGTTGGTTTTTTGGTTTGTTGGTTTGTTGGTTTGTTTGTTTGTTTGTTGGTTTGTTTGTTTGTTCGTTTGTTGGTTTGTTGGTTTGTTGGCTTGCTGGTTTGTTTGTTTATTGGCTTGTTGGTTTGTTGGCTTGTTGGTTTGTTGGTTTGTTAGTTTGTTGGTTTGTTGGTTTGTTGATTTGTTAGTTTGTTGGTTTGTTGGTTAGTTGGCTTGTTTGCTTGTTGGTTTGTTGGTTTGTTGGCTTGTTGGTTTGTTGGTTTGTTGGTTTGTTGGTTTGTTCGTTTGTTGGTTTGTTGGTTTGTTGGTTTGTTGGTTTGTTGGTTTGTTGGTTTGTTCGTTTGTTGGTTTGTTGGTTTGTTGGTTTGTTGGCTTGTTGGTTTGTTGGTTTGTTGGTTTGTTGGTTTGTTGGTTTGTTGGTTTGTTCGTTTGTTGGCTTGTTGGGTTTTTGGCTTGTTGGTTTGTTGTTTTGTTGGTTTGTTGGTTTGTTGGCTTGTTGGCTTGTTGGTTTGTTGGTTTGTTGGCTTGTTGGTTTGTTGGCTTGTTGGTTTGTTGGTTTGTTGGCTTGTTGGTTTTTTGGTTTGTTGGTTTGTTGTTTTGTTGGTTTGTTGGTTTGTTGGCTTGTTGGCTTGTTGGTTTGTTGGTTTGTTGGCTTGTTGGTTTGTTGGTTTTTTGGTTTGTTGGTTTGTTGGTTTGTTGGTTTGTTTGTTTGTTGGTTTGTTTGTTTGTTCGTTTGTTGGTTTGTTGGTTTGTTGGCTTGCTGGTTTTTTGGTTTATTGGCTTGTTGGTTTGTTGGTTTGTTGGTTTGTTCGTTTGTTCGTTTGTTGGCTTGTTGGTTTGTTGGCTTGTTGGCTTGTTGGTTTGTTGGCTTGTTGGCTTGTTGGTTTGTTGGTTTGTTGGTTTGTTGGTTTGTTGGTTTGTTAGTTTGTTGGTTTGTTGGTTAGTTGGCTTGTTTGCTTGTTGGTTTGTTGGTTTGTTGGCTTGTTGGTTTGTTGGTTTTTTGGTTTGTTCGTTTGTTGGTTTGTTGGTTTGTCGGTTTGTTGGTTTGTTGGTTTGTTGGTTTGTTGGTTTGTTGGTTTGTTGGTTTGTTCGTTTGTTGGTTTGTTGGCTAGTTGGTTTGTTGGTTTGTTCGTTTGTTGGTTTATTGGTTTATTGGTTTATTGGTTTATTGGTTTGTTGGTTTGTTGGTTTGTTGGCTTGTTGGTTTGTTCGTTTGTTGGTTTGTTTGTTTGTTGGTTTGTTGGTTTGTTGGCTTGTTGGTTTGTTGGTTTGTTGGTTTGCTGGTTTGTTCGTTTGTTGGCTTGTAGGTTTGTTGGCTTGTTGGCTTGTTGGTTTGTTGGCTTGTTGGCTTGTTGGTTTGTTGGTTTGTTGGTTTGTTGGTTTGTTGGTTTGTTGGTTTGTTGGTTAGTTAGCTTGTTGGTTTGTTGGTTTGTTGGTTTGTTGGTTTTTGGTTTGTTCGTTTGTTGGTTTGTTGGTTTGTTGGTTTGTTGGTTTGTTGGTTTGTTGGTTTGTTGGTTTGTAGGTTTGTTGGCTTTTTGGTTTGTTGGCTTGTTGGTTTGTTGGTTCGTTGGTTGTTGGTTTGTTGGTTTGTTGGTTTGTTGGTTTGTTGGTTTGTTGGCTTGTTGGTTTGTTGGTTTGTTGGTTTGTTCGTTTGTTGGCTTGTTGGTTTGTTGGTTTGGTGGTTTGTTTGGCTAGTTGGTTTATTAGTTTGTTGGTTTATTGGTTTATTGGTTTGTTGGTTTGTTGGTTTTTTGGTTTGTTGGTTTGTTGGTTTGTTGGTTTGTTGGTTTGTTGGTTTGTTGGTTTGTTGGTTTGTTGGTGTGTTGGTTTGTTGGCTTGTTGGTTTGTTGGTTTGTTGGTTTGTTGGTTTGTTCGTTTGTTGGTTTGTTGGTTTGTTGGTTTGTTGGTTTGTTGGTTTGTTGGTTTGTTCGTTTGTTGGTTTGTTGGTTTGTTGGTTTGTTGGTTTGTTGGTTTGTTCGTTTGTTGGTTTGTTGGTTTGTTGGTTTGTTGGTTTGTTGGTTTGTTGGTTTGTTCGTTTGTTGGTTTGTTGGTTTGTTGGTTTGTTGGCTTGTTGGTTTGTTGGTTTGTTGGTTTGTTGGTTTGTTGGTTTGTTGGTTTGTTGGTTTGTTCGTTTGTTGGCTTGTTGGGTTTTTGGCTTGTTGGTTTGTTGTTTTGTTGGTTTGTTGGCTTGTTGGCTTGTTGGTTTGTTGGTTTGTTGGCTTGTTGGTTTGTTGGCTTGTTGGTTTGTTGGTTTGTTGGCTTGTTGGTTTTTTGGTTTGTTGGTTTGTTGTTTTGTTGGTTTGTTGGTTTGTTGGCTTGTTGGCTTGTTGGTTTGTTGGTTTGTTGGCTTGTTGGTTTGTTGGTTTTTTGGTTTGTTGGTTTGTTGGTTTGTTTGTTTGTTGGTTTGTTTGTTTGTTCGTTTGTTGGTTTGTTGGTTTGTTGGCTTGCTGGTTTGTTGGTTTATTGGCTTGTTGGTTTTTTGGTTTGTTGGTTTGTTGGTTTCTTTGTTTGTTGGCTTGTTGGTTTGTTGGCTTGTTGGCTTGTTGGTTTGTTGGCTTGTTGGCTTGTTGGTTTGTTGGTTTGTTGGTTTGTTGGTTTGTTGGTTTGTTAGTTTGTTGGTTTGTTGGTTAGTTGGCTTGTTTGCTTGTTGGTTTGTTCGTTTGTTGGTTTGTTGGTTTGTCGGTTTGTTGGTTTGTTGGTTTGTTGGTTTGTTGGTTTGTTCGTTTGTTGGTTTGTTGGCTAGTTGGTTTGTTGGTTTGTTCGTTTGTTGGTTTATTGGTTTATTGGTTTATTGGTTTATTGGTTTGTTGGTTTGTTGGTTTGTTGGCTTGTTGGTTTGTTCGTTTGTTGGTTTGGTTGTTTGTTGGTTTGTTGGTTTGTTGGTTTGTTGGTTTGTTGGTTTGTTGGTTTGCTGGTTTGTTCGTTTGTTGGCTTGTAGGTTTGTTGGCTTGTTGGCTTGTTGGTTTGTTGGCTTGTTGGCTTGTTGGTTTGTTGGTTTGTTGGTTTGTTGGTTTGTTGGTTTGTTGGTTTGTTGGTTTGTTGGTTAGTTAGCTTGTTGGTTTGTTGGTTTGTTGGTTTGTTGGTTTTTGGTTTGTTCGTTTGTTGGTTTGTTGGTTTGTTGGTTTGTTGGTTTGTTGGTTTGTTGGTTTGTAGGTTTGTTGGCTTTTTGGTTTGTTGGCTTGTTGGTTTGTTGGTTCGTTGGTTGTTGGTTTGTTGGTTTGTTGGTTTGTTGGTTTGTTGGCTTGTTGGTCTGTTGGTTTGTTGGTTTGTTCGTTTGTTGGCTTGTTGGTTTGTTGGTTTGGTGGTTTGTTTGGCTAGTTGGTTTATTAGTTTGTTGGTTTATTGGTTTATTGGTTTGTTGGTTTGTTGGTTTGTTGGTTTGTTGGTTTGTTGGTTTGTTGGTTTGTTGGTTTGTTGGTTTGTTGGTTTGTTGGTGTGTTGGTTTGTTGGCTTGTTGGTTTGTTGGTTTGTTGGTTTGTTGGTTTGTTCGTTTGTTGGTTTGTTGGTTTGTTGGTTTGTTGGTTTGTTGTTTTGTTGGTTTGTTGGTTTGTTGGCTTGTTGGCTTGTTGGTTTGTTGGTTTGTTGGCTTGTTGGTTTGTTGGCTTGTTGGTTTGTTGGTTTGTTGGCTTGTTGGTTTTTTGGTTTGTTGGTTTGTTGTTTTGTTGGTTTGTTGGTTTGTTGGCTTGTTGGCTTGTTGGTTTGTTGGTTTGTTGGCTTGTTGGTTTGTTGGTTTTTTGGTTTGTTGGTTTGTTGGTTTGTTGGTTTGTTTGTTTGTTGGTTTGTTTGTTTGTTCGTTTGTTGGTTTGTTGGTTTGTTGGCTTGCTGGTTTGTTGGTTTATTGGCTTGTTGGTTTGTTGGTTTGTTGGTTTGTTCGTTTGTTCGTTTGTTGGCTTGTTGGTTTGTTGGCTTGTTGGCTTGTTGGTTTGTTGGCTTGTTGGCTTGTTGGTTTGTTGGTTTGTTGGTTTGTTGGTTTGTTGGTTTGTTAGTTTGTTGGTTTGTTGGTTAGTTGGCTTGTTTGATTGTTGGTTTGTTGGTTTGTTGGCTTGTTGGTTTGTTGGTTTTTTGGTTTGTTCGTTTGTTGGTTTGTTGGTTTGTCGGTTTGTTGGTTTGTTGGTTTGTTGGTTTGTTGGTTTGTTGGTTTGTTCGTTTGTTGGTTTGTTGGCTAGTTGGTTTGTTGGTTTGTTCGTTTGTTGGTTTATTGGTTTATTGGTTTATTGGTTTATTGGTTTATTGGTTTGTTGGTTTGTTGGTTTGTTGGCTTGTTGGTTTGTTCGTTTGTTGGTTTGTTGGTTAGTTAGCTTGTTGGTTTGTTGGCTTGTTGGTTTGTTGGCTTGTTGGTTTGTTGGTTTGTTGGCTTGTTGGTTTTTTGGTTTGTTGGTTTGTTGTTTTGTTGGTTTGTTGGTTTGTTGGCTTGTTGGCTTGTTGGTTTGTTGGTTTGTTGGCTTGTTGGTTTGTTGGTTTTTTGGTTTGTTGGTTTGTTGGTTTGTTGGTTTGTTTGTTTGTTGGTTTGTTTGTTTGTTCGTTTGTTGGTTTGTTGGTTTGTTGGCTTGCTGGTTTGTTGGTTTATTGGCTTGTTGGTTTGTTGGTTTGTTGGTTTGTTCGTTTGTTCGTTTGTTGGCTTGTTGGTTTGTTGGCTTGTTGGCTTGTTGGTTTGTTGGCTTGTTGGCTTGTTGGTTTGTTGGTTTGTTGGTTTGTTGGTTTGTTGGTTTGTTAGTTTGTTGGTTTGTTGGTTAGTTGGCTTGTTTGATTGTTGGTTTGTTGGTTTGTTGGCTTGTTGGTTTGTTGGTTTTTTGGTTTGTTCGTTTGTTGGTTTGTTGGTTTGTCGGTTTGTTGGTTTGTTGGTTTGTTGGTTTGTTGGTTTGTTGGTTTGTTCGTTTGTTGGTTTGTTGGCTAGTTGGTTTGTTGGTTTGTTCGTTTGTTGGTTTATTGGTTTATTGGTTTATTGGTTTATTGGTTTGTTGGTTTGTTGGTTTGTTGGCTTGTTGGTTTGTTCGTTTGTTGGTTTGTTTGTTTGTTGGTTTGTTGGTTTGTTGGCTTGTTGGTTTGTTGGTTTGTTGGTTTGTTGGTTTGTTCGTTTGTTGGCTTGTAGGTTTGTTGGCTTGTTGGCTTGTTGGTTTGTTGGCTTGTTGGCTTGTTGGTTTGTTGGTTTGTTGGTTTGTTGGTTTGTTGGTTTGTTGGTTTGTTGGTTTGTTGGTTTGTTGGTTAGTTAGCTTGTTGGTTTGTTGGTTTGTTGGTTTGTTGGTTTTTGGTTTGTTCGTTTGTTGGTTTGTTGGTTTGTTGGTTTGTTGGTTTGTTGGTTTGTTGGTTTGTTGGTTTGTAGGTTTGTTGGCTTTTTGGTTTGTTGGCTTGTTGGTTTGTTGGTTCGTTGGTTGTTGGTTTGTTGGTTTGTTGGTTTGTTGGTTTGTTGGCTTGTTGGTTTGTTGGTTTGTTGGTTTGTTCGTTTGTTGGCTTGTTGGTTTGTTGGTTTGGTGGTTTGTTTGGCTAGTTGGTTTATAAGTTTGTTGGTTTATTGGTTTATTGGTTTGTTGGTTTGTTGGTTTGTTGGTTTTTTGGTTTGTTGGTTTGTTGGTTTGTTGGTTTGTTGGTTTGTTGGTTTGTTGGTTTGTTGGTTTGTTGGTTTGTTGGTGTGTTGGTGTGTTGGTTTGTTGGCTTGTTGGTTTGTTGGTTTGTTGGTTTGTTGTTTTGTTCGTTTGTTGGTTTGTTGGTTTGTTGGTTTGTTGGTTTGTTGGTTTGTTGGTTTGTTCGTTTGTTGGTTTGTTGGTTTGTTGGTTTGTTGGTTTGTTGGTTTGTTCGTTTGTTGGTTTGTTGGTTTGTTGGTTTGTTGGTTTGTTGGTTTGTTGGTTTGTTCGTTTGTTGGTTTGTTGGTTTGTTGGTTTGTTGGCTTGTTGGTTTGTTGGTTTGTTGGTTTGTTGGTTTGTTGGTTTGTTGGTTTGTTCGTTTGTTGGCTTGTTGGGTTTTTGGCTTGTTGGTTTGTTGTTTTGTTGGTTTGTTGGCTTGTTGGCTTGTTGGTTTGTTGGTTTGTTGGCTTGTTGGTTTGTTGGCTTGTTGGTTTGTTGGTTTGTTGGCTTGTTGGTTTTTTGGTTTGTTGGTTTGTTGTTTTGTTGGTTTGTTGGTTTGTTGGCTTGTTGGCTTGTTGGTTTGTTGGTTTGTTGGCTTGTTGGTTTGTTGGTTTTTTGGTTTGTTGGTTTGTTGGTTTGTTGGTTTGTTTGTTTGTTGGTTTGTTTGTTTGTTCGTTTGTTGGTTTGTTGGTTTGTTGGCTTGCTGGTTTGTTGGTTTATTGGCTTGTTGGTTTTTTGGTTTGTTGGTTTGTTGGTTTCTTCGTTTGTTGGCTTGTTGGTTTGTTGGCTTGTTGGCTTGTTGGTTTGTTGGCTTGTTGGCTTGTTGGTTTGTTGGTTTGTTGGTTTGTTGGTTTGTTGGTTTGTTAGTTTGTTAGTTTGTTGGTTAGTTGGCTTGTTTGCTTGTTGGTTTGTTCGTTTGTTGGTTTGTTGGTTTGTCGGTTTGTTGGTTTGTTGGTTTGTTGGTTTGTTGGTTTGTTCGTTTGTTGGTTTGTTGGCTAGTTGGTTTGTTGGTTTGTTCGTTTGTTGGTTTATTGGTTTATTGGTTTATTGGTTTATTGGTTTGTTGGTTTGTTGGTTTGTTGGCTTGTTGGTTTGTTCGTTTGTTGGTTTGTTTGTTTGTTCGTTTGTTGG
This sequence comes from Atherix ibis, assembly GCA_958298945.1. NCBI lineage: Eukaryota > Metazoa > Arthropoda > Insecta > Diptera > Athericidae > Atherix > Atherix ibis. The sequence continues at coordinate 3,154,935 of OY282608.1, forward strand.
TTTGTTGGTTTGTTGGTTTGTTGGTTTGTTGGTTTGTTGGTTTGTTGGTTTGCTGGTTTGTTCGTTTGTTGGCTTGTAGGTTTGTTGGCTTGTTGGCTTGTTGGTTTGTTGGCTTGTTGGCTTGTTGGTTTGGTGGTTTGTTGGTTTGTTGGTTTGTTGGTTTGTTGGTTTGTTGGTTTGTTGGTTAGTTAGCTTGTTGGTTTGTTGGTTTGTTGGTTTTTGGTTTGTTCGTTTGTTGGTTTGTTGGTTTGTTGGTTTGTTGGTTTGTTGGTTTGTTGGTTTGTAGGTTTGTTGGCTTTTTGGTTTGTTGGCTTGTTGGTTTGTTGGTTCGTTGGTTGTTGGTTTGTTGGTTTGTTGGTTTGTTGGTTTGTTGGCTTGTTGGTTTGTTGGTTTGTTGGTTTGTTCGTTTGTTGGCTTGTTGGTTTGTTGGTTTGGTGGTTTGTTTGGCTAGTTGGTTTATTAATTTGTTGGTTTATTGGTTTGTTGGTTTGTTGGTTTGTTGGTTTGTTGGTTTTTTGGTTTGTTGGTTTGTTGGTTTGTTGGTTTGTTGGTTTGTTGGTTTGTTGGTTTGTTGGTTTGTTGGTTTGTTGGTGTGTTGGTTTGTTGGCTTGTTGGCTTGTTGGTTTGTTGGTTTGTTTGTTTCTTCGTTTGTTGGTTTGTTGTTCGTTTGTTGGTTTGTTGGTTTGTTGGCTTGCTGGTTTGTTTGTTTATTGGCTTGTTGGTTTGTTGGCTTGTTGGTTTGTTGGTTTGTTGGTTTGTTGGTTTGTTGGTTTGTTGATCTGTTAGTTTGTTGGTTTGTTGGTTAGTTGGCTTGTTTGCTTGTTGGTTTGTTGGTTTGTTGGCTTGTTGGTTCGTTGGTTTTTTAGTTTGTTCGTTTGTTGGTTTGTTGGTTTGTCGGTTTGTTGGTTTGTTGGTTTGTTGGTTTGTTGGTTTGTTGGTTTGTTCGTTTGTTGGTTTGTTGGTTTGTTGGTTTGTTGGCTTGTTGGTTTGTTGGTTTGTTGGTTTGTTGGTTTGTTGGTTTGTTGGTTTGTTCGTTTGTTGGCTTGTTGGGTTTTTGGCTTGTTGGTTTGTTGTTTTGTTGGTTTGTTGGTTTGTTGGCTTGTTGGCTTGTTGGTTTGTTGGTTTGTTGGCTTGTTGGTTTGTTGGCTTGTTGGTTTGTTGGTTTGTTGGCTTGTTGGTTTTTTGGTTTGTTGGTTTGTTGTTTTGTTGGTTTGTTGGTTTGTTGGCTTGTTGGCTTGTTGGTTTGTTGGTTTGTTGGCTTGTTGGTTTGTTGGTTTTTTGGTTTGTTGGTTTGTTGGTTTGTTTGTTTGTTGGTTTGTTTGTTTGTTCGTTTGTTGGTTTGTTGGTTTGTTGGCTTGCTGGTTTGTTGGTTTATTGGCTTGTTGGTTTGTTGGTTTGTTGGTTTGTTGGTTTGTTCGTTTGTTGGCTTGTTGGTTTGTTGGCTTGTTGGCTTGTTGGTTTGTTGGCTTGTTGGTTTGTTGGTTTGTTGGTTTGTTGGTTTGTTGGTTTGTTAGTTTGTTGGTTTGTTGGTTAGTTGGCTTGTTTGCTTGTTGGTTTGTTGGTTTGTTGGCTTGTTGGTTTATTGGTTTATTGGTTTGTTGGTTTGTTGGTTTGTTGGTTTTTTGGTTTGTTGGTTTGTTGGTTTGTTGGTTTGTTGGTTTGTTGGTTTGTTGGTTTGTTGGTTTGTTGGTGTGTTGGTTTGTTGGCTTGTTGGTTTGTTGGTTTGTTGGTTTGTTGGTTTGTTCGTTTGTTGGTTTGTTGGTTTGTTGGTTTGTTGGTTTGTTTGTTTGTTGGTTTGTTCGTTTGTTGGTTTGTTGGTTTGTTGGTTTGTTGGTTTGTTGGTTTGTTCGTTTGTTGGTTTGTTGGTTTGTTGGTTTGTTGGTTTGTTGGTTTGTTGGTTTGTTCGTTTGTTGGTTTGTTGGTTTGTTGGTTTGTTGGCTTGTTGGTTTGTTGGTTTGTTGGTTTGTTGGTTTGTTGGTTTGTTGGTTTGTTGGTTTGTTCGTTTGTTGGCTTGTTGGGTTTTTGGCTTGTTGGTTTGTTGTTTTGTTGGTTTGTTGGCTTGTTGGCTTGTTGGTTTGTTGGTTTGTTGGCTTGTTGGTTTGTTGGCTTGTTGGTTTGTTGGTTTGTTGGCTTGTTGGTTTTTTGGTTTGTTGGTTTGTTGTTTTGTTGGTTTGTTGGTTTGTTGGCTTGTTGGCTTGTTGGTTTGTTGGTTTGTTGGCTTGTTGGTTTGTTGGTTTTTTGGTTTGTTGGTTTGTTGGTTTGTTTGTTTGTTGGTTTGTTTGTTTGTTCGTTTGTTGGTTTGTTGGTTTGTTGGCTTGCTGGTTTGTTGGTTTATTGGCTTGTTGGTTTTTTGGTTTGTTGGTTTGTTGGTTTCTTTGTTTGTTGGCTTGTTGGTTTGTTGGCTTGTTGGCTTGTTGGTTTGTTGGCTTGTTGGCTTGTTGGTTTGTTGGTTTGTTGGTTTGTTGGTTTGTTGGTTTGTTGGTTTGTTAGTTTGTTGGTTTGTTGGTTAGTTGGCTTGTTTGCTTGTTGGTTTGTTCGTTTGTTGGTTTGTTGGTTTGTCGGTTTGTTGGTTTGTTGGTTTGTTGGTTTGTTGGTTTGTTCGTTTGTTGGTTTGTTGGCTAGTTGGTTTGTTGGTTTGTTCGTTTGTTGGTTTATTGGTTTATTGGTTTATTGGTTTATTGGTTTGTTGGTTTGTTGGTTTGTTGGCTTGTTGGTTTGTTCGTTTGTTGGTTTGTTTGTTTGTTGGTTTGTTGGTTTGTTGGTTTGTTGGTTTGTTGGTTTGTTGGTTTGTTGGTTTGCTGGTTTGTTCGTTTGTTGGCTTGTAGGTTTGTTGGCTTGTTGGCTTGTTGGTTTGTTGGCTTGTTGGCTTGTTGGTTTGTTGGTTTGTTGGTTTGTTGGTTTGTTGGTTTGTTGGTTTGTTGGTTTGTTGGTTTGTTGGTTAGTTAGCTTGTTGGTTTGTTGGTTTGTTGGTTTGTTGGTTTTTGGTTTGTTCGTTTGTTGGTTTGTTGGTTTGTTGGTTTGTTGGTTTGTTGGTTTGTTGGTTTGTAGGTTTGTTGGCTTTTTGGTTTGTTGGCTTGTTGGTTTGTTGGTTCGTTGGTTGTTGGTTTGTTGGTTTGTTGGTTTGTTGGTTTGTTGGCTTGTTGGTCTGTTGGTTTGTTGGTTTGTTCGTTTGTTGGCTTGTTGGTTTGTTGGTTTGGTGGTTTGTTTGGCTAGTTGGTTTATTAGTTTGTTGGTTTATTGGTTTATTGGTTTGTTGGTTTGTTGGTTTGTTGGTTTGTTGGTTTGTTGGTTTGTTGGTTTGTTGGTTTGTTGGTTTGTTGGTGTGTTGGTTTGTTGGCTTGTTGGTTTGTTGGTTTGTTGGTTTGTTGGTTTGTTCGTTTGTTGGTTTGTTGGTTTGTTGGTTTGTTGGTTTGTTGTTTTGTTGGTTTGTTGGTTTGTTGGCTTGTTGGCTTGTTGGTTTGTTGGTTTGTTGGCTTGTTGGTTTGTTGGCTTGTTGGTTTGTTGGTTTGTTGGCTTGTTGGTTTTTTGGTTTGTTGGTTTGTTGTTTTGTTGGTTTGTTGGTTTGTTGGCTTGTTGGCTTGTTGGTTTGTTGGTTTGTTGGCTTGTTGGTTTGTTGGTTTGTTGGTTTGTTGGTTTTTGGTTTGTTCGTTTGTTGGTTTGTTGGTTTGTTGGTTTGTTGGTTTGTTGGTTTGTTGGTTTGTAGGTTTGTTGGCTTTTTGGCTTGTTGGTTTGTTGGTTTGTTGGCTTGTTGGTTTGTTGGTTTGTTGGTTTGTTGGTTTGTTCGTTTGTTGGCTTGTTGGTTTGTTGGCTTGTTGGCTTGTTGGTTTGTTAGCTTGTTGACTTGTTGGTTTGTTGGTTTGTTGGCTTGTTGGTTTGTTGGTTTGTTGGCTTGTTGGTTTGTTGGCTTGTTGACTTGTTGGTTTGTTGGTTTGTTGGCTTGTTGGTTTGTTGGTTTGTTGGTTTGTTGTTTTGTTGGTTTGTTTGTTTGTTGGTTTGTTTGTTTATTCGTTTGTTGGTTTGTTGGTTTGTTAGCTTGATGGTTTGTTGGTTTGTTGGCTTGTTTGTTTGTTGGTTTGTTGGTTTGTTGCTTTGTTCGTTTGTTGGCTTGTTGGTTTGTTGGCTTGTTGGCTTGTTGGTTTGTTGGCTTGTTGGCTTATTGGTTTGTTGGTTTGTTGGTTTGTTGGTTTATTGGTTTTTTGGTTTGTTAGTTTGTTGGTTTGTTTGTTTGTTGGCTAGTTGGTTTATTAGTTTGTTGGTTTATTGGTTTATTGGTTTGTTGGTTTGTAGGTTTGTTGGTTTGTTGGGTTGTTGGTTTGTTGGCTTGTTGGTTTGTTGGTTTGTTGGTTTTTTGGTTTGTTGGTTTGTTGGTTTGTTGGCTTGTTGGTGTATTGGTTTGTTGGTTTGTTGTTTTGTTGGTGTGTTGGTTTGTTGGCTTGTTGGCTTGTTGGTTTGTTGGTGTGTTTGTTTGTTCGTTTGTTGGTTTGTTGGTTTGTTGGCTTGTTGGTTTGTTGGTTTGTTGGTTTGTTGGTGTGTTGGTTTGTTGGTTTGTTGGTTTGTAGGTTTGTTGGTTTGTTGGCTTGTTGGTTTTTTGGCTTGTTGGTTTGTTGGTTTGTTGGTTTGTTGGTTTTTTGGCTTGTTGGTTTGTTGGTTTGTTGGTTTGTTGGTTTGGTGGTTTGTTGGTTTGTTGGCTTGTTGGCTTGTTGGTTTGTTGGTTTGTTGGCTTGTTGGTTTGTTGGTTTTTTGGTTTGTTGGTTTGTTGGTTTGTTTGTTTGTTGGTTTGTTTGTTTGTTCGTTTGTTGGTTTGTTGGTTTGTTGGCTTGCTGGTTTGTTGGTTTATTGGCTTGTTGGTTTTTTGGTTTGTTGGTTTGTTGGTTTCTTTGTTTGTTGGCTTGTTGGTTTGTTGGCTTGTTGGCTTGTTGGTTTGTTGGCTTGTTGGCTTGTTGGTTTGTTGGTTTGTTGGTTTGTTGGTTTGTTGGTTTGTTGGTTTGTTAGTTTGTTGGTTTGTTGGTTAGTTGGCTTGTTTGCTTGTTGGTTTGTTCGTTTGTTGGTTTGTTGGTTTGTCGGTTTGTTGGTTTGTTGGTTTGTTGGTTTGTTCGTTTGTTGGTTTGTTGGCTAGTTGGTTTGTTGGTTTGTTCGTTTGTTGGTTTATTGGTTTATTGGTTTATTGGTTTATTGGTTTGTTGGTTTGTTGGTTTGTTGGCTTGTTGGTTTGTTCGTTTGTTGGTTTGTTTGTTTGTTGGTTTGTTGGTTTGTTGGTTTGTTGGTTTGTTGGTTTGTTGGTTTGTTGGTTTGCTGGTTTGTTCGTTTGTTGGCTTGTAGGTTTGTTGGCTTGTTGGCTTGTTGGTTTGTTGGCTTGTTGGCTTGTTGGTTTGTTGGTTTGTTGGTTTGTTGGTTTGTTGGTTTGTTGGTTTGTTGGTTTGTTGGTTAGTTAGCTTGTTGGTTTGTTGGTTTGTTGGTTTGTTGGTTTTTGGTTTGTTCGTTTGTTGGTTTGTTGGTTTGTTGGTTTGTTGGTTTGTTGGTTTGTTGGTTTGTAGGTTTGTTGGCTTTTTGGTTTGTTGGCTTGTTGGTTTGTTGGTTCGTTGGTTGTTGGTTTGTTGGTTTGTTGGTTTGTTGGTTTGTTGGCTTGTTGGTCTGTTGGTTTGTTGGTTTGTTCGTTTGTTGGCTTGTTGGTTTGTTGGTTTGGTGGTTTGTTTGGCTAGTTGGTTTATTAGTTTGTTGGTTTATTGGTTTATTGGTTTGTTGGTTTGTTGGTTTGTTGGTTTGTTGGTTTGTTGGTTTGTTGGTTTGTTGGTTTGTTGGTTTGTTGGTGTGTTGGTTTGTTGGCTTGTTGGTTTGTTGGTTTGTTGGTTTGTTGGTTTGTTCGTTTGTTGGTTTGTTGGTTTGTTGGTTTGTTGGTTTGTTGTTTTGTTGGTTTGTTGGTTTGTTGGCTTGTTGGCTTGTTGGTTTGTTGGTTTGTTGGCTTGTTGGTTTGTTGGCTTGTTGGTTTGTTGGTTTGTTGGCTTGTTGGTTTTTTGGTTTGTTGGTTTGTTGTTTTGTTGGTTTGTTGGTTTGTTGGCTTGTTGGCTTGTTGGTTTGTTGGTTTGTTGGCTTGTTGGTTTGTTGGTTTGTTGGTTTGTTGGTTTTTGGTTTGTTCGTTTGTTGGTTTGTTGGTTTGTTGGTTTGTTGGTTTGTTGGTTTGTTGGTTTGTAGGTTTGTTGGCTTTTTGGCTTGTTGGTTTGTTGGTTTGTTGGCTTGTTGGTTTGTTGGTTTGTTGGTTTGTTGGTTTGTTCGTTTGTTGGCTTGTTGGTTTGTTGGCTTGTTGGCTTGTTGGTTTGTTAGCTTGTTGACTTGTTGGTTTGTTGGTTTGTTGGCTTGTTGGTTTGTTGGTTTGTTGGCTTGTTGGTTTGTTGGCTTGTTGACTTGTTGGTTTGTTGGTTTGTTGGCTTGTTGGTTTGTTGGTTTGTTGGTTTGTTGTTTTGTTGGTTTGTTTGTTTGTTGGTTTGTTTGTTTATTCGTTTGTTGGTTTGTTGGTTTGTTAGCTTGATGGTTTGTTGGTTTGTTGGCTTGTTTGTTTGTTGGTTTGTTGGTTTGTTGCTTTGTTCGTTTGTTGGCTTGTTGGTTTGTTGGCTTGTTGGCTTGTTGGTTTGTTGGCTTGTTGGCTTATTGGTTTGTTGGTTTGTTGGTTTGTTGGTTTATTGGTTTTTTGGTTTGTTAGTTTGTTGGTTTGTTTGTTTGTTGGCTAGTTGGTTTATTAGTTTGTTGGTTTATTGGTTTATTGGTTTGTTGGTTTGTAGGTTTGTTGGTTTGTTGGGTTGTTGGTTTGTTGGCTTGTTGGTTTGTTGGTTTGTTGGTTTTTTGGTTTGTTGGTTTGTTGGTTTGTTGGCTTGTTGGTGTATTGGTTTGTTGGTTTGTTGTTTTGTTGGTGTGTTGGTTTGTTGGCTTGTTGGCTTGTTGGTTTGTTGGTGTGTTTGTTTGTTCGTTTGTTGGTTTGTTGGTTTGTTGGCTTGTTGGTTTGTTGGTTTGTTGGTTTGTTGGTGTGTTGGTTTGTTGGTTTGTTGGTTTGTAGGTTTGTTGGTTTGTTGGCTTGTTGGTTTTTTGGCTTGTTGGTTTGTTGGTTTGTTGGTTTGTTGGTTTTTTGGCTTGTTGGTTTGTTGGTTTGTTGGTTTGTTGGTTTGGTGGTTTGTTGGTTTGTTGGTCTGTTGGTTTGTTGGTTTGTTCGTTTGTTGGCTTGTTGGTTTGTTGGTTTGGTGGTTTGTTTGGCTAGTTGGTTTATTAGTTTGTTGGTTTATTGGTTTATTGGTTTGTTGGTTTGTTGGTTTGTTGGTTTGTTGGTTTGTTGGTTTGTTGGTTTGTTGGTTTGTTGGTTTGTTGGTGTGTTGGTTTGTTGGCTTGTTGGTTTGTTGGTTTGTTGGTTTGTTGGTTTGTTCGTTTGTTGGTTTGTTGGTTTGTTGGTTTGTTGGTTTGTTGTTTTGTTGGTTTGTTGGTTTGTTGGCTTGTTGGCTTGTTGGTTTGTTGGTTTGTTGGCTTGTTGGTTTGTTGGCTTGTTGGTTTGTTGGTTTGTTGGCTTGTTGGTTTTTTGGTTTGTTGGTTTGTTGTTTTGTTGGTTTGTTGGTTTGTTGGCTTGTTGGCTTGTTGGTTTGTTGGTTTGTTGGCTTGTTGGTTTGTTGGTTTGTTGGTTTGTTGGTTTTTGGTTTGTTCGTTTGTTGGTTTGTTGGTTTGTTGGTTTGTTGGTTTGTTGGTTTGTTGGTTTGTAGGTTTTTTGGCTTTTTGGCTTGTTGGTTTGTTGGTTTGTTGGCTTGTTGGTTTGTTGGTTTGTTGGTTTGTTGGTTTGTTCGTTTGTTGGCTTGTTGGTTTGTTGGCTTGTTGGCTTGTTGGTTTGTTAGCTTGTTGACTTGTTGGTTTGTTGGTTTGTTGGCTTGTTGGTTTGTTGGTTTGTTGGCTTGTTGGTTTGTTGGCTTGTTGACTTGTTGGTTTGTTGGTTTGTTGGCTTGTTGGTTTGTTGGTTTGTTGGTTTGTTGTTTTGTTGGTTTGTTTGTTTGTTGGTTTGTTTGTTTATTCGTTTGTTGGTTTGTTGGTTTGTTAGCTTGATGGTTTGTTGGTTTGTTGGCTTGTTTGTTTGTTGGTTTGTTGGTTTGTTGCTTTGTTCGTTTGTTGGCTTGTTGGTTTGTTGGCTTGTTGGCTTGTTGGTTTGTTGGCTTGTTGGCTTATTGGTTTGTTGGTTTGTTGGTTTGTTGGTTTATTGGTTTTTTGGTTTGTTAGTTTGTTGGTTTGTTTGTTTGTTGGCTAGTTGGTTTATTAGTTTGTTGGTTTATTGGTTTATTGGTTTGTTGGTTTGTAGGTTTGTTGGTTTGTTGGGTTGTTGGTTTGTTGGCTTGTTGGTTTGTTGGTTTGTTGGTTTTTTGGTTTGTTGGTTTGTTGGTTTGTTGGCTTGTTGGTGTATTGGTTTGTTGGTTTGTTGTTTTGTTGGTGTGTTGGTTTGTTGGCTTGTTGGCTTGTTGGTTTGTTGGTGTGTTTGTTTGTTCGTTTGTTGGTTTGTTGGTTTGTTGGCTTGTTGGTTTGTTGGTTTGTTGGTTTGTTGGTGTGTTGGTTTGTTGGTTTGTTGGTTTGTAGGTTTGTTGGTTTGTTGGCTTGTTGGTTTTTTGGCTTGTTGGTTTGTTGGTTTGTTGGTTTGTTGGTTTTTTGGCTTGTTGGTTTGTTGGTTTGTTGGTTTGTTGGTTTGGTGGTTTGTTGGTTTGTTGGTTTGTTGGTTTGTTGGTTTGTTGGTTGGTTGGTTTGTTGGCTTGTTGGTTCATTGGTTTGTTGGTTTCTTGGTTTGTTGGTTTGTTGGTTTGTTCGTTTGCTTGTTTGTTGGTTTGTTGGTTTGTTTGTTTGTTGGTTTGTTCGTTTGGTGGCTTGTTGGTTTGTTGGTTTGTTGGTTTGTTGGTTTTTTGGTTTGTTTGTTTGTTCGTTTGTTGGTTTGTTGGTTGGTTGGCTTGTTGGTTTGTTGGTTTGTTTGCTTGTTGGCATGTTGGTTTGTTGGTTTGTTGGTTTGTTCGTTTGTTGGCTTTTTGGTTTGTTGGCTTGTTGGCTTGTTGGTTTGTTGGCTTGTTGGCTTGTTGGTTTGTTGGTTTGTTGGCTTGTTGGTTTTTTGGTTTTTTGGTTTGTTGTTTTGTTGGTTTGTTGGTTTGTTGGCTTGTTGGCTTGTTCGTTTGTTGGTTTGTTGGCTTGTTGGTTTGTTGGTTTTTTGGTTTGTTGGTTTGTTGGTTTGTTTGTTTGTTTGTTGGTTTGTTTGTTTGTTCGTTTGTTGGTTTGTTGGTTTGTTGGCTTGCTGGTTTGTTTGTTTATTGGCTTGTTGGTTTGTTGGCTTGTTGGTTTGTTGGTTTGTTAGTTTGTTGGTTTGTTGGTTTGTTGATTTGTTAGTTTGTTGGTTTGTTGGTTAGTTGGCTTGTTTGCTTGTTGGTTTGTTGGTTTGTTGGCTTGTTGGTTTGTTGGTTTGTTGGTTTGTTGGTTTGTTCGTTTGTTGGTTTGTTGGTTTGTTGGTTTGTTGGTTTGTTGGTTTGTTGGTTTGTTCGTTTGTTGGCTTGTTGGGTTTTTGGCTTGTTGGTTTGTTGTTTTGTTGGTTTGTTGGTTTGTTGGCTTGTTGGCTTGTTGGTTTGTTGGTTTGTTGGCTTGTTGGTTTGTTGGCTTGTTGGTTTGTTGGTTTGTTGGCTTGTTGGTTTTTTGGTTTGTTGGTTTGTTGTTTTGTTGGTTTGTTGGTTTGTTGGCTTGTTGGCTTGTTGGTTTGTTGGTTTGTTGGCTTGTTGGTTTGTTGGTTTTTTGGTTTGTTGGTTTGTTGGTTTGTTGGTTTGTTTGTTTGTTGGTTTGTTTGTTTGTTCGTTTGTTGGTTTGTTGGTTTGTTGGCTTGCTGGTTTTTTGGTTTATTGGCTTGTTGGTTTGTTGGTTTGTTGGTTTGTTCGTTTGTTCGTTTGTTGGCTTGTTGGTTTGTTGGCTTGTTGGCTTGTTGGTTTGTTGGCTTGTTGGCTTGTTGGTTTGTTGGTTTGTTGGTTTGTTGGTTTGTTGGTTTGTTAGTTTGTTGGTTTGTTGGTTAGTTGGCTTGTTTGCTTGTTGGTTTGTTGGTTTGTTGGCTTGTTGGTTTGTTGGTTTTTTGGTTTGTTGGTTTGTTGGTTTGTCGGTTTGTTGGTTTGTTGGTTTGTTGGTTTGTTGGTTTGTTGGTTTGTTCGTTTGTTGGTTTGTTGGCTAGTTGGTTTGTTGGTTTGTTCGTTTGTTGGTTTATTGGTTTATTGGTTTATTGGTTTATTGGTTTGTTGGTTTGTTGGTTTGTTGGCTTGTTGGTTTGTTCGTTTGTTGGTTTGTTTGTTTGTTGGTTTGTTGGTTTGTTGGCTTGTTGGTTTGTTGGTTTGTTGGTTTGCTGGTTTGTTCGTTTGTTGGCTTGTAGGTTTGTTGGCTTGTTGGCTTGTTGGTTTGTTGGCTTGTTGGCTTGTTGGTTTGTTGGTTTGTTGGTTTGTTGGTTTGTTGGTTTGTTGGTTTGTTGGTTAGTTAGCTTGTTGGTTTGTTGGTTTGTTGGTTTGTTGGTTTTTGGTTTGTTCGTTTGTTGGTTTGTTGGTTTGTTGGTTTGTTGGTTTGTTGGTTTGTTGGTTTGTTGGTTTGTAGGTTTGTTGGCTTTTTGGTTTGTTGGCTTGTTGGTTTGTTGGTTCGTTGGTTGTTGGTTTGTTGGTTTGTTGGTTTGTTGGTTTGTTGGTTTGTTGGCTTGTTGGTTTGTTGGTTTGTTGGTTTGTTCGTTTGTTGGCTTGTTGGTTTGTTGGTTTGGTGGTTTGTTTGGCTAGTTGGTTTATTAGTTTGTTGGTTTATTGGTTTATTGGTTTGTTGGTTTGTTGGTTTTTTGGTTTGTTGGTTTGTTGGTTTGTTGGTTTGTTGGTTTGTTGGTTTGTTGGTTTGTTGGTTTGTTGGTGTGTTGGTTTGTTGGCTTGTTGGTTTGTTGGTTTGTTGGTTTGTTGGTTTGTTCGTTTGTTGGTTTGTTGGTTTGTTGGTTTGTTGGTTTGTTGGTTTGTTGGTTTGTTCGTTTGTTGGTTTGTTGGTTTGTTGGTTTGTTGGTTTGTTGGTTTGTTCGTTTGTTGGTTTGTTGGTTTGTTGGTTTGTTGGTTTGTTGGTTTGTTGGTTTGTTCGTTTGTTGGTTTGTTGGTTTGTTGGTTTGTTGGCTTGTTGGTTTGTTGGTTTGTTGGTTTGTTGGTTTGTTGGTTTGTTGGTTTGTTGGTTTGTTCGTTTGTTGGCTTGTTGGGTTTTTGGCTTGTTGGTTTGTTGTTTTGTTGGTTTGTTGGCTTGTTGGCTTGTTGGTTTGTTGGTTTGTTGGCTTGTTGGTTTGTTGGCTTGTTGGTTTGTTGGTTTGTTGGCTTGTTGGTTTTTTGGTTTGTTGGTTTGTTGTTTTGTTGGTTTGTTGGTTTGTTGGCTTGTTGGCTTGTTGGTTTGTTGGTTTGTTGGCTTGTTGGTTTGTTGGTTTTTTGGTTTGTTGGTTTGTTGGTTTGTTTGTTTGTTGGTTTGTTTGTTTGTTCGTTTGTTGGTTTGTTGGTTTGTTGGCTTGCTGGTTTGTTGGTTTATTGGCTTGTTGGTTTTTTGTTTTGTTGGTTTGTTGGTTTCTTTGTTTGTTGGCTTGTTGGTTTGTTGGCTTGTTGGCTTGTTGGTTTGTTGGCTTGTTGGCTTGTTGGTTTGTTGGTTTGTTGGTTTGTTGGTTTGTTGGTTTGTTAGTTTGTTGGTTTGTTGGTTAGTTGGCTTGTTTGCTTGTTGGTTTGTTCGTTTGTTGGTTTGTTGGTTTGTCGGTTTGTTGGTTTGTTGGTTTGTTGGTTTGTTGGTTTGTTCGTTTGTTGGTTTGTTGGCTAGTTGGTTTGTTGGTTTGTTCGTTTGTTGGTTTATTGGTTTATTGGTTTATTGGTTTATTGGTTTGTTGGTTTGTTGGTTTGTTGGCTTGTTGGTTTGTTCGTTTGTTGGTTTGGTTGTTTGTTGGTTTGTTGGTTTGTTGGTTTGTTGGTTTGTTGGTTTGTTGGTTTGCTGGTTTGTTCGTTTGTTGGCTTGTAGGTTTGTTGGCTTGTTGGCTTGTTGGTTTGTTGGCTTGTTGGCTTGTTGGTTTGTTGGTTTGTTGGTTTGTTGGTTTGTTGGTTTGTTGGTTTGTTGGTTTGTTGGTTAGTTAGCTTGTTGGTTTGTTGGTTTGTTGGTTTGTTGGTTTTTGGTTTGTTCGTTTGTTGGTTTGTTGGTTTGTTGGTTTGTTGGTTTGTTGGTTTGTTGGTTTGTAGGTTTGTTGGCTTTTTGGTTTGTTGGCTTGTTGGTTTGTTGGTTCGTTGGTTGTTGGTTTGTTGGTTTGTTGGTTTGTTGGTTTGTTGGCTTGTTGGTCTGTTGGTTTGTTGGTTTGTTCGTTTGTTGGCTTGTTGGTTTGTTGGTTTGGTGGTTTGTTTGGCTAGTTGGTTTATTAGTTTGTTGGTTTATTGGTTTATTGGTTTGTTGGTTTGTTGGTTTGTTGGTTTGTTGGTTTGTTGGTTTGTTGGTTTGTTGGTTTGTTGGTTTGTTGGTTTGTTGGTGTGTTGGTTTGTTGGCTTGTTGGTTTGTTGGTTTGTTGGTTTGTTGGTTTGTTCGTTTGTTGGTTTGTTGGTTTGTTGGTTTGTTGGTTTGTTGTTTTGTTGGTTTGTTGGTTTGTTGGCTTGTTGGCTTGTTGGTTTGTTGGTTTGTTGGCTTGTTGGTTTGTTGGCTTGTTGGTTTGTTGGTTTGTTGGCTTGTTGGTTTTTTGGTTTGTTGGTTTGTTGTTTTGTTGGTTTGTTGGTTTGTTGGCTTGTTGGCTTGTTGGTTTGTTGGTTTGTTGGCTTGTTGGTTTGTTGGTTTTTTGGTTTGTTGGTTTGTTGGTTTGTTGGTTTGTTTGTTTGTTGGTTTGTTTGTTTGTTCGTTTGTTGGTTTGTTGGTTTGTTGGCTTGCTGGTTTGTTGGTTTATTGGCTTGTTGGTTTGTTGGTTTGTTGGTTTGTTCGTTTGTTCGTTTGTTGGCTTGTTGGTTTGTTGGCTTGTTGGCTTGTTGGTTTGTTGGCTTGTTGGCTTGTTGGTTTGTTGGTTTGTTGGTTTGTTGGTTTGTTGGTTTGTTAGTTTGTTGGTTTGTTGGTTAGTTGGCTTGTTTGATTGTTGGTTTGTTGGTTTGTTGGCTTGTTGGTTTGTTGGTTTTTTGGTTTGTTCGTTTGTTGGTTTGTTGGTTTGTCGGTTTGTTGGTTTGTTGGTTTGTTGGTTTGTTGGTTTGTTGGTTTGTTCGTTTGTTGGTTTGTTGGCTAGTTGGTTTGTTGGTTTGTTCGTTTGTTGGTTTATTGGTTTATTGGTTTATTGGTTTATTGGTTTATTGGTTTGTTGGTTTGTTGGTTTGTTGGCTTGTTGGTTTGTTCGTTTGTTGGTTTGTTGGTTAGTTAGCTTGTTGGTTTGTTGGCTTGTTGGTTTGTTGGCTTGTTGGTTTGTTGGTTTGTTGGCTTGTTGGTTTTTTGGTTTGTTGGTTTGTTGTTTTGTTGGTTTGTTGGTTTGTTGGCTTGTTGGCTTGTTGGTTTGTTGGTTTGTTGGCTTGTTGGTTTGTTGGTTTTTTGGTTTGTTGGTTTGTTGGTTTGTTGGTTTGTTTGTTTGTTGGTTTGTTTGTTTGTTCGTTTGTTGGTTTGTTGGTTTGTTGGCTTGCTGGTTTGTTGGTTTATTGGCTTGTTGGTTTGTTGGTTTGTTGGTTTGTTCGTTTGTTCGTTTGTTGGCTTGTTGGTTTGTTGGCTTGTTGGCTTGTTGGTTTGTTGGCTTGTTGGCTTGTTGGTTTGTTGGTTTGTTGGTTTGTTGGTTTGTTGGTTTGTTAGTTTGTTGGTTTGTTGGTTAGTTGGCTTGTTTGATTGTTGGTTTGTTGGTTTGTTGGCTTGTTGGTTTGTTGGTTTTTTGGTTTGTTCGTTTGTTGGTTTGTTGGTTTGTCGGTTTGTTGGTTTGTTGGTTTGTTGGTTTGTTGGTTTGTTGGTTTGTTCGTTTGTTGGTTTGTTGGCTAGTTGGTTTGTTGGTTTGTTCGTTTGTTGGTTTATTGGTTTATTGGTTTATTGGTCTATTGGTTTGTTGGTTTGTTGGTTTGTTGGCTTGTTGGTTTGTTCGTTTGTTGGTTTGTTTGTTTGTTGGTTTGTTGGTTTGTTGGCTTGTTGGTTTGTTGGTTTGTTGGTTTGTTGGTTTGTTCGTTTGTTGGCTTGTAGGTTTGTTGGCTTGTTGGCTTGTTGGTTTGTTGGCTTGTTGGCTTGTTGGTTTGTTGGTTTGTTGGTTTGTTGGTTTGTTGGTTTGTTGGTTTGTTGGTTTGTTGGTTTGTTGGTTAGTTAGCTTGTTGGTTTGTTGGTTTGTTGGTTTGTTGGTTTTTGGTTTGTTCGTTTGTTGGTTTGTTGGTTTGTTGGTTTGTTGGTTTGTTGGTTTGTTGGTTTGTTGGTTTGTAGGTTTGTTGGCTTTTTGGTTTGTTGGCTTGTTGGTTTGTTGGTTCGTTGGTTGTTGGTTTGTTGGTTTGTTGGTTTGTTGGTTTGTTGGCTTGTTGGTTTGTTGGTTTGTTGGTTTGTTCGTTTGTTGGCTTGTTGGTTTGTTGGTTTGGTGGTTTGTTTGGCTAGTTGGTTTATAAGTTTGTTGGTTTATTGGTTTATTGGTTTGTTGGTTTGTTGGTTTGTTGGTTTTTTGGTTTGTTGGTTTGTTGGTTTGTTGGTTTGTTGGTTTGTTGGTTTGTTGGTTTGTTGGTTTGTTGGTTTGTTGGTGTGTTGGTGTGTTGGTTTGTTGGCTTGTTGGTTTGTTGGTTTGTTGGTTTGTTGTTTTGTTCGTTTGTTGGTTTGTTGGTTTGTTGGTTTGTTGGTTTGTTGGTTTGTTGGTTTGTTCGTTTGTTGGTTTGTTGGTTTGTTGGTTTGTTGGTTTGTTGGTTTGTTCGTTTGTTGGTTTGTTGGTTTGTTGGTTTGTTGGTTTGTTGGTTTGTTGGTTTGTTCGTTTGTTGGTTTGTTGGTTTGTTGGTTTGTTGGCTTGTTGGTTTGTTGGTTTGTTGGTTTGTTGGTTTGTTGGTTTGTTGGTTTGTTCGTTTGTTGGCTTGTTGGGTTTTTGGCTTGTTGGTTTGTTGTTTTGTTGGTTTGTTGGCTTGTTGGCTTGTTGGTTTGTTGGTTTGTTGGCTTGTTGGTTTGTTGGCTTGTTGGTTTGTTGGTTTGTTGGCTTGTTGGTTTTTTGGTTTGTTGGTTTGTTGTTTTGTTGGTTTGTTGGTTTGTTGGCTTGTTGGCTTGTTGGTTTGTTGGTTTGTTGGCTTGTTGGTTTGTTGGTTTTTTGGTTTGTTGGTTTGTTGGTTTGTTGGTTTGTTTGTTTGTTGGTTTGTTTGTTTGTTCGTTTGTTGGTTTGTTGGTTTGTTGGCTTGCTGGTTTGTTGGTTTATTGGCTTGTTGGTTTTTTGGTTTGTTGGTTTGTTGGTTTCTTCGTTTGTTGGCTTGTTGGTTTGTTGGCTTGTTGGCTTGTTGGTTTGTTGGCTTGTTGGCTTGTTGGTTTGTTGGTTTGTTGGTTTGTTGGTTTGTTGGTTTGTTAGTTTGTTAGTTTGTTGGTTAGTTGGCTTGTTTGCTTGTTGGTTTGTTCGTTTGTTGGTTTGTTGGTTTGTCGGTTTGTTGGTTTGTTGGTTTGTTGGTTTGTTGGTTTGTTCGTTTGTTGGTTTGTTGGCTAGTTGGTTTGTTGGTTTGTTCGTTTGTTGGTTTATTGGTTTATTGGTTTATTGGTTTATTGGTTTGTTGGTTTGTTGGTTTGTTGGCTTGTTGGTTTGTTCGTTTGTTGGTTTGTTTGTTTGTTCGTTTGTTGGTTTGTTGGTTTGTTGGTTTGTTGGTTTGTTGGTTTGTTGGTTTGTTGGTTTGCTGGTTTGTTCGTTTGTTGGCTTGTAGGTTTGTTGGCTTGTTGGCTTGTTGGTTTGTTGGCTTGTTGGCTTGTTGGTTTGGTGGTTTGTTGGTTTGTTGGTTTGTTGGTTTGTTGGTTTGTTGGTTTGTTGGTTAGTTAGCTTGTTGGTTTGTTGGTTTGTTGGTTTTTGGTTTGTTCGTTTGTTGGTTTGTTGGTTTGTTGGTTTGTTGGTTTGTTGGTTTGTTGGTTTGTAGGTTTGTTGGCTTTTTGGTTTGTTGGCTTGTTGGTTTGTTGGTTCGTTGGTTGTTGGTTTGTTGGTTTGTTGGTTTGTTGGTTTGTTGGCTTGTTGGTTTGTTGGTTTGTTGGTTTGTTCGTTTGTTGGCTTGTTGGTTTGTTGGTTTGGTGGTTTGTTTGGCTAGTTGGTTTATTAATTTGTTGGTTTATTGGTTTATTGGTTTGTTGGTTTGTTGGTTTGTTGGTTTGTTGGTTTTTTGGTTTGTTGGTTTGTTGGTTTGTTGGTTTGTTGGTTTGTTGGTTTGTTGGTTTGTTGGTTTGTTGGTTTGTTGGTGTGTTGGTTTGTTGGCTTGTTGGCTTGTTGGTTTGTTGGTTTGTTTGTTTCTTCGTTTGTTGGTTTGTTGTTCGTTTGTTGGTTTGTTGGTTTGTTGGCTTGCTGGTTTGTTTGTTTATTGGCTTGTTGGTTTGTTGGCTTGTTGGTTTGTTGGTTTGTTGGTTTGTTGGTTTGTTGGTTTGTTGATCTGTTAGTTTGTTGGTTTGTTGGTTAGTTGGCTTGTTTGCTTGTTGGTTTGTTGGTTTGTTGGCTTGTTGGTTCGTTGGTTTTTTAGTTTGTTCGTTTGTTGGTTTGTTGGTTTGTCGGTTTGTTGGTTTGTTGGTTTGTTGGTTTGTTGGTTTGTTGGTTTGTTCGTTTGTTGGTTTGTTGGTTTGTTGGTTTGTTGGCTTGTTGGTTTGTTGGTTTGTTGGTTTGTTGGTTTGTTGGTTTGTTGGTTTGTTCGTTTGTTGGCTTGTTGGGTTTTTGGCTTGTTGGTTTGTTGTTTTGTTGGTTTGTTGGTTTGTTGGCTTGTTGGCTTGTTGGTTTGTTGGTTTGTTGGCTTGTTGGTTTGTTGGCTTGTTGGTTTGTTGGTTTGTTGGCTTGTTGGTTTTTTGGTTTGTTGGTTTGTTGTTTTGTTGGTTTGTTGGTTTGTTGGCTTGTTGGCTTGTTGGTTTGTTGGTTTGTTGGCTTGTTGGTTTGTTGGTTTTTTGGTTTGTTGGTTTGTTGGTTTGTTTGTTTGTTGGTTTGTTTGTTTGTTCGTTTGTTGGTTTGTTGGTTTGTTGGCTTGCTGGTTTGTTGGTTTATTGGCTTGTTGGTTTGTTGGTTTGTTGGTTTGTTGGTTTGTTCGTTTGTTGGCTTGTTGGTTTGTTGGCTTGTTGGCTTGTTGGTTTGTTGGCTTGTTGGTTTGTTGGTTTGTTGGTTTGTTGGTTTGTTGGTTTGTTAGTTTGTTGGTTTGTTGGTTAGTTGGCTTGTTTGCTTGTTGGTTTGTTGGTTTGTTGGCTTGTTGGTTTATTGGTTTATTGGTTTGTTGGTTTGTTGGTTTGTTGGTTTTTTGGTTTGTTGGTTTGTTGGTTTGTTGGTTTGTTGGTTTGTTGGTTTGTTGGTTTGTTGGTTTGTTGGTGTGTTGGTTTGTTGGCTTGTTGGTTTGTTGGTTTGTTGGTTTGTTGGTTTGTTCGTTTGTTGGTTTGTTGGTTTGTTGGTTTGTTGGTTTGTTTGTTTGTTGGTTTGTTCGTTTGTTGGTTTGTTGGTTTGTTGGTTTGTTGGTTTGTTGGTTTGTTCGTTTGTTGGTTTGTTGGTTTGTTGGTTTGTTGGTTTGTTGGTTTGTTGGTTTGTTCGTTTGTTGGTTTGTTGGTTTGTTGGCTTGTTGGTTTGTTGGTTTGTTGGTTTGTTGGTTTGTTGGTTTGTTGGTTTGTTGGTTTGTTCGTTTGTTGGCTTGTTGGGTTTTTGGCTTGTTGGTTTGTTGTTTTGTTGGTTTGTTGGCTTGTTGGCTTGTTGGTTTGTTGGTTTGTTGGCTTGTTGGTTTGTTGGCTTGTTGGTTTGTTGGTTTGTTGGCTTGTTGGTTTTTTGGTTTGTTGGTTTGTTGTTTTGTTGGTTTGTTGGTTTGTTGGCTTGTTGGCTTGTTGGTTTGTTGGTTTGTTGGCTTGTTGGTTTGTTGGTTTTTTGGTTTGTTGGTTTGTTGGTTTGTTTGTTTGTTGGTTTGTTTGTTTGTTCGTTTGTTGGTTTGTTGGTTTGTTGGCTTGCTGGTTTGTTGGTTTATTGGCTTGTTGGTTTTTTGGTTTGTTGGTTTGTTGGTTTCTTTGTTTGTTGGCTTGTTGGTTTGTTGGCTTGTTGGCTTGTTGGTTTGTTGGCTTGTTGGCTTGTTGGTTTGTTGGTTTGTTGGTTTGTTGGTTTGTTGGTTTGTTGGTTTGTTAGTTTGTTGGTTTGTTGGTTAGTTGGCTTGTTTGCTTGTTGGTTTGTTCGTTTGTTGGTTTGTTGGTTTGTCGGTTTGTTGGTTTGTTGGTTTGTTGGTTTGTTGGTTTGTTCGTTTGTTGGTTTGTTGGCTAGTTGGTTTGTTGGTTTGTTCGTTTGTTGGTTTATTGGTTTATTGGTTTATTGGTTTATTGGTTTGTTGGTTTGTTGGTTTGTTGGCTTGTTGGTTTGTTCGTTTGTTGGTTTGTTTGTTTGTTGGTTTGTTGGTTTGTTGGTTTGTTGGTTTGTTGGTTTGTTGGTTTGTTGGTTTGCTGGTTTGTTCGTTTGTTGGCTTGTAGGTTTGTTGGCTTGTTGGCTTGTTGGTTTGTTGGCTTGTTGGCTTGTTGGTTTGTTGGTTTGTTGGTTTGTTGGTTTGTTGGTTTGTTGGTTTGTTGGTTTGTTGGTTTGTTGGTTAGTTAGCTTGTTGGTTTGTTGGTTTGTTGGTTTGTTGGTTTTTGGTTTGTTCGTTTGTTGGTTTGTTGGTTTGTTGGTTTGTTGGTTTGTTGGTTTGTTGGTTTGTAGGTTTGTTGGCTTTTTGGTTTGTTGGCTTGTTGGTTTGTTGGTTCGTTGGTTGTTGGTTTGTTGGTTTGTTGGTTTGTTGGTTTGTTGGCTTGTTGGTCTGTTGGTTTGTTGGTTTGTTCGTTTGTTGGCTTGTTGGTTTGTTGGTTTGGTGGTTTGTTTGGCTAGTTGGTTTATTAGTTTGTTGGTTTATTGGTTTATTGGTTTGTTGGTTTGTTGGTTTGTTGGTTTGTTGGTTTGTTGGTTTGTTGGTTTGTTGGTTTGTTGGTTTGTTGGTGTGTTGGTTTGTTGGCTTGTTGGTTTGTTGGTTTGTTGGTTTGTTGGTTTGTTCGTTTGTTGGTTTGTTGGTTTGTTGGTTTGTTGGTTTGTTGTTTTGTTGGTTTGTTGGTTTGTTGGCTTGTTGGCTTGTTGGTTTGTTGGTTTGTTGGCTTGTTGGTTTGTTGGCTTGTTGGTTTGTTGGTTTGTTGGCTTGTTGGTTTTTTGGTTTGTTGGTTTGTTGTTTTGTTGGTTTGTTGGTTTGTTGGCTTGTTGGCTTGTTGGTTTGTTGGTTTGTTGGCTTGTTGGTTTGTTGGTTTTTTGGTTTGTTGGTTTGTTGGTTTGTTGGTTTGTTTGTTTGTTGGTTTGTTTGTTTGTTCGTTTGTTGGTTTGTTGGTTTGTTGGCTTGCTGGTTTGTTGGTTTATTGGCTTGTTGGTTTGTTGGTTTGTTGGTTTGTTCGTTTGTTCGTTTGTTGGCTTGTTGGTTTGTTGGCTTGTTGGCTTGTTGGTTTGTTGGCTTGTTGGCTTGTTGGTTTGTTGGTTTGTTGGTTTGTTGGTTTGTTGGTTTGTTAGTTTGTTGGTTTGTTGGTTAGTTGGCTTGTTTGCTTGTTGGTTTGTTGGTTTGTTGGCTTGTTGGTTTGTTGGTTTTTTGGTTTGTTCGTTTGTTGGTTTGTTGGTTTGTCGGTTTGTTGGTTTGTTGGTTTGTTGGTTTGTTGGTTTGTTGGTTTGTTCGTTTGTTGGTTTGTTGGCTAGTTGGTTTGCTGGTTTGTTCGTTTGTTGGTATATTGGTTTATTGGTTTATTGGTTTATTGGTTTGTTGGTTTGTTGGATTGTTGGCTTGTTGGTTTGTTCGTTTGTTGGTTTGTTTGTTTGTTGGTTTGTTGGTTTGTTGGCTTGTTGGCTTGTTGGTTTGTTGGCTTGTTGGCTTGTTGGTTTGTTGGTTTGTTGGTTTGTTGGTTTGTTGGTTTGTTGGTTTGTTGGTTTGTTGGTTAGTTAGCTTGTTGGTTTGTTGGTTTGTTGGTTTGTTGGTTTTTGGTTTGTTCGTTTGTTGGTTTGTTGGTTTGTTGGTTTGTTGGTTTGTTGGTTTGTTGGTTTGTTGGTTTGTAGGTTTGTTGGCTTTTTGGTTTGTTGGCTTGTTGGTTTGTTGGTTCGTTGGTTGTTGGTTTGTTGGTTTGTTGGTTTGTTGGTTTGTTGGCTTGTTGGTTTGTTGGTTTGTTGGTTTGTTCGTTTGTTGGCTTGTTGGCTTGTTGGTTTGTTGGTTTGGTGGTTTGTTTGGCTAGTTGGTTTATTAGTTTGTTGGTTTATTGGTTTATTGGTTTGTTGGTTTGTTGGTTTGTTGGTTTTTTGGTTTGTTGGTTTGTTGGTTTGTTGGTTTGTTGGTTTGTTGGTTTGTTGGTTTGTTGGTTTGTTGGTTTGTTGGTGTGTTGGTGTGTTGGTTTGTTGGCTTGTTGGTTTGTTGGTTTGTTGGTTTGTTGGTTTGTTCGTTTGTTGGTTTGTTGGTTTGTTGGTTTGTTGGTTTGTTGGTTTGTTGGTTTGTTCGTTTGTTGGTTTGTTGGTTTGTTGGTTTGTTGGTTTGTTGGTTTGTTCGTTTGTTGGTTTGTTGGTTTGTTGGTTTGTTGGTTTGTTGGTTTGTTGGTTTGTTCGTTTGTTGTTTTGTTGGTTTGTTGGTTTGTTGGCTTGTTGGTTTGTTGGTTTGTTGGTTTGTTGGTTTGTTGGTTTGTTGGTTTGTTCGTTTGTTGCCTTGTTGGGTTTTTGGCTTGTTGGTTTGTTGTTTTGTTGGTTTGTTGGCTTGTTGGCTTGTTGGTTTGTTGGTTTGTTGGCTTGTTGGTTTGTTGGCTTGTTGGTTTGTTGGTTTGTTGGCTTGTTGGTTTTTTGGTTTGTTGGTTTGTTGTTTTGTTGGTTTGTTGGTTTGTTGGCTTGTTGGCTTGTTGGTTTGTTGGTTTGTTGGCTTGTTGGTTTGTTGGTTTTTTGGTTTGTTGGTTTGTTGGTTTGTTGGTTTGTTTGTTTGTTGGTTTGTTTGTTTGTTCGTTTGTTGGTTTGTTGGTTTGTTGGCTTGCTGGTTTGTTGGTTTATTGGCTTGTTGGTTTTTTGGTTTGTTGGTTTGTTGGTTTCTTCGTTTGTTGGCTTGTTGGTTTGTTGGCTTGTTGGCTTGTTGGTTTGTTGGCTTGTTGGCTTGTTGGTTTGTTGGTTTGTTGGTTTGTTGGTTTGTTGGTTTGTTAGTTTGTTAGTTTGTTGGTTAGTTGGCTTGTTTGCTTGTTGGTTTGTTCGTTTGTTGGTTTGTTGGTTTGTCGGTTTGTTGGTTTGTTGGTTTGTTGGTTTGTTGGTTTGTTCGTTTGTTGGTTTGTTGGCTAGTTGGTTTGTTGGTTTGTTCGTTTGTTGGTTTATTGGTTTATTGGTTTATTGGTTTATTGGTTTGTTGGTTTGTTGGTTTGTTGGCTTGTTGGTTTGTTCGTTTGTTGGTTTGTTTGTTTGTTCGTTTGTTGGTTTGTTGGTTTGTTGGTTTGTTGGTTTGTTGGTTTGTTGGTTTGTTGGTTTGCTGGTTTGTTCGTTTGTTGGCTTGTAGGTTTGTTGGCTTGTTGGCTTGTTGGTTTGTTGGCTTGTTGGCTTGTTGGTTTGGTGGTTTGTTGATTTGTTGGTTTGTTGGTTTGTTGGTTTGTTGGTTTGTTGGTTAGTTAGCTTGTTGGTTTGTTGGTTTGTTGGTTTGTTGGTTTTTGGTTTGTTCGTTTGTTGGTTTGTTGGTTTGTTGGTTTGTTGGTTTGTTGGTTTGTTGGTTTGTAGGTTTGTTGGCTTTTTGGTTTGTTGGCTTGTTGGTTTGTTGGTTCGTTGGTTGTTGGTTTGTTGGTTTGTTGGTTTGTTGGTTTGTTGGCTTGTTGGTTTGTTGGTTTGTTGGTTTGTTCGTTTGTTGGCTTGTTGGTTTGTTGGTTTGGTGGTTTGTTTGGCTAGTTGGTTTATTAGTTTGTTGGTTTATTGGTTTATTGGTTTGTTGGTTTGTTGGTTTGTTGGTTTGTTGGTTTTTTGGTTTGTTGGTTTGTTGGTTTGTTGGTTTGTTGGTTTGTTGGTTTGTTGGTTTGTTGGTTTGTTGGTTTGTTGGTGTGTTGGTTTGTTGGCTTGTTGGCTTGTTGGTTTGTTGGTTTGTTTGTTTCTTCGTTTGTTGGTTTGTTGTTCGTTTGTTGGTTTGTTGGTTTGTTGGCTTGCTGGTTTGTTTGTTTATTGGCTTGTTGGTTTGTTGGCTTGTTGGTTTGTTGGTTTGTTGGTTTGTTGGTTTGTTGGTTTGTTGATCTGTTAGTTTGTTGGTTTGTTGGTTAGTTGGCTTGTTTGCTTGTTGGTTTGTTGGTTTGTTGGCTTGTTGGTTCGTTGGTTTTTTAGTTTGTTCGTTTGTTAGTTTGTTGGTTTGTCGGTTTGTTGGTTTGTTGGTTTGTTGGTTTGTTGGTTTGTTGGTTTGTTCGTTTGTTGGTTTGTTGGTTTGTTGGTTTGTTGGCTTGTTGGTTTGTTGGTTTGTTGGTTTGTTGGTTTGTTGGTTTGTTGGTTTGTTCGTTTGTTGGCTTGTTGGGTTTTTGGCTTGTTGGCTTGTTGTTTTGTTGGTTTGTTGGTTTGTTGGCTTGTTGGCTTGTTGGTTTGTTGGTTTGTTGGCTTGTTGGTTTGTTGGCTTGTTGGTTTGTTGGTTTGTTGGCTTGTTGGTTTTTTGGTTTGTTGGTTTGTTGTTTTGTTGGTTTGTTGGTTTGTTGGCTTGTTGGCTTGTTGGTTTGTTGGTTTGTTGGCTTGTTGGTTTGTTGGTTTTTTGGTTTGTTGGTTTGTTGGTTTGTTTGTTTGTTGGTTTGTTTGTTTGTTCGTTTGTTGGTTTGTTGGTTTGTTGGCTTGCTGGTTTGTTGGTTTATTGGCTTGTTGGTTTGTTGGTTTGTTGGTTTGTTGGTTTGTTCGTTTGTTGGCTTGTTGGTTTGTTGGCTTGTTGGCTTGTTGGTTTGTTGGCTTGTTGGCTTGTTGGTTTGTTGGTTTGTTGGTTTGTTGGTTTGTTGGTTTGTTAGTTTGTTGGTTTGTTGGTTAGTTGGCTTGTTTGCTTGTTGGTTAGTTGGTTTGTTGGCTTGTTGGTTTGTTGGTTTTTTGGTTTGTTCGTTTGTTGGTTTGTTGGTTTGTTGGTTTGTTCGTTTGTTGGTTTGTTGGCTAGTTGGTTTGTTGGTTTGTTCGTTTGTTGGTTTATTGGTTTATTGGTTTATTGGTTTGTTGGTTTGTTGGTTTGTTGGTTTGTTGGCTTGTTGGTTTGTTCGTTTGTTGGTTTGTTTGTTTGTTGGTTTGTTGGTTTGTTGGCTTGTTGGTTTGTTGGTTTGTTGGTTTGCTGGTTTGTTCGTTTGTTGGCTTGTTGGTTTGTTGGCTTGTTGGCTTGTTGGTTTGTTGGCTTGTTGGCTTGTTGGTTTGTTGGTTTGTTGGTTTGTTGGTTTGTTGGTTTGTTGGCTTGTTGGTTTGTTCGTTTGTTGGCTTTTTGGTTTGTTGGCTTGTTGGTTTGTTGGTTCGTTGGTTGTTGGTTTGTTGGTTTGTTGGTTTGTTGGTTTGTTGGCTTGTTGGTTTGTTGGTTTGTTGGTTTGTTCGTTTGTTGGCTTGTTGGTTTGTTGGTTTGGTGGTTTGTTTGGCTAGTTGGTTTATTAGTTTGTTGGTTTATTGGTTTAGTGGTTTGTTGGTTTGTTGGTTTGTTGGTTTTTTGGTTTGTTGGTTTGTTGGTTTGTTGGTTTGTTGGTTTGTTGGTTTGTTGGTTTGTTGGTTTGTTGGTTTGTTGGTTTGTTGGTTTGTTGGTGTGTTGGTTTGTTGGCTTGTTGGCTTGTTGGTTTGTTGGTTTGTTTGTTTCTTCGTTTGTTGGTTTGTTGGTTTATTGGCTTGTTGGTTTGTTGGTTTGTTGGTTTGTTGGTGTGTTGGTTTGTTGGTTTGTAGGTTTGTTGGTTTTTTGGCTTGTTGGTTTTTTGGCTCGTTGGTTTGTTGGTTTGTTGGTTTGTTGGTTTGTTAGTTTGTTGGTTTGTTGGTTAGTTGGCTTGTTTGCTTGTTGGTTAGTTGGTTTGTTGGCTTGTTGGTTTGTTGGTTTTTTGGTTTGTTCGTTTGTTGGTTTGTTGGTTTGTTGGTTTGTTCGTTTGTTGGTTTGTTGGCTAGTTGGTTTGTTGGTTTGTTCGTTTGTTGGTTTATTGGTTTATTGGTTTATTGGTTTGTTGGTTTGTTGGTTTGTTGGTTTGTTGGCTTGTTGGTTTGTTCGTTTGTTGGTTTGTTTGTTTGTTGGTTTGTTGGTTTGTTGGCTTGTTGGTTTGTTGGTTTGTTGGTTTGCTGGTTTGTTCGTTTGTTGGCTTGTTGGTTTGTTGGCTTGTTGGCTTGTTGGTTTGTTGGCTTGTTGGCTTGTTGGTTTGTTGGTTTGTTGGTTTGTTGGTTTGTTGGTTTGTTGGCTTGTTGGTTTGTTCGTTTGTTGGCTTTTTGGTTTGTTGGCTTGTTGGTTTGTTGGTTCGTTGGTTGTTGGTTTGTTGGTTTGTTGGTTTGTTGGTTTGTTGGCTTGTTGGTTTGTTGGTTTGTTGGTTTGTTCGTTTGTTGGCTTGTTGGTTTGTTGGTTTGGTGGTTTGTTTGGCTAGTTGGTTTATTAGTTTGTTGGTTTATTGGTTTAGTGGTTTGTTGGTTTGTTGGTTTGTTGGTTTTTTGGTTTGTTGGTTTGTTGGTTTGTTGGTTTGTTGGTTTGTTGGTTTGTTGGTTTGTTGGTTTGTTGGTTTGTTGGTTTGTTGGTTTGTTGGTTTGTTGGTGTGTTGGTTTGTTGGCTTGTTGGCTTGTTGGTTTGTTGGTTTGTTTGTTTCTTCGTTTGTTGGTTTGTTGGTTTATTGGCTTGTTGGTTTGTTGGTTTGTTGGTTTGTTGGTGTGTTGGTTTGTTGGTTTGTAGGTTTGTTGGTTTTTTGGCTTGTTGGTTTTTTGGCTCGTTGGCTTGTTGGTTTGTTGGTTTGTTGGTTTGTTCGTTTAGTGGCTTGTTGGTTTGTTGGCTAATTGGTTTGTTGGTTTGTTGGTTTGTTCGTTTGTTGGTTTGTCGGTTTGTTGGTTTGTTGGTTTGTTGGCTTGTTGGTTTGTTGGTTTGTTGGTTTGTTGGTTTGTTGGTTTGTTGGTTTGTTGGTTTGTTGGCTTGTTGGTTTGGTGGTTTGTTGGTTTGTTCGTTTGTTGGCTTGTTGGCTTGTTGGTTTGTTGGTTTGTTGGTTTGTTGGCTAGTTGGTTTGTTGGTTTGTTCGTTTGTTGGTTTATTGGTTTGTTGGTTTGTTGGTTTGTTGGCTTGTTGGTTTGTTCGTTTGTTGGTTTGTTTGTTTGTTGGTTTGTTGGTTTGTTGGTTTGTTGGTTTGTTGGTTTGTTGGTTTGTTGGTTTGTTGGTTTGTTTGTTTGTTAGTTTCTTGGTTTGTTGGCTTGTTGGTTTGGTGGTTTGTTGGTTTGTTGGTTTGTTTGTTTGTTGGTTTGTTCGTTTGTTGGCTTGTTTTTTTGTTGGCTTACTGGTTTGTTGGTTTGTTGGTTTGTTTGTTTGTTCGTTTGTTGGTTTGTTGGTTTGTTGGTTTGTTGGCTTGTCGGTTTGTTCGTTTGTTGGCTTGTTGGTTTGTTGGTTTGTTGGTTTGCTGGTTTGTTCGTTTGTTGGCTTGTTGGTTTGTTGGCTTGTTGGTTTGTTGGTTTGTTGGCTTGTTGGTTTGTTGGTTTGTTGGTTTGTTGGTTTGTTGGTTTGTTGGTTTGTTGGTTTGTTGGTTTGTTGGTTTGTTGGTTTGTAGGTTTGTTGGCTTTTTGGTTTGTTGGCTTGTTGGTTTGTTCGTTTGTTGGTTTGTCGGTTTGTTGGTTTGTTGGCTTGTTGGTTTGTTGGTTTGTTGGTTTGTTGGTTTGTTGGTTTGTTGGTTTTTGGTTTGTTCGTTTGTTGGTTTGTTGGTTTGTTGGTTTGTTGGTTTGTTGGTTTTTTGGTTTGTTGGTTTGTAGGTTTGTTGGCTTTTTGGTTTGTTGGCTTGTTGGTTTGTTCGTTTGTTGGTTTGTCGGTTTGTTGGTTTGTTGGCTTGTTGGTTTGTTGGTTTGTTGGTTTGTTGGTTTGTTGGTTTGTTGGTTTGTTGGTTTGTTGGCTTGTTGGTTTGGTGGTTTGTTGGTTTGTTCGGTTGTTGGCTTGTTGGCTTGTTGGTTTGTTGGTTTGTTGGTTTGTTGGCTAGTTGGTTTGTTGGTTTGTTCGTTTGTTGATTTATTGGTTTGTTGGTTTATTGGTTTGTTGGTTTGTTGGTTTGTTGGCTTGTTGGTTTGTTCGTTTGTTGGTTTGTTTGTTTGTTGGTTTGTTGGTTTGTTGGTTTGTTGGTTTGTTGGTTTGTTGGTTTGTTGGTTTGTTGGTTTCTTGGTTCGTTGGCTTGTTGGTTTGGTAGTTTGTTGGTTTCTTGGTTTGTTGGTTTGTTGGTTTGTTCATTTGTTAGTTTGTTGGTTTGTTTGTTTGTTGGTTTGTTCGTTTGTTGGCTTGTTGGTTTGTTGGCTTACTGGTTTGTTGGTTTGTTGGTTTGTTTGTTTGTTCGTTTGTTGGTTTGTTGGTTTGTTGGCTTGTCGGCTTGTTCGTTTGTTGGCTTGTTGGTTTGTTGGTTTGTTGGTTTGCTGGTTTGTTCATTTGTTGGCTTGTTGGTTTGTTGGCTTGTTGGCTTGTTGGTTTGTTGGCTTGTTGGCTTGTTGGTTTGTTGGTTTGTTGGTTTGTTGGTTTGTTGGTTTGTTGGTTTGTTGGTTAGTTAGCTTGTTGGTTTGTTGGTTTGTTGGTTTGTTGGTTTTTGGTTTGTTGGTTTTTAGTTTGTTCGTTTGTTGGTTTGTTGGTTTGTTGGTTTGTTGGTTTGTTGGTTTGTTGGTTTGTTGGTTTGTTGGTTTGTTTGTTTGTTAGTTTCTTGGTTTGTTGGCTTGTTGGTTTGGTGGTTTGTTGGTTTGTTGGTTTGTTTGTTTGTTGGTTTGTTCGTTTGTTGGCTTGTTGGTTTGTTGGCTTACTGGTTTGTTGGTTTGTTGGTTTGTTTGTTTGTTCGTTTGTTGGTTTGTTGGTTTGTTGGTTTGTTGGCTTGTCGGTTTGTTCGTTTGTTGGCTTGTTGGTTTGTTGGTTTGTTGGTTTGCTGGTTTGTTCGTTTGTTGGCTTGTTGGTTTGTTGGCTTGTTGGCTTGTTGGTTTGTTGGCTTGTTGGTTTGTTGGTTTGTTGGTTTGTTGGTTTGTTGGTTTGTTGGTTTGTTGGTTTGTTGGTTTGTTGGTTTGTTGGTTTGTAGGTTTGTTGGCTTTTTGGTTTGTTGGCTTGTTGGTTTGTTCGTTTGTTGGTTTGTCGGTTTGTTGGTTTGTTGGCTTGTTGGTTTGTTGGTTTGTTGGTTTGTTGGTTTGTTGGTTTGTTGGTTTTTGGTTTGTTCGTTTGTTGGTTTGTTGGTTTGTTGGTTTGTTGGTTTGTTGGTTTTTTGGTTTGTTGGTTTGTAGGTTTGTTGGCTTTTTGGTTTGTTGGCTTGTTGGTTTGTTCGTTTGTTGGTTTGTCGGTTTGTTGGTTTGTTGGCTTGTTGGTTTGTTGGTTTGTTGGTTTGTTGGTTTGTTGGTTTGTTGGTTTGTTGGTTTGTTGGCTTGTTGGTTTGGTGGTTTGTTGGTTTGTTCGGTTGTTGGCTTGTTGGCTTGTTGGTTTGTTGGTTTGTTGGTTTGTTGGCTAGTTGGTTTGTTGGTTTGTTCGTTTGTTGATTTATTGGTTTGTTGGTTTATTGGTTTGTTGGTTTGTTGGTTTGTTGGCTTGTTGGTTTGTTCGTTTGTTGGTTTGTTTGTTTGTTGGTTTGTTGGTTTGTTGGTTTGTTGGTTTGTTGGTTTGTTGGTTTGTTGGTTTGTTGGTTTCTTGGTTCGTTGGCTTGTTGGTTTGGTAGTTTGTTGGTTTCTTGGTTTGTTGGTTTGTTGGTTTGTTCATTTGTTAGTTTGTTGGTTTGTTTGTTTGTTGGTTTGTTCGTTTGTTGGCTTGTTGGTTTGTTGGCTTACTGGTTTGTTGGTTTGTTGGTTTGTTTGTTTGTTCGTTTGTTGGTTTGTTGGTTTGTTGGCTTGTCGGTTTGTTCGTTTGTTGGCTTGTTGGTTTGTTGGTTTGTTGGTTTGCTGGTTTGTTCATTTGTTGGCTTGTTGGTTTGTTGGCTTGTTGGCTTGTTGGTTTGTTGGCTTGTTGGCTTGTTGGTTTGTTGGTTTGTTGGTTTGTTGGTTTGTTGGTTTGTTGGTTTGTTGGTTAGTTAGCTTGTTGGTTTGTTGGTTTGTTGGTTTGTTGGTTTTTGGTTTGTTGGTTTTTAGTTTGTTCGTTTGTTGGTTTGTTGGTTTGTTGGTTTGTTGGTTTGTTGGTTTGTTGGTTTGTTGGTTTGTAGGTTTGTTGGCTTTTTGGTTTGTTGGCTTGTTGTTTTGTTGGTTCGTTGGTTGTTGGTTTGTTGGTTTGTTGGTTTGTTGGTTTGTTGGCTTGTTGGTTTGTTGGTTTGTTGGTTTGTTCGTTTGTTGGCTTGTCGGTTTGTTGGTTTGTTGGTTTGTTTGGATAATTAGTTTATTAGTTTGTTGGTTTATTGGTTTATTGGTTTGTTGGTTTGTTGGTTTGTTGGTTTGTTGGTTTGTTGGTTTTTTGGTTTGTTGGTTTGTTGGTTTGTTGGTTTGTTGGTTTGTTGGTTTGTTGGTTTGTTGGTTTGTTGGTTTGTTGGTTTGTTGGTGTGTTGGTTTGTTGGCTTGTTGGCTTGTTGGTTTGTTGGTTTGTTTGTTTCTTCGTTTGTTGGTTTGTTGGTTTATTGGCTTGTTGGTTTGTTGGTTTGTTGGTTTGTTGGTGTGTTGGTTTGTTGGTTTGTAGGTTTGTTGGTTTTTTGGCTTGTTGGTTTTTTGGCTCGTTGGTTTGTTGGTTTGTTGGTTTTTGGTTTGTTGGTTTTTGGTTTGTTCGTTTGTTGGTTTTTTGGTTTGTTGGTTTGTTGGTTTGTTGGTTTGTTGGTTTGTTGGTTTGTTGGTTTGTAGGTTTGTTGGCTTTTTGGTTTGTTGGCTT
Source organism: Atherix ibis (assembly GCA_958298945.1). Classification (NCBI taxonomy): domain Eukaryota; kingdom Metazoa; phylum Arthropoda; class Insecta; order Diptera; family Athericidae; genus Atherix; species Atherix ibis. Next base: position 3,183,995 of record OY282608.1, read on the forward strand.
GTTGGTTTGTTGGTTCGTTGGTTGTTGGTTTGTTGGTTTGTTGGTTTGTTGGTTTGTTGGCTTGTTGGTTTGTTGGTTTGTTGGTTTGTTCGTTTGTTGGCTTGTCGGTTTGTTGGTTTGTTGGTTTGTTTGGCTAGTTAGTTTATTAGTTTGTTGGTTTATTGGTTTGTTGGTTTGTTGGTTTGTTGGTTTGTTGGTTTGTTGGTTTTTTGGTTTGTTGGTTTGTTGGTTTGTTGGTTTGTTGGTTTGTTGGTTTGTTGGTTTGTTGGTTTGTTGGTTTGTTGGTTTGTTGGTTTGTTGGTTTGTTGGTGTGTTGGTTTGTTGGCTTGTTGGTTTGTTGGTTTGTTGTTTTGTTGGTTTGTTGGTTTGTTGGTTTGTTGGTTTGTAGGTTTGTTGGCTTTTTGGTTTGTTGGCTTGTTGGTTTGTTGGTTCGTTGGTTGTTGGTTTGTTGGTTTGTTGGTTTGTTGGTTTGTTGGCTTGTTGGTTTGTTGGTTTGTTGGTTTGTTCGTTTGTTGGCTTGTCGGTTTGTTGGTTTGTTGGTTTGTTTGGCTAGTTAGTTTATTAGTTTGTTGGTTTATTGGTTTATTGGTTTGTTGGTTTGTTGGTTTGTTGGTTTGTTGGTTTTTTGGTTTGTTGGTTTGTTGGTTTGTTGGTTTGTTGGTTTGTTGGTTTGTTGGTTTGTTGGTTTGTTGGTTTGTTGGTTTGTTGGTTTGTTAGTTTGTTGGTGTGTTGGTTTGTTGGCTTGTTGGCTTGTTGGTTTGTTGGTTTGTTTGTTTCTTCGTTTGTTGGTTTGTTGGTTTATTGGCTTGTTGGTTTGTTGGTTTGTTGGTTTGTTGGTGTGTTGGTTTGTTGGTTTGTAGGTTGTTGGTTTTTTGCTTGTTGGTTTTTTGGCTCGTTGGTTTGTTGGTTTGTTGGTTTGTTGGTTTGTTGGTTTGTTGGCTTTTTGGTTTGTTGGCTTTTTGGTTTGTTGGTTTGTTGGCTTATTGGTTTGTTGGTTTGTTGGTTTGTTGGTTTGTTGGTTTGTTGGTTTGTTGGCTTGTTGGTTTGGTGGTTTGTTGGTTTGTTCGTTTGTTGGCTTGTTGGCTTGTTGGTTTGTTGGTTTGTTGGTTTGTTGGCTAGTTGGTTTGTTGGTTTGTTCGTTTGTTGGTTTATTGGTTTGTTGGTTTATTGGTTTGTTGGTTTGTTGGTTTGTTGGCTTGTTGGTTTGTTCGTTTGTTGGTTTGTTTGTTTGTTGGTTTGTTGGTTTGTTGGATTGTTGGTTTGTTGGTTTGTTGGTTTGTTGGTTTGTTGGTTTGTTGGTTTGTTGGTTTGTTGGTTTCTTGGTTCGTTGGCTTGTTGGTTTGGTGGTTTGTTGGTTTGGTGGTTTGTTGGTTTCTTGGTTTGTTGGTTTGTTGGTTTGTTCATTTGTTGGTTTGTTGGTTTGTTGGTTTGTTTGTTTGTTGGTTTGTTGGCTTACTGGTTTGTTGGTTTGTTGGTTTGTTTGTTTGTCCGTTTGTTGGTTTGTTGGTTTGTTGGCTTGTCGGTTTGTTCATTTGTTGGCTTGTTGGTTTGTTGGTTTGTTGGTTTGCTGGTTTGTTCGTTTGTTGGCTTGTTGGTTTGTTGGCTTGTTGGCTTGTTGGTTTGTTGGCTTGTTGGCTTGTTGGTTTGTTAGTTTGTTGGTTTGTTGGTTTGTTGGTTTGTTGGTTTGTTGGTTTGTTGGTTAGTTAGCTTGTTGGTTTGTTGGTTTGTTGGTTTGTTGGTTTGTTGGTTTTTGGTTTGTTGGTTTTTGGTTTGTTCGTTTGTTGGTTTGTTGGTTTGTTGGTTTGTTGGTTTGTTGGTTTGTTGGTTTGTTGGTTTGTTGGTTTGTTGGTTTGTAGGTTTGTTGGCTTTTTGGTTTGTTGGCTTGTTGGTTTGTTGGTTCGTTGGTTGTCGGTTTGTTGGTTTGTTGGTTTGTTGGTTTGTTGGCTTGTTGGTTTGTTGGTTTGTTGGTTTGTTCGTTTGTTGGCTTGTCGGTTTGTTGGTTTGTTGGTTTGTTTGGCTAGTTAGTTTATTAGTTTGTTGGTTTATTGGTTTGTTGGTTTGTTGGTTTGTTGGTTTGTTGGTTTGTTGGTTTTTTGGTTTGTTGGTTTGTTGGTTTGTTGGTTTGTTGGTTTGTTGGTTTGTTGGTTTGTTGGTTTGTTGGTTTGTTGGTTTGTTGGTTTGTTGGTTTGTTGGTTTGTTGGTGTGTTGGTTTGTTGGCTTGTTGGCTTGTTCGTTTGTTGGCTTGTTGGCTTGTTGGTTTGTTGGTTTGTTGGTTTGTTGGTTTGTTAGTTTGTTGGTTTGTTCGTTTGTTGGCTTGTTGGCTTGTTGGTTTGTTGGTTTGTTGGTTTGTTAGTTTGTTGGTTTGTTCGTTTGTTCGTTTGTTGGTTTGTTCGTTTGTTGGTTTGTTGGTTTCTTGGTTTGCTGGTTTGTTGGTTTGTTGGTTTGTTGGTTTGTTGGTTTGTTGGTTTGTTAGTTTGTTGGTTTGTTCGTTTGTTCGGTTGTTGGTTTGTTGGTTTGTTGGTTTGTTGGTTTCTTGGTTTGCTGGTTTGTTGGTTTGTTGGTTTGTTGGTTTGTTGGTTTGTTGGTTTGTTGGTTTGTTGGTTTGTTGGTTTGTTAGTTTGTTTGTTTGTTGGTTTGTTGGTTTGTTCGTTTGTTGGTTTGTTGGTTTGTTGGTTTGTTGGTTTGTTGGTTTGTTGGTTTTTTGGTTTGGTGGTTTGTTGGTTTGTTGGTTTGTTGGTTTGTTGGTTTGTTGGTTTGTTCGTTTGTTGGTTTGTTTGTTTGTTGGTTTGTTGGTTTGTTGGTTTGTTGCTTTGTTGGTTTGTTCGTTTGTTGGTTTTTTGGTTTGTTGGTTTGTTGGTTTGTTTGTTTGTTGGTTTGTTCATTTGTTGGTTTGTTGGTTTGTTCGTTTGTTGGTTTGTTGGTTTGTTGGTTTTTTGGCTTGTTGGCTTGTTGGTTTGTTGGCTTGTTGGCTTGTTCGTTTGTTGGTTTTTTGGTTTGTTAGTTTGTTGGTTTGTTCGTTTGTTGGTTTGTTGGTTTGTTGGTTTGTTGGTTTGTTGCTTTGTTGGTTTGTTGGTTTGTTGGTTTGTTGGTTTGTTGGTTTGTTGGTTTGTTGGTTTGTTGGTTTGTTCGTTTGTTGGTTTGTTGGTTTTTTGGTTTGTTGGTTTGTTGGTTTGTTGGTTTGTTCGTTTGTTGGTTTGTTGGTTTTTTGGTTTGTGGGTTTGTTGGTTTGTTGGCTTGTTGGTTTGTTGGTTTGTTGGCTTGTTGGTTTGTTGGTTTGTTAGTTTGTTCGTTTGTTGGCTTGTTGGTTTGTTGGCTTGTTGGCTTGTTGGTTTGTTGGCTTGTTGGCTTGTTCGTTTGTTGGTTTTTTGGTTTGTTAGTTTGTTGGTTTGTTCGTTTGTTCGTTTGTTGGTTTGTTGGTTTGTTGGTTTGTTGGTTTGTTGCTTTGTTGGTTTGTTGGTTTGTTGGTTTGTTGGTTTGTTGGTTTGTTGGTTTGTTGGTTTATTGGTTTGTTGGTTTTTTTGTTTGTTGGTCTGTTGGTTTGTTTGTTGGTTGGTTTGTTCGTTTGTTGGTTTGTTGGTTTGTTGGTTTTTTGGCTGGTTTGTTTATAGGTTTGTTGGCTTGTTGGTTTGTTGGTTTTTTGGTTTGTTGGTTTGTTGGTTTGTTGGTTTGTTGGTTTGTTGATTTGTTCGTTTGTTGGTTTGTTGGTTTGTTGGCTTGTTGGCTTGTTGGTTTGTTGGTTTGTTGGCCTGTTGGTTTGTTGGTTTGTTGGTTTGTTGGTTTGTTCGTTTGTTGGTTTGTTGGTTTTTTGGTTTGTTGGTTTGTTGGTTTGTTGGCTTGTTGGTTTGTTGGTTTGTTAGTTTGTTCTTTTGTTGGCTTGTTGGTTTGTTGGCTTGTTGGCTTGTTGGTTTGTTGGTTTGTTGGCCTGTTGGTTTGTTGGTTTGTTGGTTTGTTGGTTTGCTCGTTTGTTTGTTTGTTGGTTTGTTGGTATGTTGGTTTGTTGGTTTGTTGGTTTGTTGGTTTGTTGGTTTGTTGGTTTGTTGGTTTGTTTATTTGTTGGTTTGTTGGTTTGTTAGCATGTTAGTTTGTTGGCTTGTTGGCTTGTTGGTTTCTTAAATTGTTCGTTTGTTGGTTTGCTGATTTGTTAATTTGTTGGTTTGTTGGGTTGTTGGTTTGTTATTTGGTTGGCTTGTTGGCTTGTTGGTTTGTTTGCTTGTTGGTTTGTTGGCTTGTTGGTTTGTTGGTTTGTTGGTTTGTGGGTTTATTGGTTTGTTGGTTTGTTTGTTTGTTGGTTTGTTGGTTTGTTTGTTGGTTGGTTTGTTCGTTTGTTGGTTTGTTAGTTTGTTGGTTTGTTGGTTTGTTGGTTTGTTGATTTGTTCGTTTGTTGGCTTGTTGGTTTGTTGGTTTTTTGGTCTGTTGGTTTGTTGGTTTGTTGGTTTGTTGGTTTGTTGATTTGTTCGTTTGTTGGTTTGTTGGTTTGTTGGTTTTTTGGCTTGTTGGCTTGTTGGTTTGTTGGCTTGTTGGCTTGTTCGTTTGTTGGTTTTTTGGTTTGTTAGTTTGTTGGTTTGTTCGTTTGTTCGTTTGTTGGTTTGTTGGTTTGTTGGTTTGTTGGTTTGTTGCTTTGTTGGTTTGTTGGTTTGTTGGTTTGTTGGTTTGTTGGTTTGTTGGTTTGTTGGTTTGTTGGTTTGTTCGTTTGTTGGTTTGTTGGTTTTTTGGTTTGTTGGTTTGTTGGTTTGTTGGTTTGTTCGTTTGTTGGTTTGTTGGTTTTTTGGTTTGTGGGTTTGTTGGTTTGTTGGCTTGTTGGTTTGTTGGTTTGTTGGCTTGTTGGTTTGTTGGTTTGTTAGTTTATTCGTTTGTTGGCTTGTTGGTTTGTTGGCTTGTTGGCTTGTTGGTTTGTTGGCTTGTTGGCTTGTTCGTTTGTTGGTTTTTTGGTTTGTTAGTTTGTTGGTTTGTTCGTTTGTTCGTTTGTTGGTTTGTTGGTTTGTTGGTTTGTTGGTTTGTTGCTTTGTTTGTTTGTTGGTTTGTTGGTTTGTTGGTTTGTTGGTTTGTTGGTTTGTTGGTTTATTGGTTTGTTGGTTTTTTTGTTTGTTGGTCTGTTGGTTTGTTTGTTGGTTGGTTTGTTCGTTTGTTGGTTTGTTGGTTTGTTGGTTTTTTGGCTGGTTTGTTTATAGGTTTGTTGGCTTGTTGGTTTGTTGGTTTTTTGGTTTGTTGGTTTGTTGGTTTGTTGGTTTGTTGGTTTGTTGATTTGTTCGTTTGTTGGTTTGTTGGTTTGTTGGCTTGTTGGCTTGTTGGTTTGTTGGTTTGTTGGCCTGTTGGTTTGTTGGTTTGTTGGTTTGTTGGTTTGTTCGTTTGTTGGTTTGTTGGTTTTTTGGTTTGTTGGTTTGTTGGTTTGTTGGCTTGTTGGTTTGTTGGTTTGTTAGTTTGTTCTTTTGTTGGCTTGTTGGTTTGTTGGCTTGTTGGCTTGTTGGTTTGTTGGTTTGTTGGCCTGTTGGTTTGTTGGTTTGTTGGTTTGTTGGTTTGTTCGTTTGTTTGTTTGTTGGTTTGTTGGTATGTTGGTTTGTTAGTTTGTTGGTTTGTTGGTTTGTTGGTTTGTTGGTTTGTTGGTTTGTTTATTTGTTGGTTTGTTGGTTTGTTAGCATGTTGGTTTGTTGGCTTGTTGGCTTGTTGGTTTCTTAAATTGTTCGTTTGTTGGTTTGCTGATTTGTTAATTTGTTGGTTTGTTGGGTTGTTGGTTTGTTATTTGGTTGGCTTGTTGGCTTGTTGGTTTGTTGGCTTGTTGGTTTGTTGGCTTGTTGGTTTGTTGGTTTGTTGGTTTGTGGGTTTATTGGTTTGTTGGTTTGTTTGTTTGTTGGTTTGTTGGTTTGTTTGTTGGTTGGTTTGTTCGTTTGTTGGTTTGTTAGTTTGTTGGTTTGTTGGTTTGTTGGCTGGTTTGTTTATTCGTTTGTTGGCTTGTTGGTTTGTTGGTTTTTTGGTCTGTTGGTTTGTTGGTTTGTTGGTTTGTTGGTTTGTTGATTTGTTCGTTTGTTGGTTTGTTGGTTTGTTGGCTTGTTGGCTTGTTGGTTTGTTGGTTTGTTGGCCTGTTGGTTTGTTGGTTTGTTGGTTTGTTGGTTTGTTCGTTTGTTGGTTTGTTGGTTTTTTGGTTTGTTGGTTTGTTGGTTTGTTGGCTTGTTGGTTTGTTGGTTTGTTAGTTTGTTCGTTTGTTGGCTTGTTGGTTTGTTGGCTTGTTGGTTTGTTGGTTTGTTGGCCTGTTGGTTTGTTGGTTTGTTGGTTTCTTGGTTTGTTCGTTTGTTTGTTTGTCGGTTTTTGGGTTTGTTGGTTTGTTGGTTTGTTGGCTTGTTGGTTTGTTGGTTTGTTAGTATGTTCGTTTGTTGGCTTGTTGGTTTGTTGGTTTGTTGGTTTGTTGGTTTGTTGGTTTGTTCGTTTGTTGGTGTGTTGGTGTGTTGATTTGTTGGCTTGTTGGTTTGTTGGTTTTGTGGTTTATTTGCTTGTTGGTTTGTTGGTTTGTTAGTTTGTTCGTCTGTTGGCTTGTGGGTTTGTTGGCTTGTTGGCTTGTTGGTTTGTTGGTTTGTTGCTTTGTTGGTTTGTTGGTTTGTTGGTTTGTTGGTTTGTTGGTTTGTTGGTTTGTTGGTTTGTTGGTTTGTTGGTTTGTTGGTTTGTTCGTTTGTTGGTTTTTGGTTTTTTGGTTTGTTCGTTTGTTGGTTTGTTTGTTTATTGGTTTTTTGGTTTGTTGGTCTGTTGGTTTGTTGGCTTGTTGGTTTGTTGGTTTGTTAGTTTGTTCGTTTGTTGGCTTGTTGGTTTGTTGTTTTGTTGGATTGTTGGTTTGTTGGTTTGTTGGTTTGTTGGTTTGTTGGTTTGTTCGTTTGTTGGTGTGTTGGTGTGTTGATTTGTTGGCTTGTTGGTTTGTTGGTTTTGTGGTTTATTTGCTTGTTGGTTTGTTGGTTTGTTAGTTTGTTCGTCTGTTCGGCTTGTGGGTTTGTTGGCTTGTTGGCTTGTTGGTTTGTTGGTTTGTTGCTTTGTTGGTTTGTTGGTTTGTTGGTTTGTTGGTTTGTTGGTTTGTTGGTTTGTTGGTTTGTTGGTTTGTTGGTTTGTTCGTTTGTTGGTTTGTTCGTTTGTTGGTTTGTTGGTTTTTTGGTTTGTTCGTTTGTTGGTTTGTTTGTTTGTTGGTTTTTTGGTTTGTTGGTCTGTCGGTTTGTTGGCTTGTTGGTTTGTTGGTTTGTTAGTTTGTTCGTTTGTTGGCTTGTTGGTTTGTTGGCTTGTTGGTTTGTTAGTTTGTTCGTTGGTTGGCTTGTTGGTTTGTTGGCTCGTTGGCTTGTTGGTTTGTTGTTTTGTTGGTTTGTTGGTTTGTTGGTTTGTTGGTTTGTTGGTTTGTTCGTTTGTTGGTGTGTTGGTGTGTTGATTTGCTGGCTTTTTGGTTTGTTGGTTTTGTGGTTTGTTTGCTTGTTGGTTTGTTAGTTTGTTACTTTGTTCGTCTGTTGGCTAGTGGGTTTGTTGGCTTGTTGGCTTGTTGGTTTGTTGGTTTGTTGCTTTGTTGGTTTGTTGGTTTGTTGGTTTGTTGGTTTGTTGGTTTGTTGGTTTGTTGGTTTGTTGTTTTGTTGGATTGTTGGTTTGTTGGTTTGTTGGTTTGTTGGTTTGTTGGTTTGTTGGTTTGTTCGTTTGTTGGTGTGTTGGTGTGTTGATTTGTTGGCTTGTTGGTTTGTTGGTTTTGTGGTTTATTTGCTTGTTGGTTTGTTGGTTTGTTAGTTTGTTCGTCTGTTCGGCTTGTGGGTTTGTTGGCTTGTTGGCTTGTTGGTTTGTTGGTTTGTTGCTTTGTTGGTTTGTTGGTTTTTTGGTTTGTTGGTTTGTTGGTTTGTTGGCTTGTTGGTTTGTTGGTTTGTTAGTTTGTTCGTTTGTTGGCTTGTTGGTTTGTTGGCTTTTTGGCTTGTTGGCTTGTTGGCTTGTTGGTTTGTTGGTTTGTGGGTTTGTGGGTTTATTGGTTTGTTGGTTTGTTTGTTTGTTGGTTTGTTGGTTTGTTTGTTGGTTGGTTTGTTCGTTTGTTGGTTTGTTAGTTTGTTGGTTTGTTGGTTTGTTGGCTGGTTTGTTTATTCGTTTGTTGGCTTGTTGGTTTGTTGGTTTTTTGGTCTGTTGGTTTGTTGGTTTGTTGGTTTGTTGGTTTGTTGATTTGTTCGTTTGTTGGTTTGTTGGTTTGTTGGCTTGTTGGCTTGTTGGTTTGTTGGTTTGTTGGCCTGTTGGTTTGTTGGTTTGTTTGTTTGTTGGTTTGTTCGTTTGTTGGTTTGTTGGTTTTTTGGTTTGTTGGTTTGTTGGTTTGTTGGCTTGTTGGTTTGTTGGTTTGTTAGTTTGTTCGTTTGTTGGCTTGTTGGTTTGTTGGCTTGTTGGCTTGTTGGTTTGTTGGTTTGTTGGCCTGTTGGTTTGTTGGTTTGTTGGTTTCTTGGTTTGTTCGTTTGTTTGTTTGTCGGTTTTTGGGTTTGTTGGTTTGTTGGTTTGTTGGCTTGTTGGTTTGTTGGTTTGTTAGTATGTTCGTTTGTTGGCTTGTTGGTTTGTTGGTTTGTTGGTTTGTTGGTTTGTTGGTTTGTTCGTTTGTTGGTGTGTTGGTGTGTTGATTTGTTGGCTTGTTGGTTTGTTGGTTTTGTGGTTTATTTGCTTGTTGGTTTGTTGGTTTGTTAGTTTGTTCGTCTGTTGGCTTGTGGGTTTGTTGGCTTGTTGGCTTGTTGGTTTGTTGGTTTGTTGCTTTGTTGGTTTGTTGGTTTGTTGGTTTGTTGGTTTGTTGGTTTGTTGGTTTGTTGGTTTGTTGGTTTGTTGGTTTGTTGGTTTGTTGGTTTGTTCGTTTGTTGGTTTGTTGGTTTTTTGGTTTGTTCGTTTGTTGGTTTGTTTGTTTATTGGTTTTTTGGTTTGTTGGTCTGTCGGTTTGTTGGCTTGTTGGTTTGTTGGTTTGTTAGTTTGTTCGTTTGTTGGCTTGTTGGTTTGTTGTTTTGTTGGATTGTTGGTTTGTTGGTTTGTTGGTTTGTTGGTTTGTTGGTTTGTTCGTTTGTTGGTGTGTTGGTGTGTTGATTTGTTGGCTTGTTGGTTTGTTGGTTTTGTGGTTTATTTGCTTGTTGGTTTGTTGGTTTGTTAGTTTGTTCGTCTGTTCGGCTTGTGGGTTTGTTGGCTTGTTGGCTTGTTGGTTTGTTGGTTTGTTGCTTTGTTGGTTTGTTGGTTTGTTGGTTTGTTGGTTTGTTGGTTTGTTGGTTTGTTGGTTTGTTCGTTTGTTGGTTTGTTGGTTTTTTGGTTTGTTCGTTTGTTGGTTTGTTTGTTTGTTGGTTTTTTGGTTTGTTGGTCTGTCGGTTTGTTGGCTTGTTGGTTTGTTGGTTTGTTAGTTTGTTCGTTTGTTGGCTTTTTGGTTTGTTGGCTTGTTGGTTTGTTAGTTTGTTCGTTGGTTGGCTTGTTGGTTTGTTGGCTCGTTGGCTTGTTGGTTTGTTGTTTTGTTGGTTTGTTGGTTTGTTGGTTTGTTGGTTTGTTGGTTTGTTCGTTTGTTGGTGTGTTGGTGTGTTGATTTGCTGGCTTTTTGGTTTGTTGGTTTTGTGGTTTGTTTGCTTGTTGGTTTGTAAGTTTGTTACTTTGTTCGTCTGTTGGCTAGTAGGTTTGTTGGCTTGTTGGCTTGTTGGTTTGTTGGTTTGTTGCTTTGTTGGTTTGTTGGTTTGTTGGTTTGTTGGTTTGTTGGTTTGTTGGTTTGTTGGTTTGTTGGTTTGTTGGTTTGTTGGTTTGTTGGTTTGTAGGTTTGTTGATTTGTTCGTTTGTTGGTTTGTTGGTTTGTTGGTTTGTTGGTTTGTTGGCTTGTTGGTTTGTTGGTTTGTTGGTTTGTTGGCTTGTTGGTTTGTTGGTTTGTTGGTTTGTTGGTTTGTTGGTTTGTTGGTTTGTTGCTTTGTTGGTTTGTTGGTTTGTTGGTTTGTTGGTTTATTGGTTTGTTGGTTTGTTGGTTTGTTGGTTTGTTGGTTTGTTGGTTTGTTGGTTTGTAGGTTTGTTGGTTTGTTTGTTTGTTGGTTTGTTGGTTTGTTTGTTGGTTGGTTTGTTCGTTTGTTGGTTTGTTAGTTTGTTGGTTTGTTGGTTTGTTGGCTGGTTTGTTTATTCGTTTGTTGGCTTGTTGGTTTGTTGGTTTTTTGGTCTGTTGGTTTGTTGGTTTGTTGGTTTGTTGGTTTGTTGATTTGTTCGTTTGTTGGTTTGTTGGTTTGTTGGCTTGTTGGCTTGTTGGTTTGTTGGTTTGTTGGCCTGTTGGTTTGTTGGTTTGTTGGTTTGTTGGTTTGTTCGTTTGTTGGTTTGTTGGTTTTTTGGTTTGTTGGTTTGTTGGTTTGTTGGCTTGTTGGTTTGTTGGTTTGTTAGTTTGTTCGTTTGTTGGCTTGTTGGTTTGTTGGCTTGTTGGTTTGTTGGTTTGTTGGCCTGTTGGTTTGTTGGTTTGTTGGTTTCTTGGTTTGTTCGTTTGTTTGTTTGTCGGTTTTTGGGTTTGTTGGTTTGTTGGTTTGTTGGCTTGTTGGTTTGTTGGTTTGTTAGTATGTTCGTTTGTTGGCTTGTTGGTTTGTTGGTTTGTTGGTTTGTTGGTTTGTTGGTTTGTTCGTTTGTTGGTGTGTTGGTGTGTTGATTTGTTGGCTTGTTGGTTTGTTGGTTTTGTGGTTTATTTGCTTGTTGGTTTGTTGGTTTGTTAGTTTGTTCGTCTGTTGGCTTGTGGGTTTGTTGGCTTGTTGGCTTGTTGGTTTGTTGGTTTGTTGCTTTGTTGGTTTGTTGGTTTGTTGGTTTGTTGGTTTGTTGGTTTGTTGGTTTGTTGGTTTGTTGGTTTGTTGGTTTGTTGGTTTGTTCGTTTGTTGGTTTTTGGTTTTTTGGTTTGTTCGTTTGTTGGTTTGTTTGTTTATTGGTTTTTTGGTTTGTTGGTCTGTTGGTTTGTTGGCTTGTTGGTTTGTTGGTTTGTTAGTTTGTTCGTTTGTTGGCTTGTTGGTTTGTTGTTTTGTTGGATTGTTGGTTTGTTGGTTTGTTGGTTTGTTGGTTTGTTGGTTTGTTCGTTTGTTGGTGTGTTGGTGTGTTGATTTGTTGGCTTGTTGGTTTGTTGGTTTTGTGGTTTATTTGCTTGTTGGTTTGTTGGTTTGTTAGTTTGTTCGTCTGTTCGGCTTGTGGGTTTGTTGGCTTGTTGGCTTGTTGGTTTGTTGGTTTGTTGCTTTGTTGGTTTGTTGGTTTGTTGGTTTGTTGGTTTGTTGGTTTGTTGGTTTGTTGGTTTGTTGGTTTGTTGGTTTGTTCGTTTGTTGGTTTGTTCGTTTGTTGGTTTGTTGGTTTTTTGGTTTGTTCGTTTGTTGGTTTGTTTGTTTGTTGGTTTTTTGGTTTGTTGGTCTGTCGGTTTGTTGGCTTGTTGGTTTGTTGGTTTGTTAGTTTGTTCGTTTGTTGGCTTGTTGGTTTGTTGGCTTGTTGGTTTGTTAGTTTGTTCGTTGGTTGGCTTGTTGGTTTGTTGGCTCGTTGGCTTGTTGGTTTGTTGTTTTGTTGGTTTGTTGGTTTGTTGGTTTGTTGGTTTGTTGGTTTGTTCGTTTGTTGGTGTGTTGGTGTGTTGATTTGCTGGCTTTTTGGTTTGTTGGTTTTGTGGTTTGTTTGCTTGTTGGTTTGTTAGTTTGTTACTTTGTTCGTCTGTTGGCTAGTGGGTTTGTTGGCTTGTTGGCTTGTTGGTTTGTTGGTTTGTTGCTTTGTTGGTTTGTTGGTTTGTTGGTTTGTTGGTTTGTTGGTTTGTTGGTTTGTTGGTTTGTTGTTTTGTTGGATTGTTGGTTTGTTGGTTTGTTGGTTTGTTGGTTTGTTGGTTTGTTGGTTTGTTCGTTTGTTGGTGTGTTGGTGTGTTGATTTGTTGGCTTGTTGGTTTGTTGGTTTTGTGGTTTATTTGCTTGTTGGTTTGTTGGTTTGTTAGTTTGTTCGTCTGTTCGGCTTGTGGGTTTGTTGGCTTGTTGGCTTGTTGGTTTGTTGGTTTGTTGCTTTGTTGGTTTGTTGGTTTTTTGGTTTGTTGGTTTGTTGGTTTGTTGGCTTGTTGGTTTGTTGGTTTGTTAGTTTGTTCGTTTGTTGGCTTGTTGGTTTGTTGGCTTTTTGGCTTGTTGGCTTGTTGGCTTGTTGGTTTGTTGGTTTGTGGGTTTGTGGGTTTATTGGTTTGTTGGTTTGTTTGTTTGTTGGTTTGTTGGTTTGTTTGTTGGTTGGTTTGTTCGTTTGTTGGTTTGTTAGTTTGTTGGTTTGTTGGTTTGTTGGCTGGTTTGTTTATTCGTTTGTTGGCTTGTTGGTTTGTTGGTTTTTTGGTCTGTTGGTTTGTTGGTTTGTTGGTTTGTTGGTTTGTTGATTTGTTCGTTTGTTGGTTTGTTGGTTTGTTGGCTTGTTGGCTTGTTGGTTTGTTGGTTTGTTGGCCTGTTGGTTTGTTGGTTTGTTTGTTTGTTGGTTTGTTCGTTTGTTGGTTTGTTGGTTTTTTGGTTTGTTGGTTTGTTGGTTTGTTGGCTTGTTGGTTTGTTGGTTTGTTAGTTTGTTCGTTTGTTGGCTTGTTGGTTTGTTGGCTTGTTGGCTTGTTGGTTTGTTGGTTTGTTGGCCTGTTGGTTTGTTGGTTTGTTGGTTTCTTGGTTTGTTCGTTTGTTTGTTTGTCGGTTTTTGGGTTTGTTGGTTTGTTGGTTTGTTGGCTTGTTGGTTTGTTGGTTTGTTAGTATGTTCGTTTGTTGGCTTGTTGGTTTGTTGGTTTGTTGGTTTGTTGGTTTGTTGGTTTGTTCGTTTGTTGGTGTGTTGGTGTGTTGATTTGTTGGCTTGTTGGTTTGTTGGTTTTGTGGTTTATTTGCTTGTTGGTTTGTTGGTTTGTTAGTTTGTTCGTCTGTTGGCTTGTGGGTTTGTTGGCTTGTTGGCTTGTTGGTTTGTTGGTTTGTTGCTTTGTTGGTTTGTTGGTTTGTTGGTTTGTTGGTTTGTTGGTTTGTTGGTTTGTTGGTTTGTTGGTTTGTTGGTTTGTTGGTTTGTTGGTTTGTTCGTTTGTTGGTTTGTTGGTTTTTTGGTTTGTTCGTTTGTTGGTTTGTTTGTTTATTGGTTTTTTGGTTTGTTGGTCTGTCGGTTTGTTGGCTTGTTGGTTTGTTGGTTTGTTAGTTTGTTCGTTTGTTGGCTTGTTGGTTTGTTGTTTTGTTGGATTGTTGGTTTGTTGGTTTGTTGGTTTGTTGGTTTGTTGGTTTGTTCGTTTGTTGGTGTGTTGGTGTGTTGATTTGTTGGCTTGTTGGTTTGTTGGTTTTGTGGTTTATTTGCTTGTTGGTTTGTTGGTTTGTTAGTTTGTTCGTCTGTTCGGCTTGTGGGTTTGTTGGCTTGTTGGCTTGTTGGTTTGTTGGTTTGTTGCTTTGTTGGTTTGTTGGTTTGTTGGTTTGTTGGTTTGTTGGTTTGTTGGTTTGTTGGTTTGTTCGTTTGTTGGTTTGTTGGTTTTTTGGTTTGTTCGTTTGTTGGTTTGTTTGTTTGTTGGTTTTTTGGTTTGTTGGTCTGTCGGTTTGTTGGCTTGTTGGTTTGTTGGTTTGTTAGTTTGTTCGTTTGTTGGCTTTTTGGTTTGTTGGCTTGTTGGTTTGTTAGTTTGTTCGTTGGTTGGCTTGTTGGTTTGTTGGCTCGTTGGCTTGTTGGTTTGTTGTTTTGTTGGTTTGTTGGTTTGTTGGTTTGTTGGTTTGTTGGTTTGTTCGTTTGTTGGTGTGTTGGTGTGTTGATTTGCTGGCTTTTTGGTTTGTTGGTTTTGTGGTTTGTTTGCTTGTTGGTTTGTAAGTTTGTTACTTTGTTCGTCTGTTGGCTAGTAGGTTTGTTGGCTTGTTGGCTTGTTGGTTTGTTGGTTTGTTGCTTTGTTGGTTTGTTGGTTTGTTGGTTTGTTGGTTTGTTGGTTTGTTGGTTTGTTGGTTTGTTGGTTTGTTGGTTTGTTGGTTTGTTGGTTTGTAGGTTTGTTGATTTGTTCGTTTGTTGGTTTGTTGGTTTGTTGGTTTGTTGGTTTGTTGGCTTGTTGGTTTGTTGGTTTGTTGGTTTGTTGGCTTGTTGGTTTGTTGGTTTGTTGGTTTGTTGGTTTGTTGGTTTGTTGGTTTGTTGCTTTGTTGGTTTGTTGGTTTGTTGGTTTGTTGGTTTATTGGTTTGTTGGTTTGTTGGTTTGTTGGTTTGTTGGTTTGTTGGTTTGTTGGTTTGTAGGTTTGTTGATTTGTTCGTTTGTTGGTTTGTTGGTTTGTTGGTTTGTTGGCTTGTTGGCTTGTTGGTTTGTTGGTTTGTTGGTTTGTTGGCTTGTTGGTTTGTTGGTTTGTTGGTTTGTTGGTTTGTTGGTTTGTTGGTTTGTTGGTTTGTTGGTTTGTTGGTTTGTTAGTTTGTTGGTTTCTTGGTTTGTTGGTTTGTTGGTTTGTTGGTTTGTTGGTTTGTTGGTTTGTTGGTTTGTTCGTTTGTTGGTTTGTTTGTTTGTTGGTTTGTTGGTTTGTTGGTTTGTTCGTTTGTTGGTTTGTTGGTTTGTTGGTTTGTTCGTTTGTTGGTTTGTTGGTTTGTTGGTTTGTTGGTTTGTTGGTTTGTTTGTTTGTTGGTTTGTTTGTTTGTTAGTTTGTTCGTTTGTTGGTTTGTTCGTTTGTTCTTTTGTTCGTTTGTTCGTTTGTTCGTTTATTGGTTTGTTGGTTTGTTGGTTTGTTTTTTTTGTTGGTTACTTGGTTTGTTGGTTTGTTGGTTTGTTGGTTTGTTGGTTTGTTGGCTTGTTGGTTTGTTTGTTTGTTGATTTGTTTGTTTGTTGGTTTGTTGGTTTGTTGGTTTGTTGGTTTGTTGGTTTGTTGGTTTGTTGGTTTATTGGTTTGTTGGTTTGTTGGTTTGTTGGCTTGTTGGCTTGTTGGTTTGTTGGTTTGTTCGTTTGTTGGTTTGTTGGTTTGTTGGTTTGTTGGTTTGTTCGTTTGTTGGTTTGTTGGTTTGTTGGTTTGTTGGCATGTTGGTTTGTTGGCTTGTTGGCTTGTTGGTTTGTTAGTTTGTTCGTTTGTTGGTTTGCTGATTTGTTAATTTGTTGTTTGTTCGGTTGTTGGTTTGTTATTTTGTTGGCTTGTTGGCTTGTTGGTTTGTTGGTTTGTTGGTTTGTTGGCTTGTTGGTTTGTTGGTTTGTGGGTTTGTTGGTTTGTTGGTTTCTTTGTTTGTTGGTTTGTTTGTTTTTTGGTTTGTTCGTTTGTTGGTTTGTTTGTTTGTTGGTTTTTTGGTTTGTTGGTTTGTCGGTTTGTTGGCTTCTTGGTTTGTTGGTTTGTTAGTTTGTTCGTTTGTTGGTTTGTTTGTTGGTTGGTTTGTTCGTTTGTTGGTTTGTTGGTTTGTGGGTTTGTTGGTTTGTTGGTTTGTTGGTTTGTTGGGTTGTTGGTTTGTTCGTTTGTTGGTTTGTTGGTTTTTTGGTTTGTTCGTTTGTTGGTTTGTTTGTTCGTTGGTTTTTTGGTTTGTTGGTTTGTCAGTTTGTTGGCTTGTTGGTTTGTTGGTTTGTTAGTTTGTTCGTTTGTTGGCTTGTTGGTTTGTTGGCTTGTTGGCTTGTTGGTTTGTTGTTTTGTTGGTTTGTTGGTTTGTTGGTTTATTGGTTTGTTGGTTTGTTCGTTTGTTGGTGTGTTGGTGTGTTGATTTGTTGGCTTGTTGGTTTGTTGGTTTTGTGGTTTGTTTGCTTGTTGGTTTGTTGGTTTGTTACTTTGTTCGTCTGTTGGCTTGTGGGTTTGTTGGCTTGTTGGCTTGTTGGTTTGTTGGTTTGTTGGCTTGTTGGCTGGTTGGTTTGTTGGTTTGTTGGCCTGTTGGTTTGTTGGTTTGTTGGTTTGTTGGTTTGTTGGTTTGTTCGTTTGTTGGTTTGTTGGTTTTTTGGTTTGTTCGTTTGTTGGTTTGTTTGTTTGTTGGTTTTTTGGTTTGTTGGTTTGTGGGTTTGTTGGCTTGTTGGTTTGTTGGCTTGTTAGTTTGTTCGTCTGTTGGTTTGTTGGTTTGTTGGTTTTGTGGTTTGTTTGCTTGTTGGTTTGTTGGTTTGTTAGTTTGTTCGTCTGTTGGCTTGTGGGTTTGTTGGCTTGTTGGTTTGTTGGTTTGTTGCTTTGTTGGTTTGTTGGTTTGTTGGTTTGTTGGTTTGTTGGTTTGTTGGTTTGTTGGTTTGTTGGTTTGTTGGTTTGTTGGTTTGTTGGTTTGTAGGTTTGTTGATTTGTTCGTTTGTTGGTTTGTTGGTTTGTTGGTTTGTTGGCTTGTTGGCTTGTTGGTTTGTTGGTTTGTTGGTTTGTTGGCTTGTTGGTTTGTTGGTTTGTTGGTTTGTTGGTTTGTTGGTTTGTTGGTTTGTTGGTTTGTTGGTTTGTTGGTTTGTTGGTTTGTTAGTTTGTTGGTTTGTTGGTTTGTTGGTTTGTTGGTTTGTTGGTTTGTTGGTTTGTTGGTTTGTTGGTTTGTTGGTTTGTTGGTTTGTTCGTTTGTTGGTTTGTTTGTTTGTTGGTTTGTTGGTTTGTTGGTTTGTTCGTTTGTTGGTTTGTTGGTTTGTTGGTTTGTTCGTTTGTTGGTTTGTTGGTTTGTTGGTTTGTTGGTTTGTTGGTTTGTTGGTTTGTTTGTTTGTTGGTTTGTTTGTTTGTTAGTTTGTTCGTTTGTTGGTTTGTTCGTTTGTTCGTTTGTTCGTTTGTTCGTTTGTTCGTTTGTTCGTTTGTTCGTTTGTTCGTTTGTTGGTTTGTTGGTTTGTTGGTTTTTTTTTTTGTTGGTTACTTGGTTTGTTGGTTTGTTGGTTTGTTGGTTTGTTGGTTTGTTGATTTGTTGGCTTGTTGGTTTGTTTGTTTGTTGATTTGTTTGTTTGTTGGTTTGTTGGTTTGTTGGTTTGTTGGTTTCTTGGTTTATTGGTTTGTTGGTTTGTTGGTTTGTTGGCTTGTTGGCTTGTTGGTTTGTTGGTTTGTTCGTTTGTTGGTTTGTTGGTTTGTTGTTTTGTTGGTTTGTTGGTTTGTTAGTTTGTTGGTTTGTTGGTTTGTTGGTTTGTTGGCATGTTGGTTTGTTGGCTTGTTGGCTTGTTGGTTTGTTAGTTTGTTCGTTTGTTGGTTTGCTGATTTGTTAATTTGTTGTTTGTTGGGTTGTTGGTTTGTTATTTTGTTGGCTTGTTGGCTTGTTGGTTTGTTGGTTTGTTGGTTTGTTGGCTTGTTGGTTTGTTGGTTTGTAGGTTTGTAGGTTTGTTGGTTTGTAGGTTTCTTTGTTTGCTGGTTTGTTGGTTTGTTGGTTTGTTTGTTGGTTGGTTTGTTCGTTTGTTGGTTTGTTGGTTTGTTGGTTTGTTGGTTTGTTGGCTTGTTTGTTTATTGGTTTGTTGGCTTGTTGGTTTGTTGGTTTTTTGGTTTGTTGGTTTGTTGGTTTGTTGGTTTGTTGGTTTGTTGATTTGTTCGTTTGTTGGTTTGTTGGTTTGTTGGCTTGTTGGCTTGTTGGTTTGTTGGTTTGTTGGCCTGTTGGTTTGTTTGGTTTGTTGGTTTGTTGGTTTGTTGGTTTGTTGGTTTGTTCGTTTATTGGTTTGTTGGTTTTTTGGTTCGTTCGTTTGTTGGTTTGTTTGTTTGTTGGTTTTTTGGTTTGTTGGTTTGTTGGTTTGTTGGCTTGTTGGTTTGTTGGTTTGTTAGTTTGTTGGTGTGTTGGTGTGTTGATTTGTTGGCTTGTTGGTTTGTTGGTTTTGTGGTTTGTTTGCTTCTTGGTTTGTTGGTTTGTTAGTTTGTTCGTCTGTTGGCTTGTGGGTTTGTTGGCTTGTGGCTTGTTGGTTTGTTGGTTTGTTGCTTTGTTGGTTTGTTGGTTTGTTGGTTTGTTGGTTTGTTGGTTTGTTGGTTTGTTGATTTGTAGGTTTGTTGATTTGTTCGTTTGTTGGTTTGTTGGTTTGTTGGTTGGTTGGCTTGTTGGCTTGTTGGTTTGTTGGTTTGTTGGCTTGTTGGTTTGTTGGTTTGTTGGTTTGTTGGTTTGTTGGTTTGTTGGTTTGTTGGTTTGTTGGTTTGTTGGTTTGCTAGTTTGTTGGTTTGTTGGTTTGTTGGTTTGTTGGTTTGTTAGTTTGTTGGTTTGTTGGTTTGTTGGTTTTTTGGTTTGTTGGTTTGTTGGTTTGTTCGTTTGTTGGTTTGTTTGTTTGTTTGTTTGTTGGTTTGTTGGTTTGTTCGCTTGTTGGTTTGTTGGTTTGTTGGTTTGTTCGTTTGTTGGTTTGTTGGTTTGTTGGTTTGTTGGTTTGTTGGTTTGTTGGTTTGTTTGTGTGTTGGTTTGTTTGTTTGTTGGTTTGTTCGTTTGTTGGTTTGTTGGTTTGTTCGTTTGTTGGTTTGTTGGTTTGTTGGTTTTTTGGCTTGTTGGGTTGTTGATTTGTTGGTTTGTTCGTTTGTTGGTTTGTTCGTTTGTTGGTTTGTTTTTCTGTTGGTTTGTTGGTTTGTTGGTTTGTTGGTTTGTTGGCTTGTTGGTTTGTTCGTTTGTTGGCTTGTTGGTTTGTTGGCTTGTTGGCTTGATGGTTTATTGGTTTGTTGGTTTGTTGGTTTGTATGTTTGTTGGTTTGATGGTTTGTTCGTTTGTTGGTGTGTTGGTGTGTTGATTTGTTGGCTTTTTGGTTTGTTGGTTTTGTGGTTTGTTGGCTTGTTGATTTGTTGGTTTGTTGGTTTGCCGGTTTGTTGGTTTGTTGGTTTGTTGCTTTGTTGGCTTGTTGGCTTGTTGGTTTGTTGGTTTGTGCGTTTGTTGGCTTGTTGGCTTGTTCGTTTGTTGGCTTGTTGGTTTGTTGGCTTGTTGGCTTGATGGTTTGTTGGTTTGTTGGTTTGTTGGTTTGTTGGTTTGTTGGTTTGTTGGTTTGTATGTTTGTTGGTTTGATGGTTTGTTCGTTTGTTGGTGTGTTGGTGTGTTGATTTGTTGGCTTGTTGGTTTGTTGGTTTTGTGGTTTGTTGGCTTGTTGGTTTGTTGGTTTGTTGGCTTGTTGGTTTGTTGGTTTGTTGGTTTGTTGGTTTGTTGGCTTGTTGGTTTGTTGGTTTGTTAGTTTGTTGGTGTGTTGGTGTGTTGATTTGTTGGCTTGTTGGTTTGTTGGTTTTGTGGTTTGTTGGCTTTTTGGTTTGTTGGTTTGTTGGTTTGTTCGTTTGTTGGCTTGTTGGTTTGTAGGCTTGTTGGCTAGTTGGTTTGTTGGTTTGTTGGTTTGCCGGTTTGTTGGTTTGTTGGTTTGTTGCTTTGTTGGCTTGTTGGCTTGTTGGTTTGTTGGTTTGTGCGTTTGTTGGCTTGTTGGTTTGTTGGTTTGTTGGTTTGTGGTTTGTTGGTTTGTTGGTTTGTTGGTTTGTTGGTTTGTTGGTTTGTTGGTTTGTTGGCTTGTTGGCTTGTGGTTTGTGGGTTTGTTTGTTTGTTTGTTTGTTTGTTTGTTGGTTTGTTCGTTTGTTCGTTTGTTGGTTTGTTGGTTTGTTGGTTTGTTTTTTTGTTGGTTACTTGGTTTGTTGGTTTGTTGGTTTGTTGGTTTGTTGGTTTGTTGGCTTGTTGGTTTGTTTGTTTGTTTGTTTGTTGGTTTGTTGGTTTGTTGGTTTGTTGGTTTGTTGGTTTGTTGGTTTGTTGGTTTGTTGGTTTATTGGTTTGTGGGTTTGTTGGTTTGTTGGCTTGTTGGCTTGTTGGTTTGTTGGTTTGTTCGTTTGTTGGTTTGTTGGTTTGTTGGTTTGTTGGTTTGTTGGTTTGTTGGTTTGTTGGTTTGTTTGTTTGTTTGTTTGTTGATTTCTTGGCTTGTTGGTTTGGTGGCTTGTTGGCTTGTTGGTTTGTTAGTTTGTTCGTTTGTAGGTTTGCTGGTTTGTTAATTTGTTGGTTTGTTAGGTTGTTGGTTTGTTATTTTGTTGGCTTGTTGGCTTGTTGGTTTGTTGGTTTGTTGGTTTGTTGGCTTGTTGGTTTGTTGGTTTGTTGGTTTGTTGGTTTGTTGGTTTGTTCGTTTGTTGGTTTGTTTGTTTGTTGGTTTGTTGGCTTGTTGGTTTGTTGTTTTGTTGGTTTGTTGGTTTGTTGGTTTGTTGGCTTGTTGGCTTGTTGGCTTGTTAGTTTATTGGTTTGTTCGTTTGTTGGTTTGTTGGTTTGTTGGTTTGTTCATTTGTTGGTTTGTTGGTTTGTTGGTTGGTTGGTTTGTTGGTTTTTTGGTTTTTTTCGTTTACATGTTTGTTGGTTTGTTGGTTTGTTCGTTTGTTGGTTTGTTGGTTTGTTGGTTTGTTGGTTTGTTGGCTTGTGGCTTGTTGGTTTGTTGGTTTGTTGGTTTGTTGGTTGGTTCGTTTGTTGGTTTGTTGGTTTGTTGGTTTGTTGGTTTGTTGGTTTGTTGGTTTGTATGTTTGTTGGTTTGATGGTTTGTTTGTTTGTTGGTGTGTTGGTGTGTTGATTTGTTGGCTTGTTGGTTTGTTGGTTTTGTGGTTTGTTGGCTTGTTGGTTTGTTGGTTTGTTGGCTTGTTGGTTTGTTGGTTTGTTGGTTTGTTGGTTTGTTGGCTTGTTGGTTTGTTGGTTTGTTAGTTTGTTGGTGTGTTGGTGTGTTGATTTGTTGGCTTGTTGGTTTGTTGGTTTTGTGGTTTGTTGGCTTTTTGGTTTGTTGGTTTGTTGGTTTGTTCGTTTGTTGGCTTGTTGGTTTGTAGGCTTGTTGGCTAGTTGGTTTGTTGGTTTGTTGGTTTGCCGGTTTGTTGGTTTGTTGGTTTGTTGCTTTGTTGGCTTGTTGGCTTGTTGGTTTGTTGGTTTGTGCGTTTGTTGTCTTGTTGGTTTGTTGGTTTGTTGGTTTGTGGTTTGTTGGTTTGTTGGTTTGTTGGTTTGTTGGTTTGTTGGTTTGTTGGTTTGTTGGCTTGTTGGCTTGTGGTTTGTGGGTTTGTTTGTTTGTTTGTTTGTTTGTTTGTTGGTTTGTTCGTTTGTTCGTTTGTTGGTTTGTTGGTTTGTTGGTTTGTTTTTTTGTTGGTTACTTGGTTTGTTGGTTTGTTGGTTTGTTGGTTTGTTGGTTTGTTTGCTTGTTGGTTTGTTTGTTTGTTTGTTTGTTGGTTTGTTGGTTTGTTGGTTTGTTGGTTTGTTGGTTTGTTGGTTTGTTGGTTTGTTGGTTTATTGGTTTGTGGGTTTGTTGGTTTGTTGGCTTGTTGGCTTGTTGGTTTGTTGGTTTGTTCGTTTGTTGGTTTGTTGGTTTGTTGGTTTGTTGGTTTGTTGGTTTGTTGGTTTGTTGGTTTGTTTGTTTGTTTGTTTGTTGATTTCTTGGCTTGTTGGTTTGGTGGCTTGTTGGCTTGTTGGTTTGTTAGTTTGTTCGTTTGTAGGTTTGCTGGTTTGTTAATTTGTTGGTTTGTTAGGTTGTTGGTTTGTTATTTTGTTGGCTTGTTGGCTTGTTGGTTTGTTGGTTTGTTGGTTTGTTGGCTTGTTGGTTTGTTGGTTTGTTGGTTTGTTGGTTTGTTGGTTTGTTCGTTTGTTGGTTTGTTTGTTTGTTGGTTTGTTGGCTTGTTGGTTTGTTGTTTTGTTGGTTTGTTGGTTTGTTGGTTTGTTGGCTTGTTGGCTTGTTGGCTTGTTAGTTTATTGGTTTGTTCGTTTGTTGGTTTGTTGGTTTGTTGGTTTGTTCATTTGTTGGTTTGTTGGTTTGTTGGTTGGTTGGTTTGTTGGTTTTTTGGTTTTTTTCGTTTACATGTTTGTTGGTTTGTTGGTTTGTTCGTTTGTTGGTTTGTTGGTTTGTTGGTTTGTTGGTTTGTTGGCTTGTGGCTTGTTGGTTTGTTGGTTTGTTGGTTTGTTGGTTGGTTCGTTTGTTGGTTTGTTGGTTTGTTGGCTTGTTGGCTTGTTGGCTTGTTGGTTGGTTGGTTTGTTGGTTTGTTGGTTTGTTGGCTTGTTAGTTTGGTGGTTTGTTGGTTTGTTGGTTTGTTGGTTTGTTCGATTGCTGGTTTGTTGGTTTCTTGGTTTGTTGGCTTGTTGGTTTGTTGGTTTGTTCGTTTGTTCGTTTGTTGGTTTGTTGCTTTCTTGGTTTGTTCGTTTGTTGGCTTGTCGGTTAGTTGGTTTGTTGGCTTGTTGGTTTGTTGGTTTGTTGGTTTGTTAGTTTGTTGTTTTTTGGTTTGTTGGTTTGTTGGTTTGTTGGTTTGTTGGTTTGTTGATTTGTTTGTTTGTTGGTTTGTTGGTTTGTTGGTTTGTTCGTTTGTGGGTTTGTTGGCTTGTTGACTTGTTGGTTTGTTGGTTTGTTCGTTTGTTGGTTTGTTGGTATGTTGGTTTGTTGGTTTGTTGGTTTGTTGGTTTGTTAGTTTGTTGGTTTGTTGGTTTGTTTATTTGTTGGTTTGTTGGTTTGTTGGCATGTTGGTTTGTTGGTTTGTTTTTTTGTTGGTTACTTGGTTTGTTGGTTTGTTGGTTTGTTGGTTTGTTGGTTTGTTGGTTTGTTGGCTTGTTGGTTTGTTTGTTTGTTGATTTGTTTGTTTGTTGGTTTGTTGGTTTGTTGGTTTATTGGTTTGTTGGTTTGTTGGTTTGTTGGCTTGTTGGCTTGTTGGTTTGTTGGTTTGTTCGTTTGTTGGTTTGTTGGTTTGTTGGTTTGTTGGTTTGTTGGTTTGTTGGTTTGTTGGTTTGTTGGTTTGTTGGTTTGTTGGCATGTTGGTTTGTTGGCTTGTTGGCTTGTTGGTTTGTTAGTTTGTTCTTTTGTTGGTTTGCTGATTTGTTAATTTGTTGTTTGTTGGGTTGTTGGTTTGTTATTTTGTTGGCTTGTTGGCTTGTTGGTTTGTTGGTTTGTTGGTTTGTTGGCTTGTTGGTTTGTTGGTTTGTGGGTTTGTTGGTTTGTTGGTTTCTTTGTTTGTTGGTTTTTTGGTTTGTTTGTTGGTTGGTTTGTTCGTTTGTTGGTTTGTTGGTTTGTTGGTTTGTTGGTTTGTTGGTTTGTTGGTTTGTTGGTTTGTTGGTTTGTTGGTTTGTTCGTTTGTTGGTTTGTTGGTTTTTTGGTTTGTTCGTTTGTTGGTTTGTTTGTTTGTTGGTTTTTTGGTTTGTTGGTTTGTCGGTTTTTTGGCTTGTTGGTTTGTTGGTTTGTTAGTTTGTTCGTTTGTTGGCTTGTTGGTTTGTTGGCTTGTTGGTTTGTTAGTTTGTTCGTTGGTTGGCTTGTTGGTTTGTTGGCTTGTTGGCTTGTTGGTTTGTTGTTTTGTTGGTTTGTTGGTTTGTTGGGTTATTGGTTTGTTGGTTTGTTGGTTTGTTCGTTTGTTGGTGTGTTGGTGTGTTGATTTGTTGGCTTGTTGGTTTGTTGGTTTTGTGGTTTGTTTGCTTGTTGGTTTGTTGGTTTGTTACTTTGTTCGTCTCTTGGCTTGTGGGTTTGTTGGCTTGTTGGCTTGTTGGTTTGTTGGTTTGTTGGCTTGTTGGCTTGTTGGTTAGTTGGTTTGTTGGCCTGTTGGTTTGTTGGTTTGTTGGTTTGTTGGTTTGTTGGTTTGTTCGTTTGTTGGTTTGTTGGTTTTTTGGTTTGTTCGTTTGTTGGTTTGTTTGTTTGTTGGTTTGTGGGTTTGTTGGCTTGTTGGTTTGTTGGCTTGTTAGTTTGTTCGTCTGTTGGCTTCTTGGTTTGTTGGTTTTGTGGTTTGTTTGCTTGTTGGTTTGTTGGTTTGTTAGTTTGTTCGTCTGTTGGCTTGTGGGTTTGTTGGCTTGTTGGCTTTTTGGTTTGTTGGTTTGTTGCTTTGTTGGTTTGTTGGTTTGTTGGTTTGTTGGTTTGTTGGTTTGTTGGTTTGTTGGTTTGTTGGTTTGTTGGTTTGTTGGCTTGTAGGTTTGTTGATTTGTTCGTTTGTTGGTTTGTTGGTTTGTTGGTTTGTTGGCTTGTTGGCTTGTTGGTTTGTTGGTTTGTTGGTTTGTTGGCTTGTTGGTTTGTTGGTTTGTTGGTTTGTTGGTTTGTTGGTTTGTTGGTTTGTTGGTTTGTTGGTTTGTTAGTTTGTTGGTTTGTTGGTTTGTTGGTTTGTTGGTTTGTTGGTTTGTTGGTTTGTTGGTTTGTTGGTTTGTTCGGTTGTAGGTTTGTTTGTTTGTTGGTTTGTTGGTTTGTTGGTTTGTTGGTTTGTTGGCCTGTTGGTTTGTTGGTTTGTTGGTTTGTTGGTTTGTTGGTTTGTTCGTTTGTTGGTTTGTTGGTTTTTTGGTTTGTTCGTTTGTTGGTTTGTTTGTTTGTTGGTTTTTTGGTTTGTTGGTTTGTTGGTTTGTTGGCTTGTTGGTTTGTTGGTTTGTTAGTTCGTTGGTGTGTTGGTGTGTTGATTTGTTGACTTGTTGGTTTGTTGGTTTTGTGGTTTGTTTGCTTGTTGGTTTGTTGGTTTGTTAGTTTGTTCGTCTGTTGGCTTGTGGGTTTGTTGGCTTGTGGCTTGTTGGTTTGTTGGTTTGTTGCTTTGTTGGTTTGTTGGTTTGTTGGTTTGTTGGTTTGTTGGTTTGTTGGTTTGTTGGTTTGTTGGTTTGTTGGTTTGTTGGTTTGTATGTTTGTTGATTTGTTCGTTTGTTGGTTTGTTGGTTTGTTGGTTTGTTGGTTTGTTGGCTTGTTGGCTTGTTGGTTTGTTGGTTTGTATGCTTGTTGGTTTGTTGGTTTGTTGGTTTGTTGGTTTGTTGGTTTGTTGGTTTGTTGGTTTGTTGGTTTGTCAGTTTGCTAGTTTGTTGGTTTGTTGGTTTGTTGGTTTGTTGGTATGTTAGTTTGTTGGTTTGTTGGTTTGTTGGTTTGTTGGTTTGTTGATTTTGTTCGTTTGTTGGTTTGTTTGTTTGTTTGTTTGTTTGTTAGTTTGTTGGTTTGTTCGCTTGTTGGTTTGTTGGTTTGTTGGTTTGTTCGTTTGTTGGTTTGTTGGTTTGTTGGTTTGTTGGTTTGTTGGTTTGTTGGTTTGTTTGTTTGTTGGTTTGTTTGTTTGTTGGTTTGTTCGTTTGTTGGTTTGTTGGTTTGTTCGTTTGTTGGTTTGTTGGTTTGTTGGTTTTTTGGCTTGTTGGGTTGTTGATTTGTTGGTTTGTTCGTTTGTTGGTTTGTTCGTTTGTTGGCTCGTTGGTTTGTTGGCTTGTTGGCTTGATGGTTTATTGGTTTGTTGGTTTGTTGGTTTGTTGGTTTGTATGTTTGTTGGTGTGATGGTTTGTTCGTTTGTTGGTGTGTTGGTGTGTTGATTTGTTGGCTTGTTGGTTTGTTGGTTTTGTGGTTTGTTGGCTTGTTGGTTTGTTGGTTCGTTGGTTTGTTCGTTTGTTGGCTTGTTGGTTTGTAGGCTTGTTGGCTAGTTGGTTTGTTGGTTTGTTGGTTTGCCGGTTTGTGGGTTTGTTGGTTTGTTGCTTTGTTGGCTTGTTGGCTTGTTGGTTTGTTGGTTTGTTGGTTTGTGCGTTTGTTGGCTTGTTGGCTTGTTCGTTTGTTGGCTTGTTGCTTTGTTGGCTTGTTGGCTTGATGGTTTGTTGGTTTGTTGGTTTGTTGGTTTGTTGGTTTGTATGTTTGTTGGTTTGATGGTTTGTTCGTTTGTTGGTGTGTTGGTGTGTTGATTTGTTGGCTTGTTGGTTTGTTGGTTTTGTGGTTTGTTGGCTTGTTGGTTTGTTGGTTTGTTGGTTTGTTCGTTTGTTGGCTTGTTGGTTTGTAGGATTGTTGGCTAGTTGGTTTGTTGGTTTGTTGGTTTGCCGGTTTGTTGGTTTGTTGGTTTGTTGCTTTGTTGGCTTGTTGGCTTGTTGGTTTGTTGGTTTGTGCGTTTGTTGGCTTGTTGGCTTGTTGGTTTGTTGGTTTGTTGGTTTGTTGGTTTGTTGGCTTGTTGGTTGGTTGGTTTGTTAGTTTGTTGGTGTGTTGGTGTGTTGATTTGTTGGCTTGTTGGTTTCTTGGTTTTGTGGTTTGTTGGCTTGTTGGTTTGTTGGTTTGTTGGTTTGTTCGTTTGTTGGCTTGTTGGTTTGTAGGCTTGTTGGCTAGTTGGTTTGTTGGTTTGTTGGTTTGCCGGTTTGTTGGTTTGTTGGTTTGTCGCTTTGTTGGCTTGTTGGCTTGTTGGTTTGTTGGTTTGTGCGTTTGTTGGCTTGTTGATTTGTTGGTTTGTTGGTTTGTGGTTTGTTGGTTTGTTGGTTTGTTGGTTTGTTGGTTTGTTGGTTTGTTGGCTTGTTGGCTTGTTGGTTTGTGGGTTTGTTTGTTTGTTTGTTTGTTTGTTGGTTTGTTCCTTTGTTCGTTTGTTGGTTTGTTGGTTTGTTGGTTTGTTTATTTGTTGGTTACTTGGTTTGTTGGTTTGTTGGTTTGTTGGTTTGTTGGTTTGTTGGCTTGTTGGTTTGTTTGTTTGTTGGTTTGTTGGTTTGTTGGTTTGTTGGTTTGTTGGTTTGTTGGTTTGTTGGTTTGTTGGTTTGTTG
Organism: Atherix ibis; assembly: GCA_958298945.1. NCBI lineage: Eukaryota > Metazoa > Arthropoda > Insecta > Diptera > Athericidae > Atherix > Atherix ibis. The sequence continues at coordinate 3,210,143 of OY282608.1, forward strand.
GTTTGTTGGTTTATTGGTTTGTTGGTTTGTTGGTTTGTTTGTTTGTTGGCTTGTTGGCTTGTTGGTTTGTTAGTTTGTTCGTTTGTTAGTTTGTTGGTTTGTTGGTTTGTTGGTTTGTTGGTTTGTTGGTTTGTTGGTTTGTTTGTTTGTTGGTTTGTTGGTTTCTTGGCTTGTTGGTTTGGTGGCTTGTTGGCTTGTTGGTTTGTTAGTTTGTTCGTTTGTAGGTTTGCTGGTTTGTTAATTTGTTGGTTTGTTAGGTTGTTGGTTTGTTATTTTGTTGGCTTGTTGGCTTGTTGGTTTGTTGGTTTGTTGGTTTGTTGGCTTGTTGGTTTGTTGGTTTGTTGGTTTGTTGGTTTGTTGGTTTGTTGGTTTGTTTGTTTGTTGGTTTGTTGGCTTGTTGGTTTGTTGTTTTGTAGGTTTGTTGGTTTGTTGGTTTGTTGGTTTGTTGGTTTGTTGGTATGTTGGCTTGTTGGCTTGTTGGCTTGTTAGCTTATTGGTTTGTTCGTTTGTTGGTTTGTTGGTTTGTTGGTTTGTTCATTTGTTGGTTTGTTGGTTTGTTGGTTTGTTGGTTGGTTGGTTTGTTGGTTTTTTGGTTTTTTTCGTTTACATGTTTGTTGGTTTGTTGGTTTGTTGGTTTGTTCGTTTGTTGGTTTGTTGGTTTGTTGGTTTGTTGGTTTGTTGGTTTGTTGGCTTGTGGCTTGTTGGTTTGTTGGTTTGTTGGTTTGTTGGTTGGTTCGTTTGTTGGTTTGTTGGTTTGTTGGCTTGTTGGCTTGTTGGCTTGTTGGCTTGTTGGCTTGTTGGTGGGTTGGTTTGTTGGTTTGTTGGTTTGTTGGCTTGTTAGTTTGGTGGTTTGTTGGTTTGTTGGTTTGTTGGTTTGTTCGTTTGCTGGTTTGTTGGATTGCTGGTTTGTTGGCTTGTTGGTTTGTTGGTTTGTTCGTTTGTTCGTTTGTTGGTTTGTTCGTTTGTTGGCTTGTCGGTTAGTTGGTTTGTTGGTTTCTTGGTTTGTTGGTTTGTTGGTTTGTTAGTTTGTTGTTTTTTGGTTTGTTGGTTTGTTGGTTTGTTGGTTTGTTGGTTTGTTGATTTGTTTGTTTGTTGGTTTGTTGGTTTGTTGGTTTGTTGGTTTGTTGGTTTGTTGGTTTATTGGTTTGTTCGTTTGTTGGTTTGTTGGCTTGTTGGCTTGTTGGTTTGTTGGTTTGTTCGTTTGTTGGTTTGTTGGTATGTTGGTATGTTGGTTTGTTGGTTTGTTGGTTTGTTGGTTTGTTGGTTTGTTGGTTTGTTGGTTTGTTGGTTTGTTTATTTGTTGGTTTGTTGGTTTGTTGGCATGTTGGTTTGTTGGCTTGTTGGCTTGTTGGTTTGTTAGTTTGTTCGTTTGTTGGTTTGCTGATTTGTTAATTTGTTGGTTTGTTGGGTTGTTGGTTTGTTATTTTGTTAGCTTGTTGGCTTGTTGGTTTGTTGGTTTGTTGGTTTGTTGGCTTGTTGGATTGTTGGTTTGTGGGTTTGTAGGTTTGTTGGTTTGTTTGTTTGTTGGTTTGTTGGTTTGTTTGTTGGTTGGTTTGTTGGTTTGTTGGTTTGTTGGTTTGTTGGTTTGTTGGTTTGTTGGCTTGTTTGTTTATTGGTTTGTTGGCTTGTTGGTTTATTGGTTTTTTGGTTTGTTGGTTTGTTGGTTTGTTGGCCTGTTGGTTTGTTGGTTTGTTGGTTTGTTGGTTTGTTCGTTTGTTGGTTTGTTGGTTTTTTGGTTTGTTGGTTTGTTGGTTTGTTGGCTTGTTGGTTTGTTGGTTTGTTAGTTTGTTCGTTTGTTGGCTTGTTGGTTTGTTGGCTTGTTGGCTTGTTGGTTTGTTGGTTTGTTGGCCTGTTGGTTTGTTGGTTTGTTGGTTTGTTCGTTTGTTTGTTTGTTGGTTTTTTGGTTTGTTGGTTTATTGGTTTGTTGGCTTGTTGGTTTGTTGGTTTGTTAGTTTGTTCGTTTGTTGGCTTGTTGGTTTGTTGGCTTGTTGGCTTGTTGGTTTGTTGTTTTGTTGGTTTGTTGGTTTGTTGGTTTGTTGGTTTGTTGGTTTGTTCGTTTGTTGGTGTGTTGGTGTGTTGATTTGTTGGCTTGTTGGTTTGTTGGTTTTGTGGTTTATTTGCTTGTTGGTTTGTTGGTTTGTTAGTTTGTTCGTCGGTTGGCTTGTGGGTTTGTTGGCTTGTTGGCTTGTTGGTTTGTTGGTTTGTTGGTTTTTTGGTTTGTTGGTTTGTTGGTTTGTTGGTTTGTTGGTTTGTTGGTTTGTTCGTTTGTTGTTTTGTTGGTTTGTTGGTTTGTTGGTTTGTTGGTTTGTTTGTTTGTTGGTTTGTTTGTTTGTTAGTTTGTTCGTTTGTTGGTTTGTTCGTTTGTTCGTTTGTTCGTTTGTTCGTTTGTTGGTTTGTTGGTTTGTTGGTTTTTTTTTTTGTTGGTTACTTGGTTTGTTGGTTTGTTGGTTTGTTGGTTTGTTGGTTTGTTGGCTTGTTGGTTTGTTGGTTTGTTGATTTGTTTGTTTGTTGGTTTGTTGGTTTGTTGGTTTGTTGGTTTGTTGGTTTGTTGGTTTGTTGGTTTGTTGGTTTATTGGTTTGTTGGTTTGTTAGTTTGTTGGCTTGTTGGCTTGTTGGTTTGTTGGTTTGTTCGTTTGTTGGTTTGATGGTTTGTTGGTTTGTTGGTTTGTTGGTTTGTTGGTTTGTTGGTTTATTGGTTTGTTGGTTTGTTGGTTTGTTTATTTGTTGGTTTGTTGGTTTGTTGGCATGTTGGTTTGTTGGCTTGTTGGCTTGTTGGTTTGTTAGTTTGTTCGTTGGTTGGTTTGCTGATTTGTTAATTTGTTGGTTTGTTGGGTTGTTGGTTTGTTATTTTGTTGGCTTGTTGGATTGTTGGTTTCTTGGTTTGTTGGTTTGTTGGCTTGTTGGATTGTTGGTTTGTGGGTTTGTAGGTTTGTTGGTTTGTTTGTTTGTTGGTTTGTTGGTTTGTTTGTTGGTTGGTTTGTTCGTTTCTTGGTTTGTTGGTTTGTTGGTTTGTTGGTTTGTTGGCTTGTTTGTTTATTGGTTTGTTGGCTTGTTGGTTTATTGGTTTTTTGGTTTGTTGGTTTGTTGGTTTGTTGGCCTGTTGGTTTGTTGGTTTGTTGGTTTGTTGGTTTGTTCGTTTGTTGGTTTGTTGGTTTTTTGGTTTGTTGGTTTGTTGGTTTGTTGGCTTGTTGGTTTGTTGGTTTGTTAGTTTGTTCGTTTGTTGGCTTGTTGGTTTGTTGGCTTGTTGGCTTGTTGGTTTGTTGGTTTGTTGGCCTGTTGGTTTGTTGGTTTGTTGGTTTTGTGGTTTGTTTGCTTGTTGGTTTGTTGGTTTGTTAGTTTGTTCGTCTGTTGGCTTGTGGGTTTGTTGGCTTGTGGCTTGTTGGTTTGTTGGTTTGTTGCTTTGTTGGTTTGTTGGTTTGTTGGTTTGTTGGTTTGTTGGTTTGTTGGTTTGTTGGTTTGTTGGTTTGTTGGTTTGTTGGTTTGTATGTTTGTTGATTTGTTCGTTTGTTGGTTTGTTGGTTTGTTGGTTTGTTGGTTTGTTGGCTTGTTGGCTTGTTGGTTTGTTGGTTTGTATGCTTGTTGGTTTGTTGGTTTGTTGGTTTGTTGGTTTGTTGGTTTGTTGGTTTGTTGGTTTGTTGGTTTGTTAGTTTGCTAGTTTGTTGGTTTGTTGGTTTGTTGGTTTGTTGGTATGTTAGTTTGTTGGTTTGTTGGTTTGTTGGTTTGTTGGTTTGTTGGTTTGTTGATTTTGTTCGTTTGTTGGTTTGTTTGTTTGTTTGTTTGTTTGTTAGTTTGTTGGTTTGTTCGCTTGTTGGTTTGTTGGTTTGTTGGTTTGTTCGTTTGTTGGTTTGTTGGTTTGTTGGTTTGTTGGTTTGTTGGTTTGTTGGTTTGTTTGTTTGTTGGCTTGTTGGCTTGTTGGTTTGTTGGTTTGTTGGCCTGTTGGTTTGTTGGTTTGTTGGTTTGTTCGTTTGTTTGTTTGTTGGTTTTTTGGTTTGTTGGTTTATTGGTTTGTTGGCTTGTTGGTTTGTTGGTTTGTTAGTTTGTTCGTTTGTTGGCTTGTTGGTTTGTTGGCTTGTTGGCTTGTTGGTTTGTTGTTTTGTTGGTTTGTTGGTTTGTTGGTTTGTTGGTTTGTTGGTTTGTTCGTTTGTTGGTGTGTTGGTGTGTTGATTTGTTGGCTTGTTGGTTTGTTGGTTTTGTGGTTTATTTGCTTGTTGGTTTGTTGGTTTGTCAGTTTGTTCGTCTGTTGGCTTGTGGGTTTGTTGGCTTGTTGGTTTGTTGGTTTGTTTCTTTGTTGGTTTGTTGGTTTGTTGGTTTGTTGGTTTGTTGGTTTGTTGGTTTGTTGGTTTGTTGGTTTGTTGGTTTGTTCGTTTGTTGGTTTGTTGGTTTTTTGGTTTGTTCGTTTGTTGGTTTGTTTGTTTGTTGGTTTTTTGGTTTGTTGGTTTGTCGGTTTGTTGGCTTGTTGGTTTGTTGGTTTGTTAGTTTGTTCGTTTGTTGGCTTGTTGGTTTGTTGGCTCTTTAGTTTGTTAGTTTGTTCGTTTGTTGGCTTGTTGGCTTGTTGGTTTGTTGTTTTGTTGGTTTGTTGGTTTGTTGGTTTGTTGGTTTGTTGGTTTGTTCGTTTGTTGGTGTGTTGGTGTGTTGATTTGTTGGCTTGTTGGTTTGTTGGTTTTGTGGTTTGTTTGCTTGTTGGTTTGTTGGTTTGTTACTTTGTTCGTCTGTTGGCTTGTGGGTTTGTTGGCTTGTTGGCTTGTTGTTTTGTTGGTTTGTTGGCTTGTTGGCTTGTTGGTTTTTTGGTTTGTTGGTTTGTTGGTTTGTTGGTTTGTTGGTTTGTTGGTTTGTTCGTTTGTTGTTTTGTTGGTTTGTTGGTTTGTTGGTTTGTTGGTTTGTTGGTTTGTTGGTTTGTTCGTTTGTTAGTTTGTTCGTTTGTTGGTTTGTTCGTTTGTTCGTTTGTTCGTTTGTTCGATTGTTGGTTTGTTGGTTTGTTGGTTTTTTTTTTTTTGTTGGTTACTTGGTTTGTTGGTTTGTTGGTTTGTTGGTTTGTTGGCTTGTTGGTTTGTTGGTTTGTTGATTTGTTTGTTTGTTGGTTTGTTGGTTTGTTGGTTTGTTGGTTTGTTGGTTTGTTGGTTTGTTGGTTTGTTGGTTTATTGGTTTGTTGGTTTGTTGGTTTGTTGGCATGTTGGTTTGTTGGCTTGTTGGCTTGTTGGTTTGTTAGTTTGTTCGTTTGTTGGTTTGCTGATTTGTTAATTTGTTGGTTTGTTGGGTTGTTGGTTTGTTATTTTGTTGGCTTGTTGGATTGTTGGTTTCTTGGTTTGTTGGTTTGTTGGCTTGTTGGATTGTTGGTTTGTGGGTTTGTAGGTTTGTTGGTTTGTTTGTTTGTTGGTTTGTTGGTTTGTTTGTTGGTTGGTTTGTTCGTTTGTTGGTTTGTTGGTTTGTTGGTTTGTTGGTTTGTTGGCTTGTTTGTTTATTGGTTTGTTGGCTTGTTGGTTTATTGGTTTTTTGGTTTGTTGGTTTGTTGGTTTGTTGGCCTGTTGGTTTGTTGGTTTGTTGGTTTGTTGGTTTGTTCGTTTGTTGGTTTGTTGGTTTTTTGGTTTGTTGGTTTGTTGGTTTGTTGGCTTGTTGGTTTGTTGGTTTGTTAGTTTGTTCGTTTGTTGGCTTGTTGGTTTGTTGGCTTGTTGGCTTGTTGGTTTGTTGTTTTGTTGGCCTGTTGGTTTGTTGGTTTGTTGGTTTGTTCGTTTGTTTGTTTGTTGGTTTTTTGGTTTGTTGGTTTATTGGTTTGTTGGCTTGTTGGTTTGTTGGTTTGTTAGTTTGTTCGTTTGTTGGCTTGTTGGTTTGTTGGCTTGTTGGCTTGTTGGTTTGTTGTTTTGTTGGTTTGTTGTTTTGTTGGTTTGTTGGTTTGTTGGTTTGTTCGTTTGTTGGTGTGTTGGTGTGTTGATTTGTTGGCTTGTTGGTTTGTTGGTTTTGTGGTTTATTTGCTTGTTGGTTTGTTGGTTTGTTAGTTATTCGTCTGTTGGCTTGTGGGTTTGTTGGCTTGTTGGCTTGTTGGTTTGTTGGTTTGTTGCTTTGTTGGTTTGTTGGTTTGTTGGTTTGTTGGTTTGTTGGTTTCTTGGTTTGTTGGTTTAATGGTTTGTTGGTTTGTTCGTTTGTTGGTTTGTTGGTTTTTTGGTTCGTTCGTTTGTTGGTTTGTTTGTTTGTTGGTTTTTTGGTTTGTTGGTTTGTCGGTTTGTTGGCTTGTTGGTTTGTTGGTTTGTTGGTTTGTTCGTTTGTTGGCTTGTTGGTTTGTTGGCTTGTTAGTTTGTTAGTTTGTTCGTTTGTTGGCTTGTTGGCTTGTTGGTTTGTTGTTTTGTTGGTTTGTTGGTTTGTTGGTTTGTTGGTTTGTTGGTTTGTTCGTTTGTTGGTGTGTTGGTGTGTTGATTTGTTGGCTTGTTGGTTTGTTGGTTTTGTGGTTTGTTTGCTTGTTGGTTTGTTGGTTTGTTACTTTGTTCGTCTGTTGGCTTGTGGGTTTTCTGGCTTGTTGGCTTGTTGTTTTGTTGGTTTGTTGGCTTGTTGGCTTGTTGGTTTGTTATTTTGTTGGTTTGTTGGTTTGTTGGTTTGTTGGTTTGTTGGTTTGTTGGTTTGTTAATTTGTTGGTTTGTTGGTTTGTTGGTTTGTTGGTTTGTTGGTTTGTTGGTTTGTTGGTTTGTTCGTTTGTTGGTTTGTTTGTTCGTTGGTTTGTTGGTTTGTTGGTTTGTTCGTTTGTTGGTTTGTTGGTTTGTTGGTTTGTTCGTTTGTTGTTTTGTTGGTTTGTTGGTTTGTTGGCTTGTTGGTTTGTTTGTTTGTTGGTTTGTTTGTTTGTTAGTTTGTTCGTTTGTTGGTTTGTTCGTTTGTTCGTTTGTTCGTTTGTTCGTTTGTTGGTTTGTTGGTTTGTTGGTTTGTTTTTTTTGTTGGTTACTTGGTTTGTTGGTTTGTTGGTTTGTTGGTTTGTTGGTTTGTTGGCGTGTTGGTTTGTTGGTTGTTGATTTGTTTGTTTGTTGGTTTGTTGGTTTGTTGGTTTGTTGGTTTGTTGGTTTGTTGGTTTGTTGGTTTGTTGGTTTGTTGGTTTATTGGTTTGTTGGTTTGTTAGTTTGTTGGCTTGTTGGCTTGTTGGTTTGTTGGTTTGGTCGTTTGTTGGTTTGTTGGTTTGTTGGTTTGTTGGTTTGTTGGTTTGTTGGTTTGTTTGTTTGTTAGTTTGTTAGTTTGTTCGTTTGTTGGTTTGCTGATTTGTTAATTTGTTGTTTGTTGGGTTGTTAGTTTGTTATTTTGTTGGCTTGTTGGCTTGTTGGTTTGTTGGTTTGTTGGTTTGTTGGCTTGTTGGTTTGTTGGTTTGTGGGTTTGTTGGTTTGTTGGTTTCTTTGTTTGTTGGTTTGTTGGTTTGTTTGTTGGTTGGTTTGTTCGTTTGTTGGTTTGTTGGTTTGTTGGTTTGTTGGTTTGTTGGTTTGTTGGCTTGTTTGTTTATTGGTTTGTTGGCTTGTTGGTTTGTTGGTTTTTTGGTTTGTTGGTTTGTTGATTTGTTCGTTTGTTGGTTTGTTGGTTTGTTGGCTTGTTGGCTTGTTGGTTTGTTGGTTTGTTGGCCTGTTGGTTTGTTGGTTTGTTGGTTTGTTGGTTTGTTGGTTTGTTCGTTTGTTGGTTTGTTGGTTTTTTGGTTTCTTCGTTTGTTGGTTTGTTTGTTTGTTGGTTTTTTGGTTTGTTGGTTTGTTGGTTTGTTGGCTTGTTGGTTTGTTGGTTTGTTAGTTTGTTGGTGTGTTGGTGTGTTGATTTGTTGGCTTGTTGGTTTGTTGGTTTTGTGGTTTGTTTGCTTGTTGGTTTGTTGGTTTGTTAGTTTGTTCGTCTGCTGGCTTGTGGGTTTGTTGGCTTGTGGCTTGTTGGTTTGTTGGTTTGTTGCTTTGTTGGTTTGTTGGTTTGTTGGTTTGTTGGTTTGTTGGTTTGTTGGTTTATTGGTTTGTTGGTTTGTAGGTTTGTTGATTTGTTCATTTGTTGGTTGGTTGGTTTGTTGGTTTGTTGGCTTGTTGGCTTGTTGGTTTGTTGGTTTGTTGGCTTGTTGGTTTGTTGGTTTGTTGGTTTGTTGGTTTGTTGGTTTGTTGGTTTGTTGGTTTGTTGGTTTGTTGGTTTGTTGGTTTGCTAGTTTGTTGGTTTGTTGGTTTGTTGGTTTGTTAGTTTGTTGGTTTGTTGGTTTGTTGGTTTGTTGGTTTGTTGGTTTGTTGGTTTGTTCGTTTGTTGGTTTGTTGGTTTGATGGTTTGTTGGTTTGTTGGTTTGTTGGTTTGTTGGTTTGTTGGTTTGTTGGTTTGTTGGTTTGTTTATTTGTTGGTTTGTTGGTTTGTTGGCATGTTGGTTTGTTGGCTTGTTGGCTTGTTGGTTTGTTAGTTTGTTCGTTTGTTGGTTTGCTGATTTGTTAATTTGTTGGTTTGTTGGGTTGTTGGTTTGTTATTTTGTTGGCTTGTTGGCTTGTTGGTTTGTTGGTTTGTTGGTTTGTTGGCTTGTTGGATTGTTGGTTTGTGGGTTTGTAGGTTTGTTGGTTTGTTTGTTTGTTGGTTTGTTGGTTTGTTTGTTGGTTGGTTTGTTCGTTTGTTGGTTTGTTGGTTTGTTGGTTTGTTGGTTTGTTGGCTTGTTTGTTTATTGGTTTGTTGGCTTGTTGGTTTATTGGTTTTTTGGTTTGTTGGTTTGTTGGTTTGTTGGCCTGTTGGTTTGTTGGTTTGTTGGTTTGTTGGTTTGTTCGTTTGTTGGTTTGTTGGTTTTTTGGTTTGTTGGTTTGTTGGTTTGTTGGTTTGTTGGCTTGTTGGTTTGTTGGTTTGTTAGTTTGTTCGTTTGTTGGCTTGTTGGTTTGTTGGCTTGTTGGCTTGTTGGTTTGTTGGTTTGTTGGCCTGTCGGTTTGTTGGTTTGTTGGTTTGTTCGTTTGTTTGTTTGTTGGTTTTTTGGTTTGTTGGTTTATTGGTTTGTTGGCTTGTTGGTTTGTTGGTTTGTTAGTTTGTTCGTTTGTTGGCTTGTTGGTTTGTTGGCTTGTTGGCTTGTTGGTTTGTTGTTTTGTTGGTTTGTTGGTTTGTTGGTTTGTTGGTTTGTTGGTTTGTTCGTTTGTTGGTGTGTTGGTGTGTTGATTTGTTGGCTTGTTGGTTTGTTGGTTTCGTGGTTTATTTGCTTGTTGGTTTGTTGGTTTGTTAGTTATTCGTCTGTTGGCTTGTGGGTTTGTTGGCTTGTTGGCTTGTTGGTTTGTTGGTTTGTTGCTTTGTTGGTTTGTTGGTTTGTTGGTTTGTTGGTTTGTTGGTTTGTTGGTTTGTTGGTTTGTTGGTTTAATGGTTTGTTGGTTTGTTCGTTTGTTGGTTTGTTGGTTTTTTGGATTGTTCGTTTGTTGGTTTGTTTGTTTGTTGGTTTTTTGGTTTGTTGGTTTGTCGGTTTGTTGGCTTGTTGGTTTGTTGGTTTGTTGGTTTGTTCGTTTGTTGGCTTGTTGGTTTGTTGGCTTGTTAGTTTGTTAGTTTGTTCGTTTGTTGGCTTGTTGGCTTGTTGGTTTGTTGTTTTGTTGGTTTGTTGGTTTGTTGGTTTGTTGGTTTGTTGGTTTGTTCGTTTGTTGGTGTGTTGGTGTGTTGATTTGTTGGCTTGTTGGTTTGTTGGTTTTGTGGTTTGTTTGCTTGTTGGTTTGTTGGTTTGTTACTTTGTTCCGCTGTTGGCTTGTGGGTTTGTTGGCTTGTTGGCTTTTGTTTTGTTGGTTTGTTGGCTTGTTGGCTTGTTGGTTTGTTGGTTTGTTGGTTTGTTGGTTTGTTGGTTTGTTGGTTTGTTGGTTTGTTAATTTGTTGGTTTGTTGGTTTGTTGGTTTGTTAGTTTGTTGGTTTGTTGGTTTGTTGGTTTGTTGGTTTGTTCGTTTGTTGGTTTGTTTGTTTGTTGGTTTGTTGGTTTGTTGGTTTGTTCGTGTGTTGGTTTGTTAGTTTGTTGGTTTGTTCGTTTGTTGTTTTGTTGGTTTGTTGGTTTGTTGGTTTGTTGGTTTGTTTGTTTGTTGGTTTGTTTGTTTGTTAGTTTGTTCGTTTGTTGGTTTGTTCGTTTGTTCGTTTGTTCGTTTGTTCGTTTGTTCGTTTGTTGGTTTGTTGGTTTGTTGGTTTTTTTTTTTTTGTTGGTTACTTGGTTTGTTGGTTTGTTGGTTTGTTGGTTTGTTGGTTTGTTGGCGTGTTGGTTTGTTGGTTTGTTGATTTGTTTGTTTGTTGGTTTGTTGGTTTGTTGGTTTGTTGGTTTGTTGGTTTGTTGGTTTGTTGGTTTGTTGGTTTGTTGGTTTATTGGTTTGTTGGTTTGTTAGTTTGTTGGCTGGTTGGCTTGTTGGTTTGTTGGTTTGGTCGTTTGTTTGTTTGTTGGTTTGTTGGTTTGTTGGTTTGTTGGTTTGTTGGTTTGTTGGTTTGTTTGTTTGTTAGTTTGTTCGTTTGTTGGTTTGCTGATTTGTTAATTTGTTGTTTGTTGGGTTGTTAGTTTGTTATTTTGTTGGCTTGTTGGCTTGTTGGTTTGTTGGTTTGTTGGTTTGTTGGCTTGTTGGTTTGTTGGTTTGTGGGTTTGTTGGTTTGTTGGTTTCTTTGTTTATTGGTTTGTTGGTTTGTTTGTTGGTTGGTTTGTTCGTTTGTTGGTTTGTTGGTTTGTTGGTTTGTTGGTTTGTTGGCTTGTTTGTTTATTGGTTTGTTGGCTTGTTGGTTTGTTGGTTTTTTGGTTTGTTGGTTTGCTGATTTGTTCGTTTGTTGGTTTGTTGGTTTGTTGGCTTGTTGGCTTGTTGGTTTGTTGGTTTGTTGGCCTGTTGGTTTGTTGGTTTGTTGGTTTGTTGGTTTGTTGGTTTGTTCGTTTGTTGGTTTGTTGGTTTTTTGGTTTGTTCGTTTGTTGGTTTGTTTGTTTGTTGGTTTTTTGGTTTGTTGGTTTGTTGGTTTGTTGGCTTGTTGGTTTGTTGGTTTGTTAGTTTGTTGGTGTGTTGGTGTGTTGATTTGTTGGCTTGTTGGTTTGTTGGTTTTGTGGTTTGTTTGCTTGTTGGTTTGTTGGTTTGTTAGTTTGTTCGTCTGTTGGCTTGTGGGTTTGTTGGCTTGTGGCTTGTTGGTTTGTTGGTTTGTTGCTTTGTTGGTTTGTTGGTCTGTTGGTTTGTTGGTTTGTTGGTTTGTTGGTTTATTGGTTTGTTGGTTTGTAGGTTTGTTGATTTGTTCGTTTGTTGGTTTGTTGGTTTGTTGGTTTGTTGGCTTGTTGGCTTGTTGGTTTGTTGGTTTGTTGGCTTGTTGGTTTGTTGGTTTGTTGGTTTGTTGGTTTGTTGGTTTGTTGGTTTGTTGGTTTGTTGGTTTGTTGGTTTGCTAGTTTGTTGGTTTGTTGGTTTGTTGGTTTGTTAGTTTGTTGGTTTGTTGGTTTGTTGGTTTGTTGGTTTGTTGGTTTGTTGGTTTGTTGGTTTGTTCGTTTGTTGGTTTGTTTGTTTGTTTGTTTGTTTGTTTGTTGGTTTGTTCGCTTGTTGGTTTGTTGGCTTGTTGGTTTGTTCGTTTGTGGGTTTGTTGGTTTGTTGGTTTGTTGGTTTGTTGGTTTGTTGGTTTGTTTGTTTGTTGGTTTGTTTGTTTGTTGGTTTGTTCGTTTGTTGGTTTGTTGGTTTGTTCGTTTGTTGGTTTGTTGGTTTGTTGGTTTTTTGACTTGTTGGGTTGTTGGTTTGTTGGTTTGTTCGTTTGTTGGTTTGTTCGTTTGTTGGTTTGTTTTTCTGTTGGTTTGTTGGTTTGTTGGTTTGTTGGCTTGTTGGTTTGTTCGTTTGTTGGCTTGTTGGTTTGTTGGCTTGTTGGCTTGATGGTTTGTTGGTTTGTTGGTTTGTTGGTTTGTATGTTTGTTTGTTTGATGGTTTGTTCGTTTGTTGGTGTGTTGGTGTGTTGATTTGTTGGCTTGTTGGTTTGTTGGTTTTGTGGTTTGTTGGCTTGTTGGTTTGTTGGTTTGTTGGTTTGTTCGTTTGTTGGCTTGTTGGTTTGTAGGCTTGTTGGCTAGTTGGTTTGTTGGTTTGTTGGTTTGCCGGTTTGTTGGTTTGTTGGTTTGTTGCTTTGTTGGCTTGTTGGTTTGTTGGTTTGTTGGTTTGTGCGTTTGTTGGCTTGTTGGCTTGTTCGTTTGTTGGCTTGTTTGTTTGTTGGCTTGTTGGCTTGATGGTTTGTTGGTTTGTTGGTTTGTTGGTTTGTATGTTTGTTGGTTTGATAGTTTGTTCGTTTGTTGGTGTGTTGGTGTGTTGATTTGTTGGCTTGTTGGTTTGTTGGTTTTGTGGTTTGTTGGCTTGTTGGTTTGTTGGTTTGTTGGTTTGTTCGTTTGTTGGCTTGTTGGTTTGTAGGCTTGTTGGCTAGTTGTTTTGTTGGTTTGTTGGTTTGCCGGTTTGTTGGTTTGTTGGTTTGTTGCTTTGTTGGCTTGTTGGCTTGTTGGTTTGTTGGTTTGTGCGTTTGTTGGCTTGTTGGTTTGTTGGTTTGTTGGTTTGTTGGTTTGTTGGCTTGTTGGTTTGTTGGTTTGTTAGTTTGTTGGTGTGTTGGTGTATTGATTTGTTGGTTTTGTGGTTTGTTGGCTCGTTGGTTTGTTGGTTTGTTGGTTTGTTCGTTTGTTGGCTTGTTGGTTTGTAGGCTTGTTGGCTAGTTGGTTTGTTGGTTTGTTGGTTTGCCGGTTTGTTGGTTTGTTGGTTTGTTGCTTTGTTGGCATTTTGGCTTGTTGGTTTGTTGGTTTGTGCGTTTGTTGGCTTGTTGGTTTGTTGGTTTGTTGGTTTGTGGTTTGTTGGTTTGTTGGTTTGTTGGTTTGTTGGTTTGTTGGTTTGTTGGTTTGTTGGTTTGTTGGCTTGTTGGCTTGTTGGTTTGTGGGTTTGTTTGTTTGTTTGTTTGTTTGTTGGTTTGTTCGTTTGTTCGTTTGTTCGTTTGTTGGTTTGTTGGTTTGTTGGTTTGTTGGTTTGTTATTTTGTTGGTTACTTGGTTTGTTGGTTTGTTGGTTTGTTGGTTTGCTGGCTTGTTGGCTTGTTGGTTTGTTTGTTTGTTTGTTTGTTGGTTTGTTGGTTTGTTGGTTTGTTGGTTTGTTGGTTTGTTGGTTTGTTGGTTTATTAGTTTGTTGGTTTGTTGGTTTGTTGGCTTGTTGGCTTGTTGGTTTGTTGGTTTGTTCATTTGTTGGTTTGTTGGTTTGTTGGTTTGTTGGTTTGTTGGTTTGTTGGTTTGTTGGTTTGTTTGTTTGTTGGTTTGTTGGTTTCTTGGCTTGTTGGTTTGTTGGTTTGTTGGTTTGTTGGTTTGTTGGTTTATTGGTTTGTTGGTTTGTTGGTTTGTTGGCTTGTTGGCTTGTTGGTTTGTTGGTTTGTTCATTTGTTGGTTTGTTGGTTTGTTGGTTTGTTGGTTTGTTGGTTTGTTAGGTTGTTGGTTTGTTATTTTGTTGGCTTGTTGGTTTGTTGGTTTGTTGGTTTGTTGGCTTGTTGGCTTGTTGGTTTGTTAGTTTGTTGGTTTGTTGGTTTGTTTGTTTGTTGGTTTTTTGGTTTTTTTCGTTTACATGTTTGTTGGTTTGTTGGTTTGTTGGTTTGTTGGTTTGTTCGTTTGTTGGTTTGTTCGTTTGTTGGTTTGTTGGTTTGTTGGCTTGTGGCTTGTTGGTTTGTTGGTTTGTTGGTTTGTTGGTTGGTTCGTTTGTTGGTTTGTTGGTTTGTTGGCTTGTTGGCTTGTTGGCTTGTTGGTTGGTTGGTTTGTTGGTTTGTTGGTTTGTTGGCTTGTTAGTTTGGTGGTTTGTTGGTTTGTTGGTTTGTTGGTTTGTTCGTTTGCTGGTTTGTTGGTTTGTTGGTTTGTTGGCTTGTTGGTTTGTTGGTTTGTTTGTTTGTTCGTTTGTTGGTTTGTTGCTTTCTTGGTTTGTTCGTTTGTTGGCTTGTGGGTTTGTTGGTTTGTTGGCTTGTTGGTTTGCTGGTTTGTTAATTTGTTAGTTTGTTGTTTTTTGGTTTGTTGGTTTGTTGGTTTGTTGGTTTGTTGGTTTGTTGGTTTGTTGGTTTGTTGGCTTGTTGGCTTGTTGGTTTGTTGGTTTTTTGGCTTCTTGGTTTGTTGGATTGTTGGTTTGTTGGTTTGTTGGTTTGTTGGTTTTTGGTTTGTTCGTTTGTTGGATTGTTGGTTTGTTGGCTTGTTGGTTTGTTGGTTTGTTGGTTTGTTGGTTTGTTGGTTTGTTGGCTTGTTGGCTTGTTGGCTTGTTGGCTAGTTGGTTTGTTGGTTTGTTCGTTTGTTGGTTTGTTGGTTTGTTGGTTTGTTGGTTTGTTGGTTTGTTGGTTTGTTGGTTTGTTGGTTTGTTGGTTTGTTGGTTTGTTTGTTTGTTGGTTTGTTGGTTTGTTGGTTTGTTGGCTTGTTGGTTTGTTGGCTTGTTGGTTTGTTGGTTTGTTGGTTTGTTGGTTTGTTGGTTTGTTGGTTTGTTCGTTTATTGGTTTGTTGGTTTGTTGGTTTGTTGGTTTGTTGGCTTGTTGGCTTGTTGGTTTGTTGGTTTGTTGGTTTGTTGGTTTGTTAGTTTGTTGGTTTGTTGGTTTGTTGGCTTGTTGGCTTGTTGGTTTGTTGGCTTGTTGGCTTGTTGGTTTGTTGCTTTGTTCGTTTGTTGGTTTGTTGGCTTATTGGTTTGTTGGTTTGTTGATTTGTTGGTTTGTTGGTTTGTTGGTTTGTTGGTTTGTTGGTTTGTTGGTTTGTTGGCTTGTTGGCTTGTTGGTTTGTTGGTTTGTTGTTCTGTTGGTTTGTTCGTTTTTTGGTTTGTTGGCTTGCTGGTTTGTTGGTTTGTTGGCTTGTTGGTTTGTTGGTTTGTTGGTGTGTTGGTTTGTCGATTTGTTGGTTTGTTGGTTTGTTGGCTTGTTGGTTTTTTGGTTTGTTGTTTTATTGGTTTGTTGGTTTGTTGGTTTGTTGGTTTGTTGGCTTGTTGGCTTGTTAGCTTGTTGGCTTGTTGGATTGTTGGTTTGTTGGTTTGTTGGTTTGTTGGTTTGTTTTGTTGTTGATTTGTTCGTTTCTTGGTTTGTTGGTTTGTTGGTTTGTTGGTTTGTTGGTTTGTTGGCTTGTTGGCTTGTTGGTTTGTTGGTTAGTTGGTTTGTTGGTTTGTTGGTTTGTTGGTTTGTTCGTTTGTTGGTTTGTTGGTTTGTTGATTTGTTGGTTTGTTGGCTTGTTGGCTTGTTGGTTTGTTGGTTTGTTGGTTTGTTGGTTTGTTAGTTTGTTGGTTTGTTGGTTTGTTGGCTTGTTGGCTTGTTGGTTTGTTGGCTTGTTGGTTTGTTGGTTTGTTGGTTTTTTGGTTTGTTGGTTTGTTGGTTTGTTGGCTTGTTGGCTTATTGGTTTGTTGATTTGTTGTTTTGTTGGTTTGTTCGTTTTTGGGTTTGTTGGCTTACTGGTTTGTTGGTTTGTTGGCTTGTTGGTTTGTTGGTTTGTTGGTTTGTTGGTTTGTTGATTTGTTGGTTTGTTGGTTTGTTGGCTTGTTGGCTTGTTGGTTTGTTGGTTTATTGGTTTTTTGGTTTGTTGGTTTGTTGGTTTTTTGGCTTGTTGGCTTGTTGGCTTGTTGGCTTGTTGGTTTGTTGGTTTGTTGGTTTGTTGGTTTGTTGGTTTGTTTTGTTGTTGATTTGTTCGTTTGTTGGTTTGTTGGTTTGTTGGTTTGTTGGCTTGTTGGTTTGTTGGTTTGTTAGTTTGTTGGTTTGTTGGTTTGTTGGTTTGTTGGTTTGTTGGTTTGTTGGTTTGTTGGTTTGTTGGTTTGTTCGTTTGTTGGTTTGTTGGTTTGTTAATTTGTGGGTTTGTTGGCTTGTTGGCTTGTTGGTTTGTTGGTTTGTTGGTTTGTTCGTTTGTTAGTTTGTTGCTTTGTTGGTTTGTTGGCTTGTTGGCTTGTTGGTTTGTTGGTTTGTTGGCTTGTTGGTTTGTTGGTTTGTTCGTTTGTTGGTTTGTTGGCTTATGGGTTTGTTGGTTTGTTGGTTTGTTGGTTTGTTGGCTTGTTGGCTTGTTGGTTTGTTGGTTTGTTGGTTTGTTGTTTTGTTGGTTTGTTAGTTTTTTGGTTTGTTAGCTTGCTGGTTTGTTGGTTTGTTGGCTTGTTGGTTTGTTGGTTTGTTGGTTTGTTGGTTTGTTGGTTTGTTGGTTTGTTGGTTTGTTGGCTTGTTGGCTTGTTGGTTTGTTGGTTTGTTGGTTTGTTGGTTTGTTGGTTTGTTGGTTTGTTGGTTTGTTGGTTTGTTGGCTTGTTGGCTTGTTGGCTTGTTGGTTTGTTGGTTTGTTGGTTTGTTGGTTTGTTGGTTTGTTGGTCTGTTGGTTTGTTGGTTTGGTGGTTTGTTGGCTTGTTGGCTTGTTGGCTTGTTGGTTTGTTGGTTTTGTTTGTTTGTCGGTTTGTTGGTTTGTTGGTTTGTTGGTTTGTTGGTTTGTTGGTTTGTTGGTTTGTTGGTTTGTTGGTTTGTTGGTTTGTTGGTTTGTTGGTTTGTTAGTTTGTTGGTTTGTTGGTTTATTGGTTTGTTTTGTTGTTGATTTGTTCGTTTGTTGGTTTGTTGGTTTGTTGGTTTGTTTGTTTGTTGGTTTGTTGGTTTGTTGGCTTGTTGGCTTGTTGGTTTGTTGGTTTGTTTGTTTGTTGGTTTGTTGGGTTGTTCGTTTGTTGGTTTGTTGGTTTGTTGATTTGTTGGTTTGTTGGCTTGTTGGCTTGTTGGTTTGTTGGTTTGTTGGTTTGCTGGTTTGTTAGTTTGTAGGGTTTGTTGGTTTGTTGGCTTGTTGGCTTGTTGGTTTGTTGGCTTGTTGGCTTGTAAGTTTGTTGGTTTGTTCGTTTGTTGGTTTGTTGGCTTATTGGTTTGTTGGTTTGTTGGTTTGTTGGTTTGTTGGTTTGTTGGTTTGTTGGTTTGTTGGCTTGTTGGCTTGTTGGTTTGCTAGTTTGTTGTTTTGTTGGTTTGTTCGTTTTTTGGTTTGTTGGCTTGCTGGTTTGTTGGTTTGTTGGCTTGTTGGTTTGTTGGTTTGTTGGTTTGTTGGTTTATTGGTTTGTTGGTTTGTTGGTTTGTTGGCTTGTTGGCTTGTTGGTTTGTTGGTTTGTTGGTTTGTTGGCTTGTTGGCTTGTTGGCTTGTTGGTTTGTTGGTTTGTTGGTTTGTTGGTTTGTTGGTTTGTTTTGTTGTTGATTTGTTCGCTTGTTGGTTGGTTGGTTTGTTGGTTTGTTGGTTTGTTGGTTTGTTGGCTTGTTGGCTTGTTGGTTTGTTGGTTTGTTGTTTTGTTGGTTTGTTCGTTTTTTGGTTTGTTGGCTTGCTGGTTTGTTGGTTTGTTGGCTTGTTGGTTTGTTGGTTTGTTGGTTTGTTGGTTTGTTGATTTGTTGGTTTTTTGGCTTCTTGATTTGTTGGATTGTTGGTTTGTTGGTTTGTTGGTTTGTTGGTTTTTGGTTTGTTCGTTTGTTGGATTGTTGGTTTGTTGGCTTGTTGGTTTGTTGGTTTGTTGGTTTGTTGGTTTGTTGGTTTGTTGGCTTGTTGGCTTGTTGGCTAGTTGGTTTGTTGGTTTGTTCGTTTGTTGGTTTGTTGGTTTGTTGGTTTGTTGGTTTGTTGGTTTGTTGGTTTGTTGGTTTGTTGGTTTGTTTGTTTGTTGGTTTGTTGGTTTGTTGGTTTGTTGGCTTGTTGGTTTGTTGGCTTGTTGGTTTGTTGGTTTGTTGGTTTGTTGGTTTGTTGGTTTGTTCGTTTATTGGTTTGTTGGTTTGTTGGTTTGTTGGTTTGTTGGCTTGTTGGCTTGTTGGTTTGTTGGTTTGTTGGTTTGTTGGTTTGTTGGTTTGTTAGTTTGTTGGTTGGTTGGTTTGTTGGCTTGTTGGCTTGTTGGTTTGTTGGCTTGTTGGCTTGTTGGTTTGTTGGTTTGTTCGTTTGTTCGTTTATTGGCTTATTGGTTTGTTGGTTTGTTGATTCGTTGGTTTGTTGGTATGTTGGTTTGTTGGTTTGTTGGTTTGTTGGTTTGTTGGCTTGTTGGCTTGTTGGTTTGTTGGTTTGTTATTCTGTTGGTTTGTTCGTTTTTTGGTTTGTTGGTTTGCTGGTTTGTTGGTTTGTTGGCTTGTTGGTTTGTTGGTTTGTTGGTTTGTTGGTTTGTTGATTTGTTGGTTTGTTGGTTTGTTGGCTTGTTGGTTTTTTGGTTTGTTGTTTTATTGGTTTGTTGGTTTGTTGGTTTGTTGGTTTGTTGGCTTGTTGGCTTGTTGGCTTGTTGGCTTGTTGGCTTGTTGGTTTGTTGGTTTGTTGGTTTGTTGGTTTGTTGGTTTGTTTTGTTGTTGATTTGTTCGTTTGTTGGTTTGTTGGTTTGTTGGTTTGTTGGTTTGTTGGTTTGTTGGCTTGTTGGCTTGTTGGTTTGTTGGTTAGTTGGTTTGTTGGTTTGTTGGTTTGTTGGTTTGTTCGTTTGTTGGTTTGTTGGTTTGTTGATTTGTTGGTTTGTTGGCTTGTTGGCTTGTTGGTTTGTTGGTTTGTTGGTTTGTTGGTTTGTTAGTTTGTTGGTTTGTTGGTTTGTTGGCTTGTTGGCTTGTTGGTTTGTTGGCTTGTTGGTTTGTTGGTTTGTTGGTTTGTTGGTTTGTTGGTTTGTTGGTTTGTTGGCTTGTTGGCTTGTTGGTTTGTTGGTTTGTTGTTTTGTTGGTTTGTTAGTTTTTTGGTTTGTTGGCTCGCTGGTTTGTTGGTTTGTTGGCTTGTTGATTTGTTGGTTTGTTGGTTTGTTGGTTTGTTGATTTGTTGGTTTGTTGGTTTGTTGGCTTGTTGGCTTGTTGGTTTGTTGGTTTATTGGTTTTTTAGTTTGTTGGTTTGTTGGGTTTTTTGGCTTGTTGGCTTGTTGGCTTGTTGGCTTGTTGGTTTGTTGGTTTGTTGGTTTGTTGGTTTGTTGGTTTGTTTTGTTGTTGATTTGTTCGTTTGTTGGTTTGTTGGTTTGTTGGTTTGTTGGTTTGTTGGCTTGTTGGTTTGTTGGTTTGTTGGTTTGTTGGTTTGTTGGTTTGTCGGTTTGTTGGTTTGTTGGTTTGTTCGTTTGTTGGTTTGTTGGTTTGTTAATTTGTGGGTTTGTTGGCTTGTTGGCTTGTTGGCTTGTTGGTTTGTTGGTTTGTTGGTTTGTTCATTTGTTAGTTTGTTGCTTTGTTGGTTTGTTGGCTTGTTGGCTTGTTGGTTTGTTGGTTTGTTGGCTTGTTGGTTTGTTGGTTTGTTCGTTTGTTGGTTTGTTGGCTTATGGGTTTGTTGGTTTGTTGGTTTGTTGGTTTGTTGGTTTGTTGGTTTGTTGGTTTGTTGGCTTGTTGGCTTGTTGGGTTGTTGGTTTGTTGTTTTGTTGGTTTGTTAGTTTTTTGGTTTGTTAGCTTGCTGGTTTGTTGGTTTGTTGGTTTGTTGGTTTGTTGGTTTGTTGGTTTGTTGGTTTGTTGGCTTGTTGGCTTGTTGGTTTGTTGGTTTGTTGGTTTGTTGGTTTGTTGGTTTGTTGGTTTGTTGGTTTGTTGGCTTGCTGGCTTGTTGGCTTGTTGGTTTGTTGGTTTGTTGGTTTGTTGGTTTGTTGGTTTGTTGGTTTGTTGGTTTGTTGGTTTGTTGGTTTGTTGGTTTGTTGGCTTGTTGGCTTGTTGGCTTGTTGGTTTGTTGGTTTTGTTCGTTTGTCGGGTTGTTGGTTTGTTGGTTTGTTGGTTTGTTGGTTTGTTGGTTTGTTGGTTTGTTGGTTTGTTGGTTTGTTAGTTTGTTGGTTTGTTGGTTTATTGGTTTGTTTTGTTATTGATTTGTTCGTTTGTTGGTTTGTTGATTTGTTGGTTTGTTGGTTTGTTGGTTTGTTGGCTTGTTGGCTTGTTGGTTTGTTGGTTTGTTGGTTTGTTGGTTTGTTGGTTTGTTCGTTTGTTGGTTTGTTGGTTTGTTGATTTGTTGGTTTGTTGGCTTGTTGGCTTGTTGGTTTGTTGGTTTGTTGGTTTGCTGGTTTGTTAGTTTGTAGGGTTTGTTGGTTTGTTGGCTTGTTGGCTTGTTGGTTTGTTGGCTTGTTGGCTTGTAAGTTTGTTGGTTTGTTCGTTTGTTGGTTTGTTGGCTTATTGGTTTGTTGGTTTGTTGGTTTGTTGGTTTGTTGGTTTGTTGGTTTGTTGGTTTGTTGGCTTGTTGGCTTGTTGGTTTGTTAGTTTGTTGTTTTGTTGGTTTGTTCGTTTTATGGTTTGTTGGGTTGCTGGTTTGTTGGTTTGTTGGCTTGTTGGTTTGTTGGTTTGTTGGTTTGTTGGTTTATTGGTTTGTTGGTTTGTTGGTTTGTTGGCTTGTTGGCTTGTTGGTTTGTTGGTTTGTTGGTTTGTTGGTTTGTTGGCTTGTTGGCTTGTTGGCTAGTTGGTTTGTTGGTTTGTTGGTTTGTTGGTTTGTTGGTTTGTTTTGTTGTTGATTTGTTCGCTTGTTGGTTGGTTGGTTTGTTGGTTTGTTGGTTTGTTGGTTTGTTGGTTTGTTGGGTTGTTGGCTTGTTGGTTTGTTGGCTTGTTGGTTTGTTGGTTTGTTGGTTTGTTGGTTTGTTGGTTTGTTGGTTTGTTGGCTTGTTGGCTTGTTGGTTTGTTGGTTTGTTGTTTTGTTGGTTTGCTCGTTTTTTGGTTTGTTGGCTTGCTGGTTTGTTGGTTTGTTGGCTTGTTGGTTTGTTGGTTTGTTGGTTTGTTGATTTGTTGGTTTGTTGGTTTGTTGGCTTGTTGGCTTGTTGGTTTGTTGGTTTATTGGTTTTTTGGTTTGTTGGTTTATTGGTTTTTTGGCTTGTTGGCTTGTTGGCTTGTTGGCTTGTTGGTTTATTGGTTTGTTGGTTTGTTGGTTTGTTGGTTTGTTTTGTTGTTGATTTGTTCGTTTGTTGGTTTGTTGGTTTGTTGGTTTGTTGGTTTGTTGGGTTGTTGGTTTGTTGGTTTGTTGGTTTGTTGGTTTGTTGGTTTGTTGGTTTGTTGGTTTGTTGGTTTGTTCGTTTGTTGGTTTGTTGGTTTGTTAATTTGTGGGTTTGTTGGCTTGTTGGCTTGTTGGTTTGTTGGTTTGTTGGTTTGTTCGTTTGTTAGTTTGTTGCTTTGTTGGTTTGTTGGCTTGTTGGCTTGTTGGTTTGTTGGTTTGTTGGCTTGTTGGTTTGTTGGTTTGTTCGTTTGTTGGTTTTTTGGCTTATGGGTTTGTTGGTTTGTTGGTTTGTTGGTTTGTTGGTTTGTTGGTTTGTTGGTTTGTTGGCTTGTTGGCTTGTTGGTTTGTTGGTTTGTTGTTTTGTTGGTTTGTTAGTTTTTTGGTTTGTTAGCTTGCTGGTTTGTTGGTTTGTTGGCTTGTTGGTTTGTTGGTTTGTTGGTTTGTTGGTTTGTTGGTTTGTTGGTTTGTTGGTTTGTTGGTTTGTTGGTTTGTTGGCTTGTTGGCTTGTTGGTTTGTTGGTTTGTTGGTTTATTGGTTTGTTGGTTTGTTGGTTTGTTGGTTTGTTGGCTTGTTGGCTTGTTGGCTTGTTGGTTTGTTGGTTTGTTGGTTTGTTGGTTTGTTGGTTTGTTGGTTTGTTGGTTTGTTGGTTTGTTGGTTTGTTGGTTTGTTGGTTTGTTGGTTTGTTGGCTTGTTGGCTTGTTGGCTTGTTGGTTTGTTGGTTTTGTTCGTTTGTCGGTTTGTTGGTTTGTTGGTTTGTTGGTTTGTTGGTTTGTTGGTTTGTTGGTTTGTTGGTTTGTTGGTTTGTTGGTTTGTTGGTTTGTTAGTTTGTTGGTTTGTTGGTTTATTGGTTTGTTTTGTTGTTGATTTGTTCGTTTGTTGGTTTGTTGGTTTGTTGGTTTGTTGGTTTGTTGGTTTGTTGGTTTGTTGGTTTGTTGGCTTGTTGGCTTGTTGGATTGTTGGTTTGTTGGTTTGTTGGTTTGTTGGTTTGTTCGTTTGTTGGTTTGTTGGTTTGTTGATTTGTTGGTTTGTTGGCTTGTTGGCTTGTTGGTTTGTTGGTTTGTTGGTTTGCTGGTTTTTTAGTTTGTAGGGTTTGTTGGTTTGTTGGCTTGTTGGCTTGTTGGTTTGTTGGCTTGTTGGCTTGTAAGTTTGTTGGTTTGTTCGTTTGTTGGTTTGTTGGCTTATTTGTTTGTTGGTTTGTTGGTTTGTTGGTTTGTTGGTTTGTTGGTTTGTTGGTTTGTTGGCTTGTTGGCTTGTTGGTTTGTTAGTTTGTTGTTTTGTTGGTTTGTTCGTTTTTTGGTTTGTTGGCTTGCTGGTTTGTTGGTTTGTTGGCTTGTTAGTTTGTTGGTTTGTTGGTTTATTGGTTTGTTGGTTTGTTGGTTTGTTGGCTTGTTGGCTTGTTGGTTTGTTGGTTTGTTGGTTTGTTGGTTTGTGGTTTGTTGGCTTGTTGGCTTGTTGGCTTGTTGGTTTGTTGGTTTGTTGGTTTGTTGGTTTGTTGGTTTGTTGGTTTGTTTTGTTGTTGATTTGTTCGCTTGTTGGTTGGTTGGTTTGTTGGTTTGTTGGTTTGTTGGTGTGTTGGTTTGTTGGCTTGTTGGCTTGTTGGCTTGTTGGTTTGTTGGTTTTGTTCGTTTGTTGGTTTGTTGGTTTGTTGGTTTGTTGGTTTTTTAGTTTGTTGATTTGTTGGTTTGTTCGTTTGTTGGTTTGTTGGTTTGTTCGTTTGTTGGTTTGTTGGTTTGTTGGCTTGCTGGTGTGTTGGTTTGTTCGTTTGTTCGTTTGTTCGTTTGTTCGTTTTTACGTTTATTGGTGTGCTGGTTTGTTGGTTTGTTGGTTTTTTGGTTTGTTGGTTTGTTGGTTTGTTGGTTTGTTGGTTTGTTGGTTTGTTGGTTTTATGGTTTTTTGGTTTGTTGGTTTGTTGGTTTGTTGGCTTGTTGGTTTGTTGGTTTGTTGGTTTGTTGGTTTGTTGGCTTGTTGGCTTGTTGGTTTGCTGGCTTGCTGGTTTGTTGGTTTGTTGGTTTGTTGGTTTGTTGGTTTGTTCGTTTGTTGGTTTGTTTTGTTGTTGATTTGTTCGTTTGTTGGTTTGTTGGTTTGTTGGTTTGCTGGCTTGCTGGTTTGTTGGCTTGTTGGTTTGTTGGTTTGTTGGTTTGTTGGTTTGTTGGTTTGTTTTGTTGTTGATTTGTTCGTTTGTTGGTTTGTTGGTTTGTTGGTTTGTTGGTTTGTTGGTTTGTTGGCTTGTTGGTTTGTTGGTTTGTTGGTTTGTTGGTTTGTTGGTTTGTTGGTTTGTTGGTTTGTTGGTTTGTTCGTTTGTTGGTTTGTTGGTTTGTTAATTTGTGGGTTTGTTGGCTTGTTGGCTTGTTGGCTTGTTGGTTTGTTGGTTTGTTGGTTTGTTCGTTTGTTAGTTTGTTGCTTTGTTGGTTTGTTGGCTTGTTGGCTTGTTGGTTTGTTGGTTTGTTGGCTTGTTGGTTTGTTGGTTTGTTCGTTTGTTGGTTTGTTGGCTTATGGGTTTGTTGGTTTGTTGGTTTGTTGGTTTGTTGGTTTGTTGGTTTGTTGGTTTGTTGGCTTGTTGGTTTGTTGGTTTGTTGTTTTGTTGGTTTGTTAGTTTTTTGGTTTGTTAGCTTGCTGGTTTGTTGGTTTGTTGGCTTGTTGGTTTGTTGGTTTGTTGGTTTGTTGGTTTGTTGGTTTGTTGGTTTGTTGGTTTGTTGGCTTGTTGGCTTGTTGGTTTAATGGTTTGTTGGTTTGTTGGTTTGTTGGTTTGTTGGTTTGTTGGCTTGTTGGCTTGTTGGCTTGTTGGTTTGTTGGTTTGTTGGTTTGTTGGTTTGTTGGTTTGTTGGTTTGTTGGTTTGTTGGTTTGTTGGTTTGTTGGCTTGTTGGCTTGTTGGCTTGTTGGTTTGTTGGTTTTGTTCGTTTGTCGGTTTGTTGGTTTGTTGGTTTGTTGGTTTGTTGGTTTGTTGGTTTGTTGGTTTGTTGGTTTGTTGGTTTGTTGGTTTGTTGGTTTGTTGGTTTGTTGGTTTGTTGGTTTGTTGGTTTGTTGGTTTGTTAGTTTGTTGGTTTGTTGGTTTATTGGTTTGTTTTGTTGTTGATTTGTTCGTTTGTTGGTTTGTTGGTTTGTTGGTTTGTTGGTTTGTTGGTTTGTTGGTTTGTTGGCTTGTTGGCTTGTTGGTTTGTTGGTTTGTTGGTTTGTTGGTTTGTTGGTTTGTTCGTTTGTTGGTTTGTTGGTTTGTTGATTTGTTGGTTTGTTGGCTTGTTGGCTTGTTGGTTTGTTGGTTTGTTGGTTTGCTGGTTTGTTAGTTTGTAGGGTTTGTTGGTTTGTTGGCTTGTTGGCTTGTTGGTTTGTTGGCTTGTTGGCTTGTAAGTTTGTTGGTTTGTTCGTTTGTTGGTTTGTTGGCTTATTGGTTTGTTGGTTTGTTGGTTTGTTGGTTTGTTGGTTTGTTGGTTTGTTGGTTTGTTGGCTTGTTGGCTTGTTGGTTTGTTAGTTTGTTGTTTTATTGGTTTGTTCGTTTTTTGGTTTGTTGGCTTGCTGGTTTGTTGGTTTGTTGGCTTGTTGGTTTGTTGGTTTGTTGGTTTGTTGGTTTATTGGTTTGTTGGTTTGTTGGTTTGTTGGCTTGTAGGCTTGTTGGTTTGTTGGTTTGTTGGTTTGTTGGTTTGTTGGTTTGTTGGTTTGTTGGCTTGTTGGCTTGTTGGCTTGTTGGTTTGTTGGTTTGTTGGCTTGTTGGTTTGTTGGTTTGTTTTGTTGTTGATTTGTTCGCTTGTTGGTTGGTTGGTTGGTTGGTTTGTTGGTTTGTTGGTTTGTTGGTTTGTTGGTTTGTTGGCTTGTTGGCTTGTTGGCTTGTTGGCTTGTTGGTTTGTTGGTTTTGTTCGTTTGTTGGTTTGTTGGTTTGTTGGTTTGTTGGTTTGTTAGTTTGTTGATTTGTTGGTTTGTTCGTTTGTTGGTTTGTTGGTTTGTTCGTTTGTTGGTTTGTTGGTTTGTTGTCTTGCTGGTGTGTTGGTTTGTTCGTTTGTTCGTTTGTTCGTTTGTTCGTTTTTACGTTTATTGGTGTGCTGGTTTGTTGGTTTGTTGGTTTTTTGGTTTTTTGGTTTGTTGGTTTGTTGGTTTGTTGGCTTGTTGGTTTGTTGGTTTGTTGGTTTGTTGGTTTGTTGGCTTGTTGGCTTGTTGGTTTGTTGGTTTGTTGTTTTGTTGGTTTGTTAGTTTTTTGGTTTGTTAGCTTGCTGGTTTGTTGGTTTGTTGGCTTGTTGGTTTGTTGGTTTGTTGGTTTGTTGGTTTGTTCGTTTGTTGGTTTGTTGGCTTATGGGTTTGTTGGTTTGTTGGTTTGTTGGTTTGTTGGTTTGTTGGTTTGTTGGCTTGTTGGCTTGTTGGTTTGTTGGTTTGTTGTTTTGTTGTTTTGTTAGTTTTTTGGTTTGTTAGCTTGCTGGTTTGTTGGCTTGTTGGTTTGCTGGTTTATTGGTTTGTTGGTTTGTTGGTTTGTTGGTTTGTTGGTTTGTTGGTTTGTTGGCTTGTTGACTTGTTGGTTTGTTGGTTTGTTGGTTTGTTGGTAAGTTGGTTTGTTGGTTTGTTGGCTTGTTGGCTTGTTGGCTTGTTGGTTTGTTGGTTTGTTGGTTTGTTGGTTTGTTGGTTTGTTGGTTTGTTGGTTTGTTGGTTTGTTGGTTTGTTGGCTTGTTGGCATGTTGGCTTGTTGGTTTGTTGGTTTGTTGGTTTGTTGGTTTGTTGGTTTGTTGGTTTGTTGGTTTGTTGGTTTGTTAGTTTGTTGGTTTGTTGGTTTATTGGTTTGTTTTGTTGTTGATTTGTTCGTTTGTTGGTTTGTTGGTTTGTTGGTTTGTTGGTTTGTTGGTTTGTTGGTTTGTTGGCTTGTTGGCTTGTTGGCTTGTTGGTTTGTTGGTTTGTTGGTTTGTTCGTTTGTTGGTTTGTTGATTTGTTGGTTTGTTGGCTTGTTGGCTTGTTGGTTTGTTGGTTTGTTGGTTCGCTGGTTTGTTAGTTTGTAGGGTTTGTTGGTTTGTTGGCTTGTTGGCTTGTTGGTTTGTTGGCTTGTTGGCTTGTAAGTTTGTTGGTTTGTTCGTTTGTTGGTTTGTTGGCTTATTGGTTTGTTGGTTTGTTGGTTTGTTGGTTTGTTGGTTTGTTGGTTTGTTGGTTTGTTGGCTTGTTGGCTTGTTGGTTTGTTAGTTTGTTGTTTTGTTGGTTTGTTCGTTTTTTGGTTTGTTGGCTTGCTGGTTTGTTGGTTTGTTGGCTTGTTGGTTTGTTGGTTTGTTGGTTTGTTGGTTTATTGGTTTGTTGGTTTGTCGGTTTGTTGGCTTGTTGGCTTGTTGGTTTGTTGGTTTGTTGGTTTGTTGGTTTGTTGGTTTGTTGGCTTGTTAGTTTGTTGGTTTGTTGGTTTGTTGGTTTATTGGTTTGTTGGTTTGTTGGTTTGTTGGCTTGTTGGCTTGTTGGTTTGTTGGTTTGTTGGTTTGTTGGTTTGTGGTTTGTTGGCTTGTTGGCTTGTTGGCTTGTTGGTTTGTTGGTTTGTTGGTTTGTTGGTTTGTTGGTTTGTTTTGTTGTTGATTTGTTCGCTTGTTGGTTTGTTGGTTTGTTGGTTTGTTGGTTTGTTGGTGTGTTGGTTTGTTGGCTTGTTGGCTTGTTGGCTTGTTGGTTTGTTGGTTTTGTTCGTTTGTTGGTTTGTTGGTTTGTTGGTTTGTTGGTTTGTTGGTTTGTTAGTTTGTTGATTTGTTGGTTTGTTCGTTTGTTGGTTTGTTGGTTTGTTCGTTTGCTGGTGTGTTGGTTTGTTCGTTTGTTCGTTTGTTCGTTTGTTCGTTTGTTCGTTTTTACGTTTATTGGTGTGGTGGTTTGTTGGTTTGTTGGTTTTTTGGTTTGTTGGTTTGTTGGTTTGTTGGTTTGTTGGTTTGTTGGTTTGTTGGTTTGTTGGTTTTATGGTTTTATGGTTTTTTGGTTTGTTGGTTTGTTGGTTTGTTGGCTTGTTGGTTTGTTGGTTTGTTGGTTTGTTGGTTTGTTGGCTTGTTGGCTTGTTGGTTTGCTGGCTTGCTGGTTTGTTGGTTTGTTGGTTTGTTGGTTTGTTGGTTTGTTCGTTTGTTGGTTTGTTTTGTTGTTGATTTGTTCGTTTGTTGGTTTGTTGGTTTGTTGGTTTGCTGGCTTGCTGGTTTGTTGGCTTGTTGGTTTGTTGGTTTGTTGGTTTGTTGGTTTGTTGGTTTGTTTTGTTGTTGATTTGTTCGTTTGTTGGTTTGTTGGTTTGTTGGTTTGTTGGTTTGTTGGTTTGTTGGCTTGTTGGCTTGTTGGTTTGTTGGTTTGTTGGTTTGTTGGTTTGTTGGTTTGTTGGTTTGTTGGTTTGTTGGTTTGTTCGTTTGTTGGTTTGTTGGTTTGTTAATTTGTGGGTTTGTTGGCTTGTTGGCTTGTTGGCTTGTTGGTTTGTTGGTTTGTTGGTTTGTTCGTTTGTTAGTTTGTTGCTTTGTTGGTTTGTTGGCTTGTTGGCTTGTTGGTTTGTTGGTTTGTTGGCTTGTTGGTTTGTTGGTTTGTTCGTTTGTTGGTTTGTTGGCTTATGGGTTTGTTGGTTTGTTGGTTTGTTGGTTTGTTGGTTTGTTGGTTTGTTGGTTTGTTGGCTTGTTGGTTTGTTGGTTTGTTGTTTTGTTGGTTTGTTAGTTTTTTGGTTTGTTAGCTTGCTGGTTTGTTGGTTTGTTGGCTTGTTGGTTTGTTGGTTTGTTGGTTTGTTGGTTTGTTGGTTTGTTGGTTTGTTGGTTTGTTGGCTTGTTGGCTTGTTGGTTTAATGGTTTGTTGGTTTGTTGGTTTGTTGGTTTGTTGGTTTGTTGGTTTGTTGGCTTGTTGGCTTGTTGGCTTGTTGGTTTGTTGGTTTGTTGGTTTGTTGGTTTGTTGGTTTGTTGGTTTGTTGGTTTGTTGGTTTGTTGGTTTGTTGGCTTGTTGGCTTGTTGGCTTGTTGGTTTTTTGGTTTTGTTCGTTTGTCGGTTTGTTGGTTTGTTGGTTTGTTGGTTTGTTGGTTTGTTGGTTTGTTGGTTTGTTGGTTTGTTGGTTTGTTGGTTTGTTGGTTTGTTAGTTTGTTGGTTTGTTGGTTTATTGGTTTGTTTTGTTGTTGATTTGTTCGTTTGTTGGTTTGTTGGTTTGTTGGTTTGTTGGTTTGTTGGTTTGTTGGTTTGTTGGCTTGTTGGCTTGTTGGTTTGTTGGTTTGTTGGTTTGTTGGTTTGTTGGTTTGTTCGTTCGTTGGTTTGTTGGTTTGTTGATTTGTTGGTTTGTTGGCTTGTTGGCTTGTTGGTTTGTTGGTTTGTTGGTTTGCTGGTTTGTTAGTTTGTAGGGTTTGTTGGTTTGTTGGCTTGTTGGCTTGTTGGTTTGTTGGCTTGTTGGCTTGTAAGTTTGTTGGTTTGTTCGTTTGTTGGTTTGTTGGCTTATTGGTTTGTTGGTTTGTTGGTTTGTTGGTTTGTTGGTTTGTTGGTTTGTTGGCTTGTTGGCTTGTTGGTTTGTTAGTTTGTTGTTTTGTTGGTTTGTTCGTTTTTTGGTTTGTTGGCTTGCTGGTTTGTTGGTTTGTTGGCTTGTTGGTTTGTTGGTTTGTTGGTTTGTTGGTTTATTGGTTTGTTGGTTTGTTGGTTTGTTGGCTTGTAGGCTTGTTGGTTTGTTGGTTTGTTGGTTTGTTGGTTTGTTGGTTTGTTGGCTTGTTGGCTTCTTGGTTTGTTGGTTTGTTGGTTTGTTGGTTTGTGGTTTGTTGGCTTGTTGGCTTGTTGGCTTGTTGGTTTGTTGGTTTGTTGGTTTGTTGGTTTGTTGGTTTGTTTTGTTGTTGATTTGTTCGCTTGTTGGTTGGTTGGTTTGTTGGTTTGTTGGTTTGTTGGTGTGTTGGTTTGTTGGCTTGTTGGCTTGTTGGCTTGTTGGTTTGTTGGTTTTGTTCGTTTGTTGGTTTGTTGGTTTGTTGGTTTGTTGGTTTGTTGGTTTGTTAGTTTGTTGATTTGTTGGTTTGTTCGTTTGTTGGTTTGTTGGTTTTTTCGTTTGTTGGTTTGTTGGTTTGTTGGCTTGCTGGTGTGTTGGTTTGTTCGTTTGTTCGTTTGTTCGTTTGTTCGTTTTTACGTTTATTGGTGTGGTGGTTTGTTGGTTTGTTGGTTTTTTGGTTTGTTGGTTTGTTGGTTTGTTGGTTTGTTGGTTTGTTGGTTTGTTGGTTTTATGGTTTTTTGGTTTGTTGGTTTGTTGGTTTGTTGGCTTGTTGGTTTGTTGGTTTGTTGGTTTGTTGGTTTGTTGGCTTGTTGGCTTGTTGGTTTGCTGGCTTGCTGGTTTGTTGGTTTGTTGGTTTGTTGGTTTGTTGGTTTGTTCGTTTGTTGGTTTGTTTTGTTGTTGATTTGTTCGTTTGTTGGTTTGTTGGTTTGTTGGTTTGCTGGCTTGCTGGTTTGTTGGCTTGTTGGTTTGTTGGTTTGTTGGTTTGTTGGTTTGTTGGTTTGTTGGTTTGTTTTGTTGTTGATTTGTTCGTTTGTTGGTTTGTTGGTTTGTTGATTTGTTGGTTTGTTGGTTTGTTGGCTTGTTGGTTTGTTGGTTTGTTGGTTTGTTGGTTTGTTGGTTTGTTGGTTTGTTGGTTTGTTGGTTTGTTCGTTTGTTGGTTTGTTGGTTTGTTAATTTGTGGGTTTGTTGGCTTGTTGGCTTGTTGGCTTGTTGGTTTGTTGGTTTGTTGGTTTGTTCGTTTGTTAGTTTGTTGCTTTGTTGGTTTGTTGGCTTGTTGGCTTGTTGGTTTGTTGGTTTGTTGGCTTGTTGGTTTGTTGGTTTGTTCGTTTGTTGGTTTGTTGGCTTATGGGTTTGTTGGTTTGTTGGTTTGTTGGTTTGTTGGTTTGTTGGTTTGTTGGTTTGTTGGCTTGTTGGTTTGTTGGTTTGTTGTTTTGTTGGTTTGTTAGTTTTTTGGTTTGTTAGCTTGCTGGTTTGTTGGTTTGTTGGCTTGTTGGTTTGTTGGTTTGTTGGTTTGTTGGTTTGTTGGTTTGTTGGTTTGTTGGTTTGTTGGCTTGTTGGCTTGTTGGTTTAATGGTTTGTTGGTTTGTTGGTTTGTTGGTTTGTTGGTTTGTTGGTTTGTTGGCTTGTTGGCTTGTTGGCTTGTTGGTTTGTTGGTTTGTTGGTTTGTTGGTTTGTTGGTTTGTTGGTTTGTTGGTTTGTTGGTTTGTTGGTTTGTTGGTTTGTTGGCTTGTTGGCTTGTTGGCTTGTTGGCTTGTTGGTTTGTTGGTTTTGTTCGTTTGTCGGTTTGTTGGTTTGTTGGTTTGTTGGTTTGTTGGTTTGTTGGTTTGTTGGTTTGTTGGTTTGTTGGTTTGTTGGTTTGTTGGTTTGTTGGTTTGTTGGTTTGTTAGTTTGTTTGTTTGTTGGTTTATTGGTTTGTTTTGTTGTTGATTTGTTCGTTTGTTGGTTTGTTGGTTTGTTGGTTTGTTGGTTTGTTGGTTTGTTGGTTTGTTGGCTTGTTGGCTTGTTGGTTTGTTGGTTTGTTGGTTTGTTGGTTTGTTGGTTTGTTCGTTTGTTGGTTTGTTGGTTTGTTGATTTGTTGGTTTGTTGGCTTGTTGGCTTGTTGGTTTGTTGGTTTGTTGGTTTGCTGGTTTGTTAGTTTGTAGGGTTTGTTGGTTTGTTGGCTTGTTGGCTTGTTGGTTTGTTGGCTTGTTGGCTTGTAAGTTTGTTGGTTTGTTCGTTTGTTGGTTTGTTGGCTTATTGGTTTGTTGGTTTGTTGGTTTGTTGGTTTGTTGGTTTGTTGGTTTGTTGGTTTGTTGGCTTGTTGGCTTGTTGGTTTGTTAGTTTGTTGTTTTGTTGGTTTGTTCGTTTTTTGGTTTGTTGGCTTGCTGGTTTGTTGGTTTGTTGGCTTGTTGGTTTGTTGGTTTGTTGGTTTGTTGGTTTATTGGTTTGTTGGTTTGTTGGTTTGTTGGCTTGTAGGCTTGTTGGTTTGTTGGTTTGTTGGTTTGTTGGTTTGTTGGTTTGTTGGCTTGTTGGCTTGTTGGCTTGTTGGTTTGTTGGTTTGTTGGCTTGTTGGTTTGTTGGTTTGTTTTGTTGTTGATTTGTTCGCTTGTTGGTTGGTTGGTTGGTTGGTTTGTTGGTTTGTTGGTTTGTTGGTTTGTTGGTTTGTTGGCTTGTTGGCTTGTTGGCTTGTTGGCTTGTTGGCTTGTTGGTTTGTTGGTTTTGTTCGTTTGTTGGTTTGTTGGTTTGTTGGTTTGTTGGTTTGTTGGTTTGTTAGTTTGTTGATTTGTTGGTTTGTTCGTTTGTTGGTTTGTTGGTTTGTTCGTTTGTTGGTTTGTTGGTTTGTTGGCTTGCTGGTGTGTTGGTTTGTTCGTTTGTTCGTTTGTTCGTTTGTTCGTTTTTACGTTTATTGGTGTGCTGGTTTGTTGGTTTGTTGGTTTTTTGGTTTTTTGGTTTGTTGGTTTGTTGGTTTGTTGGCTTGTTGGTTTGTTGGTTTGTTGGCTTGTTGGCTTGTTGGTTTGTTGGTTTGTTGTTTTGTTGGTTTGTTAGTTTTTTGGTTTGTTAGCTTGCTGGTTTGTTGGTTTGTTGGCTTGTTGGTTTGTTGGTTTGTTGGTTTGTTGGTTTGTTCGTTTGTTGGTTTGTTGGCTTATGGGTTTGTTGGTTTGTTGGTTTGTTGGTTTGTTGGTTTGTTGGTTTGTTGGCTTGTTGGCTTGTTGGTTTGTTGGTTTGTTGTTTTGTTGGTTTGTTAGTTTTTTGGTTTGTTAGCTTGCTGGTTTGTTGGTTTGTTGGCTTGTTGGTTTGCTGGTTTGTTGGTTTGTTGGTTTGTTGGTTTGTTGGTTTGTTGGTTTGTTGGTTTGTTGGCTTGTTGACTTGTTGGTTTGTTGGTTTGTTGGTTTGTTGGTAAGTTGGTTTGTTGGTTTGTTGGCTTGTTGGCTTGTTGGCTTGTTGGTTTGTTGGTTTGTTGGTTTGTTGGTTTGTTGGTTTGTTGGTTTGTTGGTTTGTTGGTTTGTTGGTTTGTTGGTTTGTTGGCTTGTTGGCATGTTGGCTTGTTGGTTTGTTGGTTTGTTGGTTTGTTGGTTTGTTGGTTTGTTGGTTTGTTGGTTTGTTGGTTTGTTGGTTTGTTAGTTTGTTGGTTTGTTGGTTTATTGGTTTGTTTTGTTGTTGATTTGTTCGTTTGTTGGTTTGTTGGTTTGTTGGTTTGTTGGTTTGTTGGTTTGTTGGTTTGTTGGCTTGTTGGCTTGTTGGTTTGTTGGTTTGTTGGTTTGTTCGTTTGTTGGTTTGTTGGTTTGTTGATTTGTTGGTTTGTTGGCTTGTTGGCTTGTTGGTTTGTTGGTTTGTTGGTTCGCTGGTTTGTTAGTTTGTAGGGTTTGTTGGTTTGTTGGCTTGTTGGCTTGTTGGTTTGTTGGCTTGTTGGCTTGTAAGTTTGTTGGTTTGTTCGTTTGTTGGTTTGTCGGCTTATTGGTTTGTTGGTTTGTTGGTTTGTTGGTTTGTTGGTTTGTTGGTTTGTTGGTTTGTTGGTTTGTTGGTTTGTTGGCTTGTTGGCTTGTTGGTTTGTTAGTTTGTTGTTTTGTTGTTTTGTTGGTTTGTTCGTTTTTTGGTTTGTTGGCTTGTTGGTTTGTTGGTTTGTTGGCTTGTTGGTTTGTTGGTTTGTTGGTTTGTTGGTTTATTGGTTTGTTGGTTTGTCGGTTTGTTGGCTTGTTGGCTTGTTGGTTTGTTGGTTTGTTAGTTTGTTGGTTTGTTGGTTTGTTGGCTTGTTGGCTTGTTGGCTTGTTGGTTTGTTGGTTTGTTGGCTTGTTGGTTTGTTGGTTTGTTGGTTTGTTTTGTTGTTGATTTGTTCGCTTGTTGGTTGTTTGGTTGGTTTGTTGGTTTGTTGGTTTGTTGGTTTGTTGGCTTGGTGGCTTGTTGGCTTGTTGGTTTGTTGGTTTTGTTCGTTTGTTGGTTTGTTGGTTTGTTGGTTTGTTGGTTTGTTGGTTTGTTGGTTTGTTAGTTTGTTGATTTGTTGGTTTGTTCGTTTGTTGGTTTGTTGGTTTGTTCGTTTGTTGGTTTGTTGGTTTGTTGGCTTGCTGGTGTGTTGGTTTGTTCGTTTGTTCGTTTGTTCGTTTGTTCGTTTGTTCGTTTTTACGTTTATTGGTGTGCTAATTTGTTGGTTTGTTGGTTTTTTGGTTTGTTGGTTTGTTGGTTTGTTGGTTTGTTGGTTTGTTGGTTTTATGGTTTTTTGGTTTGTTGGTTTGTTGGTTTGTTGGCTTGTTGGTTTGTTGGTTTGTTGGTTTGTTGGTTTGTTGGCTTGTTGGCTTGTTGGTTTGCTGGCTTGCTGGTTTGTTGGTTTGTTGGTTTGTTGGTTTGTTGGTTTGTTGGTTTGCTGATTTGTTGGTTTGTTGGTTTGCTGGTTTATTGGTTTGTTGGTTTGTTGGTTTGTTGGCTTGTTGGTTTGTTGGTTTGTTGGCTTGTTGGCTTGTAGGCTTGTTGGTTTGTTGGTTTGTTGGTTCGTTTGTGTGTTGGTTTGGTGGTTTGTTGGTTTGTTGGTTTGTTGGTTTGTTTGTTTGTTGGTTTGTTCGTTTGTTGGTTTGTTGGTTTATTGGTTTCTTGGATTGTTGGCTTGTTGG
Organism: Atherix ibis; assembly: GCA_958298945.1. Taxonomy (NCBI): domain Eukaryota; kingdom Metazoa; phylum Arthropoda; class Insecta; order Diptera; family Athericidae; genus Atherix; species Atherix ibis. Next base: position 3,243,350 of record OY282608.1, read on the forward strand.
TTTGTTGGTTTGTTAGCTTGTTGGTGTGTTGTTTTGTTGGTTTGTTGGTTTTTTGGTTTGTTGACTTGTTGGTTTGTTGGTTTGTTGGTTTGTTGGTTGTTGATTTGTTGGTTTGTTGGTTTGTTCGTTTGTTGGCTTGTTGGTTTGTTGGCTTGTTGGTTTGTTGGATTGTTGGTTTGTTGGTTTGTTGGTTTGTTGGCTTGTTGGCTTGTTGGCTTGTTGGTTTGTTGGTTTGTTCGTTTGTTGGTTTGCTGGTTTGTTGGTTTGTTGGTTTGTTGGTTTGTTCGTTTATATGTTTGTTGGTTTATTGGTTTGTTGGTTTGTTGGTTTATTGGTTTGTTGGTTTGTTGGCTTGTTGGCTTGTTGTTTTGTTGGTTTTTTCGTTTGTTGGTTTGTTGGTTTGTTGGTTTGTTGGTTTGTTCGTTTGTTGGTTTGTTGGTTTATTGGCTTATTGGTTTGTTGGTTTGTTGGTTTGTTGGTTTGTTGGTTTGTTGATTTGTTGGTTTGTTGGTTTGTTGGTTTGTTGGCTTGTTGGTTTGTTGGCTTGTTGGCTTGTTGGTTTGTTGGTTTGTTGGTTTGTTCGTTTGTTGGTTTATTGGTTTGTTGATTTGTTGGTTTGTTGGCTTGTTGGCTTGTTGGTTTGTTGGTTTGTTGGTTTGCTGGTTTGTTAGTTTGTAGGGTTTGTTGGTTTGTTGGCTTGTTGGCTTGTTGGTTTGTTGGCTTGTTGGCTTGTAAGTTTGTTGGTTTGTTCGTTTGTTGGTTTGTTGGCTTATTGGTTTGTTGGTTTGTTGGTTTGTTGGTTTGTTGGTTTGTTGGTTTGTTGGTTTGTTGGCTTGTTGGCTTGTTGGTTTGTTAGTTTGTTGTTTTGTTGGTTTGTTTGTTTTTTGGTTTGTTGGCTTGCTGGTTTGTTGGTTTGTTGGCTTGTTGGTTTGTTGGTTTGTTGGTTTGTTGGTTTATTGGTTTGTTGGTTTGTCGGTTTGTTGGCTTGTTGGCTTGTTGGTTTGTTGGTTTGTTGGTTTGTTGGTTTGTTGGTTTGTTGGCTTGTTGGCTTGTTGGCTTGTTGGTTTGTTGGTTTGTTGGCTTGTTGGTTTGTTGGTTTGTTGGTTTGTTTTGTTGTTGATTTGTTCGCTTCTTGGTTGGTTGGTTGGTTTGTTGGTTTGTTGGTTTGTTGGTTTGTTGGTTTGTTGGCTTGTTGGCTTGTTGGCTTGTTGGTTTGTTGGTTTTGTTCGTTTGTTGGTTTGTTGGTTTGTTGGTTTGTTGGTTTGTTGGTTTGTTAGTTTGTTGATTTGTTGGTTTGTTCGTTTGTTGGTTTGTTGGTTTGTTCGTTTGTTGGTTTGTTTGTTTGTTGGCTTGCTGGTGTGTTGGTTTGTTCGTTTGTTCGTTTGTTCGTTTGTTGGTTTGTTGACTTGTTGGTTTGTTGGTTTGTTGGTTTGTTAGTTGTTGATTTGTTGGTTTGTTGGTTTGTTCGTTTGTTGGCTTGTTGGTTTGTTGGCTTGTTGGTTTGTTGGATTGTTGGTTTGTTGGTTTGTTGGTTTGTTGGCTTGTTGGCTTGTTGGTTTGTTGGTTTTTTTGTTTGTTGGTTTGCTGGTTTGTTGGTTTGTTGGTTTGTTGGTTTGTTGGTTTGTTGGTTTGTTCGTTTATATGTTTGTTGGTTTATTGGTTTGTTGGTTTGTTGGTTTATTGGTTTGTTGGTTTGTTGGCTTGTTGGCTTGTTGTTTTGTTGGTTTTTTCGTTTGTTGGTTTGTTGGTTTGTAGGTTTGTTGGTTTGTTCGTTTGTTGGTTTGTTGGTTTATTGGCTTATTGGTTTGTTGGTTTGTTGGTTTGTTGGTTTGTTGGTTTGTTGATTTGTTGGTTTGTTGGTTTGTTGGTTTGTTGGTTTGTTGGTTTGTTGGCTTGTTGGCTTGTTGGTTTGTTGGTTTGTTGGTTTGTTCGTTTGTTGGTTTGTTGGTTTGTTGATTTGTTGGTTTGTTGGCTTGTTGGCTTGTTGGTTTGTTGGTTTGTTGGTTTGCTGGTTTGTTAGTTTGTAGGGTTTGTTGGTTTGTTGGCTTGTTGGCTTGTTGGTTTGTTGGCTTGTTGGCTTGTAAGTTTGTTGGTTTGTTCGTTTGTTGGTTTGTTGGCTTATTGGTTTGTTGGTTTGTTGGTTTGTTGGTTTGTTGGTTTGTTGGTTTGTTGGCTTGTTGGCTTGTTGGTTTGTTAGTTTGTTGTTTTGTTGGTTTGTTCGTTTTTTGGTTTGTTGGCTTGCTGGTTTGTTGGTTTGTTGGCTTGTTGGTTTGTTGGTTTGTTGGTTTGTTGGTTTATTGGTTTGTTGGTTTGTCGGTTTGTTGGCTTGTTGGCTTGTTGGTTTGTTGGTTTGTTGGTTTGTTGGTTTGTTGGTTTGTTGGCTTGTTGGCTTGTTGGCTTGTTGGTTTGTTGGTTTGTTGGCTTATTGGTTTGTTGGTTTGTTGGTTTGTTTTGTTGTTGATTTGTTCGCTTCTTGGTTGGTTGGTTGGTTGGTTTGTTGGTTTGTTGGTTTGTTGGTTTGTTGGTTTGTTGGCTTGTTGGCTTGTTGGCTTGTTGGCTTGTTGGTTTGTTGGTTTTGTTCGTTTGTTGGTTTGTTGGTTTGTTGGTTTGTTGGTTTGTTGGTTTGTTAGTTTGTTGATTTGTTGGTTTGTTCGTTTGTTGGTTTGTTGGTTTGTTCGTTTGTTGGTTTGTTTGTTTGTTGGCTTGCTGGTGTGTTGGTTTCTTCGTTTGTTCGTTTGTTCGTTTGTTCGTTTGTTCGTTTTTACGTTTATTGGTGTGCTAATTTGTTGGTTTGTTGGTTTTTTGGTTTGTTGGTTTGTTGGTTTGTTGGTTTGTTGGTTTGTTGGTTTGTTGGTTTTATGGTTTTTTGGTTTGTTGGTTTGTTGGTTTGTTAGCTTGTTGGTTTGTTGGTTTGTTGGTTTGTTGGTTTGTTGGTTTGTTGGTTTGTTCGTTTGTTGGTTTGTTGGTTTATTGGCTTATTGGTTTGTTGGTTTGTTGGTTTGTTGGTTTGTTGGTTTGTTGATTTGTTGGTTTGTTGGTTTGTTGGTTTGTTGGCTTGTTGGTTTGTTGGCTTGTTGGCTTGTTGGTTTGTTGGTTTGTTGGTTTGTTCGTTTGTTGGTTTGTTGGTTTGTTGATTTGTTGGTTTGTTGGCTTGTTGGCTTGTTGGTTTGTTGGTTTGTTGGTTTGCTGGTTTGTTAGTTTGTAGGGTTTGTTGGTTTGTTGGCTTGTTGGCTTCTTGGTTTGTTGGCTTGTTGGCTTGTAAGTTTGTTGGTTTGTTCGTTTGTTGGTTTGTTGGCTTATTGGTTTGTTGGTTTGTTGGTTTGTTGGTTTGTTGGTTTGTTGGTTTGTTGGTTTGTTGGCTTGTTGGCTTGTTGGTTTGTTAGTTTGTTGTTTTGTTGGTTTGTTTGTTTTTTGGTTTGTTGGCTTGCTGGTTTGTTGGTTTGTTGGCTTGTTGGTTTGTTGGTTTGTTGGTTTGTTGGTTTATTGGTTTGTTGGTTTGTCGGTTTGTTGGCTTGTTGGCTTGTTGGTTTGTTGGTTTGTTGGTTTGTTGGTTTGTTGGTTTGTTGGCTTGTTGGCTTGTTGGCTTGTTGGTTTGTTGGTTTGTTGGCTTGTTGGTTTGTTGGTTTGTTGGTTTGTTTTGTTGTTGATTTGTTCGCTTCTTGGTTGGTTGGTTGGTTGGTTTGTTGGTTTGTTGGTTTGTTGGTTTGTTGGTTTGTTGGCTTGTTGGCTTGTTGGCTTGTTGGTTTGTTGGTTTTGTTCGTTTGTTGGTTTGTTGGTTTGTTGGTTTGTTGGTTTGTTGGTTTGTTAGTTTGTTGATTTGTTGGTTTGTTCGTTTGTTGGTTTGTTGGTTTGTTCGTTTGTTGGTTTGTTTGTTTGTTGGCTTGCTGGTGTGTTGGTTTGTTCGTTTGTTCGTTTGTTCGTTTGTTGGTTTGTTGACTTGTTGGTTTGTTGGTTTGTTGGTTTGTTAGTTGTTGATTTGTTGGTTTGTTGGTTTGTTCGTTTGTTGGCTTGTTGGTTTGTTGGCTTGTTGGTTTGTTGGATTGTTGGTTTGTTGGTTTGTTGGTTTGTTGGCTTGTTGGCTTGTTGGTTTGTTGGTTTTTTTGTTTGTTGGTTTGCTGGTTTGTTGGTTTGTTGGTTTGTTGGTTTGTTGGTTTGTTGGTTTGTTCGTTTATATGTTTGTTGGTTTATTGGTTTGTTGGTTTGTTGGTTTATTGGTTTGTTGGTTTGTTGGCTTGTTGGCTTGTTGTTTTGTTGGTTTTTTCGTTTGTTGGTTTGTTGGTTTGTAGGTTTGTTGGTTTGTTCGTTTGTTGGTTTGTTGGTTTATTGGCTTATTGGTTTGTTGGTTTGTTGGTTTGTTGGTTTGTTGGTTTGTTGGCTTGTTGGCTTGTTGGTTTGCTGGCTTGCTGGTTTGTTGGTTTGTTGGTTTGTTGGTTTGTTGGTTTGTTGGTTTGTTGGTTTGTTGGTTTGCTGATTTGTTGGTTTGTTGGTTTGCTGGTTTATTGGTTTGTTGGTTTGTTGGTTTGTTGGTTTGTTGGCTTGTTGGTTTGTTGGTTTGTTGGCTTGTTGGCTTGTAGGCTTGTTGGTTTGTTGGTTAGTTGGTTCGTTTGTGTGTTGGTTTGGTGGTTTGTTGGTTTGTTGGTTTGTTGGTTTGTTTGTTTGTTGGTTTGTTCGTTTGTTGGTTTGTTGGTTTATTGGTTTCTTGGCTTGTTGGCTTGTTGGTTTGTGGGTTTGTTTGCTTGTTGGTTTGTTGTTTTGTTAGTTTGTTGGTTTGTTGGCTTGTTGGTTTGTTGGTTTGTTGACTTGTTGGTTTGTTGGTTTGTTGGTTTGTTGGTTGTTGATTTGTTGGTTTGTTCGTTTGTTGGCTTGTTGGTTTGTTGGCTTGTTGGTTTGTTGGATTGTTGGTTTGTTGGTTTGTTGGTTTGTTGGCTTGTTGGCTTGTTGGTTTGTTGGTTTGTTCGTTTGTTGGTTTGCTGGTTTGTTGGTTTGTTGGTTTGTTGGTTTGTTGGTTTGTTGGTTTGTTCGTTTATATGTTTGTTGGTTTATTGGTTTGTTGGTTTGTTGGTTTATTGGTTTGTTGGTTTGTTGGCTTGTTGGCTTGTTGTTTTGTTGGTTTTTTCGTTTGTTGGTTTGTTGGTTTGTTGGTTTGTTGGTTTGTTCGTTTGTTGGTTTGTTGGTTTATTGGCTTATTGGTTTGTTGGTTTGTTGGTTTGTTGGTTTGTTGGTTTGTTGGTTTGTTGGTTTGTTGGTTTGTTGGTTTGTTGGTTTGTTGGTTTGTTGGTTTGTTGGCTTGTTGGCTTGTTGGTTTGTTGGTTTGTTGTTTTGTTGGTTTGTTCGTTTGTTGGTTTGTTCGTTTGTTGGTTTGTTCGTTTGTTGGTTTGTTGGTTTGTTGGTTTGTTGGTTTGTTGGTTTGTTGGTTTGTTCGTTTATTGGTTTGTTGGTTTGTTGGTTTGTTCGTTTGTTGGTTTGTTGGTTTGTTGGTTTGTTGGCTTGTGACTTGTTGGTTTGTTGGTTTGTTGGTTTGTTGGCTTGTTAATTTGTTGGTTTGTTGGTTTGTTGGTTTGTTGGTTTGTTGGTTTGCTGGTTTGTTGGTTTGTTGGCTTGTTGGCTTGTTGGTTTGTTAGTTTGTTGGCTTGTAGGCTTGTTGGTTTGTTGGTTTGTTGGTTTGTTGGCTTGTTGGTTTGTTGGTTTGTTGGTTTGTTGGTTCGTTTGTTTGTTGGTTTGGTGGTTTGTTGGTTTGTTGGTTTGTTGGTTTGTTTGTTTGTTGGTTTGTTCGTGTGTTGGCTTGTTGGTTTGTTGGTTTGTTGGCTTGTTGGTTTGTTGGTTTGTTGGTTTGTTGGTTTGTTGGTTTGTTTGTTTGTTGGTTTGTTCGTTTGTTGGTTTGTTGGTTTATTGGTTTGTTGGTTTGTTGGCTTGTTGGTTTGTTTGTTTGTTCGTTTGTTGGTTTGTAGGCTTGTTGGCTAGTTGGTTTGTTGGTTTGCTTGTTTGTTGGTTTGTTGTTTGTTGGTTTGTTGTTTTGTTGGTTTGTTGGTTTGTTTGTTTGTTGGTTTGTTGGTTTGTTGGTTTGTTGGCTTGTTGGTTTGTTGGTTTGTTGGTTTGTTGATTTGTTGGTTTGTTTGTTTGTTCGTTTGTGGGTTTGTTGGTTTGTTGGTTTGTTGGGTTGTTGGCTTGTTGGCTTGTTGGTTTGTTGGTTTGTTGGTTTGTTCGTTTGTTCGTTTGTTGGTTTGTTGGTTTGTTGGTTCGTTGGCTTGTTGGTTTGTTGGTTTGTTGGTTTGTTCGTTTGTTAGTTTGTTGGTTTGTTGGTTTGTTGGTTTGTTGGTTTGTTGGCTTGTTGGTTTGTTGGTTTGTTGGTTTGTTGGTTTGTTCGTTTGTTGGTTTGTTGGTTTGTTGGCTTGTTGGCTTGTTGGCTTATTGGTTTGTTGGTTTGTTGGTTTGTTGGTTTGTTGGCTTGTTAATTTGTTGGTTTGTTGGTTTGTTGGTTTGTTGGTTTGTTGGTTTGCTCGTTTGTTGGTTTGCTGGTTTGTTGGTTTGTTGGCTTGTTGGCTTGTTGGTTTGTTAGTTTTTTGGCTTGTAGGCTTGTTGGTTTGTTGGTTTGTTGGCTTGTAGGCTTGTTGGTTTGTTGGTTTGTTGGCTTGTTGGTTTGTTGGTTTGTTGGTTTGTTGGTTTGTTGGTTTGTTTGTTTGTTGGTTTGTCCGTTGGTTGGTTTGTTGGTTTATTGGTTTGTTGATTTGTTGGTTTGTTGGGTTGTTGGCTTGTTGGCTTGTTGGTTTGTTGGCTTGTTGGTTTGTTTGTTTGTTCGTTTAATGGTTTGTTGGCTTGTTGTCTAGTTGGTTTGTTGGTTTGCTCGTTTGTTGGTTTGTTGTTTGTTGGTTTGTTGGTTTGTTGGTTTGTTGGTTTGTTTGTTTGTTGGTTTGTTGGTTTGTTGGTTTGTTGGCTTGTTGGTTTGTTGGTTTGTTGGTTTGTTGATTTGTTGGTTTGTTGGTTTGTTCGTTTGTTGGTTTGTTGGTTTGTTGGTTTGTTGGGTTGTTGGCTTGTTGGCTTGTTGGTTTGTTGGTTTGTTGGTTTGTTCGTTTGTTAGTTTGTTGGTTTGTTGGTTCGTTGGCTTGTTGGCTTGTTGGTTTGTTGGCTTGTTGGCTTGTTGGTTTGTTGGTTTGTTCGTTTGTTGGTTTGTTGGTTTATTGGTTTGTTGATTTGTTGGTTTGTTGGTTTGTTCGTTTGTTGGTTTGTTGGTTTGTTGGTTTGTTGGTTTGTTGGTTTGTTGACTTGTTGGCTTGTTGGTTTGTTAGTGTGTTGTTTTGTTGGTTTGTTCATTTTTTGGTTTGTTGGCTTGCTGGTTTGTTGGTTTGTTGGCTTGTTGGTTTGTTGGTTTGTTCAAAAAACATGAAAAACGCCAAAAACACCAGAAAACACCTAAACACACCAAAAACACTAAAAAAACACTTAAAAAACACCAAAAAACACTAAACAACACCAAAAACACAAAAAAAATACCAAAAACACCGCAAAAACCAAAAACATTTAAAAAAACCCAAAAACACCAAAAAACGCAACTTATTGCGTGCAACATATTGCGTGCAAGTTATTGCGTTCACCATATTGCGTGCAACATATTTCGTGCAAGTTATTACGTTCAACATGTTGCTATCAACTTATTGCGTTCAACTTATCGCGTTCAACTTATGCGTGCAACATATTACGTGCAACTTATTGCGTGCACCTTATTGCATGCAAGTTATTGCGGTCAACATATTGCGTTCAACTTATTGCGTTCAACTTATCGTGTGCAACTTATGCGTGCAACATATTGCGTGCAACTTATTGCGTGCAACTTATTGCATGCAAGATATTGCATGCAAGTTATTGCGTTCAACATATTGCGTTCAACATATTGCGTGCAACTTATTGCGTGAAACATATTGCGTGCAAGCTATTGCGTGCAACATATTGCGTTCAACTTATGCGTTCAACATATTGCGTTCAACTAATTGCGTGCAACTTAATGCGTGCAACATATTACGTTCAACTTATTGCGTGCAACTTAATGCGTAGTAGTTTGTTGGTTTGTTGGCTTGTTGGCTTGTTGGTTTGTTGGTTTGTTGGTTTGTTGGTTTGTTGGTTTGTTGGCTTGTTGGCTTGTTGGCTTGTTGGTTTGTTGGTTTGTTGGTTTGTTTCGTTGTTGATGATTTCGTTTGTTGGTTTGTTGGTTTGTTGGCTTGTTGGCTTGTTGGCTTGTTGGCTTGTTGGTTTGTTGGTTTTGTTCGTTTGTTGGTTTGTTGGTTTGGTGGTTTGTTGGTTTGTTGGTTTGTTGGTTTTTTGGTTTGTTGGTTTGTTCGTTTATATGTTTGTTGGTTTGTTGGTTTGTTGGTTTGTTCGTTTGCTGGTTTATTGGTTTGTTGGTTTGTTAGCTTGTTGGCTTGTTGGTTTGTTGGTTTGTTGGCTTGTTGGTTTGTTAGTTTGTTCGTTTGTTGGTTTGTTGGTTTGTTGGCTTGTTGGTTAATTGGTTTGTTGGTTTGTTGGTTTGTTGGTTTGTTGGTTTGTTCGTTTGTTGGTTTGTTGGTTTGTTGGTTTGTTGGCTTGTTGGTTTGTTGGTTTGATCGTTTGTTCGTTTGTTCGTTTGTTCGTTTGTTGATGTGCTGGTTTGTTGGTTTGTTGGTTTTTTGGTTTGTTGATTTGTTTGTTTGTTGGTTTGTTCATTTGTTGGCTTGTTGGTTTGTTGGTTTGTTGGTTTGTTAGCTTGTTGGCTTTTTGGTTTGCTGGCTTGTTGGTTTGTTGGTTTGTTGGTTTGTTGGTTTGTTGGTTTTTTGATTTGTTGGTTTGTTGTTTTGTGGGCTTGTTGGTTTGTTGGTTTGTTGGTTTGTTGGTTTGTTAGCTTGTTGGCTTGTTGGTTTGCTGGCTTGTTGGTTTGTTGGTTTGTTGATTAGTTGGTTTGCTGGTTTGTTGGTTTGTTGGTTTGTTGGTTTGTTGGTTTGTTGGTCTGTTGGTATGTTGGTTTGTTGGCTTGTTGGCTTGTTGGTTTGTTGGTTCGTTGGCTTGTTGGTTTGTTGGCTTGTTGGTTTGTTGGCTTGTTGGCTTGTTGGTTTGTAGGCTTGTTGGCTTGTTGGATTGTTGGTTTGTTGGTTTGTTGGCTTGTTGGCTTGTTAGTTTGTTGGTTTATTGGTTTGTTGGTTTGTTGGCTTGTTGGTTTGTTGGTTTGTTGGCTTGTTGATTTGTTGGTTTGTTGGTTCGTTTGTTTGTTAGTTTGTTGGTTTGTTGGTTTGTTGGTTTGTTGGTTTGTTGGTTTGTTGATTTGTTGGTTTGTTGGTTTGTTGGTTTGTTGGTTTGTTGGTTTGTTGGTTTGTTGGTTTGTTGGTCTGTTGGTCTGTTGGTTTGTTGGCTTGTTGGCTTGTTGGTTTGTTGGTTCGTTGGCTTGTTGGTTTGTTGGCTTGTTGGTTTGTTGGTTTTTTGGTTTGTTGGTTTGTTGGCTTGTAGGCTTGTTGGCATGTTGGTTTGTTGGTTTGTTGGTTTGTTCGTTTTGTTGGTTTGTTGGTTTGTTGGTTTGTTGGCTTGTTGGCTGGTTGGATTGTTGGTTTTGGCTTGTTGGATTGTTGGTTTGTTGGTTTGTTGGTTTGTTGGTTTGCTGGTTTGTTGGCTTGTTGGTTTGTTGGTTTGTTGGTTCGTTTGTTTATTAATTTGTTGGTTTGTTTGTTTGTTGGTTTGTTCGTTTGTTGGTTTGTTGGTTTATTGGTTTGTTGGCTTGTTGGCTTGTTGGTTTGTTGGTTTGTTTGCTTGTTGGTTTGTTGGTTTGTTGGTTTGTGTGTTTGTTGGTTTGTTGGTTTGTTGGCTTGTTGGTTTGTTGGCTTGTTGGTTTTTGGTTTGTTGGTTTTTTGGTTTGTTGGCTTATTGGTATGTTGGCTTGTTGGCTTGTTGGTTTGATGGTTTTTTGGTTTGTTTGTTTGTTGGTTCGTTGGTTTGTTGGTTTGTTGGCTTGTTGGCTTGTTGGTTTGTTGGGTTGTTGGTTTGTTGGTTTGTTGGTTTGTTCGTTTGTTGGTTTGTTTCTTTGTTGGTTTGTTCGTTTGCTCGTTTGTTGGTTTGTTGGTTTGTTCGTTTTTTGGTTTATTGGCTTGTTGGTTTGTTCGTTTGTTGGCTTGTTGGTTTATTGGTTTGTTGGTTTGTTGGTTTGTTTGTTTGTTGTTTTGTTGGCTTGTTGGTTTGTTGGTTTGTTGATTTGTTGTTTTGTTGGTTTGTTGGTTTGTTTGTTTGTTGGTTTGTTGGCTTTTTGGTTTGTTGGCTTGTTGGTTTGTTGGTTTGTTGGTTTGTTGGCTTGTTGGTTTGTTGGTTTGTTGGTTTGTTGGTTTGTTGGTTTGTTGGTTTGTTAGTTTGTTCGTTTGTTCGCTTGTTGGTTTGTAGGTTTGTTGGTTTGTTCGTTCGTTGGTTTGTTCGTTTGTTGGTTTGTTGGTTTGTTCGTTTGTTGGTTTGTTGGTTTGTTGATTTATTTGTTTGTTGGTTTGTTTGTTTGTTGGTTTGTTCGTTTGTTGGTTTGTTGGTTTGTTGTTTTGTTGGTTTGTTGGCTTGTTGTTTTGTTTGTTTGTTGGTTTGTTCGTTTGTTGGTTTGCTGGTTTATTTGTTTGTTGGTTTGTTGGTTTGTTGGTTCGTTTGTTTGTTGGTTTGTTGGTTTGTTGTTTTGTTGGTTTGTTGGTTTGTTTGGTTGTTGGTGTGTTCGTTTGTTGGTTTGTTCGTTTATTGGTTTGTTGGCTTGTTGGCTTGTTGGTTTGTTGGTTTGTTTGCTTGTTGGTTTGTTGGTTTGTTGGTTTGTTGGCTTGTTGGTTTGTTGGCTTGTTGGTTTGTTGGTTTGATGGTTTGTTGGTTTGTTGATTTGTTGATTTGTTGGTTTGTTGGTTTGTTCGTTTGTTGGATTGTTGGTTTGTTGGCTTGTTGGTTTATTGGTTTGTTGGTTTGTTGGTTTGTTGGTTTGTTGGTTTGTTGGTTTGTTTGTTTGTTGTCTTGTTGGCTTGTTGGCTTGTTGGTTTGTTGGTTTGTTGGTTTGTTCGTTTGTTGGTTTGTTGGTTTGTTGGTTTGTTGGTTTGTTGGTTTGTTGGTTTGTTGGTTCGTTGGTTTCTTGGTTGGCCGGTTTGTTGGTTTGTTGGTTTGTTGGTTTGTTGGTTTGTTGGTTTGTTGGTTTGTTGGTTTGTTGGTTTGTTCGTTTATATGTTCGTTGGTTTGTTGGTTTGTTCGTTTGTTGGTTTGTTCGTTTGTTGGTTTGTTCGTTTGTTGGTTTGTTGGTTTGTTGGTTTGTTGGTTTGTTGGTTTGTTGGCTTGTTGGCTTGTTGGTTTGTTGGTTTGTTGGTTTGTTCGTTTGTTGGTTTGTTGGTTTGTTGGTTTGTTGGTTTGTTGGTTTGTTGGTTTGTTCGTTTGTTGGTTTGTTGGTTTGTTGGCTTATTGGTTTGTTGGTTTGTTGGTTTGTTAGTTTGTTGGTTTGTTGGTTTGTTGTTTTGTTGGTTTGCTCGGGTTTTGGCTTGTTGGCTTGCTGGTTTGTTGGTTTGTTGGTTTGTTGGTTTGTTGGTTTATTGGTTTGTTGGCTTGTTGGCTTGTTGGTTTGTTGGTTTGTTGGTTTGTTGTTTTGTTGGTTTGTTAGTTTTTTGGTTTGTTGGCTTGCTGGTTTTGTTGGTTTGTTGGCTTGTTGGCTTGTTGGTTTGTTGGTTTGTTGGTTTGTTGGTTTGTTTGTTTTTTGGTTTGTTGGCTTGTTGGTATGTTGGTTTGTTGGTTTGTTGGTTTGTTGGTTTGTTGGTTTGTTGGTTTGTTGGTTTGTTCGTTTGTTGGTTTGTTGGTTTGTTGGCTTATTGGTTTGTTGGTTTGTTGGTTTGTTAGTTTGTTGGTTTGTTGGTTTGTTGTTTTGTTGGTTTGCTCGGGTTTTGGCTTGTTGGCTTGCTGGTTTGTTGGTTTGTTGGTTTGTTGGTTTGTTGGTTTATTGGTTTGTTGGCTTGTTGGCTTGTTGGTTTGTTGGTTTGTTGGTTTGTTGTTTTGTTGGTTTGTTAGTTTTTTGGTTTGTTGGCTTGCTGGTTTTGTTGGTTTGTTGGCTTGTTGGCTTGTTGGTTTGTTGGTTTGTTGGTTTGTTGGTTCGTTTGTTTATTAATTTGTTGGTTTGTTTGTTTGTTGGTTTGTTCGTTTGTTGGTTTGTTGGTTTATTGGTTTGTTGGCTTGTTGGCTTGTTGGTTTGTTGGTTTGTTTGCTTGTTGGTTTGTTGGTTTGTTGGTTTGTGTGTTTGTTGGTTTGTTGGTTTGTTGGCTTGTTGGTTTGTTGGCTTGTTGGTTTTTGGTTTGTTGGTTTTTTGGTTTGTTGGCTTATTGGTATGTTGGCTTGTTGGCTTGTTGGTTTGATGGTTTTTTGGTTTGTTTGTTTGTTGGTTCGTTGGTTTGTTGGTTTGTTGGCTTGTTGGCTTGTTGGTTTGTTGGGTTGTTGGTTTGTTGGTTTGTTGGTTTGTTCGTTTGTTGGTTTGTTTCTTTGTTGGTTTGTTCGTTTGCTCGTTTGTTGGTTTGTTGGTTTGTTCGTTTTTTGGTTTATTGGCTTGTTGGTTTGTTCGTTTGTTGGCTTGTTGGTTTATTGGTTTGTTGGTTTGTTGGTTTGTTTGTTTGTTGTTTTGTTGGCTTGTTGGTTTGTTGGTTTGTTGATTTGTTGTTTTGTTGGTTTGTTGGTTTGTTTGTTTGTTGGTTTGTTGGCTTTTTGGTTTGTTGGCTTGTTGGTTTGTTGGTTTGTTGGTTTGTTGGCTTGTTGGTTTGTTGGTTTGTTGGTTTGTTGGTTTGTTGGTTTGTTGGTTTGTTAGTTTGTTCGTTTGTTCGCTTGTTGGTTTGTAGGTTTGTTGGTTTGTTCGTTCGTTGGTTTGTTCGTTTGTTGGTTTGTTGGTTTGTTCGTTTGTTGGTTTGTTGGTTTGTTGATTTATTTGTTTGTTGGTTTGTTTGTTTGTTGGTTTGTTCGTTTGTTGGTTTGTTGGTTTGTTGTTTTGTTGGTTTGTTGGCTTGTTGTTTTGTTTGTTTGTTGGTTTGTTCGTTTGTTGGTTTGCTGGTTTATTTGTTTGTTGGTTTGTTGGTTTGTTGGTTCGTTTGTTTGTTGGTTTGTTGGTTTGTTGTTTTGTTGGTTTGTTGGTTTGTTTGGTTGTTGGTGTGTTCGTTTGTTGGTTTGTTCGTTTATTGGTTTGTTGGCTTGTTGGCTTGTTGGTTTGTTGGTTTGTTTGCTTGTTGGTTTGTTGGTTTGTTGGTTTGTTGGCTTGTTGGTTTGTTGGCTTGTTGGTTTGTTGGTTTGATGGTTTGTTGGTTTGTTGATTTGTTGATTTGTTGGTTTGTTGGTTTGTTCGTTTGTTGGATTGTTGGTTTGTTGGCTTGTTGGTTTATTGGTTTGTTGGTTTGTTGGTTTGTTGGTTTGTTGGTTTGTTGGTTTGTTTGTTTGTTGTCTTGTTGGCTTGTTGGCTTGTTGGTTTGTTGGTTTGTTGGTTTGTTCGTTTGTTGGTTTGTTGGTTTGTTGGTTTGTTGGTTTGTTGGTTTGTTGGTTTGTTGGTTTGTTGGTTCGTTGGTTTCTTGGTTGGCCGGTTTGTTGGTTTGTTGGTTTGTTGGTTTGTTGGTTTGTTGGTTTGTTGGTTTGTTGGTTTGTTGGTTTGTTCGTTTATATGTTCGTTGGTTTGTTGGTTTGTTCGTTTGTTGGTTTGTTCGTTTGTTGGTTTGTTCGTTTGTTGGTTTGTTGGTTTGTTGGTTTGTTGGTTTGTTGGTTTGTTGGCTTGTTGGCTTGTTGGTTTGTTGGTTTGTTGGTTTGTTCGTTTGTTGGTTTGTTGGTTTGTTGGTTTGTTGGTTTGTTGGTTTGTTGGTTTGTTGGTTTGTTCGTTTGTTGGTTTGTTGGTTTGTTGGCTTATTGGTTTGTTGGTTTGTTGGTTTGTTAGTTTGTTGGTTTGTTGGTTTGTTGTTTTGTTGGTTTGCTCGGGTTTTGGCTTGTTGGCTTGCTGGTTTGTTGGTTTGTTGGTTTGTTGGTTTGTTGGTTTATTGGTTTGTTGGCTTGTTGGCTTGTTGGTTTGTTGGTTTGTTGGTTTGTTGTTTTGTTGGTTTGTTAGTTTTTTGGTTTGTTGGCTTGCTGGTTTTGTTGGTTTGTTGGCTTGTTGGCTTGTTGGTTTGTTGGTTTGTTGGTTTGTTGGTTTGTTTGTTTTTTGGTTTGTTGGCTTGTTGGTATGTTGGCTTGTTGGCTTGTTGGTTTGATGGTTTGTTGGTTTGTTCGTTTGTTGGTTCGTTGGTTTGTTGGTTTGTTGGCTTGTTGGTTTGTTGGGTTGTTGGTTTGTTGGTTTGTTGGTTTGTTCGTTTGTTGGTTTGTTTCTTTGTTGGTTTGTTCGTTTGCTCGTTTGTTGGTTTGTTGGTTTGTTCGTTTTTTGGTTTATTGGCTTGTTGGTTTGTTCGTTTGTTGGCTTGTTGGTTTGTTGGTTTGTTGGTTTGTTGGTTTGTTCGTTTGTTGTTTTGTTGGTTTGTTCGTTTGTTGGTTTGTTGGTTTGTTGGTTTATTGGTTTGTTGGTTTGTTGGTTTGTTGGTTTGTTGTTTTGTTGGTTTTTTGGTTTGTTGGTTTGTTGGTTTGTTAGTTTGTTGGTTTGTTGGTTTGTTGGCTTGTTGGCTTGTTGGCTTGTTGGTTTGTTGGTTTATTGGTTTGTTGGTTTGTTGGTTTGTTGGTTTGTTGGTTTGTTGATTTGTTGTTTTGTTGGCTTTTTGGCTTGTTGGTTTGTTGGTTTGTTGGTTTGTTGGCTTTTTGGTTTGTTGGCTTGTTGGCTTGTTGGTTTGTTGGTTTGTTTTTTTGTTGGTTTGTTAGTTTGTTGGTTTGTTGGTTTGTTGGCTGTTGGTTTGTTGGTTTGTTGGTTTGTTGGTTTGTTGGTTTATTTGTTTGTTCGTTTGTTGGTTTGTTGGTTTGTTGGTTTGTTGGTTTGTTGGTTTGTTGGTTTGTTGGTTTGTTGGCTTGTTGGTTTGGTGGTTTGTTGGTTTGTTGGTTTGTTGGTTTGTTGGTTTGTTGGTTTGTTCGTTTGTTGGTTTGTTAGTTTGTTGGTTTGTTCGTTCGTTGGTTTGTTCGTTTGTTGGTTTGTTTGTTTGTTCGTTTGTTGGTTTGTTGGTTTGTTGATTTATTTGTTTGTTGGTTTGTTTGTTCGTTGGTTTGTTGGTTTGTTGGTTTGTTGGCTTGTTGGTTTGTTGGTTTGTTGGTTTGTTGGTTTGTTCGTTTGTTGGTTTGTTGGTTTGTTGGCTTGTTGGTTTGTTGGTTTGTTGGTTTGTTGGCTTGTTGGTTTGTTGGCTTGTTGGTTGGTTCGTTTGTTGGTTTGTTGGTTTGTTGGTTTATTTGTTTGTTCGTTTGTTGGTTTGTTGGTTTGTTGGTTTGTTGGTTTGTTGGTTTGTTGGTTTGTTGGTTTGTTGGTTTGTTGGTTTGTTGGTTTGTTGGCTTGTTGGTTTGGTGGTTTGTTGGTTTGTTGGTTTGTTGGTTTGTTGGTTTGTTCGTTTGTTGGTTTGTTGGTTTGTTGGTTTGTTCGTTCGTTGGTTTGTTCGTTTGTTGGTTTGTTTGTTTGTTCGTTTGTTGGTTTGTTGGTTTGTTGATTTATTTGTTTGTTGGTTTGTTTGTTTGTTGGTTTGTTCGTTTGTTGGTTTGTTGTTTTGTTGGTTTGTTGGCTTGTTAGTTTGTTTGTTTGTTGGTTTGTTCGTTTATTGGTTTGTTGGTTTGTTAGTTTATTGGTTTGTTGGCTTGTTGGCTTGTTGGTTTGTTGGTTTGTTTGCTTGTTGGTTTGTTGGTTTGTTGGTTTGTTGGCTTTTTGGCTTGTTGGTTTGTTGGTTTGTTGGCTTGCTGGTTTGTTGGTTTGTTGGTTTGTTGGTTTGTTGGTCTGTTGGTTTGTTGGCTTGTTGGCTTGTTGGTTTGTTTGTTCGTTGGCTTGTTGGTTTGTTGGCTTGTTGGTTTGTTGGCTTGTTGGTTTGTTAGTTTGTTGGTTTGTTGGTGTTTTGGTTTGTTGGCTTGTTGGCTTGTAGGCTTGTTGGCATATTGGTTTGTTGGTTTGTTGGTTTGTTCGTTTTGTTGGTTTGTTGGTTTGTTGGTTTGTTGGCTTGTTGGCTGGTTGGTTTGTTGGTTTGTTGGCTTGTTGGATTGTTGGTTTGTTGGTTTGTTGGTTTGTTGGTTTGTTGGTTTGTTGGTTTGTTGGCTTGTTGGTTTGTTGGTTTGTTGGTTCGTTTGTTTGTTGGTTTGTTGGTTTGTTTGTTTGTTGGTTTGTTCGTTTGTTGGTTTGTTGGTTTATTGGTTTGTTGGCTTGTTGGCTTGTTGGTTTGTTGGTTTGTTTGCTTGTTGGTTTGTTGGTTTGTTGGTTTGTTGGTTTGTGTGTTTGTTGGTTTGTTGGTTTATTGGCTTGTTGGTTTGTTGGCTTGTTGGTTTGTTGGTTTGTTGGTTTTTTGGTTTGTTGGCTTATTGGTATGTTGCCTTGTTGGTTTGATGGTTTGTTTGTTTGTTGGTTCGTTGGTTTGTTGGTTTGTTGGCTTGTTGGCTTGTTGGTTTGTTGGGTTGTTGGTTTGTTGGTTTGTTGGTTTGTTCGTTTGTTGGTTTGTTTCTTTGTTGGTTTGTTCGTTTGCTCGTTTGTTGGTTTGTTGGTTTGTTCGTTTTTTGGTTTATTGGCTTGTTGGTTTGTTCGTTTGTTGGCTTGTTGGTTTATTGGTTTGTTGGTTTGTTGGTTTGTTTGTTTGTTGTTTTGTTGGTTTGTTCGTTAGTTGGTTTGTTGGTTTGTTGGTTTATGGTTTGTTGGTTTGTTGGTTTGTTGGTTTGTTGGTTTTTTGGTTTGTTGGTTTGTTGGTTTGTTGGTTTGTTGGTTTGTTGGTTTGTTGGTTTGTTGGTTTGTTGGTTTGTTGGTCTGTTGGTCTGTTGGTTTGTTGGCTTGTTGGCTTGTTGGTTTGTTGGTTCGTTGGGTTGTTGGTTTGTTGGCTTGTTGGTTTGTTGGCTTGTCGGTTTGTTGGTTTGTTGATTTGTTGGTTTGTTGGTTTTTTGGTCTGTTGGTCTGTTGGTTTGTTGGCTTGTTGGCTTGTTGGTTTGTTGGTTTGTTGGCTTTTTGGTTTGTTGGCTTGTTGGCTTGTTGGTTTGTAGGCTTGTTGGCATGTTGGTTTGTTGGTTTGTTGGTTTGTTCGTTTTTTGGTTTGTTGGTTTGTTGGTTTGTTGGCTTGTTGGCTTGTTGGTTTGTTGGTTTGTTGGCTTGTTGGCTTGTTGGTTTGTTGGTTTTTTGGTTTGTTGGTTTGTTGGCTTGTTAGTTTGTTGGTTTGTTGGCTTGTTAATTTGTTGGTTTGTTGGTTTGTTTGTTTGTTAGTTTGTTGGTTTGTTGGTTTGTTGGTTTGTTTGTTTGTTGGTTTGTTGATTTGTTGGTTTGTTGGTTTGTTGGTTTGTTGGTTTGTTGGTTTGTTGGTCTGTTGGTTTGTTGGTTTGTTGGCTTGTTGGTTTGTTGGTTCGTTAGCTTGTTAGTTTGTTGGCTTGTTGGTTTGTTGGCTTGTTGGTTTATTGGTTTGTTGGTTTGTTGGTTTTTTGGTTTGTTGGTTTGTTGGCTTGTTGGCTGGTTGGTTTATTGGTTTGTTGGCTTGTTGGATTGTTGGTTTGTTGGTTTGTTGGTTTGTTGGTTTCCTGGTTTGTTGGCTTGTTGGCTTGTTGGTTTGTTGGTTTGTTTGCTTGTTGGTTTGTTGGTTTGTTGGTTTGTTTGTTTGTTGTTTTGTTGGTTTGTTCGTTAGTTGGTTTATTGGTTTGTTGGTTTATTGGGTTGTTGGTTTGTTGGTTTGTTGGTTTGTTGGTTTGTTGGTTTGTTAGTTTGTTGGTTTGTTGGTTTGTTGGCTTGTTGGTTTGTTGGCTTGTTGGTTTGTTGGCTTGTTGGTTTGTTAGTTTGTTGGTTTGTTGGTGTTTTGGTTTGTTGGCTTGTTGGCTTGTAGGCTTGTTGGCATATTGGTTTGTTGGTTTGTTGGTTTGTTCGTTTTGTTGGTTTGTTGGTTTGTTGGTTTGTTGGCTTGTTGGCTGGTTGGTTTGTTGGTTTGTTGGCTTGTTGGATTGTTGGTTTGTTGGTTTGTTGGTTTGTTGGTTTGTTGGTTTGTTGGTTTGTTGGCTTGTTGGTTTGTTGGTTTGTTGGTTCGTTTGTTTGTTGGTTTGTTGGTTTGTTTGTTTGTTGGTTTGTTCGTTTGTTGGTTTGTTGGTTTATTGGTTTGTTGGCTTGTTGGCTTGTTGGTTTGTTGGTTTGTTTGCTTGTTGGTTTGTTGGTTTGTTGGTTTGTTGGTTTGTGTGTTTGTTGGTTTGTTGGTTTATTGGCTTGTTGGTTTGTTGGCTTGTTGGTTTGTTGGTTTGTTGGTTTTTTGGTTTGTTGGCTTATTGGTATGTTGCCTTGTTGGTTTGATGGTTTGTTTGTTTGTTGGTTCGTTGGTTTGTTGGTTTGTTGGCTTGTTGGCTTGTTGGTTTGTTGGGTTGTTGGTTTGTTGGTTTGTTGGTTTGTTCGTTTGTTGGTTTGTTTCTTTGTTGGTTTGTTCGTTTGCTCGTTTGTTGGTTTGTTGGTTTGTTCGTTTTTTGGTTTATTGGCTTGTTGGTTTGTTCGTTTGTTGGCTTGTTGGTTTATTGGTTTGTTGGTTTGTTGGTTTGTTTGTTTGTTGTTTTGTTGGTTTGTTCGTTAGTTGGTTTGTTGGTTTGTTGGTTTATGGTTTGTTGGTTTGTTGGTTTGTTGGTTTGTTGGTTTTTTGGTTTGTTGGTTTGTTGGTTTGTTGGTTTGTTGGTTTGTTGGTTTGTTGGTTTGTTGGTTTGTTGGTTTGTTGGTCTGTTGGTCTGTTGGTTTGTTGGCTTGTTGGCTTGTTGGTTTGTTGGTTCGTTGGGTTGTTGGTTTGTTGGCTTGTTGGTTTGTTGGCTTGTCGGTTTGTTGGTTTGTTGATTTGTTGGTTTGTTGGTTTTTTGGTCTGTTGGTCTGTTGGTTTGTTGGCTTGTTGGCTTGTTGGTTTGTTGGTTTGTTGGCTTTTTGGTTTGTTGGCTTGTTGGCTTGTTGGTTTGTAGGCTTGTTGGCATGTTGGTTTGTTGGTTTGTTGGTTTGTTCGTTTTTTGGTTTGTTGGTTTGTTGGTTTGTTGGCTTGTTGGCTTGTTGGTTTGTTGGTTTGTTGGCTTGTTGGCTTGTTGGTTTGTTGGTTTTTTGGTTTGTTGGTTTGTTGGCTTGTTAGTTTGTTGGTTTGTTGGCTTGTTAATTTGTTGGTTTGTTGGTTTGTTTGTTTGTTAGTTTGTTGGTTTGTTGGTTTGTTGGTTTGTTTGTTTGTTGGTTTGTTGATTTGTTGGTTTGTTGGTTTGTTGGTTTGTTGGTTTGTTGGTTTGTTGGTCTGTTGGTTTGTTGGTTTGTTGGCTTGTTGGTTTGTTGGTTCGTTAGCTTGTTAGTTTGTTGGCTTGTTGGTTTGTTGGCTTGTTGGTTTATTGGTTTGTTGGTTTGTTGGTTTTTTGGTTTGTTGGTTTGTTGGCTTGTTGGCTGGTTGGTTTATTGGTTTGTTGGCTTGTTGGATTGTTGGTTTGTTGGTTTGTTGGTTTGTTGGTTTCCTGGTTTGTTGGCTTGTTGGCTTGTTGGTTTGTTGGTTTGTTTGCTTGTTGGTTTGTTGGTTTGTTGGTTTGTTTGTTTGTTGTTTTGTTGGTTTGTTCGTTAGTTGGTTTATTGGTTTGTTGGTTTATTGGGTTGTTGGTTTGTTGGTTTGTTGGTTTGTTGGTTTGTTGGTTTGTTAGTTTGTTGGTTTGTTGGTTTGTTGGCTTGTTGGTTTGTTGGTTTGTTGGTTTGTTGGTTTGTTGGTTTGTTGGTTTGTTGGCTTGTTGGCTTGTTGGTTTGTTGGTTTGTTGGTTTGTTGGCTTGTTGGTTTGTTGGTTTGTTGATTTGTTGTTTTGTTGGTTTGTTGGTTTGTTTGTTTGTTGGTTTGTTGGCTTTTTGGTTTGTTGGCTTGTTGGTTTGTTGGTTTGTTGGTTTGTTGGCTTGTTGGTTTGTTGGTTTGTTGGTTTGTTGGTTTGTTGGTTTGTTGGTTTGTTGGTTTGTTTGTTTGTTCGTTTGTTGGTTTGTAGGTTTGTTGGATTGTTCGTTCGTTGGTTTGTTCGTTTGTTGGTTTGTTCGTTTGCTCGTTTGTTGGTTTGTTGGTTTGTTCGTTTTTTAGTTTATTGGCTTGTTGGTTTGTTCGTTTGTTGGTTTGATGGTTTGTTGGTTTGTTCGTTTGTTGGTTCGTTGGTTTGTTGGTTTGTTGGCTTGTTGGTTTGTTGGGTTGTTGGTTTGTTAGTTTGTTAGTTTGTTTCTTTGTTGGTTTGTTCGTTTGCTCGTTTGTTGGTTTGTTGGTTTGTTCGTTTTTTGGTTTATTGGCTTGTTGGTTTGTTCGTTTGTTGGCTTGTTGGTTTGTTGGTTTGTTGGTTTGTTGGTTTGTTCGTTTGTTGTTTTGTTGGTTTGTTCGTTTGTTGGTTTGTTGGTTTGTTGGTTTATTGGTTTGTTGGTTTGTTGGTTTGTTGGTTTGTTGGTTTGTTGGTTTGTTGGTTTGTTGGTGTGTTAGTTTGTTGGTTTGTTGGTTTGTTGGCTTGTTGGCTTGTTGGCTTGTTGGTTTGTTGGTTTATTGGTTTGTTGGTTTGTTAGTTTGTTGGTTCGTTGGTTTGTTGGTTTGTTGGTCTGTTGGTTTGTTGGCTTGTTGGCTTGTTGGTTTGTTGGTTCGTTGGCTTGTTGGTTTGTTGGTTTGTTGATTTGTTAGTTTGTTGGTTTGTTGGTTTGTTGGCTTGTTGGCTTGTTGGCTTGTTGGTTTGTTGTTTTATTGGTTTGTTGGTTTGTTGTTTTGTTGGTTTGTTGGTTTGTTGGTTTGTTGATTTGTTGTTTTGATGGCTTTTTGGCTTGTTGGTTTGTTGGTTTGTTGGCTTTTTGGTTTGTTGGCTTGTTGGCTTGTTGGTTTGTTGGTTTGTTTTTTTGTTGGTTTCTTTGTTTGTTGGTTTGTTGGTTTGTTGGCTGTTGGTTTGTTGGCTTGTTGGTTTGTTGGCTTGTTGGCTTGTTGGTTTGTAGGCTTGTTGGCATGTTGGTTTGTTGGTTTGTTGGTTTGTTCGTTTTTTGGTTTGTTGGTTTGTTGGTTTGTTGGCTTGTTGGCTTGTTGGTTTGTTGGTTTGTTGGCTTGTTGGCTTGTTGGCATGTTGGTTTGTTGGTTTGTTGGTTTGTTCGTTTTTTGGTTTGTTGGTTTGTTGGTTTGTTGGCTTGTTGGCTTGTTGGTTTGTTGGTTTGTTGGCTTGTTGGCTTGTTGGTTTGTTGGTTTGTTGGTTTGTTGGTTTGTTGGCTTGTTAGTTTATTGGTTTGTTGGCTTGTTGATTTGTTGGTTTGTTGGTTCGTTTGTTTGTTAGTTTGTTGGTTTGTTGGTTTGTTGGTTTGTTGGTTTGTTGGTTTGTTTATTTGTTGGTTTGTTGGTTTGTTGGTTTGTTGGTTTGTTGGTTTGTTGGTTTGTTGGTTTGTTGGTCTGTTGGTTTGTTGGCTTGTTGGCTTGTTTGTTTGTTGGTTCGTTGGCTTGTTGGTTTGTTGGCTTGTTGGTTTGTTGGCTTGTTGGTTTATTGGTTTGTTGGTTTGTTGGCTTGTTGGCTTGTTGGTTTGTTGGTTTGTTGGTTTGTTGGTTTGTTGGCTTGTTAGTTTGTTGGTTTGATGGTTTGTTGGTTTGTTCGTTTGTTGGTTCGTTGGTTTGTTGGTTTGTTGGCTTGTTGGTTTGTTGGGTTGTTGGTTTGTTGGTTTGTTGGTTTGTTTCTTTGTTGGTTTGTTCGTTTGCTCGTTTGTTGGTTTGTTGGTTTGTTCGTTTTTTGGTTTATTGGCTTGTTGGTTTGTTCGTTTGTTGGCTTGTTGGTTTGTTGGTTTGTTGGTTTGTTGGTTTGTTCGTTTGTTGTTTTGTTGGTTTGTTCGTTTGTTGGTTTGTTGGTTTGTTGGTTTATTGGTTTGTTGGTTTGTTGGTTTGTTGGTTTGTTGGTTTGTTGGTTTGTTGGTTTGTTGGTGTGTTAGTTTGTTGGTTTGTTGGTTTGTTGGCTTGTTGGCTTGTTGGCTTGTTGGTTTGTTGGTTTATTGGTTTGTTGGTTTGTTGGTTTGTTGGTTTGTTGGTTTGTTGGTTTGTTGGTCTGTTGGTTTGTTGGCTTGTTGGCTTGTTGGTTTGTTGGTTCGTTGGCTTGTTGGTTTGTTGGTTTGTTGATTTGTTAGTTTGTTGGTTTGTTGGTTTGTTGGCTTGTTGGCTTGTTGGCTTGTTGGTTTGTTGTTTTATTGGTTTGTTGGTTTGTTGGTTTGTTGGTTTGTTGGTTTGTTGGTTTGTTGATTTGTTGTTTTGATGGCTTTTTGGCTTGTTGGTTTGTTGGTTTGTTGGCTTTTTGGATTGTTGGCTTGTTGGCTTGTTGGTTTGTTGGTTTGTTTTTTTGTTGGTTTCTTTGTTTGTTGGTTTGTTGGTTTGTTGGCTGTTGGTTTGTTGGCTTGTTGGTTTGTTGGCTTGTTGGCTTGTTGGTTTGTAGGCTTGTTGGCATGTTGGTTTGTTGGTTTGTTGGTTTGTTCGTTTTTTGGTTTGTTGGTTTGTTGGTTTGTTGGCTTGTTGGCTTGTTGGTTTGTTGGTTTGTTGGCTTGTTGGCTTGTTGGCATGTTGGTTTGTTGGTTTGTTGGTTTGTTCGTTTTTTGGTTTGTTGGTTTGTTGGTTTGTTGGCTTGTTGGCTTGTGGGTTTGTTGGTTTGTTGGCTTGTTGGCTTGTTGGTTTGTTGGTTTGTTGGTTTGTTGGTTTGTTGGCTTGTTAGTTTGTTGGTTTGTTGGCTTGTTGATTTGTTGGTGTGTTGGTTCGTTTGTTTGTTAGTTTGTTGGTTTGTTGGTTTGTTGGTTTGTTTATTTGTTGGTTTGTTGGTTTGTTGGTTTGTTGGTTTGGTGGTTTGTTGGTCGGTTGGTTTGTTGGTTTGTTGGCTTGTTGGTTTGTTGGTTCGTTGGCTTGTTGGTTTGTTGGCTTGTTGGTTTGTTGGCTTGTTGGTTTATTGGTTTGTTGGTTTGTTGGTTTTTTGGTTTGTTGGTTTGTTGGCTTGTAGGCTTGTTGGCATGTTGGTTTGTTGGTTTGTTGGTTTGTTCGTTTTGTTGGTTTGTTGGTTTGTTGGTTTGTTGGCTTGTTGGCTGGTTAGTTTATTGGTTTGTTGGCTTGTTGGATTGTTGGTTTGTTGGTTTGTTGGTTTGTTGGTTTGCCGGTTTGTTGGCTTGTTGGCTTCTTGGTTTGTTGGTTTGTTTGCTTGTTGGTTTGTTGGTTTGTTGGTTTGTGTGTTTGTTGGTTTGTTGGTTTGTTGGCTTGTTGGTTTGTTGGCTTGTTGGTTTGTTGGTTTGTTGGTTTTTTGGTTTGTTGGCTTATTGGTATGTTGGCTTGTTGGCTTGTTGGTTTGATGGTTTGTTGGTTTGTTTGTTTGTTGTTTCGTTGGTTTGTTGGTTTGTTGGCTTGTTGGCTTGTTGGTTTGTTGGGTTGTTGGTTTGTTGGTTTGTTGGTTTGTTCGTTTGTTGGTTTGTTTCTTTGTTGGTTTGTTCGTTTGCTCGTTTGTTGGTTTGTTGGTTTGTTCGTTTTTTGGTTTATTGGCTTGTTGGTTTGTTCGTTTGTTGGCTTGTTGGTTTATTGGTTTGTTGGTTTGTTGGTTTGTTTGTTTGTTCTTTTGTTGGTTTGTTCGTTAGTTGGTTTATTGGTTTGTTGGTTTATTGGGTTGTTGGTTTGTTGGTTTGTTGGTTTGTTGGTTTGTTGGTTTGTTAGTTTGTTGGTTTGTTGGTTTGTTGGCTTGTTGGTTTGTTGGTTTGTTGGTTTGTTGGTTTGTTGGTTTGTTGGCTTGTTGGCTTGTTGGTTTGT
Source organism: Atherix ibis (assembly GCA_958298945.1). Lineage (NCBI taxonomy): Eukaryota > Metazoa > Arthropoda > Insecta > Diptera > Athericidae > Atherix > Atherix ibis. Next base: position 3,267,163 of record OY282608.1, read on the forward strand.
TGGTTTGTTGGTTTGTTGGCTTGTTGGTTTGTTGGTTTGTTGATTTGTTGTTTTGTTGGTTTGTTGGTTTGTTCGTTTGTTGGTTTGTTGGCATTTTGGTTTGTTCGCTTGTTGGTTTGTTGGTTTATTGGTTTGTTGGCTTGTTGGTTTGTTGGCTTGTTGGTTTGTTGGTTTGTTGGTTTGTTGGTTTGTTCGTTTGTTCGTTTGTTGGTTTGTAGGTTTGTTGGTTTGTTCGTTCGTTGGTTTCTTCGTTTGTTGGTTTGTTCGTTTGGTCGTTTGTTGGTTTGTTGGTTTGTTCGTTTTTTGGTTTATTGGCTTGTTGGTTTGTTCGTTTGTTGGTTTGATGGTTTGTTGGTTTGTTCGTTTGTTGGTTCGTTGGTTTGTTGGTTTGTTGGCTTGTTGGTTTGTTGGGTTGTTGGTTTGTTGGTTTGTTGGTTTGTTCGTTTGTTGGTTTGTTTCTTTGTTGGTTTGTTCGTTTGCTCGTTTGTTGGTTTGTTGGTTTGTTCGTTTTTTGGTTTATTGGCTTGTTGGTTTGTTCGTTTGTTGGCTTGTTGGTTTGTTGGTTTGTTGGTTTGTTGGTTTGTTCGTTTGTTGTTTTGTTGGTTTGTTCGTTTGTTGGTTTGTTGGTTTGTTGGTTTATTGGTTTTTTGGTTTGTTGGTTTGTTGGTTTGTTGGTTTGTTGGTTTGTTGGTTTGTTGGTTTGTTAGTTTGTTGGTTTGTTGGTTTGTTGGCTTGTTGGCTTGTTGGCTTGTTGGTTTGTTGGTTTATTGGTTTGTTGGTTTGTTGGTTTGTTGGTTTGTTGGTTTGTTGATTTGTTGTTTTGTTGGCTTTTTGGCTTGTTGGTTTGTTGGTTTGTTGGTTTGTTGGCTTTTTGGGTTGTTGGCTTGTTGGCTTGTTGGTTTGTTGGTTTGTTTTTTTGTTGGTTTGTTGGTTTGTTGGCTTGTTGGTTTGGTGGTTTGTTGGTTTGTTGGTTTGTTGGTTTGTTGGTTTGTTGGTTTGTTGGCTGTTGGTTTGTTGGTTTGTTGGTTTGTTGGTTTATTGGTTTATTTGTTTGTTCGTTTGTTGGTTTGTTGGTTTGTTTGTTTGTTGGTTTGTTGGTTTGTTGGTTTGTTGGTTTGTTGGCTTGTTGGTTTGGTGGTTTGTTGGTTTGTTGGTTTGTTGGTTTGTTGGTTTGTTCGTTTGTTGGTTTGTTGGTTTGTTGGTTTGTTCGTTCGTTGGTTTGTTCGTTCGTTGGTTTGTTCGTTTGTTGGTTTGTTTGTTTGTTCGTTTGTTGGTTTGTTGGTTTGTTGATTTATTTGTTTGTTGGTTTGTTTGTTCGTTGGTTTGTTGGTTTGTTGGTTTGTTGGCTTGTTGGTTTGTTGGTTTGTTGGTTTGTTGGTTTGTTCGTTTGTTGGTTTGTTGGTTTGTTGGCTTGTTGGTTTGTTGGTTTGTTGGTTTGTTTGTTTGTTGGCTTGTTGGTTTGTTGGTTTGTTGGCTTGTTGGTTGGTTGGTTTGTTGGTTTGTTGGTTTATTTGTTTGTTCGTTTGTTGGTTTGTTGGTTTGTTGGTTTGTTGGTTTGTTGGTTTGTTGGTTTGTTGGTTTGTTGGTTTGTTGGTTTGTTGGCTTGTTGGTTTGGTGGTTTGTTGGTTTGTTGGTTTGTTGGTTTGTTGGTTTGTTCGTTTGTTGGTTTGTTGGTTTGTTGGTTTGTTCGTTCGTTGGGTTGTTCGTTTGTTGGTTTGTTCGTTTGTTCGTTTGTTGGTTTGTGGGTTTGTTGATTTATTTGTTTGTTGGTTTGTTTGTTTGTTGGTTTGTTCGTTTGTTGGTTTGTTGGTTTGTTGTTTTGTTGGTTTGTTGGTTTGTTGGTTTGTTGGTTTGTTTGTTTGTTGGTTTGTTCGTTTGTTGGTTTGTTGGTTTGTTGGTTTATTGGTTTGTTGGCTTGTTGGCTTGTTGGTTTGTTGGTTTGTTTGCTTGTTGGTTTGTTGGTTTGTTGGTTTGTTGGCTTTTTGGCTTGTTGGTTTGTTGGTTTGTTGCCTTGTTGGTTTGTTGGTTTGTTGGTTTGTTGGTTTGTTGGTCTGTTGTTTTGTTGGCTTGTTGGCTTGTTGGTTTGTTGGTTCGTTGGCTTGTTGGTTTGTTGGCTTGTTGGTTTGTTGGCTTGTTGGTTTGTTGGTTTGTTGGTTTGTTGGTTTTTTGGTTTGTTGGCTTGTTGGCTTGTAGGCTTGTTGGCATGTTGGTTTGTTGGTTTGTTGGTTTGTTCGTTTTGTTGGTTTGTTGGTTTGTTGGTTTGTTGGCTTGTTGGCTGGTTGGTTTGTTGGTTTGTTGGCTTGTTGGATTGTTGGTTTGTTGGTTTGTTGGTTTGTTGGTTTGTTGGTTTGTTGGCTTGTTGGTTTGTTGGTTTGTTGGTTCGTTTGTTTGTTGGTTTGTTGGTTTGTTTGTTTGTTGGTTTGTTCGTTTGTTGGTTTGTTGGTTTATTGGTTTGTTGGCTTGTTGGCTTGTTGGTTTGTTGGTTTGTTTGCTTGTTGGTTTGTTGGTTTGTTGGTTTGTTGGTTTGTGTGTTTGTTGGTTTGTTGGTTTGTTGGCTTGTTGGTTTGTTGGCTTGTTGGTTTTTTGGTTTGTTGGTTTTTTGGTTTGTTGGCTTATTGGTATGTTGGCTTGTTGGTTTGATGGTTTGTTGGTTTGTTTGTTTGTTGGTTCGTTGGTTTGTTGGTTTGTTGGCTTGTTGGCTTGTTGGTTTGTTGGGTTGTTGGTTTGTTGGTTTGTTGGTTTGTTCGTTTGTTGGTTTGTTTCTTTGTTGGTTTGTTCGTTTGCTCGTTTGTTGGTTTGTTGGTTTGTTCGTTTTTTGGTTTATTGGCTTGTTGGTTTGTTCGTTTGTTGGCTTGTTGGCTTATTGGTTTGTTGGTTTGTTGGTTTGTTTGTTTGTTGTTTTGTTGGTTTGTTCGTTAGTTGGTTTGTTGGTTTGTTGGTTTATTGGTTTGTTGGTTTGTTGGTTTGTTGGTTTGTTGGTTTGTTGGTTTGTTGGTTTGTTGGTTTGTTGGTTTGTTGGTTTGTTGGTTTGTTGGTTTGTTGGTTTGGTGGTCTGTTGGTCTGTTGGTTTGTTGGCTTGTTGGCTTGTTGGTTTGTTGGTTCGTTGGCCTGTTGGTTCGTTGGCTTGTTGGTTTGTTGGCTTGTTGGTTTGTTGGCTTGTCGGTTTGTTGGTTTGTTGATTTGTTGGTTTGTTGGTTTGTTGGTCTGTTGGTCTGTTGGTTTGTTGGCTTGTTGGCTTGTTGGTTTGTTGGTTCGTTGGCTTGTTGGTTTGTTGGCTTGTTGGTTTGTTGGCTTGTTGGCTTGTTGGTTTGTAGGCTTATTGGCATGTTGGTTTGTTGGTTTGTTGGTTTGTTCGTTTTTTGGTTTGTTGGTTTGTTGGTTTGTTGGTTTGTTGGCTTGTTGGCTTGTTGGTTTGTTGGTTTGTTGGCTTGTTGGCTTGTTGGTTTGTTGGTTTGTTGGTTTGTTGGTTTGTTGGCTTGTTAGTTTGTTGGTTTGTTGGCTTGTTGATTTGTTGGTTTGTTGGTTCGTTTGTTTGTTAGTTTGTTGGTTTGTTGGTTTGTTGGTTTGTTGGTTTGTTGGTTTGTTGATTTGTTGGTTTGTTGGTTTGTTGGTTTGTTGGTTTGTTGGTTTGTTGGTTTGTTGGTTTGTTGGTTTGTTGGTCTGTTGGTTTGTTGGCTTGTTGGCTTGTTGGTTTGTTGGTTCGTTGGCTTGTTGGTTTGTTGGCTTGTTGGTTTGTTGGCTTGTTGGTTTGTTGGCTTGTTGGTTTATTGGTTTGTTGGTTTGTTGGTTTTTTGGTTTGTTGGTTTGTTGGCTTGTAGGCTTGTTGGCATGTTGGTTTGTTGGTTTGTTGGTTTGTTCGTTTTGTTGGTTTGTTGGTTTGTTGGTTTGTTGGCTTGTTGGCTGGTTGGTTTATTGGTTTGTTGGCTTGTTGGATTGTTGGTTTGTTGGTTTGTTGGTTTGTTTGCTTGTTGGTTTGTTGGTTTGTTGGTTTGTGTGTTTGTTGGTTTGTTGGCTTGTTGGTTTGTTGGTTTGTTTGCTTGTTGGTTTGTTGGTTTGTTGGTTTGTGTGTTTGTTGGTTTGTTGACTTGTTGGTTTGTTGGCTTTTTGGTTTGTTGATTTGTTGGTTTTTTGGTTTGTTGGCTTATTGGTATGTTGACTTGTTGGCTTGTTGGTTTGATGGTTTGTTGGTTTGTTTGTTTGTTGTTTCGTTGGTTTGTTGGTTTGTTGGCTTGTTGGCTTGTTGGTTTGTTGGGTTGTTGGTTTGTTGGTTTGTTGGTTTGTTCGTTTGTTGGTTTGTTTCTTTGTTGGTTTGTTCGTTTGCTCGTTTGTTGGTTTGTTGGTTTGTTCGTTTTTTGGTTTATTGGCTTGTTGGTTTGTTCGTTTGTTGGCTTGTTGGTTTATTGGTTTGTTGGTTTGTTGGTTTGTTTGTTTGTTGTTTTGTTGGTTTGTTCGTTAGTTGGTTTATTGGTTTGTTGGTTTATTGGGTTGTTGGTTTGTTGGTTTGTTGGTTTGTTGGTTTGTTAGTTTTTTGGTTTGTTGGTTTGTTGGTTTGTTGGTTTGTTGGTTTGTTGGTTTGTTGGTTTGTTGGTTTGTTGGCTTGTTGGCTTGTTGGTTTGTTGGTTTGTTAATTTGTTGGCTTGTTGGTTTGTTGGTTTGTTGATTTGTTGTTTTGTTGGTTTGTTGGTTTGTTTGTTTGTTGGTTTGTTGGCTTTTTGGTTTGTTGGCTTGTTGGTTTGTTGGTTTGTTGGTTTGTTGGCTTGTTGGTTTGTTGGTTTGTTGGTTTGTTGGTTTGTTGGTTTGTTGGGTTGTTGGTTTGTTCGTTTGTTCGTTTGTTCGTTTGTTGGTTTGTAGGTTTGTTGGTTTGTTCGTTCGTTGGTTTGTTGGTTTGTTGGTTTGTTGGTTTGTTGGTTTGTTGGTTTGTTGGTTTGTTGGTTTGTTGGTTTGTTGGCTTGTTGGTTTGGTGGTTTGGTGGTTTGTTGGTTTGTTGGTTTGTTGGTTTGTTGGTTTGTTGTTTTGTTGGTTTGTTGGCTTGTTGTTTTGTTTGTTTGTTGGTTTGTTCGTTTGTTTGTTTGCTGGTTTATTTGTTTGTTGGTTTGTTGGTTTGTTGATTTATTTGTTTGTTGGTTTGTTTGTTTGTTGGTTTGTTCGTTTGTTGGTTTGTTGGTTTGTTGTTTTGTTGGTTTGTTGGTTTGTTGGTTTGTTTGTTTGTTGGTTTGTTCGTTTGTTGGTTTGTTGGTTTGTTGGTTTATTGGTTTGTTGGCTTGTTGGCTTGTTGGTTTGTTGGTTTGTTTGCTTGTTGGTTTGTTGGTTTGTTGGTTTGTTGGCTTTTTGGCTTGTTGGTTTGTTGGTTTGTTGCCTTGTTGGTTTGTTGGTTTGTTGGTTTGTTGGTCTGTTGTTTTGTTGGCTTGTTGGCTTGTTGGTTTGTTGGTTCGTTGGCTTGTTGGTTTGTTGGCTTGTTGGTTTGTTGGCTTGTTGGTTTGTTGGTTTGTTGGTTTGTTGGTTTTTTGGTTTGTTGGCTTGTTGGCTTGTAGGCTTGTTGGCATGTTGGTTTGTTGGTTTGTTGGTTTGTTCGTTTTGTTGGTTTGTTGGTTTGTTGGTTTGTTGGCTTGTTGGCTTGTTGGTTTGTTGGGTTGTTGGTTTGTTGGTTTGTTGGTTTGTTCGTTTGTTGGTTTGTTTCTTTGTTGGTTTGTTCGTTTGCTCGTTTGTTGGTTTGTTGGTTTGTTCGTTTTTTGGTTTATTGGCTTGTTGGTTTGTTCGTTTGTTGGCTTGTTGGTTTATTGGTTTGTTGGTTTGTTGGTTTGTTGGTTTGTTTGTTTGTTGTTTTGTTGGTTTGTTCGTTAGTTGGTTTATTGGTTTGTTGGTTTATTGGGTTGTTGGTTTGTTGGTTTGTTGGTTTGTTGGTTTGTTAGTTTTTTGGTTTGTTGGTTTGTTGGTTTGTTGGTTTGTTGGTTTGTTGGTTTGTTGGTTTGTTGGTTTGTTGGCTTGTTGGCTTGTTGGTTTGTTGGTTTGTTAATTTGTTGGCTTGTTGGTTTGTTGGTTTGTTGATTTGTTGTTTTGTTGGTTTGTTGGTTTGTTTGTTTGTTGGTTTGTTGGCTTTTTGGTTTGTTGGCTTGTTGGTTTGTTGGTTTGTTCGTTTGTTGGCTTGTTGGTTTGTTGGTTTGTTGGTTTGTTGGTTTGTTGGTTTGTTGGGTTGTTGGTTTGTTCGTTTGTTCGTTTGTTCGTTTGTTCGTTTGTTGGTTTGTAGGTTTGTTGGTTTGTTCGTTCGTTGGTTTGTTGGTTTGTTGGTTTGTTGGTTTGTTGGTTTGTTGGTTTGTTGGTTTGTTGGTTTGTTGGTTTGTTGGTTTGTTGGCCTGTTGGTTTGGTGGTTTGTTGGTTTGTTGGTTTGTTGGTTTGTTGGTTTGTTGTTTTGTTGGTTTGTTGGCTTGTTGTTTTGTTTGTTTGTTGGTTTGTTCGTTTGTTTGTTTGCTGGTTTATTTGTTTGTTGGTTTGTTGGTTTGTTGATTTATTTGTTTGTTGGTTTGTTTGTTTGTTGGTTTGTTCGTTTGTTGGTTTGTTGGTTTGTTGTTTTGTTGGTTTGTTGGTTTGTTGGTTTGTTTGTTTGTTGGTTTGTTCGTTTGTTGGTTTGTTGGTTTGTTGGTTTATTGGTTTGTTGGCTTGTTGGCTTGTTGGTTTGTTGGTTTGTTTGCTTGTTGGTTTGTTGGTTTGTTGGTTTGTTGGCTTTTTGGCTTGTTGGTTTGTTGGTTTGTTGCCTTGTTGGTTTGTTGGTTTGTTGGTTTGTTGGTTTGTTGGTCTGTTGTTTTGTTGGCTTGTTGGCTTGTTGGTTTGTTGGTTCGTTGGCTTGTTGGTTTGTTGGCTTGTTGGTTTGTTGGCTTGTTGGTTTGTTGGTTTGTTGGTTTGTTGGTTTTTTGGTTTCTGGCTTGTTGGCTTGTAGGCTTGTTGGCATGTTGGTTTGTTGGTTTGTTGGTTTGTTCGTTTTGTTGGTTTGTTGGTTTGTTGGTTTGTTGGCTTGTTGGCTGGTTGGTTTGTTGGTTTGTTGGCTTGTTGGATTGTTGGTTTGTTGGTTTGTTGGTTTGTTGGTTTGTTGGTTTGTTGGCTTGTTGGTTTGTTGGTTTGTTGGTTCGTTTGTTTGTTGGTTTGTTGGTTTGTTTGTTTGTTGGTTTGTTCGTTTGTTGGTTTGTTGGTTTATTGGTTTGTTGGCTTGTTGGCTTGTTGGTTTGTTGGTTTGTTTGCTTGTTGGTTTGTTGGTTTGTTGGTTTGTTGGTTTGTGTGTTTGTTGGTTTGTTGGTTTGTTGGCTTGTTGGTTTGTTGGCTTGTTGGTTTGTTGGTTTGTTGGTTTTTTGGTTTGTTGGCTTATTGGTATGTTGGCTTGTTGGTTTGATGGTTTGTTGGTTTGTTTGTTTGTTGGTTCGTTGGTTTGTTGGTTTGTTGGCTTGTTGGCTTGTTGGTTTGTTGGGTTGTTGGTTTGTTGGTTTGTTGGTTTGTTCGTTTGTTGGTTTGTTTCTTTGTTGGTTTGTTCGTTTGCTCGTTTGTTGGTTTGTTGGTTTGTTCGTTTTTTGGTTTATTGGCTTGTTGGTTTGTTCGTTTGTTGGCTTGTTGGTTTATTGGTTTGTTGGTTTGTTGGTTTGTTTGTTTGTTGTTTTGTTGGTTTGTTCGTTAGTTGGTTTGTTGGTTTATTGGTTTGTTGGTTTGTTGGTTTGTTGGTTTGTTGGTTTGTTGGTTTGTTGGTTTGTTGGTTTGTTGGTTTGTTGGTTTGTTGGTTTGTTGGTTTGTTGGTTTGTTGGTTTGTTGGTTTGTTGGTTTGTTGGTTTGTTGGTTTGTTGGTCTGTTGGTCTGTTGGTTTGTTGGCTTGTTGGCTTGTTGGTTTGTTGGTTCGTTGGCTTGTTGGTTTGTTGGCTTGTTGGTTTGTTGGCTTGTCGGTTTGTTGGTTTGTTGATTTGTTGGTTTGTTGGTTTGTTGGTCTGTTGGTCTGTTGGTTTGTTGGCTTGTTGGCTTGTTGGTTTGTTGGTTCGTTGGCTTGTTGGTTTGTTGGCTTGTTGGTTTGTTGGCTTGTTGGCTTGTTGGTTTGTAGGCTTATTGGCATGTTGGTTTGTTGGTTTGTTGGTTTGTTCGTTTTTTGGTTTGTTGGTTTGTTGGTTTGTTGGTTTGTTGGCTTGTTGGCTTGTTGGTTTGTTGGTTTGTTGGCTTGTTGGCTTGTTGGTTTGTTGGTTTGTTGGTTTGTTGGTTTGTTGGCTTGTTAGTTTGTTGGTTTGTTGGCTTGTTGATTTGTTGGTTTGTTGGTTCGTTTGTTTGTTAGTTTGTTGGTTTGTTGGTTTGTTGGTTTGTTGGTTTGTTGGTTTGTTGATTTGTTGGTTTGTTGGTTTGTTGGTTTGTTGGTTTGTTGGTTTGTTGGTTTGTTGGTTTGTTGGTCTGTTGGTTTGTTGGCTTGTTGGCTTGTTGGTTTGTTGGTTCGTTGGCTTGTTGGTTTGTTGGCTTGTTGGTTTGTTGGCTTGTTGGTTTGTTGGCTTGTTGGTTTATTGGTTTGTTGGTTTGTTGGTTTTTTGGTTTGTTGGTTTGTTGGCTTGTAGGCTTGTTGGCATGTTGGTTTGTTGGTTTGTCGGTTTGTTCGTTTTGTTGGTTTGTTGGTTTGTTGGTTTGTTGGCTTGTTGGCTGGTTGGTTTATTGGTTTGTTGGCTTGTTGGATTGTTGATTTGTTGGTTTGTTGGTTTGTTGGTTTGCTGGTTTGTTGGCTTGTTGGCTTGTTGGTTTGTTGGTTTGTTTGCTTGTTGGTTTGTTGGTTTGTTGGTTTGTGTGTTTGTTGGTTTGTTGGCTTGTTGGTTTGTTGGCTTTTTGGTTTGTTGATTTGTTGGTTTTTTGGTTTGTTGGCTTATTGGTATGTTGGCTTGTTGGCTTGTTGGTTTGATGGTTTGTTGGTTTGTTTGTTTTTTGTTTCGTTGGTTTGTTGGTTTGTTGGCTTGTTGGCTTGTTGGTTTGTTGGGTTGTTGGTTTGTTGGTTTGTTGGTTTGTTCGTTTGTTGGTTTGTTTCTTTGTTGGTTTGTTCGTTTGCTCGTTTGTTGGTTTGTTGGTTTGTTCGTTTTTTGGTTTATTGGCTTGTTGGTTTGTTCGTTTGTTGGCTTGTTGGTTTATTGGTTTGTTGGTTTGTTGGTTTGTTTGTTTGTTGTTTTGTTGGTTTGTTCGTTAGTTGGTTGATTGGTTTGTTGGTTTATTGGGTTGTTGGTTTGTTGGTTTGTTGGTTTGTTGGTTTGTTAGTTTTTTGGTTTGTTGGTTTGTTGGTTTGTTGGTTTGTTGGTTTGTTGGTTTGTTGGTTTGTTGGTTTGTTGGTTTGTTGGCTTGTTGGCTTGTTGGTTTGTTGGTTTGTTAATTTGTTGGCTTGTTGGTTTGTTGGTTTGTTGATTTGTTGTTTTGTTGGTTTGTTGGTTTGTTTGTTTGTTGGTTTGTTGGCTTTTTGGTTTGTTGGCTTGTTGGTTTGTTGGTTTGTTGGTTTGTTGGCTTGTTGGTTTGTTGGTTTGTTGGTTTGTTGGTTTGTTGGGTTGTTGGTTTGTTCGTTTGTTCGTTTGTTGGTTTGTAGGTTTGTTGGTTTGTTCGTTCGTTGGTTTGTTCGTTTGTTGGCTTGTTGGTTTGTTCGTTTGTTGGTTTGTTGGTTTGTTGATTTATTTGTTTGTTGGTTTGTTTGTTTGTTGGTTTGTTCGTTTGTTGGTTTGTTGGTTTGTTGTTTTGTTGGTTTGTTGGCTTGTTGTTTTGTTTGTTTGTTGGTTTGTTCGTTTGTTGGTTTGCTGGTTTATTTGTTTGTTGGTTTGTTGGTTTGTTGGTTTGTTGGTTCGTTTGTTTGTTGGTTTGTTGGTTTGTTGGTTTGTTGGTTTGGTGGTTTGGTGGTTTGTTGGTTTGTTGGTTTGTTTGGTTGTTGGTGTGTTCGTTTGTTGGTTTGTTCGTTTATTGGTTTGTTGGCTTGTTGGCTTGTTGGTTTGTTGGTTTGTTTGCTTGTTGGTTTGTTGGTTTGTTGGTTTGTTGCTTTTTGGCTTGTTGGTTTGTTGGTTTGTTGGCTTGTTGGTTTGTTGGTTTGTTGGTTTGTTGGTTTGTTGGTTTGTTGGTCTGTTGGTTTGTTGGCTTGTTGGCTTGTCGGTTTGTTGGTTCGTTGGCTTGTTGGTTTGTTGGCTTGTTGGTTTGTTGGCTTTTTGGTTTGTTAGTTTGTTGGTTTGTTGGTTTGTTGGTTTGTTGGTTTGTTGGTTTTTTGGTTTGTTGGCTTGTTGGCTTGTAGGCTTGTTGGCATGTTGCTTTGTTGGTTTGTTGGTTTGTTCGTTTTGTTGGTTTGTTGGTTTGTTGGTTTGTTGGCTTGTTGGCTGGTTGGTTTGTTGGTTTGTTGGCTTGTTGGATTGTTGGTTTGTTGGTTTGTTGGTTTGTTGGCTTGTTGGTTTGTTGGTTTGTTGGTTCGTTTGTTTGTTGGTTTGTTAGTTTGTTTGTTTGTTGGTTTGTTCGTTTGTTGGTTTGTTGGTTTATTAGTTTGTTGGCTTGTTGGCTTGTTGGTTTGTTGGTTTGTTTGCTTGTTGGTTTGTTGGTTTGTTGGTTTGTGTGTTTGTTGGTTTGTTGGTTTGTTGGCTTGTTGGTTTGTTGGCTTGTTGGTTTGTTGGTTTGTTGGTTTTTTGGTTTGTTGGCTTATTGGTATGTTGGCTTGTTGGCTTGTTGGTTTGATGGTTTGTTGGTTTGTTTGTTTATTGGTTCGTTGGTTTGTTGGTTTGTTGGCTTGTTGGATTGTTGGTTTGTTGGGTTGTTGGTTTGTTGGTTTGTTGGTTTGTTCGTTTGTTGGTTTGTTTCTTTGTTGGTTTGTTCGTTTGCTCGTTTGTTGGTTTGTTGGTTTGTTGGTTTTTTGGTTTATTGGCTTGTTGGTTTGTTCGTTTGTTGGCTTGTTGGTTTATTGGTTTGTTGGTTTGTTGGTTTGTTTGTTTGTTGTTTTGTTGGTTTGTTCGTTAGTTGGTTTGTTGGTTTGTTGGTTTATTGGTTTGTTGGTTTGTTGGTTTGTTGGTTTGTTGGTTTGTTGGTTTGTTGGTTTGTTGGTTTGTTGGTTTGTTGGTTTGTTGGTCTGTTGGTCTGTTGGTTTGTTGGCTTGTTGGCTTGTTGGTTTGTTGGTTCGTTGGCTTGTTGGTTTGTTGGCTTGTTGGTTTGTTTGCTTGTTGGTTTGTTGGTTTGTTGATTTGTTGGTTTGTTGGTTTGTTGGTCTGTTGGTCTGTTGGTTTGTTGGCTTGTTGGCTTGTTGGTTTGTTGGTTCGTTGGCTTGTTGGTTTGGTGGCTTGTTGGTTTGTTGGCTTGTTGGCTTGTTGGTTTGTAGGCTTGTTGGCATGTTGGTTTGTTGGTTTGTTGGTTTGTTCGTTTTTTTGGTTTGTTGGTTTGTTGGTTTGTTGGCTTGTTGGCTTGTTGGTTTGTTGGTTTGTTGGCTTGTTGGCTTGTTGGTTTGTTGGTTTGTTGGTTTGTTGGTTTGTTGGCTTGTTGGTTTGTTGGTTTGTTGGCTTATTGATTTGTTGGTTTGTTGGTTCGTTTGTTTGTTGGATTGTTGGTTTGTTGGTTTGTTGGTTTGTTGGTTTGTTGGTCTGTTGGTTTGTTGGCTTGTTGGCTTGTTGGTTTGTTGGTTCGTTGGCTTGTTGGTTTGTTGGCTTGTTGGTTTGTTGGCTTGTTGGTTTGTTGGTTTGTTGGTTTGTTGGTTTGTTGGTTTTTTGGTTTGTTGGTTTGTTGGCTTGTAGGCTTGTTGGCATGTTGGTTTGTTGGTTTGTTGGTTTGTTCGTTTTGTTGGTTTGTTGGTTTGTTGGTTTGTTGGCTTGTTGGCTGGTTGGTTTGTTGGTTTGTTGGCTTGTTGGATTGTTGGTTTGTTGGTTTGTTGGTTTGTTGGTTTGCTGGTTTGTTGGCTTGTTGGCTTGTTGGTTTGTTGGTTTGTTTGCTTGTTGGTTTGTTGAATTGTTGGTTTGTGTGTTTGTTGGTTTGTTGGTTTGTTGGCTTGTTGGTTTGTTGGCTTGTTGATTTGTTGGTTTGTTGGTTTTTTGGTTTGTTGGCTTATTGGTATGTTGGCTTGTTGGCTTGTTGGTTTGATGGTTTGTTGGTTTGTTGATTTATTTGTTTGTTGGTTTGTTTGTTTGTTGGTTTGTTCGTTTGTTGGTTTGTTGGTTTGTTGTTTTGTTGGTTTGTTGGCTTGTTGTTTTGTTTGTTTGTTGGTTTGTTCGTTTGTTGGTTTGCTGGTTTATTTGTTTGTTGGTTTGTTGGTTTGTTGGTTTGTTGGTTCGTTTGTTTGTTGGTTTGTTGGTTTGGTGGTTTGTTGGTTTGTTGGTTTGTTTGGTTGTTGGTGTGTTCGTTTTGTTGGTTTGTTGGTTTGTTGGTTTGTTGGCTTGTTGGCTGGTTGGTTTGTTGGTTTGTTGGCTTGTTGGATTGTTGGTTTGTTGGTTTGTTGGTTTGTTGGCTTGTTGGTTTGTTGGTTTGTTGGTTCGTTTGTTTGTTGGTTTGTTAGTTTGTTTGTTTGTTGGTTTGTTCGTTTGTTGGTTTGTTGGTTTATTAGTTTGTTGGCTTGTTGGCATGTTGGTTTGTTGGTTTGTTGGTTTGTTCGTTTTGTTGGTTTGTTGGTTTGTTGGTTTGTTGGCTTGTTGGCTGGTTGGTTTGTTGGTTTGTTGGCTTGTTGGATTGTTGGTTTGTTGGTTTGTTGGTTTGTTGGTTTATTGGTTTGTTGGCTTGTTGGCTTGTTGGTTTGTTGGTTTGTTTGCTTGTTGGTTTGTTGGTTTGTTGGTTTGTTGGCTTTTTGGCTTGTTGGTTTGTTGGTTTGTTGGCTTGTTGGTTTGTTGGTTTGTTGGTTTGTTGGTTTGTTGGTTTGTTGGTCTGTTGGTTTGTTGGCTTGTTAGCTTGTCGGTTTGTTGGTTCGTTGGCTTGTTGGTTTGTTGGCTTGTTGGTTTGTTGGCTTTTTGGTTTGTTAGTTTGTTGGTTTGTTGGTTTGTTGGTTTGTTGGTTTGTTGGTTTTTTGGTTTGTTGGCTTGTTGGCTTGTAGGCTTGTTGGCATGTTGCTTTGTTGGTTTGTTGGTTTGTTCGTTTTGTTGGTTTGTTGGTTTGTTGGTTTGTTGGCTTGTTGGCTGGTTGGTTTGTTGGTTTGTTGGCTTGTTGGATTGTTGGTTTGTTGGTTTGTTGGTTTGTTGGCTTGTTGGTTTGTTGGTTTGTTGGTTCGTTTGTTTGTTGGTTTGTTAGTTTGTTTGTTTGTTGGTTTGTTCGTTTGTTGGTTTGTTGGTTTATTAGTTTGTTGGCTTGTTGGCTTGTTGGTTTGTTGGTTTGTTTGCTTGTTGGTTTGTTGGTTTGTTGGTTTGTGTGTTTGTTGGTTTGTTGGTTTGTTGGCTTGTTGGTTTGTTGGCTTGTTGGTTTGTTGGTTTGTTGGTTTTTTGGTTTGTTGGCTTATTGGTATGTTGGCTTGTTGGCTTGTTGGTTTGATGGTTTGTTGGTTTGTTTGTTTATTGGTTCGTTGGTTTGTTGGTTTGTTGGCTTGTTGGATTGTTGGTTTGTTGGGTTGTTGGTTTGTTGGTTTGTTGGTTTGTTCGTTTGTTGGTTTGTTTCTTTGTTGGTTTGTTCGTTTGCTCGTTTGTTGGTTTGTTGGTTTGTTGGTTTTTTGGTTTATTGGCTTGTTGGTTTGTTCGTTTGTTGGCTTGTTGGTTTATTGGTTTGTTGGTTTGTTGGTTTGTTTGTTTGTTGTTTTGTTGGTTTGTTCGTTAGTTGGTTTGTTGGTTTATTGGTTTGTTGGTTTGTTGGTTTGTTGGTTTGTTGGTTTGTTGGTTTGTTGGTTTGTTGGTTTGTTGGTTTGTTGGTTTGTTGGTCTGTTGGTCTGTTGGTTTGTTGGCTTGTTGGCTTGTTGGTTTGTTGGTTCGTTGGCTTGTTGGTTTGTTGGCTTGTTGGTTTGTTTGCTTGTTGGTTTGTTGGTTTGTTGATTTGTTGGTTTGTTGGTTTGTTGGTCTGTTGGTCTGTTGGTTTGTTGGCTTGTTGGCTTGTTGGTTTGTTGGTTCGTTGGCTTGTTGGTTTGGTGGCTTGTTGGTTTGTTGGCTTGTTGGCTTGTTGGTTTGTAGGCTTGTTGGCATGTTGGTTTGTTGGTTTGTTGGTTTGTTCGTTTTTTTGGTTTGTTGGTTTGTTGGTTTGTTGGCTTGTTGGCTTGTTGGTTTGTTGGTTTGTTGGCTTGTTGGCTTGTTGGTTTGTTGGTTTGTTGGTTTGTTGGTTTGTTGGCTTGTTGGTTTGTTGGTTTGTTGGCTTATTGATTTGTTGGTTTGTTGGTTCGTTTGTTTGTTGGATTGTTGGTTTGTTGGTTTGTTGGTTTGTTGGTTTGTTGGTCTGTTGGTTTGTTGGCTTGTTGGCTTGTTGGTTTGTTGGTTCGTTGGCTTGTTGGTTTGTTGGCTTGTTGGTTTGTTGGCTTGTTGGTTTGTTGGTTTGTTGGTTTGTTGGTTTGTTGGTTTTTTGGTTTGTTGGTTTGTTGGCTTGTAGGCTTGTTGGCATGTTGGTTTGTTGGTTTGTTGGTTTGTTCGTTTTGTTGGTTTGTTGGTTTGTTGGTTTGTTGGCTTGTTGGCTGGTTGGTTTGTTGGTTTGTTGGCTTGTTGGATTGTTGGTTTGTTGGTTTGTTGGTTTGTTGGTTTGCTGGTTTGTTGGCTTGTTGGCTTGTTGGTTTGTTGGTTTGTTTGCTTGTTGGTTTGTTGAATTGTTGGTTTGTGTGTTTGTTGGTTTGTTGGTTTGTTGGCTTGTTGGTTTGTTGGCTTGTTGATTTGTTGGTTTGTTGGTTTTTTGGTTTGTTGGCTTATTGGTATGTTGGCTTGTTGGCTTGTTGGTTTGATGGTTTGTTGGTTTGTTTGTTTGTTGGTTCGTTGGTTTGTTGGTTTGTTGGTTTATTGGCTTGTTGGCTTGTTGGTTTGTTGGGTTGTTGGTTTGTTGGTTTGTTGGTTTGTTCGTTTGTTGGTTTGTTTCTTTGTTGGTTTGTTCGTTTGCTCGTTTGTTGGTTTGTTGGTTTGTTCGTTTTTTGGTTTATTGGCTTGTTGGTTTGTTCGTTTGTTGGCTTGTTGGTTTATTGGTTTGTTGGTTTGTTGGTTTGTTTGTTTGTTGTTTTGTTGGTTTGTTCGTTAGTTGGTTTATTGGTTTGTTGGTTTATTGGTTTGTTGGTTTGTTAGTTTGTTGGTTTGTTAGTTTGTTGGTTTGTTGGTTTGTTGGTTTGTTGGTTTGTTGGTTTGTTGGTTTGTTGGTTTGTTGGCTTGTTGGCTTGTTGGTTTGTTGGTTTGTTGGTTTGTTGGCTTGTTGGTTTGTTGGTTTGTTGATTTGTTGTTTTGTTGGTTTGTTGGTTTGTTTGTTTGTTGGTTTGTTGGCTTTTTGGTTTGTTGGCTTGTTGGTTTGTTGGTTTGTTGATTTATTTGTTTGTTGGTTTGTTTGTTTGTTGGTTTGTTCGTTTGTTGGTTTGTTGGTTTGTTGTTTTGTTGGTTTGTTGGCTTGTTGTTTTGTTTGTTTGTTGGTTTGTTCGTTTGTTGGTTTGCTGGTTTATTTGTTTGTTGGTTTGTTGGTTTGTTGGTTCGTTTGTTTGTTGGTTTGTTAGTTTGGTGGTTTGTTGGTTTGTTGGTTTGTTTGGTTGTTGGTGTGTTCGTTTGTTGGTTTGTTCGTTTATTGGTTTGTTGGCTTGTTGGCTTGTTGGTTTGTTGGTTTGTTTGCTTGTTGGTTTGTTGGTTTGTTGGTTTGTTGGCTTGTTGGCTTGTTGGTTTGTTGGCTTGTTGGTTTGTTGGTTTGTTGATTTGTTGATTTGTTGGTTTGTTGGTTTGTTCGTTTGTTGGATTGTTGGTTTGTTGGCTTGTTGGTTTGTTGGTTTGTTGGTTTGTTGGTTTGTTGGTTTGTTGGTTTGTTGGTTTGTTGGTTTGTTGGTTTGTTGGTTTGTTGGTTTGTTGGCTTGTTGGCTTGTTGGCTTGTTGGTTTGTTGGTTTGTTCGTTTGTTGGTTTGTTGGTTTGTTGGTTTGTTGAATTGTTGGTTTTTTGGTTTGTTGGTTCGTTGGTTTCTTGGTTGGTTGGTTTGTTGGTTTGTTGGTTTGTTGGTTTGTTGGTTTGTTGGTTTGTTGGTTTGTTCGTTTATATGTTTGTTAGTTTGTTGGTTTGTTCGTTTGTTGGTTTGTTCGTTTGTTGGTTTGTTGGTTTGTTGGTTTGTTGGTTTGTTGGCTTGTTGGCTTGTTGGTTTGTTGGTTTGTTGGTTTGTTGGTTTGTTGGTTTGTTCGTTTGTTGGTTTGTTGGTTTGTTGGTTTGTTGGTTTGTTGGTTTGTTGGTTTGTTCGTTTGTTGGTTTGTTGGTTTGTTGGCTTATTGGTTTGTTGGTTTGTTGGTTTGTTAGTTTGATGGTTTGTTGGTTTGTTGTTTTGTTGGTTTGCTCGGGTTTTGGCTTGTTGGCTTGCTGGTTTGTTGGTTTGTTGGTTTGTTGGTTTGTTGGTTTGTTGTTTTGTTGGCTTGTTGGCTTGTTGGCTTGTTGGTTTGTTGGTTTGTTGTTTTGTTGGTTTGTTAGTTTTTTGGTTTGTTGGCTTACTGGTTTTGTTGGTTTGTTGGCTTGTTGGCTTGTTGGTTTGTTGGTTTGTTGGTTTGTTGGTTTGTTGGTTTTTTGGTTTGTTGGCTTGTTGGTATGTTGGCTTGTTGGCTTGTTGGTTTGATGGTTTGTTGGATTGTTCGTTTGTTGGTTCGTTGGTTTGTTGGTTTGTTGGCTTGCTGGTTTGTTGGGTTGTTGGTTTGTTGGTTTGTTGGTTTGTTCGTTTGTTGGTTTGTTGGTTTATTCGTTTGTTGTTTTGTTGGTTTGTTCGTTTGTTGGTTTGTTGGTTTATTGGTTTATTGGTTTGTTGGTTTGTTGGTTTGTTGGTTTGTTGGTTTGTTGGTCTGTTGGTTTGTTGATTTGTTAGTTTGTTGGTTTGTTGGTTTGTTGGCTTGTTGGCTTGTTGGCTTGTTGGTTTGTTGGTTTATTGGTTTGTTGGTTTGTTGGTTTGTTGGTTTGTTGGTTTGTTGATTTGTTGTTTTGATGGCTTTTTGGCTTGTTGGTTTGTTGGTTTGTTGGCTTTTTGGTTTGTTGGCTTGTTGGCTTGTTGGTTTGTTGGTTTGTTTTTTTTGTTGGTTTGTTTGTTTGTTGGTTTGTTGGTTTGTTGGCTGTTGGTTTGTTGGTTTGTTGGTTTGTTGGCTTGTTGGTTCGGTGGTTTGTTGGTTTGTTGGTTTGTTGGTTTGTTGGTTTGTTCGTTTGTTGGTTTGTTGGTTTGTTGGTTTGTTCGTTCGTTGGTTTTTTCGTTTGTTGGTTTGTTTGTTTGTTCGTTTGTTGGTTTGTTGGTCTGTTGATTTATTTGTTTGTTGGTTTGTTTGTTTGTTGGTTTGTTGGTTTGTTAGTTTGTTGGCTTGTTGGTTTGTTGGTTTGTTGGTTTGTTGGTTTGTTGGTTTGTTCGTTTGTTGGTTTGTTGGTTTGTTGGCTTGTTGGTTTGTTGGTTTGTTGGTTTGTTGGCTTGTTGGTTTGTTGGTTTGTTGGCTTGTTGGTTGGTTCGTTTATTGGTTTGTTGGTTTGTTGGTTTATTTGTTTGTTCGTTTGTTGGTTTGTTGGTTTGTTGGTTTGTTGGTTTGTTGGTTTGTTGGCTTGTTGGTTTGGTGGTTTGATGGTTTGTTGGTTTGTTAGTTTGTTGGTTTGTTCGTTTGTTGGTTTGTTCGTTTGTTGGTTTGTTCGTTCGTTGGTTTGTTCGTTTGTTGGTTTGTTTGTTTGTTCGTTTGTTGGTTTGTTGGTTTGTTGATTTATTTGTTTGTTGGTTTGTTTGTTTGTTGGTTTGTTCGTTTGTTGGTTTGTTGGTTTGTTGTTTTGTTGGTTTGTTGGCTTGTTGGTTTGTTTGTTTATTGGTTTGTTCGTTTGTTGGTTTGTTGGTTTGTTGGTTTATTGGTTTGTTGGCTTGTTGGCTTGTTGGTTTGTTGGTTTGTTTGCTTGTTGGTTTGTTGGTTTGTTGGTTTGTTGGCTTTTTGGCTTGTTGGTTTGTTGGTTTGTTGGCTTGTTGGTTTGTTGGTTTGTTGGTTTGTTGGTTTTTGGGTTTGTTGGCTTGTTGGCTTGTAGGCTTGTTGGCATGTTGGTTTGTTGGTTTGTTGGTTTGTTCGTTTTGTTGGTTTGTTGGTTTGTTGGTTTGTTGGCTTGTTGGCTGGTTGGTTTGTTGGTTTGTTGGCTTGTTGGATTGTTGGTTTGTTGGTTTGTTGGTTTGTTGGTTTGTTGGTTTGTTGGCTTGTTGGTTTGTTGGTTTGTTGGTTCGTTTGTTTGTTGGTTTGTTGGTTTGTTTGTTTGTTGGTTTGTTCGTTTGTTGGTTTGTTGGTTTATTGGTTTGTTGGCTTGTTGGCTTGTTGGTTTGATGGTTTGTTGGTTTGTTTGTTTGTTGGTTCGTTGGTTTGTTGGTTTGTTGGCTTGTTGGCTTGTTGGTTTGTTGGGTTGTTGGTTTGTTGGTTTGTTGGTTTGTTCGTTTGTTGGTTTGTTTCTTTGTTGGTTTGTTCGTTTGCTCGTTTGTTGGTTTGTTGGTTTGTTCGTTTTTTGGTTTATTGGCTTGTTGGTTTGTTCGTTTGTTGGCTTGTTGGTTTATTGGTTTGTTGGTTTGTTGGTTTGTTTGTTTGTTTGTTTGTTTGTTGTTTTGTTGGTTTGTTCGTTAGTTGGTTTGTTGGTTTATTGGTTTGTTGGTTTGTTGGTTTGTTGGTTTGTTAGTTTGTTGGTTTGTTGTTTGTTGGTTTGTTGGTTTGTTGGTTTGTTGGTTTGTTGGTTTGTTGGTTTGTTGGTTTGTTGGTTTGTTGGCTTGTTGGCTTGTTGGTTTGTTGGTTTGTTGGTTTGTTGGCTTGTTGGTTTGTTGGTTTGTTGATTTGTTGTTTTGTTGGTTTGTTGTTTTGTTTGTTTGTTCGTTTGTTGGCTTTTTGGTTTGTTGGCTTGTTGGTTTGTTGGTTTGTTGGTTTGTTGGCTTGTTGGTTTGTTGGTTTGTTGGTTTGTTGGTTTGTTGGTTTGTTGGTTTGTTGGTTTGTTGGTTTGTTGGTTTGTTCGTTTGTTCGTTTGTTGGTTTGTAGGTTTGTTGGTTTGTTCGTTCGTTGATTTGTTCGTTTGTTGGTTTGTTGGTTTGTTCGTTTGTTGGTTTGTTGGTTTGTTGATTTATTTGTTTGTTGGTTTGTTTGTTTGTTGGTTTGTTCGTTTGTTGGTTTGTTGGTTTGTTGTTTTGTTGGTTTGTTGGCTTGTTGTTTTGTTTGTTTGTTGGTTTGTTCGTTTGTTGGTTTGCTGGTTTATTTGTTTGTTGGTTTGTTGGTTTGTTGGTTTGTTGGTTCGTTTGTTTGTTGGTTTGTTGGTTTGTTGGTTTGTTGGTTTGTTGGTTTGTTTGGTTGTTGGTGTGTTCGTTTGTTGGTTTGTTCGTTTATTGGTTTGTTGGCTTGTTGGCTTGTTGGTTTGTTGGTTTGTTTGCTTGTTGGTTTGTTGGTTTGTTGGTTTGTTGGCTTGTTGGCTTGTTGGTTTGTTGGCTTGTTGGTTTGTTGGTTTGTTGGTTTGTTGGTTTGTTGATTTGTTGATTTGTTGGTTTGTTGGTTTGTTCGTTTGTTGGATTGTTGGTTTGTTGGCTTGTTGGTTTGTTGGTTTGTTGGTTTGTTGGTTTGTTGGTTTGTTGGTTTGTTGGTTTGTTGGTTTGTTGGCTTGTTGGCTTGTTGGCTTGTTGGTTTGTTGGTTTGTTCGTTTGTTGGTTTGTTGGTTTGTTGGTTGGTTGGTTTGTTGGTTTGTTGGTTTGCTGGTTTGTTGGTTTGTTCGTTTGTTGGTTTGTTCGTTTATATGTTTGTTGGTTTGTTGGTTTGTTCGTTTGTTGGTTTGTTCGTTTGGTGGTTTGTTGGTTTGTTGGTTTGTTGGTTTGTTGGTTTGTTGGTTTGTTGGCTTGTTGGTTTGTTGGTTTGTTGGTTTGTTCGTTTGTTGGTTTGTTGGTTTGTTGGTTTGTTGGTTTGTTGGTTTGTTGGTTTGTTCGTTTGTTGGTTTGTTGGCTTATTGGTTTGTTGGTTTGTTGGTTTGTTGGTTTGTTAGTTTGTTGGTTTGTTGGTTTGTTGGTTTGTTGTTTTGTTGGTTTGCTCGGGTTTTGGTTTGTTGGCTTGCTGGTTTGTTGGTTTGTTGGTTTGTTGGTTTGTTGGTTTGTTGGTTTGTTGGTTTGTTGGCTTGTTGGCTTGTTGGTTTGTTGGTTTGTTGTTTTGTTGGTTTGTTAGTTTTTTGGTTTGTTGGCTTGCTGGTTTTGTTGGTTTGTTGGCTTGTTGGCTTGTTGGTATTTTGGCTTGTTGGCTTGTTGGTTTGTTGGGTTGTTGGTTTGTTGGTTTGTTGGTTTGTTGGTTTGTTCGTTTGTTGGTTTTTTTCTTTGTTGGTTTGTTCGTTTGCTCGTTTGTTGGTTTGTTGGTTTGTTGGTTTGTTGGTTTGTTGGTTTGTTGGTTTGTTGGTTTGTTGGTTTGTTGGCTTGTTGGCTTGTTGGTTTGTTGGTTTGTTGGTTTGTTGGCTTGTTGGTTTGTTGGTTTGTTGATTTGTTGTTTTGTTGGTTTGTTGTTTTGTTTGTTTGTTCGTTTGTTGGCTTTTTGGTTTGTTGGCTTGTTGGTTTGTTGGTTTGTTGGTTTGTTGGCTTGTTGGTTTGTTGGTTTGTTGGTTTGTTGGTTTGTTGGTTTGTTGGTTTGTTGGTTTGTTGGTTTGTTCGTTTGTTCGTTTGTTGGTTTGTAGGTTTGTTGGTTTGTTCGTTCGTTGATTTGTTCGTTTGTTGGTTTGTTGGTTTGTTCGTTTGTTGGTTTGTTGGTTTGTTGATTTATTTGTTTGTTGGTTTGTTTGTTTGTTGGTTTGTTCGTTTGTTGGTTTGTTGGTTTGTTGTTTTGTTGGTTTGTTGGCTTGTTGTTTTGTTTGTTTGTTGGTTTGTTCGTTTGTTGGTTTGCTGGTTTATTTGTTTGTTGGTTTGTTGGTTTGTTGGTTTGTTGGTTCGTTTGTTTGTTGGTTTGTTGGTTTGTTCGTTTGTTGGTTTGTTGGTTTGTTTGGTTGTTGGTGTGTTCGTTTGTTGGTTTGTTCGTTTATTGGTTTGTTGGTTTGTTGGCTTGTTGGTTTGTTGGTTTGTTTGCTTGTTGGTTTGTTGGTTTGTTGGTTTGTTGGCTTGTTGGCTTGTTGGTTTGTTGGCTTGTTGGTTTGTTGGTTTGTTGGTTTGTTGGTTTGTTGATTTGTTGATTTGTTGGTTTGTTGGTTTGTTCGTTTGTTGGATTGTTGGTTTGTTGGCTTGTTGGTTTGTTGGTTTGTTGGTTTGTTGGTTTGTTGGTTTGTTGGTTTGTTGGTTTGTTGGTTTGTTGGTTTGTTGGCTTGTTGGCTTGTTGGCTTGTTGGTTTGTTGGTTTGTTCGTTTGTTGGTTTGTTGGTTTGTTGGTTGGTTGGTTTGTTGGTTTGTTGGTTTGCTGGTTTGTTGGTTTGTTCGTTTGTTGGTTTGTTCGTTTATATGTTTGTTGGTTTGTTGGTTTGTTCGTTTGTTGGTTTGTTCGTTTGGTGGTTTGTTGGTTTGTTGGTTTGTTGGTTTGCTGGTTTGTTGGTTTGTTGGCTTGTTGGTTTGTTGGTTTGTTGGTTTGTTCGTTTGTTGGTTTGTTGGTTTGTTGGTTTGTTGGTTTGTTGGTTTGTTGGTTTGTTCGTTTGTTGGTTTGTTGGCTTATTGGTTTGTTGGTTTGTTGGTTTGTTGGTTTGTTAGTTTGTTGGTTTGTTGGTTTGTTGGTTTGTTGTTTTGTTGGCTTGTTGGCTTGTTGGCTTCTTGGTTTGTTGGTTTGTTGTTTTGTTGGTTTGTTAGTTTTTTGGTTTGTTGGCTTACTGGTTTTGTTGGTTTGTTGGCTTGTTGGCTTGTTGGTTTGTTGGTTTGTTGGTTTGTTGGTTTGTTGGTTTTTTGGTTTGTTGGCTTGTTGGTATGTTGGCTTGTTGGCTTGTTGGTTTGATGGTTTGTTGGATTGTTCGTTTGTTGGTTCGTTGGTTTGTTGGTTTGTTGGCTTGCTGGTTTGTTGGGTTGTTGGTTTGTTGGTTTGTTGGTTTGTTCGTTTGTTGGTTTGTTGGTTTATTCGTTTGTTGTTTTGTTGGTTTGTTCGTTTGTTGGTTTGTTGGTTTATTGGTTTATTGGTTTGTTGGTTTGTTGGTTTGTTGGTTTGTTGGTTTGTTGGTCTGTTGGTTTGTTGATTTGTTAGTTTGTTGGTTTGTTGGTTTGTTGGCTTGTTGGCTTGTTGGCTTGTTGGTTTGTTGGTTTATTGGTTTGTTGGTTTGTTGGTTTGTTGGTTTGTTGGTTTGTTGATTTGTTGTTTTGATGGCTTTTTGGCTTGTTGGTTTGTTGGTTTGTTGGCTTTTTGGTTTGTTGGCTTGTTGGCTTGTTGGTTTGTTGGTTTGTTTTTTTTGTTGGTTTGTTTGTTTGTTGGTTTGTTGGTTTGTTGGCTGTTGGTTTGTTGGTTTGTTGGTTTGTTGGCTTGTTGGTTCGGTGGTTTGTTGGTTTGTTGGTTTGTTGGTTTGTTGGTTTGTTCGTTTGTTGGTTTGTTGGTTTGTTGGTTTGTTCGTTCGTTGGTTTTTTCGTTTGTTGGTTTGTTTGTTTGTTCGTTTGTTGGTTTGTTGGTCTGTTGATTTATTTGTTTGTTGGTTTGTTTGTTTGTTGGTTTGTTGGTTTGTTAGTTTGTTGGCTTGTTGGTTTGTTGGTTTGTTGGTTTGTTGGTTTGTTGGTTTGTTCGTTTGTTGGTTTGTTGGTTTGTTGGCTTGTTGGTTTGTTGGTTTGTTGGTTTGTTGGCTTGTTGGTTTGTTGGTTTGTTGGCTTGTTGGTTGGTTCGTTTATTGGTTTGTTGGTTTGTTGGTTTATTTGTTTGTTCGTTTGTTGGTTTGTTGGTTTGTTGGTTTGTTGGTTTGTTGGTTTGTTGGCTTGTTGGTTTGGTGGTTTGATGGTTTGTTGGTTTGTTAGTTTGTTGGTTTGTTCGTTTGTTGGTTTGTTCGTTTGTTGGTTTGTTCGTTCGTTGGTTTGTTCGTTTGTTGGTTTGTTTGTTTGTTCGTTTGTTGGTTTGTTGGTTTGTTGATTTATTTGTTTGTTGGTTTGTTTGTTTGTTGGTTTGTTCGTTTGTTGGTTTGTTGGTTTGTTGTTTTGTTGGTTTGTTGGCTTGTTGGTTTGTTTGTTTGTTGGTTTGTTCGTTTGTTGGTTTGTTGGTTTGTTGGTTTATTGGTTTGTTGGCTTGTTGGCTTGTTGGTTTGTTGGTTTGTTTGCTTGTTGGTTTGTTGGTTTGTTGGTTTGTTGGCTTTTTGGCTTGTTGGTTTGTTGGTTTGTTGGCTTGTTGGTTTGTTGGTTTGTTGGTTTGTTGGTTTTTGGGTTTGTTGGCTTGTTGGCTTGTAGGCTTGTTGGCATGTTGGTTTGTTGGTTTGTTGGTTTGTTCGTTTTGTTGGTTTGTTGGTTTGTTGGTTTGTTGGCTTGTTGGCTGGTTGGTTTGTTGGTTTGTTGGCTTGTTGGATTGTTGGTTTGTTGGTTTGTTGGTTTGTTGGTTTGTTGGTTTGTTGGCTTGTTGGTTTGTTGGTTTGTTGGTTCGTTTGTTTGTTGGTTTGTTGGTTTGTTTGTTTGTTGGTTTGTTCGTTTGTTGGTTTGTTGGTTTATTGGTTTGTTGGCTTGTTGGCTTGTTGGTTTGATGGTTTGTTGGTTTGTTTGTTTGTTGGTTCGTTGGTTTGTTGGTTTGTTGGCTTGTTGGCTTGTTGGTTTGTTGGGTTGTTGGTTTGTTGGTTTGTTGGTTTGTTCGTTTGTTGGTTTGTTTCTTTGTTGGTTTGTTCGTTTGCTCGTTTGTTGGTTTGTTGGTTTGTTCGTTTTTTGGTTTATTGGCTTGTTGGTTTGTTCGTTTGTTGGCTTGTTGGTTTATTGGTTTGTTGGTTTGTTGGTTTGTTTGTTTGTTTGTTTGTTTGTTGTTTTGTTGGTTTGTTCGTTAGTTGGTTTGTTGGTTTATTGGTTTGTTGGTTTGTTGGTTTGTTGGTTTGTTAGTTTGTTGGTTTGTTGTTTGTTGGTTTGTTGGTTTGTTGGTTTGTTGGTTTGTTGGTTTGTTGGTTTGTTGGTTTGTTGGTTTGTTGGCTTGTTGGCTTGTTGGTTTGTTGGTTTGTTGGTTTGTTGGCTTGTTGGTTTGTTGGTTTGTTGATTTGTTGTTTTGTTGGTTTGTTGTTTTGTTTGTTTGTTCGTTTGTTGGCTTTTTGGTTTGTTGGCTTGTTGGTTTGTTGGTTTGTTGGTTTGTTGGCTTGTTGGTTTGTTGGTTTGTTGGTTTGTTGGTTTGTTGGTTTGTTGGTTTGTTGGTTTGTTGGTTTGTTGGTTTGTTCGTTTGTTCGTTTGTTGGTTTGTAGGTTTGTTGGTTTGTTCGTTCGTTGATTTGTTCGTTTGTTGGTTTGTTGGTTTGTTCGTTTGTTGGTTTGTTGGTTTGTTGATTTATTTGTTTGTTGGTTTGTTTGTTTGTTGGTTTGTTCGTTTGTTGGTTTGTCGGTTTGTTGTTTTGTTGGTTTGTTGGCTTGTTGTTTTGTTTGTTTGTTGGTTTGTTCGTTTGTTGGTTTGCTGGTTTATTTGTTTGTTGGTTTGTTGGTTTGTTGGTTCGTTTGTTTGTTGGTTTGTTGGTTTGTTGGTTTGTTGGTTTGTTGGTTTGTTGGTTTGTTTGGTTGTTGGTGTGTTCGTTTGTTGGTTTGTTCGTTTATTGGTTTGTTGGCTTGTTGGCTTGTTGGTTTGTTGGTTTGTTTGTTTGTTGGTTTGTTGGTTTGTTGGTTTGTTGGCTTGTTGGCTTGTTGGTTTGTTGGCTTGTTGGTTTGTTGGTTTGTTGGTTTGTTGGTTTGTTGATTTGTTGATTTGTTGGTTTGTTGGTTTGTTCGTTTGTTGGATTGTTGGTTTGTTGGCTTGTTGGTTTGTTGGTTTGTTGGTTTGTTGGTTTGTTGGTTTGTTGGTTTGTTGGTTTGTTGGTTTGTTGGCTTGTTGGCTTGTTGGCTTGTTGGTTTGTTGGTTTGTTCGTTTGTTGGTTTGTTGGTTTGTTGGTTGGTTGGTTTGTTGGTTTGTTGGTTTGCTGGTTTGTTGGTTTGTTCGTTTGTTGGTTTGTTCGTTTATATGTTTGTTGGTTTGTTGGTTTGTTCGTTTGTTGGTTTGTTCGTTTGGTGGTTTGTTGGTTTGTTGGTTTGTTGGTTTGTTGGTTTGTTGGTTTGTTGGCTTGTTGGTTTGTTGGTTTGTTGGTTTGTTCGTTTGTTGGTTTGTTGGTTTGTTGGTTTGTTGGTTTGTTGGTTTGTTGGTTTGTTCGTTTGTTGGTTTGTTGGCTTATTGGTTTGTTGGTTTGTTGGTTTGTTGGTTTGTTAGTTTGTTGGTTTGTTGGTTTGTTGGTTTGTTGTTTTGTTGGTTTGCTCGGGTTTTGGTTTGTTGGCTTGCTGGTTTGTTGGTTTGTTGGTTTGTTGGTTTGTTGGTTTGTTGGTTTGTTGGTTTGTTGGCTTGTTGGCTTGTTGGTTTGTTGGTTTGTTGTTTTGTTGGTTTGTTAGTTTTTTGGTTTGTTGGCTTGCTGGTTTTGTTGGTTTTTTGGTTTGTTGGCTTGTTGGTATGTTGGCTTGTTGGCTTGTTGGTTTGATGGTTTGTTGGATTGTTCGTTTGTTGGTTCGTTGGTTTGTTGGTTTGTTGGCTTGCTGGTTTGTTGGGTTGTTGGTTTGTTGGTTTGTTGGTTTGTTCGTTTGTTGGTTTGTTGGTTTATTCGTTTGTTGTTTTGTTGGTTTGTTCGTTTGTTGGTTTGTTGGTTTATTGGTTTATTGGTTTGTTGGTTTGTTGGTTTGTTGGTTTGTTGGTCTGTTGGTTTGTTGATTTGTTAGTTTGTTGGTTTGTTGGTTTGTTGGCTTGTTGGCTTGTTGGCTTGTTGGTTTGTTGGTTTATTGGTTTGTTGGTTTGTTGGTTTGTTGGTTTGTTGGTTTGTTGGTTTGTTGATTTGTTGTTTTGATGGCTTTTTGGCTTGTTGGTTTGTTGGTTTGTTGGCTTTTTGGTTTGTTGGCTTGTTGGCTTGTTGGTTTGTTGGTTTGTTTTTTTTGTTGGTTTGTTTGTTTGTTGGTTTGTTGGTTTGTTGGCTGTTGGTTTGTTGGTTTGTTGGTTTGTTGGCTTGTTGGTTCGGTGGTTTGTTGGTTTGTTGGTTTGTTGGTTTGTTGGTTTGTTCGTTTGTTGGTTTGTTGGTTTGTTGGTTTGTTCGTTCGTTGGTTTTTTCGTTTGTTGGTTTGTTTGTTTGTTCGTTTGTTGGTTTGTTGGTCTGTTGATTTATTTGTTTGTTGGTTTGTTTGTTTGTTGGTTTGTTGGTTTGTTAGTTTGTTGGCTTGTTGGTTTGTTGGTTTGTTGGTTTGTTGGTTTGTTGGTTTGTTCGTTTGTTGGTTTGTTGGTTTGTTGGCTTGTTGGTTTGTTGGTTTGTTGGTTTGTTGGCTTGTTGGTTTGTTGGTTTGTTGGCTTGTTGGTTGGTTCGTTTATTGGTTTGTTGGTTTGTTGGTTTATTTGTTTGTTCGTTTGTTGGATTGTTGGTTTGTTGGTTTGTTGGTTTGTTGGTTTGTTGGCTTGTTGGTTTGGTGGTTTGATGGTTTGTTGGTTTGTTAGTTTGTTGGTTTGTTCGTTTGTTGGTTTGTTCGTTTGTTGGTTTGTTCGTTCGTTGGTTTGTTCGTTTGTTGGTTTGTTTGTTTGTTCGTTTGTTGGTTTGTTGGTTTGTTGATTTATTTGTTTGTTGGTTTGTTTGTTTGTTGGTTTGTTCGTTTGTTGGTTTGTTGGTTTGTTGTTTTGTTGGTTTGTTGGCTTGTTGGTTTGTTTGTTTGTTGGTTTGTTCGTTTGTTGGTTTGTTGGTTTGTTGGTTTATTGGTTTGTTGGCTTGTTGGCTTGTTGGTTTGTTGGTTTGTTTGCTTGTTGGTTTGTTGGTTTGTTGGTTTGTTGGCTTTTTGGCTTGTTGGTTTGTTGGTTTGTTGGCTTGTTGGTTTGTTGGTTTGTTGGTTTGTTGGTTTTTGGGTTTGTTGGCTTGTTGGCTTGTAGGCTTGTTGGCATGTTGGTTTGTTGGTTTGTTGGTTTGTTCGTTTTGTTGGTTTGTTGGTTTGTTGGTTTGTTGGCTTGTTGGCTGGTTGGTTTGTTGGTTTGTTGGCTTGTTGGATTGTTGGTTTGTTGGTTTGTTGGTTTGTTGGTTTGTTGGTTTGTTGGCTTGTTGGTTTGTTGGTTTGTTGGTTCGTTTGTTTGTTGGTTTGTTGGTTTGTTTGTTTGTTGGTTTGTTCGTTTGTTGGTTTGTTGGTTTATTGGTTTGTTGGCTTGTTGGCTTGTTGGTTTGATGGTTTGTTGGTTTGTTTGTTTGTTGGTTCGTTGGTTTGTTGGTTTGTTGGCTTGTTGGCTTGTTGGTTTGTTGGGTTGTTGGTTTGTTGGTTTGTTGGTTTGTTCGTTTGTTGGTTTGTTTCTTTGTTGGTTTGTTCGTTTGCTCGTTTGTTGGTTTGTTGGTTAGTTCGTTTTTTGGTTTATTGGCTTGTTGGTTTGTTCGTTTGTTGGCTTGTTGGTTTATTGGTTTGTTGGTTTGTTGGTTTGTTTGTTTGTTTGTTTGTTTGTTGTTTTGTTGGTTTGTTCGTTAGTTGGTTTGTTGGTTTATTGGTTTGTTGGTTTGTTGGTTTGTTGGTTTGTTAGTTTGTTGGTTTGTTGTTTGTTGGTTTGTTGGTTTGTTGGTTTGTTGGTTTGTTGGTTTGTTGGTTTGTTGGTTTGTTGGTTTGTTGGCTTGTTGGCTTGTTGGTTTGTTGGTTTGTTGGTTTGTTGGCTTGTTGGTTTGTTGGTTTGTTGATTTGTTGTTTTGTTGGTTTGTTGTTTTGTTTGTTTGTTCGTTTGTTGGCTTTTTGGTTTGTTGGCTTGTTGGTTTGTTGGTTTGTTGGTTTGTTGGCTTGTTGGTTTGTTGGTTTGTTGGTTTGTTGGTTTGTTGGTTTGTTGGTTTGTTGGTTTGTTGGTTTGTTGGTTTGTTCGTTTGTTCGTTTGTTGGTTTGTAGGTTTGTTGGTTTGTTCGTTCGTTGATTTGTTCGTTTGTTGGTTTGTTGGTTTGTTCGTTTGTTGGTTTGTTGGTTTGTTGATTTATTTGTTTGTTGGTTTGTTTGTTTGTTGGTTTGTTCGTTTGTTGGTTTGTTGGTTTGTTGTTCTGTTGGTTTGTTGGCTTGTTGTTTTGTTTGTTTGTTGGTTTGTTCGTTTGTTGGTTTGCTGGTTTATTTGTTTGTTGGTTTGTTGGTTTGTTGGTTCGTTTGTTTGTTGGTTTGTTGGTTTGTTGGTTTGTTGGTTTGTTGGTTTGTTTGGTTGTTGGTGTGTTCGTTTGTTGGTTTGTTCGTTTATTGGTTTGTTGGCTTGTTGGCTTGTTGGTTTGTTGGTTTGTTTGCTTGTTGGTTTGTTGGTTTGTTGGTTTGTTGGCTTGTTGGCTTGTTGGTTTGTTGGCTTGTTGGTTTGTTGGTTTGTTGGTTTGTTGGTTTGTTGATTTGTTGATTTGTTGGTTTGTTGGTTTGTTCGTTTGTTGGATTGTTGGTTTGTTGGCTTGTTGGTTTGTTGGTTTGTTGGTTTGTTGGTTTGTTGGTTTGTTGGTTTGTTGGTTTGTTGGTTTGTTGGCTTGTTGGCTTGTTGGCTTGTTGGTTTGTTGGTTTGTTCGTTTGTTGGTTTGTTGGTTTGTTGGTTGGTTGGTTTGTTGGTTTGTTGGTTTGCTGGTTTGTTGGTTTGTTCGTTTGTTGGTTTGTTCGTTTATATGTTTGTTGGTTTGTTGGTTTGTTCGTTTGTTGGTTTGTTCGTTTGGTGGTTTGTTGGTTTGTTGGTTTGTTGGTTTGTTGGTTTGTTGGTTTGTTGGCTTGTTGGTTTGTTGGTTTGTTGGTTTGTTCGTTTGTTGGTTTGTTGGTTTGTTGGTTTGTTGGTTTGTTGGTTTGTTGGTTTGTTCGTTTGTTGGTTTGTTGGCTTATTGGTTTGTTGGTTTGTTGGTTTGTTGGTTTGTTAGTTTGTTGGTTTGTTGGTTTGTTGGTTTGTTGTTTTGTTGGTTTGCTCGGGTTTTGGTTTGTTGGCTTGCTGGTTTGTTGGTTTGTTGGTTTGTTGGTTTGTTGGTTTGTTGGTTTGTTGGTTTGTTGGCTTGTTGGCTTGTTGGTTTGTTGGTTTGTTAGTTTTTTGGTTTGTTGGCTTGCTGGTTTTGTTGGTTTGTTGGCTTGTTGGCTTGTTGGTATTTTGGCTTGTTGGCTTGTTGGTTTGTTGGGTTGTTGGTTTGTTGGTTTGTTGGTTTGTTGGTTTGTTCGTTTGTTGGTTTTTTTCTTTGTTGGTTTGTTCGTTTGCTCGTTTGTTGGTTTGTTGGTTTGTTGGTTTGTTGGTTTGTTGGTTTGTTGGTTTGTTGGTTTGTTGGTTTGTTGGCTTGTTGGCTTGTTGGTTTGTTGGTTTGTTGGTTTGTTGGCTTGTTGGTTTGTTGGTTTGTTGATTTGTTGTTTTGTTGGTTTGTTGTTTTGTTTGTTTGTTCGTTTGTTGGCTTTTTGGTTTGTTGGCTTGTTGGTTTGTTGGTTTGTTGGCTTGTTGGTTTGTTGGTTTGTTGGTTTGTTGGTTTGTTGGTTTGTTGGTTTGTTGGTTTGTTGGTTTGTTCGTTTGTTCGTTTGTTGGTTTGTAGGTTTGTTGGTTTGTTCGTTCGTTGATTTGTTCGTTTGTTGGTTTGTTGGTTTGTTCGTTTGTTGGTTTGTTGGTTTGTTGATTTATTTGTTTGTTGGTTTGTTTGTTTGTTGGTTTGTTCGTTTGTTGGTTTGTTGGTTTGTTGTTTTGTTGGTTTGTTGGCTTGTTGTTTTGTTTGTTTGTTGGTTTGTTCGTTTGTTGGTTTGCTGGTTTATTTGTTTGTTGGTTTGTTGGTTTGTTGGTTTGTTGGTTCGTTTGTTTGTTGGTTTGTTGGTTTGTTCGTTTGTTGGTTTGTTGGTTTGTTTGGTTGTTGGTGTGTTCGTTTGTTGGTTTGTTCGTTTATTGGTTTGTTGGTTTGTTGGCTTGTTGGTTTGTTGGTTTGTTTGCTTGTTGGTTTGTTGGTTTGTTGGTTTGTTGGCTTGTTGGCTTGTTGGTTTGTTGGCTTGTTGGTTTGTTGGTTTGTTGGTTTGTTGGTTTGTTGATTTGTTGATTTGTTGGTTTGTTGGTTTGTTCGTTTGTTGGATTGTTGGTTTGTTGGCTTGTTGGTTTGTTGGTTTGTTGGTTTGTTGGTTTGTTGGTTTGTTGGTTTGTTGGTTTGTTGGTTTGTTGGTTTGTTGGCTTGTTGGCTTGTTGGCTTGTTGGTTTGTTGGTTTGTTCGTTTGTTGGTTTGTTGGTTTGTTGGTTGGTTGGTTTGTTGGTTTGTTGGTTTGCTGGTTTGTTGGTTTGTTCGTTTGTTGGTTTGTTCGTTTATATGTTTGTTGGTTTGTTGGTTTGTTCGTTTGTTGGTTTGTTCGTTTGGTGGTTTGTTGGTTTGTTGGTTTGTTGGTTTGTTGGTTTGTTGGTTTGTTGGCTTGTTGGTTTGTTGGTTTGTTGGTTTGTTCGTTTGTTGGTTTGTTGGTTTGTTGGTTTGTTGGTTTGTTGGTTTGTTGGTTTGTTCGTTTGTTGGTTTGTTGGCTTATTGGTTTGTTGGTTTGTTGGTTTGTTGGTTTGTTAGTTTGTTGGTTTGTTGGTTTGTTGGTTTGTTGTTTTGTTGGTTTGCTCGGGTTTTGGTTTGTTGGCTTGCTGGTTTGTTGGTTTGTTGGTTTGTTGGTTTGTTGGTTTGTTGGTTTGTTGGTTTGTTGGCTTGTTGGCTTGTTGGTTTGTTGGTTTGTTGTTTTGTTGGTTTGTTAGTTTTTTGGTTTGTTGGCTTGCTGGTTTTGTTGGTTTGTTGGCTTGTTGGCTTGTTGGTATTTTGGCTTGTTGGCTTGTTGGTTTGTTGGGTTGTTGGTTTGTTGGTTTGTTGGTTTGTTGGTTTGTTCGTTTGTTGGTTTTTTTCTTTGTTGGTTTGTTCGTTTGCTCGTTTGTTGGTTTGTTGGTTTGTTCGTTTTTTGGTTTATTGGCTTGTTGGTTTGTTCGTTTGTTGGCTTGTTGGTTTGTTGGTTTGTAGGTTTGTTGGTTTGTTCGTTTGTTGTTTTGTTGGTTTGTTCGTTTGTTGGTTTGTTGGTTTGTTGGTTTATTGGTTTGTTGGTTTGTTGGTTTGTTGGTTTGTTGGTTTGTTAGTTTGTTGGTTTGTTGGTTTGTTGGCTTGTTGGCTTGTTGGCTTGTTGGCTTGTTGGTTTGTTGGTTTATTGGTTTGTTGGTTTGTTGGTTTGTTGGTTTGTTGGTTTGTTGATTTGTTGTTTTGTTGGCGTTTTGGCTTGTTGGTTTGTTGGTTTGTTGGCTTTTTGGTTTGTTGGCTTGTTGGCTTGTTGGTTTGTTGGTTTGTTTTTTTGTTGGTTTGTTAGTTTGTTGGTTTGTTGGTTTGTTGACTTGTTGGTTTGTTGGTTTGTTGGTTTGTTGGTTTGTTGGTTTGTTTGTTCGTTGGTTTGTTGGTTTGTTGGTTTTTTGGCTTGTTGGTTTGTTGGTTTGTTGGTTTGTTGGTTTGTTCGTTTGTTGGTTTGTTGGTTTGTTGGCTTGTTGGTTTGTTGGTTTGTTGGTTTGTTGGCTTGTTGGTTTGTTGGTTTGTTGGCTTGTTGGTTGGTTCGTTTGTTGGTTTGTTGGTTTGTTGGTTTATTTGTTTGTTCGTTTGTTGGTTTGTTGGTTTGTTGGTTTGTTGGTTTGTTGGTTTGTTGGTTTGTTGGTTTGTTGGTTTGTTGGTTTGTTGGTTTGTTGGCTTGTTGGTTTGGTGGTTTGTTGGTTTGTTGGTTTGTTGGTTTGTTGGTTTGTTCGTTTGTTGGTTTGTTGGTTTGTTGGTTTGTTCGTTCGTTGGTTTGTTCGTTTGTTGGTTTGTTTGTTTGTTCGTTTGTTGGTTTGTTGGTTTTTTGATTTATTTGTTTGTTGGTTTGTTTGTTTGTTGGTTTGTTCGTTTGTTGGTTTGTTGGTTTGTTGTTTTGTTGGTTTGTTGGCTTGTTGGTTTGTTTGTTTGTTGGTTTGTTCGTTTGTTGGTTTGTTGGTTATTGGTTTGTTGGTTTGTTGGTTTGTTGGTTCGTTTTTTTGTTGGTTTGTTGGTTTGTTGATTTGTTGGTTTGTTGGTTTGTTTGTTTGTTGGTTTGTTCGTTTGTTGGTTTGTTGGTTTGTTGGTTTATTGGTTTGTTGGCTTGTTGGCTTGTTGGTTTGTTGGTTTGTTTGCTTGTTGGTTTGTTGGTTTGTTGGTTTGTTGGTTTGTTGGCTTGTTGGTTTGTTGGTTTGTTGGTTTGTTGGTTTGTTGGCTTGTTGGCTTTTTGGCTTGTTGGTTTGTTGGTTTGTTGGCTTTTTGGTTTGTTGGCTTGTTGGCTTGTTGGTTTGTTGGTTTGTTTTTTTGTTGGTTTGTTAGTTTGTTGGTTTGTTGGTTTGTTGGATTGTTGGTTTGTTGGTTTGTTGGTTTGTTGGTTTGTTGGTTTGTTTGTTCGTTGGTTTGTTGGTTTATTGGTTTGTTGGCTTGTTGGTTCGTTGGTTTGTTGGTTTGTTGGTTTGTTCGTTTGTTGGTTTATTGGTTTGTTGGTTTGTTGGTTTGTTGGTTTGTTGGTTTGTTGGTTTGTTGGTTTGTTGGTTTGTTAGTTTGTTGGTTTGTTGGTTTGTTGGCTTGTTGGTTTGTTGGTTTGTTGGTTTGTTCGTTTGTTGGTTTATTGGTTTGTTGGTTTGTTGGTTTGTTGGTTTGTTGGTTTGTTGGTTTGTTGGTTTGTTGGTTTGTTAGTTTGTTGGTTTGGTGGTTTGTTGGTTTGTTGGTTTGTTGGTTTGTTGGTTTGTCGGTTTGTTCGTTTGTTGGTTTGTTGGTTTGTTGGTTTGTTCGTTCGTTGGTTTGTTTGTTTGTTGGTTTGTTCGTTTGTTGGTTTGTTGGTTTGTTGTTTTGTTGGTTTGTTGGCTTGTTGGTTTGTTTGTTTGTTGGTTTGTTCGTTTGTTGGTTTGTTGGTTATTGGTTTGTTGGTTTGTTGGTTTGTTGGTTCGTTTGTTTGTTGGTTTGTTGGTTTGTTGATTTGTTGGTTTGTTGGTTTGTTTGTTTGTTGGTTTGTTCGTTTGTTGGTTTGTTGGTTTGTTGGTTTATTGGTTTGTTGGCTTGTTGGCTTGTTGGTTTTTTTGGTTTGTTTGCTTGTTGGTTTGTTGGTTTGTTGGTTTGTTGGTTTGTTGGCTTGTTGGTTTGTTGGTTTGTTGGTTTGTTGGTTTGTTGATTTGTTGGTTTGTTGGCTTGTTTGTTTGTTGGTTTGTTGGTTTGTTGGCTTGTTGGTTTGTTGGTTTGTTGGTTTGTTAGTTTGTTGGTTTGTTGGTTTGTTGGTTTGTTCGTTTGTTCGTTTGTTGATTTGTAGGTTTGTTGGTTTGTTCGTTCGTTGATTTGTTCGTTTGTTGGTTTGTTGGTTTGTTCGTTTGTTGGTTTGTTGGTTTGTTGATTTATTTGTTTGTTGGTTTGTTTGTTTGTTGGTTTGTTCGTTTGTTGGTTTGTTGGTTTGTTGTTTTGTTGGTTTGTTGGCTTGTTGTTTTGTTTGTTTGTTGGTTTGTTCGTTTGTTGGTTTGCTGGTTTATTTGTTTGTTGGTTTGTTGGTTTGTTGGTTTGTTGGTTTGTTGGTTTATTGGTTTGTTGGCTTGTTGGTTCGTTGGTTTGTTGGTTTGTTGGTTTGTTCGTTTGTTGGTTTATTGGTTTGTTGGTTTGTTGGTTTGTTGGTTTGTTGGTTTGTTGGTTTGTTGGTTTGTTGGTTTGTTAGTTTGTTGGTTTGTTGGTTTGTTGGCTTGTTGGTTTGTTGGTTTGTTGGTTTGTTCGTTTGTTGGTTTATTGGTTTGTTGGTTTGTTGGTTTGTTGGTTTGTTGGTTTGTTGGTTTGTTGGTTTGTTGGTTTGTTAGTTTGTTGGTTTGGTGGTTTGTTGGTTTGTTGGTTTGTTGGTTTGTTGGTTTGTCGGTTTGTTCGTTTGTTGGTTTGTTGGTTTGTTGGTTTGTTCGTTCGTTGGTTTGTTTGTTTGTTGGTTTGTTCGTTTGTTGGTTTGTTGGTTTGTTGTTTTGTTGGTTTGTTGGCTTGTTGGTTTGTTTGTTTGTTGGTTTGTTCGTTTGTTGGTTTGTTGGTTATTGGTTTGTTGGTTTGTTGGTTTGTTGGTTCGTTTGTTTGTTGGTTTGTTGGTTTGTTGATTTGTTGGTTTGTTGGTTTGTTTGTTTGTTGGTTTGTTCGTTTGTTGGTTTGTTGGTTTGTTGGTTTATTGGTTTGTTGGCTTGTTGGCTTGTTGGTTTTTTTGGTTTGTTTGCTTGTTGGTTTGTTGGTTTGTTGGTTTGTTGGTTTGTTGGCTTGTTGGTTTGTTGGTTTGTTGGTTTGTTGGTTTGTTGATTTGTTGGTTTGTTGGCTTGTTTGTTTGTTGGTTTGTTGGTTTGTTGGCTTGTTGGTTTGTTGGTTTGTTGGTTTGTTGGTTTGTTAGTTTGTTGGTTTGTTGGTTTGTTGGTTTGTTCGTTTGTTCGTTTGTTGATTTGTAGGTTTGTTGGTTTGTTCGTTCGTTGATTTGTTCGTTTGTTGGTTTGTTGGTTTGTTCGTTTGTTGGTTTGTTGGTTTGTTGATTTATTTGTTTGTTGGTTTGTTTGTTTGTTGGTTTGTTCGTTTGTTGGTTTGTTGGTTTGTTGTTTTGTTGGTTTGTTGGCTTGTTGTTTTGTTTGTTTGTTGGTTTGTTCGTTTGTTGGTTTGCTGGTTTATTTGTTTGTTGGTTTGTTGGTTTGTTGGTTTGTTGGTTCGTTTGTTTGTTGGTTTGTTGGTTTGTTGGTTTGTTGGTTTGTTGGTTTGTTTGGTTGTTGGTGTGTTCGTTTGTTGGTTTGTTCGTTTATTGGTTTGTTGGTTTGTTGGCTTGTTGGTTTGTTGGTTTGTTTGCTTGTTGGTTTGTTGGTTTGTTGGTTTGTTGGCTTGTTGGCTTGTTGGTTTGTTGGCTTGTTGGTTTGTTGGTTTGTTGGGTTGTTGGTTTGTTGATTTGTTGATTTGTTGGTTTGTTGGTTTGTTCGTTTGTTGGATTGTTGGTTTGTTGGCTTGTTGGTTTGTTGGTTTGTTGGTTTGTTGGTTTGTTGGTTTGTTGGTTTGTTGGTTTGTTGGTTTGTTGGTTTGTTGGTTTGTTGGCTTGTTGGCTTGTTGGCTTGTTGGTTTGTTGGTTTGTTCGTTTGTTGGTTTGTTGGTTTGTTGGTTTGTTGGTTTGTTGGTTTGTTGGTTTGCTGGTTTGTTGGTTTGTTCGTTTGTTGGTTTGTTCGTTTATATGTTTGTTGGTTTGTTGGTTTGTTCGTTTGTTGGTTTGTTCGTTTGGTGGTTTGTTTGTTTGTTGGTTTGTTCGTTTGTTGGTTTGTTCGTTTGTTGGTTTGTTGGTTTGTTGTTTTGTTGGTTTGTTGGCTTGTTGGTTTGTTTGTTTGTTGGTTTGTTCGTTTGTTGGTTTGTTGGTTATTGGTTTGTTGGTTTGTTGGTTTGTTGGTTCGTTTTTTTGTTGGTTTGTTGGTTTGTTGATTTGTTGGTTTGTTGGTTTGTTTGTTTGTTGGTTTGTTCGTTTGTTGGTTTGTTGGTTTGTTGGTTTATTGGTTTGTTGGCTTGTTGGCTTGTTGGTTTGTTGGTTTGTTTGCTTGTTGGTTTGTTGGTTTGTTGGTTTGTTGGTTTGTTGGCTTGTTGGTTTGTTGGTTTGTTGGTTTGTTGGTTTGTTGGCTTGTTGGCTTTTTGGCTTGTTGGTTTGTTGGTTTGTTGGCTTTTTGGTTTGTTGGCTTGTTGGCTTGTTGGTTTGTTGGTTTGTTTTTTTGTTGGTTTGTTAGTTTGTTGGTTTGTTGGTTTGTTGGATTGTTGGTTTGTTGGTTTGTTGGTTTGTTGGTTTGTTTGTTCGTTGGTTTGTTGGTTTATTGGTTTGTTGGCTTGTTGGTTCGTTGGTTTGTTGGTTTGTTGGTTTGTTCGTTTGTTGGTTTATTGGTTTGTTGGTTTGTTGGTTTGTTGGTTTGTTGGTTTGTTGGTTTGTTGGTTTGTTGGTTTGTTAGTTTGTTGGTTTGTTGGTTTGTTGGCTTGTTGGCTTGTTGGCTTGTTGGTTTGTTGGTTTATTGGTTTGTTGGTTTGTTGGTTTGTTGGTTTGTTGATTTGTTGTTTTGTTGGCTTTTTGGCTTGTTGGTTTGTTGGTTTTTTTTTTTTGTTGGTTTGTTAGTTTGTTGGTTTGTTGGTTTGTTCGCTTGTTGGTTTGTTGGTTTGTTGGTTTGTTGGTTTGTTGGTTTGTTTGTTCGTTGGTTTGTTGGTTTGTTGGTTTGTTGGCTTGTTGGTTTGTTGGTTTGTTGGTTTGTTGGTTTGTTCGTTTGTTGGTTTGTTGGTTTGTTGGCTTGTTGGTTTGTTGGTTTGTTGGTTTGTTGGCTTGTTGGTTTGTTGGTTTGTTGGCTTGTTGGTTGGTTCGTTTGTTGGTTTGTTAGTTTGTTGGTTTATTTGTTTATTCGTTTGTTGGTTTGTTGGTTTGTTGGTTTGTTGGTTTGTTGGTTTGTTGGTTTGTTGGTTTGTTGGTTTGTTGGTTTGTTGGCTTGTTGGTTTGGTGGTTTGTTGGTTTGTTGGTTTGTTGGTTTGTTGGTTTGTCGGTTTGTTCGTTTGTTGGTTTGTTGGTTTGTTGGTTTGTTCGTTCGTTGGTTTGTTTGTTTGTTGGTTTGTTCGTTTGTTGGTTTGTTGGTTTGTTGTTTTGTTGGTTTGTTGGCTTGTTGGTTTGTTTGTTTGTTGGTTTGTTCGTTTGTTGGTTTGTTGGTTATTGGTTTGTTGGTTTGTTGGTTTGTTGGTTCGTTTGTTTGTTGGTTTGTTGGTTTGTTGATTTGTTGGTTTGTTGGTTTGTTTGTTTGTTGGTTTGTTGGTTTGTTGGTTTATTGGTTTGTTGGCTTGTTGGCTTGTTGGTTTTTTTGGTTTGTTTGCTTGTTGGTTTGTTGGTTTGTTGGTTTGTTGGTTTGTTGGCTTGTTGGTTTGTTGGTTTGTTGGTTTGTTGGTTTGTTGATTTGTTGGTTTGTTGGCTTGTTTGTTTGTTGGTTTGTTGGTTTGTTGGCTTGTTGGTTTGTTGGTTTGTTGGTTTGTTAGTTTGTTGGTTTGTTGGCTTGTTGGTTTGTTCGTTTGTTCGTTTGTTGATTTGTAGGTTTGTTGGTTTGTTCGTTCGTTGATTTGTTCGTTTGTTGGTTTGTTGGTTTGTTCGTTTGTTGGTTTGTTGGTTTGTTGATTTATTTGTTTGTTGGTTTGTTTGTTTGTTGGTTTGTTCGTTTGTTGGTTTGTTGGTTTGTTGTTTTGTTGGTTTGTTGGCTTGTTGTTTTGTTTGTTTGTTGGTTTGTTCGTTTGTTGGTTTGCTGGTTTATTTGTTTGTTGGTTTGTTGGTTTGTTGGTTTGTTGGTTCGTTTGTTTGTTGGTTTGTTGGTTTGTTGGTTTGTTGGTTTGTTGGTTTGTTTGGTTGTTGGTGTGTTCGTTTGTTGGTTTGTTCGTTTATTGGTTTGTTGGTTTGTTGGCTTGTTGGTTTGTTGGTTTGTTTGCTTGTTGGTTTGTTGGTTTGTTGGTTTGTTGGCTTGTTGGCTTGTTGGTTTGTTGGCTTGTTGGTTTGTTGGTTTGTTGGGTTGTTGGTTTGTTGATTTGTTGATTTGTTGGTTTGTTGGTTTGTTCGTTTGTTGGATTGTTGGTTTGTTGGCTTGTTGGTTTGTTGGTTTGTTGGTTTGTTGGTTTGTTGGTTTGTTGGTTTGTTGGTTTGTTGGTTTGTTGGTTTGTTGGTTTGTTGGCTTGTTGGCTTGTTGGCTTGTTGGTTTGTTGGTTTGTTCGTTTGTTGGTTTGTTGGTTTGTTGGTTTGTTGGTTTGTTGGTTTGTTGGTTTGCTGGTTTGTTGGTTTGTTCGTTTGTTGGTTTGTTCGTTTATATGTTTGTTGGTTTGTTGGTTTGTTCGTTTGTTGGTTTGTTCGTTTGGTGGTTTGTTGGTTTGTTGGTTTGTTGGTTTGTTGGTTTGTTGGTTTGTTGGCTTGTTGGTTTGTTGGTTTGTTGGTTTGTTCGTTTGTTGGTTTGTTGGTTTGTTGGTTTGTTGGTTTGTTGGTTTGTTGGTTTGTTCGTTTGTTTGTTTGTTGGCTTATTGGTTTGTTGGTTTGTTGGTTTGTTGGTTTGTTAGTTTTTTGGTTTGTGGGTTTGTTGGTTTGTTGTTTTGTTGGTTTGCTCGGGTTTTGGTTTGTTGGCTTGCTGGTTTGTTGGTTTGTTGGTTTGTTGGTTTGTTGGTTTGTTGGTTTGTTGGTTTGTTGGCTTGTTGGCTTGTTGGTTTGTTGGTTTGTTGTTTTGTTGGTTTGTTAGTTTTTTGGTTTGTTGGCTTGCTGGTTTTGTTGGTTTGTTGGCTTGTTGGCTTGTTGGTATTTTGGCTTGTTGGCTTGTTGGTTTGTTGGGTTGTTGGTTTGTTGGTTTGTTGGTTTGTTGGTTTCTTCGTTTGTTGGTTTTTTTCTTTGTTGGTTTGTTCGTTTGCTCGTTTGTTGGTTTGTTGGTTTGTTCGTTTTTTGGTTTATTGGCTTGTTGGTTTGTTCGTTTGTTGGCTTGTTGGTTTGTTGGTTTGTAGGTTTGTTGGTTTGTTCGTTTGTTGTTTTGTTGGTTTGTTCGTTTGTTGGTTTGTTGGTTTGTTGGTTTATTGGTTTGTTGGTTTGTTGGTTTGTTGGTTTGTTGGTTTGTTAGTTTGTTGGTTTGTTGGTTTGTTGGCTTGTTGGCTTGTTGGCTTGTTGGTTTGTTGGTTTATTGGTTTGTTGGTTTGTTGGTTTGTTGGTTTGTTGATTTGTTGTTTTGTTGGCGTTTTGGCTTGTTGGTTTGTTGGTTTGTTGGCTTTTTGGTTTGTTGGCTTGTTGGCTTGTTGGTTTGTTGGTTTGTTTTTTTGTTGGTTTGTTAGTTTGTTGGTTTGTTGGTTTGTTGGCTTGTTGGTTTGTTGGTTTGTTGGTTTGTTGGTTTGTTGGTTTGTTTGTTCGTTGGTTTGTTGGTTTGTTGGTTTTTTGGCTTGTTGGTTTGTTGGTTTGTTGGTTTGTTGGTTTGTTCGTTTGTTGGTTTGTTGGTTTGTTGGCTTGTTGGTTTGTTGGTTTGTTGGTTTGTTGGCTTGTTGGTTTGTTGGTTTGTTGGCTTGTTGGTTGGTTCGTTTGTTGGTTTGTTGGTTTGTTGGTTTATTTGTTTGTTCGTTTGTTGGTTTGTTGGTTTGTTGGTTTGTTGGTTTGTTGGTTTGTTGGTTTGTTGGTTTGTTGGTTTGTTGGTTTGTTGGCTTGTTGGTTTGGTGGTTTGTTGGTTTGTTGGTTTGTTGGTTTGTTGGTTTGTTCGTTTGTTGGTTTGTTGGTTTGTTGGTTTGTTCGTTCGTTGGTTTGTTCGTTTGTTGGTTTGTTTGTTTGTTCGTTTGTTGGTTTGTTGGTTTTTTGATTTATTTGTTTGTTGGTTTGTTTGTTTGTTGGTTTGTTCGTTTGTTGGTTTGTTGGTTTGTTGTTTTGTTGGTTTGTTGGCTTGTTGGTTTGTTTGTTTGTTGGTTTGTTCGTTTGTTGGTTTGTTGGTTATTGGTTTGTTGGTTTGTTGGTTTGTTGGTTCGTTTTTTTGTTGGTTTGTTGGTTTGTTGATTTGTTGGTTTGTTGGTTTGTTTGTTTGTTGGTTTGTTCGTTTGTTGGTTTGTTGGTTTGTTGGTTTATTGGTTTGTTGGCTTGTTGGCTTGTTGGTTTGTTGGTTTGTTTGCTTGTTGGTTTGTTGGTTTGTTGGTTTGTTGGTTTGTTGGCTTGTTGGTTTGTTGGTTTGTTGGTTTGTTGGTTTGTTGGCTTGTTGGCTTTTTGGCTTGTTGGTTTGTTGGTTTGTTGGCTTTTTGGTTTGTTGGCTTGTTGGCTTGTTGGTTTATTGGTTTGTTGGCTTGTTGGCTTGTTGGTTTGTTGGTTTGTTTGCTTGTTGGTTTGTTGGTTTGTTGGTTTGTTGGTTTGTTGGCTTGTTGGTTTGTTGGTTTGTTTTTTTGTTGGTTTGTTAGTTTGTTGGTTTGTTGGTTTGTTGGATTGTTGGTTTGTTGGTTTGTTGGTTTGTTGGTTTGTTTGTTCGTTGGTTTGTTGGTTTATTGGTTTGTTGGCTTGTTGGTTTGTTGGTTTGTTGGTTTGTTGGTTTGTTCGTTTGTTGGTTTATTGGTTTGTTGGTTTGTTGGTTTGTTGGTTTGTTGGTTTGTTGGTTTGTTGGTTTGTTGGTTTGTTAGTTTGTTGGTTTGTTGGTTTGTTGGCTTGTTGGCTTGTTGGCTTGTTGGTTTGTTGGTTTATTGGTTTGTTGGTTTGTTGGTTTGTTGGTTTGTTGATTTGTTGTTTTGTTGGCTTTTTGGCTTGTTGGTTTGTTGGTTTGTTTTTTTGTTGGTTTGTTAGTTTGTTGGTTTGTTGGTTTGTTCGCTTGTTGGTTTGTTGGTTTGTTGGTTTGTTGGTTTGTTGGTTTGTTTGTTCGTTGGTTTGTTGGTTTGTTGGTTTGTTGGCTTGTTGGTTTGTTGGTTTGTTGGTTTGTTGGTTTGTTCGTTTGTTGGTTTGTTGGTTTGTTGGCTTGTTGGTTTGTTGGTTTGTTGGTTTGTTGGCTTGTTGGTTTGTTGGTTTGTTGGCTTGTTGGTTGGTTCGTTTGTTGGTTTGTTAGTTTGTTGGTTTATTTGTTTGTTCGTTTGTTGGTTTGTTGGTTTGTTGGTTTGTTGGTTTGTTGGTTTGTTGGTTTGTTGGTTTGTTGGTTTGTTGGTTTGTTGGCTTGTTGGTTTGGTGGTTTGTTGGTTTGTTGGTTTGTTGGTTTGTTGGTTTGTTGGTTTGTTGGTTTGTCGGTTTGTTCGTTTGTTGGTTTGTTGGTTTGTTGGTTTGTTCGTTCGTTGGTTTGTTTGTTTGTTGGTTTGTTCGTTTGTTGGTTTGTTGGTTTGTTGTTTTGTTGGTTTGTTGGCTTGTTGGTTTGTTTGTTTGTTGGTTTGTTCGTTTGTTGGTTTGTTGGTTATTGGTTTGTTGGTTTGTTGGTTTGTTGGTTCGTTTGTTTGTTGGTTTGTTGGTTTGTTGATTTGTTGGTTTGTTGGTTTGTTTGTTTGTTGGTTTGTTCGTTTGTTGGTTTGTTGGTTTGTTGGTTTATTGGTTTGTTGGCTTGTTGGCTTGTTGGTTTTTTTGGTTTGTTTGCTTGTTGGTTTGTTGGTTTGTTGGTTTGTTGGTTTGTTGGCTTGTTGGTTTGTTGGTTTGTTGGTTTGTTGGTTTGTTGGTTTGTTGATTTGTTGGTTTGTTGGCTTGTTTGCTTGTTGGTTTGTTGGTTTGTTGGCTTGTTGGTTTGTTGGTTTGTTGGTTTGTTAGTTTGTTGGTTTGTTGGTTTGTTGGTTTGTTCGTTTGTTCGTTTGTTGATTTGTAGGTTTGTTGGTTTGTTCGTTCGTTGATTTGTTCGTTTGTTGGTTTGTTGGTTTGTTCGTTTGTTGGTTTGTTGGTTTGT
This sequence comes from Atherix ibis, assembly GCA_958298945.1. Classification (NCBI taxonomy): domain Eukaryota; kingdom Metazoa; phylum Arthropoda; class Insecta; order Diptera; family Athericidae; genus Atherix; species Atherix ibis. The sequence continues at coordinate 3,308,566 of OY282608.1, forward strand.
TGATTTATTTGTTTGTTGGTTTGTTTGTTTGTTGGTTTGTTGGTTTGTTGGTTTGTTGGTTCGTTTGTTTGTTGGTTTGTCGGTTTGTTGGTTTGTTGGTTTGTTGGTTTGTTGGTTTGTTTGGTTGTTGGTGTGTTCGTTTGTTGGTTTGTTCGTTTATTGGTTTGTTGGCTTGTTGGCTTGTTGGTTTGTTGGTTTGTTTGCTTGTTGGTTTGTTGGTTTGTTGGTTTGTTGGCTTGTTGGCTTCTTGGTTTGTTGGCTTGTTGGTTTGTTGGTTTGTTGGTTAGTTCGTTTGTTGGTTTGTTGATTTGTTGGTTTGTTGGTTTGTTCGTTTGTTGGATTGTTGGTTTGTTGGCTTGTTGGTTTGTTGGTTTGTTGGTTTGTTGGTTTGTTCGTTTGTTGGTTTGTTGGTTTGTTGGCTTGTTGGCTTGTTGGCTTGTTGGCTTGTTGGTTTGTTGGTTTGTTCGTTTGTTGGTTTGTTGGTTTGTTGGTTTGTTGGTTTGTTGGTTTGTTGGTTCGTTGGTTTCTTGGTTGGTTGGTTTGTTGGCTTGTTGGTTTGTTGGTTTGTTGGTTTGTTGGTTTGTTGGTTTGTTCGTTTATATGTTTGTTGGTTTGTTCGTTTGTTTGTTTGTTCATTTGGTGGTTTGTTGGTTTGTTGGTTTGTTGGTTTGTTGGTTTGTTGGCTTGTTGGCTTGTTGGTTTGTTGGTTTGTTGGTTTGTTCGTTTGTTGGTTTGTTGGTTTGTTGGTTTGTTGGTTTGTTGGTTTGTTGGTTTGTTGGTTTGTTGGTTTGTTCGTTTGTTGGTTTGTTGGCTTATTGGTTTGTTGGTTTGTTGGTTTGTTGGTTTGTTAGTTTGTTGGTTTGTTGGTTTGTTGGTTTGTTGTTTTGTTGGTTTGCTCGGGTTTTGGTTTGTTGGCTTGCTGGTTTGTTGGTTTGTTGGTTTGTTGGTTTGTTGGTTTGTTGGTTTGTTGGCTTGTTGGCTTGTTGGTTTGTTGGTTTGTTGGTTTGTTGTTTTGTTGGTTTGTTAGTTTTTTGGTTTGTTGGCTTGCTGGTTTTGTTGGTTTGTTGGCTTGTTGGCTTGTTGGTTTGTTGGTTTGTTGGTTTGTTGGTTTGTTGGTTATTTGGTTTGTTGGCTTGTTGGTATGTTGGCTTGTTGGCTTGTTGGTTTGATGGTTTTTTGGTTTGTTCGTTTGTTGGTTCGTTGGTTTGTTGGTTTGTTGGCTCTTTGGTTTGTTGGGTTGTTGGTTTGTTGGTTTGTTGGTTTGTTGGTTTGTTGGTTTGTTGATTTATTTGTTTGTTGGTTTGTTTGTTTGTTGGTTTGTTCGTTTGTTGGTTTGTTTGTTGTTTTGTTGGTTTGTTGGTTTGTTGGTTTGTTCGTTTGTTCGTTTGTTGGTTTGTAGGTTTGTTGGTTTGTTCGTTCGTTGATTTGTTCGTTTGTTGGTTTGTTGGTTTGTTCGTTTGTTGGTTTGTTGGTTTGTTGATTTATTTGTTTGTTGGTTTGTTTGTTTGTTGGTTTGTTCGTTTGTTGGTTTGTTGATTTGTTGTTTTGTTTGTTTGTTGGCTTGTTGTTTTGTTTGTTTGTTGGTTTGTTCGTTTGTTGGTTTGCTGGTTTATTTGTTTGTTGGTTTGTTGGTTTGTTGGTTTGTTGGTTCGTTTGTTTGTTGGTTTGTTGGGTTGTTGGTTTGTTGGTTTGTTGGTTTGTTGGTTTGTTGGTTTGTTGGTTTGTTGATTTATTTGTTTGTTGGTTTGTTTGTTTGTTGGTTTGTTCGTTTGTTGGTTTGTTGGTTTGTTGTTTTGTTGGTTTGTTGGTTTGTTGGTTTGTTCGTTTGTTCGTTTGTTGGTTTGTAGGTTTGTTGGTTTGTTCGTTCGTTGATTTGTTCGTTTGTTGGTTTGTTGGTTTGTTCGTTTGTTGGTTTGTTGGTTTGTTGATTTATTTGTTTGTTGGTTTGTTTGTTTGTTGGTTTGTTCGTTTGTTGGTTTGTTGATTTGTTGTTTTGTTTGTTTGTTGGCTTGTTGTTTTGTTTGTTTGTTGGTTTGTTTGTTTGTTGGTTTGCTGGTTTATTTGTTTGTTGGTTTGTTGGTTTGTTGGTTTGTTGGTTCGTTTGTTTGTTGGTTTGTTGGTTTGTTGGTTTGTTGGTTTGTTGGCTTGTTAGCTTGTTGGTTTGTTGGCTTGTTGGTTTGTTGGTTTGTTGGTTTGTTGGTTTGTTGGCTTGTTGGCTTGTTGGCTTGTTGGTTTGTTGGTTTGTTCGTTTGTTGGTTTGTTGGTTTGTTGGTTTGTTGGTTTGTTGGTTTGTTGGTTCGTTGGTTTCTTGGTTGGTTGGTTTGTTGGTTTGTTGGTTTGTTGGTTTGTTGATTTGTTGGTTTGTTCGTTTATATGTTTGTTTGTTTGTTGGTTTGTTCGTTTGTTGGTTTGTTCGTTTGGTGGTTTGTTGGTTTGTTGGTTTGTTGGTTTGTTGGTTTGTTGGTTTGTTGGCTTGTTGGCTTGTTGGTTTGTTGGTTTGTTGGTTTGTTCGTTTGTTGGTTTGTTGGTTTGTTGGTTTGTTGGTTTGTTGGTTTGTTGGTTTGTTCGTTTGTTGGTTTGTTGGCTTATTGGTTTGTTGGTTTGTTGGTTTGTTGGTTTGTTAGTTTGTTGGTTTGTTGGTTTGTTGGTTTGTTGTTTTGTTGGTTTGCTCGGGTTTTGGTTTGTTGGCTTGCTGGTTTGTTGGTTTGTTGGTTTGTTGGTTTGTTGGTTTGTTGGTTTGTTGGCTTGTTGGCTTGTTGGTTTGTTGGTTTGTTGGTTTGTTGGTTTGTTGGTTTGTTGGTTCGTTGGTTTCTTGGTTGGTTGGTTTGTTGTTTTGTTGGTTTGTTGTTTTGTTGGTTTGTTGGTTTGTTGGTTTGTTCGTTTATATGTTTGTTGGTTTGTTGGTTTGTTCGTTTGTTTGTTTGTTCGTTTGGTGGTTTGTTGGTTTGTTGGTTTGTTGGTTTGTTGGTTTGTTGGTTTGTTCGTTTATATGTTTGTTGGTTTGCTGGTTTGTTGGTTTGTTGGTTTGTTGGTTTGTTGGCTTGTTGGCTTGTTGGCTTGTTGGCTTGTTGGTTTGTTAGTTTGTTCGTTTGTTGGTTTGTTGGTTTGTTGGTTTGTTGGTTTGTTGGTTTGTTGGTTTGTTGGTTTGTTGGTTCGTTGGTTTCTTGGTTGGTTGGTTTGTTGGCTTGTTGGTTTGTTGGTTTGTTGGTTTGTTGGTTTGTTGGTTTGTTCGTTTATATGTTTGTTGGTTTGTTCGTTTGTTTGTTTGTTCGTTTGGTGGTTTGTTGGTTTGTTGGTTTGTTGGTTTGTTGGTTTGTTGGTTTGTTGGCTTGTTGGCTTGTTGGTTTGTTGGTTTGTTGGTTTGTTCGTTTGTTGGTTTGTTGGTTTGTTGGTTTGTTGGTTTGTTGGTTTGTTGGTTTGTTCGTTTGTTGGTTTGTTGGCTTATTGGTTTGTTGGTTTGTTGGTTTGTTGGTTTGTTAGTTTGTTGGTTTGTTGGTTTGTTGGTTTGTTGTTTTGTTGGTTTGCTCGGGTTTTGGTTTGTTGGCTTGCTTGTTTGTTGGTTTGTTGGTTTGTTGGTTTGTTGGTTTGTTGGTTTGTTGGCTTGTTGGCTTGTTGGTTTGTTGGTTTGTTGTTTTGTTGGTTTGTTAGTTTTTTGGTTTGTTGGCTTGCTGGTTTTGTTGGTTTGTTGGCTTGTTGGCTTGTTGGTTTGTTGGTTTGTTGGTTTGTTGGTTTGTTGGTTATTTGGTTTGTTGGCTTGTTGGTATGTTGGCTTGTTGGCTTGTTGGTTTGATGGTTTTTTGGTTTGTTCGTTTGTTGGTTCGTTGGTTTGTTGGTTTGTTGGCTTTTTGGTTTGTTGGGTTGTTGGTTTGTTGGTTTGTTGGTTTGTTGGTTTTTTGGTTTGTTGATTTATTTGTTTGTTGGTTTGTTTGTTTGTTGGTTTGTTCGTTTGTTGGTTTGTTGGTTTGTTGTTTTGTTGGTTTGTTGGTTTGTTCGTTTGTTCGTTTGTTGGTTAGTAGGTTTGTTGGTTTGTTCGTTCGTTGATTTGTTCGTTTGTTGGTTTGTTGGTTTGTTCGTTTGTTGGTTTGTTGATTTATTTGTTTGTTGGTTTGTTTGTTTGTTGGTTTGTTCGTTTGTTGGTTTGTTGATTTGTTGTTTTGTTGGTTTGTTGGCTTGTTGTTTTGTTTGTTTGTTGGTTTGTTCGTTTGTTGGTTTGTTCGTTTATTGGTTTGTTGGCTTGTTGGGTTGTTGGTTTGTTGGTTTGTTTGCTTGTTGGTTTGTTGGTTTGTTGGTTTGTTGGCTTGTTAGCTTGTTGGTTTGTTGGCTTGTTGGTTTGTTGGTTTGTTGGTTTGTTGGTTTGTTGGCTTGTTGGCTTGTTGGCTTGTTGGTTTGTTGGTTTGTTCGTTTGTTGGTTTGTTGGTTTGTTGGTTTGTTGCTTTGTTGGTTCGTTGGTTTCTTGGTTGGTTGGTTTGTTGGTTTGTTGGTTTATTGGTTTGTTGGTTTGTTGGTTTGTTCGTTTATATGTTTGTTGGTTTGTTTGTTTGTTGGTTTGTTCGTTTGGTGGTTTGTTGGTTTGTTGGTTTGTTGGTTTGTTGCTTTGTTGGCTTGTTGGCTTGTTGGTTTGTTGGTTTGTTGGTTTGTTCGTTTGTTGGTTTGTTGGTTTGTTGGTTTGTTGGTTTGTTGGTTTGTTCGTTTGTTGGTTTGTTGGCTTATTGATTTGTTGGTTTGTTGGTTTGTTGGTTTGTTAGTTTGTTGGTTTGTTGGTTTGTTGGTTTGTTGTTTTGTTGGTTTGCTCGGGTTTTGGTTTGTTGGCTTGCTGGTTTGTTGGTTTGTTGGTTTGTTGGTTTGTTGGTTTGTTGGTTTGTTGGCTTGTTGGCATGTTAGTTTGTTGGTTTGTTGTTTTGTTGGTTTGTTAGTTTTTTGGTTTGTTGGCTTGCTGGTTTTGTTGGTTTGTTGGCTTGTTGGCTTGTTGGTTTGTTGGCTTGTTGGTTTGTTGGTTTGTTGGTTTTTTGGTTTGCTGGCTTGTTGGTATGTTGGCTTGTTGGCTTGTTGGTTTGATGGTTTGTTGGTTTGTTCGTTTGTTGGTTCGTTGGTTTGTTGGTTTTTTGGCTTTTTGGTTTGTTGGATTGTTGGTTTGTTGGTTTGTTGGTTTGTTCGTTTGTTGGTTTGTTTCTTTGTTGGTTTGTTCGTTTGCTCGTTTGTTGGTTTGTTGGTTTGTTCGTTTTTTGGTTTATTGGCTTGTTGGTTTGTTCGTTTGTTGGCTTGTTGGTTTGTTGGTTTGTAGGTTTGTTGGTTTGTTCGTTTGTTGTTTTGTTGGTTTGTTCGTTTGTTGGTTTGTTCGTTTGTTGGTTTATTGGTTTGTTGGTTTGTTGGTTTGTTGGTTTGTTGGTTTGTTGGTTTGTTGGTTTGTTGGCTTGTTGGTTTGTTGGTTTGTTGGTTTGTTGGTTTGTTGGTTTGTTGGTTTGTTGGCTTGTTGGTTAGTTCGTTTGTTGGTTTGTTGGTTTGTTGGTTTATTTGTTTGTTCGTTTGTTGGTTTGTTGGTTTGTTGGTTTGTTGGTTTGCTGGTTTGTTGGTTTGTTGGTTTGTTGGTTTGTTGGCTTGTTGGTTTGCTGGTTTGTTGGTTTGTTGGTTTGTTGGTTTGTTGGTTTGTTCGTTTGTTGGTTTGTTGGTTTGTTGGCTTGTTCGTTTGTTGGTTTGTTGGTTTGTTGGTTTGTTGGTTTGTTGGTTTGTTGGTTTGTTGGTTTGTTGGCTTGTTGGCTTGTTGGCTTGTTGTTTTGTTGGTTTGTTCGTTTGTTGGTTTGTTGGTTTGTTGGTTTGTTGGTTTGTTGGTTTGTTGGTTTGTTGGCTTGTTGGCTTGTTGGCTTGTTGGTTTATTGGTTTATTGGTTTGTTGGTTTGTCGGTTTGTTGGTTTGTTGATTTGTTGTTTTGTTGGCTTTTTGGCTTGTTGGTTTGTTGGTTTGTTGGCTTTTTGGTTTGTTGGCTTGTTGGCTTGTTGGTTTGTCTTTTTGTTGGTTTGTTAGTTTGTTGGTTTGTTGGTTTGTTGGCTTGTTGGTTTGTTGGTTTGTTGGTTTGTTGGTTTGTTGGTTTGTTTGTTCGTTGGTTTGTTGGTTTGTTGGTTTGTTGGCTTGTTGGTTTGTTGGTTTGTTGGTTTGTTGGTTTGTTCGTTTGTTGGTTTGTTGGTTTGTTGGCTTGTTGGTTTGTTGGTTTTATGGTTTGTTGGCTTGTTGGTTTGTTGGTTTGTTGGCTTGTTGGTTAGTTCGTTTGTTGGTTTGTTGGTTTGTTGGTTTATTTGTTTGTTCGTTTGTTGGTTTGTTGGTTTGTTAGTTTGTTGGTTTGTTGGTTTGTTGGTTTGTTGGTTTGTTGGCTTGTTGGTTTAGTGGTTTGTTGGTTTGTTGATTTGTTGGTTTGTTGGTTTGTTCGTTTGTTGGTTTGTTGGTTTGTTGGTTTGTTGGTTTGTTGGTTTGTTGGCTTGTTGGCTTGTTGGTTTGTTGGTTTGTTGTTTTGTTGGTTTGTTAGTTTTTTGGTTTGTTGGCTTGCTGGTTTTGTTGGTTTGTTGGCTTGTTGGTTTGTTGGTTTGTTGGCTTGTTGGTTTGTTGGTTTGTTGGTTTCTTGGTTTGTTGGCTTGTTGGTATGTTGGCTTGTTGGCTTGTTGGTTTGATGGTTTGTTGGTTTGTTCGTTTGTTGATTCGTTGGTTTGTTGGTTTGTTGGCTTTTTGGTTTGTTGGGTTGTTGGTTTGTTGGTTTGTTGGTTTGTTCGTTTGTTGGTTTGTTTCTTTGTTGGTTTGTTCGTTTGCTCGTTTGTTGGTTTGTTGGTTTGTTCGTTTTTTGGTTTATTGGCTTGTTGGTTTGTTCGTTTGTTGGCTTGTTGGTTTGTTGGTTTATAGATTTGTTGGTTTGTTCGTTTGTTATTTTGTTGGTTTGTTCGTTTGTTGGTTTGTTGGTTTGTTGGTTTATTGGTTTGTTGGTTTGTTGGTTTGTTGGTTTGTTGGTTTGTTGGTTTGTTGGTTTGTTGGTTTGTTGGTTTGTTGGTTTGTTAGTTTGTTGGTTTGTTGGTTTGTTGGCTTGTTGGCTTGTTGGCTTGTTGGTTTGTTGGTTTATTGGTTTGTTGGTTTGTTGGTTTGTTGGTTTGTTGATTTGTTGTTTTGTTGGCTTTTTGGTTTGTTGGTTTGTTGGTTTGTTGGCTTTTTGGTTTGTTGGCTTGTTGGCTTGTTGGTTTGTTTTTTTGTTGGTTTGTTAGTTTGTTGGTTTGTTGGTTTGTTGGCTTGTTGGTTTGTTGGTTTGTTGGTTTGTTGGTTTGTTGGTTTGTTGGTTTGTTTGTTCGTTGGCTTGTTGGTTTGTTGGTTTGTTGGCTTGTTGGTTTAATCGTTTGTTGGTTTGTTGGTTTGTTCGTTTGTTGGTTTGTTGGTTTGTTGGCTTGTTGGTTTGTTGGTTTGTTGGTTTGTTGGCTTGTTGGTTTGTTGGTTTGTTGGCTTGTTGGTTAGTTCGTTTGTTGGTTTGTTGGTTTGTTGGTTTATTTGTTTGTTCGTTTGTTGGCTTGTTGGTTTGTTAGTTTGTTGGTTTGTTGGTTTGTTGGTTTGTTGGTTTGTTGGTTTGTTGGTTTGTTGGCTTGTTGGTTTGGTGGTTTGTTGGTTTGTTGGTTTGTTGGTTTGTTGGTTTGTTCGTTTGTTGGTTTGTTGGTTTGTTGGTTTGTTCGTTTGTTGGTTTGTTGGTTTGTTGGTTTGTTGGTTTGTTGGTTTGTTGGCTTGTTGGCTTGTTGGTTTGTTGGTTTGTTCGTTTGTTGGTTTGTTGGTTTGTTGGTTTGTCGGTTTGTTGGTTTGTTGGTTTGTTGGTTTGCTGGTTTGTTGGTTTGTTGATTTGTTGGTTTGTTGGTTTGTTGGTTTGTTGGTTTGTTGCTTTGTTGGTTTGTCGGTTTGTTGGTTTGTTCGTTTATATGTTTGTTGGTTTGTTGGTTTGTTGGCTTGTTGGCTTGTTGATTTGTTGGTTTGTTGTTTTGTTGGTTTGTTCGTTTTTTGGTTTGTTGGCTTGCTGGTTTGTTGGTTTGTTGGCTTGTTGGTTTGTTGGTTTGTTGGTTTGTTGGTTTGTTGGTTTGTTGGTTTGTTGGCTTCTGGCTTGTTGGTTTGTTGGTTTGTTGGATTGTTGGTTTGTTGGTTTGTTGGGCTGTTGGCTTGTTGGCTTGTTGGTTTGTTGGTTTGTTGGTTTGTTGGTTTGTTGGTTTGTTGGTTTGTTGGTTTGTTTTGTTGTCGATTTGTCTGTTGTTGGTTTGTTGGTTTGTTGGTTTGTTGGCTTTTTGGTTTGTTGGTTTGTTGGTTTGTTGGTTTGTTGGTTTATTGGCTTGTTGGTTAATTGGTTTGTTGGTTCGTTGGTTTGTTGGTTTGTTGGCTTGTTGGCTTGTTGGTTTGTTGGCTTGTTGGTTTGTTGGTTTGTTGGTTTGTTGGTTTTTTGCTTTGTTGGCTTGTTGGTTTCTTGGCTTGTAGGCTTTTTGGTTTATTCGTTTGTTGGTCTGTTGGTTTGTTGGTTTGTTGCCTTGTCGGTTTGTCGGTTTGTTGGTTTGTTGGTTTGTTGGTTTGTTGGTTTGTTGGTTTGTTGGTTTGTTCATTTGTTGGCTTGTTGGTTTGTTGGCTTGTTGGTTTGTTAGTTTGTTGGTTTGTTTGTTTGTTGGTTTGTTGGCTTGTTGGCTTGTTGGCTTGTTGGCTTGTTGGTTTGTTCCTTTGTTGGTTTGTTGGTTTGTGGCTTCTTGGTTTGTTGGTTTGTTGGATTGTTCGTTTGTTGGTTTGTTGGTTTGTTGGCTTGTTGGTTTGTTAGTTTGTTGGTTTGTTGGTTTATTGGTTTGTTCGTTTATATGTTTGTTGGTTTGTTCGTTTGTTGGTTTGTTGGTTTGTAGGTTTGTTGGTTTGTTGGCTTGTGGCTTGTTGGTTTGTTGGTTTTTTGGTTTGTTCGTTTGTTGGTTTGTTGGTTTGTTGGCTTGTTGGCTTGTTGGCTTGTTGGCTTGTTGGCTTGTTGGTTTGTTGGTTTGTTGGTTTGTTGGTTTGTTGGTTTGTCGGTTTGTTGGTTTGTTCGTTAATATGTTTGTTGGTTTGTTGGTTTGTTGGTTTGTTCGTTTGTTGGTTTGTTGGTTTGTTGGTTTGTTGGTTTGTTGGTTTGTTGGCTTGTTGGCTTGTTGGTTTGTTGGTTTGTTGGTTTGTTGGTTTGTTGGTTTGTTGGTTTGTTGGTTTGTTGGTTTGTTGGTTTGTTGGTTTGTTCGTTTGTTGTTTTCTGGTTTGTTGGTTTGTTGGTTTGTTGGTTTGTTGGTTTGTTGGTTTGTTGGTTTAATGGTTTGTTGGTTTGTTGGCTTGTTGGCTTGTTGGTTTGTTGGTTTGTTGGCTTGTTGGTTTGTTGGTTTGTTGGTTTGTTGGTTTGTTGGTTTGTTCGTTTGTTGGATTGTTGGTTTGTTGGCTCGTTGGTTTGTTGATTTGTTGGTTTGTTGGTTTGTTGGTTTGTTGGCTTGTTGGCTTGTTGGCTTGTTGGCTAGTTGGTTTGTTGGTTTGTTGGCTTGTTGGTTTGTTGGTTTGTTGGTTTGTTGGTTTGTTGGTTTGTTGGTTTGTTCCTTTGTTGGATTGTTGGTTTGTTGGCTCATTGGTTTGTTGGTTTGTTGGTTTGTTGGTTTGTTGGCTTGTTGGCTTGTTGGCTTGTTGGCTTGTTGGCTAGTTGGTTTGTTGGTTTGCTCGTTTGTTGGTTTGTTGGTTTGTTGGTTTGTTGGTTTGTTGGTTTGTTTGTTTGTTGGTTTGTTGGTTTGTTGGTTTGTTGGCTTGTTGGTTTGTTGGTTTGTTGGTTTGTTGATTAGTTGGTTTGTTGGTTTGTTCGTTTGTTGGTTTGTTGGCTTGTTGGCTTGTTGGTTTGTTGGTTTGTTGGTTTGTTCGTTTGTTAGTTTGTTGGTTTGTTGGTTTGTTGGCTTGTTGGCTTGTTGGTTTGTTGGCTTGTTGGCTTGTTGGTTTGTTGGTTTGTTCGTTGGTTGGTTTGTTGGCTTATTGGTTTGTTGGTTTGTTGGTTTGTTGGTTTGTTGGTTTGTTGGTTTGTTGGTTTGCAGGTTTTTTGGCTTGTTTGCTTGTTGGTTTGTTGGTGTGTTGTTTTGTTGGTTTGTTCGTTTTTTGGTTTGTTACCTTGCTGGTTTGTTGGTTTTTTGGCTTGTTGGTTTGTTGGTTTGTTCAAAAAACATGAAAAAACGGTTTGTTGGTTTGTTGGTTTGTTGGTTTGTTGGTTTGTTGGTTTGTTGGTTTGTTTGTTTGTTGGTTTGTTGGTTTGTTGACTTGTTGGTTTGTTGGTTTATTCGTTTGTTCGTTTGTTCGTTTGTTCGTTTGCTGGTGTGCTGGTTTGTTGGTTTATTTGTTTTTTTGTTTGTTGGTTTGGTGGTTTGTTCATTTGTTGGTATGTTGGTTTGTTGGTTTGTTGGTTTGTTGGTTTGTTGGTTTATTGGTTTGTTGGTTTGTTGGTTTGTTGGTTTTTTGGTTTGTTGTTTTGTTGGTTTGTTGGATTGTTGGTTTGTTGGTTTGTTGGTTTGTTGGTTTGTTGGTTTGTTAGCTTGTTGGCTTGTTGGTTTGCTGACTTATTGGTTTGTTGGTTTGTTGGTTTGTTGGTTTGTTGGTTTGTTGGTTTGTTGGTTTGTTGGTTTGTTGGTTTGTTGGTTTGTTGGTTTGTTGGTTTGTTGGTTTGTTGGTTTGTTGGTTTGTTGGTTTGTTGGTTTGTTGGCTTGTTGGTTTGTTGGTTCGTTGGCTTGTTTGTTTGTTGGCTTGTTGGTTTGTTGGCTTGTTGGATTGTTGGTTTGTTGGTTTGTTGGTTTTTTGGTTTGTTGGCTTGTTGGTTTGTAGGCTTGTTGGCATGTTGGTTTGTTGGTTTGTTGGTTTGTTCGTTTGTTGGTTTGTTGGTTTGTTGGTTTGTTGGCTTGTTGGCTTGTTGGTTTGTTGGTTTGTTTGCTTGTTGGTTTGTTGGTTTGTTGGTTTGTTGGTTTGTTGGTTTGTTGGTTTGTTGGCTTGTTGGTTTGTTGGCTTGTTGGTTTGTTGGTTTGTTGGTTTGTTGGTTTTTTGGTTCGTTGGGTTGTTGGTATGTTGGCTTGTTGGCTTGTTGGTTTGATAGTTTGTTGGTTTGTTCGTTCGTTGGTTCGTTGGTTTGTTGGTTTGTTGGCTTGTTAGCTTGTTGGTTTGTTGGGTTGTTGGTTTGTTGGTTTGTTGGTTTGTTCGTTTGTTGGTTTGTTTCTTTGTTGGTTTGTTCGTTTGCTCGTTTGTTGGGTTGTTGGTTTGTTCGTTTTTTGATTTATTGGCTTGTTGGTTTGTTCGTTTGTTGGCTTGGTGGTTTGTTGGTTTGTTGGTTTGTTGGTTTGTTCGTTTGTTGTTTTGTTGGTTTGTTCGTTTGTTGGTTTGTTGGTTTGTTAGTTTATTGGTTTGTTGGTTTGTTGGTTTGTTGGTTTGTTGGTTTGTTGGTTTGTTGGTTTGTTGGTTTGTTGGTTTGTTGGTTTGTTGTTTTGTTGGTTTGTTGGCTTGTTGGCTTGTTGGTTTGTTGGTTTGTTGGTTTGTTGGTTTGTTGGTTTGTTGGTTTGTTGGTTTGTTGGTTTGTTGGTTTGTTGGCTTTTTGGTTTGTTGGTTTGTTGGTTTGTTGGCTTGTTGGTTTGTTGGTTTGTTGGTTTTTGGTTTGTTGGCTTGTTGGCTTCTTGGTTTGTTGGTTTGTTTTTTTGTTGGTTTGTTGGTTTGTTGGTTTGTTGGTTTGTTGGTTTGTTGGCTTGTTGGTTTGTTGGTTTGTTGGTTTGTTGGTTTGTTGGTTTGTTGGTTTGTTTGTTCGTTGGTTTGTTGGTTTGTTGGTTTGTTGGTTTGTTGACTTGTTGTTTTGTTGGTTTGTTGGTTTGTTGGCTTGTTGGTTTGTTGGTTTGTTGGTTTGTTGGTTTGTTCGTTTGTTGGTTTGTTGGTTTGTTGGTTTATTTGTTTGTTCGTTTGTTGATTTGTTGGTTTGTTGGTTTGTTGGTTTGTTGGTTTGTTGGTTTGTTGGTTTGTTGACTTGTTGGTTTGTTGGTTTGTTGGTTTGTTCGTTTGTTGGGTTGTTGGTTTGTTGGTTTGTTGGTTTGTTGGTTTGTTGGTTTGTTGACTTGTTGGTTTGTTGGTTTGTTGGTTTGTTGGTTTGTTGGCTTGTTGGTTTGTTGGTTTGTTGGTTTGTTGGTTTGTTGGTTTGTTCGTTTGTTGGTTTGTTGGTTTGTTGGTTTGTTGGTTTGTTGACTTGTTGGTTTGTTGGTTTGTTGGTTTGTTCGTTTGTTGGTTTGTTGGTTTGTTGGTTTGTTGGTTTGTTGGCTTGTTGGTTTGTTGGTTTGTTGGTTTGTTGGTTTGTTGGTTTGTTGGTTTGTTCGTTTGTTGGTTTGTTGCTTTGTTGGTTTATTTGTTTGTTCGTTTGTTGATTTGTTGGTTTGTTGGTTTGTTGGTTTGTTGGTTTGTTGACTTGTTGGTTTGTTGGTTTGTTGGTTTGTTCGTTTGTTGGTTTGTTGGTTTGTTGGTTTGTTGGTTTGTTGGTTTGTTCGTTTGTTGGTTTGTTGGTTTGTTGGTTTGTTGGTTTGTTCGTTTGTTGGTTTGTTGGTTTGTTGGTTTGTTGGTTTGTTGGTTTGTTGACTTGTTGGTTTTTTTGGTTTGTTGGTTTGTTGGCTTGTTGGTTTGTTGGTTTGTTGGTTTGTTGGTTTGTTGTTTTGTTGGTTTGTTGGTTTGTTGGCTTGTTGGTTTGTTGGTTTGTTGGTTTGTTGGTTTGTTGGTTTGTTGGTTTGTTCATTTGTTGGTTTGTTGGTTTGTTGGTTTGTTCGTACGTTGGTTTGTTGGTTTGTTCGTTTGTTGGTTTGTTGGTTTGTTGGTGTGTTGGTTTGTTCGTTTGCTGGTTTGTTGGTTTGTTGGTTTGTTGGTTTGTTGGTTTGTTGACTTGTTGGTTTGTTGGTTTGTTGGTTTGTTGGCTTGTTGGTTTGTTGGTTTGTTGGTTTGTGGTTTTTTCGTTTGTTGGTTTGTTGGTTTGTTCGTTTGTTGGTTTGTTGGTTTGTTGACTTGTTGGTTTGTTGGTTTATTGGCTTGTTGGTTTGTTGATGTGTTGGTTTGTTGGTTTGTTGTTTTGTTGGTTTGTTGGTTTGTTGGCTTGTTGGTTTGTTGGTTTGTTGGTTTGTTGGTTAGTTGGTTTGTTGGTTTGTTCGTTTGTTGGTTTGTTGGTTTGTTGGTTTGTTCGTACGTTGGTTTGTTGGTTTGTTCGTTTGTTGGTTTGTTGGTTTGTTGGTTTGTTGGTTTGTTGGTTTGTTGGTTTGTTGGTTTGTTGACTTGTTGGTTTGTTGGTTTGTTGGTTTGTTGGTTTGTTGGTTTGTTGGTTTGTTGGCTTGTTGGTTTGTTGGTTTGTTCGTTTGTTGGTTTGTTGGTTTGTTGGTTTGTTGGTTTGTTCGTTTGTTGGTTTGTTGGTTTGTTGGTTTGTTAGTTTGTTAGTTTGTTGGTTTGTTGGTTTGTTGGTTTGTTGGTTTGTTGGTTTGTTGGTTTGTTGGTTTGTTGGTTTGTTGGTTTGTTGTTTTGTTGGTTTGTTGGCTTGTTGGCTTGTTGGCTTGTTGGTTTGTTGGTTTGTTGGTTTGTTGGTTTGTTGGTTTGTTAGTTTGTTGATTTGTTGTTTTGTTGGCTTGTTGGCTTGTTGGTTTGTTTGTTTGTTGGCTTTTTGGTTTGTTGGCTTGTTGGCTTCTTGGTTTGTTGGTTTGTTTTTTTGTTGGTTTGTTGGTTTGTTGGTTTGTTGGTTTGTTGGTTTGTTGGCTTGTTGGTTTGTTGGTTTGTTGGTTTGTTGGTTTGTTTGTTCGTTGGTTTGTTGGTTTGTTGGTTTGTTGGCTTTTTGGTTTTTTGGTTTGTTGGTTTGTTGGTTTGTTCGTTTGTTGGTTTGTTGGTTTGTTGGTTTGTTGACTTGTTGTTTTGTTGGTTTGTTGGTTTGTTGGCTTGTTGGTTTGTTGGTTTGTTGGTTTGTTGGTTTGTTCGTTTGTTGGTTTGTTGGTTTGTTGGTTTATTTAATTGTTCGTTTGTTGATTTGTTGGTTTGTTGGTTTGTTGGTTTGTTGACTTGTTGGTTTGTTGGTTTGTTGGTTTGTTGGTTTGTTCGTTTGTTGGTTTGTTGGTTTGTTGGTTTGTTGGTTTGTTGGTTTGTTGACTTGTTGGTTTGTTGGTTTGTTGGTTTGTTGGCTTGTTGGTTTGTTGGTTTGTTGGTTTGTTGGTTTGTTGGTTTGTTCGTTTGTTGGTTTGTTGGTTTGTTGGTTTATTTGTTTGTTCGTTTGTTGATTTGTTGGTTTGTTGGTTTGTTGGTTTGTTGACTTGTTGGTTTGTTGGTTTGTTGGTTTGTTCGTTTGTTGGTTTGTTGGTTTGTTAGTTTGTTGGTTTGTTGGCTTGTTGGTTTGTTGGTTTGTTGGTTTGTTGGTTTGTTGGTTTGTTGGTTTGTTGGTTTGTTGGTTTGTTCGTTTGTTGGTTTGTTGGTTTGTTGGTTTGTTGGTTTATTTGTTTGTTCGTTTGTTGATTTGTTGGTTTGGCTGGTTTGTTGGTTTGTTGGTTTGTTGGTTTGTTGACTTGTTGGTTTGTTGGTTTGCTGGTTTGTCGTTTGTTGGTTTGTTGGTTTGTTGGTTTGTTGGTTTGTTGGTTTGATGACTTGTTGGTTTGTTTGCTTGTTGGTTTGTTCGTTTGTTTGTTTGTTGGTTTGTTGGTTTGTTGGCTTGTTGGTTTGTTGGTTTGTTGGTTTGTCGGTTTGTTCGTTTGTTTGTTTGTTGGTTTGTTGGTTTGTTGGTTTGTTGGTTTGTTGGTTTGTTGGTTTGTTTGTTTGTTCGTTTGTTGGTTTGTTGGTTGGTTGGCTTGTTGGTTTGTTGGTTTGTTGGCTTGTTGGTTTGTTGGCATGTTGGTTGGTTCGTTTGTTGGCTTGTTGGTTTGTTGGCTTGTTGGCTTGTTGGTTTGTTGGCTTGTTGGCTTGTTGGTTTGTTGGTTTGTTGGCTTGTTGGCTTGTTGGTTTGTTGGTTTGTTGGTTTGTTGGTTTGTTGGTTTGTTGGTTTGCTGGTTTGTTGGCTTGTTGGTTTGTTGGTTTGTGGGTTTGTTGGCTTGTTGGTTTGTTGGTTTTTTGGTTTGTTCGTTTGTTGGTTTGTTTGTTTGTTGGTTTGTTTGTTTGTTCGTTTGTTGGTTTGTTGGTTTGTTAGCTTGCTGGTTTGTTGGTTTATTGGCTTGTTGGTTTGTTGGTTTGTTGGTTTGTTGGTTTGTTCGTTTGTTGGCTTGTTGGTTTGTTGGCTTGTTGGCATGATGGTTTTTGGCTTGTTGGCTTGTTGGTTTGTTGGTTTGTTGGTTTGTTGGTTTGTTGGTTTGTTGGTTTGTTAGTTTGTTGGTTTGTTGGTTAGTTGGCTTGTTGGCTTGTTGGTTTGTTGGTTTGTTGGCTTATTGGTTTGTTGGTTTTTTGGTTTGTTCGTTTGTTGGTTTGTTGGCTTATTGGTTTGTTGGCTTGTTGGTTTGTTGGTTTGTTGGTTTGTTCGTTTGTTGGTTTGTTCGTTTGTTGGTTTGTTTGGTTGTTGGTTTGTTAGTTTGTTAGTTTGTTGGTTTGTTGGTTTGTTGGTTTGTTGGTTTGTTTTTTTGTTGGTTTGTTGGTTTGTTGGTTTGTTGGTTTGTTGGTTTGTTGGCTTGTTGGTTTGTTGGTTTGTTGGTTTGTTGGTTTGTTTGTTCGTTGGTTTGTTGGTTTGTTGGTTTGTTGGCTTTTTGGTTTTTTGGTTTGTTGGTTTGTTGGTTTGTTCGTTTGTTGGTTTGTTGGTTTGTTGGTTTGTTGACTTGTTGTTTTGTTGGTTTGTTGGTTTGTTGGCTTGTTGGTTTGTTGGTTTGTTGGTTTGTTGGTTTGTTCGTTTGTTGGTTTGTTGGTTTGTTGGTTTATTTGTTTGTTCGTTTGTTGATTTGTTGGTTTGTTGGTTTGTTGGTTTGTTGGTTTGTTGACTTGTTGGTTTGTTGGTTTGTTGGTTTGTTCGTTTGTTGGTTTGTTGGTTTGTTGGTTTGTTGGTTTGTTGACTTGTTGGTTTGTTGGTTTGTTGGTTTGTTGGCTTGTTGGTTTGTTGGTTTGTTGGTTTGTTGGTTTGTTGGTTTGTTGGTTTGTTCGTTTGTTGGTTTTTTGGTTTGTTGGTTTATTTGTTTGTTCGTTTGTTGATTTGTTGGTTTGTTGGTTTGTTGGTTTGTTGACTTGTTGGTTTGTTGGTTTGTTGGTTTGTTCGTTTGTTGGTTTGTTGGTTTGTTGGTTTGTTGGTTTGTTGGCTTGTTGGTTTGTTGGTTTGTTGGTTTGTTGGTTGGTTGGTTTGTTCGTTTGTTGGTTTGTTGGTTTGTCGGTTAATTTGTTTGTTCGTTTGTTGATTTGTTGGTTTGTTGGTTTGTTGGTTTGTTGACTTGTTGGTTTGTTGGTTTGTTGGTTTGTCGTTTGTTGGTTTGTTGGTTTGTTGGTTTGTTGGTTTGTTGGTTTGTTGGTTTGTTGACTTGTTGGTTTGTTTGTTTGTTGGTTTGTTCGTTTGTTGGTTTGTTGGTTTGTTGGTTTGTTGGCTTGTTGGTTTGTTGGTTTGTTGGTTTGTCGGTTTGTTCGTTTGTTCGTTTGTTGGTTTGTTGGTTGGTTGGTTTGTTGGTTTGTTGGTTTGTTGGTTTGTTGGTTTGTTTGTTTGTTCGTTTGTTGGTTTGTTCGTTTGTTGGTTTGTTGGTTTGTTCGTTTGTTGGTTTGTTCGTTTGTTGGTTTGTTTGGTTGTTGGCTTGTTGGTTTGTTGGTTTGTTGGTTTGTTGGTTTGTTGGTTTGTTGCTTTGTTGGTTTGTTGGTTTGTTGGTTTGGTGGTTTGTTGGTTTCTTGGTTTGTTGGTTTGTTGGTTTGTTCGTTTGTTGGTTTGTTGGTTTGTTGGTTTGTTTGTTTGTTGGTTTGTTGGTCTGTTGGTTTGTTGGCTTGTTGTTTTGTTGGTTTGTTGGTTTGTTTATTTGTTGGCTTGTTGGTTTGTTGGATTGTTTGCTTGTTGGTTTGTTGGCTTGTTGGCTTGTTGGTTTGTTGGTTTGTTGTTTTGCTGGTTTATCGGTTTGTTGGTTTGTTGGTTAGTTGGCTTGTTGGCTTGTTGGTTTGTTGGTTTGTTGGCTTGTTTCTTTGTTGGTTTTTTGGTTTGTTCGTTTGTTGGTTTGTTGGTTTGTTGGTTTGCTGGTTTGTTGGTTTGTTGGTTTTTTGGATTGTTGGTTTGTTCGTTTGTTGGTTTGTTGGTTTGTTGGTTTGTTGGTTTGTTGGTTTGTTGGTTTGTTCGTTTGTTGGTTTGTTGGTTTGTTGGTTTGTTGGCTTGTTGGTTTGTTGGTTTGTTGGCTTGTTCGTTTGTTGGTTAGTTGGTTTGTTGGTTTGTTGGTTTGTTGGTTTGTTGGTTTGTTGGTTTGTTGGTTTGTTGGTTTGTTGGTTTGTTGGTTTGTTCGTTTGTTGGTTTGTTGGTTTGTTCGTTTGTTCGTTTGTTCGTTGTTCGTTTGTTGGTTTGTTGGTTTGTTGGTTTGTTGGTTTGTTGGTTTGTTCGTTTGTTGGCTTGTCGGTTTGTTGGTTTGTTGGCTTGTTGGTTTGTTGGTTTGTTGGTTTGTTGGTTTGTTGGTTTGTTTGTTTGTTGGGTGGTTTAATTGTTCGTTTGTTGGTTTGTTGGTTTGTTGGCTTGTTGTTTTGTTGGTTTGTTGGCTTGTTCGTTTGTTGGTTTGTTGGTTTGTTGCTTTGTTCGTTTGTTGGTTTGTTGGTTTGTTGGTTTGTTGGTTTGTTGGTTTGTTGGTTTGTTTGTTTGTTGGGTGGTTTAATTGTTCGTTTGTTGGTTTGTTGGTTTGTTGGCTTGTTGTTTTGTTGGTTTGTTGGCTTGTTGGTTTGTTGGTTTGTTGCTTTGTTCGTTTGTTGGTTTGTTGGTTTGTTGGCTTGTTGGCTTGTTGGTTTATTGGTTTGTTGGTTTGTTGGTTTGTTGGGTTGTTGGTTTGTTGGCTTGTTGGTTTGTTGGTTTGTGGAATTGTTGGTTTGTTGGTTTGTTGGTGTGTGGGTTTATTGGTTTGTTGGCTTGTTGGTTTGTTGGTTTGTTTGTTTGTTCGTTTGTTAGTTTGTTGGTTTGTTGGCTTGTTGGTTTGTTGGTTTGTTGGTTTGTTGGTGTGTTGGTTTTTTGTTTTGTAGGTTTGTTGGTTTGTTGCCTTGTTGGTTTTTTGGCTTGTTGGTTTGTTGGTTTGCTGGTTTGTTGGTTTGTTGGCTTGTTGGTTTGTTGGTTTGTTGGTTTATTGGTTTGTTGTTTTGTTGGGTTGTTGGTTTGTTGGTTTGTTGGTTTGTTGGTTTGTTGGTTTGTTGGTTTGTTGGCTTGTTGGTTTGTTGGCTTGTCGGTTCGTTGGTATGTTGGTTTCTTGGTTTGTTGGTTTGTTGGTTTGTTCGTTTGCTTGTTTGTTGGTTTGTCGTTTGTTTGTTTGTTGGTTTGTTCGTTTGGTGGCTTGTTGGTTTGTTGGCTTATTGGTTTGTTGGTTTGTTGGTTTGTTGTTTTGTTTGTTTGTTCGTTTGTTGGTTTGTTGGTTGGTTGGCTTGTTGGTTTGTTGGTTTCTTGGCTTGTTGGTTTGTTGGTTTGTTGGTTTGTTCGTTTGTTGGCTTGTTGGTTTGTTGGCTTGTTGGTTTGTTAGCTTGTTGGCTTGTTGGCTTGTTGGTTTGTTGGTTTGTTGGCTTGTTGGTTTGTTGGTTTGTTGGTTTGTTGGTTTGTTGGTTTGTTGGCTTGTTGGCTTGTTGGTTTGTTGGTTTGTTGGCTTGTTGGTTTGTTGGATTTTTGGTTTGTTGATTTGTTGGTTTGTTTGTTTGTTGGTTTGTTTGTTTGTTCGTTTGATGGTTTATTGGTTTGTTGGCTTGCTGGTTTGTTGGTTTATTGGCTTGTTGGTTTGTTGGTTTGTTGGTTTGTTCGTTTGTTGGCTTGTTGGTTTGTTGGCTTGTTGGCTTGTTGGTTTGTTGGCTTGTTGGTTTGTTGGTTTTTTGGTTTGTTCATTTGTTGGTTTGTTGGCTTGTTGGTTTGTTGGCTTGCTGGCTTGTTGGTTTGTTGGTTTGTTGGTTTGTTCGTTTGTTGGTTTGTTCGTTTTTTGGTTTGTTTGTTTGTTGGTTTGTTGGTTTGTTGGTTTGTCGGTTTGTTGGTTTGTTGGTTTGTTGGTTTGTTGGTTTGTTGGTTTGTTGGTTTGTTGGTTTGTTGGTTTGTTGGTTTGTTGGTTTGTTGGTTTGTTGGTTTGTTGGTTTGTTGGCTTGTTGGTTTGGTGGTTTGTTGGTTTCTTGGTTTGTTGATTTGTTGGTTTGTTCGTTTGTTGGTTTGTTGGTTTGTTGGTTTTTTTGTTTGTTGGTTTGTTCGTTTGTTTGCTTGTTCGTTTGTTGGTTTGTTGGTTTGTTGGTTTGTTGGCTTGTTGTTTTGTTGGTTTGTTGGTTTGTTCGTTTGTTGGCTTGTTGGTTTGTTGGATTGTTGGCTTGTTGGTTTGTTGGCTTGTTGGCTTGTTGGTTTGTTGGTTTGTTGTTTTGTTGGTTTGTTCGTTTGTTGGTTTGTTGGTTAGTTGGCTTGTTGGCTTGTTGGTTTGTTGGTTTGTTGGCTTGTTTATTTGTTGGTTTGTTGGTTTGTTGGTTTGTTGGCTTGTTGGTTTGTTGGTTTGTTGGTTTGTCGGTTTGTTCGTTTGTTCGTTTGTTGGTTTGTTGGTTTGTTGGTTTGTTGGTTTGTTGGTTTGTTGGTTTGTTGACTTGTTGGTTTGTTGGTTTGTTGGTTTGTTGGCTTGTTGGTTTGTTGGTTTGTTGGTTTGTTGACTTGTTGTTTTGTTGGTTTGTTGGTTCGTTGGCTTGTTGGTTTGTTGGTTTGTTGGTTTGTTGGTTTGTTGGTTTGTTGGTTTGTTCGTTTGTCGGTTTGTTGGTTTGTTGGTTTGTTCGTACGTTGGTTTGTTCGTTTGTTGGTTTGTTGGGTTGTTCGTTTGTTGGTTTGTTGGTTTGTTGATTTATTTGTTTGTTGGTTTGTTTGTTTGTTGGTTTGTTCGTTTGTTGGTTTGTTGGTTTGTTGGTTTGTTGGCTTATTGGTTTGTTGGTTTGTTGGTTTGTCGGTTTGTTCGTTTGTTGGTTTGTTCGTTTGTTGGCTTGTTGGTTTGTTGGTTTGTTGGCTTGTTGGTTTGTTGGCTTGTTGGGTCGTTGGTTTGTTGGTTTGTTGGTTAGTTGGTTTGTTGGTTTGTTGGCTTGTTGGTTTGTTGGTTTGTTGGTTTGTTGGTTTGTTGGTTTGTTGGTTTGTTCGTTTGTTGGTTTGTTGGTTTGTTGGTTTGTTGGCTTGATGGCTTGTTGGTTTATTGGTTTGTTGGTTTGTTCGTTTGTTGGTTTGTTGGTTTGTTGGTTTGTTGGTTTGTTGGTTTGTTGGTTTGTCGGTTTGTTGGTTTGTTGGTTTGTTGGTTTGTTGGTTTGTTGGTTTGTTGGTTTGTTGGTTTGTTGGTTTGTTGCTTTGTTGCTTTGTTCGTTTGTTCGTTTGTTGATTTGTTGGCTTGTTGGTTTGGTGGTTTGTTGGTTTGTTCGTTTCTTGGCTTGTTGGTTTTTTGGTTTGTTAGTTTGTTGGCTAGTTAGTTTGTTGGTTTGTTCGTTTGTTGGTTTATTGGTTTATTGGTTTATTGGTTTAATAGTTTGTCGGTTTGTTGGCTTGTTGGTTTGTTCGTTTGTTGGTTTGTTTGTTTGTTGGTTTGTTCGTTTGTTGGTTTGTTGGTTTGTTGGTTTGTTGGTTTGTTGGTTTGTTGGTTTGTTGGTTTGTTGGTTTGTTGGCTTACTGGTTTGTTGGTTTGTTGGTTTGTTTGTTTGTTGGTTTACTGGTTTATTGGTTTATTGGTTTGTTGGTTTGTTGGTTTTTTGGCTTGTTGGTTTGTTCGTTTATTGGTTTATTGGTTTATTGGTTTATTGGTTTGTTGGTTTGTTGGTTTGTTGGCTTGTTGGTTTGTTCGTTTGTTGGTTTGTTGGTTTGTTCGTTTGTTGGCTTGTTGGTTTGTTGGTTTGTTGGTTTGTTGGCCAGTTGGTTTGTTGGTTTGTTCGTTTGTTGGTTTATTGGTTTATTGGTTTATTGGTTTATTGGTTTGTTGGTTTGTTGGTTTGTTGGCTTGTTGGTTTGTTCGTTTGTTGGTTTGTTTGTTTGTTGGTTTGTTGGTTTGTTGGTTTGTTCGTTTGTTGGTTTGTTGGTTTGTTGGTTTGTTTGTTTGTTGGTTTGTTCGTTTGTTGGCTTGTTGGTTTGTTGGCTTACTGGTTTGTTGGTTTGTTGGTTTGTTTGTTTGTTCGTTTGTTGGTTTGTTGGTTTCTTGGCTTGTTGTTTTGTTCGTTTGTTGGCTTGTTGTTTTGTTGGTTTGTTGGTTTGCTGGTTTGTTCATTTGTTGGCTTGTTGGTTTGTTTGCTTGTTGGCTTGTTGGTTTGTTGGCTTGTTGGCTTGTTGGTTTGTTGGTTTGTTGGTTTGTTGGTTTATTGGTTTGTTGGTTTGTTGGTTTGTTGGTTTGTTGGTTAGTTAGCTTGTTGGTTTGTTGGTTTGTTGGTTTGTTGGTTTGTTGGTTTGTTGGTTTGTTGGTTTGTTGGTTTGTTGGTTTGTTGGTTTTTTGGTTTGTTGGTTTGTTGGTTTGTTGGTTTGTTGGTTTGTTGGTTTGTTGGTTTGTTGGTTTGTTGGTTTGTTGGTTTGTTGGTTTGTTGGTTTGTTGGTTTGTTGGTTTGTTGGTTTGTTGGTTTGTTGGTTTGTTGGTTTGTTGGCTTTTTGTTTTGTTGGCTTGTTGGTTTGTTGGTTTGTTGGTTTGTTGGTTGTTGGTTTGTTGGTTTGTTGGTGTGTTGGTTTGTTGGCTTGTTGGTTTATTGGTTTGTTGGTTTGTTCGTTTGTTGGCTTGTTGGTTTGTTGGTTTGTTGGTTTGTTTGGCTATTTGGCTTATTAGTTTGTTGGTTTATTGGTTTATTGGTTTGTTGGTTTGTTGGTTTGTTGGTTTGTTGGTTTGTTGGTTTGTTGGTTTTTTGGTTTGTTGGTTTGTTGGTTTGTTGGTTTGTTGGTTTGTTGGTTTGTTGGTTTGTTGGTTTGTTGGTTTGTCGGTTTGTTGGTTTGTTGGTGTGTTGGTTTGTTGGCTTGTTGGCTTGTTGGTTTGTTGGTTTGTTTGTTTGTTCGTTTGTTGGTTTGTTGGTTTATTGGCGTATTGGTTTGTTGGTTTGTTGGTTTGTTGGTGTGTGGGTTTGTTGGTTTGTAGGTTTGTTGGTTTGTTGGCTTGTTGGTTTTTTGGCTCGTTGGTTTGTTGGTTTGTTGATTTGTTGGCTTGTTGGTTTATTGGTTTGTTGGTTTGTTGGTTTGTTGGTTTGTTGGTTTGTTGGGTTGTTGGTTTGTTGGTTAGTTGGCTTGTTGGCTTGTTGGTTTGTTGGTTTGTTGGCTTGTTGGTTTGTTGGTTTTTTGGTTTGTTCATTTGTTGGTTTGTTGGCTTGTTGGTTTGTTGGCTTGTTGGTTTGTTGGGTTGTTGGTTTGTTGGTTTGTTGGGTTGTTGGTTCGTTGGTTTGTAGGTTTCTTGGTTTGTTGGTTTGTTGGTTTGTTCGTTTGCTTGTTTGTTGGTTTGTTGGTTTGTTTGTTTGTTGGTTTTTTTGTTTGGTGGCTTGTTGGTTTGTTGGCTTATTGGTTTGTTGGTTTGTTGGTTTGTTGGTTTGTTGGTTTGTTTGTTTGTTCGTTTGTTGGTTTGTTGGTTGTTTGGCTTGTTGGTTTGTTGGTTTGTTGGCTTGTTGGTTTGTTGGTTTGTTGGTTTGTTCGTTTGTTGGCTTGTTGGTTTGTTGGCTTGTTGGCTTGTTGGTTTGTTAGCTTGTTTACTTGTTAGTTTGTTGGCTTGTTGGTTTGTTGGTTTGTTGGCTTGTTGGTTTGTTGGCTTGTTGGCTTGTTAGTTTGTTGGTTTGTTGGCTTGTTGGTTTGTTGGTTTGTTGGTTTGTTGGTTTGTTGGTTTGTTGGTTTGTTGGTTTGTTGCTTTGTTCGTTTGTTGGCTTGTTGGTTTGTTGGCTTGTTGGCTTGTTGGTTTGTTGGTTTGTTGGTTTGTTGGTTTGTTGGTTTGTTGGTTAGTTGGTTTGTTGGTTTGTTGGCTTGTTGGTTTGTTGGTTTGTTGGTTTGTTGGTTTGTTGGTTTGTTCGTTTGTTGGTTTGTTGGTTTGTTGGTTTGTTGGCTTGTTGGTTTGTTGACTTGTTGGTTTGTTGGTTTGTTGGTTTGTTCGTTTGTTGGTTTGTTGGTTTGTTGGTTTGTTGGTTTGTTGACTTGTTGGTTTGTTGGTTTGTTGGTTTGTTGGCTTGTTGGTTTGTTGGTTTGTTGGTTTGTTGGTTTGTTGGTTTGTTGGTTTGTTCGTTTGTTGGTTTTTTGGTTTGTTGGTTTATTTGTTTGTTCGTTTGTTGATTTGTTGGTTTGTTGGTTTGTTGGTTTGTTGACTTGTTGGTTTGTTGGTTTGTTGGTTTGTTCGTTTGTTGGTTTGTTGGTTTGTTGGTTTGTTGGTTTGTTGGCTTGTTGGTTTGTTGGTTTGTTGGTTTGTTGGTTGGTTGGTTTGTTCGTTTGTTGGTTTGTTGGTTTGTCGGTTAATTTGTTTGTTCGTTTGTTGATTTGTTGGTTTGTTGGTTTGTTGGTTTGTTGACTTGTTGGTTTGTTGGTTTGTTGGTTTGTCGTTTGTTGGTTTGTTGGTTTGTTGGTTTGTTGGTTTGTTGGTTTGTTGGTTTGTTGACTTGTTGGTTTGTTTGTTTATTGGTTTGTTCGTTTGTTGGTTTGTTGGTTTGTTGGTTTGTTGGCTTGTTGGTTTGTTGGTTTGTTGGTTTGTCGGTTTGTTCGTTTGTTCGTTTGTTGGTTTGTTGGTTGGTTGGTTTGTTGGTTTGTTGGTTTGTTGGTTTGTTGGTTTGTTTGTTTGTTCGTTTGTTGGTTTGTTCGTTTGTTGGTTTGTTGGTTTGTTCGTTTGTTGGTTTGTTCGTTTGTTGGTTTGTTTGGTTGTTGGCTTGTTGGTTTGTTGGTTTGTTGGTTTGTTGGTTTGTTGGTTTGTTGCTTTGTTGGTTTGTTGGTTTGTTGGTTTGGTGGTTTGTTGGTTTCTTGGTTTGTTGGTTTGTTGGTTTGTTCGTTTGTTGGTTTGTTGGTTTGTTGGTTTGTTTGTTTGTTGGTTTGTTGGTCTGTTGGTTTGTTGGCTTGTTGTTTTGTTGGTTTGTTGGTTTGTTTATTTGTTGGCTTGTTGGTTTGTTGGATTGTTTGCTTGTTGGTTTGTTGGCTTGTTGGCTTGTTGGTTTGTTGGTTTGTTGTTTTGCTGGTTTATCGGTTTGTTGGTTTGTTGGTTAGTTGGCTTGTTGGCTTGTTGGTTTGTTGGTTTGTTGGCTTGTTTCTTTGTTGGTTTTTTGGTTTGTTCGTTTGTTGGTTTGTTGGTTTGTTGGTTTGCTGGTTTGTTGGTTTGTTGGTTTTTTGGATTGTTGGTTTGTTCGTTTGTTGGTTTGTTGGTTTGTTGGTTTGTTGGTTTGTTGGTTTGTTGGTTTGTTCGTTTGTTGGTTTGTTGGTTTGTTGGTTTGTTGGCTTGTTGGTTTGTTGGTTTGTTGGCTTGTTCGTTTGTTGGTTAGTTGGTTTGTTGGTTTGTTGGTTTGTTGGTTTGTTGGTTTGTTGGTTTGTTGGTTTGTTGGTTTGTTGGTTTGTTGGTTTGTTCGTTTGTTGGTTTGTTGGTTTGTTCGTTTGTTCGTTTGTTCGTTGTTCGTTTGTTGGTTTGTTGGTTTGTTGGTTTGTTGGTTTGTTGGTTTGTTCGTTTGTTGGCTTGTCGGTTTGTTGGTTTGTTGGCTTGTTGGTTTGTTGGTTTGTTGGTTTGTTGGTTTGTTTGTTTGTTGGGTGGTTTAATTGTTCGTTTGTTGGTTTGTTGGTTTGTTGGCTTGTTGTTTTGTTGGTTTGTTGGCTTGTTCGTTTGTTGGTTTGTTGGTTTGTTGCTTTGTTCGTTTGTTGGTTTGTTGGTTTGTTGGTTTGTTGGTTTGTTGGTTTGTTGGTTTGTTTGTTTGTTGGGTGGTTTAATTGTTCGTTTGTTGGTTTGTTGGTTTGTTGGCTTGTTGTTTTGTTGGTTTGTTGGCTTGTTGGTTTGTTGGTTTGTTGCTTTGTTCGTTTGTTGGTTTGTTGGTTTGTCGGCTTGTTGGCTTGTTGGTTTATTGGTTTGTTGGTTTGTTGGTTTGTTGGGTTGTTGGTTTGTTGGCTTGTTGGTTTGTTGGTTTGTGGAATTGTTGGTTTGTTGGTTTGTTGGTGTGTGGGTTTATTGGTTTGTTGGCTTGTTGGTTTGTTGGTTTGTTTGTTTGTTCGTTTGTTAGTTTGTTGGTTTGTTGGCTTGTTGGTTTGTTGGTTTGTTGGTTTGTTGGTGTGTTGGTTTTTTGTTTTGTAGGTTTGTTGGTTTGTTGCCTTGTTGGTTTTTTGGCTTGTTGGTTTGTTGGTTTGCTGGTTTGTTGGTTTGTTGGCTTGTTGGTTTGTTGGTTTGTTGGTTTATTGGTTTGTTGTTTTGTTGGTTTGTTGGTTTGTTGGTTTGTTGGTTTGTTGGTTTGTTGGTTTGTTGGTTTGTTGGCTTGTTGGTTTGTTGGCTTGTCGGTTCGTTGGTATGTTGGTTTCTTGGTTTGTTGGTTTGTTGGTTTGTTCGTTTGCTTGTTTGTTGGTTTGTCGTTTGTTTGTTTGTTGGTTTGTTCGTTTGGTGGCTTGTTGGTTTGTTGGCTTATTGGTTTGTTGGTTTGTTGGTTTGTTGTTTTGTTTGTTTGTTCGTTTGTTGGTTTGTTGGTTGGTTGGCTTGTTGGTTTGTTGGTTTCTTGGCTTGTTGGTTTGTTGGTTTGTTGGTTTGTTCGTTTGTTGGCTTGTTGGTTTGTTGGCTTGTTGGTTTGTTAGCTTGTTGGCTTGTTGGCTTGTTGGTTTGTTGGTTTGTTGGCTTGTTGGTTTGTTGGTTTGTTGGTTTGTTGGTTTGTTGGTTTGTTGGCTTGTTGGCTTGTTGGTTTGTTGGTTTGTTGGCTTGTTGGTTTGTTGGATTTTTGGTTTGTTGATTTGTTGGTTTGTTTGTTTGTTGGTTTGTTTGTTTGTTCGTTTGATGGTTTATTGGTTTGTTGGCTTGCTGGTTTGTTGGTTTATTGGCTTGTTGGTTTGTTGGTTTGTTGGTTTGTTCGTTTGTTGGCTTGTTGGTTTGTTGGCTTGTTGGCTTGTTGGTTTGTTGGCTTGTTGGTTTGTTGGTTTTTTGGTTTGTTCATTTGTTGGTTTGTTGGCTTGTTGGTTTGTTGGCTTGCTGGCTTGTTGGTTTGTTGGTTTGTTGGTTTGTTCGTTTGTTGGTTTGTTCGTTTTTTGGTTTGTTTGTTTGTTGGTTTGTTGGTTTGTTGGTTTGTCGGTTTGTTGGTTTGTTGGTTTGTTGGTTTGTTGGTTTGTTGGTTTGTTGGTTTGTTGGTTTGTTGGTTTGTTGGTTTGTTGGTTTGTTGGTTTGTTGGTTTGTTGGTTTGTTGGCTTGTTGGTTTGGTGGTTTGTTGGTTTCTTGGTTTGTTGATTTGTTGGTTTGTTCGTTTGTTGGTTTGTTGGTTTGTTGGTTTTTTTGTTTGTTGGTTTGTTCGTTTGTTTGCTTGTTCGTTTGTTGGTTTGTTGGTTTGTTGGTTTGTTGGCTTGTTGTTTTGTTGGTTTGTTGGTTTGTTCGTTTGTTGGCTTGTTGGTTTGTTGGATTGTTGGCTTGTTGGTTTGTTGGCTTGTTGGCTTGTTGGTTTGTTGGTTTGTTGTTTTGTTGGTTTGTTCGTTTGTTGGTTTGTTGGTTAGTTGGCTTGTTGGCTTGTTGGTTTGTTGGTTTGTTGGCTTGTTTATTTGTTGGTTTGTTGGTTTGTTGGTTTGTTGGCTTGTTGGTTTGTTGGTTTGTTGGTTTGTCGGTTTGTTCGTTTGTTCGTTTGTTGGTTTGTTGGTTTGTTGGTTTGTTGGTTTGTTGGTTTGTTGGTTTGTTGACTTGTTGGTTTGTTGGTTTGTTGGTTTGTTGGCTTGTTGGTTTGTTGGTTTGTTGGTTTGTTGACTTGTTGTTTTGTTGGTTTGTTGGTTCGTTGGCTTGTTGGTTTGTTGGTTTGTTGGTTTGTTGGTTTGTTGGTTTGTTGGTTTGTTCGTTTGTCGGTTTGTTGGTTTGTTGGTTTGTTCGTACGTTGGTTTGTTCGTTTGTTGGTTTGTTGGGTTGTTCGTTTGTTGGTTTGTTGGTTTGTTGATTTATTTGTTTGTTGGTTTGTTTGTTTGTTGGTTTGTTCGTTTGTTGGTTTGTTGGTTTGTTGGTTTGTTGGCTTATTGGTTTGTTGGTTTGTTGGTTTGTCGGTTTGTTCGTTTGTTGGTTTGTTCGTTTGTTGGCTTGTTGGTTTGTTGGTTTGTTGGCTTGTTGGTTTGTTGGCTTGTTGGGTCGTTGGTTTGTTGGTTTGTTGGTTAGTTGGTTTGTTGGTTTGTTGGCTTGTTGGTTTGTTGGTTTGTTGGTTTGTTGGTTTGTTGGTTTGTTGGTTTGTTCGTTTGTTGGTTTGTTGGTTTGTTGGTTTGTTGGCTTGATGGCTTGTTGGTTTATTGGTTTGTTGGTTTGTTCGTTTGTTGGTTTGTTGGTTTGTTGGTTTGTTGGTTTGTTGGTTTGTTGGTTTGTCGGTTTGTTGGTTTGTTGGTTTGTTGGTTTGTTGGTTTGTTGGTTTGTTGGTTTGTTGGTTTGTTGGTTTGTTGCTTTGTTGCTTTGTTCGTTTGTTCGTTTGTTGATTTGTTGGCTTGTTGGTTTGGTGGTTTGTTGGTTTGTTCGTTTCTTGGCTTGTTGGTTTTTTGGTTTGTTAGTTTGTTGGCTAGTTAGTTTGTTGGTTTGTTCGTTTGTTGGTTTATTGGTTTATTGGTTTATTGGTTTAATAGTTTGTCGGTTTGTTGGCTTGTTGGTTTGTTCGTTTGTTGGTTTGTTTGTTTGTTGGTTTGTTGGTTTGTTGGTTTGTTGGTTTGTTGGTTTGTTGGTTTGTTGGTTTGTTGGTTTGTTGGTTTGTTGGTTTGTTGGCTTACTGGTTTGTTGGTTTGTTGGTTTGTTTGTTTGTTGGTTTACTGGTTTATTGGTTTATTGGTTTGTTGGTTTGTTGGTTTTTTGGCTTGTTGGTTTGTTCGTTTATTGGTTTATTGGTTTATTGGTTTATTGGTTTGTTGGTTTGTTGGTTTGTTGGCTTGTTGGTTTGTTCGTTTGTTGGTTTGTTGGTTTGTTCGTTTGTTGGCTTGTTGGTTTGTTGGTTTGTTGGTTTGTTGGCCAGTTGGTTTGTTGGTTTGTTCGTTTGTTGGTTTATTGGTTTATTGGTTTATTGGTTTATTGGTTTGTTGGTTTGTTGGTTTGTTGGCTTGTTGGTTTGTTCGTTTGTTGGTTTGTTTGTTTGTTGGTTTGTTGGTTTGTTGGTTTGTTCGTTTGTTGGTTTGTTGGTTTGTTGGTTTGTTTGTTTGTTGGTTTGTTCGTTTGTTGGCTTGTTGGTTTGTTGGCTTACTGGTTTGTTGGTTTGTTGGTTTGTTTGTTTGTTCGTTTGTTGGTTTGTTGGTTTGTTGGCTTGTTGTTTTGTTCGTTTGTTGGCTTGTTGTTTTGTTGGTTTGTTGGTTTGCTGGTTTGTTCATTTGTTGGCTTGTTGGTTTGTTTGCTTGTTGGCTTGTTGGTTTGTTGGCTTGTTGGCTTGTTGGTTTGTTGGTTTGTTGGTTTGTTGGTTTGTTGGTTTGTTGGTTTGTTGGTTTGTTGGTTTGTTGGTTAGTTAGCTTGTTGGTTTGTTGGTTTGTTGGTTTGTTGGTTTGTTGGTTTGTTGGTTTGTTGGTTTGTTGGTTTGTTGGTTTTTTGGTTTGTTGGTTTGTTGGTTTGTTGGTTTGTTGGTTTGTTGGTTTGTTGGTTTGTTGGTTTGTTGGTTTGTTGGTTTGTTGGTTTGTTGGTTTGTTGGTTTGTTGGTTTGTTGGTTTGTTGGTTTGTTGGTTTGTTGGTTTGTTGGCTTTTTGTTTTGTTGGCTTGTTGGTTTGTTGGTTTGTTGGTTTGTTGGTTGTTGGTTTGTTGGTTTGTTGGTGTGTTGGTTTGTTGGCTTGTTGGTTTATTGGTTTGTTGGTTTGTTCGTTTGTTGGCTTGTTGGTTTGTTGGTTTGTTGGTTTGTTTGGCTATTTGGCTTATTAGTTTGTTGGTTTATTGGTTTATTGGTTTGTTGGTTTGTTGGTTTGTTGGTTTGTTGGTTTGTTGGTTTGTTGGTTTTTTGGTTTGTTGGTTTGTTGGTTTGTTGGTTTGTTGGTTTGTTGGTTTGTTGGTTTGTCGGTTTGTTGGTTTGTTGGTGTGTTGGTTTGTTGGCTTGTTGGCTTGTTGGTTTGTTGGTTTGTTTGTTTGTTCGTTTGTTGGTTTGTTGGTTTATTGGCGTATTGGTTTGTTGGTTTGTTGGTTTGTTGGTGTGTGGGTTTGTTGGTTTGTAGGTTTGTTGGTTTGTTGGCTTGTTGGTTTTTTGGCTCGTTGGTTTGTTGGTTTGTTGATTTGTTGGCTTGTTGGTTTATTGGTTTGTTGGTTTGTTGGTTTGTTGGTTTGTTGGTTTGTTGGGTTGTTGGTTTGTTGGTTAGTTGGCTTGTTGGCTTGTTGGTTTGTTGGTTTGTTGGCTTGTTGGTTTGTTGGTTTTTTGGTTTGTTCATTTGTTGGTTTGTTGGCTTGTTGGTTTGTTGGCTTGTTGGTTTGTTGGGTTGTTGGTTTGTTGGTTTGTTGGGTTGTTGGTTCGTTGGTTTGTAGGTTTCTTGGTTTGTTGGTTTGTTGGTTTGTTCGTTTGCTTGTTTGTTGGTTTGTTGGTTTGTTTGTTTGTTGGTTTTTTTGTTTGGTGGCTTGTTGGTTTGTTGGCTTATTGGTTTGTTGGTTTGTTGGTTTGTTGGTTTGTTGGTTTGTTTGTTTGTTCGTTTGTTGGTTTGTTGGTTGTTTGGCTTGTTGGTTTGTTGGTTTGTTGGCTTGTTGGTTTGTTGGTTTGTTGGTTTGTTCGTTTGTTGGCTTGTTGGTTTGTTGGCTTGTTGGCTTGTTGGTTTGTTAGCTTGTTTACTTGTTAGTTTGTTGGCTTGTTGGTTTGTTGGTTTGTTGGCTTGTTGGTTTGTTGGCTTGTTGGCTTGTTAGTTTGTTGGTTTGTTGGCTTGTTGGTTTGTTGGTTTGTTGGTTTGTTGGTTTGTTGGTTTGTTGGTTTGTTGGTTTGTTGCTTTGTTCGTTTGTTGGCTTGTTGGTTTGTTGGCTTGTTGGCTTGTTGGTTTGTTGGTTTGTTGGTTTGTTGGTTTGTTGGTTTGTTGGTTAGTTGGTTTGTTGGTTTGTTGGCTTGTTGGTTTGTTGGTTTGTTGGTTTGTTGGTTTGTTGGTTTGTTCGTTTGTTGGTTTGTTGGTTTGTTGGTTTGTTGGCTTGTTGGCTTGTTGGTTTATTGGTTTGTTGGTTTGTTCGTTTGTTGGTTTGTTGGTTTGTTGGTTTGTTGGTTTGTTGGTTTGTTGTTTTGTTGCTTTGTTGGTTTGTTAGCTTGTTGGTTTGTTGGTTTGTTGGTTTGTTGGTTTGTTGGTTTGTTGGTTTGTTCGTTTGTTGGTTTGTTGGTTTGTTGGTTTGTTCGTACGTTGGTTTGTTCGTTTGTTGGTTTGTTGGGTTGTTCGTTTGTTGGTTTGTTGGTTTGTTGATTTATTTGTTTGTTGGTTTGTTTGTTTGTTGGTTTGTTCGTTTGTTGGTTTGTTGGTTTGTTGGTTTGTTGGCTTGTTGGTTTGTTGGTTTGTTGGTTTGTCGGTTTGTTCGTTTGTTGGTTTGTTCGTTTGTTGGCTTGTTGGTTTGTTGGTTTGTTGGCTTGTTGGTTTGTTGGCTTGTTGGTTTGTTGGTTTGTTGGTTTGTTGGTTAGTTGGTTTGTTGGTTTGTTGGCTTGTTGGTTTGTTGGTTTGTTGGTT
Organism: Atherix ibis; assembly: GCA_958298945.1. NCBI lineage: Eukaryota > Metazoa > Arthropoda > Insecta > Diptera > Athericidae > Atherix > Atherix ibis. Next base: position 3,339,416 of record OY282608.1, read on the forward strand.
TGTTGGTTTGTTGGTTTGTTCGTTTGTTGGTTTGTCGGTTTGTTGGTTTGTTGGTTTGTTGGCTTGTTGGGTTGTTGGTTTATTGGTTTGTTGGTTTGTTCGTTTGTTGGTTTGTTGGTTTGTTGGTTTGTTGGTTTGTTGGTTTGTTGGTTTGTTGGTTTGTTGGTTTGTTGGTTTGTTGGTTTGTTGGTTTGTTGGTTTGTTGCTTTGTTGCTTTGTTCGTTTGTTCGTTTGTTGATTTGTTGGCTTGTTGGTTTGGTGGTTTGTTGGTTTGTTCGTTTGTTGGCTTGTTGGTTTGTTGGTTTGTTGGTTTGTTGGCTAGTTAGGTTGTTGGTTTGTTCGTTTGTTGGTTTATTGGTTTATTGGTTTATTGGTTTAATAGTTTGTTGGTTTGTTGGCTTGTTGGTTTGTTCGTTTGTTGGTTTGTTTGTTTGTTGGTTTGTTGGTTTGTTGGTTTGTTGGTTTGTTGGTTTGTTGGTTTGTTGGTTTGTTGGTTTGTTGGTTTGTTGGCTTACTGGTTTGTTGGTTTGTTGGTTTGTTTGTTTGTTGGTTTACTGGTTTATTAGTTTATTAGTTTGTTGGTTTGTATGTTTTTTGGCTTGTTGGTTTGTTCGTTTATTGGTTTATTGGTTTATTGGTTTATTGGTTTTTTGGTTTGTTGGTTTGTTGGTTTGTTGGCTTGTTGGTTTGTTCGTTTGTTGGTTTGTTGGTTTGTTCGTTTGTTGGCTTGTTGGTTTGTTGGTTTGTTGGTTTGTTGGCTAGTTGGTTTGTTGGTTTGTTTGTTTGTTGGTTTATTGGTTTATTGGTTTATTGGTTTATTGGTTTGTTGGTTTGTTGGTTTTTTGGCTTGTTGGTTTGTTCGTTTGTTGGTTTGTTTGTTTGTTGGTTTGTTGGTTTGTTGGTTTGTTCGTTTGTTGGTTTGTTGGTTTGTTGGTTTGTTTGTTTGTTGGTTTGTTCGTTTGTTGGCTTGTCGGTTTGTTGGCTTACTGGTTTGTTGGTTTGTTGGTTTGTGTGTTTGTTCGTTTGTTGGTTTGTTGGTTTGTTGGCTTGTTGGTTTGTTCGTTTGTTGGCTTGTTGTTTTGTTGGTTTGTTGGTTTGCTGGTTTGTTCATTTGTTGGCTTGTTGGTTTGTTGGCTTGTTGGCTTGTTGGTTTGTTGGCTTGTTGGCTTGTTGGTTTGTTGGTTTGTTGGTTTGTTGGTTTGTTGGTTTGTTGGTTTGTTGGTTTGTTGGCTTGTTGGTTTGTTGGTTTGTTGGTTTGTTGGTTTGTTCGTTTGTTGTCTTGTTGGTTTGTTGGTTTGTTGGTTTGTTTGGCTAGTTGGTTTATTAGTTTGTTGGTTTATTGGTTTATTGGTTTGTTGCTTTGTTGGTTTGTTGGTTTGTTGGTTTGTTGGTTTTTTGGTTTGTTGGTTTGTTGGTATGTTGTTTTGTTGGTTTGTTGGTTTGTTGGTTTGTTGGTTTGTCGGTTTGTTGGTTTGTTGGTGTATTGGTTTGTTGGCTTGTTGGCTTGTTGGTTTGTTGGTTTGTTTGTTTGTTCGTTTGTTGGTTTGTTGGTTTATTGGCGTATTGGTTTGTTGGTTTGTTGGTTTGTTGGTGTGATGGTTTGTTGGTTTGTAGGTTTGCTGGTTTGTTGGCTTGTTGGTTTTTTGGCTCGTTGGTTTGTTGGTTTGTTGGTTTGTTAGCTTGTTGGTTTATTGGTTTGTTGGTTTGTTGGTTTGTTGGTTTGTTGGTTTGTTGGTTTGTTGGGTTGTTGGTTTGTTGGTTAGTTGGCTTGTTGGCTTGTTGTTTTGTTGGTTTGTTGGCTTGTTGGTTTGTTGGTTTTTTGGTTTGTTCATTTGTTGGTTTGTTGGCTTGTTGGTTTGTTGGCTTGTTGGTTTGTTCGTACGTTGGTTTGTTCGTTTGTTGGTTTGTTGGGTTGTTCGTTTGTTGGTTTGTTGGTTTGTTGATTTATTTGTTTGTTGGTTTGTTTGTTTGTTGGTTTGTTCGTTTGTTGGTTTGTTGGTTTGTTGGTTTGTTGGCTTGTTGGTTTGTTGGTTTGTTGGTTTGTCGGTTTGTTCGTTTGTTGGTTTGTTCGTTTGTTGGCTTGTTGGTTTGTTGGTTTGTTGGCTTGTTGGTTTGTTGGCTTGTTGGTTTGTTGGTTTGTTGGTTTGTTGGTTAGTTGGTTTGTTGGTTTGTTGGCTTGTTGGTTTGTTGGTTTGTTGGTTTGTTGGTTTGTTGGTTTGTTCGTTTGTTGGTTTGTCGGTTTGTTGGTTTGTTGGTTTGTTGGCTTGTTGGGTTGTTGGTTTATTGGTTTGTTGGTTTGTTCGTTTGTTGGTTTGTTGGTTTGTTGGTTTGTTGGTTTGTTGGTTTGTTGGTTTGTTGGTTTGTTGGTTTGTTGGTTTGTTGGTTTGTTGGTTTGTTGGTTTGTTGCTTTGTTGCTTTGTTCGTTTGTTCGTTTGTTGATTTGTTGGCTTGTTGGTTTGGTGGTTTGTTGGTTTGTTCGTTTGTTGGCTTGTTGGTTTGTTGGTTTGTTGGTTTGTTGGCTAGTTAGGTTGTTGGTTTGTTCGTTTGTTGGTTTATTGGTTTATTGGTTTATTGGTTTAATAGTTTGTTGGTTTGTTGGCTTGTTGGTTTGTTCGTTTGTTGGTTTGTTTGTTTGTTGGTTTGTTGGTTTGTTGGTTTGTTGGTTTGTTGGTTTGTTGGTTTGTTGGTTTGTTGGTTTGTTGGTTTGTTGGCTTACTGGTTTGTTGGTTTGTTGGTTTGTTTGTTTGTTGGTTTACTGGTTTATTAGTTTATTAGTTTGTTGGTTTGTATGTTTTTTGGCTTGTTGGTTTGTTCGTTTATTGGTTTATTGGTTTATTGGTTTATTGGTTTTTTGGTTTGTTGGTTTGTTGGTTTGTTGGCTTGTTGGTTTGTTCGTTTGTTGGTTTGTTGGTTTGTTCGTTTGTTGGCTTGTTGGTTTGTTGGTTTGTTGGTTTGTTGGCTAGTTGGTTTGTTGGTTTGTTTGTTTGTTGGTTTATTGGTTTATTGGTTTATTGGTTTATTGGTTTGTTGGTTTGTTGGTTTTTTGGCTTGTTGGTTTGTTCGTTTGTTGGTTTGTTTGTTTGTTGGTTTGTTGGTTTGTTGGTTTGTTCGTTTGTTGGTTTGTTGGTTTGTTGGTTTGTTTGTTTGTTGGTTTGTTCGTTTGTTGGCTTGTCGGTTTGTTGGCTTACTGGTTTGTTGGTTTGTTGGTTTGTGTGTTTGTTCGTTTGTTGGTTTGTTGGTTTGTTGGCTTGTTGGTTTGTTCGTTTGTTGGCTTGTTGTTTTGTTGGTTTGTTGGTTTGCTGGTTTGTTCATTTGTTGGCTTGTTGGTTTGTTGGCTTGTTGGCTTGTTGGTTTGTTGGCTTGTTGGCTTGTTGGTTTGTTGGTTTGTTGGTTTGTTGGTTTGTTGGTTTGTTGGTTTGTTGGTTTGTTGGCTTGTTGGTTTGTTGGTTTGTTGGTTTGTTGGTTTGTTCGTTTGTTGTCTTGTTGGTTTGTTGGTTTGTTGGTTTGTTTGGCTAGTTGGTTTATTAGTTTGTTGGTTTATTGGTTTATTGGTTTGTTGCTTTGTTGGTTTGTTGGTTTGTTGGTTTGTTGGTTTTTTGGTTTGTTGGTTTGTTGGTATGTTGTTTTGTTGGTTTGTTGGTTTGTTGGTTTGTCGGTTTGTTGGTTTGTTGGTGTATTGGTTTGTTGGCTTGTTGGCTTGTTGGTTTGTTGGTTTGTTTGTTTGTTCGTTTGTTGGTTTGTTGGTTTATTGGCGTATTGGTTTGTTGGTTTGTTGGTTTGTTGGTGTGATGGTTTGTTGGTTTGTAGGTTTGCTGGTTTGTTGGCTTGTTGGTTTTTTGGCTCGTTGGTTTGTTGGTTTGTTGGTTTGTTAGCTTGTTGGTTTATTGGTTTGTTGGTTTGTTGGTTTGTTGGTTTGTTGGTTTGTTGGTTTGTTGGGTTGTTGGTTTGTTGGTTAGTTGGCTTGTTGGCTTGTTGTTTTGTTGGTTTGTTGGCTTGTTGGTTTGTTGGTTTTTTGGTTTGTTCATTTGTTGGTTTGTTGGCTTGTTGGTTTGTTGGCTTGTTGGTTTGTTCGTACGTTGGTTTGTTCGTTTGTTGGTTTGTTGGGTTGTTCGTTTGTTGGTTTGTTGGTTTGTTGATTTATTTGTTTGTTGGTTTGTTTGTTTGTTGGTTTGTTCGTTTGTTGGTTTGTTGGTTTGTTGGTTTGTTGGCTTGTTGGTTTGTTGGTTTGTTGGTTTGTCGGTTTGTTCGTTTGTTGGTTTGTTCGTTTGTTGGCTTGTTGGTTTGTTGGTTTGTTGGCTTGTTGGTTTGTTGGCTTGTTGGTTTGTTGGTTTGTTGGTTTGTTGGTTAGTTGGTTTGTTGGTTTGTTGGCTTGTTGGTTTGTTGGTTTGTTGGTTTGTTGGTTTGTTGGTTTGTTCGTTTGTTGGTTTGTCGGTTTGTTGGTTTGTTGGTTTGTTGGCTTGTTGGGTTGTTGGTTTATTGGTTTGTTGGTTTGTTCGTTTGTTGGTTTGTTGGTTTGTTGGTTTGTTGGTTTGTTGGTTTGTTGGTTTGTTGGTTTGTTGGTTTGTTGGTTTGTTGGTTTGTTGGTTTGTTGGTTTGTTGCTTTGTTGCTTTGTTCGTTTGTTCGTTTGTTGATTTGTTGGCTTGTTGGTTTGGTGGTTTGTTGGTTTGTTCGTTTGTTGGCTTGTTGGTTTGTTGGTTTGTTGGTTTGTTGGCTAGTTAGGTTGTTGGTTTGTTCGTTTGTTGGTTTATTGGTTTATTGGTTTATTGGTTTAATAGTTTGTTGGTTTGTTGGCTTGTTGGTTTGTTCGTTTGTTGGTTTGTTTGTTTGTTGGTTTGTTGGTTTGTTGGTTTGTTGGTTTGTTGGTTTGTTGGTTTGTTGGTTTGTTGGTTTGTTGGTTTGTTGGCTTACTGGTTTGTTGGTTTGTTGGTTTGTTTGTTTGTTGGTTTACTGGTTTATTAGTTTATTAGTTTGTTGGTTTGTATGTTTTTTGGCTTGTTGGTTTGTTCGTTTATTGGTTTATTGGTTTATTGGTTTATTGGTTTTTTGGTTTGTTGGTTTGTTGGTTTGTTGGCTTGTTGGTTTGTTCGTTTGTTGGTTTGTTGGTTTGTTCGTTTGTTGGCTTGTTGGTTTGTTGGTTTGTTGGTTTGTTGGCTAGTTGGTTTGTTGGTTTGTTTGTTTGTTGGTTTATTGGTTTATTGGTTTATTGGTTTATTGGTTTGTTGGTTTGTTGGTTTTTTGGCTTGTTGGTTTGTTCGTTTGTTGGTTTGTTTGTTTGTTGGTTTGTTGGTTTGTTGGTTTGTTCGTTTGTTGGTTTGTTGGTTTGTTGGTTTGTTTGTTTGTTGGTTTGTTCGTTTGTTGGCTTGTCGGTTTGTTGGCTTACTGGTTTGTTGGTTTGTTGGTTTGTGTGTTTGTTCGTTTGTTGGTTTGTTGGTTTGTTGGCTTGTTGGTTTGTTCGTTTGTTGGCTTGTTGTTTTGTTGGTTTGTTGGTTTGCTGGTTTGTTCATTTGTTGGCTTGTTGGTTTGTTGGCTTGTTGGCTTGTTGGTTTGTTGGCTTGTTGGCTTGTTGGTTTGTTGGTTTGTTGGTTTGTTGGTTTGTTGGTTTGTTGGTTTGTTGGTTTGTTGGCTTGTTGGTTTGTTGGTTTGTTGGTTTGTTGGTTTGTTCGTTTGTTGTCTTGTTGGTTTGTTGGTTTGTTGGTTTGTTTGGCTAGTTGGTTTATTAGTTTGTTGGTTTATTGGTTTATTGGTTTGTTGCTTTGTTGGTTTGTTGGTTTGTTGGTTTGTTGGTTTTTTGGTTTGTTGGTTTGTTGGTATGTTGTTTTGTTGGTTTGTTGGTTTGTTGGTTTGTCGGTTTGTTGGTTTGTTGGTGTATTGGTTTGTTGGCTTGTTGGCTTGTTGGTTTGTTGGTTTGTTTGTTTGTTCGTTTGTTGGTTTGTTGGTTTATTGGCGTATTGGTTTGTTGGTTTGTTGGTTTGTTGGTGTGATGGTTTGTTGGTTTGTAGGTTTGCTGGTTTGTTGGCTTGTTGGTTTTTTGGCTCGTTGGTTTGTTGGTTTGTTGGTTTGTTGGTTTGTTGGTTTGTTGGGTTGTTGGTTTGTTGGTTAGTTGGCTTGTTGGCTTGTTGGTTTGTTGGTTTGTTGGCTTGTTGGTTTGTTGGTTTTTTGGTTTGTTCATTTGTTGGTTTGTTGGCTTGTTGGTTTGTTGGCTTGTTGGTTTGTTGGGTTGTTGGTTTGTTGGTTTGTTGCGTTGTTGGTTCGTTGGTTTGTAGGTTTCTTGGTTTGTTGGTTTGTTGGTTTGTTCGTTTGCTTGTTTGTTGGTTTGTTGGTTTGTTTGTTTGTTGGTTTTTTCGTTTGGTGGCTTGTTGGTTTGTTGGCTTATTGGTTTGTTGGTTTGTTGGTTTGTTGGTTTGTTGGTTTATTTGTTTGTTCGTTTGTTGGTTTGTTGGTTGGTTGGCTTGTTGGTTTGTTGGTTTGTTGGCTTGTTGGTTTGTTGGTTTGTTGGTTTGTTCGTTTGTTGGCTTGTTGGTTTGTTGGCTTGTTGGCTTGTTGGTTTGTTAGGTTGTTGACTTGTTAGTTTGTTGGCTTGTTGGTTTGTTGGTTTGTTGGCTTGTTGGTTTGTTGGCTTGTTGGCTTGTTAGTTTGTTGGTTTGTTGGCTTGTTGGTTTGTTGGTTTGTTGGTTTGTTGGTTTGTTGGTTTGTTGGTTTGTTGGTTTGTTGCTTTGTTCGTTTGTTGGCTTGTTGGTTTGTTGGCTTGTTGGCTTGTTGGTTTGTTGGCTTGTTGGCTAGTTGTATTGTTGGTTTGTTGGTTTGTTGGTTTGCTGGTTTGCTGGTTTGTTGGTTTGTTGGTTTGTTGGTTTGTTGGTTTGTTGGTTTGTTGGCTAGTTGGTTTATTAGTTTGTTGGTTTATTGGTTTATTGGTTTGTTGGTTTGTTGGTTTGTTGGGTTGTTGGTTTGTTGGCTTGTTGGTTTGTTGGTTTGTTGGTTTTTTGGTTTGTTGGTTTGTTGGTTTGTTGGCTTGTTGGTGTGTTGGTTTGTTGGTTTGTTGGTTTGTTGGTGTGTTGGTTTGTTGGCTTGTTGGCTTGTTGGTTTTTTGGTTTGTTTGTTTGTTCGTTTGTTGGTTTGTTGGTTTGTTGGCTTGTTGGTTTGTTGGTTTGTTGGTTTGTTGGTGTGTTGGTTTGTTGGTTTGTTGGTTTGTAGGTTTGTTGGTTTGTTGGCTTGTTGGTTTTTTGGCTTGTTGGTTTGTTGGTTTGTTGGTTTGTTTATTTTGTTGGCTTATTGGTTTGTTGGTTTGTTGGTTTGTTGGTTTGTTGGTTTGTTGGTTTGTTGGTTTGTTGGTTTGTTGGTTTGTTGGTTGGTTGGTTTGTTGGCTTGTTGGTTCATTGGTTTGTTGGTTTCTTGGTTTGTTGGTTTGTTGGTTTGTTCATTTGCTTGTTTGTTGGTTTGTTTGTTTGTTCGGTTGGTGGCTTGTTGGTTTGTTGGCTTATTGGTTTGTTGGTTTGTTGGTTTGTTTGTTTGTTCGTTTGTTCGTTTGTTGGTTTGTTGGTTGGTTGGCTTGTTGGTTTGTTGGCTTGTTGGTTTGCTGGTTTGTTGGTTTGTGCGTTTGTTGGCTTGTTGGTTTGTTGGCTTGTTGGCTTGTTGGTTTGTTGGCTTGCTGGCTTGTTGGTTTGTTGGTTTGTTGGCTTGTTGGTTTGTTGGTTTGTTGGTTTGTTGGTTTGTTGGTTTGTTGGCTTGCTGGCATGTTGGTTTGTTGGTTTGTTGGCTTGTTGGTTTGTTGGTTTTTTGGTTTGCTGGTTTGTTGGTTTGTTTGTTTGTTGGTTTGTTTGTTTGTTCGTTTGTTGGTTTGTTGGTTTGTTGGCTTGCTGGTTTGTTGGTTAATTGGCTTGTTGGTTTGTTGGTTTGTTGGTTTGTTGGTTTGTTAGTTTGTTGGTTGGTTGGTTAGTTGGCTTGTTGGCTTGTTGCTTTGTTGGTTTGTTGGTTTGTTGGCTTGTTGGTTTGTTGGTTTTTTGGTTTGTTCGTTTGTCGGTTTGTTGGTTTGTTAGTTTGTTGGTTTGTTGGTTTGTTCGTTTGTTGGATTGTTAGTTTGTTGGTTTGTTGGTTTGTTGGTTTGTTCGGTTGTTCGTTTGTTGGTTTGTTGGTTTGTTGGCTTGTTGGTTTGTTGGTTTGTTGGTTTGTTGGTTTGTTGGCTTGTTGGTTTGTTGGTTTGTTGGTTTGTTCGTTTGTTGGCTTGTTGGGTTTTTGGCTTGTTGGTTTGTTGGCTAAATGGTTTGTTGGTTTGTTGGTTTGTTGGTTTGTTAGTTTGTTGGTTTGTTGGTTTGTTGGTTTGTTGGTTTGTTGGTTTGTTGGTTTGTTCGCTTGTTGGTTTGTTGGTTTGTTTGTTTGTTGGTTTGTTGGTTTGTTAGTTTGTTCGTTTGTTGGTTTGTTGGTTTGTTGGTTGGTTCGTTTGTTGGTTAGTTGGTTTATTGGTTTGTTGGCTTGCTGGTTTGTTGGTTTGTTGGTTTGTTGGTTTATTGGTTTGTTGGTTTGTTGGCTTGTTCGTTTGTTGGTTTGTTGGTTTGTTAGTTTGTTGGTTTGTTGGTTTGTTCATTTGTTCGTTTGTTGGTTTGTTGGCTTGTTGGTTTGTTGGCTTGTTGGTTTGTTGGTTTGTTCGTTTGTTGGTTTGTTGGTTTGTTGGTTTGTTCGTTTGTTGGTTAGTTGGTTTATTGGTTTGTTGGCTTGCTGGTTTGTTGGTTTGTTAGTTTGTTGGTTTGTTGGTTTGTTGGTTTGTTGGTTTGTTGGTTTGTTGGTTTGTTGGCTTGGTGGTTTGGTGGTTTGTAGGTTTGTTGGTTTGTTAGTTTGTTGGTTTGCTGGTTTGTTGGTTTGTTGGTTTGTTCATTTGTTCGTTTGTTGGTTTGTTGGCTTGTTGGTTTGTTGGCTTGTTGGCTTGTTGATTTGTTGGTTTATTGGTTTGTAAGCTTGTTGGCTTTTTGGTTTGTTGGTTTGTTGGCTTGATGGTTTGTTGGTTTGTTGGTTTGTGTGTTTGTTAGTTTGTTCGTTTGTTCGTTTGTTGGATTGTTGGTTTGTTGGTTTGTTGGTTTGTTCGTTTGTTGGTTTGTTTGTTTGTTGGCTTGTTGGTTTGTTGGTTTGTTGGCTTGTTGGTTTGTTGGTTTGTTGGTTTGTTGGCTTGTTGGTTTGTTGGTTTGTTGGTTTTTTGGTTTGTTGGTTTGTTGGTTTGTTCGTTTGTTGGTTTGTTGGTTTGTTGGTTTGTTGGTTTGTTGGTTTGTTGGCTTGTTGGCTTGTTGGTTTGGTGGTTTGTTGGTTTCTTGGTTTGTTGGTTTGTTGGTTTGTTCGTTTGTTAGCTTGTTGGTTTGTTGGTATGTTGGTTAGTTGGTGTGTTGGTTTGTTGTTTTGTAGGTTTGTTGGTTTGTTGGTTTTTTTGTTTGTTGGTTTGTTCGTTTGTTGGCTTGTTGGTTTGTTGGCTTACTGGTTTGTTGGTTTGTTGGTTTGTTCATTTGCTTGTTTGTTGGTTTGTTTGTTTGTTCGGTTGGTGGCTTGTTGGTTTGTTGGCTTATTGGTTTGTTGGTTTGTTGGTTTGTTTGTTTGTTCGTTTGTTCGTTTGTTGGTTTGTTGGTTGGTTGGCTTGTTGGTTTGTTGGCTTGTTGGTTTGCTGGTTTGTTGGTTTGTGCGTTTGTTGGCTTGTTGGTTTGTTGGCTTGTTGGCTTGTTGGTTTGTTGGCTTGCTGGCTTGTTGGTTTGTTGGTTTGTTGGCTTGTTGGTTTGTTGGTTTGTTGGTTTGTTGGTTTGTTGGTTTGTTGGTTTGTTTGTTTGTTCGTTTGTTCGTTTGTTGGTTTGTTGGTTGGTTGGCTTGTTGGTTTGTTGGCTTGTTGGTTTGCTGGTTTGTTGGTTTGTGCGTTTGTTGGCTTGTTGGTTTGTTGGCTTGTTGGCTTGTTGGTTTGTTGGCTTGCTGGCTTGTTGGTTTGTTGGTTTGTTGGCTTGTTGGTTTGTTGGTTTGTTGGTTTGTTGGTTTGTTGGTTTGTTGGCTTGCTGGCATGTTGGTTTGTTGGTTTGTTGGCTTGTTGGTTTGTTGGTTTTTTGGTTTGCTGGTTTGTTGGTTTGTTTGTTTGTTGGTTTGTTTGTTTGTTCGTTTGTTGGTTTGTTGGTTTGTTGGCTTGCTGGTTTGTTGGTTAATTGGCTTGTTGGTTTGTTGGTTTGTTGGTTTGTTGGTTTGTTAGTTTGTTGGTTGGTTGGTTAGTTGGCTTGTTGGCTTGTTGCTTTGTTGGTTTGTTGGTTTGTTGGCTTGTTGGTTTGTTGGTTTTTTGGTTTGTTCGTTTGTCGGTTTGTTGGTTTGTTAGTTTGTTGGTTTGTTGGTTTGTTCGTTTGTTGGATTGTTAGTTTGTTGGTTTGTTGGTTTGTTGGTTTGTTCGGTTGTTCGTTTGTTGGTTTGTTGGTTTGTTGGTTTGTTGGCTTGTTGGTTTGTTGGTTTGTTGGTTTGTTGGTTTGTTGGCTTGTTGGTTTGTTGGTTTGTTGGTTTGTTCGTTTGTTGGCTTGTTGGGTTTTTGGCTTGTTGGTTTGTTGGCTAAATGGTTTGTTGGTTTGTTGGTTTGTTGGTTTGTTAGTTTGTTGGTTTGTTGGTTTGTTGGTTTGTTGGTTTGTTGGTTTGTTGGTTTGTTCGCTTGTTGGTTTGTTGGTTTGTTTGTTTGTTGGTTTGTTGGTTTGTTAGTTTGTTCGTTTGTTGGTTTGTTGGTTTGTTGGTTGGTTCGTTTGTTGGTTAGTTGGTTTATTGGTTTGTTGGCTTGCTGGTTTGTTGGTTTGTTGGTTTGTTGGTTTATTGGTTTGTTGGTTTGTTGGCTTGTTCGTTTGTTGGTTTGTTGGTTTGTTAGTTTGTTGGTTTGTTGGTTTGTTCATTTGTTCGTTTGTTGGTTTGTTGGCTTGTTGGTTTGTTGGCTTGTTGGTTTGTTGGTTTGTTCGTTTGTTGGTTTGTTGGTTTGTTGGTTTGTTCGTTTGTTGGTTAGTTGGTTTATTGGTTTGTTGGCTTGCTGGTTTGTTGGTTTGTTAGTTTGTTGGTTTGTTGGTTTGTTGGTTTGTTGGTTTGTTGGTTTGTTGGTTTGTTGGCTTGGTGGTTTGGTGGTTTGTTGGTTTGTTGGTTTGTTAGTTTGTTGGTTTGCTGGTTTGTTGGTTTGTTGGTTTGTTCATTTGTTCGTTTGTTGGTTTGTTGGCTTGTTGGTTTGTTGGCTTGTTGGCTTGTTGATTTGTTGGTTTATTGGTTTGTAAGCTTGTTGGCTTTTTGGTTTGTTGGTTTGTTGGCTTGATGGTTTGTTGGTTTGTTGGTTTGTGTGTTTGTTAGTTTGTTCGTTTGTTCGTTTGTTGGATTGTTGGTTTGTTGGTTTGTTGGTTTGTTCGTTTGTTGGTTTGTTTGTTTGTTGGCTTGTTGGTTTGTTGGTTTGTTGGCTTGTTGGTTTGTTGGTTTGTTGGTTTGTTGGCTTGTTGGTTTGTTGGTTTGTTGGTTTTTTGGTTTGTTGGTTTGTTGGTTTGTTCGTTTGTTGGTTTGTTGGTTTGTTGGTTTGTTGGTTTGTTGGTTTGTTGGCTTGTTGGCTTGTTGGTTTGGTGGTTTGTTGGTTTCTTGGTTTGTTGGTTTGTTGGTTTGTTCGTTTGTTAGCTTGTTGGTTTGTTGGTATGTTGGTTAGTTGGTGTGTTGGTTTGTTGTTTTGTAGGTTTGTTGGTTTGTTGGTTTTTTTGTTTGTTGGTTTGTTCGTTTGTTGGCTTGTTGGTTTGTTGGCTTACTGGTTTGTTGGTTTGTTGGTTTGTTTGTTTGTTCGTTTGTTGGTTTGTTGGTTTGTTGGCTTGTTGGTTTGTTCGTTTGTTGGCTTGTTGGTTTGTTGGTTTGTTGGTTTGCTGGTTTGTTCGTTTGTTGGCTTGTTGGCTTGTTGGTTTGTTGGCTTGTTAGCTTGTTGGTTTGTTGGCTTGTTGGCTTGTTGGTTTGTTGGTTTGTTGGTTTGTTGGTTTGTTGGTTTGTTGGTTTGTTGGTTAGTTAGCTTGTTGGTTTGTTGGTTTTTTCGTTTGTTGGTTTGTTGGTTTGTTGGTTTGTTGGTTTGTTGGTTTGTTGGTTTGTTGGTTTGTTGGTTTGTTTGTTTGTTCGTTTGTTGGTTTGTTGGTTTGTTGGCTTGTTGGTTTGTTCGTTTGTTGGCTTGTTGGTTTGTTGGTTTGTTGGTTTGCTGGTTTGTTCGTTTGTTGGCTTGTTGGCTTGTTGGTTTGTTGGCTTGTTGGCTTGTTGGTTTGTTGGCTTGTTGGCTTGTTGGTTTGTTGGTTTGTTGGTTTGTTGGTTTGTTGGTTTGTTGGTTTGTTGGTTTGTTGGTTTGTTGGTTAGTTAGCTTGTTGGTTTGTTGGTTTGTTGGTTTTTTGGTTTGTTCGTTTGTTCGTTTGTTGGTTTGTTGGTTTGTTATTTTGTTGGTTTGTTGGTTTGTTGGTTTGTTGGTTTGTTGGTTTGTTGTCTTTTTGGTTTGTTGGCTTGTTGGTTTGTTGGTTTGTTGGTTGTTGGTTTGTTGGTTTGTTGGTTTGTTGGTTTGTTGGCTTGTTGGTTTGTTGGTTTGTTGGTTTGTTCGTTTGTTGGCTTGTTGGTTTGTTGGTTCATTGGTTTGTTTGGCTAGTTGGTTTATTAGTTTGTTGGTTTATTGGTTTATTGGTTTATTGGTTTGTTGGTTTGTTGGTTTGTTGGTTAGTTGGTTTTTTGGTTTTTTGGTTTGTTGGGTTGTTGGTTTGTTGGTTTGTTGGTTTGTTGGTGTGTTGGTTTGCTGGCTTGTTGGCTTGTTGGTTTGTTGGTTTGTTTGTTTGTTCGTTTGTTGGTTTGTTGGTTTGTTGGGTTGTTGGTTTGTTGGTTTGTTGGTTTGTTGGTGTGTTAGTTTGTTGCTTTGTAGGTTTTTTGGTTTGTTGGCTTGTTGGTTTTTTGGCTTGTTGGTTTGTTGGTTTGTTGGCTTGTTGGTTTGTTGGTTTGTTGGTTTGTTCGTTTGTTGGCTTGTTGGTTTGTTGGTTCATTGGTTTGTTTGGCTAGTTGGTTTATTAGTTTGTTGGTTTATTGGTTTATTGGTTTATTGGTTTGTTGGTTTGTTGGTTTGTTGGTTAGTTGGTTTTTTGGTTTTTTGGTTTGTTGGGTTGTTGGTTTGTTGGTTTGTTGGTTTGTTGGTGTGTTGGTTTGTTGGCTTGTTGGCTTGTTGGTTTGTTGGTTTGTTTGTTTGTTCGTTTGTTGGTTTGTTGGTTTGTTGGCTTGTTGGCTTGTTGGTTTGTTGGTTTGTTTGTTTGTTCGTTTGTTGGTTTGTTGGTTTGTTGGGTTGTTGGTTTGTTCGTTTGTCGGTTTGTTGGTTTGTTAGTTTGTTGGTTTGTTGGTTTGTTCGTTTGTTGGATTGTTAGTTTGTTGGTTTGTTGGTTTGTTGGTTTGTTCGGTTGTTCGTTTGTTGGTTTGTTGGTTTGTTGGTTTGTTGGCTTGTTGGTTTGTTGGTTTGTTGGTTTGTTGGTTTGTTGGCTTGTTGGTTTGTTGGTTTGTTGGTTTGTTCGTTTGTTGGCTTGTTGGGTTTTTGGCTTGTTGGTTTGTTGGCTAAATGGTTTGTTGGTTTGTTGGTTTGTTGGTTTGTTAGTTTGTTGGTTTGTTGGTTTGTTGGTTTGTTGGTTTGTTGGTTTGTTGGTTTGTTCGCTTGTTGGTTTGTTGGTTTGTTTGTTTGTTGGTTTGTTGGTTTGTTAGTTTGTTCGTTTGTTGGTTTGTTGGTTTGTTGGTTGGTTCGTTTGTTGGTTAGTTGGTTTATTGGTTTGTTGGCTTGCTGGTTTGTTGGTTTGTTGGGTTGTTGGTTTATTGGTTTGTTGGTTTGTTGGCTTGTTCGTTTGTTGGTTTGTTGGTTTGTTAGTTTGTTGGTTTGTTGGTTTGTTCATTTGTTCGTTTGTTGGTTTGTTGGCTTGTTGGTTTGTTGGCTTGTTGGTTTGTTGGTTTGTTCGTTTGTTGGTTTGTTGGTTTGTTGGTTTGTTCGTTTGTTGGTTAGTTGGTTTATTGGTTTGTTGGCTTGCTGGTTTGTTGGTTTGTTAGTTTGTTGGTTTGTTGGTTTGTTGGTTTGTTGGTTTGTTGGTTTGTTGGTTTGTTGGCTTGGTGGCTTGGTGGTTTGGTGGTTTGTTGGTTTGTTGGTTTGTTAGTTTGTTGGTTTGCTGGTTTGTTGGTTTGTTGGTTTGTTCATTTGTTCGTTTGTTGGTTTGTTGGCTTGTTGGTTTGTTGGCTTGTTGGCTTGTTGATTTGTTGGTTTATTGGTTTGTAAGCTTGTTGGCTTTTTGGTTTGTTGGTTTGTTGGCTTGATGGTTTGTTGGTTTGTTGGTTTGTGTGTTTGTTAGTTTGTTCGTTTGTTCGTTTGTTGGATTGTTGGTTTGTTGGTTTGTTGGTTTGTTCGTTTGTTGGTTTGTTTGTTTGTTGGCTTGTTGGTTTGTTGGTTTGTTGGCTTGTTGGTTTGTTGGTTTGTTGGTTTGTTGGCTTGTTGGTTTGTTGGTTTGTTGGTTTTTTGGTTTGTTGGTTTGTTGGTTTGTTCGTTTGTTGGTTTGTTGGTTTGTTGGTTTGTTGGTTTGTTGGTTTGTTGGCTGGTTGGCTTGTTGGTTTGGTGGTTTGTTGGTTTCTTGGTTTGTTGGTTTGTTGGTTTGTTCGTTTGTTAGCTTGTTGGTTTGTTGGTATGTTGGTTAGTTGGTGTGTTGGTTTGTTGTTTTGTAGGTTTGTTGGTTTGTTGGTTTTTTTGTTTGTTGGTTTGTTCGTTTGTTGGCTTGTTGGTTTGTTGGCTTACTGGTTTGTTGGTTTGTTGGTTTGTTTGTTTGTTCGTTTGTTGGTTTGTTGGTTTGTTGGCTTGTTGGTTTGTTCGTTTGTTGGCTTGTTGGTTTGTTGGTTTGTTGGTTTGCTGGTTTGTTCGTTTGTTGGCTTGTTGGCTTGTTGGTTTGTTGGCTTGTTAGCTTGTTGGTTTGTTGGCTTGTTGGCTTGTTGGTTTGTTGGTTTGTTGGTTTGTTGGTTTGTTGGTTTGTTGGTTTGTTGGTTAGTTAGCTTGTTGGTTTGTTGGTTTTTTCGTTTGTTGGTTTGTTGGTTTGTTGGTTTGTTGGTTTGTTGGTTTGTTGGTTTGTTGGTTTGTTTGTTTGTTCGTTTGTTGGTTTGTTGGTTTGTTGGCTTGTTGGTTTGTTCGTTTGTTGGCTTGTTGGTTTGTTGGTTTGTTGGTTTGCTGGTTTGTTCGTTTGTTGGCTTGTTGGCTTGTTGGTTTGTTGGCTTGTTGGCTTGTTGGTTTGTTGGCTTGTTGGCTTGTTGGTTTGTTGGTTTGTTGGTTTGTTGGTTTGTTGGTTTGTTGGTTTGTTGGTTTGTTGGTTTGTTGGTTAGTTAGCTTGTTGGTTTGTTGGTTTGTTGGTTTTTTGGTTTGTTCGTTTGTTCGTTTGTTGGTTTGTTGGTTTGTTATTTTGTTGGTTTGTTGGTTTGTTGGTTTGTTGGTTTGTTGGTTTGTTGTCTTTTTGGTTTGTTGGCTTGTTGGTTTGTTGGTTTGTTGGTTGTTGGTTTGTTGGTTTGTTGGTTTGTTGGTTTGTTGGCTTGTTGGTTTGTTGGTTTGTTGGTTTGTTCGTTTGTTGGCTTGTTGGTTTGTTGGTTCATTGGTTTGTTTGGCTAGTTGGTTTATTAGTTTGTTGGTTTATTGGTTTATTGGTTTATTGGTTTGTTGGTTTGTTGGTTTGTTGGTTAGTTGGTTTTTTGGTTTTTTGGTTTGTTGGGTTGTTGGTTTGTTGGTTTGTTGGTTTGTTGGTGTGTTGGTTTGTTGGCTTGTTGGCTTGTTGGTTTGTTGGTTTGTTTGTTTGTTCGTTTGTTGGTTTGTTGGTTTGTTGGGTTGTTGGTTTGTTGGTTTGTTGGTTTGTTGGTGTGTTAGTTTGTTGGTTTGTAGGTTTTTTGGTTTGTTGGCTTGTTGGTTTTTTGGCTTGTTGGTTTGTTGGTTTGTTGGTTTGTTGGTTTGTTGGCTTGTCGGTTTGTTGGTTTGTTGGTTTGTTGGTTTGTTGGTTTGTTGGTTTGTTGGTTTGTTGGTTTATTGGGTTGTTGGTTCGTTGGTTTGTTGGTTTCTTGGTTTGTTGGTTTGTTGGTTTGTTCGTTTGCTTGTTTGTTGGTTTGTTGGTTTGTTTGTTCGTTGGTTTATTCATTTGGTGGCTTGTTGGTTTGTTGGCTTATTGGTTTGTTGGTTTTTTGGTTTGTTGGTTTGTTGGTTTGTTCGTTTGTTGGTTTGTTTGTTTGTTGGCTTGATGGTTTGTTGGTTTTTTGGCTTGTTGGTTTGTTAGTTTGTTGGTTTGTTGCTTTGTTCGTTTGTTGGCTTGTTGGTTTGTTGGCTTGTTGGTTTGTTGGTTTGTTGGTTTGTTGGTTTGTTGGCTTGTTGGCTTGTTGGTTTGTTGGTTTGTTGGTTTGTTGGTTTGTTGGTTTGTTGGTTTGTTGTTTGTTGGTTTGTTGGTTTGTTGGTTTGTTGGCTAGTTGGTATATTAGTTTGTTGGTTTGTTGGTTTATTGGTTTGTTGGTTTGTTGGGTTGTTGGTTTGTTGGCTTGTTGGTTTGTTGGCTTGTTGGTTTTTTGGTTTGCTGGTTTGTTGGTTTGTTGGCTTGTTGGTGTGTTGGTTTGTTGGTTTGTTGGTTTGTTGGTTTGTTGGTTTGTTGGTTTGTTGGTTTGTTGGCTAGTTGGTTTATTAGTTTGTTGGTTTATTGGTTTATTGGTTTGTTGGTTTGTTGGTTTGTTGGGTTGTTGGTTTGTTGGCTTGTTGGTTTGTTGGTTTGTTGGTTTTTTGGTTTTTTGGTTTGTTTGTTTGTTGGCTTGTTGGTTTGTTTGTTTGTTCGTTTGTTGGTTTGTTGGTTTGTTGGCTTGTTGGTTTCTTGGTTTGTTGGTTTGTTGGTGTGTTGGTTTTTTGGTTTGTAGGTTTGTTGGTTTGTTGGCTTGTTGGTTTTTTGCCTTGTTGGTTTGTTGGTTTGTTGGTTTGTTGGTGTGTTTGTTTGTTGGTTTGTTTGTTTGTTCGTTTGTTGGTTTGTTGGTTTGTTGGCTTGCTGGTTTGTTGGTTTATTGGCTTGTTGGTTTGTTGGTTTGTTGGTTTGTTGGTTTGTTCGTTTGTTGGCTTGTTGGTTTGTTGGCTTGTTGGCTTGTTGGTTTGTTGGCTTGTTGGCTTGTTGGTTTGTTGGTTTGTTGGTTTGTTGGTTTGTTGGTTTGTTAGTTTGTTGGTTTGTTGGTTAGTTGGCTTGTTGGCTTGTTGGTTTGTTGGTTTGTTGGCTTGTTGGTTTGTTGGTTTTTTGGTTTGTTCGTTTGTTGGTTTGTTCGTTTGTTGGTTTGTTTGTTTGTTGGTTTGTTGGTTTGTTGGTTTGTTGGTTTGTTGGTTTGTTTGTTTGTTGGTTTGTTGGTTTATTGGTTTGTTGGTTTGTTGGTTTGTTGGTTTGTTGGTTTGTTGGTTTGTTGGTTTGTTGGTTTGTTGGTTTGTTGGTTTGTTGGCTTGTTGGTTTGGTGGTTTGTTGGTTTCTTGGTTTGTTGGTTTGTTGGTTTGTTCGTTTGTTTGTTTGTTGGTTTGTTGGTTTGTTTGTTTGTTGGTTTGTCCGTTGGTTTGCTTGTTCATTTGTTGGTTTGTTGGTTTGTTGGTTTGTTGGCTTGTTGTTTTGTTGGTTTGTTGGTTTGTTGGTTTGTTCGTTTGTTGGCTTGTTGGTTTGTTGGATTGTTTGCTTGTTGGTTTGTTGGCTTGTTGGCTTGTTAGTTTGTTGGTTTGTTGTTTTGTTGGTTTCTTGGTTTGTTGGTTTGTTGGTTAGTTGGCTTGTTGGCTTGTTGGTTTGTTGGTTTGTTGGCTTGTTTATTTGTTGGTTTTTTGGTTTGTTGGTTTGTTGGTTTGTTGGTTTGTTGGTTTGTTGGTTTGTTGGTTTTTTCGTTTGTTGGTTTGTTGGTTTGTTGGTTTGTTGGTTTGTTCGTTTGTTGGTTTGTTGGTTTGTTGGTTTGTTGGCTTGTTGGCTTGTTGGTTTGTTGGTTTGTTGGTTTGTTCGTTTGTTGGTTTGTTGGTTTATTGGTTTGTTGGTTTGTTGGTTTGTTGGTTTGTTGGTTTGTTGGTTTGTTGGTTTGTTGGTTTGTTGGTTTGTTGGTTTGTTCGTTTGTTGGTTTGTTCGTTTGGTCGTTTTTTGGTTTGTTGGTTTGTTGGTTTGTTCGTTTGTTGGCTTGTCGGTTTGTTGGTTTGTTGGCTTGTTGGTTTGTTGGTTTGTTGGTTTGTTGGTTTGTGGGTTTGTTTATTTGTTGGTTTGTTTGTTTGTTCGTTTGTTGGTTTGTTGTTTTGTTGGCTTGTTGGTTTGTTGGTTTGTTGGCTTGTTGGTTTGTTGGTTTGTTGGTTTGTTGCTTTGTTCGTTTGTTGGTTTGTTGGTTTGTTGGCTTGTTGGCTTGTTGGTTTGTTGGCTTGTTGGCTTGTTGGTTTGTTGGTTTGTTGGTTTGTTGGTTTGTTGGTTTGTTGGTTTGTTAGTTTGTTGGCTAGATGGTTTATTAGTTTGTTGGTTTATTGGTTTATTGGTTTGTTGGTTTTTGGTTTGTTGGGCTGTTGGTTTGTTGGCTTGTTGGTTTGTTGGTTTGTTGATTTTTTGGTTTGTTGGCTTGTTGGTTTGTCGGTTTGTTGGTTTGTTGGTTTGTTGGTGTGTGGGTTTGTTGGCTTGTTGGTTTGTTGGTTTGTTGGTTTCTTTGTTTGTTCGTTTGTTGGTTTGTTAGTTTGTTGGCTTTTTGGTTTGTTGGTTTGTTGGTTTGTTGGTGTGTTGGTTTTTTGGTGTGTTGGTTTTTTGGTTTGTAGGTTTGTTGGTTTGTTGGCTTGTTGGTTTTTTGGCTTGTTGGTTTGTTGGTTTGTTGGTTTGTTCGTTTGTTGGTTTGTTTGTTTGTTGGTTTGTTGGTTTGTTGGTTTGTTGGTTTGTTGGTTTGTTTGTTTGTTGGTTTGTTGGTTTATTGGTTTGTTGGTTTGTTGGTTTGTTGGTTTGTTGGTTTGTTGGTTTGTTGGTTTGTTGGTTTGTTGGTTTGTTGGTTTGTTGGCTTGTTGGTTTGGTGGTTTGTTGGTTTCTTGGTTTGTTGGTTTGTTGGTTTGTTCGTTTGTTTGTTTGTTGGTTTGTTGGTTTGTTTGTTTGTTGGTTTGTCCGTTGGTTTGCTTGTTCATTTGTTGGTTTGTTGGTTTGTTGGTTTGTTGGCTTGTTGTTTTGTTGGTTTGTTGGTTTGTTGGTTTGTTCGTTTGTTGGCTTGTTGGTTTGTTGGATTGTTTGCTTGTTGGTTTGTTGGCTTGTTGGCTTGTTAGTTTGTTGGTTTGTTGTTTTGTTGGTTTCTTGGTTTGTTGGTTTGTTGGTTAGTTGGCTTGTTGGCTTGTTGGTTTGTTGGTTTGTTGGCTTGTTTATTTGTTGGTTTTTTGGTTTGTTGGTTTGTTGGTTTGTTGGTTTGTTGGTTTGTTGGTTTGTTGGTTTTTTCGTTTGTTGGTTTGTTGGTTTGTTGGTTTGTTGGTTTGTTCGTTTGTTGGTTTGTTGGTTTGTTGGTTTGTTGGCTTGTTGGCTTGTTGGTTTGTTGGTTTGTTGGTTTGTTCGTTTGTGGTTTGTTGGTTTATTGGTTTGTTGGTTTGTTGGTTTGTTGGTTTGTTGGTTTGTTGGTTTGTTGGTTTGTTGGTTTGTTGGTTTGTTGGTTTGTTGGTTTGTTCGTTTGTTGGTTTGTTCGTTTGGTCGTTTTTTGGTTTGTTGGTTTGTTGGTTTGTTCGTTTGTTGGCTTGTCGGTTTGTTGGTTTGTTGGCTTGTTGGTTTGTTGGTTTGTTGGTTTGTTGGTTTGTGGGTTTGTTTATTTGTTGGTTTGTTTGTTTGTTCGTTTGTTGGTTTGTTGTTTTGTTGGCTTGTTGGTTTGTTGGTTTGTTGGCTTGTTGGTTTGTTGGTTTGTTGGTTTGTTGCTTTGTTCGTTTGTTGGTTTGTTGGTTTGTTGGCTTGTTGGCTTGTTGGTTTGTTGGCTTGTTGGCTTGTTGGTTTGTTGGTTTGTTGGTTTGTTGGTTTGTTGGTTTGTTGGTTTGTTGGTTTGTTGGCTAGATGGTTTATTAGTTTGTTGGTTTATTGGTTTATTGGTTTGTTGGTTTTTGGTTTGTTGGGCTGTTGGTTTGTTGGCTTGTTGGTTTGTTGGTTTGTTGATTTTTTGGTTTGTTGGCTTGTTGGTTTGTTGGTTTGTTGGTTTGTTGGTTTGTTGGTGTGTGGGTTTGTTGGCTTGTTGGTTTGTTGGTTTGTTGGTTTGTTTGTTTGTTCGTTTGTTGGTTTGTTAGTTTGTTGGCTTTTTGGTTTGTTGGTTTGTTGGTTTGTTGGTGTGTTGGTTTTTTGGTGTGTTGGTTTTTTGGTTTGTAGGTTTGTTGGTTTGTTGGCTTGTTGGTTTTTTGGCTTGTTGGTTTGTTGGTTTGTTGGTTTGTTGGTTTGTTGGGTTGTTGGTTTGTTGGTTTGTTGTTTTGTTGGTGTGTTAGTTTGTTGGTTTGTAGGTTTTTTGGTTTGTTGGCTTGTTGGTTTTTTGGCTTGTTGGTTTGTTGGTTTGTTGGTTTGTTGGTTTGTTGGCTTGGCGGTTTGTTGGTTTGTTGGTTTGTTGGTTTGTTGGTTTGTTGGTTTGTTGGTTTGTTGGTTTGTTGGTTTATTGGGTTGTTGGTTCGTTGGTTTGTTGGTTTCTTGGTTTGTTGGTTTGTTGGTTTGTTCGTTTGCTTGTTTGTTGGTTTGTTGGTTTGTTTGTTCGTTGGTTTGTTCATTTGGTGGCTTGTTGGTTTGTTGGCTTATTGGTTTGTTGGTTTGTTGGTTTGTTGGTTTGTTCGTTTGTTGGTTTGTTTTTTTGTTGGCTTGATGGTTTGTTGGTTTTTTGGCTTGTTGGTTTGTTAGTTTGTTGGTTTGTTGCTTTGTTCGTTTGTTGGCTTGTTGGTTTGTTGGCTTGTTGGTTTATTGGTTTGTTGGTTTGTTGGTTTGTTGGCTTGTTGGCTTGTTGGTTTGTTGGTTTGTTGGTTTGTTGGTTTGTTGGTTTGTTGGTTTGTTGTTTGTTGGTTTGTTGGTTTGTTGGTTTGTTGGCTAGTTGGTATATTAGTTTGTTGGTTTGTTGGTTTATTGGTTTGTTGGTTTGTTGGGTTGTTGGTTTGTTGGCTTGTTGGTTTGTTGGCTTGTTGGTTTTTTGGTTTGCTGGTTTGTTGGTTTGTTGGCTTGTTGGTGTGTTGGTTTGTTGGTTTGTTGGTTTGTTGGTTTGTTGGTTTGTTGGTTTGTTGGTTTGTTGGCTAGTTGGTTTATTAGTTTGTTGGTTTATTGGTTTATTGGTTTGTTGGTTTGTTGGTTTGTTGGGTTGTTGGTTTGTTGGCTTGTTGGTTTGTTGGTTTGTTGGTTTTTTGGTTTGTTGGTTTGTTGGTTTGTTGGCTTGTTGGTTTGTTTGTTTGTTCGTTTGTTGGTTTGTTGGTTTGTTGGCTTGTTGGTTTCTTGGTTTGTTGGTTTGTTGGTGTGTTGGTTTTTTGGTTTGTAGGTTTGTTGGTTTGTTGGCTTGTTGGTTTTTTGGCTTGTTGGTTTGTTGGTTTGTTGGTTTGTTGGTGTGTTTGTTTGTTGGTTTGTTTGTTTGTTCGTTTGTTGGTTTGTTGGTTTGTTGGCTTGCTGGTTTGTTGGTTTATTGGCTTGTTGGTTTGTTGGTTTGTTGGTTTGTTGGTTTGTTCGTTTGTTGGCTTGTTGGTTTGTTGGCTTGTTGGCTTGTTGGTTTGTTGGCTTGTTGGCTTGTTGGTTTGTTGGTTTGTTGGTTTGTTGGTTTGTTAGTTTGTTGGTTTGTTGGTTAGTTGGCTTGTTGGCTTGTTGGTTTGTTGGTTTGTTGGCTTGTTGGTTTGTTGGTTTTTTGGTTTGTTCGTTTGTTGGTTTGTTCGTTTGTTGGTTTGTTTGTTTGTTGGTTTGTTGGTTTGTTGGTTTGTTGGTTTGTTGGTTTGTTTGTTTGTTGGTTTGTTGGTTTGTTGGTTTGTTGGTTTGTTGGTTTGTTGGTTTGTTGGTTTGTTGGTTTGTTGGTTTGTTGGTTTGTTGGTTTGTTGGTTTGTTGGCTTGTTGGTTTGGTGGTTTGTTGGTTTCTTGGTTTGTTGGTTTGTTGGTTTGTTCGTTTGTTGGTTTGTTGGTTTGTTGGTTTGTTTGTTTGTTGGTTTGTCCGTTGGTTTGCTTGTTCATTTGTTGGTTTGTTGGTTTGTTGGTTTGTTGGCTTGTTGTTTTGTTGGTTTGTTGGTTTGTTGGTTTGTTCGTTTGTTGGCTTGTTGGTTTGTTTGATTGTTTGCTTGTTGGTTTGTTGGCTTGTTGGCTTGTTAGTTTGTTGGTTTGTTGTTTTGTTGGTTTCTTGGTTTGTTGGTTTGTTGTTTAGTTGGCTTGTTGGCTTGTTGGTTTGTTGGTTTGTTGGCTTGTTTATTTGTTGGTTTTTTGGTTTCTTGGTTTGTTGGTTTGTTGGTTTGTTGGTTTGTTGGTTTGTTGGTTTGTTCGTTTGTTCGTTTGTTGGTTTGTTGGTTTGTTGGTTTGTTCGTTTGTTGGTTTGTTGGTTTGTTGGTTTGTTGGCTTGTTGGCTTGTTGGTTTGTTGGTTTGTTGGTTTGTTCGTTTGTTGGTTTGTTGGTTTATTGGTTTGTTGGTTTGTTGGTTTGTTGGTTTGTTGGTTTGTTGGTTTGTTGGTTTGTTGGTTTGTTGGTTTGTTGGTTTGTTGGTTTGTTGGTTTGTTGGTTTGTTCGTTTGTTTGTTGGTTCGTTTGGTCGTTTTTTGGTTTGTTGGTTTGTTGGTTTGTTCGTTTGTTGGCTTGTCGGTTTGTTGGTTTGTTGGCTTGTTGGTTTGTTGGTTTGTTGGTTTGTTGGTTTGTGGGTTTGTTTATTTGTTGGTTTGTTTGTTTGTTCGTTTGTTGGTTTGTTGTTTTGTTGGCTTGTTGGTTTGTTGGTTTGTTGGCTTGTTGGTTTGTTGGTTTGTTGGTTTGTTGCTTTGTTCGTTTGTTGGTTTGTTGGTTTGTTGGCTTGTTGGCTTGTTGGTTTGTTGGCTTGTTGGCTTGTTGGTTTGTTGGTTTGTTGGTTTGTTGGTTTGTTGGTTTTTTGGTTTGTTGGTTTGTTGGCTAGATGGTTTACTAGTTTGTTGGTTTATTGGTTTATTGGTTTGTTGGTTTTTGGTTTGTTGGGCTGTTGGTTTGTTGGCTTGTTGGTTTGTTGGTTTGTTGGTTTTTTGGTTTGTTGGCTTGTTGGTTTGTTGGTTTGTTGGTTTGTTGGTTTGTTGGTGTGTGGGTTTGTTGGCTTGTTGGTTTGTTGGTTTGTTGGTTTGTTTGTTTGTTCGTTTGTTGGTTTGTTAGTTTGTTGGCTTTTTGGTTTGTTGGTTTGTCGGTTTGTTGGTGTGTTGGTTTTTTGGTGTGTTGGTTTTTTGGTTTGTAGGTTTGTTGGTTTGTTGGCCTGTTGGTTTTTTGGCTTGTTGGTTTGTTGGTTTGTTGGTTTGTTGGTTTGTTGGCTTGTTGGTTTGTTGGTTTGTTGGTTTGTTGGTTTGTTCGTTTGGTGGCTTGTTGGTTTGTTGGCTTGTTGGTTTGTTGGTTTGTTCGTTTGGTGGCTTGTTGGTTTGTTGGCTTGTTGGTTTGTTGGTTTGTTGGTTTGTTGTTTTGTTTGTTTGTTCGTTTGTTGGTTTGTTGGTTTGTTGGCTTGTTGGTTTGTTGGTTTGTTGGTTTGTTAGTGTGTTGGTTTGTTGGTTTGTAGATTTGTTGGTTTGTTGGCTTGTTGGTTTTTTGGCTTGTTGGTTTGTTGGTTTGTTGGTTTGTTGGTTTGTTGGTTTGTTGGCTTGTCGGTTTGTTGGTTTGTTGGTTTGTTGGTTTGTTGGTTTGTTGGTTTGTTGGTTTGTTGGTTTATTGGGTGGTTGGTTCGTTGGTTTGTTGGTTTCTTGGCTTGTTGGTTTGTTGGTTTGTTCGTTTGCTTGTTTGTTGGTTTGTTGGTTTGTTTGTTCGTTGGTTTGTTCATTTGGTGGCTTGTTGGTTTGTTGGCTTATTGGTTTGTTGGTTTTTTGGTTTGTTGGTTTGTTGGTTTGTTCGTTTGTTGGTTTGTTTGTTTGTTGGCTTGATGGTTTGTTGGTTTTTTGGCTTGTTGGTTTGTTAGTTTGTTGGTTTGTTGCTTTGTTCGTTTGTTGGCTTGTTGGTTTTTGGCTTGTTGGTTTGTTGGTTTGTTGGTTTGTTGGTTTGTTGGTTTGTTGGCTTGTTGGCTTGTTGGTTTGTTGGTTTGTTGGTTTGTTGGTTTGTTGGTTTGTTGGTTTGTTGGTTTGTTGGTTTGTTGGTTGTTGGTTTGTTGGTTTGTTGGTTTGTTGGCTAGTTGGTATATTAGTTTGTTGGTTTATTGGTTTGTTGGTTTGTTGGGTTGTTGGTTTGTTGGCTTGTTGGTTTGTTGGTTTGTTGGTTTTTTGGTTTGTTGGTTTGTTGGTTTGTTGGCTTGTTGGTGTGTTGGTTTGTTGGTTTGTTGGTTTTTTGGTGTGTTGGTTTATTGGCTTGTTGGCTTGTTGGTTTGTTGGTTTGTTTGTTTGTTCGTTTGTTGGTTTGTTGGTTTTTTGGCTTGTTGGTTTGTTGGTTTGTTGGTTTGTTGGTGTGTTGGTTTGTTGGTTAGTAGGTTTGTTGGTTTGTTGGTTTTTGGTTTTTGGCTTGTTGGTTTGTTGGTTTGTTGGTTTGTTGGTTTGTTGGTTTGTTGGTTTGTTGGTTTGTTGGCTTGTTGGTTTGTTGATTTGTTGGTTTGTTGGTTTGTTCGTTTGCTTGTTTGTTGGTTTGTTGGTTTGTTTGTTTGTTGGTTTGTTTGTTTGGTGGCTTGTTGGTTTGTTGGCTTATTGGTTTGTTGGTTTGTTGGTTGGTTGGCTTGTTGGTTTGTTGGCTTGTTGGTTTGTTGATTTGTTGGTTTGTTCGTTTGTTGGCTTGTTGGTTTGTTGGCTTGTTGGCTTGTTGGTTTGTTGGCTTGTTGACTTGTTGGTTTGTTGGCTTGTTGGTTTGTTGGTTTGTTGGCTTGTTGGTTTGTTGGCTTGTTGGCTTTTTGGTTTGTTGGTTTGTTGGTTTGCTGGTTTGTTGGTTTGTTGGTTTGTTGGTTTGTTTGTTTGCTCGTTTGTTGGTTTGTTGGTTTGTTGGCTTGTTGGTTTGTTGGCTTGTTGGTTTGTTGGTTTGTTGGTTTGTTGGTTTGTTGGTTTGTTGGTTTGTTGGTTTGTTGTTTTGTTGGCTAGTTGGTTTATTAGTTTGTTGGTTTATTGGTTTATTGGTTTGTTGGTTTGTTGGTTTGTTGGGTTGTTGGTTTGTTGGCTTGTTGGTTTGTTGGTTTGTTGGTTTATTGGTTTTTTGGTTTGTTGGTTTGTTGGTTTGTTGGCTTGTTGGTTTGTTGGTTTGTTGGTTTGTTGGTTTGTTGGTTTGTTGGTGTGTGGGTTTGTTGGCTTGTTGGCTTGTTGGTTTGTTGGTTTGTTTGTTTGTTCGTTTGTTGGTTTGTTGGTTTGTTGGCTTGTTGGTTTGTTGGTTTGTTGGTTTGTTGGTTTGTTGGTGTGTTGGTTTGTTGGTTTGTAGGTTTGTTGGTTAGTTGGTTTTTTGGTTTTTTGGTTTGTTGGGTTGTTGGTTTGTTGGTTTGTTGGTTTGTTGGTGTGTTGGTTTGTTGGCTTGTTGGCTTGTTGGTTTGTTGGTTTGTTTGTTTGTTCGTTTGTTGGTTTGTTGGTTTGTTGGCTTGTTGGTTTGTTGGTTTGTTGGTTTGTTGGTGTGTTAGTTTGTTGGTTTGTAGGTTTTTTGGTTTGTTGGCTTGTTGGTTTTTTGGCTTGTTGGTTTGTTGGTTTGTTGGTTTGTTGGTTTGTTGGCTTGTCGGTTTGTTGGTTTGTTGGTTTGTTGGTTTGCTGGTTTGTTGGTTTGTTGGTTTGTTGGTTTATTGGTTTGTTGGTTCGTTGTTTTGTTGGTTTCTTGGTTTATTGGTTTGTTGGTTTGTTGGTTTGTTGGTTTGTTCGTTTGTTGGTTTGTTGGTTTGTTAGTTTGTTGGTTTGTTGGTTTGTTCATTTGTTCGTTTGTTGGTTTGTTGGCTTGTTGGTTTGTTGGCTTGTTGGCTTGTTGGTTTGTTGGTTTGTTGGTTTGTTGGTTTGTAAGCTTGTTGGCTTGTTGGTTTGTTGGTTTGTTCGTTTGTTGGTTTGTTGGTTTGTTGGTTTGTTCGTTTGTTGGTTAGTTGGTTTATTGGTTTGTTGGCTTGCTGGTTTGTTGGTTTGTTAGTTTGTTGGTTTGTTGGTTTGTTGGTTTGTTGGTTTGTTGGTTTGTTGGTTTGTTGGCTTGGTGGTTTGGTGGTTTGTTGGTTTGTTGGTTTGTTAGTTTGTTGGTTTGCTGGTTTGTTGGTTTGTTGGTTTGTTCATTTGTTCGTTTGTTGGTTTGTTGGCTTGTTGGTTTGTTGGCTTGTTGGCTTGTTGATTTGTTGGTTTATTGGTTTGTAAGCTTGTTGGCTTTTTGGTTTGTTGGTTTGTTGGCTTGATGGTTTGTTGGTTTGTTGGTTTGTGTGTTTGTTAGTTTGTTCGTTTGTTCGTTTGTTGGATTGTTGGTTTGTTGGTTTGTTGGTTTGTTGGTTTGTTGGTTTGTTCGTTTGTTGGTTTGTTTGTTTGTTGGCTTGTTGGTTTGTTGGTTTGTTGGCTTGTTGGTTTGTTGGTTTGTTGGTTTGTTGGCTTGTTGGTTTGTTGGTTTGTTGGTTTGTTGGTTTGTTGGTTTGTTCGTTTGTTGGTTTGTTGGTTTGTTGGTTTGTTGGTTTGTTGGTTTGTTGGCTTGTTGGCTTGTTGGTTTGGTGGTTTGTTGGTTTCTTGGTTTGTTGGTTTGTTGGTTTGTTCGTTTGTTAGCTTGTTGGTTTGTTGGTATGTTGGTTAGTTGGTGTGTTGGTTTGTTGTTTTGTAGGTTTGTTGGTTTGTTGGTTTTTTTGTTTGTTGGTTTGTTCGTTTGTTGGCTTGTTGGTTTGTTGGCTTACTGGTTTGTTGGTTTGTTGGTTTGTTTGTTTGTTCGTTTGTTGGTTTGTTGGTTTGTTGGCTTCTTGGTTTGTTCGTTTGTTGGCTTGTTGGTTTGTTGGTTTGTTGGTTTGCTGGTTTGTTCGTTTGTTGGCTTGTTGGCTTGTTGGTTTGTTGGCTTGTTAGCTTGTTGGTTTGTTGGCTTGTTGGCTTGTTGGCTTGTTGGTTTGTTGGTTTGTTGGTTTGTTGGTGTGTTAGTTTGTTGGTTTGTAGGTTTTTTGGTTTGTTGGCTTGTTGGTTTTTTGGCTTGTTGGTTTGTTGGTTTGTTGGTTTGTTGGTTTGTTGGCTTGTCGGTTTGTTGGTTTGTTGGTTTGTTGGTTTGCTGGTTTGTTGGTTTGTTGGTTTGTTGGTTTATTGGGTTGTTGGTTCGTTGGTTTGTTGGTTTCTTGGTTTATTGGTTTGTTGGTTTGTTGGTTTGTTGGTTTGTTCGTTTGTTGGTTTGTTGGTTTGTTAGTTTGTTGGTTTGTTGGTTTGTTCATTTGTTCGTTTGTTGGTTTGTTGGCTTGTTGGTTTGTTGGCTTGTTGGCTTGTTGGTTTGTTGGTTTGTTGGTTTGTTGGTTTGTAAGCTTGTTGGCTTGTTGGTTTGTTGGTTTGTTCGTTTGTTGGTTTGTTGGTTTGTTGGTTTGTTCGTTTGTTGGTTAGTTGGTTTATTGGTTTGTTGGCTTGCTGGTTTGTTGGTTTGTTAGTTTGTTGGTTTGTTGGTTTGTTGGTTTGTTGGTTTGTTGGTTTGTTGGTTTGTTGGTTTGTTGGCTTGGTGGTTTGGTGGTTTGTTGGTTTGTTGGTTTGTTAGTTTGTTGGTTTGCTGGTTTGTTGGTTTGTTGGTTTGTTCATTTGTTCGTTTGTTGGTTTGTTGGCTTGTTGGTTTGTTGGCTTGTTGGCTTGTTGATTTGTTGGTTTATTGGTTTGTAAGCTTGTTGGCTTTTTGGTTTGTTGGTTTGTTGGCTTGATGGTTTGTTGGTTTGTTGGTTTGTGTGTTTGTTAGTTTGTTCGTTTGTTCGTTTGTTGGATTGTTGGTTTGTTGGTTTGTTGGTTTGTTGTTTTGTTGGTTTGTTCGTTTGTTGGTTTGTTTGTTTGTTGGCTTGTTGGTTTGTTGGTTTGTTGGCTTGTTGGTTTGTTGGTTTGTTGGTTTGTTGGCTTGTTGGTTTGTTGGTTTGTTGGTTTGTTGGTTTGTTGGTTTGTTCGTTTGTTGGTTTGTTGGTTTGTTGGTTTGTTGGTTTGTTGGTTTGTTGGCTTGTTGGCTTGTTGGTTTGGTGGTTTGTTGGTTTCTTGGTTTGTTGGTTTGTTGGTTTGTTCGTTTGTTAGCTTGTTGGTTTGTTGGTATGTTGGTTAGTTGGTGTGTTGGTTTGTTGTTTTGTAGGTTTGTTGGTTTGTTGGTTTTTTTGTTTGTTGGTTTGTTCGTTTGTTGGCTTGTTGGTTTGTTGGCTTACTGGTTTGTTGGTTTGTTGGTTTGTTTGTTTGTTCGTTTGTTGGTTTGTTGGTTTGTTGGCTTCTTGGTTTGTTCGTTTGTTGGCTTGTTGGTTTGTTGGTTTGTTGGTTTGCTGGTTTGTTCGTTTGTTGGCTTGTTGGCTTGTTGGTTTGTTGGCTTGTTAGCTTGTTGGTTTGTTGGCTTGTTGGCTTGTTGGTTTGTTGGTTTGTTGGTTTGTTGGTTTGTTGGTTTGTTGGTTTGTTGGTTAGTTAGCTTGTTGGTTTGTTGGTTTTTTCGTTTGTTGGTTTGTTGGTTTGTTGGTTTGTTGGTTTGTTGGTTTGTTGGTTTGTTGGTTTGTTTGTTTGTTCGTTTGTTGGCTTGTTGGTTTGTTGGTTTGCTGGTTTGTTCGTTTGTTGGCTTGTTGGCTTGTTGGTTTGTTGGCTTGTTGGCTTGTTGGTTTGTTGGCTTGTTGGCTTGTTGGTTTGTTGGTTTGTTGGTTTGTTGGTTTGTTGGTTTGTTGGTTTGTTGGTTTGTTGGTTTGTTGGTTTTTTGGTTTGTTGGTTAGTTAGCTTGTTGGTTTGTTGGTTTGTTGGTTTTTTGGTTTGTTCGTTTGTTCGATTGTTGGTTTGTTGGTTTGTTGGTTTGTTGGTTTGTTGGTTTGTTGTCTTTTTGGTTTGTTGTCTTTTTGGTTTGTTGGCTTGTTGGTTTGTTGGTTTGTTGGTTGTTGGTTTGTTGGTTTGTTGGCTTGTTGGTTTGTTGGTTTGTTGGTTTGTTCGTTTGTTGGCTTGTTGGTTTGTTGGTTCATTGGTTTGTTTGGCTAGTTGGTTTATTAGTTTGTTGGTTTATTGGTTTATTGGTTTATTGGTTTGTTGGTTTGTTGGTTTGTTGGTTAGTTGGTTTTTTGGTTTTTTGGTTTGTTGGGTTGTTGGTTTGTTGGTTTGTTGGTTTGTTGGTGTGTTGGTTTGTTGGCTTGTTGGCTTGTTGGTTTGTTGGTTTGTTTGTTTGTTCGTTTGTTGGTTTGTTGGTTTGTTGGCTTGTTGGTTTGTTGGCTTGTTGGTTTGTTGGTGTGTTAGTTTGTTGGTTTGTAGGTTTTTTGGTTTGTTGGCTTGTTGGTTTTTTGGCTTGTTGGTTTGTTGGTTTGTTGGTTTGTTGGTTTGTTGGCTTGCCGGTTTGTTGGTTTGTTGGTTTGTTGGTTTGTTGGTTTGTTGGTTTGTTGGTTTGTTGGTTTATTGGGTTGTTGGTTCGTTGGTTTGTTGGTTTCTTGGTTTGTTGGTTTGTTGGTTTGTTCGTTTGCTTGTTTGTTGGTTTGTTGGTTTGTTTGTTCGTTGGTTTGTTCATTTGGTGGCTTGTTGGTTAGTTGGCTTATTGCTTTGTTGGTTTTTTGGTTTGTTGGTTTGTTGGTTTGTTCGTTTGTTGGTTTGTTTGTTTGTTGGCTTGATGGTTTGTTGGCTTTTTGGCTTGTTGGTTTGTTAGTTTGTTGGTTTGTTGCTTTGTTCGTTTGTTGGCTTGTTGGTTTGTTGGCTTGTTGGTTTGTTGGTTTGTTGGTTTGTTGGTTTGTTGGCTTGTTGGCTTGTTGGTTTGTTGGTTTGTTGGTTTGTTGGTTTGTTGGTTTGTTGGTTTGTTGTTTGTTGGTTTGTTGGTTTGTTGGTTTGTTGGCTAGTTGGCATATTAGTTTGTTGGTTTGTTGGTTTATTGGTTTGTTGGTTTGTTGGGTTGTTGGTTTGTTGGCTTGTTGGTTTGTTGGCTTGTTGGTTTTTTGGTTTGCTGGTTTGTTGGTTTGTTGGCTTGTTGGTGTGTTGGTTTGTTGGTTTGTTGGTTTGTTGGTTTGTTGGTTTGTTTTTTTGTTGGTTTGTTGGTTTGTTGGCTGGTTGGTTTATTAGTTTGTTGGTTTATTGGTTTATTGGTTTGTTGGTTTGTTGGTTTGTTGGGTTG
This sequence comes from Atherix ibis, assembly GCA_958298945.1. Lineage (NCBI taxonomy): Eukaryota > Metazoa > Arthropoda > Insecta > Diptera > Athericidae > Atherix > Atherix ibis. The sequence goes on from OY282608.1 coordinate 3,369,700, forward strand.
TTGGTTTGTTGGCTTGTTGGTTTGTTGGTTTGTTGGTTTTTTGGTTTGTTGGTTTGTTGGTTTGTTGGCTTGTTGGTTTGTTTGTTTGTTCGTTTGTTGGTTTGTTGGTTTGTTGGCTTGTTTGTTTGTTGGTTTGTTGGTTTGTTGGTGTGTTGGTTTTTTGGTTTGTAGGTTTGTTGGTTTGTTGGCTTGTTGGTTTTTTGGCTTGTTGGTTTATTGGTTTATTGGTTTGTTGGTTTTTGGTTTGTTGGGCTGTTGGTTTGTTGGCTTGTTGGTTTGTTAGTTTGTTGGTTTTTTGGTTTGTTGGTTTGTTGGCTTGTTGGTTTGTTGGTTTGTTGGTTTGTTGGTTTGTTGGTGTGTGGGTTTGTTGCCTTGTTGGTTTGTTGGTTTGTTGGTTTGTTTGTTTGTTCGTTTGTTGGTTTGTTAGTTTGTTGGCTTTTTGGTTTGTTGGTTTGTTGGTTTGTTGGTGTGTTGGTTTTTTGGTGTGTTGGTTTTTTGGTTTGTAGGTTTGTTGGTTTGTTGGCTTGTTGGTTTTTTGGCTTGTTGGTTTGTTGGTTTGTTGGTTTGTTGGTTTGTTGGCTTGTTGGTTTGTTGGTTTGTTGGTTTGTTGGTTTGTTGGTTTGTTCGTTTGGTGGCTTGTTGGTTTGTTGGCTTGTTGGTTTGTTGGTTTGTTCGTTTGGTGGCTTGTTGGTTTGTTGGCTTGTTGGTTTGTTGGTTTGTTGGTTTGTTGTTTTGTTTGTTTGTTCGTTTGTTGGTTTGTTGGTTTGTTGGCTTGTTGGTTTGTTGGTTTGTTGGTTTGTTGGTGTGTTGGTTTGTTGGTTTGTAGATTTGTTGGTTTGTTGGCTTGTTGGTTTTTTGGCTTGTTGGTTTGTTGGTTTGTTGGTTTGTTGGTTTGTTGGCTTGTCGGTTTGTTGGTTTGTTGGTTTGTTGGTTTGTTGGTTTGTTGGTTTGTTTGTTCGTTGGTTTGTTCATTTGGTGGCTTGTTGGTTTGTTGGCTTATTGGTTTGTTGGTTTTTTGGTTTGTTGGTTTGTTGGTTTGTTCGTTTGTTGGTTTGTTTGTTTGTTGGCTTGATGGTTTGTTGGTTTTTTGGCTTGTTGGTTTGTTAGTTTGTTGGTTTGTTGCTTTGTTCGTTTGTTGGCTTGTTGGTTTTTGGCTTGTTGGTTTGTTGGTTTGTTGGTTTGTTGGTTTGTTGGTTTGTTGGCTTGTTGGCTTGTTGGTTTGTTGGTTTGTTGGTTTGTTGGTTTGTTGGTTTGTTGGTTTGTTGGTTTGTTGGTTGTTGGTTTGTTGGTTTGTTTGTTTGTTGGCTAGTTGGTATATTAGTTTGTTGGTTTGTTGGTTTATTGGTTTGTTGGTTTGTTGGGTTGTTGGTTTGTTGGCTTGTTGGTTTGTTGGTTTGTTGGTTTTTTGGTTTGTTGGTTTGTTGGTTTGTTGGCTTGTTGGTGTGTTGGTTTGTTGGTTTGTTGGTTTTTTGGTGTGTTGGTTTGTTGGCTTGTTGGCTTGTTGGTTTGTTGGTTTGTTTGTTTGTTCGTTTGTTGGATTGTTGGTTTTTTGGCTTGTTGGTTTGTTGGTTTGTTGGTTTGTTGGTGTGTTGGTTTGTTGGTTAGTAGGTTTGTTGGTTTGTTGGTTTTTGGTTTTTGGCTTGTTGGTTTGTTGGTTTGTTGGTTTGTTGGTTTGTTGGTTTGTTGGTTTGTTGGCTTGTTGGTTTGTTGATTTGTTGGTTTGTTGGTTTGTTCGTTTGCTTGTTTGTTGGTTTGTTGGTTTGTTTGTTTGTTGGTTTGTTCGTTTGGTGGCTTGTTGGTTTGTTGGCTTATTGGTTTGTTGGTTTGTTGGTTGGTTGGCTTGTTGGTTTGTTGGCTTGTTGGTTTGTTGGTTTGTTGGTTTGTTCGTTTGTTGGCTTGTTGGTTTGTTGGCTTGTTGGCTTGTTGGTTTGTTGGCTTGTTGACTTGTTGGTTTGTTGGCTTGTTGGTTTGTTGGTTTGTTGGCTTGTTGGTTTGTTGGCTTGTTGGCTTTTTGGTTTGTTGGTTTGTTGGTTTGCTGGTTTGTTGGTTTGTTGGTTTGTTGGTTTGTTGGCTAGTTGGTTTATTAGTTTGCTGGTTTGTTGGTTTGTTGGCTTGTTGGTGTGTTGGTTTGTTGGTTTGTTGGTTTGTTGGTTTGTTGGTTTGTTTTTTTGTTGGTTTGTTGGTTTGTTGGCTGGTTGGTTTATTAGTTTGTTGGTTTATTGGTTTATTGGTTTGTTGGTTTGTTGGTTTGTTGGGTTGTTGGTTTGTTGGCTTGTTGGTTTGTTGGTTTGTTGGTTTTTTGGTTTGTTGGTTTGTTGGTTTGTTGGCTTGTTGGTTTGTTTGTTTGTTCGTTTGTTGGTTTGTTGGTTTGTTGGCTTGTTTGTTTGTTGGTTTGTTGGTTTGTTGGTGTGTTGGTTTTTTGGTTTGTAGGTTTGTTGGTTTGTTGGCTTGTTGGTTTTTTGGCTTGTTGGTTTATTGGTTTATTGGTTTGTTGGTTTTTGGTTTGTTGGGCTGTTGGTTTGTTGGCTTGTTGGTTTGTTAGTTTGTTGGTTTTTTGGTTTGTTGGTTTGTTGGCTTGTTGGTTTGTTGGTTTGTTGGTTTGTTGGTTTGTTGGTGTGTGGGTTTGTTGCCTTGTTGGTTTGTTGGTTTGTTGGTTTGTTTGTTTGTTCGTTTGTTGGTTTGTTAGTTTGTTGGCTTTTTGGTTTGTTGGTTTGTTGGTTTGTTGGTGTGTTGGTTTTTTGGTGTGTTGGTTTTTTGGTTTGTAGGTTTGTTGGTTTGTTGGCTTGTTGGTTTTTTGGCTTGTTGGTTTGTTGGTTTGTTGGTTTGTTGGTTTGTTGGCTTGTTGGTTTGTTGGTTTGTTGGTTTGTTGGTTTGTTGGTTTGTTCGTTTGGTGGCTTGTTGGTTTGTTGGCTTGTTGGTTTGTTGGTTTGTTCGTTTGGTGGCTTGTTGGTTTGTTGGCTTGTTGGTTTGTTGGTTTGTTGGTTTGTTGTTTTGTTTGTTTGTTCGTTTGTTGGTTTGTTGGTTTGTTGGCTTGTTGGTTTGTTGGTTTGTTGGTTTGTTGGTGTGTTGGTTTGTTGGTTTGTAGATTTGTTGGTTTGTTGGCTTGTTGGTTTTTTGGCTTGTTGGTTTGTTGGTTTGTTGGTTTGTTGGTTTGTTGGCTTGTCGGTTTGTTGGTTTGTTGGTTTGTTGGTTTGTTGGTTTGTTGGTTTGTTTGTTCGTTGGTTTGTTCATTTGGTGGCTTGTTGGTTTGTTGGCTTATTGGTTTGTTGGTTTTTTGGTTTGTTGGTTTGTTGGTTTGTTCGTTTGTTGGTTTGTTTGTTTGTTGGCTTGATGGTTTGTTGGTTTTTTGGCTTGTTGGTTTGTTAGTTTGTTGGTTTGTTGCTTTGTTCGTTTGTTGGCTTGTTGGTTTTTGGCTTGTTGGTTTGTTGGTTTGTTGGTTTGTTGGTTTGTTGGTTTGTTGGCTTGTTGGCTTGTTGGTTTGTTGGTTTGTTGGTTTGTTGGTTTGTTGGTTTGTTGGTTTGTTGGTTTGTTGGTTGTTGGTTTGTTGGTTTGTTTGTTTGTTGGCTAGTTGGTATATTAGTTTGTTGGTTTGTTGGTTTATTGGTTTGTTGGTTTGTTGGGTTGTTGGTTTGTTGGCTTGTTGGTTTGTTGGTTTGTTGGTTTTTTGGTTTGTTGGTTTGTTGGTTTGTTGGCTTGTTGGTGTGTTGGTTTGTTGGTTTGTTGGTTTTTTGGTGTGTTGGTTTGTTGGCTTGTTGGCTTGTTGGTTTGTTGGTTTGTTTGTTTGTTCGTTTGTTGGATTGTTGGTTTTTTGGCTTGTTGGTTTGTTGGTTTGTTGGTTTGTTGGTGTGTTGGTTTGTTGGTTAGTAGGTTTGTTGGTTTGTTGGTTTTTGGTTTTTGGCTTGTTGGTTTGTTGGTTTGTTGGTTTGTTGGTTTGTTGGTTTGTTGGTTTGTTGGCTTGTTGGTTTGTTGATTTGTTGGTTTGTTGGTTTGTTCGTTTGCTTGTTTGTTGGTTTGTTGGTTTGTTTGTTTGTTGGTTTGTTCGTTTGGTGGCTTGTTGGTTTGTTGGCTTATTGGTTTGTTGGTTTGTTGGTTGGTTGGCTTGTTGGTTTGTTGGCTTGTTGGTTTGTTGGTTTGTTGGTTTGTTCGTTTGTTGGCTTGTTGGTTTGTTGGCTTGTTGGCTTGTTGGTTTGTTGGCTTGTTGACTTGTTGGTTTGTTGGCTTGTTGGTTTGTTGGTTTGTTGGCTTGTTGGTTTGTTGGCTTGTTGGCTTTTTGGTTTGTTGGTTTGTTGGTTTGCTGGTTTGTTGGTTTGTTGGTTTGTTGGTTTGTTGGCTAGTTGGTTTATTAGTTTGTTGGTTTATTGGTTTATTGGTTTGTTGGTTTGTTGGTTTGTTGGGTTGTTGGTTTGTTGGCTTGTTGGTTTGTTGGTTTGTTGGTTTTTTGGTTTGTTGGTTTGTTGGTTTGTTGGCTTGTTGGTTTGTTTGTTTGTTCGTTCGTTGGTTTGTTGGTTTGTTGGCTTGTTGGTTTCTTGGTTTGTTGGTTTGTTGGTGTGTTGGTTTTTTGGTTTGTAGGTTTGTTGGTTTGTTGGCTTGTTGGTTTTTTGGCTTGTTGGTTTATTGGTTTATTGGTTTGTTGGTTTTTGGTTTGTTGGGCTGTTGGTTTGTTGGCTTGTTGGTTTGTTGGTTTGTTGGTTTTTTGGTTTGTTGGTTTGTTGGCTTGTTGGTTTGTTGGTTTGTTGGTTTGTTGGTTTGTTGGTGTGTGGGTTTGTTGGCTTGTTGGTTTGTTGGTTTGTTGGTTTGTTTGTTTGTTCGTTTGTTGGTTTGTTAGTTGGTTGGCTTTTTGGTTTGTTGGTTTGTTGGTTTGTTGAAGTGTTGGTTTTTTGGTGTGTTGGTTTTTTGGTTTGTAGGTTTGTTGGTTTGTTGGCTTGTTGGTTTTTTGGCTTGTTGGTTTGTTGGTTTGTTTTTTTGTTGGTTTGTTGGCTTGTCGGTTTGTTGGTTTGTTGGTTTGTTGGTCTGTTGGTTTGTTCGTTTGGTGGCTTGTTGGTTTGTTGGCTTGTTGGTTTGTTGGTTTGTTCGTTTGGTGGCTTGTTGGTTTGTTGGCTTGTTGGTTTGTTGGTTTGTTGTTTTGTTTGTTTGTTCGTTTGTTGGTTTATTGGTTTGTAAGCTTGTTGGCTTTTTGGTTTGTTGGTTTGTTGGCTTGATGGTTTGTTGGTTTGTTGGTTTGTGTGTTTGTTAGTTTGTTCGTTTGTTCGTTTGTTGGATTGTTGGTTTGTTGGTTTGTTGGTTTGTTGTTTTGTTGGTTTGTTCGTTTGTTGGTTTGTTTGTTTGTTGGCTTGTTGGTTTGTTGGTTTGTTGGCTTGTTGGTTTGTTGGTTTGTTGGTTTGTTGGCTTGTTGGTTTGTTGGTTTGTTGGTTTGTTGGTTTGTTCGTTTGTTGGTTTGTTGGTTTGTTGGTTTGTTGGTTTGTTGGTTTGTTGGCTTGTTGGCTTGTTGGTTTGGTGGTTTGTTGGTTTCTTGGTTTGTTGGTTTGTTGGTTTGTTCGTTTGTTAGCTTGTTGGTTTGTTGGTATGTTGGTTAGTTGGTGTGTTGGTTTGTTGTTTTGTAGGTTTGTTGGTTTGTTGGTTTTTTTGTTTGTTGGTTTGTTCGTTTGTTGGCTTGTTGGTTTGTTGGCTTACTGGTTTGTTGGTTTGTTGGTTTGTTTGTTTGTTCGTTTGTTGGTTTGTTGGTTTGTTGGCTTCTTGGTTTGTTCGTTTGTTGGCTTGTTGGTTTGTTGGTTTGTTGGTTTGCTGGTTTGTTCGTTTGTTGGCTTGTTGGCTTGTTGGTTTGTTGGCTTGTTAGCTTGTTGGTTTGTTGGCTTGTTGGCTTGTTGGTTTGTTGGTTTGTTGGTTTGTTGGTTTGTTGGTTTGTTGGTTTGTTGGTTAGTTAGCTTGTTGGTTTGTTGGTTTTTTCGTTTGTTGGTTTGTTGGTTTGTTGGTTTGTTGGTTTGTTGGTTTGTTGGTTTGTTGGTTTGTTTGTTTGTTCGTTTGTTGGCTTGTTGGTTTGTTGGTTTGCTGGTTTGTTCGTTTGTTGGCTTGTTGGCTTGTTGGTTTGTTGGCTTGTTGGCTTGTTGGTTTGTTGGCTTGTTGGCTTGTTGGTTTGTTGGTTTGTTGGTTTGTTGGTTTGTTGGTTTGTTGGTTTGTTGGTTTGTTGGTTTGTTGGTTTTTTGGTTTGTTGGTTAGTTAGCTTGTTGGTTTGTTGGTTTGTTGGTTTTTTGGTTTGTTCGTTTGTTCGATTGTTGGTTTGTTGGTTTGTTGGTTTGTTGGTTTGTTGGTTTGTTGTCTTTTTGGTTTGTTGTCTTTTTGGTTTGTTGGCTTGTTGGTTTGTTGGTTTGTTGGTTGTTGGTTTGTTGGTTTGTTGGCTTGTTGGTTTGTTGGTTTGTTGGTTTGTTCGTTTGTTGGCTTGTTGGTTTGTTGGTTCATTGGTTTGTTTGGCTAGTTGGTTTATTAGTTTGTTGGTTTATTGGTTTATTGGTTTATTGGTTTGTTGGTTTGTTGGTTTGTTGGTTAGTTGGTTTTTTGGTTTTTTGGTTTGTTGGGTTGTTGGTTTGTTGGTTTGTTGGTTTGTTGGTGTGTTGGTTTGTTGGCTTGTTGGCTTGTTGGTTTGTTGGTTTGTTTGTTTGTTCGTTTGTTGGTTTGTTGGTTTGTTGGCTTGTTGGTTTGTTGGCTTGTTGGTTTGTTGGTGTGTTAGTTTGTTGGTTTGTAGGTTTTTTGGTTTGTTGGCTTGTTGGTTTTTTGGCTTGTTGGTTTGTTGGTTTGTTGGTTTGTTGGTTTGTTGGCTTGCCGGTTTGTTGGTTTGTTGGTTTGTTGGTTTGTTGGTTTGTTGGTTTGTTGGTTTGTTGGTTTATTGGGTTGTTGGTTCGTTGGTTTGTTGGTTTCTTGGTTTGTTGGTTTGTTGGTTTGTTCGTTTGCTTGTTTGTTGGTTTGTTGGTTTGTTTGTTCGTTGGTTTGTTCATTTGGTGGCTTGTTGGTTAGTTGGCTTATTGCTTTGTTGGTTTTTTGGTTTGTTGGTTTGTTGGTTTGTTCGTTTGTTGGTTTGTTTGTTTGTTGGCTTGATGGTTTGTTGGCTTTTTGGCTTGTTGGTTTGTTAGTTTGTTGGTTTGTTGCTTTGTTCGTTTGTTGGCTTGTTGGTTTGTTGGCTTGTTGGTTTGTTGGTTTGTTGGTTTGTTGGTTTGTTGGCTTGTTGGCTTGTTGGTTTGTTGGTTTGTTGGTTTGTTGGTTTGTTGGTTTGTTGGTTTGTTGTTTGTTGGTTTGTTGGTTTGTTGGTTTGTTGGCTAGTTGGCATATTAGTTTGTTGGTTTGTTGGTTTATTGGTTTGTTGGTTTGTTGGGTTGTTGGTTTGTTGGCTTGTTGGTTTGTTGGCTTGTTGGTTTTTTGGTTTGCTGGTTTGTTGGTTTGTTGGCTTGTTGGTGTGTTGGTTTGTTGGTTTGTTGGTTTGTTGGTTTGTTGGTTTGTTGGTTTGTTGGTTTGTTGGTTTGTTGGCTGGTTGGTTTATTAGTTTGTTGGTTTATTGGTTTATTGGTTTGTTGGTTTGTTGGTTTGTTGGGTTGTTGGTTTGTTGGCTTGTTGGTTTGTTGGTTTGTTGGTTTTTTGGTTTGTTGGTTTGTTGGTTTGTTGGCTTGTTGGTTTGTTTGTTTGTTCGTTTGTTGGTTTGTTGGTTTGTTGGCTTGTTTGTTTGTTGGTTTGTTGGTTTGTTGGTGTGTTGGTTTTTTGGTTTGTAGGTTTGTTGGTTTGTTGGCTTGTTGGTTTTTTGGCTTGTTGGTTTATTGGTTTATTGGTTTGTTGGTTTTTGGTTTGTTGGGCTGTTGGTTTGTTGGCTTGTTGGTTTGTTAGTTTGTTGGTTTTTTGGTTTGTTGGTTTGTTGGCTTGTTGGTTTGTTGGTTTGTTGGTTTGTTGGTTTGTTGGTGTGTGGGTTTGTTGCCTTGTTGGTTTGTTGGTTTGTTGGTTTGTTTGTTTGTTCGTTTGTTGGTTTGTTAGTTTGTTGGCTTTTTGGTTTGTTGGTTTGTTGGTTTGTTGGTGTGTTGGTTTTTTGGTGTGTTGGTTTTTTGGTTTGTAGGTTTGTTGGTTTGTTGGCTTGTTGGTTTTTTGGCTTGTTGGTTTGTTGGTTTGTTGGTTTGTTGGTTTGTTGGCTTGTTGGTTTGTTGGTTTGTTGGTTTGTTGGTTTGTTGGTTTGTTCGTTTGGTGGCTTGTTGGTTTGTTGGCTTGTTGGTTTGTTGGTTTGTTCGTTTGGTGGCTTGTTGGTTTGTTGGCTTGTTGGTTTGTTGGTTTGTTGGTTTGTTGTTTTGTTTGTTTGTTCGTTTGTTGGTTTGTTGGTTTGTTGGCTTGTTGGTTTGTTGGTTTGTTGGTTTGTTGGTGTGTTGGTTTGTTGGTTTGTAGATTTGTTGGTTTGTTGGCTTGTTGGTTTTTTGGCTTGTTGGTTTGTTGGTTTGTTGGTTTGTTGGTTTGTTGGCTTGTCGGTTTGTTGGTTTGTTGGTTTGTTGGTTTGTTGGTTTGTTGGTTTGTTTGTTCGTTGGTTTGTTCATTTGGTGGCTTGTTGGTTTGTTGGCTTATTGGTTTGTTGGTTTTTTGGTTTGTTGGTTTGTTGGTTTGTTCGTTTGTTGGTTTGTTTGTTTGTTGGCTTGATGGTTTGTTGGTTTTTTGGCTTGTTGGTTTGTTAGTTTGTTGGTTTGTTGCTTTGTTCGTTTGTTGGCTTGTTGGTTTTTGGCTTGTTGGTTTGTTGGTTTGTTGGTTTGTTGGTTTGTTGGTTTGTTGGCTTGTTGGCTTGTTGGTTTGTTGGTTTGTTGGTTTGTTGGTTTGTTGGTTTGTTGGTTTGTTGGTTTGTTGGTTGTTGGTTTGTTGGTTTGTTTGTTTGTTGGCTAGTTGGTATATTAGTTTGTTGGTTTGTTGGTTTATTGGTTTGTTGGTTTGTTGGGTTGTTGGTTTGTTGGCTTGTTGGTTTGTTGGTTTGTTGGTTTTTTGGTTTGTTGGTTTGTTGGTTTGTTGGCTTGTTGGTGTGTTGGTTTGTTGGTTTGTTGGTTTTTTGGTGTGTTGGTTTGTTGGCTTGTTGGCTTGTTGGTTTGTTGGTTTGTTTGTTTGTTCGTTTGTTGGATTGTTGGTTTTTTGGCTTGTTGGTTTGTTGGTTTGTTGGTTTGTTGGTGTGTTGGTTTGTTGGTTAGTAGGTTTGTTGGTTTGTTGGTTTTTGGTTTTTGGCTTGTTGGTTTGTTGGTTTGTTGGTTTGTTGGTTTGTTGGTTTGTTGGTTTGTTGGCTTGTTGGTTTGTTGATTTGTTGGTTTGTTGGTTTGTTCGTTTGCTTGTTTGTTGGTTTGTTGGTTTGTTTGTTTGTTGGTTTGTTCGTTTGGTGGCTTGTTGGTTTGTTGGCTTATTGGTTTGTTGGTTTGTTGGTTGGTTGGCTTGTTGGTTTGTTGGCTTGTTGGTTTGTTGGTTTGTTGGTTTGTTCGTTTGTTGGCTTGTTGGTTTGTTGGCTTGTTGGCTTGTTGGTTTGTTGGCTTGTTGACTTGTTGGTTTGTTGGCTTGTTGGTTTGTTGGTTTGTTGGCTTGTTGGTTTGTTGGCTTGTTGGCTTTTTGGTTTGTTGGTTTGTTGGTTTGCTGGTTTGTTGGTTTGTTGGTTTGTTGGTTTGTTGGCTAGTTGGTTTATTAGTTTGTTGGTTTATTGGTTTATTGGTTTGTTGGTTTGTTGGTTTGTTGGGTTGTTGGTTTGTTGGCTTGTTGGTTTGTTGGTTTGTTGGTTTTTTGGTTTGTTGGTTTGTTGGTTTGTTGGCTTGTTGGTTTGTTTGTTTGTTCGTTCGTTGGTTTGTTGGTTTGTTGGCTTGTTGGTTTCTTGGTTTGTTGGTTTGTTGGTGTGTTGGTTTTTTGGTTTGTAGGTTTGTTGGTTTGTTGGCTTGTTGGTTTTTTGGCTTGTTGGTTTATTGGTTTATTGGTTTGTTGGTTTTTGGTTTGTTGGGCTGTTGGTTTGTTGGCTTGTTGGTTTGTTGGTTTGTTGGTTTTTTGGTTTGTTGGTTTGTTGGCTTGTTGGTTTGTTGGTTTGTTGGTTTGTTGGTTTGTTGGTGTGTGGGTTTGTTGGCTTGTTGGTTTGTTGGTTTGTTGGTTTGTTTGTTTGTTCGTTTGTTGGTTTGTTAGTTGGTTGGCTTTTTGGTTTGTTGGTTTGTTGGTTTGTTGAAGTGTTGGTTTTTTGGTGTGTTGGTTTTTTGGTTTGTAGGTTTGTTGGTTTGTTGGCTTGTTGGTTTTTTGGCTTGTTGGTTTGTTGGTTTGTTTTTTTGTTGGTTTGTTGGCTTGTCGGTTTGTTGGTTTGTTGGTTTGTTGGTCTGTTGGTTTGTTCGTTTGGTGGCTTGTTGGTTTGTTGGCTTGTTGGTTTGTTGGTTTGTTCGTTTGGTGGCTTGTTGGTTTGTTGGCTTGTTGGTTTGTTGGTTTGTTGTTTTGTTTGTTTGTTCGTTTGTTGGTTTGTTGGTTTGTTGGCTTGTTGGTTTGTTGGTTTGTTGGTTTGTTGGTTTGTTGGTGTGTTGGTTTGTTGGTTTGTAGATTTGTTGGTTTGTTGGCTTGTTGGTTTTTTGGCTTGTTGGTTTGTTGGTTTGTTGGTTTGTTGGTTTGTTGGCTTGTCGGTTTGTTGGTTTGTTGGTTTGTTGGTTTGTTGGTTTGTTGGTTTGTTGGTTTGTTGGTTTGTTGGTTTATTTGGTGGTTGGTTCGTTGGTTTGTTGGTTTCTTGGCTTGTTGGTTTGTTGGTTTGTTCGTTTGCTTGTTTGTTGGTTTGTTGGTTTGTTTGTTCGTTGGTTTGTTCATTTGGTGGCTTGTTGGTTTGTTGGCTTATTGGTTTGTTGGTTTTTTGGTTTGTTGGTTTGTTGGTTTGTTCGTTTGTTGGTTTGTTTGTTTGTTGGCTTGATGGTTTGTTGGTTTTTTGGCTTGTTGGTTTGTTAGTTTGTTGGTTTGTTGCTTTGTTCGTTTGTTGGCTTGTTGGTTTTTGGCTTGTTGGTTTGTTGGTTTGTTGGTTTGTTGGTTTGTTGGTTTGTTGGCTTGTTGGCTTGTTGGTTTGTTGGTTTGTTGGTTTGTTGGTTTGTTGGTTTGTTGGTTTGTTGGTTTGTTGGTTGTTGGTTTGTTGGTTTGTTGGTTTGTTGGCTAGTTGGTATATTAGTTTGTTGGTTTGTTGGTTTATTGGTTTGTTGGTTTGTTGGGTTGTTGGTTTCTTGGCTTGTTGGTTTGTTGGTTTGTTGGTTTTTTGGTTTGTTGGTTTGTTGGTTTGTTGGCTTGTTGGTGTGTTGGTTTGTTGGTTTGTTGGTTTTTTGGTTTGTTGGTTTGTTGGTTTGTTGGCTTGTTGGTTTCTTGGCTTGTTGGTTTGTTGGTTTGTTGGTTTATTGGTTTGTTGGTTTGTTGGGTTGTTGGTTTCTTGGCTTGTTGGTTTGTTGGTTTGTTGGTTTTTTGGTTTGTTGGTTTGTTGGTTTGTTGGCTTGTTGGCTTGTTGGTTTGTTGGTTTGTTTGTTTGTTCGTTTGTTGGTTTGTTGGTTTTTTGGCTTGTTGGTTTGTTGGTTTGTTGGTTTGTTGGTGTGTTGGTTTGTTGGTTAGTAGGTTTGTTGGTTTGTTGGTTTTTGGTTTTTGGCTTGTTGGTTTGTTTGTTTGTTGGTTTGTTGGTTTGTTGGTTTGTTGGTTTGTTGGCTTGTTGGTTTGTTGATTTGTTGGTTTGTTGGTTTGTTCGTTTGCTTGTTTGTTGGTTTGTTGGTTTGTTTGTTTGTTGGTTTGTTCGTTTGGTGGCTTGTTGGTTTGTTGGCTTATTGGTTTGCTGGTTTGTTGGTTGGTTGGCTTGTTGGTTTGTTGGCTTGTTGGTTTGTTGGTTTGTTGGTTTGTTCGTTTGTTGGCTTGTTGGTTTGTTGGCTTGTTGGCTTGTTGGTTTGTTGGTTTGTTGGCTTGTTGACTTGTTGGTTTGTTGGCTTGTTCGTTTGTTGGTTTGTTGGCTTGTTGGTTTGTTGGCTTGTTGGCTTTTTGGTTTGTTGGTTTGTTGGTTTGCTGGTTTGTTGGTTTGTTGGTTTGTTGGTTTGTTTGTTTGCTCGTTTGTTGGTTTGTTGGTTTGTTGGCTTGTTGGTTTATTGGCTTGTTGGTTTGTTGGTTTGTTGGTTTGTTGGTTTGTTGGTTTGTTGGTTTGTTGGTTTGTTGGTTTGTTGTCTAGTTGGTTTATTAGTTTGTTGGTTTATTGGTTTATTGGTTTGTTGGTTTGTTGGTTTGTTGGGTTGTTGGTTTGTTGGCTTGTTGGTTTGTTGGTTTGTTGGTTTATTGGTTTTTTGGTTTGTTGGTTTGTTGGTTTGTTGGCTTGTTGGTTTGTTGGTTTGTTGGTTTGTTGGTTTGTTGGTTTGTTGGTTTGTTGGTGTGTGGGTTTGTTGGCTTGTTGGCTTGTTGGTTTGTTGGTTTGTTTGTTTGTTCGTTTGTTGGTTTGTTGGCTTGTTGGTTTGTTGGTTTGTTGGTTTGTTGGTTTGTTGGTGTGTTGGTTTGTTGGTTTGTAGGTTTGTTGGTTAGTTGGTTTTTTGGTTTTTTGGTTTGTTGGGTTGTTGGTTTGTTGGTTTGTTGGTTTGTTGGTGTGTTGGTTTGTTGGCTTGTTGGCTTGTTGGTTTGTTGGTTTGTTTGTTAGTTCGTTTGTTGGTTTGTTGTTTTGTTGGCTTGTTGGTTTGTTGGTTTGTTGGTTTGTTGGTGTGTTAGTTTGTTGGTTTGTAGGTTTTTTGGTTTGTTGGCTTGTTGGTTTTTTGGCTTGTTGGTTGGTTGGTTTGTTGGTTTGTTGGTTTGTTGGCTTGTCGGTTTGTTGGTTTGTTGGTTTGTTGGTTTGTTGGTTTGTTGGTTTGCTGGTTTGTTGGTTTATTGGGTTGTTGGTTCGTTGGTTTGTTGGTTTCTTGGTTTGTTGGTTTGTTGGTTTGTTCGTTTGCTTGTTTGTTGGTTTGTTGGTTTGTTTGTTCGTTGGTTTGTTCATTTGGTGGCTTGTTGGTTTGTTGGCTTATTGGTTTGTTGGTTTTTTGGTTTGTTGGTTTGTTGGTTTGTTCGTTTGTTGGTTTGTTTGTTTGTTGGCTTGATGGTTTATTGGTTTTTTGGCTTGTTGGTTTGTTAGTTTGTTGGTTTGTTGCTTTGTTCGTTTGTTGGCTTGTTGGTTTGTTGGCTTGTTGGTTTGTTGGTTTGTTGGTTTGTTGGTTTGTTGGCTTGTTGGCTTGTTGGTTTGTTGGTTTGTTGGTTTGTTGGTTTGTTGGTTTGTTGGTTTGTTGTTTGTTGGTTTCTTGGTTTGTTGGTTTGTTGGCTAGTTGGTATATTAGTTTGTTGGTTTGTTGGTTTATTGGTTTGTTGGTTTGTTGGGTTGTTGGTTTGTTGGCTTGTTGGTTTGTTGGCTTGTTGGTTTTTTGGTTTGCTGGTTTGTTGGTTTGTTGGCTTGTTGGTGTGTTGGTTTGTTGGTTTGTTGGTTTGTTGGTTTGTTGGTTTGTTGGTTTGTTGGTTTGTTGGCTAGTTGGTTTATTAGTTTGTTGGTTTATTGGTTTATTGGTTTGTTGGTTTGTTGGTTTGTTGGGTTGTTGGTTTGTTGGCTTGTTGGTTTGTTGGTTTGTTGGTTTTTTGGTTTGTTGGTTTGTTGGTTTGTTGGCTTGTTGGTTTGTTTGTTTGTTCGTTTGTTGGTTTGTTGGTTTGTTGGCTTGTTGGTTTCTTGGTTTGTTGGTTTGTTGGTGTGTTGGTTTTTTGATTTGTAGGTTTGTTGGTTTGTTGGCTTGTTGGTTTTTTGGCTTGTTGGTTTGTTGGTTTGTTGGTTTGTTGGTGTGTTTGTTTGTTGGTTTGTTTGTTTGTTCGTTTGTTGGTTTGTTGGTTTGTTGGCTTGCTGGTTTGTTGGTTTATTGGCTTGTTGGTTTGTTGGTTTGTTGGTTTGTTGGTTTGTTGGTTTGTTGGCTTGTTGGTTTGTTGGCTTGTTGGCTTGTTGGCTTGTTGGTTTGTTGGCTTGTTGGCTTGTTGGTTTGTTGGTTTGTTGGTTTGTTGGTTTGTAAGTTTGTTGGTTTGTTGGTTAGTTGGCTTGTTGGCTTGTTGGTTTGTTGGTTTGTTGGCTTGTTGGTTTGTTGGTTTTTTGGTTTGTTCGTTTGTTGGTTTGTTCGTTTGTTGGTTTGTTTGTTTGTTGGTTTGTTGGTTTGTTGGTTTGTTGGTTTGTTGGTTTGTTTGTTTGTTGGTTTGTTGGTTTGTTGGTTTGTTGGTTTGTTGGTTTGTTGGTTTGTTGGTTTGTTGGTTTGTTGGTTTGTTGGTTTGTTGTTTGTTGGCTTGTTGGTTTGGTGGTTTGTTGGTTTCTTGGTTTGTTGGTTTGTTGGTTTGTTCGTTTGTTGGTTTGTTGGTTTGTTGGTTTGTTTGTTTGTTGGTTTGTCCGTTGGTTTGCTTGTTCATTTGTTGGTTTGTTGGTTTGTTGGTTTGTTGGCTTGTTGTTTTGTTGGTTTGTTGGTTTGTTGGTTTGTTCGTTTGTTGGCTTGTTGGTTTGTTGGATTGTTTGCTTGTTGGTTTGTTGGCTTGTTGGCTTGTTAGTTTGTTAGTTTGTTGTTTTGTTGGTTTCTTGGTTTGTTGGTTTGTTGGTTAGTTGGCTTGTTGGCTTGTTGGTTTGTTGGTTTGTTGGCTTGTTTATTTGTTGGTTTTTTGGTTTGTTCGTTTGTTGGTTTGTTGGTTTGTTGGTTTGTTGGTTTGTTGGTTTGTTGGTTTGTTGGTTTGTTCGTTTGTTGGTTTGTTGGTTTGTTGGTTTGTTGGTTTGTTCGTTTGTTGGTTTGTTGGTTTGTTGGTTTGTTGGCTTGTTGGCTTGTTGGTTTGTTGGTTTGTTGGTTTGTTCGTTTGTTGGTTTGTTGGTTTATTGGTTTGTTGGTTTGTTGGTTTGTTGGTTTGTTGGTTTGTTGGTTTGTTGTTTTGTTGGTTTGTTGGTTTGTTGGTTTGTTGGTTTGTTCGTTTGTTGGTTTGTTCGTTTGTTCGTTTTTTGGTTTGTTGGTTTGTTGGTTTGTTCGTTTGTTGGCTTGTCGGTTTGTTGGTTTGTTGGCTTGTCGGTTTGTTGGTTTGTTGGTTTGTTGGTTTGTGGGTTTGTTTATTTGTTGGTTTGTTTGTTTGTTCGTTTGTTGGTTTGTTGTTTTGTTGGCTTGTTGGTTTGTTGGTTTGTTGGCTTGTTGGTTTGTTGGTTTGTTGGTTTGTTGCTTTGTTCGTTTGTTGGTTTGTTGGTTTGTTGGCTTGTTGGCTTGTTGGCTTGTTGGTTTGTTGGCTTGTTGGCTTGTTGGTTTGTTGGTTTGTTGGTTTGTTGGTTTGTTGGTTTGTTGGTTTGTTGGTTTGTTGGCTAGTTGGTTTATTAGTTTGTTGGTTTATTGGTTTATTGGTTTGTTGGTTTTTGGTTTGTTGGGCTGTTGGTTTGTTGGCTTGTTGGTTTGTTGGTTTGTTGGTTTTTTGGTTTGTTGGTTTGTTGGCTTGTTGGTTTGTTGGTTTGTTGGTTTGTTGGTTTGTTGGTGTGTGGGTTTGTTGGCTTGTTGGTTTGTTGGTTTGTTGGTTTGTTTGTTTGTTCGTTTGTTGGTTTGTTAGTTTGTTGGCTTTTTGGTTTGTTGGTTTATTGGTTTGTTGGTGTGTTGGTTTTTTGGTGTGTTGGTTTTTTGGTTTGTAGGTTTGTTGGTTTGTTGGCTTGTTGGTTTGTTGGCTTGTTGGTTTGTTGGTTTGTTGGTTTGTTGGTTTGTTGGCTTGTTGGTTTGTTGGTTTGTTGGTTTGTTGGTTTGTTGGTTTGTTCGTTTGGTGGCTTGTTGGTTTGTTGGCTTGTTGGTTTGTTGGTTTGTTGGTTTGTTGTTTTGTTTGTTTGTTCGTTTGTTGGTTTGTTGGTTTGTTGGCTTGTTGGTTTGTTGGTTTGTTGGTTTGTTGGTGTGTTGGTTTGTTGGTTTGTAGATTTGTTGGTTTGTTGGCTTGTTGGTTTTTTGGCTTGTTGGTTTGTTGGTTTGTTGGTTTGTTGGCTTGTCGGTTTGTTGGTTTGTTGGTTTGTTGGTTTGTTGGTTTGTTGGTTTGTTGGTTTGTTGGTTTATTGGGTGGTTGGTTCGTTGGTTTGTTGGTTTCTTGGCTTGTTGGTTTGTTGGTTTGTTCGTTTGCTTGTTTGTTGGTTTGTTGGTTTGTTTGTTCGTTGGTTTGTTCATTTGGTGGCTTGTTGGTTTGTTGGCTTATTGGTCTGTTGGTTTTTTGGTTTGTTGGTTTGTTGGTTTGTTCGTTTGTTGGTTTGTTTGTTTGTTGGCTTGATGGTTTGTTGGTTTTTTGGCTTGTTGGTTTGTTAGTTTGTTGGTTTGTTGCTTTGTTCGTTTGTTGGCTTGTTGGTTTTTGGCTTGTTGGTTTGTTGGTTTGTTGGTTTGTTGGCTTGTTGGCTTGTTGGTTTGTTGGTTTGTTGGTTTGTTGGTTTGTTGGTTTGTTGGTTTGTTGGTTTGTTGGTTGTTGGTTTGTTGGTTTGTTGGTTTGTTGCCTAGTTGGTATATTAGTTTGTTGGTTTGTTGGTTTATTGGTTTGTTGGTTTGTTGGGTTGTTGGTTTGTTGGCTTGTTGGTTTGTTGGTTTGTTGGTTTTTTGGTTTGTTGGTTTGTTGGTTTGTTGGCTTGTTGGTGTGTTGGTTTGTTGGTTTGTTGGTTTTTTGGTGTGTTGGTTTGTTGGCTTGTTGGTTTGTTGGTTTGTTTGTTTGTTCGTTTGTTGGTTTGTTGGTTTTTTGGCTTGTTGGTTTGTTGGTTTGTTGGTTTGTTGGTGTGTTGGTTTGTTGGTTAGTAGGTTTGTTGGTTTGTTGGTTTTTGGTTTTTGGCTTGTTGGTTTGTTGGTTTGTTGGTTTGTTGGTTTGTTGGTTTGTTGGTTTGTTGGCTTGTTGGTTTGTTGATTTGTTGGTTTGTTGGTTTGTTCGTTTGCTTGTTTGTTGGTTTGTTGGTTTGTTTGTTTGTTGGTTTGTTCGTTTGGTGGCTTGTTGGTTTGTTGGCTTATTGGTTTGTTGGTTTGTTGGTTGGTTGGCTTGTTGTATTGTTGGCTTGTTGGTTTGTTGGTTTGTTGGTTTGTTCGTTTGTTGGCTTGTTGGTTTGTTGGCTTGTTGGCTTGTTGGTTTGTTGGCTTGTTGACTTGTTGGTTTGTTGGCTTGTTGGTTTGTTGGTTTGTTGGCTTGTTGGTTTGTTGGCTTGTTGGCTTTTTGGTTTGTTGGTTTGTTGGTTTGCTGGTTTGTTGGTTTGTTGGTTTGTTGGTTAGTTTGTTTGCTCGTTTGTTGGTTTGTTGGTTTGTTGGCTTGTTGGTTTGTTGGGTTGTTGGTTTGTTGGTTTGTTGGTTTGTTGGTTTGTTGGTTTGTTGGTTTGTTGGTTTGTTGGTTTGTTGGTTTGTTGGCTAGTTGGTTTATTAGTTTGTTGGTTTATTGGTTTATTGGTTTGTTGGTTTGTTGGTTTGTTGGGTTGTTGGTTTGTTGGCTTGTTGGTTTGTTGGTTTGTTGGTTTATTGGTTTTTTGGTTTGTTGGTTTGTTGGTTTGTTGGCTTGTTGGTTTGTTGGTTTGTTGGTTTGTTGGTTTGTTGGTGTATGGGTTTGTTGGCTTGTTGGCTTGTTGGTTTGTTGGTTTGTTTGTTTGTTCGTTTGTTGGTTTGTTGGTTTGTTGGCTTGTTGGTTTGTTGGTTTGTTGGTTTGTTGGTTTGTTGGTGTGTTGGTTTGTTGGTTTGTAGGTTTGTTGGTTTGTTGGCTTGTTGGTTTTTTGGCTTGTTGGTTTGTTGGTTTGTTGGTTTGTTGGTTTGTTGGTTTGTTGGTTTGTTCGTTTGTTGGTTTGTTGGTTGGTTGGCTTGTTGGTTTGTTGGTTTGTTGGATTGTTGGTTTGTTGGTATGTTGGTTTGTTCGTCTGTTGTCTTGTTGGTTTGTTGGCTTGTTGGCTTGTTGGTTTGTTGGCTTGTTGGCTTGTTGGTTTGTTGGTTTGTTGGCTTGTTGGTTTGTTGATTTGTTGGTTTGTGGGTTTGTTGGTTTGTTGGTTTGTTGGTTTGTTGGTTTGTTGGTTTGTTGGCTTGTTGGTTTGTTGGTTTGTGGGTTTTTTGGTTTGTTGGTTTGTTGGTTTTTTGGTTTGTTGGTTTGTTGGTTTGTTGGCTTGTTGGTTTGTTGGCTTGTTGGCTTGTTGGTTTGTTGGCTTGTTGGCTTGTTGGTTTCTTGGTTTGTTGGTTTGTTGGTTTGTTGGTTTGTTAGTTTGTTGGTTTGTTGGTTAGTTGGCTTGTTGGTTTGTTGGTTTGTTGGTTTGTTGGTTTGTTGGTTTGTTGGTGTGTTGGTTTGTTGGTTTGTTGGTTTGTTGGTTGGTTGGCTTGTTGGTTTGTTGGTTTGTTGGATTGTTGGTTTGTTGGTATGTTGGTTTGTTCGTCTGTTGTCTTGTTGGTTTGTTGGCTTGTTGGCTTGTTGGTTTGTTGGCTTGTTGGCTTGTTGGTTTCTTGGTTTGTTGGTTTGTTGGTTTGTTGGTTTGTTAGTTTGTTGGTTTGTTGGTTAGTTGGCTTGTTGGCTTGTTGGTTTGTTGGTTTGTTGGCTTGTTGGTTTGTTGGTTTTTTGGTTTGTTCGTTTGTTGTTTTGTTCGTTTGTTGGTTTGTTTGTTTGTTGGTTTGTTGGTTTGTTGGTTTGTTGGTTTGTTGGTTTGTTGGTTTGTTGGTTTGTTTGTTTGTTGGATTGTTGGTTTGTTGGTTTGTTGGTTTGCTGGTTTGTTGGTTTGTTGGTTTGTTGGTTTGTTGGCTTGTTGGTTTGGAGGTTTGTTGGTTTGTTGGTTTGTTGGTTTGTTGGTTTGTTCGTTTGTTGGTTTGTTGGTTTGTTGGTTTGTTTGTTTGTTGGTTTGTTCGTTTGTTTGCTTGTTCATTTGTTGGTTTGTTGGTTTATTGGTTTGTTGGCTTGTTGTTTTGTTGGTTTGTTGGTTTGTTGGTTTGTTCGTTTGTTGGCTTGTTGGTTTGTTGGATTGTTTGCTTGTTGGTTTGTTGGCTTGTTGGCTTGTTGGTTTGTTGGTTTGTTGTTTTGTTGGTTTCTTGGTTTGTTGGTTTGTTGGTTAGTTGGCTTGTTGGCTTGTTGGTTTGTTGGTTTGTTGGCTTGTTTATTTTTTGGTTTTTTGGTTTGTCCGTTTGTTGGTTTGTTGGTTTGTTGGGTTGTTGGTTTGTTGGTGTGTGGGTTTGTTGGCTTGTTGGTTTGTTGGTTTGTTGGTTTGTTTGTTTGTTTGTTTGTTCGTTTGTTGGTCTGTTGGTTTGTTGGCTTGTTGGTTTGTTGGTTTGTTGGTTTGTTGGTGTGTTGGTTTTTTGGTTTGTAGGTTTGTTGGTTTGTTGGCTTGTTGGTTTTTTGGCTTGTTGGTTTGTTGGTTTGTTGGTTTGTTGGTTTGTTGGTTTGTTGGCTTGTTGGTTTGTTGGTTTGTTGGTTTGTTGGTTTGTTGGTTTGTTGGTTTGTTTGTTTGTTGGTTTGTTCGTTTGGTGGCTTGTTGGTTTGTTGGCTTATTGGTTTGTTGGTTTGTTGGTTTGTTGTTTTGTTTGTTTGTTGGTTTGTTGGCTTGTTGGCTTGTTGGTTTGTTGGTTTGTTGGCTTGTTGGTTTGTTGGTTTGTTGGTTTGTTGGTTTGTTGGTTTGTTGGTTTGTTGGTTTGTTGGTTTGTTGGTTTGTTGGTTTGTTGGCTTGTTGGCTTGTTGGTTTGTTGGTTTGTTGGCTTGTTGGTTTGTTGGTTTTTTGGTTTGTTGATTTGTTGGTTTGTTTGTTTGTTGGTTTGTTTGTTTGTTCGTTTGTTGGTTTGTTGGTTTGTTGGCTTGCTGGTTTGTTGGTTTATTGGCTTGTTGGTTTGTTGGTTTATTGGTTTGTTGGTTTGCTGGTTTGTTCGTTTGTTGGCTTGTTGGTTTGTTGGCTTGTTGGCTTGTTGGTTTGTTGGCTTGTTGGCTTGTTGGTTTGTTGGTTTGTTGGTTTGTTGGTTTGTTAGTTTGTTGGTTTGTTGGTTAGTTGGCTTGTTGGCTTGTTGGTTTGTTGGTTTGTTGGCTTGTTGGTTTGTTGGTTTTTACGTTTGTTTGTTTGCTGGTTTGTTGGCTTGTTGGTTTGTTGGCTTGTTAGCTTGTTGGTTTGTTGGTTTGTTGGTTTGTTCGTTTGTTGGTTTGTTCGTTTGTTGGTTTGTTTGTTTGTTGGTTTGTTGGTTTGTTGGTTTGTTGGTTTGTTGGTTTGTCGGTTTGTTGGTTTGTTGGTTTGTTGGTTTGTTGGTTTGTTGGTTTGTTGGTTTGTTGATTTGTCGGTTTGTTGGCTTGTTGGCTTGTTGGTTTGGTGGTTTGTTGGTTTCGTGGTTTGTTGGTTTGTTGGTTTGTTGGTTTGTTGGTTTGTTTGTTTGTTGGTTTGTTCGTTTGTTTGCTTGTTCGTTTGTTGGTTTGTTGGTTTGTTGGTTTGTTGGCTTGTTGTTTTGTTGGTTTGTTGGTTTGTTGGTTTGTTCGTTTGTTGGCTTGTTGGTTTGTTGGATTGTTGGCTTGTTGGTTTGTTGGCTTGTTCGCTTGTTGGTTTGTTGGTTTGTTGGCTTGTTGGTTTGTTGGTTTGTTGGTTTGTTGGTTAGTTGGCTTGTTGGCTTGTTGGTTTGTTGGTTTGTTGGCTTGTTTATTTGTTGGTTTTTTGGTTTGTTCGTTTGTTGGTTTGTTGGTTTGTTGGTTTGTTGGTTTGTTGGTTTGTTGGTTTGTTGGCTTTTTGGATTGTTGGTTTGTTCGTTTGTTGGTTTGTTGGTTTGTTGGTTTGTTGGTTTGTTGGTTTGTTGGTTTGTTGGTTTGTTGGTTTGTTGGTTTGTTGGCTTGTTGGCTTGTTGGTTTGTTGGTTTGTTGGTTTGTTCGTTTGTTGGTTTGTTGGTTTGTTGGTTTGTTGGTTTGTTGGTTTGTTAGTTTGTTGGTTTGTAGGTTTGTTGGTTTGTTGGTTTGTTGGTTTGTTGGTTTGTTGGTTTGTTGGTTTGTTGGTGTGTTGGTTTGTTGGCTTGTTGGCTTGTTGGTTTGTTGGCTTGTTGGTTTGTTGGTTTGTTTGTTTGTTCGTTTGTTGGTTTGTTGGTTTGTTGGCTTGTTGGTTTGTTGGTGTGTTGGTTTGTTGGTTTGTAGGTTTGTTAGTTTGTTGGCTTGTTGGTTTTTTGGCTTGTTGGTTTGTTGGTTTGTTGGTTTGTTGGTTTGTTGGCTTGTTGGTTTGTTGGTTTGTTGGTTTGTTGGTTTGTTGGTTTGTTGGTTTGTTGGTTTGTTGGTTTATTGGGTTGTTGGTTCGTTAGTTTGTTAGTTTCTTGGTTTGTTGGTTTGTTGGTTTGTTCGTTTGCTTGTTTGTTGGTTTGTTGGCTTGTTTGTTCGTTGGTTTGTTCATTTGGTCGCTTGTTGGTTTGTTGGCTTATTGGTTTGTTGGTTTTTTGGTTTGTTGGTTTGTTGATTTGTTCGTTTGTTGGTTTGTTGGTTTGTTGGCTTGATGGTTTGTTGGTTTTTTTGCTTGTTGGTTTGTTAGTTTGTTGGTTTGTTGCTTTTTTCGTTTGTTGGCTTGTTGGTGTGTTGGTTTGTTGGTTTGTTGGTTTGTTGGTTTGTTGGTTTGTTGGTTTGTTGGCTTGTTGGCTTGTTGGTTTGTTGTTTTGTTGGTTTGTTGGTTTGTTGGTTTGTTGGTTTGTTGGTTTGTTGGTTTGTTGGTTTGTTGGTTTGTTCGTTTGTTGGCTTGTTGGTTTGTTGGATTGTTGGCTTGTTGGTTTGTTGGCTTGTTGGCTTGTTGGTTTGTTGGTTTGTTGGCTTGTTGGTTTGTTGGTTTGTTGGTTTGTTGGTTAGTTGGCTTGTTGGCTTGTTGGTTTGTTGGTTTGTTGGCTTGTTTATTTGTTGGTTTTTTGGTTTGTTCGTTTGTTGGTTTGTTGGTTTGTTGGTTTGTTGGTTTGTTGGTTTGTTGGTTTGTTGGTTTGCTGGCTTTTTGGATTGTTGGTTTGTTCGTTTGTTGGTTTGTTGGTTTGTTGGTTTGTTGGTTTGTTGGTTTGTTCGTTTGTTGGTTTGTTGGTTTGTTGGTTTGTTGGTTTGTTGGCTTGTTGGTTTGTTGGTTTGTTGGTTTGTTCGTTTGTTGGTTTGTTGGTTTGTTGGTTTGTTGGTTTGTTTGGATTGTTAGTTTGTTGGTTTGTTGGTTTGTTGGTTTGTTAGCTTGTTGGTTTGTTAGTCTGTTGGTTTGTTGGTGTGTTGGTTTGTTGGCTTGTTGGCTTGTTAGTTTGTTGGCTTGTTGGTTTGTTGGTTTGTTTGTTTGTTCGTTTGTTGGTTTGTTGGTTTGTTGGCTTGTTGGTTTGTTGGTGTGTTGGTTTGTTGATTTGTAGGTTTGTTGGGTTGTTGGCTTGTTGGTTTGTTGGTTTGTTGGTTTGTTGGTTTGTTGGTTTGTTGGTTTGTTGGTTTGTTGGTTTGTTGGTTTGTTGGTTTATTGGGTTGTTGGTTCGTTGGTTTGTTGGTTTCTTGGTTTGTTGGTTTGTTGGTTTGTTGGTTTGTTCGTTTGCTTGTTTGTTGGTTTGTTGGTTTGTTTGTTCGTTGGTTTGTTCATTTGGTCGCTTGTTGGTTTGTTGGCTTACTGGTTTGTTGGTTTTTTGGTTTGTTGGTTTTGTTGGTTTGTTCGTTTGTTGGTTTGTTGGGTTGTTGGCTTGATGGTTTGTTGGTTTTTTTGGCTTTTTGGTTTGTTAGTTTGTTGGTTTGTTGCTTTGTTCGTTTGTTGGCTTGTTGGTTTGTTGGCTTGTTGGTTTGTTGGTTTGTTGGTTTGTTGGTTTGTTGGTTTGTTGGTTTGTTGGTTTATTGGGTTGTTGGTTCGTTGGTTTGTTGGTTTCTTGGTTTGTTGGTTTGTTGGTTTGTTGGTTTGTTCGTTTGCTTGTTTGTTGGTTTGTTGGTTTGTTGGTGTGTTGGTTTGTTGATTTGTAGGTTTGTTGGGTTGTTGGCTTGTTGGTTTGTTGGTTTGTTGGTTTGTTGGTTTGTTGGTTTGTTGGTTTGTTGGTTTGTTGGTTTGTTGGTTTATTGGGTTGTTGGTTCGTTGGTTTGTTGGTTTCTTGGTTTGTTGGTTTGTTGGTTTGTTGGTTTGTTCGTTTGCTTGTTTGTTGGTTTGTTGGTTTGTTTGTTCGTTGGTTTGTTCATTTGGTCGCTTGTTGGTTTGTTGGCTTACTGGTTTGTTGGTTTTTTGGTTTGTTGGTTTTGTTGGTTTGTTCGTTTGTTGGTTTGTTGGGTTGTTGGCTTGATGGTTTGTTGGTTTTTTTGGCTTTTTGGTTTGTTAGTTTGTTGGTTTGTTGCTTTGTTCGTTTGTTGGCTTGTTGGTTTGTTGGCTTGTTGGTTTGTTGGTTTGTTGGTTTGTTGGTTTGTTGGTTTGTTGGTTTGTTGGTTTATTGGTTGTTGGTTTGTTGGTTTGTTGGTTTGTTGGCTAGTTGGTATGTTAGTTTGTTGGTTTGTTGGTTTATTGGTTTGTTGGTATGTTGGGTTGTTGGTTTGTTGGCTTGTTGGTTTGTTGGTTTGTTGGTTTGTTGGTTTGTTTGTTTGTTCGTTTGTTGGTTTGTTGGTTTTTTGGCTTGTTGGTTTGTTGGTTTGTTGGTTTGTTGGTGTGTTGGTTTGTTGGTTTGTAGGTTTGTTTTTTTATTGGCTTTTTGGTTTTTTGGCTTGTTGGCTTGTTGGTTTGTTGGTTTGTTTGTTTGTTCGTTTGTTGGTTTGTTGGTTTGTTGGTTTGTTGGCTCGTTGGTTTGTTGGTTTGTTGGTTTGTTGGTGTGTTGGTTTGTTGGTTTGTAGGTTTGTTGGTTTGTTGGCTTGTTGGTATTTTGGCTTGTTGGTTTGTTGGTTTGTTGGTTTGTTGGTTTGTTGGCTTGTTGGTTTGTTGGTTTGTTGGTTTGTTGGTTTGTTGGTTTGTTGGTTTGGTGGTTTGTTGGTTTGTTGGTTTGTTGGTTTATTGGGCTGTTGGTTCGTTGGTTTGTTGGTTTCTTGGTTTGTTGGTTTGTTGGTTTGTTCGTTTGCTTGTTCGTTGGTTTGTTGGTTTGTTTGTTCGTTGGTTTGTTCATTTGGTGGCTTGTTGGTTTGTTGGCTTATTGGTTTGTTGGTTTTTTGGTTTGTTGGTTTGTTGGTTTGTTCGTTTGTTGGTTTGGTGGTTTGTTGGCTTGATGGTTTGTTGGTTTTTTGGCTTGTTGGTTAGTTAGTTTGTTGGTTTGTTGCTTTGTTCGTTTGTTGGCTTGTTGGTTTGTTGGCTTGTTGGTTTGTTGGTTTGTTAGTTTGTTGGTTTGTTGGCTTGTTGGCTTTTTGGTTTGTTGGTTTGTTGGTTTGTTGGTTTGTTGGTTTGTTGGTTTGTTGGTTGTTGGTTTGTTGGTTTGTTGGTTTGTTGGCTAGTTGGTATATTAGTTTGTTGGTTTGTTGGTTTATTGGTTTGTTGGTTTGTTGGGTTGTTGGTTTGTTGGCTTGTTGGTTTGTTGGTTTGTTGGTTTTTTGGTTTGTTGGTTTGTTGGTTTGTTGGCTTGTTGGTGTGTTGGTTTGTTGGTTTGTTGGTTTGTTGGTGTGTTGGTTTGTTGGCTTGTTGGCTTGTTGGTTTGTTGGTTTGTTTGTTTGTTCGTTTGTTGGTTTATTGGTTTTTTGGCTTGTTGGTTTGTTGGTTTGTTGGTGTGTTGGTTTGTTGGTTTGTAGGTTTGTTGGTTTGTTGGCTTTTTGGTTTTTTAGCTTGTTGGTTTGTTGGTTTGTTGGTTTGTTGGTTTGTTGGTTTGTTGGCTTGTTGGTTTGTTGGTTTGTTGGTTTGTTGGTTTGTTCGTTTGCTTGTTTGTTGGTTTGTTGGTTGTTGGTTTGTTGGTTTGTTGGTTTGTTGGCTAGTTGGTATATTAGTTTGTTGGTTTGTTGGTTTATTGGTTTGTTGGTTTGTTGGGTTGTTGGTTTGTTGGCTTGTTGGTTTGTTGGTTTGTTGGTTTTTTGGTTTGTTGGTTTGTTGGTTTGTTGGCTTGTTGGTGTGTTGGTTTGTTGGTTTGTTGGTTTGTTGGTGTGTTGGTTTGTTGGCTTGTTGGCTTGTTGGTTTGTTGGTTTGTTTGTTTGTTCGTTTGTTGGTTTATTGGTTTTTTGGCTTGTTGGTTTGTTGGTTTGTTGGTGTGTTGGTTTGTTGGTTTGTAGGTTTGTTGGTTTGTTGGCTTTTTGGTTTTTTAGCTTGTTGGTTTGTTGGTTTGTTGGTTTGTTGGTTTGTTGGTTTGTTGGCTTGTTGGTTTGTTGGTTTGTTGGTTTGTTGGTTTGTTCGTTTGCTTGTTTGTTGGTTTGTTGGTTTCTTTGTTTGTTGGTTTGTTCGTTTGGTGGCTTGTTGGTTTGTTGGCTTATTGGTTTGTTGGTTTGTTGGTTTGTTGGTTTGTTGGTTTGTTGGTTTGTTGGTGTGTTGGTTTGTTGGTTTGTAGGTTTGTTGGTTTGTTGGCTTGTTGGTATTTTGGCTTGTTGGTTTGTTGGTTTGTTGGTTTGTTGGTTTGTTGGCTTGTTGGTTTGTTGGTTTGTTGGTTTGTTGGTTTGTTGGTTTGTTGGTTTGTTGGTTTGGTGGTTTGTTGGTTTGTTGGTTTGTTGGTTTATTGGGCTGTTGGTTCGTTGGTTTGTTGGTTTCTTGGTTTGTTGGTTTGTTGGTTTGTTCGTTTGCTTGTTTGTTGGTTTGTTTGTTCGTTGGTTTGTTCATTTGGTGGCTTGTTGGTTTGTTGGCTTATTGGTTTGTTGGTTTTTTGGTTTGTTGGTTTGTTGGTTTGTTCGTTTGTTGGTTTGGTGGTTTGTTATCTTGATGGTTTGTTGGTTTTTTGGCTTGTTGGTTTGTTAGTTTGTTGGTTTGTTGCTTTGTTCGTTTGTTGGCTTGTTGGTTTGTTGGCTTGTTGGTTTGTTGATTTGTTGGTTTGTTGGTTTGTTGGCTTTTTGGCTTTTTGGTTTGTTGGTTTGTTGGTTTGTTGGTTTGTTGGTTTGTTGGTTTGTTGGTTTGTTGGTTGTTGGTTTGTTGGTTTGTTGGTTTGTTGGCTAGTTGGTATATTAGTTTGTTGGTTTGTTGGTTTATTGGTTTGTTGGTTTGTTGGGTTGTTGGTTTGTTGGCTTGTTGGTTTGTTGGTTTGTTGGTTTTTTGGTTTGTTGGTTTGTTGGTTTGTTGGCTTGTTGGTGTGTTGGTTTGTTGGTTTGTTGGTTTGTTGGTGTGTTGGTTTGTTGGCTTGTTGGCTTGTTGGTTTGTTGGTTTGTTTGTTTGTTCGTTTGTTGGTTTATTGGTTTTTTGGCTTGTTGGTTTGTTGGTTTGTTGGTGTGTTGGTTTGTTGGTTTGTAGGTTTGTTGGTTTGTAGGCTTTTTGGTTTTTTAGCCTGTTGGTTTGTTGGTTTGTTGGTTTGTTGGTTTGTTGGCTTGTTGGTTTGTTGGTTTGTTGGTTTGTTGGTTTGTTCGTTTGCTTGTTTGTTGGTTTGTTGGTTTCTTTGTTTGTTGGTTTGTTCGTTTGGTGGCTTGTTGGTTTGTTGGCTTATTGGTTTGTTGGTTTGTTGGTTTGTTGGTTTCTTTGTTTGTTCGTTTATTGGTTTGTTGGTTGGTTGGCTTGTTGGTTTTTTGGTTTGTTGGCTTGTTGGTATTTTGGCTTGTTGGTTTGTTGGTTTGTTGGTTTGTTGGTTTGTTGGCTTGTTGGTTTATTGGGCTGTTGGTTCGTTGGTTTGTTGGTTTCTTGGTTTGTTGGTTTGTTGGTTTGTTCGTTTGCTTGTTTGTTGGTTTGTTTGTTCGTTGGTTTGTTCATTTGGTGGCTTGTTGGTTTGTTGGCTTATTGGTTTGTTGGTTTTTTGGTTTGTTGGTTTGTTGGTTTGTTCGTTTGTTGGTTTGGTGGTTTGTTGGCTTGATGGTTTGTTGGTTTTTTGGCTTGTTGGTTAGTTAGTTTGTTGGTTTGTTGCTTTGTTCGTTTGTTGGCTTGTTGGTTTGTTGGCTTGTTGGTTTGTTGGTTTGTTGGCTTGTTGGTTTGTTGGTTTGTTGGTTTGTTGGTTTGTTCGTTTGCTTGTTTGTTGGTTTGTTGGTTTCTTTGTTTGTTGGTTTGTTCGTTTGGTGGCTTGTTGGTTTGTTGGCTTATTGGTTTGTTGGTTTGTTGGTTTGTTGGTTTGTTGGTTTGTTGGTGTGTTGGTTTGTTGGTTTGTAGGTTTGTTGGTTTGTTGGCTTGTTGGTATTTTGGCTTGTTGGTTTGTTGGTTTGTTGGTTTGTTGGTTTGTTGGCTTGTTGGTTTGTTGGTTTGTTGGTTTGTTGGTTTGTTGGTTTGTTGGTTTGTT
The DNA here is from genome assembly GCA_958298945.1 of Atherix ibis. Taxonomy (NCBI): domain Eukaryota; kingdom Metazoa; phylum Arthropoda; class Insecta; order Diptera; family Athericidae; genus Atherix; species Atherix ibis. Next base: position 3,396,882 of record OY282608.1, read on the forward strand.
GGTTTGGTGGTTTGTTGGTTTGTTGGTTTGTTGGTTTATTGGGCTGTTGGTTCGTTGGTTTGTTGGTTTCTTGGTTTGTTGGTTTGTTGGTTTGTTCGTTTGCTTGTTTGTTGGTTTGTTTGTTCGTTGGTTTGTTCATTTGGTGGCTTGTTGGTTTGTTGGCTTATTGGTTTGTTGGTTTTTTGGTTTGTTGGTTTGTTGGTTTGTTCGTTTGTTGGTTTGGTGGTTTGTTATCTTGATGGTTTGTTGGTTTTTTGGCTTGTTGGTTTGTTAGTTTGTTGGTTTGTTGCTTTGTTCGTTTGTTGGCTTGTTGGTTTGTTGGCTTGTTGGTTTGTTGATTTGTTGGTTTGTTGGTCTGTTGGCTTTTTGGCTTTTTGGTTTGTTGGTTTGTTGGTTTGTTGGTTTGTTGGTTTGTTGGTTTGTTGGTTTGTTGGTTGTTGGTTTGTTGGTTTGTTGGTTTGTTGGCTAGTTGGTATATTAGTTTGTTGGTTTGTTGGTTTATTGGTTTGTTGGTTTGTTGGGTTGTTGGTTTGTTGGCTTGTTGGTTTGTTGGTTTGTTGGTTTTTTGGTTTGTTGGTTTGTTGGTTTGTTGGCTTGTTGGTGTGTTGGTTTGTTGGTTTGTTGGTTTGTTGGTGTGTTGGTTTGTTGGCTTGTTGGCTTGTTGGTTTGTTGGTTTGTTTGTTTGTTCGTTTGTTGGTTTATTGGTTTTTTGGCTTGTTGGTTTGTTGGTTTGTTGGTGTGTTGGTTTGTTGGTTTGTAGGTTTGTTGGTTTGTAGGCTTTTTGGTTTTTTAGCCTGTTGGTTTGTTGGTTTGTTGGTTTGTTGGTTTGTTGGTTTGTTGGCTTGTTGGTTTGTTGGTTTGTTGGTTTGTTGGTTTGTTCGTTTGCTTGTTTGTTGGTTTGTTGGTTTCTTTGTTTGTTGGTTTGTTCGTTTGGTGGCTTGTTGGTTTGTTGGCTTATTGGTTTGTTGGTTTGTTGGTTTGTTGGTTTCTTTGTTTGTTCGTTTTTTGGTTTGTTGGTTGGTTGGCTTGTTGGTTTTTTGGCTTGTTGGTTTGTTGGTTTGTTGGTTTGTTGGTTTGTTGGCTTGTTGGTTTGTTGGTTTGTTGGTTTGTTGGTTTGTTGGTTTGTTGGTTTGTTGGTTTGTTGGTTTATTGTGTTGTTGGTTCGTTAGTTTGTTAGTTACTTGGTTTGTTGGTTTGTTGGTTTGTTCGTTTGCTTGTTTGTTGGTTTGTTGGCTTGTTTGTTCGTTGGTTTGTTCATTTGGTCGCTTGTTGGTTTGTTGGCTTATTGGTTTGTTGGTTTTTTGGTTTGTTGGTTTGTTGGTTTGTTCGTTTGTTGGTTTGTTGGTTTGTTGGCTTGATGGTTTGTTGGTTTTTTTGCTTGTTGGTTTGTTAGTTTGTTGGTTTGTTGCTTTGTTCGTTTGTTGGCTTGTTGGTTTGTTGGCTTGTTGGTTTGTTGGTTTGTTGGTTTGTTGGTTTGTTGGTTTGTTGGCTTGTCGGCTTGTTGGTTTGTTGGTTTGTTGGTTTGTTGGTTTGTTGGTTTGTTGGTTTGTTGGTTTGTTGGTTTGTTGGTTTGTTGGTTTGTTGGTTTGTTCGTTTGTTGGCTTGTTGGTTTGTTGGATTGTTGGCTTGTTGGTTTGTTGGCTTGTTGGCTTGTTGGTTTGTTGGTTTGTTGGCTTGTTGGTTTGTTGGTTTGTTGGTTTGTTGGTTAGTTGGCTTGTTGGCTTGTTGGTTTGTTGGTTTGTTGGCTTGTTTATTTGTTGGTTTTTTGGTTTGTTCGTTTGTTGGTTTGTTGGTTTGTTGGTTTGTTGGTTTGTTGGTTTGTTGGTTTGCTGGCTTTTTGGAATGTTGGTTTGTTCGTTTGTTGGTTTGTTGGTTTGTTGGTTTGTTGGTTTGTTCGTTTGTTGGTTTGTTGGTTTGTTGGTTTGTTGGCTTGTTGGCTTGTTGGTTTGTTGGTTTGTTGGTTTGTTCGTTTGTTGGTTTGTTGGTTTGTTGGTTTGTTGGTTTGTTTGGATTGTTAGTTTGTTGGTTTGTTGGTTTGTTGGTTTGTTAGCTTGTTGGTTTGTTGGTTTGTTGGTTTGTTGGTGTGTTGGTTTGTTGGCTTGTTGGCTTGTTGGTTTGTTGGCTTGTTGGTTTGTTGGTTTGTTTGTTTGTTCGTTTGTTGGTTTGTTGGTTTGTTGGCTTGTTGGTTTGTTGGTGTGTTGGTTTGTTGGTTTGTAGGTTTGTTGGTTTGTTGGCTTGTTGGTTTTTTGGCTTGTTGGTTTATTGGTTTGTTGGTTTGTTGGGTTGTTGGCTTGTTGGTTTGTTGGTTTGTTGGTTTGTTGGTTTGTTGGTTTGTTGGTTTGTTGGTTTGTTGGTTTGTTGGTTTGTTGGTTTATTGGGTTGTTGGTTCGTTGGTTTGTTGGTTTCTTGGTTTGTTGGTTTGTTGGTTTGTTCGTTTGCTTGTTTGTTGGTTTGTTGGTTTGTTTGTTCGTTGGTTTGTTCATTTGGTCGCTTGTTGGTTTGTTGGCTTACTGGTTTGTTGGTTTTTTGGTTTGTTGGTTTTGTTGGTTTGTTCGTTTGTTGGTTTGTTGGGTTGTTGGCTTGATGGTTTGTTGGTTTTTTTGGCTTTTTGGTTTGTTAGTTTGTTGGTTTGTTGCTTTGTTCGTTTGTTGGCTTGTTGGTTTGTTGGCTTGTTGGTTTGTTGGTTTGTTGGTTTGTTGGTTTGTTGGTTTGTTGGCTTGTTGGCTTGTTGGTTTGTTGGTTTGTTGGTTTGTTGGTTTGTTGGTTTGTTGGTTTGTTGGTTGTTGGTTTGTTGGTTTGTTGGTTTGTTGGCTAGTTGGTATGTTAGTTTGTTGGTTTGTTGGTTTATTGGTTTGTTGGTTTGTTGGGTTGTTGGTTTGTTGGCTTGTTGGTTTGTTGGTTTGTTGGTTTGTTGGTTTGTTGGTTTGTTGGCTTGTTGGTGTGTTGGTTTGTTGGTTTGTTGGTTTGTTGGTGTGTTGGTTTGTTGGCTTGTTGGCTTGTTGGTTTGTTGGTTTGTTTGTTTGTTCGTTTGTTGGTTTGTTGGTTTTTTGGCTTGTTGGTTTGTTGGTTTGTTGGTTTGTTGGTATGTTGGTTTGTTGGTTTGTAGGTTTGTTGGTTTGTTGGCTTTTTGGTTTTTTGGCTTGTTGGCTTGTTGGTTTGTTGGTTTGTTTGTTTGGTCGTTTGTTGGTTTGTTGGTTTGTTGGTTTGTTGGCTCGTTGGTTTGTTGGTTTGTTGGTTTGTTGGTGTGTTGGTTTGTTGGTTTGTAGGTTTGTTGGTTTGTTGGCTTGTTGGTATTTTGGCTTGTTGGTTTGTTGGTTTGTTGGTTTGTTGGTTTGTTGGCTTGTTGGTTTGTTGGTTTGTTGGTTTGTTGGTTTGTTGGTTTGTTGGTTTGGTGGTTTGTTGGTTTGTTGGTTTGTTGGTTTATTGGGCTGTTGGTTCGTTGGTTTGTTGGTTTCTTGGTTTGTTGGTTTGTTGGTTTGTTCGTTTGCTTGTTTGTTGGTTTGTTTGTTTGTTAGTTCGTTGGTTTGTTCATTTGGTGGCTTGTTGGTTTGTTGGCTTATTGGTTTGTTGGTTTTTTGGTTTGTTGGTTTGTTGGTTTGTTCGTTTGTTGGTTTGGTGGTTTGTTGGCTTGATGTTTTGTTGGTTTTTTGGCTTGTTGGTTTGTTAGTTTGTTGGTTTGTTGCTTTGTTCGTTTGTTGGCTTGTTGGTTTGTTGGCTTGTTGGTTTGTTGGTTTGTTAGTTTGTTGGTTTGTTGGCTTGTTGGCTTTTTGGTTTGTTGGTTTGTTGGTTTGTTGGTTTGTTGGTTTGTTGGTTTGTTGGTTTGTTGGTTGTTGGTTTGTTGGTTTGTTGGTTTGTTGGCTAGTTGGTTTATTAGTTTGTTGGTTTGTTGGTTTATTGGTTTGTTGGTTTGTTGGGTTGTTGGTTTGTTGGCTTGTTGGTTTGTTGGTTTGTTGGTTTTTTGGTTTGTTGGTTTGTTGGTTTGTTGGCTTGTTGGTGTGTTGGTTTGTTGGTTTGTTGGTTTGTTGGTGTGTTGGTTTGTTGGCTTGTTGGCTTGTTGGTTTGTTGGTTTGTTTGTTTGTTCGTTTGTTGGTTTATTGGTTTTTTGGCTTGTTGGTTTGTTGGTTTGTTGGTGTGTTGGTTTGTTGGTTTGTAGGTTTGTTGGTTTGTTGGCTTTTTGGTTTTTTAGCTTGTTGGTTTGTTGGTTTGTTGGTTTGTTGGTTTGTTGGTTTGTTGGCTTGTTGGTTTGTTGGTTTGTTGGTTTGTTGGATTGTTCGTTTGCTTGTTTGTTGGTTTGCTGGTTTCTTTGTTTGTTGGTTTGTTCGTTTGGTGGCTTGTTGGTTTGTTGGCTTATTGGTTTGTTGGTTTGTTGGTTTGTTGGTTTGTTGGTTTGTTGGTGTGTTGGTTTGTTGGTTTGTAGGTTTGTTGGTTTGTTGGCTTGTTGGTATTTTGGCTTGTTGGTTTGTTGGTTTGTTGGTTTGTTGGTTTGTTGGCTTGTTGGTTTGTTGGTTTGTTGGTTTGTTGGTTTGTTGGTTTGTTGGTTTGTTGGTTTGGTGGTTTGTTGGTTTGTTGGTTTGTTGGTTTATTGGGCTGTTGGTTCGTTGGTTTGTTGGTTTCTTGGTTTGTTGGTTTGTTGGTTTGTTCGTTTGCTTGTTTGTTGGTTTGTTTGTTCGTTGGTTTGTTCATTTGGTGGCTTGTTGGTTTGTTGGCTTATTGGTTTGTTGGTTTTTTGGTTTGTTGGTTTGTTGGTTTGTTCGTTTGTTGGTTTGGTGGTTTGTTATCTTGATGGTTTGTTGGTTTTTTGGCTTGTTGGTTTGTTAGTTTGTTGATTTGTTGCTTTGTTCGTTTGTTGGCTTGTTGGTTTGTTGGCTTGTTGGTTTGTTGGTTTGTTGGTTTGTTGGTTTGTTGGCTTGTTGGCTTTTTGGTTTGTTGGTTTGTTGGTTTGTTGGTTTGTTGGTTTGTTGGTTTGTTGGTTTGTTGGTTGTTGGTTTGTTGGTTTGTTGGTTTGTTAGCTAGTTGGTATATTAGTTTGTTGGTTTGTTGGTTTATTGGTTTGTTGGTTTGTTGGGTTGTTGGTTTGTTGGCTTGTTGGTTTGTTGGTTTGTTCGTTTTTTGGTTTGTTGGTTTGTTGGTTTGTTGGCTTGTTGGTGTGTTGGTTTGTTGGTTTGTTGGTTTGTTGGTGTGTTGGTTTGTTGGCTTGTTGGCTTGTTGGGTTGTTGGTTTGTGTGTTTGTTCGTTTGTTGGTTTATTGGTTTTTTGGCTTGTTGGTTTGTTGGTTTGTTGGTGTGTTGGTTTGTTGGTTTGTAGGTTTGTTGGTTTGTAGGCTTTTTGGTTTTTTAGCCTGTTGGTTTGTTGGTTTGTTGGTTTGTTGGTTTGTTGGTTTGTTGGCTTGTTGGTTTGTTGGTTTGTTGGTTTGTTGGTTTGTTCGTTTGCTTGTTTGTTGGTTTGTTGGTTTCTTTGTTTGTTGGTTTGTTCGTTTGGTGGCTTGTTGGTTTGTTGGCTTATTGGTTTGTTGGTTTGTTGGTTTGTTGGTTTCTTTGTTTGTTCGTTTATTGGTTTGTTGGTTGGTTGGCTTGTTGGTTTGATGGCTTGTTGGTTTGTTGGTTTGTTGGTTTGTTCGTTTGTTGGCTTGTTGGTTTGTTGGCTTGTTGGCTTGTTGGTTTGTTGGCTTGTTGACTTGTTGGTTTGTTGGTTTGTTGGCTTGTTGGTTTGTTGGTTTTTGGCGTGTTGGTTTGTTGGCTTGTTGGCTTTTTGGTTTGTTGGTTTGTTGGTTTGCTGGTTTGTTGGTTTGTTGGTTTGTTGGTTTGTTTGTTTGTTCGTTTGTTGGTTTGTTGGTTTGTTGGCTTGTTGGTTTGTTGGCTTGTTGGTTTGTTGGTTTGTTGGTTTGTTGCTTTGTTCGTTTGTTGGTTTGTTGGCTTGTTGGTTTGTTGGCTTGTTGGTTTGTTGGTTTGTTGGTTTGTTGGTTTGTTGGTTTGTTGGCTTGTTGGCTTGTTGGTTTGTTGGTTTGTTGGTTTGTTGGTTTGTTGGTTTGTTGGTTTGTTGGTTTGTTGGTTTGTTGGTTTGTTGGTGTGTTGGTTTGTTGGTTTGTTGGTTTGTTGGATTGTTGGCTTGTTGGTTTGTTGGCTTGTTGGCTTGTTGGTTTGTTGGTTTGTTGGCTTGTTGGTTTGTTGGTTTGTTGGTTTGTGGGTTAGTTGGCTTGTTGGCTTGTTGGTTTGTTGGTTTGTTGGCTTGTTTATTTGTTGGTTTTTTGGTTTGTTCGTTTGTTGGTTTGTTGGTTTGTTGGTTTGTTGGTTTGTTGGTTTGTTGGTTTGCTGGCTTTTTGGATTGTTGGTTTGTTCGTTTGTTGGTTTGTTGGTTTGTTGGTTTGTTGGTTTGTTCGTTTGTTGGTTTGTTGGTTTGTTGGTTTGTTGGCTTGTTGGCTTGTTGGTTTGTTGGTTTGTTGGTTTGTTCGTTTGTTGGTTTGTTGGTTTGTTGGTTTGTTGGTTTGTTTGGATTGTTAGTTTGTTGGTTTGTTGGTTTGTTGGTTTGTTAGCTTGTTGGTTTGTTGGTTTGTTGGTTTGTTGGTGTGTTGGTGTGTTGGTTTGTTGGCTTGTTGGCTTGTTGGTTTGTTGGCTTGTTGGTTTGTTGGTTTGTTTGTTTGTTCGTTTGTTGGTTTGTTGGTTTGTTGGCTTGTTGGTTTGTTGGTGTGTTGGTTTGTTGGTTTGTAGGTTTGTTGGTTTGTTGGCTTGTTGGTTTTTTGGCTTGTTGGTTTATTGGTTTGTTGGTTTGTTGGGTTGTTGGCTTGTTGGTTTGTTGGTTTGTTGGTTTGTTGGTTTGTTGGTTTGTTGGTTTGTTGGTTTGTTGGTTTGTTGGTTTGTTGGTTTGTTGGTTTATTAGGTTGTTGGTTCGTTGGTTTGTTGGTTTCTTGGTTTGTTGGTTTGTTGGTTTGTTGGTTTGTTCGTTTGCTTGTTTGTTGGTTTGTTGGTTTGTTTGTTCGTTGGTTTGTTCATTTGGTCGCTTGTTGGTTTGTTGGCTTACTGGTTTGTTGGTTTTTTGGTTTGTTGGTTTTGTTGGTTTGTTCGTTTGTTGGTTTGTTGGGTTGTTGGCTTGATGGTTTGTTGGTTTTTTTGGCTTTTTGGTTTGTTAGTTTGTTGGTTTGTTGCTTTGTTCGTTTGTTGGCTTGTTGGTTTGTTGGCTTGTTGGTTTGTTGGTTTGTTGGTTTGGTGGTTTGTTGGTTTGTTGGCTTGTTGGGTTGTTGGTTTGTTGGTTTGTTGGTTTGTTGGTTTGTTGGTTTGTTGGTTTGTTGGTTGTTGGTTTGTTGGTTTGTTGGTTTGTTGGCTAGTTGGTATGTTAGTTTGTTGGTTTGTTGGTTTATTGGTTTGTTGGTTTGTTGGGTTGTTGGTTTGTTGGCTTGTTGGTTTGTTGGTTTGTTGGTTTGTTGGTTTGTTGGTTTGTTGGTTTGTTGGCTTGTTGGTGTGTTGGTTTGTTGGTTTGTTGGTTTGTTGGTGTGTTGGTTTGTTGGCTTGTTGGCTTGTTGGTTTGTTGGTTTGTTTGTTTGTTCGTTTGTTGGTTTGTTGGTTTTTTGGCTTGTTGGTTTGTTGGTTTGTTGGTTTGTTGGTGTGTTGGTTTGTTGGTTTGTAGGTTTGTTGGTTTGTTGGCTTTTTGGTTTTTTGGCTTGTTGGCTTGTTGGTTTGTTGGTTTGTTTGTTTGTTCGTTTGTTGGTTTGTTGGTTTGTTGGTTTGTTGGCTCGTTGGTTTGTTGGTTTGTTGGTTTGTTGGTGTGTTGGTTTGTTGGTTTGTAGGTTTGTTGGTTTGTTGGCTTGTTGGTATTTTGGCTTGTTGGTTTGTTGGTTTGTTGGTTTGTTGGTTTGTTGGCTTGTTGGTTTGTTGGTTTGTTGGTTTGTTGGTTTGTTGGTTTGTTGGTTTGGTGGTTTGTTGGTTTGTTGGTTTGTTGGTTTATTGGGCTGTTGGTTCGTTGGTTTGTTGGTTTCTTGGTTTGTTGGTTTGTTGGTTTGTTCGTTTGCTTGTTTGTTGGTTTGTTGGTTTGTTTGTTCGTTGGTTTGTTCATTTGGTGGCTTGTTGGTTTGTTGGCTTATTGGTTTGTTGGTTTGTTGGTTTGTTCGTTTGTTGGTTTGGTGGTTTGTTGGCTTGATGGTTTGTTGGTTTTTTGGCTTGTTGGTTTGTTAGTTTGTTGGTATGTTGCTTTGTTCGTTTGTTGGCTTGTTGGTTTGTTGGCTTGTTGGTTTGTTGGTTTGTTAGTTTGTTGGTTTGTTGGCTTGTTGGCTTTTTGGTTTGTTGGTTTGTTGGTTTGTTGGTTTGTTGGTTTGTTGGTTTGTTGGTTTGTTGGTTGTTGGTTTGTTGGTTTGTTGGTTTGTTGGCTAGTTGGTATATTAGTTTGTTGGTTTGTTGGTTTATTGGTTTGTTGGTTTGTTGGGTTGTTGGTTTGTTGGCTTGTTGGTTTGTTGGTTTGTTGGTTTTTTGGTTTGTTGGTTTGTTGGTTTGTTGGCTTGTTGGTGTGTTGGTTTGTTGGTTTGTTGGTTTGTTGGTGTGTTGGTTTGTTGGCTTGTTGGCTTGTTGGTTTGTTGGTTTGTTTGTTTGTTCGTTTGTTGGTTTATTGGTTTTTTGGCTTGTTGGTTTGTTGGTTTGTTGGTGTGTTGGTTTGTTGGTTTGTAGGTTTGTTGGTTTGTTGGCTTTTTGGTTTTTTAGCTTGTTGGTTTGTTGGTTTGTTGGTTTGTTGGTTTGTTGGCTTGTTGGTTTGTTGGTTTGTTGGTTTGTTGGTTTGTTCGTTTGCTTGTTTGTTGGTTTGTTGGTTTCTTTGTTTGTTGGTTTGTTCGTTTGGTGGCTTGTTGGTTTGTTGGCTTACTGGTTTGTTGGTTTGTTGGTTTGTTGGTTTGTTGGTTTGTTGGTTTGTTGGTGTGTTGGTTTGTTGGTTTGTAGGTTTGTTGGTTTGTTGGCTTGTTGGTATTTTGGCTTGTTGGTTTGTTGGTTTGTTGGTTTGTTGGTTTGTTGGCTTGTTGGTTTGTTGGTTTGTTGGTTTGTTGGTTTGTTGGTTTGTTGGTTTGTTGGTTTGTTGGTATGGTGGTTTGTTGGTTTGTTGGTTTGTTGGTTTATTGGGCTGTTGGTTCGTTGGTTTGTTGGTTTCTTGGTTTGTTGGTTTGTTGGTTTGTTCGTTTGCTTGTTTGTTGGTTTGTTTGTTCGTTGGTTTGTTCATTTGGTGGCTTGTTGGTTTGTTGGCTTATTGGTTTGTTGGTTTTTTGGTTTGTTGGTTTGTTGGTTTGTTCGTTTGTTGGTTTGGTGGTTTGTTATCTTGATGGTTTGTTGGTTTTTTGGCTTGTTGGTTTGTTAGTTTGTTGGTTTGTTGCTTTGTTCGTTTGTTGGCTTGTTGGTTTGTTGGCTTGTTGGTTTGTTGGTTTGTTGGTTTGTTGGTTTGTTGGCTTGTTGGCTTTTTGGTTTGTTGGCTTTTTGGTTTGTTGGTTTGTTGGTTTGTTGGTTTGTTGGTTTGTTGGTTGTTGGTTTGTTGGTTTGTTGGTTTGTTGGCTAGTTGGTATATTAGTTTGTTGGTTTGTTGGTTTATTGGTTTGTTGGTTTGTTGGCTTGTTGGTTTGTTGGCTTGTTGGTTTGTTGGTTTGTTGGTTTTTTGGTTTGTTGGTTTGTTGGTTTGTTGGCTTGTTGGTGTGTTGGTTTGTTGGTGTGTTGGTTTGTTGGTTTGTTGGTTTGTTGGTGTGTTGGTTTGTTGGCTTGTTGGCTTGTTGGTTTGTTCGTTTGTTGGTTTATTGGTTTTTTGGCTTGTTGGTTTGTTGGTTTGTTGGTGTGTTGGTTTGTTGGTTTGTAGGTTTGTTGGTTTGTAGGCTTTTTGGTTTTTTAGCCTGTTGGTTTGTTGGTTTGTTGGTTTGTTGGTTTGTTGGCTTGTTGGTTTGTTGGTTTGTTGGTTTGTTGGTTTGTTGGTTTGTTCGTTTGCTTGTTTGTTGGTTTGTTGGTTTCTTTGTTTGTTGGTTTGTTCGTTTGGTGGCTTGTTGGTTTGTTGGCTTATTGGTTTGTTGGTTTGTTGGTTTGTTGGTTTCTTTGTTTGTTCGTTTATTGGTTTGTTGGTTGGTTGGCTTGTTGGTTTGATGGCTTGTTGGTTTGTTGGTTTGTTGGTTTGTTCGTTTGTTGGCTTGTTGGTTTGTTGGCTTGTTGGCTTGTTGGTTTGTTGGCTTGTTGACTTGTTGGTTTGTTGGTTTGTTGGCTTGTTGGTTTGTTGGTTTTTGGCGTGTTGGTTTGTTGGCTTGTTGGCTTTTTGGTTTGTTGGTTTGTTGGTTTGCTGGTTTGTTGGTTTGTTGGTTTGTTGGTTTGTTTGTTTGTTCGTTTGTTGGTTTGTTGGTTTGTTGGTTTGTTGGCTTGTTGGTTTGTTGGCTTGTTGGTTTGCTGGTTTGTTGGTTTGTTGCTTTGTTCGTTTGTTGGTTTGTTGGTTTGTTGGCTTGTTTGCCTTGTTGATTTGTTGGTTTGTTGGTTTTTTGGTTTGTTGGTTTGTTGGCTTGTTGGTTTGTTGGTTTGTTGGTTTGTTGGTTTGTTGGTGTGTGGGTTTGTTGGCTTGTTGGCTTGTTGGTTTGTTGGTTTGTTTGTTTGTTCGTTTGTTGGTTTGTTGGTTTGTTGGCTTGTTGGTTTGTTGGTTTGTTGGTTTGTTGGTTTGTTGGTTTGTTGGTTTGTTGGTGTGTTGGTTTGTTGGTTTGTAGGTTTGTTGGTTTGTTGGCTTGTTGGTTTTTTGGCTTGTTGGTTTGTTGGTTTGTTGGTTTGTTGGTTTGTTGGTTTGTTGGCTTGTTGATTTGTTGGTTTGTTGGTTTGTTGGTTTGTTGGTTTGTTGGCTTGTTGGTTCGTTGGTATATTGGTTTCTTGGTTTGTTGGTTTGTTGGTTTGTTCGTTTGCTTGTTTGTTGGTTTGTTGGTTTGTTGGTTTGTTTGTTTGTTGGTTTGTTCGTTTGGTGGCTTGTTCGTTTGTTGGCTTATTGGTTTGTTGGTTTGTTGGTTTGTTGTTTTGTTTGTTTGTTCGTTTGTTGGTTTGTTGGTTGGTTGGCTTGTTGGTTTGTTTGTTTGTTGGCTTGTTGGTTTGTTGGTAAGTTGGTTTGTTCGCTTGTTGGCTTGTATGTTTGTTGGCTTGTTGGCTTGTTGGTTTGTTGGCTTGTTGCCTTGTTGGTTTGTTGGTTTGTTGGCTTGTTGGTTTTTTGGTTTGTTGGTTTATTGGTTTGTTGGTTTGTTGGTTTGTTGGTTTGTTGGCTTGTTGGCTTGTTGGTTTGTGGGTTTGTTGGCTTGTTGGTTTGTTGGTTTTTTGGTTTATTGCTTTGTTGGTTTGTTTGTTTGTCGGTTTGTTTGTTTGTTCGTTTGTTGGTTTGTTGGTTTGTTGGCTTGCTGGTTTGTTGGTTTATTGGCTTGTTGGTTTGTTGGTTTGTTGGTTTGTTGGTTTGTTTGTTTGTTGGCTTGTTGGTTTGTTGGCTTGTTGGCTTATTGGTTTGTTGGCTTGTTGGCTTGTTGGTTTGTTGGTTTGTTGGTTTGTTGGTTTGTTGGTTAGTTAGTTTGTTGGTTTGTTGGTTAGTTGGCTTGTTGGCTTGTTGGTTTGTTGGTTTGTTGGCTTGTTGGTTTGTTGGTTTTTTGGTTTGTTCGTTTGTTGGTTTGTTCGTTTGTTGGTTTGCTTGTTTGTTGGATTGTTGGTTTGTTGGTTTGTTGGTTTGTTGGTTTGTTGGTTCGTTGGTTTGTTGGTTTGTTTGTTTGTTGGTTTTTTTGGTTTGTTGGTTTGTTGGTTTGTTGGTTTGTTGGTTTGTTGGTTTGTTGGCTTGTTGGTTTGGTGGTTTGTTGGTTTCTTGGTTTGTTGGTTTGCTGGTTTGTTCGTTTGTTGGTTTGTTGGTTTGTTGGTTTGTTGGTTTGTTTGTTTGTTGGTTTGTTCGTTTGTTTGCTTGTTCATTTGTTGGTTTGTTGGTTTGTTGGTTTGTTGGCTTGTTGTTTTGTTGGTTTGTTGGTTTGTTGGTTTGTTTGTTCGTTGGTTTGTTCATTTGGTGGCTTGTTGGTTTGTTGGCTTATTGGTTTTTTGGTTTTTTGGTTTGTTGGTTTGTTGGTTTGTTCGTTTGTTGGTTTGTTGGTTTGTTGGCTTGATGGTTTGTTGGTTTTTTGGCTTGTTGGTTTGTTAGTTTGTTGGTTTGTTGCTTTGTTCGTTTGTTGGCTTGTTGGTTTGTTGGCTTGTTGGTTTGTTGGTTTGTTGGTTTGTTAGTTTGTTGGCTTGTTGGCTTGTTGGTTTGTTTTTTTGTTGGCTTGTTGGTTTGTTGGTTTGTTGGTTTGTTGGTTTGTTGGTTGTTGGTTTGTTGGTTTGTTGGTTTGTTGGCTAGTTGGTATATTAGTTTGTTGGTTTGTTGGTTTATTGGTTTGTTGGTTTGTTGGGTTGTTGGTTTGTTGGTTTGTTGGTTTGTTGGTGTGTTGGTTTGTTGGCTTGTTGGCTTGTTGGTTTGTTGGTTTGTTTGTTTGTTCGTTTGTTGGTTTATTGGTTTTTTGGCTTGTTGGTTTATTGGTTTGTTGGTTTGTTGGTGTGTTGGTTTGTTGGTTTGTAGGTTTGTTGGTTTGTAGGCTTTTTGGTTTTTTAGCCTGTTGGTTTGTTGGTTTGTTGGTTTGTTGGTTTGTTGGCTTGTTGGTTTGTTGGTTTGTTGGTTTGTTGGTTTGTTGGTTTGTTCGTTTGCTTGTTTGTTGGTTTGTTGGTTTCTTTGTTTGTTGGTTTGTTCGTTTGGTGGCTTGTTGGTTTGTTGGCTTATTGGTTTGTTGGTTTGTTGGTTTGTTGGTTTCTTTGTTTGTTCGTTTATTGGTTTGTTGGTTGGTTGGCTTGTTGGTTTGATGGCTTGTTGGTTTGTTGGTTTGTTGGTTTGTTCGTTTGTTGGCTTGTTGGTTTGTTGGCTTGTTGGCTTGTTGGTTTGTTGGCTTGTTGACTTGTTGGTTTGTTGGTTTGTTGGCTTGTTGGTTTGTTGGTTTTTGGCGTGTTGGTTTGTTGGCTTGTTGGCTTTTTGGTTTGTTGGTTTGTTGGTTTGCTGGTTTGTTGGTTTGTTGGTTTGTTGGTTTGTTTGTTTGTTCGTTTGTTGGTTTGTTGGTTTGTTGGTTTGTTGGCTTGTTGGTTTGTTGGCTTGTTGGTTTGTTGGTTTGTTGGTTTGTTGCTTTGTTCGTTTGTTGGTTTGTTGGTTTGTTGGCTTGTTTGCCTTGTTGATTTGTTGGTTTGTTGGTTTTTTGGTTTGTTGGTTTGTTGGCTTGTTGGTTTGTTGGTTTGTTGGTTTGTTGGTTTGTTGGTGTGTGGGTTTGTTGGCTTGTTGGCTTGTTGGTTTGTTGGTTTGTTTGTTTGTTCGTTTGTTGGTTTGTTGGTTTGTTGGCTTGTTGGTTTGTTGGTTTGTTGGTTTGTTGGTTTGTTGGTTTGTTGGTTTGTTGGTGTGTTGGTTTGTTGGTTTGTAGGTTTGTTGGTTTGTTGGCTTGTTGGTTTTTTGGCTTGTTGGTTTGTTGGTTTGTTGGTTTGTTGGTTTGTTGGTTTGTTGGCTTGTTGATTTGTTGGTTTGTTGGTTTGTTGGTTTGTTGGTTTGTTGGCTTGTTGGTTCGTTGGTATATTGGTTTCTTGGTTTGTTGGTTTGTTGGTTTGTTCGTTTGCTTGTTTGTTGGTTTGTTGGTTTGTTGGTTTGTTTGTTTGTTGGTTTGTTCGTTTGGTGGCTTGTTCGTTTGTTGGCTTATTGGTTTGTTGGTTTGTTGGTTTGTTGTTTTGTTTGTTTGTTCGTTTGTTGGTTTGTTGGTTGGTTGGCTTGTTGGTTTGTTTGTTTGTTGGCTTGTTGGTTTGTTGGTAAGTTGGTTTGTTCGCTTGTTGGCTTGTATGTTTGTTGGCTTGTTGGCTTGTTGGTTTGTTGGCTTGTTGCCTTGTTGGTTTGTTGGTTTGTTGGCTTGTTGGTTTTTTGGTTTGTTGGTTTATTGGTTTGTTGGTTTGTTGGTTTGTTGGTTTGTTGGCTTGTTGGCTTGTTGGTTTGTGGGTTTGTTGGCTTGTTGGTTTGTTGGTTTTTTGGTTTATTGCTTTGTTGGTTTGTTTGTTTGTCGGTTTGTTTGTTTGTTCGTTTGTTGGTTTGTTGGTTTGTTGGCTTGCTGGTTTGTTGGTTTATTGGCTTGTTGGTTTGTTGGTTTGTTGGTTTGTTGGTTTGTTTGTTTGTTGGCTTGTTGGTTTGTTGGCTTGTTGGCTTATTGGTTTGTTGGCTTGTTGGCTTGTTGGTTTGTTGGTTTGTTGGTTTGTTGGTTTGTTGGTTAGTTAGTTTGTTGGTTTGTTGGTTAGTTGGCTTGTTGGCTTGTTGGTTTGTTGGTTTGTTGGCTTGTTGGTTTGTTGGTTTTTTGGTTTGTTCGTTTGTTGGTTTGTTCGTTTGTTGGTTTGCTTGTTTGTTGGATTGTTGGTTTGTTGGTTTGTTGGTTTGTTGGTTTGTTGGTTCGTTGGTTTGTTGGTTTGTTTGTTTGTTGGTTTTTTTGGTTTGTTGGTTTGTTGGTTTGTTGGTTTGTTGGTTTGTTGGTTTGTTGGCTTGTTGGTTTGGTGGTTTGTTGGTTTCTTGGTTTGTTGGTTTGCTGGTTTGTTCGTTTGTTGGTTTGTTGGTTTGTTGGTTTGTTGGTTTGTTTGTTTGTTGGTTTGTTCGTTTGTTTGCTTGTTCATTTGTTGGTTTGTTGGTTTGTTGGTTTGTTGGCTTGTTGTTTTGTTGGTTTGTTGGTTTGTTGGTTTGTTTGTTCGTTGGTTTGTTCATTTGGTGGCTTGTTGGTTTGTTGGCTTATTGGTTTTTTGGTTTTTTGGTTTGTTGGTTTGTTGGTTTGTTCGTTTGTTGGTTTGTTGGTTTGTTGGCTTGATGGTTTGTTGGTTTTTTGGCTTGTTGGTTTGTTAGTTTGTTGGTTTGTTGCTTTGTTCGTTTGTTGGCTTGTTGGTTTGTTGGCTTGTTGGTTTGTTGGTTTGTTGGTTTGTTAGTTTGTTGGCTTGTTGGCTTGTTGGTTTGTTTTTTTGTTGGCTTGTTGGTTTGTTGGTTTGTTGGTTTGTTGGTTTGTTGGTTGTTGGTTTGTTGGTTTGTTGGTTTGTTGGCTAGTTGGTATATTAGTTTGTTGGTTTGTTGGTTTATTGGTTTGTTGGTTTGTTGGGTTGTTGGTTTGTTGGTTTGTTGGTTTGTTGGTGTGTTGGTTTGTTGGCTTGTTGGCTTGTTGGTTTGTTGGTTTGTTTGTTTGTTCGTTTGTTGGTTTATTGGTTTTTTGGCTTGTTGGTTTATTGGTTTGTTGGTTTGTTGGTGTGTTGGTTTGTTGGTTTGTAGGTTTGTTGGTTTGTTGGCTTTTTGGTTTTTTAGCTTGTTGGTTTGTTGGTTTGTTGGTTTGTTGGCTTGTTGGTTTGTTGGTTTGTTGGTTTGTTGGTTTGTTCGTTTGCTTGTTTGTTGGTTTGTTGGTTTCTTTGTTTGTTGGTTTGTTCGTTTGGTCGCTTGTTGGTTTGTTGGCTTATTGGTTTGTTGGTTTGTTGGTTTGTTGGTTTATTTGTTTGTTCGTTTATTGGTTTGTTCGTTGGTTGGCTTGTTAGTTTGATGGCTTGTTGGTTTGTTGGTTTGTTGGTTTGTTCGTTTGTTGGCTTGTTGGTTTGTTGGCTTGTTGGCTTGTTGGTTTGTTGGCTTGTTGACTTGTTGGTTTGTTGGTTTGTTGGCTTGTTGGTTTGTTGGTTTTTGGCTTGTTGGTTTGTTGGCTTGTTGGCTTTTTGGTTTGTTGGTTTGTTGGTTTGCTGGTTTGTTGGTTTGTTGGTTTGTTGGTTTGTTTGTTTGTTCGTTTGTTGGTTTGTTTGTTTGTTGGCTTGTTGGTTTGTTGGCTTGTTGGTTTGTTGGTTTGTTGGTTTGTTGCTTTGTTCGTTTGTTGGTTTGTTTGTTTGTTCGTTTGTTGGTTTGTTTGTTTGTTGGCTTGTTGGCTTGTTGGTTTGTTGGCTTGTTGGTTTGTTGGTTTGTTGGTTTGTTGGTTTGTTGGCTTGTTGGCTTGTTGGTTTGTTTTTTTGTTGGTTTGTTGGTTTGTTGGTTTGTTGGTTTGTTGGTTTGTTGGTTGTTGGTTTGTTGGTTTGTTGGTTTGTTGGCTAGTTGGTATATTAGTTTGTTGGTTTGTTGGTTTATTGGTTTGTTGGTTTGCTGGGTTGTTGGTTTGTTGGTTTGTTGGTTTGTTGGTGTGTTGGTTTGTTGGCTTGTTGGCTTGTTGGTTTGTTGGTTTGTTTGTTTGTTCGTTTGTTGGTTTATTGGTTTTTTGGCTTGTTGGTTTATTGGTTTGTTGGTTTGTTGGTGTGTTGGTTTGTTGGTTTGTAGGTTTGTTGGTTTGTTGGCTTTTTGGTTTTTTAGCTTGTTGGTTTGTTGGTTTGTTGGTTTGTTGGTTTGTTGGCTTGTTGGTTTGTTGGTTTGTTGGTTTGTTGGTTTGTTCGTTTGCTTGTTTGTTTGTTTGTTGGTTTCTTTGTTTGTTGGTTTGTTCGTTTGGTGGCTTGTCGGTTTGTTGGCTTATTGGTTTGTTGGTTTATTGGTTTGTTGGTTTATTTGTTTGTTCGTTTATTGGTTTGTTCGTTGGTTGGCTTGTTAGTTTGATGGCTTGTTGGTTTGTTGGTTTGTTGGTTTGTTCGTTTGTTGGCTTGTTGGTTTGTTGGCTTGTTGGCTTGTTGGTTTGTTGGCTTGTTGACTTGTTGGTTTGTTGGTTTGTTGGCTTGTTGGTTTGTTGGTTTTTGGCTTGTTGGTTTGTTGGCTTGTTGGCTTTTTGGTTTGTTGGTTTGTTGGTTTGCTGGTTTGTTGGTTTTTTGGTTTGTTGGTTTGTTTGTTTGTTCGTTTGTTGGTTTGTTTGTTTGTTGGCTTGTTGGTTTGTTGGCTTGTTGGCTTGTTGGTTTGTTGGTTTGTTGGTTTGTTGCTTTGTTCGTTTGTTGGTTTGTTGGTTTGTTGGCTTGTTTGCCTTGTTGATTTGTTGGTTTGTTGGTTTTTTGGTTTGTTGGTTTGTTGGTTTGTTGGCTTGTTGGTTTGTTGGTTTGTTGGTTTGTTGGTTTGTTGGTGTGTGGGTTTGTTGGCTTGTTGGCTTGTTGGTTTGTTGGTTTGTTTGTTTGTTCTTTTGTTGGTTTGTTGGTTTGTTGGCTTGTTGGTTTGTTGGTTTGTTGGTTTGTTGGCTTGTTGGTGTGTTGGTTTGTTGGTTTGTAGGTTTGTTGGTTTGTTGGCTTGTTGGTTTTTTGGCTTGTTAGTTTGTTGGTTTGTTGGTTTGTTGGTTTGTTGGCTTGTTGATTTGTTGGTTTGTTGGTTTGTTTGTTTGTTGGTTTGTTGGCTTGTTGGTGCGTTGGTATATTGGTTTCTTGGTTTGTTGGTTTGTTGGTTTGTTCGTTTGCTTGTTTGTTGGTTTGTTGGTTTGTTGGTTTGTTTGTTTGTTGGTTTGTTTGTTTGTTGGTTTGTTCGTTTGGTGGCTTGTTCGTTTGTTGGCTTATTGGTTTGTTGGTTTGTTGGTTTGTTGTTTTGTTTGTTTGTTCGTTTGTTGGTTTGTTGGTTGGTTGGCTTGTTGGTTTGTTGGTTTGTTGGCTTGTTGGTTTGTTGGTATGTTGGTTTGTTCGTTTGTTGGCTTGTATGTTTGTTGGCTTGTTGGCTTGTTGATTTGTTGGCTTGTTGCATTGTTGGTTTGTTGGTTTGTTGGCTTGTTGGTTTGTTGGTTTGTTGGCTTTTGGTTTGTTGGTTTGTTGGTTTGTTGGCTTGTTGGCTTGTTGGTTTGTTGGTTTATTGGCTTGTTAACTTGTTGGTTTGTGGGTTGGCTTGTTGGTTTGTTGGTTTTTTGGTTTGTTGGTTTGTTGGTTTGTTTGTTTGTTGGTTTGTTTGTTTGTTCGTTTGTTGGTTTGTTGGTTTGTTGGCTTGCTGGTTTGTTGGTTCATTGGCTTGTTGGTTTGTTGGTTTGTTTGTTTGTTGGTTTGTTCGTTTGTTGGCTTGTTGGTTTGTTGGCTTGTTGGCTTATTGGTTTGTTGGCTTGTTGGCTTGTTGGTTTGTTGGTTTGTTGGTTTGTAGGTTTGTTGGTTTGTTGGCTTTTTGGTTTTTTAGCTTGTTGGTTTGTTGGTTTGTTGGTTTGTTGGTTTGTTGGTTTGTTGGTTTGTTGGCTTGTTGGTTTGTTGGTTTGTTGGTTTGTTGGTTTGTTCGTTTGCTTGTTTGTTGGTTTGTTGGTTTCTTTTTTTGTTGGTTTGTTCGTTTGGTGGCTTGTTGGTTTGTTGGCTTATTGGTTTGTTGGTTTGTTGGTTTGTTGGTTTGTTTGTTTGTTCGTTTATTGGTTTGTTGGTTGGTTGGCTTGTTGGTTTGATGGCTTGTTGGTTTGTTGGTTTGTTGGTTTGTTCGTTTGTTGGCTTGTTGGTTTGTTGGCTTGTTGGCTTGTTGGTTTGTTGGCTTCTTGACTTGTTGGTTTGTTGGTTTGTTGGCTTGTTGGTTTGTTGGTTTTTGGCGTGTTGGTTTGTTGGCTTGTTGGCTTTTTGGTTTGTTGGTTTGCTGGTTTGTTGGTTTGTTGGTTTGTTGGTTTGTTTGT
Organism: Atherix ibis; assembly: GCA_958298945.1. Taxonomy (NCBI): domain Eukaryota; kingdom Metazoa; phylum Arthropoda; class Insecta; order Diptera; family Athericidae; genus Atherix; species Atherix ibis. Next base: position 3,415,387 of record OY282608.1, read on the forward strand.
TTGTTCGTTTGTTGGTTTGTTGGTTTGTTGGCTTGTTGGTTTGTTGGCTTGTTGGTTTGTTGGTTTGTTGGTTTGTTGCTTTGTTCGTTTGTTGGTTTGTTGGTTTGTTGGCTTGTTTGCCTTGTTGATTTGTTGGTTTGTTGGTTTTTTGGTTTGGTGGTTTGTTGGCTTGTTGGTTTGTTGGTTTGTTGGTTTGTTGGTTTGTTGGTGTGTGGGTTTGTTGGCTTGTTGGTTTGTTGGTTTGTTGGTTTGTTTGTTTGTTCGTTTGTTGGTTTGTTGGTTTGTTGGCTTGTTGGTTTGTTGGTTTGTTGGTTTGTTGGTTTGTTGGTTTGTTGGTTTGTTGGTGTGTTGGTTTGTTGGTTTGTAGGTTTGTTGGTTTGTTGGCTTGTTGGTTTTTTGGCTTGTTGGTTTGTTGGTTTGTTGGTTTGTTGGTTTGTTGGTTTGTTGGTTTGTTGGTTTGTTGGCTTGTTGATTTGTTGGTTTGTTGGTTTGTTGGTTTGTTGGTTTGTTGGTTCGTTGGTATATTGGTTTCTTGGTTTGTCGGTTTGTTGGTTTGTTCGTTTGCTTGTTTGTTGGTTTGTTGGTTTGTTTGTTTGTTGGTTTGTTCGTTTGGCGGCTTGTTCGTTTGTTGGATTATTGGTTTGTTGGTTTGTTGGTTTGTTGTTTTGTATGTTTGTTCGTTTGTTGGTTTGTTGGTTGGTTGGCTTGTTGGTTTGTTGGTTTGTTGGCTTGTTGGTTTGTTGGTATGTTGGTTTGTTCGTTTGTTGGCTTGTATGTTTGTTGGCTTGTTGGCTTGTTGGTTTGTTGGCTTGTTGGTTTGTTGGTTTGTTGGTTTGTTGGTTTGTTGGTTTGTTGGTTTGTTAGCTTGTTAGTTTGTTGGTTTGTTGGTTTGTTGGTTTGTTGGTTTGTTGGATTGTTGGTTTGTTGGTTTGTTGGCTGGTTGGCTTGTTGGTTTGTTGGTTTGTTGGTTTGTTCGTTTGTTGGCTTGTTGGTTTGTTGGCTTGTTGGCTTGTTGGTTTGTTGGCTTCTTGACTTGTTGGTTTGTTGGTTTGTTGGCTTGTTGGTTTGTTGGTTTTTGGCGTGTTGGTTTGTCGGCTTGTTGCCTTTTTGTTTTGTTGGTTTGTTGGTTTGCTGGTTTGTTGGTTTGTTGGTTTGTTGGTTAGTTAGTTTGTTGGTTTGTTGGTTAGTTGGCTTGTTGGCTTGTTGGTTTGTTGGCTTGTTGGTTTGTTGGTTTTTTGGTTTGTTCGTTTGTTGGTTTGTTCGTTTGTTGGTTTGCTTGTTTGTTGGATTGTTGGTTTGTTGGTTTGTTGGTTTGTTGGTTTGTTGGTTTGTTGGTTTGTTGGTTTGTTTGTTTGTTGGTTTGTTGGTTTGTTGGTTTGTTGGTTTGTTGGTCTGTTGGTTTGTTGGTTTTTTGGCTTGTTGGTTTGGTGGTTTTTTGGTTTCTTGGTTTGTTGGTTTGCTGGTTTGTTCGTTTGTTGGTTTGTTGGTTTGTTGGTTTGTTTGTTTGTTGGTTTGTTCGTTTGTTTGCTTGTTCATTTGTTGGTTTGTTGGTTTGTTGGTTTGTTGGCTTGTTGTTTTGTTGGTTTGTTGGTTTGTTGGTTTGTTGGTTTGTTTGTTCGTCGGTTTGTTCATTTGGTGGCTTGTTGGTTTGTTGGCTTATTGGTTTGTTGGTTTTTTGGTTTGTTGGTTTGTTGGTTTGTTCGTTTGTTGGTTTGTTGGTTTGTTGGGTTGATGGTTTGTTGGTTTTTTGGCTTGTTGGTTTGTTGGTTGTTGGTTTGTTGGTTTGTTAGTTTGTTGGCTAGTTGGTATATTAGTTTGTTGGTTTGTTGGTTTATTGGTTTGTTGGTTTGTTGGGTTGTTGGTTTGTTGGTTTGTTGGTTTGTTGGTGTGTTGGTTTGTTGGCTTGTTGGCTTGTTGGTTTGTTGGTTTGTTTGTTTGTTCGTTTGTTGGTTTATTGGTTTTTTGGCTTGTTGGTTTGTTGGTTTGTTAGTTTGCTGGTGTGTTGGTTTGTTGGTTTGTAGGTTTGTTGGTTTGTTGGCTTTTTGGTTTTTTAGCTTGTTGGTTTGTTGGTTTGTTGGTTTGTTGGCTTGTTGGTTTGTTGGTTTGTTGGTTTGTTGGTTTGTTCGTTTGCTTGTTTGTTGGTTTGTTGGTTTCTTTGTTTGTTGGTTTGTTCGTTTGGTGGCTTGTTGGTTTGTTGGCTTATTGGTTTGTTGGTTTGTTGGTGTGTTGGTTTGTTTGTTTGTTCGTTTATTGGTTTGTTGGTTGGTTGGCTTGTTGGTTTGATGGCTTGTTGGTTTGTTGGTTTGTTGGTTTGTTCGTTTGTTGGCTTGTTGGTTTGTTGGCTTGTTGGCTTGTTGGTTTGTTGGCTTGTTGACTTGTTGGTTTGTTGGTTTGTTGGCTTGTTGGTTTGTTGGTTTTTGGCTTGTTGGTTTGTTGGCTTGTTGGCTTTTTGGTTTGTTGGTTTGTTGGTTTGCTGGTTTGTTGGTTTCTTGGTTTGTTGGTTTGTTTGTTTGTTCGTTTGCTGGTTTGTTTGTTTGTTGGCTTGTTGGTTTGTTGGCTTGTTGGTTTGTTGGTTTGTTGGTTTGTTGCTTTGTTCGTTTGTTGGTTTGTTGGTTTGTTGGCTTGTTTGCCTTGTTGATTTGTTGGTTTGTTGGTTTTTTGGTTTGTTGGTTTGTTGGTTTGTTGGCTTGTTGGTTTGTTGGTTTGTTGGTTTGTTGGTTTGTTGGTGTGTGGGTTTGTTGGCTTGTTGGCTTGTTGGTTTTTTGGTTTGTTTGTTTGTTCGTTTGTTGGTTTGTTGGTTTGTTGGCTTGTTGGTTTGTTGGTTTGTTGGTTTGTTGGCTTGTTGGTGTGTTGGTTTGTTGGTTTGTAGGTTTGTTGGTTTGTTGGCTTGTTGGTTTTTTGGCTTGTTGGTTTGTTGGTTTGTTGGTTTGTTGGTTTGTTGGTTTGTTGGCTTGTTGATTTGTTGGTTTGTTGGTTTGTTTGTTTGTTGGTTTGTTGGCTTGTTGGTTCGTTGGTATATTGGTTTCTTGGTTTGTTGGTTTGTTGGTTTGTTCGTTTGCTTGTTTGTTGGTTTGTTGGTTTGTTGGTTTGTTTGTTTGTTGGTTTGTTTGTTTGTTGGTTTGTTCGTTTGGTGGCTTGTTCGTTTGTTGGCTTATTGGTTTGTTGGTTTGTTGTTTTGTTTGTTTGTTCGTTTGTTGGTTTGTTGGTTGGTTGGCTTGTTGGTTTGTTGGTTTGTTGGCTTGTTGGTTTGTTGGTATGTTGGTTTGTTCGTTTGTTGGCTTGTATGTTTGTTGGCTTGTTGGCTTGTTGGTTTGTTGGCTTGTTGCCTTGTTGGTTTGTTGGCTTGTTGGCTTGTTGGTTTGTTGGTTTGTTGGTTTGTTCGTTTGTTGGTTTGTTGGTTTGTTGGTTTGTTGGCTTGTTGGCTTGTTGGTTTGTTGGTTTGTTGGCTTGTTGGCTTGTTGGTTTGTGGGTTGGCTTGTTGGTTTGTTGTTTTTTTGGTTTGTTGGTTTGTTGGTTTGTTTGTTTGTTGGTTTGTTTGTTTGTTCGTTTGTTGGTTTGTTGGTTTGTTGGCTTGCTGGTTTGTTGGTTTATTGGCTTGTTGGTTTGTTGGTTTGTTGGTTTGTTGGTTTGTTCGTTTGTTGGCTTGTTGGTTTGTTGGCTTGTTGGCTTATTGGTTTGTTGGCTTGTTGGCTTGTTGGTTTGTTGGTTTGTTGGTTTGTTGGTTTGTTGTTTTGTTAGTTTGTTGGTTTGTTGGTTAGTTGGCTTGTTGGCTTGTTGGTTTGTTGGTTTGTTGGCTTGTTGGTTTGTTGGTTTTTTGGTTTGTTCGTTTGTTGGTTTGTTCGTTTGTTGGTTTGCTTGTTTGTTGGATTGTTGGTTTGTTGGTTTGTTGGTTTGTTGGTTTGTTGGTTTGTTTGTTGGTTTGTTGGTTTGTTGGTTTGTTGGTTTGTTGGTTTGTTGGTTTGTTGGTTTGTTGGTTTGTTGGTTTGTTGGCTTGTTGGTTTGGTGGTTTGTTGGTTTCTTGGTTTGTTGGTTTGCTGGTTTGTTCGTTTGTTGGTTTGTTGGTTTGTTGGTTTGTTGGTTTGTTTGTTTGTTGGTTTGTTCGTTTGTTTGCTTGTTCATTTGTTGGTTTGTTGGTTTGTTGGTTTGTTGGCTTGTTGTTTTGTTGGTTTGTTGGTTTGTTGGTTTGTTCGTTTGTTGGCTTGTTGGTTTGTTGGATTGTTTGCTTGTTGGTTTGTTGGCTTGTTGGCTTGTTGGTTTGTTGGTTTGTTGTTTTGTTGGTTTGTTGGTTTGTTGGTTTGTTGGTTAGTTGGCTTGTTGGATTGTTGGTTTGTTGGTTTGTTGGCTTGTTTATTTGTTGGTTTTTTGGTTGGTTCGTTTGTTGGTTTGTTGGTTTGTTTGTTTGTTGGTTTGTTGGTTTGTTGGTTTGTTGGTTTGTTGGTTTTTTGGTTAGTTGGTTTGTTGGTTTGTTGGATTGTTGGTTTGTTCGTTTGTTGGTTTGTTGGTTTGTTGGTTTGTTGGTTTTTTCGTTTGTTGGTTTGTTGGTTTGTTGGCTTGTTGGTTTTTTGGCTTGTTGGTTTGTTGGTTTGTTGGTTTGTTGGTTTGTTGGCTTGTTGGTTTGTTGGTTTGTTGGTTTGTTGGTTTGTTGGTTTGTTGGTTTGTTGGTTTGTTGGCTTGTTGTTTCGTTGGTATGTTGGTTTCTTGGTTTGTTGGTTTGTTGGTTTGTTCGTTTGCTTGTTTGTTGGTTTGTTGGTTTGTTTGTTTGTTGGTTTGTTCGTTTGGTGGCTTGTTGGTTTGTTGGCTTATTGGTTTGTTGGTTTGTTGGTTTGTTGTTTTGTTTGTTTGTTCGTTTGTTGGTTTGTTGGTTGGTTGGCTTTTTGGTTTGTTGGTTTGTTGGCTTGTTGGTTTGTTGGTTTGTTGGTTTGTTCGTTTGTTGGCTTGTTGGTTTGTTGGCTTGTTGGTTTGTTGGCTTGTTGGCTTGTTGGTTTGTTGGTTTGTTAGCTTGTTAGTTTGTTGGTTTGTTAGTTTGTTGGTTTGTTGGTTTGTTGGATTGTTGGTTTGTTGGTTTGTTGGCTGGTTGGCTTGTTGGTTTGTTGGTTTGTTGGCTTGTTGGTTTGTTGGTTTTTTGGTTTGTTGATTTGTTGGTTTGTTTGTTTGTTGGTTTGTTTGTTTGTTTGTCTGTTGGTTTGTTGGTTTGTTGGCTTGCTGGTTTGTTGGTTTATTGGCTTGTTGGTTTGTTGGTTTGTTGGTTTGTTGGTTTGTTGGTTTGTTCGTTTGTTGGCTTGTGGGTTTGTTGGCTTGTTGGTTTGTTGGCTTGTTGGCTTGTTAGTTTGTTGGTTTGTTGATTTGTTGGTTTGTTTGTTTGTTGGTTTGTTTGTTTGTTTGTTTGTTCGTTTGTTGGTTTGTTGGTTTGTTGGCTTGCTGATTTGTTGGTTTATTGGCTTGTTGGTTTGTTGGTTTGTTGGTTTGTTAGTTTGTTTGTTTGTTCGTTTGTTGGCTTGTTGGCTTGTTGGTTTGTTGGCTTGTTGGCTTGTTGGTTTGTTGGCTTGTTGGCTTGTTGGTTAGTTGGCTTGTTGGCTTGTTGGTTTGTTGGTTTGTTGGCTTGTTGGTTTGTTGGTTTTTTGGTTTGTTTGTTTGTTGGTTTGTTGGCTTGTTGGTTTGTTGGCTTGTTAGCTTGTTGGTTTGTTGGTTTGTTGGTTTGTTCGTTTGTTGGTTTGTTCGTTTGTTGGTTTGTTTGTTTGTTGGTTTGTTGGTTTGTTGGTTTGTTGGTTTGTTGGTTTGTTGGTTTGTTGGTTTTTTGGTTTGTTGGTTTGTTGGTTTGTTGGTTTGTTGGTTTGTTGGTTTGTTGGTTTGTTGGTTTGTTGGTTTGTTGGCTTGTTGGTTTGGTGGTTTGTTGGTTTCTTGGTTTGTTGGTTTGTTGGTTTGTTGCTTTGTTGGTTTGTTGGTTTGTTTGTTTGTTTGTTTGTTGGTTTGTTCGTTTGTTTGCTTGTTCGTTTGTTGGTTTGTTGGTTTGTTGGCTTGTTGGTTTGGTGGTTTGTTGGTTTCTTGATTTGTTGGTTTGCTGGTTTGTTCGTTTGTTGGTTTGTTGGTTTGTTGGTTTGTTGGTTTGTTTGTTTGTTGGTTTGTTCGTTTGTTTGCTTGTTCATTTGTTGGTTTGTTGGTTTGTTGGTTTGTTGGCTTGTTGTTTTGTTGGTTTGTTGGTTTGTTGGTTTGTTTGTTCGTTGGTTTGTTCATTTGGTGGCTTGTTGGTTTGTTGGCTTATTGGTTTGTTGGTTTTTTGGTTTGTTGGTTTGTTGGTTTGTTGGTTTGTTCGTTTGTTGGTTTGTTGGTTTGTTGGCTTGATGGTTTGTTGGTTTTTTGGCTTGTTGGTTTGTTAGTTTGTTGGTTTGTTGCTTTAATCGTTTGTTGGCTTGTTGGTTTGTTGGCTTGTTGGTTTGTTGGTTTGTTGGTTTGTTGGTTTGTTGGCTTGTTGGCTTGTTGGTTTGTTGGTTTGTTGGTTTGTTGGTTTGTTGGTTTGTTGGTTGTTGGTTTGTTGGTTTGTTGGTTTGTTGGCTAGTTGGTATATTAGTTTGTTGGTTTGTTGGTTTATTGGTTTGTTGGTTTGTTGGCTTGTTGGTTTGATGGCTTGTTGGTTTGTTGGTTTGTTGGTTTGTTCGTTTGTTGGCTTGTTGGTTTGTTGGCTTGTTGGCTTGTTGGTTTGTTGGCTTCTTGACTTGTTGGTTTGTTGGTTTGTTGGCTTGTTGGTTTGTTGGTTTTTGGCGTGTTGGTTTGTTGGCTTGTTGGCTTTTTGGTTTGTTGGTTTGTTGGTTTGCTGGTTTGTTGGTTTGTTGGTTTGTTGGTTTGTTTGTTTGTTCGTTTGTTCGTTTGTTGGTTTGTTGGTTTGTTGGCTTGTTGGTTTGTTGGCTTGTTGGTTTGTTGGTTTGTTGGTTTGTTGCTTTGTTCGTTTGTTGGTTTGTTGGTTTGTTGGCTTGTTTGCCTTGTTGATTTGTTGGTTTGTTGGTTTTTTGGTTTGGTGGTTTGTTGGCTTGTTGGTTTGTTGGTTTGTTGGTTTGTTGGTTTGTTGGTGTGTGGGTTTGTTGGCTTGTTGGTTTGTTGGTTTGTTGGTTTGTTTGTTTGTTCGTTTGTTGGTTTGTTGGTTTGTTGGCTTGTTGGTTTGTTGGTTTGTTGGTTTGTTGGTTTGTTGGTTTGTTGGTTTGTTGGTGTGTTGGTTTGTTGGTTTGTAGGTTTGTTGGTTTGTTGGCTTGTTGGTTTTTTGGCTTGTTGGTTTGTTGGTTTGTTGGTTTGTTGGTTTGTTGGTTTGTTGGCTTGTTGATTTGTTGGTTTGTTGGTTTGTTGGTTTGTTGGTTTGTTGGCTTGTTGGTTCGTTGGTATATTGGTTTCTTGGTTTGTTGGTTTGTTGGTTTGTTCGTTTGCTTGTTTGTTGGTTTGTTGGTTTGTTTGTTTGTTGGTTTGTTCGTTTGGTGGCTTGTTCGTTTGTTGGCTTATTGGTTTGTTGGTTTGTTGGTTTGTTGTTTTGTTTGTTTGTTCGTTTGTTGGTTTGTTGGTTGGTTGGCTTGTTGGTTTGTTGGTTTGTTGGCTTGTTGGTTTGTTGGTATGTTGGTTTGTTCGTTTGTTGGCTTGTATGTTTGTTGGCTTGTTGGCTTGTTGGTTTGTTGGCTTGTTGGTTTGTTGGTTTGTTGGTTTGTTGGTTTGTTGGTTTGTTGGTTTGTTAGCTTGTTAGTATGTTGGTTTGTTGGTTTGTTGGTTTGTTGGATTGTTGGTTTGTTGGTTTGTTGGCTGGTTGGCTTGTAGGTTTGTTGGTTTGTTGGTTTGTTCGTTTGTTGGCTTGTTGGTTTGTTGGCTTGTTGGCTTGTTGGTTTGTTGGCTTCTTGACTTGTTGGTTTGTTGGTTTGTTGGCTTGTTGGTTTGTTGGTTTTTGGCGTGTTGGTTTGTTGGCTTGTTGGCTTTTTGGTTTGTTGGTTTGTTGGTTTGCTGGTTTGTTGGTTTGTTGGTTTGTTGGTTAGTTAGTTTGTTGGTTTGTTGGTTAGTTGGCTTGTTGGCTTGTTGGTTTGTTGGTTTGTTGGCTTGTTGGTTTGTTGGTTTTTTGGTTTGTTCGTTTGTTGGTTTGTTCGTTTGTTGGTTTGCTTGTTTGTTGGATTGTTGGTTTGTTGGTTTGTTGGTTTGTTGGTTTGTTGGTTTGTTGGTTTGTTTGTTTGTTGGTTTGTTGGTTTGTTGGTTTGTTGGTTCGTTGGTCTGTTGGTTTGTTGGTTTGTTGGCTTGTTGGTTTGGTGGTTTTTTGGTTTCTTGGTTTGTTGGTTTGCTGGTTTGTTCGTTTGTTGGTTTGTTGGTTTGTTGGTTTGTTTGTTTGTTGGTTTGTTCGTTTGTTTGCTTGTTCATTTGTTGGTTTGTTGGTTTGTTGGTTTGTTGGCTTGTTGTTTTGTTGGTTTGTTGGTTTGTTGGTTTGTTGGTTTGTTTGTTCGTCGGTTTGTTCATTTGGTGGCTTGTTGGTTTGTTGGCTTATTGGTTTGTTGGTTTTTTGGTTTGTTGGTTTGTTGGTTTGTTCGTTTGTTGGTTTGTTGGTTTGTTGGCTTGATGGTTTGTTGGTTTTTTGGCTTGTTGGTTTGTTGGTTTGTTGGTTGTTGGTTTGTTGGTTTGTTAGTTTGTTGGCTAGTTGGTATATTAGTTTGTTGGTTTGTTGGCTTATTGGTTTGTTGGTTTTTTGGTTTGTTGGTTTGTTGGTTTGTTCGTTTGTTGGTTTGTTGGTTTGTTGGGTTGTTGGGTTGTTGGTTTGTTGGTTTGTTGGTTTGTTGGTGTGTTGGTTTGTTGGCTTGTTGGCTTGTTGGTTTGTTGGTTTGTTTGTTTGTTCGTTTGTTGGTTTATTGGTTTTTTGGCTTGTTGGTTTGTTGGTTTGTTGGTTTGCTGGTGTGTTGGTTTGTTGGTTTGTAGGTTTGTTGGTTTGTTGGCTTTTTGGTTTTTTAGCTTGTTGGTTTGTTGGTTTGTTGGTTTGTTGGCTTGTTGGTTTGTTGGTTTGTTGGTTTGTTGGTTTGTTCGTTTGCTTGTTTGTTGGTTTGTTGGTTTCTTTGTTTGTTGGTTTGTTCGTTTGGTGGCTTGTTGGTTTGTTGGCTTATTGGTTTGTTGGTTTGTTGGTTTGTTGGTTTGTTTGTTTGTTCGTTTATTGGTTTGTTGGTTGGTTGGCTTGTTGGTTTGATGGCTTGTTGGTTTGTTGGTTTGTTGGTTTGTTCGTTTGTTGGCTTGCTGGTTTGTTGGCTTGTTGGCTTGTTGGTTAGTTGGCTTGTTGACTTGTTGGTTTGTTGGTTTGTTGGTTTGTTGGCTTGTTGGTTTGTTGGTTTGTTGGTTTGTTGGTTTGTTCGTTTGCTTGTTTGTTGGTTTGTTGGTTTCTTTGTTTGTTGGTTTGTTCGTTTGGTGGCTTGTTGGTTTGTTGGCTTATTGGTTTGTTGGTTTGTTGGTTTGTTGGTTTGTTTGTTTGTTCGTTTATTGGTTTGTTGGTTTGTTGGTTTGTTGGTTTGTTGGTTTGTTGGTTTGTTGGTGTGTTGGTTTGTTGGTTTGTAGGTTTGTTGGTTTGTTGGCTTGTTGGTTTTTTGGCTTGTTGGTTTGTTGGTTTGTTGGTTTGTTGGTTTGTTGGCTTGTTGATTTGTTGGTTTGTTGGTTTGTTGGTTTGTTTGTTTGTTGGTTTGTTCGTTTGGTGGCTTGTTCGTTTGTTGGCTTATTGGTTTGTTGGTTTGTTGGTTTGTTGTTTTGTTTGTTTGTTCGTTTGTTGGTTTGTTGGTTGGTTGGCTTGTTGGTTTGTCGGTTTGTTGGCTTGTTGGTTTGTTGGTATGTTGGTTTGTTCGTTTGTTGGCTTGTATGTTTGTTGGCTTGTTGGCTTGTTGGTTTGTTGGCTTGTTGGTTTGTTGGTTTGTTGGTTAGTTGGTTTGTTGGTTTGTTGGTTTGTTAGCTTGTTAGTTTGTTGGTTTGTTGGTTTGTTGGTTTGTTGGTTTGTTGGATTGTTGGTTTGTTGGTTTGTTGGCTGGTTGGCTTGTTGGTTTGTTGGTTTGTTGGTTTGTTCGTTTGTTGGCTTGTTGGTTTGTTGGCTTGTTGGCTTGTTGGTTTGTTGGCTTCTTGACTTGTTGGTTTGTTGGTTTGTTGGCTTGTTGGTTTGTTGGTTTTTGGCGTGTTGGTTTGTTGGCTTGTTGGCTTTTTGGTTTGTTGGTTTGTTGGTTTGCTGGTTTGTTGGTTTGTTGGTTTGTTGGTTAGTTAGTTTGTTGGTTTGTTGGTTTGTTGGCTTGTTGGCTTGTTGGTTTGTTGGTTTGTTGGCTTGTTGGTTTGTTGGTTTTTTGGTTTGTTCGTTTGTTGGTTTGTTCGTTTGTTGGTTTGCTTGTTTGTTGGATTGTTGGTTTGTTGGTTTGTTGGTTTGTTGGTTTGTTGGTTTGTTGGTTTGTTTGTTTGTTGGTTTGTTGGTTTGTTGGTTTGTTGGTTTGTTGGTCTGTTGGTTTGTTGGTTTGTTGGCTTGTTGGTTTGGTGGTTTTTTGGTTTCTTGGTTTGTTGGTTTGCTGGTTTGTTCGTTTGTTGGTTTGTTGGTTTGTTGGTTTGTTTGTTTGTTGGTTTGTTCGTTTGTTTGCTTGTTCATTTGTTGGTTTGTTGGTTTGTTGGTTTGTTGGCTTGTTGTTTTGTTGGTTTGTTGGTTTGTTGGTTTGTTGGTTTGTTTGTTCGTCGGTTTGTTCATTTGGTGGCTTGTTGGTTTGTTGGCTTATTGGTTTGTTGGTTTTTTGGTTTGTTGGTTTGTTGGTTTGTTCGTTTGTTGGTTTGTTGGTTTGTTGGCTTGATGGTTTGTTGGTTTTTTGGCTTGTTGGTTTGTTGGTTTGTTGGTTGTTGGTTTGTTGGTTTGTTAGTTTGTTGGCTAGTTGGTATATTAGTTTGTTGGTTTGTTGGTTTATTGGTTTGTTGGTTTGTTGGGTTGTTGGTTTGTTGGTTTGTTGGTTTGTTGGTGTGTTGGTTTGTTGGCTTGTTGGCTTGTTGGTTTGTTGGTTTGTTTGTTTGTTCGTTTGTTGGTTTATTGGTTTTTTGGCTTGTTGGTTTGTTGGTTTGTTGGTTTGCTGGTGTGTTGGTTTGTTGGTTTGTAGGTTTGTTGGTTTGTTGGCTTTTTGGTTTTTTAGCTTGTTGGTTTGTTGGTTTGTTGGTTTGTTGGCTTGTTGGTTTGTTGGTTTGTTGGTTTGTTGGTTTGTTCGTTTGCTTGTTTGTTGGTTTGTTGGTTTCTTTGTTTGTTGGTTTGTTCGTTTGGTGGCTTGTTGGTTTGTTGGCTTATTGGTTTGTTGGTTTGTTGGTTTGTTGGTTTGTTTGTTTGTTCGTTTATTGGTTTGTTGGTTGGTTGGCTTGTTGGTTTGATGGCTTGTTGGTTTGTTGGTTTGTTGGTTTGTTCGTTTGTTGGCTTGTTGGTTTGTTGGCTTGTTGGTTTGTTGGCTTGTTGACTTGTTGGTTTGTTGGTTTGTTGGCTTGTTGGTTTGTTGGTTTTTGGCTTGTTGGTTTGTTGGCTTGTTGGCTTTTTGGTTTGTTTGTTTGTTGGTTTGCTGGTTTGTTGGTTTGTTGGTTTGTTGGTTTGTTTGTTTGTTCGTTTGCTGGTTTGTTTGTTTGTTGGCTTGTTGGTTTGTTGGCTAATTGGTTTGTTGGTTTGTTGGTTTGTTGCTTTGTTCGTTTGTTGGTTTGTTGGTTTGTTGGCTTGTTTGCCTTGTTGATTTGTTGGTTTGTTGGTTTTTTGGTTTGTTGGTTTGTTGGTTTGTTGGTTTGTTGGCTTGTTGGTTTGTTGGTTTGTTGGTTTGTTGGTTTGTTGGTGTGTGGGTTTGTTGGCTTGTTGGCTTGTTGGTTTTTTGGTTTGTTTGTTTGTTCGTTTGTTGGTTTGTTGGTTTGTTGGCTTGTTGGTTTGTTGGTTTGTTGGTTTGTTGGCTTGTTGGTGTGTTGGTTTGTTGGTTTGTAGGTTTGTTGGTTTGTTGGCTTGTTGGTTTTTTGGCTTGTTGGTTTGTTGGTTTGTTGGTTTGTTGGTTTGTTGGTTTGTTGGCTTGTTGATTTGTTGGTTTGTTGGTTTGTTTGTTTGTTGGTTTGTTGGCTTGTTGGTTCGTTGGTATATTGGTTTCTTGGTTTGTTGGTTTGTTGGTTTGTTCGTTTGCTTGTTTGTTGGTTTGTTGATTTGTTGGTTTGTTTGTTTGTTGGTTTGTTTGTTTGTTGGTTTGTTCGTTTGGTGGCTTGTTCGTTTGTTGGCTTATTGGTTTGTTGGTTTGCTGGTTTGTTGTTTTGTTTGTTTGTTCGTTTGTTGGTTTGTTGGTTGGTTGGCTTGTTGGTTTGTTGGTTTGTTGGCTTGTTGGTTTGTTGGTATGTTGGTTTGTTCGTTTGTTGGCTTGTATGTTTGTTGGCTTGTTGGCTTGTTGGTTTGTTGGCTTGTTGCCTTGTTGGTTTGTTGGCTTGTTGGCTTGTTGGTTTGTTGGTTTGTTGGTTTGTTCGTTTGTTGGTTTGTTGGTTTGTTGGTTTGTTGGCTTGTTGGCTTGTTGGTTTGTTGGTTTGTTGGCTTGTTGGCTTGTTGGTTTGTGGGTTGGCTTGTTGGTTTGTTGGTTTTTTGGTTTGTTGGTTTGTTGGTTTGTTTGTTTGTTGGTTTGTTTGTTTGTTCGTTTGTTGGTTTGTTGGTTTGTTCGCTTGCTGGTTTGTTGGTTTATTGGCCTGTTGGTTTGTTGGTTTGTTGGTTTGTTGGTTTGTTCGTTTGTTGGCTTGTTGGTTTGTTGGCTTGTTGGGTTATTGGTTTGTTGGCTTGTTGGCTTGTTGGTTTGTTGGTTTGTTGGTTTGTTGGTTTGTTGGTTTGTTAGTTTGTTCATTTGGTGGCTTGTTGGTTTGTTGGCTTATTGGTTTGTTGGTTTTTTGGTTTGTTGGTTTGTTGGTTTGTTCGTTTGTTGGTTTGTTGGTTTGTTGGCTTGATGGTTTGTTGGTTTTTTGGCTTGTTGGTTTGTTGGTTTGTTGGTTGTTGGTTTGTTGGTTTGTTAGTTTGTTGGCTAGTTGGTATATTAGTTTGTTGGTTTGTTGGTTTATTGGTTTGTTGGTTTGTTGGGTTGTTGGGTTGTTGGTTTGTTGGTTTGTTGGTTTGTTGGTGTGTTGGTTTGTTGGCTTGTTGGCTTGTTGGTTTGTTGGTTTGTTTGTTTGTTCGTTTGTTGGTTTATTGGTTTTTTGGCTTGTTGGTTTGTTGGTTTGCTGGTGTGTTGGTTTGTTGGTTTGTAGGTTTGTTGGTTTGTTGGCTTTTTGGTTTTTTAGCTTGTTGGTTTGTTGGTTTGTTGGTTTGTTGGCTTGTTGGTTTGTTGGTTTGTTGGTTTGTTGGTTTGTTCGTTTGCTTGTTTGTTGGTTTGTTGGTTTCTTTGTTTGTTGGTTTGTTCGTTTGGTGGCTTGTTGGTTTGTTGGCTTATTGGTTTGTTGGTTTGTTGGTTTGTTGGTTTGTTTGTTTGTTCGTTTATTGGTTTGTTGGTTGGTTGGCTTGTTGGTTTGATGGCTTGTTGGTTTGTTGGTTTGTTGGTTTGTTCGTTTGTTGGCTTGTTGGTTTGTTGGCTTGTTGGCTTGTTGGTTAGTTGGCTTGTTGACTTGTTGGTTTGTTGGTTTGTTGGTTTGTTGGCTTGTTGGTTTGTTGGTTTGTTGGTTTGTTGGTTTGTTCGTTTGCTTGTTTGTTGGTTTGTTGGTTTCTTTGTTTGTTGGTTTGTTCGTTTGGTGGCTTGTTGGTTTGTTGGCTTATTGGTTTGTTGGTTTGTTGGTTTGTTGGTTTGTTTGTTTGTTCGTTTATTGGTTTGTTGGTTTGTTGGTTTGTTGGTTTGTTGGTTTGTTGGTTTGTTGGTGTGTTGGTTTGTTGGTTTGTAGGTTTGTTGGTTTGTTGGCTTGTTGGTTTTTTGGCTTGTTGGTTTGTTGGTTTGTTGGTTTGTTGGTTTGTTGGCTTGTTGATTTGTTGGTTTGTTGGTTTGTTGGTTTGTTTGTTTGTTGGTTTGTTCGTTTGGTGGCTTGTTCGTTTGTTGGCTTATTGGTTTGTTGGTTTGTTGGTTTGTTGTTTTGTTTGTTTGTTCGTTTGTTGGTTTGTTGGTTGGTTGGCTTGTTGGTTTGTCGGTTTGTTGGCTTGTTGGTTTGTTGGTATGTTGGTTTGTTCGTTTGTTGGCTTGTATGTTTGTTGGCTTGTTGGCTTGTTGGTTTGTTGGCTTGTTGGTTTGTTGGTTTGTTGGTTAGTTGGTTTGTTGGTTTGTTGGTTTGTTAGCTTGTTAGTTTGTTGGTTTGTTGGTTTGTTGGTTTGTTGGTTTGTTGGATTGTTGGTTTGTTGGTTTGTTGGCTGGTTGGCTTGTTGGTTTGTTGGTTTGTTGGTTTGTTCGTTTGTTGGCTTGTTGGTTTGTTGGCTTGTTGGCTTGTTGGTTTGTTGGCTTCTTGACTTGTTGGTTTGTTGGTTTGTTGGCTTGTTGGTTTGTTGGTTTTTGGCGTGTTGGTTTGTTGGCTTGTTGGCTTTTTGGTTTGTTGGTTTGTTGGTTTGCTGGTTTGTTGGTTTGTTGGTTTGTTGGTTAGTTAGTTTGTTGGTTTGTTGGTTTGTTGGCTTGTTGGCTTGTTGGTTTGTTTGTTTGTTGGCTTGTTGGTTTGTTGGTTTTTTGGTTTGTTCGTTTGTTGGTTTGTTCGTTTGTTGGTTTGCTTGTTTGTTGGATTGTTGGTTTGTTGGTTTGTTGGTTTGTTGGTTTGTTCGTTTGTTGGTTTGCTTGTTTGTTGGATTGTTGGTTTGTTGGTTTGTTGGTTTGTTGGTCTGTTGGTTTGTTGGTTTGTTGGCTTGTTGGTTTGGTGGTTTTTTGGTTTCTTGGTTTGTTGGTTTGCTGGTTTGTTCGTTTGTTGGTTTGTTGGTTTGTTGGTTTGTTTGTTTGTTGGTTTGTTCGTTTGTTTGCTTGTTCATTTGTTGGTTTGTTGGTTTGTTGGTTTGTTGGCTTGTTGTTTTGTTGGTTTGTTGGTTTGTTGGTTTGTTGGTTTGTTTGTTCGTCGGTTTGTTCATTTGGTGGCTTGTTGGTTTGTTGGCTTATTGGTTTGTTGGTTTTTTGGTTTGTTGGTTTGTTGGTTTGTTCGTTTGTTGGTTTGTTGGTTTGTTGGCTTGATGGTTTGTTGGTTTTTTGGCTTGTTGGTTTGTTGGTTTGTTGGTTGTTGGTTTGTTGGTTTGTTAGTTTGTTGGCTAGTTGGTATATTAGTTTGTTGGTTTGTTGGTTTATTGGTTTGTTGGTTTGTTGGGTTGTTGGTTTGTTGGTTTGTTGGTTTGTTGGTGTGTTGGTTTGTTGGCTTGTTGGCTTGTTGGTTTGTTGGTTTGTTTGTTTGTTCGTTTGTTGGTTTATTGGTTTTTTGGCTTGTTGGTTTGTTGGTTTGTTGGTTTGCTGGTGTGTTGGTTTGTTGGTTTGTAGGTTTGTTGGTTTGTTGGCTTTTTGGTTTTTTAGCTTGTTGGTTTGTTGGTTTGTTGGTTTGTTGGCTTGTTGGTTTGTTGGTTTGTTGGTTTGTTGGTTTGTTCGTTTGCTTGTTTGTTGGTTTGTTGGTTTCTTTGTTTGTTGGTTTGTTCGTTTGGTGGCTTGTTGGTTTGTTGGCTTATTGGTTTGTTGGTTTGTTGGTTTGTTGGTTTGTTTGTTTGTTCGTTTATTGGTTTGTTGGTTGGTTGGCTTGTTGGTTTGATGGCTTGTTGGTTTGTTGGTTTGTTGGTTTGTTCGTTTGTTGGCTTGTTGGTTTGTTGGCTTGTTGGCTTGTTGGTTTGTTGGCTTGTTGACTTGTTGGTTTGTTGGTTTGTTGGCTTGTTGGTTTGTTGGTTTTTGGCTTGTTGGTTTGTTGGCTTGTTGGCTTTTTGGTTTGTTTGTTTGTTGGTTTGCTGGTTTGTTGGTTTGTTGGTTTGTTGGTTTGTTTGTTTGTTCGTTTGCTGGTTTGTTTGTTTGTTGGCTTGTTGGTTTGTTGGCTAATTGGTTTGTTGGTTTGTTGGTTTGTTGCTTTGTTCGTTTGTTGGTTTGTTGGTTTGTTGGCTTGTTTGCCTTGTTGATTTGTTGGTTTGTTGGTTTTTTGGTTTGTTGGTTTGTTGGTTTGTTGGTTTGTTGGCTTGTTGGTTTGTTGGTTTGTTGGTTTGTTGGTTTGTTGGTGTGTGGGTTTGTTGGCTTGTTGGCTTGTTGGTTTTTTGGTTTGTTTGTTTGTTCGTTTGTTGGTTTGTTGGTTTGTTGGCTTGTTGGTTTGTTGGTTTGTTGGTTTGTTGGCTTGTTGGTGTGTTGGTTTGTTGGTTTGTAGGTTTGTTGGTTTGTTGGCTTGTTGGTTTTTTGGCTTGTTGGTTTGTTGGTTTGTTGGTTTGTTGGTTTGTTGGTTTGTTGGCTTGTTGATTTGTTGGTTTGTTGGTTTGTTTGTTTGTTGGTTTGTTGGCTTGTTGGTTCGTTGGTATATTGGTTTCTTGGTTTGTTGGTTTGTTGGTTTGTTCGTTTGCTTGTTTGTTGGTTTGTTGATTTGTTGGTTTGTTTGTTTGTTGGTTTGTTTGTTTGTTGGTTTGTTCGTTTGGTGGCTTGTTCGTTTGTTGGCTTATTGGTTTGTTGGTTTGCTGGTTTGTTGTTTTGTTTGTTTGTTCGTTTGTTGGTTTGTTGGTTGGTTGGCTTGTTGGTTTGTTGGTTTGTTGGCTTGTTGGTTTGTTGGTATGTTGGTTTGTTCGTTTGTTGGCTTGTATGTTTGTTGGCTTGTTGGGTTGTTGGTTTGTTGGCTTGTTGCCTTGTTGGTTTGTTGGCTTGTTGGCTTGTTGGTTTGTTGGTTTGTTGGTTTGTTCGTTTGTTGGTTTGTTGGTTTGTTGGTTTGTTGGCTTGTTGGCTTGTTGGTTTGTTGGTTTGTTGGCTTGTTGGCTTGTTGGTTTGTGGGTTGGCTTGTTGGTTTGTTGGTTTTTTGGTTTGTTGGTTTGTTGGTTTGTTTGTTTGTTGGTTTGTTTGTTTGTTCGTTTGTTGGTTTGTTGGTTTGTTGGCTTGCTGGTTTGTTGGTTTATTGGCTTGTTGGTTTGTTGGTTTGTTGGTTTGTTGGTTTGTTCGTTTGTTGGCTTGTTGGTTTGTTGGCTTGTTGGGTTATTGGTTTGTTGGCTTGTTGGCTTGTTGGTTTGTTGGTTTGTTGGTTTGTTGGTTTGTTGGTTTGTTAGTTTGTTGGTTTGTTGGTTAGTTGGCTTGTTGGCTTGTTGGTTTGTTGGTTTGTTGGCTTGTTGGTTTGTTGGTTTTTTGGTTTGTTCGTTTGTTGGTTTGTTCGTTTGTTGGTTTGCTTGTTTGTTGGATTGTTGGTTTGTTGGTTTGTTGGTTTGTTGGTTTGTTGGTTTGTTTGTTGGTTTGTTGGTTTGTTGGTTTGTTGGTTTGTTTGTTTGTTGGTTTGTTCGTTTGTTTGCTTGTTCATTTGTTGGTTTGTTGGTTTGTTGGTTTGTTGGCTTGTTGTTTTGTTGGTTTGTTGGTTTGTTGGTTTGTTCGTTTGTTGGCTTGTTGGTTTGTTGGATTGTTTGCTTGTTGGTTTGTTGGCTTGTTGGCTTGTTGGTTTGTTGGTTTGTTGTTTTGTTGGTTTGTTGGTTTGTTGGTTTGTTGGTTAGTTGGCTTGCTGGATTGTTGGTTTGTTGGTTTGTTGGCTTGTTTATTTGTTGGTTTTTTGGTTGGTTCGTTTGTTGGTTTGTTGGTTTGTTTGTTTGTTGGTTTGTTGGTTTGTTGGTTTGTTGGTTTGTTGGTTTTTTGGTTAGTTGGTTTGTTGGTTTTTTGGATTGTTGGTTTGTTCGTTTGTTGGTTTGTTGGTTTGTTGGTTTGTTGGTTTGTTCGTTTGTTGGTTTGTTGGTTTGTTGGCTTGTTGGTTTTTTGGCTTGTTGGTTTGTTGGTTTGTTGGTTTGTTGGTTTGTTGGCTTGTTGGTTTGTTGGTTTGTTGGTTTGTTGGTTTGTTGGTTTGTTGGTTTGTTGGTTTGTTGGTTTGTTGGCTTGTTGGTTCGTTGGTATGTTGGTTTCTTGGTTTGTTGGTTTGTTGGTTTGTTCGTTTGCTTGTTTGTTGGTTTGTTGGTTTGTTTGTTTGTTGGTTTGTTCGTTTGGTGGCTTGTTGGTTTGTTGGCTTATTGGTTTGTTGGTTTGTTGGTTTGTTGTTTTGTTTGTTTGTTCGTTTGTTGGTTTGTTGGTTGGTTGGCTTTTTGGTTTGTTGGTTTGTTGGCTTGTTGGTTTGTTGGTTTGTTGGTTTGTTCGTTTGTTGGCTTGTTGGTTTGTTGGCTTGTTGGTTTGTTGGCTTGTTGGCTTGTTGGTTTGTTGGTTTGTTAGCTTGTTAGTTTGTTGGTTTGTTAGTTTGTTGGTTTGTTGGTTTGTTGGATTGTTGGTTTGTTGGTTTGTTGGCTGGTTGGCTTGTTGGTTTGTTCGTTTGTTGGCTTGTTGGTTTGTTGGTTTTTTGGTTTGTTGATTTGTTGGTTTGTTTGTTTGTTGGTTTGTTTGTTTGTTTGTTTGTTGGTTTGTTGGTTTGTTGGCTTGCTGGTTTGTTGGTTTATTGGCTTGTTGGTTTGTTGGTTTGTTGGTTTGTTGGTTTCTTGGTTTGTTCGTTTGTTGGCTTGTTGGTTTGTTGGCTTGTTGGCTTGTTGGTTTGTTGGCTTGTTGGCTTGTTAGTTTGTTGGTTTGTTGATTTGTTGGTTTGTTTGTTTGTTGGTTTGTTTGTTTGTTTGTTTGTTCGTTTGTTGGTTTGTTGGTTTGTTGGCTTGCTGATTTGTTGGTTTATTGGCTTGTTGGTTTGTTGGTTTGTTGGTTTGTTAGTTTGTTTGTTTGTTCGTTTGTTGGCTTGTTGGCTTGTTGGTTTGTTGGCTTGTTGGCTTGTTGGTTTGTTGGCTTGTTGGCTTGTTGGTTAGTTGGTTTGTTGGTTTGTTGGTTTGTTGGTTTTTTGGTTTGTTTGTTTGTTGGTTTGTTGGCTTGTTGGTTTGTTGGCTTGTTAGCTTGTTGGTTTGTTGGTTTGTTGGTTTGTTCGTTTGTTGGTTTGTTTGTTTGTTGGTTTGTTGGTTTGTTGGTTTGTTGGTTTGTTGGTTTGTTGGTTTGTTGGTTTTTTGGTTTGTTGGTTTGTTGGTTTGTTGGTTTGTTGGTTTGTTGGTTTGTTGGTTTGTTGGTTTGTTGGTTTGTTGGCTTGTTGGTTTGGTGGTTTGTTGGTTTCTTGGTTTGTTGGTTTGTTGGTTTGTTGCTTTGTTAGTTTGTTGGTTTGTTTGTTTGTTTGTTTGTTGGTTTGTTCGTTTGTTTGCTTGTTCGTTTGTTGGTTTGTTGGTTTGTTGGCTTGTTGGTTTGGTGGTTTGTTGGTTTCTTGATTTGTTGGTTTGCTGGTTTGTTCGTTTGTTGGTTTGTTGGTTTGTTGGTTTGTTGGTTTGTTTGTTTGTTAGTTTGTTCGTTTGTTTGCTTGTTCATTTGTTGGTTTGTTGGTTTGTTGGTTTGTTGGCTTATTGGTTTGTTGGTTTTTTGGTTTGTTGGTTTGTTGGTTTGTTCGTTTGTTGGTTTGTTGGTTTGTTGGCTTGATGGTTTGTTGGTTTTTTGGCTTGTTGGTTTGTTAGTTTGTTGGTTTGTTGCTTTGTTCGTTTGTTGGCTTGTTGGTTTGTTGGCTTGTTGGTTTGTTGGTTTGTTGGTTTGTTGGTTTGTTGGCTTGTTGGCTTGTTGGTTTGTTGGTTTGTTGGTTTGTTGGTTTGTTGGTTTGTTGGTTGTTGGTTTGTTGGTTTGTTGGTTTGTTGGCTAGTTGGTATATTAGTTTGTTGGTTTGTTGGTTTATTGGTTTGTTGGTTTGTTGGGTTGTTGGTTTGTTGGATTGTTGGTTTGTTGGTTTGTTGGTTTTTTGGTTTGTTGGTTTGTTGGTTTGTTGGCTTGTTGGTGTGTTGGTTTGTTGGTTTGTTGGTTTGTTGGTGTGTGGGTTTGTTGGCTTGTTGGCTTGTTGGTTTGTTGGTTTGTTTGTTTGTTCGTTTGTTGGTTTATTGGTTTTTTGGCTTGTTGGTTTGTTGGTTTGTTGGTTTGTTGGTGTGTTGGTTTGTTGGTTTGTAGGTTTGTTGGTTTGTTGACTTTTTAGTTTTTTAGCTTGTTGGTTTGTTGGTTTGTTGGTTTGTTCGTTTGTTGGCTTGTTGGTTTGTTGGTTTGTTGGTTTGTTGGTTTGTCCGTTTGCTTGTTTGCTGGTTTGTTGGTTTCTTTGTTTGTTGGTTTGTTCGTTTGGTGGCTTGTTGATTTGTTGGCTTATTGGTTTGTTGGTTTGTTGGTTTGATGGTTTGTTTGTTTGTTCGTTTATTGGTTTGTTGGTTGGTTGGCTTGTTGGTTTGATGGCTTGTTGGTTTGTTGGTTTGTTGGTTTGTTCGTTTGTTGGCTTGTTGGTTTGTTGTCTTGTTGGCTTGTTGGTTTGTTGGCTTGTTGACTTGTTGGTTTGTTGGTTTGTTGGCTTGTTGGTTTGTTGGTTTTTGGCTTGTTGGTTTGTTGGATTGTTGGCTTTTTGGTTTGTTGGTTTGTTGGTTTGCTGGTTTGTTGGTTAGTTGGTTTGTTGGTTTGTTTGTTTGTTCGTTTGTTGGTTTGTTGGTTTGTTGGCTTGTTGGTTTGTTGGCTTGTTGGTTTGTTGGTTTGTTGGTTTGTTGCTTTGTTCGTTTGTTGGTTTGTTGGTTTGTTGGCTTGTTTGCCTTGTTGATTTGTTGGTTTGTTGGTTTTTTGGTTTGTTGGTTTGTTGGTTTGTTGGCTTGTTGGTTTGTTGGTTTGTTGGTTTGTTGGTTTGTTGGTGTGTGGGTTTGTTGGCTTGTTGGCTTGTTGGTTTGTTGGTTTGTTTGTTTCTTCGTTTGTTGGTTTGTTGGTTTGTTGGTTTGTTGGTTTGTTGGTTTGTTGGTTTTTTGGTTTGTTGGCTTGTTGATTTGTTGGTTTGTTGGTTTGTTGGTTTGTTGGTTTGTTGGCTTGTTGGTTCGTTGGTATATTGGTTTCTTGGTTTGTTGGTTTGTTGGTTTGTTCGTTTGCTTGTTTGTTGGTTTGTTGGTTTGTTTGTTTGTTGGTTTGTTCGTTTGGTGGCTTGTTCGTTTGTTGGCTTATTGGTTTGTTGGTTTATTGGTTTGTTGTTTTGTTTGTTTGTTCGTTTGTTGGTTTGTTGGTTGGTTGGCTTGTTGGTTTGTTGGTTTGTTGGTTTGTTGGCTTGTTGGTTTGTTGGTATGTTGGTTTGTTCGTTTGTTGGCTTGTATGTTTGTTGGCTTGTTGGCTTGTTGGTTTGTTGGCTTGTTTCCTTGTTGGTTTGTTGGTTTGTTGGCTTGTTGGTTTGTTGGTTTGTTGGTTTGTTGGTTTGTTGGTTTGTTGGTTTGTTGGCTTGTTGGCTTGTTGGTTTGTGGGTTTGTTGGCTTGTTGGTTTGTTGGTTTGTTTGTTTGTTGGTTTGTTTGTTTGTTCGTTTGTTGGTTTGTTGGCTTGCTGGTTTGTTGGTTTATTGGCTTGTTGGTTTGTTGGTTTGTTGGTTTGTTGGTTTGTTCGTTTGTTGGCTTGTTGGTTTGTTGGCTTATTGGCTTATTGGTTTGTTGGCTTGTTGGCTTGTTGGTTTGTTGGTTTGTTGGTTTGTTGGTTTGTTGGTTTGTTAGTTTGTTGGTTTGTTGGTTAGTTGGCTTGTTGGCTTGTTGGTTTGTTGGTTTGTTGGTTTGTTGGTTTGTTGGTTTGTTGGTTTGTTGGTTTGTTGGCTAGTTGGTATATTAGTTTGTTGGTTTGTTGGTTTATTGGTTTGTTGGTTTGTTGGGTTGTTGGTTTGTTGGCTTGTTGGTTTGTTGGTTTGTTGGTTTTTTGGTTTGTTGGTTTATTGGTTTGTTGGCTTGTTGGTGTGTTGGTTTGTTGGTTTGTTGGTTTGTTGGTGTGTTGGTTTGTTGGCTTGTTGGCTTGTTGGTTTGTTGGTTTGTTTGTTTGTTCGTTTGTTGGTTTATTGGTTTTTTGGCTTGTTGGTTTGTTGGTTTGTTGGTTTGTTGGTGTGTTGGTTTGTTGGTTTGTTGGTTTGTAGGTTTGTTGGTTTGTTGGCTTTTTGGTTTTTTAGCTTGTTGGTTTGTTGGTTTGTTGGTTTGTTGGTTTGTTGGTTTGTTGTTTTGTTGGTTTGTTGGTTTGTTGGTTTGTTGATTTGTTCGTTTGCTTGTTTGTTGGTTTGTTGGTTTGTTGGTTTGTTTGTTTGTTGATTTGTTCGTTTGTTGGTTTGTTGGTTGGTTGGCTTGTTGGTTTGTTGGTTTGTTGGCTTGTTGGTTTATTGGTATGTTGGTTTGTTCGTTTGTTGGCTTGTATGTTTGTTGGCTTGTTGGCTTGTTGGTTTGTTGGCTTGTTGCCTTGTTGGTTTGTTGGTTTGTTGGCTTGTTGGCTTGTTGGTTTGTTGGTTTGTTTGTTTGTTGGTTTGTTTGTTTGTTCGTTTGTTGGTTTGTTGGTTTGTTGGTTTGCTGGTTTGTTGGTTTATTGGCTTGTTGGTTTGTTGGTTTGTTGGTTTGTTGGTTTGTTCGTTTGTTGGCTTGTTGGTTTGTTGGCTTATTGGCTTATTGGTTTGTTGGCTTGTTGGCTTGTTGGTTTGTTGGTTTGTTGGATTGTTGGTTTGTTGGTTTGTTAGTTTGTTGGTTTGTTGGTTAGTTGGCTTGTTGGCTTGTTGGTTTGTTGGTTTGTTGGTTTGTTGGTTTGTTGGTTTGTTGGTTTGTTGGTTTGTTGGTTTGTTGGTTGTTGTATTGTTGGTTTGTTGGTTTGTTGGCTAGTTGGTATATTAGTTTGTTGGTTTGTTGGTTTATTGGTTTGTTGGTTTGTTGGGTTGTTGGTTTGTTGGTTTGTTTGTTTGTTCGTTTGTTGGTTTATTGGTTTTTTGGCTTGTTGGTTTGTTGGTTTGTTGGTTTGTTGGTGTGTTGGTTTGTTGGTTTGTAGGTTTGTTGGTTTGTTGGCTTTTTGGTTTTTTAGCTTGTTGGTTTGTTGGTTTGTTGGTTTGTTGGTTTGTTGGCTTGTTGGTTTGTTGGTTTGTTGGTTTGTTGGTTTGTTCGTTTGCTTGTTTGTTGGTTTGTTGGTTTCTTTGTTTGTTGGTTTGTTCGTTTGGTGGCTTGTTGGTTTGTTGGCTTATTGGTTTGTTGGTTTGTTGGTTTGTTGGTTTGTTTGTTTGTTCGTTTATTGGTTTGTTGGTTGGTTGGCTTGTTGGTTTGATGGCTTGTTGGTTTGTTGGTTTGTTGGCTTGTTGGTTTGTTGGCTTGTTGCCTTGTTGGTTTGTTGGCTTGTTGGTTTGTTGGTTTGTTGGTTTGTTGGTTTGTTGGTTTGTTGGTTTGTTGGCTTGTTGGCTTGTTGGTTTGTGGGTTTGTTGGCTTGTTGGTTTTTTGGTTTGTTTGTTTGTTGGTTTGTTTGTTTGTTCGTTTGTTGGTTTGTTGGTTTGTTGGCTTGCTGGTTTGTTGGTTTATTGGCTTGTTGGTTTGTTGGTTTGTTGGTTTGTTGGTTTGTTCGTTTGTTGGCTTGTTGGTTTGTTGGCTTATTGGCTTATTGGTTTGTTGGCTTGTTGGCTTGTTGGTTTGTTGGTTTGTTGGTTTGTTGGTTTGTTGGTTTGTTAGTTTGTTGGTTTGTTGGTTAGTTGGCTTGTTGGCTTGTTGGTTTGTTGGTTTGTTGGTTTGTTGGTTTGTTGGTTTGTTGGTTTGTTGGTTTGTTGGTTGTTGGTTTGTTGGTTTGTTGGTTTGTTGGCTAGTTGGTATATTAGTTTGTTGGTTTGTTGGTTTATTGGTTTGTTGGTTTGTTGGGTTGTTGGTTTGTTGGCTTGTTGGTTTGTTGGTTTGTTGGTTTTTTGGTTTGTTGGTTTGTTGGTTTGTTGGCTTGTTGGTGTGTAGGTTTGTTGGTTTGTTGGTTTGTTAGTTTGTTGGTGTGTTGGTTTGTTGGCTTCTTGGCTTGTTGGTTTGTTGGTTTGTTTGCTTGTTCGTTTGTTGGTTTATTGGTTTTTTGGCTTGTTGGTTTGTTGGTTTGTTGGTTTGTTGGTGTGTTGGTTTGTTGGTTTGTTGGTTTGTAGGTTTGTTGGTTTGTTGCCTTTTTGGTTTTTTAGCTTGTTGGTTTGTTGGTTTGTTGGTTTGTTGGTTTGTTGGCTTGTTGGTTTGTTGGTTTGTTGGTTTGTTGGTTTGTTCGTTTGCTTGTTTGTTGGTTTGTTGGTTTGTTTGTTTGTTGGTTTGTTCGTTTGGTGGCTTGTTCGTTTGTTGGCTTATTGGTTTGTTGGTTTGTTAGTTTGTTGTTTTGTTTGTTTGTTCGTTTGTTGTTTTGTTGGTTGGTTGACTTGTTGGTTTGTTGGTTTGTTGGCTTGTTGGTTTGTTGGTATGTTGGTTTGTTCGTTTGTTGGCTTGTATGTTTGTTGGCTTGTTGGCTTGTTGGTTTGTTGGCTTGTTGCCTTGTTGGTTTGTTGGTTTGTTGGCTTGTTGGTTTGTTGGTATGTTGGTTTGTTGGTTTGTTGGTTTGTTGGTTTGTTGGTTTGTTGGTTTGTTGGCTTTTTGGCTTGTTGGTTTGTGGGTTTGTTGGCTTGTTGGTTTGTTGGTTTTTTGGTTTGTTGGTTTGTTGGTTTGTTTGTTTGTTGGTTTGTTTGTTTGTTCGTTTGTTGGTTTGTTGGTTTGTTGGTTTGTTGGTTTGCTGGTTTGTTGGTTTATTGGCTTGTTGGTTTGTTGGTTTGTTGGTTTGTTGGTTTGTTCGTTTGTTGGCTTGTTGGTTTGTTGGCTTATTGGCTTATTGGTTTGTTGGCTTGTTGGCTTGTTGGTTTGTTGGTTTGTTGGTTTGTTGGTTTGTTGGTTTGTTAGTTTGTTGGTTTGTTGGTTAGTTGGCTTGTTGGCTTGTTGGTTTGTTGGTTTGTTGGTTTGTTGGTTTGTTGGTTTGTTGGTTTGTTGGTTTGTTGGTTGTTGGTTTGTTGGTTTGTTGGTTTGTTGGCTAGTTAGTGTATTAGTTTGTTGGTTTGTTGGTTTATTGGTTTGTTGGTTTGTTGGGTTGTTGGTTTGTTGGCTTGTTGGTTTGTTGGTTTGTTGGTTTTTTGGTTTGTTGGTTTGTTGGTTTGTTGGCTTATTGGTGTGTTGGTTTGTTGGTTTGTTGGTTTGTTGGTGTGTTGGTTTGTTTGCTTGTTGGCTTCTTTGTTTGTTGGTTTGTTTGTTTGTTTGTTTGTTGGTTTATTGGTTTTTTGGCTTGTTGGTTTGTTGGTTTGTTGGCTTGTTGGCTTGTTGGTTTGTGGGTTTGTTGGCTTGTTGGTTTGTTAGTTTGTTTGTTTGTTGGTTTGTTTGTTTGTTCGTTTGTTGGTTTGTTGGTTTGTTGGCTTGCTGGTTTGTTGGTTTATTGGCTTGTGGATTTGTTGGTTTGTTGGTTTGTTGGTTTGTTCGTTTGTTGGTTTGTTCGTTTGTTGGCTTATTGGCTTATTGGTTTGTTGGCTTGTTGGCTTGTTGGTTTGTTGGTTTGTTGGTTTGTTGGTTTGTTGGTTTGTTAGTTTGTTGGTTTGTTGGTTAGTTGGCTTGTTGGCTTGTTGGTTTGTTGGTTTGTTGGTTTGTTGGTTTGTTGGTTTGTTGGTTTGTTGGTTTGTTGGTTTGTTGGTTGTTGGTTTGTTGGTTTGTTGGCTAGTTGGTATATTAGTTTGTTGGTTTGTTGGTTTATTGGTTTGTTGGTTTGTTGGGTTGTTGGTTTGTTGGCTTGTTGGTTTGTTGGTTTGTTGGTTTTTTGGTTTGTTGGTTTGTTGGTTTGTTGGCTTGTTGGTGTGTTGGTTTGTTGGTTTGTTGGTTTGTTGGTGTGTTGGTTTGTTGGCTTGTTGGCTTGTTGGTTTGTTGGTTTGTTTGTTTGTTCGTTTGTTGGTTTATTGGTTTTTTGGCTTGTTGGTTTGTTGGTTTGTTGGTGTGTTGGTTTGTTGGTTTGTAGGTTTGTTGGTTTGTTGGCTTTTTGGTTTTTTAGCTTGTTGGTTTGTTGGTTTGTTGGTTTGTTGGTTTGTTGGTTTGTTGGTTTGTTGGTTTGTTGGTTTGTAGGCTTGTTGGTTTGTTGGTTTGTTGGTTTGTTGATTTGTTCGTTTGCTTGTTTGTTGGTTTGTTGGTTTGTTGGTTTGTTTGTTTGTTGGTTTGTTCGTTTGGTGGCTTGTTCGTTTGTTGGCTTATTGGTTTGTTGGTTTGTTGGTTTGTTGTTTTGTTTGTTTGTTCGTTTGTTGGTTTGTTGGTTGGTTGGCTTGTTTGTTTGTTGGTTTGTTGGCTTGTTGGTTTATTGGTATGTTGGTTTGTTTGTTTGTCGGTTTGTTTGTTTGTTCGTTTGTTGGTTTGTTGGTTTGTTGGTTTGCTGGTTTGTTGGTTTATTGGCTTGTTGGTTTGTTGGTTTGTTGGTTTGTTGGTTTGTTCGTTTGTTGGCTTGTTGGTTTGTTGGCTTGTTGGTTTGTTGGTTTGTTGGTTTGTTGGTGTGTTGGTTTGTTGGTTTGTAGGTTTGTTGGTTTGTTGGCTTTTTGGTTTTTTAGCTTGTTGGTTTGTTGGTTTGTTGGTTTGTTGGTTTATTGGCTTGCTGGTTTGTTGGTTTGTTGGTTTGTTGGTTTGTTCGTTTGCTTGTTTGTTGGTTTGTTGGTTTCTTTGTTTGTTGGTTTGTTCGTTTGGTGGCTTGTTGGTTTGTTGGCTTATTGGTTTGTTGGTTTGTTGGTTTGTTGGTTTGTTTGTTTGTTCGTTTATTGGTTTGTTGGTTGGTTGGCTTGTTGGTTTGATGGCTTGTTGGTTTGTTGGTTTGTTGGCTTGTTGGTTTGTTGGCTTGTTGCCTTGTTGGTTTGTTGGTTTGTTGGCTTGTTGGTTTGTTGGTTTGTTGGTTTGTTGGTTTGTTGGTTTGTTGGTTTGTTGGCTTGTTGTCTTGTTGGTTTGTGGGTTTGTTGGCTTGTTGGTTTGTTGGTTTGTTTGTTTGTTGGTTTGTTTGTTTGTTCGTTTGTTGGTTTGTTGGCTTGTTGGCTTGCTGGTTTGTTGGTTTATTGGCTTGTTGGTTTGTTGGTTTGTTGGTTTGTTGGTTTGTTCGTTTGTTGGCTTGTTGGTTTGTTGGCTTATTGGCTTATTGGTTTGTTGGCTTGTTGGCTTGTTGGTTTGTTGGTTTGTTGGTTTGTTGGTTTGTTGGTTTGTTAGTTTGTTGGTTTGTTGGTTAGTTGGCTTGTTGGCTTGTTGGTTTGTTGGTTTGTTGGTTTGTTGGTTTGTTGGTTTGTTGGTTTGTTGGTTTGTTGGTTGTTGGTTTGTTGGTTTGTTGGTTTGTTGGCTAGTTGGTATATTAGTTTGTTGGTTTGTTGGTTTATTGGTTTGTTGGTTTGTTGGGTTGTTGGTTTGTTGGCTTGTTGGTTTGTTGGTTTGTTAGTTTTTTGGTTTGTTGGTTTGTTGGTTTGTTGGCTTGTTGGTGTGTTGGTTTGTTGGTTTGTTGGTTTGTTGGATTGTTGGTGTGTTGGTTTGTTGGCTTGTTGGCTTGTTGGTTTGTTGGTTTGTTTGTTTGTTCGTTTGTTGGTTTATTGGTTTTTTGGCTTGTTGGTTTGTTGGTTTGTTGGTTTGTTGGTGTGTTGGTTTGTTGGTTTGTAGGTTTGTTGGTTTGTTGCCTTTTTGGTTTTTTAGCTTCTTGGTTTGTTGGTTTGTTGGTTTGTTGGTTTGTTGGCTTGTTGGTTTGTTGGTTTGTTGGTTTGTTGGTTTGTTCGTTTGCTTGTTTGTTGGTTTGTTGGTTTGTTGGTTTGTTTGTTTGTTGGTTTGTTCGTTTGGTGGCTTGTTCCTTTGTTGGCTTATTGGTTTGTTGGTTTGTTGGTTTGTTGTTTTGTTTGTTTGTTCGTTTGTTGGTTTGTTGGTTGGTTGGCTTGTTGGTTTGTTGGTTTGTTGGCTTGTTGGTTTGTTGGTATGTTGGTTTGTTCGTTTGTTGGCTTGTATGTTTGTTGGCTTGTTGGCTTGTTGGTTTGTTGGCTTGTTGCCTTGTTGGTTTGTTGGTTTGTTGGCTTGTTGCTTTGTTGGTTTGTTGGTTTGTTGGTTTGTTGGTTTGTTGGTTTGTTGGTTTGTTGGTTTGTTGGTTTGTTGGCTTTTTGGCTTGTTGGTTTGTGGGTTTGTTGGCTTGTTGGTTTGTTGGTTTTTTGGTTTGTTGGTTTGTTGGTTTGTTTGTTTGTTGGTTTGTTTGTTTGTTCGTTTGTTGGTTTGTTGGTTTGTTGGTTTGCTGGTTTGTTGGTTTATTGGCTTGTTGGTTTGTTGGTTTGTTGGTTTGTTGGTTTGTTGGTTTGTTCGTTTGTTGGCTTGTTGGTTTGTTGGCTTATTGGCTTATTGGTTTGTTGGCTTGTTGGCTTGTTGGTTTGTTGGTTTGTTGGTTTGTTGGTTTGTTGGTTTGTTAGTTTGTTGGTTTGTTGGTTAGTTGGCTTGTTGGCTTGTTGGTTTGTTGGTTTGTTGGTTTGTTGGTTTGTTGGTTTGTTGGTTTGTTGGTTTGTTGGTTTGTTGGTTGTTGGTTTGTTGGTTTGTTGGTTTGTTGGCTAGTTAGTGTATTAGTTTGTTGGTTTGTTGGTTTATTGGTTTGTTGGTTTGTTGGGTTGTTGGTTTGTTGGCTTGTTGCTTTGTTGGTTTGTTGGTTTTTTGGTTTGTTGGTTT
The DNA here is from genome assembly GCA_958298945.1 of Atherix ibis. Classification (NCBI taxonomy): domain Eukaryota; kingdom Metazoa; phylum Arthropoda; class Insecta; order Diptera; family Athericidae; genus Atherix; species Atherix ibis. Next base: position 3,443,889 of record OY282608.1, read on the forward strand.
GTTGGTTTGTTGGCTTGTTGGTGTGTTGGTTTGTTGGTTTGTTGGTTTGTTGGTGTGTTGGTTTGTTTGCTTGTTGGCTTCTTTGTTTGTTGGTTTGTTTGTTTGTTTGTTTGTTGGTTTATTGGTTTTTTGGCTTGTTGGTTTGTTGGTTTGTTGGTTTGTTGGTGTGTTGGTTTGTTGGTTTGTAGGTTTGTTGGTTTGTTGGCTTTTTGGTTTTTTAGCTTGTTGGTTTGTTGGTTTGGTGGTTTGTTGGTTTGTTGGCTTGTTGGTTTGTTGGTTTGTTGGTTTGTTGGTTTGTTCGTTTGCTTGTTTGTTGGTTTGTTGGTTTCTTTGTTTGTTGGTTTGTTCGTTTGGTGGCTTGTTGGTTTGTTGGCTTATTGGTTTGTTGGTTTGTTGGTTTGTTGGTTTGTTTGTTTGTTCGTTTATTGGTTTGTTGGTTGGTTGGCTTGTTGGTTTGATGGCTTGTTGGTTTGTTGGTTTGTTGGTTTGTTCGTTTGTTGGCTTGTTGGTTTGTTGGCTTGTTGGCTTGTTGGTTTGTTGGCTTGTTGACTTGTTGGTTTGTTGGTTTGTTGGCTTGTTGGTTTGTTGGTTTTTGGCTTGTTGGTTTGTTGGCTTGTTGGCTTTTTGGTTTGTTGGTTTGTTGGTTTGCTGGTTTGTTGCTTTGTTGGTTTGTTGGTTTGTTTGTTTGTTCGTTTGTTGGTTTCTTGGTTTGTTGGCTTGTTGGTTTGTTGGCTTGTTGGTTTGTTGGTTTGTTGGTTTGTTGCTTTGTTCGTTTGTTGGTTTGTTGGTTTGTTGGCTTGTTTGCCTTGTTGATTTGTTGGTTTGTTGGTTTTTTGGTTTGTTGGTTTGTTGGCTTGTTGGTTTGTTGGTTTGTTGGTTTGTTGGTTTGTTGGTGTGTGGGTTTGTTGGCTTGTTGGCTTGTTGGTTTGTTGGTTTGTTTGTTTGTTCGTTTGTTGGTTTGTTGGTTTGTTGGTTTGTTGGCTTGTTGGTTTGTTGGTTTGTTGGTTTGTTGGTTTGTTGGTGTGTTGGTTTGTTGGTTTGTAGGTTTGTTGGTTTTTTAGTTTGTTGGTTTTTTGGCTTGTTGGTTTGTTGGTTTGTTGGTTTGTTGGTTTGTTGGTTTGTTGGCTTGTTGATTTGTTGGTTTGTTGGTTTGTTGGTTTGTTGGCTTGTTGGTTCGTTGGTATATTGGTTTCTTGGTTTGTTGGTTTGTTGGTTTGTTCGTTTGCTTGTTTGTTGGTTTGTTTGTTTGTTGGTTTGTTCGTTTGGTGGCTTGTTCGTTTGTTGGCTTATTGGTTTGTTGGTTTGTTGGTTTGTTGTTTTGTTTGTTTGTTCGTTTGTTGGTTTGTTGGTTGGTTGGCTTGTTGGTTTATTGGTTTGTTGGCTTGTTGGTTTGTTGGTATGTTGGTTTGTTCGTTTGTTGGCTTGTATGTTTGTTGGCTTGTTGGCTTGTTGGTTTGTTGGCTTGTTGCCTTGTTGGTTTGTTGGTTTGTTGGCTTGTTGGTTTGTTGGTTTGTTGGTTTGTTGGTTTGTTGGTTTGTTGGTTTGTTGGTTTGTTGGTTTGTTGGCTTGTTGGCTTGTTGGTTTGTGGGTTTGTTGGCTTGTTGGTTTGTTGGTTTTTTGGTTTGTTGGTATGTTGGTTTGTTTGTTTGTTGGTTTGTTTGTTTGTGCGTTTGTTGGTTTGTTGGTTTGTTGGCTTGCTGGTTTGTTGGTTTATTGGCTTGTTGGTTTGTTGGTTTGTTGGTTTGTTGGTTTGTTCGTTTGTTGGCTTGTTAGTTTGTTGGCTTGTTGGCTTATTGGTTTGTTGGCTTGTTGGCTTGTTGGTTTGTTGGTTTGTTGGCTTGTTGGCTTGTTGGTTTGTTGGTTTGTTGGCTTGTTGGTTTGTTGGTTTTTTGGTTTGTTCGTTTGTTGGTTTGTTCGTTTGTTGGTTTGCTTGTTTGTTGAATTGTTGGTTTGCTGGTTTGTTGGTTTGTTTGTTTGTTGGTTTGTTGGTTTGTTGGTTTGTTGGTTTGTTGGTTTGTTGGTTTGTTGGTTTGTTGGCTTGTTGGTTTGGTGGTTTGTTGGTTTCTTGGTTTGTTGGTTTGCTGGTTTGTTCGTTTGTTGGTTTGTTGGCTTGTTGGTTTGTTGGTTTTTTGTTTTGTTCGTTTGTTGGTTTGTTCGTTTGTTGGTTTGCTTGTTTGTTGGTTTGGTGGTTTGTTGGTTTCTTGGTTTGTTGGTTTGCTGGTTTGTTCGTTTGTTGGTTTGTTGGCTTGTTGGTTTGTTGGTTTTTTGGTTTGTTCGTTTGTTGGTTTGTTCGTTTGTTGGTTTGCTGGTTTGTTGGATTGTTGGTTTGTTGGTTTGTTGGTTTGTTGGTTTGTTGGTTTGTTTGTTTGTTGGTTTGTTGGTTTGTTGGTTTGTTGGTTTTTTGGCTTGTTGGTTTTTTGGCTTGTTGGTTTGTTGGTTTGTTGGTTTGTTGGTTTTTTGGTTTTTTTAGCTTGTTGATTTGTTGGTTTGTTGGTTTGTTGGTTTGTTGGTTTGTTGGCTTGTTGGTTCGTTGGTATATTGGTTTCTTGGTTTGTTGGTTTGTTGGTTTGTTCGTTTGCTTGTTTGTTGGTTTGTTGGTTTGTTGGTTTGTTTGTTTGTTGGTTTGTTCGTTTGGTGGCTTGTTCGTTTGTTGGCTTATTGGTTTGTTGGTTTATTGGTTTGTTGTTTTGTTTGTTTGTTCGTTTGTTGGTTTGTTGGTTGGTTGGCTTGTTGGTTTGTTGGTTTGTTGGCTTGTTGGTTTGTTGGTATGTTGGTTTGCTCGTTTGTTGGCTTGTATGTTTGTTGGCTTGTTGGCATGTTGGTTTGTTGGCTTGTTTCCTTGTTGGTTTGTTGGTTTGTTGGCTTGTTGGTTTGTTGGTTTGTTGGTTTGTTGGTTTGTTGGTTTGTTGGTTTGTTGGCTTGTTGGCTTGTTGGCTTGTTGGTTTGTGGGTTTGTTTGCTTGTTGGTTTGTTGGTTTGTTTGTTTGTTGGTTTGTTTGTTTGTTTGTTTGTTGGTTTGTTGGTTTGTTGGCTTGCTGGTTTGTTGGTTTATTGGCTTGTTGGTTTGTTGGTTTGTTGGTTTGTTGGTTTGTTCGTTTGTTGGCTTGTTGGTTTGTTGGCTTATTGGCTTATTGGTTTGTTGGCTTGTTGGCTTGTTGGTTTGTTGGTTTGTTGGTTTGTTGGTTTGTTGGTTTGTTAGTTTGTTGGTTTGTTGGTTAGTTGGCTTGTTGGCTTGTTGGTTTGTTGGTTTGTTGGTTTGTTGGTTTGTTGGTTTGTTGGTTTGTTAGTTTGTTGGTTGTTGGTTTGTTGGTTTGTTGGTTTGTTGGCTAGTTGGTATATTAGTTTGTTGGTTTGTTGGTTTATTGGTTTGTTGGTTTGTTGGGTTGTTGTTTTGTTGGCTTGTTGGTTTGTTGGTTTGTTGGTTTTTTGGTTTGTTGGTTTGTTGGTTTGTTGGCTTGTTGGTGTGCTGGTTTGTTGGTTTGTTGGTTTGTTGGTGTGTTGGTTTGTTGGCTTGTTGGCTTGTTGGTTTGTTGGTTTGTTTGTTTGTTCGTTTGTTGGTTTATTGGTTTTTTGGCTTGTTGGTTTGTTGGTTTGTTGGTTTGTTGGTGTGTTGGTTTGTTGGTTTGTAGGTTTGTTGGTTTGTTGGCTTTTTGGTTTTTTAGCTTGTTGGTTTGTTGGTTTGTTGGTTTGTTGGTTTGTTGGCTTGTTGGATTGTTGGTTTGTTGGTTTGTTGATTTGTTCGTTTGCTTGTTTGTTGGTTTGTTGGTTTGTTGGTTTGTTTGTTTGTTGGTTTGTTCGTTTGGTGGCTTGTTCGTTTGTTGGCTTATTGGTTTGTTGGTTTGTTGGTTTGTTGTTTTGTTTGTTTGTTCGTTTGTTGGTTTGTTGGTTGGTTGGCTTGTTGGTTTGTTGGTTTGTTGGCTTGTTGGTTTATTGGTATGTTGGTTTGTTCGTTTGTTGGCTTGTATGTTTGTTGGCTTGTTGGCTTGTTGGTTTGTTGGCTTGTTGCCTTGTTGGTTTGTTTGTATGTTGGCTTGTTGGCTTATTGGTTTGTTGGTTTGTTTGTTTGTTGGTTTGTTTGTTTGTTCGTTTGTTGGTTTGTTGGTTTGTTGGTTTGTTGGCTTGTTGGCTTGTTGGTTTGTTGGTTTGTTGGTTTGTTAGTTTGTTGGTTTGTTAGTTTGTTGGTTTGTTGGTTAGTTGGCTTGTTAGCTTGTTGGTTTGTTGGTTTGTTGGTTTGTTGGTTTGTTGGTTTGTTGGTTTGTTGGTTTGTTGGTTGTTGGTTTGTTGGTTTGTTGGTTTGTTGGCTAGTTGGTATATTAGTTTGTTGGTTTGTTGGTTTATTGGTTTGTTGGTTTGTTGGGTTGTTGGTTTGTTGGCTTGTTGGTTTGTTGGTTTGTTGGTTTTTTGGTTTGTTGGTTTGTTGGTTTGTTGGCTTGTTGGTGTGTTGGTTTGTTGGTTTGTTGGTTTGTTGGTGTGTTGGTTTGTTGGCTTGTTGGCTTGTTGGTTTGTTGGTTTGTTTGTTTGTTCGTTTGTTGGTTTATTGGTTTTTTGGCTTGTTGGTTTGTTGGTTTGTTGGTTTGTTGGTGTGTTGGTTTGTTGGTTTGTAGGTTTGTTGGTTTGTTGGCTTTTTGGTTTTTTAGCTTGTTGGTTTGTTGGTTTGTTGGTTTGTTGGTTTGTTGGTTTGTTGGCTTGTTGGTTTGTTGGTTTGTTGGTTTGTTGGTTTGTTCGTTTGCTTGTTTGTTGGTTTGTTGGTTTCTTTGTTTGTTGGTTTGTTCGTTTGGTGGCTTGTTGGTTTGTTGGCTTATTGGTTTGTTGGTTTGTTGGTTTGTTGGTTTGTTTGTTTCTTCGTTTATTGGTTTGTTAGTTGGTTGGCTTGTTGGTTTGATGGCTTGTTGGTTTGTTGGTTTGTTGGCTTGTTGGTTTGTTGGCTTGTTGCCTTGTTGGTTTGTTGGTTTGTTGGCTTGTTGGTTTGTTGGTTTGTTGGTTTGTTGGTTTGTTGGTTTGTTGGTTTGTTGGCTTGTTGGTTTGTTGGTTTGTTTGTTTGTGGGTTTGTTTGTTTGTTCGTTTGTTGGTTTGTTGGTTTGTTGGCTTGCTGGTTTGTTGGTTTATTGGCTTGTTGGTTTGTTTGTTTGTTGGTTTGTTTGTTTGTTCGTTTGTTGGTTTGTTGGTTTGTTGGCTTGCTGGTTTGTTGGTTTATTGGCTTGTTGGTTTGTTGGTTTGTTGGTTTGTTGGTTTGTTCGTTTGTTGGCTTGTTGGTTTGTTGGCTTATTGGCTTATTGGTTTGTTGGCTTGTTGGCTTGTTGGTTTGTTGGTTTGTTGGTTTGTTGGTTTGTTGGTTTGTTGGTTTGTTCGTTTGTTGGTTTGTTGGTTTGTTGGCTTGCTGGTTTGTTGGTTTATTGGCTTGTTGGTTTGTTTGTTTGTTGGTTTGTTTGTTTGTTCGTTTGTTGGTTTGTTGGTTTGTTGGCTTGCTGGTTTGTTGGTTTATTGGCTTGTTGGTTTGTTGGTTTGTTGGTTTGTTGGTTTGTTCGTTTGTTGGCTTGTTGGTTTGTTGGCTTATTGGCTTATTGGTTTGTTGGCTTGTTGGCTTGTTGGTTTGTTGGTTTGTTGGTTTGTTGGTTTGTTGGTTTGTTGGTTTGTTGGTTTGTTGGTTTGTTGGTTGTTGGTTTGTTGGTTTGTTGGTTTGTTGGCTAGTTGGTATATTAGTTTGTTGGTTTGTTGGTTTATTGGTTTGTTGGTTTGTTGGGTTGTTGGTTTGTTGGCTTGTTGGTTTGTTGGTTTGTTGGTTTTTTGGTTTGTTGGTTTGTTGGTTTGTTGGCTTGTTGGTGTGTTGGTTTGTTGGTTTGTTGGTTTGTTGGTGTGTTGGTTTGTTGGCTTGTTGGCTTGTTGGTTTGTTGGTTTGTTTGTTTGTTCGTTTGTTGGTTTATTGGTTTTTTGGCTTGTTGGTTTGTTGGTTTGTTGGTTTGTTGGTGTGTTGGTTTGTTGGTTTGTAGGTTTGTTGGTTTGTTGCCTTTTTGGTTTTTTAGCTTGTTGGTTTGTTGGTTTGTTGGTTTGTTGGTTTGTTGGTTTGTTGGCTTGTTGGTTTGTTGGTTTGTTGGTTTGTTGGTTTGTTCGTTTGCTTGTTTGTTGGTTTGTTGGTTTGTTGGTTTGTTTGTTTGTTGGTTTGTTCGTTTGGTGGCTTGTTCGTTTGTTGGCTTATTGGTTTGTTGGTTTGTTGGTTTGTTGTTTTGTTTGTTTGTTCGTTTGTTGGTTTGTTGGTTGGTTGGCTTGTTGGTTTGTTGGTTTGTTGGCTTGTTGGTTTGTTGGTATGTTGGTTTGTTCGTTTGTTGGCTTGTATGTTTGTTGGCTTGTTGGCTTGTTGGTTTGTTGGCTTGTTGCCTTATTGGTTTGTTGGTTTGTTGGCTTGTTGGTTTGTTGGTTTGTTGGTTTGTTGGTTTGTTGGTTTGTTGGTTTGTTGGTTTGATGGCTTTTTGGCTTGTTGATTTGTGGGTTTGTTGGCTTGTTGGTTTGTTGGTTTTTTGGTTTGTTGGTTTGTTGGTTTGTTTGTTTGTTGGTTTGTTTGTTTGTTCGTTTGTTGGTTTGTTGGTTTGTTGGTTTGCTGGTTTGTTGGTTCATTGGCTTGTTGGTTTGTTGGTTTGTTGGTTTGTTGGTTTGTTCGTTTGTTGGCTTGTTGGTTTGTTGGCTTATTGGCTTATTGGTTTGTTGGCTTGTTGGCTTGTTGGTTTGTTGGTTTGTTGGTTTGTTGGTTTGTTGGTTTGTTAGTTTGTTGGTTTGTTGGTTAGTTGGCTTGTTGGCTTGTTGGTTTGTTGGTTTGTTGGTTTGTTGGTTTGTTGGTTTGTTGGTTTGTTGGTTTGTTGGTTGTTGGTTTGTTGGTTTGTTGGTTTGTTGGCTAGTTAGTGTATTAGTTTGTTGGTTTGTTGGTTTATTGGTTTGTTGGTTTGTTGGGTTGTTGGTTTGTTGGCTTGTTGGTTTGTTGGTTTGTTGGTTTTTTGGTTTGTTGGTTTGTTGGTTTGTTGGCTTGTTGGTGTGTTGGTTTGTTGGTTTGTTGGTTTGTTGGTGTGTTGGTTTGTTGGCTTGTTGGCTTCTTTGTTTGTTGGTTTGTTTGTTTGTTTGTTTGTTGGTTTATTGGTTTTTTGGCTTGTTGGTTTGTTGGTTTGTTGGTTTGTTGGTGTGTTGGTTTGTTGGTTTGTAGGTTTGTTGGTTTGTTGGCTTTTTGGTTTTTTAGTTTGTTGGTTTGTTGGTTTGTTGGTTTGTTGGTTTGTTGGCTTGTTGGTTTGTTGGTTTGTTGGTTTGTTGGTTTGTTCGTTTGCTTGTTTGTTGGTTTGTTGGTTTCTTTGTTTGTTGGTTTGTTCGTTTGGTGGCTTGTTGGTTTGTTGGCTTATTGGTTTGTTGGTTTGTTGGTTTGTTGGTTTGTTTGTTTGTTCGTTTATTGGTTTGTTGGTTGGTTGGCTTGTTGTTTTGATGGCTTGTTGGTTTGTTGGTTTGTTGGTTTGTTCGTTTGTTGGCTTGTTGGTTTGTTGGCTTGTTGGCTTGTTGGTTTGTTGGCTTGTTGACTTGTTGGTTTGTTGGTTTGTTGGCTTGTTGGTTTGTTGGTTTTTGGCTTGTTGGTTTGTTGGCTTGTTGGCTTTTTGGTTTGTTGGTTTGTTGGTTTGCTGGTTTGTTGGTTTGTTGGTTTGCTGGTTTGTTTGTTTGTTCGTTTGTTGGTTTCTTGGTTTGTTGGCTTGTTGGTTTGTTGGCTTGTTTGTTTGTTGGTTTGTTGGTTTGTTGCTTTGTTCGTTTGTTGGTTTGTTGGTTTGTTGGCTTGTTTGCCTTGTTGATTTGTTGGTTTGTTGGTTTTTCGGTTTGTTGGTTTGTTGGCTTGTTGGTTTGTTGGTTTGTTGGTTTGTTGGTTTGTTGGTGTGTGGGTTTGTTGGCTTGTTGGCTTGTTGGTTTGTTGGTTTGTTTGTTTGTTCGTTTGTTGGTTTGTTGGTTTGTTGGTTTGTTGGCTTGTTGGTTTGTTGGTTTGTTGGTTTGTTGGTTTGTTGGTGTGTTGGTTTGTTGGTTTGTAGGTTTGTTGGTTTTTTGGTTTGTTGGTTTTTTGGCTTGTTGGTTTGTTGGTTTGTTGGTTTGTTGGTTTGTTGGTTTGTTGGCTTGTTGATTTGTTGGTTTGTTGGTTTGTTGGTTTGTTGGTTTGTTGGCTTGTTGGTTCGTTGGTATATTGGTTTCTTGGTTTGTTGGTTTGTTGGTTTGTTCGTTTGCTTGTTTGTTGGTTTGTTGGTTTGTTTGTTTGTTGGTTTGTTCGTTTGGTGGCTTGTTCGTTTGTTGGCTTATTGGTTTGTTGGTTTGTTGGTTTGTTGTTTTGTTTGTTTGTTCGTTTGTTGGTTTGTTGGTTGGTTGGCTTGTTGGTTTGTTGGTTTGTTGGCTTGTTGGTTTGTTGGTATGTTGGTTTGTTCGTTTGTTGGCTTGTATGTTTGTTGGCTCGTTGGCTTGTTGGTTTGTTGGCTTGTTGCCTTGTTGGTTTGTTGGTTTGTTGGCTTGTTGGCTTGTTGGTTTGTTGGTTTGTTGGTTTGTTGGTTTGTTGGTTTGTTGGCTTGTTGGCTTGTTGGCTTGTTGGTTTGTGGGTTTGCTGGCTTGTTGGTTTGTTGGTTTTTTGGTTTGTTGGTATGTTGGTTTGTTTGTTTGTTGGTTTGTTTGTTTGTTCGTTTTTGGTTTTTTGGTTTGTTGGCTTGCTGGTTTGTTGGTTTATTGGCTTGTTGGTTTGTTGGTTTGTTGGTTTGTTGGTTTGTTCGTTTGTTGGCTTGTTAGTTTGTTGGCTTGTTGGCTTATTGGTTTGTTGGCTTGTTGGCTTGTTGGTTTGTTGGTTTGTTGGCTTGTTGGCTTGTTGGTTTGTTGGTTTGTTGGCTTGTTGGTTTGTTGGTTTTTTGGTTTGTTCGTTTGTTGGTTTGTTCGTTTGTTGATTTGCTTGTTTGTTGGATTGTTGGTTTGTTGGTTTGTTGGTTTGTTGGTTTGTTGGTTTGTTGGTTTGTTTGTTTGTTGGTTTGTTGATTTGTTGGTTTGTTGGTTTGTTGGTTTGTTGGTTTGTTGGTTTGTTGGTTTGTTGGTTTGTTGGCTTGTTGGTTTGGTGGTTTGTTGGTTTCTTGGTTTGTTGGTTTGCTGGTTTGTTCGTTTGTTGGTTTGTTGGCTTGTTGGTTTGTTGGTTTGTTTGTTGGTTGGTTTGTTCGTTTGTTTGCTTGTTCATTTGTTGGTTTGTTGGTTTGTTGGTTTGTTGGCTTGTTGTTTTGTTGGTTTGTTGGTTTGTTGGTTTGTTCGTTTGTTGGCTTGTTGGTTTGTTGGATTGTTTGCTTGTTGGTTTGTTGGCTTGTTGGCTTGTTGGTTTGTTGGTTTGTTGTTTTGTTGGTTTGTTGGTTTGTTGGTTTGTTGGTTAGTTGGCTTGTTGGCTTGTTATTTTGTTGGTTTGTTGGCTTGTTTATTTGTTGGTTTTTTGGTTGGTTCGTTTGTTGGTTTGTTGGTTTGTTGGTTTGTTGGTTTTTTGGTTTGTTGGTTTGTTGGTTTTTTGGATTGTTGGTTTGTTCGTTTGTTGGTTTGTTGGTTTGTTGGTTTGTTGGTTTGTTCGTTTGTTGGTTTGTTGGTTTGTTGGTTTGTTGGTTTGTTGGCTTGTTGGCTTGCTGGTTTGTTGGTTTGTTGGTTTTTTCGTTTGTTGGTTTGTTGGTTTGTTGGTTTGTTGGTTTGTTGGTTTGTTGGTTTGTTGGTTTGTTGGTTTGTTGGTTTGTTGGTTTGTTGGTTTGTTGGTTTGTTGGTTCGTTCGTTTGTTGGTTTGTTCGTTTGTTTGTTTGTTGGTTTGTTGGTTTGTTGATTTGTTTGTTTGTTGGCTTTTCGGTTTGTTGGTTTTGTTGGCTTGTTGGTTTGTTGGCTTGTTGGTTTGTTGGTTTGTTGGTTTGTTTGTGTGTTGGTTTGTTTGTTTGTTCGTTTGTTGGTTTGTTGGTTTGTTGGCTTGTTGGTTTGTTGGTTTGTTGGCTTGTTGGTTTGTTGGTTTGTTGGTTTGTTACTTTGTTCATTTGTTGGTTTGTTGGTTTGTTGGCTTGTTGGCTTGTTGGTTTGTTGGCATGTTGGCTTGTTGGTTTATTGGTTTGTTGGTTTGTTGGTTTGTTGGTTTGTTGGTTTGTTGGTTTGTTGGCTTGTTGGTTTGTTGGCTTGTTGGTTTATTAGTTTGTTGGTTTATTGGTTTATTGGTTTGTTGGTTTGTTGGTTTGTTGGTTTGTTGGGTTGTTGGTTTTTTGGCTTGTTGGTTTGTTGGTTTGTTGGTTTTTTGGTTGGTTGGTTTGTTGTTTTGTTTGCTTGTTGGTTTGTTGGTTTGTTGGTTTGTTGGTTTGTTGGTGTGTGGGTTTGTTTGTTTTTTTGTTTGTTGGTTTGTTGGTTTGTTGGCTTGTTGGTTTGTTGGTTTGTTGGTTTGTTGGTGTGTTGGTCTGTTGGTTTGTAGGTTTGTTGGTTTGTTGGCTTGTTGGTTTTTTGGCTTGTTGGTTTGTTCGTTTGTTGGTTTGTTGGTTTGTTGGCTTGTTGGTTTGTTGGTTTGTTGGTTTGTTGGTTTGTTGGTTTGTTGGTTTGTTGGTTTGTTGGCTTGTTGGTACGTTGGTATGTTGGTTTCTTGGTTTGTTGGTTTGTTGGTTTGTTGTTTTGTTTGTTTGTTCGTTTGTTGGTTTGTTGGTTGGTTGGCTTGTTGGTTTGTTGGTTTGTTGGCTTGTTGGTTTGTTGGTTTGTTGGTTTGTTCGTTTGTTGGCTTGTTGGTTTGTTGGCTTGTTGGTTTGTTGGCTTGTTGGCTTGTTGGTTTGTTGGTTTGTTGGCTTGTTGGTTTGTTGGTTTGTTGGTTTGTTGGTTTGTTGGTTTGTTGGATTGTTGGTTTGTTGGTTTGTTGGCTTGTTGGCTTGTTGGTTTGTTGGTTTGTTGGCTTGTTGGTTTGCTGGTTTTTTGGTTTGTTGATTTGTTGGTTTGTTTGTTTGTTGGTTTGTTTGTTTGTTCGTCTGTTGGTTTGCTGGTTTGTTGGCTTGCTGGTTTGTTGGTTTATTGGCTTGTTGGTTTGTTGGTTTGTTGGTTTGTTGGTTTGTTGGTTTGTTCGTTTGTTGGCTTGTTGGTTTGTTGGCTTGTTGGCTTGTTGGTTTGTTGGCTTGTTGGCTTGTTAGTTTATTGGTTTGTTGATTTGTTGGTTTGTTTGTTTGTTGGTTTTTTTGTTTGTTCGTTTGTTGGTTTGTTGGTTTGTTGGCTTGCTGGTTTGTTGGTTTATTGGCTTGTTGCTTGTTGGTTTGTTGGTTTGTTGGTTTGTTTGTTTGTTCGTTTGTTGGCTTGTTGGCTTGTTGGTTTGTTGGCTTGTTGCCTTGTTAGTTTGTTGGCTTGTTGGCTTGTTGGTTAGTTGGTTTGTTGGTTTGTTGGTTTGTTGGTTTGTTAGTTTGTTGGTTTGTTGGTTAGTTGGCTTGTTGGCTTGTTGGTTTGTTGGTTTGTTGGCTTGTTGGTTTGTTGGTTTTTTGGTTTGTTCGTTTGTTGGTTTGTTGGCTTGTTGGTTTGTTGGCTTGTTAGCTTGTTGGTTTATTGGTTTGTTGGTTTGTTGGTTTGTTGGTTTGTTGGTTTGTTGGTTTGTTGGTTTGTTGGCTTGTTGGTACGTTGGTATGTTGGTTTCTTGGTTTGTTGGTTTGTTGGTTTGTTGTTTTGTTTGTTTGTTCGTTTGTTGGTTTGTTGGTTGGTTGGCTTGTTGGTTTGTTGGTTTGTTGGCTTGTTGGTTTGTTGGTTTGTTTGTTTGTTCGTTTGTTGGCTTGTTGGTTTGTTGGCTTGTTGGTTTGTTGGCTTGTTGGCTTGTTGGTTTGTTGGTTTGTTGGCTTGTTGGTTTGTTGGTTTGTTGGTTTGTTGGTTTGTTGGTTTGTTGGATTGTTGGTTTGTTGGTTTGTTGGCTTGTTGGCTTGTTGGTTTGTTGGTTTGTTGGCTTGTTGGTTTGCTGGTTTTTTGGTTTGTTGATTTGTTGGTTTGTTTGTTTGTTGGTTTGTTTGTTTGTTCGTCTGTTGGTTTGCTGGTTTGTTGGCTTGCTGGTTTGTTGGTTTATTGGCTTGTTGGTTTGTTGGTTTGTTGGTTTGTTGGTTTGTTGGTTTGTTCGTTTGTTGGCTTGTTGGTTTGTTGGCTTGTTGGCTTGTTGGTTTGTTGGCTTGTTGGCTTGTTAGTTTATTGGTTTGTTGATTTGTTGGTTTGTTTGTTTGTTGGTTTTTTTGTTTGTTCGTTTGTTGGTTTGTTGGTTTGTTGGCTTGCTGGTTTGTTGGTTTATTGGCTTGTTGCTTTGTTGGTTTGTTGGTTTGTTGGTTTGTTTGTTTGTTCGTTTGTTGGCTTGTTGGCTTGTTGGTTTGTTGGCTTGTTGCCTTGTTAGTTTGTTGGCTTGTTGGCTTGTTGGTTAGTTGGTTTGTTGGTTTGTTGGTTTGTTGGTTTGTTAGTTTGTTGGTTTGTTGGTTAGTTGGCTTGTTGGCTTGTTGGTTTGTTGGTTTGTTGGCTTGTTGGTTTGTTGGTTTTTTGGTTTGTTCGTTTGTTGGTTTGTTGGCTTGTTGGTTTGTTGGCTTGTTAGCTTGTTGGTTTGTTGGTTTGTTGGTTTGTTCGTTTGTTGGTTTGTTCGTTTGTTGGTTTGTTTGTTTGTTGGTTTGTTGGTTTGTTGGTTTGTTGGTTTGTTGGTTTGTTGGTTTGTTGGTTTGTTGGTTTGTTGGTTTGTTGGTTTGTTGGTTTATTGGTTTGTTGGTTTGTTGGTTTGTTGGTTTGTTGGTTTGTTGGTTTGTTGGCTTGTTGGTTTGGTGGTTTGTTGGTTTCTTGGTTTGTTGGTTTGTTGGTTTGTTGCTTTGTTGGTTTGTTGGTTTGTTTGTTTGTTTGTTTGTTGGTTTGTTCGTTTGTTTGCTTGTTCGTTTGTTGGTTTGTTTGTTTGTTTGTTTGTTTGTTTGTTCGTTTGTTGGTTTGTTGGTTTGTTGGCTTGTTAGCTTGTTGGTTTGTTGGTTTGTTCGTTTGTTGGTTTGTTCGTTTGTTGGTTTGTTTGTTTGTTGGTTTGTTGGTTTGTTGGTTTGTTGGTTTGTTGGTCTGTTGGTTTGTTGGTTTGTTGGTTTGTTGGTTTGTTGGTTTGTTGGTTTGTTGGTTTGTTGGTTTGTTGGTCTGTTGGTTTGTTGGCTTGTTGGTTTGGTGGTTTGTTGGTTTCTTGGTTTGTTGGTTTGTTGGTTTGTTGCTTTGTTGGTTTGTTGGTTTGTTTGTTTGTTTGTTTATTGGTTTGTTCGTTTGTTTGCTTGTTCGTTTGTTGGTTTGTTTGTTTGTTGGTTTGTTTGTTTGTTCGTTTGTTGGTTTGTTGGTTTGTTGGCTTGCTGGTTTGTTGGTTTATTGGCTTGTTGGTTTGTTGGTTTGTTGGTTTGTTGGGTTGTTGGTTTGTTCGTTTGTTGGATTGTTGGTTTTTTGGCTTGTTGGCTTGTTGGTTTGTTGGCTTGTTGCTTGTTAGTTTGTTGGTTTGTTGATTTGTTGGTTTGTTTGTTTGTTGGTGTGTTTGTTTGTTCGTTTGTTGGTTTGTTGGTTTGTTGGCTTGGTGGTTTGTTGGTTTATTGGCTTGTTGGTTTGTTGGTTTGTTGGTTTGTTGGTTTGTTTGTTTGTTCGTTTGTTGGCTTGTTGGCTTGTTGGTTTGTTGGCTTGTTGGCTTGTTGGTTTGTTGGCTTGTTGGCTTGTTGGTTAGTTGGTTTGTTGGTTTGTTGGTTTGTTGGTTTATTAGTTTGTTGGTTTGTTGGCTTGTTGGTTTGGTGGTTTGTTGGTTTCTTGGTTTGTTGGTTTGTTGGTTTGTTGCTTTGTTGGTTTGTTGGTTTGTTGGTTTGTTGGTTTGTTGGTTTGTTGGTTTGTTGGTCTGTTGGTTTGTTGGCTTGTTGGTTTGGTGGTTTGTTGGTTTCTTGGTTTGTTGGTTTGTTGGTTTGTTGCTTTGTTGGTTTGTTGGTTTGTTTGTTTGTTTGTTTGTTGGTTTGTTCGTTTGTTTGCTTGTTCGTTTGTTGGTTTGTTTGTTTGTTGGTTTGTTTGTTTGTTCGTTTGTTGGTTTGTTGGTTTGTTGGCTTGCTGGTTTGTTGGTTTATTGGCTTGTTGGTTTGTTGGTTTGTTGGTTTGTTGGGTTGTTGGTTTGTTCGTTTGTTGGCTTGTTGGTTTTTGGCTTGTTGGCTTGTTGGTTTGTTGGCTTGTTGCTTGTTAGTTTGTTGGTTTGTTGATTTGTTGGTTTGTTTGTTTGTTAGTGTGTTTGTTTGTTCGTTTGTTGGTTTGTTGGTTTGTTGGCTTGCTGGTTTGTTGGTTTATTGGCTTGTTGGTTTGTTGGTTTGTTGGTTTGTTGGTTTGTTTGTTTGTTCGTTTGTTGGCTTGTTGGCTTGTTGGTTTGTTGGCTTGTTGGCTTGTTGGTTTGTTGGCTTGTTGGCTTGTTGGTTAGTTGGTTTGTTGGTTTGTTGGTTTGTTGGTTTATTAGTATGTTGGTTTGTTGGTTAGTTGGCTTGTTGGCTTGTTGGTTTGTTGGCTTGTTGGCTTGTTGGTTTGTTGGTTTGTTGGCTTGTTGGTTTGTTGGTTTGTTGGATTGTTGGTTTGTTGGTTTGTTGGATTGTTGGCTTGTTGGTTTGTTGGCTTGTTGGCTTGTTGGTTTGTTGGTTTGTTGGCTTGTTAGTTTGTTGGTTTTTTGGTTTGTTGATTTGTTGGTTTGTTTGTTTGTTGGTTTGTTTGTTTGTTCGTTTGTTGGTTTGTTGGTTTGTTGGCTTGCTGGTTTGTTGGTTTATTGGCTTGTTGGTTTGTTGGCTTGTTGGTTAGTTGGTTTGTTGGTTTGTTGGTTTGTTGGTTTATTAGTTTGTTGGTTTGTTGGCTTGTTGGTTTGGTGGTTTGTTGGTTTCTTGGTTTGTTGGTTTGTTGGTTTGTTGCTTTGTTGGTTTGTTGGCTTTTTGGTTTGTTGGTTTGTTGGTTTGTTGGTCTGTTGGTTTGTTGGCTTGTTGGTTTGGTGGTTTGTTGGTTTCTTGGTTTGTTGGTTTGTTGGTTTGTTGCTTTGTTGGTTTGTTGGTTTGTTTGTTTGTTTGTTTGTTGGTTTGTTCGTTTGTTTGCTTGTTCGTTTGTTGGTTTGTTTGTTTGTTGGTTTGTTTGTTTGTTCGTTTGTTGGTTTGTTGGTTTGTTGGCTTGCTGGTTTGTTGGTTTATTGGCTTGTTGGTTTGTTGGTTTGTTGGTTTGTTGGGTTGTTGGTTTGTTCGTTTGTTGGCTTGTTGGTTTTTGGCTTGTTGACTTGTTGGTTTGTTGGCTTGTTGCTTGTTAGTTTGTTGGTTTGTTGATTTGTTGGTTTGTTTGTTTGTTAGTGTGTTTGTTTGTTCGTTTGTTGGTTTGTTGGTTTGTTGGCTTGCTGGTTTGTTGGTTTATTGGCTTGTTGGTTTGTTGGTTTGTTGGTTTGTTGGTTTGTTTGTTTGTTCGTTTGTTGGCTTGTTGGCTTGTTGGTTTGTTGGCTTGTTGGCTTGTTGGTTTGTTGGCTTGTTGGCTTGTTGGTTAGTTGGTTTGTTGGTTTGTTGGTTTGTTGGTTTATTAGTATGTTGGTTTGTTGGTTAGTTGGCTTGTTGGCTTGTTGGTTTGTTGGCTTGTTGGCTTGTTGGTTTGTTGGTTTGTTGGCTTGTTGGTTTGTTGGTTTGTTGGATTGTTGGTTTGTTGGTTTGTTGGATTGTTGGCTTGTTGGTTTGTTGGCTTGTTGGCTTGTTGGTTTGTTGGTTTGTTGGCTTGTTAGTTTGTTGGTTTTTTGGTTTGTTGATTTGTTGGTTTGTTTGTTTGTTGGTTTGTTTGTTTGTTCGTTTGTTGGTTTGTTGGTTTGTTGGCTTGCTGGTTTGTTGGTTTATTGGCTTGTTGGTTTGTTGGCTTATTGGTTTGTTGGTTTGTTGGTTTGTTGGTTTGTTGTTTTGTTTGTTTGTTCGTTTGTTGGTTTGTTGGTTGGTTGGCTTGTTGGTTTGTTGGTTTGTTGGCTTGTTGGTTTGTTGGTTTGTTAGTTTGTTCGTTTGTTGGCTTGTTGGTTTGTTGGCTTGTTGGTTTGTTGGCTTGTTGGCTTGTTGGTTTGTTGGTTTGTTGGCTTGTTGGTTTGTTGGTTTGTTGGTTTGTTGGTTTGTTGGATTGTTGGTTTGTTGGTTTGTTGGCTTGTTGGCTTGTTGCCTTATTGGTTTGTTGGTTTGTTGGCTTGTTGGTTTGTTAGTTTGTTGGTTTGTTGGTTTCTTGGTTTGTTGGATTGTTGGTTTGTTGGTTTGTTGGCTTGTTGGCTTGTTGGTTTGTTGGTTTGTTGGTTTGTTGGCTTGTTGGTTTGTTGGTTTTTTGGTTTGTTGATTTGTTGATTTGTTGGTTTGTTTGTTTGTTGGTTTGTTTGTTTGTTCGTCTGTTGGTTTGTTGGTTTGTTGGCTTGCTGGTTTGTTGGTTTATTGGCTTGTTGGTTTGTTGGTTTTTTGGTTTGTTGGTTTGTTGGTTTGTTCATTTGTTGGCTTGTTGGTTTGTTGGCTTGTTGGCTTGTTGGTTTGTTGGCTTGTTGGCTTGTTAGTTTGTTGGTTTGTTGATTTGTTGGTTTGTTTGTTTGTTGGTTTGTTTGTTTGTTCGTTTGTTGGTTTGTTGGTTTGTTGGCTTGCTGGTTTGTTGGTTTGTTGGTTTGCTGGTTTGTTTGTTTGTTCGTTTGTTGGCTTGTTGGCTTGTTGGTTTGTTGGCTTGTTGGCTTGTTGGTTTGTTGGCTTGTTGGCTTGTTGGCTTGTTGGTTAGCTGGTTTGTTAGTTTGTTGGTTTGTTGGTTTGTTAGTTTGTTGGTTTGTTGGTTAGTTGGCTTGTTGGCTTGTTGGTTTGTTGGTTTGTTGGCTTGTTGGTTTGTTGGTTTTTTGGTTTGTTCGTTTGTTGGCTTGTTGGTTTGTTGGCTTGTTAGCTTGTTGGTTTGTTGGTTTGTTGGTTTGTTCGTTTGTTGGTTTGTTCGTTTGTTGGTTTGTTTGTTTGTTGGTTTGTTGGTTTGTTGGTTTGTTGGTTTGTTGGTTTGTTGGTTTGTTGGTTTGTTGGTTTGTTGGTTTGTTGGTTTGTTGGTTTGTTGGTTTGTTGGTTTGTTGGTTTGTTGGTTTGTTGGTTTGTTGGTTTGTTGGTTTGTTGGTTTGTTGGCTTGTTGGTTTGGTGGTTTGTTGGTTTCTTGGTTTGTTGGTTTGTTGGTTTGTTGCTTTGTTGGTTTGTTGGTTTGTTTGTTTGTTTGTTTGTTGGTTTGTTCGTTTGTTTGCTTGTTCGTTTGTTGGTTTGTTTGTTTGTTGGTTTGTTTGTTTGTTCGTTTGTTGGTTTGTTTGTTTGTTGGCTTATTGGTTTGTTGGTTTATTGGCTTGTTGGTTTGTTGGTTTGTTGGTTTGTTGGTTTGTTGGTTTGTTCGTTTCTTGGCTTGTTGGTTTGTTGGCTTGTTGGCTTGTTGGTTTGTTGGCTTGTTGCTTGTTAGTTTGTTGGTTTGTTGATTTGTTGGTTTGTTTGTTTGTTGGTTTGTTGGTTTGTTTGTTTGTTGGTTTGTTGGTTTGTTTGTTTGTTCGTTTGTTGGATTGTTGGCTTGTTGGTTTGTTGGCTTGTTGGCTTGTTGGTTTGTTGGCTTGTTGGCTTGTTGGTTAGTTGGTTTGTTGGTTTGTTGGTTTGTTGGTTTGTTAGTTTGTTGGTTTGTTGGTTAGTTGGCTTGTTGGCTTGTTGGTTTGTTGGCTTGTTGGTTTGTTGGTTTGTTGGTTTGTTGGTTTGTTGGTTTGTTGGTTTGTTGGTTTGTTGGTTTGTTGGTTTGTTGGATTGTTAGTTTGTTGGTTTGTTGGCTTGTTGGCTTGTTGGTTTGTTGGTTTGTTGGCTTGTTGTTTTGTTGGTTTTTTGGTTTGTTGATTTGTTGGTTTGTTTGTTTGTTGGTTTGTTTGTTTGTTCGTTTGTTGGTTTGTTGGTTTGTTGACTTGCTGGTTTGTTGGTTTATTGGCTTGTTGGTTTGTTGGCTTATTGGTTTGTTGGTTTGTTGGTTTGTTGTTTTGTTTGTTTGTTCGTTTGTTGGTTTGTTGGTTGGTTGGCTTGTTGGTTTGTTGTTTTGTTGGCTTGTTGGTTTGTTGGTTTGTTGGTTTGTTCGTTTGTTGGCTTGTTGGTTTATTGGCTTGTTGGTTTGTTGGCTTGTTGGCTTGTTGGTTTGTTGGTTTGTTGGCTTGTTGGTTTGTTGGTTTGTTGGTTTGTTGGTTTGTTGGTTTGTTGGATTGTTGGTTTGTTGGTTTGTTGGCTTGTTGGCTAGTTGGTTTGTTGGTTTGTTGGTTTGTTGGCTTGTTGGTTTGTTGGTTTTTTGGTTTGTTGATTTGTTGGTTTGTTTGTTTGTTGGTTTGTTTGTTTGTTTGTTCGTTTGTTGGTTTGTTGGTTTGTTGGCTTGCTGGTTTGTTGGTTTATTGGCTTGTTGGTTTGTTGGTTTGTTGGTTTGTTGGTTTGTTGGTTTGTTCGTTTGTTGGCTTGTTGGTTTGTTGGCTTGTTGGCTTGTTGGTTTGTTGGCTTGTTGGCTTGTTAGTTTGTTGGTTTGTTGATTTGTTGGTTTGTTTGTTTGTTGGTTTGTTTGTTTGTTCGTTTGTTGGTTTGTTGGTTTGTTGGCTTGCTGGTTTGTTGGTTTATTGGCTTGTTGGTTTGTTGGTTTGTTGGATTGTTGGTTTGTTGGTTTGTTTGTTTGTTCGTTTGTTGGCTTGTTGGCTTGTTGGTTTGTTGGCTTGTTGGCTTGTTGGTTTGTTGGCTTGTTGGCTTGTTGGTTAGTTGGTTTGTTGGTTTGTTGGTTTGTTGGTTTGTTAGTTTGTTGGTTTGTTGGTTAGTTGGCTTGTTGGCTTGTTGGTTTGTTGGTTTGTTGGCTTGTTGGTTTGTTGGTTTTTCGGTTTGTTCGTTTGTTGTTTTGTTGGCTTGTTGGTTTGTTGGCTTGTTAGCTTGTTGGTTTGTTGGTTTGTTGGTTTGTTCGTTTGTTGGTTTGTTCGTTTGTTGGTTTGTTTGTTTGTTGGTTTGTTGGTTTGTTGGTTTGTTGGTTTGTTGGTTTGTTGGTTTGTTGGTTTGTTGGTTTGTTGGTTTGTTGGTTTGTTGGTTTGTTGGTTTGTTGGTTTGTTGGTTTGTTGGTTTGTTGGTTTGTTGGTTTGCTGGTTTGTTGGCTTGTTGGCTTGTTGGTTTGGTGGTTTGTTGGTTTCTGGGTTTGTTGGTTTGTTGGTTTGTTGCTTTGTTGGTTTGTTGGTTTGTTGGTTTGTTTGTTTGTTTGTTTGTTTGTTTGTTGGTTTGTTCGTTTGTTTGCTTGTTCATTTGTTGGTTTGTTGGTTTGTTGGTTTGTTGGCTTGTTGTTTTGTTGGTTTGTTGGTTTGTTGGTTTGTTCGTTTGTTGGCTTGTTAGTTTGTTGGATTGTAGGCTTGTTGGTTTGTTGGCTTGTTGGCTTGTTGGTTTGTTGGTTTGTTGTTTAGTTGGTTTGTTGGTTTGTTGGTTTGTTGGTTAGTTGGCTTGTTGGCTTGTTGGTTTGTTGGTTTGTTGGCTTGTTTATTTGTTGGTTTTTTGGTTTGTTCGTTTGTTGGTTTGTTGGTTTATTGGTTTGTTGGTTTGTTGGTTTGTTGGTTTGTTGGCTTTTTGGTTTGTTGGTTTGTTGGTTTGTTCGTTTGTTCGTTTGTTCGTTTGTTGGTTTGTTGGTTTGTTGGTTTGTTGGTTTGTTGGTTTGTTGGTTTGTTCGTTTGTTGGTTTGTCGGTTTGTTGGTTTGTTGGCTTGTTGGTTTGTTGGTTTGTTGGTTTGTTGGTTTGTTGGCTCGTTGGTTTGGTGGTTTGTTGGTTTGTTCGTTTGTTGGCTTGTTGGTTTGTTGGTTTGTTGGTTTGGTGGCTAGTTGGTTTGTTGGTTTGTTCGTTTGTTGGTTTATTGGTTTATTGGTTTGTTGGTTTGTTGGTTTGTTGGCTTGTTGGCTTGTTGGTTTGTTCGTTTGTTGGTTTGTTTGTTTGCTGGTTTGTTGGTTTGTTGGTTTGTTGGTTTGTTGGTTTGTTGTTTTGTTGGTTTCTTGGGTTGTTGGCTTGTTGGTTTGTTTGTTTGTTGGTTTGTTTGTTTGTTGGTTTGTTGGTTTGTTGGTTTGTTGGTTAGTTAGCTTGTTGGTTTTTTGGTTTGTTGGTTTGTTGGTTTGTTGGTTTGTTGGTTTTTTGGTTTGTTCGTGTGTTGGTTTGTTGGTTTGTTGGTTTGTTGGTTTGTTGGTTTGCTGGTTTGTTGGCTTGTTGGTTTGTTGGCTTGTTGGCTTGTTGGTTTGTTGGTTTGTTGGTTTGTTGGTTTGTTGGTTTGTTGGTTTGTTGGTTAGTTAGCTTGTTGGTTTGTTGGTTTGTTGGTTTGTTGGTTTGTTGGTTTGTTGGTTTGTTGGTTTGTTGGTTTTTTGGTTTGTTCGTTTGTTGGTTTGTTGGTTTGTTGGTTTGTTGGTTTGTTGGTTTGCTGGTTTGTTGGTTTGTAGGTTTGTTGGCTTTTTGGTTTGTTGGCTTGTTGGTTTGTTGGTTTGTTGGTTGTTGGTTTGTTGGTTTGTTGGTTTGTTGGTTTGTTGGCTTGTTGGTTTGTTGGTTTGTTGGTTTGTTCGTTTGTTGGCTTGTTGGTTTGTTGGTTTGTTGGTTTGTTGGTTTGTTGGTTTCTTGGTTTGTTGGCTTGTTGGTTTGTTTGTTTGTTGGTTTGTTCGTTTGCTGGTTTGTTAGTTTGTTGGTTTGTTGGTTTGTTTGTTTGTTCGTTTGTTGGTTTGTTGGTTTGTTGGCTTGTTGGTTTGTTCGTTTGTTGGCTTGTTGGTTTGTTGGTTTGTTGGTTTGCTGATTTGTTGGCTTGTTGGTTTGTTGGCTTGTTGGCTTGTTGGTTTGTTGGCTTGTTGGCTTGTTGGTTTGTTGGTTTGTTGGTTTGTTGGTTTGTTGGTTTGTTGGTTTGTTGGTTTGTTGGTTAGTTAGCTTGTTGGTTTGTTGGTTTGTTGGTTTGTTGGTTTGTTGGTTTGTTGGTTTGTTGGTTTGTTGGTTTTTTGGTTTGTTCGTTTGTTGGTTTGTTGGTTTGTTGGTTTGTTGGTTTGTTGGTTTGTTGGTTTGCTGGTTTGTTGGTTTGTAGATTTGTTGGCTTTTTGGTTTGTTGGCTTGTTGGTTTGTTGGTTTGTTGGTTGTTGGTTTGTTGGTTTGTTGCTTTGTTGGTTTGTTGGTTTGTTGGCTTGTTGGTTTGTTGGTTTGTTGGTTTGTTCGTTTGTTGGCTTGTTGGTTTGTTGGTTTGTTGGTTTGTTGGTTTTTTGGTTTTCTGGTTTGTTGGTTTGTTGGTTTGTTGGTTTGTTGGTTTGTTGGTTTTTTGGTGTGTTAGCTTGTTGGTTTGTTGGTTTGTTTGTTTGTTCGTTTGTTGGTTTGTTGGTTTATTGGTTTGTTGGTTTGTTGGTTTGTTGGTTTGTTGGTTTGTTGGTTGTTGGTTTGTTGGTTTGTAGGTTTGTTGGTTTTTTGGCTTGTTGGTTTTTTGGCTCGTTGGTTTGTTGGTTTGTTGGTTTGTTGGCTTGTTGGTTTGTTGGTTTGTTGGTTTGTTGGTTTGTTGGTTTGTTGGGTTGTTGGTTTGTTGGTTTGTTGGTTTGTTGGTTTGTTTGGTTGTTGGTTCGTTGGTTTGTTGGTTTCTTGGTTTCTTGGTTTGTTGGTTTGTTGGTTTGTTCGTTTGCTTGTTTGTTGGTTTGTTGGTTTGTTTGTTTGTTGGTTTGTTCGTTTGGTGGCTTGTTGGTTTGTTGGCTTTTTGGTTTGTTGGTTTGTTCGTTTGTTGGTTTGTCGGTTTGTTGGTTTGTTGGCTTGTTGGTTTGTTGGTTTGTTGGTTTGTTGGTTTGTTCGTTTGTTGGCTTGTTGGTTTGTTGGCTTGTTGGCTTGTTGGTTTGTTGGCTTGTTGGCTTGTTAGTTTGTTGGTTTGTTGATTTGTTGGTTTGTTTGTTTGTTCGTTTGTTTGTTTGTTCGTTTGTTGGTTTGTTGGTTTGTTGGCTTGCTGGTTTGTTGGTTTATTGGCTTGTTGGTTTGTTGGTTTGTTGGTTTGTTGGTTTGTTTGTTTGTTCGTTTGTTGGTTTGTTGGCTTGTTGGCTTGTTGGTTTGTTCGTTTGTTGGTTTGTTCGTTTGTTGGTTTGTTTGTTTGTTGGTTTGTTGGTTAGTTGGTTTGTTGGTTTGTTGGTTTGTTGGTTTGTTAGTTTGTTGGTTTGTTGGTTAGTTGGCTTGTTGGCTTGTTGGTTTGTTGGTTTTTTGGTTTGTTCGTTTGTTGGTTTGTTGGCTTGTTGGTTTATTGGCTTGTTAGCTTATTGGTTTGTTGGTTTGTTGGTTTGTTCGTTTGTTGGTTTGTTCGTTTGTTGGTTTGTTTGTTTGTTGGTTTGTTGGTTTGTTGGTTTGTTGGTTTGTTGGTTTGTTGGTTTGTTTGTTTGTTGGTTTGTTGGTTAGTTGGTTTGTTGGTTTGTTGGTTTGTTGGTTTGTTAGTTTGTTGGTTTGTTGGTTAGTTGGCTTGTTGGCTTGTTGGTTTGTTGGTTTGTTGGCTTGTTGGTTTGTTGGTTTTTTGGTTTGTTCGTTTGTTGGTTTGTTGGCTTGTTGGTTTGTTGGCTTGTTAGCTTGTTGGTTTGTTGGTTTGTTGGTTTGTTTGTTTGTTGGTTTGTTCATTTTTTGGTTTGTTTGTTTGTTGGTTTGTTGGTTTGTTGGTTTGTTGGTTTGTTGGTTTGTTGGTTTGTTGGTTTGTTGGTTTGTTGGTTCGTTGGTTTGTTGGTTTGTTGGTTTGTAGGTTTGTTGGTTTGTTGGTTTGTTGGTTTGTTGGTTTGTTGGCTTGTTGGTTTAATGGTTTGTTGGTTTCTTGGTTTGTTGGTTTGTTGGTTTTTTGCTTTGTTGGTTAGTTGGTTTGTTTGTTTGTTTGTTTGTTTGTTGGTTTGTTCGTTTGTTTGCTTGTTCGTTTGTTGGTTTGTTGGTTTGTTGGTTTGTTGGCTTGTTGTTTTGTTGGTGTGTTGGTTTGTTGGTTTGTTCGTTTGTTGGCTTGTTAGTTTGTTGGATTGTTGGCTTGTTGGTTTGTTGGCTTGTTGGCTTGTTGGTTTGTTGGTTTGTTGTTTTGTTGGTTTGTTAGTTTGTTGGTTTGTTGGTTAGTTGGCTTGTTGGCTTGTTGGTTATTGGTTTGTTGGCTTGTTTATTTGTTGGTTTTTTGGTTTGTTCGTTTGTTGGTTTGTTGGTTTATTGGTTTGTTGGTTTGTTGGTTTGTTGGTTTGTTGGTTTGTTGGCTTTTTGGTTTGTTGGTTTGTTGGTTTGTTGGTTTGTTGGTTTGTTGGTTTGTTCGTTTGTTGGTTTGTTGGTTTGTTTGGTTGTTGGTTCGTTGGTTTGTTGGTTTCTTGATTTGTTGGTTTGTTGGTTTGTTCGTTTGCTTGTTTGTTTGTTTGTTGGTTTGTTTGTTTGTTGGTTTGTTCGTTTGGTGGCTTGTTGGTTTGTTGGCTTATTGGTTTGTTGGTTTGTTGGTTTGTTCGTTTGTTGGTTTGTCGGTTTGTTGGTTTGTTGGCTTGTTGGTTTGTTGGTTTGTTGGTTTGTTGGTTTGTTCGTTTGTTGGTTTGTTGGCTTGTTGGCTTGTTGGTTTGTTGGATTGTTGGCTTGTTAGTTTGTTGGTTTGTTGATTTGTTGGTTTGTTTGTTTGTTCGTTTGTTTGTTTGTTCGTTTGTTGGTTTGTTGGTTTGTTGGCTTGCTGGTTTGTTGGTTTATTGGCTTGTTGGTTTGTTGGTTTGTTGGTTTGTTGGTTTGTTTGTTTGTTCGTTTGTTGGCTTGTTGGCTTGTTGGTTTGTTGGCTTGTTGGCTTGTTGGTTTGTTGGCTTGTTGGCTTGTTGGTTAGTTGGTTTGTTGGTTTGTTGGTTTGTTGGTTTGTTAGTTTGTTGGTTTGTCGGTTAGTTGGCTTGTTGGCTTGTTGGTTTGTTGGTTTGTTGGCTTGTTGGTTTGTTGGTTTTTTGGTTTGTTCGTTTGTTGGTTTGTTGGCTTGTTGGTTTGTTGGCTTGTTAGCTTGTTGGCTTGTTGGTTTGTTGGTTTGTTCGTTTGTTGGTTTGTTCGTTTGTTGGTTTGTTTGTTTGTTGGTTTGTTGGTTTGTTGGTTTGTTGGTTTGTTGGTTTGTTGGTTTGTTGGTTTGTTGGTTTGTTGGTTTGTTGGTTTGTTGGTTTGTTGGTTTGTTGGTTTGTTGGTTTGTTGGTTTGTTGGTTTGTTGGTTTGTTGGCTTGTTGGTTTGGTGGTTTGTTGGTTTCTTGGTTTCTTGGTTTGTTGGTTTGTTGCTTTGTTGGTTTTTTGGTTTGTTGGTTTGTTTGTTTGTTGGTTTGTTTGTTTGTTCGTTTGTTGGTTTGTTGGTTTGTTGGCTTGCTGGTTTGTTGGTTTATTGGCTTGTTGGTTTGTTGGTTTGTTGGTTTGTTGGTTTGTTTGTTTGTTCGTTTGTTGGCTTGTTGGCTTGTTGGTTTGTTGGCTTGTTGGCTTGTTGGTTTGTTGGCTTGTTGGCTTGTTGGTTAGTTGGTTTGTTGGTTTGTTGGTTTGTTGGTTTGTTAGTTTGTTGGTTTGTTGGTTAGTTGGCTTGTTGGCTTGTTGGTTTGTTGGTTTGTTGGCTTGTTGGTTTGTTGGTTTTTTGGTTTGTTCGTTTGTTGGTTTGTTGGCTTGTTGGTTTGTTGGCTTGTTAGCTTGTTGGTTTGTTGGTTTGTTGGTTTGTTCGTTTGTTGGTTTGCTCGTTTGTTGGTTTGTTTGTTTGTTGGTTTGTTGGTTTGTTGGTTTGTTGGTTTGTTGGTTTGTTGGTTTGTTGGTTTGTTGGTTTGTTGGTTTGTTGGTTTGTTGGTTTGTTGGGTTGTTGGTTTGTTGGCTTGTTGGTTTGGTGGTTTGTTGGTTTCTTGGGTTGTTGGTTTGTTGGTTTGTTGCCTTGTTGGTTTGTTGGTTTGTTTGTTTGTTTGTTTGTTGGTTTGTTCGTTTGTTTGCTTGTTCGTTTGTTGGTTTGTTTGTTTGTTGGTTTGTTTGTTTGTTCGTTTGTTGGTTTGTTGGTTTGTTGGCTTGCTGGTTTGTTAGTTTATTGGCTTGTTGGTTTGTTGGTTTGTTGGTTTGTTGGTTTGTTGGTTTGTTCGTTTGTTGGCTTGTTGGTTTGTTGGCTTGTTGGCTTGTTGGTTTGTTGGCTTGTTGCTTGTTAGTTTGTTGGTTTGTTGATTTGTTGGTTTGTTTGTTTGTTGGTTTGTTTGTTTGTTCGTTTGTTGGTTTATTGGTTTGTTGGCTTGCTGGTTTGTTGGTTTATTGGCTTGTTGGTTTGTTGGTTTGTTGGTTTGTTGGTTTGTTTGTTTGTTCGTTTGTTTGTTTGTTCGTTTGTTGGCTTGTTGGCTTGTTGGTTTGTTGGCTTGTTGGCTTGTTGGCTTGTTGGCTTGTTGGCTTGTTGGCTTGTTGGCTTGTTGGTTAGTTGGTTTGTTGGTTTGTTGGTTTGTTGGTTTGTTAGTTTGTTGGTTTGTTGGTTAGTTGGCTTGTTGGCTTGTTGGTTTGTTGGTTTGTTGCCTTGTTGGTTTGTTGGTTTTTTGGTTTGGTCGTTTGTTGGTTTGTTGGCTTGTTGGTTTGTTGGCTTGTTAGCTTGTTGGTTTGTTGGTTTGTTGGTTTGTTCGTTTGTTGGTTTGTTCGTTTGTTATTTTGTTTGTTTGTTGGTTTGTTGGTTTGTTGGTTTGTTGGATTGTTGGTTTGTTGGTTTGTTGGTTTGTTGGTTTGTTGGTTTGTTGGTTTGTTGGTTTGTTGGTTTGTTGGTCTGTTGGTTTGTTGGTTTGTTGGTTTGTTGGTTTGTTGGTTTGTTGGCTTGTTGGTTTGGTGGTTTGTTGGTTTCTTGGTTTGTTGGTTTGTTGGTTTGTTGCTTTGTTGGTTTGTTGGTTTGTTTGTTTGTTTGATTGTTGGTTCGTTGGTTTGTTGGTTTCTTGGTTTGTTGGTTTGTTGGTTTGTTCGTTTGCTTGTTTGTTGGTTTGTTGGTTTGTTTGTTTGTTGGTTTGTTCGTTTGGTGGCTTGTTGGTTTGTTGGCTTATTGGTTTTTTGGTTTGTTCGTTTGTTGGTTTTTTGGTTTATTGGTTTGTTGGTTTGTTGGTTTGTTGGTTTGTTGGCTTTTTGGTTTGTTGGTTTGTTGGTTTGTTGGTTTGTTGGTTTGTTGGTTTGTTGGTTTTTTGGTTTGTTGGTTTGTTAATTTGTTGGTTTGTTTGGTTGTTGGTTCGTTGGTTTGTTGGTTTCTTGGTTTGTTGGTTTGTTGGTTTGTTCGTTTGCTTGTTTGTTGGTTTGTTGGTTTGTTTGTTTGTTGGTTTGTTCGTTTGGTGGCTTGTTGGTTTGTTGGCTTATTGGTTTGTTGGTTTGTTGGTTTGTTCGTTTGTTGGTTTGTCGGTTTGTTGGTTTGTTGGCTTGTTGGTTTGTTGGTTTGTTGGTTTGTTGGTTTGTTCGTTTGTTGGCTTGTTGGTTCGTTGGCTTGTTGGCTTGTTGGTTTGTTGGCTTGTTGGCTTGTTAGTTTGTTGGTTTGTTGATTTGTTGGTTTCTTGGTTTGTTGGTTTGTTGGTTTGTTGGTTTGTTCGTTTGTTTGTTTGTTCGTTTGTTGGTTTATTGGTTTGTTGGCTTGCTGGTTTGTTGGTTTATTGGCTTGTTGGTTTGTTGGTTTGTTGGTTTGTTGGTTTGTTTGTTTGTTCGTTTGTTGGCTTGTTGGCTTGTTGGTTTGTTGGCTTGTTGGCTTGTTGGTTTGTTGGCTTGTTGGCTTGTTGGTTAGTTGGTTTGTTGGTTTGTTGGTTTGTTGGTTTGTTAGTTTGTTGGTTTGCTGGTTAGTTGGCTTGTTGGCTTGTTGGTTTGTTGGTTTGTTGGCTTGTTGGTTTGTTGGTTTTTTGGTTTGTTCGTTTGTTGGTTTGTTGGCTTGTTGGTTTGTTGGCTTGTTAGCTTGTTGGTTTGTGGGTTTGTTGGTTTGTTCGTTTGTTGGTTTGTTCGTTTGTTGGTTTGTTTGTTTGTTGGTTTGTTGGTTTGTTGGTTTGTTGGTTTGTTGGTTTGTTGGTTTGTTGGTTTGTTGGTTTGTTGGTTTGTTGGTTTGTTGGTTTGTTGGTTTGTTGGTTTGTTGGTTTGTTGGTTTGTTGGTTTGTTGGTTTGTTGGTTTGTTGGTTTGTTGGTTTGTTGGTTTGTTGGCTTGTTAATTTGGTGGTTTGTTGGTTTCTTGGTTTCTTGGTTTGTTGGTTTGTTGCTTTGTTGGTTTTTTGGTTTGTTGGTTTGTTTGTTTGTTGGTTTGTTTGTTTGTTTGTTTGTTGGTTTGTTGGTTTGTTGGCTTGCTGGTTTGTTGGTTTATTGGCTTGTTGGTTTGTTGGTTTGTTGGTTTGTTGGTTTGTTTGTTTGTTCGTTTGTTGGCTTGTTGGCTTGTTGGTTTGTTGGCTTGTTGGCTTGTTGGTTTGTTGGCTTGTTGGCTTGTTGGTTAGTTGGTTTGTTGGTTTGTTGGTTTGTTGGTTTGTTAGTTTGTTGGTTTGTTGGTTAGTTGGCTTGTTGGCTTGTTGGTTTGTTGGTTTGTTGGTTTGTTGGCTTGTTGGTTTGTTGGTTTTTTGGTTTGTTCGTTTGTTGGTTTGTTGGCTTGTTGGTTTGTTGGCTTGTTAGCTTGTTGGTTTGTTGGTTTGTTGGTTTGTTCGTTTGTTGGTTTGTTCGTTTGTTGGTTTGTTTGTTTGTTTGTTTGTTGGTTTGTTGGTTTGTTGGTTTGTTGGTTTGTTGGTTTGTTGGTTTGTTGGTTTGTTGGTTTGTTGGTTTGTTGGTTTGTTGGTTTGTTGGTTTGTTGGTTTGTTGGTTTGTTGGTTTGTTGGCTTGTTGGTTTGGTTGTTTGTTGGTTTCTTGGTTTGTTGGTTTGTTGATTTGTTGCTTTGTTGGTTTGTTGGTTTGTTTGTTTGTTTGTTTGTTGGTTTGTTCGTTTGTTTGCTGGTTCGTTTGTTGGTTTGTTTGTTTGTTGGTTTGTTTGTTTGTTCGTTTGTTGGTTTGTTGGTTTGTTGGCTTGCTGGTTTGTTGGTTTATTGGCTTGTTGGTTTGTTTGTTTGTTGGTTTGTTGGTTTGTTGGTTTGTTCGTTTGTTGGCTTGTTGGTTTGTTGGCTTGTTGGCTTGTTGGTTTGTTGGCTTGTTGCTTGTTAGTTTGTTGGTTTGTTGATTTGTTGGTTTGTTTGTTTGTTGGTTTGTTTGTTTGTTCGTTTGTTGGTTTGTTCGTTTGTTGGCTTGCTGGTTTGTTGGTTTATTGGCTTGTTGGTTTGTTGGTTTGTTGGTTTGTTGGATTGTTGGTTTGTTGGTTTGTTGGTTTGTTGGTTTGTTGGTTTGTTGGTTTGTTGGTTTGTTGGTTTGTTGGTTTGTTGGTTTGTTGGTTTGTTGGTTTGTTGGTTTGTTGGTTTGTTGGCTTGTTGGTTTGGTGGTTTGTTGGTTTCTTGGTTTGTTGGTTTGTTGGTTTGTTGCTTTGTTGGTTTGTTGGTTTGTTTGTTTGTTTGGTTGTTGGTTCGTTGGTTTGTTGGTTTCTTGGTTTGTTGGTTTGTTGGTTTGTTCGTTTGCTTGTTTGTTGGTTTGTTGGTTTGTTTGTTTGTTGGTTTGTTCGTTTGGTGGCTTGTTGGTTTGTTGGCTTATTGGTTTTTTGGTTTGTTCGTTTGTTGGTTTGTTGGTTTTTTGGTTTGTTGGTTTGTTGGTTTGTTGGTTTGTTGGCTTTTTGGTTTGTTGGTTTGTTGGTTTGTTGGTTTGTTGGTTTTTTGGTTTGTTGGTTTGTTGGTTTGTTCGTTTGCTTGTTTGTTGGTTTGTTGGTTTGTTTGTTTGTTGGTTTGTTCGTTTGGTGGCTTGTTGGTTTGTTGGCTTATTGGTTTGTTGGTTTGTTGGTTTGTTGGTTTGTTCGTTTGTTGGCTTGTTGGTTTGTTGGCTTGTTGGCTTGTTGGTTTGTTGGCTTGTTGGCTTGTTAGTTTGTTGGTTTGTTGATTTGTTGGTTTGTTTGTTTGTTCGTTTGTTTGTTTGTTTGTTTGTTGGTTTGTTGGTTTGTTGGCTTGCTGGTTTGTTGGTTTATTGGCTTGTTGGTTTGTTGGTTTGTTCGTTTGCTTGTTTGTTGGTTTGTTGGTTTGTTGGTTTTTTGGTTTGTTGGTTTGTTAATTTGTTGGTTTGTTTGGTTGTTGGTTCGTTGGTTTGTTGGTTTCTTGGTTTGTTGGTTTGTTGGTTTGTTCGTTTGCTTGTTTGTTGGTTTGTTGGTTTGTTTGTTTGTTGGTTTGTTCGTTTGGTGGCTTGTTGGTTTGTTGGCTTATTGGTTTGTTGGTTTGTTGGTTTGTTCGTTTGTTGGTTTGTCGGTTTGTTGGTTTGTTGGCTTGTTGGTTTGTTGGTTTGTTGGTTTGTTGGTTTGTTCGTTTGTTGGCTTGTTGGTTTGTTGGCTTGTTGGCTTGTTGGTTTGTTGGCTTGTTGGCTTGTTAGTTTGTTGGTTTGTTGATTTGTTGGTTTGTTTGTTTGTTCGTTTGTTTGTTTGTTTGTTTGTTGGTTTGTTGGTTTGTTGGCTTGCTGGTTTGTTGGTTTATTGGCTTGTTGGTTTGTTGGTTTGTTGGTTTGTTGGTTTGTTTGTTTGTTCGTTTGTTGGCTTGTTGGCTTGTTGGTTTGTTGGCTTGTTGGCTTGTTGGTTTGTTGGCTTGTTCGCTTGTTGGTTAGTTGGTTTGTTGGTTTGTTGGTTTGTTGGTTTGTTAGTTTGTTGGTTTGTTGGTTAGTTGGCTTGTTGGCTTGTTGGTTTGTTGGTTTGTTGGCTTGTTGGTTTGTTGGTTTTTTGGTTTGTTCGTTTGTTGGTTTGTTGGCTTGTTGGTTTGTTGGCTTGTTAGCTTGTTGGTTTGTTGGTTTGTTGGTTTGTTCGTTTGTTGGTTTGTTCGTTTGTTGGTTTGTTTGTTTGTTGGTTTGTTGGTTTGTTGGTTTGTTGGTTTGTTGGTTTGTTGCTTTGTTGGTTTTTTGGTTTGTTGGTTTGTTTGTTTGTTGGTTTGTTTGTTTGTTCGTTTGTTGGTTTGTTGGTTTGTTGGCTTGCTGGTTTGTTGGTTTATTGGCTTGTTGGTTTGTTGGTTTGTTGGTTTGTTGGTTTGTTTGGTTGTTCGTTTGTTGGCTTGTTGGCTTGTTGGTTTGTTGGCTTGTTGGCTTGTTTGTTTGTTGGCTTGTTGGCTTGTTGGTTAGTTGGTTTGTTGGTTTGCTGGTTTGTTGGTTTGTTAGTTTGTTGGTTTGTTGGTTAGTTGGCTTGTTGGCTTGTTGGTTTGTTGGTTTGTTGGTTTGTTGGCTTGTTGGTTTATTGGTTTTTTGGTTTGTTCGTTTGTTGGTTTGTTGGCTTGTTGGTTTGTTGGCTTGTTAGCTTGTTGGTTTGTTGGTTTGTTGGTTTGTTCGTTTGTTGGTTTGTTCGTTTGTTGGTTTGTTTGTTTGTTGGTTTGTTGGTTTGTTGGTTTGTTCGTTTGTTGGTTTGTTGGTTTGTTGGTTTGTTGGTTTGTTGGTTTGTTGGTTTGTTGGTTTGTTGGTTTGTTGGCTTGTTGGCTTGGTGGTTTCTTGGTTTCTTGGTTTGTTGGTTTGTTGCTTTGTTGGTTTTTTGGTTTGTTGGTTTGTTTGTTTGTTGGTTTGTTTGTTTGTTCGTTTGTTGGTTTGTTGGTTTGTTGGCTTGCTGGTTTGTTGGTTTATTGGCTTGTTGGTTTGTTGGTTTGTTGGTTTGTTGGTTTGTTTGTTTGTTCGTTTGTTGGCTTGTTGGCTTGTTGGTTTGTTGGCTTGTTGGCTTGTTGGTTTGTTGGCTTGTTGGCTTGTTAATTAGTTGGTTTGTTGGTTTGTTGGTTTGTTGGTTTGTTAGTTTGTTGGTTTGTTGGTTAGTTGGCTTGTTGGCTTGTTGGTTTGTTGGTTTGTTGGTTTGTTGGCTTGTTGGTTTGTTGGTTTTTTGGTTTGTTCGTTTGTTGGTTTGTTGGCTTGTTGGTTTGTTGGCTTGTTAGCTTGTTGGTTTGTTGGTTTGTTGGTTTGTTCGTTTGTTGGTTTGTTCGTTTGTTGGTTTGTTTGTTTGTTTGTTTGTTGGTTTGTTGGTTTGTTGGTTTGTTGGTTTGTTGGTTTGTTGGTTTGTTGGTTTGTTGGTTTGTTGGTTTGTTGGTTTGTTGGTTTGTTGGTTTGTTGGTTTGTTGGCTTGTTGGTTTGGTTGTTTGTTGGTTTCTTGGTTTGTTGGTTTGTTGGTTTGTTGCTTTGTTGGTTTGTTGGTTTGTTTGTTTGTTTGTTTGTTGGTTTGTTCGTTTGTTTGCTGGTTCGTTTGTTGGTTTGTTTGTTTGTTGGTTTGTTTGTTTGTTCGTTTGTTGGTTTGTTGGTTTGTTGGCTTGCTGGTTTGTTGGTTTATTGGCTTGTTGGTTTGTTTGTTTGTTGGTTTGTTGGTTTGTTGGTTTGTTCGTTTGTTGGCTTGTTGGTTTGTTGGCTTGTTGGCTTGTTGGTTTGTTGGCTTGTTGCTTGTTAGTTTGTTGGTTTGTTGATTTGTTGGTTTGTTTGTTTGTTGGTTTGTTTGTTTGTTCGTTTGTTGGTTTGTTCGTTTGTTGGCTTGCTGGTTTGTTGGTTTATTGGCTTGTTGGTTTGTTGGTTTGTTGGTTTGTTGGATTGTTGGTTTGTTGGTTTGTTGGTTTGTTGGTTTGTTGGTTTGTTGGTTTGTTGGTTTGTTGGTTTGTTGGTTTGTTGGTTTGTTGGTTTGTTGGTTTGTTGGTTTGTTGGTTTGTTGGCTTGTTGGTTTGGTGGTTTGTTGGTTTCTTGGTTTGTTGGTTTGTTGGTTTGTTGCTTTGTTGGTTTGTTGGTTTGTTTGTTTGTTTGGTTGTTGGTTCGTTGGTTTGTTGGTTTCTTGGTTTGTTGGTTTGTTGGTTTGTTCGTTTGCTTGTTTGTTGGTTTGTTGGTTTGTTTGTTTGTTGGTTTGTTCGTTTGGTGGCTTGTTGGTTTGTTGGCTTATTGGTTTTTTGGTTTGTTCGTTTGTTGGTTTGTTGGTTTTTTGGTTTGTTGGTTTGTTGGTTTGTTGGTTTGTTGGCTTTTTGGTTTGTTGGTTTGTTGGTTTGTTGGTTTGTTGGTTTTTTGGTTTGTTGGTTTGTTGGTTTGTTCGTTTGCTTGTTTGTTGGTTTGTTGGTTTGTTTGTTTGTTGGTTTGTTCGTTTGGTGGCTTGTTGGTTTGTTGGCTTATTGGTTTGTTGGTTTGTTGGTTTGTTGGTTTGTTCGTTTGTTGGCTTGTTGGTTTGTTGGCTTGTTGGCTTGTTGGTTTGTTGGCTTGTTGGCTTGTTAGTTTGTTGGTTTGTTGATTTGTTGGTTTGTTTGTTTGTTCGTTTGTTTGTTTGTTTGTTTGTTGGTTTGTTGGTTTGTTGGCTTGCTGGTTTGTTGGTTTATTGGCTTGTTGGTTTGTTGGTTTGTTCGTTTGCTTGTTTGTTGGTTTGTTGGTTTGTTGGTTTTTTGGTTTGTTGGTTTGTTAATTTGTTGGTTTGTTTGGTTGTTGGTTCGTTGGTTTGTTGGTTTCTTGGTTTGTTGGTTTGTTGGTTTGTTCGTTTGCTTGTTTGTTGGTTTGTTGGTTTGTTTGTTTGTTGGTTTGTTCGTTTGGTGGCTTGTTGGTTTGTTGGCTTATTGGTTTGTTGGTTTGTTGGTTTGTTCGTTTGTTGGTTTGTCGGTTTGTTGGTTTGTTGGCTTGTTGGTTTGTTGGTTTGTTGGTTTGTTGGTTTGTTCGTTTGTTGGCTTGTTGGTTTGTTGGCTTGTTGGCTTGTTGGTTTGTTGGCTTGTTGGCTTGTTAGTTTGTTGGTTTGTTGATTTGTTGGTTTGTTTGTTTGTTCGTTTGTTTGTTTGTTTGTTTGTTGGTTTGTTGGTTTGTTGGCTTGCTGGTTTGTTGGTTTATTGGCTTGTTGGTTTGTTGGTTTGTTGGTTTGTTGGTTTGTTTGTTTGTTCGTTTGTTGGCTTGTTGGCTTGTTGGTTTGTTGGCTTGTTGGCTTGTTGGTTTGTTGGCTTGTTCGCTTGTTGGTTAGTTGGTTTGTTGGTTTGTTGGTTTGTTGGTTTGTTAGTTTGTTGGTTTGTTGGTTAGTTGGCTTGTTGGCTTGTTGGTTTGTTGGTTTGTTGGCTTGTTGGTTTGTTGGTTTTTTGGTTTGTTCGTTTGTTGGTTTGTTGGCTTGTTGGTTTGTTGGCTTGTTAGCTTGTTGGTTTGTTGGTTTGTTGGTTTGTTCGTTTGTTGGTTTGTTCGTTTGTTGGTTTGTTTGTTTGTTGGTTTGTTGGTTTGTTGGTTTGTTGGTTTGTTGGTTTGTTGCTTTGTTGGTTTTTTGGTTTGTTGGTTTGTTTGTTTGTTGGTTTGTTTGTTTGTTCGTTTGTTGGTTTGTTGGTTTGTTGGCTTGCTGGTTTGTTGGTTTATTGGCTTGTTGGTTTGTTGGTTTGTTGGTTTGTTGGTTTGTTTGTTTGTTCGTTTGTTGGCTTGTTGGCTTGTTGGTTTGTTGGCTTGTTGGCTTGTTTGTTTGTTGGCTTGTTGGCTTGTTGGTTAGTTGGTTTGTTGGTTTGTTGGTTTGTTGGTTTGTTAGTTTGTTGGTTTGTTGGTTAGTTGGCTTGTTGGCTTGTTGGTTTGTTGGTTTGTTGGTTTGTTGGCTTGTTGGTTTATTGGTTTTTTGGTTTGTTCGTTTGTTGGTTTGTTGGCTTGTTGGTTTGTTGGCTTGTTAGCTTGTTGGTTTGTTGGTTTGTTGGTTTGTTCGTTTGTTGGTTTGTTCGTTTGTTGGTTTGTTTGTTTGTTGGTTTGTTGGTTTGTTGGTTTGTTCGTTTGTTGGTTTGTTGGTTTGTTGGTTTGTTGGTTTGTTGGTTTGTTGGTTTGTTGGTTTGTTGGTTTGTTGGTTTGTTGGCTTGTTGGCTTGGTGGTTTGTTGGTTTCTTGGTTTGTTGGTTTGTTGGTTTGTTGCTTTGTTGGTTTGTTGGTTTGTTTGTTTGTTTGTTTGTTGGTTTGTTCGTTTGTTTGCTTGTTCGTTTGTTGGTTTGTTTGTTTGTTGGTTTGTTTGTTTGTTCGTTTGTTGGTTTGTTGGTTTGTTGGCTTGCTGGTTTGTTGGTTTATTGGCTTGTTGGTTTGTTGGTTTGTTGGTTTGTTGGTTTGTTGGTTTGTTCGTTTGTTGGCTTGTTGGTTTGTTGGCTTGTTGGCTTGTTGGTTTGTTGGCTTGTTGCTTGTTAGTTTGTTGGTTTGTTGATTTGTTGGTTTGTTTGTTTGTTGGTTTGTTTGTTTGTTCGTTTGTTGGTTTGTTCGTTTGTTGGCTTGCTGGTTTGTTGGTTTATAGGCTTGTTGGTTTGTTGGTTTGTTGGTTTGTTGGTTTGTTTGTTTGTTGGTTTGTTGGTTTGTTGGTTTG
Source organism: Atherix ibis (assembly GCA_958298945.1). Taxonomy (NCBI): domain Eukaryota; kingdom Metazoa; phylum Arthropoda; class Insecta; order Diptera; family Athericidae; genus Atherix; species Atherix ibis. The sequence goes on from OY282608.1 coordinate 3,478,144, forward strand.
TTGGTTTGTTGGTTTGTTAGTTTGTTGGTTTGTTGGTTAGTTGGCTTGTTGGATTGTTGGTTTGTTGGTTTGTTGGCTTGTTGGTTTGTTGGTTTTTTGGTTTGTTCGTTTGTTGGTTTGTTGGCTTGTTGGTTTGTTGGCTTGTTAGCTTGTTGGTTTGTTGGTTTGTTGGTTTGTTCGTTTGTTGGTTTGTTCGTTTGTTGGTTTGTTTGTTTGTTGGTTTGTTGGTTTGTTGGTTTGTTGGTTTGTTGGTTTGTTGGTTTGTTGGTTTGTTGGTTTGTTGGTTTGTTGGTTTGTTGGTTTGTTGGTTTGTTGGTTTGTTGGTTTGTTGGTTTGTTGGTTTGTTGGTTTGTTGGTTTGTTGGTTTGTTGGTTTGTTGGTTTGTTGGCTTGTTGGTTTGGTGGTTTGTTGGTTTCTTGGTTTGTTGGTTTGTTGATTTGTTGCTTTGTTGGTTTTTTGGTTTGTTTGTTTGTTTGTTTGTTGGTTTGTTCGTTTGTTTGCTTGTTCGTTTGTTGTTTTGTTTGTTTGTTGGTTTGTTTGTTTGTTCGTTTGTTGGTTAGTTGGTTTGTTGGCTTGTTAGCTTGTTGGTTTGTTGGTTTGTTGGTTTGTTCGTTTGTTGGTTTGTTCGTTTGTTGGTTTGTTTGTTTTTTGGTTTGTTGGTTTGTTGGTTTTTTGGTTTGTTGGTTTGTTGGTTTGTTGGTTTGTTGGTTTGTTGGTTTGTTGGTTTGTTGGTTTGTTGGTTTGTTGGTTTGTTGGTTTGTTGGTTTGTTGGTTTGTTGGTTTGTTGGCTTGTTGGTTTGGTGGTTTGTTGGTTTGTTGGTTTGTTGATTCGTTGGTTTGTTGCTTTGTTGGTTTGTTGGTTTGTTTGTTTGTTTGTTTGTTGGTTTGTTCGTTTGTTTGCTTGTTCGTTTGTTGGTTTGTTTGTTGGTTGGTTTGTTTGTTTGTTCGTTTGTTGGTTTGTTGGTTTGTTGGCTTGCTGGTTTGTTGGTTTATTGGCTTGTTGGTTTGTTGGTTTGTTGGTTTGTTGGTTTGTTGGTTTGTTCGTTTGTTGGCTTGTTGGTTTGTTGGCTTGTTGGCTTGTTGGTTTGTTGGCTTGTTGCTTGTTAGTTTGTTGGTTTGTTGATTTGTTGGTTTGTTTGTTTGTTGGTTTGTTTGTTTGTTCGTTTGTTGGTTTGTTGGTTTGTTGGCTTGCTGGTTTGTTGGTTTATTGGCTTGTTGGTTTGTTGGTTTCTTGGTTTGTTGGTTTGTTTGTTTGTTCGTTTGTTGCCTTGTTGGCTTGTTGGTTTGTTGGCTTGTTGCTTGTTGGTTTGTTGGCTAGTTGGCTTGTTGGGTAGTTGGTTTGTTGGTTTGTTGGTTTGTTGGTTTGTTGGTTTGTTGGTTTGTTAGTTTGTTGGTTTGTTGGTTAGTTGGCTTGTTGGCTAGTTGGTTTGTTGGTTTGTTGGCTTGTTGGTTTGTTGGTTTTTTGGTTTGTTCGTTTGTTGGTTTGTTGGCTTGTTGGTTTGTTGGCTTGTTAGCTTGTTGGTTTGTTGGTTTGTTGGTTTGTTCGTTTGTTGGTTTGTTCGTTTGTTGGTTTGTTTGTTTGTTGGTTTGTTGGTTTGTTGGTTTGTTGGTTTGTTGGTTTGTTGGTTTGTTGGCTTGTTGGTTTGGTGGTTTGTTGGTTTCTTGGTTTGTTGGTTTGTTGGTTTGTTGCTTTGTTGGTTTGTTGGTTTGTTTGTTTGTTTGTTTGTTGGTTTGTTCGTTTGTTTGCTTGTTCGTTTGTTGGTTTGTTTGTTTGTTGGTTTGTTTGTTTGTTCGTTTGTTGGTTTGTTGGTTTGTTGGCTTGCTGGTTTGTTGGTTTATTGGCTTGTTGGTTTGTTGGTTTGTTGGTTTGTTGGTTTGTTGGTTTGTTCGTTTGTTGGCTTGCTGGTTTGTTGGCTTGTTAGCTTGTTGGTTTGTTGGTTTGTTGGTTTGTTCGTTTGTTGGTTTGTTCGTTTGTTGGTTTGTTTGTTTGTTGGTTTGTTTGTTTGCTCGTTTGTTGGTTTGTTGGTTTGTTGGCTTGCTGGTTTGTTGGCTTGTTGGTTTATTGGCTTGTTGGTTTGTTGGTTTGTTGGTTTGTTGGTTTGTTTGTTTGTTCGTTTGTTGGCTTGTTGGCTTGTTGGTTTGTTGGCTTGTTGGCTTGTTGGTTTGTTGGCTTGTTGGCTTGTTGGTTAGTTGGGTTGTTGGTTTGTTGGTTTGTTGGTTTGTTAGTTTGTTGGTTTGTTGGTTAGTTGGCTTGTTGGCTTGTTGGTTTGTTGGTTTGTTGGTTTGTTGGCTTGTTGGTTTGTTGGTTTTTTGGTTTGTTCGTTTGTTGGTTTGTTGGCTTGTTGGTTTGTTGGCTTGTTAGCTTGTTGGTTTGTTGGTTTGTTGGTTTGTTCGTTTGTTGGTTTGTTCGTTTGTTGGTTTGTTTGTTTGTTGGTTTGTTGGTTTGTTGGTTTGTTGGTTTGTTGGTTTGTTGGTTTGTTGGTTTGTTGTTGGTTTGTTGGTTTGTTGGTTTGTTGGTTTGTTGGTTAGTTGGCTTGTTGGCTTGTTAGTTTGTTGGTTTGTTGGCTTGTTTATTTGTTGGTTTTTTGGTTGGTTCGTTTGTTGGTTTGTTGGTTTGTTGGTTTGTTGGTTTGTTGGTTTTTTGGTTTGTTGGTTTGTTGGTTTTTTGGATTGTTGGCTTGTTCGTTTGTTGGTTTGTTTGTTTGTTGGTTTGTTTGTTTGTTCGTTTGTTGGTTTGTTGGTTTGTTGGCTTGCTGGTTTGTTGGTTTATTGGCTTGTTGGTTTGTTGGTTTGTTGGTTTGTTGGTTTGTTGGTTTGTTCGTTTGTTGGCTTGCTGGTTTGTTGGCTTGTTAGCTTGTTGGTTTGTTGGTTTGTTGGTTTTTTCGTTTGTTGGTTTGTTCGTTTGTTGGTTTGTTTGTTTGTTGGTTTGTTTGTTTGCTCGTTTGTTGGTTTGTTGGTTTGTTGGCTTGCTGGTTTGTTGGTTTGTTGGTTTATTGGCTTGTTGGTTTGTTGGTTTGTTGGTTTGTTGGTTTGTTTGTTTGTTCGTTTGTTGGCTTGTTGGCTTGTTGGTTTGTTGGCTTGTTGGCTTGTTGGTTTGTTGGCTTGTTGGTTTGTTGGCTTGTTGGCTTGTTGGTTAGTTGGTTTGTTGGTTTGTTGGTTTGTTGGTTTGTTAGTTTGTTGGTTTGTTGGTTAGTTGGCTTGTTGGCTTGTTGGTTTGTTGGTTTTTTGGTTTGTTCGTTTGTTGGTTTGTTGGCTTGTTGGTTTGTTGGCTTGTTAGCTTGTTGGTTTGTTGGTTTGTTGGTTTGTTCGTTTGTTGGTTTGTTCGTTTGTTGGTTTGTTTGTTTGTTGGTTTGTTGGTTTGTTGGTTTGTTGGTTTGTTGGTTTGTTGGTTTGTTGGTTTGTTGGTTTGTTGGTTTGTTGGTTTGTTGGTTTGTTGGTTTGTTCGTTTGTTGGTTTGTTCGTTTGTTGGCTTGTTAGTTTGTTGGCTTGTTGGCTTATTGGTTTGTTGGCTTGTTGGCTTGTTGGTTTGTTGGTTTGTTGGCTTGCTGGCTTGTTGGTTTGTTGGTTTGTTGGCTTGTTGGTTTGTTGGTTTTTTGGTTTGTTCGTTTGTTGGTTTGTTCGTTTGTTGGTTTGCTTGTTTGTTGGATTGTTGGTTTGTTGGTTTGTTGGTTTGTTGGTTTGTTGGTTTGTTTGTTTGTTGGTTTGTTGGTTTGTTGGTTTGGTGGTTTGTTGGCTTGTTGGTTTGGTGGTTTGTTGGTTTCTTGGTTTGTTGGTTTGCTGGTTTGTTCGTTTGTTGGTTTGTTGGCTTGTTGGTTTGTTGGTTTGTTTGTTGGTTGGTTTGTTCGTTTGTTTGCTTGTTCATTTGTTGGTTTGTTGGTTTGTTGGTTTGTTGGCTTGTTGTTTTGTTGGTTTGTTGGTTTGTTGGTTTGTTCGTTTGTTGGCTTGTTGGTTTGTTGGATTGTTTGCTTGTTGGTTTGTTGGCTTGTTGGCTTGTTGGTTTGTTGGTTTGTTGGTTTGTTGTTTTGTTGGTTTGTTGGTTTGTTGGTTTGTTGGTTTGTTGGTTTGTTCGTTTGTTGGTTTGTTCGTTTGTTGGTTTGTTTGTTTGTTGGTTTGTTGGTTTGTTGGTTTGTTGGTTTGTTAGTTTGTTGGTTTGTTGGCTTGTTTATTTGTTGGTTTTTTGGTTGGTTCGTTTGTTGGTTTGTTGGTTTGTTGGTTTGTTGGTTTTTTGGTTTGTTGGTTTGTTGGTTTTTTGGATTGTTGGTTTGTTCGTTTGTTGGTTTGTTGGTTTGTTCGTTTGTTGGTTTGTTGGTTTGTTGGTTTGTTGGTTTGTTGGCTTGTTGGCTTGCTGGTTTGTTGGTTTGTTGGTTTGTTCGTTTGTTGGTTTGTTGGTTTGTTGGTTTGTTGGTTTGTTGGTTTGTTGGTTTGTTGGTTTGTTGGTTTGTTGGTTTGTTGGTTTGTTGGTTTGTTGGTTCGTTCGTTTGTTGGTTTGTTCGTTTGTTCGTTTGTTGGTTTGTTGGTTTGTTGGTTTGTTTGTTTGTTGGCTTTTCGGTTTGTTGGTTTTGTTAGGTTGTTGGTTTGTTGGTTTGTTGGTTTGTTGGTTTGTTGGTTTGTTTGTTTGTTGGTTTGTTTGTTTGTTCGTTTGTTGGTTTGTTGGTTTGTTGGCTTGTTGGTTTGTTGGTTTGTTGGCTTGTTGGTTTGTTGGTTTGTTGGTTTGTTACTTTGTTAATTTGTTGGTTTGTTGGTTTGTTGGCTTGTTGGCTTGTTGGTTTGTTGGCATGTTGGCTTGTTGGTTTGTTGGTTTGTTGGTTTGTTGGTTTGTTGGTTTGTTGGTTTGTTGGTTTGTTGGTTTGTTGGCTTGTTGGTTTGTTGGCTTGTTGGTTTATTAGTTTGTTGGTTTATTGGTTTATTGGTTTGTTGGTTTGTTGGTTTGTTGGTTTGTTGGGTTGTTGGTTTGTTGGCTTGTTGGTTTGTTGGTTTGTTGGTTTTTTGGTTGGTTGGTTTGTTGGTTTGTTGGCTTGTTGGTTTGTTGGTTTGTTGGTTTGTTGGTTTGTTGGTGTGTGGGTTTGTTTGTTTTTTTGTTTGTTGGTTTGTTGGTTTGTTGGCTTGTTGGTTTGTTGGTTTGTTGGTTTGTTGGTGTGTTGGTCTGTTGGTTTGTAGGTTTGTTGGTTTGTTGGCTTGTTGGTTTTTTGGCTTGTTGGTTTGTTGGTTTGTTGGTTTGTTGGTTTGTTGGCTTGTTGGTTTGTTGGTTTGTTGGTTTGTTGGTTTGTTGGTTTGTTGGTTTGTTGGTTTGTTGGCTTGTTGGTACGTTGGTATGTTGGTTTCTTGGTTTGTTGGTTTGTTGGTTTGTTGTTTTGTTTGTTTGTTCGTTTGTTGGTTTGTTGGTAGTTGGCTTGTTGGTTTGTTGGTTTGTTGGCTTGTTGGTTTGTTGGTTAGTTGGTTTGTTCGTTTGTTGGCTTGTTGGTTTGTTGGCTTGTTGGTTTGTTGGCTTGTTGGCTTGTTGGTTTGTTGGTTTGTTGGCTTGTTGGTTTGTTGGTTTGTTGGTTTGTTGGTTTGTTGGTTTGTTGGATTGTTGGTTTGTTGGTTTGTTGGCTTGTTGGCTTGTTGGTTTGTTGGTTTGTTGGCTTGTTGGTTTGCTGGTTTTTTGGTTTGTTGATTTGTTAGTTTATTTGTTTGTTGGTTTGTTTGTTTGTTCGTCTGTTGGTTTGTTGGTTTGTTGGCTTGCTGGTTTGTTGGTTTATTGGCTTGTTGGTTTGTTGGTTTGTTGGTTTGTTGGTTTGTTGGTTTGTTCGTTTGTTGGCTTGTTGGTTTGTTGGCTTGTTGGCTTGTTGGTTTGTTAGCTTGTTGGCTTGTTAGTTTGTTGGTTTGTTGATTTGTTGGTTTGTTTGTTTGTTGGTTTGTTTGTTTGTTCGTTTGTTGGTTTGTTGGTTTGTTGGCTTGCTGGTTTGTTGGTTTATTGGCTTGTTGGTTTGTTGGTTTGTTGGTTTGTTGGTTTGTTTGTTTGTTCGTTTGTTGGCTTGTTGGCTTGTTGGTTTGTTGGCTTGTTGCCTTGTTAGTTTGTGGGCTTGTTGGCTTGTTGGTTAGTTGGTTTGTTGGTTTGTTGGTTTGTTGGTTTGTTAGTTTGTTGGTTTGTTGGTTAGTTGGCTTGTTGGCTTGTTGGTTTGTTGGTTTGTTGGCTTGTTGGTTTGTTGGTTTTTTGGTTTGTTTGTTTGTTGGTTTGTTGGCTTGTTGGTTTGTTGGCTTGTTAGCTTGTTGGTTTGTTGGTTTGTTGGTTTGTTCGTTTGTTGGTTTGTTCGTTTGTTGGTTTGTTTGTTTGTTGGTTTGTTGGTTTGTTGGTTTGTTGGTTTGTTGGTTTGTTGGTTTGTTGGTTTGTTGGTTTGTTGGTTTGTTGGTTTGTTGGTTTGTTGGTTTGTTGGTTTGTTGGTTTGTTGGTTTGTTGGTTTGTTGGTTTGTTGGTTTGTTGGTTTGTTGGTTTGTTGGTTTGTTGGCTTGTTGGTTTGGTGGTTTGTTGGTTTCTTGGTTTGTTGGTTTGTTGGTTTGTTGGTTTGTTTGTTTGTTTGTTTGTTGGTTTGTTCGTTTGTTTGCTTGTTCGTTTGTTGGTTTGTTTGTTTGTTTGTTTGTTTGTTTGTTTGTTCGTTTGTTGGTTTGTTGGTTTGTTGGCTTGTTAGCTTGTTGGTTTGTTGGTTTGTTCGTTTGTTGGTTTGTTCGTTTGTTGGTTTGTTTGTTTGTTGGTTTTTTGGTTTGTTAGTTTGTTGCTTTGTTGGTCTGTTGGTTTGTTGGTTTGTTGGTTTGTTGGTTTGTTGGTTTGTTGGTTTGTTGGTTTGTTGGTTTGTTGGTTTGTTGGTTTGTTGGCTTGTTGGTTTGGTGGTTTGTTGGTTTCTTGGTTTGTTGGTTTGTTGGTTTGTTGCTTTGTTGGTTTGTTGGTTTGTTTGTTTGTTTGTTTGTTGGTTTGTTCGTTTGTTTGCTTGTTCGTTTGTTGGTTTGTTTGTTTGTTTGTTTGTTTGTTTGTTCGTTTGTTGATTTGTTGGTTTGTTGGCTTGCTGGTTTGTTGGTTTGTTGGTTTGTTGGGTTGTTGGTTTGTTCGTTTGTTGGCTTGTTGGTTTGTTGGCTTGTTGGCTTGTTGGTTTGTTGGCTTGTTGCTTGTTAGTTTGTTGGTTTGTTGATTTGTTGGTTTGTTTGTTTGTTGGTGTGTTTGTTTGTTCGTTTGTTGGTTTGTTGGTTTGTTGGCTTGCTGGTTTGTTGGTTTATTGGCTTGTTGGTTTGTTGGTTTGTTGGTTTGTTGGTTTGTTTGTTTGTTCGTTTGTTGGCTTGTTGGCTTGTTGGTTTGTTGGCTTGCTGGCTTGTTGGTTTGTTGGCTTGTTGGCTTGTTGGTTAGTTGGTTTGTTGGTTTGTTGGTTTGTTGGTTTATTAGTTTGTTGGTTTGTTGGTTTGTTGGCTTGTTGGCTTGTTGGTTTGTTGGCATGTTGGCTTGTTGGTTTGTTGGTTTGTTGGCTTGTTGGTTTGTTGGTTTGTTGGTTTGTTGGTTTATTGGTTTATTGGTTTGTTGGATTGTTGGTTTGTTGGTTTGTTGGTTTGTTGGCTTGTTGGTTTGTTGGTTTGTTGGCTTGTTGGTTTGTTGGTTTTTTGGTTTGTTGATTTGTTGGTTTGTTTGTTTGTTGGTTTGTTTGTTTGTTCGTTTGTTGGTTTGTTGGTTTGTTGGCTTGCTGGTTTGTTGGTTTATTGGCTTGTTGGTTTGTTGGCTTATTGGTTTGTTGGTTTGTTGGTTTGTTGTTTTGTTTGTTTGTTCGTTTGTTGGTTTGTTGGTTGGTTGGCTTGTTGGTTTGTTGGTTTGTGGCTTGTTGGTTTGTTGGTTTGTTGGTTTGTTCGTTTGTTGGCTTGTTGGTTTGTTGGCTTGTTGGTTTGTTGGCTTGTTGGCTTGTTGGTTTGTTGGTTTGTTGGCTTGTTGGTTAGTTGGTTTGTTGGTTTGTTGGTTTGTTGGTTTGTTGGATTGTTGGTTTGTTGGTTTGTTGGCTTGTTGGCTTGTTGGCTTGTTGGTTTGTTGGTTTGTTGGCTTGTTGGTTTGTTGGTTTGTTGGTTTGTTGGTTTGTTGGTTTGTTGGATTGTTGGTTTGTTGGTTTGTTGGCTTGTTGGCTTGTTGGTTTGTTGGTTTGTTGGTATGTTGGCTTGTTGGTTTGTTGGTTTTTTGGTTTGTTGATTTGTTGGTTTGTTTGTTTGTTGGTTTGTTTGTTTGTTCGTCTGTTGGTTTGTTGGTTTGTTGGCTTGCTGGTTTGTTGGTTTATTGGCTTGTTGGTTTGTTGGTTTGTTGGTTTGTTGGGTTGTTCATTTGTTGGCTTGTTGGTTTGTTGGCTTGTTGGCTTGTTGGTTTGTTGGCTTGTTGGCTTGTTAGTTTGTTGGTTTGTTGATTTGTTGGTTTGTTTGTTTGTTGGTTTGTTTGTTTGTTCGTTTGTTGGTTTGTTGGTTTGTTGGCTTGCTGGTTTGTTGGTTTGTTGGTTTGCTGGTTTGTTTGTTTGTTCGTTTGTTGGCTTGTTGGCTTGTTGGTTTGTTGGCTTGTTGGCTTGTTGGTTTGTTGGCTTGTTGGCTTGTTGGCTTGTTGGTTAGTTGGTTTGTTGGTTTGTTGGTTTGTTGGTTTGTTGGTTTGTTAGTTTGTTGGTTTGTTGATTAGTTGGCTTGTTGGCTTGTTGGTTTGTTGGTTTGTTGGCTTGTTGGTTTGTTGGTTTTTTGGTTTGTTCGTTTGTTGGCTTGTTGGTTTGTTGGCTTGTTAGCTTGTTGGTTTGTCGGTTTGTTGGTTTGTTCGTTTGTTGGTTTGTTCGTTTGTTGGTTTGTTTGTTTGTTGGTTTTTTGGTTTGTTGGTTTGTTGGTTTGTTGGTTTGTTGGTTTGTTGGTTTGTTGGTTTGTTGGTTTGTTGGTTTGTTGGTTTGTTGGTTTGTTGGTTTGTTGGTTTGTTGGTTTGTTGGTTTGTTGGTTTGTTGGCTTGTTGGTTTGGTGGTTTGTTGGTTTCTTGGTTTGTTGGTTTGTTGGTTTGTTGCTTTGTTGGTTTGTTGGCTTGTTTGTTTGTTTGTTGGTTTGTTCGTTTGTTTGCTTATTCGTTTGTTGGTTTGTTTGTTTGTTGGTTTGTTTGTTTGTTCGTTTGTTGGTTTGTTTGTTTGTTGGCTTGCTGGTTTGTTGGTTTATTGGCTTGTTGGTTTGTTGGTTTGTTGGTTTGTTGGTTTGTTGGTTTGTTCGTTTCTTGGCTTGTTGGTTTGTTGGCTTGTTGGCTTGTTGGTTTGTTGGCTTGTTGCTTGTTAGTTTGTTGGTTTGTTGATTTGTTGGTTTGTTGGTTTGTTGGATTGTTGGTTTGTTGGTTTGTTGGCTTGTTGGCTTGTTGGCTTGTTGGTTTGTTGGTTTGTTGGTTTGTTGGTTTGTTGGTTTGTTGGCTTGTTGGTTTGGTGGTTTGTTGGTTTCTTGGTTTCTTGGTTTGTTGGTTTGTTGTTTTGTTGGTTTGTTGGTTTGTTGGCTTGTTGGCTTGTTGGTTTGTTGGTTTGTTGGTTTGTTGGTTTGTTGGTTTGTTGGTTTGTTGGTTTGTTGGTTTGTTGGTTTGTTGGATTGTTAGTTTGTTGGTTCGTTGGCTTGTTGGCTTGTTGGTTTGTTGGTTTGTTGGCTTGTTGTTTTGTTGGTTTTTTGGTTTGTTGATTTGTTGGTTTGTTTGTTTGTTGGTTTGTTTGTTTGTTCGTTTGTTGGTTTGTTGGTTTGTTGACTTGCTGGTTTGTTGGTTTATTGGCTTGTTGGTTTGTTGGCTTATTGGTTTGTTGGTTTGTTGGTTTGTTGTTTTGTTTGTTTGTTCGTTTGTTGGTTTGTTGGTTGGTTGGCTTGTTGGTTTGTTGGTTTGTTGGCTTGTTGGTTTGTTGGTTTGTTGGTTTGTTCGTTTGTTGGCTTGTTGGTTTATTGGCTTGTTGGTTTGTTGGCTTGTTGGCTTGTTGGTTTGTTGGTTTGTTGGCTTGTTGGTTTGTTGGTTTGTTGGTTTGTTGGTTTGTTGGATTGTTGGTTTGTTGGTTTGTTGGCTTGTTGGCTTGTTGGTTTGTTGGTTTGTTGGTTTGTTGGCTTGTTGGTTTGTTGGTTTTTTGGTTTGTTGATTTGTTGGTTTGTTTGTTTGTTGGTTTGTTTGTTTGTTCGTTTGTTGGTTTGTTGGTTTGTTGGCTTGCTGGTTTGTTGGTTTATTGGCTTGTTGGTTTGTTGGTTTGTTGGTTTATTGGTTTGTTGGTTTGTTCGTTTGTTGGCTTGTTGGTTTGTTGGCTTGTTGGCTTGTTGGTTTGTTGGCTTGTTGGCTTGTTAGTTTGTTGGTTTGTTGATTTGTTGGTTTGTTTGTTTGTTGGTTTGTTTGTTTGTTCGTTTGTTGGTTTGTTGGTTTGTTGGCTTGCTGGTTTGTTGGTTTATTGGCTTGTTGGTTTGTTGGTTTGTTGGTTTGTTGGTTTGTTGGTTTGTTTATTTGTTCGTTTGTTGGCTTGTTGGCTTGTTGGTTTGTTGGCTTGTTGGCTTGTTGGTTTGTTGGCTTGTTGGCTTGTTGGTTAGTTGGTTTGTTGGTTTGTTGGTTTGTTGGTTTGTTAGTTTGTTGGTTTGTTGGTTAGTTGGCTTGTTAGCTTGTTGGTTTGTTGGTTTGTTGGCTTGTTGGTTTGTTAGTTTTTTGGTTTGTTCGTTTGTTGTTTTGTTGGCTTGTTGGTTTGTTGGCTTGTTAGCTTGTTGGTTTGTTGGTTTGTTGGTTTGTTCGTTTGTTGGTTTGTTCGTTTGTTGGTTTGTTTGTTTGTTGGTTTGTTGGTTTGTTGGTTCGTTGGTTTGTTGGTTTGTTGGTTTGTTGGTTTGTTGGTTTGTTGGTTTGTTGGTTTGTTGGTTTGTTGGTTTGTTGGTTTGTTGGTTTGTTGGTTTGTTGGTTTGTTGGTTTGTTGGCTTGTTGGCTTGTTGGTTTGGTGGTTTGTTGGTTTCTTGGTTTGTTGGTTTGTTGGTTTGTTGGTTTGTTGGTTTGTTTGTTTGTTTGTTTGTTTGTTTGTTGGTTTGTTCGTTTGTTTGCTTGTTCGTTTGTTGGTTTGTTGGTTTGTTGGTTTGTTGGCTTGTTGTTTTGTTGGTTTGTTGGTTTGTTGGTTTGTTCATTTGTTGGCTTGTTAGTTTGTTGGATTGTTGGCTTGTTGGTTTGTTGGCTTGTTGGCTTGTTGGTTTGTTGGTTTGTTGTTTAGTTGGTTTGTTGGTTTGTTGGTTTGTTGGTTAGTTGGCTTGTTTGTTGGTTGGTTTGTTCGTTTGTTGGTTTGTTGGTTTGTTGGTTTGTTGGTTTGTTGGTTTGTTGGTTTGTTGGTTTGTTGGTTTGTTGGTTTGTTCGTTTGTTGGTTTGTTGGTTTTTTGGTTTGTTCGTTTGTTGGTTTGTTTGTTTGTTGGTTTTTTGGTTTGTTGGTTTGTCGGTTTGTTGGCTTGTTGGTTTGTTGGTTTGTTAGTTTGTTCGTTTGTTGGCTTGTTGGTTTGTTGGCTTGTTGGTTTGTTAGTTTGTTCGTTGGTTGGCTTGTTGGTTTGTTGGCTTGTTGGCTTGTTGGTTTGTTGGCTTGTTGGCTTGTTGGTTTGTTGGCTTGTTGCTTGTTAGTTTGTTGGTTTGTTGATTTGTTGGTTTGTTGGTTTGTTGGATTGTTGGTTTGTTGGTTTGTTGGCTTGTTGGCTTGTTGGCTTGTTGGTTTGTTGGTTTGTTGGTTTGTTGGTTTGTTGGTTTGTTGGCTTGTTGGTTTGGTGGTTTGTTGGTTTCTTGGTTTCTTGGTTTGTTGGTTTGTTGCTTTGTTGGTTTGTTGGTTTGTTGGCTTGTTGGCTTGTTGGTTTGTTGGTTTGTTGGTTTGTTGGTTTGTTGGTTTGTTGGTTTGTTGGTTTGTTGGTTTGTTGGTTTGTTGGATTGTTAGTTTGTTGGTTCGTTGGCTTGTTGGCTTGTTGGTTTGTTGGTTTGTTGGCTTGTTGTTTTGTTGGTTTTTTGGTTTGTTGATTTGTTGGTTTGTTTGTTTGTTGGTTTGTTTGTTTGTTCGTTTGTTGGTTTGTTGGTTTGTTGACTTGCTGGTTTGTTGGTTTATTGGCTTGTTGGTTTGTTGGCTTATTGGTTTGTTGGTTTGTTGGTTTGTTGTTTTGTTTGTTTGTTCGTTTGTTGGTTTGTTGGTTGGTTGGCTTGTTGGTTTGTTGGTTTGTTGGCTTGTTGGTTTGTTGGTTTGTTGGTTTGTTCGTTTGTTGGCTTGTTGGTTTATTGGCTTGTTGGTTTGTTGGCTTGTTGGCTTGTTGGTTTGTTGGTTTGTTGGCTTGTTGGTTTGTTGGTTTGTTGGTTTGTTGGTTTGTTGGATTGTTGGTTTGTTGGTTTGTTGGCTTGTTGGCTTGTTGGTTTGTTGGTTTGTTGGTTTGTTGGCTTGTTGGTTTGTTGGTTTTTTGGTTTGTTGATTTGTTGGTTTGTTTGTTTGTTGGTTTGTTTGTTTGTTCGTTTGTTGGTTTGTTGGTTTGTTGGCTTGCTGGTTTGTTGGTTTATTGGCTTGTTGGTTTGTTGGTTTGTTGGTTTATTGGTTTGTTGGTTTGTTCGTTTGTTGGCTTGTTGGTTTGTTGGCTTGTTGGCTTGTTGGTTTGTTGGCTTGTTGGCTTGTTAGTTTGTTGGTTTGTTGATTTGTTGGTTTGTTTGTTTGTTGGTTTGTTTGTTTGTTCGTTTGTTGGTTTGTTGGTTTGTTGGCTTGCTGGTTTGTTGGTTTATTGGCTTGTTGGTTTGTTGGTTTGTTGGTTTGTTGGTTTGTTGGTTTGTTTATTTGTTCGTTTGTTGGCTTGTTGGCTTGTTGGTTTGTTGGCTTGTTGGCTTGTTGGTTTGTTGGCTTGTTGGCTTGTTGGTTAGTTGGTTTGTTGGTTTGTTGGTTTGTTGGTTTGTTAGTTTGTTGGTTTGTTGGTTAGTTGGCTTGTTGGCTTGTTGGTTTGTTGGTTTGTTGGCTTGTTGGTTTGTTAGTTTTTTGGTTTGTTCGTTTGTTGTTTTGTTGGCTTGTTGGTTTGTTGGCTTGTTAGCTTGTTGGTTTGTTGGTTTGTTGGTTTGTTCGTTTGTTGGTTTGTTCGTTTGTTGGTTTGTTTGTTTGTTGGTTTGTTGGTTTGTTGGTTTGTTGGTTTGTTGGTTTGTTGGTTTGTTGGTTTGTTGGTTTGTTGGTTTGTTGGTTTGTTGGTTTGTTGGTTTGTTGGTTTGTTGGTTTGTTGGTTTGTTGGTTTGTTGGTTTGTTGGCTTGTTGGCTTGTTGGTTTGGTGGTTTGTTGGTTTCTTGGTTTGTTGGTTTGTTGGTTTGTTGGTTTGTTGGTTTGTTTGTTTGTTTGTTTGTTTGATTGTTGGTTTGTTCGTTTGTTTGCTTGTTCGTTTGTTGGTTTGTTGGTTTGTTGGTTTGTTGGCTTGTTGTTTTGTTGGTTTGTTGGTTTGTTGGTTTGTTCATTTGTTGGCTTGTTAGTTTGTTGGATTGTTGGCTTGTTGGTTTGTTGGCTTGTTGGCTTGTTGGTTTGTTGGTTTGTTGTTTAGTTGGTTTGTTGGTTTGTTGGTTTGTTGGTTAGTTGGCTTGTTGGCTTGTTGGTTTGTTGGTTTGTTGGCTTGTTTATTTGTTGGTTTTTTGGTTTGTTCGTTTGTTGGTTTGTTGGTTTATTGGTTTGTTGGTTTGTTGGTTTGTTGGTTTGTTGGCTTTTTGGTTTGTTGGTTTGTTGGTTTCTTCGTTTGTTCGTTTGTTCGTTTGTTGGTTTGTTGGTTTGTTGGTTTGTTGGTTTGTTGGTTTGTTCGTTTGTTGGTTTGTCGGTTTGTTGGTTTGTTGGCTTGTTGGTTTGTTGGTTTGTTGGTTTCTTGGTTTGTTGGTTTGTTGGCTTGTTGGTTTGGTGGTTTGTTGGTTTGTTCGTTTGTTGGCTTGTTGGTTTGTTGGTTTGTTGGTTTGGTGGCCAGTTGGTTTGTTGGTTTGTTCGTTTGTTGGTTTATTGGTTTATTGGTTTGTTGGTTTGTTGGTTTGTTGGCTTCTTGGTTTGTTCGTTTGTTGGTTTGTTTGTTTGCTGGTTTGTTAGTTTGTTGGTTTGTTGGTTTGTTGATTTGTTGGTTTGTTGGTTTGTTGTTTTGTTGGTTTCTTGGTTTGTTGGCTTGTTGGTTTGTTTGTTTGTTGGTTTGTTCGTTTGTTGGTTTGTTGGTTTGTTGGTTTGTTGGTTAGTTAGCTTGTTGGTTTTTTGGTTTGTTGGTTTGTTGGTTTGTTGGTTTGTTGGTTTTTTGGTTTGTTCGTTTGTTGGTTTGTTGGTTTGTTGGTTTGTTGGTTTGTTGGTTTGCTGGTTTGTTGGCTTGTTGGTTTGTTGGCTTGTTGGCTTGTTGGTTTGTTGGTTTGTTGGTTTGTTGGTTTGTTGGTTTGTTGGTTTGTTGGTTTGTTGGTTAGTTAGCTTGTTGGTTTGTTGGTTTGTTGGTTTGTTGGTTTGTTGGTTTGTTGGTTTGTTGGTTTTTTGGTTTGTTCGTTTGTTGGTTTGTTGGTTTGTTGGTTTGTTGGTTTGTTGGTTTGCTGGTTTGTTGGTTTGTAGGTTTGTTGGCTTTTTGGTTTGTTGGCTTGTTGGTTTGTTGGTTTGTTGGTTGTTGGTTTGTTGGTTTGTTGGTTTGTTGGTTTGTTGGTTTGTTGGCTTGTTGGTTTGTTGGTTTGTTGGTTTGTTCGTTTGTTGGCTTGTTGGTTTGTTGGTTTGTTGGTTTGTTGGTTTGTTGGTTTCTTGGTTTGTTGGCTTGTTGGTTTGTTTGTTTGTTGGTTTGTTCGTTTGTTGGTTTGTTAGTTTGTTGGTTTGTTGGTTTGTTTGGTTGTTCGTTTGTTGGTTTGTTGGTTTGTTGGCTTGTTGGTTTGTTCGTTTGTTGGCTTGTTGGTTTGTTGGTTTGTTGGTTTGCTGGTTTGTTGGCTTGTTGGTTTGTTGGCTTGTTGGCTTGTTTGTTTGTTGGCTTGTTGGCTTGTTGGTTTGTTGGCTTGTTGGTTTGTTGGTTTGTTGGTTTGTTGGTTTGTTGGTTTGTTGGTTTGTTGGTTTGTTGGTTTGTTGGTTAGTTAGCTTGTTGGTTTGTTGGTTTGTTGGTTTGTTGGTTTGTTGGTTTGTTGGTTTGTTGGTTTTTTGGTTTGTTCGTTTGTTGGTTTGTTGGTTTGTTGGTTTGTTGGTTTGTTGGTTTGCTGGTTTGTTGGTTTGTAGATTTGTTGGCTTTTTGGTTTGTTGGCTTGTTGGTTTGTTGGTTTGTTGGTTGTTGGTTTGTTCGTTTGTTGGTTTGTTGATTTGTTGGTTTGTTGGCTTGTTGGTTTGTTGGTTTGTTGGTTTGTTCGTTTGTTGGCTTGTTGGTTTTTTGGTTTGTTGGTTTGTTGGTTTTTTGGTTTTTTGGTTTGTTGGTTTGTTGGTTTGTTGGTTTGTTGGTTTGTTGGTTTGTTGGTGTGTTGGCTTGTTGGTTTATTGGTTTGTTTGTTTGTTCGTTTGTTGGTTTGTTGGTTTATTGGCTTGTTGGTTTGTTGGTTTGTTGGTTTGTTGGTTTGTTGGTTGTTGGTTTGTTGGTTTGTAGGTTTGTTGGTTTTTTGACTTGTTGGTTTTTTGGCTCGTTGGTTTGTTGGTTTGTTGGTTTGTTGGCTTGTTGGTTTGTTGGTTTGTTGGTTTGTTGGTTTGTTGGTTTGTTGGGTTGTTGGTTTGTTGGTTTGTTGGTTTGTTGGTTTGTTTGGTTGTTGGTTCGTTGGTTTGTTGGTTTCTTGGTTTGTTGGTTTGTTGGTTTGTTCGTTTGCTTGTTTGTTGGTTTGTTGGTTTGTTTGTTTGTTGGTTTGTTCGTTTGGTGGCTTGTTGGTTTGTTGGCTTATTGGTTTGTTGGTTTGTTGGTTTGTTCGTTTGTTGGTTTGTCGGTTTGTTGGTTTGTTGGCTTGTTGGTTTGTTGGTTTGTTGGTTTGTTGGTTTGTTCGTTTGTTGGCTTGTTGGTTTGTTGGCTTGTTGGCTTGTTGGTTTGTTGGCTTGTTGGCTTGTTAGTTTGTTGGTTTGTTGATTTGTTGGTTTGTTTGTTTGTTCGTTTGTTTGTTTGTTGGTTTGTTGGCTTGCTGGTTTGTTGGTTTATTGGCTTGTTGGTTTGTTGGTTTGTTGGTTTGTTGGTTTGTTTGTTTGTTCGTTTGTTGGCTTGTTGGCTTGTTGGTTTGTTGGCTTGTTGGCTTGTTGGTTTGTTGGCTTGTTGGCTTGTTGGTTAGTTGGTTTGTTGGTTTGTTGGTTTGTTGGTTTGTTGGTTTGTTAGTTTGTTGGTTTGTTGGTTAGTTGGCTTGTTGGCTTGTTGGTTTGTTGGTTTGTTGGCTTGTTGGTTTGTTGGTTTTTTGGTTTGTTCGTTTGTTGGTTTGTTGGCTTGTTGGTTTGTTGGCTTGTTAGCTTGTTGGTTTGTTGGTTTGTTGGTTTGTTTGTTTGTTGGTTTGTTCGTTTTTTGGTTTGTTTGTTTGTTGGTTTGTTGGTTTGTTGGTTTGTTGGTTTGTTGGTTTGTTGGTTTGTTGGTTTGTTGGTTTGTTGGTTTGTTGGCTTGTTGGTTTGGTGGTTTGTTGGTTTCTTGGTTTGTTGCTTTGTTGGTTTTTTGCTTTGTTGGTTTGTTGGTTTGTTTGTTTGTTTGTTTGTTGGTTTGTTCGTTTGTTTGCTTGTTCGTTTGTTGGTTTGTTGGTTTGTTGGTTTGTTGGCTTGTTGTTTTGTTGGTTTGTTGGTTTGTTGGTTTGTTCGTTTGTTGGCTTGTTAGTTTGTTGGATTGTTGGCTTGTTGGTTTGTTGGCTTGTTGGTTTGTTGGTTTGTTGTTTTGTTGGTTTGTTGGTTTGTTGGTTTGTTGGTTAGTTGGCTTGTTGGCTTGTTGGTTTGTTGGTTTGTTGGCTTGTTTATTTGTTGGTTTTTTGGTTTGTTCGTTTGTTGGTTTGTTGGTTTATTGGTTTGTTGGTTTGTTGGTTTGTTGGTTTGTTGGCTTTTTGGTTTGTTGGTTTGTTGGTTTGTTGGTTTGTTGGTTTGTTGGTTTGTTGGTTTGTTGGTTTGTTGGTTTGTTGGTTTGTTGGTTTGTTTGGTTGTTGGTTCGTTGGTTTGTTGGTTTCTTGGTTTGTTGGTTTGTTGGTTAGTTCGTTTGCTTGTTTGTTGGTTTGTTGGTTTGTTTGTTTGTTTGTTGGTTTGTTCGTTTGGTGGCTTGTTGGTTTTTTTGGCTTATTGGTTTGTTGGTTTGTTCGTTTGTTGGTTTGTCGGTTTGTTGGTTTGTTGGCTTGTTGGTTTGTTGGTTTGTTGGTTTGTTGGTTTGTTCGTTTGTTGGCTTGTTGGTTTGTTGGCTTGTTGGCTTGTTGGTTTGT
This sequence comes from Atherix ibis, assembly GCA_958298945.1. Taxonomy (NCBI): domain Eukaryota; kingdom Metazoa; phylum Arthropoda; class Insecta; order Diptera; family Athericidae; genus Atherix; species Atherix ibis. Next base: position 3,495,440 of record OY282608.1, read on the forward strand.
TGGCTTGTTGGCTTGTTAGTTTGTTGGTTTGTTGATTTGTTGGTTTGTTTGTTTGTTCGTTTGTTTGTTTGTTCGTTTGTTGGTTTGTTGGTTTGTTGGCTTGCTGGTTTGTTGGTTTATTGGCTTGTTGGTTTGTTGGTTTGTTGGTTTGTTGGTTTGTTTGTTTGTTCGTTTGTTGACTTGTTGGCTTGTTGGTTTGTTGGCTTGTTGGCTTGTTGGTTTGTTGGCTTGTTGGCTTGTTGGTTAGTTGGTTTGTTGGTTTGTTGGTTTGTTGGTTTGTTAGTTTGTTGGTTTGTCGGTTAGTTGGCTTGTTGGCTTGTTGGTTTGTTGGTTTGTTGGCTTGTTGGTTTGTTGGTTTTTTGGTTTGTTCGTTTGTTGGTTTGTTAGCTTGTTGGTTTGTTGGCTTGTTAGCTTGTTGGCTTGTTGGTTTGTTGGTTTGTTCGTTTGTTGGTTTGTTCGTTTGTTGGTTTGTTGGTTTGTTGGTTTGTTGGTTTGTTGGTTTGTTGGTTTGTTGGTTTGTTGGTTTGTTGGTTTGTTGGTTTGTTGGTTTGTTGGTTTGTTGGTTTGTTGGTTTGTTGGTTTGTTGGTTTGTTGGTTTGTTGGTTTGTTGGCTTGTTGGTTTGGTGGTTTGTTGGTTTCTTGGTTTCTTGGTTTGTTGGTTTGTTGCTTTGTTGGTTTTTTGGTTTGTTGGTTTGTTTGTTTGTTGGTTTGTTTGTTTGTTCGTTTGTTGGTTTGTTGGTTTGTTGGCTTGCTGGTTTGTTGGTTTATTGGCTTGTTGGTTTGTTGGTTTGTTGGTTTGTTGGTTTGTTGGTTTGTTTGTTTGTTCGTTTGTTGGCTTGTTGGCTTGTTGGTTTGTTGGCTTGTTGGCTTGTTGGTTTGTTGGCTTGTTGGCTTGTTGGTTAGTTGGTTTGTTGGTTTGTTGGTTTGTTGGTTTGTTAGTTTGTTGGTTTGTTGGTTAGTTGGCTTGTTGGCTTGTTGGTTTGTTGGTTTGTTGGCTTGTTGGTTTGTTGGTTTTTTGGTTTGTTCGTTTGTTGGTTTGTTGGCTTGTTGGTTTGTTGGCTTGTTAGCTTGTTGGTTTGTTGGTTTGTTGGTTTGTTCGTTTGTTGGTTTGTTCGTTTGTTGGTTTGTTTGTTGGTTGGTTTGTTGGTTTGTTGGTTTGTTGGTTTGTTGGTTTGTTGGTTTGTTGGTTTGTTGGTTTGTTGGTTTGTTGGTTTGTTGGTTTGTTGGTTTGTTGGTTTGTTGGTTTGTTGGTTTGTTGGTTTGTTGGTTTGTTGGTTTGTTGGCTTTTTGGTTTGTTGGTTTGTTGGTTTCTTCGTTTGTTCGTTTGTTCGTTTGTTGGTTTGTTGGTTTGTTGGTTTGTTGGTTTGTTGGTTTGTTCGTTTGTTGGTTTGTCGGTTTGTTGGTTTGTTGGCTTGTTGGTTTGTTGGTTTGTTGGTTTCTTGGTTTGTTGGTTTGTTGGCTTGTTGGTTTGGTGGTTTGTTGGTTTGTTCGTTTGTTGGCTTGTTGGTTTGTTGGTTTGTTGGTTTGGTGGCTAGTTGGTTTGTTGGTTTGTTCGTTTGTTGGTTTATTGGTTTATTGGTTTGTTGGTTTGTTGGTTTGTTGGCTTGTTGGTTTGTTCGTTTGTTGGTTTGTTTGTTTGCTGGTTTGTTGGTTTGTTGGTTTGTTGGTTTGTTGATTTGTTGGTTTGTTGGTTTGTTGTTTTGTTGGTTTCTTGGTTTGTTGGCTTGTTGGTTTGTTTGTTTGTTGGTTTGTTCGTTTGTTGGTTTGTTGGTTTGTTGGTTTGTTGGTTAGTTAGCTTGTTGGTTTTTTGGTTTGTTGGTTTATTGGTTTGTTGGTTTGTTGGTTTGTTGGTTTTTTGGTTTGTTCGTTTGTTGGTTTGTTGGTTTGTTGGCTTGTTGGCTTGTTGGTTTGTTGGTTTGTTGGTTTGTTGGTTTGTTGGTTTGTTGGTTTGTTGGTTTGTTGGTTTGTTGGTTAGTTAGCTTGTTGGTTTGTTGGTTTGTTGGTTTGTTAGTTTGCTGGTTTGTTGGTTTGTAGGTTTGTTGGCTTTTTGGTTTGTTGGCTTGTTGGTTTGTTGGTTTGTTGGTTGTTGGTTTGTTGGTTTGTTGGTTTGTTGGTTTGTTGGTTTGTTGGCTTGTTGGTTTGTTGGTTTGTTGGTTTGTTCGTTTGTTGGCTTGTTGGTTTGTTGGTTTGTTGGTTTGTTGGTTTGTTGGTTTCTTGGTTTGTTGGCTTGTTGGTTTGTTTGTTTGTTGGTTTGTTCGTTTGTTGGTTTGTTAGTTTGTTGGTTTGTTGGTTTGTTTGGTTGTTCGTTTGTTGGTTTGTTGGTTTGTTGGCTTGTTGGTTTGTTCGTTTGTTGGCTTGTTGGTTTGTTGGTTTGTTGGTTTGCTGGTTTGTTGGCTTGTTGGTTTGTTGGCTTGTTGGCTTGTCGGTTTGTTGGCTTGTTGGCTTGTTGGTTTGTTAGTTTGTTGGTTTGTTGGTTTGTTGGTTTGTTGGTTTGTTGGTTTGTTGGTTTGTTGGTTAGTTAGCTTGTTGGTTTGTTGGTTTGTTGGTTTGTTGGTTTGTTGGTTTGTTGGTTTGTTGGTTTTTTGGTTTGTTCGTTTGTTGGTTTGTTGGTTTGTTGGTTTGTTAGTTTGTTGGTTTGCTGGTTTGTTGGTTTGTAGATTTGTTGGCTTTTTGGTTTGTTGGCTTGTTGGTTTGTTGGTTTGTTGGTTGTTGGTTTGTTGGTTTGTTGGTTTGTTGATTTGTTGGTTTGTTGGCTTGTTGGTTTGTTGGTTTGTTGGTTTGTTCGTTTGTTGGCTTATTGGTTTTTTGGTTTGTTGGTTTGTTAATTTTTTGGTTTTTTGGTTTGGTGGTTTGTTGGTTTGTTGGTTTGTTGGTTTGTTGGTTTGTTGGTGTGTTGGCTTGTTGGTTTATTGGTTTGTTTGTTTGTTCGTTTGTTGGTTTGTTGGTTTATTGGCCTGTTGGTTTGTTGGTTTGTTGGTTTGTAGGTTTGTTGGTTTTTTGACTTGTTGGTTTTTTGGCTCGTTGGTTTGTTGGTTTGTTGGTTTGTTGGCTTGTTGGTTTGTTGGTTTGTTGGTTTGTTGGTTTGTTAGTTTGTTGGGTTGTTGGTTTGTTGGTTTGTTGGTTTGTTGGTTTGTTTGGTTGTTGGTTCGTTGGTTTGTTGGTTTCTTGGTTTGTTGGTTTGTTGGTTTGTTCGTTTGCTTGTTTGTTGGTTTGTTGGTTTGTTTGTTTGTTGGTTTGTTCGTTTGGTGGCTTGTTGGGTTGTTGGCTTATTGGTTTGTTGGTTTGTTGGTTTGTTCGTTTGTTGGTTTGTCGGTTTGTTGGTTTGTTGGCTTGTTGGTTTGTTGGTTTGTTGGTTTGTTGGTTTGTTCGTTTGTTGGCTTGTTGGTTTGTTGGCTTGTTGGCTTGTTGGTTTGTTGGCTTGTTGGCTTGTTAGTTTGTTGGTTTGTTGATTTGTTGGTTTGTTTGTTTGTTCGTTTGTTTGTTTGTTGGTTTGTTGGCTTGCTGGTTTGTTGGTTTATTGGCTTGTTGGTTTGTTGGTTTGTTGGTTTGTTGGTTTGTTTGTTTGTTCGTTTGTCTGCTTGTTGGCTTGTTGGTTTGTTGGCTTGTTGGCTTGTTGGTTTGTTGGCTTGTTGGCTTGTTGGTTAGTTGGTTTGTTGGTTTGTTGGTTTGTTGGTTTGTTGGTTTGTTAGTTTGTTGGTTTGTTAGTTAATTGGCTTGTTCGCTTGTTGGTTTGTTGGTTTGTTGGCTTGTTGGTTTGTTGGTTTTTTGGTTTGTTCGTTTGTTGGTTTGTTGGCTTGTTGGTTTGTCGGCTTGTTAGCTTGTTGGTTTGTTGGTTTGTTGGTTTGTTTGTTTGTTGGTTTGTTCGTTTTTTGGTTTGTTTGTTTGTTGGTTTGTTGGTTTGTTGGTTTGTTGGTTTGTTGGTTTGTTGGTTTGTTGGTTTGTTGGTTTGTTGGTTTGTTGGGTTGTTAGTTTGTTGGTTTGTTGGTTTGTTGGTTTGTTGGTTTGTTGGTTTGTTAGTTTGTTGGCTTGTTGGTTTGGTGGTTTGTTGGTTTCTTGGTTTGTTGCTTTGTTGGTTTTTTGCTTTGTTGGTTTGTTGGTTTGTTTGTTTGTTTGTTTGTTTGTTGGTTTGTGCGTTTGTTTGCCTGTTCGTTTGTTGGTTTGTTGGTTTCTTGGTTTGTTGGCTTGTTGTTTTGTTGGTTTGTTGGTTTGTTGGTTTGTTCGTTTGTTGGCTTGTTAGTTTGTTGGATTGTTGGCTTGTTGGTTTGTTGGCTTGTTGGCTTGTTGGTTTGTTGGTTTGTTGTTTTGTTGGTTTGTTGGTTTGTTGGTTTGTTGGTTAGTTGGCTTGTTGGCTTGTTGGTTTGTTGGTTTGTTGGCTTGTTTATTTGTTGGTTTTTTGGTTTGTTCGTTTGTTGGTTTGTTGGTTTATTGGTTTGTTGGTTTGTTGGTTTGTTGGTTTGTTGGCTTTTTGGTTTGTTGGTTTGTTGGTTTGTTGGTTTGTTGGTTTGTTGGTTTGTTGGTTTGTTGGTTTGTTGGTTTGTTGGTTTGTTGGTTTGTTGGTTTGTTGGTTTGTTTGGTTCTTAGTTCGTTGGTTTGTTGGTTTGTTGGTTTGTTGGTTTCTTGGTTTGTTGGTTTGTTGGTTAGTTCGTTTGCTTGTTTGTTGGTTTGTTGGTTTGTTTGTTTGTTGGTTTGTTCGTTTGGTGGCTTGTTGGTTTGTTGGCTTATTGGTTTGTTGGTTTGGTCGTTTGTTGGTTTGTCGGTTTGTTGGTTTGTTGGCTTGTTGGTTTGTTGGTTTGTTGGTTTGTTGGTTTGTTCGTTTGTTGGCTTGATGGTTTGTTGGCTTGTTGGCTTGTTGGTTTGTTGGCTTGTTGGCTTGTTAGTTTGTTGGTTTGTTGATTTGTTGGTTTGTTTGTTTGTTCGTTTGTTTGTTTGTTCGTTTGTTGGTTTGTTGGTTTGTTGGCTTGCTGGTTTGTTGGTTTATTGGCTTGTTGGTTTGTTGGTTTGTTGGTTTGTTGGTTTGTTTGTTTGTTCGTTTGTTGGCTTGTTGGCTTGTTGGTTTGTTGGCTTGTTGGCTTGTTGGTTTGTTGGCTTGTTGGCTTGTTGGTTAGTTGGTTTGTTGGTTTGTTGGTTTGTTGGTTTGTTAGTTTGTTGGTTTGTCGGTTAGTTGGCTTGTTGGCTTGTTGGTTTGTTGGTTTGTTGGCTTGTTGGTTTGTTGGTTTTTTGGTTTGTTCGTTTGTTGGTTTGTTGGCTTGTTGGTTTGTTGGCTTGTTAGCTTGTTGGCTTGTTGGTTTGTTGGTTTGTTGGTTTGTTCGTTTGTTGGTTTGTTGGTTTGTTGGTTTGTTGGTTTGTTGGTTTGTTGGTTTGTTGGTTTGTTGGTTTGTTGGTTTGTTGGTTTGTTGGTTTGTTGGTTTGTTGGTTTGTTGGTTTGTTGGTTTGTTGGTTTGTTGGTTTGTTGGTTTGTTGGTTTGTTGGTTTGTTGGTTTGTTGGTTTGTTGGTTTGTTGGCTTGTTGGTTTGGTGGTTTGTTGGTTTCTTGGTTTCTTGGTTTGTTGGTTTGTTGCTTTGTTGGTTTTTTGGTTTGTTGGTTTGTTTGTTTGTTGGTTTGTTTGTTTGTTCGTTTGTTGGTTTGTTGGTTTGTTGGCTTGCTGGTTTGTTGGTTTATTGGCTTGTTGGTTTGTTGGTTTGTTGGTTTGTTGGTTTGTTTGTTTGTTCGTTTGTTGGCTTGTTGGCTTGTTGGTTTGTTGGCTTGTTGGCTTGTTGGTTTGTTGGCTTGTTGGCTTGTTGGTTAGTTGGTTTGTTGGTTTGTTGGTTTGTTGGTTTGTTAGTTTGTTGGTTTGTTGGTTAGTTGGCTTGTTGGCTTGTTGGTTTGTTGGTTTGTTGGCTTGTTGGTTTGTTGGTTTTTTGGTTTGTTTGTTTCTTGGTTTGTTTGTTTGTTCGTTTGTTGGTTTGTTGGTTTGTTGGCTTGCTGGTTTGTTGGTTTATTGGCTTGTTGGTTTGTTGGTTTGTTGGTTTGTTGGTTTGTTTGTTTGTTCGTTTGTTGGCTTGTTGGCTTGTTGGTTTGTTGGCTTGTTGGCTTGTTGGTTTGTTGGCTTGTTGGCTTGTTGGTTAGTTGGTTTGTTGGTTTGTTGGTTTGTTGGTTTGTTAGTTTGTTGGTTTGTTGGTTAGTTGGCTTGTTGGCTTGTTGGTTTGTTGGTTTGTTGGCTTGTTGGTTTGTTGGTTTTTTGGTTTGTTCGTTTGTTGGTTTGTTGGCTTGTTGGTTTGTTGGTTTGTTGGTTTGTTCGTTTGTTGGTTTGTTGGTTTGTTGGTTTGTTGGTTTGTTGGTTTGTTGGTTTGTTGGTTTGTTGGTTTGTTGGTTTGTTGGTTTGTTGGTTTGTTGGTTTGTTGGTTTGTTGGTTTGTTGGTTTGTTGGTTTGTTGGTTTGTTGGTTTGTTGGTTTGTTGGTTTGTTGGTTTGTTGGTTTGTTGGCTTGTTGGTTTGGTGGTTTGTTGGTTTCTTGGTTTCTTGGTTTGTTGGTTTGTTGCTTTGTTGGTTTTTTGGTTTGTTGGTTTGTTTGTTTGTTGGTTTGTTTGTTTGTTCGTTTGTTGGTTTGTTGGTTTGTTGGCTTGCTGGTTTGTTGGTTTATTGGCTTGTTGGTTTGTTGGTTTGTTGGTTTGTTGGTTTGTTTGTTTGTTCGTTTGTTGGCTTGTTGGCTTGTTGGTTTGTTGGCTTGTTGGCTTGTTGGTTTGTTGGCTTGTTGGCTTATTGGTTAGTTGGTTTGTTGGTTTGTTGGTTTGTTGGTTTGTTAGTTTGTTGGTTTGTTGGTTAGTTGGCTTGTTGGCTTGTTGGTTTGTTGGTTTGTTGGCTTGTTGGTTTGTTGGTTTTTTGGTTTGTTCGTTTGTTGGTTTGTTGGCTTGTTGGTTTGTTGGCTTGTTAGCTTGTTGGTTTGTTGGTTTGTTGGTTTGTTCGTTTGTTGGTTTGTTCGTTTGTTGGTTTGTTTGTTTGTTGGTTTGTTGTTTTGTTGGTTTGTTGGTTTGTTGGTTTGTTGGTTTGTTGGTTTGTTGGTTTGTTGGTTTGTTGGTTTGTTGGTTTGTTGGTTTGTTGGTTTGTTGGTTTGTTGGTTTGTTGGTTTGTTGGTTTGTTGGCTTGTTGGTTTGGTGGTTTGTTGGTTTCTTGGGTTGTTGGTTTGTTGGTTTGTTGCTTTGTTGGTTTGTTGGTTTGTTTGTTTGTTGGTTTGTTCGTTTGTTTGCTTGTTCGTTTGTTGGTTTGTTTGTTTGTTGGTTTGTTTGTTTGTTCGTTTGTTGGTTTATTGGTTTGTTGGTTTGTTGGTTTGTTGGTTTGTTCGTTTGTTGGCTTGTTAGTTTGTTGGATTGTTGGCTTGTTGGTTTGTTGGCTTGTTGGCTTGTTGGTTTGTTGGTTTGTTGTTTTGTTGGTTTGTTGGTTTGTTGGTTTGTTGGTTAGTTGGCTTGTTGGCTTGTTGGTTTGTTGGTTTGTTGGCTTGTTTATTTGTTGGTTTTTTGGTTTGTTCGTTTGTTGGTTTGTTGGTTTATTGGTTTGTTGGTTTGTTGGTTTGTTGGTTTGTTGGCTTTTTGGTTTGTTGGCTTGTTGGTTTGTTGGTTTGTTGGTTTGTTGGTTTGTTGGTTTGTTGGTTTGTTGGTTTGTTGGTTTGTTGGTTTGTTGGTTTGTTGGTTTGTTTGGTTCTTGGTTCGTTGGTTTGTTGGTTTCTTGGTTTGTTGGTTTGTTGGTTAGTTCGTTTGCTTGTTTGTTGGTTTGTTGGTTTGTTTGTTTGTTGGTTTGTTCGTTTGGTGGCTTGTTGGTTTGTTGGCTTATTGGTTTGTTGGTTTGTTGGTTTATTGGTTTGTTGGTTTGTTGGTTTGTTGGTTTGTTGGCTTTTTGGTTTGTTGGTTTGTTGGTTTGTTGGTTTGTTGGTTTGTTGGTTTGTTGGTTTGTTGGTTTGTTGGTTTGTTGGTTTGTTGGTTTGTTGGTTTGTTGGTTTGTTTGGTTCTTGGTTCGTTGGTTTGTTGGTTTGTTGGTTTCTTGGTTTGTTGGTTTGTTGGTTAGTTCGTTTGCTTGTTTGTTGGTTTGTTGGTTTGTTTGTTTGTTGGTTTGTTCGTTTGGTGGCTTGTTGGTTTGTTGGCTTATTGGTTTGTTGGTTTGGTCGTTTGTTGGTTTGTCGGTTTGTTGGTTTGTTGGCTTGTTGGTTTGTTGGTTTGTTGGTTTGTTGGTTTGTTCGTTTGTTGGCTTGTTGGTTTGTTGGCTTGTTGGCTTGTTGGTTTGTTGGCTTGTTGGCTTGTTAGTTTGTTGGTTTGTTGATTTGTTGGTTTGTTTGTTTGTTCGTTTGTTTGTTTGTTCGTTTGTTGGTTTGTTGGTTTGTTGGCTTGCTGGTTTGTTGGTTTATTGGCTTGTTGGTTTGTTGGTTTGTTGGTTTGTTGGTTTGTTTGTTTGTTCGTTTGTTGGCTTGTTGGCTTGTTGGTTTGTTGGCTTGTTGGCTTGTTGGTTTGTTGGCTTGTTGGCTTGTTGGTTAGTTGGTTTGTTGGTTTGTTGGTTTGTTGGTTTGTTAGTTTGTTGGTTTGTCGGTTAGTTGGCTTGTTGGCTTGTTGGTTTGTTGGTTTGTTGGCTTGTTGGTTTGTTGGTTTTTTGGTTTGTTCGTTTGTTGGTTTGTTGGCTTGTTGGTTTGTTGGCTTGTTAGCTTGTTGGCTTGTTGGTTTGTTGGTTTGTTGGTTTGTTCGTTTGTTGGTTTGTTGGTTTGTTGGTTTGTTGGTTTGTTGGTTTGTTGGTTTGTTGGTTTGTTGGTTTGTTGGTTTGTTGGTTTGTTGGTTTGTTGGTTTGTTGGTTTGTTGGTTTGTTGGTTTGTTGGTTTGTTGGTTTGTTGGTTTGTTGGTTTGTTGGTTTGTTGGTTTGTTGGTTTGTTGGTTTGTTGGCTTGTTGGTTTGGTGGTTTGTTGGTTTCTTGGTTTCTTGGTTTGTTGGTTTGTTGCTTTGTTGGTTTTTTGGTTTGTTGGTTTGTTTGTTTGTTGGTTTGTTTGTTTGTTCGTTTGTTGGTTTGTTGGTTTGTTGGCTTGCTGGTTTGTTGGTTTATTGGCTTGTTGGTTTGTTGGTTTGTTGGTTTGTTGGTTTGTTTGTTTGTTCGTTTGTTGGCTTGTTGGCTTGTTGGTTTGTTGGCTTGTTGGCTTGTTGGTTTGTTGGCTTGTTGGCTTGTTGGTTAGTTGGTTTGTTGGTTTGTTGGTTTGTTGGTTTGTTAGTTTGTTGGTTTGTTGGTTAGTTGGCTTGTTGGCTTGTTGGTTTGTTGGTTTGTTGGCTTGTTGGTTTGTTGGTTTTTTGGTTTGTTTGTTTGTTGGTTTGTTTGTTTGTTCGTTTGTTGGTTTGTTGGTTTGTTGGCTTGCTGGTTTGTTGGTTTATTGGCTTGTTGGTTTGTTGGTTTGTTGGTTTGTTGGTTTGTTTGTTTGTTCGTTTGTTGGCTTGTTGGCTTGTTGGTTTGTTGGCTTGTTGGCTTGTTGGTTTGTTGGCTTGTTGGCTTGTTGGTTAGTTGGTTTGTTGGTTTGTTGGTTTGTTGGTTTGTTAGTTTGTTGGTTTGTTGGTTAGTTGGCTTGTTGGCTTGTTGGTTTGTTGGTTTGTTGGCTTGTTGGTTTGTTGGTTTTTTGGTTTGTTCGTTTGTTGGTTTGTTGGCTTGTTGGTTTGTTGGTTTGTTGGTTTGTTCGTTTGTTGGTTTGTTGGTTTGTTGGTTTGTTGGTTTGTTGGTTTGTTGGTTTGTTGGTTTGTTGGTTTGTTGGTTTGTTGGTTTGTTGGTTTGTTGGTTTGTTGGTTTGTTGGTTTGTTGGTTTGTTGGTTTGTTGGTTTGTTGGTTTGTTGGTTTGTTGGTTTGTTGGCTTGTTGGTTTGGTGGTTTGTTGGTTTCTTGGTTTCTTGGTTTGTTGGTTTGTTGCTTTGTTGGTTTTTTGGTTTGTTGGTTTGTTTGTTTGTTGGTTTGTTTGTTTGTTCGTTTGTTGGTTTGTTGGTTTGTTGGCTTGCTGGTTTGTTGGTTTATTGGCTTGTTGGTTTGTTGGTTTGTTGGTTTGTTGGTTTGTTTGTTTGTTCGTTTGTTGGCTTGTTGGCTTGTTGGTTTGTTGGCTTGTTGGCTTGTTGGTTTGTTGGCTTGTTGGCTTATTGGTTAGTTGGTTTGTTGGTTTGTTGGTTTGTTGGTTTGTTAGTTTGTTGGTTTGTTGGTTAGTTGGCTTGTTGGCTTGTTGGTTTGTTGGTTTGTTGGCTTGTTGGTTTGTTGGTTTTTTGGTTTGTTCGTTTGTTGGTTTGTTGGCTTGTTGGTTTGTTGGCTTGTTAGCTTGTTGGTTTGTTGGTTTGTTGGTTTGTTCGTTTGTTGGTTTGTTCGTTTGTTGGTTTGTTTGTTTGTTGGTTTGTTGGTTTGTTGGTTTGTTGGTTTGTTGGTTTGTTGGTTTGTTGGTTTGTTGGTTTGTTGGTTTGTTGGTTTGTTGGTTTGTTGGTTTGTTGGTTTGTTGGTTTGTTGGTTTGTTGGTTTGTTGGTTTGTTGGTTTGTTGGCTTGTTGGTTTGGTGGTTTGTTGGTTTCTTGGGTTGTTGGTTTGTTGGTTTGTTGCTTTGTTGGTTTGTTGGTTTGTTTGTTTGTTGGTTTGTTCGTTTGTTTGCTTGTTCGTTTGTTGGTTTGTTTGTTTGTTGGTTTGTTTGTTTGTTCGTTTGTTGGTTTATTGGTTTGTTGGTTTGTTGGTTTGTTGGTTTGTTCGTTTGTTGGCTTGTTAGTTTGTTGGATTGTTGGCTTGTTGGTTTGTTGGCTTGTTGGCTTGTTGGTTTGTTGGTTTGTTGTTTTGTTGGTTTGTTGGTTTGTTGGTTTGTTGGTTAGTTGGCTTGTTGGCTTGTTGGTTTGTTGGTTTGTTGGCTTGTTTATTTGTTGGTTTTTTGGTTTGTTCGTTTGTTGGTTTGTTGGTTTATTGGTTTGTTGGTTTGTTGGTTTGTTGGTTTGTTGGCTTTTTGGTTTGTTGGCTTGTTGGTTTGTTGGTTTGTTGGTTTGTTGGTTTGTTGGTTTGTTGGTTTGTTGGTTTGTTGGTTTGTTGGTTTGTTGGTTTGTTGGTTTGTTTGGTTCTTGGTTCGTTGGTTTGTTGGTTTCTTGGTTTGTTGGTTTGTTGGTTAGTTCGTTTGCTTGTTTGTTGGTTTGTTGGTTTGTTTGTTTGTTGGTTTGTTCGTTTGGTGGCTTGTTGGTTTGTTGGCTTATTGGTTTGTTGGTTTGTTCGTTTGTTGGTTTGTCGGTTTGTTGGTTTGTTGGCTTGTTGGTTTGTTGGTTTGTTGGTTTGTTGGTTTGTTGGCTTGTTGGTTTGTTGGCTTGTTGGCTTGTTAGTTTGTTGGTTTGTTGATTTGTTGGTTTGTTTGTTTGTTCGTTTGTTTGTTTGTTCGTTTGTTGGTTTGTTGGTTTTTTGGCTTGCTGGTTTGTTGGTTTATTGGCTTGTTGGTTTGTTGGTTTGTTGGTTTGTTGGTTTGTTTGTTTGTTCGTTTGTTGGCTTGTTGGCTTGTTGGTTTGTTGGCTTGTTGGCTTGTTGGTTTGTTGGCTTGTTGGCTTGTTGGTTAGTTGTTTTGTTGGTTTGTTGGTTTGTTGGTTTGTTAGTTTGTTGGTTTGTCGGTTAGTTGGCTTGTTGGCTTGTTGGTTTGTTGGTTTGTTGGCTTGTTGGTTTGTTGGTTTTTTGGTTTGTTCGTTTGTTGGTTTGTTGGCTTGTTGGTTTGTTGGCTTGTTAGCTTGTTGGCTTGTTGGTTTGTTGGTTTGTTCGTTTGTTGGTTTGTTCGTTTGTTGGTTTGTTGGTTTGTTGGTTTGTTGGTTTGTTGGTTTGTTGGTTTGTTGGTTTGTTGGTTTGTTGGTTTGTTGGTTTGTTGGTTTGTTGGTTTGTTGGTTTGTTGGTTTGTTGGTTTGTTGGTTTGTTGGTTTGTTGGTTTGTTGGTTTGTTGGTTTGTTGGTTTGTTGGCTTGTTGGTTTGGTGGTTTGTTGGTTTCTTGGTTTCTTGGTTTGTTGGTTTGTTGCTTTGTTGGTTTTTTGGTTTGTTGGTTTGTTTGTTTGTTGGTTTGTTTGTTTGTTCGTTTGTTGGTTTGTTGGTTTGTTGGCTTGCTGGTTTGTTGGTTTATTGGCTTGTTGGTTTGTTGGTTTGTTGGTTTGTTGGTTTGTTTGTTTGTTCGTTTGTTGGCTTGTTGGCTTGTTGGTTTGTTGGCTTGTTGGCTTGTTGGTTTGTTGGCTTGTTGGCTTGTTGGTTAGTTGGTTTGTTGGTTTGTTGGTTTGTTGGTTTGTTAGTTTGTTGGTTTGTTGGTTAGTTGGCTTGTTGGCTTGTTGGTTTGTTGGTTTGTTGGCTTGTTGGTTTGTTGCTTTTTGGTTTGTTCGTTTGTTGGTTTGTTGGCTTGTTGGTTTGTTGGCTTGTTAGCTTGTTGGTTTGTTGGTTTGTTGGTTTGTTCGTTTGTTGGTTTGTTCGTTTGTTGGTTTGTTTGTTTGTTGGTTTGTTGGTTTGTTGGTTTGTTGGTTTGTTGGTTTGTTGGTTTGTTGGTTTGTTGGTTTGTTGGTTTGTTGGTTTGTTGGTTTGTTGGTTTGTTGGTTTGTTGGTTTGTTGGTTTGTTGGTTTGTTGGTTTGTTGGTTTGTTGGCTTGTTGGTTTGTTGGTTTGTTGGTTTCTTGGGTTGTTGGTTTGTTGGTTTGTTGCTTTGTTGGTTTGTTGGTTTGTTTGTTTGTTTGTTTGTTGGTTTGTTCGTTTGTTTGCTTGTTCGTTTGTTGGTTTGTTTGTTTGTTGGTTTGTTTGTTTGTTCGTTTGTTGGTTTGTTGGTTTGTTGGCTTGCTGGTTTGTTGGTTTATTGGCTTGTTGGTTTGTTGGTTTGTTGGTTTGTTGGTTTGTTGGTTTGTTCGTTTGTTGGCTTGTTGGTTTGTTGGCTTGTTGGCTTGTTGGTTTGTTGGCTTGTTGCTTGTAAGTTTGTTGGTTTGTTGATTTGTTGGTTTGTTTGTTTGTTGGTTTGTTTGTTTGTTCGTTTGTTGGTTTGTTGGTTTGTTGGCTTGCTGGTTTGTTGGTTTATTGGCTTGTTGGTTTGTTGGTTTGTTGGTTTGTTGGTTTGTTGGTTTGTTTGTTTATTCGTTTGTTTGTTTGTTCGTTTGTTGGCTTGTTGGCTTGTTGGTTTGTTGGCTTGTTGGCTTGTTGGCTTGTTGGCTTGTTGGCTTGTTGGCTTGTTGGCTTGTTGGTTAGTTGGTTTGTTGGTTTGTTGGTTTGTTGGTTTGTTAGTTTGTTGGTTTGTTGGTTAGTTGGCTTGTTGGCTTGTTGGTTTGTTGGTTTGTTGGTTTGTTGGTTTGTTGGTTTGTTAGTTTGTTGGTTTGTCGGTTAGTTGGCTTGTTGGCTTGTTGGTTTGTTGGTTTGTTGGCTTGTTGGTTTGTTGGTTTTTTGGTTTGTTCGTTTGTTGGTTTGTTGGCTTGTTGGTTTGTTGGCTTGTTAGCTTGTTGGCTTGTTGGTTTGTTGGTTTGTTCGTTTGTTGGTTTGTTCGTTTGTTGGTTTGTTTGTTTATTGGTTTGTTGGTTTGTTGGTTTGTTGGTTTGTTGGTTTGTTGGTTTGTTGGTTTGTTGGTTTGTTGGTTTGTTGGTTTGTTGGTTTGTTGGTTTTTTGGTTTGTTCGTTTGTTCGTTTGTTGGTTTGTTCGTTTGTTGGTTTGTTTGTTTGTTGGTTTGTTGGTTTGTTGGTTTGTTGGTTTGTTGGTTTGTTGGTTTGTTGGTTTGTTGGTTTGTTGGTTTGTTGGTTTATTGGCTTGTTGGTTTGTTGGTTTGTTGGTTTGTTGGTTTGTTTGTTTGTTCGTTTGTTGGCTTGTTGGCTTGTTGGTTTGTTGGCTTGTTGGCTTGTTGGTTTGTTGGCTTGTTGGCTTGTTGGTTAGTTATTTTGTTGGTTTGTTGGTTTGTTGGTTTGTTAGTTTGTTGGTTTGTCGGTTAGTTGGCTTGTTGGCTTGTTGGTTTGTTGGTTTGTTGGCTTGTTGGTTTGTTGGTTTTTTGGTTTGTTCGTTTGTTGGTTTGTTGGCTTGTTGGTTTGTTGGCTTGTTAGCTTGTTGGCTTGTTGGTTTGTTGGTTTGTTCGTTTGTTGGTTTGTTCATTTGTTGGTTTGTTTGTTTGTTGGTTTGTTGGTTTGTTGGTTTGTTGGTTTGTTGGTTTGTTGGTTTGTTGGTTTGTTGGTTTGTTGGTTTGTTGGTTTGTTGGTTTGTTGGTTTGTTGGTTTGTTGGTTTGTTGGTTTGTTGGTTTGTTGGTTTGTTGGTTTGTTGGTTTGTTGGTTTGTTGGCTTGTTGGTTTGGTGGTTTGTTGGTTTCTTGGTTTCTTGGTTTGTTGGTTTGTTGCTTTGTTGGTTTTTTGGTTTGTTGGTTTGTTTGTTTGTTGGTTTGTTTGTTTGTTCGTTTGTTGGTTTGTTGGTTTGTTGGCTGGCTGGTTTGTTGGTTTATTGGCTTGTTGGTTTGTTGGTTTGTTGGTTTGTTGGTTTGTTTGTTTGTTCGTTTGTGGGCTTGTTGGCTTGTTGGTTTGTTGGCTTGTTGGCTTGTTGGTTTGTTGGCTTGTTGGCTTGTTGGTTAGTTGGTTTGTTGGTTTGTTGGTTTGTTGGTTTGTTAGTTTGTTGGTTTGTTGGTTAGTTGGCTTGTTGGCTTGTTGGTTTGTTGGTTTGTTGGTTTGTTGGCTTGTTGGTTTGTTGGTTTTTTGGTTTGTTCGTTTGTTGGTTTGTTGGCTTGTTGGTTTGTTGGCTTGTTAGCTTGTTGGTTTGTTGGTTTGTTGGTTTGTTCGTTTGTTGGTTTGTTCGTTTGTTGGTTTGTTGGTTTGTTGGTTTGTTGGTTTGTTGGTTTGTTGGTTTGTTGGTTTGTTGGTTTGTTGGTTTGTTGGTTTGTTGGTTTGTTGGTTTGTTGGTTTGTTGGTTTGTTGGTTTGTTGGTTTGTTGGTTTGTTGGCTTGTTGGTTTGGTGGTTTGTTGGATTCTTGGGTTGTTGGTTTGTTGGTTTGTTGCTTTGTTGGTTTGTTGGTTTGTTTGTTTGTTTGTTTGTTGGTTTGTTTGTTAGTTTGCTTGTTCGTTTGTTGGTTTGTTTGTTTGTTGGTTTGTTTGTTTGTTCGTTTGTTGGTTTGTTGGTTTGTTGGCTTGCTGGTTTGTTGGTTTATTGGTTAGTTGGCTAGTTGGCTTGTTGGTTTGTTCGTTTGTTGGTTTGTTGGTTTGTTGGTTTGTTGGTTTGTTGGTTTGTTGGTTTGTTGGTTTGTTGGTTTGTTGGTTTGTTTGTTTGTTCGTTTGTTGGTTTGTTGGTTTGTTGGCTTGCTGGTTTGTTGGTTTATTGGCTTGTTGGTTTGTTGGTTTGTTGGTTTCTTGGTTTGTTTGTTTATTCGTTTCTTTGTTTGTTCGTTTGTTGGCTTGTTGGCTTGTTGGTTTGTTGGCTTGTTGGCTTGTTGGCTTGTTGGCTTGTTGGCTTGTTGGCTTGTTGGTTAGTTGGTTTGTTGGTTTGTTGGTTTGTTGGTTTGTTGGTTTGTTAGTTTGTTGGTTTGTTGGTTAGTTGGCTTGTTGGCTTGTTGGTTTGTTGGTTTTTTGGCTTGTTGGTTTGTTGGTTTTTTGGTTTGTTCGTTTCTTGGTTTGTTGGCTTGTTGGTTTGTTGGCTTGTTAGCTTGTTGGTTTGTTGGTTTGTTGGTTTGTTCGTTTGTTGGTTTGTTCGTTTGTTGGTTTGTTTGTTTGTTGGTTTGTTGGTTTGTTGGTTTGTTGGATTGTTGGTTTGTTGGTTTGTTGGTTTGTTGGTTTGTTGGTTTGTTGGTTTGTTGGTTTGTTGGTTTGTTCGTTTGCTTGTTTGTTGGTTTGTTGGTTTGTTTGTTTGTTGGTTTGTTCGTTTGGTGGCTTGTTGGTTTGTTGGCTTATTGGTTTTTTGGTTTGTTCGTTTGTTGGTTTGTTGGTTTATTGGTTTGTTGGTTTGTTGGTTTGTTGGTTTGTTGGCTTTTTGGTTTGTTGGTTTGTTGGTTTGTTGGTTTGTTGGTTTTTTGGTTTGTTGGTTTGTTAATTTGTTGGTTTGTTTGGTTGTTGGTTCGTTGGTTTGTTGGTTTCTTGGTTTGTTGGTTTGTTGGTTTGTTCGTTTGCTTGTTTGTTGGTTTGTTGGTTTGTTTGTTTGTTGGTTTGTTCGTTTGGTGGCTTGTTGGTTTGTTGGCTTATTGGTTTGTTCGTTTGTTAGTTTGTTGGTTTGTTGGCTTGCTGGTATGTTGGATTATTGGCTTGTTGGTTTGTTGGTTTGTTGGTTTGTTGGTTTGTTGGTTTGTTCGTTTGTTGGCTTGTTGGTTTGTTGGCTTGTTGGCTTGTTGGTTTGTTGGCTTGTTGCTTGTAAGTTTGTTGGTTTGTTGATTTGTTGGTTTGTTTTTTTGTTGGTTTGTTTGTTTGTTCGTTTGTTGGTTTGTTGGTTTGTTGGCTTGCTGGTTTGTTGGTTTATTGGCTTGTTGGTTTGTTGGTTTGTTGGTTTGTTGGTTTGTTTGTTTATTCGTTTGTTTGTTTGTTCGTTTGTTGGCTTGTTGGCTTGTTGGTTTGTTGGCTTGTTGGCTTGTTGGCTTGTTGGCTTGTTGGCTTGTTGGCTTGTTGGCTTGTTGGTTAGTTGGTTTGTTGGTTTGTTGGTTTGTTGGTTTGTTAGTTTGTTGGTTTGTTGGTTAGTTGGCTTGTTGGCTTGTTGGTTTGTTGGTTTGTTGGTTTGTTGGTTTGTTGGTTTGTTAGTTTGTTGGTTTGTCGGTTAGTTGGCTTGTTGGCTTGTTGGTTTGTTGGTTTGTTGGCTTGTTGGTTTGTTGGTTTTTTGGTTTGTTCGTTTGTTGGTTTGCTGGCTTGTTGGTTTGTTGGCTTGTTAGCTTGTTGGCTTGTTGGTTTGTTGGTTTGTTCGTTTGTTGGTTTGTTCGTTTGTTGGTTTGTTTGTTTATTGGTTTGTTGGTTTGTTGGTTTGTTGGTTTGTTGGTTTGTTGGTTTGTTGGTTTGTTGGTTTGTTGGTTTGTTGGTTTGTTGGTTTGTTGGTTTTTTGGTTTGTTCGTTTGTTGGTTTGTTGGCTTGTTGGTTTGTTGGCTTGTTAGCTTGTTGGCTTGTTGGTTTGTTGGTTTGTTCGTTTGTTGGTTTGTTCGTTTGTTGGTTTGTTTGTTTGTTGGTTTGTTGGTTTGTTGGTTTGTTGGTTTGTTTTTTTGTTGGTTTGTTTGTTTGTTCGTTTGTTGGTTTGTTGGTTTGTTGGTTTGTTGGTTTGTTGGTTTTTTGGTTTGTTGGTTTGTTAATTTGTTGGTTTGTTTGGTTGTTGGTTCGTTGGTTTGTTGGTTTCTTGGTTTGTTGGTTTGTTGGTTTGTTCGTTTGCTTGTTTGTTGGTTTGTTGGTTTGTTTGTTTGTTGGTTTGTTCGTTTGGTGGCTTGTTGGTTTGTTGGCTTATGGGTTTGTTCGTTTGTTGGTTTGTTGGTTTGTTGGCTTGCTGGTTTGTTGGTTTATTGGCTTGTTGGTTTGTTGGTTTGTTGGTTTGTTGGTTTGTTGGTTTGTTCGTTTGTTGGCTTGTTGGTTTGTTGGCTTGTTGGCTTGTTGGTTTGTTGGCTTGTTGCTTGTAAGTTTGTTGGTTTGTTGATTTGTTGGTTTGTTTTTTTGTTGGTTTGTTTGTTTGTTCGTTTGTTGGTTTGTTGGTTTGTTGGCTTGCTGGTTTGTTGGTTTATTGGCTTGTTGGTTTGTTGGTTTGTTGGTTTGTTGGTTTGTTTGTTTATTCGTTTGTTTGTTTGTTCGTTTGTTGGCTTGTTGGCTTGTTGGTTTGTTGGCTTGTTGGCTTGTTGGCTTGTTGGCTTGTTGGCTTGTTGGCTTGTTGGCTTGTTGGTTAGTTGGTTTGCTGGTTTGTTGGTTTGTTGGTTTGTTAGTTTGTTGGTTTGTTGGTTAGTTGGCTTGTTGGCTTGTTGGTTTGTTGGTTTGTTGGTTTGTTGGTTTGTTGGTTTGTTAGTTTGTTGGTTTGTCGGTTAGTTGGCTTGTTGGCTTGTTGGTTTGTTGGTTTGTTGGCTTGTTGGTTTGTTGGTTTTTTGGTTTGTTCGTTTGTTGGTTTGTTGGCTTGTTGGTTTGTTGGCTTGTTAGCTTGTTGGCTTGTTGGTTTGTTGGTTTGTTGGTTTGTTGGTTTGTTGGTTTGTTGGTTTTTTGGTTTGTTCGTTTGTTGGTTTGTTGGCTTGTTGGTTTGTTGGCTTGTTAGCTTGTTGGCTTGTTGGTTTGTTGGTTTGTTCGTTTGTTGGTTTGTTCGTTTGTTGGTTTGTTTGTTTGTTGGTTTGTTGGTTTGTTGGTTTGTTGGTTTGTTGGTTTGTTGGTTTGTTGGTTTGTTGGTTTGTTGGTTTGTTGGTTTGTTGGTTTGTTGGTTTGTTGGTTTGTTGGTTTTTTGGTTTGTTCGTTTGTTGGTTTGTTGGCTTGTTGGTTTGTTGGCTTGTTAGCTTGTTGGCTTGTTGGTTTGTTGGTTTGTTCGTTTGTTGGTTTGTTCGTTTGTTGGTTTGTTTGTTTGTTGGTTTGTTGGTTTGTTGGTTTGTTGGTTTGTTGGTTTGTTGGTTTGTTGGTTTGTTGGTTTGTTGGTTTGTTGGTTTGTTGGTTTGTTGGTTTGTTGGTTTATTGGCTTGTTGGTTTGTTGGTTTGTTGGTTTGTTGGTTTGTTTGTTTGTTCGTTTGTTGGCTTGTTGGCTTGTTGGTTTGTTGGCTTGTTGGCTTGTTGGTTTGTTGGCTTGTTGGCTTGTTGGTTAGTTGGTTTGTTGGTTTGTTGGTTTGTTGGTTTGTTAGTTTGTTGGTTTGTCGGTTAGTTGGCTTGTTGGCTTGTTGGTTTGTTGGTTTGTTGGCTTGTTGGTTTGTTGGTTTGTTGGTTTGTTGGTTTGTTGGTTTGTTGGCTTGTTGGTTTGGTGGTTTGTTGGTTTCTTGGTTTCTTGGTTTGTTGGTTTGTTGCTTTGTTGGTTTTTTGGTTTGTTGGTTTGTTTGTTTGTTGGTTTGTTTGTTTGTTCGTTTGTTGGTTTGTTGGTTTGTTGGCTTGCTGGTTTGTTGGTTTATTGGCTTGTTGGTTTGTTGGTTTGTTGGTTTGTTTGTTTGTTCGTTTGTTGGCTTGTTGGCTTGTTGGTTTGTTGGCTTGTTGGCTTGTTGGTTTGTTGGCTTGTTGGCTTGTTGGTTAGTTGGTTTGTTGGTTTGTTGGTTTGTTGGTTTGTTAGTTTGTTGGTTTGTTGGTTAGTTGGCTTGTTGGCTTGTTGGTTTGTTGGTTTGTTGGCTTGTTGGTTTGTTGGTTTTTTGGTTTGTTCGTTTGTTGGTTTGTTGGCTTGTTGGTTTGTTGGCTTGTTAGCTTGTTGGTTTGTTGGTTTGTTGGTTTGTTCGTTTGTTGGTTTGTTCGTTTGTTGGTTTGTTTGTTTGTTGGTTTGTTGGTTTGTTGGTTTGTTGGTTTGTTGGTTTGTTGGTTTGTTGGTTTGTTGGTTTGTTGGTTTGTTGGTTTGTTGGTTTGTTGGTTTGTTGGTTTGTTGGTTTGTTGGTTTGTTGGTTTGTTGGTTTGTTGGCTTGTTGGTTTGGTGGTTTGTTGGTTTCTTGGGTTGTTGGTTTGTTGGTTTGTTGCTTTGTTGGTTTGTTGGTTTGTTTGTTTGTTTGTTTGTTGGTTTGTTCGTTTGTTTGCTTGTTCGTTTGTTGGTTTGTTTGTTTGTTGGTTTGATTGTTTGTTCGTTTGTTGGTTTGTTGGTTTGTTGGCTTGCTGGTTTGTTGGTTTATTGGCTTGTTGGTTTGTTGGTTTGTTGGTTTGTTGGTTTGTTGGTTTGTTCGTTTGTTGGCTTGTTGGTTTGTTGGCTTGTTGGCTTGTTGGTTTGTTGGCTTGTTGCTTGTAAGTTTGTTGGTTTGTTGATTTGTTGGTTTGTTTGTTTGTTGGTTTGTTTGTTTGTTCGTTTGTTGGTTTGTTGGTTTGTTGGCTTGCTGGTTTGTTGGTTTATTGGCTTGTTGGTTTGTTGGTTTGTTGGTTTGTTGGTTTGTTTGTTTATTCGTTTGTTTGTTTGTTCGTTTGTTGGCTTGTTGGCTTGTTGGTTTGTTGGCTTGTTGGCTTGTTGGCTTGTTGGCTTGTTGGCTTGTTGGCTTGTTGGCTTGTTGGTTAGTATGTTTGTTGGTTTGTTGGTTTGTTGGTTTGTTAGTTTGTTGGTTTGTTGGTTAGTTGGCTTGTTGGCTTGTTGGTTTGTTGGTTTGTTGGTTTGTTGGTTTGTTGGTTTGTTAGTTTGTTGGTTTGTCGGTTAGTTGGCTTGTTGGCTTGTTGGTTTGTTGGTTTGTTGGTTTTTTGGTTTGTTCGTTTGTTGGTTTGTTGGCTTGTTGGTTTGTTGACTTGTTAGCTTGTTGGCTTGTTGGTTTGTTGGTTTGTTCGTTTGTTGGTTTGTTCGTTTGTTGGTTTGTTTGTTTGTTGGTTTGTTGGTTTGTTGGTTTGTTGGTTTGTTAGTTTGTTGGTTTGTTGGTTTGTTGGTTTGTTGGTTTGTTGGTTTATTGGCTTGTTGGTTTGTTGGTTTGTTGGTTTGTTGGTTTGTTTGTTTGTTCGTTTGTTGGCTTGTTGGCTTGTTGGTTTGTTGGCTTGTTGGCTTGTTGGTTTGTTGGCTTGTTGGCTTGTTGGTTAGTTGGTTTGTTGGTTTGTTGGTTTGTTGGTTTGTTAGTTTGTTGGTTTGTCGGTTAGTTGGCTTGTTGGCTTGTTGGTTTGTTAGTTTGTTGGCTTGTTGGTTTGTTGGTTTTTTGGTTTGTTCGTTTGTTGGTTTGTTGGCTTGTTGGTTTGTTGGCTTGTTAGATTCTTGGCTTGTTGTTTTGTTGGTTTGTTCGTTTGTTGGTTTGTTCATTTGTTGGTTTGTTTGTTTGTTGGTTTGTTGGTTTGTTGGTTTGTTGGTTTGTTGGTTTGTTAGTTTGTTGGTTTGTTGGTTTGTTGGTTTGTTGGTTTGTTGGTTTGTTGGTTTGTTGGTTTGTTGGTTTGTTGGTTTGTTGGTTTGTTGGTTTGTTGGTTTGTTGGCTTGTTGGTTTGGTGGTTTGTTGGTTTCTTGGTTTCTTGGTTTGTTGGTTTGTTGCTTTGTTGGTTTTTTGGTTTGTTGGTTTGTTTGTTTGTTGGTTTGTTTGTTTGTTCGTTTGTTGGTTTGTTGGTTTGTTGGCTTGCTGGTTTTTTGGTTTATTGGCTTGTTGGTTTGTTGGTTTGTTGGTTTGTTGGTTTGTTTGTTTGTTCGTTTGTGGGCTTGTTGGCTTGTTGGTTTGTTGGCTTGTTGGCTTGTTGGCTTGTTGGTTAGTTGGTTTGTTGGTTTGTTGGTTTGTTGGTTTGTTAGTTTGTTGGTTTGTTGGTTAGTTGGCTTGTTGGCTTGTTTGTTTGTTCGTTTGTTGGTTTGTTGGTTTGTTGGCTTGCTGGTTTGTTGGTTTATTGGTTAGTTGGCTTGTTGGCTTGTTGGTTTGTTCGTTTGTTGGTTTGTTGGTTTGTTGGTTTGTTGGTTTGTTGGTTTGTTGGTTTGTTGGTTTGTTGGTTTGTTGGTTTGTTCGTTTGTTGGTTTGTTGGTTTGTTGGTTTGTTGGTTTGTTGGTTTGTTGGTTTGTTGGTTTGTTGGTTTGTTGGTTTGTTTGTTTGTTCGTTTGTTGGTTTGTTGGTTTGTTGGCTTGCTGGTTTGTTGGTTTATTGGCTTGTTGGTTTGTTGGTTTGTTGGTTTGTTGGTTTGTTTGTTTATTCGTTTCTTTGTTTGTTCGTTTGTTGGCTTGTTGGCTTGTTGGTTTGTTGGCTTGTTGGCTTGTTGGCTTGTTAGCTTGTTGGCTTGTTGGCTTGTTGGTTAGTTGGTTTGTTGGTTTGTTGGTTTGTTGGTTTGTTGGTTTGTTAGTTTGTTGGTTTGTTGGTTAGTTGGCTTGTTGGCTTGTTGGTTTGTTGGTTTGTTGGCTTGTTGGTTTGTTGGTTTTTTGGTTTGTTCGTTTCTTGGTTTGTTGGCTTGTTGGTTTGTTGGCTTGTTAGCTTGTTGGTTTGTTGGTTTGTTGGTTTGTTCGTTTGTTGGTTTGTTCGTTTGTTGGTTTGTTTGTTTGTTGGTTTGTTGGTTTGTTGGTTTGTTGGATTGTTGGTTTGTTGGTTTGTTGGTTTGTTGGTTTGTTGGTTTGTTGGTTTGTTGGTTTGTTGGTTTGTTGGTTTGTTGGTTTGTTGGTTTGTTGGTTTGTTGGTTTGTTGGCTTGTTGGTTTGGTGGTTTGTTGGTTTCTTGGTTTGTTGGTTTGTTGGTTTGTTGCTTTGTTGGTTTGTTGGTTTGTTTGTTTGTTTGGTTGTTGGTTCGTTGGTTTGTTGGTTTCTTGGTTTGTTGGTTTGTTGGTTTGTCCGTTTGCTTGTTTGTTTGTTTGTTGGTTTGTTTGTTTGTTGGTTTGTTCGTTTGGTGGCTTGTTGGTTTGTTGGCTTATTGGTTTTTTGGTTTGTTCGTTTGTTGGTTTGTTGGTTTATTGGTTTGTTGGTTTGTTGGTTTGTTGGTTTGTTGGCTTTTTGGTTTGTTGGTTTGTTGGTTTGTTGGTTTGTTGGTTTTTTGGTTTGTTGGTTTGTTAATTTGTTGGTTTGTTTGGTTGTTGGTTCGTTGGTTTGTTGGTTTCTTGGTTTGTTGGTTTGTTGGTTTGTTCGTTTGCTTGTTTGTTGGTTTGTTGGTTTGTTTGTTTGTTGGTTTGTTCGTTTGGTGGCTTGTTGGTTTGTTGGCTTATTGGTTTGTTGGTTTGTTGGTTTGTTCGTTTGTTGGTTTGTCGGTTTGTTGGTTTGTTGGCTTGTTGGTTTGTTGGTTTGTTGGTTTGTTGGTTTGTTGGTTTGTTCGTTTGTTGGCTTGTTGGTTTGTTGGCTTGTTGGCTTGTTGGTTTGTTGGCTTATTGGCTTGTTAGTTTGTTGGTTTGTTGATTTGTTGGTTTGTTTGTTTGTTCGTTTGTTTGTTTGTTCGTTTGTTGGTTTGTTGGTTTGTTGGCTTGCTGGTTTGTTGGTTTATTGGCTTGTTGGTTTGTTGGTTTGTTGGTTTGTTTGTTTGTTCGTTTGTTGGCTTGTTGGCTTGTTGGTTTGTTGGCTTGTTGGCTTGTTGGTTTGTTGGCTTGTTGGCTAGTTGGTTTGTTGGTTTGTTGGTTTGTTGGTTTGTTAGTTTGTTGGTTTGTTGGTTAGTTGGCTTGTTGGCTTGTTGGTTTGTTGGTTTGTTGGCTTGTTGGTTTGTTGGTTTTTTGGTTTGTTCGTTTGTTGGTTTGTTGGCTTGTTGGTTTGTTGGCTTGTTAGCTTGTTGGTTTGTTGGTTTGTTGGTTTGTTCGTTTGTTGGTTTGTTCGTTTGTTGGTTTGTTTGTTTGTTGGTTTGTTGGTTTGTTGGTTTGTTGGTTTGTTGGTTTGTTGGTTTGTTGGTTTGTTGGTTTGTTGGTTTGTTGGTTTGTTGGTTTGTTGGTTTGTTGGTTTGTTGGTTTGTTGGTTTGTTGGTTTGTTGGTTTGTTGGTTTGTTGGCTTGTTAATTTGGTGGTTTGTTGGTTTCTTGGTTTCTTGGTTTGTTGGTTTGTTGGTTTTTTGGTTTGTTGGTTTGTTTGTTTGTTGGTTTGTTTGTTTGTTCGTTTGTTGGTTTGTTGGTTTGTTGGCTTGCTGGTTTGTTGGTTCATTGGCTTGTTGGTTTGTTGGTTTGTTGGCTTGTTGGCTTGTTGGTTTGTTGGCTTGTTGGCTTGTTGGTTAGTTGGTTTGTTGGTTTGTTGGTTTGTTAGTTTGTTGGTTTGTTGGTTAGTTGGCTTGTTGGCTTGTTGGTTTGTTGGTTTGTTGGTTTGTTGGCTTGTTGGTTTGTTGGTTTTTTGGTTTGTTCGTTTGTTGGTTTGTTGGCTTGTTGGTTTGTTGGCTTGTTAGCTTGTTGGTTTGTTGGTTTGTTGGTTTGTTCGTTTGTTGGTTTGTTCGTTTGTTGGTTTGTTTGTTTGTTGGTTTGTTGGTTTGTTGGTTTGTTGGTTTGTTGGTTTGTTGGTTTGTTGGTTTGTTGGTTTGTTGGTTTGTTGGTTTGTTGGCTTGTTGGTTTGGTGGTTTGTTGGTTTCTTGGTTTGTTGGTTTGTTGGTTTGTTGCTTTGTTGGTTTGTTGGTTTGTTGGTTTGTTGGTTTGTTGGTTTGTTCGTTTGTTGGCTTGTTGGTTTGTTGGCTTGTTGGCTTGTTGGTTTGTTGGCTTGTTGCTTGTTAGTTTGTTGGTTTGTTGATTTGTTGGTTTGTTTGTTTGTTGGTTTGTTTGTTTGTTCGTTTGTTGGTTTGTTCGTTTGTTGGCTTGCTGGTTTGTTGGTTTATTGGCTTGTTGGTTTGTTGGTTTGTTGGTTTGTTGGTTTGTTTGTTTGTTGGTTTGTTGGTTTGTTGGTTTGTTGGTTTGTTAGTTTGTTGGTTTGTTGGTTAGTTGGCTTGTTGGCTTGTTGGTTTGTTGGTTTGTTGGCTTGTTGGTTTGTTGGTTTTTTGGTTTGTTCGTTTGTTGGTTTGTTGGCTTGTTGGTTTGTTGGCTTGTTAGCTTGTTGGTTTGTTGGTTTGTTGGTTTGTTCGTTTGTTGGTTTGTTCGTTTGTTGGTTTGTTTGTTTGTTAGTTTGTTGGTTTGTTGGTTTGTTGGTTTGTTGGTTTGTTGGTTTGTTGGTTTGTTGGTTTGTTGGTTTGTTGGTTTGTTGGTTTATTGGTTTGTTGGTTTGTTGGTTTGTTGGTTTGTTGGTTTGTTGGTTTGTTGGTTTGTTGGCTTGTTGGTTTGGTGGTTTGTTGGTTTCTTGGTTTGTTGGTTTGTTGGTTTGTTGCTTTGTTGGTTTGTTGGTTTGTTTGTTTGTTTGTTTGTTGGTTTGTTCGTTTGTTTGCTTGTTCGTTTGTTGGTTTGTTTGTTTGTTGGTTTTTTGCTTGTTCGTTTGTTGGTTTGTTGGTTTGTTGGCTTGTTAGCTTGTTGGTTTGTTGGTTTGTTGGTTTGTTCGTTTGTTGGTTTGTTCGTTTGTTGGTTTGTTTGTTTTTTGGTTTGTTGGTTTGTTGGTTTTTTGGTTGGTTGGTTTGTTGGTTTGTTGGTTTGTTGGTTTGTTGGTTTGTTGGTTTGTTGGTTTGTTGGTTTGTTGGTTTGTTGGTTTGTTGGTTTGTTGGTTTGTTGGTTTGTTGGCTTGTTGGTTTGGTGGTTTGTTGGTTTGTTGGTTTGTTGATTCGTTGGTTTGTTGCTTTGTTGGTTTGTTGGTTTGTTTGTTTGTTTGTTTGTTGGTTTGTTCGTTTGTTTGCTTGTTCGTTTGTTGGTTTGTTTGTTTGTTGGTTTGTTTGTTTGTTCGTTTGTTGGTTTGTTGGTTTGTTGGCTTGCTGGTTTGTTGGTTTATTGGCTTGTTGGTTTGTTGGTTTGTTTGTTTGTTGGTTTGTTGGTTTGTTCGTTTGTTGGATTGTTGGTTTGTTGGCTTGTTGGCTTGTTGGTTTGTTGGCTTGTTGCTTGTTAGTTTGTTGGTTTGTTGATTTGTTGGTTTGTTTGTTTGTTGGTTTGTTTGTTTGTTCGTTTGTTGGTTTGTTGGTTTGTTGGCTTGCTGGTTTGTTGGTTTATTGGCTTGTTGGTTTGTTGGTTTGTTGGTTTGTTGGTTTGTTGGCTAGTTGGCTTGTTGGGTAGTTGGTTTGTTGGTTTGTTGGTTTGTCGGTTTGTTGGTTTGTTGGTTTGTTAGTTTGTTGGTTTGTTGGTTAGTTGGCTTGTTGGCTAGTTGGTTTGTTGGTTTGTTGGCTTGTTGGTTTGTTGGTTTTTTGGTTTGTTCGTTTGTTGGTTTGTTGGCTTGTTGGTTTGTTGGCTTGTTAGCTTGTTGGTTTGTTGGTTTGTTGGTTTGTTGGTTTGTTCGTTTGTTGGTTTGTTCGTTTGTTGGTTTGTTTGTTTGTTGGTTTGTTGGTTTGTTGGTTTATTGGTTTGTTGGTTTGTTTGTTTGTTGGTTTGTTTGTTTGTTCGTTTGTTGGTTTGTTGGTTTGTTGGCTTGCTGGTTTGTTGGTTTATTGGCTTGTTGGTTTGTTGGTTTGTTGGTTTGTTGGTTTGTTGGCTAGTTGGCTTGTTGGGTAGTTGGTTTGTTGGTTTGTTGGCTTGTTGGTTTGTTGGTTTTTTGGTTTGTTCGTTTGTTGGTTTGTTGGCTTGTTGGTTTGTTGGCTTGTTAGCTTGTTGGTTTGTTGGTTTGTTGGTTTGTTCGTTTGTTGGTTTGTTCGTTTGTTGGTTTGTTTGTTTGTTGGTTTGTTGGTTTGTTGGTTTATTGGTTTGTTGGTTTGTTGGCTTGTTGGTTTGGTGGTTTGTTGGTTTCTTGGTTTGTTGGTTTGTTGGTTTGTTGCTTTGTTGGTTTGTTGGTTTGTTTGTTTGTTTGTTTGTTGGTTTGTTCGTTTGTTTGCTTGTTCGTTTGTTGGTTTGTTTGTTTGTTGGTTTGTTTGTTTGTTCGTTTGTTGGTTTGTTGGTTTGTTGGCTTGCTGGTTTGTTGGTTTATTGGCTTGTTGGTTTGTTGGTTTGTTGGTTTGTTGGTTTGTTGGTTTGTTCGTTTGTTGGCTTGTTGGTTTGTTGGCTTGTTGGCTTGTTGGTTTGTTGGCTTGTTGCTTGTTAGTTTATTGGCTTGTTGGTTTGTTGGTTTGTTGGTTTGTTGGTTTGTTTGTTTGTTCGTTTGTTGGCTTGTTGGCTTGTTGGTTTGTTGGCTTGTTGGCTTGTTGGCTTGTTGGCTTGTTGGCTTGTTGGTTAGTTGGTTTGTTAGTTTGTTGGTTTGTTAGTTTGTTGGTTTGTTAGTTAGTTGGCTTGTTGGCTTGTTGGTTTGTTGGTTTGTTGGCTTGTTGGTTTGTTGGTTTTTTGGTTTGTTCGTTTGTTGGTTTGTTGGCTTGTTGGTTTGTTGGCTTGTTAGCTTGTTGGTTTGTTGGTTTGTTGGTTTGTTCGTTTGTTCGTTTGTTCGTTTGTTGGTTTGTTTGTTTGTTGGTTTGTTGGTTTGTTGGTTTGTTGGTTTGTTGGTTTGTTGGTTTGTTGGTTTGTTGGTTTGTTGGTTTGTTGGTTTGTTGGTTTGTTGGTTTGTTGGTTTGTTGGTTTGTTGGTTTGTTGGTTTGTTGGTTTGTTGGCTTGTTGGTTTGTTGGTTTGTTGGTTTGTTGGTTTGTTTGTTTGTTCGTTTGTGGGCTTGTTGGCTTGTTGGTTTGTTGGCTTGTTGGCTTGTTGGTTTGTTGGCTTGTTGGCTTGTTGGTTAGTTGGTTTGTTGGTTTGTTGGTTTGTTGGTTTGTTAGTTTGTTGGTTTGTTGGTTAGTTGGCTTGTTGGCTTGTTTGTTTGTTCGTTTGTTGGTTTGTTGGTTTGTTGGCTTGCTGGTTTGTTGGTTTATTGGTTAGTTGGCTTGTTGGCTTGTTGGTTTGTTCGTTTGTTGGTTTGTTGGTTTGTTGGTTTGTTGGTTTGTTGGTTTGTTGGTTTGTTGGTTTGTTGGTTTGTTGGTTTGTTTGTTTGTTCGTTTGTTGGTTTGTTGGTTTGTTGGCTTGCTGGTTTGTTGGTTTATTGGCTTGTTGGTTTGTTGGTTTGTTGGTTTGTTGGTTTGTTTGTTTATTCGTTTCTTTGTTTGTTCGTTTGTTGGCTTGTTGGCTTGTTGGTTTGTTGGCTTGTTGGCTTGTTGGCTTGTTGGCTTGTTGGCTTGTTGGCTTGTTGGTTAGTTGGTTTGTTGGTTTGTTGGTTTGTTGGTTTGTTGGTTTGTTAGTTTGTTGGTTTGTTGGTTAGTTGGCTTGTTGGCTTGTTGGTTTGTTGGTTTGTTGGCTTGTTGGTTTGTTGGTTTTTTGGTTTGTTCGTTTCTTGGTTTGTTGGCTTGTTGGTTTGTTGGCTTGTTAGCTTGTTGGTTTGTTGGTTTGTTGGTTTGTTCGTTTGTTGGTTTGTTCGTTTGTTGGTTTGTTTGTTTGTTGGTTTGTTGGTTTGTTGGTTTGTTGGATTGTTGGTTTGTTGGTTTGTTGGTTTGTTGGTTTGTTGGTTTGTTGGTTTGTTGGTTTGTTGGTTTGTTGGTTTGTTGGTTTGTTGGTTTGTTGGTTTGTTGGTTTGTTGGCTTGTTGGTTTGGTGGTTTGTTGGTTTCTTGGTTTGTTGGTTTGTTGGTTTGTTGCTTTGTTGGTTTGTTGGTTTGTTTGTTTGTTTGGTTGTTGGTTCGTTGGTTTGTTGGTTTCTTGGTTTGTTGGTTTGTTGGTTTGTCCGTTTGCTTGTTTGTTTGTTTGTTGGTTTGTTTGTTTGTTGGTTTGTTCGTTTGGTGGCTTGTTGGTTTGTTGGCTTATTGGTTTTTTGGTTTGTTCGTTTGTTGGTTTGTTGGTTTATTGGTTTGTTGGTTTGTTGGTTTGTTGGTTTGTTGGCTTTTTGGTTTGTTGGTTTGTTGGTTTGTTGGTTTGTTGGTTTTTTGGTTTGTTGGTTTGTTAATTTGTTGGTTTGTTTGGTTGTTGGTTCGTTGGTTTGTTGGTTTCTTGGTTTGTTGGTTTGTTGGTTTGTTCGTTTGCTTGTTTGTTGGTTTGTTGGTTTGTTTGTTTGTTGGTTTGTTCGTTTGGTGGCTTGTTGGTTTGTTGGCTTATTGGTTTGTTGGTTTGTTGGTTTGTTCGTTTGTTGGTTTGTCGGTTTGTTGGTTTGTTGGCTTGTTGGTTTGTTGGTTTGTTGGTTTGTTGGTTTGTTGGTTTGTTCGTTTGTTGGCTTGTTGGTTTGTTGGCTTGTTGGCTTGTTGGTTTGTTGGCTTATTGGCTTGTTAGTTTGTTGGTTTGTTGATTTGTTGGTTTGTTTGTTTGTTCGTTTGTTTGTTTGTTCGTTTGTTGGTTTGTTGGTTTGTTGGCTTGCTGGTTTGTTGGTTTATTGGCTTGTTGGTTTGTTGGTTTGTTGGTTTGTTTGTTTGTTCGTTTGTTGGCTTGTTGGCTTGTTGGTTTGTTGGCTTGTTGGCTTGTTGGTTTGTTGGCTTGTTGGCTTGTTGGTTAGTTGGTTTGTTGGTTTGTTGGTTTGTTGGTTTGTTAGTTTGTTGGTTTGTTGGTTAGTTGGCTTGTTGGCTTGTTGGTTTGTTGGTTTGTTGGCTTGTTGGTTTGTTGGTTTTTTGGTTTGTTCGTTTGTTGGTTTGTTGGCTTGTTGGTTTGTTGGCTTGTTAGCTTGTTGGTTTGTTGGTTTGTTAGTTTGTTCGTTTGTTGGTTTGTTCGTTTGTTGGTTTGTTTGTTTGTTGGTTTGTTGGTTTGTTGGTTTGTTGGTTTGTTGGTTTGTTGGTTTGTTGGTTTGTTGGTTTGTTGGTTTGTTGGTTTGTTGGTTTGTTGGTTTGTTGGTTTGTTGGTTTGTTGGTTTGTTGGTTTGTTGGTTTGTTGGTTTGTTGGTTTGTTGGTTTGTTGGCTTGTTAATTTGGTGGTTTGTTGGTTTCTTGGTTTCTTGGTTTGTTGGTTTGTTGGTTTTTTGGTTTGTTGGTTTGTTTGTTTGTTGGTTTGTTGGCTTGTTGGCTTGTTGGTTTGTTGGCTTGTTGGCTTGTTGGTTAGTTGGTTTGTTGGTTTGTTGGTTTGTTAGTTTGTTGGTTTGTTGGTTAGTTGGCTTGTTGGCTTGTTGGTTTGTTGGTTTGTTGGTTTGTTGGCTTGTTGGTTTGTTGGTTTTTTGGTTTGTTCGTTTGTTGGTTTGTTGGCTTGTTGGTTTGTTGGCTTGTTAGCTTGTTGGTTTGTTGGTTTGTTGGTTTGTTCGTTTGTTGGTTTGTTCGTTTGTTGGTTTGTTTGTTTGTTGGTTTGTTGGTTTGTTGGTTTGTTGGTTTGTTGGTTTGTTGGTTTGTTGGTTTGTTGGTTTGTTGGTTTGTTGGTTTGTTGGCTTGTTGGTTTGGTGGTTTGTTGGTTTCTTGGTTTGTTGGTTTGTTGGTTTGTTGCTTTGTTGGTTTGTTGGTTTGTTGGTTTGTTGGTTTGTTGGTTTGTTCGTTTGTTGGCTTGTTGGTTTGTTGGCTTGTTGGCTTGTTGGTTTGTTGGCTTGTTGCTTGTTAGTTTGTTGGTTTGTTGATTTGTTGGTTTGTTTGTTTGTTGGTTTGTTTGTTTGTTCGTTTGTTGGTTTGTTCGTTTGTTGGCTTGCTGGTTTGTTGGTTTATTGGCTTGTTGGTTTGTTGGTTTGTTGGTTTGTTGGTTTGTTTGTTTGTTGGTTTGTTGGTTTGTTGGTTTGTTGGTTTGTTAGTTTGTTGGTTTGTTGGTTAGTTGGCTTGTTGGCTTGTTGGTTTGTTGGTTTGTTGGCTTGTTGGTTTGTTGGTTTTTTGGTTTGTTCGTTTGTTGGTTTGTTGGCTTGTTGGTTTGTTGGCTTGTTAGCTTGTTGGTTTGTTGGTTTGTTGGTTTGTTCGTTTGTTGGTTTGTTCGTTTGTTGGTTTGTTTGTTTGTTGGTTTGTTGGTTTGTTGGTTTGTTGGTTTGTTGGTTTGTTGGTTTGTTGGTTTGTTGGTTTGTTGGTTTATTGGTTTGTTGGTTTGTTGGTTTGTT
The DNA here is from genome assembly GCA_958298945.1 of Atherix ibis. Classification (NCBI taxonomy): domain Eukaryota; kingdom Metazoa; phylum Arthropoda; class Insecta; order Diptera; family Athericidae; genus Atherix; species Atherix ibis. The sequence continues at coordinate 3,525,721 of OY282608.1, forward strand.
GGTTTGTTGGTTTGTTGGTTTGTTGGTTTGTTGGCTTGTTGGTTTGGTGGTTTGTTGGTTTCTTGGTTTGTTGGTTTGTTGGTTTGTTGCTTTGTTGGTTTGTTGGTTTGTTTGTTTGTTTGTTTGTTGGTTTGTTCGTTTGTTTGCTTGTTCGTTTGTTGGTTTGTTTGTTTGTTGGTTTTTTGTTTGTTCGTTTGTTGGTTTGTTGGTTTGTTGGCTTGTTAGCTTGTTGGTTTGTTGGTTTGTTGGTTTGTTCGTTTGTTGGTTTGTTCGTTTGTTGGTTTGTTTGTTTTTTGGTTTGTTGGTTTGTTGGTTTTTTGGTTGGTTGGTTTGTTGGTTTGTTGGTTTGTTGGTTTGTTGGTTTGTTGGTTTGTTGGTTTGTTGGTTTGTTGGTTTGTTGGTTTGTTGGTTTGTTGGTTTGTTGGTTTGTTGGCTTGTTGGTTTGGTGGTTTGTTGGTTTGTTGGTTTGTTGATTCGTTGGTTTGTTGCTTTGTTGGTTTGTTGGTTTGTTTGTTTGTTTGTTTGTTGGTTTGTTCGTTTGTTTGCTTGTTCGTTTGTTGGTTTGTTTGTTTGTTGGTTTGTTTGTTTGTTCGTTTGTTGGTTTGTTGGTTTGTTGGCTTGCTGGTTTGTTGGTTTATTGGCTTGTTGATTTGTTGGTTTGTTTGTTTGTTGGTTTGTTGGTTTGTTCGTTTGTTGGATTGTTGGTTTGTTGGCTTGTTGGCTTGTTGGTTTGTTGGCTTGTTGCTTGTTAGTTTGTTGGTTTGTTGATTTGTTGGTTTGTTTGTTTGTTGGTTTGTTTGTTTGTTCGTTTGTTGGTTTGTTGGTTTGTTGGCTTGCTGGTTTGTTGGTTTATTGGCTTGTTGGTTTGTTGGTTTGTTGGTTTGTTGGTTTGTTGGCTAGTTGGCTTGTTGGGTAGTTGGTTTGTTGGTTTGTTGGTTTGTCGGTTTGTTGGTTTGTTGGTTTGTTAGTTTGTTGGTTTGTTGGTTAGTTGGCTTGTTGGCTAGTTGGTTTGTTGGTTTGTTGGCTTGTTGGTTTGTTGGTTTTTTGGTTTGTTCGTTTGTTGGTTTGTTGGCTTGTTGGTTTGTTGGCTTGTTAGCTTGTTGGTTTGTTGGTTTGTTGGTTTGTTCGTTTGTTGGTTTGTTCGTTTGTTGGTTTGTTTGTTTGTTGGTTTGTTGGTTTGTTGGTTTATTGGTTTGTTGGTTTGTTTGTTTGTTGGTTTGTTTGTTTGTTCGTTTGTTGGTTTGTTGGTTTGTTGGCTTGCTGGTTTGTTGGTTTATTGGCTTGTTGGTTTGTTGGTTTGTTGGTTTGTTGGTTTGTTGGCTAGTTGGCTTGTTGGGTAGTTGGTTTGTTGGTTTGTTGGCTTGTTGGTTTGTTGGTTTTTTGGTTTGTTCGTTTGTTGGTTTGTTGGCTTGTTGGTTTGTTGGCTTGTTAGCTTGTTGGTTTGTTGGTTTGTTGGTTTGTTCGTTTGTTGGTTTGTTCGTTTGTTGGTTTGTTTGTTTGTTGGTTTGTTGGTTTGTTGGTTTATTGGTTTGTTGGTTTGTTGGCTTGTTGGTTTGGTGGTTTGTTGGTTTCTTGGTTTGTTGGTTTGTTGGTTTGTTGCTTTGTTGGTTTGTTGGTTTGTTTGTTTGTTTGTTTGTTGGTTTGTTCGTTTGTTTGCTTGTTCGTTTGTTGGTTTGTTTGTTTGTTGGTTTGTTTGTTTGTTCGTTTGTTGGTTTGTTGGTTTGTTGGCTTGCTGGTTTGTTGGTTTATTGGCTTGTTGGTTTGTTGGTTTGTTGGTTTGTTGGTTTGTTGGTTTGTTCGTTTGTTGGCTTGTTGGTTTGTTGGCTTGTTGGCTTGTTGGTTTGTTGGCTTGTTGCTTGTTAGTTTATTGGCTTGTTGGTTTGTTGGTTTGTTGGTTTGTTGGTTTGTTTGTTTGTTCGTTTGTTGGCTTGTTGGCTTGTTGGTTTGTTGGCTTGTTGGCTTGTTGGCTTGTTGGCTTGTTGGCTTGTTGGTTAGTTGGTTTGTTAGTTTGTTGGTTTGTTAGTTTGTTGGTTTGTTAGTTAGTTGGCTTGTTGGCTTGTTGGTTTGTTGGTTTGTTGGCTTGTTAGTTTGTTGGTTTTTTGGTTTGTTCGTTTGTTGGTTTGTTGGCTTGTTGGTTTGTTGGCTTGTTAGCTTGTTGGTTTGTTGGTTTGTTGGTTTTGTTCGTTTGTTCGTTTGTTCGTTTGTTGGTTTGTTCGTTTGTTGGTTTGTTTGTTTGTTGGTTTGTTGGTTTGTTGGTTTGTTGGTTTGTTGGTTTGTTGGTTTGTTGGTTTGTTGGTTTGTTGGTTTGTTGGTTTGTTGGTTTGTTGGTTTGTTGGTTTGTTGGTTTGTTGGTTTGTTGGTTTGTTGGTTTGTTGGTTTGTTGGCTTGTTGGTTTGTTGGTTTCTTGGTTTGTTGGTTTGTTGGTTTGTTGCTTTGTTGGTTTGTTGGTTTGTTTGTTTGTTTGGTTGTTGGTTCGTTGGTTTGTTGGTTTCTTGGTTTGTTGGTTTGTTGGTTTGTTCGTTTGCTTGTTTGTTGGTTTGTTGGTTTGTTTGTTTGTTGGTTTGTTCGTTTGGTGGCTTGTTGGTTTGTTGGCTTATTGGTTTTTTGGTTTGTTCGTTTGTTGGTTTGTTGGTTTATTGGTTTGTTGGTTTGTTGGTTTGTTGGTTTGTTGGCTTTTTGGTTTGTTGGTTTGTTGGTTTGTTGGTTTGTTGGTTTGTTGGTTTGTTGGTTTGTTGGTTTGTTGGTTTGTTGGTTTGTTGGTTTGTTGGTTTGTTGGTTTGTTTGGTTGTTGGTTCGTTGGTTTGTTGGTTTCTTGGTTTGTTGGTTTGTTGGTTTGTTCGTTTGCTTGTTTGTTGGTTTGTTGGTTTGTTTGTTTGTTGGTTTGTTCGTTTGGTGGCTTGTTGGTTTGTTGGCTTATTGGTTTGTTGGTTTGTTGGTTTGTTCGTTTGTTGGTTTGTTGATTTGTTGGTTTCTTGGTTTGTTTGTTTGTTCGTTTGTTTGTTTGTTCGTTTGTTGGTTTGTTGGTTTGTTGGCTTGCTGGTTTGTTGGTTTATTGGCTTGTAGGTTTATTGGTTTGTTGGTTTGTTGGTTTGTTTGTTTGTTCGTTTGTTGGCTTGTTGGCTTGTTGGTTTGTTGGCTTGTTGGCTTGTTGGTTTGTTGGCTTGTTGGCTTGTTGGTTAGTTGGTTTGTTGGTTTGTTGGTTTGTTGGTTTGTTAGTTTGTTGGTTTGTTGGTTAGTTGGCTTGTTGGCTTGATGGTTTGTTGGTTTGTTGGCTTGTTGGTTTGTTGGTTTTTTGGTTTGTTCGTTCGTTGGTTTGTTGGCTTGTTGGTTTGTTGGCTTGTTAGCTTGTTGGTTTGTTGGTTTGTTTGTTTGTTCGTTTGTTGGTTTGTTCGTTTGTTGGTTTGTTTGTTTGTTGGTTTGTTGGTTTGTTGGTTTGTTGGTTTGTTGGTTTGTTGGTTTGTTGGTTTGTTGGTTTGTTGGTTTGTTGGTTTGTTGGTTTGTTGGTTTGTTGGTTTGTTGGTTTGTTGGTTTGTTGGCTTGCTGGTTTGTTGGTTTATTGGCTTGTTGGTTTGTTGGTTTGTTGGCTTGTTGGTTTGTTGGCTTGTTGGCTTGTTGGTTAGTTGGTTTGTTGGTTTGTTGGTTTGTTAGTTTGTTGGTTTGTTGGTTAGTTGGCTTGTTGGCTTGTTGGTTTGTTGGTTTGTTGGTTTGTTGGCTTGTTGGTTTGTTGGTTTTTTGGTTTGTTCGTTTGTTGGTTTGTTGGCTTGTTGGTTTGTTGTCTTGTTAGCTTGTTGGTTTGTTGGTTTGTTGGTTTGTTCGTTTGTTGGTTTGTTCGTTTGTTGGTTTGTTTGTTTGTTGGTTTGTTGGTTTGTTGGTTTGTTGGTTTGTTGGTTTGTTGGTTTGTTGGTTTGTTGGTTTGTTGGTTTGTTGGTTTGTTGGCTTGTTGGTTTGGTGGTTTGTTGGTTTCTTGGTTTGTTGGTTTGTTGGTTTGTTGCTTTGTTGGTTTGTTGGTTTGTTGGTTTGTTGGTTTGTTGGTTTGTTCGTTTGTTGGCTTGTTGGTTTGTTGGCTTGTTGGCTTGTTGGTTTGTTGGCTTGTTGCTTGTTAGTTTGTTGGTTTGTTGATTTGTTGGTTTGTTTGTTTGTTGGTTTGTTTGTTTGTTCGTTTGTTGGTTTGTTCGTTTGTTGGCTTGCTGGTTTGTTGGTTTATTGGCTTGTTGGTTTGTTGGTTTGTTGGTTTGTTGGTTTGTTTGTTTGTTGGTTTGTTGGTTTGTTGGTTTGTTGGTTTGTTAGTTTGTTGGTTTGTTGGTTAGTTGGCTTGTTGGCTTGTTGGTTTGTTGGTTTGTTGGCTTGTTGGTTTGTTGGTTTTTTGGTTTGTTCGTTTGTTGGTTTGTTGGCTTGTTGGTTTGTTGGCTTGTTAGCTTGTTGGTTTGTTGGTTTGTTGGTTTGTTGGTTTGTTCGTTTGTTGGTTTGTTCGTTTGTTGGTTTGTTTGTTTGTTGGTTTGTTGGTTTGTTGGTTTGTTGGTTTGTTGGTTTGTTGGTTTGTTGGTTTGTTGGTTTATTGGTTTGTTGGTTTGTTGGTTTGTTGGTTTGTTGGTTTGTTGGTTTGTTGGTTTGTTGGCTTGTTGGTTTGGTGGTTTGTTGGTTTCTTGGTTTGTTGGTTTGTTGGTTTGTTGCTTTGTTGGTTTGTTGGTTTGTTTGTTTGTTTGTTTGTTGGTTTGTTCGTTTGTTTGCTTGTTCGTTTGTTGGTTTGTTTGTTTGTTGGTTTTTTGTTTGTTCGTTTGTTGGTTTGTTGGTTTGTTGGGTTGTTAGCTTGTTGGTTTGTTGGTTTGTTGGTTTGTTCGTTTGTTGGTTTGTTCGTTTGTTGGTTTGTTTGTTTTTTGGTTTGTTGGTTTGTTGGTTTGTTGGTTGGTTGGTTTGTTGGTTTGTTGGTTTGTTGGTTTGTTGGTTTGTTGGTTTGTTGGTTTGTTGGTTTGTTGGTTTGTTGGTTTGTTGGTTTGTTGGTTTGTTGGCTTGTTGGTTTGGTGGTTTGTTGGTTTGTTGGTTTGTTGATTCGTTGGTTTGTTGCTTTGTTGGTTTGTTGGTTTGTTTGTTTGTTTGTTTGTTGGTTTGTTCGTTTGTTTGCTTGTTCGTTTGTTGGTTTGTTTGTTTGTTGGTTTGTTTGTTTGTTCGTTTGTTGGTTTGTTGGTTTGTTGGCTTGCTGGTTTGTTGGTTTATTGGCTTGTTGGTTTGTTGGTTTGTTGGTTTGTTGGTTTGTTCGTTTGTTGGATTGTTGGTTTGTTGGCTTGTTGGCTTTTTGGTTTGTTGGCTTGTTGCTTGTTAGTTTGTTGGTTTGTTGATTTGTTGGTTTGTTTGTTTGTTGGTTTGTTTGTTTGTTCGTTTGTTGGTTTGTTGGTTTGTTGGCTTGCTGGTTTGTTGGTTTATTGGCTTGTTGGTTTGTTGGTTTGTTGGTTTGTTGGTTTGTTGGCTAGTTGGCTTGTTGGGTAGTTGGTTTGTTGGTTTGTTGGTTTGTCGGTTTGTTGGTTTGTTGGTTTGTTAGTTTGTTGGTTTGTTGGTTTGTTGGCTTGTTGGTTTGTTGGTTTTTTGGTTTGTTCGTTTGTTGGTTTGTTGGCTTGTTGGTTTGTTGGCTTGTTAGCTTGTTGGTTTGTTGGTTTGTTGGTTTGTTCGTTTGTTGGTTTGTTCGTTTGTTGGTTTGTTTGTTTGTTGGTTTGTTGGTTTGTTGGTTTATTGGTTTGTTGGTTTGTTGGCTTGTTGGTTTGGTGGTTTGTTGGTTTCTTGGTTTGTTGGTTTGTTGGTTTGTTGCTTTGTTGGTTTGTTGGTTTGTTTGTTTGTTTGTTTGTTGGTTTGTTCGTTTGTTTGCTTGTTCGTTTGTTGGTTTGTTTGTTTGTTGGTTTGTTTGTTTGTTCGTTTGTTGGTTTGTTGGTTTGTTGGCTTGCTGGTTTGTTGGTTTATTGGCTTGTTGGTTTGTTGGTTTGTTGGTTTGTTGGTTTGTTGGTTTGTTCGTTTGTTGGCTTGTTGGTTTGTTGGCTTGTTGGCTTGTTGGTTTGTTGGCTTGTTGCTTGTTAGTTTATTGGCTTGTTGGTTTGTTGGTTTGTTGGTTTGTTGGTTTGTTTGTTTGTTCGTTTGTTGGCTTGTTGGCTTGTTGGTTTGTTGGCTTGTTGGCTTGTTGGCTTGTTGGTTAGTTGGTTTGTTAGTTTGTTGGTTTGTTAGTTTGTTGGTTTGTTAGTTAGTTGGCTTGTTGGCTTGTTGGTTTGTTGGTTTGTTGGCTTGTTGGTTTGTTGGTTTTTTGGTTTGTTCGTTTGTTGGTTTGTTGGCTTGTTGGTTTGTTGGCTTGTTAGCTTGTTGGTTTGTTGGTTTGTTGGTTTGTTCGTTTGTTCGTTTGTTCGTTTGTTGGTTTGTTTGTTTGTTGGTTTGTTGGTTTGTTGGTTTGTTGGTTTGTTGGTTTGTTGGTTTGTTGGTTTGTTGGTTTGTTGGTTTGTTGGTTTGTTGGTTTGTTGGTTTGTTGGTTTGTTGGTTTGTTGGTTTGTTGGTTTGTTGGTTTGTTGGTTTGTTGGTTTGTTGGCTTGTTGGTTTGTTGGTTTCTTGGTTTGTTGGTTTGTTGGTTTGTTGCTTTGTTGGTTTGTTGGTTTGTTTGTTTGTTTGGTTGTTGGTTCGTTGGTTTGTTGGTTTCTTGGTTTGTTGGTTTGTTGGTTTGTTCGTTTGCTTGTTTGTTGGTTTGTTGGTTTGTTTGTTTGTTGGTTTGTTCGTTTGGTGGCTTGTTGGTTTGTTGGCTTATTGGTTTTTTGGTTTGTTCGTTTGTTGGTTTGTTGGTTTATTGGTTTGTTGGTTTGTTGGTTTGTTGGTTTGTTGGCTTTTTGGTTTGTTGGTTTGTTGGTTTGTTGGTTTGTTGGTTTGTTGGTTTGTTGGTTTGTTGGTTTGTTGGTTTGTTGGTTTGTTGGTTTGTTGGTTTGTTGGTTTGTTTGGTTGTTGGTTCGTTGGTTTGTTGGTTTCTTGGTTTGTTGGTTTGTTGGTTTGTTCGTTTGCTTGTTTGTTGGTTTGTTGGTTTGTTTGTTTGTTGGTTTGTTCGTTTGGTGGCTTGTTGGTTTGTTGGCTTATTGGTTTGTTGGTTTGTTGGTTTGTTCGTTTGTTGGTTTGTTGATTTGTTGGTTTCTTGGTTTGTTTGTTTGTTCGTTTGTTTGTTTGTTCGTTTGTTGGTTTGTTGGTTTGTTGGCTTGCTGGTTTCTTGGTTTATTGGCTTGTAGGTTTATTGGTTTGTTGGTTTGTTGGTTTGTTTGTTTGTTCGTTTGTTGGCTTGTTGGCTTGTTGGTTTGTTGGCTTGTTGGTTTGTTAGTTTGTTGGTTTGTTGGTTTGTTTGTTTGTTCGTTTGTTGGTTTGTTGGTTTGTTGGCTTGCTGGTTTGTTGGTTTATTGGCTTGTTGGTTTGTTGGTTTGTTGGTTTGTTGGTTTGTTGGTTTGTTCGTTTGTTGGATTGTTGGTTTGTTGGCTTGTTGGCTTTTTGGTTTGTTGGCTTGTTGCTTGTTAGTTTGTTGGTTTGTTGATTTGTTGGTTTGTTTGTTTGTTGGTTTGTTTGTTTGTTCGTTTGTTGGTTTGTTGGTTTGTTGGCTTGCTGGTTTGTTGGTTTATTGGCTTGTTGGTTTGTTGGTTTGTTGGTTTGTTGGTTTGTTGGCTAGTTGGCTTGTTGGGTAGTTGGTTTGTTGGTTTGTTGGTTTGTCGGTTTGTTGGTTTGTTGGTTTGTTAGTTTGTTGGTTTGTTGGTTTGTTGGCTTGTTGGTTTGTTGGTTTTTTGGTTTGTTCGTTTGTTGGTTTGTTGGCTTGTTGGTTTGTTGGCTTGTTAGCTTGTTGGTTTGTTGGTTTGTTGGTTTGTTCGTTTGTTGGTTTGTTCGTTTGTTGGTTTGTTTGTTTGTTGGTTTGTTGGTTTGTTGGTTTATTGGTTTGTTGGTTTGTTGGCTTGTTGGTTTGGTGGTTTGTTGGTTTCTTGGTTTGTTGGTTTGTTGGTTTGTTGCTTTGTTGGTTTGTTGGTTTGTTTGTTTGTTTGTTTGTTGGTTTGTTCGTTTGTTTGCTTGTTCGTTTGTTGGTTTGTTTGTTTGTTGGTTTGTTTGTTTGTTCGTTTGTTGGTTTGTTGGTTTGTTGGCTTGCTGGTTTGTTGGTTTATTGGCTTGTTGGTTTGTTGGTTTGTTGGTTTGTTGGTTTGTTGGTTTGTTCGTTTGTTGGCTTGTTGGTTTGTTGGCTTGTTGGCTTGTTGGTTTGTTGGCTTGTTGCTTGTTAGTTTATTGGCTTGTTGGTTTGTTGGTTTGTTGGTTTGTTGGTTTGTTTGTTTGTTCGTTTGTTGGCTTGTTGGCTTGTTGGTTTGTTGGCTTGTTGGCTTGTTGGCTTGTTGGTTAGTTGGTTTGTTAGTTTGTTGGTTTGTTAGTTTGTTGGTTTGTTAGTTAGTTGGCTTGTTGGCTTGTTGGTTTGTTGGTTTGTTGGCTTGTTGGTTTGTTGGTTTTTTGGTTTGTTCGTTTGTTGGTTTGTTGGCTTGTTGGTTTGTTGGCTTGTTAGCTTGTTGGTTTGTTGGTTTGTTGGTTTGTTCGTTTGTTCGTTTGTTCGTTTGTTGGTTTGTTTGTTTGTTGGTTTGTTGGTTTGTTGGTTTGTTGGTTTGTTGGTTTGTTGGTTTGTTGGTTTGTTGGTTTGTTGGTTTGTTGGTTTGTTGGTTTGTTGGTTTGTTGGTTTGTTGGTTTGTTGGTTTGTTGGTTTGTTGGTTTGTTGGTTTGTTGGTTTGTTGGTTTGTTGGTTTGTTGGCTTGTTGGTTTGTTGGTTTCTTGGTTTGTTGGTTTGTTGGTTTGTTGCTTTGTTGGTTTGTTGGTTTGTTTGTTTGTTTGGTTGTTGGTTCGTTGGTTTGTTGGTTTCTTGGTTTGTTGGTTTGTTGGTTTGTTCGTTTGCTTGTTTGTTGGTTTGTTGGTTTGTTTGTTTGTTGGTTTGTTCGTTTGGTGGCTTGTTGGTTTGTTGGCTTATTGGTTTTTTGGTTTGTTCGTTTGTTGGTTTGTTGGTTTATTGGTTTGTTGGTTTGTTGGTTTGTTGGTTTGTTGGCTTTTTGGTTTGTTGGTTTGTTGGTTTGTTGGTTTGTTGGTTTGTTGGTTTGTTGGTTTGTTGGTTTGTTGGTTTGTTGGTTTGTTGGTTTGTTGGTTTGTTGGTTTGTTTGGTTGTTGGTTCGTTGGTTTGTTGGTTTCTTGGTTTGTTGGTTTGTTGGTTTGTTCGTTTGCTTGTTTGTTGGTTTGTTGGTTTGTTTGTTTGTTGGTTTGTTCGTTTGGTGGCTTGTTGGTTTGTTGGCTTATTGGTTTGTTGGTTTGTTGGTTTGTTCGTTTGTTGGTTTGTTGATTTGTTGGTTTCTTGGTTTGTTTGTTTGTTCGTTTGTTTGTTTGTTCGTTTGTTGGTTTGTTGGTTTGTTGGCTTGCTGGTTTCTTGGTTTATTGGCTTGTAGGTTTATTGGTTTGTTGGTTTGTTGGTTTGTTTGTTTGTTCGTTTGTTGGCTTGTTGGCTTGTTGGTTTGTTGGCTTGTTGGTTTGTTAGTTTGTTGGTTTGTTGGTTAGTTGGCTTGTTGGCTTGATGGTTTGTTGGTTTGTTGGCTTGTTGGTTTGTTGGTTTGTTGGTTTGTTGGTTTGTTGGCTAGTTGGCTTGTTGGGTAGTTGGTTTGTTGGTTTGTTGGTTTGTCGGTTTGTTGGTTTGTTGGTTTGTTAGTTTGTTGGTTTGTTGGTTAGTTGGCTTGTTGGCTAGTTGGTTTGTTGGTTTGTTGGCTTGTTGGTTTGTTGGTTTTTTGGTTTGTTCGTTTGTTGGTTTGTTGGCTTGTTGGTTTGTTGGCTTGTTAGCTTGTTGGTTTGTTGATTTGTTGGTTTCTTGGTTTGTTTGTTTGTTCGTTTGTTTGTTTGTTCGTTTGTTGGTTTGTTGGTTTGTTGGCTTGCTGGTTTGTTAGTTTGTTGGTTTGTTTGTTTGTTGGTTTGTTTGTTTGTTCGTTTGTTGGTTTGTTGGTTTGTTGGCTTGCTGGTTTGTTGGTTTATTGGCTTGTTGGTTTGTTGGTTTGTTTGGTTGTTGGTTCGTTGGTTTGTTGGTTTCTTGGTTTGTTGGTTTGTTGGTTTGTTCGTTTGCTTGTTTGTTGGTTTGTTGGTTTGTTTGTTTGTTGGTTTGTTCGTTTGGTGGCTTGTTGGTTTGTTCGCTTATTGGTTTTTTGGTTTGTTCGTTTGTTGGTTTGTTGGTTTATTGGTTTGTTGGTTTGTTGGTTTGTTGGTTTGTTGGCTTTTTGGTTTGTTGGTTTGTTGGTTTTTTGGTTTGTTGGTTTGTTGGTTTGTTGGTTTGTTGGTTTGTTGGTTTGTTGGTTTGTTGGTTTGTTGGTTTGTTTGGTTTTTGGTTCGTTGGTTTGTTGGTTTCTTGGTTGGTTGGTTTGTTGGTTTGTTCGTTTGCTTGTTTGTTGGTTTGTTGGTTTGTTTGTTTGTTGGTTTGTTCGTTTGGTGGCTTGTTGGTTTGTTGGCTTATTGGTTTGTTGGTTTGTTCGTTTGTTGGTTTGTTGATTTGTTGGTTTGTTGGTTTGTTTGTTTGTTCGTTTGTTTGTTTGTTCGTTTGTTGGTTTGTTGGTTTGTTGGCTTGCTGGTTTGTTAGTTTATAGGCTTGTAGGTTTATTGGTTTGTTGGTTTGTTGGTTTGTTTGTTTGTTCGTTTGTTGGCTTGTTGGCTTGTTGGTTTGTTGGCTTGTTGGCTTGTTGGTTTGTTGGCTTGTTGGCTTGTTGGATAGTTGGTTTGTTGGTTTTTTGGTTTGTTGGTTTGTTAGTTTGTTGGTTTGTTGGTTAGTTGGCTTGTTGGCTTGTTGGTTTGTTGGTTTGTTGGCTTGTTGGTTTGTTGGTTTTTTGGTTTGTTCGTTTGTTGGTTTGTTGGCTTGTTGGTTTGTTGGCTTGTTAGCTTGTTGGTTTGTTGGTTTGTTCGTTTGTTGGTTTGTTCGTTTGTTGGTTTGTTTGTTTGTTGGTTTGTTGGTTTGTTGGTTTGTTGGTTTGTTGGTTTGTTGGTTTGTTGGTTTGTTGGTTTGTTGGTTTGTTGGTTTGTTGGTTTGTTGGTTTGTTGGTTTGTTGGTTTGTTGGTTTGTTGGTTTGTTGGTTTGTTGGCTTGTTGGTTTGGTGGTTTGTTGGTTTCTTGGTTTCTTGGTTTGTTGGTTTGTTGCTTTGTTGGTTTTTTGGTTTGTTGGTTTGTTTGTTTGTTGGTTTGTTTGTTTGTTCGTTTGTTGGTTTGTTGGTTTGTTGGCTTGCTGGTTTGTTGGTTTATTGGCTTGTTGGTTTGTTGGTTTGTTGGTTTGTTGGTTTGTTTGTTTGTTCGTTTGTTGGCTTGTTGGCTTGTTGGTTTGTTGGCTTGTTGGCTTGTTGGTTTGTTGGTTTGTTTGTTTGTTGGTTTGTTGGTTTGTTGGTTTGTTGGTTTGTTGGTTTGTTGGTTTGTTGGTTTGTTGGTTTGTTGGTTTGTTGGTTTGTTGGTTTGTTGGTTTGTTGATTTGTTGGTTTGTTGGTTTGTTGGTTTGTTGGTTTGTTTGTTTGTTGGTTTGTTGGTTTGTTGGTTTGTTGGTTTGTTAGTTTGTTGGTTTGTTGGTTAGTTGGCTTGTTGGCTTGTTGGTTTGTTGGTTTGTTGGCTTGTTGGTTTGTTGGTTTTTTGGTTTGTTCGTTTGTTGGTTTGTTGGCTTGTTGGTTTGTTGGCTTGTTAGCTTGTTGGTTTGTTGGTTTGCTGGTTTGTTCGTTTGTTGGTTTGTTCGTTTGTTGGTTTGTTTGTTTGTTGGTTTGTTGGTTTGTTGGTTTGTTGGTTTGTTGGTTTGTTGGTTTGTTGGTTTGTTGGTTTGTTGGTTTGTTGGTTTGTTGGTTTGTTGGTTTGTTGGTTTGTTGGTTTGTTGGTTTGTTGGTTTGTTGGTTTGTTGGTTTGTTGGTTTGTTGGTTTGTTGGTTTGTTGGCTTGTTGGTTTGGTGGTTTGTTGGTTTCTTGGTTTGTTGGTTTGTTGGTTTGTTGCTTTGTTGGTTTGTTGGTTTGTTTGTTTGTTTGTTTGTTGGTTTGTTCGTTTGTTTCCTTGTTCGTTTGTTGGTTTGTTTGTTTGTTAGTTTGTTTGTTTGTTCGTTTGTTGGTTTGTTGGTTTGTTGGCTTGTTAGCTTGTTGGTTTGTTGGTTTGTTGGTTTGTTCGTTTGTTGGTTTGTTCGTTTGTTGGTTTGTTTGTTTTTTGGTTTGTTGGTTTGTTGGTTTTTTGGTTTGTTGGTTTGTTGGTTTGTTGGTTTGTTGGTTTGTTGGTTTGTTGGTTTGTTGGTTTGTTGGTTTGTTGGTTTGTTGGTTTGTTGGTTTGTTGGTTTGTTGGTTTGTTGGTTTGTTCGTTTGTTGGTTTGTTTGTTTGTTGGTTTGTTGGTTTGTTGGTTTGTTGGTTTGTTGGTTTGTTGGCTTGTTGGTTTGGTGGTTTGTTGGTTTCTTGGTTTGTTGGTTTGTTGGTTTGTTGCTTTGTTGGTTTGTTGGTTTGTTTGTTTGTTTGTTTGTTGGTTTGTTCGTTTGTTTGCTTGTTCGTTTGTTGGTTTGTTTGTTTGTTGGTTTGTTTGTTTGTTCGTTTGTTGGTTTGTTGGTTTGTTGGCTTGCTGGTTTGTTGGTTTATTGGCTTGTTGGTTTGTTGGTTTGTTGGTTTGTTGGTTTGTTGGTTTGTTCGTTTGTTGGCTTGTTGGTTTGTTGGCTTGTTGGCTTGTTGGTTTGTTGGCTTGTTGCTTGTTAGTTTGTTGGTTTGTAGATTTGTTGGTTTGTTTGTTTGTTGGTTTGTTTGTTTGTTCGTATGTTGGTTTGTTGGTTGGTTGGCTTGCTGGTTTGTTGGTTTATTGGCTTGTTGGTTTGTTGGTTTGTTGGTTTGTTTGTTTGTTCGTTTGTTTGTTTGTTCGTTTGTTGGCTTGTTGGCTTGTTGGTTTGTTGGCTTGTTGGCTTGTTGGCTTGTTGGCTTGTTGGCTTGTTGGTTAGTTGGTTTGTTGGTTTGTTGGTTTGTTGGTTTGTTAGTTTGTTGGTTTGTTGGTTAGTTGGCTTGTTGGCTTGTTGGTTTGTTGGTTTGTTGGCTTGTTGGTTTGTTGGTTTTTTGGTTTGTTCGTTTGTTGGTTTGTTGGCTTGTTGGTTTGTTGGCTTGTTAGCTTGTTGGTTTGTTGGTTTGTTGGTTTGTTCGTTTGTTGGTTTGTTCGTTTGTTGGTTTGTTTGTTTGTTGGTTTGTTGGTTTGTTGGTTTGTTGGTTTGTTGGTTTGTTGGTTTGTTGGTTTGTTGGTTTGTTGGTTTGTTGGTTTGTTGGTTTGTTGGTTTGTTGGTTTGTTGGTTTGTTGGTTTGTTGGTTTGTTGGTTTGTTGGTTTGTTGGTTTGTTGGTTTGTTGGCTTGTTGGTTTGGTGGTTTGTTGGTTTCTTGGTTTGTTGGTTTGTTGGTTTGTTGCTTTGTTGGTTTGTTGGTTTGTTTGTTTGTTTGGTTGTTGGTTCGTTGGTTTGTTGGTTTCTTGGTTTGTTGGTTTGTTGGTTTGTTCGTTTGCTTGTTTGTTGGTTTGTTGGTTTGTTTGTTTGTTGGTTTGTTCGTTTGGTGGCTTGTTGGTTTGTTGGCTTATTGGTTTTTTGGTTTGTTCGTTTGTTGGTTTGTTGGTTTATTGGTTTGTTGGTTTGTTGGTTTGTTGGTTTGTTGGCTTTTTGGTTTGTTGGTTTGTTGGTTTGTTGGTTTGTTGGTTTGTTGGTTTGTTGGTTTGTTGGTTTGTTGGTTTGTTGGTTTGTTGGTTTGTTGGTTTGTTTGGTTGTTGGTTCGTGGGTTTGTTGGTTTCTTGGTTTGTTGGTTTGTTGGTTTGTTCGTTTGCTTGTTTGTTGGTTTGTTGGTTTGTTTGTTTGTTGGTTTGTTCGTTTGGTGGCTTGTTGGTTTGTTGGCTTATTGGTTTGTTGGTTTGTTGGTTTGTTGGTTTGTTGGTTTGTTGATTTGTTGGTTTGTTTGTTTGTTCGTTTGTTTGTTTGTTCGTTTGTTGGTTTGTTGGTTTGTTGGTTTGTTGGCTTGCTGGTTTGTTGGTTTATTGGCTTGTAGGTTTATTGGTTTGTTGGTTTGTTGGTTTGTTTGTTTGTTCGTTTGTTGGCTTGTTGGCTTGTTGGTTTGTTGGCTTGTTGGCTTGTTGGTTTGTTGGCTTGTTGGCTTGTTGGTTAGTTGGTTTGTTGGTTTGTTGGTTTGTTGGTTTGTTAGTTTGTTGGTTTGTTGGTTAGTTGGCTTGTTGGCTTGTTGGTTTGTTGGTTTGTTGGCTTGTTGGTTTGTTGGTTTTTTGGTTTGTTCGTTTGTTGGTTTGTTGGCTTGTTGGTTTGTTGGCTTGTTAGCTTGTTGGTTTGTTGGTTTGTTGGTTTGTTCGTTTTTTGGTTTGTTCGTTTGTTGGTTTGTTTGTTTGTTGGTTTGTTGGTTTGTTGGTTTGTTGGTTTGTTGGTTTGTTGGTTTGTTGGTTTGTTGGTTTGTTGGTTTGTTGGTTTGTTGGTTTGTTGGTTTGTTGGTTTGTTGGCTTGTTGGTTTGGTGGTTTGTTGGTTTCTTGGTTTCTTGGTTTGTTGGTTTGTTGCTTTGTTGGTTTTTTGGTTTGTTGGTTTGTTTGTTTGTTGGTTTGTTTGTTTGTTCGTTTGTTGGTTTGTTGGTTTGTTGGCTTGCTGGTTTGTTGGTTTATTGGCTTGTTGGTTTGTTGGTTTGTTGGTTTGTTGGTTTGTTTGTTTGTTCGTTTGTTGGCTTGTTGGCTTGTTGGCTTGTTGGTTTGTTGGCTTGTTGGCTTGTTGGTTTGTTGGTTTGTTTGTTTGTTGGTTTGTTGGTTTGTTGGTTTGTTGGTTTGTTGGCTTGTTGGCTTGTTGGTTTGTTGGTTTGTTTGTTTGTTGGTTTGTTGGTTTGTTGGTTTGTTGGTTTGCTGGTTTGTTGGTTTGTTGGTTTGTTTGTTTGTTTGTTTGTTGGTTTGTTCGTTTGTTTGCTTGTTTGTTTGTTGGTTTGTTTGTTTGTTAGTTTGTTTGTTTGTTCGTTTGTTGGTTTGTTGGTTTGTTGGCTTGTTAGCTTGTTGGTTTGTTGGTTTGTTGGTTTGTTCGTTTGTTGGTTTGTTCGTTTGTTGGTTTGTTTGTTTTTTGGTTTGTTGGTTTGTTGGTTTTTTGGTTTGTTGGTTTGTTCGTTTGTTGGTTTGTTGGTTTGTTGGTTTGTTGGTTTGTTGGTTTGTTGGTTTGATGGTTTGTTGGTTTGTTGGTTTGTTGGTTTGTTGGTTTGTTGGCTTGTTGGTTTGGTGGTTTGTTGGTTTGTTGGTTTGTTGATTCGTTGGTTTGTTGCTTTGTTGGTTTGTTGGTTTGTTTGTTTGTTTGTTTGTTGTTTTGTTCGTTTGTTTGTTTGTTCGTTTGTTGGTTTGTTTGTTTGTTGGTTTGTTTGTTTGTTCGTTTGTTGGTTTGTTGGTTTGTTGGCTTGCTGGTTTGTTGGTTTATTGGCTTGTTGATTTGTTGGTTTGTTGGTTTGTTGGTTTGTTGGTTTGTTCGTTTGATGGCTTGTTGGTTTGTTGGCTTGTTGGCTTGTTGGTTTGTTGGCTTGTTGCTTGTTAGTTTGTTGGTTTGTTGATTTGTTGGTTTGTTTGTTTGTTGGTTTGTTTGTTTGTTCGTTTGTTGGTTTGTTGGTTTGTTGGCTTGCTGGTTTGTTGGTTTATTGGCTTGTTGGTTTGTTGGTTTGTTGGTTTGTTGGTTTGTTTGTTTGTTCGTTTGTTGGCTTGTTGGCTTGTTGGTTTGTTGGCTTGTTGCTTGTTGGTTTGTTGGCTAGTTGGCTTGTTGGGTAGTTGGTTTGTTGGTTTGTTGGTTTGTTGGTTTGTTGGTTTGTTGGTTTGTTAGTTTGTTAGTTTGTTGGTTTGTTGGTTAGTTGGCTTGTTGGCTAGTTGGTTTGTTGGTTTGTTGGCTTGTTGGTTTGTTGGTTTTTTGGTTTGTTCGTTTGTTGGTTTGTTGGCTTGTTGGTTTGTTGGCTTGTTAGCTTGTTGGTTTGTTGGTTTGTTGGTTTGTTCGTTTGTTGGTTTGTCTGTTTGTTGGTTTGTTTGTTTGTTGGTTTGTTGGTTTGTTGGTTTGTTGGTTTGTTGGTTTGTTGGCTTGTTGGTTTGGTGGTTTGTTGGTTTCTTGGTTTGTTGGTTTGTTGGTTTGTTGCTTTGTTGGTTTGTTGGTTTGTTTGTTTGTTTGTTTGTTGGTTTGTTCGTTTGTTTGCTTGTTCGTTTGTTGGTTTGTTTGTTTGTTGGTTTGTTTGTTTGTTCGTTTGTTGGTTTGTTGGTTTGTTGGCTTGCTGGTTTGTTGGTTTATTGGCTTGTTGGTTTGTTGGTTTGTTGGTTTGTTGGTTTGTTCGTTTGTTGGCTTGTTAGTTTGTTGGCTTGTTGGCTTGTTGGTTTGTTGGCTTGTTGCTTGTTAGTTTGTTGGTTTGTAGATTTGTCGGTTTGTTTGTTTGTTGGTTTGTTTGTTTGTTCGTATGTTGGTTTGTTGGTTGGTTGGCTTGCTGGTTTGTTGGTTTATTGGCTTGTTGGTTTGTTGGTTTGTTGGTTTGTTTGTTTGTTCGTTTGTTTGTTTGTTCGTTTGTTGGCTTGTTGGTTTGTTGGTTTGTTGGTTTGTTGGTTTGTTGGTTTGTTCGTTTGTTGGTTTGTTCGTTTGTTGGTTTGTTTGTTTGTTGGTTTGTTGGTTTGTTGGTTTGTTGGTTTGTTGGTTTGTTGGTTTGTTGGTTTGTTGGTTTGTTGGTTTGTTGGTTTGTTGGTTTGTTGGTTTGTTGGTTTGTTGGTTTGTTGGTTTGTTGGTTTGTTGGTTTGTTGGTTTGTTGGTTTGTTGGTTTGTTGGTTTGTTGGCTTGTTGGTTTGGTGGTTTGTTGGTTTCTTGGTTTC
Source organism: Atherix ibis (assembly GCA_958298945.1). Classification (NCBI taxonomy): domain Eukaryota; kingdom Metazoa; phylum Arthropoda; class Insecta; order Diptera; family Athericidae; genus Atherix; species Atherix ibis. The sequence goes on from OY282608.1 coordinate 3,542,571, forward strand.
TTGGTTTGTTGGTTTGTTGCTTTGTTGGTTTTTTGGTTTGTTGGTTTGTTTGTTTGTTGGTTTGTTTGTTTGTTCGTTTGTTGGTTTGTTGGTTTGTTGGCTTGCTGGTTTGTTGGTTTATTGGCTTGTTGGTTTGTTGGTTTGTTTGGTTGTTGGTTCGTTGGTTTGTTGGTTTCTTGGTTTGTTGGTTTGTTGGTTTGTTCGTTTGCTTGTTTGTTGGTTTGTTGGTTTGTTTGTTTGTTGGTTTGTTCGTTTGGTGGCTTGTTGGTTTGTTGGCTTATTGGTTTTTTGGTTTGTTCGTTTGTTGGTTTGTTGGTTTATTGGTTTGTTGGTTTGTTGGTTTGTTGGTTTGTTGGCTTTTTGGTTTGTTGGTTTGTTGGTTTTTTGGTTTGTTGGTTTGTTGGTTTGTTGGTTTGTTGGTTTGTTGGTTTGTTGGTTTGTTGGTTTGTTGGTTTGTTGGTTTGTTTGGTTGTTGGTTCGTTGGTTTGGTGGTTTCTTGGTTGGTTGGTTTGTTGGTTTGTTCGTTTGCTTGTTTGTTGGTTTGTTGGTTTGTTTGTTTGTTGGTTTGTTCGTTTGGTGGCTTGTTGGTTTGTTGGCTTATTGGTTTGTTGGTTTGTTCGTTTGTTGGTTTGTTGATTTGTTGGTTTGTTGGTTTGTTTGTTTGTTCGTTTGTTTGTTTGTTCGTTTGTTGGTTTGTTGGTTTGTTGGCTTGCTGGTTTGTTAGTTTATTGGCTTGTAGGTTTATTGGTTTGTTGGTTTGTTGGTTTGTTTGTTTGTTCGTTTGTTGGCTTGTTGGCTTGTTGGTTTGTTGGCTTGTTGGCTTGTTGGTTTGTTGGCTTGTTGGCTTGTTGGATAGTTGGTTTGTTGGTTTTTTGGTTTGTTGGTTTGTTAGTTTGTTGGTTTGTTGGTTAGTTGGCTTGTTGGCTTGTTGGTTTGTTGGTTTGTTGGCTTGTTGGTTTGTTGGTTTTTTGGTTTGTTCGTTTGTTGGTTTGTTGGCTTGTTGGTTTGTTGGCTTGTTAGCTTGTTGGTTTGTTGGTTTGTTCGTTTGTTGGTTTGTTCGTTTGTTGGTTTGTTTGTTTGTTGGTTTGTTGGTTTGTTGGTTTGTTGGTTTGTTGGTTTGTTGGTTTGTTGGTTTGTTGGTTTGTTGGTTTGTTGGTTTGTTGGTTTGTTGGTTTGTTGGTTTGTTGGTTTGTTGGTTTGTTGGCTTGTTGGTTTGGTGGTTTGTTGGTTTCTTGGTTTCTTGGTTTGTTGGTTTGTTGCTTTGTTGGTTTTTTGGTTTGTTGGTTTGTTTGTTTGTTGGTTTGTTTGTTTGTTCGTTTGTTGGTTTGTTGGTTTGTTGGCTTGCTGGTTTGTTGGTTTATTGGCTTGTTGGTTTGTTGGTTTGTTGGTTTGTTGGTTTGTTTGTTTGTTCGTTTGTTGGCTTGTTGGCTTGTTGGTTTGTTGGCTTGTTGGCTTGTTGGTTTGTTGGTTTGTTTGTTTGTTGGTTTGTTGGTTTGTTGGTTTGTTGGTTTGTTGGTTTGTTGGTTTGTTGGTTTGTTGGTTTGTTGGTTTGTTGGTTTGTTGGTTTGTTGATTTGTTGGTTTGTTGGTTTGTTGGTTTGTTGGTTTGTTTGTTTGTTGGTTTGTTGGTTTGTTGGTTTGTTGGTTTGTTAGTTTGTTGGTTTGTTGGTTAGTTGGCTTGTTGGCTTGTTGGTTTGTTGGTTTGTTGGCTTGTTGGTTTGTTGGTTTTTTGGTTTGTTCGTTTGTTGGTTTGTTGGCTTGTTGGTTTGTTGGCTTGTTAGCTTGTTGGTTTGTTGGTTTGCTGGTTTGTTCGTTTGTTGGTTTGTTCGTTTGTTGGTTTGTTTGTTTGTTGGTTTGTTGGTTTGTTGGTTTGTTGGTTTGTTGGTTTGTTGGTTTGTTGGTTTGTTGGTTTGTTGGTTTGTTGGTTTGTTGGTTTGTTGGTTTGTTGGTTTGTTGGTTTGTTGGTTTGTGTTTGTTGGTTTGTTGGTTTGTTGGTTTGTTGGTTTGTTGGTTTGTTGGTTTGTTGGTTTGTTGGTTTGTTGGCTTGTTGGTTTGGTGGTTTGTTGGTTTCTTGGTTTGTTGGTTTGTTGGTTTGTTGCTTTGTTGGTTTGTTGGTTTGTTTGTTTGTTTGTTGGTTTGTTCGTTTGTTTGCTTGTTCGTTTGTTGGTTTGTTTGTTTGTTAGTTTGTTTGTTTGTTCGTTTGTTGGTTTGTTGGTTTGTTGGCTTGTTAGCTTGTTGGTTTGTTGGTTTGTTGGTTTGTTCGTTTGTTGGTTTGTTCGTTTGTTGGTTTGTTTGTTTTTTGGTTTTTTGGTTTGTTGGTTTGTTGGTTTGTTGGTTTGTTGGTTTGTTGGTTTGTTGGTTTGTTGGTTTGTTGGTTTGTTGGTTTGTTGGTTTGTTGGTTTGTTGGTTTGTTGGTTTGTTGGTTTGTTGGTTTGTTGGCTTGTTGGTTTGGTGGTTTGTTGGTTTGTTGGTTTGTTGATTCGTTGGTTTGTTGCTTTGTTGGTTTGTTGGTTTGTTTGTTTGTTTGTTTGTTGTTTTGTTCGTTTGTTTGTTTGTTCGTTTGTTGGTTTGTTTGTTTGTTGGTTTGTTTGTTTGTTCGTTTGTTGGTTTGTTGGTTTGTTGGCTTGCTGGTTTGTTGGTTTATTGGCTTGTTGATTTGTTGGTTTGTTGGTTTGTTGGTTTGTTGGTTTGTTCGTTTGATGGCTTGTTGGTTTGTTGGCTTGTTGGCTTGTTGGTTTGTTGGCTTGTTGCTTGTTAGTTTGTTGGTTTGTTGATTTGTTGGTTTGTTTGTTTGTTGGTTTGTTTGTTTGTTCGTTTGTTGGTTTGTTGGTTTGTTGGCTTGCTGGTTTGTTGGTTTATTGGCTTGTTGGTTTGTTGGTTTGTTGGTTTGTTGGTTTGTTTGTTTGTTCGTTTGTTGGCTTGTTGGCTTGTTGGTTTGTTGGCTTGTTGCTTGTTGGTTTGTTGGCTAGTTGGCTTGTTGGGTAGTTGGTTTGTTGGTTTGTTGGTTTGTTGTGTTGGTTTGTTGGTTTGTTGGTTTGTTAGTTTGTTGGTTTGTTGGTTAGTTGGCTTGTTGGCTAGTTGGTTTGTTGGTTTGTTGGCTTGTTGGTTTGTTGGTTTTTTGGTTTGTTCGTTTGTTGGTTTGTTGGCTTGTTGGTTTGTTGGCTTGTTAGCTTGTTGGTTTGTTGGTTTGTTGGTTTGTTCGTTTGTTGGTTTGTTCGTTTGTTGGTTTGTTTGTTTGTTGGTTTGTTGGTTTGTTGGTTTGTTGGTTTGTTGGTTTGTTGGCTTGTTAGTTTGGTGGTTTGTTGGTTTCTTGGTTTGTTGGTTTGTTGGTTTGTTGCTTTGTTGGTTTGTTGGTTTGTTTGTTTGTTTGTTTGTTGGTTTGTTCGTTTGTTTGCTTGTTCGTTTGTTGGTTTGTTTGTTTGTTGGTTTGTTTGTTTGTTCGTTTGTTGGTTTGTTGGTTTGTTGGCTTGCTGGTTTGTTGGTTTATTGGCTTGTTGGTTTGTTGGTTTGTTGGTTTGTTGGTTTGTTGGTTTGTTGGTTTGTTCGTTTGTTGGCTTGTTGGTTTGTTGGCTTGTTGGCTTGTTGGTTTGTTGGCTTGTTGCTTGTTAGTTTGTTGGTTTGTAGATTTGTTGGTTTGTTTGTTTGTTGGTTTGTTTGTTTGTTCGTATGTTGGTTTGTTGGTTGGTTGGCTTGCTGGTTTGTTGGTTTATTGGCTTGTTGGTTTGTTGGTTTGTTGGTTTGTTTGTTTGTTCGTTTGTTTGTTTGTTCGTTTGTTGGCTTGTTGGCTTGTTGGTTTGTTGGTTTGTTGGTTTGTTGGCTTGTTGGTTTGTTGGTTTTTTGGTTTGTTCGTTTGTTGGTTTGTTGGCTTGTTGGTTTGTTGGCTTGTTAGCTTGTTGGTTTGTTGGTTTGTTGGTTTGTTCGTTTGTTGGTTTGTTCGTTTGTTGGTTTGTTTGTTTGTTGGTTTGTTGGTTTGTTGGTTTGTTGGTTTGTTGGTTTGTTGGTTGGTTGGTTTGTTGGTTTGTTGGTTTGTTGGTTTGTTGGTTTGTTGGTTTGTTGGTTTGTTGGTTTGTTGGTTTGTTGGTTTGTTGGTTTGTTGGCTTGTTGGTTTGGTGGTTTGTTGGTTTCTTGGTTTGTTGGTTTGTTGGTTTGTTGCTTTGTTGGTTTGTTGGTTTGTTTGTTTGTTTGGTTGTTGGTTCGTTGGTTTGTTGGTTTCTTGGTTTGTTGGTTTGTTGGTTTGTTCGTTTGCTTGTTTGTTGGTTTGTTGGTTTGTTTGTTTGTTGGTTTGTTCGTTTGGTGGCTTGTTGGTTTGTTGGCTTATTGGTTTTTTGGTTTGTTCGTTTCTTGGTTTGTTGGTTTATTGGTTTGTTGGTTTGTTGGTTTGTTGTTTTGTTGGCTTTTTGGTTTGTTGGTTTGTTGGTTTGTTGGTTTGTTGGTTTGTTGGTTTGTTGGTTTGTTGGTTTGTTGGTTTGTTGGTTTGTTGGTTTGTTTGGTTGTTGGTTCGTGGGTTTGTTGGTTTCTTGGTTTGTTGGTTTGTTGGTTTGTTCGTTTGCTTGTTTGTTGGTTTGTTGGTTTGTTTGTTTGTTGGTTTGTTCGTTTGGTGGCTTGTTGGTTTGTTGGCTTATTGGTTTGTTGGTTTGTTGGTTTGTTGGTTTGTTGGTTTGTTGATTTGTTGGTTTGTTTGTTTGTTCGTTTGTTTGTTTGTTCGTTTGTTGGTTTGTTGGTTTGTTGGTTTGTTGGCTTGCTGGTTTGTTGGTTTATTGGCTTGTAGGTTTATTGGTTTGTTGGTTTGTTGGTTTGTTTGTTTGTTCGTTTGTTGGCTTGTTGGCTTGTTGGTTTGTTGGCTTGTTGGCTTGTTGGTTTGTTGGCTTGTTGGCTTGTTGGTTAGTTGGTTTGTTGGTTTGTTGGTTTGTTGGTTTGTTAGTTTGTTGGTTTGTTGGTTAGTTGGCTTGTTGGCTTGTTGGTTTGTTGGTTTGTTGGCTTGTTGGTTTGTTGGTTTTTTGGTTTGTTCGTTTGTTGGTTTGTTGGCTTGTTGGTTTGTTGGCTTGTTAGCTTGTTGGTTTGTTGGTTTGTTGGTTTGTTCGTTTTTTGGTTTGTTCGTTTGTTGGTTTGTTTGTTTGTTGGTTTGTTGGTTTGTTGGTTTGTTGGTTTGTTGGTTTGTTGGTTTGTTGGTTTGTTGGTTTGTTGGTTTGTTGGTTTGTTGGTTTGTTGGTTTGTTGGTTTGTTGGTTTGTTGGCTTGTTGGTTTGGTGGTTTGTTGGTTTCTTGGTTTCTTGGTTTGTTGGTTAGTTGGTTTGTTGGTTTGTTGGTTTGTTGGTTTGTTTGTTTGTTCGTTTGTTGGCTTGTTGGCTTGTTGGCTTGTTGGTTTGTTGGCTTGTTGGCTTGTTGGTTTGTTGGTTTGTTTGTTTGTTGGTTTGTTGGTTTGTTGGTTTGTTGGTTTGTTGGTTTGTTGGTTTGTTGGTTTGTTGGCTTGTTGGTTTGGTGGTTTGTTGGTTTCTTGGTTTCTTGGTTTGTTGGTTTGTTGCTTTGTTGGTTTTTTGGTTTGTTGGTTTGTTTGTTTGTTGGTTTGTTTGTTTGTTCGTTTGTTGGTTTGTTGGTTTGTTGGCTTGCTGGTTTGTTGGTTTATTGGCTTGTTGGTTTGTTGGTTTGTTTGGTTGTTGGTTCGTTGGTTTGTTGGTTTCTTGGTTTGTTGGTTTGTTGGTTTGTTCGTTTGCTTGTTTGTTGGTTTGTTGGTTTGTTTGTTTGTTGGTTTGTTCGTTTGGTGGCTTGTTGGTTTGTTGGCTTATTGGTTTTTTGGTTTGTTCGTTTGTTGGTTTGTTGGTTTATTGGTTTGTTGGTTTGTTGGTTTGTTGGTTTGTTGGCTTTTTGGTTTGTTGGTTTGTTGGTTTTTTGGTTTGTTGGTTTGTTGGTTTGTTGGTTTGTTGGTTTGTTGGTTTGTTGGTTTGTTGGTTTGTTGGTTTGTTGGTTTGTTTGGTTGTTGGTTCGTTGGTTTGTTGGTTTCTTGGTTGGTTGGTTTGTTGGTTTGTTCGTTTGCTTGTTTGTTGGTTTGTTGGTTTGTTTGTTTGTTGGTTTGTTCGTTTGGTGGCTTGTTGGTTTGTTGGCTTATTGGTTTGTTGGTTTGTTCGTTTGTTGGTTTGTTGATTTGTTGGTTTGTTGGTTTGTTTGTTTGTTCGTTTGTTTGTTTGTTCGTTTGTTGGTTTGTTGGTTTGTTGGCTTGCTGGTTTGTTAGTTTATTGGCTTGTAGGTTTATTGGTTTGTTGGTTTGTTTGTTTGTTCGTTTGTTGGCTTGTTGGCTTGTTGGTTTGTTGGCTTGTTGGCTTGTTGGTTTGTTGGCTTGTTGGCTTGTTGGATAGTTGGTTTGTTGGTTTTTTGGTTTGTTGGTTTGTTAGTTTGTTGGTTTGTTGGTTAGTTGGCTTGTTGGCTTGTTGGTTTGTTGGTTTGTTGGCTTGTTGGTTTGTTGGTTTTTTGGTTTGTTCGTTTGTTGGTTTGTTGGCTTGTTGGTTTGTTGGCTTGTTAGCTTGTTGGTTTGTTGGTTTGTTCGTTTGTTGGTTTGTTCGTTTGTTGGTTTGTTTGTTTGTTGGTTTGTTGGTTTGTTGGTTTGTTGGTTTGTTGGTTTGTTGGTTTGTTGGTTTGTTGGTTTGTTGGTTTGTTGGTTTGTTGGTTTGTTGGTTTGTTGGTTTGTTGGTTTGTTGGTTTGTTGGCTTGTTGGTTTGGTGGTTTGTTGGTTTCTTGGTTTCTTGGTTTGTTGGTTTGTTGCTTTGTTGGTTTTTTGGTTTGTTGGTTTGTTTGTTTGTTGGTTTGTTTGTTTGTTCGTTTGTTGGTTTGTTGGTTTGTTGGCTTGCTGGTTTGTTGGTTTATTGGCTTGTTGGTTTGTTGGTTTGTTGGTTTGTTGGTTTGTTTGTTTGTTCGTTTGTTGGCTTGTTGGCTTGTTGGTTTGTTGGCTTGTTGGCTTGTTGGTTTGTTGGTTTGTTTGTTTGTTGGTTTGTTGGTTTGTTGGTTTGTTGGTTTGTTGGTTTGTTGGTTTGTTGGTTTGTTGGTTTGTTGGTTTGTTGGTTTGTTGGTTTGTTGATTTGTTGGTTTGTTGGTTTGTTGGTTTGTTGGTTTGTTTGTTTGTTGGTTTGTTGGTTTGTTGGTTTGTTGGTTTGTTAGTTTGTTGGTTTGTTGGTTAGTTGGCTTGTTGGCTTGTTGGTTTGTTGGTTTGTTGGCTTGTTGGTTTGTTGGTTTTTTGGTTTGTTCGTTTGTTGGTTTGTTGGCTTGTTGGTTTGTTGGCTTGTTAGCTTGTTGGTTTGTTGGTTTGCTGGTTTGTTCGTTTGTTGGTTTGTTCGTTTGTTGGTTTGTTTGTTTGTTGGTTTGTTGGTTTGTTGGTTTGTTGGTTTGTTGGTTTGTTGGTTTGTTGGTTTGTTGGTTTGTTGGTTTGTTGGTTTGTTGGTTTGTTGGTTTGTTGGTTTGTGTTTGTTGGTTTGTTGGTTTGTTGGTTTGTTGGTTTGTTGGTTTGTTGGTTTGTTGGTTTGTTGGTTTGTTGGCTTGTTGGTTTGGTGGTTTGTTGGTTTCTTGGTTTGTTGGTTTGTTGGTTTGTTGCTTTGTTGGTTTGTTGGTTTGTTTGTTTGTTTGTTTGTTGGTTTGTTCGTTTGTTTGCTTGTTCGTTTGTTGGTTTGTTTGTTTGTTAGTTTGTTTGTTTGTTCGTTTGTTGGTTTGTTGGTTTGTTGGCTTGTTAGCTTGCTGGTTTGTTGGTTTGTTGGTTTGTTCGTTTGTTGGTTTGTTCGTTTGTTGGTTTGTTTGTTTTTTGGTTTGTTGGTTTGTTGGTTTTTTGGTTTGTTGGTTTGTTGGTTTGTTGGTTTGTTGGTTTGTTGGTTTGTTGGTTTGTTGGTTTGTTGGTTTGTTGGTTTGTTGGTTTGTTGGTTTGTTGGTTTGTTGGTTTGTTGGTTTGTTGGCTTGTTGGTTTGGTGGTATGTTGGTTTGTTGGTTTGTTGATTCGTTGGTTTGTTGCTTTGTTGGTTTGTTGGTTTGTTTGTTTGTTTGTTTGTTGTTTTGTTCGTTTGTTTGTTTGTTCGTTTGTTGGTTTGTTTGTTTGTTGGTTTGTTTGTTTGTTCGTTTGTTGGTTTGTTGGTTTGTTGGCTTGCTGGTTTGTTGGTTTATTGGCTTGTTGATTTGTTGGTTTGTTGGTTTGTTGGTTTGTTGGTTTGTTCGTTTGATGGCTTGTTGGTTTGTTGGCTTGTTGGCTTGTTGGTTTGTTGGCTTGTTGCTTGTTAGTTTGTTGGTTTGTTGATTTGTTGGTTTGTTTGTTTGTTGGTTTGTTTGTTTGTTCGTTTGTTGGTTTGTTGGTTTGTTGGCTTGCTGGTTTGTTGGTTTATTGGCTTGTTGGTTTGTTGGTTTGTTGGTTTGTTGGTTTGTTTGTTTGTTCGTTTGTTGGCTTGTTAGCTTGTTGGTTTGTTGGTTTGTTGGTTTGTTCGTTTGTTGGTTTGTTCGTTTGTTGGTTTGTTTGTTTGTTGGTTTGTTGGTTTGTTGGTTTGTTGGTTTGTTGGTTTGTTGGCTTGTTAGTTTGGTGGTTTGTTGGTTTCTTGGTTTGTTGGTTTGTTGGTTTGTTGCTTTGTTGGTTTGTTGGTTTGTTTGTTTGTTTGTTTGTTGGTTTGTTCGTTTGTTTGCTTGTTCGTTTGTTGGTTTGTTTGTTTGTTGGTTTGTTTGTTTGTTCGTTTGTTGGTTTGTTGGTTTGTTGGCTTGCTGGTTTGTTGGTTTATTGGCTTGTTGGTTTGTTGGTTTGTTGGTTTGTTGGTTTGTTGGTTTGTTGGTTTGTTCGTTTGTTGGCTTGTTGGTTTGTTGGCTTGTTGGCTTGTTGGTTTGTTGGCTTGTTGCTTGTTAGTTTGTTGGTTTGTAGATTTGTTGGTTTGTTTGTTTGTTGGTTTGTTTGTTTGTTCGTATGTTGGTTTGTTGGTTGGTTGGCTTGCTGGTTTGTTGGTTTATTGGCTTGTTGGTTTGTTGGTTTGTTGGTTTGTTTGTTTGTTCGTTTGTTTGTTTGTTCGTTTGTTGGCTTGTTGGCTTGTTGGTTTGTTGGTTTGTTGGTTTGTTGGCTTGTTGGTTTGTTGGTTTTTTGGTTTGTTCGTTTGTTGGTTTGTTGGCTTGTTGGTTTGTTGGCTTGTTAGCTTGTTGGTTTGTTGGTTTGTTGGTTTGTTCGTTTGTTGGTTTGTTCGTTTGTTGGTTTGTTTGTTTGTTGGTTTGTTGGTTTGTTGGTTTGTTGGTTTGTTGGTTTGTTGGTTGGTTGGTTTGTTGGTTTGTTGGTTTGTTGGTTTGTTGGTTTGTTGGTTTGTTGGTTTGTTGGTTTGTTGGTTTGTTGGTTTGTTGGTTTGTTGGCTTGTTGGTTTGGTGGTTTGTTGGTTTCTTGGTTTGTTGGTTTGTTGGTTTGTTGCTTTGTTGGTTTGTTGGTTTGTTTGTTTGTTTGGTTGTTGGTTCGTTGGTTTGTTGGTTTCTTGGTTTGTTGGTTTGTTGGTTTGTTCGTTTGCTTGTTTGTTGGTTTGTTGGTTTGTTTGTTTGTTGGTTTGTTCGTTTGGTGGCTTGTTGGTTTGTTGGCTTATTGGTTTTTTGGTTTGTTTGTTTCTTGGTTTGTTGGTTTATTGGTTTGTTGGTTTGTTGGTTTGTTGGTTTGTTGGCTTTTTGGTTTGTTGGTTTGTTGGTTTGTTGGTTTGTTGGTTTGTTGGTTTGTTGGTTTGTTGGTTTGTTGGTTTGTTGGTTTGTTGGTTTGTTGGTTTGTTTGGTTGTTGGTTCGTGGGTTTGTTGGTTTCTTGGTTTGTTGGTTTGTTGGTTTGTTCGTTTGCTTGTTTGTTGGTTTGTTGGTTTGTTTGTTTGTTGGTTTGTTCGTTTGGTGGCTTGTTGGTTTGTTGGCTTATTGGTTTGTTGGTTTGTTGGTTTGTTGGTTTGTTGGTTTGTTGATTTGTTGGTTTGTTTGTTTGTTCGTTTGTTTGTTTGTTCGTTTGTTGGTTTGTTGGTTTGTTGGTTTGTTGGCTTGCTGGTTTGTTGGTTTATTGGCTTGTAGGTTTATTGGTTTGTTGGTTTGTTGGTTTGTTTGTTTGTTCGTTTGTTGGCTTGTTGGCTTGTTGGTTTGTTGGCTTGTTGGCTTGTTGGTTTGTTGGCTTGTTGGCTTGTTGGTTAGTTGGTTTGTTGGTTTGTTGGTTTGTTGGTTTGTTAGTTTGTTGGTTTGTTGGTTAGTTGGCTTGTTGGCTTGTTGGTTTGTTGGTTTGTTGGCTTGTTGGTTTGTTGGTTTTTTGGTTTGTTCGTTTGTTGGTTTGTTGGCTTGTTGGTTTGTTGGCTTGTTAGCTTGTTGGTTTGTTGGTTTGTTGGTTTGTTCGTTTTTTGGTTTGTTCGTTTGTTGGTTTGTTTGTTTGTTGGTTTGTTGGTTTGTTGGTTTGTTGGTTTGTTGGTTTGTTGGTTTGTTGGTTTGTTGGTTTGTTGGTTTGTTGGTTTGTTGGTTTGTTGGTTTGTTGGTTTGTTGGTTTGTTGGCTTGTTGGTTTGGTGGTTTGTTGGTTTCTTGGTTTCTTGGTTTGTTGGTTAGTTGGTTTGTTGGTTTGTTGGTTTGTTAGTTTGTTTGTTTGTTCGTTTGTTGGCTTGTTGGCTTGTTGGCTTGTTGGTTTGTTGGCTTGTTGGCTTGTTGGTTTGTTGGTTTGTTTGTTTGTTGGTTTGTTGGTTTGTTGGTTTGTTGGTTTGTTGGCTTGTTGGCTTGTTGGTTTGTTGGTTTGTTTGTTTGTTGGTTTGTTGGTTTGTTGGTTTGTTGGTTTGTTGGTTTGTTGGTTTGTTGGTTTGTTGGTTTGTTTGTTTGTTTGTTTGTTGGTTTGTTCGTTTGTTTGCTTGTTCGTTTGTTGGTTTGTTTGTTTGTTAGTTTGTTTGTTTGTTCGTTTGTTGGTTTGTTGGTTTGTTGGCTTGTTAGCTTGTTGGTTTGTTGGTTTGTTGGTTTGTTCGTTTGTTGGTTTGTTCGTTTGTTGGTTTGTTTGTTTTTTGGTTTGTTGGTTTGTTGGTTTTTTGGTTTGTTGGTTTGTTGGTTTGTTGGTTTGTTGGTTTGTTGGTTTGTTGGTTTGTTGGTTTGTTGGTTTGTTGGTTTGTTGGTTTGTTGGTTTGTTGGTTTGTTGGTTTGTTGGCTTGTTGGTTTGGTGGTTTGTTGGTTTGTTGGTTTGTTGATTCGTTGGTTTGTTGCTTTGTTGGTTTGTTGGTTTGTTTGTTTGTTTGTTTGTTGTTTTGTTCGTTTGTTTGTTTGTTCGTTTGTTGGTTTGTTTGTTTGTTGGTTTGTTTGTTTGTTCGTTTGTTGGTTTGTTGGTTTGTTGGCTTGCTGGTTTGTTGGTTTATTGGCTTGTTGATTTGTTGGTTTGTTGGTTTGTTGGTTTGTTGGTTTGTTGGTTTGTTCGTTTGATGGCTTGTTGGTTTGTTGGCTTGTTGGCTTGTTGGTTTGTTGGCTTGTTGCTTGTTAGTTTGTTGGTTTGTTGATTTGTTGGTTTGTTTGTTTGTTGGTTTGTTTGTTTGTTCGTTTGTTGGTTTGTTGGTTTGTTGGCTTGCTGGTTTGTTGGTTTATTGGCTTGTTGGTTTGTTGGTTTGTTGGTTTGTTGGTTTGTTTGTTTGTTCGTTTGTTGGCTTGTTGGCTTGTTGGTTTGTTGGCTTGTTGCTTGTTGGTTTGTTGGCTAGTTGGCTTGTTGGGTAGTTGGTTTGTTGGTTTGTTGGTTTGTTGGTTTGTTGGTTTGTTGGTTTGTTAGTTTGTTGGTTTGTTGGTTAGTTGGCTTGTTGGCTAGTTGGTTTGTTGGTTTGTTGGCTTGTTGGTTTGTTGGTTTTTTGGTTTGTTCGTTTGTTGGTTTGTTGGCTTGTTGGTTTGTTGGCTTGTTAGCTTGTTGGTTTGTTGGTTTGTTTGTTTGTTCGTTTGTTGGTTTGTTTGTTTGTTGGTTTGTTTGTTTGTTGGTTTGTTGGTTTGTTGGTTTGTTGGTTTGTTGGTTTGTTGGCTTGTTGGTTTGGTGGTTTGTTGGTTTCTTGGTTTGTTGGTTTGTTGGTTTGTTGCTTTGTTGGTTTGTTGGTTTGTTTGTTTGTTTGTTTGTTGGTTTGTTCGTTTGTTTGCTTGTTCGTTTGTTGGTTTGTTTGTTTGTTGGTTTGTTTGTTTGTTCGTTTGTTGGTTTGTTGGTTTGTTGGCTTGCTGGTTTGTTGGTTTATTGGCTTGTTGGTTTGTTGGTTTGTTGGTTTGTTGGTTTGTTCGTTTGTTGGCTTGTTGGTTTGTTGGCTTGTTGGCTTGTTGGTTTGTTGGCTTGTTGCTTGTTAGTTTGTTGGTTTGTAGATTTGTTGGTTTGTTTGTTTGTTGGTTTGTTTGTTTGTTCGTATGTTGGTTTGTTGGTTGGTTGGCTTGCTGGTTTGTTGGTTTATTGGCTTGTTGGTTTGTTGGTTTGTTGGTTTGTTTGTTTGTTCGTTTGTTTGTTTGTTCGTTTGTTGGCTTGTTGGCTTGTTGGTTTGTTGGCTTGTTGGCTTGTTGGCTTGTTGGCTTGTTGGCTTGTTGGTTAGTTGGTTTGTTGGTTTGTTGGTTTGTTGGTTTGTTAGTTTGTTGGTTTGTTGGTTAGTTGGCTTGTTGGCTTGTTGGTTTGTTGGTTTGTTGGCTTGTTGGTTTGTTGGTTTTTTGGTTTGTTCGTTTGTTGGTTTGTTGGCTTGTTGGTTTGTTGGCTTGTTAGCTTGTTGGTTTGTTGGTTTGTTGGTTTGTTCGTTTGTTGGTTTGTTCGTTTGTTGGTTTGTTTGTTTGTTGGTTTGTTGGTTTGTTGGTTTGTTGGTTTGTTGGTTTGTTGGTTTGTTGGTTTGTTGGTTTGTTGGTTTGTTGGTTTGTTGGTTTGTTGGTTTGTTGGTTTGTTGGTTTGTTGGTTTGTTGGCTTGTTGGTTTGGTGGTTTGTTGGTTTCTTGGTTTGTTGGTTTGTTGGTTTGTTGCTTTGTTGGTTTGTTGGTTTGTTTGTTTGTTTGGTTGTTGGTTCGTTGGTTTGTTGGTTTCTTGGTTTGTTGGTTTGTTGGTTTGTTCGTTTGCTTGTTTGTTGGTTTGTTGGCTTGTTGGTTTGTTGGTTTTTTGGTTTGTTCGTTTGTTGGTTTGTTGGCTTGTTGGTTTGTTGGCTTGTTAGCTTGTTGGTTTGTTGGTTTGTTGGTTTGTTCGTTTGTTGGTTTGTTCGTTTGTTGGTTTGTTTGTTTGTTGGTTTGTTGGTTTGTTGGTTTGTTGGTTTGTTGGTTTGTTGGTTTGTTGGTTTGTTGGTTTGTTGGTTTGTTGGTTTGTTGGTTTGTTGGTTTGTTGGTTTGTTGGTTTGTTGGTTTGTTGGTTTGTTGGCTTGTTGGTTTGGTGGTTTGTTGGTTTCTTGGTTTGTTGGTTTGTTGGTTTGTTGCTTTGTTGGTTTGTTGGTTTGTTTGTTTGTTTGGTTGTTGGTTCGTTGGTTTGTTGGTTTCTTGGTTTGTTGGTTTGTTGGTTTGTTCGTTTGCTTGTTTGTTGGTTTGTTGGTTTGTTTGTTTGTTGGTTTGTTCGTTTGGTGGCTTGTTGGTTTGTTGGCTTATTGGTTTTTTGGTTTGTTCGTTTGTTGGTTTGTTGGTTTATTGGTTTGTTGGTTTGTTGGTTTGTTGGTTTGTTGGCTTTTTGGTTTGTTGGTTTGTTGGTTTGTTGGTTTGTTGGTTTGTTGGTTTGTTGGTTTGTTGGTTTGTTGGTTTGTTGGTTTGTTGGTTTGTTGGTTTGTTTGGTTGTTGGTTCGTGGGTTTGTTGGTTTCTTGGTTTGTTGGTTTGTTGGTTTGTTCGTTTGCTTGTTTGTTGGTTTGTTGGTTTGTTTGTTTGTTGGTTTGTTCGTTTGGTGGCTTGTTGGTTTGTTGGCTTATTGGTTTGTTGGTTTGTTGGTTTGTTGGTTTGTTGGTTTGTTTGGTTGTTGGTTCGTGGGTTTGTTGGTTTCTTGGTTTGTTGGTTTGTTGGTTTGTTCGTTTGCTTGTTTGTTGGTTTGTTGGTTTGTTTGTTTGTTGGTTTGTTCGTTTGGTGGTTTGTTGGTTTGTTGGCTTATTGGTTTGTTGGTTTGTTGGTTTCTTGGTTTGTTGATTTGTTGGTTTGTTTGTTTGTTCGTTTGTTTGTTTGTTCGTTTGTTGGTTTGTTGGTTTGTTGGTTTGTTGGCTTGCTGGTTTGTTGGTTTATTGGCTTGTAGGTTTATTGGTTTGTTGGTTTGTTGGTTTGTTTGTTTGTTCGTTTGTTGGCTTGTTGGCTTGTTGGTTTGTTGGCTTGTTGGCTTGTTGGTTTGTTGGCTTGTTGGCTTGTTGGCTTGTTGGTTAGTTGGTTTGTTGGTTTGTTGGTTTGTTGGTTTGTTAGTTTGTTGGTTTGTTGGTTAGTTGGCTTGTTGGCTTGTTGGTTTGTTGGTTTGTTGGCTTGTTGGTTTGTTGGTTTTTTGGTTTGTTCGTTTGTTGGTTTGTTGGCTTGTTGGTTTGTTGGCTTGTTAGCTTGTTGGTTTGTTGGTTTGTTGGTTTGTTCGTTTTTTGGTTTGTTCGTTTGTTGGTTTGTTTGTTTGTTGGTTTGTTGGTTTGTTGGTTTGTTGGTTTGTTGGTTTGTTGGTTTGTTGGTTTGTTGGTTTGTTGGTTTGTTGGTTTGTTGGTTTGTTGGTTTGTTGGTTTGTTGGTTTGTTGGTTTGTTGGCTTGTTGGTTTGGTGGTTTGTTGGTTTCTTGGTTTGTTGGTTTCTTGGTTTGTTGGTTTGTTGCTTTGTTGGTTTTTTGGTTTGTTGGTTTGTTTGTTTGTTGGTTTGTTTGTTTGTTCGTTTGTTGGTTTGTTGGTTTGTTGGCTTGCTGGTTTGTTGGTTTATTGGCTTGTTGGTTTGTTGGTTTGTTGGTTTGTTGGTTTGTTTGTTTGTTCGTTTGTTGGCTTGTTGGCTTGTTGGCTTGTTGGTTTGTTGGCTTGTTGGCTTGTTGGTTTGTTGGTTTGTTTGTTTGTTGGTTTGTTGGTTTGTTGGTTTGTTGGTTTGTTGGTTTGTTGGCTTGTTGGCTTGTTGGTTTGTTGGTTTGTTTGTTTGTTGGATTGTTGGTTTGTTGGTTTGTTGGTTTGTTGGTTTGTTGGTTTGTTTGTTTGTTTGCTTGTTGGTTTGTTCGTTTGTTTGCTTGTTCGTTTGTTGGTTTGTTTGTTTGTTAGTTTGTTTGTTTGTTCGTTTGTTGGTTTGTTGGTTTGTTGGCTTGTTAGCTTGTTGGTTTGTTGGTTTGTTGGTTTGTTCGTTTGTTGGTTTGTTCGTTTGTTGGTTTGTTTGTTTTTTGGTTTGTTGGTTTGTTGGTTTTTTGGTTTGTTGGTTTGTTGGTTTGTTGGTTTGTTGGTTTGTTGGTTTGTTGGTTTGTTGGTTTGTTGGTTTGTTGGTTTGTTGGTTTGTTGGTTTGTTGGTTTGTTGGTTTGTTGGCTTGTTGGTTTGCTGGTTTGTTGGTTTGTTGGTTTGTTGATTCGTTGGTTTGTTGCTTTGTAGGTTTGTTGGTTTGTTTGTTTGTTTGTTTGTTGTTTTGTTCGTTTGTTTGTTTGTTCGTTTGTTGGTTTGTTTGTTTGTTGGTTTGTTTGTTTGTTCGTTTGTTGGTTTGTTGGTTTGTTGGCTTGCTGGTTTGTTGGTTTATTGGCTTGTTGATTTGTTGGTTTGTTGGTTTGTTGGTTTGTTGGTTTGTTCGTTTGATGGCTTGTTGGTTTGTTGGCTTGTTGGCTTGTTGGTTTGTTGGCTTGTTGCTTGTTAGTTTGTTGGTTTGTTGATTTGTTGGTTTGTTTGTTTGTTGGTTTGTTTGTTTGTTCGTTTGTTGGTTTGTTGGTTTGTTGGCTTGCTGGTTTGTTGGTTTATTGGCTTGTTGGTTTGTTGGTTTGTTGGTTTGTTGGTTTGTTTGTTTGTTCGTTTGTTGGCTTGTTGGCTTGTTGGTTTGTTGGCTTGTTGCTTGTTGGTTTGTTGGCTAGTTGGCTTGTTGGGTAGTTGGTTTGTTGGTTTGTTGGTTTGTTGGTTTGTTGGTTTGTTGGTTTGTTAGTTTGTTGGTTTGTTGGTTAGTTGGCTTGTTGGCTAGTTGGTTTGTTGGTTTGTTGGCTTGTTGGTTTGTTGGTTTTTTGGTTTGTTCGTTAGTTGGTTTGTTGGCTTGTTGGTTTGTTGGCTTGTTAGCTTGTTGGTTTGTTGGTTTGTTGGTTTGTTCGTTTGTTGGTTTGTTCGTTTGTTGGTTTGTTTGTTTGTTGGTTTGTTGGTTTGTTGGTTTGTTGGTTTGTTGGTTTGTTGGCTTGTTGGTTTGGTGGTTTGTTGGTTTCTTGGTTTGTTGGTTTGTTGGTTTGTTGCTTTGTTGGTTTGTTGGTTTGTTTGTTTGTTTGTTTGTTGGTTTGTTCGTTTGTTTGCTTGTTCGTTTGTTCGTTTGTTTGTTTGTTGGTTTGTTTGTTTGTTCGTTTGTTGGTTTGTTGGTTTGTTGGCTTGCTGGTTTGTTGGTTTATTGGCTTGTTGGTTTGTTGGTTTGTTGGTTTGCTGGTTTGTTGGTTTGTTGGTTTGTTGGTTTGTTGGTTTGTTGGTTTGTTGGTTTGTTGGTCTGTTGGTTTGTTGGTTTGTTGGTTTGTTGGTTTGTTGGTTTGTTGGTTTGTTGGTTTGTTGGTTTGTTGGTTTGTTGGCTTGTTGGTTTGGTGGTTTGTTGGTTTCTTGGTTTGTTGGTTTGTTGGTTTGTTGCTTTGTTGGTTTGTTGGTTTGTTTGTTTGTTTGGTTGTTGGTTCGTTGGTTTGTTGGTTTCTTGGTTTGTTGGTTTGTTGGTTTGTGCGTTTGCTTGTTTGTTGGTTTGTTGGTTTGTTTGTTTGTTGGTTTGTTCGTTTGGTGGCTTGTTGGTTTGTTGGCTTATTGGTTTTTTAGTTTGTTCGTTTGTTGGTTTGTTGGTTTATTGGTTTGTTGGTTTGTTGGTTTGTTGGTTTGTTGGCTTTTTGGTTTGTTGGTTTGTTGGTTTGTTGGTTTGTTGGTTTGTTGGTTTGTTGGTTTGTTGGTTTGTTGGTTTGTTGGTTTGTTGGTTTGTTTGGTTGTTGGTTCGTGGGTTTGTTGGTTTCTTGGTTTGTTGGTTTGTTGGTTTGTTCGTTTGCTTGTTTGTTGGTTTGTTGGTTTGTTTGTTTGTTGGTTTGTTCGTTTGGTGGCTTGTTGGTTTGTTGGCTTATTGGTTTGTTGGTTTGTTGGTTTGTTGGTTTGTTGATTTGTTGGTTTGTTTGTTTGTTCGTTTGTTTGTTTGTTCGTTTGTTGGTTTGTTGGTTTGTTGGTTTGTTGGCTTGCTGGTTTGTTGGTTTATTGGCTTGTAGGTTTATTGGTTTGTTGGTTTGTTGGTTTGTTTGTTTGTTCGTTTGTTGGCTTGTTGGCTTGTTGGTTTGTTGGCTTGTTGGCTTGTTGGTTTGTTGGCTTGTTGGCTTGTTGGTTAGTTGGTTTGTTGGTTTGTTGGTTTGTTGGTTTGTTAGTTTGTTGGTTTGTTGGTTAGTTGGCTTGTTGGCTTGTTGGTTTGTTGGTTTGTTGGCTTGTTGGTTTGTTGGTTTTTTGGTTTGTTCGTTTGTTGGTTTGTTGGCTTGTTGGTTTGTTGGCTTGTTAGCTTGTTGGTTTGTTGGTTTGTTGGTTTGTTCGTTTTTTGGTTTGTTCGTTTGTTGGTTTGTTTGTTTGTTGGTTTGTTGGTTTGTTGGTTTGTTGGTTTGTTGGTTTGTTGGTTTGTTGGTTTGTTGGTTTGTTGGTTTGTTGGTTTGTTGGTTTGTTGGTTTGTTGGTTTGTTGGTTTGTTGGTTTGTTGGTTTGTTGGTTTGTTGGTTTGTTGGTTTGTTGGCTTGTTGGTTTGGTGGTTTGTTGGTTTCTTGGTTTCTTGGTTTGTTGGTTTGTTGCTTTGTTGGTTTTTTGGTTTGTTGGTTTGTTTGTTTGTTGGTTTGTTTGTTTGTTCGTTTGTTGGTTTGTTGGTTTGTTGGCTTGCTGGTTTGTTGGTTTATTGGCTTGTTGGTTTGTTGGTTTGTTGGTTTGTTGGTTTGTTTGTTTGTTCGTTTGTTGGCTTGTTGGCTTGTTGGCTTGTTGGTTTGTTGGCTTGTTGGCTTGTTGGTTTGTTGGTTTGTTTGTTTGTTGGTTTGTTGGTTTGTTGGTTTGTTGGTTTGTTGGTTTGTTGGTTTGTTGGTTTGTTGGTTTGTTGGTTTGTTGGTTTGTTGGTTTGTTGGTTTGTTGGTTTGTTGGTTTGTTGGTTTGTAGGTTTGTAGGTTTGTTGGTTTGTTGGTTTGTTGGTTTGTTGGTTTGTTGGCTTGTTGGTTTGGTGGTTTGTTGGTTTCTTGGTTTGTTGGTTTGTTGGTTTGTTGCTTTGTTGATTTGTTGGTTTGTTTGTTTGTTTGTTTGTTGGTTTGTTCGTTTGTTTGCTTGTTCGTTTGTTGGTTTGTTGGTTTGTTTGTTTGTTCGTTTGTTGGTTTGTTGGTTTGTTGGCTTGTTAGCTTGTTGGTTTGTTGGTTTGTTGGTTTGTTCGTTTGTTGGTTTGTTCGTTTGTTGGTTTGTTTGTTTTTTGATTTGTTGGTTTGTTGGTTTTTTGGTTTGTTGGTTTGTTGGTTTGTTGGTTTGTTGGTTTGTTGGTTTGTTGGTTTGTTGGTTTGTTGGTTTGTTGGTTTGTTGGTTTGTTGGTTTGTTGGTTTGTTGGCTTGTTGGTTTGGTGGTTTGTTGGTTTGTTGGTTTGTTGATTCGTTGGTTTGTTGGTTTGTTTGTTTGTTTGTTTGTTGGTTTGTTCGTTTGTTTGCTTGTTCGTTTGTTGGTTTGTTTGTTTGTTGGTTTGTTTGTTTGTTCGTTTGTTGGTTTGTTGGTTTGTTGGCTTGCTGGTTTGTTGGTTTATTGGCTTGTTGGTTTGTTGGTTTGTTGGTTTGTTGGTTTGTTGGTTTGTTGGTTTGTTCGTTTGTTGGCTTGTTGGTTTGTTGGCTTGTTGGATTGTTGGTTTGTTGGCTTGTTGCTTGTTAGTTTGTTGGTTTGTTGATTTGTTGGTTTGTTTGTTTGTTGGTTTGTTTGTTTGTTCGTTTGTTGGTTTGTTGGTTTGTTGGCTTGCTGGTTTTTTGGTTTATTGGCTTGTTGGTTTGTTGGTTTGTTGGTTTGTTGGTTTGTTGGTTTGTTTGTTTGTTCGTTTGTTGGCTTGTTGGCTTGTTGGTTTGTTGGCTTGTTGCTTGTTGGTTTGTTGGCTAGTTGGCTTGTTGGGTAGTTGGTTTGTTGGTTTGTTGGTTTGTTGGTTTGTTGGTTTGTTGGTTTGTTAGTTTGTTGGTTTGTTGGTTAGTTGGCTTGTTGGCTTGTTGGTTTGTTGGTTTGTTGGCTTGTTGGTTTGTTGGTTTTTTGGTTTGTTCGTTTGTTGGTTTGTTGGCTTGTTGGTTTGTTGGCTTGTTAGCTTGTTGGTTTGTTGGTTTGCTGGTTTGTTGGTTTGTTGGTTTGTTGGTTTGTTGGTTTGTTGGTTTGTTGGTTTGTTGGTTTGTTTGTTTGTTGGTTTGTTTGTTTGTTCGTTTGTTGGTTTGTTGGTTTGTTGGCTTGCTGGTTTGTTGGTTTATTGGCTTGTTGGTTTGTTGGTTTGTTGGTTTGTTGGTTTGTTTGTTTGTTCGTTTGTTGGCTTGTTGGCTTGTTGGTTTGTTGGCTTGTTGGCTTGTTGGTTTGTTGGTTTGTTTGTTTGTTGGTTTGTTGGTTTGTTGGTTTGTTGGTTTGTTGGTTTGTTGGTTTGTTGGTTTGTTGGTTTGTTGGTTTGTTGGTTTGTTGGTTTGTTGGTTTGTTGATTTGTTGGTTTGTTGGTTTGTTGGTTTGTTGGTTTGTTTGTTTGTTGGTTTGTTGGTTTGTTGGTTTGTTGGTTTGTTAGTTTGTTGGTTTGTTGGTTAGTTGGCTTGTTGGCTTGTTGGTTTGTTGGTTTGTTGGCTTGTTGGTTTGTTGGTTTTTTGGTTTGTTCGTTTGTTGGTTTGTTGGCTTGTTGGTTTGTTGGCTTGTTAGCTTGTTGGTTTGTTGGTTTGCTGGTTTGTTCGTTTGTTGGTTTGTTCGTTTGTTGGTTTGTTTGTTTGTTGGTTTGTTGGTTTGTTGGTTTGTTGGTTTGTTGGTTTGTTGGTTTGTTGGTTTGTTGGTTTGTTGGTTTGTTGGTTTGTTGGTTTGTTGGTTTGTTGGTTTGTTGGTTTGTTGGTTTGTTGGTTTGTTGGTTTGTTGGTTTGTTGGTTTGTTGGTTTGTTGGTTTGTTGGCTTGTTGGTTTGGTGGTTTGTTGGTTTCTTGGTTTGTTGGTTTGTTGGTTTGTTGCTTTGTTGGTTTGTTGGTTTGTTTGTTTGTTTGTTTGTTGGTTTGTTCGTTTGTTTCCTTGTTCGTTTGTTGGTTTGTTTGTTTGTTAGTTTGTTTGTTTGTTCGTTTGTTGGTTTGTTGGTTTGTTGGCTTGTTAGCTTGTTGGTTTGTTGGTTTGTTGGTTTGTTCGTTTGTTGGTTTGTTCGTTTGTTGGTTTGTTTGTTTTTTGGTTTGTTGGTTTGTTGGTTTTTTGGTTTGTTGGTTTGTTGGTTTGTTGGTTTGTTGGTTTGTTGGTTTGTTGGTTTGTTGGTTTGTTGGTTTGTTGGTTTGTTGGTTTGTTGGTTTGTTGGTTTGTTGGTTTGTTGGTTTGTTGGTTTGTTGGCTTGTTGGTTTGGTGATTTGTTGGTTTGTTGGTTTGTTGATGCGTTGGTTTGTTGCTTTGTTGGTTTGTTGGTTTGTTTGTTTGTTTGTTTGTTGTTTTGTTCGTTTGTTTGTTTGTTCGTTTGTTGGTTTGTTTGTTTGTTGGTTTGTTTGTTTGTTCGTTTGTTGGTTTGTTGGTTTGTTGGCTTGCTGGTTTGTTGGTTTATTGGCTTGTTGATTTGTTGGTTTGTTGGTTTGTTGGTTTGTTGGTTTGTTCGTTTGATGGCTTGTTGGTTTGTTGGCTTGTTGGCTTGTTGGTTTGTTGGCTTGTTGCTTGTTAGTTTGTTGGTTTGTTGATTTGTTGGTTTGTTTGTTTGTTGGTTTGTTTGTTTGTTCGTTTGTTGGTTTGTTGGTTTGTTGGCTTGCTGGTTTGTTGGTTTATTGGCTTGTTGGTTTGTTGGTTTGTTGGTTTGTTGGTTTGTTTGTTTGTTCGTTTGTTGGCTTGTTGGCTTGTTGGTTTGTTGGCTTGTTGCTTGTTGGTTTGTTGGCTAGTTGGCTTGTTGGGTAGTTGGTTTGTTGGTTTGTTGGTTTGTTGGTTTGTTGGTTTGTTGGTTTGTTAGTTTGTTGGTTTGTTGGTTAGTTGGCTTGTTGGCTAGTTGGTTTGTTGGTTTGTTGGCTTGTTGGTTTGTTGGTTTTTTGGTTTGTTCGTTTGTTGGTTTGTTGGCTTGTTGGTTTGTTGGCTTGTTAGCTTGTTGGTTTGTTGGTTTGTTGGTTTGTTCGTTTGTTGGTTTGTTCGTTTGTTGGTTTGTTTGTTTGTTGGTTTGTTGGTTTGTTGGTTTGTTGGTTTGTTGGTTTGTTGGCTTGTTGGTTTGGTGGTTTGTTGGTTTCTTGGTTTGTTGGTTTGTTGGTTTGTTGCTTTGTTGGTTTGTTGGTTTGTTTGTTTGTTTGTTTGTTGGTTTGTTCGTTTGTTTGCTTGTTCGTTTGTTGGTTTGTTTGTTTGTTGGTTTGTTTGTTTGTTCGTTTGTTGGTTTGTTGGTTTGTTGGCTTGCTGGTTTGTTGGTTTATTGGCTTGTTGGTTTGTTGGTTTGTTGGTTTGTTGGTTTGTTGGTTTGTTCGTTTGTTGGCTTGTTGGTTTGTTGGCTTGTTGGCTTGTTGGTTTGTTGGCTTGTTGCTTGTTAGTTTGTTGGTTTGTAGATTTGTTGGTTTGTTTGTTTGTTGGTTTGTTTGTTTGTTCGTATGTTGGTTTGTTGGTTGGTTGGCTTGCTGGTTTGTTGGTTTATTGGCTTGTTGGTTTGTTGGTTTGTTGGTTTGTTTGTTTGTTCGTTTGTTTGTTTGTTCGTTTGTTGGCTTGTTGGCTTGTTGGTTTGTTGGCTTGTTGGCTTGTTGGCTTGTTGGCTTGTTGGCTTGTTGGTTAGTTGGTTTGTTGGTTTGTTGGTTTGTTGGTTTGTTAGTTTGTTGGTTTGTTGGTTAGTTGGCTTGTTGGCTTGTTGGTTTGTTGGTTTGTTGGCTTGTTGGTTTGTTGGTTTTTTGGTTTGTTCGTTTGTTGGTTTGTTGGCTTGTTGGTTTGTTGGCTTGTTAGCTTGTTGGTTTGTTGGTTTGTTGGTTTGTTCGTTTGTTGGTTTGTTCGTTTGTTGGTTTGTTTGTTTGTTGGTTTGTTGGTTTGTTGGTTTGTTGGTTTGTTGGTTTGTTGGTTTGTTGGTTTGTTGGTTTGTTGGTTTGTTGGTTTGTTGGTTTGTTGGTTTGTTGGTTTGTTGGTTTGTTGGTTTGTTGGTTTGTTGGTTTGTTGGTTTGTTGGTTTGTTGGTTTGTTGGCTTGTTGGTTTGGTGGTTTGTTGGTTTCTTGGTTTGTTGGTTTGTTGGTTTGTTGCTTTGTTGGTTTGTTGGTTTGTTTGTTTGTTTGGTTGTTGGTTCGTTGGTTTGTTGGTTTCTTGGTTTGTTGGTTTGTTGGTTTGTTCGTTTGCTTGTTTGTTGGTTTGTTGGTTTGTTTGTTTGTTGGTTTGTTCGTTTGGTGGCTTGTTGGTTTGTTGGCTTATTGGTTTTTTGGTTTGTTCGTTTGTTGGTTTGTTGGTTTATTGGTTTGTTGGTTTGTTGGTTTGTTGGTTTGTTGGCTTTTTGGTTTGTTGGTTTGTTGGTTTGTTGGTTTGTTGGTTTGTTGGTTTGTTGGTTTGTTGGTTTGTTGGTTTGTTGGTTTGTTGGTTTGTTGGTTTGTTTGGTTGTTGGTTCGTGGGTTTGTTGGTTTCTTGGTTTGTTGGTTTGTTGGTTTGTTCGTTTGCTTGTTTGTTGGTTTGTTGGTTTGTTTGTTTGTTGGTTTGTTCGTTTGGTGGCTTGTTGGTTTGTTGGCTTATTGGTTTGTTGGTTTGTTGGTTTGTTGGTTTGTTGGTTTGTTGATTTGTTGGTTTGTTTGTTTGTTCGTTTGTTTGTTTGTTCGTTTGTTGGTTTGTTGGTTTGTTGGTTTGTTGGCTTGCTGGTTTGTTGGTTTATTGGCTTGTAGGTTTATTGGTTTTTTGGTTTGTTGGTTTGTTTGTTTGTTCGTTTGTTGGCTTGTTGGCTTGTTGGTTTGTTGGCTTGTTGGCTTGTTGGTTTGTTGGCTTGTTGGCTTGTTGGTTAGTTGGTTTGTTGGTTTGTTGGTTTGTTGGTTTGTTAGTTTGTTGGTTTGTTGGTTAGTTGGCTTGTTGGCTTGTTGGTTTGTTGGTTTGTTGGCTTGTTGGTTTGTTGGTTTTTTGGTTTGTTCGTTTGTTGGTTTGTTGGCTTGTTGGTTTGTTGGCTTGTTAGCTTGTTGGTTTGTTGGTTTGTTGGTTTGTTCGTTTTTTGGTTTGTTCGTTTGTTGGTTTGTTTGTTTGTTGGTTTGTTGGTTTGTTGGTTTGTTGGTTTGTTGGTTTGTTGGTTTGTTGGTTTGTTGGTTTGTTGGTTTGTTGGTTTGTTGGTTTGTTGGTTTGTTGGCTTGTTGGTTTGGTGGTTTGTTGGTTTCTTGGTTTCTTGGTTTGTTGGTTTGTTGCTTTGTTGGTTTTTTGGTTTGTTGGTTTGTTTGTTTGTTGGTTTGTTTGTTTGTTCGTTTGTTGGTTTGTTGGTTTGTTGGCTTGCTGGTTTGTTGGTTTATTGGCTTGTTGGTTTGTTGGTTTGTTGGTTTGTTGGTTTGTTTGTTTGTTCGTTTGTTGGCTTGTTGGCTTGTTGGCTTGTTGGTTTGTTGGCTTGTTGGCTTGTTGGTTTGTTGGTTTGTTTGTTTGTTGGTTTGTTGGTTTGTTGGTTTGTTGGTTTGTTGGCTTGTTGGCTTGTTGGTTTGTTGGTTTGTTTGTTTGTTGGTTTGTTGGTTTGTTGGTTTGTTGGTTTGCTGGTTTGTTGGTTTGTTGGTTTGTTTGTTTGTTTGTTTGTTGGTTTGTTCGTTTGTTTGCTTGTTTGTTTGTTGGTTTGTTTGTTTGTTAGTTTGTTTGTTTGTTCGTTTGTTGGTTTGTTGGTTTGTTGGCTTGTTAGCTTGTTGGTTTGTTGGTTTGTTGGTTTGTTCGTTTGTTGGTTTGTTCGTTTGTTGGTTTGTTTGTTTTTTGGTTTGTTGGTTTGTTGGTTTTTTGGTTTGTTGGTTTGTTCGTTTGTTGGTTTGTTGGTTTGTTGGTTTGTTGGTTTGTTGGTTTGTTGGTTTGATGGTTTGTTGGTTTGTTGGTTTGTTGGTTTGTTGGTTTGTTGGCTTGTTGGTTTGGTGGTTTGTTGGTTTGTTGGTTTGTTGATTCGTTGGTTTGTTGCTTTGTTGGTTTGTTGGTTTGTTTGTTTGTTTGTTTGTTGTTTTGTTCGTTTGTTTGTTTGTTCGTTTGTTGGTTTGTTTGTTTGTTGGTTTGTTTGTTTGTTCGTTTGTTGGTTTGTTGGTTTGTTGGCTTGCTGGTTTGTTGGTTTATTGGCTTGTTGATTTGTTGGTTTGTTGGTTTGTTGGTTTGTTGGTTTGTTCGTTTGATGGCTTGTTGGTTTGTTGGCTTGTTGGCTTGTTGGTTTGTTGGCTTGTTGCTTGTTAGTTTGTTGGTTTGTTGATTTGTTGGTTTGTTTGTTTGTTGGTTTGTTTGTTTGTTCGTTTGTTGGTTTGTTGGTTTGTTGGCTTGCTGGTTTGTTGGTTTATTGGCTTGTTGGTTTGTTGGTTTGTTGGTTTGTTGGTTTGTTTGTTTGTTCGTTTGTTGGCTTGTTGGCTTGTTGGTTTGTTGGCTTGTTGCTTGTTGGTTTGTTGGCTAGTTGGCTTGTTGGGTAGTTGGTTTGTTGGTTTGTTGGTTTGTTGGTTTGTTGGTTTGTTGGTTTGTTAGTTTGTTAGTTTGTTGGTTTGTTGGTTAGTTGGCTTGTTGGCTAGTTGGTTTGTTGGTTTGTTGGCTTGTTGGTTTGTTGGTTTTTTGGTTTGTTCGTTTGTTGGTTTGTTGGCTTGTTGGTTTGTTGGCTTGTTAGCTTGTTGGTTTGTTGGTTTGTTGGTTTGTTCGTTTGTTGGTTTGTTTGTTTGTTGGTTTGTTTGTTTGTTGGTTTGTTGGTTTGTTGGTTTGTTGGTTTGTTGGTTTGTTGGCTTGTTGGTTTGGTGGTTTGTTGGTTTCTTGGTTTGTTGGTTTGTTGGTTTGTTGCTTTGTTGGTTTGTTGGTTTGTTTGTTTGTTTGTTTGTTGGTTTGTTCGTTTGTTTGCTTGTTCGTTTGTTGGTTTGTTTGTTTGTTGGTTTGTTTGTTTGTTCGTTTGTTGGTTTGTTGGTTTGTTGGCTTGCTGGTTTGTTGGTTTATTGGCTTGTTGGTTTGTTGGTTTGTTGGTTTGTTGGTTTGTTCGTTTGTTGGCTTGTTGGTTTGTTGGCTTGTTGGCTTGTTGGTTTGTTGGCTTGTTGCTTGTTAGTTTGTTGGTTTGTAGATTTGTTGGTTTGTTTGTTTGTTGGTTTGTTTGTTTGTTCGTATGTTGGTTTGTTGGTTGGTTGGCTTGCTGGTTTGTTGGTTTATTGGCTTGTTGGTTTGTTGGTTTGTTGGTTTGTTTGTTTGTTCGTTTGTTTGTTTGTTCGTTTGTTGGCTTGTTGGCTTGTTGGTTTGTTGGCTTGTTGGCTTGTTGGCTTGTTGGCTTGTTGGCTTGTTGGTTAGTTGGTTTGTTGGTTTGTTGGTTTGTTGGTTTGTTAGTTTGTTGGTTTGTTGGTTAGTTGGCTTGTTGGCTTGTTGGTTTGTTGGTTTGTTGGCTTGTTGTTTTGTTGGTTTTTTGGTTTGTTCGTTCGTTGGTTTGTTGGCTTGTTGGTTTGTTGGCTTGTTAGCTTGTTGGTTTGTTGGTTTGTTGGTTTGTTCGTTTGTTGGTTTGTTCGTTTGTTGGTTTGTTTGTTTGTTGGTTTGTTGGTTTGTTGGTTTGTTGGTTTGTTGGTTTGTTGGTTTGTTGGTTTGTTGGTTTGTTGGTTTGTTGGTTTGTTGGTTTGTTGGTTTGTTGGTTTGTTGGTTTGTTGGTTTGTTGGTTTGTTGGTTTGTTGGTTTGTTGGTTTGTTGGTTTGTTGGTTTGTTGGCTTGTTGGTTTGGTGGTTTGTTGGTTTCTTGGTTTCTTGGTTTGTTGGTTTGTTGCTTTGTTGGTTTTTTGGTTTGTTGGTTTGTTTGTTTGTTGGTTTGTTTGTTTGTTCGTTTGTTGGTTTGTTGGTTTGTTGGCTTGCTGGTTTGTTGGTTTATTGGCTTGTTGGTTTGTTGGTTTGTTTGGTTGTTGGTTCGTTGGTTTGTTGGTTTCTTGGTTTGTTGGTTTGTTGGTTTGTTCGTTTGCTTGTTTGTTGGTTTGTTGGTTTGTTTGTTTGTTGGTTTGTTCGTTTGGTGGCTTGTTGGTTTGTTGGCTTATTGGTTTTTTGGTTTGTTCGTTTGTTGGTTTGTTGGTTTATTGGTTTGTTGGTTTGTTGGTTTGTTGGTTTGTTGGCTTTTTGGTTTGTTGGTTTGTTGGTTTTTTGGTTTGTTGGTTTGTTGGTTTGTTGGTTTGTTGGTTTGTTGGTTTGTTGGTTTGTTGGTTTGTTGGTTTGTTGGTTTGTTTGGTTGTTGGTTCGTTGGTTTGTTGGTTTCTTGGTTGGTTGGTTTGTTGGTTTGTTCGTTTGCTTGTTTGTTGGTTTGTTGGTTTGTTTGTTTGTTGGTTTGTTCGTTTGGTGGCTTGTTGGTTTGTTGGCTTATTGGTTTGTTGGTTTGTTCGTTTGTTGGTTTGTTGATTTGTTGGTTTGTTGGTTTGTTTGTTTGTTCGTTTGTTTGTTTGTTCGTTTGTTGGTTTGTTGGTTTGTTGGCTTGCTGGTTTGTTAGTTTATTGGCTTGTAGGTTTATTGGTTTGTTGGTTTGTTGGTTTGTTTGTTTGTTCGTTTGTTGGCTTGTTGGCTTGTTGGTTTGTTGGCTTGTTGGCTTGTTGGTTTGTTGGCTTGTTGGCTTGTTGGATAGTTGGTTTGTTGGTTTTTTGGTTTGTTGGTTTGTTAGTTTGTTGGTTTGTTGGTTAGTTGGCTTGTTGGCTTGTTGGTTTGTTGGTTTGTTGGCTTGTTGGTTTGTTGGTTTTTTGGTTTGTTCGTTTGTTGGTTTGTTGGCTTGTTGGTTTGTTGGCTTGTTAGCTTGTTGGTTTGTTGGTTTGTTCGTTTGTTGGTTTGTTCGTTTGTTGGTTTGTTTGTTTGTTGGTTTGTTGGTTTGTTGGTTTGTTGGTTTGTTGGTTTGTTGGTTTGTTGGTTTGTTGGTTTGTTGGTTTGTTGGTTTGTTGGTTTGTTGGTTTGTTGGTTTGTTGGTTTGTTGGTTTGTTGGCTTGTTGGTTTGGTGGTTTGTTGGTTTCTTGGTTTCTTGGTTTGTTGGTTTGTTGCTTTGTTGGTTTTTTGGTTTGTTGGTTTGTTTGTTTGTTGGTTTGTTTGTTTGTTCGTTTGTTGGTTTGTTGGTTTGTTGGCTTGCTGGTTTGTTGGTTTATTGGCTTGTTGGTTTGTTGGTTTGTTGGTTTGTTGGTTTGTTTGTTTGTTCGTTTGTTGGCTTGTTGGCTTGTTGGTTTGTTGGCTTGTTGGCTTGTTGGTTTGTTGGTTTGTTTGTTTGTTGGTTTGTTGGTTTGTTGGTTTGTTGGTTTGTTGGTTTGTTGGTTTGTTGGTTTGTTGGTTTGTTGGTTTGTTGGTTTGTTGATTTGTTGGTTTGTTGGTTTGTTGGCTTGTTAGCTTGTTGGTTTGTTGGTTTGCTGGTTTGTTCGTTTGTTGGTTTGTTCGTTTGTTGGTTTGTTTGTTTGTTGGTTTGTTGGTTTGTTGGTTTGTTGGTTTGTTGGTTTGTTGGTTTGTTGGTTTGTTGGTTTGTTGGTTTGTTGGTTTGTTGGTTTGTTGGTTTGTTGGTTTGTTGGTTTGTTGGTTTGTTGGTTTGTGTTTGTTGGTTTGTTGGTTTGTTGGTTTGTTGGTTTGTTGGTTTGTTGGTTTGTTGGTTTGTTGGTTTGTTGGCTTGTTGGTTTGGTGGTTTGTTGGTTTCTTGGTTTGTTGGTTTGTTGGTTTGTTGCTTTGTTGGTTTGTTGGTTTGTTTGTTTGTTTGTTGGTTTGTTCGTTTGTTTGCTTGTTCGTTTGTTGGTTTGTTTGTTTGTTAGTTTGTTTGTTTGTTCGTTTGTTGGTTTGTTGGTTTGTTGGCTTGTTAGCTTGTTGTCTTGTTGGTTTGTTGGTTTGTTGGTTTGTTGGTTTGTTGGTTTGTTGGTTTGTTGGTTTGTTGGTTTGTTGGTTTGTGTTTGTTGGTTTGTTGGTTTGTTTGTTTGTTGGTTTGTTGGTTTGTTGGTTTGTTGGTTTGTTGGTTTGTTGGTTTGTTGGTTTGTTGGTTTGTTGGTTTGTTGGTTTGTTGATTTGTTGGTTTGTTGGTTTGTTGGCTTGTTAGCTTGTTGGTTTGTTGGTTTGCTGGTTTGTTCGTTTGTTGGTTTGTTCGTTTGTTGGTTTGTTTGTTTGTTGGTTTGTTGGTTTGTTGGTTTGTTGGTTTGTTGGTTTGTTGGTTTGTTGGTTTGTTGGTTTGTTGGTTTGTTGGTTTGTTGGTTTGTTGGTTTGTTGGTTTGTTGGTTTGTTGGTTTGTTGGTTTGTGTTTGTTGGTTTGTTGGTTTGTTGGTTTGTTGGCTTGTTGGTTTGTTGGCTTGTTGGCTTGTTGGTTTGTTGGCTTGTTGGCTTGTTGGATAGTTGGTTTGTTGGTTTTTTGGTTTGTTGGTTTGTTAGTTTGTTGGTTTGTTGGTTAGTTGGCTTGTTGGCTTGTTGGTTTGTTGGTTTGTTGGCTTGTTGGTTTGTTGGTTTTTTGGTTTGTTCGTTTGTTGGTTTGTTGGCTTGTTGGTTTGTTGGCTTGTTAGCTTGTTGGTTTGTTGGTTTGTTCGTTTGTTGGTTTGTTCGTTTGTTGGTTTGTTTGTTTGTTGGTTTGTTGGTTTGTTGGTTTGTTGGTTTGTTGGTTTGTTGGTTTGTTGGTTTGTTGGTTTGTTGGTTTGTTGGTTTGTTGGTTTGTTGGTTTGTTGGTTTGTTGGTTTGTTGGTTTGTTGGCTTGTTGGTTTGGTGGTTTGTTGGTTTCTTGGTTTCTTGGTTTGTTGGTTTGTTGCTTTGTTGGTTTTTTGGTTTGTTGGTTTGTTTGTTTGTTGGTTTGTTTGTTTGTTCGTTTGTTGGTTTGTTGGTTTGTTGGCTTGCTGGTTTGTTGGTTTATTGGCTTGTTGGTTTGTTGGTTTGTTGGTTTGTTGGTTTGTTTGTTTGTTCGTTTGTTGGCTTGTTGGCTTGTTGGTTTGTTGGCTTGTTGGCTTGTTGGTTTGTTGGTTTGTTTGTTTGTTGGTTTGTTGGTTTGTTGGTTTGTTGGTTTGTTGGTTTGTTGGTTTGTTGGTTTGTTGGTTTGTTGGTTTGTTGGTTTGTTGATTTGTTGGTTTGTTGGTTTGTTGGCTTGTTAGCTTGTTGGTTTGTTGGTTTGCTGGTTTGTTCGTTTGTTGGTTTGTTCGTTTGTTGGTTTGTTTGTTTGTTGGTTTGTTGGTTTGTTGGTTTGTTGGTTTGTTGGTTTGTTGGTTTGTTGGTTTGTTGGTTTGTTGGTTTGTTGGTTTGTTGGTTTGTTGGTTTGTTGGTTTGTTGGTTTGTTGGTTTGTTGGTTTGTGTTTGTTGGTTTGTTGGTTTGTTGGTTTGTTGGTTTGTTGGTTTGTTGGTTTGTTGGTTTGTTGGTTTGTTGGCTTGTTGGTTTGGTGGTTTGTTGGTTTCTTGGTTTGTTGGTTTGTTGGTTTGTTGCTTTGTTGGTTTGTTGGTTTGTTTGTTTGTTTGTTGGTTTGTTCGTTTGTTTGCTTGTTCGTTTGTTGGTTTGTTTGTTTGTTAGTTTGTTTGTTTGTTCGTTTGTTGGTTTGTTGGTTTGTTGGCTTGTTAGCTTGTTGGTTTGTTGGTTTGTTGGTTTGTTCGTTTGTTGGTTTGTTCGTTTGTTGGTTTGTTTGTTTTTTGGTTTTTTGGTTTGTTGGTTTGTTGGTTTGTTGGTTTGTTGGTTTGTTGGTTTGTTGGTTTGTTGGTTTGTTGGTTTGTTGGTTTGTTGGTTTGTTGGTTTGTTGGTTTGTTGGTTTGTTGGTTTGTTGGTTTGTTGGCTTGTTGGTTTGGTGGTTTGTTGGTTTGTTGGTTTGTTGATTCGTTGGTTTGTTGCTTTGTTGGTTTGTTGGTTTGTTTGTTTGTTTGTTTGTTGTTTTGTTCGTTTGTTTGTTTGTTCGTTTGTTGGTTTGTTTGTTTGTTGGTTTGTTTGTTTGTTCGTTTGTTGGTTTGTTGGTTTGTTGGCTTGCTGGTTTGTTGGTTTATTGGCTTGTTGATTTGTTGGTTTGTTGGTTTGTTGGTTTGTTGGTTTGTTCGTTTGATGGCTTGTTGGTTTGTTGGCTTGTTGGCTTGTTGGTTTGTTGGCTTGTTGCTTGTTAGTTTGTTGGTTTGTTGATTTGTTGGTTTGTTTGTTTGTTGGTTTGTTTGTTTGTTCGTTTGTTGGTTTGTTGGTTTGTTGGCTTGCTGGTTTGTTGGTTTATTGGCTTGTTGGTTTGTTGGTTTGTTGGTTTGTTGGTTTGTTTGTTTGTTCGTTTGTTGGCTTGTTGGCTTGTTGGTTTGTTGGCTTGTTGCTTGTTGGTTTGTTGGCTAGTTGGCTTGTTGGGTAGTTGGTTTGTTGGTTTGTTGGTTTGTTGGTTTGTTGGTTTGTTGGTTTGTTAGTTTGTTGGTTTGTTGGTTAGTTGGCTTGTTGGCTAGTTGGTTTGTTGGTTTGTTGGCTTGTTGGTTTGTTGGTTTTTTGGTTTGTTCGTTTGTTGGTTTGTTGGCTTGTTGGTTTGTTGGCTTGTTAGCTTGTTGGTTTGTTGGTTTGTTGGTTTGTTCGTTTGTTGGTTTGTTCGTTTGTTGGTTTGTTTGTTTGTTGGTTTGTTGGTTTGTTGGTTTGTTGGTTTGTTGGTTTGTTGGCTTGTTAGTTTGGTGGTTTGTTGGTTTCTTGGTTTGTTGGTTTGTTGGTTTGTTGCTTTGTTGGTTTGTTGGTTTGTTTGTTTGTTTGTTTGTTGGTTTGTTCGTTTGTTTGCTTGTTCGTTTGTTGGTTTGTTTGTTTGTTGGTTTGTTTGTTTGTTCGTTTGTTGGTTTGTTGGTTTGTTGGCTTGCTGGTTTGTTGGTTTATTGGCTTGTTGGTTTGTTGGTTTGTTGGTTTGTTGGTTTGTTGGTTTGTTGGTTTGTTCGTTTGTTGGCTTGTTGGTTTGTTGGCTTGTTGGCTTGTTGGTTTGTTGGCTTGTTGCTTGTTAGTTTGTTGGTTTGTAGATTTGTTGGTTTGTTTGTTTGTTGGTTTGTTTGTTTGTTCGTATGTTGGTTTGTTGGTTGGTTGGCTTGCTGGTTTGTTGGTTTATTGGCTTGTTGGTTTGTTGGTTTGTTGGTTTGTTTGTTTGTTCGTTTGTTTGTTTGTTCGTTTGTTGGCTTGTTGGCTTGTTGGTTTGTTGGTTTGTTGGTTTGTTGGCTTGTTGGTTTGTTGGTTTTTTGGTTTGTTCGTTTGTTGGTTTGTTGGCTTGTTGGTTTGTTGGCTTGTTAGCTTGTTGGTTTGTTGGTTTGTTGGTTTGTTCGTTTGTTGGTTTGTTCGTTT
Organism: Atherix ibis; assembly: GCA_958298945.1. Taxonomy (NCBI): domain Eukaryota; kingdom Metazoa; phylum Arthropoda; class Insecta; order Diptera; family Athericidae; genus Atherix; species Atherix ibis. The sequence goes on from OY282608.1 coordinate 3,574,098, forward strand.
GTTGGTTTGTTTGTTTTTTGGTTTGTTGGTTTGTTGGTTTGTTGGTTTGTTGGTTTGTTGGTTGGTTGGTTTGTTGGTTTGTTGGTTTGTTGGTTTGTTGGTTTGTTGGTTTGTTGGTTTGTTGGTTTGTTGGTTTGTTGGTTTGTTGGTTTGTTGGCTTGTTGGTTTGGTGGTTTGTTGGTTTCTTGGTTTGTTGGTTTGTTGGTTTGTTGCTTTGTTGGTTTGTTGGTTTGTTTGTTTGTTTGGTTGTTGGTTCGTTGGTTTGTTGGTTTCTTGGTTTGTTGGTTTGTTGGTTTGTTCGTTTGCTTGTTTGTTGGTTTGTTGGTTTGTTTGTTTGTTGGTTTGTTCGTTTGGTGGCTTGTTGGTTTGTTGGCTTATTGGTTTTTTGGTTTGTTCGTTTCTTGGTTTGTTGGTTTATTGGTTTGTTGGTTTGTTGGTTTGTTGGTTTGTTGGCTTTTTGGTTTGTTGGTTTGTTGGTTTGTTGGTTTGTTGGTTTGTTGGTTTGTTGGTTTGTTGGTTTGTTGGTTTGTTGGTTTGTTGGTTTGTTTGGTTGTTGGTTCGTGGGTTTGTTGGTTTCTTGGTTTGTTGGTTTGTTGGTTTGTTCATTTGCTTGTTTGTTGGTTTGTTGGTTTGTTTGTTTGTTGGTTTGTTCGTTTGGTGGCTTGTTGGTTTGTTGGCTTATTGGTTTGTTGGTTTGTTGGTTTGTTGGTTTGTTGGTTTGTTGATTTGTTGGTTTGTTTGTTTGTTCGTTTGTTTGTTTGTTCGTTTGTTGGTTTGTTGGTTTGTTGGTTTGTTGGCTTGCTGGTTTGTTGGTTTATTGGCTTGTAGGTTTATTGGTTTGTTGGTTTGTTGGTTTGTTTGTTTGTTCGTTTGTTGGCTTGTTGGCTTGTTGGTTTGTTGGCTTGTTGGCTTGTTGGTTTGTTGGCTTGTTGGCTTGTTGGTTAGTTGGTTTGTTGGTTTGTTGGTTTGTTGGTTTGTTAGTTTGTTGGTTTGTTGGTTAGTTGGCTTGTTGGCTTGTTGGTTTGTTGGTTTGTTGGCTTGTTGGTTTGTTGGTTTTTTGGTTTGTTCGTTTGTTGGTTTGTTGGCTTGTTGGTTTGTTGGCTTGTTAGCTTGTTGGTTTGTTGGTTTGTTGGTTTGTTCGTTTTTTGGTTTGTTCGTTTGTTGGTTTGTTTGTTTGTTGGTTTGTTGGTTTGTTGGTTTGTTGGTTTGTTGGTTTGTTGGTTTGTTGGTTTGTTGGTTTGTTGGTTTGTTGGTTTGTTGGTTTGTTGGTTTGTTGGTTTGTTGGTTTGTTGGTTTGTTGGCTTGTTGGTTTGGTGGTTTGTTGGTTTCTTGGTTTCTTGGTTTGTTGGTTAGTTGGTTTGTTGGTTTGTTGGTTTGTTGGTTTGTTTGTTTGTTCGTTTGTTGGCTTGTTGGCTTGTTGGCTTGTTGGTTTGTTGGCTTGTTGGCTTGTTGGTTTGTTGGTTTGTTTGTTTGTTGGTTTGTTGGTTTGTTGGTTTGTTGGTTTGTTGGTTTGTTGGTTTGTTGGTTTGTTGGCTTGTTGGTTTGGTGGTTTGTTGGTTTCTTGGTTTCTTGGTTTGTTGGTTTGTTGCTTTGTTGGTTTTTTGGTTTGTTGGTTTGTTTGTTTGTTGGTTTGTTTGTTTGTTCGTTTGTTGGTTTGTTGGTTTGTTGGCTTGCTGGTTTGTTGGTTTATTGGCTTGTTGGTTTGTTGTTTTGTTTGGTTGTTGGTTCGTTGGTTTGTTGGTTTCTTGGTTTGTTGGTTTGTTGGTTTGTTCGTTTGCTTGTTTGTTGGTTTGTTGGTTTGTTTGTTTGTTGGTTTGTTCGTTTGGTGGCTTGTTGGTTTGTTGGCTTATTGGTTTTTTGGTTTGTTCGTTTGTTGGTTTGTTGGTTTATTGGTTTGTTGGTTTGTTGGTTTGTTGGTTTGTTGGCTTTTTGGTTTGTTGGTTTGTTGGTTTTTTGGTTTGTTGGTTTGTTGGTTTGTTGGTTTGTTGGTTTGTTGGTTTGTTGGTTTGTTGGTTTGTTGGTTTGTTGGTTTGTTGGTTTGTTTGGTTGTTGGTTCGTTGGTTTGTTGGTTTCTTGGTTGGTTGGTTTGTTGGTTTGTTCGTTTGCTTGTTTGTTGGTTTGTTGGTTTGTTTGTTTGTTGGTTTGTTCGTTTGGTGGCTTGTTGGCTTGTTGGCTTATTGGTTTGTTGGTTTGTTCGTTTGTTGGTTTGTTGATTTGTTGGTTTGTTGGTTTGTTTGTTTGTTCGTTTGTTTGTTTGTTCGTTTGTTGGTTTGTTGGTTTGTTGGCTTGCTGGTTTGTTAGTTTATTGGCTTGTAGGTTTATTGGTTTGTTGGTTTGTTTGTTTGTTCGTTTGTTGGCTTGTTGGCTTGTTGGTTTGTTGGCTTGTTGGCTTGTTGGTTTGTTGGCTTGTTGGCTTGTTGGATAGTTGGTTTGTTGGTTTTTTGGTTTGTTGGTTTGTTAGTTTGTTGGTTTGTTGGTTAGTTGGCTTGTTGGCTTGTTGGTTTGTTGGTTTGTTGGCTTGTTGGTTTGTTGGTTTTTTGGTTTGTTCGTTTGTTGGTTTGTTGGCTTGTTGGTTTGTTGGCTTGTTAGCTTGTTGGTTTGTTGGTTTGTTCGTTTGTTGGTTTGTTCGTTTGTTGGTTTGTTTGTTTGTTGGTTTGTTGGTTTGTTGGTTTGTTGGTTTGTTGGTTTGTTGGTTTGTTGGTTTGTTGGTTTGTTGGTTTGTTGGTTTGTTGGTTTGTTGGTTTGTTGGTTTGTTGGTTTGTTGGTTTGTTGGCTTGTTGGTTTGGTGGTTTGTTGGTTTCTTGGTTTCTTGGTTTGTTGGTTTGTTGCTTTGTTGGTTTTTTGGTTTGTTGGTTTGTTTGTTTGTTGGTTTGTTTGTTTGTTCGTTTGTTGGTTTGTTGGTTTGTTGGCTTGCTGGTTTGTTGGTTTATTGGCTTGTTGGTTTGTTGGTTTGTTGGTTTGTTGGTTTGTTTGTTTGTTCGTTTGTTGGCTTGTTGGCTTGTTGGTTTGTTGGCTTGTTGGCTTGTTGGTTTGTTGGTTTGTTTGTTTGTTGGTTTGTTGGTTTGTTGGTTTGTTGGTTTGTTGGTTTGTTGGTTTGTTGGTTTGTTGGTTTGTTGGTTTGTTGGTTTGTTGGTTTGTTGATTTGTTGGTTTGTTGGTTTGTTGGTTTGTTGGTTTGTTTGTTTGTTGGTTTGTTGGTTTGTTGGTTTGTTGGTTTGTTAGTTTGTTGGTTTGTTGGTTAGTTGGCTTGTTGGCTTGTTGGTTTGTTGGTTTGTTGGCTTGTTGGTTTGTTGGTTTTTTGGTTTGTTCGTTTGTTGGTTTGTTGGCTTGTTGGTTTGTTGGCTTGTTAGCTTGTTGGTTTGTTGGTTTGCTGGTTTGTTCGTTTGTTGGTTTGTTCGTTTGTTGGTTTGTTTGTTTGTTGGTTTGTTGGTTTGTTGGTTTGTTGGTTTGTTGGTTTGTTGGTTTGTTGGTTTGTTGGTTTGTTGGTTTGTTGGTTTGTTGGTTTGTTGGTTTGTGTTTGTTGGTTTGTTGGTTTGTTGGTTTGTTGGTTTGTTGGTTTGTTGGTTTGTTGGTTTGTTGGTTTGTTGGCTTGTTGGTTTGGTGGTTTGTTGGTTTCTTGGTTTGTTGGTTTGTTGGTTTGTTGCTTTGTTGGTTTGTTGGTTTGTTTGTTTGTTTGTTTGTTGGTTTGTTCGTTTGTTTGCTTGTTCGTTTGTTGGTTTGTTTGTTTGTTAGTTTGTTTGTTTGTTCGTTTGTTGGTTTGTTGGTTTGTTGGCTTGTTAGCTTGCTGGTTTGTTGGTTTGTTGGTTTGTTCGTTTGTTGGTTTGTTCGTTTGTTGGTTTGTTTGTTTTTTGGTTTGTTGGTTTGTTGGTTTTTTGGTTTGTTGGTTTGTTGGTTTGTTGGTTTGTTGGTTTGTTGGTTTGTTGGTTTGTTGGTTTGTTGGTTTGTTGGTTTGTTGGTTTGTTGGTTTGTTGGTTTGTTGGTTTGTTGGTTTGTTGGCTTGTTGGTTTGGTGGTATGTTGGTTTGTTGGTTTGTTGATTCGTTGGTTTGTTGCTTTGTTGGTTTGTTGGTTTGTTTGTTTGTTTGTTTGTTGTTTTGTTCGTTTGTTTGTTTGTTCGTTTGTTGGTTTGTTTGTTTGTTGGTTTGTTTGTTTGTTCGTTTGTTGGTTTGTTGGTTTGTTGGCTTGCTGGTTTGTTGGTTTATTGGCTTGTTGATTTGTTGGTTTGTTGGTTTGTTGGTTTGTTGGTTTGTTCGTTTGATGGCTTGTTGGTTTGTTGGCTTGTTGGCTTGTTGGTTTGTTGGCTTGTTGCTTGTTAGTTTGTTGGTTTGTTGATTTGTTGGTTTGTTTGTTTGTTGGTTTGTTTGTTTGTTCGTTTGTTGGTTTGTTGGTTTGTTGGCTTGCTGGTTTGTTGGTTTATTGGCTTGTTGGTTTGTTGGTTTGTTGGTTTGTTGGTTTGTTTGTTTGTTCGTTTGTTGGCTTGTTAGCTTGTTGGTTTGTTGGTTTGTTGGTTTGTTCGTTTGTTGGTTTGTTCGTTTGTTGGTTTGTTTGTTTGTTGGTTTGTTGGTTTGTTGGTTTGTTGGTTTGTTGGTTTGTTGGCTTGTTAGTTTGGTGGTTTGTTGGTTTCTTGGTTTGTTGGTTTGTTGGTTTGTTGCTTTGTTGGTTTGTTGGTTTGTTTGTTTGTTTGTTTGTTGGTTTGTTCGTTTGTTTGCTTGTTCGTTTGTTGGTTTGTTTGTTTGTTGGTTTGTTTGTTTGTTCGTTTGTTGGTTTGTTGGTTTGTTGGCTTGCTGGTTTGTTGGTTTATTGGCTTGTTGGTTTGTTGGTTTGTTGGTTTGTTGGTTTGTTGGTTTGTTGGTTTGTTCGTTTGTTGGCTTGTTGGTTTGTTGGCTTGTTGGCTTGTTGGTTTGTTGGCTTGTTGCTTGTTAGTTTGTTGGTTTGTAGATTTGTTGGTTTGTTTGTTTGTTGGTTTGTTTGTTTGTTCGTATGTTGGTTTGTTGGTTGGTTGGCTTGCTGGTTTGTTGGTTTATTGGCTTGTTGGTTTGTTGGTTTGTTGGTTTGTTTGTTTGTTCGTTTGTTTGTTTGTTCGTTTGTTGGCTTGTTGGCTTGTTGGTTTGTTGGTTTGTTGGTTTGTTGGCTTGTTGGTTTGTTGGTTTTTTGGTTTGTTCGTTTGTTGGTTTGTTGGCTTGTTGGTTTGTTGGCTTGTTAGCTTGTTGGTTTGTTGGTTTGTTGGTTTGTTCGTTTGTTGGTTTGTTCGTTTGTTGGTTTGTTTGTTTGTTGGTTTGTTGGTTTGTTGGTTTGTTGGTTTGTTGGTTTGTTGGTTGGTTGGTTTGTTGGTTTGTTGGTTTGTTGGTTTGTTGGTTTGTTGGTTTGTTGGTTTGTTGGTTTGTTGGTTTGTTGGTTTGTTGGTTTGTTGGCTTGTTGGTTTGGTGGTTTGTTGGTTTCTTGGTTTGTTGGTTTGTTGGTTTGTTGCTTTGTTGGTTTGTTGGTTTGTTTGTTTGTTTGGTTGTTGGTTCGTTGGTTTGTTGGTTTCTTGGTTTGTTGGTTTGTTGGTTTGTTCGTTTGCTTGTTTGTTGGTTTGTTGGTTTGTTTGTTTGTTGGTTTGTTCGTTTGGTGGCTTGTTGGTTTGTTGGCTTATTGGTTTTTTGGTTTGTTTGTTTCTTGGTTTGTTGGTTTATTGGTTTGTTGGTTTGTTGGTTTGTTGGTTTGTTGGCTTTTTGGTTTGTTGGTTTGTTGGTTTGTTGGTTTGTTGGTTTGTTGGTTTGTTGGTTTGTTGGTTTGTTGGTTTGTTGGTTTGTTGGTTTGTTGGTTTGTTGGTTTGTTTGGTTGTTGGTTCGTGGGTTTGTTGGTTTCTTGGTTTGTTGGTTTGTTGGTTTGTTCGTTTGCTTGTTTGTTGGTTTGTTGGTTTGTTTGTTTGTTGGTTTGTTCGTTTGGTGGCTTGTTGGTTTGTTGGCTTATTGGTTTGTTGGTTTGTTGGTTTGTTGGTTTGTTGGTTTGTTGATTTGTTGGTTTGTTTGTTTGTTCGTTTGTTTGTTTGTTCGTTTGTTGGTTTGTTGGTTTGTTGGTTTGTTGGCTTGCTGGTTTGTTGGTTTATTGGCTTGTAGGTTTATTGGTTTGTTGGTTTGTTGGTTTGTTTGTTTGTTCGTTTGTTGGCTTGTTGGCTTGTTGGTTTGTTGGCTTGTTGGCTTGTTGGTTTGTTGGCTTGTTGGCTTGTTGGTTAGTTGGTTTGTTGGTTTGTTGGTTTGTTGGTTTGTTAGTTTGTTGGTTTGTTGGTTAGTTGGCTTGTTGGCTTGTTGGTTTGTTGGTTTGTTGGCTTGTTGGTTTGTTGGTTTTTTGGTTTGTTCGTTTGTTGGTTTGTTGGCTTGTTGGTTTGTTGGCTTGTTAGCTTGTTGGTTTGTTGGTTTGTTGGTTTGTTCGTTTTTTGGTTTGTTCGTTTGTTGGTTTGTTTGTTTGTTGGTTTGTTGGTTTGTTGGTTTGTTGGTTTGTTGGTTTGTTGGTTTGTTGGTTTGTTGGTTTGTTGGTTTGTTGGTTTGTTGGTTTGTTGGTTTGTTGGTTTGTTGGTTTGTTGGTTTGTTGGCTTGTTGGTTTGGTGGTTTGTTGGTTTCTTGGTTTCTTGGTTTGTTGGTTAGTTGGTTTGTTGGTTTGTTGGTTTGTTGGTTTGTTTGTTTGTTCGTTTGTTGGCTTGTTGGCTTGTTGGCTTGTTGGTTTGTTGGCTTGTTGGCTTGTTGGTTTGTTGGTTTGTTTGTTTGTTGGTTTGTTGGTTTGTTGGTTTGTTGGTTTGTTGGCTTGTTGGCTTGTTGGTTTGTTGGTTTGTTTGTTTGTTGGTTTGTTGGTTTGTTGGTTTGTTGGTTTGTTGGTTTGTTGGTTTGTTGGTTTGTTTGTTTGTTTGTTTGTTGGTTTGTTCGTTTGTTTGCTTGTTCGTTTGTTGGTTTGTTTGTTTGTTAGTTTGTTTGTTTGTTCGTTTGTTGGTTTGTTGGTTTGTTGGCTTGTTAGCTTGTTGGTTTGTTGGTTTGTTGGTTTGTTCGTTTGTTGGTTTGTTCGTTTGTTGGTTTGTTTGTTTTTTGGTTTGTTGGTTTGTTGGTTTTTTGGTTTGTTGGTTTGTTGGTTTGTTGGTTTGTTGGTTTGTTGGTTTGTTGGTTTGTTGGTTTGTTGGTTTGTTGGTTTGTTGGTTTGTTGGTTTGTTGGTTTGTTGGTTTGTTGGCTTGTTGGTTTGGTGGTTTGTTGGTTTGTTGGTTTGTTGATTCGTTGGTTTGTTGCTTTGTTGGTTTGTTGGTTTGTTTGTTTGTTTGTTTGTTGTTTTGTTCGTTTGTTTGTTTGTTCGTTTGTTGGTTTGTTTGTTTGTTGGTTTGTTTGTTTGTTCGTTTGTTGGTTTGTTGGTTTGTTGGCTTGCTGGTTTGTTGGTTTATTGGCTTGTTGATTTGTTGGTTTGTTGGTTTGTTGGTTTGTTGGTTTGTTGGTTTGTTCGTTTGATGGCTTGTTGGTTTGTTGGCTTGTTGGCTTGTTGGTTTGTTGGCTTGTTGCTTGTTAGTTTGTTGGTTTGTTGATTTGTTGGTTTGTTTGTTTGTTGGTTTGTTTGTTTGTTCGTTTGTTGGTTTGTTGGTTTGTTGGCTTGCTGGTTTGTTGGTTTATTGGCTTGTTGGTTTGTTGGTTTGTTGGTTTGTTGGTTTGTTTGTTTGTTCGTTTGTTGGCTTGTTGGCTTGTTGGTTTGTTGGCTTGTTGCTTGTTGGTTTGTTGGCTAGTTGGCTTGTTGGGTAGTTGGTTTGTTGGTTTCTTGGTTTGTTGGTTTGTTGGTTTGTTGGTTTGTTAGTTTGTTGGTTTGTTGGTTAGTTGGCTTGTTGGCTAGTTGGTTTGTTGGTTTGTTGGCTTGTTGGTTTGTTGGTTTTTTGGTTTGTTCGTTTGTTGGTTTGTTGGCTTGTTGGTTTGTTGGCTTGTTAGCTTGTTGGTTTGTTGGTTTGTTTGTTTGTTCGTTTGTTGGTTTGTTTGTTTGTTGGTTTGTTTGTTTGTTGGTTTGTTGGTTTGTTGGTTTGTTGGTTTGTTGGTTTGTTGGCTTGTTGGTTTGGTGGTTTGTTGGTTTCTTGGTTTGTTGGTTTGTTGGTTTGTTGCTTTGTTGGTTTGTTGGTTTGTTTGTTTGTTTGTTTGTTGGTTTGTTCGTTTGTTTGCTTGTTCGTTTGTTGGTTTGTTTGTTTGTTGGTTTGTTTGTTTGTTCGTTTGTTGGTTTGTTGGTTTGTTGGCTTGCTGGTTTGTTGGTTTATTGGCTTGTTGGTTTGTTGGTTTGTTGGTTTGTTGGTTTGTTCGTTTGTTGGCTTGTTGGTTTGTTGGCTTGTTGGCTTGTTGGTTTGTTGGCTTGTTGCTTGTTAGTTTGTTGGTTTGTAGATTTGTTGGTTTGTTTGTTTGTTGGTTTGTTTGTTTGTTCGTATGTTGGTTTGTTGGTTGGTTGGCTTGCTGGTTTGTTGGTTTATTGGCTTGTTGGTTTGTTGGTTTGTTGGTTTGTTTGTTTGTTCGTTTGTTTGTTTGTTCGTTTGTTGGCTTGTTGGCTTGTTGGTTTGTTGGCTTGTTGGCTTGTTGGCTTGTTGGCTTGTTGGCTTGTTGGTTAGTTGGTTTGTTGGTTTGTTGGTTTGTTGGTTTGTTAGTTTGTTGGTTTGTTGGTTAGTTGGCTTGTTGGCTTGTTGGTTTGTTGGTTTGTTGGCTTGTTGGTTTGTTGGTTTTTTGGTTTGTTCGTTTGTTGGTTTGTTGGCTTGTTGGTTTGTTGGCTTGTTAGCTTGTTGGTTTGTTGGTTTGTTGGTTTGTTCGTTTGTTGGTTTGTTCGTTTGTTGGTTTGTTTGTTTGTTGGTTTGTTGGTTTGTTGGTTTGTTGGTTTGTTGGTTTGTTGGTTTGTTGGTTTGTTGGTTTGTTGGTTTGTTGGTTTGTTGGTTTGTTGGTTTGTTGGTTTGTTGGTTTGTTGGTTTGTTGGTTTGTTGGCTTGTTGGTTTGGTGGTTTGTTGGTTTCTTGGTTTGTTGGTTTGTTGGTTTGTTGCTTTGTTGGTTTGTTGGTTTGTTTGTTTGTTTGGTTGTTGGTTCGTTGGTTTGTTGGTTTCTTGGTTTGTTGGTTTGTTGGTTTGTTCGTTTGCTTGTTTGTTGGTTTGTTGGCTTGTTGGTTTGTTGGTTTTTTGGTTTGTTCGTTTGTTGGTTTGTTGGCTTGTTGGTTTGTTGGCTTGTTAGCTTGTTGGTTTGTTGGTTTGTTGGTTTGTTCGTTTGTTGGTTTGTTCGTTTGTTGGTTTGTTTGTTTGTTGGTTTGTTGGTTTGTTGGTTTGTTGGTTTGTTGGTTTGTTGGTTTGTTGGTTTGTTGGTTTGTTGGTTTGTTGGTTTGTTGGTTTGTTGGTTTGTTGGTTTGTTGGTTTGTTGGTTTGTTGGTTTGTTGGCTTGTTGGTTTGGTGGTTTGTTGGTTTCTTGGTTTGTTGGTTTGTTGGTTTGTTGCTTTGTTGGTTTGTTGGTTTGTTTGTTTGTTTGGTTGTTGGTTCGTTGGTTTGTTGGTTTCTTGGTTTGTTGGTTTGTTGGTTTGTTCGTTTGCTTGTTTGTTGGTTTGTTGGTTTGTTTGTTTGTTGGTTTGTTCGTTTGGTGGCTTGTTGGTTTGTTGGCTTATTGGTTTTTTGGTTTGTTCGTTTGTTGGTTTGTTGGTTTATTGGTTTGTTGGTTTGTTGGTTTGTTGGTTTGTTGGCTTTTTGGTTTGTTGGTTTGTTGGTTTGTTGGTTTGTTGGTTTGTTGGTTTGTTGGTTTGTTGGTTTGTTGGTTTGTTGGTTTGTTGGTTTGTTGGTTTGTTTGGTTGTTGGTTCGTGGGTTTGTTGGTTTCTTGGTTTGTTGGTTTGTTGGTTTGTTCGTTTGCTTGTTTGTTGGTTTGTTGGTTTGTTTGTTTGTTGGTTTGTTCGTTTGGTGGCTTGTTGGTTTGTTGGCTTATTGGTTTGTTGGTTTGTTGGTTTGTTGGTTTGTTGGTTTGTTTGGTTGTTGGTTCGTGGGTTTGTTGGTTTCTTGGTTTGTTGGTTTGTTGGTTTGTTCGTTTGCTTGTTTGTTGGTTTGTTGGTTTGTTTGTTTGTTGGTTTGTTCGTTTGGTGGTTTGTTGGTTTGTTGGCTTATTGGTTTGTTGGTTTGTTGGTTTCTTGGTTTGTTGATTTGTTGGTTTGTTTGTTTGTTCGTTTGTTTGTTTGTTCGTTTGTTGGTTTGTTGGTTTGTTGGTTTGTTGGCTTGCTGGTTTGTTGGTTTATTGGCTTGTAGGTTTATTGGTTTGTTGGTTTGTTGGTTTGTTTGTTTGTTCGTTTGTTGGCTTGTTGGCTTGTTGGTTTGTTGGCTTGTTGGCTTGTTGGTTTGTTGGCTTGTTGGCTTGTTGGCTTGTTGGTTAGTTGGTTTGTTGGTTTGTTGGTTTGTTGGTTTGTTAGTTTGTTGGTTTGTTGGTTAGTTGGCTTGTTGGCTTGTTGGTTTGTTGGTTTGTTGGCTTGTTGGTTTGTTGGTTTTTTGGTTTGTTCGTTTGTTGGTTTGTTGGCTTGTTGGTTTGTTGGCTTGTTAGCTTGTTGGTTTGTTGGTTTGTTGGTTTGTTCGTTTTTTGGTTTGTTCGTTTGTTGGTTTGTTTGTTTGTTGGTTTGTTGGTTTGTTGGTTTGTTGGTTTGTTGGTTTGTTGGTTTGTTGGTTTGTTGGTTTGTTGGTTTGTTGGTTTGTTGGTTTGTTGGTTTGTTGGTTTGTTGGTTTGTTGGTTTGTTGGCTTGTTGGTTTGGTGGTTTGTTGGTTTCTTGGTTTCTTGGTTTCTTGGTTTGTTGGTTTGTTGCTTTGTTGGTTTTTTGGTTTGTTGGTTTGTTTGTTTGTTGGTTTGTTTGTTTGTTCGTTTGTTGGTTTGTTGGTTTGTTGGCTTGCTGGTTTGTTGGTTTATTGGCTTGTTGGTTTGTTGGTTTGTTGGTTTGTTGGTTTGTTTGTTTGTTCGTTTGTTGGCTTGTTGGCTTGTTGGCTTGTTGGTTTGTTGGCTTGTTGGCTTGTTGGTTTGTTGGTTTGTTTGTTTGTTGGTTTGTTGGTTTGTTGGTTTGTTGGTTTGTTGGTTTGTTGGCTTGTTGGCTTGTTGGTTTGTTGGTTTGTTTGTTTGTTGGATTGTTGGTTTGTTGGTTTGTTGGTTTGTTGGTTTGTTGGTTTGTTTGTTTGTTTGCTTGTTGGTTTGTTCGTTTGTTTGCTTGTTCGTTTGTTGGTTTGTTTGTTTGTTAGTTTGTTTGTTTGTTCGTTTGTTGGTTTGTTGGTTTGTTGGCTTGTTAGCTTGTTGGTTTGTTGGTTTGTTGGTTTGTTCGTTTGTTGGTTTGTTCGTTTGTTGGTTTGTTTGTTTTTTGGTTTGTTGGTTTGTTGGTTTTTTGGTTTGTTGGTTTGTTGGTTTGTTGGTTTGTTGGTTTGTTGGTTTGTTGGTTTGTTGGTTTGTTGGTTTGTTGGTTTGTTGGTTTGTTGGTTTGTTGGTTTGTTGGTTTGTTGGCTTGTTGGTTTGCTGGTTTGTTGGTTTGTTGGTTTGTTGATTCGTTGGTTTGTTGCTTTGTAGGTTTGTTGGTTTGTTTGTTTGTTTGTTTGTTGTTTTGTTCGTTTGTTTGTTTGTTCGTTTGTTGGTTTGTTTGTTTGTTGGTTTGTTTGTTTGTTCGTTTGTTGGTTTGTTGGTTTGTTGGCTTGCTGGTTTGTTGGTTTATTGGCTTGTTGATTTGTTGGTTTGTTGGTTTGTTGGTTTGTTGGTTTGTTCGTTTGATGGCTTGTTGGTTTGTTGGCTTGTTGGCTTGTTGGTTTGTTGGCTTGTTGCTTGTTAGTTTGTTGGTTTGTTGATTTGTTGGTTTGTTTGTTTGTTGGTTTGTTTGTTTGTTCGTTTGTTGGTTTGTTGGTTTGTTGGCTTGCTGGTTTGTTGGTTTATTGGCTTGTTGGTTTGTTGGTTTGTTGGTTTGTTGGTTTGTTTGTTTGTTCGTTTGTTGGCTTGTTGGCTTGTTGGTTTGTTGGCTTGTTGCTTGTTGGTTTGTTGGCTAGTTGGCTTGTTGGGTAGTTGGTTTGTTGGTTTGTTGGTTTGTTGGTTTGTTGGTTTGTTGGTTTGTTAGTTTGTTGGTTTGTTGGTTAGTTGGCTTGTTGGCTAGTTGGTTTGTTGGTTTGTTGGCTTGTTGGTTTGTTGGTTTTTTGGTTTGTTCGTTAGTTGGTTTGTTGGCTTGTTGGTTTGTTGGCTTGTTAGCTTGTTGGTTTGTTGGTTTGTTGGTTTGTTCGTTTGTTGGTTTGTTCGTTTGTTGGTTTGTTTGTTTGTTGGTTTGTTGGTTTGTTGGTTTGTTGGTTTGTTGGTTTGTTGGCTTGTTGGTTTGGTGGTTTGTTGGTTTCTTGGTTTGTTGGTTTGTTGGTTTGTTGCTTTGTTGGTTTGTTGGTTTGTTTGTTTGTTTGTTTGTTGGTTTGTTCGTTTGTTTGCTTGTTCGTTTGTTCGTTTGTTTGTTTGTTGGTTTGTTTGTTTGTTCGTTTGTTGGTTTGTTGGTTTGTTGGCTTGCTGGTTTGTTGGTTTATTGGCTTGTTGGTTTGTTGGTTTGTTGGTTTGCTGGTTTGTTGGTTTGTTGGTTTGTTGGTTTGTTGGTTTGTTGGTTTGTTGGTTTGTTGGTCTGTTGGTTTGTTGGTTTGTTGGTTTGTTGGTTTGTTGGTTTGTTGGTTTGTTGGTTTGTTGGTTTGTTGGTTTGTTGGCTTGTTGGTTTGGTGGTTTGTTGGTTTCTTGGTTTGTTGGTTTGTTGGTTTGTTGCTTTGTTGGTTTGTTGGTTTGTTTGTTTGTTTGGTTGTTGGTTCGTTGGTTTGTTGGTTTCTTGGTTTGTTGGTTTGTTGGTTTGTGCGTTTGCTTGTTTGTTGGTTTGTTGGTTTGTTTGTTTGTTGGTTTGTTCGTTTGGTGGCTTGTTGGTTTGTTGGCTTATTGGTTTTTTAGTTTGTTCGTTTGTTGGTTTGTTGGTTTATTGGTTTGTTGGTTTGTTGGTTTGTTGGTTTGTTGGCTTTTTGGTTTGTTGGTTTGTTGGTTTGTTGGTTTGTTGGTTTGTTGGTTTGTTGGTTTGTTGGTTTGTTGGTTTGTTGGTTTGTTGGTTTGTTTGGTTGTTGGTTCGTGGGTTTGTTGGTTTCTTGGTTTGTTGGTTTGTTGGTTTGTTCGTTTGCTTGTTTGTTGGTTTGTTGGTTTGTTTGTTTGTTGGTTTGTTCGTTTGGTGGCTTGTTGGTTTGTTGGCTTATTGGTTTGTTGGTTTGTTGGTTTGTTGGTTTGTTGATTTGTTGGTTTGTTTGTTTGTTCGTTTGTTTGTTTGTTCGTTTGTTGGTTTGTTGGTTTGTTGGTTTGTTGGCTTGCTGGTTTGTTGGTTTATTGGCTTGTAGGTTTATTGGTTTGTTGGTTTGTTGGTTTGTTTGTTTGTTCGTTTGTTGGCTTGTTGGCTTGTTGGTTTGTTGGCTTGTTGGCTTGTTGGTTTGTTGGCTTGTTGGCTTGTTGGTTAGTTGGTTTGTTGGTTTGTTGGTTTGTTGGTTTGTTAGTTTGTTGGTTTGTTGGTTAGTTGGCTTGTTGGCTTGTTGGTTTGTTGGTTTGTTGGCTTGTTGGTTTGTTGGTTTTTTGGTTTGTTCGTTTGTTGGTTTGTTGGCTTGTTGGTTTGTTGGCTTGTTAGCTTGTTGGTTTGTTGGTTTGTTGGTTTGTTCGTTTTTTGGTTTGTTCGTTTGTTGGTTTGTTTGTTTGTTGGTTTGTTGGTTTGTTGGTTTGTTGGTTTGTTGGTTTGTTGGTTTGTTGGTTTGTTGGTTTGTTGGTTTGTTGGTTTGTTGGTTTGTTGGTTTGTTGGTTTGTTGGTTTGTTGGTTTGTTGGTTTGTTGGTTTGTTGGTTTGTTGGTTTGTTGGCTTGTTGGTTTGGTGGTTTGTTGGTTTCTTGGTTTCTTGGTTTGTTGGTTTGTTGCTTTGTTGGTTTTTTGGTTTGTTGGTTTGTTTGTTTGTTGGTTTGTTTGTTTGTTCGTTTGTTGGTTTGTTGGTTTGTTGGCGTGCTGGTTTGTTGGTTTATTGGCTTGTTGGTTTGTTGGTTTGTTGGTTTGTTGGTTTGTTTGTTTGTTCGTTTGTTGGCTTGTTGGCTTGTTGGCTTGTTGGTTTGTTGGCTTGTTGGCTTGTTGGTTTGTTGGTTTGTTTGTTTGTTGGTTTGTTGGTTTGTTGGTTTGTTGGTTTGTTGGTTTGTTGGTTTGTTGGTTTGTTGGTTTGTTGGTTTGTTGGTTTGTTGGTTTGTTGGTTTGTTGGTTTGTTGGTTTGTTGGTTTGTAGGTTTGTAGGTTTGTTGGTTTGTTGGTTTGTTGGTTTGTTGGTTTGTTGGCTTGTTGGTTTGGTGGTTTGTTGGTTTCTTGGTTTGTTGGTTTGTTGGTTTGTTGCTTTGTTGATTTGTTGGTTTGTTTGTTTGTTTGTTTGTTGGTTTGTTCGTTTGTTTGCTTGTTCGTTTGTTGGTTTGTTGGTTTGTTTGTTTGTTCGTTTGTTGGTTTGTTGGTTTGTTGGCTTGTTAGCTTGTTGGTTTGTTGGTTTGTTGGTTTGTTCGTTTGTTGGTTTGTTCGTTTGTTGGTTTGTTTGTTTTTTGATTTGTTGGTTTGTTGGTTTTTTGGTTTGTTGGTTTGTTGGTTTGTTGGTTTGTTGGTTTGTTGGTTTGTTGGTTTGTTGGTTTGTTGGTTTGTTGGTTTGTTGGTTTGTTGGTTTGTTGGTTTGTTGGCTTGTTGGTTTGGTGGTTTGTTGGTTTGTTGGTTTGTTGATTCGTTGGTTTGTTGGTTTGTTTGTTTGTTTGTTTGTTGGTTTGTTCGTTTGTTTGCTTGTTCGTTTGTTGGTTTGTTTGTTTGTTGGTTTGTTTGTTTGTTCGTTTGTTGGTTTGTTGGTTTGTTGGCTTGCTGGTTTGTTGGTTTATTGGCTTGTTGGTTTGTTGGTTTGTTGGTTTGTTGGTTTGTTGGTTTGTTGGTTTGTTCGTTTGTTGGCTTGTTGGTTTGTTGGCTTGTTGGATTGTTGGTTTGTTGGCTTGTTGCTTGTTAGTTTGTTGGTTTGTTGATTTGTTGGTTTGTTTGTTTGTTGGTTTGTTTGTTTGTTCGTTTGTTGGTTTGTTGGTTTGTTGGCTTGCTGGTTTTTTGGTTTATTGGCTTGTTGGTTTGTTGGTTTGTTGGTTTGTTGGTTTGTTGGTTTGTTTGTTTGTTCGTTTGTTGGCTTGTTGGCTTGTTGGTTTGTTGGCTTGTTGCTTGTTGGTTTGTTGGCTAGTTGGCTTGTTGGGTAGTTGGTTTGTTGGTTTGTTGGTTTGTTGGTTTGTTGGTTTGTTGGTTTGTTAGTTTGTTGGTTTGTTGGTTAGTTGGCTTGTTGGCTAGTTGGTTTGTTGGTTTGTTGGCTTGTTGATTTGTTGGTTTTTTGGTTTGTTCGTTTGTTGGTTTGTTGGCTTGTTGGTTTGTTGGCTTGTTAGCTTGTTGGTTTGTTGGTTTGTTGGTTTGTTCGTTTGTTGGTTTGTTCGTCTGTTGGTTTGTTTGTTTGTTGGTTTGTTGGTTTGTTGGTTTGTTGGTTTGTTGGTTTGTTGGCTTGTTGGTTTGGTGGTTTGTTGGTTTCTTGGTTTGTTGGTTTGTTGGTTTGTTGCTTTGTTGGTTTGTTGGTTTGTTTGTTTGTTTGTTTGTTGGTTTGTTCGTTTGTTTGCTTGTTCGTTTGTTGGTTTGTTTGTTTGTTGGTTTGTTTGTTTGTTCGTTTGTTGGTTTGTTGGTTTGTTGGCTTGCTGGTTTGTCGGTTTATTGGCTTGTTGGTTTGTTGGTTTGTTGGTTTGTTGGGTTGTTGGATTGTTGGTTTGTTCGTTTGTTGGTTTGTTGGTTAGTTGGCTTGTTGGCTTGTTGGTTTGTTGGTTTGTTGGCTTGTTGGTTTGTTGGTTTTTTGATTTGTTCGTTTGTTGGTTTGTTGGCTTGTTGGTTTGTTGGCTTGTTAGCTTGTTGGTTTGTTGGTTTGTTGGTTTGTTCGTTTGTTGGTTTGTTCGTTTGTTGGTTTGTTTGTTTGTTGGTTTGTTGGTTTGTTGGTTTGTTGGTTTGTTGGTTTGTTGGTTTGTTGGTTTGTTGGTTTGTTGGTTTGTTGGTTTGTTGGTTTGTTGGTTTGTTGGTTTGTTGGTTTGTTGGTTTGTTGGCTTGTTGGTTTGGTGGTTTGTTGGTTTCTTGGTTTGTTGGTTTGTTGGTTTGTTGCTTTGTTGGTTTGTTGGTTTGTTTGTTTGTTTGGTTGTTGGTTCGTTGGTTTGTTGGTTTCTTGGTTTGTTGGTTTGTTGGTTTGTTCGTTTGCTTGTTTGTTGGTTTGTTGGTTTGTTTGTTTGTTGGTTTGTTCGTTTGGTGGCTTGTTGGTTTGTTGGCTTATTGGTTTTTTGGTTTGTTCGTTTGTTGGTTTGTTGGTTTATTGGTTTGTTGGTTTGTTGGTTTGTTGGTTTGTTGGCTTTTTGGTTTGTTGGTTTGTTGGTTTGTTGGTTTGTTGGTTTGTTGGTTTGTTGGTTTGTTGGTTTGTTGGTTTGTTGGTTTGTTGGTTTGTTGGTTTGTTGGTTTGTTGGTTTGTTGGTTTGTTGGTTTGTTGGTTTGTTGGCTTGTTGGTTTGGTGGTTTGTTGGTTTGTTGGTTTGTTGATTCGTTGGTTTGTTGGTTTGTTTGTTTGTTTGTTTGTTGGTTCGTTCGTTTGTTTGCTTGTTCGTTTGTTGGTTTGTTTGTTTGTTGGTTTGTTTGTTTGTTCGTTTGTTGGTTTGTTGGTTTGTTGGCTTGCTGGTTTGTTGGTTTATTGGCTTGTTGGTTTGTTGGTTTGTTGGTTTGTTGGTTTGTTGGTTTGTTCGTTTGTTGGCTTGTTGGTTTATTGGTTTGTTGGTTTGTTGGTTTGTTGGTTTGTTGGCTTTTTGGTTTGTTGGTTTGTTGGTTTGTTGGTTTGTTGGTTTGTTGGTTTGTTGGTTTGTTGGTTTGTTGGTTTGTTGGTTTGTTGGTTTGTTGGTTTGTTGGTTTGTTGGTTTGTTGGTTTGTTGGTTTGTTGGTTTGTTGGCTTGTTGGTTTGGTGGTTTGTTGGTTTGTTGGTTTGTTGATTCGTTGGTTTGTTGGTTTGTTTGTTTGTTTGTTTGTTGGTTTGTTCGTTTGTTTGCTTGTTCGTTTGTTGGTTTGTTTGTTTGTTGGTTTGTTTGTTTGTTCGTTTGTTGGTTTGTTGGTTTGTTGGCTTGCTGGTTTGTTGGTTTATTGGCTTGTTGGTTTGTTGGTTTGTTGGTTTGTTGGTTTGTTGGTTTGTTCGTTTGTTGGCTTGTTGGTTTGTTGGCTTGTTGGCTTGTTGGTTTGTTGGCTTGTTGCTTGTTAGTTTGTTGGTTTGTTGATTTGTTGGTTTGTTTGTTTGTTGGTTTGTTTGTTTGTTCGTTTGTTGGTTTGTTGGTTTGTTGGCTTGCTGGTTTTTTGGTTTATTGGCTTGTTGGTTTGTTGGTTTGTTGGTTTGTTGGTTTGTTTGTTTGTTCGTTTGTTGGCTTGTTGGCTTGTTGTTTTGTTGGCTTGTTGCTTGTTGGTTTGTTGGCTAGTTGGCTTGTTGGGTAGTTGGTTTGTTGGTTTGTTGGTTTGTTGGTTTGTTGGTTTGTTGGTTTGTTAGTTTGTTGGTTTGTTGGTTAGTTGGCTTGTTGGCTAGTTGGTTTGTTGGTTTGTTGGCTTGTTAATTTGTTGGTTTTTTGGTTTGTTCGTTTGTTGGTTTGTTGGCTTGTTGGTTTGTTGGCTTGTTAGCTTGTTGGTTTGTTGGTTTGTTGGTTTGTTCGTTTGTTGGTTTGTTCGTCTGTTGGTTTGTTTGTTTGTTGGTTTGTTGGTTTGTTGGTTTGTTGGTTTGTTGGTTTGTTGGCTTGTTGGTTTGGTGGTTTGGTGGTTTGTTGGTTTCTTGGTTTGTTGGTTTGTTGGTTTGTTGCTTTGTTGGTTTGTTGGTTTGTTTGTTTGTTTGTTTGTTGGTTTGTTCGTTTGTTTGCTTGTTCGTTTGTTGGTTTGTTTGTTTGTTGGTTTGTTTGTTTGTTCGTTTGTTGGTTTGTTGGTTTGTTGGCTTGCTGGTTTGTCGGTTTATTGGCTTGTTGGTTTGTTGGTTTGTTGGTTTGTTGGTTTGTTGGTTTGTTGGTTTGTTCGTTTGTTGGCTTGTTGGTTTGTTGGCTTGTTGGCTTGTTGGTTTGTTGGCTTGTTGCTTGTTAGTTTGTTGGTTTGTTGATTTGTTGGTTTGTTTGTTTGTTGGTTTGTTTGTTTGTTCGTTTGTTGGTTTGTTGGTTTGTTGGCTTGCTGGTTTGTTGGTTTATTGGCTTGTTGGTTTGTTGGTTTGTTGGTTTGTTGGTTTGTTTGTTTATTCGTTTGTTTGTTTGTTCGTTTGTTGGCTTGTTGGCTTGTTGGTTTGTTGGCTTGTTGGCTTGTTGGCTTGTTGGCTTGTTGGCTTGTTGGTTAGTTGGTTTGTTGGTTTGTTGGTTTGTTGGTTTGTTAGTTTGTTGGTTTGTTGGTTAGTTGGCTTGTTGGCTTGTTGGTTTGTTGGTTTGTTGGTTTGTTGGTTTGTTGGTTTGTTGGTTTGTTGGCTTGTTGGTTTGGTGGTTTGTTGGTTTCTTGGTTTGTTGGTTTGTTGGTTTGTTGCTTTGTTGGTTTGTTGGTTTGTTTGTTTGTTTGGTTGTTGGTTCGTTGGTTTGTTGGTTTCTTGGTTTGTTGGTTTGTTGGTTTGTTCGTTTGCTTGTTTGTTGGTTTGTTGGTTTGTTTGTTTGTTGGTTTGTTCGTTTGGTGGCTTGTTGGTTTGTTGGCTTATTGGTTTTTTGGTTTGTTCGTTTGTTGGTTTGTTGGTTTATTGGTTTGTTGGTTTGTTGGTTTGTTGGTTTGTTGGCTTTTTGGTTTGTTGGTTTGTTGGTTTGTTGGTTTGTTGGTTTGTTGGTTTGTTGGTTTGTTGGTTTGTTGGTTTGTTGGTTTGTTGGTTTGTTCGTTTGCTTGTTTGTTGGTTTGTTGGTTTGTGTGTTTGTTGGTTTGTTCGTTTGGTGGCTTGTTGGTTTGTTGGCTTATTGGTTTGTTGGTTTGTTGGTTTGTTCGTTTGTTGGTTTGTTGATTTGTTGGTTTGTTTATTTGTTCGTTTGTTTGTTTGTTCGTTTGTTGGTTTGTTGGTTTGTTGGCTTGCTGGTTTGTTGGTTTATTGGCTTGTAGGTTTATTGGTTTGTTGGTTTGTTGGTTTGTTTGTTTGTTCGTTTGTTGGCTTGTTGGCTTGTTGGTTTGTTGGCTTGTTGGCTTGTTGGTTTGTTGGCTTGTTGGCTTGTTGGTTAGTTGGTTTGTTGGTTTGTTGGTTTGTTGGTTTGTTAGTTTGTTGGTTTGTTGGTTAGTTGGCTTGTTGGCTTGTTGGTTTGTTGGTTTGTTGGCTTGTTGGTTTGTTGGTTTTTTGGTTTGTTCGTTTGTTGGTTTGTTGGCTTGTTGGTTTGTTGGCTTATTAGCTTGTTGGTTTGTTGGTTTGTTGGTTTGTTCGTTTGTTGGTTTGTTCGTTTGTTGGTTTGTTTGTTTGTTGGTTTGTTGGTTTGTTTGTTTGTTGGTTTGTTGGTTTGTTGGTTTGTTGGTTTGTTGGTTTGTTGGTTTGTTGGTTTGTTGGTTTGTTGGTTTGTTGGTTTGTTGGTTTGTTGGTTTGTTGGTTTGTTGGTTTGTTGGTTTGTTGGTTTGTTGGTTTGTTGGTTTGTTGGTTTGTTGGTTTGTTGGCTTGTTGGTTTGGTGGTTTGTTGGTTTCTTGGTTTGTTGGTTTATTGGTTTGTTGCTTTGTTGGTTTGTTGGTTTGTTTGTTTGTTTGTTTGTTGGTTTGTTCGTTTGTTTGCTTGTTCGTTTGTTGGTTTGTTTGTTTGTTGGTTTGTTTGTTTGTTCGTTTGTTGGTTTGTTGGTTTGTTGGCTTGTTAGCTTGTTGGTTTGTTGGTTTGTTGGTTTGTTGGTTTGTTGGTTTGTTGGTTTGTTGGTTTGTTGGCTTGTTGGTTTGGTGGTTTGTTGGTTTGTTGGTTTGTTGATTCGTTGGTTTGTTGCTTTGTTGTTTTGTTGGTTTGTTTGTTTGTTTGTTTGTTGGTTTCTTCGTTTGTTTGCTTGTTCGTTTGTTGGTTTGTTTGTTTGTTAGTTTGTTTGTTTGTTCGTTTGTTGGTTTGTTGGTTTGTTGGCTTGCTGGTTTGTTGGTTTATTGGCTTGGTGGTTTGTTGGTTTGTTGGTTTGTTGGTTTGTTGGTTTGTTCGTTTGTTGGCTTGTTGGTTTGTTGGCTTGTTGGCTTGTTGGTTTGTTGGCTTGTTGCTTGTTAGTTTGTTGGTTTGTTGATTTGTTGGTTTGTTTGTTTGTTGGTTTGTTTGTTTGTTCGTTTGTTGGTTTGTTGGTTTGTTGGCTTGCTGGTTTGTTGGTTTATTGGCTTGTTGGTTTGTTGGTTTGTTGGTTTGTTGGTTTGTTTGTTTGTTCGTTTGTTGGCTTGTTGGCTTGTTGGTTTGTTGGCTTGTTGCTTGTTGGTTTGTTGGCTAGTTGGCTTGTTGGGTAGTTGGTTTGTTGGTTTGTTGGTTTGTTGGTTTGTTGGTTTGTTGGTTTGTTAGTTTGTTGGTTTGTTGGTAAGTTGGCTTGTTGGCTAGTTGGTTTGTTGGTTTGTTGGCTTGTTGATTTGTTGGTTTTTTGGTTTGTTCGTTTGTTGGTTTGTTGGCTTGTTGGTTTGTTGGCTTGTTAGCTTGTTGGTTTGTTGGTTTGTTGGTTTGTTCGTTTGTTGGTTTGTTCGTTTGTTGGTTTGTTTGTTTGTTGGTTTGTTCGTTTGTTGGTTTGTTGGTTTGTTGGTTTGTTGGCTTGTTGGTTTGGTGGTTTGTTGGTTTCTTGGTTTGTTGGTTTCTTGGTTTGTTGCTTTGTTGGTTTGTTGGTTTGTTTGTTTGTTTGTTTGTTGGTTTGTTCGTTTGTTTGCTTGTTCGTTTGTTGGTTTGTTTGTTTGTTGGTTTGTTTGTTTGTTCGTTTGTTGGTTTGTTGGTTTGTTGGCTTGCTGGTTTGTTGGTTTATTGGCTTGTTGGTTTGTTGGTTTGTTGGTTTGTTGGTTTGTTGGTTTGTTCGTTTGTTGGCTTGTTGGTTTGTTGGCTTGTTGGCTTGTTGGTTTGTTGGCTTGTTGCTTGTTAGTTTGTTGGTTTGTTGATTTGTTGGTTTGTTTGTTTGTTGGTTTGTTTGTTTGTTCGTTTGTTGGTTTGTTGGTTTGTTGGCTTGCTGGTTTGTTGGTTTATTGGCTTGTTGGTTTGTTGGTTTGTTGGTTTGTTGGTTTGTTTGTTTGTTCGTTTGTTTGTTTGTTCGTTTGTTGGCTTGTTGGCTTGTTGGTTTGTTGGCTTGTTGGCTTGTTGGCTTGTTGGCTTGTTGGCTTGTTGGTTAGTTGGTTTGTTGGTTTGTTGGTTTGTTGGTTTGTTGGTTTGTTAGTTTGTTGGTTTGTTGGTTAGTTGGCTTGTTGGCTTGTTGGTTTGTTGGTTTGTTGGCTTGTTGGTTTGTTGGTTTTTTGGTTTGTTCGTTTGTTGGTTTGTTGGCTTGTTGGTTTGTTGGCTTGTTAGCTTGTTGGTTTGTTGGTTTGTTGGTTTGTTCGTTTGTTGGTTTGTTCGTTTGTTGGTTTGTTTGTTTGTTGGTTTGTTGGTTTGTTGGTTTGTTGGTTTGTTGGTTTGTTGGTTTGTTGGTTTGTTGGTTTGTTGGTTTGTTGGTTTGTTGGTTTGTTGGTTTGTTGGTTTGTTGGTTTGTTGGTTTGTTGGTTTGTTGGTTTGTTGGTTTGTTGGTTTGTTGGTTTGTTGGTTTGTTGGCTTGTTGGTTTGGTGGTTTGTTGGTTTCTTGGTTTGTTGGTTTGTTGGTTTGTTGCTTTGTTGGTTTGTTGGTTTGTTTGTTTGTTTGGTTGTTGGTTCGTTGGTTTGTTGGTTTCTTGGTTTGTTGGTTTGTTGGTTTGTTCGTTTGCTTGTTTGTTGGTTTGTTGGTTTGTTTGTTTGTTGGTTTGTTCGTTTGGTGGCTTGTTGGTTTGTTGGTTTGTTCGTTTGTTGGTTTGTTCGTTTGTTCGTTTGTTTGTTTGTTGGTTTGTTGGTTTGTTGGTTTGTTGGTTTGTTGGTTTGTTGGTTTGTTGGTTTGTTGGTTTGTTGGTTTGTTGGTTTGTTGGTTTGTTGGTTTATTGGTTTATTGGTTTGTTGGTTTGTTGGTTTGTTGGCTTTTTGGTTTGTTGGTTTGTTGGTTTGTTGGTTTGTTGGTTTGTTGGTTTGCTGGTTTGTTGGTTTGTTGGTTTGTTGGTTTGTTGGTTTGTTGGTTTGTTTAATTGTTGGTTCGTTGGTTTGTTGGTTTCTTGGTTTGTTGGTTTGTTGGTTTGTTCGTTTGCTTGTTTGTTGGTTTGTTGGTTTGTTTGTTTGTTGGTTTGTTCGTTTGGTGGCTTGTTGGTTTGTTGGCTTATTGGTTTGTTGGTTTGTTGGTTTGTTCGTTTGTTGGTTTGTTGATTTGTTGGTTTGTTTGTTTGTTCGTTTGTTTGTTTGTTCGTTTGTTGGTTTGTTGGTTTGTTGGCTTGCTGGTTTGTTGGTTTATTGGCTTGTAGGTTTATTGGTTTGTTGGTTTGTTGGTTTGTTGGTTTGTTGGTTTGTTGGTTTGTTGGTTTGTTGGTTTGTTGGTTTGTTGGTTTGTTGGTTTGTTGGTTTGTTGGCTTGTTGGTTTGGTGGTTTGTTGGTTTCTTGGTTTCTTGGTTTGTTGGTTTGTTGCTTTGTTGGTTTTTTGGTTTGTTGGTTTGTTTGTTTGTTGGTTTGTTTGTTTGTTCGTTTGTTGGTTTGTTGGTTTGTTGGCTTGCTGGTTTGTTGGTTTATTGGCTTGTTGGTTTGTTGGTTTTTTGGTTTGTTGGTTTGTTTGTTTGTTCGTTTGTTGGCTTGTTGGCTTGCTGGTTTGTTGGCTTGTTGGCTTGTTGGTTTGTTGGCTTGTTGGCTTGTTGGTTAGTTGGTTTGTTGGTTTGTTGGTTTGTTGGTTTGTTAGTTTGTTGGTTTGTTGGTTAGTTGGCTTGTTGGCTTGTTGGTTTGTTGGTTTGTTGGCTTGTTTGTTTGTTGGTTTTTTGGTTTGTTCGTTTGTTGGTTTGTTGGCTTGTTGATTTGTTGGCTTGTTAGCTTGTTGGTTTGTTGATTTGTTGGTTTGTTCGTTTGTTGGTTTGTTCGTTTGTTGGTTTGTTTGTTTGTTGGTTTGTTGGTTTGTTGGTTTGTTGGTTTGTTGGTTTGTTGGTTTGTTGGTTTGTTGGTTTGTTGGTTTGTTGGTTTGTTGGTTTGTTGGTTTGTTGGCTTGTTGGTTTGGTGGTTTGTTAGTTTCTTGGTTTGTTGGTTTGTTGGTTTGTTGCTTTGTTGGTTTGTTGGTTTGTTTGTTTGTTTGTTTGTTTGTTTGTTGGTTTGTTCGTTTGTTTGCTTGTTCGTTTGTTGGTTTGTTGTTTTGTTGGTTTGTTTGTTTGTTCGTTTGTTGGTTTGTTGGTTTGTTGGCTTGCTGGTTTGTTGGTTTATTGGATTGTTGGTTTGTTGGTTTGTTGGTTTGTTGGTTTGTTGGTTTGTTCGTTTGTTGGCTTGTTGGTTTGTTGGCTTGTTGGCTTGTTGGTTTGTTGGCTTGTTGCTCGTTAGTTTGTTGGTTTGTTGATTTGTTGGTTTGTTTGTTTGTTGGTTTGTTTGTTTGTTCGTTTGTTGGTTTGTTGGTTTGTTGGCTTGCTGGTTTGTTGGTTTATTGGCTTGTTGGTTTGTTGGTTTGTTGGTTTGTTGGTTTGTTTGTTTGTTTGTTCGTTTGTTTGTTTGTTCGTTTGTTGGCTTGTTGGCTTGTTGGTTTGTTGGCTTGTTGGCTTGTTGGCTTGTTGGCTTGTTGGCTTGTTGGTTAGTTGGTTTATTGGTTTGTTGGTTTGTTGGTTTATTAGTTTGTTGGTTTGTTGGTTAGCTGGCTTGTTGGCTTGTTGGTTTGTTGGTTTGTTGGCTTGTTGGTTTGCTGGTTTTTTGGTTTGTTCGTTTGTAGGTTTGTTGGCTTGTTGGTTTGTGGGCTTGTTAGCTTGTTGGTTTGTTGGTTTGTTGGTTTGTTCGTTTGTTGGTTTGTTCGTTTGTTGGTTTGTTTGTTTGTTGGTTTGTTGGTTTGTTGGTTTGTTGGTTTGTTGATTTGTTGGTTTGTTGGTTTGTTGGTTTGTTGGTTTGTTGGTTTGTTGGTTTGTTGGTTTGTTGGTTTGTTGGTTTGTTGGTTTGTTGGTTTGTTGGTTTGTTGGTTTGTTGGTTTGTTGGCTTGTTGGTTTGGTGGTTTGTTGGTTTCTTGGTTTGTTGGTTTGTTGGTTTGTTGGTTTGTTGCTTTGTTGGTTTGTTGGTTTGTTTGTTTGTTTGTTTGTTGGTTTGTTCGTTTGTTTGCTTGTTCGTTTGTTGGTTTGTTTGTTTGTTGGTTTGTTTGTTTGTTCGTTTGTTGGTTTGTTGGTTTGTTGGCTTGTTAGCTTGTTGGTTTGTTGGTTTGTTGGTTTGTTCGTTTGTTGGTTTGTTCGCTTGTTGGTTTGTTTGTTTTTTGGTTTGTTGGTTTGTTGGTTTTTTGGTTTGTTGGTTTGTTGGTTTGTTGGTTTGTTGGTTTGTTGGTTTGTTTGTTTGTTGGTTTGTTGGTTTGTTGGTTTGTTGGTTTGTTGGTTTGTTGGTTTGTTGGTTTGTTGGCTTGTTGGTTTGGTGGTTTGTTGGTTTGTTGGTTTGTTGATTCGTTGGTTTGTTGCTTTGTTGGTTTGTTGGTTTGTTTGTTTGTTTGTTGGTTTGTTGGTTTGTTTGCTTGTTCGTTTGTTGGTTTGTTTGTTTGTTGGTTTGTTTATTTGTTCATTTGTTGGTTTGTTGGTTTGTTGGCTTGCTGGTTTGTTGGTTTATTGGCTTGTTGGTTTGTTGGTTTGTTGGTTTGTTGGTTTGTTGGTTTGTTCGTTTGTTGGCTTGTTGGTTTGTTGGCTTGTTGGCTTGTTGGTTTGTTGGCTTGTTGCTTGTTAGTTTGTTGGTTTGTTGATTTGTTGGTTTGTTTGTTTGTTGGTTTGTTTGTTTGTTCGTTTGTTGGTTTGTTGGTTTGTTGGCTTGCTGGTTTGTTGGTTTATTGGCTTGTTGGTTTGTTGGTTTGTTGGTTTGTTGGTTTGTTGGTTTGTTTGTTTGTTCGTTTGTTGGCTTGTTGGCTTGTTGGTTTGTTGGCTTGTTGCTTGTTGGTTTGTTGGCTAGTTGGCTTGTTGGGTAGTTGGTTTGTTGGTTTGTTGGTTTGTTAGTTTGTTGGTTTGTTGGTTAGTTGGCTTGTTGGCTTGTTGGTTTGTTGGCTTGTTGGCTTGTTGGTTTGTTGGTTTGTTGGCTTATTGGTTTGTTGGTTTGTTGGTTTGTTGGTTTGTTGGTTTGTTGGTTTGTTGGATTGTTGGTTTGTTGGTTTGTTGGCTTGTTGGCTTGTTGGTTTGTTGGTTTGTTGGCTTGTTGGTTTGTTGGTATTTTGGTTTGTTGATTTGTTGGTTTGTTTGTTTGTTGGTTTGTTTGTTTGTTCGTTTGTTGGTTAGTTGGTTTGTTGGCTTGCAGGTTTGTTGGTTTATTGGCTTGTTGGTTTGTTGGCTTATTGGTTTGTTGGTTTGTTGGTTTGTTGTTTTGTTTGTTTGTTCGTTTGTTGGTTTGTTGGTTGGTTGGCTTGTTGGTTTGTTGGTTTGTTGGCTTGTTGGTTTGTTGGTTTGTAGGTTTGTTCGTTTGTTGGCTTGTTGGTTTGTTGGCTTGTTTGTCTGTTGGCTTGTTGGCTTGTTGGTTTGTTGGTTTGTTGGCTTGTTAGTTTGTTGGTTTGTTGGTTTGTTGGTTTGTTGGTTTGTTGGATTGTTGGTTTGTTGGTTTGTTGGCTTGTTGGCTTGTTGGTTTGTTGGTTTGTTGGCTTGTTGGTTTGTTGGTTTGTTGGTTTGTTGGTTTGTTGGTTTGTTGGATTGTTGGTTTGTTGGTTTGTTGGCTTGTTGGCTTGTTGGTTTGTTGGTTTGTTGGCTTGTTGGTTTGTTGGTTTTTTGGTTTGTTGATTTGTTGGTTTGTTTGTTTGTTGGTTTGTTTGTTTGTTCGTCTGTTGGTTTGTTGGTTTGTTGGCTTGCTGGTTTGTTGGTTTATTGGCTTGTTGGTTTGTTGGTTTGTTGGTTTGTTGGTTTCTTGGTTTGTTCGTTTGTTGGCTTGTTGGTTTGTTGGCTTGTTGGCTTGTTGGTTGGTTGGCTTGTTGGCTTGTTAGTTTGTTGGTTTGTTGATTTGTTGGTTTGTTTGTTTGTTGGTTTGTTTGTTTGTTCGTTTGTTGGTTTGTTGGTTTGTTGGCTTGCTGGTTTGTTGGTTTATTGGCTTGTTGGTTTGTTGGTTTGTTGGTTTGTTTGTTTGTTCGTTTGTTGGCTTGTTGGCTTGTTGGTTTGTTGGCTTGTTGGCTTGTTGGTTTGTTGGCTTGTTGGCTTGTTGGTTAGTTGGTTTGTTGGTTTGTTGGTTTGTTGGTTTGTTAGTTTGTTGGTTTGTTGGTTAGTTGGCTTGTTGGCTTGTTGGTTTGTTGGTTTGTTGGCTTGTTGGTTTGTTGGTTTTTTGGTTTGTTCGTTTGTTGGTTTGTTGGCTTGTTGGTTTGTTGGCTTGTTAGCTTGTTGGTTTTTTGGTTTGTTGGTTTGTTGGTTTGTTCGTTTGTTGGTTTGTTCGTTTGTTGGTTTGTTTGTTTGTTGGTTTGTTGGTTTGTTGGTTTGTTGGTTTGTTGGTTTGTTGGTTTGTTGGTTTGTTGGTTTGTTGGTTTGTTGGTTTGTTGGTTTGTTGGTTTGTTGGTTTGTTGGTTTGTTGGCTTGTTGGTTTGGTGGTTTGTTGGTTTCTTGGTTTGTTGGTTTGTTGGTTTGTTGGTTTTTTGGTTTGTTCGTTTGTTGGTTTGTTGGCTTGTTGGTTTGTTGGCTTGTTAGCTTGTTGGTTTGTTGGTTTGTTGGTTTGTTCGTTTGTTGGTTTGTTCGTTTGTTGGTTTGTTTGTTTGTTGGTTTGTTGGTTTGTTGGTTTGTTGGTTTGTTGGTTTGTTGGTTTGTTGGTTTGTTGGTTTGTTGGTTTGTTGGTTTGTTGGTTTGTTGGTTTGTTGGTTTGTTGGCTTGTTGGTTTGGTGGTTTGTTGGTTTCTTGGTTTGTTGGTTTGTTGGTTTGTTGCTTTGTTGGTTTGTTGGTTTGTTTGTTTGTTTGTTTGTTGGTTTGTTCGTTTGTTTGCTTGTTCGTTTGTTGGTTTGTTTGTTTGTTGGTTTGTTTGTTTGTTCGTTTGTTGGTTTATTGGTTTGTTGGCTTGCTGGTTTGTTGGTTTATTGGCTTGTTGGTTTGTTGGTTTGTTGGTTTGTTGGTTTGTTGGTTTGTTCGTTTGTTGGCTTGTTGGTTTGTTGGCTTGTTGGCTTGTTGGTTTGTTGGCTTGTTGCTTGTTAGTTTGTTGGTTTGTTGATTTGTTGGTTTGTTTGTTTGTTGGTTTGTTTGTTTGTTCGTTTGTTGGTTTGTTGGTTTGTTGGCTTGCTGGTTTGTTGGTTTATTGGCTTGTTGGTTTGTTGGTTTGTTGGTTTGTTGGTTTGTTTGTTTGTTCGTTTGTTTGTTTGTTCGTTTGTTGGCTTGTTGGCTTGTTGGTTTGTTGGCTTGTTGGCTTGTTGGCTTGTTGGCTTGTTGGTTAGTTGGTTTATTGGTTTGTTGGTTTGTTGGTTTGTTAGTTTGTTGGTTTGTTGGTTAGCTGGCTTGTTGGCTTGTTGGTTTGTTGGTTTGTTGGCTTGTTGGTTTGTTGGTTTTTTGGTTTGTTCGTTTGTTGGTTTGTTGGCTTGTTGGTTTGTTGGCTTGTTAGCTTGTTGGTTTGTTGGTTTGTTGGTTTGTTCGTTTGTTGGTTTGTTCGTTTGTTGGTTTGTTTGTTTGTTGGTTTATTGGTTTGTTGGTTTGTTGGTTTGTTGGTTTGTTGGAATGTTGGTTTGTTGGTTTGTTGGTTTGTTGGTTTGTTGGTTTGTTGGTTTGTTGGTTTGTTGGTTTGTTGGTTTGTTGGTTTGTTGGTTTGTTGGTTTGTTGGCTTGTTGGTTTGGTGGTTTGTTGGTTTCTTGGTTTGTTTGTTTGTTCGTTTGTTGGTTTGTTGGTTTGTTGGCTTGTTAGCTTGTTGGTTTGTTGGTTTGTTGGTTTGTTCGTTTGTTGGTTTGTTCGCTTGTTGGTTTGTTTGTTTTTTGGTTTGTTGGTTTGTTGGTTTTTTGGTTTGTTGGTTTGGTGGTTTGTTGGTTTGTTGGTTTGTTGATTTGTTGGTTTGTTGGTTTATTGGTTTGTTGGTTTGTTGGTTTGTTGGTTTGTTGGTTTGTTGGTTTGTTGGCTTGTTGGTTTGGTGGTTTGTTGGTTTGTTGGTTTGTTGATTCGTTGGTTTGTTGCTTTGTTGGTTTGTTGGTTTGTTTGTTTGTTTGTTTGTTGGTTTGTTCGTTTGTTTGCTTGTTCGTTTGTTGGTTTGTTTGTTGGTTTGTTTGTTTGTTCGTTTGTTGGTTTGTTGGTTTGTTGGCTTGCTGGTTTGTTGGTTTATTGGCTTGTTGGTTTGTTGGTTTGTTGGTTTGTTGGTTTGTTGGTTTGTTGGTTTGTTCGTTTGTTGGCTTGTTGGTTTGTTGGCTTGTTGGCTTGTTGGTTTGTTGGCTTGTTGCTTGTTAGTTTGTTGGTTTGTTGATTTGTTGGTTTGTTTGTTTGTTGATTTGTTTGTTTGTTCGTTTGTTGGTTTGTTGGTTTGTTGGCTTGCTGGTTTGTTGGTTTATTGGCTTGTTGGTTTGTTGGTTTGTTGGTTTGTTGGTTTGTTTGTTTGTTCGTTTGTTGGCTTGTTGGCTTGTTGGTTTGTTGGCTTGTTGCTTGTTGGTTTGTTGGCTAGTTGGCTTGTTGGGTAGTTGGTTTGTTGGTTTGTTGGTTTGTTGGTTTGTTAGTTTGTTGGTTTGTTGGTTAGTTGGCTTGTTGGCTTGTTGGTTTGTTGGCTTGTTGGCTTGTTGGTTTGTTGGTTTGTTGGCTTGTTGGTTTGTTGGTTTGTTGGTTTGTTGGTTTGTTGGTTTGTTGGATTGTTGGTTTGTTGGTTTGTTGGCTTGTGGGCTTGTTGGTTTGTTGGGTTGTTGGCTTGTTGGTTTGTTGGTATTTTGGTTTGTTGATTTGTTGGTTTGTTTGTTTGTTGGTTTGTTTGTTTGTTCGTTTGTTGGTTAGTTGGTTTGTTGGCTTGCTGGTTTGTTGGTTTATTGGCTTGTTGGTTTGTTGGCTTATTGGTTTGTTGGTTTGTTGGTTTGTTGTTTTGTTTGTTTGTTCGTTTGTTGGTTTGTTGGTTGGTTGGCTTGTTGGTTTGTTGGTTTGTTGGCTTGTTGGTTTGTTGGTTTGTAGGTATGTTTGTTTGTTGGCTTGTTGGTTTGTTGGCTTGTTGGTTTGTTGGCTTGTTGGCTTGTTGGTTTGTTGGTTTGTTGGCTTGTTAGTTTGTTGGTTTGTTGGTTTGTTGGTTTGTAGGTTTGTTGGATTGTTGGTTTGTTGGTTTGTTGGCTTGTTGGCTTGTTGGTTTGTTGGTTTGTTGGCTTGTTGGTTTGTTGGTTTGTTGGTTTGTTGGTTTGTTGGTTTGTTGGTTTGTTGGATTGTTGGTTTGTTGGTTTGTTGGCTTGTTGGCTTGTTGGTTTGTTGGTTTGTTGGCTTGTTGGTTTGTTGGTTTTTTGGTTTGTTGATTTGTTGGTTTGTTTGTTTGTTGGTTTGTTTGTTTGTTCGTCTGTTGGTTTGTTGGTTTATTGGCTTGCTGGTTTGTTGGTTTATTGGCTTGTTGGTTTGTTGGTTTGTTGGTTTGTTGGTTTGTTGGTTTGTTCGTTTGTTGGCTTGTTGGTTTGTTCGCTTGTTGGCTTCTTGGTTGGTTGGCTTGTTGGCTTGTTAGTTTGTTGGTTTGTTGATTTGTTGGTTTGTTTGTTTGTTGGTTTGTTTGTTTGTTCGTTTGTTGGTTTGTTGGTTTGTTGGCTTGCTGGTTTGTTGGTTTATTGGCTTGTTGGTTTGTTGGTTTGTTGGTTTGTTGGTTTGTTTGTTTGTTCGTTTGTTGGCTTGTTGGCTTGTTGGTTTGTTAGCTTGTTGGTTTGTTGGCTTGTTGGCTTGTTGGTTAGTTGGTTTGTTGGTTTGTTGGTTTTTGGTTTGTTTGTTTGTTGGTTTGTTTGTTTGTTTGTTTGTTGGTTTGTTGGTTTGTTGGTTTGTTGGTTTGTTGGTTTGTTGGTTTGTTGGTTTGTTGGTTTGTTGGGTTGTTGGTTTGTTGGTTTGTTGGTTTGTTGGTTTGTTGGTTTGTTGGCTTGTTGGTTTGGTGGTTTGTTGGTTTCTTGGTTTGTTGGTTTGTTGGTTTGTTGCTTTGTTGGTTTGTTGGTTTGTTTGTTTGTTTGTTTGTTTGTTTGTTGGTTTGTTCGTTTGTTTGCTTGTTCGTTTGTTGGTTTGTTTGTTTGTTGGTTTGTTTGTTTGTTCGTTTGTTAGTTTGTTGGTTTGTTGGCTTGCTGGTTTGTTGGTTTATTGGCTTGTTGGTTTGTTGGTTTGTTGGTTTGTTGGTTTGTTGGTTTGTTGGTTTGTTGGTTTGTTCGTTTGTTGACTTGTTGGTTTGTTGGCTTGTTGGCTTGTTGGTTTGTTGGCTTGTTGCTTGTTAGTTTGTTGGTTTGTTGATTTGTTGGTTTGTTTGTTTGTTGGTTTGTTTGTTTGTTCGTTTGTTGGTTTGTTGGTTTGTTGGCTTGCTGGTTTGTTGGTTTATTGGCTTGTTGATTTGTTGGTTTGTTGGTTTGTTGGTTTGTTTGTTTGTTCGTTTGTTGGCTTGTTGGCTTGTTGGTTTGTTGGCTTGTTGGCTTGTTGGTTTGTTGGCTTGTTGGCTTGTTGGTTAGTTGGTTTGTTGGTTTGTTGGTTTGTTGGTTTGTTAGTTTGTTGGTTTGTTGGTTAGTTGGCTTGTTGGCTTGTTTGTTTGTTGGCTTGTTGGCTTGTTGGTTTGTTGGTTTGTTGGCTTGTTAGTTTGTTTGTTTGTTGGTTTGTTGGTTTTTTGGTTTGTTGGATTATTGGTTTGTTGGTTTGTTGGCTTTTTGGCTTGTTGGTTTGTTGGTTTGTTGGCTTGTTGGTTTGTAGGTTTTTTGGTTTGTTGATTTGTTGGTTTGTTTGTTTGTTGGTTTGTTTGTTTGTTCGTTTGTTGGTTTGTTGGTTTGTTGGCTTGCTGGTTTGTTGGTTTATTGGCTTGTTGGTTTGTTGGCTTATTGGTTTGTTGGTTTGTTGATTTGTTGTTTTGTTTGTTTGTTCGTTTGTTGGTTTGTTGGTTGGTTGGCTTGTTGGTTTGTTGGTTTGTTGGCTTGTTGGTTTGTTGGTTTGTTTGTTTGTTGGTTTGTTCGTTTGTTGGCTTGTTGGTTTGTTGGCTTGTTGGTTTGTTGGCTTGTTAGCTTGTTGGTTTGTTGGCTTGTTGGCTTGTTGGTTAGTTGGTTTGTTGGTTTGTTGGTTTGTTGGTTTGTTAGTTTGTTGGTTTGTTGGTTAGTTGGCTTGTTGGCTTGTTGGTTTGTTGGTTTGTTGGCTTGTTGGTTTGTTGGTTTTTTGGTTTGTTCATTTGTTGGTTTGTTGGCTTGTTGGTTTGTTGGCTTGTTAGCTTGTTGGTTTGTTGGTTGGTTGGTTTGTTCGTTTGTTGGTTTGTTCGTTTGTTGGTTTGTTTGTTTGCTGGTTTATTGGTTTGTTGGTTTGTTGGTTTGTTGGTTTGTTGGTTTGTTGGTTTGTTGGTTTGTTGGTTTATTGGTTTGTTGGTTTGTTGGTTTGTTGGCTTGTTGGTTTGGTGGTTTGTTGGTTTCTTGGTTTGTTGGTTTGTTGGTTTGTTGCTTTGTCGGTTTGTTGGTTTGTTTGTTTGTTTGTTTGCTGGTTTGTTCGTTTGTTTGCTTGTTCGTTTGTTGGTTTGTTGGTTTGTTGGTTTGTTGGCTTGTTGTTTTGTTGGTTTGTTGTTTGTTGGTTTGTTCGTTTGTTGGCTTGTTAGTTTGTTGGATTGTTGACTTGTTGGTTTGTTGGCTTGTTGGCTTGTTGGTTTGTTGGTTTGTTGTTTTGTTGGTTTGTTGGTTTGTTGGTTTGCTGGTTAGTTGGCTTGTTGGCTTGTTGGTTTGTTGGTTTGTTGGCTTGTTTATTTGTTGGTTTTTTGGTTTGTTCGTTTGTTGGTTTGTTGGTTTATTGGTTTGTTGGTTTGTTGGTTTGTTGGTTTGTTGGCTTTTTGGTTTGTTGGTTTGTTGGTTTGTTCGTTTGTTCGTTTGTTCGTTTGTTGGTTTGTTGGTTTGTTGGTTTGTTGGTTTGTTGGTTTGTTGGTTTGTTCGTTTGTTCGTTTGTTCGGTTTGTTGGTTTGTTGGCTTGTTGGTTTGTTGGTTTGTTGGTTTGTTGGTTTGTTGGTTTGTTGGCTTGTTAGTTTGGTGGTTTGTTGGTTTGTTCGTTTGTTGGCTTGTTGGTTTGTTGGTTTGTTGGTTTGTTGGCTAGTTGGTTTGTTGGTTTGTTGGCTTGTTGGCTTGTTGGTTTGTTGGTTTGTTGTTTTGTTGGTTTGTTGGTTTGTTGGTTTGCTGGTTAGTTGGCTTGTTGGCTTGTTGGTTTGTTGGTTTGTTGGCATGTTTATTTGTTGGTTTTTTGGTTTGTTCGTTTGTTGGTTTGTTGGTTTATTGGTTTGTTGGTTTGTTGGTTTGTTGGTTTGTTGGCTTTTTGGTTTGTTGGTTTGTTGGTTTGTTCGTTTGTTCGTTTGTTCGTTTGTTGGTTTGTTGGTTTGTTGGTTTGTTGGTTTGTTGGTTTGTTGGTTTGTTCGTTTGTTGGTTTTTCGGTTTGTTGGTTTGTTGGCTTGTTGGTTTGTTGGTTTGTTGGTTTGTTGGTTTGTTGGTTTGTTGGTTTGTTGGTTTGTTGGCTTGTTAGTTTGGTGGTTTGTTGGTTTGTTCGTTTGTTGGCTTGTTGGTTTGTTGGTTTGTTGGTTTGTTGGCTAGTTGGTTTGTTGGTTTGTTCGTTTGTTGGTTTATTGGTTTATTGGTTTATTGGTTTGTTGGTTTGTTGGTTTGTTGGCTTGTTGGTTTGTTCGTTTGTTGGTTTGTTTGTTTGCTGGTTTGTTGGTTTGTTGGTTTGTTGGTTTGTTGGTTTGTTGGTTTGTTGGTTTGTTGGTTTGTTGGTTTGTTGGTTTCTTGGTTTGTTGGCTTGTTGGTTTGTTTGTTTGTTGGTTTGTTCGTTTGTTGGCTTGTTGGTTTGTTGGCTTACTGGTTTGTTGGTTTGTTGGTTTGTTTGGTTGTTTGTTTGTTGGTTTGTTGGTTTGTTGGCTTGTTGGTTTGTTCGTTTGTTGGCTTGTTGGTTTGTTGGTTTGTTGGTTTGCTGGTTTGTTCTTTTGTTGGCTTGTTGGTTTGTTGGCTTGTTGGCTTGTTGGTTTGTTGGCTTGTTGGCTTTTTGGTTTGTTGGTTTGTTGGTTTGTTGGTTTGTTGGTTTGTTGGTTTGTTGGTTTGTTGGTTAGTTAGCTTGTTGGTTTGTTGGTTTGTTGGTTTGTTGGTTTGTTGGTTTGTTGGTTTGTTGGTTTGTTGGTTTGTTGGTTTTTTGGTTTGTTCGTTTGTTGGTTTGTTGGTTTGTTGGTTTGTTGGTTTGTTGGTTTGCTGGTTTGTTGGTTTGTAGGTTTGTTGGCTTTTTGGTTTGTTGGCTTGTTGGTTTGTTGGTTTGTTGGTTGTTGGTTTGTTGGTTTGTTGGTTTGTTGGTTTGTTGGCTTGTTGGTTTGTTGGTTTGTTGGTTTGTTCGTTTGTTGGCTTGTTGGTTTGTTGGTTTGTTGGTTTGTTTGGCTAGTTGGTTTATTAGTTTCTTGGTTTATTGGTTTATTGGTTTGTTGGTTTGTTGGTTTGTTGGTTTGTTGGTTTGTTGGTTTGTTGGTTTTTTGGTTTTTTGGTTTGTTGGTTTGTTGGTTTGTTGGTTTGTTGGTTTGTTGGTTTGTTGGTTTGTCGGTTTGTTGGTGTGTTGGCTTGTTGGTTTGTTGGTTTGTTGGTTTGTTGGTTTGTTGGTTTGTTGGTGTGTTGGTTTGTTGGTTTGTAGGTTTGTTGGTTTTTTGGCTTGTTGGTTTTTTGGCTCGTTGGTTTGTTGGTTTGTTTGGCTAGTTGGTTTATTAGTTTCTTGGTTAATTGGTTTATTGGTTTGTTGGTTTCTTGGTTTGTTGGTTTGTTGGTTTGTTGGTTTGTTGGTTTTTTGGTTTTTTGGTTTGTTGGTTTGTTGGTTTGTTGGTTTGTTGGTTTGTTGGTTTGTTTGTTTGTTCGTTTGTTGGTTTGTTGGTTTGTTGGGTTGTTGGCTTGTTGGTTTGTTGGTTTGTTGGTTTGTTGGTGTGTTGGTTTGTTGGTTTGTAGGTTTGTTGGTTTTTTGGCTTGTTGGTTTTTTGGCTCGTTGGTTTGTTGGTTTGTTGGTTTGTTGGCTTGTTGGTTTGTTGGTTTGTTGGTTTGTTGGTTTGTTGGTTTGTTGGTTTGTTGGTTTGTTGGTTTGTTGGTTTGTTGGTTTGTTTGGTTTGTTTGGTTGTTGGTTCGTTGGTTTGTTGGTTTCTTGGTTTGTTTGTTTGTTGGTTTGTTCGTTTGCTTGTTTGTTGGTTTGTTGGTTTGTTTGTTTGTTGGTTTGTTCGCTTGGTGCCTTGTTGGTTTGTTGGCTTATTGGTTTGTTGGTTTGTTGGTTTGTTCGTTTGTTGGTTTGTCGGTTTGTTGGTTTGTTGGCTTGTTGGTTTGTTGGTTTGTTGGTTTGTTGGTTTGTTCGTTTGTTGGCTTGTTGGTTTGTTGGCTTGTTGGCTTGTTGGTTAGTTGGCTTGTTGGTTTGTTTGTTTGTTGGTTTGTTGATTTGTTGGTTTGTTTGTTTGTTCGTTTGTTTGTTTGTTCGTTTGCTGGTTTGTTGGTTTGTTGGCTTGCTGGTTTGTTGGTTTATTGGCTTGTTGGTTTGTTGGTTTGTTGGTTTGTTGGTTTCTTTGTTTGTTCGTTTGTTGGCTTGTTGGCTTGTTGGTTAGTTGGCTTGTTGACTTGTTGGTTTGTTGGCTTGTTGGCTTGTTGGTTAGTTGGTTTGTTGGTTTGTTGGTTTGTTGGTTTGTTAGTTTGTTGGTTTGTTGGTTAGTTGGCTTGTTGGCTTATTGGTTTGTTGGTTTGTTGGCTTGTTGGT
This sequence comes from Atherix ibis, assembly GCA_958298945.1. Lineage (NCBI taxonomy): Eukaryota > Metazoa > Arthropoda > Insecta > Diptera > Athericidae > Atherix > Atherix ibis. Next base: position 3,609,093 of record OY282608.1, read on the forward strand.
TGTTGGTTTTTTGGTTTGTTCATTTGTTGGTTTGTTGGCTTGTTGGTTTGTTGGCTTGTTAGCTTGTTGGTTTGTTGGTTTGTTGGTTTGTTCTTTTGTTGGTTTGTTCGTTTGTTATTTTGTTTGTTTGTTGGTTTGTTGGTTTGTTGGTTTGTTGGTTTGTTGGTTTGTTGGTTTGTTGGCTTGTTGGTTTGTTGGTTTGTTGGTTTGTTGGTTTGTTTGTTTATTTGTTTGTTGGTTTGTTCGTTTGTTTGCTTGTTCGTTTGTTGGTTTGTTGGTTTGTTGGTTTGTCGGCTTGTTGTTTTGTTGGTTTGTTGGTTTGTTGGTTTGTTCGTTTATTGGCTTGTTAGTTTGTTGGATTGTTGGCTTGTTGGTTTGTTGGCTTGTTGGCTTGTTGGTTTGTTGTTTTGTTGGTTTGTTGGTTTGTTGGTTTGTTGGTTTGTTGGTTTGTTGGTTAGTTGGCTTGTTGGCTTGTTGGTTTGTTGGTTTGTTGGCTTGTTTATTTGTTGGTTTTTTGGTTCGTTCGTTTGTTGGTTTGTTGGTTTCTTGGTTTGTTGGTTTGTTGGTTTGTTGGTTTGTTGGCTTTTTGGTTTGTTGGTTTGTTGGTTTGTTGGCTAGTTGGTTTGTTGGTTTGTTCGTTTATTGGTTTATTGGTTTATTGGTTTATTGGTTTGTTGGTTTGTTGGTTTGTTTGGCTTGTTGGTTTGTTCGTTTGTTGGTTTGTTGGTTTGTTGGTTTGTTCGTTTGTTGGTTTGTCGGTTTGTTGGTTTGTTGGCTTGTTGGTTTGTTGGTTTGTTGGTTTGTTGGTTTGTTGGTTTGTTGGTTTGTTGGTTTGTTGGTTTGTTGGTTTGTTGGCTTGTTGGTTTGGTGGTTTGTTGGTTTGTTCGTTTGTTGGCTTGTTGGCTTGTTGGCTTGTTGGTTTGTTGGTTTGTTGGTTTGTTGGCTAGTTGGTTTGTTGGTTTGTTCGTTTGTTGGTTTATTGGTTTATTGGTTTATTGGTTTGTTGGTTTGTTGGTTTGTTGGCTTGTTGGTTTGTTCGTTTGTTGGTTTGTTTGTTTGTTTGTTTGTTGGTTTGTTGGTTTGTTGGTTTGTTGGTTTGTTGGTTTGTTGGTTTGTTGGTTTGTTTGTTTGTTAGTTTCTTGGTTTGTTGGCTTGTTGGTTTGGTGGTTTGTTGGTTTCTTGGTTTGTTGGTTTGATCATTTGTTGGTTTGTTTGTTTGTTTGTTTGTTGGTTTGTTCGTTTGTTGGCTTGTTGGTTTGTTGGCTTACTGGTTTGTTGGTTTGTTGGTTTGTTTGTTTGTTCGTTTGTTGGTTTGTTGGTTTGTTGGTTTGTTGGTTTGTTCGTTTGTTGGCTTGTTGGTTTGTTGGTTTGTTGGTTTGCTGGTTTGTTCGTTTGTTGGCTTGTTGGTTTGTTGGCTTGTTGGCTTGTTGGTTTGTTGGCTTGTTGGTTTGTTGGTTTGTTGGTTTGTTGGTTTGTTGGTTTGTTGGTTTGTTGGTTAGTTAGCTTGTTGGTTTGTTGGTTTGTTGGTTTGTTGGTTTTTGGTTTGTTCGTTTGTTGGTTTGTTGGTTTGTTGGTTTGTTGGTTTGTTGGTTTGTTGGTTTGTTGGTTTGTAGGTTTGTTGGCTTTTTGGTTTGTTGGCTTGTTGGTTTGTTCGTTTGTTGGTTTGTCGGTTTGTTGGTTTGTTGGCTTATTGGTTTGTTGGTTTGTTGGTTTGTTGGTTTGTTGGTTTGTTGGTTTGTTGGTTTGTTGGCTTGTTGGTTTGGTGGTTTGTTGGTTTGTTCGTTTGTTGGCTTGTTGGCTTGTTGGTTTGTTGGTTTGTTGGTTTGTTGGTTTGTTGGTTTGTTGGTTTGTTGGTTTAATGGTTTGTTCGTTTGTTGGTTTTTCGGTTTGTTGGTTTGTCGGTTTGTTGGTTTGTTGGCTTGTTGGTTTGTTGGTTTGTTGGTTTGTTGGTTTGTTCGTTTGTTGGCTTGTTGGTTTGTTGGCTTGTTGGCTTGTTGGTTAGTTGGCTTGTTGGCTTGTTTGTTTGTTGGTTTGTTGATTTGTTGGTTTGTTTGTTTGTTCGTTTGTTTGTTTGTTCGTTTGTTGGTTTGTTGGTTTGTTGGCTTGCTGGTTTGTTGGTTTATTGGCTTGTTGGTTTGTTGGTTTGTTGGTTTGTTGGTTTCTTTGTTTGTTCGTTTGTTGGCTTGTTGGCTTGTTGGTTAGTTGGCTTGTTGACTTGTTGGTTTGTTGGTTTCTTGGTTTGTTGGTTTGTTGGTTTGATCATTTGTTGGTTTGTTGGTTTGTTGGTTTGTTTGTTTGTTGGTTTGTTCGTTTGTTGGCTTGTTGGTTTGTTGGCTTACTGGTTTGTTGGTTTGTTGGTTTGTTTGTTTGTTCGTTTGTTGGTTTGTTGGTTTGTTGGCTTGTCGGTTTGTTCGTTTGTTGGCTTGTTGGTTTGTTGGTTTGTTGGTTTGCTGGTTTGTTCGTTTGTTGGCTTGTTGGTTTGTTGGCTTGTTGGCTTGTTGGTTTGTTGGCTTGTTGGTTTGTTGGTTTGTTGGTTTGTTGGTTTGTTGGTTTGTTGGTTTGTTGGTTAGTTAGCTTGTTGGTTTGTTGGTTTGTTGGTTTGTTGGTTTTTGGTTTGTTCGTTTGTTGGTTTGTTGGTTTGTTGGTTTGTTGGTTTGTTGGTTTGTTGGTTTGTTGGTTTGTAGGTTTGTTGGCTTTTTGGTTTGTTGGCTTGTTGGTTTGTTCGTTTGTTGGTTTGTCGGTTTGTTGGTTTGTTGGCTTATTGGTTTGTTGGTTTGTTGGTTTGTTGGTTTGTTGGTTTGTTGGTTTGTTGGTTTGTTGGCTTGTTGGTTTGGTGGTTTGTTGGTTTGTTCGTTTGTTGGCTTGTTGGCTTGTTGGTTTGTTGGTTTGTTGGTTTGTTGGTTTGTTGGTTTGTTGGTTTGTTGGTTTGTTGGTTTGTTCGTTTGTTGGTTTTTCGGTTTGTTGGTTTGTCGGTTTGTTGGTTTGTTGGCTTGTTGGTTTGTTGGTTTGTTGGTTTGTTGGTTTGTTCGTTTGTTGGCTTGTTGGTTTGTTGGCTTGTTGGCTTGTTGGTTAGTTGGCTTGTTGGCTTGTTTGTTTGTTGGTTTGTTGATTTGTTGGTTTGTTTGTTTGTTCGTTTGTTTGTTTGTTCGTTTGTTGGTTTGTTGGTTTGTTGGCTTGCTGGTTTGTTAGTTTATTGGCTTGTTGGTTTGTTGGTTTGTTGGTTTGTTGGTTTCTTTGTTTGTTCGTTTGTTGGCTTGTTGGCTTGTTGGTTAGTTGGCTTGTTGACTTGTTGGTTTGTTGGCTTGTTGGCTTGTTGGTTAGTTGGTTTGTTGGTTTGTTGGTTTGTTCGTTTGTTCGTTTGTTGGTTTGTTGGTTTGTTGGTTTGTTGGTTTGTTGGTTTGTTGGTTTGTTCGTTTGTTGGTTTTTCGGTTTGTTGGTTTGTTGGCTTGTTGGTTTGTTGGTTTGTTGGTTTGTTGGTTTGTTGGTTTGTTGGTTTGTTGGTTTGTTGGCTTTTTAGTTTGGTGGTTTGTTGGTTTGTTCGTTTGTTGGCTTGTTGGTTTGTTGGTTTGTTGGTTTGTTGGCTAGTTGGTTTGTTGGTTTGTTCGTTTGTTGGTTTATTGGTTTATTGGTTTATTGGTTTGTTGGTTTGTTGGTTTGTTGGCTTGTTGGTTTGTTCGTTTGTTGGTTTGTTTGTTTGCTGGTTTGTTGGTTTGTTGGTTTGTTGGTTTGTTGGTTTGTTGGTTTGTTTGTTTGTTGGTTTGTTGGTTTGTTGGTTTCTTGGTTTGTTGGCTTGTTGGTTTGTTTGTTTGTTGGTTTGTTCGTTTGTTGGCTTGTTGGTTTGTTGGCTTACTGGTTTGTTGGTTTGTTGGTTTGTTTGGTTGTTTGTTTGTTGGTTTGTTGGTTTGTTGGCTTGTTGGTTTGTTCGTTTGTTGGCTTGTTGGTTTGTTGGTTTGTTGGTTTGCTGGTTTGTTCTTTTGTTGGCTTGTTGGTTTGTTGGCTTGTTGGCTTGTTGGTTTGTTGGCTTGTTGGCTTTTTGGTTTGTTGGTTTGTTGGTTTGTTGGTTTGTTGGTTTGTTGGTTTGTTGGTTTGTTGGTTAGTTAGCTTGTTGGTTTGTTGGTTTGTTGGTTTGTTGGTTTGTTGGTTTGTTGGTTTGTTGGTTTGTTGGTTTTTTGGTTTGTTCGTTTGTTGGTTTGTTGGTTTGTTGGTTTGTTGGTTTGTTGGTTTGCTGGTTTGTTGGTTTGTAGGTTTGTTGGCTTTTTGGTTTGTTGGCTTGTTGGTTTGTTGGTTTGTTTGTTGTTGGTTTGTTGGTTTGTTGGTTTGTTGGTTTGTTGGCTTGTTGGTTTGTTGGTTTGTTGGTTTGTTCGTTTGTTGGCTTGTTGGTTTGTTGGTTTGTTGGTTTGTTTGGCTAGTTGGTTTATTAGTTTCTTGGTTTATTGGTTTATTGGTTTGTTGGTTTGTTGGTTTGTTGGTTTGTTGGTTTGTTGGTTTGTTGGTTTGTTGGTTTTTTGGTTTTTTGGTTTGTTGGTTTGTTGGTTTGTTGGTTTGTTGGTTTGTTGGTTTGTTGGTTTGTTGGTTTGTTGGTGTGTTGGCTTGTTGGTTTGTTGGTTTGTTGGTTTGTTGGTTTGTTGGTTTGTTGGTTTGTTGGTGTGTTGGTTTGTTGGTTTGTATGTTTGTTGGTTTTTTGGCTTGTTGGTTTTTTGGCTCGTTGGTTTGTTGGTTTGTTTGGCTAGTTGGTTTATTAGTTTCTTGGTTTATTGGTTTGTTGGTTTGTTGGTTTGTTGGTTTGTTGGTTTGTTGGTTTGTTGGTTTGTTGGTTTGTTGGTTTTTTGGTTTTTTGGTTTGTAGGTTTGTTGGTTTTTTGGCTTGTTGGTTTTTTGGCTCGTTGGTTTGTTGGTTTGTTGGTTTGTTGGCTTGTTGGTTTGTTGGTTTGTTGGTTTGTTGGTTTGTTGGTTTGTTGGTTTGTTGGTTTGTTGGTTTGTTGGTTTGTTGGTTTGTTGGTTTGTTGGTTTGTTTGGTTGTTGGTTCGTTGGTTTGTTGGTTTCTTGGTTTGTTTGTTTGTTGGTTTGTTCGTTTGCTTGTTTGTTGGTTTGTTGGTTTGTTTGTTTGTTGGTTTGTTCGTTTGGTGCCTTGTTGGTTTGTTGGCTTATTGGTTTGTTGGTTTGTTGGTTTGTTCGTTTGTTGGTTTGTCGGTTTGTTGGTTTGTTGGTTTGTTGGTTTGTTGGTTTGTTGGTTTGTTGGTTTGTTCGTTTGTTGGCTTGTTGGTTTGTTGGCTTGTTGGCTTGTTGGTTAGTTGGCTTGTTGGCTTGTTTGTTTGTTGGTTTGTTGATTTGTTGGTTTGTTTGTTTGTTCGTTTGTTTGTTTGTTCGTTTGTTGGCTTGTTGGTTTGTTGGCTTGCTGGTTTGTTGGTTTATTGGCTTGTTGGTTTGTTGGTTTGTTGGTTTGTTGGTTTCTCTGTTTGTTCGTTTGTTGGCTTGTTGGCTTGTTGGTTAGTTGGCTTGTTGACTTGTTGGTTTGTTGGCTTGTTGGCTTGTTGGTTAGTTGGTTTGTTGGTGGTGTTGGTTTGTTGGTTTGTTAGTTTGTTGGTTTGTTGGTTAGTTGGCTTGTTGGCTTATTGGTTTGTTGGTTTGTTGGCTTGTTGGTTGTTGGTTTTTTGGTTTGTTCATTTGTTGGTTTGTTGGCTTGTTGGTTTGTTGGCTTGTTAGCTTGTTGGTTTGTTGGTTTGTTGGTTTGTTCGTTTGTTGGTTTGTTCGTTTGTTGGTTTGTTTGTTTGTTGGTTTGTTGGTTTGTTGGTTTGTTGGTTTGTTGGTTTGTTGGTTTGTTGGTTTGTTGGTTTGTTGGTTTGTTGGTTTGTTGGTTTGTTGGTTTGTTGGTTTGTTGGTTTGTTGGTTTGTTTGTTTATTTGTTTGTTGGTTTGTTCGTTTGTTTGCTTGTTCGTTTGTTGGTTTGTTGGTTTGTTGGTTTGTTGGCTTGTTGTTTTGTTGGTTTGTGGGTTCGTTGGTTTGTTCGTTTATTGGCTTGTTAGTTTGTTGGATTGTTGGCTTGTTGGTTTGTTGGCTTGTTGGCTTGTTGGTTTGTTGTTTTGTTGGTTTGTTGGTTTGTTGGTTTGTTGGTTTGTTGGTTTGTTGGTTAGTTGGCTTGTTGGCTTGTTGGTTTGTTGGTTTGTTGGCTTGTTTATTTGTTGGTTTTTTGGTTCGTTCGTTTGTTGGTTTGTTGGTTTCTTGGTTTGTTGGTTTGTTGGTTTGTTGGTTTGTTGGCTTTTTGGTTTGTTGGTTTGTTGGTTTGTTGGCCAGTTGGTTTGTTGGTTTGTTCGCTTATTGGTTTATTGGTTTATTGGTTTATTGGTTTGTTGGTTTGTTGGTTTGTTTGGCTTGTTGGTTTGTTCGTTTGTTGGTTTGTTGGTTTGTTGGTTTGTTCGTTTGTTGGTTTGTCGGTTTGTTGGTTTGTTGGCTTGTTGGTTTGTTGGTTTGTTGGTTTGTTGGTTTGTTGGTTTGTTGGTTTGTTGGTTTGTTGGTTTGTTGGTTTGTTGGCTTGTTGGTTTGGTGGTTTGTTGGTTTGTTCGTTTGTTGGCTTGTTGGCTTGTTGGCTTGTTGGTTTGTTGGTTTGTTGGTTTGTTGGCTAGTTGGTTTGTTGGTTTGTTCGTTTGTTGGTTTATTGGTTTATTGGTTTATTGGTTTGTTGGTTTGTTGGTTTGTTGGCTTGTTGGTTTGTTCGTTTGTTGGTTTGTTTGTTTGTTTGTTTGTTGGTTTGTTGGTTTGTTGGTTTGTTGGTTTGTTAGTTTGTTGGTTTGTTGGTTTGTTGGTTTGTTTGTTTGTTAGTTTCTTGGTTTGTTGGCTTGTTGGTTTGGTGGTTTGTTGGTTTCTTGGTTTGTTGGTTTGTTGGTTTGATCATTTGTTGGTTTGTTGGTTTGTTGGTTTGTTTGTTTGTTGGTTTGTTCGTTTGTTGGCTTGTTGGTTTGTTGGCTTACTGGTTTGTTGGTTTGTTGGTTTGTTTGTTTGTTCGTTTGTTGGTTTGTTGGTTTGTTGGCTTGTCGGTTTGTTCGTTTGTTGGCTTGTTGGTTTGTTGGTTTGTTGGTTTGCTGGTTTGTTCGTTTGTTGGCTTGTTGGTTTGTTGGCTTGTTGGCTTGTTGGTTTGTTGGCTTGTTGGTTTGTTGGTTTGTTGGTTTGTTGGTTTGTTGGTTTGTTGGTTTGTTGGTTTGTTGGTTAGTTAGCTTGTTGGTTTGTTGGTTTGTTGGTTTGTTGGTTTTTGGTTTGTTCGTTTGTTGGTTTGTTGGTTTGTTGGTTTGTTGGTTTGTTGGTTTGTTGGTTTGTTGGTTTGTAGGTTTGTTGGCTTTTTGGTTTGTTGGCTTGTTGGTTTGTTCGTTTGTTGGTTTGTCGGTTTGTTGGTTTGTTGGCTTATTGGTTTGTTGGTTTGTTGGTTTGTTGGTTTGTTGGTTTGTTGGTTTGTTGGTTTGTTGGTTTGTTGGCTTGTTGGTTTGGTGGTTTGTTGGTTTGTTCGTTTGTTGGCTTGTTGGCTTGTTGGTTTGTTGGTTTGTTGGTTTGTTGGCTAGTTGGTTTGTTGGTTTGTTCGTTTGTTGGTTTATTGGTTTGTTGGTTTATTGGTTTGTTGGTTTGTTGGTTTGTTGGCTTGTTGGTTTGTTCCTTTGTTGGTTTGTTTGTTTGTTGGTTTGTTGGTTTGTTGGATTGTTGGTTTGTTGGTTTGTTGGTTTGTTGGTTTGTTGGTTTGTTGGTTTGTTGGTTTGTTGGTTTCTTGGTTCGTTGGCTTGTTGGTTTGGTGGTTTGTTGGTTTCTTGGTTTGTTGGTTTGTTGGTTTGTTCATTTGTTGGTTTGTTGGTTTGTTGGTTTGTTTGTTTGTTGGTTTGTTCGTTTGTTGGCTTGTTGGTTTGTTGGCTTACTGGTTTGTTGGTTTGTTGGTTTGTTTGTTTGTTCGTTTGTTGGTTTGTTGGTTTGTTGGCTTGTCGGTTTGTTCATTTGTTGGCTTGTTGGTTTGTTGGTTTGTTGGTTTGCTGGTTTGTTCGTTTGTTGGCTTGTTGGTTTGTTGGCTTGTTGGCTTGTTGGTTTGTTGGCTTGTTGGCTTGTTGGTTTATTAGTTTGTTGGTTTGTTGGTTTGTTGGTTTGTTGGTTTGTTGGTTTGTTGGTTAGTTAGCTTGTTGGTTTGTTGGTTTGTTGGTTTGTTGGTTTGTTGGTTTTTGGTTTGTTGGTTTTTGGTTTGTTCGTTTGTTGGTTTGTTGGTTTGTTGGTTTGTTGGTTTGTTGGTTTGTTGGTTTGTTGGTTTGTTGGTTTGTTGGTTTGTAGGTTTGTTGGATTTTTGGTTTGTTGGCTTGTTGGTTTGTTGGTTCGTTGGTTGTTGGTTTGTTGGTTTGTTGGTTTGTTGGTTTGTTGGCTTGTTGGTTTGTTGGTTTGTTGGTTTGTTCGTTTGTTGGCTTGTCGGTTTGTTGGTTTGTTGGTTTGTTTGGCTAGTTAGTTTATTAGTTTGTTGGTTTATTGGTTTGTTGGTTTGTTGGTTTGTTGGTTTGTTGGTTTGTTGGTTTTTTGGTTTGTTGGTTTGTTGGTTTGTTGGTTTGTTGGTTTGTTGGTTTGTTGGTTTGTTGGTTTGTTGGTTTGTTGGTTTGTTGGTTTGTTGGTTTGTTGGTGTGTTGGTTTGTTGGCTTGTTGGCTTGTTCGTTTGTTGGCTTGTTGGCTTGTTTGTTTGTTGGTTTGTTGGTTTGTTAGTTTGTTGGTTTGTTCGTTTGTTGGCTTGTTGGCTTGTTGGTTTGTTGGTTTGTTGGTTTGTTAGTTTGTTGGTTTGTTCGTTTGTTCGTTTGTTGGTCTGTTGGTTTGTTGGTTTGTTGGTTTCTTGGTTTGCTGGTTTGTTGGTTTGTTGGTTTGTTGGTTTGTTGGTTTGTTGGTTTGTTAGTTTGTTGGTTTGTTCGTTTGTTCGTTTGTTGGTTTGTTGGTTTGTTGGTTTGGTGGTTTGTTGGTTTCTTGGTTTGTTGGTTTGTTGGTTTGTTGCTTTGTTGGTTTGTTGGTTTGTTTGTTTGTTTGTTTGTTGGTTTGTTCGTTTGTTTGCTTGTTCGTTTGTTGGTTTGTTTGTTTGTTGGTTTGTTTGTTTGTTCGTTTGTTGGTTTGTTGGTTTGTTGGCTTGCTGGTTTGTTGGTTTATTGGCTTGTTGGTTTGTTGGTTTGTTGGTTTGTTGGTTTGTTGGTTTGTTCGTTTGTTGGCTTGCTGGTTTGTTGGCTTGTTAGCTTGTTGGTTTGTTGGTTTGTTGGTTTGTTCGTTTGTTGGTTTGTTCGTTTGTTGGTTTGTTTGTTTGTTGGTTTGTTTGTTTGCTCGTTTGTTGGTTTGTTTGTTTGTTGGCTTGCTGGTTTGTTGGTTTATTGGCTTGTTGGTTTGTTGGTTTGTTGGTTTGTTGGTTTGTTTGTTTGTTCGTTTGTTGGCTTGTTGGCTTGTTGGTTTGTTGGCTTGTTGGCTTGTTGGTTTGTTGGCTTGTTGGCTTGTTGGTTAGTTGGTTTGTTGGTTTGTTGGTTTGTTGGTTTGTTAGTTTGTTGGTTTGTTGGTTAGTTGGCTTGTTGGCTTGTTGGTTTGTTGGTTTGTTGGTTTGTTGGCTTGTTGGTTTGTTGGTTTTTTGGTTTGTTCGTTTGTTGGTTTGTTGGCTTGTTGGTTTGTTGGCTTGTTAGCTTGTTGGTTTGTTGGTTTGTTGGTTTGTTCGTTTGTTGGTTTGTTCGTTTGTTGGTTTGTTTGTTTGTTGGTTTGTTGGTTTGTTGGTTTGTTGGTTTGTTGGTTTGTTGGTTTGTTGGTTTGTTGGTTTGTTGGTTTGTTGGTTTGTTCGTTTGTTGGTTTGTTCGTTTGTTGGCTTGTTAGTTTGTTGGCTTGTTGGCTTATTGGTTTGTTGGCTTGTTGGCTTGTTGGTTTGTTGGTTTGTTGGCTTGCTGGCTTGTTGGTTTGTTGGTTTGTTGGCTTGTTGGTTTGTTGGTTTTTTGGTTTGTTCGTTTGTTGGTTTGTTCGTTTGTTGGTTTGCTTGTTTGTTGGATTGTTGGTTTGTTGGTTTGTTGGTTTGTTGGTTTGTTGGTTTGTTGGTTTGTTTGTTTGTTGGTTTGTTGGTTTGTTGGTTTGTTGGTTTGTTGGTTTGTTGGTTTGTTGGTTTGTTGGCTTGTTGGTTTGGTGGTTTGTTGGTTTCTTGGTTTGTTGGTTTGCTGGTTTGTTCGTTTGTTGGTTTGTTGGCTTGTTGGTTTGTTGGTTTGTTTGTTGGTTGGTTTGTTCGTTTGTTTGCTTGTTCATTTGTTGGTTTGTTGGTTTGTTGGTTTGTTGGCTTGTTGTTTTGTTGGTTTGTTGGTTTGTTGGTTTGTTCGTTTGTTGGCTTGTTGGTTTGTTGGATTGTTTGCTTGTTGGTTTGTTGGCTTGTTGGCTTGTTGGTTTGTTGGTTTGTTGTTTTGTTGGTTTGTTGGTTTGTTGGTTTGTTGGTTAGTTGGCTTGTTGGCTTGTTAGTTTGTTGGTTTGTTGGCTTGTTTATTTGTTGGTTTTTTGGTTGGTTCGTTTGTTGGTTTGTTAGTTTGTTGGTTTGTTGGTTTGTTGGTTTTTTAGTTTGTTGGTTTGTTGGTTTTTTGGATTGTTGGTTTGTTCGTTTGTTGGTTTGTTGGTTTGTTCGTTTGTTGGTTTGTTGGTTTGTTGGTTTGTTGGTTTGTTGGCTTGTTGGCTTGCTGGTTTGTTGGTTTGTTGGTTTGTTCGTTTGTTGGTTTGTTGGTTTGTTGGTTTGTTGGTTTGTTGGTTTGTTGGTTTGTTGGTTTGTTGGTTTGTTGGTTTGTTGGTTTGTTGGTTTGTTGGTTCGTTCGTTTGTTGGTTTGTTCGTTTGTTCGTTTGTTGGTTTGTTGGTTTGTTGGTTTGTTTGTTTGTTGGCTTTTCGGTTTGTTGGTTTTGTTAGCTTGTTGGTTTGTTGGTTTGTTGGTTTGTTTGTTTGTTGGCTTTTCGGTTTGTTGGTTTTGTTAGCTTGTTGGTTTGTTGGCTTGTTGGTTTGTTGGTTTGTTGGCTTGTTGGTTTGTTGGTTTGTCGGTTTGTTACTTTGTTAATTTGTTGGTTTGTTGGTTTGTTGGCTTGTTGGCTTGTTGGTTTGTTGGCATGTTGGCTTGTTGGTTTGTTGGTTTGTTGGTTTGTTGGTTTGTTGGTTTGTTGGTTTGTTGGTTTGTTGGCTTGTTTGTTTGTTGGCTTGTTGGTTTATTAGTTTGTTGGTTTATTGGTTTATTGGTTTGTTGGTTTGTTGGTTTGTTGGTTTGTTGGGTTGTTGGTTTGTTGGCTTGTTGGTTTGTTGGTTTGTTGGTTTTTTGGTTGGTTGGTTTGTTGGTTTGTTGGCTTGTTGGTTTGTTGGTTTGTTGGTTTGTTGGTTTGTTGGTGTGTGGGTTTGTTTGTTTTTTTGTTTGTTGGTTTGTTGGTTTGTTGGCTTGTTGGTTTGTTGGTTTGTTGGTTTGTTGGTGTGTTGGTCTGTTGGTTTGTAGGTTTGTTGGTTTGTTGGCTTGTTGGTTTTTTGGCTTGTTGGTTTGTTGGTTTGTTGGTTTGTTGGTTTGTTGGCTTGTTGGTTTGTTGGTTTGTTGGTTTGTTGGTTTGTTGGCTTTTTGGTTTGTTGGTTTGTTGGCTTGTTGGTACGTTGGTATGTTGGTTTCTTGGTTTGTTGGTTTGTTGGTTTGTTGTTTTGTTTGTTTGTTCGTTTGTTGGTTTGTTGGTAGTTGGCTTGTTGGTTTGTTGGTTTGTTGGCTTGTTGGTTTGTTGGTTTGTTGGTTTGTTCGTTTGTTGGCTTGTTGGTTTGTTGGCTTGTTGGTTTGTTGGCTTGTTGGCTTGTTGGTTTGTTGGTTTGTTGGCTTGTTGGTTTGTTGGTTTGTTGGTTTGTTGGTTTGTTGGTTTGTTGGATTGTTGGTTTGTTGGTTTGTTGGCTTGTTGGCTTATTGGTTTGTTGGTTTGTTGGCTTGTTGGTTTGCTGGTTTTTTGGTTTGTTGATTTGTTAGTTTATTTGTTTGTTGGTTTGTTTGTTTGTTCGTCTGTTGGTTTGTTGGTTTGTTGGCTTGCTGGTTTGTTGGTTTATTGGCTTGTTGGTTTGTTGGTTTGTTGGTTTGTTGGTTTGTTGGTTTGTTCGTTTGTTGGCTTGTTGGTTTGTTGGCTTGTTGGCTTGTTGGTTTGTTAGCTTGTTGGCTTGTTAGTTTGTTGGTTTGTTGATTTGTTGGTTTGTTTGTTTATTGGTTTGTTTGTTTGTTCGTTTGTTGGTTTGTTGGTTTGTTGGCTTGCTGGTTTGTTGGTTTATTGGCTTGTTGGTTTGTTGGTTTGTTGGTTTGTTGGTTTGTTTGTTTGTTCGTTTGTTGGCTTGTTGGCTTGTTGGTTTGTTGGCTTGTTGCCTTGTTAGTTTGTGGGCTTGTTGGCTTGTTGGTTAGTTGGTTTGTTGGTTTGTTGGTTTGTTGGTTTGTTAGTTTGTTGGTTTGTTGGTTAGTTGGCTTGTTGGCTTGTTGGTTTGTTGGTTTGTTGGCTTGTTGGTTTGTTGGTTTTTTGGTTTGTTCGTTTGTTGGTTTGTTGGCTTGTTGGTTTGTTGGCTTGTTAGCTTGTTGGTTTGTTGGTTTGTTGGTTTGTTCGTTTGTTGGTTTGTTCGTTTGTTGGTTTGTTTGTTTGTTGGTTTGTTGGTTTGTTGGTTTGTTGGTTTGTTGGTTTGTTGGTTTGTTGGTTTGTTGGTTTGTTGGTTTGTTGGTTTGTTGGTTTGTTGGTTTGTTGGTTTGTTGGTTTGTTGGTTTGTTGGTTTGTTGGTTTGTTGGTTTGTTGGTTTGTTGGTTTGTTGGTTTGTTGGTTTGTTGGTTTGTTGGCTTGTTGGTTTGGTGGTTTGTTGGTTTCTTGGTTTGTTAGTTTGTTGGTTTGTTGGTTTGTTTGTTTGTTTGTTTGTTGGTTTGTTCGTTTGTTTGCTTGTTCGTTTGTTGGTTTGTTTGTTTGTTTGTTTGTTTGTTTGTTTGTTCGTTTGTTGGCTTGTTGGTTTGTTGGTTTTTTGGTTTGTTGATTTGTTGGTTTGTTTGTTTGTTGGTTTGTTTGTTTGTTCGTTTGTTGGTTTGTTGGTTTGTTGGCTTGCTGGTTTGTTGGTTTATTGGCTTGTTGGTTTGTTGGCTTATTGGTTTGTTGGTTTGTTGGTTTGTTGTTTTGTTTGTTTGTTCGTTTGTTGGTTTGTTGGTTGGTTGGCTTGTTGGTTTGTTGGTTTGATGGCTTGTTGGTTTGTTGGTTTGTTGGTTTGTTCGTTTGTTGGCTTGTTGGTTTGTTGGCTTGTTGGTTTGTTGGCTTGTTGGCTTGTTGGTTTGTTGGTTTGTTGGCTTGTTGGTTAGTTGGTTTGTTGGTTTGTCGGTTTGTTGGTTTGTTGGATTGTTGGTTTGTTGGTTTGTTGGCTTGTTGGCTTGTTGGCTTGTTGGTTTGTTGGTTTGTTGGCTTGTTGGTTTGTTGGTTTGTTGGTTTGTTGGTTTGTTGGTTTGTTGGATTGTTGGTTTGTTGGTTTGTTGGCTTGTTGGCTTGTTGGTTTGTTGGTTTGTTGGTATGTTGGCTTGTTGGTTTGTTGGTTTTTTGGTTTGTTGATTTGTTGGTTTGTTTGTTTGTTGCTTTGTTTGTTTGTTCGTCTGTTGGTTTGTTGGTTTGTTGGCTTGCTGGTTTGTTGGTTTATTGGCTTGTTGGTTTGTTGGTTTGTTTGTTTGTTGGTTTGTTGGGTTGTTCATTTGTTGGCTTGTTGGTTTGTTGGCTTGTTGGTTTGTTGGTTTGTTGGTTTGTTGGGTTGTTGGTTTGTTCGTTTGTTGGCTTGTTGGTTTGTTGGCTTGTTGGTTTGTTTGTTTGTTCGTTTGTTGGTTTGTTGGTTTGTTGGCTTGCTGGTTTGTTGGTTTGTTGGTTTGCTGGTTTGTTTGTTTGTTCGTTTGTTGGCTTGTTGGCTTGTTGGTTTGTTGGCTTGTTGGCTTGTTGGTTTGTTGGCTTGTTGGCTTGTTGGCTTGTTGGTTAGTTGGTTTGTTGGTTTGTTGGTTTGTTGGTTTGTTGGTTTGTTAGTTTGTTGGTTTGTTGGTTAGTATGCTTGTTGGCTTGTTGGTTTGTTGGTTTGTTGGTTTGTTGGTTTGTTGGTTTATTAGTTTGTTGGTTTGTTGGTTTGTTGGCTTGTTGGCTTGTTGGTTTGTTGGCTTGTTGGCTTGTTGGTTTGTTGGTTTGTTGGCTTGTTGGTTTGTTGGTTTGTTGGTTTGTTTGTTTGTTGGTTTTTTGGTTTGTTGGTTTGTTGGTTTGTTGGTTTGTTGGTTTGTTGGTTTGTTGGTTTGTTGGTTTGTTGGTTTGTTGGTTTGTTGGTTTGTTGGTTTGTTGGTTTGTTGGTTTGTTGGTTTGTTGGTTTGTTGGTTTGTTGGTTTGTTGGCTTGTTGGTTTGGTGGTTTGTTGGTTTGTTGGTTTATTGGCTTGTTGGTTTGTTGGCTTGTTGGTTTGTTGGCTTGTTTGTTTGTTTGTTGGTTGGTTTGTTCGTTTGTTTGCTTGTTCGTTTGTTGGTTTGTTTGTTTGTTGGTTTGTTGGTTTGTTGGTTTGTTGGTTTGTTGGTTTGTTCGTTTGTTGGCTTGTTAGTTTGTTGGCTTGTTGGTTTGTTGGCTTGTTGGCTTGTTGGTTTGTTGGTTTGTTGGCTTGTTGGTTAGTTGGTTTGTTGGTTTGTTGGTTTGTTGGTTTGTTGGATTGTTGGTTTGTTGGTTTGTTGGCTTGTTGGCTTGTTGGCTTGTTGGTTTGTTGGTTTGTTGGCTTGTTGGTTTGTTGGTTTGTTGGTTTGTTGGTTTGTTGGTTTGTTGGATTGTTGGTTTGTTGGTTTGTTGGCTTGTTGGCTTGTTGGTTTGTTGGTTTGTTGGTATGTTGGCTTGTTGGTTTGTTGGTTTTTTGGTTTGTTGATTTGTTGGTTTGTTTGTTTGTTGGTTTGTTGGTTTGTTGGTTTGTTGGCTTGCTGGTTTGTTGGTTTATTGGCTTGTTGGTTTGTTGGTTTGTTGGTTTGTTGGTTTGTTGGGTTGTTCATTTGTTGGCTTGTTGGTTTGTTGGCTTGTTGGCTTGTTGGTTTGTTGGCTTGTTGGCTTGTTAGTTTGTTGGTTTGTTGATTTGTTGGTTTGTTTGTTTGTTGGTTTGTTTGTTTGTTCGTTTGTTGGTTTGTTGGTTTGTTGGCTTGTTGGTTTGTTGGTTTGTTGGTTTGCTGGTTTGTTTGTTTGTTCGTTTGTTGGCTTGTTGGCTTGTTGGTTTGTTGGTTTGTTGGCTTGTTGGTTTGTTGGCTTGTTGGCTTGTTGGCTTGTTGGTTAGTTGGTTTGTTGGTTTGTTGGTTTGTTGGTTTGTTGGTTTGTTAGTTTGTTGGTTTGTTGGTTA
Source organism: Atherix ibis (assembly GCA_958298945.1). Lineage (NCBI taxonomy): Eukaryota > Metazoa > Arthropoda > Insecta > Diptera > Athericidae > Atherix > Atherix ibis. The sequence continues at coordinate 3,624,425 of OY282608.1, forward strand.
GTATGCTTGTTGGCTTGTTGGTTTGTTGGTTTGTTGGCTTGTTGGTTTGTTGGTTTTTTGGTTTGTTCGTTTGTTGGCTTGTTGGTTTGTTGGCTTGTTAGCTTGTTGGTTTGTTGGTTTGTTGGTTTGTTCGTTTGTTGGTTTGTTCGTTTGTTGGTTTGTTTGTTTGTTGGTTATTTGGTTTGTTGGTTTGTTGGTTTGTTGGTTTGTTGGTTTGTTGGTTTGTTGGTTTGTTGGTTTGTTGGTTTGTTGGTTTGTTGGTTTGTTGGTTTGTTGGTTTGTTGGTTTGTTGGTTTGTTGGTTTGTTGGTTTGTTGGTTTGTTGGCTTGTTGGTTTGGTGGTTTGTTGGTTTCTTGGTTTGTTGGTTTGTTGGTTTGTTGCTTTGTTGGTTTGTTGGCTTGTTTGTTTGTTTGTTTGTTGGTTTGTTCGTTTGTTTGCTTGTTCGTTTGTTGGTTTGTTTGTTTGTTGGTTTGTTTGTTTGTTCGTTTGTTGGTTTGTTTGTTTGTTGGCTTGCTGGTTTGTTGGTTTATTGGCTTGTTGGTTTGTTGGTTTGTTGGTTTGTTGGTTTGTTGGTTTGTTCGTTTCTTGGCTTGTTGGATTGTTGGCTTGTTGGCTTGTTGGTTTGTTGGCTTGTTGCTTGTTAGTTTGTTGGTTTGTTGATTTGTTGGTTTGTTGGTTTGTTGGATTGTTGGTTTGTTGGTTTGTTGGCTTGTTGGCTTGTTGGCTTGTTGGTTTGTTGGTTTGTTGGTTTGTTGGTTTGTTGGTTTGTTGGCTTGTTGGTTTGGTGGTTTGTTGGTTTCTTGGTTTGTTGGTTTGTTGGTTTGTTGCTTTGTTGGTTTGTTGGTTTGTTGGCTTGTTGGCTTGTTGGTTTGTTGGTTTGTTGGTTTGTTGGTTTGTTGGTTTGTTGGTTTGTTGGTTTGTTGGTTTGTTGGTTTGTTGGATTGTTAGTTTGTTGGTTTGTTGGCTTGTTGGCTTGTTGGTTTGTTGGTTTGTTGGCTTGTTGTTTTGTTGGTTTTTTGGTTTGTTGATTTGTTGGTTTGTTTGTTTGTTGGTTTGTTTGTTTGTTCGTTTGTTGGTTTGTTGGTTTGTTGACTTGCTGGTTTGTTGGTTTATTGGCTTGTTGGTTTGTTGGCTTATTGGTTTGTTGGTTTGTTGGTTTGTTGTTTTGTTTGTTTGTTCGTTTGTTGGTTTGTTGGTTGGTTGGCTTGTTGGATTGTTGGCTTGTTGGTTTGTTGGCTTGTTGGCTTGTTGGTTTGTTGGTTTGTTGTTTAGTTGGTTTGTTGGTTTGTTGGTTTGTTGGTTAGTTGGCTTGTTGGCTTGTTGGTTTATTGGTTTGTTGGCTTGTTTATTTGTTGGTTTTTTGGTTTGTTCGTTTGTTGGTTTGTTGGTTTATTGGTTTGTTGGTTTGTTGGTTTGTTGGTTTGTTGGCTTTTTGGTTTGTTGGTTTGTTGGTTTCTTCGTTTGTTCGTTTGTTCGTTTGTTGGTTTGTTGGTTTGTTGGTTTGTTGGTTTGTTGGTTTGTTGGTTTGTTCGTTTGTTGGTTTGTCGGTTTGTTGGTTTGTTGGCTTGTTGGTTTGTTGGTTTGTTGGTTTCTTGGTTTGTTGGTTTGTTGGCTTGTTGGTTTGGTGGTTTGTTGGTTTGTTCGTTTGTTGGCTTGTTGGTTTGTTGGTTTGTTGGTTTGGTGGCTAGTTGGTTTGTTGGTTTGTTCGTTTGTTGGTTTATTGGTTTATTGGTTTGTTGGTTTGTTGGTTTGTTGGCTTGTTGGTTTGTTCGTTTGTTGGTTTGTTTGTTTGCTGGTTTGTTGGTTTGTTGGTTTGTTGGTTTGTTGATTTGTTGGTTTGTTGGTTTGTTGTTTTGTTGGTTTCTTGGTTTGTTGGCTTGTTGGTTTGTTTGTTTGTTGGTTTGTTCGTTTGTTGGTTTGTTGGTTTGTTGGTTTGTTGGTTAGTTAGCTTGTTGGTTTTTTGGTTTGTTGGTTTGTTGGTTTGTTGGTCTGTTGGTTTGTTGGTTTTTTGGTTTGTTCGTTTGTTGGTTTGTTGGTTTGTTGGTTTGTTGGTTTGTTGGTTTGCTGGTTTGTTGGCTTGTTGGTTTGTTGGCTTGTTGGCTTGTTGGTTTGTTGGTTTGTTGGTTTGTTGGTTTGTTGGTTTGTTGGTTTGTTGGTTTGTTGGTTAGTTAGTTTGTTGGTTTGTTGGTTTGTTGGTTTGTTGGTTTGTTGGTTTGTTGGTTTGTTGCTTTGTTGGTTTTTTGGTTTGTTCGTTTGTTGGTTTGTTGGTTTGTTGGTTTGTTGGTTTGTTGGTTTGCTGGTTTGTTGGTTTGTAGGTTTGTTGGCTTTTTGGTTTGTTGGCTTGTTGGTTTGTTGGTTTGTTGGTTGTTGGGGTGTTGGTTTGTTGGTTTGTTGGTTTGTTGGTTTGTTGGTTTGTTGGCTTGTTGGTTTGTTGGTTTGTTGGTTTGTTCGTTTGTTGGCTTGTTGGTTTGTTGGTTTGTTGGTTTGTTGGTTTGTTGGGTTCTTGGTTTGTTGGCTTGTTGGTTTGTTTGTTTGTTGGTTTGTTCGTTTGTTGGTTTGTTAGTTTGTTGGTTTGTTGGTTTGTTTGGTTGTTCGTTTGTTGGTTTGTTGGTTTGTTGGCTTGTTGGTTTGTTCGTTTGTTGGCTTGTTGGTTTGTTGGTTTGTTGGTTTGCTGGTTTGTTGGCTTGTTGGTTTGTTGGCTTGTTGGCTTGTTTCTTTGTTGGCTTGTTGGCTTTTTGGTTTGTTGGTTTGTTGGTTTGTTGGTTTGTTGGTTTGTTGGTTTGTTGGTTTGTTGGTTAGTTAGCTTGTTGGTTTGTTGGTTTGTTGGTTTGTTGCTTTGTTGGTTTGTTGGTTTGTTGGTTTTTTGGTTTGTTCGTTTGTTGGTTTGTTGGTTTGTTGGTTTGTTGGTTTGTTGGTTTGCTGGTTTGTTGGTTTGTAGATTTGTTGGCTTTTTGGTTTGTTGGCTTGTTGGTTTGTTGGTTTGTTGGTTGTTGGTTTGTTGGTTTGTTGGTTTGTTGATTTGTTGGTTTGTTGGCTTGTTGGTTTGTTGGTTTGTTGGTTTGTTCGTTTGTTGGCTTGTTGGTTTTTTGGTTTGTTGGTTTGTTGGTTTTTTGGTTTTTTGGTTTGTTGGTTTGTTGGTTTGTTGGTTTGTTGGTTTGTTGGTTTGTTGGTGTGTTGGCTTGTTGGTTTATTGGTTTGTTTGTTTGTTCGTTTGTTGGTTTGTTGGTTTATTGGCTTGTTGGTTTGTTGGTTTGTTGGTTTGTTGGTTTGTTGGTTGTTGGTTTGTTGGTTTGTAGGTTTGTTGGTTTTTTGACTTGTTGGTTTTTTGGCTCGTTGGTTTGTTGGTTTGTTGGTTTGTTGGCTTGTTGGTTTGTTGGTTTGTTGGTTTGTTGGTTTGTTGGTTTGTTGGGTTATTGGTTTGTTGGTTTGTTGGTTTGTTGGTTTGTTTGGTTGTTGGTTCGTTGGTTTGTTGGTTTCTTGGTTTGTTTGTTTGTTGGTTTGTTCGTTTGCTTGTTTGTTGGTTTGTTGGTTTGTTTGTTTGTTGGTTTGTTCGTTTGGTGGCTTGTTGGTTTGTTGGCTTATTGGTTTGTTGGTTTGTTGGTTTGTTCGTTTGTTGGTTTGTCGGTTTGTTGGTTTGTTGGCTTGTTGGTTTGTTGGTTTGTTGGTTTGTTGGTTTGTTCGTTTGTTGGCTTGTTGGTTTGTTGGCTTGTTGGCTTGTTGGTTTGTTGGCTTGTTGGCTTGTTAGTTTGTTGGTTTGTTGATTTGTTGGTTTGTTTGTTTGTTCGTTTGTTTGTTTGTTGGTTTGTTGGCTTGCTGGTTTGTTGGTTTATTGGCTTGTTGGTTTGTTGGTTTGTTGGTTTGTTGGTTTGTTTGTTTGTTCGTTTGTTGGCTTGTTGGCTTGTTGGTTTGTTGGCTTGTTGGCTTGTTGGTTTGTTCGCTTGTTGGCTTGTTGGTTAGTTGGTTTGTTGGTTTGTTGGTTTGTTGGTTTGTTGGTTTGTTAGTTTGTTGGTTTGTTGGTTAGTTGGCTTGTTGGCTTGTTGGTTTGTTGGTTTGTTGGCTTGTTGGTTTGTTGGTTTTTTGGTTTGTTCGTTTGTTGGTTTGTTGGCTTGTTGGTTTGTTGGCTTGTTAGCTTGTTGGTTTGTTGGTTTGTTGGTTTGTTTGTTTGTTGGTTTGTTCGTTTTTTGGTTTGTTGGTTTGTTGGTTTGTTGGCTTGTTGGTTTGGTGGTTTGTTGGTTTCTTGGTTTGTTGCTTTGTTGGTTTTTTGCTTTGTTGGTTTGTTGGTTTGTTTGTTTGTTTGTTTGTTGGTTTGTTCGTTTGTTTGCTTGTTCGTTTGTTGGTTTGTTGGTTTGTTGGTTTGTTGGCTTGTTGTTTTGTTGGTTTGTTGGTTTGTTGGTTTGTTCGTTTGTTGGCTTGATAGTTTGTTGGATTGTTGGCTTGTTGGTTTGTTGGCTTGTTGGCTTGTTGGTTTGTTGGTTTGTTGTTTTGTTGGTTTGTTGGTTTGTTGGTTTGTTGGTTAGTTGGCTTGTTGGCTTGTTGGTTTGTTGGTTTGTTGGCTTGTTTATTTGTTGGTTTTTTGGTTTGTTCGTTTGTTGGTTTGTTGGTTTATTGGTTTGTTGGTTTGTTGGTTTGTTGGTTTGTTGGCTTTTTGGTTTGTTGGTTTGTTGGTTTGTTGGTTTGTTGGTTTGTTGGTTTGTTGGTTTGTTGGTTTGTTGGTTTGTTGGTTTGTTGGTTTGTTTGGTTGTTGGTTCGTTGGTTTGTTGGTTTCTTGGTTTGTTGGTTTGTTGGTTAGTTCGTTTGCTTGTTTGTTGGTTTGTTGGTTTGTTTGTTTGTTGGTTTGTTCGTTTGGTGGCTTGTTGGTTTGTTTGCTTATTGGTTTGTTGGTTTGTTCGTTTGTTGGTTTGTCGGTTTGTTGGTTTGTTGGCTTGTTGGTTTGTTGGTTTGTTGTTTTGTTGGTTTGTTCGTTTGTTGGCTTGTTGGTTTGTTGGCTTGTTGGCTTGTTGGTTTGTTGGCTTGTTGGCTTGTTAGTTTGTTGGTTTGTTGATTTGTTGGTTTGTTTGTTTGTTCGTTTGTTTGTTTGTTCGTTTGTTGGTTTGTTGGTTTGTTGGCTTGCTGGTTTGTTGGTTTATTGGCTTGTTGGTTTGTTGGTTTGTTGGTTTGTTGGTTTGTTTGTTTGTTCGTTTGTTGGCTTGTTGGCTTGTTGGTTTGTTGGCTTGTTGGCTTGTTGGTTTGTTGGCTTGTTGGCTTGTTGGTTAGTTGGTTTGTTGGTTTGTTGGTTTGTTGGTTTGTTAGTTTGTTGGTTTGTCGGTTAGTTGGCTTGTTGGCTTGTTGGTTTGTTGGTTTGTTGGCTTATTGGTTTGCTGGTTTTTTGGTTTGTTCGTTTGTTGGTTTGTTGGCTTGTTGGTTTGTTGGCTTGTTAGCTTGTTGGCTTGTTGGTTTGTTGGTTTGTTCGTTTGTTGGTTTGTTCGTTTGTTGGTTTGTTGGTTTGTTGGTTTGTTGGTTTGTTGGTTTGTTGGTTTGTTGGTTTGTTGGTTTGTTGGTTTGTTGGTTTGTTGGTTTGTTGGTTTGTTGGTTTGTTGGTTTGTTGGTTTGTTGGTTTGTTGGTTTGTTGGTTTGTTGGTTTGTTGGTTTGTTGGTTTGTTGGTTTGTTGGTTTGTTGGCTTGTTGGTTTGGTGGTTTGTTGGTTTCTTGGTTTCTTGGTTTGTTGGTTTGTTGCTTTGTTGGTTTTTTGGTTTGTTGGTTTGTTTGTTTGTTGGTTTGTTTGTTTGTTCGTTTGTTGGTTTGTTGGTTTGTTGGCTTGCTGGTTTGTTGGTTTATTGGCTTGTTGGTTTGTTGGTTTGTTGGTTTGCTGGTTTGTTTGTTTGTTCGTTTGTTGGCTTGTTGGCTTGTTGGTTTGTTGGCTTGTTGGCTTGTTGGTTTGTTGGCTTGTTGGCTTGTTGGTTAGTTGGTTTGTTGGTTTGTTGGTTTGTTGGTTTGTTGGTTTGTTAGTTTGTTGGTTTGTTGGTTAGTTGGCTTGTTGGCTTGTTGGTTTGTTGGTTTGTTGGGTTGTTGGTTTGTTGGTTTTTTGGTTTGTTCGTTTGTTGGTTTGTTGGCTTGTTGGTTTGTTGGCTTGTTAGCTTGTTGGTTTGTTGGTTTGTTGGTTTGTTCGTTTGTTGGTTTGTTCGTTTGTTGGTTTGTTTGTTTGTTGGTTTGTTGGTTTGTTGGTTTGTTGGTTTGTTGGTTTGTTGGTTTGTTGGTTTGTTGGTTTGTTGGTTTGTTGGTTTGTTGGTTTGTTGGTTTGTTGGTTTGTTGGTTTGTTGGTTTGTTGGTTTGTTGGTTTGTTGGTTTGTTGGCTTTTTGGTTTGTTGGTTTGTTGGTTTCTTCGTTTGTTCGTTTGTTCGTTTGTTGGTTTGTTGGTTTGTTGGTTTGTTGGTTTGTTGGTTTGTTCGTTTGTTGGTTTGTCGGTTTGTTGGTTTGTTGGCTTGTTGGTTTGTTGGTTTCTTGGTTTCTTGGTTTGTTGGTTTGTTGGCTTGTTGGTTTGGTGGTTTGTTGGTTTGTTCGTTTGTTGGCTTGTTGGTTTGTTGGTTTGTTGGTTTGGTGGCTAGTTGGTTTGTTGGTTTGTTCGTTTGTTGGTTTATTGGTTTATTGGTTTGTTGGTTTGTTGGTTTGTTGGCTTGTTGGTTTGTTTGTTTGTTGGTTTGTTTGTTTGCTGGTTTGTTGGTTTGTTGGTTTGTTGGTTTGTTGGTTTGTTGATTTGTTGGTTTGTTGGTTTGTTGTTTTGTTGGTTTCTTGGTTTGTTGGCTTGTTGGTTTGTTTGTTTGTTGGTTTGTTCGTTTGTTGGTTTGTTGGTTTGTTGGTTTGTTGGTTAGTTAGCTTGTTGGTTTTTTGGTTTGTTGGTTTGTTGGTTTGTTGGTTTGTTGGTTTTTTGGTTTGTTCGTTTGTTGGTTTGTTGGTTTGTTGGTTTGTTGGTTTGTTGGTTTGCTGGTTTGTTGGCTTGTTGGTTTGTTGGCTTGTTGGCTTGTTGGTTTGTTGGTTTGTTGGTTTGTTGGTTTGTTGGTTTGTTGGTTTGTTGGTTTGTTGGTTTGTTGGTTAGTTAGCTTGTTGGTTTGTTGGTTTGTTGGTTTGTTGGTTTGTTGGTTTGTTGGTTTGTTGGTTTGTTGGTTTTTTGGTTTGTTCGTTTGTTGGTTTGTTAGTTTGTTGGTTTGTTGGTTTGTTGGTTTGCTGGTTTGTTGGTTTGTAGGTTTGTTGGCTTTTTGGTTTGTTGGCTTGTTGGTTTGTTGGTTTGTTGGTTGTTGGTTTGTTGGTTTGTTGGTTTGTTGGTTTGTTGGTTTGTTGGCTTGTTGGTTTGTTGGTTTGTTGGTTTGTTCGTTTGTTGGCTTGTTGGTTTGTTGGTTTGTTGGTTTGTTGGTTTGTTGGTTTCTTGGTTTGTTGGCTTGTTGGTTTGTTTGTTTGTTGGTTTGTTCGTTTGTTGGTTTGTTAGTTTGTTGGTTTGTTGGTTTGTTTGGTTGTTCGTTTGTTGGTTTGTTGGTTTGTTGGCTTGTTGGTTTGTTCGTTTGTTGGCTTGTTGGTTTGTTGGTTTGTTGGTTTGCTGGTTTGTTGGCTTGTTGGTTTGTTGGCTTGTTGGCTTGTTGGTTTGTTGGCTTGTTGGCTTGTTGGTTTGTTAGTTTGTTGGTTTGTTGGTTTGTTGGTTTGTTGGTTTGTTGGTTTGTTGGTTAGTTAGCTTGTTGGTTTGTTGGTTTGTTGGTTTGTTGGTTTGTTGGTTTGTTGTTTGTTGGTTTTTTGGTTTGTTCGTTTGTTGGTTTGTTGGTTTGTTGGTTTGTTGGTTTGTTGGTTTGCTGGTTTGTTGGTTTGTAGATTTGTTGGCTTTTTGGTTTGTTGGCTTGTTGGTTTGTTGGTTTGTTGGTTGTTGGTTTGTTGGTTTGTTGGTTTGTTGATTTGTTGGTTTGTTGGCTTGTTGGTTTGTTGGTTTGTTGGTTTGTTCGTTTGTTGGCTTGTTGGTTTTTTGGTTTGTTGGTTTGTTAATTTTTTGGTTTTTTGGTTTGGTGGTTTGTTGGTTTGTTGGTTTGTTGGTTTGTTGGTTTGTTGGTGTGTTGGCTTTTTGGTTTATTGGTTTGTTTGTTTGTTCGTTTGTTGGTTTGTTGGTTTATTGGCTTGTTGGTTTGTTGGTTTGTTGGTTTGTTGGTTTGTTGTTTGTTGGTTTGTTGGTTTGTAGGTTTGTTGGTTTTTTGACTTGTTGGTTTTTTGGCTCGTTGGTTTGTTGGTTTGTTGGTTTGTTGGCTTGTTGGTTTGTTGGTTTGTTGGTTTGTTGGTTTGTTAGTTTGTTGGGTTGTTGGTTTGTTGGTTTGTTGGTTTGTTGGTTTGTTTGGTTGTTGGTTCGTTGGTTTGTTGGTTTCTTGGTTTGTTGGTTTGTTGGTTTGTTCTTTTGCTTGTATGTTGGTTTGTTGGTTTGTTTGTTTGTTGGTTTGTTCGTTTGGTGGCTTGTTGGTTTGTTGGCTTATTGGTTTGTTGGTTTGTTGGTTTGTTCGTTTGTTGGTTTGTCGGTTTGTTGGTTTGTTGGCTTGTTGGTTTGTTGGTTTGTTGGTTTGTTGGTTTGTTCGTTTGTTGGCTTGTTGGTTTGTTGGCTTGTTGGCTTGTTGGTTTGTTGGCTTGTTGGCTTGTTCGTTTTTTGGTTTGTTTGTTTGTTGGTTTGTTGGTTTGTTGGTTTGTTGGTTTGTTGGTTTGTTGGTTTGTTGGTTTGTTGGTTTGTTGGTTTGTTAGTTTGTTGGTTTGTTGGTTTGTTGGTTTGTTGGTTTGTTGGTTTGTTGGTTTGTTGGTTTGTTGGCTTGTTGGTTTGGTGGTTTGTTGGTTTCTTGGTTTGTTGCTTTGTTGGTATTTTGCTTTGTTGGTTTGTTGGTTTGTTTGTTTGTTTGTTTGTTGGTTTGTTCGTTTGTTTGCTTGTTCGTTTGTTGGTTTGTTGGTTTGTTGGTTTGTTGGCTTGTTGTTTTGTTGGTTTGTTGGTTTGTTGGTTTGTTCGTTTGTTGGCTTGTTAGTTTGTTGGATTGTTGGCTTGTTGCTTTGTTGGCTTGTTGGCTTGTTGGTTTGTTGGTTTGTTGTTTTGTTGGTTTGTTGGTTTGTTGGTTTGTTGGTTAGTTGGCTTGTTGGCTTGTTGGTTTGTTGGTTTGTTGGCTTGTTTATTTGTTGGTTTTTTGGTTTGTTCGTTTGTTGGTTTGTTGGTTTATTGGTTTGTTGGTTTGTTGGTTTGTTGGTTTGTTGGCTTTTTGGTTTGTTGGTTTGTTGGTTTGTTGGTTTGTTGGTTTGTTGGTTTGTTGGTTTGTTGGTTTGTTGGTTTGTTGGTTTGTTGGTTTGTTTGGTTGTTGGTTCGTTGGTTTGTTGGTTTCTTGGTTTGTTGGTTTGTTGGTTAGTTCGTTTGCTTGTTTGTTGGTTTGTTGGTTTGTTTGTTTGTTGGTTTGTTCGTTTGGTGGCTTGTCGGTTTGTTGGCTTATTGGTTTGTTGGTTTGTTCGTTTGTTGGTTTGTCGGTTTGTTGGTTTGTTGGCTTGTTGGTTTGTTGGTTTGTTGGTTTGTTGGTTTGTTCGTTTGTTGGCTTGTTGGTTTGTTGGCTTGTTGGCTTGTTGGTTTGTTGGCTTGTTGGCTTGTTAGTTTGTTGGTTTGTTGATTTGTTGGTTTGTTTGTTTGTTCGTTTGTTTGTTTGTTCGTTTGTTGGTTTGTTGGTTTGTTGGCTTGCTGGTTTGTTGGTTTATTGGCTTGTTGGTTTGTTGGTTTGTTGGTTTGTTGGTTTGTTTGTTTGTTCGTTTGTTGGCTTGTTGGCTTGTTGGTTTGTTGGCTTGTTGGCTTGTTGGTTTGTTGGCTTGTTGGCTTGTTGGTTAGTTGGTTTGTTGGTTTGTTGGTTTGTTGGTTTGTTAGTTTGTTGGTTTGTCGGTTAGTTGGCTTGTTGGCTTGTTGGTTTGTTGGTTTGTTGGCTTGTTGGTTTGTTGGTTTTTTGGTTTGTTCGTTTGTTGGTTTGTTGGCTTGTTGGTTTGTTGGCTTGTTAGCTTGTTGGCTTGTTGGTTTGTTGGTTTGTTCGTTTGTTGATTTGTTCGTTTGTTGGTTTGTTGGTTTGTTGGTTTGTTGGTTTGTTGGTTTGTTGGTTTGTTGGTTTGTTGGTTTGTTGGTATGTTGGTTTGTTGGTTTGTTGGTTTGTTGGTTTGTTGGTTTGTTGGTTTGTTGGTTTGTTGGTTTGTTGGTTTGTTGGTTTGTTGGTTTGTTGGCTTGTTGGTTTGGTGGTTTGTTGGTTTCTTGGTTTCTTGGTTTGTTGGTTTGTTGCTTTGTTGGTTTTTTGGTTTGTTGGTTTGTTTGTTTGTTGGTTTGTTTGTTTGTTCGTTTGTTGGTTTGTTGGTTTGTTGGCTTGCTGGTTTGTTGGTTTATTGGCTTGTTGGTTTGTTGGTTTGTTGGTTTGTTGGTTTGTTTGTTTGTTCGTTTGTTGGCTTGTTGGCTTGTTGGTTTGTTGGCTTGTTGGCTTGTTGGTTTGTTGGCTTGTTGGCTTGTTGGTTAGTTGGTTTGTTGGTTTGTTGGTTTGTTGGTTTGTTAGTTTGTTGGTTTGTTGGTTAGTTGGCTTGTTGGCTTGTTGGTTTGTTGGTTTGTTGGCTTGTTGGTTTGTTGGTTTTTTGGTTTGTTCGTTTGTTGGTTTGTTGGCTTGTTGGTTTGTTGGCTTGTTAGCTTGTTGGTTTGTTGGTTTGTTGGTTTGTTCGTTTGTTGGTTTGTTCGTTTGTTGGTTTGTTTGTTTGTTGGTTTGTTGGTTTGTTGGTTTGTTGGTTTGTTGGTTTGTTGGTTTGTTGGTTTGTTGGTTTGTTGGTTTGTTGGTTTGTTGGTTTGTTGGTTTGTTGGTTTGTTGGTTTGTTGGTTTGTTGGTTTGTTGGTTTGTTGGCTTGTTGGTTTGGTGGTTTGTTGGTTTCTTGGGTTGTTGGTTTGTTGGTTTTTTGTGTTGTTGGTTTGTTGGTTTGTTTGTTTGTTTGTTTGTTGGTTTGTTCGTTTGTTTGCTTGTTCGTTTGTTGGTTTGTTTGTTTGTTGGTTTGTTTGTTTGTTCGTTTGTTGGTTTGTTGGTTTGTTGGCTTGCTGGTTTGTTGGTTTATTGGCTTGTTGGTTTGTTGGTTTGTTGGTTTATTGGTTTGTTGGTTTGTTCGTTTGTTGGCTTGTTGGTTTGTTGGCTTGTTGGCTTGTTGGTTTGTTGGCTTGTTGCTTGTAAGTTTGTTGGTTTGTTGATTTGTTGGTTTGTTTGTTTGTTGGTTTGTTTGTTTGTTCGTTTGTTGGTTTGTTGGTTTGTTGGCTTGCTGGTTTGTTGGTTTTTTGGCTTGTTGGTTTGTTGGTTTGTTGGTTTGTTGGTTTGTTTGTTTATTCGTTTGTTTGTTTGTTCGTTTGTTGGCTTGTTGGCTTGTTGGTTTGTTGGCTTGTTGGCTTGTTGGCTTGTTGGCTTGTTGGCTTGTTGGCTTGTTGGCTTGTTGGTTAGTTGGTTTGTTGGTTTGTTGGTTTGTTGGTTTGTTAGTTTGTTGGTTTGTTGGTTAGTTGGCTTGTTGGCTTGTTGGTTTGTTGGTTTGTTGGTTTGTTGGTTTGTTGGTTTGTTAGTTTGTTGGTTTGTCGGTTAGTTGGCTTGTTGGCTTGTTGGTTTGTTGGTTTGTTGGCTTGTTGGTTTGTTGGTTTTTTGGTTTGTTCGTTTGTTGGTTTGTTGGCTTGTTGGTTTGTTGGTTTGTTCGTTTGTTGGTTTGTTCGTTTGTTGGTTTGTTTGTTTATTTGTTTGTTGGTTTGTTGGTTTGTTGGTTTGTTGGTTTGTTGGTTTGTTGGTTTGTTGGTTTGTTGGTTTGTTGGTTTGTTGGTTTGTTGGTTTGTTGGTTTGTTGGTTTTTTGGTTTGTTCGTTTGTTGGTTTGTTGGCTTGTTGGTTTGTTGGCTTGTTAGCTTGTTGGCTTGTTGGTTTGTTGGTTTGTTCGTTTGTTGGTTTGTTCGTTTGTTGGTTTGTTTGTTTGTTGGTTTGTTGGTTTGTTGGTTTGTTGGTTTGTTGGTTTGTTGGTTTGTTGGTTTGTTGGTTTGTTGGTTTGTTGGTTTATTGGCTTGTTGGTTTGTTGGTTTGTTGGTTTGTTGGTTTGTTTGTTTGTTCGTTTGTTGGCTTGTTGGCTTGTTGGTTTGTTGGCTTGTTGGCTTGTTGGTTTGTTAGCTTGTTGGCTTGTTGGTTTGTTGGTTTGTTCGTTTGTTGGTTTGTTCGTTTGTTGGTTTGTTTGTTTGTTGGTTTGTTGGTTTGTTGGTTTGTTGGTTTGTTGGTTTGTTGGTTTGTTGGTTTGTTGGTTTGTTGGTTTGTTGGTTTGTTGGTTTGTTGGTTTGTTGGTTTGTTGGTTTGTTGATTTGTTGGTTTGTTGGTTTGTTGGTTTGTTGGCTTGTTGGTTTGGTGGTTTGTTGGTTTCTTGGTGTCTTGGTTTGTTGGTTTGTTGCTTTGTTGGTTTTTTGGTTTGTTGGTTTGTTGGTTTGTTTGTTTGTTCGTTTGTGGGCTTGTTGGCTTGTTGGTTTGTTGGCTTGTTGGCTTGTTGGTTTGTTGGCTTGTTGGCTTGTTGGTTAGTTGGTTTGTTGGTTTGTTGGTTTGTTGGTTTGTTAGTTTGTTAGTTTGTTGGTTTGTTGGTTAGTTGGCTTGTTGGCTTGTTGGTTTGTTGGTTTGTTGGCTTGTTGGTTTGTTGGTTTTTTGGTTTGTTCGTTTGTTGGTTTGTTGGCTTGTTGGTTTGTTGGCTTGTTAGCTTGTTGGTTTGTTGGTTTGTTGGTTTGTTCGTTTGTTGGTTTGTTCGTTTGTTGGTTTGTTGGTTTGTTGGTTTGTTGGTTTGTTGGTTTGTTGGTTTGTTGGTTTGTTGGTTTGTTGGTTTGTTGGTTTGTTGGTTTGTTGGTTTGTTGGTTTGTTGGTTTGTTGGTTTGTTGGTTTGTTGGTTTGTTAGTTTGTTGGTTTGTTGGCTTGTTGGTTTGGTGGTTTGTTGGTTTCTTGGGTTGTTGGTTTGTTGGTTTGTTGCTTTGTTGGTTTGTTGGTTTGTTTGTTTGTTTGTTTGTTGGTTTGTTTGTTAGTTTGCTTGTTCGTTTGTTGGTTTGTTTGTTTGTTGGTTTGTTTGTTTGTTCGTTTGTTGGTTTGTTGGTTTGTTGGCTTGCTGGTTTGTTGGTTTATTGGCTTGTTGGTTTGTTGGTTTGTTGGTTTGTTGGTTTGTTGGTTTGTTCTTTTGTTGGCTTGTTGGTTTGTTGGCTTGTTGGCTTGTTGGTTTGTTGGCTTGTTGCTTGTTAATTTGTTGGTTTGTTGATTTGTTGGTTTGTTTGTTTGTTGGTTTGTTTGTTTGTTCGTTTGTTGGTTTGTTGGTTTGTTGGCTTGCTGGTTTGTTGGTTTATTGGCTTGTTGGTTTGTTGGTTTGTTGGTTTGTTGGTTTGTTTGTTTATTCGTTTCTTTGTTTGTTCGTTTGTTGGCTTGTTGGCTTGTTGGTTTGTTGGCTTGTTGGCTTGTTGGCTTGTTGGTTTGTTGGCTTGTTGGCTTGTTGGCTTGTTGGCTTGTTGGCTTGTTGGCTTGTTGGTTAGTTGGTTTGTTGGTTTGTTGGTTTGTTGGTTTGTTGGTTTGTTAGTTTGTTGGTTTGTTGGTTAGTTGGCTTGTTGGCTTGTTGGTTTGTTGGTTTGTTGGCTTGTTGGTTTGTTGGTTTTTTGGTTTGTTCGTTTCTTGGTTTGTTGGCTTGTTGGTTTGTTGGCTTGTTAGCTTGTTGGTTTGTTGGTTTGTTGGTTTGTTCGTTTGTTGGTTTGTTCGTTTGTTGGTTTGTTTGTTTGTTGGTTTGTTGGTTTGTTGGTTTGTTGGATTGTTGGTTTGTTGGTTTGTTGGTTTGTTGGTTTGTTGGTTTGTTGGTTTGTTGGTTTGTTGGTTTGTTGGTTTGTTGGTTTGTTGGTTTGTTGGTTTGTTGGTTTGTTGGCTTGTTGGTTTGGTGGTTTGTTGGTTTCTTGGTTTGTTGGTTTGTTGGTTTGTTGCTTTGTTGGTTTGTTGGTTTGTTTGTTTGTTTGGTTGTTGGTTCGTTGGTTTGTTGGTTTCTTGGTTTGTTGGTTTGTTGGTTTGTTCGTTTGCTTGTTTGTTGGTTTGTTGGTTTGTTTGTTTGTTGGTTTGTTCGTTTGGTGGCTTGTTGGTTTGTTGGCTTATTGGTTTTTTGGTTTGTCCGTTTGTTGGTTTGTTGGTTTATTGGTTTGTTGGTTTGTTGGTTTGTTGGTTTGTTGGCTTTTTGGTTTGTTGGTTTGTTGGTTTGTTGGTTTGTTGGTTTTTTGGTTTGTTGGTTTGTTAATTTGTTGGTTTGTTTGGTTGTTGGTTCGTTGGTTTGTTGGTTTCTTGGTTTGTTGGTTTGTTGGTTTGTTCGTTTGCTTGTTTGTTGGTTTGTTGGTTTGTTTGTTTGTTGGTTTGTTCGTTTGGTTGCTTGTTGGTTTGTTGGCTTATTGGTTTGTTGGTTTGTTGGTTTGTTCGTTTGTTGGTTTGTCGGTTTGTTGGTTTGTTGGCTTGTTGGTTTGTTGGCTTGTTGGTTTGTTGGTTTGTTCGTTTGTTGGCTTGCTGGTTTGTTGGCTTGTTGGCTTGTTGGTTTGTTAGCTTATTGGCTTGTTAGTTTGTTGGTTTGTTGATTTGTTGGTTTGTTTGTTTGTTCGTTTGTTTGTTTGTTCGTTTGTTGGTTTGTTGGTTTGTTGGCTTGCTGGTTTGTTGGTTTGTTGGTTTGTTGGTTTGTTTGTTTGTTCGTTTGTTGGCTTGTTGGCTTGTTGGTTTGTTGGCTTGTTGGCTTGTTGGTTTGTTGGCTTGTTGGCTTGTTGGTTAGTTGGTTTGTTGGTTTGTTGGTTTGTTGGTTTGTTAGTTTGTTGGTTTGTTGGTTAGTTGGCTTGTTGGCTTGTTGGTTTGTTGGTTTGTTGGCTTGTTGGTTTGTTGGTTTTTTGGTTTGTTCGTTTGTTGGTTGGTTGGCTTGTTGGTTTGTTGGCTTGTTAGCTTGTTGGTTTGTTGGTTTGTTGGTTTGTTCGTTTGTTGGTTTGTTCGTTTGTTGGTTTGTTTGTTTGTTGGTTTGTTGGTTTGTTGGTTTGTTGGATTGTTGGTTTGTTGGTTTGTTGGTTTGTTGGTTTGTTGGTTTGTTGGTTTGTTGGTTTGTTGGTTTGTTGGTTTGTTGGTTTGTTGGTTTGTTGGTTTGTTGGTTTGTTGGCTTGTTGGTTTGGTGGTTTGTTGGTTTCTTGGTTTGTTGGTTTGTTGGTTTGTTGCTTTGTTGGTTTGTTGGTTTGTTTGTTTTTTGGTTTGTTCGTTTCTTGGTTTGTTGGCTTGTTGGTTTGTTGGCTTGTTAGCTTGTTGGTTTGTTGGTTTGTTGGTTTGTTCGTTTGTTGGTTTGTTCGTTTGTTGGTTTGTTTGTTTGTTGGTTTGTTGGTTTGTTGGTTTGTTGGATTGTTGGTTTGTTGGTTTGTTGGTTTGTTGGTTTGTTGGTTTGTTGGTTTGTTGGTTTGTTGGTTTGTTGGTTTGTTGGTTTGTTGGTTTGTTGGTTTGTTGGTTTGTTGGCTTGTTGGTTTGGTGGTTTGTTGGTTTCTTGGTTTGTTGGTTTGTTGGTTTGTTGCTTTGTTGGTTTGTTGGTTTGTTTGTTTGTTTGGTTGTTGGTTCGTTGGGTTGTTGGTTTCTTGGTTTGTTGGTTTGTTGGTTTGTTCGTTTGCTTGTTTGTTGGTTTGTTGGTTTGTTTGTTTGTTGGTTTGTTCGTTTGGTGGCTTGTTGGTTTGTTGGCTTATTGGTTTTTTGGTTTGTTCGTTTGTTGGTTTGTTGGTTTATTGGTTTGTTGGTTTGTTGGTTTGTTGGTTTGTTGGCTTTTTGGTTTGTTGGTTTGTTGGTTTGTTGGTTTGTTGGTTTTTTGGTTTGTTGGTTTGTTAATTTGTTGGTTTGTTTGGTTGTTGGTTCGTTGGTTTGTTGGTTTCTTGGTTTGTTGGTTTGTTGGTTTGTTCGTTTGCTTGTTTGTTGGTTTGTTGGTTTGTTTGTTGGTTGGTTTGTTCGTTTGGTTGCTTGTTGGTTTGTTGGCTTATTGGTTTGTTGGTTTGTTGGTTTGTTCGTTTGTTGGTTTGTCGGTTTGTTGGTTTGTTGGCTTGTTGGTTTGTTGGCTTGTTGGTTTGTTGGTTTGTTCGTTTGTTGGCTTGCTGGTTTGTTGGCTTGTTGGCTTGTTGGTTTGTTAGCTTATTGGCTTGTTAGTTTGTTGGTTTGTTGATTTGTTGGTTTGTTTGTTTGTTCGTTTGTTTGTTTGTTCGTTTGTTGGTTTGTTGGTTTGTTGGCTTGCTGGTTTGTTGGTTTGTTGGTTTGTTGGTTTGTTTGTTTGTTCGTTTGTTGGCTTGTTGGCTTGTTGGCTTGTTGGTTTGTTGGCTTGTTGGCTTGTTGGTTTGTTGGCTTGTTGGCTTGTTGGTTAGTTGGTTTGTTGGTTTGTTGGTTTGTTGGTTTGTTAGTTTGTTGGTTTGTTGGTTAGTTGGCTTGTTGGCTTGTTGGTTTGTTGGTTTGTTGGCTTGTTGGTTTGTTGGTTTTTTGGTTTGTTCGTTTGTTGGTTTGTTGGCTTGTTGGTTTGTTGGCTTGTTAGCTTGTTGGTTTGTTGGTTTGTTGGTTTGTTCGTTTGTTGGTTTGTTCGTTTGTTGGTTTGTTTGTTTGTTGGTTTGTTGGTTTGTTGGTTTGTTGGTTTGTTGGTTTGTTGGTTTGTTGGTTTATTGGCTTGTTGGTTTGTTGGTTTGTTGGTTTGTTGGTTTGCTGGTTTGTTCGTTTGTTGGCTTGTTGGTTTGTTGGCTTGTTGGCTTGTTGGTTTGTTGGCTTGTTGCTTGTTAATTTGTTGGTTTGTTGATTTGTTGGTTTGTTTGTTTGTTGGTTTGTTTGTTTGTTCGTTTGTTGGTTTGTTGGTTTGTTGGCTTGCTGGTTTATTGGTTTATTGGCTTGTTGGTTTGTTGGTTTGTTGGTTTGTTGGTTTGTTTGTTTATTCGTTTCTTTGTTTGTTCGTTTGTTGGCTTGTTGGCTTGTTGGTTTGTTGGCTTGTTGGCTTGTTGGCTTGTTGGCTTGTTGGCTTGTTGGCTTGTTGGTTAGTTGGTTTGTTGGTTTGTTGGCTTGTTGGTTTGTTGGCTTGTTGGCTTGTTGGTTTGTTGGCTTGTTGCTTGTTAATTTGTTGGTTTGTTGATTTGTTGGTTTGTTTGTTTGTTGGTTTGTTTGTTTGTTCGTTTGTTGGTTTGTTGGTTTGTTGGCTTGCTGGTTTATTGGTTTATTGGCTTGTTGGTTTGTTGGTTTGTTGGTTTGTTGGTTTGTTTGTTTATTCGTTTCTTTGTTTGTTCGTTTGTTGGCTTGTTGGCTTGTTGGTTTGTTGGCTTGTTGGCTTGTTGGCTTGTTGGCTTGTTGGCTTGTTGGCTTGTTGGTTAGTTGGTTTGTTGGTTTGTTGGTTTGTTGGTTTGTTGGTTTGTTAGTTTGTTGGTTTGTTGGTTAGTTGGCTTGTTGGCTTGTTGGTTTGTTGGTTTGTTGGCTTGTTGGTTTGTTGGTTTTTTGGTTTGTTCGTTTCTTGGTTTGTTGGCTTGTTGGTTTGTTGGCTTGTTAGCTTGTTGGTTTGTTGGTTTGTTGGTTTGTTCGTTTGTTGGTTTGTTCGTTTGTTGGTTTGTTTGTTTGTTGGTTTGTTGGTTTGTTGGTTTGTTGGATTGTTGGTTTGTTGGTTTGTTGGTTTGTTGGTTTGTTGGTTTGTTGGTTTGTTGGTTTGTTGGTTTGTTGGTTTGTTGGTTTGTTGGTTTGTTGGTTTGTTGGTTTGTTGGTTTGTTGGCTTGTTGGTTTGGTGGTTTGTTGGTTTCTTGGTTTGTTGGTTTGTTGGTTTGTTGCTTTGTTGGTTTGTTGGTTTGTTTGTTTGTTTGGTTGTTGGTTTGTTGGTTTGTTGGTTTCTTGGTTTGTTGGTTTGTTGGTTTGTTCGTTTGCTTGTTTGTTGGTTTGTTGGTTTGTTTGTTTGTTGGTTTGTTCGTTTGGTGGCTTGTTGGTTTGTTGGCTTATTGGTTTTTTGGTTTGTTCGTTTGTTGGTTTGTTGGTTTATTGGTTTGTTGGTTTGTTGGTTTGTTGGTTTGTTGGCTTTTTGGTTTGTTGGTTTGTTGGTTTGTTGGTTTGTTGGTTTTTTGGTTTGTTGGTTTGTTAATTTGTTGGTTTGTTTGGTTGTTGGTTCGTTGGTTTGTTGGTTTCTTGGTTTGTTGGTTTGTTGGTTTGTTCGTTTGCTTGTTTGTTGGTTTGTTGGTTTGTTTGTTTGTTGGTTTGTTCGTTTGGTGGCTTGTTGGTTTGTTGGCTTATTGGTTTGTTGGTTTGTTGGTTTGTTCGTTTGTTGGTTTGTCGGTTTGTTGGTTTGTTGGCTTGTTGGTTTGTTGGCTTGTTGGTTTGTTGGTTTGTTCGTTTGTTGGCTTGCTGGTTTGTTGGCTTGTAGGCTTGTTGGTTTGTTGGCTTATTGGCTTGTTAGTTTGTTGGTTTGTTGATTTGTTGGTTTGTTTGTTTGTTCGTTTGTTTGTTTGTTCGTTTGTTGGTTTGTTGGTTTGTTGGCTTGCTGGTTTGTTGGTTTATTGGCTTGTTGGTTTGTTGGTTTGTTGGTTTGTTGGTTTGTTTGTTTGTTCGTTTGTTGGCTTGTTGGCTTGTTGGTTTGTTGGCTTGTTGGCTTGTTGGTTTGTTGGCTTGTTGGCTTGTTGGTTAGTTGGTTTGTTGGTTTGTTGGTTTGTTGGTTTGTTAGTTTGTTGGTTTGTTGGTTAGTTGGCTTGTTGGCTTGTTGGTTTGTTGGTTTGTTGGCTTGTTGGTTTGTTGGTTTTTTGGTTTGTTCGTTTGTTGGTTTGTTGGCTTGTTGGTTTGTTGGCTTGTTAGCTTGTTGGTTTGTTGGTTTGTTGGTTTGTTCGTTTGTTGGTTTGTTCGTTTGTTGGTTTGTTTGTTTGTTGGTTTGTTGGTTTGTTGGTTTGTTGGTTTGTTGGTTTGTTGGTTTGTTGGTTTGTTGGTTTGTTGGTTTGTTGGTTTGTTGGTTTGTTGGTTTGTTGGTTTGTTGGTTTGTTGGTTTGTTGGTTTGTTGGTTTGTTGGTTTGTTGGTTTGTTGGTTTGTTGGCTTGTTAATTTGGTGGTTTGTTGGTTTCTTGGTTTCTTGGTTTGTTGGTTTGTTGGTTTTTTGGTTTGTTGGTTTGTTTGTTTGTTGGTTTGTTTGTTTGTTCGTTTGTTGGTTTGTTGGTTTGTTGGCTTGCTGGTTTGTTGGTTTATTGGCTTGTTGGTTTGTTGGTTTGTTGGCTTGTTGGCTTGTTGGTTTGTTGGCTTGTTGGCTTGTTGGTTAGTTGGTTTGTTGGTTTGTTGGTTTGTTAGTTTGTTGGTTTGTTGGTTAGTTGGCTTGTTGGCTTGTTGGTTTGTTGGTTTGTTGGTTTGTTGGCTTGTTGGTTTGTTGGTTTTTTGGTTTGTTCGTTTGTTGGTTTGTTGGCTTGTTGGTTTGTTGGCTTGTTAGCTTGTTGGTTTGTTGGTTTGTTGGTTTGTTCGTTTGTTGGTTTGTTCGTTTGTTGGTTTGTTTGTTTGTTGGTTTGTTGGTTTGTTGGTTTGTTGGTTTGTTGGTTTGTTGGTTTGTTGGTTTGTTGGTTTGTTGGTTTGTTGGTTTGTTGGCTTGTTGGTTTGGTGGTTTGTTGGTTTCTTGGTTTGTTGGTTTGTTGGTTTGCTGCTTTGTTGGTTTGTTGGTTTGTTTGTTTGTTTGTTTGTTGGTTTGTTCGTTTGTTTGCTTGTTCGTTTGTTGGTTTGTTTGTTTGTTGGTTTGTTTGTTTGTTCGTTTGTTGGTTTTTTGGTTTGTTGGCTTGCTGGTTTGTTGGTTTATTGGCTTGTTGGTTTGTTGGTTTGTTGGTTTGTTCGTTTGTTGGCTTGTTGGTTTGTTGGCTTGTTGGCTTGTTGGTTTGTTGGCTTGTTGCTTGTTAGTTTGTTGGTTTGTTGATTTGTTGGTTTGTTTGTTTGTTGGTTTGTTTGTTTGTTCGTTTGTTGGTTTGTTCGTTTGTTGGCTTGCTGGTTTGTTGGTTTATTGGCTTGTTGGTTTGTTGGTTTGTTGGTTTGTTGGTTTGTTTGTTTGTTGGTTTGTTGGTTTGTTGGTTTGTTGGTTTGTTAGTTTGCTGGTTTGTTGGTTAGTTGGCTTGTTGGCTTGTTGGTTTGTTGGTTTGTTGGCTTGTTGGTTTGTTGGTTTTTTGGTTTGTTCGTTTGTTGGTTTGTTGGCTTGTTGGTTTGTTGGCTTGTTAGCTTGTTGGTTTGTTGGTTTGTTGGTTTGTTCGTTTGTTGGTTTGTTCGTTTGTTGGTTTGTTTGTTTGTTGGTTTGTTGGTTTGTTGGTTTGTTGGTTTGTTGGTTTGTTGGTTTGTTGGTTTGTTGGTTTGTTGGTTTGTTGGTTTGTTGGTTTGTTGGTTTGTTGGTTTGTTGGTTTGTTGGTTTGTTTGTTTGTTGGTTTGTTCGTTTGTTTGCTTGTTCGTTTGTTGGTTTGTTTGTTTGTTGGTTTGTTTGTTTGTTCGTTTATTGGTTTGTTGGTTTGTTGGCTTGTTAGCTTGTTGGTTTGTTGGTTTGTTGGTTTGTTCGTTTGTTGGTTTGTTCGTTTGTTGGTTTGTTTGTTTTTTGGTTTGTTGGTTTGTTGGTTTTTTGGTTGGTTGGTTTGTTGGTTTGTTGGTTTGTTGGTTTGTTGGTTTGTTGGTTTGTTGGTTTGTTGGTTTGTTGGTTTGTTGGTTTGTTGGTTTGTTGGCTTGTTGGTTTGGTGGTTTGTTGGTTTGTTGGTTTGTTGATTCGTTGGTTTGTTGGCTTTTTGGTTTGTTGGGTTGTTGGTTTGTTGGTTTGTTGGTTTGTTCGTTTGTTGGTTTGTTTCTTTGTTGGTTTGTTCGTTTGCTCGTTTGTTGGTTTGTTGGTTTGTTCGTTTTTTGGTTTGTTGGTTTGTTGATTTGTTCGTTTGTTGGTTTGTTGGTTTGTTGGTTTGTTGGTTTGTCGGTTTGTTGGTTTGTTAGTTTGTTGGTTTGTTGGTTTGTTGGTTTGTTGGTTTGTTCGTTTGTTGGTTTGTTTGTTTGTTGGTTTGTTGGTTTGTTCGTTTGTTGGTTTGTTGATTTGTTGGTTTGTTGGTTTGTTGGTTTGTTGGTTTGTTGGTTTGTTGGTTTGTTGGTTTGTTGGTTTGTTGGTTTGTTGGTTTGTTGGTTTGTTGGTTTGTTGGTTTGTTGGTTTGTTGGTTTGTTGGTTTGTTGGTTTGTTGGTTTGTTGGTTTGTTGGTTTGTTCGTTTGTTCGTTTGTTCGTTTGTTGGTTTGTTTGTTTGTTGGTTTGTTGGTTTGTTGGTTTGTTGGTTTGTTGGTTTGTTGGTTTGTTCGTTTGTTGGTTTTTTGGTTTGTTGGTTTGTTCGTTTGTTGGTTTGTTGGTTTGTTGGTTTGTTGGTTTGTTGGTTTGTTTGTTTGTTTGTTTGTTTGTTTGTTGGTTTGTTCATTTGTTGGTTTGTTGGTTTGTTGGTGTTTTCGTATGTTGGTTTGTTGGTTTGTTGATTTTTTGGCTTGTTGGCTTGTTGGTTTGTTGGTTTGTTCGTTTGTTGGTTTGTTTGTTTGTTGGTTTGTTTGTCTGTTGGTTTGTTGGTTTGTTGGTTTGTTGGTTTGTTGGCTTGTTGGTTTGTTGGTTTGTTGGTTTGTTCGTTTGTTGGCTTGTTGGTTTGTTGGCTTGTTGGATTGTTGGTTTGTTGGTTTGTTGGCTTGTTGGTTTGTTGGTTTTTTGGTTTGTTCGTTTGTTGGTTTGTTGGCTTGTTGGTTTGTTGGCTTGTTTGCTTGTTGGTTTGTTGGTTTGTTGGTTTGTTCGTTTGTTGGTTTGTTCATTTCTTGGTTTGTTTGTTTGTTGGTTTGTTGGTTTGTTTATTTGTTGGTTTGTTGGTTTGTTGGTTTGTTGGTTTGTTGGTTTGTTGGTTTGTTGGTTTGTTGGTTTGTTGGTTTGTTGGTTTGTTGGTTTGTTGGTTTGTTGGTTTGTTGGTTTGTTGGTTTGTTGGTTTGTTGGTTTGTTGGCTTGTTGGTTTGGTGGTTTGTTGGTTTCTTGGTTTGTTGGTTTGTTGATTTGTTGCTTTGTTGGTTTGTTGGTTTGTTTGTTTGTTTGTTTGTTGGTTTGTTCGTTTGTTTGCTTGTTCGTTTGTTGGTTTGTTTGTTTGTTGGTTTGTTTGTTTGTTCGTTTGTTGGTTTGTTGGTTTGTTGGCTTGTTAGCTTGTTGGTTTGTTGGTTTGTTGGTTTGTTCGTTTGTTGGTTTGTTCGTTTGTTGGTTTGTTTGTTTTTTGGTTTGTTGGTTTGTTGGTTTTTTGGTTTGTTGGTTTGTTGGTTTGTTGGTTTGTTGGTTTGTTGGTTTGTTGGTTTGTTGGTTTGTTGGTTTGTTGGTTTGTTGGTTTGTTGGTTTGTTGGCTTGTTGGTTTGGTGGTTTGTTGGTTTGTTGGTTTGTTGATTCGTTGGTTTGTTGCTTTGTTGGTTTGTTGGTTTGTTTGTTTGTTTGTTTGTTTGTTGGTTTGTTCATTTGTTTGCTTGTTCGTTTGTTGGTTTGTTTGTTGGTTGGTTTGTTTGTTTGTTCGTTTGTTGGTTTGTTGGATTGTTGGCTTGCTGGTTTGTTGGTTTATTGGCTTGTTGGTTTGTTGGTTTGTTGGTTTGTTGGTTTGTTGGTTTGTTCGTTTGTTGGCTTGTTGGTTTGTTGGCTTGTTGGCTTGTTGGTTTTTTGGCTTGTTGCTTGTTAGTTTGTTGGTTTGTTGATTTGTTGGTTTGTTTGTTTGTTGGTTTGTTTGTTTGTTTGTTTGTTGGTTTGTTGGTTTGTTGGTTTGTTGGTTTGTTGGTTTGTTGGTTTGTTGGCTTGTTGGTTTGGTGGTTTGTTGGTTTCTTGGTTTGTTGGTTTGTTGGTTTGTTGCTTTGTTGGTTTGTTGGTTTGTTTGTTTGTTTGTTTGTTGGTTTGTTCGTTTGTTTGCTTGTTCGTTTGTTGGTTTGTTTGTTTGTTGGTTTGTTTGTTTGTTCGTTTGTTGGTTTGTTGGTTTGTTGGCTTGCTGGTTTGTTGGTTTATTGGCTTGTTGGTTTGTTGGTTTGTTGGTTTGTTGGTTTGTTGGTTTGTTCGTTTGTTGGCTTGCTGGTTTGTTGGCTTGTTAGCTTGTTGGTTTGTTGGTTTGTTGGTTTGTTCGTTTGTTGGTTTGTTCGTTTGTTGGTTTGTTTGTTTGTTGGTTTGTTTGTTTGTTGGTTTGTTCGTTTGTTGGTTTGTTGGCTTGCTGGTTTGTTGGTTTATTGGCTTGTTGGTTTGTTGGTTTGTTGGTTTGTTGGTTTGTTCATTTGTTGGTTTGTTGGTTTGTTGGTGTTTTCGTATGTTGGTTTGTTGGTTTGTTGATTTTTTGGCTTGTTGGCTTGTTGGTTTGTTGGTTTGTTCGTTTGTTGGTTTGTTTGTTTGTTGGTTTGTTTGTCTGTTGGTTTGTTGGTTTGTTGGTTTGTTGGTTTGTTGGCTTGTTGGTTTGTTGGTTTGTTGGTTTGTTCGTTTGTTGGCTTGTTGGTTTGTTGGCTTGTTGGATTGTTGGTTTGTTGGTTTGTTGGCTTGTTGGTTTGTTGGTTTTTTGGTTTGTTCGTTTGTTGGTTTGTTGGCTTGTTGGTTTGTTGGCTTGTTTGCTTGTTGGTTTGTTGGTTTGTTGGTTTGTTCGTTTGTTGGTTTGTTCATTTGTTGGTTTGTTTGTTTGTTGGTTTGTTGGTTTGTTGGTTTGTTGGTTTGTTGGTTTGTTGGTTTGTTGGTTTGTTGGTTTGTTGGTTTGTTGGTTTGTTGGTTTGTTGGTTTGTTGGTTTGTTGGTTTGTTGGTTTGTTGGTTTGTTGGTTTGTTGGTTTGTTGGTTTGTTGGCTTGTTGGTTTGGTGGTTTGTTGGTTTCTTGGTTTGTTGGTTTGTTGATTTGTTGCTTTGTTGGTTTGTTGGTTTGTTTGTTTGTTTGTTTGTTGGTTTGTTCGTTTGTTTGCTTGTTCGTTTGTTGGTTTGTTTGTTTGTTGGTTTGTTTGTTTGTTCGTTTGTTGGTTTGTTGGTTTGTTGGCTTGTTAGCTTGTTGGTTTGTTGGTTTGTTGGTTTGTTCGTTTGTTGGTTTGTTCGTTTGTTGGTTTGTTTGTTTTTTGGTTTGTTGGTTTGTTGGTTTTTTGGTTTGTTGGTTTGTTGGTTTGTTGGTTTGTTGGTTTGTTGGTTTGTTGGTTTGTTGGTTTGTTGGTTTGTTGGTTTGTTGGTTTGTTGGTTTGTTGGTTTGTTGGCTTGTTGGTTTGGTGGTTTGTTGGTTTGTTGGTTTGTTGATTCGTTGGTTTGTTGCTTTGTTGGTTTGTTGGTTTGTTTGTTTGTTTGTTTGTTTGTTGGTTTGTTCATTTGTTTGCTTGTTCGTTTGTTGGTTTGTTTGTTGGTTGGTTTGTTTGTTTGTTCGTTTGTTGGTTTGTTGGTTTGTTGGCTTGCTGGTTTGTTGGTTTATTGGCTTGTTGGTTTGTTGGTTTGTTGGTTTGTTGGTTTGTTGGTTTGTTGGTTTGTTCGTTTGTTGGCTTGTTGGTTTGTTGGCTTGTTGGCTTGTTGGTTTGTTGGCTTGTTGCTTGTTAGTTTGTTGGTTTGTTGATTTGTTGGTTTGTTTGTTTGTTGGTTTGTTTGTTTGTTCGTTTGTTGGTTTGTTGGTTTGTTGGCTTGCTGGTTTGTTGGTTTATTGGCTTGTTGGTTTGTTGGTTTGTTTGTTTGTTCGTTTGTTGGCTTGTTGGCTTGTTGGTTTGTTGGCTTGTTGCTTGTTGGTTTGTTGGCTAGTTGGCTTGTTGGGTAGTTGGTTTGTTGGTTTGTTGGTTTGTTGGTTTGTTGGTTTGTTGGTTTGTTAGTTTGTTGGTTTGTTGGTTAGTTGGCTTGTTGGCTAGTTGGTTTGTTGGTTTGTTGGCTTGTTGGTTTGTTGGTTTTTTGGTTTGTTCGTTTGTTGGTTTGTTGGCTTGTTGGTTTGTTGGCTTGTTAGCTTGTTGGTTTGTTGGTTTGTTGGTTTGTTCGTTTGTTGGTTTGTTCGTTTGTTGGTTTGTTTGTTTGTTGGTTTGTTAGTTTGTTGGTTTGTTGGTTTGTTGGTTTGTTGGTTTGTTGGCTTGTTGGTTTGGTGGTTTGTTGGTTTCTTGGTTTGTTGGTTTGTTGGTTTGTTGCTTTGTTGGTTTGTTGGTTTGTTTGTTTGTTTGTTTGTTGGTTTGTTCGTTTGTTTGCTTGTTCGTTTGTTGGTTTGTTTGTTTGTTGGTTTGTTTGTTTGTTCGTTTGTTGGTTTGTTGGTTTGTTGGCTTGCTGGTTTGTTGGTTTATTGGCTTGTTGGTTTGTTGGTTTGTTGGTTTGTTGGTTTGTTGGTTTGTTCGTTTGTTGGCTTGCTGGTTTGTTGGCTTGTTAGCTTGTTGGTTTGTTGGTTTGTTGGTTTGTTCGTTTGTTGGTTTGTTCGTTTGTTGGTTTGTTTGTTTGTTGGTTTGTTTGTTTGCTCGTTTGTTGGTTTGTTGGTTTGTTGGCTTGCTGGTTTGTTGGTTTATTGGCTTGTTGGTTTGTTGGTTTGTTGGTTTGTTGGTTTGTTTGTTTGTTCGTTTGTTGGCTTGTTGGCTTGTTGGTTTGTTGGCTTGTTGGCTTGTTGGTTTGTTGGCTTGTTGGCTTGTTGGTTAGTTGGTTTGTTGGTTTGTTGGTTTGTTGGTTTGTTAGTTTGTTGGTTTGTTGGTTAGTTGGCTTGTTGGCTTGTTGGTTTGTTGGTTTGTTGGTTTGTTGGCTTGTTGGTTTGTTGGTTTTTTGGTTTGTTCGTTTGTTGGTTTGTTGGCTTGTTGGTTTGTTGGCTTGTTAGCTTGTTGGTTTGTTGGTTTGTTGGTTTGTTCGTTTGTTGGTTTGTTCGTTTGTTGGTTTGTTTGTTTGTTGGTTTGTTGGTTTGTTGGTTTGTTGGTTTGTTGGTTTGTTGGTTTGTTGGTTTGTTGGTTTGTTGGTTTGTTGGTTTGTTGGTTTGTTGGTTTGTTGGTTTGTTGGTTTGTTCGTTTGTTGGTTTGTTCGTTTGTTGGCTTGTTAGTTTGTTGGCTTGTTGGCTTATTGGTTTGTTGGCTTGTTGGCTTGTTGGTTTGTTGGTTTGTTGGCTTGCTGGCTTGTTGGTTTGTTGGTTTGTTGGCTTGTTGGTTTGTTGGTTTTTTGGTTTGCTCGTTTGTTGGTTTGTTCGTTTGTTAGTTTGCTTGTTTGTTGGATTGTTGGTTTGTTGGTTTGTTGGTTTGTTGGTTTGTTGGTTTGTTTGTTTGTTGGTTTGTTGGTTTGTTGGTTTGTTGGTTTGTTGGTTTGTTGGTTTGTTGGTTTGTTGGCTTGTTGGTTTGGTGGTTTGTTGGTTTGTTGGTTTGTTGATTCGTTGGTTTGTTGCTTTGTTGGTTTGTTGGTTTGTTGGCTTGTTGGTTTGTTGGTTTGTTTGTTGGTTGGTTTGTTCGTTTGTTTGCTTGTTCATTTGTTGGTTTGTTGGTTTGTTGGTTTGTTGGCTTGTTGTTTTGTTGGTTTGTTGGTTTGTTGGTTTGTTCGTTTGTTGGCTTGTTGGTTTGTTGGATTGTTTGCTTGTTGGTTTGTTGGCTTGTTGGCTTGTTGGTTTGTTGGTTTGTTGTTTTGTTGGTTTGTTGGTTTGTTGGTTTGTTGGTTAGTTGGCTTGTTGGCTTGTTAGTTTGTTGGTTTGTTGGCTTGTTTATTTGTTGGTTTTTTGGTTGGTTCGTTTGTTGGTTTGTTGGTTTGTTGGTTTGTTGGTTTGTTGGTTTTTTGGTTTGTTGGTTTGTTGGTTTTTTGGATTGTTGGTTTGTTCGTTTGTTGGTTTGTTGGTTTGTTCGTTTGTTGGTTTGTTGGTTTGTTGGTTTGTTGGTTTGTTGGCTTGTTGGCTTGCTGGTTTGTTGGTTTGTTGGTTTGTTCGTTTGTTGGTTTGTTGGTTTGTTGGTTTGTTGGTTTGTTGGTTTGTTGGTTTGTTGGTTTGTTGGTTTGTTGGTTTGTTGGTTTGTTGGTTTGTTGGTTTGTTGGTTCGTTCGTTTGTTGGTTTGTTCGTTTGTTCGTTTGTTGGTTTGTTGGTTTGTTGGTTTGTTTGTTTGTTGGCTTTTCGGTTTGTTGGTTTTGTTAGCTTGTTGGTTTGTTGGTTTGTTGGTTTGTTGGTTTGTTGGTTTGTTTGTTTGTTGGTTTGTTTGTTTGTTCGTTTGTTGGTTTGTTGGTTTGTTGGCTTGTTGGTTTGTTGGTTTGTTGGCTTGTTGGTTTGTTGGTTTGTTGGTTTGTTACTTTGTTAATTTGTTGGTTTGTTGGTTTGTTGGCTTGTTGGTTTGTTGGTTTGTTGGCATGTTGGCTTGTTGGTTTGTTGGTTTGTTGGTTTGTTGGTTTGTTGGTTTGTTGGTTTGTTGGTTTGTTGGTTTGTTGGCTTGTTCGTTTGTTGGCTTGTTGGTTTATTAGTTTGTTGGTTTATTGGTTTATTGGTTTGTTGGTTTGTTGGTTTGTTGGTTTGTTGGGTTGTTGGTTTGTTGGCTTGTTGGTTTGTTGGTTTGTTGGTTTTTTGGTTGGTTGGTTTGTTGGTTTGTTGGCTTGTTGGTTTGTTGGTTTGTTGGTTTGTTGGTTTGTTGGTGTGTGGGTTTGTTTGTTTTTTTGTTTGTTGGTTTGTTGGTTTGTTGGCTTGTTGGTTTGTTGGTTTGTTGGTTTGTTGGTTTGTTGGTGTGTTGGTCTGTTGGTTTGTAGGTTTGTTGGTTTGTTGGCTTGTTGGTTTTTTGGCTTGTTGGTTTGTTGGTTTGTTGGTTTGTTGGTTTGTTGGCTTGTTGGTTTGTTGGTTTGTTGGTTTGTTGGTTTGTTGGTTTGTTGGTTTGTTGGCTTGTTGGTACGTTGGTATGTTGGTTTCTTGGTTTGTTGGTTTGTTGGTTTGTTGTTTTGTTTGTTTGTTCGTTTGTTGGTTTGTTGGTAGTTGGCTTGTTGGTTTGTTGGTTTGTTGGCTTGTTGGTTTGTTGGTTTGTTGGTTTGTTCGTTTGTTGGCTTGTTGGTTTGTTGGCTTGTTGGTTTGTTGGCTTGTTGGCTTGTTGGTTTGTTGGTTTGTTGGCTTGTTGGTTTGTTGGTTTGTTGGTTTGTTGGTTTGTTGGTTTGTTGGATTGTTGGTTTGTTGGTTTGTTGGCTTGTTGGCTTGTTGGTTTGTTGGTTTGTTGGCTTGTTGGTTTGCTGGTTTTTTGGTTTGTTGATTTGTTAGTTTATTTGTTTGTTGGTTTGTTTGTTTGTTCTTCTGTTGGTTTGTTGGTTTGTTGGCTTGCTGGTTTGTTGGTTTATTGGCTTGTTGGTTTGTTGGTTTGTTGGTTTGTTGGTTTGTTGGTTTGTTCGTTTGTTGGCTTGTTGGTTTGTTGGCTTGTTGGCTTGTTGGTTTGTTAGCTTGTTGGCTTGTTAGTTTGTTGGTTTGTTGATTTGTTGGTTTGTTTGTTTGTTGGTTTGTTTGTTTGTTCGTTTGTTGGTTTGTTGGTTTGTTGGCTTGCTGGTTTGTTGCTTTATTGGCTTGTTGGTTTGTTGGTTTGTTGGTTTGTTGGTTTGTTTGTTTGTTCGTTTGTTGGCTTGTTGGCTTGTTGGTTTGTTGGCTTGTTGCCTTGTTAGTTTGTGGGCTTGTTGGCTTGTTGGTTAGTTGGTTTGTTGGTTTGTTGGTTTGTTGGTTTGTTAGTTTGTTGGTTTGTTGGTTAGTTGGCTTGTTGGCTTGTTGGTTTGTTGGTTTGTTGGCTTGTTGGTTTGTTGGTTTTTTGGTTTGTTCGTTTGTTGGTTTGTTGGCTTGTTGGTTTGTTGGCTTGTTAGCTTGTTGGTTTGTTGGTTTGTTGGTTTGTTCGTTTGTTGGTTTGTTCGTTTGTTGGTTTGTTTGTTTGTTGGTTTGTTGGTTTGTTGGTTTGTTGGTTTGTTGGTTTGTTGGTTTGTGGGTTTGTGGGTTTGTTGGTTTGTTGGTTTGTTGGTTTGTTGGTTTGTTGGTTTGTTGGTTTGTTGGTTTGTTGGTTTGTTGGTTTGTTGGTTTGTTGGTTTGTTGGTTTGTTGGTTTGTTGGTTTGTTGGTTTGTTGGCTTGTTGGTTTGGTGGTTTGTTGGTTTCTTGGTTTGTTGATTTGTTGGTTTGTTGGTTTGTTTGTTTGTTTGTTTGTTGGTTTGTTCGTTTGTTTGCTTGTTCGTTTGTTGGTTTGTTTGTTTGTTTGCTTGTTTGTTCGTTTGTTGGTTTGTTGGTTTGTTGGCTTGTTAGCTTGTTGGTTTGTTGGTTTGACCGTTTGTTGGTTTGTTCGTTTGTTAGTTTGTTTGTTTGTTGGTTTGTTGGTTTGTTAGTTTGTTGGTTTGTTGGTCTGTTGGTTTGTTGGTTTTTTGGTTTGTTGGTTTGTTGGTTTGTTGGTTTGTTGGTTTGTTGGTTTGTTGGTTTGTTGGTTTGTTGGCTTGTTGGTTTGGTGGTTTGTTGGTTTCTTGGTTTGTTGGTTTGTTGGTTTGTTGCTTTGTTGGTTTGTTGGTTTGTTTGTTTGTTTGTTTGTTGGTTTGTTCGTTTGTTGGTTTGTTTGTTTGTTGGTTTGTTAGTTTGTTGGTTTGTTGGTCTGTTGGTTTGTTGGTTTGTTGGTTTGTTGGTTTGTTGGTTTGTTGGTTTGTTGGTTTGTTGGTTTGTTGGTTTGTTGGTTTGTTGGCTTGTTGGTTTGGTGGTTTGTTGGTTTCTTGGTTTGTTGGTTTGTTGGTTTGTTGCTTTGTTGGTTTGTTGGTTTGTTGGCTTGCTGGTTTGTTGGTTTGTTGGTTTGTTGGGTTGTTGGTTTGTTCGTTTGTTGGCTTGTTGGTTTGTTGGCTTGTTGGCTTGTTGGTTTGTTGGCTTGTTGCTTGTTAGTTTGTTGGTTTGTTGATTTGTTGGTTTGTTTGTTTGTTGGTGTGTTTGTTTGTTCGTTGTTGGTTTGTTGGCTTGCTGGTTTGTTGGTTTATTGGCTTGTTGGTTTGTTGGTTTGTTGGTTTTTTGGTTTGTTTGTTTGTTCGTTTGTTGGCTTGTTGGCTTGTTGGTTTGTTGGCTTGTTGGCTTGTTGGCTTGTTGGTTAGTTGGCTTGTTGGCTTGTTGGTTAGTTGGTTTGTTGGTTTGTTGGTTTGTTGGTTTATTAGTTTGTTGGTTTGTTGGTTTGTTGGCTTGTTGGCTTGTTGGTTTGTTGGCTTGTTGGCTTGTTGGTTTGTTGGTTTGTTGGCTTGTTGGTTTGTTGGTTTGTTGGTATGTTGGTTTATTGGTTTGTTGGATTGTTGGTTTGTTGGTTTGTTGGCTTGTTGGCTTGTTGGTTTGTAGGTTTGTTGGCTTGTTGGTTTGTTGGTTTTTTGGTTTGTTGATTTGTTGGTTTGTTTGTTTGTTGGTTTGTTTGTTTGTTCGTTTGTTGGTTTGTTGGTTTGTTGGCTTGCTGGTTTGTTGGTTTATTGGCTTGTTGGTTTGTTGGCTTATTGGTTTGTTGGTTTGTTGGTTTGTTGTTTTGTTTGTTTGTTCGTTTGTTGGTTTGTTGGTTGGTTGGCTTGTTGGTTTGTTGGTTTGATGGATTGTTGGTTTGTTGGTTTGTTGGTTTGTTCGTTTGTTGGCTTGTTGGTTTGTTGGCTTGTTGGTTTGTTGGCTTGTTGGCTTGTTGGTTTGTTGGTTTGTTTGCTTGTTGGTTAGTTGGTTTGTTGGTTTGTTGGTTTGTTGGTTTGTTGGATTGTTGGTTTGTTGGTTTGTTGGCTTGTTGGCTTGTTGGCTTGTTGGTTTGTTGGTTTGTTGGCTTGTTGGTTTGTTGGTTTGTTGGTTTGTTGGTTTGTTGGTTTGTTGGATTGTTGGTTTGTTGGTTTGTTGGCTTGTTGGCTTGTTGGTTTGTTGGTTTGTTGGTATGTTGGCTTGTTGGTTTGTTGGTTTTTTGGTTTGTTGATTTGTTGGTTTGTTTGTTTGTTGGTTTGTTTGTTTGTTCGTTTGTTGGTTTGTTGGTTTGTTGGTTTGTTGGATTGTTGGTTTGTTGGTTTGTTGGCTTGTTGGCTTGTTGGCTTGTTGGTTTGTTGGTTTGTTGGCTTGTTGGTTTGTTGGTTTGTTGGTTTGTTGGTTTGTTGGTTTGTTGGGTTGTTCATTTGTTGGCTTGTTGGTTTGTTGGCTTGTTGGCTTGTTGGTTTGTTGGCTTGTTGGCTTGTTAGTTTGTTGGTTTGTTGATTTGTTGGTTTGTTTGTTTGTTGGTTTGTTTGTTTGTTCGTTTGTTGGTTTGTTGGTTTGTTGGCTTGCTGGTTTGTTGGTTTGTTGGTTTGTTGGTTTGCTGGTTTGTTTGTTTGTTCGTTTGTTGGCTTGTTGGCTTGTTGGTTTGTTGGCTTGTTGGCTTGTTGGTTTGTTGGCTTGTTGGCTTGTTGGCTTGTTGGTTAGTTGGTTTGTTGGTTTGTTGGTTTGTTGGTTTGTTGGTTTGTTGGTTTGTTGGTTTGTTAGTTTGTTGGTTTGTTGGTTAGTTGGCTTGTTGGCTTGTTGGCTTGTTGGTTTGTTGGTTTGTTGGCTTGTTGGTTTGTTGGTTTTTTGGTTTGTTCGTTTGTTGGCTTGTTGGTTTGTTGGCTTGTTAGCTTGTTGGTTTGTTGGTTTGTTGGTTTGTTCGTTTGTTGGTTTGTTCGTTTGTTGGTTTGTTTGTTTGTTGGTTTTTTGGTTTGTTGGTTTGTTGGTTTGTTGGTTTGTTGGTTTGTTGGTTTGTTGGTTTGTTGGTTTGTTGGTTTGTTGGTTTGTTGGTTTGTTGGTTTGTTGGCTTGTTGGTTTGGTGGTTTGTTGGTTTCTTGGTTTGTTGGTTTGTTGGTTTGTTGCTTTGTTGGTTTGTTGGCTTGTTTGTTTGTTTGTTTGTTGGTTTGTTCGTTTGTTTGCTTGTTCGTTTGTTGGTTTGTTTGTTTGTTGGTTTGTTTGTTTGTTCGTTTGTTGGTTTGTTTGTTTGTTGGCTTGCTGGTTTGTTGGTTTATTGGCTTGTTGGTTTGTTGGTTTGTTGGTTTGTTGGTTTGTTGGTTTGTTGGTTTGTTCGTTTCTTGGCTTGTTGGTTTGTTGGCTTGTTGGCTTGTTGGTTTGTTGGCTTGTTGCTTGTTAGTTTGTTGGTTTGTTGATTTGTTGGTTTGTTGGTTTGTTGGATTGTTGGTTTGTTGGTTTGTTGGCTTGTTGGCTTGTTGGCTTGTTGGTTTGTTGGTTTGTTGGTTTGTTGGTTTGTTGGTTTGTTGGCTTGTTGGTTTGGTGGTTTGTTGGTTTCTTGGTTTGTTGGTTTGTTGGTTTGTTGCTTTGTTGGTTTGTTGGTTTGTTGGCTTGTTGGCTTGTTGGTTTGTTGGTTTGTTGGTTTGTTGGTTTGTTGGTTTGTTGGTTTGTTGGTTTGTTGGTTTGTTGGTTTGTTGGTTTGTTGGTTTGTTGGATTGTTAGTTTGTTGGTTTGTTGGCTTATTGGCTTGTTGGTTTGTTGGTTTGTTGGCTTGTTGTTTTGTTGGTTTTTTGGTTTGTTGATTTGTTGGTTTGTTTGTTTGTTGGTTTGTTTGTTTGTTCGTTTGTTGGTTTGTTGGTTTGTTGACTTGCTGGTTTGTTGGTTTATTGGCTTGTTGGTTTGTTGGCTTATTGGTTTGTTGGTTTGTTGGTTTGTTGTTTTGTTTGTTTGTTCGTTTGTTGGTTTGTTGGTTGGTTGGCTTGTTGGTTTGTTGGTTTGTTGGCTTGTTGGTTTGTTGGTTAGTTGGTTTGTTCGTTTGTTGGCTTGTTGGTTTATTGGCTTGTTGGTTTGTTGGCTTGTTGGCTTGTTGGTTTGTTGGTTTGTTGGCTTGTTGGTTTGTTGGTTTGTTGATTTGTTGGTTTGTTTGTTTGTTGGTTTGTTTGTTTGTTCGTTTGTTGGTTTGTTGGTTTGTTGGCTTGCTGGTTTGTTGGTTTATTGGCTTGTTGGTTTGTTGGTTTGTTGGTTTGTTGGTTTGTTGGTTTGTTTATTTGTTCGTTTGTTGGCTTGTTGGCTTGTTGGTTTGTTGGCTTGTTGGCTTGTTGGTTTGTTGGCTTGTTGGCTTGTTGGTTAGTTGGTTTGTTGGTTTGTTGGTTTGTTGGTTTGTTAGTTTGTGGGTTTGTTGGTTAGTTGGCTTGTTGGCTTGTTGGTTTGTTGGTTTGTTGGCTTGTTGGTTTGTTGGTTTTTTGGTTTGTTCGTTTGTTGTTTTGTGGGCTTGTTGGTTTGTTGGCTTGTTAGCTTGTTGGTTTGTTGGTTTGTTGGTTTTTTCGTTTGTTGGTTTGTTCGTTTGTTGGTTTGTTTGTTTGTTGGTTTGTTGGTTTGTTGGTTTGTTGGTTTGTTGGTTTGTTGGTTTGTTGGTTTGTTGGTTTGTTGGTTTGTTGGTTTGTTGGTTTGTTGGTTTGTTGGTTTGTTGGTTTGTTGGTTTGTTGGTTTGTTGGTTTGTTGGCTTGTTGGCTTGTTGGTTTGGTGGTTTGTTGGTTTCTTGGTTTGTTGGTTTATTGGTTTGTTGCTTTGTTGGTTTGTTGGTTTGTTGGTTTGTTTGTTTGTTTGTTTGTTTGTTTGTTGGTTTGTTCGTTTGTTTGCTTGTTCGTTTGTTGGTTTGTTGGTTTGTTGGTTTGTTGGCTTGTTGTTTTGTTGGTTTGTTGGTTTGTTGGTTTGTTCATTTGTTGGCTTGTTAGTTTGTTGGATTGTTGGCTTGTTGGTTTGTTGGCTTGTTGGCTTGTTGGTTTGTTGGTTTGTTGTTTAGCTGGTTTGTTGGTTTGTTGGTTTGTTGGTTTGTTGGTTAGTTGGCTTGTTGGCTTGTTGGTTTGTTGGTTTGTTGGCTTGTTTATTTGTTGGTTTTTTGGTTTGTTCGTTTGTTGGTTTGTTGGTTTATTGGTTTGTTGGTTTGTTGGTTTGTTGGTTTGTTGGCTTTTTGGTTTGTTGGTTTGTTGGTTTCTTCGTTTGTTCGTTTGTTCGTTTGTTGGTTTGTTGGTTTGTTGGTTTGTTGGTTTGTTGGTTTGTTGGTTTGTTGGTTTGTTCGTTTGTTGGTTTGTCGGTTTGTTGGTTTGTTGGCTTGTTGGTTTGTTGGTTTGTTGGTTTCTTGGTTTGTTGATTTGTTGGCTTGTTGGTTTGGTGGTTTGTTGGTTTGTTCGTTTGTTGGCTTGTTGGTTTGTTGGTTTGTTGGTTTGGTGGCTAGTTGGTTTGTTGGTTTGTTCGTTTGTTGGTTTATTGGTTTATTGGTTTGTTGGTTTGTTGGTTTGTTGGCTTGTTGGTTTGTTCGTTTGTTGGTTTGTTTGTTTGCTGGTTTGTTGGTTTGTTGGTTTGTTGGTTTGTTGATTTGTTGGTTTGTTGGTTTGTTGTTTTGTTGGTTTCTTGGTTTGTTGGCTTGTTGGTTTGTTTGTTTGTTGGTTTGTTCGTTTGTTGGTTTGTTGGTTTGTTGGTTTGTTGGTTAGTTAGCTTGTTGGTTTTTTGGTTTGTTGGTTTGTTGGTTTGTTGGTTTGTTGGTTTTTTGGTTTGTTCGTTTGTTGGTTTGTTGGTTTGTTGGTTTGTTGGTTTGTTGGTTTGCTGGTTTGTTGGCTTGTTGGTTTGTTGGCTTGTTGGCTTGTTGGTTTGTTGGTTTGTTGGTTTGTTGGTTTGTTGGTTTGCTGGTTTGTTGGTTTGTTGGTTAGTTAGCTTGTTGGTTTGTTGGTTTGTTGGTTTGTTGGTTTGTTGGTTTGTTGGTTTGTTGGTTTTTTGGTTTGTTCGTTTGTTGGTTTGTTGGTTTGTTGGTTTGTTGGTTTGTTGGTTTGCTGGTTTGTTGGTTTGTAGGTTTGTTGGCTTTTTGGTTTGTTGGCTTGTTGGTTTGTTGGTTTGTTGGTTGTGGGTTTGTTGGTTTGTTGGTTTGTTGGTTTGTTGGTTTGTTGGCTTGTTGGTTTGTTGGTTTGTTGGTTTGTTCGTTTGTTGGCTTGTTGGTTTGTTGGTTTGTTGGTTTGTTGGTTTGTTGGTTTCTTGGTTTGTTGGCTTGTTGGTTTGTTTGTTTGTTGGTTTGTTCGTTTGTTGGTTTGTTAGTTTGTTGGTTTGTTGGTTTGTTTGGTTGTTCGTTTGTTGGTTTGTTGGTTTGTTGGCTTGTTGGTTTGTTCGTTTGTTGGCTTGTTGGTTTGTTGGTTTGTTGGTTTGCTGGTTTGTTGGCTTGTTGGTTTGTTGGCTTGTTGGCTTGTTTGTTTGTTGGCTTCTTGGCTTGTTGGTTTGTTGGTTTGTTGGTTTGTTGGTTTGTTGGTTTGTTGGTTTGTTGGTTTGTTGGTTTGTTGGTTAGTTAGCTTGTTGGTTTGTTGGTTTGTTGGTTTGTTGGTTTGTTGGTTTGTTGGTTTGTTGGTTTTTTGGTTTGTTCGTTTGTTGGTTTGTTGGTTTGTTGGTTTGTTGGTTTGTTGGTTTGCTGGTTTGTTGGTTTGTAGATTTGTTGGCTTTTTGGTTTGTTGGCTTGTTGGTTTGTTGGTTTGTTGGTTGTTGGTTTGTTGGTTTGTTGGTTTGTTGATTTGTTGGTTTGTTGGCTTGTTGGTTTGTTGGTTTGTTGGTTTGTTCGTTTGTTGGCTTGTTGGTTTTTTGGTTTGTTGGTTTTTTGGTTTGTTGGTTTGTTGGTTTGTTGGTTTGTTGGTTTGTTGGTTTGTTGGTTTGTTGGTGTGTTGGCTTGTTGGTTTATTGGTTTGTTTGTTTGTTCGTTCGTTGGTTTGTTGGTTTATTGGC
Organism: Atherix ibis; assembly: GCA_958298945.1. Lineage (NCBI taxonomy): Eukaryota > Metazoa > Arthropoda > Insecta > Diptera > Athericidae > Atherix > Atherix ibis. The sequence goes on from OY282608.1 coordinate 3,659,974, forward strand.
TTGTTGGTTTGTTGGTTTGTTGGTTTGTTGGTTTGTTGGTTGTTGGTTTGTTGGTTTGTAGGTTTGTTGGTTTTTTGACTTGTTGGTTTTTTGGCTCGTTGGTTTGTTGGTTTGTTGGTTTGTTGGCTTGTTGGTTTGTTGGTTTGTTGGTTTGTTGGTTTGTTGGTTTGTTGGTTTGTTGGGTTGTTGGTTTGTTGGTTTGTTGGTTTGTTGGTTTGTTTGGTTGTTGGTTCGTTGGTTTGTTGGTTTCTTGGTTTGTTGGTTTGTTGGTTTGTTCGTTTGCTTGTTTGTTGGTTTGTTTGTTTGTTTGTTTGTTGGTTTGTTCGTTTGGTGGCTTGTTGGTTTGTTGGCTTATTGGTTTGTTGGTTTGTTGGTTTGTTCGTTTGTTGGTTTGTCGGTTTGTTGGTTTGTTGGCTTGTTGGTTTGTTGGTTTGTTGGTTTGTTGGTTTGTTCGTTTGTTGGCTTGTTGGTTTGTTGGCTTGTTGGCTTGTTGGTTTGTTGGCTTGTTGGCTTGTTAGTTTGTTGGTTTGTTGATTTGTTGGTTTGTTTGTTTGTTCGTTTGTTTGTTTGTTGGTTTGTTGGCTTGCTGGTTTGTTGGTTTATTGGCTTGTTGGTTTGTTGGTTTGTTGGTTTGTTGGTTTGTTTGTTTGTTCGTTTGTTGGCTTGTTGGCTTGTTGGTTTGTTGGCTTGTTGGCTTGTTGGTTTGTTGGCTTGTTGGCTTGTTGGTTAGTTGGTTTGTTGGTTTGTTGGTTTGTTGGTTTGTTGGTTTGTTAGTTTGTTGGTTTGTTGGTTAGTTGGCTTGTTGGCTTGTTGGTTTGTTGGTTTGTTGGCTTGTTGGTTTGTTGGTTTTTTGGTTTGTTCGTTTGTTGGTTTGTTGGCTTGTTGGTTTGTTGGCTTGTTAGCTTGTTGGTTTGTTGGTTTGTTGGTTTGTTTGTTTGTTGGTTTGTTCGTTTTTTGGTTTGTTTGTTTGTTGGTTTGTTGGTTTGTTGGTTTGTTGGTTTGTTGGTTTGTTGGTTTGTTGGTTTGTTGGTTTGTTGGTTTGTTGGCTTGTTGGTTTGGTGGTTTGTTCGTTTGTTGGCTTGTTAGTTTGTTGGATTGTTGGCTTGTTGGTTTGTTGGCTTGTTGGCTTGTTGGTTTGTTGGTTTGTTGTTTTGTTGGTTTGTTGGTTTGTTGGTTTGTTGGTTAGTTGGCTTGTTGGCTTGTTGGTTTGTTGGTTTGTTGGCTTGTTTATTTGTTGGTTTTTTGGTTTGTTCGTTTGTTGGTTTGTTGGTTTATTGGTTTGTTGGTTTGTTGGTTTGTTGGTTTGTTGGCTTTTTGGTTTGTTGGTTTGTTGGTTTGTTGGTTTGTTGGTTTGTTGGTTTGTTGGTTTGTTGGTTTGTTGGTTTGTTGGTTTGTTGGTTTGTTTGGTTGTTGGTTCGTTGGTTTGTTGGTTTCTTGGTTTGTTGGTTTGTTAGTTAGTTCGTTAGCTTGTTTGTTGGTTAATTTGTTTGTTGGTTTGTTCGTTTGGTGGCTTGTTGGTTTGTTGGCTTATTGGTTTGTTGGTTTGTTCGTTTGTTGGTTTGTCGGTTTGTTGGTTTGTTGGCTTGTTGGTTTGTTGGTTTGTTGGTTTGTTGGTTTGTTGGTTTGTTGGTTTCTTGGTTTGTTGCTTTGTTGGTTTTTTGCTTTGTTGGTTTGTTGGTTTGTTTGTTTGTTTGTTTGTTGGTTTGTTCGTTTGTTTGCTTGTTCGTTTGTTGGTTTGTTGGTTTGTTGGTTTGTTGGCTTGTTGTTTTGTTGGTTTGTTGGTTTGTTGGTTTGTTCGTTTGTTGGCTTGTTAGTTTGTTGGATTGTTGGCTTGTTGGTTTGTTGGCTTGTTGGCTTGTTGGTTTGTTGGTTTGTTGTTTTGTTGGTTTGTTGGTTTGTTGGTTTGTTGGTTAGTTGGCTTGTTGGCTTGTTGGTTTGTTGGTTTGTTGGCTTGTTTATTTGTTGGTTTTTTGGTTTGTTCGTTTGTTGGTTTGTTGGTTTATTGGTTTGTTGGTTTGTTGGTTTGTTGGTTTGTTGGCTTTTTGGTTTGTTGGTTTGTTGGTTTGTTGGTTTGTTGGTTTGTTGGTTTGTTGGTTTGTTGGTTTGTTGGTTTGTTGGTTTGTTGGTTTGTTTGGTTGTTGGTTCGTTGGTTTGTTGGTTTCTTGGTTTGTTGGTTTGTTGGTTAGTTCGTTTGCTTGTTTGTTGGTTTGTTGGTTAGTTTGTTTGTTGGTTTGTTCGTTTGGTGGCTTGTTGGTTTGTTGGCTTATTGGTTTGTTGGTTTGTTCGTTTGTTGGTTTGTCGGTTTGTTGGTTTGTTGGCTTGTTGGTTTGTTGGTTTGTTGGTTTGTTGGTTTGTTCGTTTGTTGGCTTGTTGGTTTGTTGGCTTGTTGGCTTGTTGGTTTGTTGGCTTGTTGGCTTGTTAGTTTGTTGGTTTGTTGATTTGTTGGTTTGTTTGTTTGTTCGTTTGTTTGTTTGTTCGTTTGTTGGTTTGTTGGTTTGTTGGCTTGCTGGTTTGTTGGTTTATTGGCTTGTTGGTTTGTTGGTTTGTTGGTTTGTTGGTTTGTTTGTTTGTTCGTTTGTTGGCTTGTTGGCTTGTTGGTTTGTTGGCTTGTTGGCTTGTTGGTTTGTTGGCTTGTTGGCTTGTTGGTTAGTTGGTTTGTTGGTTTGTTGGTTTGTTGGTTTGTTAGTTTGTTGGTTTGTCGGTTAGTTGGCTTGTTGGCTTGTTGGTTTGTTGGTTTGTTGGCTTGTTGGTTTGTTGGTTTTTTGGTTTGTTCGTTTGTTGGTTTGTTGGCTTGTTGGTTTGTTGGCTTGTTAGCTTGTTGGCTTGTTGGTTTGTTGGTTTGTTCGTTTGTTGGTTTGTTCGTTTGTTGGTTTGTTGGTTTGTTGGTTTGTTGGTTTGTTGGTTTGTTGGTTTGTTGGTTTGTTGGTTTGTTGGTTTGTTGGTTTGTTGGTTTGTTGGTTTGTTGGTTTGTTGGTTTGTTGGTTTGTTGGTTTGTTGGTTTGTTGGTTTGTTGGTTTGTTGGTTTGTTGGCTTGTTGGTTTGGTGGTTTGTTGGTTTGTTGGTTTCTTGGTTTGTTGGTTTGTTGCTTTGTTGGTTTTTTGGTTTGTTGGTTTGTTTGTTTGTTGGTTTGTTTGTTTGTTCGTTTGTTGGTTTGTTGGTTTGTTGGCTTGCTGGTTTGTTGGTTTATTGGCTTGTTGGTTTGTTGGTTTGTTGGTTTGTTGGTTTGTTTGTTTGTTCGTTTGTTGGCTTGTTGGCTTGTTGGTTTGTTGGCTTGTTGGCTTGTTGGTTTGTTGGCTTGTTGGCTTGTTGGTTAGTTGGTTTGTTGGTTTGTTGGTTTGTTGGTTTGTTGGTTTGTTAGTTTGTTGGTTTGTTGGTTAGTTGGCTTGTTGGCTTGTTGGTTTGTTGGTTTGTTGGCTTGTTGGTTTGTTGGTTTTTTGGTTTGTTCGTTTGTTGGTTTGTTGGCTTGTTGGTTTGTTGGCTTGTTAGCTTGTTGGTTTGTTGGTTTGTTGGTTTGTTCGTTTGTTGGTTTGTTCGTTTGTTGGTTTGTTTGTTTGTTGGTTTGTTGGTTTGTTGGTTTGTTGGTTTGTTGGTTTGTTGGTTTGTTGGTTTGTTGGTTTGTTGGTTTGTTGGTTTGTTGGTTTGTTGGTTTGTTGGTTTGTTGGTTTGTTGGTTTGTTGGTTTGTTGGTTTGTTGGTTTGTTGGCTTTTTGGTTTGTTGGTTTGTTGGTTTCTTCCTTTGTTCGTTTGTTCGTTTGTTGGTTTGTTGGTTTGTTGGTTTGTTGGTTTGTTGGTTTGTTCGTTTGTTGGTTTGTCGGTTTGTTGGTTTGTTGGCTTGTTGGTTTGTTGGTTTGTTGGTTTCTTGGTTTGTTGGTTTGTTGGCTTGTTGGTTTGGTGGTTTGTTGGTTTGTGCGTTTGTTGGCTTGTTGGTTTGTTGGTTTGTTCGTTTGGTGGCTAGTTGGTTTGTTGGTTTGTTCGTTTGTTGGTTTATTGGTTTATTGGTTTGTTGGTTTGTTGGTTTGTTGGCTTGTTGGTTTGTTCGTTTGTTGGTTTGTTTGTTTGCTGGTTTGTTGGTTTGTTGGTTTGTTGGTTTGTTGATTTGTTGGTTTGTTGGTTTGTTGTTTTGTTGGTTTGTTGTTTTGTTGGTTTGTTGGTTTGTTGGTTTGTTGGTTTGTTGGTTTGCTGGTTTGTGGGCTTGTTGGTTTGTTGGCTTGTTGGCTTGTTGGTTTGTTGGTTTGTTGGTTTGTTGGTTTGTTGGTTTGTTGGTTTGTTGGTTTGTTGGTTAGTTAGCTTGTTGGTTTGTTGGTTTGTTGGTTTGTTGGTTTGTTGGTTTGTTGGTTTGTTGGTTTGTTGGTTTGTTGGTTTTTTGGTTTGTTCGTTTGTTGGCTTGTTGGTTTGTTGGTTTGTTGGTTTGTTGGTTTGTAGGTTTGTTGGTTTGTTGGTTTGTTGGTTAGTTAGCTTGTTGGTTTGTTGGTTTGTTGGTTTGTTGGTTTGTTGGTTTGTTGGTTTGTTGGTTTGTTGGTTTTTTGGTTTGTTCGTTTGTTGGTTTGTTGGTTTGTTGGTTTGTTGGTTTGTTGGTTTGCTGGTTTGTTGGTTTGTAGGTTTGTTGGCTTTTTGGTTTGTTGGCTTGTTGGTTTGTTGGTTTGTTGGTTGTTGGTTTGTTGGTTTGTTGGTTTGTTGGTTTGTTGGTTTGTTGGCTTGTTGGTTTGTTGGTTTGTTGGTTTGTTCGTTTGTTGGCTTGTTGGTTTGTTGGTTTGTTGGTTTGTTGGTTTGTTGGTTTCTTGGTTTGTTGGCTTGTTGGTTTGTTTGTTTGTTGGTCTGTTCGTTTGTTGGTTTGTTAGTTTGTTGGTTTGTTGGTTTGTTTGGTTGTTCGTTTGTTGGTTTGTTGGTTTGTTGGCTTGTGGGTTTGTTCGTTTGTTGGCTTGTTGGTTTGTTGGTTTGTTGGTTTGCTGGTTTGTTGGCTTGTTGGTTTGTTGGCTTGTTGGCTTGTTGGTTTGTTGGCTTGTTGGCTTGTTGGTTTGTTAGTTTGTTGGTTTGTTGGTTTGTTGGTTTGTTGGTTTGTTGGTTTGTTGGTTAGTTAGCTTGTTGGTTTGTTGGTTTGTTGGTTTGTTGGTTTGTTGGTTTGTTGGTTTGTTGGTTTGTTGGTTTGTTGGTTTGTTGGTTTGTTGGTTTGTTGGCTTGTTGGTTTGGTGGTTTGTTCGTTTGTTGGCTTGTTAGTTTGTTGGATTGTTGGCTTGTTGGTTTGTTGGCTTGTTGGCTTGTTGGTTTGTTGGTTTGTTGTTTTGTTGGTTTGTTGGTTTGTTGGTTTGTTGGTTAGTTGGCTTGTTGGCTTGTTGGTTTGTTGGTTTGTTGGCTTGTTTATTTGTTGGTTTTTTGGTTTGTTCGTTTGTTGCTTTGTTGGTTTATTGGTTTGTTGGTTTGTTGGTTTGTTGGTTTGTTGGCTTTTTGGTTTGTTGGTTTGTTGGTTTGTTGGTTTGTTGGTTTGTTGGTTTGTTGGTTTGTTGGTTTGTTGGTTTGTTGGTTTGTTGGTTTGTTGGTTTGTTTGGTTGTTGGTTCGTTGGTTTGTTGGTTTCTTGGTTTGTTGGTTTGTTGGTTAGTTCGTTTGCTTGTTTGTTGGTTAGTTTGTTTGTTGGTTTGTTCGTTTGGTGGCTTGTTGGTTTGTTCGCTTATTGGTTTGTTGGTTTGTTCGTTTGTTGGTTTGTCGGTTTGTTGGTTTGTTGGCTTGTTGGTTTGTTGGTTTGTTGGTTTGTTGGTTTGTTGGTTTGTTGGTTTCTTGGTTTGTTGCTTTGTTGGTTTTTTGCTTTGTTGGTTTGTTGGTTTGTTTGTTTGTTTGTTTGTTGGTTTGTTCGTTTGTTTGCTTGTTCGTTTGTTGGTTTGTTGGTTTGTTGGTTTGTTGGCTTGTTGTTTTGTTGGTTTGTTGGTTTGTTGGTTTGTTCGTTTGTTGGCTTGTTAGTTTGTTGGATTGTTGGCTTGTTGGTTTGTTGGCTTGTTGGCTTGTTGGTTTGTTGGTTTGTTGTTTTGTTGGTTTGTTGGTTTGTTGGTTTGTTGGTTAGTTGGCTTGTTGGCTTGTTGGTTTGTTGGTTTGTTGGCTTGTTTATTTGTTGGTTTTTTGGTTTGTTCGTTTGTTGGTTTGTTGGTTTATTGGTTTGTTGGTGTGTTGGTTTGTTGGTTTGTTGGCTTTTTGGTTTGTTGGTTTGTTGGTTTGTTGGTTTGTTGGTTTGTTGGTTTGTTGGTTTGTTGGTTTGTTGGTTTGTTGGTTTGTTGGTTTGTTTGGTTGTTGGTTCGTTGGTTTGTTGGTTTCTTGGTTTGTTGGTTTGTTGGTTAGTTCGTTTGCTTGTTTGTTGGTTTGTTGGTTAGTTTGTTTGTTGGTTTGTTCGTTTGGTGGCTTGTTGGTTTGTTGGCTTATTGGTTTGTTGGTTTGTTCGTTTGTTGGTTTGTCGGTTTGTTGGTTTGTTGGCTTGTTGGTTTGTTGGTTTGTTGGTTTGTTGGTTTGTTCGTTTGTTGGCTTGTTGGTTTGTTGGCTTGTTGGCTTGTTGATTTGTTGGCTTGTTGGCTTGTTAGTTTGTTGGTTTGTTGATTTGTTGGTTTGTTTGTTTGTTCGTTTGTTTGTTTGTTCGTTTGTTGGTTTGTTGGTTTGTTGGCTTGCTGGTTTGTTGGTTTATTGGCTTGTTGGTTTGTTGGTTTGTTGGTTTGTTGGTTTGTTTGTTTGTTCGTTTGTTGGCTTGTTGGCTTGTTGGTTTGTTGGCTTGTTGGCTTGTTGGTTTGTTGGCTTGTTGGCTTGTTGGTTAGTTGGTTTGTTGGTTTGTTGGTTTGTTGGTTTGTTAGTTTGTTGGTTTGTCGGTTAGTTGGCTTGTTGGCTTGTTGGTTTGTTGGTTTGTTGGCTTGTTGGTTTGTTGGTTTTTTGGTTTGTTCGTTTGTTGGTTTGTTGGCTTGTTGGTTTGTTGGCTTGTTAGCTTGTTGGCTTGTTGGTTTGTTGGTTTGTTCGTTTGTTGGTTTGTTGGTTTGTTCGTTTGTTGGTTTGTTGGTTTGTTGGTTTGTTGGTTTGTTGGTTTGTTGGTTTGTTGGTTTGTTGGTTTGTTGGTTTGTTGGTTTGTTGGTTTGTTGGTTTGTTGGTTTGTTGGTTTGTTGGTTTGTTGGTTTGTTGGTTTGTTGGTTTGTTGGTTTGTTGGCTTGTTGGTTTGGTGGTTTGTTGGTTTCTTGGTTTCTTGGTTTGTTGGTTTGTTGCTTTGTTGGTTTTTTGGTTTGTTGGTTTGTTTGTTTGTTGGTTTGTTTGTTTGTTCGTTTGTTGGTTTGTTGGTTTGTTGGCTTGCTGGTTTGTTGGTTTATTGGCTTGTTGGTTTGTTGGTTTGTTGGTTTGTTGGTTTGTTTGTTTGTTCGTTTGTTGGCTTGTTGGCTTGTTGGTTTGTTGGCTTGTTGGCTTGTTGGTTTGTTGGCTTGTTGGCTTGTTGGTTAGTTGGTTTGTTGGTTTGTTGGTTTGTTGGTTTGTTAGTTTGTTGGTTTGTTGGTTAGTTGGCTTGTTGGCTTGTTGGTTTGTTGGTTTGTTGGCTTGTTGGTTTGTTGGTTTTTTGGTTTGTTCGTTTGTTGGTTTGTTGGCTTGTTGGTTTGTTGGCTTGTTAGCTTGTTGGTTTGTTGGTTTGTTGGTTTGTTCGTTTGTTGGTTTGTTCGTTTGTTGGTTTGTTTGTTTGTTGGTTTGTTGGTTTGTTGGTTTGTTGGTTTGTTGGTTTGTTGGTTTGTTGGTTTGTTGGTTTGTTGGTTTGTTGGTTTGTTGGTTTGTTGGTTTGTTGGTTTGTTGGTTTGTTGGTTTGTTGGTTTGTTGGTTTGTTGGCTTTTTGGTTTGTTGGTTTGTTGGTTTCTTCCTTTGTTCGTTTGTTCGTTTGTTGGTTTGTTGGTTTGTTGGTTTGTTGGTTTGTTGGTTTGTTCGTTTGTTGGTTTGTCGGTTTGTTGATTTGTTGGCTTGTTGGTTTGTTGGTTTGTTGGTTTCTTGGTTTGTTGGTTTGTTGGCTTGTTGGTTTGGTGGTTTGTTGGTTTGTGCGTTTGTTGGCTTGTTGGTTTGTTGGTTTGTTGGTTTGGTGGCTAGTTGGTTTGTTGGTTTGTTCGTTTGTTGGTTTATTGGTTTATTGGTTTGTTGGTTTGTTGGTTTGTTGGCTTGTTGGTTTGTTCGTTTGTTGGTTTGTTTGTTTGCTGGTTTGTTGGTTTGTTGGTTTGTTGGTTTGTTGATTTGTTGGTTTGTTGGTTTGTTGTTTTGTTGGTTTCTTGGTTTGTTGGCTTGTTGGTTTGTTTGTTTGTTGGTTTGTTCGTTTGTTGGTTTGTTGGTTTGTTGGTTTGTTGGTTAGTTAGCTTGTTGGTTTTTTGGTTTGTTGGTTTGTTGGTTTGTTGGTTTGTTGGTTTGTTGGTTTTTTGGTTTGTTCGTTTGTTGGTTTGTTGGTTTGTTGGTTTGTTGGTTTGTTGGTTTGTTGGTTTGCTGGTTTGTTGGCTTGTTGGTTTGTTGGCTTGTTGGCTTGTTGGTTTGTTGGTTTGTTGGTTTGTTGGTTTGTTGGTTTGTTGGTTTGTTGGTTTGTTGGTTAGTTAGCTTGTTGGTTTGTTGGTTTGTTGGTTTGTTGGTTTGTTGGTTTGTTGGTTTGTTGGTTTGTTGGTTTTTTGGTTTGTTCGTTTGTTGGTTTGTTGGTTTGTTGGTTTGTTGGTTTGTTGGTTTGCTGGTTTGTTGGTTTGTAGGTTTGTTGGCTTTTTGGTTTGTTGGCTTGTTGGTTTGTTGGTTTGTTGGTTGTTGGTTTGTTGGTTTGTTGGTTTGTTGGTTTGTTGGTTTGTTGGCTTGTTGGTTTGTTGGTTTGTTGGTTTGTTCGTTTGTTGGCTTGTTGGTTTGTTGGTTTGTTGGTTTGTTGGTTTGTTGGTTTCTTGGTTTGTTGGCTTGTTGGTTTGTTTGTTTGTTGGTTTGTTCGTTTGTTGGTTTGTTAGTTTGTTGGTTTGTTGGTTTGTTTGGTTGTTCGTTTGTTGGTTTGTTGGTTTGTTGGCTTGTTGGTTTGTTCGTTTGTTGGCTTGTTGGTTTGTTGGTTTGTTGGTTTGCTGGTTTGTTGGCTTGTTGGTTTGTTGCTTGTTGGCTTGTTGGTTTGTTGGCTTGTTGGCTTGTTGGTTTGTTAGTTTGTTGGTTTGTTGGTTTGTTGGTTTGTTGGTTTGTTGGTTTGTTGGTTAGTTAGCTTGTTGGTTTGTTGGTTTGTTGGTTTGTTGGTTTGTTGGTTTGTTGGTTTGTTGGTTTTTTGGTTTGTTCGTTTGTTGGTTTGTTGGTTTATTGGTTTGTTGGTTTGTTGGTTTGCTGGTTTGTTGGTTTGTAGATTTGTTGGCTTTTTGGTTTGTTGGCTTGTTGGTTTGTTGGTTTGTTGGTTGTTGGTTTGTTGGTTTGTTGGTTTGTTGATTTGTTGGTTTGTTGGCTTGTTGGTTTGTTGGTTTGTTGGTTTGTTCGTTTGTTGGCTTGTTGGTTTTTTGGTTTGTTGGTTTGTTAATTTTTTGGTTTTTTGGTTTGGTGGTTTGTTGGTTTGTTGGTTTGTTGGTTTGTTGGTTTGTTGGTGTGTTGGCTTGTTGGTTTATTGGTTTGTTTGTTTGTTGGTTTTTTGGCTCGTTGGTTTGTTGGTTTGTTGGTTTGTTGGCTTGTTGGTTTGTTGGTTTGTTGGTTTGTTGGTTTGTTAGTTTGTTGGGTTGTTGGTTTGTTGGTTTGTTGGTTTGTTGGTTTGTTTGGTTGTTGGTTCGTTGGTTTGTTGGTTTCTTGGTTTGTTGGTTTGTTGGTTTGTTCGTTTGCTTGTTTGTTGGTTTGTTGGTTTGTTTGTTTGTTGGTTTGTTCGTTTGGTGGCTTGTTGGTTTGTTGGCTTATTGGTTTGTTGGTTTGTTGGTTTGTTCGTTTGTTGGTTTGTCGGTTTGTTGGTTTGTTGGCTTGTTGGTTTGTTGGTTTGTTGGTTTGTTGGTTTGTTCGTTTGTTGGCTTGTTGGTTTGTTGGCTTGTTGGCTTGTTGGTTTGTTGGCTTGTTGGCTTTTTAGTTTGTTGGTTTGTTGATTTGTTGGTTTGTTTGTTTGTTCGTTTGTTTGTTTGTTGGTTTGTTGGCTTGCTGGTTTGTTGGTTTATTGGCTTGTTGGTTTGTTGGTTTGTTGGTTTGTTGGTTTGTTTGTTTGTTCGTTTGTCTGCTTGTTGGCTTGTTGGTTTGTTGGCTTGTTGGCTTGTTGGTTTGTTGGCTTGTTGGCTTGTTGGTTAGTTGGTTTGTTGGTTTGTTGGTTTGTTGGTTTGTTGGTTTGTTAGTTTGTTGGTTTGTTGGTTAGTTGGCTTGTTGGCTTGTTGGTTTGTTGGTTTGTTGGCTTGTTGGTTTGTTGGTTTTTTGGTTTGTTCGTTTGTTGGTTTGTTGGCTTGTTGGTTTGTTGGCTTGTTAGCTTGTTGGTTTGTTGGTTTGTTGGTTTGTTTGTTTGTTGGTTTGTTCGTTTTTTGGTTTGTTTGTTTGTTGGTTTGTTGGTTTGTTGGTTTGTTGGTTTGTTGGTTTGTTGGTTTGTTGGTTTGTTGGTTTGTTGGTTTGTTAGTTTGTTGGTTTGTTGGTTTGTTGGTTTGTTGGTTTGTTGGTTTGTTGGTTTGTTGGCTTGTTGGTTTGGTGGTTTGTTGGTTTCTTGGTTTGTTGCTTTGTTGGTTTTTTGCTTTGTTGGTTTGTTGGTTTGTTTGTTTGTTTGTTTGTTGGTTTGTTCGTTTGTTTGCTTGTTCGTTTGTTGGTTTGTTGGTTTGTTGGTTTGTTGGCTTGTTGTTTTGTTGGTTTGTTGGTTTGTTGGTTTGTTCGTTTGTTGGCTTGTTAGTTTGTTGGATTGTTGGCTTGTTGGTTTGTTGGCTTGTTGGCTTGTTGGTTTGTTGGTTTGTTGTTTTGTTGGTTTGTTGGTTTGTTGGTTTGTTGGTTAGTTGGCTTGTTGGCTTGTTGGTTTGTTGGTTTGTTGGCTTGTTTATTTGTTGGTTTTTTGGTTTGTTCGTTTGTTGGTTTGTTGGTTTATTGGTTTGTTGGTTTGTTGGTTTGTTGGTTTGTTGGCTTTTTGGTTTGTTGGTTTGTTGGTTTGTTGGTTTGTTGGTTTGTTGGTTTGTTGGTTTGTTGGTTTGTTGGTTTGTTGGTTTGTTGGTTTGTTTGGTTGTTGGTTCGTTGGTTTGTTGGTTTCTTGGTTTGTTGGTTTGTTGGTTAGTTCGTTTGCTTGTTTGTTGGTATGTTGGTTTGTTTGTTTGTTGGTTTGTTCGTTTGGTGGCTTGTTGGTTTGTTGGCTTATTGGTTTGTTGGTTTGTTCGTTTGTTGGTTTGTCGGTTTGTTGGTTTGTTGGCTTGTTGGTTTGTTGGTTTGTTGGTTTGTTGGTTTGTTCGTATGTTGGCTTGTTGGTTTGTTGGCTTGTTGGCTTGTTGGTTTGTTGGCTTGTTGGCTTGTTAGTTTGTTGGTTTGTTGATTTGTTGGTTTGTTTGTTTGTTCGTTTGTTTGTTTGTTCGTTTGTTGGTTTGTTCGTTTGTTGGCTTGCTGGTTTGTTGGTTTATTGGCTTGTTGGTTTGTTGGTTTGTTGGTTTGTTTGTTTGTTCGTTTGTTGGCTTGTTGGCTTGTTGGTTTGTTGGCTTGTTGGCTTGTTGGTTTGTTGGCTTGTTGGCTTGTTGGTTAGTTGGTTTGTTGGTTTGTTGGTTTGTTGGTTTGTTAGTTTGTTGGTTTGTCGGTTAGTTGGCTTGTTGGCTTGTTGGTTTGTTGGTTTGTTGGCTTGTTGGTTTGTTGGTTTTTTGGTTTGTTCGTTTGTTGGTTTGTTGGCTTGTTGGTTTGTTGGCTTGTTAGCTTGTTGGCTTGTTGGTTTGTTGGTTTGTTCGTTTGTTGGTTTGTTCGTTTGTTGGTTTGTTGGTTTGTTGGTTTGTTGGTTTGTTGGTTTGTTGGTTTGTTGGTTTGTTGGTTTGTTGGTTTGTTGGTTTGTTGGTTTGTTAGTTTGTTGGTTTGTTGGTTTGTTGGTTTGTTGGTTTGTTGGTTTGTTGGCTTGTTGGTTTGGTGGTTTGTTGGTTTCTTGGTTTCTTGGTTTCTTGGTTTGTTGGTTTGTTGCTTTGTTGGTTTTTTGGTTTGTTGGTTTGTTTGTTTGTTGGTTTGTTTGTTTGTTCGTTTGTTGGTTTGTTGGTTTGTTGGCTTGCTGGTTTGTTGGTTTATTGGCTTGTTGGTTTGTTGGTTTGTTGGTTTGTTGGTTTGTTTGTTTGTTCGTTTGTTGGCTTGTTGGCTTGTTGGTTTGTTGGCTTGTTGGCTTGTTGGTTTGTTGGCTTGTTGGCTTGTTGGTTAGTTGGTTTGTTGGTTTGTTGGTTTGTTGGTTTGTTAGTTTGTTGGTTTGTTGGTTAGTTGGCTTGTTGGCTTGTTGGTTTGTTGGTTTGTTGGCTTGTTGGTTTGTTGGTTTTTTGGTTTGTTCGTTTGTTGGTTTGTTGGCTTGTTGGTTTGTTGGCTTGTTAGCTTGTTGGTTTGTTGGTTTGTTGGTTTGTTCGTTTGTTGGTTTGTTTGTTTGTTGGGTTGTTTGTTTGTTGGTTTGTTGGTTTGTTGGTTTGTTGGTTTGTTGGTTTGTTGGTTTGTTGGTTTGTTGGTTTGTTGGTTTGTTGGTTTGTTGGTTTGTTGGTTTGTTGGTTTGTTGGTTTGTTGGTTTATTGGTTTGTTGGTTTGTTGGTTTGTTGGCTTGTTGGTTTGGTGGTTTGTTGGTTTCTTGGGTTGTTGGTTTGTTGGTTTGTTGCTTTGTTGGTTTGTTGGTTTGTTTGTTTGTTTGTTTGTTGGTTTGTTCGTTTGTTTGCTTGTTCGTTTGTTGGTTTGTTTGTTTGTTGGTTTGTTTGTTTGTTCGTTTGTTGGTTTGTTGGTTTGTTGGCTTGCTGGTTTGTTGGTTTATTGGCTTGTTGGTTTGTTGGTTTGTTGGTTTGTTGGTTTGTTGGTTTGTTGGTTTGTTGGCTTGTTGGTTTGTTGGATTGTTGGCTTGTTGGTTTGTTGGCTTGTTGGCTTGTTGGTTTGTTGGTTTGTTGTTTTGTTGGTTTGTTGGTTTGTTGGTTTGTTGGTTAGTTGGCTTGTTGGCTTGTTGGTTTGTTGGTTTGTTGGCTTGTTTATTTGTTGGTTTTTTGGTTTGTTCGTTTGTTGGTTTGTTGGTTTATTGGTTTGTTGGTTTGTTGGTTTGTTGGTTTGTTGGCTTTTTGGTTTGTTGGTTTGTTGGTTTGTTGGTTTGTTGGTTTGTTGGTTTGTTGGTTTGTTGGTTTGTTGGTTTGTTGGTTTGTTGGTTTGTTGGTTTGTTGGTTTGTTGGTTTGTTTGGTTGTTGGTTCGTTGGTTTGTTGGTTTCTTGGTTTGTTGGTTTGTTGGTTAGTTCGTTTGCTTGTTTGTTGGTATGTTGGTTTGTTTGTTTGTTGGTTTGTTCGTTTGGTGGCTTGTTGGTTTGTTGGCTTATTGGTTTGTTGGTTTGTTCGTTTGTTGGTTTGTCGGTTTGTTGGTTTGTTGGCTTGTTGGTTTGTTGGTTTGTTGGTTTGTTGGTTTGTTCGTTTGTTGGCTTGTTGGTTTGTTGGCTTGTTGGCTTGTTGGTTTGTTGGCTTGTTGGCTTGTTAGTTTGTTGGTTTGTTGATTTGTTGGTTTGTTTGTTTGTTCGTTTGTTTGTTTGTTCGTTTGTTGGTTTGTTCGTTTGTTGGCTTGCTGGTTTGTTGGTTTATTGGCTTGTTGGTTTGTTGGTTTGTTGGTTTGTTGGTTTGTTTGTTTGTTCGTTTGTTGGCTTGTTGGCTTGTTGGTTTGTTGGCTTGTTGGCTTGTTGGTTTGTTGGCTTGTTGGCTTGTTGGTTAGTTGGTTTGTTGGTTTGTTGGTTTGTTGGTTTGTTAGTTTGTTGGTTTGTCGGTTAGTTGGCTTGTTGGCTTGTTGGTTTGTTGGTTTGTTGGCTTGTTGGTTTGTTGGTTTTTTGGTTTGTTCGTTTGTTGGTTTGTTGGCTTGTTGGTTTGTTGGCTTGTTAGCTTGTTGGCTTGTTGGTTTGTTGGTTTGTTCGTTTGTTGGTTTGTTGGTTTGTTGGTTTGTTGGTTTGTTGGTTTGTTGGTTTGTTGGTTTGTTGGTTTGTTGGTTTGTTGGTTTGTTGGTTTGTTGGTTTGTTGGTTTGTTGGTTTGTTGGTTTGTTGGTTTGTTGGTTTGTTGGTTTGTTGGTTTGTTGGTTTGTTGGCTTGTTGGTTTGGTGGTTTGTTGGTTTCTTGGTTTCTTGGTTTGTTGGTTTGTTGCTTTGTTGGTTTTTTGGTTTGTTGGTTTGTTTGTTTGTTGGTTTGTTTGTTTGTTCGTTTGTTGGTTTGTTGGTTTGTTGGCTTGCTGGTTTGTTGGTTTATTGGCTTGTTGGTTTGTTGGTTTGTTGGTTTGTTGGTTTGTTTGTTTGTTCGTTTGTTGGCGCGTTGGCTTGTTGGTTTGTTGGCTTGTTGGCTTGTTGGTTTGTTGGCTTGTTGGCTTGTTGGTTAGTTGGTTTGTTGGTTTGTTGGTTTGTTGGTTTGTTGGTTTGTTAGTTTGTTGGTTTGTTGGTTAGTTGGCTTGTTGGCTTGTTGGTTTGTTGGTTTGTTGGCTTGTTGGTTTGTTGGTTTTTTGGTTTGTTCGTTTGTTGGTTTGTTGGCTTGTTGGTTTGTTGGCTTGTTAGCTTGTTGGTTTGTTGGTTTGTTGGTTTGTTCGTTTGTTGGTTTGTTTGTTTGTTGGTTTGTTTGTTTGTTGGTTTGTTGGTTTGTTGGTTTGTTGGTTTGTTGGTTTGTTGGTTTGTTGGTTTGTTGGTTTGTTGGTTTGTTGGTTTGTTGGTTTGTTGGTTTGTTGGTTTGTTGGTTTGTTGGTTTGTTGGTTTGTTGGTTTGTTGGCTTGTTGGTTTGGTGGTTTGTTGGTTTCTTGGGTTGTTGGTTTGTTGGTTTGTTGCTTTGTTGGTTTGTTGGTTTGTTTGTTTGTTTGTTTGTTGGTTTGTTCGTTTGTTTGCTTGTTCGTTTGTTGGTTTGTTTGTTTGTTGGTTTGTTTGTTTGTTCGTTTGTTGGTTTGTTGTTTTGTTGGCTTGCTGGTTTGTTGGTTTATTGGCTTGTTGGTTTGTTGGTTTGTTGGTTTGTTGGTTTGTTGGTTTGTTCGTTTGTTGGCTTGTTGGTTTGTTGGCTTGTTGGCTTGTTGGTTTGTTGGCTTGTTGCTTGTAAGTTTGTTGGTTTGTTGATATGTTGGTTTGTTTGTTTGTTGGTTTGTTTGTTTGTTCGTTTGTTGGTTTGTTGGTTTGTTGGCTTGCTGGTTTGTTGGTTTATTGGCTTGTTGGTTTGTTGGTTTGTTGATTTGTTGGTTTGTTTGTTTGTTGGTTTGTTTGTTTATTCGTTTGTTTGTTTGTTCGTTTGTTGGCTTGTTGGCTTGTTGGTTTGTTGGCTTGTTGGCTTGTTGGCTTGTTGGCTTGTTGGCTTGTTGGCTTGTTGGCTTGTTGGTTAGTTGGTTTGTTGGTTTGTTGATTTGTTGGTTTGTTAGTTTGTTGGTTTGTTGGTTAGTTGGCTTGTTGGCTTGTTGGTTTGTTGGTTTGTTGGTTTGTTGGTTTGTTGGTTTGTTAGTTTGTTGGTTTGTCGGTTAGTTGGCTTGTTGGCTTGTTGGTTTGTTGGTTTGTTGGCTTGTTGGTTTGTTGGTTTTTTGGTTTGTTCGTTTGTTGGTTTGTTGGCTTGTTGGTTTGTTGGCTTGTTAGCTTGTTGGCTTGTTGGTTTGTTGGTTTGTTCGTTTGTTGGTTTGTTCGTTTGTTGGTTTGTTTGTTTATTGGTTTGTTGGTTTGTTGGTTTGTTGGTTTGTTGGTTTGTTGGTTTGTTGGTTTGTTGGTTTGTTGGTTTGTTGGTTTGTTGGTTTTTTGGTTTGTTCGTTTGTTGGTTTGTTGGCTTGTTGGTTTGTTGGCTTGTTAGCTTGTTGGCTTGTTGGTTTGTTGGTTTGTTCGTTTGTTGGTTTGTTCGTTTGTTGGTTTGTTTGTTTGTTGGTTTGTTGGTTTGTTGGTTTGTTGGTTTGTTGGTTTGTTGGTTTGTTGGTTTGTTGGTTTGTTGGTTTGTTGGTTTATTGGCTTGTTGGTTTGTTGGTTTGTTGGTTTGTTGGTTTGTTTGTTTGTTCGTTTGTTGGCTTGTTGGCTTGTTGGTTTGTTGGCTTGTTGGCTTGTTGGTTTGTTGGCTTGTTGGCTTGTTGGTTAGTTGGTTTGTTGGTTTGTTGGTTTGTTGGTTTGTTAGTTTGTTGGTTTGTCGGTTAGTTGGCTTGTTGGCTTGTTGGTTTGTTGGTTTGTTGGCTTGTTGGTTTGTTGGTTTTTTGGTTTGTTCGTTTGTTGGTTTGTTGGCTTGTTGGTTTGTTGGCTTGTTAGCTTGTTGGCTTGTTGGTTTGTTGGTTTGTTCGTTTGTTGGTTTGTTCGTTTGTTGGTTTGTTTGTTTGTTGGTTTGTTGGTTTGTTGGTTTGTTGGTTTGTTGGTTTGTTGGTTTGTTGGTTTGTTGGTTTGTTGGTTTGTTGGTTTGTTGGTTTGTTGCTTTGTTGGTTTTTTGGTTTGTTGGTTTGTTTGTTTGTTGGTTTGTTTGTTTGTTCGTTTGTTGGTTTGTTGGTTTGTTGGCTTGCTGGTTTGTTGGTTTATTGGCTTGTTGGTTTGTTGGTTTGTTGGTTTGTTGGTTTGTTTGTTTGTTCGTTTGTGGGCTTGTTGGCTTGTTGGTTTGTTGGCTTGTTGGCTTGTTGGTTTGTTGGCTTGTTGGCTTGTTGGTTAGTTGGTTTGTTGGTTTGTTGGTTTGTTGGTTTGTTAGTTTGTTGGTTTGTTGGTTAGTTGGCTTGTTGGCTTGTTGGTTTGTTGGTTTGTTGGCTTGTTGGTTTGTTGGTTTTTTGGTTTGTTCGTTTGTTGGTTTGTTGGCTTGTTGGTTTGTTGGCTTGTTAGCTTGTTGGTTTGTTGGTTTGTTGGTTTGTTCGTTTGTTGGTTTGTTCGTTTGTTGGTTTGTTGGTTTGTTGGTTTGTTGGTTTGTTGGTTTGTTGGTTTGTTGGTTTGTTGGTTTGTTGGTTTGTTGGTTTGTTGGTTTGTTGGTTTGTTGGTTTGTTGGTTTGTTGGTTTGTTGGTTTGTTGGTTTGTTGGCTTGTTGGTTTGGTGGTTTGTTGGTTTCTTGGGTTGTTGGTTTGTTGGTTTGTTGCTTTGTTGGTTTGTTGGTTTGGTTGTTTGTTTGTTTGTTGGTTTGTTTGTTAGTTTGCTTGTTCGTTTGTTGGTTTGTTTGTTTGTTGGTTTGTTTGTTTGTTCGTTTGTTGGTTTGTTGGTTTGTTGGCTTGCTGGTTTGTTGGTTTATTGGCTTGTTGGTTTGTTGGTTTGTTGGTTTGTTGGTTTGTTGGTTTGTTCGTTTGTTGGCTTGTTGGTTTGTTGGCTTGTTGGCTTGTTGGTTTGTTGGCTTGTTGCTTGTTAATTTGTTGGTTTGTTGATTTGTTGGTTTGTTTGTTTGTTGGTTTGTTTGTTTGTTCGTTTGTTGGTTTGTTGGTTTGTTGGCTTGCTGGTTTGTTGGTTTATTGGCTTGTTGGTTTGTTGGTTTGTTGGTTTGTTGGTTTGTTTGTTTATTCGTTTCTTTGTTTGTTCGTTTGTTGGCTTGTTGGCTTGTTGGTTTGTTGGTTTGTTGGCTTGTTGGCTTGTTGGCTTGTTGGCTTGTTGGCTTGTTGGCTTGTTGGTTAGTTGGTTTGTTGGTTTGTTGGTTTGTTGGTTTGTTGGTTTGTTAGTTTGTTGGTTTGTTGGTTAGTTGGCTTGTTGGCTTGTTGGTTTGTTGGTTTGTTGGCTTGTTGGTTTGTTGGTTTTCTGGTTTGTTCGTTTCTTGGTTTGTTGGCTTGTTGGTTTGTTGGCTTGTTAGCTTGTTGGTTTGTTGGTTTGTTCGTTTGTTGGTTTGTTCGTTTGTTGGTTTGTTTGTTTGTTGGTTTGTTGGTTTGTTGGTTTGTTGGATTGTTCGTTTGTTGGTTTATTGGTTTGTTGGTTTGTTGGTTTGTTGGTTTGTTGGTTTGTTGGTTTGTTGGTTTGTTGGTTTGTTGGTTTGTTGGTTTGTTGGTTTGTTGGCTTGTTGGTTTGGTGGTTTGTTGGTTTCTTGGTTTGTTGGTTTGTTGGTTTGTTGCTTTGTTGGTTTGTTGGTTTATTTGTTTGTTTGGTTGTTGGTTCGTTGGTTTGTTGGTTTCTTGGTTTGTTGGTTTGTTGGTTTGTTCGTTTGCTTGTTTGTTGGTTTGTTGGTTTGTTTGTTTGTTGGTTTGTTCGTTTGGTGGCTTGTTGGTTTGTTGGCTTATTGGTTTTTTGGTTTGTTCGTTTGTTGGTTTGTTGGTTTATTGGTTTGTTGGTTTGTTGGTTTGTTGGTTTGTTGGCTTTTTGGTTTGTTGGTTTGTTGGTTTGTTGGTTTTTTGGTTTGTTGGTTTGTTAATTTGTTGGTTTGTTTGGTTGTTGGTTCGTTGGTTTGTTGGTTTCTTGGTTTGTTGGTTTGTTGGTTTGTTCGTTTGCTTGTTTGTTGGTTTGTTGGTTTGTTTGTTTGTTGGTTTGTTCGTTTGGTGGCTTGTTGGTTTGTTGGCTTATTGGTTTGTTGGTTTGTTGGTTTGTTCGTTTGTTGGTTTGTCGGTTTGTTGGTTTGTTGGCTTGTTGGTTTGTTGGTTTGTTGGTTTGTTGGTTTGTTCGTTTGTTGGCTTGTTGGTTTGTTGGCTTGTTGGCTTGTTGGTTTGTTGGCTTATTGGCTTGTTAGTTTGTTGGTTTGTTGATTTGTTGGTTTGTTTGTTTGTTCGTTTGTTTGTTTGTTCGTTTGTTGGTTTGTTGGTTTGTTGGCTTGCTGGTTTGTTGGTTTATTGGCTTGTTGGTTTGTTGGTTTGTTGGTTTGTTGGTTTGTTTGTTTGTTCGTTTGTTGGCTTGTTGGCTTGTTGGTTTGTTGGCTTGTTGGCTTGTTGGTTTGTTGGCTTGTTGGCTTGTTGGTTAGTTGGTTTGTTGGTTTGTTGGTTTGTTGGTTTGTTAGTTTGTTGGTTTGTTGGTTAGTTGGCTTGTTGGCTTGTTGGTTTGTTGGTTTGTTGGCTTGTTGGTTTGTTGGTTTTTTGGTTTGTTCGTTTGTTGGTTTGTTGGCTTGTTGGTTTGTTGGCTTGTTAGCTTGTTGGTTTGTTGGTTTGTTGGTTTGTTCGTTTGTTGGTTTGTTCGTTTGTTGGTTTGTTTGTTTGTTGGTTTGTTGGTTTGTTGGTTTGTTGGTTTGTTGGTTTGTTGGTTTGTTGGTTTGTTGGTTTGTTGGTTTGTTGGTTTGTTGGTTTGTTGGTTTGTTGGTTTGTTGGTTTGTTGGTTTGTTGGTTTGTTGGCTTGTTAATTTGGTGGTTTTTTGGTTTCTTGGTTTCTTGGTTTGTTGGTTTGTTGGTTTTTTGGTTTGTTGGTTTGTTTGTTTGTTGGTTTGTTTGTTTGTTCGTTTGTTGGTTTGTTGGTTTGTTGGCTTGCTGGTTTGTTGGTTTATTGGCTTGTTGGTTTGTTGGTTTGTTGGCTTGTTGGCTTGTTGGTTTGTTGGCTTGTTGGCTTGTTGGTTAGTTGGTTTGTTGGTTTGTTGGTTTGTTAGTTTGTTGGTTTGTTGGTTAGTTGGCTTGTTGGCTTGTTGGCTTGTTGGTTTGTTGGTTTGTTGGCTTGTTGGTTTGTTGGTTTTTTGGTTTGTTCGTTTGTTGGTTTGTTGGCTTGTTGGTTTGTTGGCTTGTTAGCTTGTTGGTTTGTTGGTTTGTTGGTTTGTTCGTTTGTTGGTTTGTTCGTTTGTTGGTTTGTTTGTTTGTTGGTTTGTTGGTTTGTTGGTTTGTTGGTTTGTTGGTTTGTTGGTTTGTTGGTTTGTTGGTTTGTTGGCTTGTTGGTTTGGTGGTTTGTTGGTTTCTTGGTTTGTTGGTTTGTTGGTTTGTTGCTTTGTTGGTTTGTTGGTTTGTTTGTTTGTTTGTTTCTTGGTTTGTTCGTTTGTTTGCTTGTTCGTTTGTTGGTTTGTTTGTTTGTTGGTTTGTTTGTTTGTTCGTTTGTTGGTTTTTTGGTTTGTTGGCTTGCTGGTTTGTTGGTTTATTGGCTTGTTGGTTTGTTGGTTTGTTGGTTTGTTCGTTTGTTGGCTTGTTGGTTTGTTGGCTTGTTGGCTTGTTGGTTTGTTGGCTTGTTGCTTGTTAGTTTGTTGGTTTGTTGATTTGTTGGTTTGTTTGTTTGTTGGTTTGTTTGTTTGTTCGTTTGTTGGTTTGTTCGTTTGTTGGCTTGCTGGTTTGTTGGTTTATTGGCTTGTTGGTTTGTTGGTTTGTTGGTTTGTTGGTTTGTTTGTTTGTTGGTTTGGTGGTTTGTTGGTTTGTTGGTTTGTTAGTTTGTTGGTTTGTTGGTTAGTTGGCTTGTTGGCTTGTTGGTTTGTTGGTTTGTTGGCTTGTTGGTTTGTTGGTTTTTTGGTTTGTTCGTTTGTTGGTTTGTTGGCTTGTTGGTTTGTTGGCTTGTTAGCTTGTTGGTTTGTTGGTTTGTTGGTTTGTTCGTTTGTTGGTTTGTTCGTTTGTTGTTTGTTTGTTTGTTGGTTTGTTGGCTTGTTGGTTTGTTGGTTTGTTGGTTTGTTAGTTTGTTGGTTTGTTCGTTTGTTCGTTTGTTGGTTTGTTGGTTTGTTGGTTTGTTGGTTTGTTGGTTTCTTGGTTTGCTGGTTTGTTGGTTTGTTGGTTTGTTTGCTTGTTGGCTTGTTGGTTAGTTGGTTTGTTGGTTTGTTGGTTTGTTGGTTTGTTAGTTTGTTGGTTTGTTGGTTAGTTGGCTTGTTGGCTTGTTGGTTTGTTGGTTTGTTGGCTTGTTGGTTTGTTGGTTTTTGTGGTTTGTTCGTTTGTTGGTTTGTTGGCTTGTTGGTTTGTTGGCTTGTTAGCTTGTTGGTTTGTTGGTTTGTTGGTTTGTTCGTTTGTTGGTTTGTTCGTTTGTTGGTTTGTTTGTTTGTTGGTTTGTTGGTTTGTTGGTTTGTTGGTTTGTTGGTTTGTTGGTTTGTTGGTTTGTTGGTTTGTTGGTTTGTTGGTTTGTTGGTTTGTTGGTTTGTTGGTTTGTTGGTTTGTTGGTTTGTTGGTTTGTTGGTTTGTTGGTTTGTTGGTTTGTTGGCTTGTTAATTTGGTGGTTTGTTGGTTTCTTGGTTTCTTGGTTTGTTGGTTTGTTGGTTTTTTGGTTTGTTGGTTTGTTTGTTTGTTGGTTTGTTTGTTTGTTCGTTTGTTGGTTTGTTGGTTTGTTGGCTTGCTGGTTTGTTGGTTTATTGGCTTGTTGGTTTGTTGGTTTGTTGGCTTGTTGGCTTGTTGGTTTGTTGGCTTGTTGGCTTGTTGGTTAGTTGGTTTGTTGGTTTGTTGGTTTGTTAGTTTGTTGGTTTGTTGGTTAGTTGGCTTGTTGGCTTGTTGGTTTGTTGGTTTGTTGGTTTGTTGGCTTGTTGGTTTGTTGGTTTTTTGGTTTGTTCGTTTGTTGGTTTGTTGGCTTGTTGGTTTGTTGGCTTGTTAGCTTGTTGGTTTGTTGGTTTGTTGGTTTGTTCGTTTGTTGGTTTGTTCGTTTGTTGGTTTGTTTGTTGGTTTGTTGGTTTGTTGGTTTGTTGGTTTGTTGGTTTGTTGGTTTGTTGGTTTGTTGGCTTGTTGGTTTGGTGGTTTGTTGGTTTCTTGGTTTGTTGGTTTGTTGGTTTGTTGCTTTGTTGGTTTGTTGGTTTGTTTGTTTGTTTGTTTGTTGGTTTGTTCGTTTGTTTGCTTGTTCGTTTGTTGGTTTGTTTGTTTGTTGGTTTGTTTGTTTGTTCGTTTGTTGGTTTTTTGGTTTGTTGGCTTGCTGGTTTGTTGGTTTATTGGCTTGTTGGTTTGTTGGTTTGTTGGTTTGTTCGTTTGTTGGCTTGTTGGTTTGTTGGCTTGTTGGCTTGTTGGTTTGTTGGCTTGTTGCTTGTTAGTTTGTTGGTTTGTTGATTTGTTGGTTTGTTTGTTTGTTGGTTTGTTTGTTTGTTCGTTTGTTGGTTTGTTCGTTTGTTGGCTTGATGGTTTGTTGGTTTATTGGCTTGTTGGTTTGTTGGTTTGTTGGTTTGTTGGTTTGTTTGTTTGTTGGTTTGTTGGTTTGTTGGTTTGTTGGTTTGTTAGTTTGTTGGTTTGTTGGTTAGTTGGCTTGTTGGCTTGTTGGTTTGTTGGTTTGTTGGCTTGTTGGTTTGTTGGTTTTTTGGTTTGTTCGTTTGTTGGTTTGTTGGCTTGTTGGTTTGTTGGCTTGTTAGCTTGTTGGTTTGTTGGTTTGTTGGTTTGTTCGTTTGTTGGTTTGTTCGTTTGTTGGTTTGTTTGTTTGTTGGTTTGTTGGCTTGTTGGTTTGTTGGTTTGTTGGTTTGTTAGTTTGTTGGTTTGTTCGTTTGTTCGTTTGTTGGTTTGTTGGTTTGTTGGTTTGTTGGTTTGTTGGTTTCTTGGTTTGCTGGTTTGTTGGTTTGTTGGTTTGTTTGCTTGTTCGTTTGTTGGTTTGTTTGTTTGTTGGTTTGTTTGTTTGTTCGTTTGTTGGTTTGTTGGTTTGTTGGCTTGCTGGTTTGTTGGTTTATTGGCTTGTTGGTTTGTTGGTTTGTTGGTTTGTTGGTTTGTTGGTTTGTTCGTTTGTTGGCTTGTTGGTTTGTTGGCTTGTTGGCTTGTTGGTTTGTTGGCTTGTTGCTTGTTAGTTTGTTGGTTTGTTGATTTGTTGGTTTGTTTGTTTGTTGGTTTGTTTGTTTGTTCGTTTGTTGGTTTGTTGGTTTGTTGGCTTGCTGGTTTTTTGGTTTATTGGCTTGTTGGTTTGTTGGTTTGTTGGTTTGTTGGTTTGTTTGTTTGTTCGTTTGTTGGCTTGTTGGCTTGTTGGTTTGTTGGCTTGTTGCTTGTTGGTTTGTTGGCTAGTTGGCTTGTTGGGTAGTTGGTTTGTTGGTTTGTTGGTTTGTTGGTTTGTTGGTTTGTTGGTTTGTTAGTTTGTTGGTTTGTTGGTTAGTTGGCTTGTTGGCTAGTTGGTTTGTTGGTTTGTTGGCTTGTTGATTTGTTGGTTTTTTGGTTTGTTCGTTTGTTGGTTTGTTGGCTTGTTGGTTTGTTGGCTTGTTAGCTTGTTGGTTTGTTGGTTTGTTGGTTTGTTCGTTTGTTGGTTTGTTCGTCTGTTGGTTTGTTTGTTTGTTGGTTTGTTGGTTTGTTGGTTTGTTGGTTTGTTGGTTTGTTGGCTTGTTGGTTTGGTGGTTTGTTGTTTTCTTGGTTTGTTGGTTTGTTGGTTTGTTGCTTTGTTGGTTTGTTGGTTTGTTTGTTTGTTTGTTTGTTTGTTGGTTTGTTCGTTTGTTTGCTTGTTCGTTTGTTGGTTTGTTTGTTTGTTGGTTTGTTTGTTTGTTCGTTTGTTGGTTTGTTGGTTTGTTGGCTTGTTGGTTTGTCGGTTTATTGGCTTGTTGGTTTGTTGGTTTGTTGGTTTGTTGGTTTGTTGGTTTGTTGGTTTGTTCGTTTGTTGGCTTGTTGGTTTGTTGGCTTGTTGGCTTGTTGGTTTGTTGGCTTGTTGCTTGTTAGTTTGTTGGTTTGTTTGTTTGTTTGGTTGTTGGTTCGTTGGTTTGTTGGTTTCTTGGTTTGTTGGTTTGTTGGTTTGTTCGTTTGCTTGTTTGTTGGTTTGTTGGTTTGTTTGTTTGTTGGTTTGTTCGTTTGGTGGCTTGTTGGTTTGTTGGCTTATTGGTTTTTTGGTTTGTTGGTTTGTTGGTTTGTTGGTTTGTTGGTTTGTTGGTTTGGTGGTTTGTTGGTTTCTTGGTTTGTTGGTTTGTTGGTTTGTTGCTTTGTTGGTTTGTTGGTTTGTTTGTTTGTTTGGTTGTTGGTTCGTTGGTTTGTCGGTTTCTTGGTTTGTTGGTTTGTTGGTTTGTTCGTTTGCTTGTTTGTTGGTTTGTTGGTTTGTTTGTTTGTTGGTTTGTTCGTTTGGTGGCTTGTTGGTTTGTTGGCTTATTGGTTTTTTGGTTTGTTCGTTTGTTGGTTTGTTGGTTTATTGGTTTGTTGGTTTGTTGGTTTGTTGGTTTGTTGGCTTTTTGGTTTGTTGGTTTGTTGGTTTGTTGGTTTGTTGGTTTGTTGGTTTGTTGGTTTGTTGGTTTGTTGGTTTGTTGGTTTGTTGGTTTGTTGGTTTGTTTGGTTGTTGGTTCGTTGGTTTGTTGGTTTGTTGGTTTGTTGGTTTGTTGGTTTGTTGGTTTGGTGGCTTGTTGGTTTGTTGGCTTATTGGTTTGGTGGTTTGTTGGTTTGTTCGTTTGTTGGTTTGTTGATTTGTTGGTTTGTTTGTTTGTTCGTTTGTTTGTTTGTTCGTTTGTTGGTTTGTTGGTTTGTTGGCTTGCTGGTTTGTTGGTTTATTGGCTTGTAGGTTTATTGGTTTGTTGGTTTGTTGGTTTGTTTGTTTGTTCGTTTGTTGGCTTGTTGGCTTGTTGGTTTGTTGGCTTGTTGGCTTGTTGGTTTGTTGGCTTGTTGGCTTGTTGGTTAGTTGGTTTGTTGGTTTGTTGGTTTGTTGGTTTGTTAGTTTGTTGGTTTGTTGGTTAGTTGGCTTGTTGGCTTGTTGGTTTGTTGGTTTGTTGGCTTGTTGGTTTGTTGGTTTTTTGGTTTGTTCGTTTGTTGGTTTGTTGGGTTGTTGGTTTGTTGGCTTATTAGCTTGTTTGTTTGTTGGTTTGTTGGTTTGTTCGTTTGTTGGTTTGTTCGTTTGTTGGTTTGTTTGTTTGTTGGTTTGTTGGTTTGTTTGTTTGTTGGTTTGTTGGTTTGTTGGTTTGTTGGTTTGTTGGTTTGTTGGTTTGTTGGTTTGTTGGTTTGTTGGTTTGTTGGTTTGTTGGTTTGTTGGTTTTTTGGTTTGTTGGTTTGTTGGTTTGTTGGTTTGTTGGTTTGTTGGTTTGTTGGTTTGTTGGTTTGTTGGTTTGTTGGCTTGTTGGTTTGGTGGTTTGTTGGTTTCTTGGTTTGTTGGTTTATTGGTTTGTTGCTTTGTTGGTTTGTTGGTTTGTTTGTTTGTTTGTTTGTTGGTTTGTTCGTTTGTTTGCTTGTTCGTTTGTTGGTTTGTTTGTTTGTTGGTTTGTTTGTTTGTTCGTTTGTTGGTTTGTTGGTTTGTTGGCTTGTTAGCTTGTTGGTTTGTTGGTTTGTTGGTTTGTTGGTTTGTTGGTTTGTTGGTTTGTTGGTTTGTTGGTTTGTTGGCTTGTTTGTTTGTTCGTTTGTTGGTTTGTTGGTTTGTTGGCTTGCTGGTTTGTTGGTTTATTGGCTTGTTGGTTTGTTGGTTTGTTGGTTTGTTGAATTGTTGGTTTGTTCGTTTGTTGGCTTGTTGGTTTGTTGGCTTGTTGGCTTGTTGGTTTGTTGGCTTGTTGCTTGTTAGTTTGTTGGTTTGTTGATTTGCTGGTTTGTTTGTTTGTTGGTTTGTTTGTTTGTTCGTTTGTTGGTTTGTTGGTTTGTTGGCTTGCTGGTTTGTTGGTTTATTGGCTTGTTGGTTTGTTGGTTTGTTGGTTTGTTGGTTTGTTGGTTTGTTTGTTTGTTCGTTTGTTGGCTTGTTGGCTTGTTGGTTTGTTGGCTTGTTGCTTGTTGGTTTGTTGGCTTGTTGGCTTGTTGGGTAGTTGGTTTGTTGGTTTGTTGGTTTGTTGGTTTGTTAGTTTGTTGGTTTGTTGGTTAGTTGGCTTGTTGGCTAGTTGGTTTGTTGGTTTGTTGGCTTGTTGATTTGTTGGTTTTTTGGTTTGTTCGTTTGTTGGTTTGTTGGCTTGTTGGTTTGTTGGCTTGTTAGCTTGTTGGTTTGTTGGTTTGTTGGTTTGTTCGTTTGTTGGTTTGTTCGTTTGTTGGTTTGTTTGTTTGTTGGTTTGTTGGCTTGTTGGTTTGTTGGTTTGTTGGTTTGTTAGTTTGTTGGTTTGTTCGTTTGTTCGTTTGTTGGTTTGTTGGTTTGTTGGTTTGTTGGTTTGTTGGTTTCTTGGTTTGCTGGTTTGTTGGTTTGTTGGTTTGTTTGCTTGTTCGTTTGTTGGTTTGTTTGTTTGTTGGTTTGTTTGTTTGTTCGTTTGTTGGTTTGTTGGTTTGTTGGCTTGCTGGTTTGTTGGTTTATTGGCTTGTTGGTTTGTTGGTTTGTTGGTTTGTTGGTTTGTTGGTTTGTTCGTTTGTTGGCTTGTTGGTTTGTTGGCTTGTTGGCTTGTTGGTTTGTTGGCTTGTTGCTTGTTAGTTTGTTGGTTTGTTGATTTGTTGGTTTGTTTGTTTGTTGGTTTGTTTGTTTGTTCGTTTGTTGGTTTGTTGGTTTGTTGGCTTGCTGGTTTTTTGGTTTATTGGCTTGTTGGTTTGTTGGTTTGTTGGTTTGTTGGTTTGTTTGTTTGTTCGTTTGTTGGCTTGTTGGCTTGTTGGTTTGTTGGCTTGTTGCTTGTTGGTTTGTTGGCTAGTTGGCTTGTTGGGTAGTTGGTTTGTTGGTTTGTTGGTTTGTTGGTTTGTTGGTTTGTTGGTTTGTTAGTTTGTTGGTTTGTTGGTTAGTTGGCTTGTTGGCTAGTTGGTTTGTTGGTTTGTTGGCTTGTTGATTTGTTGGTTTTTTGGTTTGTTCGTTTGTTGGTTTGTTGGCTTGTTGGTTTGTTGGCTTGTTAGCTTGTTGGTTTGTTGGTTTGTTGGTTTGTTCGTTTGTTGGTTTGTTCGTCTGTTGGTTTGTTTGTTTGTTGGTTTGTTGGTTTGTTGGTTTGTTGGTTTGTTGGTTTGTTGGCTTGTTGGTTTGGTGGTTTGTTGGTTTCTTGGTTTGTTGGTTTGTTGGTTTGTTGCTTTGTTGGTTTGTTGGTTTGTTTGTTTGTTTGTTTGTTTGTTGGTTTGTTCGTTTGTTTGCTTGTTCGTTTGTTGGTTTGTTTGTTTGTTGGTTTGTTTGTTTGTTCGTTTGTTGGTTTGTTGGTTTGTTGGCTTGTTGGTTTGTCGGTTTATTGGCTTGTTGGTTTGTTGGTTTGTTGGTTTGTTGGTTTGTTGGTTTGTTGGTTTGTTCGTTTGTTGGCTTGTTGGTTTGTTGGCTTGTTGGCTTGTTGGTTTGTTGGCTTGTTGCTTGTTAGTTTGTTGGTTTGTTTGTTTGTTTGGTTGTTGGTTCGTTGGTTTGTTGGTTTCTTGGTTTGTTGGTTTGTTGGTTTGTTCGTTTGCTTGTTTGTTGGTTTGTTGGTTTGTTTGTTTGTTGGTTTGTTCGTTTGGTGGCTTGTTGGTTTGTTGGCTTATTGGTTTTTTGGTTTGTTGGTTTGTTGGTTTGTTGGTTTGTTGGTTTGTTGGTTTGGTGGTTTGTTGGTTTCTTGGTTTGTTGGTTTGTTGGTTTGTTGCTTTGTTGGTTTGTTGGTTTGTTTGTTTGTTTGGTTGTTGGTTCGTTGGTTTGTCGGTTTCTTGGTTTGTTGGTTTGTTGGTTTGTTCGTTTGCTTGTTTGTTGGTTTGTTGGTTTGTTTGTTTGTTGGTTTGTTCGTTTGGTGGCTTGTTGGTTTGTTGGCTTATTGGTTTTTTGGTTTGTTCGTTTGTTGGTTTGTTGGTTTATTGGTTTGTTGGTTTGTTGGTTTGTTGGTTTGTTGGCTTTTTGGTTTGTTGGTTTGTTGGTTTGTTGGTTTGTTGGTTTGTTGGTTTGTTGGTTTGTTGGTTTGTTGGTTTGTTGGTTTGTTGGTTTGTTGGTTTGTTTGGTTGTTGGTTCGTTGGTTTGTTGGTTTGTTGGTTTGTTGGTTTGTTGGTTTGTTGGTTTGGTGGCTTGTTGGTTTGTTGGCTTATTGGTTTGGTGGTTTGTTGGTTTGTTCGTTTGTTGGTTTGTTGATTTGTTGGTTTGTTTGTTTGTTCGTTTGTTTGTTTGTTCGTTTGTTGGTTTGTTGGTTTGTTGGCTTGCTGGTTTGTTGGTTTATTGGCTTGTAGGTTTATTGGTTTGTTGGTTTGTTGGTTTGTTTGTTTGTTCGTTTGTTGGCTTGTTGGCTTGTTGGTTTGTTGGCTTGTTGGCTTGTTGGTTTGTTGGCTTGTTGGCTTGTTGGTTAGTTGGTTTGTTGGTTTGTTGGTTTGTTGGTTTGTTAGTTTGTTGGTTTGTTGGTTAGTTGGCTTGTTGGCTTGTTGGTTTGTTGGTTTGTTGGCTTGTTGGTTTGTTGGTTTTTTGGTTTGTTCGTTTGTTGGTTTGTTGGGTTGTTGGTTTGTTGGCTTATTAGCTTGTTTGTTTGTTGGTTTGTTGGTTTGTTCGTTTGTTGGTTTGTTCGTTTGTTGGTTTGTTTGTTTGTTGGTTTGTTGGTTTGTTTGTTTGTTGGTTTGTTGGTTTGTTGGTTTGTTGGTTTGTTGGTTTGTTGGTTTGTTGGTTTGTTGGTTTGTTGGTTTGTTGGTTTGTTGGTTTGTTGGTTTTTTGGTTTGTTGGTTTGTTGGTTTGTTGGTTTGTTGGTTTGTTGGTTTGTTGGTTTGTTGGTTTGTTGGTTTGTTGGCTTGTTGGTTTGGTGGTTTGTTGGTTTCTTGGTTTGTTGGTTTATTGGTTTGTTGCTTTGTTGGTTTGTTGGTTTGTTTGTTTGTTTGTTTGTTGGTTTGTTCGTTTGTTTGCTTGTTCGTTTGTTGGTTTGTTTGTTTGTTGGTTTGTTTGTTTGTTCGTTTGTTGGTTTGTTGGTTTGTTGGCTTGTTAGCTTGTTGGTTTGTTGGTTTGTTGGTTTGTTGGTTTGTTGGTTTGTTGGTTTGTTGGTTTGTTGGTTTGTTGGCTTGTTTGTTTGTTCGTTTGTTGGTTTGTTGGTTTGTTGGCTTGCTGGTTTGTTGGTTTATTGGCTTGTTGGTTTGTTGGTTTGTTGGTTTGTTGAATTGTTGGTTTGTTCGTTTGTTGGCTTGTTGGTTTGTTGGCTTGTTGGCTTGTTGGTTTGTTGGCTTGTTGCTTGTTAGTTTGTTGGTTTGTTGATTTGCTGGTTTGTTTGTTTGTTGGTTTGTTTGTTTGTTCGTTTGTTGGTTTGTTGGTTTGTTGGCTTGCTGGTTTGTTGGTTTATTGGCTTGTTGGTTTGTTGGTTTGTTGGTTTGTTGGTTTGTTGGTTTGTTTGTTTGTTCGTTTGTTGGCTTGTTGGCTTGTTGGTTTGTTGGCTTGTTGCTTGTTGGTTTGTTGGCTTGTTGGCTTGTTGGGTAGTTGGTTTGTTGGTTTGTTGGTTTGTTGGTTTGTTAGTTTGTTGGTTTGTTGGTTAGTTGGCTTGTTGGCTAGTTGGTTTGTTGGTTTGTTGGCTTGTTGATTTGTTGGTTTTTTGGTTTGTTCGTTTGTTGGTTTGTTGGCTTGTTGGTTTGTTGGCTTGTTAGCTTGTTGGTTTGTTGGTTTGTTCGTTTGTTGGTTTGTTCGTTTGTTGGTTTGTTTGTTTGTTGGTTTGTTGGTTTGTTGGTTTGTTGGTTTGTTGGTTTGTTGGCTTGTTGGTTTGGTGGTTTGTTGGTTTCTTGGTTTGTTGGTTTCTTGGTTTGTTGCTTTGGTGGTTTGTTGGTTTGTTTGTTTGTTTGTTTGTTGGTTTGTTCGTTTGTTTGCTTGTTCGTTTGTTGGTTTGTTTGTTTGTTGGTTTGTTTGTTTGTTCGTTTGTTGGTTTGTTGGTTTGTTGGCTTGCTGGTTTGTTGGTTTATTGGCTTGTTGGTTTGTTGGTTTGTTGGTTTGTTGGTTTGTTGGTTTGTTCGTTTGTTCGTTTGTTGGCTTGTTGGTTTGTTGGCTTGTTGGCTTGTTGGTTTGTTGGCTTGTTGCCTGTTAGTTTGTTGGTTTGTTGATTTGTTGGTTTGTTTGTTTGTTGGTTTGTTTGTTTGTTCGTTTGTTGGTTTGTTGGTTTGTTGGCTTGCTGGTTTGTTGGTTTATTGGCTTGTTGGTTTGTTGGTTTGTTGGTTTGTTGGTTTGTTTGTTTGTTCGTTTGTTTGTTTGTTCGTTTGTTGGCTTGTTGGCTTGTTGGTTTGTTGGCTTGTTGGCTTGTTGGCTTGTTGGCTTGTTGGCTTGTTGGTTAGTTGGTTTGTTGGTTTGTTGGTTTGTTGGTTTGTTGGTTTGTTAGTTTGTTGGTTTGTTGGTTAGTTGGCTTGTTGGCTTGTTGGTTTGTTGGTTTGTTGGCTTGTTGGTTTGTTGGTTTTTTGGTTTGTTCGTTTGTTGGTTTGTTGGCTTGTTGGTTTGTTGGCTTGTTAGCTTGTTGGTTTGTTGGTTTGTTGGTTTGTTCGTTTGTTCGTTTGTTGGTTTGTTCGTTTGTTAGTTTGTTTGTTTGTTGGTTTGTTGGTTTGTTGGTTTGTTGGTTTGTTGGTTTGTTGGTTTGTTGGTTTGTTGGTTTGTTGGTTTGTTGGTTTGTTGGTTTGTTGGTTTGTTGGTTTGTTGGTTTGTTGGTTTGTTGGTTTGTTGGTTTGTTGGTTTGTTGGTTTGTTGGTTTGTTGGCTTGTTGGTTTGGTGGTTTGTTGGTTTCTTGGTTTGTTGGTTTGTTTGTTTGTTGCTTTGTTGGTTTGTTGGTTTGTTTGTTTGTTTGGTTGTTGGTTCGTTGGTTTGTTGGTTTCTTGGTTTGTTGGTTTGTTGGTTTGTTCGTTTGCTTGTTTGTTGGTTTGTTGGTTTGTTTGTTTGTTGGTTTGTTCGTTTGGTGGCTTGTTGGTTTGTTGGTTTGTTCGTTTGTTGGTTTGTTCGTTTGTTGGCTTGTTTGTTTGTTGGTTTGTTGGTTTGTTGGTTTGTTGGTTTGTTGGTTTGTTGGTTTGTTGGTTTGTTGGTTTGTTGGTTTGTTGGTTTGTTGGTTTGTTGGTTTTTTGGTTTATTGGTTTGTTGGTTTGTTGGTTTGTTGGTTTGTTGGCTTTTTGGTTTGTTGGTTTGTTGGTTTGTTGGTTTGTTGGTTTGTTGGTTTGTTGGTTTGCTGGTTTGTTGGTTTGTTGGTTTGTTGGTTTGTTGGTTTGTTGGTTTGTTTAATTGTTGGTTCGTTGGTTTGTTGGTTTCTTGGTTTGTTGGTTTGTTGGTTTGTTCGTTTGCTTGTTTGTTGGTTTGTTGGTTTGTTTGTTTGTTGGTTTGTTCGTTTGGTGGCTTGTTGGTTTGTTGGCTTATTGGTTTGTTGGTTTGTTGGTTTGTTCGTTTGTTGGTTTGTTGATTTGTTGGTTTGTTTGTTTGTTCGTTTGTTTGTTTGTTCGTTTGTTGGTTTGTTGGTTTGTTGGCTTGCTGGTTTGTTGGTTTATTGGCTTGTAGGTTTATTGGTTTGTTGGTTTGTTGGTTTGTTTGTTTGTTCGTTTGTTGGCTTGTTGGCTTGTTGGTTTGTTGGCTTGTTGGCTTGTTGGTTTGTTGGCTTGTTGGCTTGTTGGTTAGTTGGTTTGTTGGTTTGTTGGTTTGTTGGTTTGTTAGTTTGTTGGTTTGTTGGTTAGTTGGCTTGTTGGCTTGTTGGTTTGTTGGTTTGTTGGCTTGTTGGTTTGTTGGTTTTTTGGTTTGTTGGTTTGTTGGTTTGTTGGTTTGTTGGTTTGTTGGTTTGTTGGTTTGTTTATTTGTTGGTTTGTTGGTTTGTTGGTTTGTTGGCTTGTTGGTTTGGTGATTTGTTAGTTTCTTGGTTTGTTGGTTTGTTGGTTTGTTGCTTTGTTGGTTTGTTGGT
This sequence comes from Atherix ibis, assembly GCA_958298945.1. Taxonomy (NCBI): domain Eukaryota; kingdom Metazoa; phylum Arthropoda; class Insecta; order Diptera; family Athericidae; genus Atherix; species Atherix ibis. Next base: position 3,691,342 of record OY282608.1, read on the forward strand.
TTGTTTGTTTGTTTGTTTGTTGGTTTGTTCGTTTGTTTGCTTGTTCGTTTGTTGGTTTGTTTATTTGTTGGTTTGTTTGTTTGTTCGTTTGTTGGTTTGTTGGTTTGTTGGCTTGCTGGTTTGTTGGTTTATTGGCTTGTTGGTTTGTTGGTTTGTTGGCTTGTTGGTTTGTTGGTTTTTTGGTTTGTTGGTTTGTTGGTTTGTTGGTTTGTTGGTTTGTTGGTTTGTTGGTTTGTTTATTTGTTGGTTTGTTGGTTTGTTGGTTTGTTGGCTTGTTGGTTTGGTGATTTGTTAGTTTCTTGGTTTGTTGGTTTGTTGGTTTGTTGCTTTGTTGGTTTGTTGGTTTGTTTGTTTGTTTGTTTGTTGGTTTGTTCGTTTGTTTGCTTGTTCGTTTGTTGGTTTGTTGCTTTGTTGGTTTGTTGGTTTGTTTGTTTGTTTGTTTGTTGGTTTGTTCGTTTGTTTGCTTGTTCGTTTGTTGGTTTGTTTATTTGTTGGTTTGTTTGTTTGTTCGTTTGTTGGTTTGTTCGTTTGTTGGCTTGTTGGTTTGTTGGCTTGTTGGCTTGTTGGTTTGTTGGCTTGTTGCTCGTTAGTTTGTTGGTTTGTTGATTTGTTGGTTTGTTTGTTTGTTGGTTTGTTTGTTTGTTCGTTTGTTGGTTTGTTGGTTTGTTGGCTTGCTGGTTTGTTGGTTTATTGGCTTGTTGGTTTGTTGGTTTGTTGGCTTGTTGGTTTGTTGGTTTTTTGGTTTGTTCGTTTGTTGGTTTGTTCGTTTGTTGGTTTGTTCGTTTGTTTGTTTGTTCGTTTGTTGGCTTGTTGGCTTGTTGGTTTGTTGGCTTGTTGGCTTGTTGGCTTGTTGGCTTGTTGGCTTGTTGGTTAGTTGGTTTATTGGTTTGTTGGTTTGTTGGTTTATTAGTTTGTTGGTTTGTTGGTTAGCTGGCTTGTTGGCTTGTTGGTTTGTTGGTTTTTTGGTTTGTTCGTTTGTTGGTTTGTTGGCTTGTTGGTTTGTGGGCTTGTTAGCTTGTTGGTTTGTTGGTTTGTTGGTTTGTTCGTTTGTTGGTTTGTTCGTTTGTTGGTTTGTTTGTTTGTTGGTTTGTTGGTTTGTTGGTTTGTTGGTTTGTTGATTTGTTGGTTTGTTGGTTTGTTGGTTTGTTGGTTTGTTGGTTTGTTGGTTTGTTGGTTTGTTGGTTTGTTGGTTTGTTGGTTTGTTGGTTTGTTGGTTTGTTGGTTTGTTGGCTTGTTGGTTTGGTGGTTTGTTGGTTTCTTGGTTTGTTGGTTTGTTGGTTTGTTGGTTTGTTGCTTTGTTGGTTTGTTGGTTTGTTTGTTTGTTTGTTTGTTGGTTTGTTCGTTTGTTTGCTTGTTCGTTTGTTGGTTTGTTTGTTTGTTGGTTTGTTTGTTTGTTCGTTTGTTGGTTTGTTGGTTTGTTGGCTTATTAGCTTGTTGGTTTGTTGGTTTGTTGGTTTGTTCGTTTGTTGGTTTGTTCGCTTGTTGGTTTGTTTGTTTTTTGGTTTGTTGGTTTGTTGGTTTTTTGGTTTGTTGGTTTGTTGGTTTGTTGGTTTGTTGGTTTGTTGGTTTGTTGGTTTGTTGGTTTGTTGGTTTGTTGGTTTGTTGGTTTGTTGGTTTGTTGGTTTGTTGGTTTGTTGGTTTGTTGGTTTGTTGGCTTGTTGGTTTGGTGGTTTGTTGGTTTGTTGGTTTGTTGATTCGTTGGTTTGTTGCTTTGTTGGTTTGTTGGTTTGTTTGTTTGTTTGTTGGTTTGTTCGTTTGTTTGCTTGTTCGTTTGTTGGTTTGTTTGTTTGTTGGTTTGTTTATTTGTTCGTTTGTTGGTTTGTTGGTTTGTTGGCTTGCTGGTTTGTTGGTTTATTGGCTTGTTGGTTTGTTGGTTTGTTGGTTTGTTGGTTTGTTGGTTTGTTGGTTTGTTCGTTTGTTGGCTTGTTGGTTTGTTGGCTTGTTGGCTTGTTGGTTTGTTGGCTTGTTGCTTGTTAGTTTGTTGGTTTGTTGATTTGTTGGTTTGTTTGTTTGTTGGTTTGTTTGTTTGTTCGTTTGTTGGTTTGTTGGTTTGTTGGCTTGCTGGTTTGTTGGTTTATTGGCTTGTTGGTTTGTTGGTTTGTTGGTTTGTTCGTTTGTTGGTTTGTTTGTTTGTTGGTTTGTTGGTTTGTTGGTTTGTTGGTTTGTTGATTTGTTGGTTTGTTGGTTTGTTGGTTTGTTGGTTTGTTGGTTTGTTGGTTTGTTGGTTTGTTGGTTTGTTGGTTTGTTGGTTTGTTGGTTTGTTGGTTTGTTGGTTTGTTGGCTTGTTGGTTTGGTGATTTGTTAGTTTCTTGGTTTGTTGGTTTGTTGGTTTGTTGCTTTGTTGGTTTGTTGGTTTGTTTGTTTGTTTGTTTGTTGGTTTGTTCGTTTGTTTGCTTGTTCGTTTGTTGGTTTGTTTATTTGTTGGTTTGTTTGTTTGTTCGTTTGTTGGTTTGTTGGTTTGTTGGCTTGCTGGTTTGTTGGTTTATTGGCTTGTTGGTTTGTTGGTTTGTTGGTTTGTTGGTTTGTTGGTTTGTTCGTTTGTTGGCTTGTTGGTTTGTTGGCTTGTTGGCTTGTTGGTTTGTTGGCTTGTTGCTCGTTAGTTTGTTGGTTTGTTGATTTGTTGGTTTGTTTGTTTGTTGGTTTGTTTGTTTGTTCGTTTGTTGGTTTGTTGGTTTGTTGGCTTGCTGGTTTGTTGGTTTATTGGCTTGTTGGTTTGTTGGTTTGTTGGCTTGTTGGTTTGTTGGTTTTTTGGTTTGTTCGTTTGTTGGTTTGTTCGTTTGTTGGTTTGTTCGTTTGTTTGTTTGTTCGTTTGTTGGCTTGTTGGCTTGTTGGTTTGTTGGCTTGTTGGCTTGTTGGCTTGTTGGCTTGTTGGCTTGTTGGTTAGTTGGTTTATTGGTTTGTTGGTTTGTTGGTTTATTAGTTTGTTGGTTTGTTGGTTAGCTGGCTTGTTGGCTTGTTGGTTTGTTGGTTTTTTGGTTTGTTCGTTTGTTGGTTTGTTGGCTTGTTGGTTTGTGGGCTTGTTAGCTTGTTGGTTTGTTGGTTTGTTGGTTTGTTCGTTTGTTGGTTTGTTCGTTTGTTGGTTTGTTTGTTTGTTGGTTTGTTGGTTTGTTGGTTTGTTGGTTTGTTGATTTGTTGGTTTGTTGGTTTGTTGGTTTGTTGGTTTGTTGGTTTGTTGGTTTGTTGGTTTGTTGGTTTGTTGGTTTGTTGGTTTGTTAGTTTGTTGGTTTGTTGATTTGTTGGCTTGTTGGTTTGGTGGTTTGTTGGTTTCTTGGTTTGTTGGTTTGTTGGTTTGTTGGTTTGTTGCTTTGTTGGTTTGTTGGTTTGTTGGCTTGCTGGTTTGTTGGTTTATTGGCTTGTTGGTTTGTTGGTTTGTTGGTTTGTTCGTTTGTTGGTTTGTTTGTTTGTTGGTTTGTTGGTTTGTTGGTTTGTTGGTTTGTTGATTTGTTGGTTTGTTGGTTTGTTGGTTTGTTGGTTTGTTGGTTTGTTGGTTTGTTGGTTTGTTGGTTTGTTGGTTTGTTGGTTTGTTGGTTTGTTGGTTTGTTGGTTTGTTGGCTTGTTGGTTTGGTGGTTTGTTGGTTTCTTGGTTTGTTGGTTTGTTTGTTTGTTTGTTGGTTTGTTCGTTTGTTTGCTTGTTCGTTTGTTGGTTTGTTTGTTTGTTGGTTTGTTTATTTGTTCGTTTGTTGGTTTGTTGGTTTGTTGGCTTGCTGGTTTGTTGGTTTATTGGCTTGTTGGTTTGTTGGTTTGTTGGTTTGTTGGTTTGTTGGTTTGTTGGTTTGTTCGTTTGTTGGCTTGTTGGTTTGTTGGCTTGTTGGCTTGTTGGTTTGTTGGCTTGTTGCTTGTTTGTTTGTTGGTTTGTTGATTTGTTGGTTTGTTTGTTTGTTGGTTTGTTTGTTTGTTTGTTCGTTTGTTGGTTTGTTGGTTTGTTGGCTTGCTGGTTTGTTGGTTTATTGGCTTGTTGGTTTGTTGGTTTGTTGGTTTGTTCGTTTGTTGGTTTGTTTGTTTGTTGGTTTGTTGGTTTGTTGGTTTGTTGGTTTGTTGATTTGTTGGTTTGTTGGTTTGTTGGTTTGTTGGTTTGTTGGTTTGTTGGTTTGTTGGTTTGTTGGTTTGTTGGTTTGTTGGTTTGTTGGTTTGTTTGTTTGTTGGTTTGTTGGCTTGTTGGTTTGGTGGTTTGTTGGTTTCTTGGTTTGTTGGTTTGTTGGTTTGTTGGTTTGTTGCTTTGTTGGTTTGTTGGTTTGTTTGTTTGTTTGTTTGTTGGTTTGTTCGTTTGTTTGCTTGTTCGTTTGTTGGTTTGTTTGTTTGTTGGTTTGTTTGTTTGTTCGTTTGTTGGTTTGTTGGTTTGTTGGCTTGTTAGCTTGTTGGTTTGTTGGTTTGTTGGTTTGTTCGTTTGTTGGTTTGTTCGCTTGTTGGTTTGTTTGTTTTTTGGTTTGTTGGTTTGTTGGTTTTTTGGTTTGTTGGTTTGTTGGTTTGTTGGTTTGTTGGTTTGTTGGTTTGTTGGTTTGTTGGTTTGTTGGTTTGTTGGTTTGTTGGTTTGTTGGTTTGTTGGTTTGTTGGTTTGTTGGTTTGTTGGTTTGTTGGCTTGTTGGTTTGGTGGTTTGTTGGTTTGTTGGTTTGTTGATTCGTTGGTTTGTTGCTTTGTTGGTTTGTTGGTTTGTTTGTTTGTTTGTTGGTTTGTTCGTTTGTTTGCTTGTTCGTTTGTTGGTTTGTTTGTTTGTTGGTTTGTTTATTTGTTCGTTTGTTGGTTTGTTGGTTTGTTGGCTTGCTGGTTTGTTGGTTTATTGGCTTGTTGGTTTGTTGGTTTGTTGGTTTGTTGGTTTGTTGGTTTGTTGGTTTGTTCGTTTGTTGGCTTGTTGGTTTGTTGGCTTGTTGGCTTGTTGGTTTGTTGGCTTGTTGCTTGTTAGTTTGTTGGTTTGTTGATTTGTTGGTTTGTTTGTTTGTTGGTTTGTTTGTTTGTTCGTTTGTTGGTTTGTTGGTTTGTTGGCTTGCTGGTTTGTTGGTTTATTGGCTTGTTGGTTTGTTGGTTTGTTGGTTTGTTGGTTTGTTGGTTTGTTTGTTTGTTCGTTTGTTGGCTTGTTGGCTTGTTGGTTTGTTGGCTTGTTGCTTGTTGGTTTGTTGGCTAGTTGGCTTGTTGGGTAGTTGGTTTGTTGGTTTGTTGGTTTGTTAGTTTGTTGGTTTGTTGGTTAGTTGGCTTGTTGGCTTGTTGGTTTGTTGGCTTGTTGGCTTGTTGGTTTGTTGGTTTGTTGGCTTATTGGTTTGTTGGTTTGTTGGTTTGTTGGTTTGTTGGTTTGTTGGATTGTTGGTTTGTTGGTTTGTTGGCTTGTTGGCTTGTTGGTTTGTTGGTTTGTTGGCTTGTTGGTTTGTTGGTATTTTGGTTTGTTGATTTGTTGGTTTGTTTGTTTGTTGGTTTGTTTGTTTGTTCGTTTGTTGGTTAGTTGGTTTGTTGGCTTGCTGGTTTGTTGGTTTATTGGCTTGTTGGTTTGTTGGCTTATTGGTTTGTTGGTTTGTTGGTTTGTTGTTTTGTTTGTTTGTTCGTTTGTTGGTTTGTTGGTTGGTTGGCTTGTTGGTTTGTTGGTTTGTTGGCTTGTTGGTTTGTTGGTTTGTAGGTTTGTTCGTTTGTTGGCTTGTTGGTTTGTTGGCTTGTTTGTCTGTTGGCTTGTTGGCTTGTTGGTTTGTTGGTTTGTTGGCTTGTTAGTTTGTTGGTTTGTTGGTTTGTTGGTTTGTTGGTTTGTTGGTTTGTTGGATTGTTGGTTTGTTGGTTTGTTGGCTTGTTGGCTTGTTGGTTTGTTGGTTTGTTGGCTTGTTGGTTTGTTGGTTTGTTGGTTTGTTGGTTTGTTGGTTTGTTGGATTGTTGGTTTGTTGGTTTGTTGGCTTGTTGGCTTGTTGGTTTGTTGGTTTGTTGGCTTGTTGGTTTGTTGGTTTTTTGGTTTGTTGATTTGTTGGTTTGTTTGTTTGTTGGTTTGTTTGTTTGTTCGTCTGTTGGTTTGTTGGTTTGTTGGCTTGCTGGTTTGTTGGTTTATTGGCTTGTTGGTTTGTTGGTTTGTTGGTTTGTTGGTTTGTTGGTTTGTTCGTTTGTTGGCTTGTTGGTTTGTTGGCTTGTTGGCTTGTTGGTTGGTTGGCTTGTTGGCTTGTTAGTTTGTTGGTTTGTTGATTTGTTGGTTTGTTTGTTTGTTGGTTTGTTTGTTTGTTCGTTTGTTGGTTTGTTGGTTTGTTGGCTTGCTGGTTTGTTGGTTTATTGGCTTGTTGGTTTGTTGGTTTGTTGGTTTGTTTGTTTGTTCGTTTGTTGGCTTGTTGGCTTGTTGGTTTGTTGGCTTGTTGGCTTGTTGGTTTGTTGGCTTGTTGGCTTGTTGGTTAGTTGGTTTGTTGGTTTGTTGGTTTGTTGGTTTGTTAGTTTGTTGGTTTGTTGGTTAGTTGGCTTGTTGGCTTGTTGGTTTGTTGGTTTGTTGGCTTGTTGGTTTGTTGGTTTTTTGGTTTGTTCGTTTGTTGGTTTGTTGGCTTGTTGGTTTGTTGGCTTGTTAGCTTGTTGGTTTTTTGGTTTGTTGGTTTGTTGGTTTGTTCGTTTGTTGGTTTGTTCGTTTGTTGGTTTGTTTGTTTGTTGGTTTGTTGGTTTGTTGGTTTGTTGGTTTGTTGGTTTGTTGGTTTGTTGGTTTGTTGGTTTGTTGGTTTGTTGGTTTGTTGGTTTGTTGGTTTGTTGGTTTGTTGGCTTGTTGGTTTGGTGGTTTGTTGGTTTCTTGGTTTGTTGGTTTGTTGGTTTGTTGGTTTTTTGGTTTGTTCGTTTGTTGGTTTGTTGGCTTGTTGGTTTGTTGGCTTGTTAGCTTGTTGGTTTGTTGGTTTGTTGGTTTGTTCGTTTGTTGGTTTGTTCGTTTGTTGGTTTGTTTGTTTGTTGGTTTGTTGGTTTGTTGGTTTGTTGGTTTGTTGGTTTGTTGGTTTGTTGGTTTGTTGGTTTGTTGGTTTGTTGGTTTGTTGGTTTGTTGGTTTGTTGGTTTGTTGGTTTGTTGGCTTGTTGGTTTGGTGGTTTGTTGGTTTCTTGGTTTGTTGGTTTGTTGGTTTGTTGCTTTGTTGGTTTGTTGGTTTGTTTGTTCGTTTGTTTGCTTGTTCGTTTGTTGGTTTGTTTGTTTGTTGGTTTGTTTGTTTGTTCGTTTGTTGGTTTATTGGTTTGTTGGCTTGCTGGTTTGTTGGTTTATTGGCTTGTTGGTTTGTTGGTTTGTTGGTTTGTTGGTTTGTTGGTTTGTTCGTTTGTTGGCTTGTTGGTTTGTTGGCTTGTTGGCTTGTTGGTTTGTTGGCTTGTTGCTTGTTAGTTTGTTGGTTTGTTGATTTGTTGGTTTGTTCGTTTGTTGGTTTGTTTGTTTGTTCGTTTGTTGGTTTGTTGGTTTGTTGGCTTGCTGGTTTGTTGGTTTATTGGCTTGTTGGTTTGTTGGTTTGTTGGTTTGTTGGTTTGTTTGTTTGTTCGTTTGTTTGTTTGTTCGTTTGTTGGCTTGTTGGCTTGTTGGTTTGTTGGCTTGTTGGCTTGTTGGCTTGTTGGCTTGTTGGTTAGTTGGTTTATTGGTTTGTTGGTTTGTTGGTTTGTTAGTTTGTTGGTTTGTTGGTTAGCTGGCTTGTTGGCTTGTTGGTTTGTTGGTTTGTTGGCTTGTTGGTTTGTTGGTTTTTTGGTTTGTTCGTTTGTTGGTTTGTTGGCTTGTTGGTTTGTTGGCTTGTTAGCTTGTTGGTTTGTTGGTTTGTTGGTTTGTTCGTTTGTTGGTTTGTTCGTTTGTTGGTTTGTTTGTTTGTTGGTTTATTGGTTTGTTGGTTTGTTGGTTTGTTGGTTTGTTGGTTTGTTGGATTGTTGGTTTGTTGGTTTGTTGGTTTGTTGGTTTGTTGGTTTGTTGGTTTGTTGGTTTGTTGGTTTGTTGGTTTGTTGGTTTGTTGGTTTGTTGGTTTGTTGGCTTGTTGGTTTGGTGGTTTGTTGGTTTCTTGGTTTGTTGGTTTGTTGGTTTGTTGCTTTGTTGGTTTGTTGGTTTGTTTGTTTGTTTGTTGGTTGGTTTGTTCGTTTGTTTGCTTGTTCGTTTGTTGGTTTGTTTGTTTGTTGGTTTGTTTGTTTGTTCGTTTGTTGGTTTGTTGGTTTGTTGGCTTGTTAGCTTGTTGGTTTGTTGGTTTGTTGGTTTGTTCGTTTGTTGGTTTGTTCGCTTGTTGGTTTGTTTGTTTTTTGGTTTGTTGGTTTGTTGGTTTTTTGGTTTGTTGGTTTGGTGGTTTGTTGGTTTGTTGGTTTGTTGGTTTGTTGGTTTGTTGGTTTGTTGGTTTGTTGGTTTGTTGGTTTGTTGGTTTGTTGGTTTGTTGGTTTGTTGGCTTGTTGGTTTGGTGGTTTGTTGGTTTGTTGGTTTGTTGATTCGTTGGTTTGTTGGTTTGTTGCTTTGTTGGTTTGTTGGTTTGTTTGTTTGTTTGTTTGTTGGTTTGTTCGTTTGTTTGCTTGTTCGTTTGTTGGTTTGTTTGTTTGTTGGTTTGTTTGTTTGTTCGTTTGTTGGTTTGTTGGTTTGTTGGCTTGCTGGTTTGTTGGTTTATTGGCTTGTTGGTTTGTTGGTTTGTTGGTTTGTTGGTTTGTTGGTTTGTTCGTTTGTTGGCTTGTTGGTTTGTTGGCTTGTTGGCTTGTTGGTTTGTTGGCTTGTTGCTTGTTAGTTTGTTGGTTTGTTGATTTGTTGGTTTGTTTATTTGTTGGTTTGTTTGTTTGTTCGTTTGTTGGTTTGTTGGTTTGTTGGCTTGCTGGTTTGTTGGTTTATTGGCTTGTTGGTTTGTTGGTTTGTTGGTTTGTTGGTTTGTTTGTTTGTTCGTTTGTTGGCTTGTTGGCTTGTTGGTTTGTTGGCTTGTTGCTTGTTGGTTTGTTGGCTAGTTGGCTTGTTGGGTAGTTGGTTTGTTGGTTTGTTGGTTTGTTGGTTTGTTAGTTTGTTGGTTTGTTTGTTAGTTGGCTTGTTGGCTTGTTGGTTTGTTGGCTTGTTGGCTTGTTGGTTTGTTGGTTTGTTGGCTTGTTGGTTTGTTGGTTTGTTGGTTTGTTGGTTTGTTGGTTTGTTGGATTGTTGGTTTGTTGGTTTGTTGGCTTGTTGGCTTTTTGGTTTGTTGGTTTGTTGGCTTGTTGGTTTGTTGGTATTTTGGTTTGTTGATTTATTGGTTTGTTTGTTTGTTGGTTTGTTTGTTTGTTCGTTTGTTGGTTAGTTGGTTTGTTGGCTTGCTGGTTTGTTGGTTTATTGGCTTGTTGGTTTGTTGGCTTATTGGTTTGTTGGTTTGTTGGTTTGTTGTTTTGTTTGTTTGTTCGTTTGTTGGTTTGTTGGTTGGTTGGCTTGTTGGTTTGTTGGTTTGTTGGCTTGTTGGTTTGTTGGTTTGTAGGTATGTTCGTTTGTTGGCTTGTTGGTTTGTTGGCTTGTTGGTTTGTTGGCTTGTTGGCTTGTTGGTTTGTTGGTTTGTTGGTTTGTTTGTTTGTTGGTTTGTTTGTTTGTTCGTCTGTTGGTTTGTTGGTTTGTTGGCTTGCTGGTTTGTTGGTTTATTGGCTTGTTGGTTTGTTGGTTTGTTGGTTTGTTGGTTTGTTGGTTTGTTCGTTTGTTGGCTTGTTGGTTTGTTGGCTTGTTGGCTTGTTGGTTGGTTGGCTTGTTGGCTTGTTAGTTTGTTGGTTTGTTGATTTGTTGGTTTGTTTGTTTGTTGGTTTGTTTGTTTGTTCGTTTGTTGGTTTGTTGGTTTGTTGGCTTGCTGGTTTGTTGGTTTGTTGGTTTGTTTGTTTGTTCGTTTGTTGGCTTGTTGGCTTGTTGGTTTGTTAGCTTGTTGGCTTGTTGGTTTGTTGGCTTGTTGGCTTGTTGGTTAGTTGGTTTGTTGGTTTGTTGGTTTGTTGGTTTGTTAGTTTGTTGGTTTGTTGGTTAGTTGGCTTGTTGGCTTGTTGGTTTGTTGGTTTGTTGGCTTGTTGGTTTGTTGGTTTTTTGGTTTGTTCGTTTGTTGGTTTGTTGGCTTGTTGGTTTGTTGGCTTGTTAGCTTGTTGGTTTGTTGGTTTGTTGGTTTGTTGGTTTGTTCATTTGTTGGTTTGTTTGTTTGTTGGTTTGTTTGTTTGTTGGTTTGTTGGTTTGTTGGTTTGTTGGTTTGTTGGTTTGTTGGTTTGTTGGTTTGTTGGTTTGTTGGGTTGTTGGTTTGTTGGTTTGTTGGTTTGTTGGTTTGTTGGTTTGTTGGCTTGTTGGTTTGGTGGTTTGTTGGTTTCTTGGTTTGTTGGTTTGTTGGTTTGTTGCTTTGTTGGTTTGTTGGTTTGTTTGTTTGTTTGTTTGTTTGTTTGTTGGTTTGTTCGTTTGTTTGCTTGTTCGTTTGTTGGTTTGTTTGTTTGTTGGTTTGTTTGTTTGTTCGTTTGTTAGTTTGTTGGTTTGTTGGCTTGCTGGTTTGTTGGTTTATTGGCTTGTTGGTTTGTTGGTTTGTTGGTTTGTTGGTTTGTTGGTTTGTTGGTTTGTTGGTTTGTTCGTTTGTTGACTTGTTGGTTTGTTGGCTTGTTGGCTTGTTGGTTTGTTGGCTTGTTGCTTGTTAGTTTGTTGGTTTGTTGATTTGTTGGTTTGTTTGTTTGTTGGTTTGTTTGTTTGTTCGTTTGTTGGTTTGTTGGTTTGTTGGCTTGCTGGTTTGTTGGTTTATTGGCTTGTTGGTTTGTTGGTTTGTTGGTTTGTTGGTTTGTTTGTTTGTTCGTTTGTTGGCTTGTTGTCTTGTTGGTTTGTTGGCTTGTTGGCTTGTTGGTTTGTTGGCTTGTTGGCTTGTTGGTTAGTTGGTTTGTTGGTTTGTTGGTTTGTTGGTTTGTTAGTTTGTTGGTTTGTTGGTTAGTTGGCTTGTTGGCTTGTTCGTTTGTTGGCTTGTTGGCTTGTTGGTTTGTTGGTTTGTTGGCTTGTTAGTTTGTTGGTTTGTTGGTTTGTTGGTTTTTTGGTTTGTTGGATTATTGGTTTGTTGGTTTGTTGGCTTGTTGGCTTGTTGGTTTGTTGGTTTGTTGGCTTGTTGGTTTGTAGGTTTTTTGGTTTGTTGATTTGTTGGTTTGTTTGTTTGTTGGTTTGTTTGTTTGTTCGTTTGTTGGTTTGTTGGTTTGTTGGCTTGCTGGTTTGTTGGTTTATTGGCTTGTTGGTTTGTTGGCTTATTGGTTTGTTGGTTTGTTGATTTGTTGTTTTGTTTGTTTGTTCGTTTGTTGGTTTGTTGGTTGGTTGGCTTGTTGGTTTGTTGGTTTGTTGGCTTGTTGGTTTGTTGGTTTGTTGGTTTGTTGGTTTGTTCGTTTGTTGGCTTGTTGGTTTGTTGGCTTGTTGGTTTGTTGGCTTGTTGGCTTGTTGGTTTGTTGGCTTGTTGGCTTGTTGGTTAGTTGGTTTGTTGGTTTGTTGGTTTGTTGGTTTGTTAGTTTGTTGGTTTGTTGGTTAGTTGGCTTGTTGGCTTGTTGGTTTGTTGGTTTGTTGGCTTGTTGGTTTGTTGGTTTTTTGGTTTGTTCATTTGTTGGTTTGTTGGCTTGTTGGTTTGTTGGCTTGTTAGCTTGTTGGTTTGTTGGTTGGTTGGTTTGTTCGTTTGTTGGTTTGTTCGTTTGTTGGTTTGTTTGTTTGCTGGTTTGTTGGTTCGTTGGTTTGTTGGTTTGTTGGTTTGTTGGTTTGTTGGTTTGTTGGTTTGTTGGTTTGTTGGTTTGTTGGTTTATTGGTTTGTTGGTTTGTTGGTTTGTTGGCTTGTTGGTTTGGTGGTTTGTTGGTTTCTTGGTTTGTTGGTTTGTTGGTTTGATGCTTTGTCGGTTTGTTGGTTTGTTTGTTTGGTTTTTTGTTGGTTTGTTCGTTTGTTTGCTTGTTCGTTTGTTGGTTTGTTGGTTTGTTGGTTTGTTGGCTTGTTGTTTTGTTGGTTTGTTGTTTGTTGGTTTGTTCGTTTGTTGGCTTGTTAGTTTGTTGGATTGTTGACTTGTTGGTTTGTTGGCTTGTTGGCTTGTTGGTTTGTTGGTTTGTTGTTTTGTTGGTTTGTTGGTTTGTTGGTTTGCTGGTTAGTTGGCTTGTTGGCTTGTTGGTTTGTTGGTTTGTTGGCTTGTTTATTTGTTGGTTTTTTGGTTTGTTCGTTTGTTGGTTTGTTGGTTTATTGGTTTGTTGGTTTGTTGGTTTGTTGGTTTGTTGGCTTTTTGGTTTGTTGGTTTGTTGGTTTGTTCGTTTGTTCGTTTGTTCGTTTGTTGGTTTGTTGGTTTGTTGGTTTGTTGGTTTTTTGGTTTGTTGGTTTGTTCGTTTGTTGGTTTTTCGGTTTGTTGGTTTGTTGGCTTGTTGGTTTGTTGGTTTGTTGGTTTGTTGGTTTGTTGGTTTGTTGGCTTGTTAGTTTGGTGGTTTGTTGGTTTGTTCGTTTGTTGGCTTGTTGGTTTGTTGGTTTGTTGGTTTGTTGGCTAGTTGGTTTGTTGGCTTGTTGGCTTGTTGGTTTGTTGGTTTGTTGTTTTGTTGGTTTGTTGGTTTGTTTGTTTGTTGGTTTGCTGGTTAGTTGGCTTGTTGGTTTGTTGGTTTGTTGGCTTGTTTATTTGTTGGTTTTTTGGTTTGTTCGTTTGTTGGTTTGTTGGTTTATTGGTTTGTTGGTTTGTTGGTTTGTTGGTTTGTTGGCTTTTTGGTTTGTTGGTTTGTTGGTTTGTTCGTTTGTTCGTTTGTTCGTTTGTTGGTTTGTTGGTTTGTTGGTTTGTTGGTTTGTTGGTTTGTTGGTTTGTTGGTTTGTTCGTTTGTTGGTTTTTCGGTTTGTTGGTTTGTTGGCTTGTTGGTTTGTTGGTTTGTTGGTTTGTTGGTTTGTTGGTTTGTTGGCTTGTTAGTTTGGTGGTTTGTTGGTTTGTTCGTTTGTTGGCTTGTTGGTTTGTTGGTTTGTTGGTTTGTTGGCTAGTTGGTTTGTTGGTTTGTTCGTTTGTTGGTTTATTGGTTTATTGGTTTATTGGTTTGTTGGTTTGTTGGTTTGTTGGCTTGTTGGTTTGTTCGTTTGTTGGTTTGTTTGATTGCTGGTTTGTTGGTTTGTTGGTTTGTTGGTTTGTTGGTTTGTTGGTTTGTTGGTTTGTTGGTTTGTTGGTTTGTTGGTTTCTTGGTTTGTTGGCTTGTTGGTTTGTTTGTTTGTTGGTTTGTTCGTTTGTTGGCTTGTTGGTTTGTTGGCTTACTGGTTTGTTGGTTTGTTGGTTTGTTTGGTTGTTTGTTTGTTGGTTTGTTGGTTTGTTGGCTTGTTGGTTTGTTCGTTTGTTGGCTTGTTGGTTTGTTGGTTTGTTGGTTTGCTGGTTTGTTCTTTTGTTGGCTTGTTGGTTTGTTGGCTTGTTGGCTTGTTGGTTTGTTGGCTTGTTGGCTTTTTGGTTTGTTGGTTTGTTGGTTTGTTGGTTTGTTGGTTTGTTGGTTTGTTGGTTTGTTGGTTAGTTAGTTTGTTGGTTTGTTGGTTTGTTGGTTTGTTGGTTTGTTGGTTTGTTGGTTTGTTGGTTTGTTGGTTTGTTGGTTTGTTGGTTTTTTGGTTTGTTCGTTTGTTGGTTTGTTGGTTTGTTGGTTTGTTGGTTTGTTGGTTTGTTGGTTTGCTGGTTTGTTGGTTTGTAGGTTTGTTGGCTTTTTGGTTTGTTGGCTTGTTGGTTTGTTGGATTGTTGGTTGTTGGTTTGTTGGTTTGTTGGTTTGTTGGTTTGTTGGTTTGTTGGCTTGTTGGTTTGTTGGTTTGTTGGTTTGTTCGTTTGTTGGCTTGTTGGTTTGTTGGTTTGTTGGTTTGTTTGGCTAGTTGGTTTATTAGTTTCTTGGTTTATTGGTTTGTTGGTTTGTTGGTTTGTTGGTTTGTTGGTTTGTTGGTTTGTTGGTTTGTTGGTTTTTTGGTTTTTTGGTTTGTTGGTTTGTTGGTTTTTTGGTTTGTTGGTTTGTTGGTTTGTTGGTTTGTTGGTTTGTTGGTGTGTTGGCTTGTTGGTTTGTTGGTTTGTTGGTTTGTTGGTTTGTTGGTTTGTTGGTGTGTTGGTTTGTTGGTTTGTAGGTTTGTTGGTTTTTTGGCTTGTTGGTTTTTTGGCTCGTTGGTTTGTTGGTTTGTTTGGCTAGTTGGTTTATTAGTTTCTTGGTTTATTGGTTTGTTGGTTTGTTGGTTTGTTGGTTTGTTGGTTTGTTGGTTTGTTGGTTTTTGGTTTGTTCGTTTGTTGGCTTATTGGTTTGTTGGTTTGTTGGTTTGTTGGTTTGTTGGTTTGTTGGTTTGTTGGTTTGTTGGCTTGTTGGTTTGGTGGTTTGTTGGTTTGTTCGTTTGTTGGCTTGTTGGCTTGTTGGTTTGTTGGTTTGTTGGTTTGTTGGCTAGTTGGTTTGTTGGTTTGTTCGTTTGTTGGTTTATTGGTTTGTTGGTTTATTGGTTTGTTGGTTTGTTGGTTTGTTGGTTTGTTGGTTTGTTGGTTTGTTGGTTTGTTGGTTTGTTGGTTTGTTGGTTTGTTGGTTTGTTGGTTTGTTGGTTTGTTGGTTTGTTGGTTTGTTGGTTTGTTGGTTTGTTGGTTTGTTGGTTTGTTGGTTTGTTGGCTTGTTGGTTTGGTGGTTTTTGGTTTCTTGGTTTGTTGGTTTGTTGGTTTGTTGCTTTGTTGGTTTGTTGGTTTGTTTGTTTGTTTGTTTGTTGGTTTGTTCGTTTGTTTGCTTGTTCGTTTGTTGGTTTGTTGGTTTGTTGGTTTGTTGGCTTGTTGTTTTGTTGGTTTGTTGGTTTGTTGGTTTGTTCGTTTATTGGCTTGTTAGTTTGTTGGATTGTAGGCTTGTTGGTTTGTTGGCTTGTTGGCTTGTTGGTTTGTTGTTTTGTTGGTTTGTTGGTTTGTTGGTTTGTTGGTTTGTTGGTTTGTTGGTTAGTTGGCTTGTTGGCTTGTTGGTTTGTTGGTTTGTTGGCTTGTTTATTTGTTGGTTTTTTGGTTCGTTCGTTTGTTGGTTTGTTGGTTTCTTGGTTTGTTGGTTTGTTGGTTTGTTGGTTTGTTGGCTTTTTGGTTTGTTGGTTTGTTGGTTTGTTGGCTAGTTGGTTTGTTGGTTTGTTCGTTTATTGGTTTATTGGTTTATTGGTTTATTGGTTTGTTGGTTTGTTGGTTTGTTTGGCTTCTTGGTTTGTTCGTTTGTTGGTTTGTTGGTTTGTTGGTTTGTTCGTTTGTTGGTTTGTCGGTTTGTTGGTTTGTTGGCTTGTTGGTTTGTTGGTTTGTTGGTTTGTTGGTTTGTTGGTTTGCTGGTTTGTTGGTTTGTTGGTTTGTTGGCTTGTTGGTTTGGTGGTTTGTTGGTTTGTTCGTTTGTTGGCTTGTTGGCTTGTTGGCTTGTTGGTTTGTTGGTTTGTTGGTTTGTTGGCTAGTTGGTTTGTTGGTTTGTTCGTTTGTTGGTTTATTGGTTTATTGGTTTATTGGTTTGTTGGTTTGTTGGTTTGTTGGCTTGTTGGTTTGTTCGTTTGTTGGTTTGTTTGTTTGTTTGTTTGTTGGTTTGTTGGTTTGTTGGTTTGTTGGTTTGTTGGTTTGTTGGTTTGTTGGTTTATTTGTTTGTTAGTTTCTTGGTTTGTTGGCTTGTTGCTTTGGTGGTTTGTTGGTTTCTTGGTTTGTTGGTTTGTTGGTTTGATCATTTGTTGGTTTGTTGGTTTGTTGGTTTGTTTGTTTGTTGGTTTGTTCGTTTGTTGGCTTGTTGGTTTGTTGGCTTACTGGTTTGTTGGTTTGTTGGTTTGTTTGTTTGTTCGTTTGTTGGTTTGTTGGTTTGTTGGCTTGTCGGTTTGTTCGTTTGTTGGCTTGTTGGTTTGTTGGTTTGTTGGTTTGCTGGTTTGTTCGTTTGTTGGCTTGTTGGTTTGTTGGCTTGTTGGCTTGTTGGTTTGTTGGCTTGTTGGTTTGTTGGTTTGTTGGTTTGTTGGTTTGTTGGTTTGTTGGTTTGTTGGTTAGTTAGCTTGTTGGTTTGTTGGTTTGTTGGTTTGTTGGTTTTTGGTTTGTTCGTTTGTTGGTTTGTTGGTTTGTTGGTTTGTTGGTTTGTTGGTTTGTTGGTTTGTTGGTTTGTAGGTTTGTTGGCTTTTTGGTTTGTTGGCTTGTTGGTTTGTTCGTTTGTTGGTTTGTCGGTTTGTTGGTTTGTTGGCTTATTGGTTTGTTGGTTTGTTTGTTTGTTGGTTTGTTGGTTTGTTGGTTTGTTGGTTTGTTGGCTTGTTGGTTTGGTGGTTTGTTGGTTTGTTCGTTTGTTGGCTTGTTGGCTTGTTGGTTTGTTGGTTTGTTGGTTTGTTGGCTAGTTCGTTTGTTGGTTTGTTCGTTTGTTGGTTTATTGGTTTGTTGGTTTATTGGTTTGTTGGTTTGTTGGTTTGTTGGCTTGTTGGTTTGTTCGTTTGTTGGTTCGTTTGTTTGTTGGTTTGTTGGTTTGTTGGATTGTTGGTTTGTTGGTTTGTTGGTTTGTTGGTTTGTTGGTTTGTTGGTTTGTTGGTTTGTTGGTTTCTTGGTTCGTTGGCTTGTTGGTTTGGTGGTTTGTTGGTTTCTTGGTTTGTTGGTTTGTTGGTTTGTTCATTTGTTGGTTTGTTGGTTTGTTGGTTTGTTTGTTTGTTGGTTTGTTCGTTTGTTGGCTTGTTGGTTTGTTGGCTTACTGGTTTGTTGGTTTGTTGGTTTGTTTGTTTGTTCGTTTGTTGGTTTGTTGGTTTGTTGGCTTGTCGGTTTGTTCATTTGTTGGCTTGTTGGTTTGTTGGTTTGTTGGTTTGCTGGTTTGTTCGTTTGTTGGCTTGTTGGTTTGTTGGCATGTTGGCTTGTTGGTTTGTTGGCTTGTTGGCTTGTTGGTTTGTTAGTTTGTTGGTTTGTTGGTTTGTTGGTTTGTTGGTTTGTTGGTTTGTTGGTTAGTTAGCTTGTTGGTTTGTTGGTTTGTTGGTTTGTTGGTTTGTTGGTTTTTGGTTTGTTGGTTTTTGGTTTGTTCGTTTGTTGGTTTGTTGGTTTGTTGGTTTGTTGGTTTGTTGGTTTGTTGGTTTGTTGGTTTGTTGGTTTGTTGGTTTGTTGGTTTGTAGGTTTGTTGGCTTTTTGGTTTGTTGGCTTGTTGGTTTGTTGGTTCGTTGGTTGTTGGTTTGTTGGTTTGTTGGTTTGTTGGTTTGTTGGCTTGTTGGTTTGTTGGTTTGTTGGTTTGTTCGTTTGTTGGCTTGTCGGTTTGTTGGTTTGTTGGTTTGTTTGGCTAGTTAGTTTATTAGTTTGTTGGTTTATTGGTTTGTTGGTTTGTTGGTTTGTTGGTTTGTTGGTTTGTTGGTTTGTTGGTTTTTTGGTTTGTTGGTTTGTTGGTTTGTTGGTTTGTTGGTTTGTTGGTTTGTTGGTTTGTTGGTTTGTTGGTTTGTTGGTTTGTTGGTGTGTTGGTTTGTTGGCTTGTTGGCTTGTTGGTTTGTTGGTTTGTTTGTTTCTTCGTTTGTTGGTTTGTTGGTTTATTGGCTTGTTGGTTTGTTGGTTTGTTGGTTTGTTGGTGTGTTGGTTTGTTGGTTTGTAGGTTTGATGGTTTTTTGGCTTGTTGGTTTTTTGGCTCGTTGGTTTGTTGGTTTGTTGGTTTGTTGGTTTGTTGGCTTTTTGGTTTGTTGGTTTGTTGGTTTATTGGTTTGTTGGTTTGTTGGTTTGTTGGTTTGTTGGTTTGTTGGTTTGTTGGTTTGTTGGTTTGTTGGGTTGTTGGTTCGTTGGTTTGTTGGTTTGTTGGTTTGTTGGTTTGTTGGTTTGTTGGTTTGTTGGTTTGTTGGTTTGTTGGTTTGTTCATTTGCTTGTTTGTTGGTTTGTTGGTTTGTTTGTTTGTTGGTTTGTTCTTTTGGTGGCTTGTTGGTTTGTTGGCTTATTGGTTTGTTGGTTTGTTGGTTTGTTTGTTTGTTCGTTTGTTGGTTTGTTGGTTGGTTGGCTTGTTGGTTTGTTGGTTTGTTGGCTTGTTGGTTTGTTGGTTTGTTGGTTTGTTGGTTTGTTCGTTTGTTGGCTTGTTGGTTTGTTGGCTTGTTGGCTTGTTGGTTTGTTAGCTTGTTGACTTGTTGGTTTGTTGGTTTGTTGGCTTGTTGGTTTGTTGGTTTGTTGGCTTGTTGGTTTGTTGGCTTGTTGACTTGTTGGTTTGTTGGTTTGTTGGCTTGTTGGTTTGTTGGTTTGTTGGTTTGTTGTTTTGTTGGTTTGTTTGTTTGTTGGTTTGTTTGTTTATTCGTTTGTTGGTTTGTTGGTTTGTTAGCTTGATGGTTTGTTGGTTTGTTGGCTTGTTTGTTTGTTGGTTTGTTGGTTTGTTGCTTTGTTCGTTTGTTGGCTTGTTGGTTTGTTGGCTTGTTGGTTTGTTGGTTTGTTGGCTTGTTGGCTTATTGGTTTGTTGGTTTGTTGGTTTGTTGGTTTATTGGTTTTTTGGTTTGTTAGTTTGTTGGTTTGTTTGTTTGTTGGCTAGTTGGTTTATTAGTTTGTTGGTTTATTGGTTTATTGGTTTGTTGGTTTGTAGGTTTGTTGGTTTGTTGGGTTGTTGGTTTGTTGGCTTGTTGGTTTGTTGGTTTGTTGGTTTTTTGGTTTGTTGGTTTGTTGGTTTGTTGGCTTGTTGGTGTATTGGTTTGTTGGTTTGTTGGTTTGTTGGTGTGTTGGTTTGTTGGCTTGTTGGCTTGTTGGTTTGTTGGTTTGTTTGTTTGTTCGTTTGTTGGTTTGTTGGTTTGTTGGCTTGTTGGTTTGTTGGTTTGTTGGTTTGTTGGTGTGTTGGTTTGTTGGTTTGTTGGTTTGTAGGTTTGTTGGTTTATTGGCTTGTTGGTTTTTTGGCTTGTTGGTTTGTTGGTTTGTTGGTTTGTTTTTTTGTTGACTTGTTGGTTTGTTGGTTTGTTGGTTTGTTGGTTTGGTGGTTTGTTGGTTTGTTAGTTTGTTGGTTTGTTGGTTTGTTGGTTGGTTGGTTTGTTGGCTTGTTGGTTCATTGGTTTGTTGGTTTCTTGGTTTGTTGGTTTGTTGGTTTGTTCGTTTGCTTGTTTGTTGGTTTGTTGGTTTGTTTGTTTGTTGGTTTGTTCGTTTGGTAGCTTGTTGGTTTGTTGGTTTGTTGGTTTGTTGGTTTTTTGGTTTGTTTGTTTGTTCGTTTGTTGGTTTGTTGGTTGGTTGGCTTGTTGGTTTGTTGGTTTGTTTGCTTGTTGGCATGTTGGTTTGTTGGTTTGTTGGTTTGTTCGTTTGTTGGCTTTTTGGTTTGTTGGCTTGTTGGCTTGTTGGTTTGTTGGCTTGTTGGCTTGTTGGTTTGTTGGTTTGTTGGCTTGTTGGTTTTTTGGTTTTTTGGTTTGTTGTTTTGTTGGTTTGTTGGTTTGTTGGCTTGTTGGCTTGTTCGTTTGTTGGTTTGTTGGCTTGTTGGTTTGTTGGTTTTTTGGTTTGTTGGTTTGTTGGTTTGTTTGTTTGTTTGTTGGTTTGTTTGTTTGTTCGTTTGTTGGTTTGTTGGTTTGTTGGCTTGCTGGTTTGTTTGTTTATTGGCTTGTTGGTTTGTTGGTTTGTTGGTTTGTTGGTTTGTTCGTTTGTTGGCTTGTCGGTTTGTTGGTTTGTTGGTTTGTTGGTTAGTTGGCTTGTTTGCTTGTTGGTTTGTTGGTTTGTTGGCTTGTTGGTTTGTTGGTTTGTTGGTTTGTTGGTTTGTTCGTTTGTTGGTTTTGTTGGCTTGTTGGTTTGTTGGTTTGTTGGTTTGTTGGTTTGTAGGTTTGTTGGCTTTTTGGTTTGTTGGCTTGTTGGTTTGTTGGTTCGTTGGTTGTTGGTTTGTTGGTTTGTTGGTTTGTTGGTTTGTTGGCTTGTTGGTTTGTTGGTTTGTTGGTTTGTTCGTTTGTTGGCTTGTCGGTTTGTTGGTTTGTTGGTTTGTTTGGCTAGTTAGTTTATTAGTTTGTTGGTTTATTGGTTTGTTGGTTTGTTGGTTTGTTGGTTTGTTGGTTTTTTGGTTTGTTGGTTTGTTGGTTTGTTGGTTTGTTGGTTTGTTGGTTTGTTGGTTTGTTGGTTTGTTGGTTTGTTGGTTTGTTGGTGTGTTGGTTTGTTGGCTTGTTGGCTTGTTGGTTTGTTGGTTTGTTTGTTTCTTCGTTTGTTGGTTTGTTGGTTTATTGGCTTGTTGGTTTGTTGGTTTGTTGGTTTGTTAATGTGTTTGGTTTGTTGGTTTGTAGGTTTGATGGTTTTTTGGCTTGTTGGTTTTTTGGCTCGTTGGTTTGTTGAATTGTTGGTTTGTTGGTTTGTTGGCTTTTTGGTTTGTTGGTTTGTTGGTTTATTGGTTTGTTGGTTTGTTGGTTTGTTGGTTTGTTGGTTTGTTGGTTTGTTGGTTTGTTGGTTTGTTGGGTTGTTGGTTCGTTGGTTTGTTGGTTTGTTGGTTTGTTGGTTTGTTGGTTTGTTGGTTTGTTGGTTTGTTCATTTGCTTGTTTGTTGGTTTGTTGATTTGTTTGTTTGTTGGTTTGTTCTTTTGGTGGCTTGTTGGTTTGTTGGCTTATTGGTTTGTTGGTTTGTTGGTTTGTTGGTTTGTTGGTTTGTTTGTTTGTTCGTTTGTTGGTTTGTTGGTTGGTTGGCTTGTTGGTTTGTTGGTTTGTTGGCTTGTTGGTTTGTTGGTTTGTTGGTTTGTTGGTTTGTTCGTTTGTTGGCTTGTTGGTTTGTTGGCTTGTTGGCTTGTTGGTTTGTTAGCCTGTTGACTTGTTGGTTTGTTGGTTTGTTGGCTTGTTGGTTTGTTGGTTTGTTGGCTTGTTGGTTTGTTGGCTTGTTGACTTGTTGGTTTGTTGGTTTGTTGGCTTGTTGGTTTGTTGGTTTGTTGGTTTGTTGTTTTGTTGGTTTGTTTGTTTGTTGGTTTGTTTGTTTATTCGTTTGTTGGTTTGTTGGTTTGTTAGCTTGATGGTTTGTTGGTTTGTTGGCTTGTTTGTTTGTTGGTTTGTTGGTTTGTTGCTTTGTTCGTTTGTTGGCTTGTTGGTTTGTTGGCTTGTTGGCTTGTTGGTTTGTTGGCTTGTTGGCTTATTGGTTTGTTGGTTTGTTGGTTTGTTGGTTTATTGGTTTTTTGGTTTGTTAGTTTGTTGGTTTGTTTGTTTGTTGGCTAGTTGGTTTATTAGTTTGTTGGTTTATTGGTTTATTGGTTTGTTGGTTTGTAGGTTTGTTGGTTTGTTGGGTTGTTGGTTTGTTGGCTTGTTGGTTTGTTGGTTTGTTGGTTTTTTGGTTTGTTGGTTTGTTGGTTTGTTGGCTTGTTGGTGTATTGGTTTGTTGGTTTGTTGGTTTGTTGGTGTGTTGGTTTGTTGGCTTGTTGGCTTGTTGGTTTGTTGGTTTGTTTGTTTGTTCGTTTGTTGGTTTGTTGGTTTGTTGGCTTGTTGGTTTGTTGGTTTGTTGGTTTGTTGGTGTGTTGGTTTGTTGGTTTGTTGGTTTGTAGGTTTGTTGGTTTGTTGGCTTGTTGGTTTTTTGGCTTGTTGGTTTGTTGGTTTGTTGGTTTGTTTTTTTGTTGGCTTGTTGGTTTGTTGGTTTGTTGGTTTGTTGGTTTGGTGGTTTGTTGGTTTGTTGGTTTGTTGGTTTGTTGGTTTGTTGGTTGGTTGTTTTGTTGGCTTGTTGGTTCATTGGTTTGTTGGTTTCTTGGTTTGTTGGTTTGTTGGTTTGTTCGTTTGCTTGTTTGTTGGTTTGTTGGTTTGTTTGTTTGTTGGTTTGTTCGTTTGGTGGCTTGTTGGTTTGTTGGTTTGTTGGTTTGTTGGTTTTTTGGTTTGTTTGTTTGTTCGTTTGTTGGTTTGTTGGTTGGTTGGCTTGTTGGTTTGTTGGTTTGTTTGCTTGTTGGCATGTTGGTTTGTTGGTTTGTTGGTTTGTTCGTTTGTTGGCTTTGTGGTTTGTTGGCTTGTTGGCTTGTTGGTTTGTTGGCTTGTTGGCTTGTTGGTTTGTTGGTTTGTTGGCTTGTTGGTTTTTTGGTTTTTTGGTTTGTTGTTTTGTTGGTTTGTTGGTTTGTTGGCTTGTTGGCTTGTTCGTTTGTTGGTTTGTTGGCTTGTTGGTTTGTTGGTTTTTTGGTTTGTTGGTTTGTTGGTTTGTTTGTTTGTTTGTTGGTTTGTTTGTTTGTTCGTTTGTTGGTTTGTTGGTTTGTTGGCTTGCTGGTTTGTTTGTTTATTGGCTTGTTGGTTTGTTGGCTTGTTGGTTTGTTGGTTTGTTAGTTTGTTGGTTTGTTGGTTTGTTGATTTGTTAGTTTGTTGGTTTGTTGGTTAGTTGGCTTGTTTGCTTGTTGGTTTGTTGGTTTGTTGGCTTGTTGGTTTGTTGGTTTGTTGGTTTGTTGGTTTGTTCGTTTGTTGGTTTGTTGGTTTGTTGGTTTGTTGGTTTGTTGGTTTGTTGGTTTGTTCGTTTGTTGGTTTGTTGGTTTGTTGGTTTGTTGGCTTGTTGGTTTGTTGGTTTGTTGGTTTGTTGGTTTGTTGGTTTGTTGGTTTGTTCGTTTGTTGGCTTGTTGGGTTTTTGGCTTGTTGGTTTGTTGTTTTGTTGGTTTGTTGGTTTGTTGGCTTGTTGGCTTGTTGGTTTGTTGGTTTGTTGGCTTGTTGGTTTGTTGGCTTGTTGGTTTGTTGGTTTGTTGGCTTGTTGGTTTTTTGGTTTGTTGGTTTGTTGTTTTGTTGGTTTGTTGGTTTGTTGGCTTGTTGGCTTGTTGGTTTGTTGGTTTGTTGGCTTGTTGGTTTGTTGGTTTTTTGGTTTGTTGGTTTGTTGGTTTGTTGGTTTGTTTGTTTGTTGGTTTGTTTGTTTGTTCGTTTGTTGGTTTGTTGGTTTGTTGGCTTGCTGGTTTTTTGGTTTATTGGCTTGTTGGTTTGTTGGTTTGTTGGTTTGTTCGTTTGTTCGTTTGTTGGCTTGTTGGTTTGTTGGCTTGTTGGCTTGTTGGTTTGTTGGCTTGTTGGCTTGTTGGTTTGTTGGTTTGTTGGTTTGTTAGTTTGTTGGTTTGTTGGTTAGTTGGCTTGTTTGCTTGTTGGTTTGTTGGTTTGTTGGCTTGTTGGTTTGTTGGTTTTTTGGTTTGTTCGTTTGTTGGTTTGTTGGTTTGTCGGTTTGTTGGTTTGTTGGTTTGTTGGTTTGTTGGTTTGTTGGTTTGTTGGTTTGTTCGTTTGTTGGTTTGTTGGCTAGTTGGTTTGTTGGTTTGTTCGTTTGTTGGTTTATTGGTTTATTGGTTTATTGGTTTATTGGTTTGTTGGTTTGTTGGTTTGTTGGCTTGTTGGTTTGTTTGTTTGTTGGTTTGTTTGTTTGTTGGTTTGTTGGTTTGTTGGCTTGTTGGTTTGTTGGTTTGTTGGTTTGCTGGTTTGTTCGTTTGTTGGCTTGTAGGTTTGTTGGCTTGTTGGCTTGTTGGTTTGTTGGCTTGTTGGCTTGTTGGTTTGTTGGTTTGTTGGTTTGTTGGTTTGTTGGTTTGTTGGTTTCTTGGTTTGTTGGTTTGTTGGTGTTTTGGTTTGTTGGTTTGTTGGTTTGTTGGTTTGTTGGTTTGTTGGTTTGTTGGTTTGTTGGTTTGTTGGTTTGTTGGTTTGTTGGTGTGTTGGTTTGTTGGCTTGTTGGTTTGTTGGTTTGTTGGTTTGTTGGTTTGTTCGTTTGTTGGTTTGTTGGTTTGTTGGTTTGTTAGTTTGTTGGTTTGTTGGTTTGTTCGTTTGTTGGTTTGTTGGTTTGTTGGTTTGTTGGTTTGTTGGTTTGTTCGTTTGTTGGTTTGTTGGTTTGTTGGTTTGTTGGTTTGTTGGTTTGTTCGTTTGTTGGTTTGTTGGTTTGTTGGTTTGTTGGCTTGTTGGTTTGTTGGTTTGTTGGTTTGTTGGTTTGTTGGTTTGTTGGTTTGTTCGTTTGTTGGCTTGTTGGGTTTTTGGCTTGTTGGTTTGTTGTTTTGTTGGTTTGTTGGCTTGTTGGCTTGTTGGTTTGTTGGTTTGTTGGCTTGTTGGTTTGTTGGCTTGTTGGTTTGTTGGTTTGTTGGCTTGTTGGTTTTTTGGTTTGTTGGTTTGTTGTTTTGTTGGTTTGTTGGTTTGTTGGCTTGTTGGCTTGTTGGTTTGTTGGTTTGTTGGCTTGTTGGTTTGTTGGTTTTTTGGTTTGTTGGTTTGTTGGTTTGTTTGTTTGTTGGTTTGTTTGTTTGTTGGTTTGTTGGTTTGTTGGTTTGTTGGCTTGCTGGTTTGTTGGTTTATTGGCTTGTTGGTTTTTTGGTTTGTTGGTTTGTTGGTTTCTTTGTTTGTTGGCTTGTTGGTTTGTTGGCTTGTTGGCTTGTTGGTTTGTTGGCTTGTTGGCTTGTTGGTTTGTTGGTTTGTTGGTTTGTTGGTTTGTTGGTTTGTTAGTTTGTTGGTTTGTTGGTTAGTTGGCTTGTTTGCTTGTTGGTTTGTTCGTTTGTTGGTTTGTTAGTTTGTCGGTTTGTTGGTTTGTTGGTTTGTTGGTTTGTTGGTTTGTTCGTTTGTTGGTTTGTTGGCTAGTTGGTTTGTTGGTTTGTTCGTTTGTTGGTTTATTGGTTTATTGGTTTATTGGTTTATTGGTTTGTTGGTTTGTTGGTTTGTTGGCTTGTTGGTTTGTTCGTTTGTTGGTTTGTTTGTTTGTTGGTTTGTTGGTTTGTTGGTTTGTTGGTTTGTTGGTTTGTTGGTTTGCTGGTTTGTTCGTTTGTTGGCTTGTAGGTTTGTTGGCTTGTTGGCTTGTTGGTTTGTTGGTTTGTTGGCTTGTTGGTTTGTTGGTTTGTTGGTTTGTTGGTTTGTTGGTTTGTTGGTTTGTTGGTTTGTTGGTTAGTTAGCTTGTTGGTTTGTTGGTTTGTTGGTTTGTTGGTTTTTGGTTTGTTCGTTTGTTGGTTTGTTGGTTTGTTGGTTTGTTGGTTTGTTGGTTTGTTGGTTTGTTGGTTTGTAGGTTTGTTGGCTTTTTGGTTTGTTGGCTTGTTGGTTTGTTGGTTCGTTGGTTGTTGGTTTGTTGGTTTGTTGGTTTGTTGGTTTGTTGGCTTGTTGGTCTGTTGGTTTGTTGGTTTGTTCGTTTGTTGGCTTGTTGGTTTGTTGGTTTGGTGGTTTGTTTGGCTAGTTGGTTTATTAGTTTGTTGGTTTATTGGTTTATTGGTTTGTTGGTTTGTTGGTTTGTTGGTTTGTTGGTTTGTTGGTTTGTTGGTTTGTTGGTTTGTTGGTTTGTTGGTTTGTTGGTGTGTTGGTTTGTTGGCTTGTTGGTTTGTTGGTTTGTTGGTTTGTTGGTTTGTTCGTTTGTTGGTTTGTTGGTTTGTTGGTTTGTTGGTTTGTTGTTTTGTTGGTTTGTTGGTTTGTTGGCTTGTTGGCTTGTTGGTTTGTTGGTTTGTTGGCTTGTTGGTTTGTTGGCTTGTTGGTTTGTTGGTTTGTTGGCTTGTTGGTTTTTTGGTTTGTTGGTTTGTTGTTTTGTTGGTTTGTTGGTTTGTTGGCTTGTTGGCTTGTTGGTTTGTTGGTTTGTTGGCTTGTTGGTTTGTTGGTTTTTTGGTTTGTTGGTTTGTTGGTTTGTTGGTTTGTTTGTTTGTTGGTTTGTTTGTTTGTTCGTTTGTTGGTTTGTTGGTTTGTTGGCTTGCTGGTTTGTTGGTTTATTGGCTTGTTGGTTTGTTGGTTTGTTGGTTTGTTCGTTCGTTCGTTTGTTGGCTTGTTGGTTTGTTGGCTTGTTTGCTTGTTGGTTTGTTGGCTTGTTGGCTTGTTGGTTTGTTGGTTTGTTGGTTTGTTGGTTTGTTGGTTTGTTAGTTTGTTGGTTTGTTGGTTAGTTGGCTTGTTTGCTTGTTGGTTTGTTGGTTTGTTGGCTTGTTGGTTTGTTGGTTTTTTGGTTTGTTCGTTTGTTGGTTTGTTGGTTTGTCGGTTTGTTGGTTTGTTGGTTTGTTGGTTTGTTGGTTTGTTGGTTTGTTCGTTTGTTGGTTTGTTGGCTAGTTGGTTTGTTGGTTTGTTCGTTTGTTGGTTTATTGGTTTATTGGTTTATTGGTTTATTGGTTTGTTGGTTTGTTGGTTTGTTGGCTTGTTGGTTTGTTCGTTTGTTGGTTTGTTTGTTTGTTGGTTTGTTGGTTTGTTGGATTGTTGGTTTGTTGGTTTGTTGGTTTGCTGGTTTGTTCGTTTGTTGGCTTGTAGGTTTGTTGGCTTGTTGGCTTGTTGGTTTGTTGGCTTGTTGGCTTGTTGGTTTGTTGGTTTGTTGGTTTGTTGGTTTGTTGGTTTGTTGGTTTGTTGGTTTGTTGGTTTGTTGGTTAGTTAGCTTGTTGGTTTGTTGGTTTGTTGGTTTGTTGGTTTTTGGTTTGTTCGTTTGTTCGTTTGTTGGTTTGTTGGTTCGTTGGTTGTTGGTTTGTTGGTTTGTTGGTTTGTTGGTTTGTTGGCTTGTTGGTTTGTTGGTTTGTTGGTTTGTTCGTTTGTTGGCTTGTTGGTTTGTTGGTTTGGTGGTTTGTTTGGCTAGTTGGTTTATTAGTTTGTTGGTTTATTGGTTTATTGGTTTGTTGGTTTGTTGGTTTGTTGGTTTTTTGGTTTGTTGGTTTGTTGGTTTGTTGGTTTGTTGGTTTGTTGGTTTGTTGGTTTGTTGGCTTGTTGGTTTGTTGGTTTGTTGGTTTGTTCGTTTGTTGGCTTGTTGGTTTGTTGGTTTGGTGGTTTGTTTGGCTAGTTGGTTTATTAGTTTGTTGGTTTATTGGTTTATTGGTTTGTTGGTTTGTTGGTTTGTTGGTTTTTTGGTTTGTTGGTTTGTTGGTTTGTTGGTTTGTTCGTTTGTTGGTTTGTTGGTTTGTTGGTTTGTTGGTTTGTTGGTTTGTTGGTTTGTTCGTTTGTTGGTTTGTTGGTTTGTTGGTTTGTTGGCTTGTTGGTTTGTTGGTTTGTTGGTTTGTTGGTTTGTTGGTTTGTTGGTTTGTTCGTTTGTTGGCTTGTTGGGTTTTTGGCTTGTTGGTTTGTTGTTTTGTTGGTTTGTTGGCTTGTTGGCTTGTTGGTTTGTTGGTTTGTTGGCTTGTTGGTTTGTTGGCTTGTTGGTTTGTTGGTTTGTTGGCTTGTTGGTTTTTTGGTTTGTTGGTTTGTTGTTTTGTTGGTTTGTTGGTTTGTTGGCTTGTTGGCTTGTTGGTTTGTTGGTTTGTTGGCTTGTTGGTTTGTTGGTTTTTTGGTTTGTTGGTTTGTTGGTTTGTTGGTTTGTTTGTTTGTTGGTTTGTTTGTTTGTTCGTTTGTTGGTTTGTTGGTTTGTTGGCTTGCTGGTTTGTTGGTTTATTGGCTTGTTGGTTTTTTGGTTTGTTGGTTTGTTGGTTTCTTCGTTTGTTGGCTTGTTGGTTTGTTGGCTTGTTGGCTTGTTGGTTTGTTGGCTTGTTGGCTTGTTGGTTTGTTGGTTTGTTGGTTTGTTGGTTTGTTGGTTTGTTAGTTTGTTAGTTTGTTGGTTAGTTGGCTTGTTTGCTTGTTGGTTTGTTCGTTTGTTGGTTTGTTGGTTTGTCGGTTTGTTGGTTTGTTGGTTTGTTGGTTTGTTGGTTTGTTCGTTTGTTGGTTTGTTGGCTAGTTGGTTTGTTGGTTTGTTCGTTTGTTGGTTTATTGGTTTATTGGTTTATTGGTTTATTGGTTTGTTGGTTTGTTGGTTTGTTGGCTTGTTGGTTTGTTCGTTTGTTGGTTTGTTTGTTTGTTGGTTTGTTGGTTTGTTGGTTTGTTGGTTTGTTGGTTTGTTGGTTTGTTGGTTTGTTGGTTTGCTGGTTTGTTCGTTTGTTGGCTTGTAGGTTTGTTGGCTTGTTGGCTTGTTGGTTTGTTGGCTTGATGGCTTGTTGGTTTGTTGGTTTGTTGGTTTGTTGGTTTGTTGGTTTGTTGGTTTGTTGGTTTGTTGGTTAGTTAGCTTGTTGGTTTGTTGGTTTGTTGGTTTGTTGGTTTTTGGTTTGTTCGTTTGTTGGTTTGTTGGTTTGTTGGTTTGTTGGTTTGTTGGTTTGTTGGTTTGTAGGTTTGTTGGCTTTTTGGTTTGTTGGCTTGTTGGTTTGTTGGTTCGTTGGTTGTTGGTTTGTTGGTTTGTTGGTTTGTTGGTTTGTTGGCTTGTTGGTTTGTTGGTTTGTTGGTTTGTTCGTTTGTTGGCTTGTTGGTTTGTTGGTTTGGTGGTTTGTTTGGCTAGTTGGTTTATTAGTTTGTTGGTTTATTGGTTTATTGGTTTGTTGGTTTGTTGGTTTGTTGGTTTGTTGGTTTTTTGGTTTGTTGGTTTGTTGGTTTGTTGGTTTGTTGGTTTGTTGGTTTGTTGGTTTGTTGGTTTGTTGGTTTGTTGGTTTGTTGGTGTGTTGGTTTGTTGGCTTGTTGGCTTGTTGGCTTGTTGGTTTGTTGGTTTGTTTGTTTCTTCGTTTGTTGGTTTGTTGTTCGTTTGTTGGTTTGTTGGTTTGTTGGCTTGATGGTTTGTTTGTTTATTGGCTTGTTGGTTTGTTGGCTTGTTGGTTTGTTGGTTTGTTGGTTTGTTGGTTTGTTGGTTTGTTGATCTGTTAGTTTGTTGGTTTGTTGGTTAGTTGGCTTGTTTGCTTGTTGGTTTGTTGGTTTGTTGGCTTGTTGGTTCGTTGGTTTTTTAGTTTGTTCGTTTGTTGGTTTGTTGGTTTGTCGGTTTGTTGGTTTGTTGGTTTGTTGGTTTGTTGGTTTGTTGGTTTGTTCGTTTGTTGGTTTGTTGGTTTGTTGGTTTGTTGGTTTGTTGGTTTGTTGGTTTGTTCGTTTGTTGGTTTGTTGGTTTGTTGGTTTGTTGGCTTGTTGGTTTGTTGGTTTGTTGGTTTGTTGGTTTGTTCGTTTGTTGGCTTGTTGGGTTTTTGGCTTGTTGGTTTGTTGTTTTGTTGGTTTGTTGGTTTGTTGGCTTGTTGGCTTGTTGGTTTGTTGGTTTGTTGGCTTGTTGGTTTGTTGGCTTGTTGGTTTGTTGGTTTGTTGGCTTGTTGGTTTTTTGGTTTGTTGGTTTGTTGTTTTGTTGGTTTGTTGGTTTGTTGGCTTGTTGGCTTGTTGGTTTGTTGGTTTGTTGGCTTGTTGGTTTGTTGGTTTTTTGGTTTGTTGGTTTGTTGGTTTGTTTGTTTGTTGGTTTGTTTGTTTGTTCGTTTGTTGGTTTGTTGGTTTGTTGGCTTGCTGGTTTGTTGGTTTATTGGCTTGTTGGTTTGTTGGTTTGTTGGTTTGTTGGTTTGTTCGTTTGTTGCCTTGTTTGTTTTGTTGGCTTGTTGGCTTGTTGGTTTGTTGGCTTGTTGGCTTGTTGGTTTGTTGGTTTGTTGGTTTGTTGGTTTGTTGGTTTGTTAGTTTGTTGGTTTGTTGGTTAGTTGGCTTGTTTGCTTGTTGGTTTGTTGGTTTGTTGGCTTGTTGGTTTGTTGGTTTTTTGGTTTGTTCGTTTGTTGGTTTGTTGGTTTGTCGGTTTGTTGGTTTGTTGGTTTGTTGGTTTGTTGGTTTGTTGGTTTGTTCGTTTGTTGGTTTGTTGGCTAGTTGGTTTGTTGGTTTGTTCGTTTGTTGGTTTATTGGTTTATTGGTTTATTGGTTTGTTGGTTTGTTGGTTTGTTGGTTTGTTGGCTTGTTGGTTTGTTCGTTTGTTGGTTTGTTTGTTTGTTGGTTTGTTGGTTTGTTGGCTTGTTGGTTTGTTGGTTTGTTGGTTTGCTGGTTTGTTCGTTTGTTGGCTTGTTGGTTTGTTGGCTTGTTGGCTTGTTGGTTTGTTGGCTTGTTGGCTTGTTGGTTTGTTGGTTTGTTGGTTTGTTGGTTTGTTGGTTTGTTGGTTTGTTGGTTTGTTGGTTAGTTAGCTTGTTGGTTTGTTGGTTTGTTGGTTTGTTGGTTTTTGGTTTGTTCGTTTGTTGGTTTCTTGGTTTGTTGGTTTGTCGGTTTGTTGGTTTGTTGGTTTGTAGGTTTGTTGGCTTTTTGGTTTGTTGGCTTGTTGGTTTGTTGGTTCGTTGGTTGTTGGTTTGTTGGTTTGTTGGTTTGTTGGTTTGTTGGCTTGTTGGTTTGTTGGTTTGTTGGTTTGTTCGTTTGTTGGCTTGTTGGTTTGTTGGTTTGGTGGTTTGTTTGGCTAGTTGGCTTATTAGTTTGTTGGTTTATTGGTTTAGTGGTTTGTTGGTTTGTTGGTTTGTTGGTTTTTTG
Organism: Atherix ibis; assembly: GCA_958298945.1. NCBI lineage: Eukaryota > Metazoa > Arthropoda > Insecta > Diptera > Athericidae > Atherix > Atherix ibis. The sequence continues at coordinate 3,721,109 of OY282608.1, forward strand.
GTTTGTTGGTTTGTTGGTTTGTTGGTTTGTTGGTTTGTTGGTTTGTTGGTTTGTTGGTTTGTTGGTTTGTTGGTTTGTTGGTTTGTTGGTTTGTTGGTGTGTTGGTTTGTTGGCTTGTTGGCTTGTTGGTTTGTTGGTTTGTTTGTTTCTTCGTTTGTTGGTTTGTTGGTTTATTGGCTTGTTGGTTTGTTGGTTTGTTGGTTTGTTGGTGTGTTGGTTTGTTGGTTTGTAGGTTTGTTGGTTTTTTGGCTTGTTGGTTTTTTGGCTCGTTGGTTTGTTGGTTTGTTGGTTTGTTGGTTTGTTCGTTTAGTGGCTTGTTGGTTTGTTGGCTAATTGGTTTGTTGGTTTGTTGGTTTGTTCGTTTGTTGGTTTGTCGGTTTGTTGGTTTGTTGGTTTGTTGGCTTGTTGGTTTGTTGGTTTGTTGGTTTGTTGGTTTGTTGGTTTGTTGGTATTTTGGTTTGTTGGCTTGTTGGTTTGGTGGTTTGTTGGTTTGTTCGTTTGTTGGCTTGTTGGCTTGTTGGTTTGTTGGTTTGTTGGTTTGTTGGCTAGTTGGTTTGTTGGTTTGTTCGTTTGTTGGTTTATTGGTTTATTGGTTTATTGGTTTGTTGGTTTGTTGGTTTGTTGGCTTGTTGGTTTGTTCGTTTGTTGGTTTGTTTGTTTGTTGGTTTGTTGGTTTGTTGGTTTGTTGGTTTGTTGGTTTGTTGGTTTGTTGGTTTGTTGGTTTGTTTGTTTGTTAGTTTCTTGGTTTGTTGGCTTGTTGGTTTGGTGGTTTGTTGGTTTCTTGGTTTGTTGGTTTGTTGGTTTGATCATTTGTTGGTTTGTTGGTTTGTTGGTTTGTTGGTTTGTTTGTTTGTTGGTTTGTTCGTTTGTTGGCTTGTTGGTTTGTTGGCTTACTGGTTTGTTGGTTTGTTGGTTTGTTTGTTTGTTCGTTTGTTGGTTTGTTGGTTTGTTGGCTTGTCGGTTTGTTCGTTTGTTGGCTTGTTGGTTTGTTGGCTTGTTGGTTTGTTGGTTTGTTGGTTTGTTGGTTTGTTGGTTTGTTGGTTTGTTGGTTTGTTGGTTTGTTGGTTTGTTGGTTTGTTCGTTTGTTGGCTTTTTGGTTTGTTGGCTTGTTGGTTTGTTCGTTTGTTGGTTTGTCGGTTTGTTGGTTTGTTGGCTTGTTGGTTTGTTGGTTTGTTGGTTTGTTGGTTTGTTGGTTTGTTGGTTTTTGGTTTGTTCGTTTGTTGGTTTGTTGGTTTGTTGGTTTGTTGGTTTGTTGGTTTTTTGGTTTGTTGGTTTGTAGGTTTGTTGGCTTTTTGGTTTGTTGGCTTGTTGGTTTGTTCGTTTGTTGGTTTGTCGGTTTGTTGGTTTGTTGGCTTGTTGGTTTGTTGGTTTGTTGGTTTGTTGGTTTGTTGGTTTGTTGGTTTGTTGGTTTGTTGGCTTGTTGGTTTGGTGGTTTGTTGGTTTGTTCGGTTGTTGGCTTGTTGGCTTGTTGGTTTGTTGGTTTGTTGGTTTGTTGGCTAGTTGGTTTGTTGGTTTGTTCGTTTGTTGGTTTATTGGTTTGTTGGTTTATTGGTTTGTTGGTTTGTTGGTTTGTTGGCTTGTTGGTTTGTTCGTTTGTTGGTTTGTTTGTTTGTTGGTTTGTTGGTTTGTTGGTTTGTTGGTTTGTTGGTTTGTTGGTTTCTTGGTTCGTTGGCTTGTTGGTTTGGTAGTTTGTTGGTTTCTTGGTTTGTTGGTTTGTTGGTTTGTTCATTTGTTAGTTTGTTGGTTTGTTTGCTTGTTGGTTTGTTCGTTTGTTGGCTTGTTGGTTTGTTGGCTTACTGGTTTGTTGGTTTGTTGGTTTGTTTGTTTGTTCGTTTGTTGGTTTGTTGGTTTGTTGGCTTGTCGGTTTGTTCGTTTGTTGGCTTGTTGGTTTGTTGGTTTGTTGGTTTGCTGGTTTGTTCATTTGTTGGCTTGTTGGTTTGTTGGCTTGTTGGCTTGTTGGTTTGTTGGCTTGTTGGCTTGTTGGTTTGTTGGTTTGTTGGTTTGTTGGTTTGTTGGTTTGTTGGTTTGTTGGTTAGTTAGCTTGTTGGTTTGTTGGTTTGTTGGTTTGTTGGTTTTTGGTTTGTTGGTTTTTGGTTTGTTCGTTTGTTGGTTTGTTGGTTTGTTGGTTTGTTGGTTTGTTGGTTTGTTGGTTTGTTGGTTTGTAGGTTTGTTGGCTTTTTGGTTTGTTGGCTTGTTGGTTTGTTGGTTCGTTGGTTGTTGGTTTGTTGGTTTGTTGGTTTGTTGGTTTGTTGGCTTGTTGGTTTGTTGGTTTGTTGGTTTGTTCGTTTGTTGGCTTGTCGGTTTGTTGGTTTGTTGGTTTGTTTGGATAATTAGTTTATTAGTTTGTTGGTTTATTGGTTTATTGGTTTGTTGGTTTGTTGGTTTGTTGGTTTGTTGGTTTGTTGGTTTTTTGGTTTGTTGGTTTGTTGGTTTGTTGGTTTGTTGGTTTGTTGGTTTGTTGGTTTGTTGGTTTGTTGGTTTGTTGGTTTGTTGGTTTGTTGGTTTGTTGTTGTGTTGGTTTGTTGGCTTGTTGGCTTGCTGGTTTGTTGGTTTGTTTGTTTCTTCGTTTGTTGGTTTGTTGGTTTATTGGCTTGTTGGTTTGTTGGTTTGTTGGTTTGTTGGTGTGTTGGTTTGTTGGTTTGTAGGTTTGTTGGTTTTTTGGCTTGTTGGTTTTTTGGCTCGTTGGTTTGTTGGTTTGTTGGTTTTTGGTTTGTTGGTTTTTGGTTTGTTCGTTTGTTGGTTTTTTGGTTTGTTGGTTTGTTGGTTTGTTGGTTTGTTGGTTTGTTGGTTTGTTGGTTTGTAGGTTTGTTGGCTTTTTGGTTTGTTGGCTTGTTGGTTTGTTGGTTCGTTGGTTGTTGGTTTGTTGGTTTGTTGGTTTGTTGGCTTGTTGGTTTGTTGGTTTGTTGGTTTGTTCGTTTGTTGGCTTGTCGGTTTGTTGGTTTGTTGGTTTGTTTGGCTAGTTAGTTTATTAGTTTGTTGGTTTATTGGTTTATTGGTTTGTTGGTTTGTTGGTTTGTTGGTTTGTTGGTTTGTTGGTTTGTTGGTTTGTTGGTTTTTTGGTTTGTTGGTTTGTTGGTTTGTTGGTTTGTTGGTTTGTTGGTTTGTTGGTTTGTTGGTTTGTTGGTTTGTTGGTTTGTTGGTTTGTTGGTTTATTGGTGTGTTGGTTTGTTGGCTTGTTGGTTTGTTGGTTTGTTGTTTTGTTGGTTTGTTGGTTTGTTGGTTTGTTGGTTTGTAGGTTTGTTGGCTTTTTGGTTTGTTGGCTTGTTGGTTTGTTGGTTCGTTGGTTGTTGGTTTGTTGGTTTGTTGGTATGTTGGTTTGTAGGCTTGTTGGTTTGTTGGTTTGTTGGTTTGTTCGTTTGTTGGCTTGTCGGTTTGTTGGTTTATTGGTTTGTTTGGCTAGTTAGTTTATTAGTTTGTTGGTTTATTGGTTTATTGGTTTGTTGGTTTGTTGGTGTGTTGGTTTGTTGGCTTGTTGGCTTGTTGGTTTGTTGGTTTGTTGGTTTGTTGGTTTGTTGGTTTGTTGGTTTGTTGGTTTGTTGGTTTGTTGGTTTGTTGGTTTGTTGGTTTGTTGGTGTGTTGGTTTGTTGGCTTGTTGGCTTGTTGGTTTGTTGGTTTGTTTGTTTCTTCGTTTGTTGGTTTGTTGGTTTATTGGCTTGTTGGTTTGTTGGTTTGTTGGTTTGTTGGTGTGTTGGTTTGTTGGTTTGTAGGTTTGTTGGTTTTTTGGCTTGTTGGTTTTTTGGCTCGTTGGTTTGTTGGTTTGTTGGTTTGTTGGTTTGTTGGTTTGTTGGCTTTTTGGTTTGTTGGTTTGTTGGTTTATTGGTTTGTTGGTTTGTTGGTTTGTTGGTTTGTTGGTTTGTTGGTTTGTTGGTTTGTTGGTTTGTTGGGTTGTTGGTTTGTTGGTTTGTTGGTTGGTTGGCTTGTTGGTTTGTTGGTTTGTTGGCTTGTTGGTTTGTTGGTTTGTTGGTTTGTTGGTTTGTTGGTTTGTTGGTTAGTTAGCTTGTTGGTTTGTTGGTTTGTTGGTTTGTTGGTTTTTGGTTTGTCGGTTTTTGGTTTGTTCGTTTATTGGTTTGTTGGTTTGTTGGTTTGTTGGTTTGTTGGTTTGTTGGTTTGTAGGTTTGTTGGCTTTTTGGTTTGTTGGCTTGTTGGTTTGTTGGTTCGTTGGTTGTTGGTTTGTTGGTTTGTTGGTTTGTTGGTTTGTTGGCTTGTTGGTTTGTTGGTTTGTTGGTTTGTTCGTTTGTTGGCTTGTTGGTTTGTTGGTTTGTTGGTTTGTTTGGCTAGTTAGTTTATTAGTTTGTTGGTTTATTGGTTTATTGGTTTGTTGGTTTGTTGGTTTGTTGGTTTGTTGGTTTGTTGGTTTTTTGGTTTGTTGGTTTGTTGGTTAGTTGGTTTGTTGGTTTGTTGGTTTGTTGGTTTGTTGGTTTGTTGGTTTGTTGGTTTGTTGGTGTGTTGGTTTGTTGGCTTGTTGGTTTGTTGGTTTGTTGGTTTGTTGGTGTGTTGGTTTGTTGGTTTGTAGGTTTGTTGGTTTTTTGGCTTGTTGGTTTTTTGGCTCGTTGGTTTGTTGGTTTGTTGGTTTGTTGGTTTGTTGGCTTTTTGGTTTGTTGGTTTGTTGGTTTATTGGTTTGTTGGTTTGTTGGTTTGTTGGTTTGTTGGTTTGTTGGTTTGTTGGGTTGTTGGTTTGTTGGTTTGTTGGTTGGTTGGCTTGTTGGTTTGTTGGTTTGTTGGCTTGTTGGCTTCTTGGCTTGTTGGTTTGTTGGTTTGTTGGTTTGTTCGTTTGTTGGCTTTTTGGTTTGTTGGCTTGTTGGCTTGTTGGTTTGTTGGCTTGTTGGCTTGTTGGTTTGTTGGTTTGTTGGCTTGTTGGTTTTTTGGTTTGTTGGTTTGTTGTTTTGTTGGTTTGTTGGTTTGTTGGCTTGTTGGCTTGTTGGTTTGTTGGTTTGTTGGCTTGTTGGTTTGTTGGTTTTTTGGTTTGTTGGTTTGTTGGTTTGTTTGTTTGTTGGTTTGTTTGTTTGTTCGTTTGTTGGTTTGTTGGTTTGTTGGCTTGCTGGTTTGTTTGTTTATTGGCTTGTTGGTTTGTTGGTTTGTTGGTTAGTTCGTTTGTTGGCTTGTTGGTTTGTTGGCTTGTCGGCTTGTTGGTTTGTTGGCTTGTTGACTTGTTGGTTTGTTGGTTTGTTGGTTTGTTGGTTTGTTGATTTGTTAGTTTGTTGGTTTGTTGGTTAGTTGGCTTGTTTGCTTGTTGGTTTGTTGGTTTGTTGGCTTGTTGGTTCGTTGGTTTTTTGGTTTGTTCGTTTGTTGGTTTGTCGGTTTGTTGGTTTGTTGGTTTGTTGGTTTGTTGGTTTGTTGGTTTGTTGGCTTGTTGGTTTGTTGGTTTGTTGGTTTGTTCGTTTGTTGGCTTGTCGGTTTGTTGGTTTGTTGGTTTGTTTGGCTAGTTAGTTTATTAGTTTGTTGGTTTATTGGTTTATTGGTTTGTTGGTTTGTTGGTTTGTTGGTTTGTTGGTTTGTTGGTTTTTTGGTTTGTTGGTTTGTTGGTTAGTTGGTTTGTTGGTTTGTTGGTTTGTTGGTTTGTTGGTTTGTTGGTTTGTTGGTTTGTTGGTGTGTTGGTTTGTTGGCTTGTTGGTTTGTTGGTTTGTTGGTTTGTTGGTGTGTTGGTTTGTTGGTTTGTAGGTTTGTTGGTTTTTTGGCTTGTTGGTTTTTTGGCTCGTTGGTTTGTTGGTTTGTTGGTTTGTTGGTTTGTTGGCTTTTTGGTTTGTTGGTTTGTTGGTTTATTGGTTTGTTGGTTTGTTGGTTTGTTGGTTTGTTGGTTTGTTGGTTTGTTGGTTTGTTGGGTTGTTGGTTTGTTGGTTTGTTGGTTGGTTGGCTTGTTGGTTTGTTGGTTTGTTGGCTTGTTGGCTTGTTGGTTTGTTGGTTTGTTGGTTTGTTTGTTTGTTGGCTTTTTGGTTTGTTGGCTTGTTGGCTTGTTGGTTTGTTGGCTTGTTGGCTTGTTGGTTTGTTGGTTTGTTGGCTTGTTGGTTTTTTGGTTTGTTGGTTTGTTGTTTTGTTGGTTTGTTGGTTTGTTGGCTTGTTGGCTTGTTGGTTTGTTGGTTTGTTGGCTTGTTGGTTTGTTGGTTTTTTGGTTTGTTGGTTTGTTGGTTTGTTTGTTTGTTGGTTTGTTTGTTTGTTCGTTTGTTGGTTTGTTGGTTTGTTGGCTTGCTGGTTTGTTTGTTTATTGGCTTGTTGGTTTGTTGGTTTGTTGGTTAGTTCGTTTGTTGGCTTGTTGGTTTGTTGGCTTGTCGGCTTGTTGGTTTGTTGGCTTGTTGACTTGTTGGTTTGTTGGTTTGTTGGTTTGTTGGTTTGTTGATTTGTTAGTTTGTTGGTTTGTTGGTTAGTTGGCTTGTTTGCTTGTTGGTTTGTTGGTTTGTTGGCTTGTTGGTTCGTTGGTTTTTTGGTTTGTTCGTTTGTTGGTTTGTTGGTTTGTCGGTTTGTTGGTTTGTTGGTTTGTTGGTTTGTTGGTTTGTTGGTTTGTTCGTTTGTTGGTTTGTTGGTTTATTGGTTTGTTGGTTTGTTGGTTTGTTGGTTTGTTCGATTGTTGGTTTGTTGGTTTGTTGGCTTGTTGGTTTGTTGGTTTGTTGGTTTGTTGGTTTGTTGGTTTGTTCGTTTGTTGGTTTGTTCGTTTGTTGGCTTGTTGGGTTTTTGGCTTGTTGGTTTGTTGGTTTGTTGGCTTGTTGGCTTGTTGGTTTGTTGGTTTGTTGGCTTGTTGGTTTGTTGGTTTGTTGGCTTGTTGGTTTTTTGGTTTGTTGGTTTGTTGTTTTGTTGGTTTGTTGGCTTGTTGGCTTGTTGGTTTGTTGGTTTGTTGGCTTGTTGGTTTGTTGGTTTTTTGGTTTGTTGCTTTGTTGGTTTGTTTGTTTGTTGGTTTGTTTGTTTGTTCGTTTGTTGATTTGTTGGTTTGTTGGCTTGCTGGTTTGTTGGTTTATTGGCTTGTTGGTTTGTTGGTTTGTTGGTTTGTTGGTTTGTTCGTTTGTTGGCTTGTTGGTTTGTTGGCTTGTTGGCTTGTTGGTTTGTTGGCTTGTTGGCTTGTTGGTTTGTTGGTTTGTTGGTTTGTTGGTTTGTTGGTGTGTTAGTTTGTTGGTTTGTTGGTTAGTTGGCTTGTTTGCTTGTTGGTTTGTTGGTTTGTTGGCTTGTTGGTTTGTTGGTTTTTTGGTTTGTTCGTTTGTTGGTTTGTTGGTTTGTCGGTTTGTTGGTTTGTTGGTTTGTTGGTTTGTTGGTTTGTTCGTTTGTTGGTTTGTTGGTTTGTTGGTTGTTGGTTTGTTGGTTTGTTGGTTTGTTGGTTTGTTGGTTTGTTGGTTTGTTGGTTTGTTGGTTTGTTGGTTTGTTGGTTTGTTGGTTTGTTGGTTTGTTGGTTTGTTCATTTGTTCGTTTGTTGGTTTGTTGGCTTGTTGGTTTGTTGGCTTGTTGGCTTGTTGATTTGTTGGTTTGTTCGTTTGTTGGTTTGTTGGTTTGTTGGTTTGTAAGCTTGTTGGCTTGTTGGTATGTTGGTTTGTTTGCTTGATGGTTTGTTGGTTTGTTGGTTTGTGTGTTTGTTGGTTTGTTCGTTTGTTCGTTTGTTGGTTTGTTGGTTTGTTGCTTTGTTGGTTTGTTGGTTTGTTGGTTTGTTGGTTTGTTCGTTTGTTGGTTTGTTAGTTTGTTGGCTTGTTGGTTTGTTGATTTGTTGGCTTGTTGGTTTGTTGGTTTGTTGGCTTGTTGGTTTGTTGGTTTGTTGGCTTGTTGGTTTGTTGGTTTGTTAGTTTGTTCGTTTGTTGGTTTGTTGGTTTGTTGGTTTGTTGGTTCGTTGGCTTGTTGGTTTGTTGGTTTGTTGGTTTGTTGGTTTGTCGGTTTGTTGGTTTGTTGGTTTGTTGGTTTGTTGGTTTGTTGGTTTGTTGGTTTGTTGGTTTGTTGGTTTGTTGGTTTGTTGGTTTGTTTGTTTGTTCGTTTGTTGGTTTGTTGGTTTGTTGGCTTGTTGGTTTGTTGGTTTGTTGGTTTGTTGGTGTGTTGGTTTGTTGGTTTGTTGGTTTGTAGGTTTGTTGGTTTGTTGGCTTGTTGGTTTTTTGGCTTGTTGGTTTGTTGGTTTGTTCGTTTGTTGGCTTGTTGGTTTGTTGGTTTGTTGGTTTGTTGGTTTGTTGGTTTGTTGGTTTGTTGGTTTGTTGGTTTGTTGGTTTGTTGGTTGGTTGGTTTGTTGGCTTGTTGGTTCATTGGTTTGTTGGTTTCTTGGTTTGTTGGTTTGTTGGTTTGTTCGTTTGCTTGTTTGTTGGTTTGTTGGTTTGTTTGTTTGTTGGTTTGTTTGTTTGGTGGCTTGTTGGTTTGTTGGTTTGTTGGTTTGTTGGTTTGTTTGTTTGTTCGTTTGTTGGTTGGTTGGCTTGTTGGTTTGTTGGTTTGTTGGCTTGTTGGCTTGTTGGTTTGTTGGTTTGTTGGTTTGTTCGTTTGTTGGCTTGTTGGTTTGTTGGCTTGTTGGCTTGTTGGTTTGTTGGCTTGTTGGCTTGTTGGTTTGTTGGTTTGTTGGCTTGTTGGTTTTTTGGTTTGAGGGTTTGTTGTTTTGTTGGTTTGTTGGTTTGTTGGTTTGTTGGCTTGTTGGCTTGTTGGTTTGTTTGTTTTTTGGCTTGTTGGTTTGTTGGTTTGTTGTTTTGTTGGTTTGTTGGCTTGTTGGTTTGTTGGTTTGTGTGTTTGTTGGTTTGTTCGTTTGTTCGTTTGTTGGTCTGTTGGTTTGTTGGTTTGTTGGTTTGTTAGTTTGTTGGTTTGTTGGCTTGTTCGTTTGTTGGTTTGTTGGTTTGTTGGTTGTTGGTTTGTTGGTTTGTTGGTTTGTTGGTTTGCTGGTTTGTTGGTTTGTTGGTTTGTTGGTTTGTTGGTTTGTTGGCTTGTTGGTTTGTTGGTTTGTTGGTTTGTTGGTGTGTTGGTTTGTTGGTTTGTTGGTTTGTAGGTTTGTTGGTTTGTTGGCTTGTTGGTTTTTTGGCTTGTTGGTTTGTTGGTTTGTTGGTTTGTTGGTTTGTTGGCTTGTTGGTTTGTTGGTTTGTTGGTTTGTTGGTTTGTTGGTTTGTTGGTTTGTTGGTTGGTTGGTTTGTTGGCTTGTTGGTTCATTAGTTTTTTGGTTTCTTGGTTTGTTGGTTTGCTGGTTTGTTCGTTTGCTTGTTTGTTGGTTTGTTGGTTTGTTTGTTTGTTGGTTTGTTCGTTTGGTCGCTTGTTGGTTTGTTGGTTTGTTGGCTTGTTGGCTTGTTGGTTTGTTGGTTTGTTGGTTTGTTCGTTTGTTGGCTTGTTGGGTTGTTGGCTTGTTGGCTTGTTGGTTTGTTGGCTTGTTGGCTTGTTGGTTTATTGGTTTGTTGGCTTGTTGGTTTTTTGGTTTGTTGGTTTGTTGTTTTGTTGGTTTGTTGGTTTTTTGGCTTGTTGGCTTGTTGGTTTGTTGGTTTGTTTGTTTGTTGGTTAGTTTGTTTGTTCGTTTGCTGGTTTGTTGGTTTGTTGGCTTGCTGGTTTGTTGGTTTGTTGGCTTGTTGGTTTGTTGGTTTGTTGGTTTGTTGGTTTGTTCGTTTGTTGGCTTGTTGGTTTGTCGGCTTGTTGGCTTGTTGGTTTGTTGGTTTGTTGGTTTGTTGGTTTGTTGATTTGTTAGTTTGTTGGTTTGTTGGTTAGTTGGCTTGTTTGCTTGTTGGTTTGTTGGTTTGTTGGCTTGTTGGTTTGTTGGTTTTTTGGTTTGTTCGTTTGTTGGTTTGTTGGTTTGTCGGTTTGTTGGTTTGTTGGTTTGTTGGTTTGTTGGTTTGTTGGTTTGTTGGTTTGTTCGTTTGTTGGTTTGTTGGTTTGTTGGTTTGTTCGTTTGTTGGCTTGTTGGGTTTTTGGCTTGTTGGTTTGTTGACTTGTTGGCTTGTTGGTTTGTTGGCTTTTTGGCTTGTTGGTTTGTTGGTTTGTTGGTTTGTTGGTTTGTTGATTTGTTAGTTTGTTGGTTTGTTGGTTAGTTGGCTTGTTTGCTTGTTGGTTTGTTGGTTTGTTGGCTTGTTAGTTTGTTGGTTTTTTGGTTTGTTCGTTTGTTGGTTTGTTGGTTTGGCGGTTTGTTGGTTTGTTGGTTTGTTGGTTTGTTGGATTGTTGGTTTGTTCGTTTGTTGATTTGTTGGTTTGTTGGTTTGTTCGTTTGTTGGCTTGTTGGGTTTTTGGCTTGTTGGTTTGTTGTTTTGTTGGTTTGTTGGTTTGTTGGTTTGTTGGCTTGTTGGCTTGTTGGTTTGTTGGTTTGTTGGTTTGTTGGCTTGTTGGTTTGTTGGCTTGTTGGTTTGTTGGATTGTTGGCTTGTTGGTTTTTTGGTTTGTTGGTTTGTTGTTTTGTTGGTTGGTTGGTTTGTTAGCTTGTTGGCTTGTTGGTTTGTTGGTTTGTTGGCTTGTTGGTTTGTTGGTTTTTTGGTTTGTTGGTTTGTTAGTTTGTTTGTTTGTTGGTTTGTTTGTTTGTTCGCTTGTTGGTTTGTTGGTTTGTTGGCTTGCTGGTTTGTTGGTTTATTGGCTTGTTGGTTTGTTGGTTTGTTGGTTTGTTGTTTTGTTGGTTTGTTCGTTTGTTGGCTTGTTGGTTTGTTGGCTTGCTGGCTTGTTGGTTTGTTGGCTTGTTGGCTTGTTGGTTTGTTGGTTTGTTGGTTTGTTGGTTTGTTGGTTTGTTAGTTTGTGGGTTTGTTGGTTAGTTGGCTTGTTTGCTTGTTGGTTTGTTGGTTTGTTGGTTTGTTGGTTTGTTGGTGTGTTGGTTTGTTGGTTTGTTGGCTTGTTGGTTTGTTGGTTTGTTGGTTTGTTGGTTTGTTGGTTTGTTGGTTTGTTGGTTTGTTGGTTTGTTGGTTTGTTGTTTGGTTGGTTTGTTCGTTTGCTTGTTTGTTGGTTTGTTGGTTTGTTTGTTTGTTGGTTTGTTCGTTTGTTGGCTTGTAGGGTTTTTGGCTTGTTGGTTTGTTGTTTTGTTGGTTAGTTGGTTTGTTGGCTTGTTGGCTTGTTGGTTTGTTGGTTTGTTGGCTTGTTGGTTTGTTGGCTTGTTGGTTTGTTGGTTTGTTGGCTTGTTGGTTTTTTGGTTTGTTGGTTTGTTGTTTTGTTGGTTTGTTGGTTTGTTGGCTTGTTGGCTTGTTGGTTTGTTGGTTTGTTGGCTTGTTGGTTTGTTGGTTTTTTGGTTTGTTGGTTTGTTGGTTTGTTTGTTTGTTGGTTTGTTTGTTTGTTCGTTTGTTCGTTTGTTGGTTTGTTGGTTTGTTGGCTTGCTGGTTTGATGGTTTATTGCCTTGTTGGTTTGTTGGTTTGTTGGTTTGTTGGTTTGTTCGTTTGTTGGCTTGTTGGTTTGTTGGCTTGTTGGCTTGTTGGTTTGTTGGCTTGTTGGCTTGTTGGTTTGTTGGTTTGTTGGTTTGTTGGTTCGTTGGTTTGTTGGTTTGTTAGTTTGTTGGTTTGTTGGTTAGTTGGCTTGTTTGCTTGTTGGTTTGTTGGTTTGTTGGCTTGTTGGTTTGTTGGTTTTTTGGTTTCTTCGTTTGTTGGTTTGTTGGTTTGTCGGTTTGTTGGTTTGTTGGTTTGTTGGTTTGTTGGTTTGTTGGTTTGTTCGTTTGTTGGTTTGTTGGTTTGTTGGTTGTTCGTTTGTTGGTTTGTTGGTTTGCTGGTTTGTTGGTTTGTTGGTTTGTTGGTTTGTTGGTTTGTTGGTTTGTTGGTTTGTTGGTTTGTTGGTTTGTTGGTTTGTTGGTTTGTTGGTTTGTTCATTTGTTCGTTTGTTGGTTTGTTGGCTTGTTGGTTTGTTGGCTTGTTGGCTTGTTGATTTGTTGGTTTGTTGGTTAGTAAGCTTGTTGGCTTGTTGGTATGTTGGTTTGTTGGCTTGATGGTTTGTTGGTTTGTTGGTTTGTGTGTTTGTTGGTTTGTTCGTTTGTTCTTTTGTTGACTTGTTGGTTTGTTGGTTTGTTGGTTTGTTGGTTTGTTCGTTTGTTGGTTTGTTGGTTTGTTCGTTTGTTGGCTTGTTGGTTTGTTGATTTGTTGGCTTGTTGGTTTGTTGGTTTGTTGGCTTGTTGGTTTGTTGGTTTGTTGTTTTGTTGGTTTGTTAGTTTGTTCGTTTGTTGGTTTGTTAGTTTGTTGGTTTGTTGGTTCGTTGGCTTGTTGGTTTGTTGGTTTGTTGGTTTGTCGGTTTGTTGGCTTGTTGGTTTGTTGGTTTGTTGGCTTGTTGGTTTGTTGGCTTGTTGGTTTGGTGGTTTGTTGGTTTCTTGGTTTGTTGGTTTGTTGGTTTGTTCGTTTGTTGGCTTGTTGGTTTGTTGGTATGTTGGTTTGTTGGTGTGTTGGTTTATTGGTTTGTAGGTTTGTTGGTTTGTTGGCTTGTTGGTTTTTTCGCTTGTTGGTTTGTTAATTTGTTGGTTTGTTGGTTTGTTGGCTTGTTGGTTTGTTGGTTTGTTGGTTTGTTGGTTTGTTGGTTTTTTGGTTTGTTGGTTTGTTGGTTTGTTGGTTTGTTGGTTTGTTGGTTTGTTGGCTTGTTGGCTTGTTGGTTTGTTGGTTTGTTGGCTTGTTGGTTTGTTGGTTTTTTGGTTTGTGGGTTTGTTGGTTTGTTTGTTTGTTGGTTTGTTTGTTTGTCGGTTTGATGGTTTGTTGGCTTGTTGGTTTGTTGGTTTGTTAGTTTATTGGCTTATTGGTTTGTTGGTTTGTTGGTTTGTTGGTTTGTTGGTTTGTTGGCTTGTTGGTTTATTGGTTTGTTGGCTTGTTGGCTTGTTAGTTTGTTGGTTTGTTGGCTAGTTGGTTTGCTGGTTTGTTGGTTTGTTGGTTTGTGTGTTTGTTGGTTTGTTCGTTTGTTCGTTTGTTGGTTTGTTGGTTTGTCGGTTTGTTGGTTTGTTGGCTTGTTGGTTTATTGTTTTGTTGGCTTGTTGGCTTGTTGGTTTGTTGGTTTGTTGGCTAGTTGGCTGGTTGGCTTGTTGGTTTGTTGGTTTATTGGTTTTTTGGTTTGTTGGTTTGTTGGTTTGTTGGTTTGTTGGTTAGTTAGCTGGCTGGTTTGTTGGTTTGTTGTTTTGTTGGTTTGTTGGTTTTTTGGTTTGTTCGTTTGTTGGTTTGTTGGTTTGTTGGTTTGTTGGTTTGTTGGTTTGTTGGTGTGTTGGTTTGTTGGCTTGTTGGCTTGTTGGTTTGTTGGTTTGTTTAATTGTTCGTTTGTTGGTTTGTTACTTTGTTGGCTTGTTTGTTTGCTTGTTTATTGGCTTGTCGGTTTGTTTGTTTGTTGGTTTGTTCATTTGGTGGCTTTTTGGTTTGTTGGCTTATTGGTTTGTTGGTTTGTTGGTTTGTTGGTTTGTTGGTTTGTTTGTTTGTTCGTTTGTTGGTTTGTTGGTTTGTTGGCTTGTTGGTTTGTTGGTTTGTTGGCTTGTTGGTTTGTTGGTTTGTTAGTTTGTTCGTTTGTTGGCTTGTTGGTTTGTTGGCTTGTTGCCTTGTTGGTTTGTTAGCTTGTTGACTTGTTGGTTTGTTGGTTTGTTTGTTTGTTCGTTTGTTGGTTTGCTGGTTTGTTGGCTTGATGGTTTGTTGGTTTGTTGGCTTGTTGGTTTGTTAGTTTGTTGGTTTGTTGCTTTGTTCGTTTGTTGGCTTGTTGGTTTGTTGGCTTGTTGGTTTGTTGGTTTGTTGGTTTGTTGGTTTGTTGGCTTGTTGGCTTGTTGGTTTGTTGGTTTGTTGGTTTGTTGGTTTGTTGGTTTGTCGGTTTGTTGGTTGTCGGTGTGTTGGTTTGTTGGTTTGTTGGCTAGTTGGTAAATTAGTTTGTTGGTTTGTTGGTTTGTTGGTTTGTTGGGTTGTTGGTTTGTTGGCTTGTTGGTTTGTTGGTTTGTTGGTTTTTTGGTTTGTTGGTTTGTTGGTTTGTTAGCTTGTTGGTGTGTTGGTTTGTTGGTTTGTTGGTTTGTTGGTGTGTTGGTTTGTTGGCTTGTTGGCTTGTTGGTTTGTTGGTTTATTTGTTTGTTCGTTTGTTGGTTTGTTGGTTTGTTGGCTTGCTGGTTTATTGGTTTGTTGGTTTGTTGGTTTGTTGGTTTGTTGGTTTGTTGGTTTGTTGGTTTGTTGGTTTGTTGGTTTGTTGGTTTGGTTGGGTTGTTGGTTCGTTGGTTTGTTGGTTTCTTGGTTTGTTGGTTTGTTGGTTTGTTCGTTTGCTTGTTTGTTGGTTTGTTGGTTTGTTTTTTTTGTTGGTTTGTTCATTTGGTGGCTTGTTGGTTTGTTGGCTTATTGGTTTGTTGGTTTGTTGGTTTGTTGGTTTGTTGGTTTGTTGGTTTGTTGGTTTGTTTGTTTGTTCGTTTGTTGGTTTGTTGGTTGGTTGGCTTGCTGGTTTGTTGGTTTGTTGGCTTGTTGGTTTGTTGGTTTGTTGGTTTGTTAGTTTGTTGGCTTGTTGGTTTGTTGGCTTGTTGGCTTGTTGGTTTGTTAGCTTGTTGACTTGTTGGTTTGTTGGTTTGTTCGTTTGTTGGGGTGTTGGTTTGTTGGCTTGATGGTTTGTTGGTTTGTTGGCTTGTTGGTTTGTTAGTTTGTTGGTTTGTTGCTTTGTTCGTTTGTGGGCTTGTTGGTTTGTTGGCTTGTTGGTTTGTTGGTTTGTTGGTTTGTTGGTTTGTTGGCTTGTTTACTTGTTGGTTTGTTGGTTTGTTGGTTTGTTGGTTTGTTGGTTAGTTGGTTGTCGGTTTGTTGGTTTGTTGGTTTGTTGGCTAGTTGGTATATTAGTTTGTTGGTTTGTTGGTTTGTTGGTTTGTTGGTTTGTTGGGTTGTTGGTTTGTTGGCTTGTTGGTTTGTTGGTTTGTTGGTTTCTTGGTTTGTTGGCTTGTTGGTTTGTTGGTTTGTTGGCTTGTTGGCTTGTTGGTTTGTTGGCTTGTTGGCTAGTTGGTTTGTTGGTTTGTTGGTTTGTTGGTTTGTGTGTTTGTTGGTTTGTTCGTTTGTTCGTTTGTTGGTTTGTTGGTTTGTCGGTTTGTCGGTTTGTTGGTTTGTTGGTTTGTTGGTTTCTTGGTTTGCTGGCTTGTTGGTTTGGTGGTTTGTTGGTTTGTTGGTTTGTTGGTTTGTTGGTTTGTTCGTTTGTTGGTTTGTTGGTTTGTTGGTTTGTTTGTTGGTTGCTTTGTTCGTTTGTTGGCTTGTTGGTTTGTTGGCTTACTGGTTTGTTGGTTTGTTTGTTTGTTCGTTTGTTGTTTTGTTGGTTTGTTGGCTTGTTGGTTTGTTCGTTTGTTGGCTTGTTGGTTTGTTGGTGTGTTGGTTTGCTGGTTTGTTCGTTTGTTGGCTTGTTGGTTTGTTGGCTTGTTGGCTTGTTGGTTTGTTGGCTGGTTGGCTTGTTGGTTTGTTGGTTTATTGGTTTTTTGGTTTGTTGGTTTGTTGGTTTGTTGGTTAGTTAGCTGGTTGGTTTGTTGGTTTGTTGGTTTGTTGGTTTGTTGGTTTTTTGGTTTGTTCGTTTGTTGGTTTGTTGGTTTGTTGGTTTGTTGGTTTGTTTGTTTGTTGGTTTGTTGGCTTTTTGGCTTTTTGGTTTTTTGGCTTGTTGGTTTCTTTGTTTGTTGGTTGTTGGTTTGTTGGTTTGTTGGTTTGTTGGTTTGTTGGCTTGTTGGTTTGTTGGGATGTTGGTTTGCTTGTTTGTTGGCTTGTTGGTTTGTTGGTTTGTTGGTTTGTTTGGCTAGTTGGTTTGTTGGTTTATTGGTTTATTGGTTTGTTGGCTTATTGGTTTGTTGGTTTGTTGGATTGTTGGTTTGTTGGTTTGTTGGTTTGTGGGTTTGTTGGTTTGTTGGTTTGTTGGTTTGTTGGTGTGTTGGTTTGTTGGTTTGTTGGCTTGTTGGTTTGTTGGTTTGTTGGTTTGTTTGTTTGTTCGTTTGGTGGTTTGTTACTTTGTTGGTTTGTTGGTTTGTAGGTTTGTTGGTTTGTTGGCTTGTTGGTTTTTTGGCTTGTTGGTTTGTTGGTTTGTTGGTTTGTTGGTTTGTTGGCTTGTTGGTTTGTTGGTTTGTTGGTTTGTTGGTTTGTTGGTTTGTTGGTTTGTTGGTTTGTTGGTTTGTTGGTTTGTTGGTTTGTTGGTTTGTTGGTTTGTTGGTTTGTTGGGTTGTTGGTTCGTTGGTTTGTTGGTTTCTTGGTTTGTTGGTTTGTTGGTTTGTTCGTTTGCTTGTTTGTTGGTTTGTTGGTTTGTTTGTTTGTTGGTTTGTTCATTTGGTGGCTTTTTGGTTTGTTGGCTTATTGGTTTGTTGGTTTGTTGGTTTGTTGGTTTGTTTGTTTGTTCGTTTGTTGGTTTGTTGGTTGGTTGGCTTGTTGGTTTGTTTGTTTGTTGGCTTGTTGGTTTGTTGGTTTGTTAGTTTGTTCGTTTGTTGGCTTGTTGGTTTGTTGGCTTGTTGGCTTGTTGGTTTGTTAGCTTGTTGACTTGTTGGTTTGTTGGTTTGTTTGTTTGTTCGTTTGTTGGTTTGTGGGTTTGTTGGTTTGTTTGTTTGTTGGTTTATTGGCTTATTGGTTTGTTGGTTTGTTGGTTTGTTGGTTTGTTGGTTTGTTGGCTTGTTGGTTTATTGGTTTGTTGGCTTGTTGGCTTGTTGGTTTGTTGGTTTGTTGGCTAGTTGGTTTGTTGGTTTGTTGGTTTGTTGGTTTGTTGGTTTGTGTGTTTGTTGGTTTGTTCGTTTGTTCGTTTGTTGGTTTGTTGGTTTGTCGGTTTGTAGGTTTGTTAGTTTGTTGGTTTGTTGGTTTCTTGGTTTGCTGGCTTGTTGGTTTGGTGGTTTGTTGGTTTGTTGGTTTGTTGGTTTATTGGTTTGTTCGTTTGTTGGTTTGTTGGTTTGTTGGTTTGTTTGTTGGTTGGTTTGTTCGTTTGTTGGCTTGTTGGTTTGTTGGCTTACTGGTTTGTTGGTTTGTTTGTTTGTTCGTTTGTTTGTTTGTTGGTTTGTTGGCTTGTTGGTTTGTTCGTTTTTTGGCTTGTTGGTTTGTTGGTTTGTTGGTTTGCTAGTTTGTTCGTTTGTTGGCTTGTTGGTTTGTTGGCTTGTTGGCTTGTTGGTTTGTTGGCTGGTTGGCTTGTTGGTTTGTTGGTTTATTGGTTTTTTGGTTTGTTGGTTTGTTGGTTTGTTGGTTAGTTAGCTGGCTGGTTTGTTGGTTTGTTGGATTGTTGGTTTGTTGGTTTTTTGGTTTGTTCGTTTGTTGGTTTGTTGGTTTGTTGGTTTGTTGGTTTGTTGGTTTGTTGGTGTGTTGGTTTGTTGGCTTGTTGGCTTGTTGGTTTGTTGGTTTGTTTGTTTGTTCGTTTGTTGGTTTGTTACTTTGTTGGCTTGTTGGTTTGCTTGTTTGTTGGTTTGTCGGTTTGTTTGTTTGTTGGTTTGTTCATTTGGTGGCTTTTTGGTTTGTTGGCTTATTGGTTTGTTGGTTTGTTGGTTTGTTGGTTTGTTTGTTTGTTCGTTTGTTGGTTTGTTGGTTGGTTGGCTTGTTGGTTTGTTGGTTTGTTGGCTTGTTGGTTTGTTGGTTTGTTAGTTTGTTCGTTTGTTGGCTTGTTGGTTTGTTGGCTTGTTGGCTTGTTGGTTTGTTAGCTTGTTGACTTGTTGGTTTGTTGGTTTGTTTGTTTGTTCGTTTGTTGGTTTGTTGGTTTGTTGGCTTGATGGTTTGTTGGTTTGTTGGCTTGTTGGTTTGTTAGTTTGTTGGTTTGTTGCTTTGTTCGTTTGTTGGCTTGTTGGTTTGTTAGCTTGTTGGTTTGTTGGTTTGTTGGTTTGTTGGTTTGTTGGCTTGTTGGCTTGTTGGTTTGTTGGTTTGTTGGTTTGTTGGTTTGTTGGTTTGTCGGTTTGTTGGTTGTCGGTGTGTTGGTTTGTTGGTTTGTTGGCTAGTTGGTAAATTAGTTTGTTGGTTTGTTGGTTTGTTGGTTTGTTGGGTTGTTGGTTTGTTGGCTTGTTGGTTTGTTGGTTTGTTGGTTTTTTGGTTTGTTGGTTTGTTGGTTTGTTGGCTTGTTGGTGTGTTGGTTTGTTGGTTTGTTGGTTTGTTGGTGTGTTGGTTTGTTGGCTTGTTGGCTTGTTGGTTTGTTGGTTTGTTTGTTTGTTCGTTTGTTGGTTTGTTGGTTTGTTGGCTTGCTGGTTTATTTGTTTGTTGGTTTGTTGGTTTGTTGGTTTGTTGGTTTGTTGGTTTGTTGGTTTGTTGGTTTGTTGGGTTGTTGGTTCGTTGGTTTGTTGGTTTCTTGGTTTGTTGGTTTGTTGGTTTGTTCGTTTGCTTGTTTGTTGGTTTGTTGGTTTGTTTTTTTGTTGGTTTGTTCATTTGGTGGCTTGTTGGTTTGTTGGCTTATTGGTTTGTTGGTTTGTTGGTTTGTTGGTTTGTTGGTTTGTTTGTTTGTTCGTTTGTTGGTTTGTTGGTTGGTTGGCTTGTTGGTTTGTTGGTTTGTTGGCTTGTTGGTTTGTTGGTTTGTGGGTTTGTTGGTTTGTTAGTTTGTTGGCTTGTTGGTTTGTTGGCTTGTTGGCTTGTTGGTTTGTTAGCTTGTTGACTTGTTGGTTTGTTGGTTTGTTCGTTTGTTGGTTTGTTGGTTTGTTGGCTTGATGGTTTGTTGGTTTGTTGGCTTGTTGGTTTGTTAGTTTGTTGGTTTGTTGCTTTGTTCGTTTGTGGGCTTGTTGGTTTGTTGGCTTGTTGGTTTGTTGGTTTGTTGGTTTGTTGGTTTGTTGGCTTGTTTACTTGTTGGTTTGTTGGTTTGTTGGTTTGTTGGTTTGTTGGTTTGGTGGTTAGTTGGTTGTCGGTTTGTTGGTTTGTTGGTTTGTTGGCTAGTTGGTATATTAGTTTGTTGGTTTGTTGGTTTGTTGGTTTGTTGGTTTGTTGGTTTGTTGGGTTGTTGGTTTGTTGGCTTGTTGGTTTGTTGGTTTGTTGGTTTCTTGGTTTGTTGGCTTGTTGGTTTGTTGGTTTGTTGGCTTGTTGGCTTGTTGGTTTATTGGCTTGTTGGCTAGTTGGTTTGTTGGTTTGTTGGTTTGTTGGTTTGTGTGTTTGTTGGTTTGTTCGTTTGTTCGTTTGTTCGTTTGTTGGTTTGTTGGTTTGTCGGTTTGTCGGTTTGTTGGTTTGTTGGTTTGTTGGTTTCTTGGTTTGCTGGCTTGTTGGTTTGGTGGTTTGTTGGTTTGTTCGTTTGTTGGTTTGTTGGTTTGTTCGTTTGTTGGCTTGTTGGTTTGTTGGTTTGTTGGTTTGCTGGTTTGTTCGTTTGTTGGCTTGTTGGTTTGTTGGCTTGTTGGCTTGTTGGTTTGTTGGCTGGTTGGCTTGTTGGTTTGTTGGTTTATTGGTTTTTTGGTTTGTTGGTTTGTTGGTTTGTTGGTTAGTTAGCTGGTTGGTTTGTTGGTTTGTTGGTTTGTTGGTTTGTTGGTTTTTTGGTTTGTTCGTTTGTTGGTTTGTTGGTTTGTTGGTTTGTTGGTTTGTTGGTTTGTTGGTTTGTTGGCTTTTTGGTTTTTTGGCTTGTTGGTTTCTTTGTTTGTTGGTTGTTGGTTTGTTGGTTTGTTGGTTTGTTGGTTTGTTGGCTTGTTGGTTTGTTGGGATGTTGGTTTGCTCGTTTGTTGGCTTGTTGGTTTGTTGGTTTGTTGGTTTGTTTGGCTAGTTGGTTTATTAGTTTGTTGGTTTATTGGTTTATTGGTTTGTTGGTTTATTGGTTTGTTGGTTTGTTGGTTTGTTGGTTTTTTGGTTTGTTGGTTTGTTGGTTTGTTGGTTTGTTGGTTTGTTGGTTTGTTGGTTTGTTGGTTTGTTGGTGTGTTGGTTTGTTGGCTTGTTGGCTTGTTGGTTTGTTGGTTTGTTGGTTTGTTTGTTTGTTCGTTTGTTGGTTTGTTACTTTGTTGGCTTGTTGGTTTGTTGGTTTGTGGATTTGTTGGTGTGTTGGTTTGTTGGTTTGTAGGTTTGTTGGTTTGTTGGCTTGTTGGTTTTTTGGCTTGTTGGTTTGTTGGTTTGTTGGTTTGTTGGTTTGTTGGCTTGTTGGCTTGTTGGTTTGTTGGTTTGTTGGTTTGTTGGTTTGTTGGTTTGTTGGTTTGTTGGTTTGTTGGTTTGTTGGTTTGTTGGTTTGTTGGTTTGTTGGTTTGTTGGGTTGTTGGTTCGTTGGTTTGTTGGTTTCTTGGTTTGTTGGTTTGTTGGTTTGTTCGTTTGCTTGTTTGTTGGTTTGTTGGTTTGTTTGTTTGTTGGTTTGTTCATTTGGTGGCTTTTTGGTTTGTTGGCTTATTGGTTTGTTGGTTTAGTGGTTTGTTGGTTTGTTTGTTTGTTCGTTTGTTGGTTTGTTGGTTGGTTGGCTTGTTGGTTTGTTGGTTTGTTGGCTTGTTGGTTTGTTGGTTTGTTAGTTTGTTCGTTTGTTGGCTTGTTGGTTTGTTGGCTTGTTGGCTTGTTGGTTTTTTGGTTTGTTCGTTTGTTGGTTTGTTGGTTTGTTGGTTTGTTGGTTTGTTGGTTTGTTGGCTTGTTGGTTTGTTGGTTTTTTGGTTTGTTCGTTTGTTGGTTTGTTGGTTTGTTGGTTTGTTGGTTTGTTGGTTTGTTGGTTTGTTGGCTTTTTGGTTTTTTGGCTTGTTGGTTTCTTTGTTTGTTGGTTGTTGGTTTTTTGGTTTGTTGGTTTGTTGGTTTGTTGGTTTGTTGGCTTGTTGGTTTGTTGGGATATTGGTTTGCTCGTTTGTTGGCTTGTTGGTTTGTTGGGTTGTTGGTTTGTTGGTTTGTTGGTTTGTTGGTTTGTTGGCTTGTTGGTTTGTTGGTTTTTTGGTTTGTTCGTTTGTTGGTTTGTTGGTTTGTTGGTTTGTTGGTTTGTTGGTTTGTTGGTTTGTTGGCTTTTTGGTTTTTTGGCTTGTTGGTTTCTTTGTTTGTTGGTTGTTGGTTTTTTGGTTTGTTGGTTTGTTGGTTTGTTGGTTTGTTGGCTTGTTGGTTTGTTGGGATATTGGTTTGCTCGTTTGTTGGCTTGTTGGTTTGTTGGTTTGTTGGTTTGTTTGGCTCGTTGGTTTATTAGTTTGTTGGTTTATTGGTTTATTGGTTTGTTGGTTTATTGGTTTGTTGGTTTGTTGGTTTGTTGGTTTTTTGGTTTTTTGGTTTGTTGGTTTGTTGGTTTGTTGGTTTGTTGGTTTGTTGGTTTGTTGGTGTGTTGGTTTGTTGGCTTGTTGGCTTGTTGGTTTGTTAGTTTGTTGGTTTGTTTGTTTGTTCGTTTGTTGGTTTGTTACTTTGTTGGCTTGTTGGTTTGTTGGTTTGTTGATTTGTTGGTGTGTTGGTTTGTTGGTTTGTAGGTTTGTTGGTTTGTTGGCTTGTTGGTTTTTTGGCTTGTTGGTTTTTTGGCTTGTTGGTTTGTTGGCTTGTTGGTTTGTTGGTTTGTTGGTTTGTTGGTTTGTTGGTTTGTTGGGTTGTTGGTTCGTTGGTTTGTTGGTTTCTTGGTTTGTTGGTTTGTTGGTTTGTTCGTTTGCTTGTTTGTTGGTTTGTTGGTTTGTTTGTTTGTTGGTTTGTTCATTTGGTGGCTTTTTGGTTTGTTGGCTTATTGGTTTGTTGGTTTGTTGGTTTGTTGGTTTTTTTGTTTGTTCGTTTGTTGGTTTGTTGGTTGGTTGGCTTGTTGGTTTGTTGGTTTGTTGGCTTGTTGGTTTGTTTGTTTGTTAGTTTGTTCGTTTGTTGGCTTGTTGGTTTGTTGGCTTGTTGGCTTGTTGGTTTGTTAGCTTGTTGACTTGTTGGCTTGTTGGTTTGTTTGTTTGTTCGTTTGTTGGTTTGTTGGTTTGTTGGCTTGATGGTTTGTTGGTTTGTTTGCTTGTTGGTTTGTTAGTTTGTTGGTTTGTTGCTTTGTTCGTTTGTTGGCTTGTTGGTTTGTTGGCTTGTTGGTTTGTTGGTTTGTTGGTTTGTTGGTTTGTTGGCTTGTTGGCTTGTTGGCTTGTTGGTTTGTTGGTTTGTTGGTTTGTTGGTTTGTTGGTTTGCTGGTTTGTCGGTTTGTTGGTTGTCGGTGTGTTGGTTTGTTGGTTTGTTGGCTAGTTGGTAAATTAGTTTGTTGGTTTGTTGGTTTGTTGGTTTGTTGGGTTGTTGGTTTGTTGGCTTGTTGGTTTGTTGGTTTGTTGGTTTTTTGGTTTGTTGGTTTGTTGGTTTGTTGGGTTGTTGGTGTGTTGGTTTGTTGGTTTGTTGGTTTGTTGGTGTGTTGGTTTGTTGGCTTGTTGGCTTGTTGGTTTGTTGGTTTGTTTGTGTGTTCGTTTGTTGGTTTGTTGGTTTGTTGGCTTGCTGGTTTATTGGTTTGTTGGTTTGTTGGTGTGTTGGTTTGTTGGTTTGTAGGTTTGTTGGTTTGTTGGCTTGTTGGTTTGTAGGTTTGTTGGTTTGCTGGCTTGTTGGTTTGTTGGTTTGTTGGTTTGTTGGTTTGTTGGTTTGTTGGTTTGTTGGTTTGTTGGTTTGTTGGTTTGTTGGTTTGTTGGTTTGTTGGTTTGTTGGTTTGTTGGTTTGTTGGTTTGTTGGTTTGTTGGTTTGTTGGTTTGTTGGGTTGTTGGTTCGTTGGTTTGTTGGTTTCTTGGTTTGTTGGTTTGTTGGTTTGTTCGTTTGCTTGTTTGTTGGTTTGTTGGTTTGTTTTTTTGTTGGTTTGTTCATTTGGTGGCTTGTTGGTTTGTTGGATTATTGGTTTGTTGGTTTGTTGGTTTGTTGGTTTGTTGGTTTGTTTGTTTGTTCGTTTGTTGGTTTGTTGGTTGGTTGGCTTGTTGGTTTGTTGGTTTGTTGGCTTGTTGGTTTGTTGGCTTGTTGGCTTGTTGGTTTGTTAGCTTGTTGACTTGTTGGTTTGTTGGTGTGTTCGTTTGTTGGTTTGTTGGTTTGTTGGCTTGATGGTTTGTTGGTTTGTTGGCTTGTTGGTTTGTTAGTTTGTTGCTTTGTTCGTTTGTGGGCTTGTTGGTTTGTTGGCTTGTTGGTTTGTTGGTTTGTTGGTTTGTTGGTTTGTTGGCTTATTTACTTGTTGGTTTGTTGGTTTGTTGGTTTGTTGGTTTGTTGGTTTGTTGGTTTGTTGGTTTGTTGGTTAGTTGGTTGTCGGTTTGTTGGTTTGTTGGTTTGTTGGCTAGTTGGTATATTAGTTTGTTGGTTTGTTGGTTTGTTGGTTTGTTGGTTTGTTGGTTTGTTGGGTTGTTGGTTTGTTGACTTGTTGGTTTGTTGGTTTGTTCGTTTCTTGGTTTGTTGGTTTGTTGATTTGTTGGCTTGTTGGTGTGTTGGTTTGTTGGTTTGTTGGTTTGTTGGTGTGTTGGTTTGTTGGCTTGTTGGCTTGTTGGTTTGTTGGTTTGTTTGTTTGTTCGTTTATTGGTTTGTTGGTTTGCTGGCTTATTGGTTTGTTGGTTTGTTGGTTTGTTAGTGTGTTGGTTTGTTAGTTTGTTGGTTGGTTGGTTTGTTGGCTTGTTGGTTCATTGGTTTGTTGGTTTCTTGGTTTGTTGGTTTGTTGGTTTGTTCGTTTGCTTATTTGTTGGTTTGTTGGTTTGTTTATTTGTTGGTTTGTTCGTTTGGTGGCTTGTTGGTTTGTTGGCTTATTGGTTTGTTGGTTTGTTAGTTTGTTTGTTTGTTGGTTTGTTGGTTGGTTGGCTTGTTGGTTTGTAGGTTTGTTGGCTTGTTGGCTTGTTGGTTTGTTGGTTTGTTGGTTTGTTGGTTTGTTCGTTTGTTGGCTTATTGGTTTGTTGGCTTGTTGGCTTGTTGCTTTGTTGGCTTGTTGGATTGTTGGTTTATTGGTTTGTTGGCTTGTTGGTTTGTTGGTTTGTTGGTTTGTTGGTTTGTTGGTTTGTTGGTTTGTTGGCTTGTTGGCTTGTTGGTTTGTTGGTTAGTTGGCTTGTTGGTTTGTTGGTTTTTTGGTTTGTTGGTTTGTTGCTTTGTTTGTTTGTTGGTTTGTTTGTTTGTTCGTTTGTTGGTTTGTTGGTTTGCTGGCTTGCTGGTTTGTTGGTTTATTGGCTTGTTGGTTTGTTGGTTTGTTGGTTTGTTCGTTTGTTTACTTGTTGGTTTGTTGGCTTGTTGGCTTGTTGGTTTGTTGGCTTGTTGGCTTGTTGGTTTGTTGGTTTGTTGGTTTGTTGGTTTGTTGGTTTGTTAGTTTGTTGGTTTGTTGGTTAGTTGGCTTGTTGGCTTGTTGGTTTGTTGGTTTGTTGGCTTGTTGGTTTGTTGGTTTTTTGGTTTGTTCGTTTGTTGGTTTGTTGGTTTGTCGGTTTGTTGGTTTGTTGGTTTGTTGGTTTGTTGGTTTGTTGGTTTGTTCGTTTGTTGGTTTGTTGGTTTGTTGGTTTGTTTGTTTGTTGGTTTGTTGGTTTGTTGGTTTGTTCGTTTGTTGGTTTATTGGTTTGTTGGTTTGTTGGCTTGTTGGTTTGTTGGTCTGTTGGTTTGTTGGTTTGTTGGCTTGTTGGTTTGTGGGTTTGTTGGTTTGTTCGTTTGTTGGCTTGTTGGGTTTTTGGCTTGTTGGTTTGTTGGCTAGTTGGTATGTTGGTTTGTTGGTTTGTTGGTTTGTTGGTTTGTTGGTTTGTTGGTTTGTTGGTTTGTTGGTTTGTTGGTTTGTTGGTTTGTTGGTTTGCTGGTTTGTTGGTTTGTTGGTTTGTTCGTTTGTTGGTTTGTTGATTTGTTGGTTTGTTGGTTTGTGCGTTTGTTGGTTTGTTGGTTTGTTGGTTTGTTCGTTTGTTGGTTAGTTGGATTATTGGTTTGTTGGCTTGCTGGTTTGTTGGTTTGTTGGTTTGTTGGTTTGTTGGTTTGTTGGTTTGTTGGTTTGTTGGTTTGTTGGCTTGTTGGTTTGTTGGTTTGTTGGTTTGTTGGTTTGTTAGTTTGTTGGTTTGTTGGTTTGTTGGTTTGTTCATTTGTTCGTTTGTTGGTTTGTTGGCTTGTTGGTTTATTGGCTTGTTGGTTTGTTGGTTTGTTCGTTTGTTGGTTTGTTGGTTTGTTGGTTTGTAAGCTTGTTGGCTTGTTGGTTTGTTGGGTTGTTGGCTTGATGGTTTGTTGGTTTGTTGGTTTGTGTGTTTGTTGGTTTGTTCGTTTGTTCGTTTGTTCGTTTGTTGGTTTGTTGGTTTGTTGGTTTGTTGGTTTGTTGGTTTGTTGGTTTGTTGGTTTGTTGGTTTGTTGGTTTGTTCGTTTGTTGGTTTGTTCGTTTGTTGGCTTGTTGGTCTGTTGGTTTGTTGGCTTGTTGGTTTGTTTGTTTGTTGGTTTGTTGGCTTGTTGGTTTGTTGGTTTGTTGGTTTGTCGGTTTGTTGGTTTGTTCGTTTGTTGGTTTGTTGGTTTGTTGGTTTGTTGGTTTGTTGGTTTTTTGGTTTGTTAGCTTGTTGGTTTGTTGGTTTGTTGGTTTTTTGGTTTGTTTGTTTGTTGGTTTGTTTATTTGTCGGTTTGATGGTTTGTTGGTTTGTTCGTTTGTTGGTTTTTGCGTTTGTTGGGTTGTTGGCTTGATGGTTTGTTGGTTTGTGTGTTTATTGTTTTGTTCGTTTGTTGGTTTGTTGGTTTGTTGGTTTGTTGGTTTGTTGGTTTGTTGGTTTGTTCGTTTGTTCGTTTGTTGGTTTGTTCGTTTGTTGGCTTGTTGGTTTGTTGGTTTGTTGGCTTGTTGGTTTGTTGGTTTGTTGGTTTGTTGGCTTGTTGGCTTGCTGGTTTGGTGGTTTGATGGTTTCTTGGTGTGTTGGTGTGTTGGTTTGTTCGTTTGTTGGCTTGTTGGTTTGTTGGTATGTTGGTTTGTTGGTGTGTTGGTTTGTTGGTTTGTAGGTTTGTTGGTTTGTTGGTTTGTTGGCTTGTTGTTTGGTTGGTTTGTGTGTTTGTTGGTTTGTTCGTTTGTTCGTTTGTTCGTTTGTTGGTTTCTTGGTTTGTTGGCTTGTTGGTTTGGTGGTTTGTTGGTTTGTTGGTTTGTTGGCTTGTTGGTTTGTTCGTTTGTTGGCTTGTTGGTTTGTTGGTTTGTTGGTTTGCTGATTTGTTCGTTTGTTGGCTTGTTGGTTTGTTGGCTTGTTGGCTTGTTGGTTTGTTGGTTAGTTAGCTGGTTGGTTTGTTGGTTTGTTGGTTTGTTGGTTTTTTGGTTTGTTCGTTTGTTGGTTTGTTGGTTTGTTGGTTTGTTGGTTTGTTGGCTTTTTGGTTTGTTGGCTTGTTGGTTTGTTGGTTTGTTGGTTGTTGGTTTATTGGTTTGTTGGTTTGTTGGTTTGTTGGTTTGTTGGTGTGTTGGTTTGTTGGCTTGTTGGCTTGTTGGTTTGTTGGTTTGTTTGTTTGTTTGTTTGTTCGTTTGTTGGTTTGTTACTTTGGTGGCTTGTTGGTTTGTTGGTTTGTTGGTTTGTTGGTGTGTTGGTTTGTTGGTTTGTAGGTTTGTTGGTTTGTTGGCTTGTTGGTTTGTTGGTTTGTTGGTTTCTTGGTTTGTTGGTTTGTTGGTTTGTTCGTATGCTTGTTTGTTGGTTTGTTGGTTTGTTTGTTTGTTGGTTTGTTCATTTGGTGGCTTGTTGGTTTGTTTGGCTAGTTGGTTTTTTAGTTTGTTGTTTTATTGGTTTATTGGTTTGTTGGTTTATTGGTTTGTTGGTTTTTTGGTTTGTTGGTTTGTTGGTTTGTTGGTGTGTTGGTTTGTTGGCTTGTTGGCTTGTTGGTTTGTTGGTTTGTTTGTTTGTTTGTTTGTTCGTTTGTTGGTTTGTTACTTTGTTGGCTTGTTGGTTTGTTGGTTTGTTGGTTTGTTGGTGTGTTGGTTTGTTGGTTTGTAGGTTTGTTGGTTTGTTGGCTTGTTGGTTTTTTGGTTTGTTGGTTTCTTGGTTTGTTGGTTTGTTGGTTTGTTCGTATGCTTGTTTGTTGGTTTGTTGGTTTGTTTGTTTGTTGGTTTGTTCATTTGGTGGCTTGTTGGTTTGTTGGTTTGTTGGTTTCTTGGTTTGTTGGTTTGTTGGTTTGTTCGTATGCTTGTTTGTTGGTTTGTTGGTTTGTTGGTTTGTTTGTTTGTTCGTTTGTTCGTTTGTTGGTTTGTTGGTTGGTTGGCTTGTTGGTTTGTTGGTTTGTTGGCTTGTTGGTTTGTTGGTTTGCTAGTTTGTTCGTTTGTTGGCTTGTTGGTTTATTGGCTTGTTGGCTTGTTGGTTTGTTAGCTTGTTGACTTGTTGGTTTGTTGGTTTGTTTGTTTGTTCGTTTGTTGGTTTGTTTTTTTGTTGGCTTGATGGTTTGTTGGTTTGTTGGCTTGTTGGTTTGTTAGTTTGTTGGTTTGTTGCTTTGTTCGTTAGTTGGCTTGTTGGTTTTTTGGCTTGTAGGTTTGTTGGTTTGTTGGCTTGTTGGTTGGTTGGTTTGTTGGTTTGTTGGTTTGTTGGTTTGTTGGTTTGTTGGTTTGTTGGTTTGTTGGTTTGTTGGTTTGTTGGCTTGTTGGCTTGTTGGTTTGTTGGTTTGTTGGCTTGTTGGTTTGTTGGTTTTTTGGTTTGTTGGTTTGTTGGTTTGTTTGTTTGTTGGTTTGTTTGTTTGTTGGTTTGATGGTTTGTTGGCTTGTTGGTTTTTGGTTTGTTGGTTTATTGGCTTGTTGGTTTGTTGGTTTGTTGGTTTGTTGGTTTGTTCGTTTGTTGGCTTGTTGGTTTGTTGGCTTGTTGGTTTGTTGGTTTGTTGGTTTGTTGGTTTATTGGCTTGTTGGTTTGTTGGTTTGTTGGTTTATTGGCTTGTTGGTT
This sequence comes from Atherix ibis, assembly GCA_958298945.1. Lineage (NCBI taxonomy): Eukaryota > Metazoa > Arthropoda > Insecta > Diptera > Athericidae > Atherix > Atherix ibis. Next base: position 3,748,497 of record OY282608.1, read on the forward strand.
TGTTGGTTTGTTGGTTTCTTGGTTTGTTGGTTTGTTGGTTTGTTCGTATGCTTGTTTGTTGGTTTGTTGGTTTGTTTGTTTGTTGGTTTGTTCATTTGGTGGCTTGTTGGTTTGTTGGCTTATTGGTTTGTTGGTTTGTTGGTTTGTTTGTTTGTTCGTTTGTTTTGGTTGGTTTGTTGGTTGGTCGGCTTGTTGGTTTGTTCGTTTGTTGGCTTGTTGGTTTATTGGCTTGTTGGCTTATTGGTTTGTTAGCTTGTTGACTTGTTGGTTTGTTGGTTTGTTTGTTTGTTCGTTTGTTGGTTTGTTGGTTTGTTGGCTTGATGGTTTGTTGGTTTGTTGGTTTGTGTGTTTATTGGTTTGTTCGTTTGTTGGTTTGTTGGTTTGTTGGTTTGTTGGTTTGTTGGTTTGTTGGTTTGTTCGTTTGTTGGTTTGTTCGTTTGTTGGCTTGTTGGTTTGTTGGTTTGTTGGCTTGTTGGTTTGTTGGTTTGTTGGTTTGTTGGCTTGTTGGCTTGCTGGTTTGGTGGTTTGATGGTTTCTTGGTGTGTTGGTTTGTTGGTTTGTTCGTTTGTTGGCTTGTTGGTTTGTTGGTATGTTGGTTTGTTGGTGTGTTGGTTTGTTGGTTTGTAGGTTTGTTGGTTTGTTGGTTTGTTAGCTTGTTGTTTGGTTGGTTTGCGTGTTTGTTGGTTTGTTCGTTTGTTCGTTTGTTGGTTTCTTGGTTTGTTGGCTTGTTGGTTTGGTGGTTTGTTGGTTTGTTGGTTTGTTGGCTTGTTGGTTTGTTCGTTTATTGGCTTGTTGGTTTGTTGGTTTGTTGGTTTGCTGGTTTGTTCGTTTGTTGGCTTGTTGGTTTGTTGGCTTGTTGGCTTGTTGGTTTGTTGGTTTGTTGGTTAGTTAGCTGGTTGGTTTGTTGGTTTGTTGGTTTGTTGGTTTGTTGGTTTGTTGGTTTTTTGGTTTGTTCGTTTGTTGGTTTGTTGGTTTGTTGGTTTGTTCGTTTGTTGGTTTGTTGGTTTGTTGGCTTTTTGGTTTGTTGGCTTGTTGGTTTGTTGGTTTGTTGGTTGTTGGTTTATTGGTTTGTTGGTTTGCTGGTTTGTTGGCTTGTTGGTTTGTTGGGATATTGGGTTGTTCGTTTGTTGGCTTGTTGGTTTGTTGGTTTGTTGGTTTGTTTGGCTAGTTGGTTTATTAGTTTGTTGGTTTATTGGTTTATTGGTTTATTGGTTTGTTGGTTTATTGGTTTGTTGGTTTGTTGGTTTGTTGGTTTGTTGGTTTGTTGGTGTGTTGGTTTGTTGGCTTGTTGGCTTGTTGGTTTGTTGGTTTGTTTGTTTGTTCGTTTGTTGGTTTGTTACTTTGTTGGCTTGTTGGTTTGTTGGTTTGTTGGTGTGTTGGTTTGTTGGTTTGTAGGTTTGTTGGTTTGTTGGCTTGTTGGTTTGTTGGTTTTTTGGTTTCGTGGTTTGTTGGTTTGTTGGTTTGTTCGTATGCTTGCTTGTTGGTTTGTTGGTTTGTTTGTTTGTTGGTTTGTTCATTTGGTGGCTTGTTGGTTTGTTGGCTTATTGGTTTGTTGGTTTGTTGGTTTGTTGGTTTGTTTGTTTGTTCGTTTGTTCGTTTGTTCGTTTGTTCGTTTGTTGGTTTGTTGGTTGGTTGGCTTGTTGGTTTGTTGGTTTGTTGGCTTGTTAGTTTGTTGGTTTGCTAGTTTGTTCGTTTGTTGGCTGGTTGGTTTATTGGCTTGTTGGCTTGTTGGTTTGTTAGCTTGTTGACTTGTTGGTTTGTTGGTTTGTTTGTTTGTTCGTTTGTTCGTTTGTTGGTTTGTTGGCTTGATGGTTTGTTGGTTTGTTGGCTTGTTGGTTTGTTAGTTTGTTGGTTTGTTGCTTTGTTCGTTTGTTGGCTTGTTGGTTTTTTGGCTTGTAGGTTTGTTGGTTTGTTGGCTTGTTGGTTGGTTGGTTTGTTGGTTTGTTGGTTTGTTGGTTTGTTGGTTTGTTGTTTTGTTGGTTTGTTGGTTTGTTGGTTTGTTGTCTTGTTGGCTTGTTGGTTTGTTGGTTTGTTGGCTTGTTGGTTTGTTGGTTTTTTGGTTTGCTGGTTTGTTGGTTTGTTTGTTTGTTGGTTTGTTTGTTTGTCGGTTTGATGGTTTGTTGGCTTGTTGGTTTGTTGGTTTGTTGGTTTATTGGCTTGTTGGTTTGTTGGGTTGTTGTTTTGTTGGTTTGTTGGTTTGTTCGTTTGTTGGCTTGTTGGTTTGTTGGCTTGCTGGTTTGTTGGTTTGTTGGTTTGTTGGTTTATTGGCTTGTTGGTTTGTTGGTTTGTTGGTTTATTGGCTTGTTGGTTTGTTGGTTTGTTGGTTTCTTGGTTTGTTGGTTTGTTGGTTTGTTCGTATGCTTGTTTGTTGGTTTGTTGGTTTGTTTGTTTGTTGGTTTGTTCATTTGGTGGCTTGTTGTTTTGTTGGCTTATTGGTTTGTTGGTTTGTTGGTTTGTTGGTTTGTTTGTTTGTTCGTTTGTTCGTTTGTTGGTTTGTTGGTTGGTCGGCTTGTTGGTTTGTTCGTTTGTTGGCTTGTTGGTTTATTGGCTTGTTGGCTTGTTGGTTTGTTAGCTTGTTGACTTGTTGGTTTGTTGGTTTGTTTGTTTGTTCGTTTGTTGGTTTGTTGGTTTGTTGGCTTGATGGTTTGTTGGTTTGTTGGCTTGTTGGTTTCTTAGTTTATTGGTTTGTTGCTTTGTTCGTTTGTTGGCTTGTTGGTTTTTTGGCTTGTAGGTTTGTTGGTTTGTTGGCTTGTTGGTTGGTTGGTTTGTTGGTTTGTTGGTTTGTTGGTTTGTTGGTTTGTTGGTTTGTTGGTTTGTTGGTTTGTTGGTTTGTTGGTTTGTTGGTTTGTTGGCTTGTTGGCTTGTTGGTTTGTTGGTTTGTTGGCTTGTTGGTTTGTTGGTTTTTTGGTTTGTTGGTTTGTTGGTTTGTTGGTTTGTTTGTTTGTTGGTTTGTTTGTTTGTCGGTTTGATGGTTTGTTGGCTTGTTGGTTTGTTGGTTTGTTGGTTTATTGGCTTGTTGGTTTGTTGGCTTGTTGGTTTGTTGGTTTGTTGGTTTGTTGGTTTGTTGGTTTGTTGGTTTGGTGGTTTGTTGGTTTGTTGGTTTGTGTGTTTGTTGGTTTGTTCGTTTGTTCGTTTGTTGGTTTGTTGGTTTCTTGGTTTGTTGGTTTGTTGGTTTGTTGGTTTGTTGGTTTGTTGGTTTGTTGGTTAGTTAGCTGGTTGGTTTGTTGGTTTGTTGGTTTGTTGGTTTTTTGGTTTGTTCGTTTGTTGGTTTGTTGGTTTGTTGGTTTGTTGGTTTGTTGGCTTTTTGGTTTGTTGGCTTGTTGGTTTGTTAGTTTGTTGGTTGTTGGTTTGTTGGTTTGTTGGTTTGTTGGTTTGTTGGTTTGTTGGCTTGTTGGTTTGTTGGGATGTTGGTTTGTTCGTTTGTTGGTTTGTTGGTTTGTTGGTTTGTTGGTTTGTTTGGCTAGTTGGTTTATTAGTTTGTTGGTTTATTGGTTTATTGGTTTGTTGGTTTATTGGTTTGTTGGTTTGTTGGTTTGTTGGTTTTTTGGTTTGTTGGTTTGTTGGTTTGTTGGTTTGTTGGTTTGTTGGTTAGTTAGCTGGTTGGTTTGTTGGTTTGTTGGTTTGTTGGTTTTTTGGTTTGTTCGTTTGTTGGTTTGTTGGTTTGTTGGTTTGTTGGTTTGTTGGTTTGTTGGCTTTTCGGTTTGTTGGCTTGTTGGTTTGTTAGTTTATTGGTTGTTGGTTTGTTGGTTTGTTGGTTTGTTGGTTTGTTGGTTTGTTGGTTTGTTGGCTTGTTGGTTTGTTGGGATGTTGGTTTGTTCGTTTGTTGGTTTGTTGGTTTGTTGGTTTGTTGGTTTGTTTGGCTAGTTGGTTTATTAGTTTGTTGGTTTATTGATTTATTGGTTTGTTGGTTTATTGGTTTGTTGGTTTGTTGGTTTGTTGGTTTTTTGGTTTGTTGGTTTGTTGGTTTGTTGGTTTGTTGGTTTGTTGGTTTGTTGGCTTGTTGGCTTGTTGGTTTGTTGGTTTGTTGGTTAGTTAGCTGGTTGGTTTGTTGGTTTGTTAGTTTGTTGGTTTGTTGGTATTTTGGTTTGTTCGTTTGTTGGTTTGTTGGTTTGTTGGTTTGTTGGTTTGTTGGTTTGTTGGTTTGTTGGCTTTTTGGTTTGTTGGCTTGTTGGTTTGTTGGTTTGTTGGTTGTTGGTTTATTGGTTTGTTGGTTTGTTGGTTTGTTGGCTTGTTGGTTTGTTGGGATATTGGGTTGTTCGTTTGTTGGCTTGTTGGTTTGTTGGTTTGTTGGTTTGTTTGGCTAGTTGGTTTATTAGTTTGTTGGTTTATTGGTTTATTGGTTTATTGGTTTGTTGGTTTATTGGTTTGTTGGTTTGTTGGTTTGTTGGTTTGTTGGTGTGTTGGTTTGTTGGCTTGTTGGCTTGTTGGTTTGTTGGTTTGTTTGTTTGTTCGTTTGTTGGTTTGTTACTTTGTTGGCTTGTTGGTTTGTTGGTTTGTTGGTGTGTTGGTTTGTTGGTTTGTAGGTTTGTTGGTTTGTTGGCTTGTTGGTTTGTTGGTTTGTTGGTTTCGTGGTTTGTTGGTTTGTTGGTTTGTTCGTATGCTTGCTTGTTGGTTTGTTGGTTTGTTTGTTTGTTGGTTTGTTCATTTGGTGGCTTGTTGGTTTGTTGGCTTATTGGTTTGTTGGTTTGTTGGTTTGTTGGTTTGTTTGTTTGTTCATTTGTTCGTTTGTTGGTTTGTTGGTTGGTTGGCTTGTTGGTTTGTTGGTTTGTTGGCTTGTTAGTTTGTTGGTTTGCTAGTTTGTTCGTTTGTTGGCTTGTTGGTTTATTGGCTTGTTGGCTTGTTGGTTTGTTAGCTTGTTGACTTGTTGGTTTGTTGGTTTGTTTGTTTGTTCGTTTGTTCGTTTGTTGGTTTGTTGGCTTGATGGTTTGTTGGTTTGTTGGCTTGTTGGTTTGTTAGTTTGTTGGTTTGTTGCTTTGTTCGTTTGTTGGCTTGTTGGTTTTTTGGCTTGTAGGTTTGTTGGTTTGTTGGCTTGTTGGTTGGTTGGTTTGTTGGTTTGTTGGTTTGTTGGTTTGTTGGTTTGTTGTTTTGTTGGTTTGTTGGTTTGTTGTCTTGTTGGCTTGTTGGTTTGTTGGTTTGTTGGCTTGTTGGTTTGTTGGTTTTTTGGTTTGCTGATTTGTTGGTTTGTTTGTTTGTTGGTTTGTTTGTTTGTCGGTTTGATGGTTTGTTGGCTTGTTGGTTTGTTGGTTTGTTGGTTTATTGGCTTGTTGGTTTGTTGGTTTGTTGGTTTGTTGGTTTGTTGGTTTGTTCGTTTGTTGGCTTGTTGGTTTGTTGGCTTGCTGGTTTGTTGGTTTGTTGGTTTGTTGGTTTATTGGCTTGTTGGTTTGTTGGTTTGTTGGTTTATTGGCTTGTTGGTTTGTTGGTTTGTTGGTTTGTTGGTTTGTTGGTTTGTTTGGCTAGTTGGTTTATTAGTTTGTTGGTTTATTGATTTATTGGTTTGTTGGTTTATTGGTTTGTTGGTTTGTTGGTTTGTTGGTTTTTTGGTTTGTTGGTTTGTTGGTTTGTTGGTTTGTTGGTTTGTTGGTTTGTTGGCTTGTTGGCTTGTTGGTTTGTTGGTTTGTTGGTTAGTTAGCTGGTTGGTTTGTTGGTTTGTTAGTTTGTTGGTTTGTTGGTATTTTGGTTTGTTCGTTTGTTGGTTTGTTGGTTTGTTGGTTTGTTGGTTTGTTGGTTTGTTGGTTTGTTGGCTTTTTGGTTTGTTGGCTTGTTGGTTTGTTGGTTTGTTGGTTGTTGGTTTATTGGTTTGTTGGTTTGTTGGTTTGTTGGCTTGTTGGTTTGTTGGGATATTGGGTTGTTCGTTTGTTGGCTTGTTGGTTTGTTGGTTTGTTGGTTTGTTTGGCTAGTTGGTTTATTAGTTTGTTGGTTTATTGGTTTATTGGTTTATTGGTTTGTTGGTTTATTGGTTTGTTGGTTTGTTGGTTTGTTGGTTTGTTGGTGTGTTGGTTTGTTGGCTTGTTGGCTTGTTGGTTTGTTGGTTTGTTTGTTTGTTCGTTTGTTGGTTTGTTACTTTGTTGGCTTGTTGGTTTGTTGGTTTGTTGGTGTGTTGGTTTGTTGGTTTGTAGGTTTGTTGGTTTGTTGGCTTGTTGGTTTGTTGGTTTGTTGGTTTCGTGGTTTGTTGGTTTGTTGGTTTGTTCGTATGCTTGCTTGTTGGTTTGTTGGTTTGTTTGTTTGTTGGTTTGTTCATTTGGTGGCTTGTTGGTTTGTTGGCTTATTGGTTTGTTGGTTTGTTGGTTTGTTGGTTTGTTTGTTTGTTCATTTGTTCGTTTGTTGGTTTGTTGGTTGGTTGGCTTGTTGGTTTGTTGGTTTGTTGGCTTGTTAGTTTGTTGGTTTGCTAGTTTGTTCGTTTGTTGGCTTGTTGGTTTATTGGCTTGTTGGCTTGTTGGTTTGTTAGCTTGTTGACTTGTTGGTTTGTTGGTTTGTTTGTTTGTTCGTTTGTTCGTTTGTTCGTTTGTTGGTTTGTTGGCTTGATGGTTTGTTGGTTTGTTGGCTTGTTGGTTTGTTAGTTTGTTGGTTTGTTGCTTTGTTCGTTTGTTGGCTTGTTGGTTTTTTGGCTTGTAGGTTTGTTGGTTTGTTGGCTTGTTGGTTGGTTGGTTTGTTGGTTTGTTGGTTTGTTGGTTTGTTGGTTTGTTGTTTTGTTGGTTTGTTGGTTTGTTGTCTTGTTGGCTTGTTGGTTTGTTGGTTTGTTGGCTTGTTGGTTTGTTGGTTTTTTGGTTTGCTGATTTGTTGGTTTGTTTGTTTGTTGGTTTGTTTGTTTGTCGGTTTGATGTTTTGTTGGCTTGTTGGTTTGTTGGTTTGTTGGTTTATTGGCTTGTTGGTTTGTTGGTTTGTTGGTTTGTTGGTTTGTTGGTTTGTTCGTTTGTTGGCTTGTTGGTTTGTTGGCTTGCTGGTTTGTTGGTTTGTTGGTTTGTTGGTTTATTGGCTTGTTGGTTTGTTGGTTTGTTGGTTTATTGGCTTGTTGGTTTGTTGGTTTGTTGGTTTCTTGGTTTGTTGGTTTGTTGGTTTGTTCGTATGCTTGTTTGTTGGTTTGCTGGTTTGTTTGTTTGTTGGTTTGTTCATTTGGTGGCTTGTTGGTTTGTTGGCTTATTGGTTTGTTGGTTTGTTGGTTTGTTGGTTTGTTTGTTTGTTCGTTTGTTCGTTTGTTGGTTTGTTGGTTGGTCGGCTTGTTGGTTTGTTCGTTTGTTGGCTTGTTGGTTTATTGGCTTGTTGGCTTGTTGGTTTGTTAGCTTGTTGACTTGTTGGTTTGTTGGTTTGTTTGTTTGTTCGTTTGTTGGTTTGTTGGTTTGTTGGCTTGATGGTTTGTTGGTTTGTTGGCTTGTTGGTTTCTTAGTTTGTTGGTTTGTTGCTTTGTTCGTTTGTTGGCTTGTTGGTTTTTTGGCTTGTAGGTTTGTTGGTTTGTTGGCTTGTTGGTTGGTTGGTTTGTTGGTTTGTTGGTTTGTTGGTTTGTTGGTTTGTTGGTTTGTTGGTTTGTTGGTTTGTTGGTTTATTGGCTTGTTGGCTTGTTGGTTTGTTGGTTTGTTGGCTTGTTGGTTTGTTGGTTTTTTGGTTTGTTGGTTTGTTGGTTTGTTTGTTTGTTGGTTTGTTTGTTTGTCGGTTTGATGGTTTGTTGGCTTGTTGGTTTGTTGGTTTGTTGGTTTATTGGCTTGTTGGTTTGTTGGTTTGTTGGTTTGTTGGTTTGTTGGTTTGTTGGTTTGGTGGTTTGTTGGTTTGTTGGTTTGTGTGTTTGTTGGTTTGTTCGTTTGTTGGTTTGTTGGTTTCTTGGTTTGTTTGCTTGTTGGTTTGGTGGTTTGTTGGTTTGTTGGTTTGTTGGCTTGTTGGTTTGTTCGTTTGTTGGCTTGTTGGTTTGTTGGTTTGTTGGTTTGCTCGTTTGTTGGCTTGTTGGTTTGTTGACTTGTTGGCTTGTTGGTTTGTTGGCTTGTTGGCTTGTTGGTTTGTTGGATTGTTGATTTGTTGGTTTGTTGGTTTGTTGGTTTGTTGGTTAGTTAGCTGGTTGGTTTGTTGGTTTGTTGGTTTGTTGGTTTTTTGGTTTGTTCGTTTGTTGGTTTGTTGGTTTGTTGGTTTGTTGGTTTGTTGGTTTGTTGGCTTTTTGGTTTGTTGGTTTGTTGGTTTGTTGGTTTGTTGGTTTGTTGGTTTGTTGGCTTGTTGGCTTGTTGGTTTGTTGGTTTGTTGGTTAGTTAGCTGGTTGGTTTGTTGGTTTGTTAGTTTGTTGGTTTGTTGGCTTTTTGGTTTGTTGGTTTGTTGGTTTGTTGGCTTGTTGGTTTGTTGGTTTTTTGGTTTGTTGGTTTGTTGGTTTGTTTGTTTGTTGGTTTGTTTGTTTGTCGGTTTGATGGTTTGTTGGCTTGTTGGTTTGTTGGTTTGTTGGTTTATTGGCTTGTTGGTTTGTTGGCTTGTTGGTTTGTTGGTTTGTTGGTTTGTTGGTTTGTTGGTTTGTTGGTTTGGTGGTTTGTTGGTTTGTTGGTTTGTGTGTTTGTTGGTTTGTTCGTTTGTTCGTTTGTTGGTTTGTTGGTTTCTTGGTTTGTTGGTTTGTTGGTTTGTTGGTTTGTTGGTTTGTTGGTTTGTTGGTTAGTTAGCTGGTTGGTTTGTTGGTTTGTTGGTTTGTTGGTTTTTTGGTTTGTTGGTTTGTTGGTTTGTTGGCTTTTTGGTTTGTTGGTTTGTTGGTTTGTTGGTTTGTTGGTTTGTTGGTTTGTTGGTTTTTTGGTTTGTTCGTTTGTTGGTTTGTTGGTTTGTTGGTTTGTTGGTTTGTTGGTTTGTTGGCTTTTTGGTTTGTTGGTTTGTTGGTTTGTTGGCTTGTTGGTTTGTTGGTTTTTTGGTTTGTTGGTTTGTTGGTTTGTTTGTTTGTTGGTTTGTTTGTTTGTCGGTTTGATGGTTTGTTGGCTTGTTGGTTTGTTGGTTTGTTGGTTTATTGGCTTGTTGGTTTGTTGGCTTGTTGGTTTGTTGGTTTGTTGGTTTGTTGGTTTGTTGGTTTGTTGGTTTGGTGGTTTGTTGGTTTGTTGGTTTGTGTGTTTGTTGGTTTGTTCGTTTGTTCGTTTGTTGGTTTGTTGGTTTCTTGGTTTGTTGGTTTGTTGGTTTGTTGGTTTGTTGGTTTGTTGGTTTGTTGGTTAGTTAGCTGGTTGGTTTGTTGGTTTGTTGGTTTGTTGGTTTTTTGGTTTGTTCGTTTGTTGGTTTGTTGGTTTGTTGGTTTGTTGGTTTGTTGGCTTTTTGGTTTGTTGGCTTGTTGGTTTGTTAGTTTGTTGGTTGTTGGTTTGTTGGTTTGTTGGTTTGTTGGTTTGTTGGTTTGTTGGCTTGTTGGTTTGTTGGGATGTTGGTTTGTTCGTTTGTTGGTTTGTTGGTTTGTTGGTTTGTTGGTTTGTTTGGCTAGTTGGTTTATTAGTTTGTTGGTTTATTGGTTTATTGGTTTGTTGGTTTATTGGTTTGTTGGTTTGTTGGTTTGTTGGTTTTTTGGTTTGTTGGTTTGTTGGTTTGTTGGTTTGTTGGTTAGTTAGCTGGTTGGTTTGTTGGTTTGTTGGTTTGTTGGTTTTTTGGTTTGTTCGTTTGTTGGTTTGTTGGTTTGTTGGTTTGTTGGTTTGTTGGTTTGTTGGCTTTTCGGTTTGTTGGCTTGTTGGTTTGTTAGTTTATTGGTTGTTGGTTTGTTGGTTTGTTGGTTTGTTGGTTTGTTGGTTTGTTGGTTTGTTGGCTTGTTGGTTTGTTGGGATGTTGGTTTGTTCGTTTGTTGGTTTGTTGGTTTGTTGGTTTGTTGGTTTGTTTGGCTAGTTGGTTTATTAGTTTGTTGGTTTATTGATTTATTGGTTTGTTGGTTTATTGGTTTGTTGGTTTGTTGGTTTGTTGGTTTTTTGGTTTGTTGGTTTGTTGGTTTGTTGGTTTGTTGGTTTGTTGGTTTGTTGGCTTGTTGGCTTGTTGGTTTGTTGGTTTGTTGGTTAGTTAGCTGGTTGGTTTGTTGGTTTGTTAGTTTGTTGGTTTGTTGGTATTTTGGTTTGTTCGTTTGTTGGTTTGTTGGTTTGTTGGTTTGTTGGTTTGTTGGTTTGTTGGTTTGTTGGCTTTTTGGTTTGTTGGCTTGTTGGTTTGTTGGTTTGTTGGTTGTTGGTTTATTGGTTTGTTGGTTTGTTGGTTTGTTGGCTTGTTGGTTTGTTGGGATATTGGGTTGTTCGTTTGTTGGCTTGTTGGTTTGTTGGTTTGTTGGTTTGTTTGGCTAGTTGGTTTATTAGTTTGTTGGTTTATTGGTTTATTGGTTTATTGGTTTGTTGGTTTATTGGTTTGTTGGTTTGTTGGTTTGTTGGTTTGTTGGTGTGTTGGTTTGTTGGCTTGTTGGCTTGTTGGTTTGTTGGTTTGTTTGTTTGTTCGTTTGTTGGTTTGTTACTTTGTTGGCTTGTTGGTTTGTTGGTTTGTTGGTGTGTTGGTTTGTTGGTTTGTAGGTTTGTTGGTTTGTTGGCTTGTTGGTTTGTTGGTTTGTTGGTTTCGTGGTTTGTTGGTTTGTTGGTTTGTTCGTATGCTTGCTTGTTGGTTTGTTGGTTTGTTTGTTTGTTGGTTTGTTCATTTGGTGGCTTGTTGGTTTGTTGGCTTATTGGTTTGTTGGTTTGTTGGTTTGTTGGTTTGTTTGTTTGTTCATTTGTTCGTTTGTTGGTTTGTTGGTTGGTTGGCTTGTTGGTTTGTTGGTTTGTTGGCTTGTTAGTTTGTTGGTTTGCTAGTTTGTTCGTTTGTTGGCTTGTTGGTTTATTGGCTTGTTGGCTTGTTGGTTTGTTAGCTTGTTGACTTGTTGGTTTGTTGGTTTGTTTGTTTGTTCGTTTGTTCGTTTGTTGGTTTGTTGGCTTGATGGTTTGTTGGTTTGTTGGCTTGTTGGTTTGTTAGTTTGTTGGTTTGTTGCTTTGTTCGTTTGTTGGCTTGTTGGTTTTTTGGCTTGTAGGTTTGTTGGTTTGTTGGCTTGTTGGTTGGTTGGTTTGTTGGTTTGTTGGTTTGTTGGTTTGTTGGTTTGTTGTTTTGTTGGTTTGTTGGTTTGTTGTCTTGTTGGCTTGTTGGTTTGTTGGTTTGTTGGCTTGTTGGTTTGTTGGTTTTTTGGTTTGCTGATTTGTTGGTTTGTTTGTTTGTTGGTTTGTTTGTTTGTCGGTTTGATGGTTTGTTGGCTTGTTGGTTTGTTGGTTTGTTGGTTTATTGGCTTGTTGGTTTGTTGGTTTGTTGGTTTGTTGGTTTGTTGGTTTGTTCGTTTGTTGGCTTGTTGGTTTGTTGGCTTGCTGGTTTGTTGGTTTGTTGGTTTGTTGGTTTATTGGCTTGTTGGTTTGTTGGTTTGTTGGTTTATTGGCTTGTTGGTATGTTGGTTTGTTGGTTTCTTGGTTTGTTGGTTTGTTGGTTTGTTCGTATGCTTGTTTGTTGGTTTGCTGGTTTGTTTGTTTGTTGGTTTGTTCATTTGGTGGCTTGTTGGTTTGTTGGCTTATTGGTTTGTTGGTTTGTTGGTTTGTTGGTTTGTTTGTTTGTTCGTTTGTTCGTTTGTTGGTTTGTTGGTTGGTCGGCTTGTTGGTTTGTTCGTTTGTTGGCTTGTTGGTTTATTGGCTTGTTGGCTTGTTGGTTTGTTAGCTTGTTGACTTGTTGGTTTGTTGGTTTGTTTGTTTGTTCGTTTGTTGGTTTGTTGGTTTGTTGGCTTGATGGTTTGTTGGTTTGTTGGCTTGTTGGTTTCTTAGTTTGTTGGTTTGTTGCTTTGTTCGTTTGTTGGCTTGTTGGTTTTTTGGCTTGTAGGTTTGTTGGTTTGTTGGCTTGTTGGTTGGTTGGTTTGTTGGTTTTTTGGTTTGTTGGTTTGTTGGTTTGTTGGTTTGTTGGTTTGTTGGTTTGTTGGTTTATTGGCTTGTTGGCTTGTTGGTTTGTTGGTTTGTTGGCTTGTTGGTTTGTTGGTTTTTTGGTTTGTTGGTTTGTTGGTTTGTTTGTTTGTTGGTTTGTTTGTTTGTCGGTTTGATGGTTTGTTGGCTTGTTGGTTTGTTGGTTTGTTGGTTTATTGGCTTGTTGGTTTGTTGGTTTGTTGGTTTGTTGGTTTGTTGGTTTGTTGGTTTGGTGGTTTGTTGGTTTGTTGGTTTGTGTGTTTGTTGGTTTGTTCGTTTGTTGGTTTGTTGGTTTCTTGGTTTGTTTGCTTGTTGGTTTGGTGGTTTGTTGGTTTGTTGGTTTGTTGGCTTGTTGGTTTGTTCGTTTGTTGGCTTGTTGGTTTGTTGGTTTGTTGGTTTGCTGGTTTGCTCGTTTGTTGGCTTGTTGGTTTGTTGACTTGTTGGCTTGTTGGTTTGTTGGCTTGTTGGCTTGTTGGTTTGTTGGATTGTTCATTTGTTGGTTTGTTGGTTTGTTGGTTTGTTGGTTAGTTAGCTGGTTGGTTTGTTGGTTTGTTGGTTTGTTGGTTTTTTGGTTTGTTCGTTTGTTGGTTTGTTGGTTTGTTGGTTTGTTGGTTTGTTGGCTTTTTGGTTTGTTGGCTTGTTGGTTTGTTAGTTTGTTGGTTGTTGGTTTGTTGGTTTGTTGGTTTGTTGGTTTGTTGGTTTGTTGGCTTGTTGGTTTGTTGGGATGTTGGTTTGTTCGTTTGTTGGTTTGTTGGTTTGTTGGTTTGTTGGTTTGTTTGGCTAGTTGGTTTATTAGTTTGTTGGTTTATTGGTTTATTGGTTTGTTGGTTTATTGGTTTGTTGGTTTGTTGGTTTGTTGGTTTTTTGGTTTGTTGGTTTGTTGGTTTGTTGGTTTGTTGGTTTGTTGGTTTGTTGGTGTGTTGGTTTATTGGCTTGTTGGCTTGTTGGTTTGTTGGTTTGTTTGTTTGTTCGTTTGTTGGTTTGTTACTTTGTTGGCTTGTTGGTTTGTTGGTTTGTTGGTTTGTTGGTTTGTTGGTGTGTTGGTTTGTTGGTTTGTAGGTTTGTTGGTTTGTTGGCTTGTTGGTTTTTTTGGCTTGTTGGTTTGTTGGTTTGTTGGCTTGTTGGTTTGTTGGTTTGTTGGTTTGTTGGTTTGTTGGTTTGTTGGTTTGTTGGTTTGTTGGTTTGTTGGTTTGTTGGTTTGTTGGTTTGCTGGTTTGTTGGGTTGTTGGTTCGTTGGTTTGTTGGTTTCTTGGTTTGTTGGTTTGTTGGTTTGTTCGTTTGCTTGTTTGTTTTTTGTTGGTTTGTTTGTTTGTTGGTTTGTTCATTTGGTGGCTTGTTGGTTTGTTGGCTTATTGGTTTGTTGGTTTGTTGGTTTGTTGGTTTGTTTGTTTGTTTGTTTGTTCGTTTGTTGGTTTGTTGGTTGGTTGGCTTGTTGGTTTGTTGGTTTGTTGGCTTGTTGGTTTGTTGGTTTGTTAGTTTGTTCGTTTGTTGGCTTGTTGGTTTGTTGGCTTGTTGGCTTGTTGGTTTGTTAGCTTGTTGACTTGTTGGTTTGTTGGTTTGTTGCTTTGTTCGTTTGTTGGCTTGTTGGTTTGTTGGCTTGTTGGTTTGTTGGTTTGTTGGTTTCTTGGTTTGTGGCTATTGTGTTTATTAGTTTGTTGGTTTATTGGTTTATTGGTTTGTTGGTTTATTGGTTTGTTGGTTTGTTGGTTTGTTGGTTTTTTGGTTTGTTGGTGTGTTGGTTTGTTGGTTTGTTGGTTTGTTGGTTTGTTGGTGTGTTTGTTTGTTGGCTTGTTGGCTTGTTGGTTTGTTGGTTTGTTTGTTTGTTCGTTTGTTGGTTTGTTACTTTGTTGGCTTGTTGGTTTGTTGGTTTGTTGGTTTGTTGGTGTGTTGGTTTGTTGGTTTGTAGGTTTGTTGGTTTGTTGGCTTGTTGGTTTTTTGGCTTGTTGGTTTGTTGGTTTGTTGGTTTGTTGGTTTGTTGGCTTGTTGGTTTGTTGGTTTGTTGGTTTGTTGGTTTGTTGGTTTGTTGGTTTGTTGGTTTGTTGGTTTGTTGGTTTCTTGGTTTGTTGGTTTGTTGGTTTATTCGTTTGTTCGTTTGCTTGTTTGTTGGTTAGTTGGTTTGTTTGTTCGTTGGTTTGTTCATTTGGTGGCTTGTTGGTTTGTTGGCTTATTGGTTTGTTGGTTTGTTGGTTTGTTGGTTTGTTTGTTTGTTTGTTTGTTCGTTTGTTGGTTTGTTGGTTGGTTGGCTTGTTGGTTTGTTGGTTTGTTGGCTTGTTGGTTTCTTGGTTTATTAGTTTGTTCGTTTGTTGGCTTGTTGGTTTATTGGCTTGTTGGCTTGTTGGTTTGTTAGCTTGTTGACTTGTTGGTTTGTTGGTTTGTTTGTTTGTTCGTTTGTTGGTTTGTTGGTTTGTTGGCTTGATGGTTTGTTGGTTTGTTGGCTTGTTGGTTTGTTAGTTTGTTGGTTTGTTGCTTTGTTCGTTTGTTGGCTTGTTGGTTTTTTGGCTTGTTGGTTTGTTGGTTTGTTGGCTTGTTGGTTGGTTGGTTTGTTGGTTTGTTGGTTTGTTGGTTTGTTGGTTTGTTGGTTTGTTGGTTTGTTGGCTTGTTGGCTTGTTGGTTTGTTGGTTTGTTGGCTTGTTGGTTTGTTGGTTTTTTGGTTTGTTGGTTTGTTGGTTTGTTTGTTTGTTGGTTTGTTTGTTTGTCGGTTTGATGGTTTGTTGGCTTGTTGGTTTGTTGGTTTGTTGGTTTATTTGCTTGTTGGTTTGTTGGTTTGTTGGTTTGTTGGTTTGTTGGTTTGTTCGTTTGTTGGCTTGTTGGTTTGTTGGCTTGTTGGCTTGTTGGTTTGTTGGCTTGTTGGCTAGTTGGTTTGTTGGTTTGTTGGTTTGTTGGTTTGTGTGTTTGTTGGTTTGTTCGTTTGTTCGTTTGTTGGTTTGTTGGTTTCTTGGTTTGTTTGCTTGTTGGTTTGGTGGTTTGTTGGTTTGTTGGTTTGTTGGCTTGTTGGTTTGTTCGTTTGTTGGCTTGTTGGTTTGTTGGTTTGTTGGTTTGCTGGTTTGATCGTTTGTTGGCTTGTTGGTTTGTTGGCTTGTTGGCTTGTTGGTTTGTTGGCTTGTTGGTTTGTTGGTTTGTTGGTTTGTTGGTTTGTTGGTTTGTTGGTTTGTTGGTTTGTTGGTTAGTTAGCTGGTTGGTTTGTTGGTTTGTTGGTTTGTTGGTTTGTTGGTTTGTAGGTTTTTTGGTTTGTTCGTTTGTTGGTTTGTTGGTTTGTTGGTTTGTTGGTTTGTTGGTTTGTTGGTTTGTTGGCTTTTTGGTTTGTTGGCTTGTTGGTTTGTTGGTTTGTTGGTTGTTGGTTTGTTGGTTTGTTGGTTTGTTGGTTTGTTGGCTTGTTGGTTTGTTGGGATGTTGGTTTGTTCGTTTGTTGGCTTGTTGGTTTGTTGGTTTGTTGGTTTGTTTGGCTAGTTGGGTTATTAGTTTGTTGGTTTATTGGTTTATTGGTTTGTTGGTTTATTGGTTTGTTGGTTTGTTGGTTTGTTGGTTTTTTGGTTTGTTGGGTTGTTGGTTTGTTGGTTTGTTGGTTTGTTGGTTTATTGTTGTGTTGGTTTGTTGGCTTGTTGGCTTGTTGGTTTGTTGGTTTGTTTGTTTGTTCGTTTGTTGGTTTGTTACTTTGTTGGCTTGTTGGTTTGTTGGTTTGTTGGTTTGTTGGTGTGTTGGTTTGTTGGTTTGTAGGTTTGTTGGTTTGTTGGCTTGTTGGTTTTTTTGGCTTGTTGGTTTGTTGGTTTGTTGGTTTGTTGGCTTGTTGGTTTGTTGGTTTGTTGGTTTGTTGGTTTGTTGGTTTGTTGGTTTGTTGGTTTGTTGGTTTGCTGGTTTGTTGGGTTGTTATTTCGTTGGTTTGTTGGTTTCTTGGTTTGTTGGTTTGTTGGTTTGTTCGTTTGCTTGTTTGTTGGTTTGTTGGTTTGTTTGTTTGTTGGTTTGTTCATTTGGTGACTTGTTAGTTTGTTGGCTTATTGGTTTGTTGGTTTGTTGGTTTGTTGGTTTGTTTGTTTGTTCGTTTGTTGGTTTGTTGGTTGGTTGGCTTGTTGGTTTGTTGGTTTGTTGGCTTGTTGGTTTGTTGGTTTGTTAGTTTGTTCGTTTGTTGGCTTGTTGGTTTGTTGGCTTGTTGGCTTGTTGGTTTGTTGGCTTGTTGACTTGTTGGTTTGTTGGTTTGTTTGTTTGTTCGTTTGTTTGTTTGTTGGTTTGTTGGCTTGATGGTTTGTTGGTTTGTTGGCTTGTTGGTTTGTTAGTTTGTTTATTTGTTGCTTTGTTCGTTTGTTGGCTTGTTGGTTTGTTGGTTTGTTGGTTTGTTGGTTTGTTGGTTTATTGGTTTGTTGGTTTATTGGTTTTTTGGTTTGTTGATTTGTTGGTTTGTTGGTTTGTTGGTTTGTTGGTTTGTTGGTGTGTTGGTTTGTTGGCTTGTTGGTTTGTTCGTTTGTTCGTTTGTTGGTTTGTTGGTTTCTTGGTTTGTTTGCTTGTTGGTTTGGTGGTTTGTTGGTTTGTTGGTTTGTTGGTTTGTTGGCTTGTTGGTTTGTTCGTTTGTTGGCTTGTTGGCTTGTTGGTTTGTTGGTTTGTTGGTTTGTTTGGCTAGTTGGCTTATTAGTTTGTTGGTTTATTGGTTTATTGGTTTGTTGGTTTATTAGTTTGTTGGTTTGTTGGTTTGTTGGTTTTTTGGTTTGTTGGTTTGTTGGTTTGTTGGTTTGTTGGTTTGTTGGTTTGTTGGTGTGTTGGTTTGTTGGCTTGTTGGCTTGTTGGTTTGTTGGTTTGTTTGTTTGTTCGTTTGTTGGTTTGTTACTTTGTTGGCTTGTTGGTTTGTTGGTTTGTTGGTTTGTTGGTGTGTTGGTTTGTTGGTTTGTAGGTTTGTTGGTTTGTTGGCTTGTTGGTTTTTTTGGCTTGTTGGTTTGTTGGTTTGTTGGTTTGTTGGCTTGTTGGTTTGTTGGTTTGTTGGTTTGTTGGTTTATTGGTTTGTTGGTTTGTTGGTTTGTTGGTTTGTTGGTTTGCTGGTTTGTTGGGTTGTTAGTTCGTTGGTTTGTTGGTTTCTTGGTTTGTTGGTTTGTTGGTTTGTTCGTCTGCTTGTTTGTTGGTTTGTTGGTTTGTTTGTTTGTTGGTTTGTTCATTTGGTGGCTTGTTGGTTTGTTGGCTTATTGGTTTGTTGGTTTGTTGGTTTGTTGGTTTGTTTGTTTGTTCGTTTGTTGGTTTGTTGGTTGGTTGGCTTGTTGGTTTGTTGGTTTGTTGGCTTGTTGGTTTGTTGGTTTGTTAGTTTGTTCGTTTGTTGGCTTGTTGGTTTGTTGGCTTGTTGGCTTGTTGGTTTGTTGGCTTGTTGACTTGTTGCTTTGTTGGTTTGTTTGTTTGTTCGTTTGTTGGTTTGTTGGTTTGTTGGCTTGATGGTTTGTTGGTTTGTTGGCTTGTTGGTTTGTTAGTTCGTTTGTTGGTTTGTTGGTTTGTTGGCTTGATGGTTTGTTGGTTTGTTGGCTTGTTGGTTTGTTAGTTTGTTTATTTGTTGCTTTGTTCGTTTGTTGGCTTGTTGGTTTGTTGGCTTGTTGGTTTGTTGGTTTGTTGGTTTGTTGGTTTGTTGGCTTGTTGGCTTGTTGGTTTGTTGGTTTGTTGGTTTGTTGGTTTGTTGGTTTGTTGGTTTGTTGGTTGTTGCTTTGTTGGTTTGTTGGTTTGTTGGCTAGTTGATATATTAGTTTGTTGGCTTGTTGGTTTATTGGTTTGTTGGTTTGTTCGTTTGTTGGTTTGTTGGTTTGTTGGCTTGTTGGTTTGTTGGTTTGTTGGTTTGTTGGTGTGTTGGTTTGTTGGTTTGTAGGTTTGTTGGTTTGTTGGCTTGTTGGTTTGTTGGTTTTTTGGCTTGTTGGTTTGTTGGTTTGTTGGGTTGTTGGCTTGTTGGTTTGTTGGTTTGTTGGTTTGTTGGTTTGTTGGTTTGTTGGTTTGTTGGTTTGTTGGTTGATTGGTTTGTTGGCTTGTTGGTTCATTGGTTTGTTGGTTTCTTGGTTTGTTGGTTTGTTGGTTTGTTCGTTTGCTTGTTTGTTGGTTTGTTGGTTTGTTTGTTTGTTGGTTTGTTCGTTTGGTGGGTTGTTGGTTTGTTGGCTTATTGGTTTGTTGGTTTGTTGGTTTGTTTGTTTGTTCTTTTGTTGGTTTGTTGGTTGGTTGGCTTCTTGGTTTGTTGGTTTGTTGGATTGTTGGTTTGTTGGGATGTTGGTTTGTTCGTTTGTTGGCTTGTTGGTTTGTTGGTTTGTTGGTTTGTTTGGCTAGTTGGTTTATTAGTTCGTTGGTTTATTGGTTTATTGGTTTGTTGGTTTATTGGTTTGTTGGTTTGTTGGTTTGTTGGTTTTTTGGTTTGTTGATTTGTTGGTTTGTTGGTTTGTTGGTTTGTTGGTTTGTTGGTTTGTTGGTGTGTTGGTTTGTTGGCTTGTTGGCTTGTTGGTTTGTTGGTTTGTTTGTTTGTTCGTTTGTTGGTTTGTTACTTTGTTGGCTTGTTGGTTTGTTGGTTTGTTGGTTTGTTGGTGTGTTGGTTTGTTGGTTTGTAGGTTTGTTGGTTTGTTGGCTTGTTGGGTTTTTTGGCTTGTTGGTTTGTTGGTTTGTTGGTTTGTTGGCTTGTTGGTTTGTTGGTTTGTTGGTTTGTTGGTTTGTTGGTTTGTTGGTTTGTTGGTTTGTTGGTTTGTCGGTTTGTTGGTTTGCTGGTTTGTTGGGTTGTTGGTTCGTTGGTTTGTTGGTTTCTTGGTTTGTTGGTTTGTTGGTTTGTTAGTTTGCTTGTTTGTTGGTTTGTTGGTTTGGTTGTTTGTTGGTTTGTTCATTTGGTGGCTTGTTGGTTTGTTGGCTTATTGGTTTGTTGGTTTGTTGGTTTGTTGGTTTGTTGGTTTGTTTGTTTGTTCGTTTGTTGGTTTGTTGGTTGGTTGGCTTGTTGGTTTGTTGGTTTGTTGGCTTGTTGGTTTGTTGGTTTGTTAGTTTGTTCGTTTGTTGGCTTGTTGGTTTGTTGGCTTGTTGGCTTGTTGGCTTGTTAGCTTGTTGACTTGTTGGTTTGTTGGTTTGTTTGTTTGTTCGTTTGTTGGTTTGTTGGTTTGTTGGCTTGATGGTTTGTTGGTTTGTTGGCTTGTTGGTTTGTTAGTTTGTTGGTTTGTTGCTTTGTTCGTTTGTTCGTTTGTTGGCTTGTTGGTTTGTTGGCTTGTTGGTTTGTTGGTTTGTTGGTTTGTTGGTTTGTTGGCTTGTTGGCTTGTTGGTTTGTTGGTTTGTTGGTTTGTTGGTTTGTTGGTTTGTTGGTTTGTTGGTTTGTTGGTTTGTTGGTTTGTTGGTTGTTGCTTTGTTGGTTTGTTGGTTTGTTGGCTAGTTGATATATTAGTTTGTTGGTTTGTTGGTTTATTGGTTTGTTGGTTTGTTGGTTTGTTGGGTTGTTGGCTTGTTGGTTTGTTGGTTTGTTGGTTTTTTTGTTTGTTGGTTTGTTGGTTTGTTGGCTTGTTGGTGTGTTGGTTTGTTGGTTTGTTGGTTTGTTGGTGTGTTGGTTTGTTGGCTTGTTGGCTTGTTGGTTTGTTGGTTTGTTTGTTTGTTCGTTTGTTGGTTTGTTGGTTTGTTGGCTTGTTGGTTTGTTGGTTTGTTGGTTTGTTGGTGTGTTGGTTTGTTGGTTTGTAGGTTTGTTGGTTTGTTGGCTTGTTGGTTTGTTGGTTTTTTGGCTTGTTGGTTTGTTGGTTTGTTGGGTTGTTGGCTTGTTGGTTTGTTGGTTTGTTGGTTTGTTGGTTTGTTGGTTTGTTGGTTTGTTGGTTTGTTGGTTGGTTGGTTTGTTGGCTTGTTGGTTCATTGGTTTGTTGGTTTCTTGGTTTGTTGGTTTGTTGGTTTGTTCGTTTGCTTGTTTGTTGGTTTGTTGGTTTGTTTGTTTGTTGGTTTGTTCGTTTGGTGGCTTGTTGGTTTGTTGGCTTATTGGTTTGTTGGTTTGTTGGTTTGTTTGTTTGTTCTTTTGTTGGTTTGTTGGTTGGTTGGCTTGTTGGTTTGTTTATTTGTTGGATTGTTGGTTTGTTGGGATGTTGGTTTGTTCGTTTGTTGGCTTGTTGATTTGTTGGTTTGTTGGTTTGTTTATTTGTTGGATTGTTGGTTTGTTGGTTTGTTGGTTTATTGGTTTGTTGGTTTGTTGGTTTGTTGATTTTTTGGTTTGTTGATTTGTTGGTTTGTTGGTTTGTTGGTTTGTTGGTTTGTTGGTTTGTTGGTGTGTTGGTTTGTTGGCTTGTTGGCTTGTTGGTTTGTTGGTTTGTTTGTTTGTTCGTTTGTTGGTTTGTTACTTTGTTGGCTTGTTGGTTTGTTGGTTTGTTGGTTTGTTGGTGTGTTGGTTTGTTGGTTTGTAGGTTTGTTGGTTTGTTGGCTTGTTGGGTTTTTTGGCTTGTTGGTTTGTTGGTTTGTTGGTTTGTTGGCTTGTTGGTTTGTTGGTTTGTTGGTTTGTTGGTTTGTTGGTTTGTTGGTTTGTTGGTTTGTTGGTTTGTTGGTTTGTTGGTTTGCTGGTTTGTTGGGTTGTTGGTTCGTTGGTTTGTTGGTTTCTTGGTTTGTTGGTTTGTTGGTTTGTTAGTTTGCTTTTTTGTTGGTTTGTTGGTTTGGTTGTTTGTTGGTTTGTTCATTTGGTGGCTTATTGGTTTGTTGGCTTATTGGTTTGTTGGTTTGTTGGTTTGTTGGTTTGTTGGTTTGTTTGTTTGTTCGTTTGTTGGTTTGTTGGTTGGTTGGCTTGTTGGTTTGTTGGTTTGTTGGCTTGTTGGTTTGTTGGTTTGTTAGTTTGTTCGTTTGTTGGCTTGTTGGTTTGTTGGCTTGTTGGCTTGTTGGTTTGTTAGCTTGTTGACTTGTTGGTTTGTTGGTTTGTTTGTTTGTTCGTTTGTTGGTTTGTTGGTTTGTTGGCTTGATGGTTTGTTGGTTTGTTGGCTTGTTGGTTTGTTAGTTTGTTGGTTTGTTGCTTTGTTCGTTTGTTGGCTTGTTGGTTTGTTGGCTTGTTGGTTTGTTGGTTTGTTGGTTTGTTGGTTTGTTGGCTTGTTGGCTTGTTGGTTTGTTGGTTTGTTGGTTTGTTGGTTTGTTGGTTTGTTGGTTTGTTGGTTTGTTGGTTTGTTGGTTGTTGCTTTGTTGGTTTGTTGGTTTGTTGGCTAGTTGATATATTAGTTTGTTGGTTTGTTGGTTTATTGGTTTGTTGGTTTGTTGGTTTGTTGGGTTGTTGGCTTGTTGGCTTGTTGGTTTGTTGGTTTGTTGGTTTTTTTGTTTGTTGGTTTGTTGGTTTGTTGGCTTGTTGGTGTGTTGGTTTGTTGGTTTGTTGGTTTGTTGGTGTGTTGGTTTGTTGGCTTGTTGGCTTGTTGGTTTGTTGGTTTGTTTGTTTGTTCGTTTGTTGGTTTGTTGGTTTGTTGGCTTGTTGGTTTGTTGGTTTGTTGGTTTGTTGGTGTGTTGGTTTGTTGGTTTGTAGGTTTGTTGGTTTTTTGGCTTGTTGGTTTGTTGGTTTTTTGGCTTGTTGTTTTTTTGGTTTGTTGGGTTGTTGGCTTGTTGGTTTGTTGGTTTGTTGGTTTGTTGGTTTGTTGGTTTCTTGGTTTGTTGGTTGGTTGGTTTGTTGGCTTATTGGTTCATTGGTTTGTTGGTTTCTTGGTTTGTTGGTTTGTTGGTTTGTTTGTTTGTTGGTTTGTTCGTTTGGTGGCTTGTTGGTTTGTTGGCTTATTGGTTTGTTGGTTTGTTGGTTTGTTTGTTTGTTCTTTTGTTGGTTTGTTGGTTTGTTGGTTTGTTGGTTTGTTGGTTTGTTAGTTTGTTGGTTTGTTGGTTAGTTGGCTTGTTGGTTTGTTGGTTTGTTGGTTTGTTGGCTTGTTGGTTTGTTGGTTTTTTGGTTTGTTCGTTTGTTGGTTTGTTGGTTTGTTGGTTTGTTGGTTTGTTGGTTTGTTGGTTTGTTCGTTTGTTGGTTTGTTGGTTTGTTGGTTTGTTGGTTTGTTCGTTTGTTGGTTTGTTCGTTTGTTGGCTTGTTGATTTGTTGGTTTGTTGGCTTGTTGGTTTGTTGGTTTGTTGGTTTGTTGGCTTGTTGGTTTGTTGGCTTGTTGGTTTGTTGGTTTGTTAGTTTGTTCGTTTGTTGGCTTGTTGGCTTGTTGGTTTGTTAGCTTGTTGACTTGTTGGTTTGTTGGTTTGTTTGTTTGTTCGTTTGTTGGTTTGTTGGTTTTTTGGTTTGTTGGTTTGTTGGTTTGTTGGTTTGTTGGTTTGTTGGTTTGTTGGTTTGTTGGTTTGTTGGCTTGTAGGCTTGTTGGTTTGTTTGTTTGTTTGTTTGTTTGTTTGTTGGTTTGTTGGTTTGTTACTTTGTTGGCGTGTTGGTTTGTTGGTTTGTTGGTTTGTTGGTGTGTTGGTTTGTTGGTTTGTAGGTTTGTTGGTTTGTTGGCTTGTTGGTTTTTTTGTTTGTTGGTTTGTTGGTTTGTTGGCTTGTTGGTGTGTTGGTTTGTTGGTTTGTTGGTTTGTTGGTGTGTTGGTTTGTTGGCTTGTTGGCTTGTTGGTTTGTTGGTTTGTTTGTTTGTTCGTTTGTTGGTTTGTTGGTTTGTTGGCTTGTTGGTTTGTTGGTTTGTTGGTTTGTTGGTGTGTTGGTTTGTTGGTTTGTAGGTTTGTTGGTTTGTTGGCTTGTTGGTTTGTTGGTTTTTTGGCTTGTTGGTTTGTTGGTTTGTTGGGTTGTTGGCTTGTTGGTTTGTTGGTTTGTTGGTTTGTTGGTTTGTTGGTTTGTTGGTTTGTTGGTTTGTTGGTTGGTTGGTTTGTTGGCTTGTTGGTTCATTGGTTTGTTGGTTTCTTGGTTTGTTGTTTTGTTGGTTTGTTCGTTTGCTTGTTTGTTGGTTTGTTGGTTTGTTTGTTTGTTGGTTTGTTCGTTTGGTGGCTTGTTTGTTTGTTGGCTTATTGGTTTGTTGGTTTGTTGGTTTGTTTGTTTGTTCTTTTGTTGGTTTGTTGGTTGGTTGGCTTGTTGGTTTGTTTATTTGTTGGATTGTTGGTTTGTTGGGATGTTGGTTTGTTCGTTTGTTGGCTTGTTGATTTGTTGGTTTGTTGGTTTGTTTATTTGTTGGATTGTTGGTTTGTTGGTTTGTTGGTTTATTGGTTTGTTGGTTTGTTGGTTTGTTGATTTTTTGGTTTGTTGATTTGTTGGTTTGTTGGCTTGTTGGTTTGTTGGTTTGTTGGTTTGTTGGTGTGTTGGTTTGTTGGCTTGTTGGCTTGTTGGTTTGTTGGTTTGTTTGTTTGTTCGTTTGTTGGTTTGTTACTTTGTTGGCTTGTTGGTTTGTTGGTTTGTTGGTTTGTTGGTGTGTTGGTTTGTTGGTTTGTAGGTTTGTTGGTTTGTTGGCTTGTTGGGTTTTTTGGCTTGTTGGTTTGTTGGTTTGTTGGTTTGTTGGCTTGTTGGTTTGTTGGTTTGTTGGTTTGTTGGTTTGTTGGTTTGTTGGTTTGTTGGTTTGTTGGTTTGTTGGTTTGTTGGTTTGCTGGTTTGTTGGGTTGTTGGTTCGTTGGTTTGTTGGTTTCTTGGTTTGTTGGTTTGTTGGTTTGTTAGTTTGCTTGTTTGTTGGTTTGTTGGTTTGGTTGTTTGTTGGTTTGTTCATTTGGTGGCTTATTGGTTTGTTGGCTTATTGGTTTGTTGGTTTGTTGGTTTGTTGGTTTGTTTGTTTGTTCGTTTGTTGGTTTGTTGGTTGGTTGGCTTGTTGGTTTGTTGGTTTGTTGGCTTGTTGGTTTGTTGGTTTGTTAGTTTGTTCGTTTGTTGGCTTGTTGGTTTGTTGGCTTGTTGGCTTGTTGGTTTGTTAGCTTGTTGACTTGTTGGTTTGTTGGTTTGTTTGTTTGTTCGTTTGTTGGTTTGTTGGTTTGTTGGCTTGATGGTTTGTTGGTTTGTTGGCTTGTTGGTTTGTTAGTTTGTTGGTTTGTTAGTTTGTTGGTTTGTTGCTTTGTTCGTTTGTTGGCTTGTTGGTTTGTTGGCTTGTTGGTTTGTTGGTTTGTTGGTTTGTTGGTTTGTTGGCTTGTTGGCTTGTTGGTTTGTTGGTTTGCTGGTTTGTTGGTTTGTTGGTTTGTTGGTTTGTTGGTTTGTTGGTTTGTTGGTTGTTGCTTTGTTGGTTTGTTGGTTTGTTGGCTAGTTGATATATTAGTTTGTTGGTTTGTTGGTTTATTGGTTTGTTGGTTTGTTGGTTTGTTGGGTTGTTGGCTTGTTGGCTTGTTGGTTTGTTGGTTTGTTGGTTTTTTTGTTTGTTGGTTTGTTGGTTTGTTGGCTTGTTGGTGTGTTGGTTTGTTGGTTTGTTGGTTTGTTGGTGTGTTGGTTTGTTGGCTTGTTGGCTTGTTGGTTTGTTGGTTTGTTTGTTTCTTCGTTTGTTGGTTTGTTGGTTTGTTGGCTTGTTGGTTTGTTGGTTTGTCGGTTTGTTGGTGTGTTGGTTTGTTGGTTTGTAGGTTTGTTGGTTTTTTGGCTTGTTGGTTTGTTGGTTTTTTGGCTTGTTGTTTTGTTGGTTTGTTGGGTTGTTGGCTTGTTGGTTTGTTGGTTTGTTGGTTTGTTGGTTTGTTGGTTTCTTGGTTTGTTGGTTGGTTGGTTTGTTGGCTTGTTGGCTCATTGGTTTGTTGGTTTCTTGGTTTGTTGGTTTGTTGGTTTGTTTGTTTGTTGGTTTGTTCGTTTGGTGGCTTGTTGGTTTGTTGGCTTATTGGTTTGTTGGTTTGTTGGTTTGTTTGTTTGTTCTTTTGTTGGTTTGTTGGTTTGTTGGTTTGTTGGTTTGTTGGTTTGTTAGTTTGTTGGTTTGTTGGTTAGTTGGCTTGTTGGCTTGTTGGTTTGTTGGTTTGTTGGCTTGTTGGTTTGTTGGTTTTTTGGTTTGTTCGTTTGTTGGTTTGTTGGTTTGTTGGTTTGTTGGTTTGTTGGTTTGTTCGTTTGTTGGTTTGTTGGTTTGTTGGTTTGTTGGTTTGTTCGTTTGTTGGTTTGTTCGTTTGTTGGCTTGTTGATTTGTTGGTTTGTTGGCTTGTTGGTTTGTTGGTTTGTTGGTTTGTTGGCTTGTTGGTTTGTTGGCTTGTTGGTTTGTTGGTTTGTTAGTTTGTTCGTTTGTTGGCTTGTTGGCTTGTTGGTTTGTTAGCTTGTTGACTTGTTGGTTTGTTGGTTTGTTTGTTTGTTCGTTTGTTGGTTTGTTGGTTTTTTGGTTTGTTGGTTTGTTGGTTTGTTGGTTTGTTGGTTTGTTGGTTTGTTGGTGTGTTGGTTTGTTGGCTTGTAGGCTTGTTGGTTTGTTGGTTTGTTTGTTTGTTTGTTTGTTGGTTTGTTACTTTGTTGGCGTGTTGGTTTGTTGGTTTGTTGGTGTGTTGGTTTGTTGGTTTGTAGGTTTGTTGGTTTGTTGGCTTGTTGGTTTTTTTGGCTTGTTGGTTTGTTGGTTTGTTGGTTTGTTGGCTTGTTGGTTTGTTGGTTTGTTGGTTTGTTGGTTTGTTGGTTTGTTGGTTTGTTGGTTTGTTGGTTTGTTGGTTTGTTGGTTTGTTGGTTTGTTGGTTTGCTGGTTTGTTGGGTTGTTGGTTCGTTGGTTTGTTGGTTTCTTTCTTGGTTTGTTGGTTTGTTGGTTTGTTAGTTTGCTTGTTTGTTGGTTTGTTGGTTTGTTTGTTTGTTGGTTTGTTCATTTGGTGGCTTGTTGGTTTGTTGGCTTATTGGTTTGTTGGTTTGTTGGTTTGTTGGTTTGTTGGTTTGTTTGTTTGTTCGTTTGTTGGTTTGATGGTTGGTTGGCTTGTTGGTTTGTTGGTTTGTTGGCTTGTTGGTTTGTTGGTTTGTTAGTTTGTTCGTTTGTTGGCTTGTTGGTTTGTTGGCTTGATGGTTTGTTGGTTTGTTGGCTTGTTGGTTCATTGGTTTGTTGGTTTCTTGGTTTGTTGGTTTGTTGGTTTGTTCGTTTGCTTGTTTGTTGGTTTGTTGGTTTGTTCGTTTGTTGGTTTGTTCGTTTGGTGGCTTGTTGGTTTGTTGGCTTATTGGTTTGTTGGTTTGTTGGTTTGTTTGTTTGTTCTTTTGTTGGTTTGTTGGTTGGTTGGCTTGTTGGTTTGTTGGCTTGTTGGCTTGTTGGTTTGTTGGTTTGTTGGCTTGTTGGTTTGTTGGTTTTTTGGTTTGTTGGTTTGTTGGTTTGTTTGTTTGTTGGTTTGTTTGTTTGTCGGTTTGATGGTTTGTTGGCTTGTTGGTTTGTTGGTTTGTTGGTTTATTTGCTTGTTGGTTTCTTGGTTTGTGGGTTTGTTGGTTTGTTTGTTTGTTGGTTTGTTCGTTTGTTGGCTTGTTGGTTTGTTGGCTTGTTGGCTTGTTGGTTTGTTGGCTTGTTGGTTAGTTGGTTTGTTGGTTTGTTGGTTTGTTGGTTTGTGTGTTTGTTGGTTTGTTCGTTTGTTCGTTTGTTGGTTTGTTGGTTTCTTGGTTTGTTTGCTTGTTGGTTTGTTGGTTTGTTGGTTTGTTGGCTTGTTGGTTTGTTCGTTTGTTGGCTTGTTGGTTTGTTGGTTTGTTGGTTTGCTGGTTTGATCGTTTGTTGGCTTGTTGGCTTGTTGATTTGTTGGCTTGTTGGCTTGTTGGTTTGTTGGTTTGTTGGTTTGTTGGTTTGTTGGTTTGTTGGTTTGTTGGTTAGTTAGCTGGTTGGTTTGTTGGTTTGTTGGTTTGTTTGTTTGTTGGTTTTTTAGTTTGTTCGTTTGTTGGTTTGTTGGTTTGTTGGTTTGTTGGTTTGTTGGTTTGTTGGTTTGTTGGCTTTTTGGTTTGTTGGCTTGTTGGTTTGTTGGTTTGTTGGTTGTTGGTTTGTTGGTTTGGTGGTTTGTTGGTTTGTTGGCTTGTTGGTTTGTTGGGATGTTGGTTTGTTCGTTTGTTGGCTTGTTGGTTTGTTGGTTTGTTGGTTTGTTTGGCTAGTTGGCTTATTAGTTTGTTGGTTTATTGGTTTATTGGTTTGTTGGTTTATTGGTTTGTTGGTTTATTGGTTTGTTGGTTTGTTGGTTTGTTGGTTTGTTGGTTTGTTGGTTTGTTGGTTTGTTGGTTTGTTGGTTTGTTGGTGTGTTGGTTTGTTGGCTTGTTGGCTTGTTGGTTTGTTGGTTTGTTTGTTTGTTTGTTCGTTTGT
Source organism: Atherix ibis (assembly GCA_958298945.1). NCBI lineage: Eukaryota > Metazoa > Arthropoda > Insecta > Diptera > Athericidae > Atherix > Atherix ibis. The sequence continues at coordinate 3,775,378 of OY282608.1, forward strand.
TGGTTTGTTACTTTGTTGGCTTGTTGGTTTGTTGGTTTGTTGGTTTGTTGGTGTGTTGGTTTGTTGGTTTGTAGGTTTGTTGGTTTGTTGGCTTGTTGGTTTTTTTGGCTTGTTGGTTTGTTGGTTTGTTTGTTTGTTCTTTTGTTGGTTTGTTGGTTGGTTGGCTTGTTGGTTTGTTGGCTTGTTGGCTTGTTGGTTTGTTGGTTTGTTGGCTTGTTGGTTTGTTGGTTTTTTGGTTTGTTGGTTTGTTGGTTTGTTTGTTTGTTGGTTTGTTTGTTTGTCGGTTTGATGGTTTGTTGGCTTGTTGGTTTGTTGGTTTGTTGGTTTATTTGCTTGTTGGTTTCTTGGTTTGTGGGTTTGTTGGTTTGTTGGTTTGTTGGTTTGTTCGTTTGTTGGCTTGTTGGTTTGTTGGCTTGTTGGCTTGTTGGTTTGTTGGCTTGTTGGTTAGTTGGTTTGTTGGTTTGTTGGTTTGTTGGTTTGTGTGTTTGTTGGTTTGTTCGTTTGTTCGTTTGTTGGTTTGTTGGTTTCTTGGTTTGTTTGCTTATTGGTTTGTTGGTTTGTTGGTTTGTTGGCTTGTTGGTTTGTTCGTTTGTTGGCTTGTTGGTTTGTTGGTTTGTTGGTTTGCTGGTTTGATCGTTTGTTGGCTTGTTGGTTTGTTGGCTTGTTGGCTTGTTGGTTTGTTGGCTTGTTGGCTTGTTGGTTTGTTGATTTGGTGGTTTGTTGGTTTGTTGGCTTGTTGGTTTGTTGGGATGTTGGTTTGTTCGTTTGTTGGCTTGTTGGTTTGTTGGTTTGTTGGTTTGTTTGGCTAGTTGGCTTATTAGTTTGTTGGTTTATTGGTTTATTGGTTTGTTGGTTTATTGGTTTGTTGGTTTATTGGTTTGTTGGTTTTTTGGTTTGTTGGTTTGTTGGTTTGTTGGTTTGTTGGTTTGTTGGTTTGTTGGTTTGTTGGTGTGTTGGTTTGTTGGCTTGTTGGCTTGTTGGTTTGTTGGTTTGTTTGTTTGTTTGTTCGTTTGTTGGTTTGTTACTTTGTTGGCTTGTTGGTTTGTTGGTTTGTTGGTTTGTTGGTGTGTTGGTTTGTTGGTTTGTAGGTTTGTTGGCTTGTTGGTTTTTTTGGCTTGTTGGTTTGTTGGTTTGTTGGTTTGTTGGCTTGTTGGTTTGTTGGTTTGTTGGTTTGTTGGTTTGTTGGTTTGTTGGTTTGTTGGTTTGTTGGTTTGCTGGTTTGTTGGGTTGTTAGTTCGTTGGTTTGTTGGTTTCTTGGTTTGTTGGTTTGTTGGTTTGTTCGTTTGCTTGTTTGTTGGTTTGTTTGTTTGTTGGTTTGTTCATTTGGTGGCTTGTTGGTTTGTTGGCTTATTGGTTTGTTGGTTTGTTGGTTTGTTGGTTTGTTGGTTTGTTTGTTTGTTCGTTTGTTGGTTTGTTGGTTGGTTGGCTTGTTGGTTTGTTGGTTTGTTGGCTTGTTGGTTTGTTGGTTTGTTAGTTTGTTCGTTTGTTGGCTTGTTGGTTTGTTGGCTTGTTGGCTTGTTGGTTTGTTGGCTTGTTGACTTGTTGGTTTGTTGGTTTGTTTGTTTGTTTGTTTGTTGGTTTGTTGGTTTGTTGGCTTGATGGTTTGTTGGTTTGTTGGCTTGTTGGCTTGTTGGTTTGTTAGTTTGTTTATTTGTTGCTTTGTTCGTTTGTTGGCTTGTTGGTTTGTTGGTTTGTTGGTTTGTTGGCTTGTTGGCTTGTTGGTTTGTTGGTTTGTTGGTTTGTTGGTTTGTTGGTTTGTTGGTTTGTTGGTTGTTGCTTTGTTGGTTTGTTGGTTTGTTAGCTAGTTGGTATATTAGTTTGTTGGTTTGTTGGTTTATTGGTTTGTTGGTTTGTTGGTTTGTTGGGTTGTTGGTTTGTTGGCTTGTTGGTTTGTTGGTTTGTTGGTTTTTTGGTTTGTTGGTTTGTTGGTTTGTTGGCTTGTTGGTATGTTGGTTTGTTGGTTTGTTGGTTTGTTGGTGTGTTGGTTAGTTGGCTTGTTGGCTTGTTGGTTTGTTGGTTTGTTTGTTTGTTTGTTCGTTTTTTGGTTTGTTGGTTTGTTGGCTTGTTGGTTTGTTGGTTTGTTGGTTTGTTGGTGTGTTGGTTTGTTGGTTTGTAGGTTTGTTGGTTTGTTGGCTTGTTGGTTTGTTGGTTTTTTGGCTTGTTGGTTTGTTGGTTTGTTGGGTTGTTGGCTTGTTGGTTTGTTGGTTTGTTGGTTTGTTGGTTTGTTGGTTTGTTGGTTTGTTGGTTTGTTGGTTGGTTGGTTTGTTGGCTTGTTGGTTCATTGGTTTGTTGGTTTCTTGGTTTGTTGGTTTGTTGGTTTGTTCGTTTGCTTGTTTGTTGGTTTGTTGGTTTGTTGGTTTGTTTGTTTGTTGGTTTGTTCGTTTGTTGGCTTGTTGGTTTGTTGGCTTGTTGGCTTGTTGGTTTGTTGGCTTGTTGGCTTGTTGGTTTGTTGGTTTGTTGGTTTGTTGGTTTGTTGGTTTGTTGGTTTGTTGGTTAGTTAGCTGGTTGGTTTGTTGGTTTGTTGGTTTGTTTGTTTGTTGGTTTTTTGGTTTGTTCGTTTGTTGGTTTGTTGGTTTGTTGGTTTGTTGGTTTGTTGGTTTGTTGGTTTGTTGGCTTTTTGGTTTGTTGGCTTGTTGGTTTGTTGGTTTGTTGGTTGTTGGTTTGTTGGTTTGGTGGTTTGTTGGTTTGTTGGCTTGTTGGTTTGTTGGGATGTTGGTTTGTTCGTTTGTTGGCTTGTTGGTTTGTTGGTTTGTTGGTTTGTTTGGCTAGTTGGCTTATTAGTTTATTGGTTTATTGGTTTATTGGTTTGTTGGTTTATTGGTTTGTTGGTTTATTGGTTTGTTGGTTTTTTGGTTTGTTGGTTTGTTGGTTTGTTGGTTTGTTGGTTTGTTGGTTTGTTGGTTTGTTGGTGTGTTGGTTTGTTGGCTTGTTGGCTTGTTGGTTTGTTGGTTTGTTTGTTTGTTTGTTCGTTTGTTGGTTTGTTACTTTGTTGGCTTGTTGGTTTGTTGGTTTGTTGGTTTGTTGGTGTGTTGGTTTGTTGGTTTGTAGGTTTGTTGGTTTGTTGGCTTGTTGGTTTTTTTGGCTTGTTGGTTTGTTGGTTTGTTTGTTTGTTCTTTTGTTGGTTTGTTGGTTGGTTGGCTTGTTGGTTTGTTGGCTTGTTGGCTTGTTGGTTTGTTGGTTTGTTGGCTTGTTGGTTTGTTGGTTTTTTGGTTTGTTGGTTTGTTGGTTTGTTTGTTTGTTGGTTTGTTTGTTTGTCGGTTTGATGGTTTGTTGGCTTGTTGGTTTGTTGGTTTGTTGGTTTATTTGCTTGTTGGTTTCTTGGTTTGTGGGTTTGTTGGTTTGTTGGTTTGTTGGTTTGTTCGTTTGTTGGCTTGTTGGTTTGTTGGCTTGTTGGCTTGTTGGTTTGTTGGCTTGTTGGTTAGTTGGTTTGTTGGTTTGTTGGTTTGTTGGTTTGTGTGTTTGTTGGTTTGTTCGTTTGTTCGTTTGTTGGTTTGTTGGTTTCTTGGTTTGTTTGCTTGTTGGTTTGTTGGTTTGTTGGTTTGTTGGCTTGTTGGTTTGTTCGTTTGTTGGCTTGTTGGTTTGTTGGTTTGTTGGTTTGCTGGTTTGATCGTTTGTTAGCTTGTTGGTTTGTTGGCTTGTTGGCTTGTTGGTTTGTTGGCTTGTTGGCTTGTTGGTTTGTTGGTTTGTTGGTTTGTTGGTTTGTTGGTTTGTTGGTTTGTTGGTTTGCTGGTTTGATCGTTTGTTGGCTTGTTGGTTTGTTGGCTTGTTGGCTTGTTGGTTTGTTGGCTTGTTGGCTTGTTGGTTTGTTGATTTGGTGGTTTGTTGGTTTGTTGGCTTGTTGGTTTGTTGGGATGTTGGTTTGTTCGTTTGTTGGCTTGTTGGTTTGTTGGTTTGTTGGTTTGTTTGGCTAGTTGGCTTATTAGTTTGTTGGTTTATTGGTTTATTGGTTTGTTGGTTTATTGGTTTGTTGGTTTATTGGTTTGTTGGTTTTTTGGTTTGTTGGTTTGTTGGTTTGTTGGTTTGTTGGTTTGTTGGTTTGTTGGTTTGTTGGTGTGTTGGTTTGTTGGCTTGTTGGCTTGTTGGTTTGTTGGTTTGTTTGTTTGTTTGTTCGTTTGTTGGTTTGTTACTTTGTTGGCTTGTTGGTTTGTTGGTTTGTTGGTTTGTTGGTGTGTTGGTTTGTTGGTTTGTAGGTTTGTTGGCTTGTTGGTTTTTTTGGCTTGTTGGTTTGTTGGTTTGTTGGTTTGTTGGCTTGTTGGTTTGTTGGTTTGTTGGTTTGTTGGTTTGTTGGTTTGTTGGTTTGTTGGTTTGTTGGTTTGCTGGTTTGTTGGCTTGTTGGTTTGTTGGCTTGTTGGCTTGTTGGTTTGTTGGTTTGTTGGTTTGTTGGTTTGTTGGTTTGTTGGTTTGTTGGTTAGTTAGCTGGTTGGTTTGTTGGTTTGTTGGTTTGTTTGTTTGTTGGTTTTTTGGTTTGTTCGTTTGTTGGTTTGTTGGTTTGTTGGTTTGTTGGTTTGTTGGTTTGTTGGTTTGTTGGCTTTTTGGTTTGTTGGCTTGTTGGTTTGTTGGTTTGTTGGTTGTTGGTTTGTTGGTTTGGTGGTTTGTTGGTTTGTTGGCTTGTTGGTTTGTTGGGATGTTGGTTTGTTCGTTTGTTGGCTTGTTGGTTTGTTGGTTTGTTGGTTTGTTTGGCTAGTTGGCTTATTAGTTTGTTGGTTTATTGGTTTATTGGTTTGTGGGTTTATTGGTTTGTTGGTTTATTGGTTTGTTGGTTTTTTGGTTTGTTGGTTTGTTGGTTTGTTGGTTTGTTGGTTTGTTGGTTTGTTGGTTTGTTGGTGTGTTGGTTTGTTGGCTTGTTGGCTTGTTGGTTTGTTGGTTTGTTTGTTTGTTTGTTCGTTTGTTGGTTTGTTACTTTGTTGGCTTGTTGGTTTGTTGGTTTGTTGGTTTGTTGGTGTGTTGGTTTGTTGGTTTGTAGGTTTGTTGGTTTGTTGGCTTGTTGGTTTTTTTGGCTTGTTGGTTTGTTGGTTTGTTGGTTTGTTGGCTTGTTGGTTTGTTGGTTTGTTGGTTTGTTTGTTTGTTGGTTTGTTCATTTGGTGGCTTGTTGGTTTGTTGGCTTATTGGTTTGTTGGTTTGTTGGTTTGTTGGTTTGTTGGTTTGTTTGTTTGTTCGTTTGTTGGTTTGATGGTTGGTTGGCTTGTTGGTTTGTTGGTTTGTTGGCTTGTTGGTTTGTTGGTTTGTTAGTTTGTTCGTTTGTTGGCTTGTTGGTTTGTTGGCTTGATGGTTTGTTGGTTTGTTGGCTTGTTGGTTCATTGGTTTGTTGGTTTCTTGGTTTGTTGGTTTGTTGGTTTGTTCGTTTGCTTGTTTGTTGGTTTGTTGGTTTGTTCGTTTGTTGGTTTGTTCGTTTGGTGGCTTGTTGGTTTGTTGGCTTATTGGTTTGTTGGTTTGTTGGTTTGTTTGTTTGTTCTTTTGTTGGTTTGTTGGTTGGTTGGCTTGTTGGTTTGTTGGCTTGTTGGCTTGTTGGTTTGTTGGTTTGTTGGCTTGTTGGTTTGTTGGTTTTTTGGTTTGTTGGTTTGTTGGTTTGTTTGTTTGTTGGTTTGTTTGTTTGTCGGTATGATGGTTTGTTGGCTTGTTGGTTTGTTGGTTTGTTGGTTTATTTGCTTGTTGGTTTCTTGGTTTCTGGGTTTGTTGGTTTGTTTGTTTGTTGGTTTGTTCGTTTGTTGGCTTGTTGGTTTGTTGGCTTGTTGGCTTGTTGGTTTGTTGGCTTGTTGGTTAGTTGGTTTGTTGGTTTGTTGGTTTGTTGGTTTGTGTGTTTGTTGGTTTGTTCGTTTGTTCGTTTGTTGGTTTGTTGGTTTCTTGGTTTGTTTGCTTGTTGGTTTGTTGGTTTGTTGGTTTGTTGGCTTGTTGGTTTGTTCGTTTGTTGGCTTGTTGGTTTGTTGGTTTGTTGGTTTGCTGGTTTGATCGTTTGTTGGCTTGTTGGCTTGTTGATTTGTTGGCTTGTTGGCTTGTTGGTTTGTTGGTTTGTTGGTTTGTTGGTTTGTTGGTTTGTTGGTTTGTTGGTTAGTTAGCTGGTTGGTTTGTTGGTTTGTTGGTTTGTTTGTTTGTTGGTTTTTTAGTTTGTTCGTTTGTTGGTTTGTTGGTTTGTTGGTTTGTTGGTTTGTTGGTTTGTTGGTTTGTTGGCTTTTTGGTTTGTTGGCTTGTTGGTTTGTTGGTTTGTTGGTTGTTGGTTTGTTGGTTTGGTGGTTTGTTGGTTTGTTGGCTTGTTGGTTTGTTGGGATGTTGGTTTGTTCGTTTGTTGGCTTGTTGGTTTGTTGGTTTGTTGGTTTGTTTGGCTAGTTGGCTTATTAGTTTGTTGGTTTATTGGTTTATTGGTTTGTTGGTTTATTGGTTTGTTGGTTTATTGGTTTGTTGGTTTGTTGGTTTGTTGGTTTGTTGGTTTGTTGGTTTGTTGGTTTGTTGGTTTGTTGGTTTGTTGGTTTGTTGGTGTGTTGGTTTGTTGGCTTGTTGGCTTGTTGGTTTGTTGGTTTGTTTGTTTGTTTGTTCGTTTGTTGGTTTGTTACTTTGTTGGCTTGTTGGTTTGTTGGTTTGTTGGTTTGTTGGTGTGTTGGTTTGTTGGTTTGTAGGTTTGTTGGTTTGTTGGCTTGTTGGTTTTTTTGGCTTGTTGGTTTGTTGGTTTGTTTGTTTGTTCTTTTGTTGGTTTGTTGGTTGGTTGGCTTGTTGGTTTGTTGGCTTGTTGGCTTGTTGGTTTGTTGGTTTGTTGGCTTGTTGGTTTGTTGGTTTTTTGGTTTGTTGGTTTGTTGGTTTGTTTGTTTGTTGGTTTGTTTGTTTGTCGGTTTGATGGTTTGTTGGCTTGTTGGTTTGTTGGTTTGTTGGTTTATTTGCTTGTTGGTTTCTTGGTTTGTGGGTTTGTTGGTTTGTTGGTTTGTTGGTTTGTTCGTTTGTTGGCTTGTTGGTTTGTTGGCTTGTTGGCTTGTTGGTTTGTTGGCTTGTTGGTTAGTTGGTTTGTTGGTTTGTTGGTTTGTTGGTTTGTGTGTTTGTTGGTTTGTTCGTTTGTTCGTTTGTTGGTTTGTTGGTTTCTTGGTTTGTTTGCTTATTGGTTTGTTGGTTTGTTGGTTTGTTGGCTTGTTGGTTTGTTCGTTTGTTGGCTTGTTGGTTTGTTGGTTTGTTGGTTTGCTGGTTTGATCGTTTGTTGGCTTGTTGGTTTGTTGGCTTGTTGGCTTGTTGGTTTGTTGGCTTGTTGGCTTGTTGGTTTGTTGATTTGGTGGTTTGTTGGTTTGTTGGCTTGTTGGTTTGTTGGGATGTTGGTTTGTTCGTTTGTTGGCTTGTTGGTTTGTTGGTTTGTTGGTTTGTTTGGCTAGTTGGCTTATTAGTTTGTTGGTTTATTGGTTTATTGGTTTGTTGGTTTATTGGTTTGTTGGTTTATTGGTTTGTTGGTTTTTTGGTTTGTTGGTTTGTTGGTTTGTTGGTTTGTTGGTTTGTTGGTTTGTTGGTTTGTTGGTGTGTTGGTTTGTTGGCTTGTTGGCTTGTTGGTTTGTTGGTTTGTTTGTTTGTTTGTTCGTTTGTTGGTTTGTTACTTTGTTGGCTTGTTGGTTTGTTGGTTTGTTGGTTTGTTGGTGTGTTGGTTTGTTGGTTTGTAGGTTGGTTGGCTTGTTGGTTTTTTTGGCTTGTTGGTTTGTTGGTTTGTTGGTTTGTTGGCTTGTTGGTTTGTTGGTTTGTTGGTTTGTTGGTTTGTTGGTTTGTTGGTTTGTTGGTTTGTTGGTTTGCTGGTTTGTTGGGTTGTTAGTTCGTTGGTTTGTTGGTTTCTTGGTTTGTTGGTTTGTTGGTTTGTTCGTTTGCTTGTTTGTTGGTTTGTTTGTTTGTTGGTTTGTTCATTTGGTGGCTTGTTGGTTTGTTGGCTTATTGGTTTGTTGGTTTGTTGGTTTGTTGGTTTGTTGGTTTGTTTGTTTGTTCGTTTGTTGGTTTGTTGGTTGGTTGGCTTGTTGGTTTGTTGGTTTGTTGGCTTGTTGGTTTGTTGGTTTGTTAGTTTGTTCGTTTGTTGGCTTGTTGGTTTGTTGGCTTGTTGGCTTGTTGGTTTGTTGGCTTGTTGACTTGTTGGTTTGTTGGTTTGTTTGATTGTTTGTTTGTTGGTTTGTTGGTTTGTTGGCTTGATGGTTTGTTGGTTTGTTGGCTTGTTGGCTTGTTGGTTTGTTAGTTTGTTTATTTGTTGCTTTGTTCGTTTGTTGGCTTGTTGGTTTGTTGGTTTGTTGGTTTGTTGGCTTGTTGGCTTGTTGGTTTGTTGGTTTGTTGGTTTGTTGGTTTGTTGGTTTGTTGGTTTGTTGGTTGTTGCTTTGTTGGTTTGTTGGTTTGTTAGCTAGTTGGTATATTAGTTTGTTGGTTTGTTGGTTTATTGGTTTGTTGGTTTGTTGGTTTGTTGGGTTGTTGGTTTGTTGGCTTGTTGGTTTGTTGGTTTGTTGGTTTTTTGGTTTGTTGGTTTGTTGGTTTGTTGGCTTGTTGGTATGTTGGTTTGTTGGTTTGTTGGTTTGTTGGTGTGTTGGTTAGTTGGCTTGTTGGCTTGTTGGTTTGTTGGTTTGTTTGTTTGTTTGTTCGTTTTTTGGTTTGTTGGTTTGTTGGCTTGTTGGTTTGTTGGTTTGTTGGTTTGTTGGTGTGTTGGTTTGTTGGTTTGTAGGTTTGTTGGTTTGTTGGCTTGTTGGTTTGTTGGTTTTTTCGCTTGTTGGTTTGTTGGTTTGTTGGGTTGTTGGCTTGTTGGTTTGTTGGTTTGTTGGTTTGTTGGTTTGTTGGTTTGTTGGTTTGTTGGTTTGTTGGTTGGTTGGTTTGTTGGCTTGTTGGTTCATTGGTTTGTTGGTTTCTTGGTTTGTTGGTTTGTTGGTTTGTTCGTTTGCTTGTTTGTTGGTTTGTTGGTTTGTTGGTTTGTTTGTTTGTTGGTTTGTTCGTTTGTTGGCTTGTTGGTTTGTTGGCTTGTTGGCTTGTTGGTTTGTTGGCTTGTTGGCTTGTTGGTTTGTTGGTTTGTTGGTTTGTTGGTTTGTTGGTTTGTTGGTTTGTTGGTTAGTTAGCTGGTTGGTTTGTTGGTTTGTTGGTTTGTTTGTTTGTTGGTTTTTTGGTTTGTTCGTTTGTTGGTTTGTTGGATTGTTGGTTTGTTGGTTTGTTGGTTTGTTGGTTTGTTGGCTTTTTGGTTTGTTGGCTTGTTGGTTTGTTGGTTTGTTGGTTGTTGGTTTGTTGGTTTGGTGGTTTGTTGGTTTGTTGGCTTGTTGGTTTGTTGGGATGTTGGTTTGTTCGTTTGTTGGCTTGTTGGTTTGTTGGTTTGTTGGTTTGTTTGGCTAGTTGGCTTATTAGTTTATTGGTTTATTGGTTTATTGGTTTGTTGGTTTATTGGTTTGTTGGTTTATTGGTTTGTTGGTTTTTTGGTTTGTTGGTTTGTTGGTTTGTTGGTTTGTTGGTTTGTTGGTTTGTTGGTTTGTTGGTGTGTTGGTTTGTTGGCTTGTTGGCTTGTTGGTTTGTTGGTTTGTTTGTTTGTTTGTTCGTTTGTTGGTTTGTTACTTTGTTGGCTTGTTGGTTTGTTGGTTTGTTGGTTTGTTGGTGTGTTGGTTTGTTGGTTTGTAGGTTTGTTGGTTTGTTGGCTTGTTGGTTTTTTTGGCTTGTTGGTTTGTTGGTTTGTTTGTTTGTTCTTTTGTTGGTTTGTTGGTTGGTTGGCTTGTTGGTTTGTTGGCTTGTTGGCTTGTTGGTTTGTTGGTTTGTTGGCTTGTTGGTTTGTTGGTTTTTTGGTTTGTTGGTTTGTTGGTTTGTTTGTTTGTTGGTTTGTTTGTTTGTCGGTTTGATGGTTTGTTGGCTTGTTGGTTTGTTGGTTTGTTGGTTTATTTGCTTGTTGGTTTCTTGGTTTGTGGGTTTGTTGGTTTGTTGGTTTGTTGGTTTGTTCGTTTGTTGGCTTGTTGGTTTGTTAGCTTGTTGGCTTGTTGGTTTGTTGGCTTGTTGGTTAGTTGGTTTGTTGGTTTGTTGGTTTGTTGGTTTGTGTGTTTGTTGGTTTGTTCGTTTGTTCGTTTGTTGGTTTGTTGGTTTCTTGGTTTGTTTGCTTGTTGGTTTGTTGGTTTGTTGGTTTGTTGGCTTGTTGGTTTGTTCGTTTGTTGGCTTGTTGGTTTGTTGGTTTGTTGGTTTGCTGGTTTGATCGTTTGTTAGCTTGTTGGTTTGTTGGCTTGTTGGCTTGTTGGTTTGTTGGCTTGTTGGCTTGTTGGTTTGTTGGTTTGTTGGTTTGTTGGTTTGTTGGTTTGTTGGTTTGTTGGTTAGTTAGCTGGTTGGTTTGTTGGTTTGTTGGTTTGTTTGTTTGTTGGTTTTTTGGTTTGTTCGTTTGTTGGTTTGTTGGTTTGTTGGTTTGTTGGTTTGTTGGTTTGTTGGTTTGTTGGCTTTTTGGTTTGTTGGCTTGTTGGTTTGTTGGTTTGTTGGTTGTTGGTTTGTTGGTTTGGTGGTTTGTTGGTTTGTTGGCTTGTTGGTTTGTTGGGATGTTGGTTTGTTCGTTTGTTGGCTTGTTGGTTTGTTGGTTTGTTGGTTTGTTTGGCTAGTTGGCTTATTAGTTTGTTGGTTTATTGGTTTATTGGTTTGTGGGTTTATTGGTTTGTTGGTTTATTGGTTTGTTGGTTTTTTGGTTTGTTGGTTTGTTGGTTTGTTGGTTTGTTGGTTTGTTGGTTTGTTGGTTTGTTGGTGTGTTGGTTTGTTGGCTTGTTGGCTTGTTGGTTTGTTGGTTTGTTTGTTTGTTTGTTCGTTTGTTGGTTTGTTACTTTGTTGGCTTGTTGGTTTGTTGGTTTGTTGGTTTGTTGGTGTGTTGGTTTGTTGGTTTGTAGGTTTGTTGGTTTGTTGGCTTGTTGGTTTTTTTGGCTTGTTGGTTTGTTGGTTTGTTGGTTTGTTGGCTTGTTGGTTTGTTGGTTTGTTGGTTTGTTGGTTTGTTGGTTTGTTGGTTTGTTGGTTTGTTGGTTTGTTGGTTTGCTGGTTTGTTGGGTTGTTAGTTCGTTGGTTTGTTGGTTTCTTGGTTTGTTGGTTTGTTGGTTTGTTCGTTTGCTTGTTTGTTGGTTTGTTGGTTTGTTTGTTTGTTGGTTTGTTCATTTGGTGGCTTGTTGGTTTGTTGGCTTATTGGTTTGTTGGTTTGTTGGTTTGTTGGTTTGTTGGTTTGTTTGTTTGTTCGTTTGTTGGTTTGTTGGTTGGTTGGCTTGTTGGTTTGTTGGTTTGTTGGCTTGTTGGTTTGTTGGTTTGTTAGTTTGTTCGTTTGTTGGCTTGTTGGTTTGTTGGCTTGTTGGCTTGTTGGTTTGTTGGCTTGTTGACTTGTTGGTTTGTTGGTTTGTTTGTTTGTTTGTTTGTTGGTTTGTTGGTTTGTTGGCTTGATGGTTTGTTGGTTTGTTGGCTTGTTGGCTTGTTGGTTTGTTAGTTTGTTTATTTGTTGCTTTGTTCGTTTGTTGGCTTGTTGGTTTGTTGCCTTGTTGGTTTGTTGGTTTGTTGGTTTGTTGGCTTGTTGGCTTGTTGGTTTGTTGGTTTGTTGGTTTGTTGGTTTGTTGGTTTGTTGGTTTGTTGGTTGTTGCTTTGTTGGTTTGTTGGTTTGTTAGCTAGTTGATATATTAGTTTGTTGGTTTGTTGGTTTATTGGTTTGTTGGTTTGTTGGTTTGTTGGTTTGTTGGTTTGCTGGTTTGTTGGGTTGTTAGTTCGTTGGTTTGTTGGTTTCTTGGTTTGTTGGTTTGTTGGTTTGTTCGTTTGCTTGTTTGTTGGTTTGTTGGTTTGTTTGTTTGTTGGTTTGTTCATTTGGTGGCTTGTTGGTTTGTTGGCTAATTGGTTTGTTGGTTTGTTGGTTTGTTGGTTTGTTGGTTTGTTTGTTTGTTCGTTTGTTGGTTTGTTGGTTGGTTGGCTTGTTGGTTTGTTGGTTTGTTGGCTTGTTGGTTTGTTGGTTTGTTAGTTTGTTCGTTTGTTGGCTTGTTGGTTTGTTGGCTTGTTGGCTTGTTGGTTTGTTGGCTTGTTGACTTGTTGACTTGTTGGTTTGTTGGTTTGTTTGTTTGTTTGTTTGTTGGTTTGTTGGTTTGTTGGCTTGATGGTTTGTTGGTTTGTTGGCTTGTTGGCTTGTTGGTTTGTTAGTTTGTTTATTTGTTGCTTTGTTCGTTTGTTGGCTTGTTGGTTTGTTGCCTTGTTGGTTTGTTGGTTTGTTGGTTTGTTGGCTTGTTGGCTTGTTGGTTTGTTGGTTTGTTGGTTTGTTGGTTTGTTGGTTTGTTGGTTTGTTGGTTGTTGCTTTGTTGGTTTGTTGGTTTGTTAGCTAGTTGATATATTAGTTTGTTGGTTTGTTGGTTTATTGGTTTGTTGGTTTGTTGGTTTGTTGGGTTGTTGGTTTGTTGGCTTGTTGGTTTGTTGGTTTGTTGGTTTTTTGGTTTGTTGGTTTGTTGGTTTGTTGGCTTGTTGGTATGTTGGTTTGTTGGTTTGTTGGTTTGTTGGTGTGTTGGTTAGTTGGCTTGTTGGCTTGTTGGTTTGTTGGTTTGTTTGTTTGTTTGTTCGTTTGTTGGTTTGTTGGTTTGTTGGCTTGTTGGTTTGTTGGTTTCTTGGTTTGTTGGTGTGTTGGTTTGTAGGTTTGTTGGTTTGTTGGCTTGTTGGTTTGTTGGTTTTTTGGCTTGTTGGTTTGTTGGTTTGTTGGGTTGTTGGCTTGTTGGTTTGTTGGTTTGTTGGTTTGTTGGTTTGTTGGTTTGTTGGTTTGTTGGTTTGTTGGTTGGTTGGTTTGTTGGCTTGTTGGTTCATTGGTTTTTTGGTTTCTTGGTTTGTTGGTTTGTTGGTTTGTTCGTTTGCTTGTTTGTTGGTTTGTTGGTTTGTTGGTTTGTTGGTTTGTTGGTTTGCTGGTTTGTTGGGTTGTTAGTTCGTTGGTTTGTTGGTTTCTTGGTTTGTTGGTTTGTTGGTTTGTTCGTTTGCTTGTTTGTTGGTTTGTTGGTTTGTTTGTTTGTTGGTTTGTTCATTTGGTGGCTTGTTGGTTTGTTGGCTTATTGGTTTGTTGGTTTGTTGGTTTGTTGGTTTGTTGGTTTGTTGGTTTGTTTGTTTGTTCGTTTGTTGGTTTGTTGGTTGGTTGGCTTGTTGGTTTGTTGGTTTGTTGGCTTGTTGGTTTGTTGGTTTGTTAGTTTGTTCGTTTGTTGGCTTGTTGGTTTGTTGGCTTGTTGGCTTGTTGGTTTGTTGGCTTGTTGACTTGTTGGTTTGTTGGTTTGTTTGTTTGTTTGTTTGTTGGTTTGTTGGTTTGTTGGCTTGATGGTTTGTTGGTTTGTTGGCTTGTTGGCTTGTTGGTTTGTTAGTTTGTTTATTTGTTGCTTTGTTCGTTTGTTGGCTTGTTGGTTTGTTGCCTTGTTGGTTTGTTGGTTTGTTGGTTTGTTGGCTTGTTGGCTTGTTGGTTTGTTGGTTTGTTGGTTTGTTGGTTTGTTGGTTTGTTGGTTTGTTGGTTGTTGCTTTGTTGGTTTGTTGGTTTGTTAGCTAGTTGATATATTAGTTTGTTGGTTTGTTGGTTTATTGGTTTGTTGGTTTGTTGGTTTGTTGGGTTGTTGGTTTGTTGGCTTGTTGGTTTGTTGGTTTGTTGGTTTTTTGGTTTGTTGGTTTGTTGGTTTGTTGGCTTGTTGGTATGTTGGTTTGTTGGTTTGTTGGTTTGTTGGTGTGTTGGTTAGTTGGCTTGTTGGCTTGTTGGTTTGTTGGTTTGTTTGTTTGTTTGTTCGTTTGTTGGTTTGTTGGTTTGTTGGCTTGTTGGTTTGTTGGTTTGTTGGTTTGTTGGTGTGTTGGTTTGTTGGTTTGTAGGTTTGTTGGTTTGTTGGCTTGTTGGTTTGTTGGTTTTTTGGCTTGTTGGTTTGTTGGTTTGTTGGGTTGTTGGCTTGTTGGTTTGTTGGTTTGTTGGTTTGTTGGTTTGTTGGTTTGTTGGTTTGTTGGTTTGTTGGTTGGTTGGTTTGTTGGCTTGTTGGTTCATTGGTTTTTTGGTTTCTTGGTTTGTTGGTTTGTTGGTTTGTTCGTTTGCTTGTTTGTTGGTTTGTTGGTTTGTTGGTTTGTTTGTTTGTTGGTTTGTTCGTTTGGTGGCTTGTTGGTTTGTTGGCTTATTGGTTTGTTGGTTTGTTGGTTTGTTTGTTTGTTCTTTTGTTGGTTTGTTGGTTGGTTGGCTTGTTGGTTTGTTGGTTTGTTGGATTGTTGGTTTGTTGGGATGTTCGTTTGTTCGTTTGTTGGCTTGTTGGTTTGTTGGTTTGTTGGTTTGTTTGGCTAGTTGGTTTATTAGTTTGTTGGTTTATTGGTTTATTGGTTTGTTGGTTTATTGGTTTGTTGGTTTGTTGGTTTGTTGGTTTTTTGGTTTGTTGATTTGTTGGTTTGTTGGTTTGTTGGTTTGTTGGTTTGTTGGTGTGTTGGTTTGTTGGCTTGTTGGCTTGTTGGTTTGTTACTTTGTTGGCTTGTTGGTTTGTTGCTTTGTTGGTTTGTTGGTGTGTTGGTTTGTTGGTTTGTAGGTTAGTTGGTTTGTTGGCTTGTTGGTGTTTTTGGCTTGTTGGTTTGTTGGTTTGTTGGTTTGTTGGCTTGTTGGTTTGTTGGTTTGTTGGTTTGTTGGTTTGTTGGTTTGTTGGTTTGTTGGTTTGTTGGTTTGTTGGTTTGTTGGTTTGTTGGTTTGTTGGTTTGCTGGTTTGTTGGGTTGTTGGTTCGTTGGTTTGTTGGTTTCTTGGTTTGTTGGTTTGTTGGTTTGTTAGTTTGCTTGTTTGTTGGTTTGTTGGTTTGTTTGTTTGTTGGTTTGTTCATTTGGTGGCTTGTTGGTTTGTTGGCTTATTGGTTTGTTGGTTTGTTGGTTTGTTGGTTTGTTGGTTTGTTGGTTTGTTTGTTTGTTCGTTTGTTGGTTTGTTGGTTGGTTGGCTTGTTGGTTTGTTGGTTTGTTGGTTGTTGGTTTGTTGGTTTGTTTGTTTGTTCGTTTGTTGGTTTGTTGGTTTGTTGGCTTGATGGTTTGTTGGTTTGTTGGCTTGTTGGTTTGTTAGTTTGTTGGTTTGTTGCTTTATTCGTTTGTTGGCTTGTTGGTTTGTTGGCTTGTTGGTTTGTTAATTTGTTGGTTTGTTGGTTTGTTGGCTTGTTGGCTTGTTGGTTTGTTGGTTTGTTGGTTTGTTGGTTTGTTGGTTTGTTGGTTTGTTGGTTGTTGCTTTGTTGGTTTGTTGGTTTGTTGGCTAGTTGATATATTAGTTTGTTGGTTTGTTGGTTTATTGGTTTGTTGGTTTATTGGTTTGTGGGGTTGTTGGTTTGTTGGCTTGTTGGTTTGTTGGTTTGTTGGTTTTTTTGTTTGTTGGTTTGTTGGTTTGTTGGCTTGTTGGTGTGTTGGTTTGTTGGTTTGTTGGTTTGTTGGTGTGTTGGTTTGTTGGCTTGTTGGCTTGTTGGTTTGTTGGTTTGTTTGTTTGTTCGTTTGTTGGTTTGTTGGTTTGTTGGCTTGTTGGTTTGTTGGTTTGTTGGTTTGTTGGTGTGTTGGTTTGTTGGTTTGTAGGTTTGTTGGTTTTTTGGCTTGTTGGTTTGTTGGTTTTTTGGCTTGTTGGTTTGTTGGTTTGTTGGGTTGTTGGCTTGTTGGTTTGTTGGTTTGTTGGTTTGTTGGTTTGTTGGTTTCTTGGTTTGTTGGTTGGTTGGTTTGTTGGCTTGTTGGCTTGTTGGTTCATTGGTTTGTTGGTTTCTTGGTTTGTTGGTTTGTTGGTTTGTTTGTTTGTTGGTTTGTTCGTTTGTTGGTTTGTTCGTTTGGTGGCTTGTTGGTTTGTTGGCTTATTGGTTTGTTGGTTTGTTGGTTTGTTTGTTTGTTCTTTTGTTGGTTTGTTGGTTTGTTGGTTTGTTGGTTTGTTAGTTTGTTGGTTTGTCGGTTAGTTGGCTTGTTGGCTTGTTGGTTTGTTGGTTTGTTGGCTTGTTGGTTTGTTGGTTTTTTGGTTTGTTCGTTTGTTGGTTTGTTGGTTTGTTGGTTTGTTGGTTTGTTGGTTTGTTCGTTTGTTGGTTTGTTGGTTTGTTGGTTTGTTGGTTTGTTCGTTTGTTGGTTTGTTCGTTTGTTGGCTTGTTGATTTGTTGGTTTGTTGGCTTGTTGGTTTGTTGGTTTGTTGGTTTGTTGGCTTGTTGGTTTGTTGGTTTCTTAGTTTGTTCGTTTGTTGGTTTGTTCGTTTGTTGGCTTGTTGATTTGTTGGTTTGTTGGCTTGTTGGTTTGTTGGTTTGTTGGTTTGTTGGCTTGTTGGTTTGTTGGTTTGTTAGTTTGTTCGTTTGTTGGCTTGTTGGTTTGTTGGCTTGTTGGCTTGTTGGTTTGTTAGCTTGTTGACTTGTTGGTTTGTTGGTTTGTTTGTTTGTTCGTTTGTTGGTTTGTTGGCTTGTTGGCTTGTTAGTTTCTTAGCTTGTTGACTTGTTGGTTTGTTGGTTTGTTGGTGTGTTGGTTTGTTGGCTTGTTGGTTTGTTGGTTTGTTGGTTTGTTTGTTTGTTTGTTTGTTTGTTGGTTTGTTACTTTGTTGGCGTGTTGGTTTGTTGGTTTGTTGGTTTGTTGGTGTGTTGGTTTGTTGGTTTGTAGGTTTGTTGGTTTGTTGGCTTGTTGGTTTTTTTGGCTTGTTGGTTTGTTGGTTTGTTGGTTTGTTGGCTTGTTGGTTTGTTGGTTTGTTGGTTTTTTGGTTTGTTGGTTTGTTGGTTTGTTGGTTTGTTGGTTTGTTGGTTTGTTGGTGTGTTGGTTTGTTGGCTTGTTGGCTTGTTGGTTTGTTGGTTTGTTTGTTTGTTCGTTTGTTGGTTTGTTACTTTGTTGGCTTGTTGGTTTGTTGGTTTGTTGGTTTGTTGGTGTGTTGGTTTGTTGGTTTGTAGGTTTGTTGGTTTGTTGGCTTGTTGGTTTTTTTGGCTTGTTGGTTTGTTGGTTTGTTGGTTTGTTGGCTTGTTGGTTTGTTGGTTTGTTGGTTTGTTGGTTTGTTGGTTTGTTGGTTTGTTGGTTTGTTGGTTTGTTGGTTTGCTGGTTTGTTAGGTTGTTAGTTCGTTGGTTTGTTGTTTTCTTGGTTTGTTGGTTTGTTGGTTTGTTCGTTTGCTTGTTTGTTGGTTTGTTGGTTTGTTTGTTTGTTGGTTTGTTCATTTGGTGGCTTGTTGGTTTGTTGGCTTATTGGTTTGTTGGTTTGTTGGTTTGTTGGTTTGTTGGTTTGTTTGTTTGTTCGTTTGTTGGTTTGTTGGTTGGTTGGCTTGTTGGTTTGTTGGTTTGTTGGCTTGTTGGTTTGTTGGTTTGTTTGTTTGTTCGTTTGTTGGCTTGTTGGTTTGTTGGCTTGTTGGCTTGTTGGTTTGTTGGCTTGTTGACTTGTTGGTTTGTTGGTTTGTTTGTTTGTTCGTTTGTTGGTTTGTTGGTTTGTTGGCTTGATGGTTTGTTGGTTTGTTGGCTTGTTGGCTTGTTGGTTTGTTAGTTTGTTTATTTGTTGCTTTGTTCGTTTGTTGGCTTGTTGGTTTGTTGGCTTGTTGGTTTGTTGGTTTGTTGGTTTGTTGGTTTGTTGGCTTGTTGGCTTGTTGGTTTGTTGGTTTGTTGGTTTGTTGGTTTGTTGGTTTGTTGGTTTGTTGGTTGTTGCTTTGTTGGTTTGTTGGTTTGTTAGCTAGTTGATATATTAGTTTGTTGGTTTGTTGGTTTATTGGTTTGTTGGTTTGTTGGTTTGTTGGGTTGTTGGTTTGTTGGTTTGTTGGCTTGTTGGTTTGTTGGCTTGTTGGTTTGTTGGTTTGTTGGTTTTTTGGTTTGTTGGTTTGTTGGTTTGTTGGCTTGTTGGTGTGTTGGTTTGTTGGTTTGTTGGTTTGTTGGTGTGTTGGTTTGTTGGCTTGTTGGCTTGTTGGTTTGTTGGTTTGTTTGTTTGTTTGTTCGTTTGTTGGTTTGTTGGTTTGTTGGCTTGTTGGTTTGTTGGTTTGTTGGTTTGTTGGTGTGTTGGTTTGTTGGTTTGTAGGTTTGTTGGTTTGTTGGCTTGTTGGTTTGTTGGTTTTTTGGCTTGTTGGTTTGTTGGTTTGTTGGGTTGTTGGCTTGTTGGTTTGTTGGTTTGTTGGTTTGTTGGTTTGTTGGTTTGTTGGTTTGTTGGTTTGTTGGTTGGTTGGTTTGTTGGCTTGTTGGTTCATTGGTTTGTTGGTTTCTTGGTTTGTTGGTTTGTTGGTTTGTTCGTTTGGTTGTTTGTTGGTTTGTTGGTTTGTTTGTTTGTTGGTTTGTTCGTTTGGTGGCTTGTTGGTTTGTTGGCTTATTGGTTTGTTGGTTTGTTGGTTTGTTTGTTTGTTCTTTTGTTGGTTTGTTGGTTGGTTGGCTTGTTGGTTTGTTGGTTTGTTGGATTGTTGGTTTGTTGGGATGTTGGTTTGTTCGTTTGTTGGCTTGTTGGTTTGTTGGTTTGTTGGTTTGTTTGGCTAGTTGGTTTATTAGTTTGTTGGTTTATTGGTTTATTGGTTTGTTGGTTTATTGGTTTGTTGGTTTGTTGGTTTGTTGGTTTTTTGGTTTGTTGATTTGTTGGTTTGTTGGTTTGTTGGTTTGTTGGTTTGTTGGTTTGTTGGTTTGTTGGTTTGTTGGTGTGTTGGTTTGTTGGCTTGTTGGCTTGTTGGTTTGTTACTTTGTTGGCTTGTTGTTGGTTTGTTGGTTTGTTGGTTTGTTGGTTTGTTGGTTTGTTGGTTTGTTGGTTTGTTGGTTTGTTGGTTTGTTGGTTTGTTGGTTTGCTGGTTTGTTGGGTTGTTGGTTCGTTGGTTTGTTGGTTTCTTGGTTTGTTGGTTTGTTGGTTTGTTAGTTTGCTTGTTTGTTGGTTTGTTGGTTTGTTTGTTTGTTGGTTTGTTCATTTGGTGGCTTGTTGGTTTGTTGGCTTATTGGTTTGTTGGTTTGTTGGTTTGTTGGTTTGTTGGTTTGTTTGTTTGTTCGTTTGTTGGTTTGTTGGTTGGTTGGCTTGTTGGTTTGTTGGTTTGTTGGCTTGTTGGTTTGTTGGTTTGTTAGTTTGTTCGTTTGTTGGCTTGTTGGTTTGTTGGCTTGTTGGCTTGTTGGTTTGTTAGCTTGTTGACTTGTTGGTTTGTTGGTTTGTTTGTTTGTTCGTTTGTGCGTTTGTTGGTTTGTTGGCTTGATGGTTTGTTGGTTTGTTGGCTTGTTGGTTTGTTAGTTTGTTGGTTTGTTGCTTTGTTCGTTTGTTGGCTTGTTGGTTTGTTGGCTTGTTGGTTTGTTAATTTGTTGGTTTGTTGGTTTGTTGGCTTGTTGGCTTGTTGGTTTGTTGGTTTGTTGGTTTGTTGGTTTGTTGGTTTGTTGGTTTGTTGGTTTGTTGGTTGTTGCTTTGTTGGTTTGTTGGTTTGTTGGCTAGTTGATATATTAGTTTGTTGGTTTGTTGGTTTATTGGTTTGTTGGTTTGTTGGTTTGTTGGGTTGTTGGTTTGTTGGGTTGTTGGTTTGTTGGCTTGTTGGTTTGTTGGTTTGTTGGTGATTTTGTTTGTTGGTTTGTTGGTTTGTTGGCTTGTTATTGTGTTGGTTTGTTGGTTTGTTGGTTTGTTGGTGTGTTGGTTTGTTGGCTTGTTGGCTTGTTAGTTTGTTGGTTTGTTTGTTTGTTCGTTTGTTGGTTTGTTGGTTTGTTGGCTTGTTGGTTTGTTGGTTTGTTGGTTTGTTGGTTTGTTGGTGTGTTGGTTTGTTGGTTTGTAGGTTTGTTGGTTTTTTGGCTTGTTGGTTTGTTGGTTTTTTGGCTTGTTGGTTTGTTGGTTTGTTGGGTTGTTGGCTTGTTGGTTTGTTGGTTTGTTGGTTTGTTGGTTTGTTGGTTTCTTGGTTTGTTGGTTGGTTGGTTTGTTGGTGTGTTGGTTTGTTGGCTTGTTGGCTTGTTAGTTTGTTGGTTTGTTTGTTTGTTCGTTTGTTGGTTTGTTGGTTTGTTGGCTTGTTGGTTTGTTGGTTTGTTGGTTTGTTGGTTTGTTGGTGTGTTGGTTTGTTGGTTTGTAGGTTTGTTGGTTTTTGGCTTGTTGGTTTGTTGGTTTTTTGGCTTGTTGGTTTGTTGGTTTGTTGGTGTGTTGGTTTGTTGGCTTGTTGGCTTGTTAGTTTGTTGGTTTGTTTGTTTGTTCGTTTGTTGGTTTGTTGGTTTGTTGGCTTGTTGGTTTGTTGGTTTGTTGGTTTGTTGGTTTGTTGGTGTGTTGGTTTGTTGGTTTGTAGGTTTGTTGGTTTTTTGGCTTGTTGGTTTGTTGGTTTTTTGGCTTGTTGGTTTGTTGGTTTGTTGGGTTGTTGGCTTGTTGGTTTGTTGGTTTGTTGGTTTGTTGGTTTGTTGGTTTCTTGGTTTGTTGGTTGGTTGGTTTGTTGGCTTGTTGGTTCATTGGTTTGTTGGTTTCTTGGTTTGTTGGTTTGTTGGTTTGTTTGTTTGTTGGTTTGTTCGTTTGGTGGCTTGTTGGTTTGTTGGCTTATTGGTTTGTTGGTTTGTTGGTTTGTTTGTTTGTTCTTTTGTTGGTTTGTTGGTTTGTTGGTTTGTTGGTTTGTTGGTTTGTTAGTTTGTTGGTTTGTCGGTTAGTTGGCTTGTTGGCTTGTTGGTTTGTTGGTTTGTTGGCTTGTTGGTTTGTTGGTTTTTTGGTTTGTTCGTTTGTTGGTTTGTTGGTTTGTTGGTTTGTTGGTTTGTTGGTTTGTTCGTTTTTTGGTTTGTTGGTTTGTTGGTTTGTTGGTTTTTTCGTTTGTTGGTTTGTTCGTTTGTTGGCTTGTTGATTTGTTGGTTTGTTGGCTTGTTGGTTTGTTGGTTTGTTGGTTTGTTGGCTTGTTGGTTTGTTGGTTTGTTAGTTTGTTCGTTTGTTGGTTTGTTCGTTTGTTGGCTTGTTGATTTGTTGGTTTGTTGGCTTGTTGGTTTGTTGGTTTGTTGGTTTGTTGGCTTGTTGGTTTGTTGGTTTGTTAGTTTGTTCGTTTGTTGGCTTGTTGGTTTGTTGGCTTGTTGGCTTGTTGGTTTGTTAGCTTGTTGACTTGTTGGTTTGTTGGTTTGTTTGTTTGTTCGTTTGTTGGTTTGTTGGCTTGTTGGCTTGTTAGTTTGTTAGCTTGTTGACTTGTTGGTTTGTTGGTTTGTTGGTGTGTTGCTTTGTTGGCTTGTTGGTTTGTTGGTTTGTTGGTTTGTTTGTTTGTTTGTTTGTTGGTTTGTTACTTTGTTGGCGTGTTGGTTTGTTGGTTTGTTGGTTTGTTGGTGTGTTGGTTTGTTGGTTTGTCGGTTTGTTGGTTTGTTGGCTTGTTGGTTTTTTTGGCTTGTTGGTTTGTTGGTTTGTTGGCTTGTTGGTTTGTTGGTTTGTTGGTTTGTTGGTTTGTTGGTTTGTTGGTTTGTTGGTTTGTTGGTTTGTTGGTTTGTTGGTTTGCTGGTTTGTTGGGTTGTTGGTTCGTTGGTTTGTTGGTTCCTTTCTTGGTTTGTTGGTTTGTTGGTTTGTTAGTTTGCTTGTTTGTTGGTTTGTTGGTTTGTTTGTTTGTTGGTTTGTTCATTTGGTGGCTTGTTGGTTTGTTGGCTTATTGGTTTGTTGGTTTGTTGGTTTGTTGGTTTGTTGGTTTGTTTGTTTGTTCGTTTGTTGGTTTGTTGGTTGGTTGGCTTGTTGGTTTGTTGGTTTGTTGGCTTGTTGGTTTGTTGGTTTGTTAGTTTGTTCGTTTGTTGGCTTGTTGGTTTGTTGGCTTGTTGGCTTGTTGGTTTGTTAGCTTGTTGACTTGTTGGTTTGTTGGTTTGTTTGTTTGTTCGTTTGTTGGTTTGTTGGTTTGTTGGCTTGATGGTTTGTTGGTTTGTTGGCTTGTTGGTTCATTGGTTTGTTGGTTTCTTGGTTTGTTGGTTTGTTGGTTTGTTCGTTTGCTTGTTTGTTGGTTTGTTGGTTTGTTTGTTTGTTGGTTTATTCGTTTGGTGGCTTGTTGGTTTGTTGGCTTATTGGTTTGTTGGTTTGTTTGTTTGTTCTTTTGTTGGTTTGTTGGTTGGTTGGTTTGTTGGTTTTTTGGCTTGTTGGTTTGTTGGTTTGTTGGGTTGTTGGCTTGTTGGTTTGTTGGTTTGTTGGTTTGTTGGTTTGTTGGTTTGTTGGTTGGTTGGTTTGTTGGCTTGTTGGTTCATTGGTTTGTTGGTTTCTTGGTTTGTTGGTTTGTTGGTTTGTTCGTTTGGTTGTTTGTTGGTTTGTTGGTTTGTTTGTTTGTTGGTTTGTTCGTTTGGTGGCTTGTTGGTTTGTTGGCTTATTGGTTTGTTGGTTTGTTGGTTTGTTTGTTTGTTCTTTTGTTGGTTTGTTGGTTGGTTGGCTTGTTGGTTTGTTGGTTTGTTGGATTGTTGGTTTGTTGGGATGTTGGTTTGTTCGTTTGTTGGCTTGTTGGTTTGTTGGTTTGTTGGTTTGTTTGGCTAGTTGGTTTATTAGTTTGTTGGTTTATTGGTTTATTGGTTTGTTGGTTTATTGGTTTGTTGGTTTGTTGGTTTGTTGGTTTTTTGGTTTGTTGATTTGTTGGTTTGTTGGTTTGTTGGTTTGTTGGTTTGTTGGTTTGTTGGTGTGTTGGTTTGTTGGCTTGTTGGCTTGTTGGTTTGTTACTTTGTTGGCTTGTTGTTGGTTTGTTGGTTTGTTGGTTTGTTGGTTTGTTGGTTTGTTGGTTTGTTGGTTTGTTGGTTTGTTGGTTTGTTGGTTTGTTGGTTTGCTGGTTTGTTGGGTTGTTGGTTCGTTGGTTTGTTGGTTTCTTGGTTTGTTGGTTTGTTGGTTTGTTAGTTTGCTTGTTTGTTGGTTTGTTGGTTTGTTTGTTTGTTGGTTTGTTCATTTGGTGGCTTGTTGGTTTGTTGGCTTATTGGTTTGTTGGTTTGTTGGTTTGTTGGTTTGTTGGTTTGTTTGTTTGTTCGTTTGTTGGTTTGTTGGTTGGTTGGCTTGTTGGTTTGTTGGTTTGTTGGCTTGTTGGTTTGTTGGTTTGTTAGTTTGTTCGTTTGTTGGCTTGTTGGTTTGTTGGCTTGTTGGCTTGTTGGTTTGTTAGCTTGTTGACTTGTTGGTTTGTTGGTTTGTTTGTTTGTTCGTTTGTGCGTTTGTTGGTTTGTTGGCTTGATGGTTTGTTGGTTTGTTGGCTTGTTGGTTTGTTAGTTTGTTGGTTTGTTGCTTTGTTCGTTTGTTGGCTTGTTGGTTTGTTGGCTTGTTGGTTTGTTAATTTGTTGGTTTGTTGGTTTGTTGGCTTGTTGGCTTGTTGGTTTGTTGGTTTGTTGGTTTGTTGGTTTGTTGGTTTGTTGGTTTGTTGGTTTGTTGGTTGTTGCTTTGTTGGTTTGTTGGTTTGTTGGCTAGTTGATATATTAGTTTGTTGGTTTGTTGGTTTATTGGTTTGTTGGTTTGTTGGTTTGTTGGGTTGTTGGTTTGTTGGGTTGTTGGTTTGTTGGCTTGTTGGTTTGTTGGTTTGTTGGTGATTTTGTTTGTTGGTTTGTTGGTTTGTTGGCTTGTTATTGTGTTGGTTTGTTGGTTTGTTGGTTTGTTGGTGTGTTGGTTTGTTGGCTTGTTGGCTTGTTAGTTTGTTGGTTTGTTTGTTTGTTCGTTTGTTGGTTTGTTGGTTTGTTGGCTTGTTGGTTTGTTGGTTTGTTGGTTTGTTGGTTTGTTGGTGTGTTGGTTTGTTGGTTTGTAGGTTTGTTGGTTTTTTGGCTTGTTGGTTTGTTGGTTTTTTGGCTTGTTGGTTTGTTGGTTTGTTGGGTTGTTGGCTTGTTGGTTTGTTGGTTTGTTGGTTTGTTGGTTTGTTGGTTTCTTGGTTTGTTGGTTGGTTGGTTTGTTGGTGTGTTGGTTTGTTGGCTTGTTGGCTTGTTAGTTTGTTGGTTTGTTTGTTTGTTCGTTTGTTGGTTTGTTGGTTTGTTGGCTTGTTGGTTTGTTGGTTTGTTGGTTTGTTGGTTTGTTGGTGTGTTGGTTTGTTGGTTTGTAGGTTTGTTGGTTTTTTGGCTTGTTGGTTTGTTGGTTTTTTGGCTTGTTGGTTTGTTGGTTTGTTGGTGTGTTGGTTTGTTGGCTTGTTGGCTTGTTAGTTTGTTGGTTTGTTTGTTTGTTCGTTTGTTGGTTTGTTGGTTTGTTGGCTTGTTGGTTTGTTGGTTTGTTGGTTTGTTGGTTTGTTGGTGTGTTGGTTTGTTGGTTTGTAGGTTTGTTGGTTTTTTGGCTTGTTGGTTTGTTGGTTTTTTGGCTTGTTGGTTTGTTGGTTTGTTGGGTTGTTGGCTTGTTGGTTTGTTGGTTTGTTGGTTTGTTGGTTTGTTGGTTTCTTGGTTTGTTGGTTGGTTGGTTTGTTGGCTTGTTGGTTCATTGGTTTGTTGGTTTCTTGGTTTGTTGGTTTGTTGGTTTGTTTGTTTGTTGGTTTGTTCGTTTGGTGGCTTGTTGGTTTGTTGGCTTATTGGTTTGTTGGTTTGTTGGTTTGTTTGTTTGTTCTTTTGTTGGTTTGTTGGTTTGTTGGTTTGTTGGTTTGTTGGTTTGTTAGTTTGTTGGTTTGTCGGTTAGTTGGCTTGTTGGCTTGTTGGTTTGTTGGTTTGTTGGCTTGTTGGTTTGTTGGTTTTTTGGTTTGTTCGTTTGTTGGTTTGTTGGTTTGTTGGTTTGTTGGTTTGTTGGTTTGTTCGTTTTTTGGTTTGTTGGTTTGTTGGTTTGTTGGTTTTTTCGTTTGTTGGTTTGTTCGTTTGTTGGCTTGTTGATTTGTTGGTTTGTTGGCTTGTTGGTTTGTTGGTTTGTTGGTTTGTTGGCTTGTTGGTTTGTTGGTTTGTTAGTTTGTTCGTTTGTTGGTTTGTTCGTTTGTTGGCTTGTTGATTTGTTGGTTTGTTGGCTTGTTGGTTTGTTGGTTTGTTGGTTTGTTGGCTTGTTGGTTTGTTGGTTTGTTAGTTTGTTCGTTTGTTGGCTTGTTGGTTTGTTGGCTTGTTGGCTTGTTGGTTTGTTAGCTTGTTGACTTGTTGGTTTGTTGGTTTGTTTGTTTGTTCGTTTGTTGGTTTGTTGGCTTGTTGGCTTGTTAGTTTGTTAGCTTGTTGACTTGTTGGTTTGTTGGTTTGTTGGTGTGTTGCTTTGTTGGCTTGTTGGTTTGTTGGTTTGTTGGTTTGTTTGTTTGTTTGTTTGTTGGTTTGTTACTTTGTTGGCGTGTTGGTTTGTTGGTTTGTTGGTTTGTTGGTGTGTTGGTTTGTTGGTTTGTCGGTTTGTTGGTTTGTTGGCTTGTTGGTTTTTTTGGCTTGTTGGTTTGTTGGTTTGTTGGCTTGTTGGTTTGTTGGTTTGTTGGTTTGTTGGTTTGTTGGTTTGTTGGTTTGTTGGTTTGTTGGTTTGTTGGTTTGTTGGTTTGCTGGTTTGTTGGGTTGTTGGTTCGTTGGTTTGTTGGTTCCTTTCTTGGTTTGTTGGTTTGTTGGTTTGTTAGTTTGCTTGTTTGTTGGTTTGTTGGTTTGTTTGTTTGTTGGTTTGTTCATTTGGTGGCTTGTTGGTTTGTTGGCTTATTGGTTTGTTGGTTTGTTGGTTTGTTGGTTTGTTGGTTTGTTTGTTTGTTCGTTTGTTGGTTTGTTGGTTGGTTGGCTTGTTGGTTTGTTGGTTTGTTGGCTTGTTGGTTTGTTGGTTTGTTAGTTTGTTCGTTTGTTGGCTTGTTGGTTTGTTGGCTTGTTGGCTTGTTGGTTTGTTAGCTTGTTGACTTGTTGGTTTGTTGGTTTGTTTGTTTGTTCGTTTGTTGGTTTGTTGGTTTGTTGGCTTGATGGTTTGTTGGTTTGTTGGCTTGTTGGTTCATTGGTTTGTTGGTTTCTTGGTTTGTTGGTTTGTTGGTTTGTTCGTTTGCTTGTTTGTTGGTTTGTTGGTTTGTTTGTTTGTTGGTTTATTCGTTTGGTGGCTTGTTGGTTTGTTGGCTTATTGGTTTGTTGGTTTGTTTGTTTGTTCTTTTGTTGGTTTGTTGGTTGGTTGGCTTGTTGGTTTGTTGGCTTGTTGGCTTGTTGGTTTGTTGGTTTGTTGGCTTGTTGGTTTGTTGGTTTTTTGGTTTGTTGGTTTGTTGGTTTGTTTGTTTGTTGGTTTGTTTGTTTGTCGGTTTGATGGTTTGTTGGCTTGTTGGTTTGTTGGTTTGTTGGTTTATTTGCTTGTTGGTTTGTTGGTTTGTTGGTTTGTTGGTTTGTTGGTTTGTTGGTTTGTTGGTTGGTTGGCTTGTTGGTTTGTTGGTTTGTTGGATTGTTGGTTTGTTGGGATAATGGTTTGTTCGTTTGTTGGCTTGTTGGTTTGTTGGTTTGTTGGTTTGTTTGGCTAGTTGGTTTATTAGTTTGTTGGTTTATTGGTTTATTGGTCTGTTGGTTTATTGGTTTGTTGGTTTGTTGGTTTGTTGGTTTTTTGGTTTGTTGATTTGTTGGTTTGTTGGTTTGTTGGTTTGTTGGTTTGTTGGTGTGTTGGTTTGTTGGCTTGTTGGCTTGTTGGTTTGTTACTTTGTTGGCTTGTTGGTTTGTTGCTTTGTTGGTTTGTTGGTTTGTTGGTTTGTTGGTTTGTAGGTTTGTTGGTTTGTTGGCTTGTTGGTTTTTTTGGCTTGTTGGTTTGTTGGTTTGTTGGTTTGTTGGCTTGTTGGTTTGTTGGTTTGTTGGTTTGTTGGTTTGTTGGTTTGTTGGTTTGTTGGTTTGTTGGTTTGTTGGTTTGTTGGTTTGTTGGTTTGTTGGTTTGTTGGTTTGTTGGTTTGTTGGTTTGTTGGTTTGTTGGTTTGCTGGTTTGTTGGGTTGTTGGTTCGTTGGTTTGTTGGTTTCTTGGTTTGTTGGTTTGTTGGTTTGTTAGTTTGCTTGTTTGTTGGTTTGTTGGTTTGTTTGTTTGTTGGTTTGTTCATTTGGTGGCTTGTTGGTTTGTTGGCTTATTGGTTTGTTGGTTTGTTGGTTTGTTGGTTTGTTGGTTTGTCTGTTTGTTTGTTTGTTGGTTTGTTGGTTGGTTGGCTTGTTGGTTTGTTGGTTTGTTGGCTTGTTGGTTTGTTGGTTTGTTAGTTTGTTCGTTTGTTGGCTTGTTGGTTTGTTGGCTTGTTGGCTTGTTGGTTTGTTAGCTTGTTGACTTGTTGGTTTGTTGGTTTGTTTGTTTGTTCGTTTGTTGGTTTGTTGGTTTGTTGGCTTGATGGTTTGTTGGTTTGTTGGCTTGTTGGTTTGTTAGTTTGTTGGTTTGTTGCTTTGTTCGTTTGTTGGCTTGTTGGTTTGTTGGCTTGTTGGTTTGTTAATTTGTTGGTTTGTTGGTTTGTTGGCTTGTTGGCTTGTTGGTTTGTTGGTTTGTTGGTTTGTTGGTTTGTTGGTTTGTTGGTTTGTTGGTTGTTGCTTTGTTGGTTTGTTGGTTTGTTGGCTAGTTGATATATTAGTTTGTTGGTTTGTTGGTTTATTGGTTTGTTGGTTTGTTGGTTTGTTGGGTTGTTGGTTTGTTGGGTTCTTGGTTTGTTGGCTTGTTGGTTTGTTGGTTTGTTGGTTTTTTTGTTTGTTGGTTTGTTGGTTTGTTGGCTTGTTGGTGTGTTGGTTTGTTGGTTTGTTGGTTTGTTGGTGTGTTGGTTTGTTGGCTTGTTGGCTTGTTGGTTTGTTGGTTTGTTTGTTTGTTCGTTTGTTGGTTTGTTGGTTTGTTGGCTTGTTGGTTTGTTGGTTTGTTGGTTTGTTGGTTTGTTGGTTTGTTGGTGTGTTGGTTTGTTGGTTTGTAGGTTTGTTGGTTTTTTGCCTTGTTGGTTTGTTGGTTTTTTGGCTTGTTGGTTTGTTGGTTTGTTGGGTTGTTGGCTTGTTGGTTTGTTGGTTTGTTGGTTTGTTGGTTTGTTGGTTTGTTGGTTTCTTGGTTTGTTGGTTGGTTGGTTTGTTGGCTTGTTGGTTCATTGGTTTGTTGGTTTCTTGGTTTGTTGGTTTGTTGGTTTGTTTGTTTGTTGGTTTGTTCGTTTGGTGGCTTGTTGGTTTGTTGGCTTATTGGTTTGTTGGTTTGTTGGTTTGTTTGTTTGTTCTTTTGTTGGTTTGTTGGTTTGTTGGTTTGTTGGTTTGTTGGTTTGTTGGTTTGTTGGTTTGTTAGTTTGTTGGTTTGTCGGTTAGTTGGATTGTTGGCTTGTTGGTTTGTTGGTTTGTTGGCGTGTTGGTTTGTTGGTTTTTTGGTTTGTTCGTTTGTTGGTTTGTTGGTTTGTTGGTTTGTTGGTTTGTTGGTTTGTTCGTTTGTTGGTTTGTTGGTTTGTTGGTTTGTTGGTTTTTTCGTTTGTTGGTTTGTTCGTTTGTTGGCTTGTTGATTTGTTGGTTTGTTGGCTTGTTGGTTTGTTGGTTTGTTGGTTTGTTGGCTTGTTGGTTTGTTGGTTTGTTAGTTTGTTCGTTTGTTGGTTTGTTCGTTTGTTGGCTTGTTGATTTGTTGGTTTGTTGGCTTTTTGGTTTGTTGGTTTGTTGGTTTGTTGGCTTGTTGGTTTGTTGGTTTGTTAGTTTGTTCGTTTGTTGGCTTGTTGGTTTGTTGGCTTGTTGGCTTGTTGGTTTGTTAGCTTGTTGACTTGTTGGTTTGTTGGTTTGTTTGTTTGTTCGTTTGTTGGTTTGTTGGCTTGTTGGCTTGTTAGTTTGTTAGCTTGTTGACTTGTTGGTTTGTTGGTTTGTTGGTGTGTTGGTTTGTTGGCTTGTTGGTTTGTTGGTTTGTTGGTTTGTTTGTTTGTTTGTTTGTTGGTTTGTTACTTTGTTGGCGTGTTGGTTTGTTGGGTTGTTGGTTTGTTGGGTTGTTGGTTTGTTGGCTTGTTGGTTTGTTGGTTTGTTGGTTTTTTTGTTTGTTGGTTTGTTGGTTTGTTGGCTTGTTGGTGTGTTGGTTTGTTGGTTTGTTGGTTTGTTGGTCTGTTGGTTTGTTGGCTTGTTGGCTTGTTGGTTTGTTGGTTTGTTTGTTTGTTCGTTTGTTGGTTTGTTGGTTTGTTGGCTTGTTGGTTTGTTGGTTTGTTGGTTTGTTGGTTTGTTGGTGTGTTGGTTTGTTGGTTTGTAGGTTTGTTGGTTTTTTGGCTTGTTGGTTTGTTGGTTTTTTGGCTTGTTGGTTTGTTGGTTTGTTGGGTTGTTGGCTTGTTGGTTTGTTGGTTTGTTGGTTTGTTGGTTTGTTGGTATCTTGGTTTGTTGGTTGGTTGGTTTGTTGGCTTGTTGGTTCATTGGTTTGTTGGTTTCTTGGTTTGTTGGTTTATTGGTTTGTTTGTTTGTTGGTTTGTTCGTTTGGTGGCTTGTTAGTTTGTTGGCTTATTGGTTTGTTGGTTTGTTGGTTTGTTTGTTTGTTCTTTTGTTGGTTTGTTGGTTTGTTGGTTTGTTGGTTTGTTGGTTTGTTAGTTTGTTGGTTTGTCGGTTAGTTGGCTTGTTGGCTTGTTGGTTTGTTGGTTTGTTGGCTTGTTGGTTTGTTGGTTTTTTGGTTTGTTCGTTTGTTGGTTTGTTGGTTTGTTGGTTTGTTGGTTTGTTGGTTTGTTGGTTTGTTCGTTTGTTGGTTTGTTGGTTTGTTGGTTTGTTGGTTTTTTCGTTTGTTGGTTTGTTCGTTTGTTGGCTTGTTGATTTGTTGGTTTGTTGGCTTGTTGGTTTGTTGGTTTGTTGGTTTGTTGGCTTGTTGGTTTGTTGGTTTGTTAGTTTGTTCGTTTGTTGGTTTGTTCGTTTGTTGGCTTGTTGATTTGTTGGTTTGTTGGCTTGTTGGTTTGTTGGTTTGTTGGTTTGTTGGCTTGTTGGTTTGTTGGTTTGTTAGTTTGTTCGTTTGTTGGCTTGTTGGTTTGTTGGCTTGTTGGCTTGTTGGTTTGTTAGCTTGTTGACTTGTTGGTTTGTTGGTTTGTTTGTTTGTTCGTTTGTTGGTTTGTTGGCTTGTTGGCTTGTTAGTTTGTTAGCTTGTTGACTTGTTGGTTTGTTGGTTTGTTGGTGTGTTGCTTTGTTGGCTTGTTGGTTTGTTGGTTTGTTGGTTTGTTTGTTTGTTTGTTTGTTGGTTTGTTACTTTGTTGGCGTGTTGGTTTGTTGGTTTGTTGGTTTGTTGGTGTGTTGGTTTGTTGGTTTGTAGGTTTGTTGGTTTGTTGGCTTGTTGGTTTTTTTGGCTTGTTGGTTTGTTGGTTTGTTGGTTTGTTGGCTTGTTGGTTTGTTGGTTTGTTCGTTTGTTGGTTTGTTGGTTTGTTGGTTTGTTGGTTTGTTGGTTTGTTGGTTTGTTGGTTTGCTGGTTTGTTGGGTTGTTGGTTCGTTGGTTTGTTGGTTCCTTTCTTGGTTTGTTGGTTTGTTGGTTAGTTAGTTTGCTTGTTTGTTGGTTTGTTGGTTTGTTTGTTTGTTGGTTTGTTCATTTGGTGGCTTGTTGGTTTGTTGGCTTATTGGTTTGTTGGTTTGTTGGTTTGTTGGTTTGTTGGTTTGTTGGTTTGTTTGTTTGTTCGTTTGTTGGTTTGTTGGTTGGTTGGCTTGTTGGTTTGTTGGTTTGTTGGCTTGTTGGTTTGTTGGTTTGTTAGTTTTTTCGTTTGTTGGCTTGTTGGTTTGTTGGCTTGTTGGCTTGTTGGTTTGTTAGCTTGTTGACTTGTTGGTTTGTTGGTTTGTTTGTTTGTTCGTTTGTTGGTTTGTTGGTTTGTTGGCTTGATGGTTTGTTGGTTTGTTGGCTTGTTGGTTCATTGGTTTGTTGGTTTCTTGGTTTGTTGGTTTGTTGGTTTGTTCGTTTGCTAGTTTGTTGGTTTGTTGGTTTGTTTGTTTGTTGGTTTATTCGTTTGGTGGCTTGTTGGTTTGTTGGCTTATTGGTTTGTTGGTTTGTTTGTTTGTTCTTTTGATGGTTTGTTGGTTGGTTGGCTTGTTGGTTTGTTGGCTTGTTGGCTTGTTGGTTTGTTGGTTTGTTGGCTTGTTGGTTTGTTGGTTTTTTGGTTTGTTGGTTTGTTGGTTTGTTTGTTTGTTGGTTTGTTTGTTTGTCGGTTTGATGGTTTGTTGGCTTGTTGGTTTGTTGGTTTGTTGGTTTATTTGCTTGTTGGTTTGTTGGTTTGTTGGTTTGTTGGTTTGTTGGTTTGTTGGTTTGTTGGTTGGTTGGCTTGTTGGTTTGCTCGTTTGTTGGATTGTTGGTTTGTTGGGATGTTGGTTTGTTCGTTTGTTGGCTTGTTGGTTTGTTGGTTTGTTGGTTTGTTTGGCTAGTTGGTTTATTAGTTTGTTGGTTTATTGGTTTATTGGTTTGTTGGTTTATTGTTTTGTTGGTTTGTTGGTTTGTTGGTTTTTTGGTTTGTTGATTTGTTGGTTTGTTGGTTTGTTGGTTTGTTGGTTTGTTGGTGTGTTGGTTTGTTGGCTTGTTGGCTTGTTGGTTTGTTACTTTGTTGGCTTGTTGGTTTGTTGCTTTGTTGGTTTGTTGGTGTGTTGGTTTGTTGGTTTGTAGGTTTGTTGGTTTGTTGGCTTGTTGGTTTTTTTGGCTTGTTGGTTTGTTGGTTTGTTGGTTTGTTGGCTTGTTGGTTTGTTGGTTTGTTGGTTTGTTGGTTTGTTGGTTTGTTGGTTTGTTGGTTTGTTGGTTTGTTGGTTTGTTGGTTTGTTGGTTTGTTGGTTTGTTGGTTTGTTGGTTTGCTGGTTTGTTGGGTTGTTGGTTCGTTGGTTTGTTGGTTTCTTGGTTTGTTGGTTTGTTGGTTTGTTAGTTTGCTTGTTTGTTGGTTTGTTGGTTTGTTTGTTTGTTGGTTTGTTCATTTGGTGGCTTGTTGGTTTGTTGGCTTATTGGTTTGTTGGTTTGTTGGTTTGTTGGTTTGTTGGTTTGTTTGTTTGTTCATTTGTTGGTTTGTTGGTTGGTTGGCTTGTTGGTTTGTTGGTTTGTTGGCTTGTTGGTTTGTTGGTTTGTTAGTTTGTTCGTTTGTTGGCTTGTTGGTTTGTTGGCTTGTTGGCTTGTTGGTTTGTTAGCTTGTTGACTTGTTGGTTTGTTGGTTTGTTTGTTTGTTCGTTTGTTGGTTTGTTGGTTTGTTGGCTTGATGGTTTGTTGGTTTGTTGGCTTGTTGGTTTGTTAGTTTGTTGGTTTGTTGCTTTGTTCGTTTGTTGGCTTGTTGGTTTGTTGGCTTGTTGGTTTGTTAATTTGTTGGTTTGTTGGTTTGTTGGCTTGTTGGCTTGTTGGTTTGTTGGTTTGTTGGTTTGTTGGTTTGTTGGTTTGTTGGTTTGTTGGTTGTTGCTTTGTTGGTTTGTTGGTTTGTTGGCTAGTTGATATATTAGTTTGTTGGTTTGTTGGTTTATTGGTTTGTTGGTTTGTTGGTTTGTTGGGTTGTTGGTTTGTTGGGTTGTTGGTTTGTTGGCTTGTTGGTTTGTTGGTTTGTTGGTTTTTTTGTTTGTTGGTTTGTTGGTTTGTTGGCTTGTTGGTGTGTTGGTTTGTTGGTTTGTTGGTGTGTTGGTTTGTTGGCTTGTTGGCTTGTTGGTTTGTTGGTTTGTTTGTTTGTTCGTTTGTTGGTTTGTTGGTTTGTTGGCTTGTTGGTTTGTTGGTTTGTTGGTTTGTTGGTGTGTTGGTTTGTTGGTTTGTAGGTTTGTTGGTTTTTTGGCTTGTTGGTTTGTTGGTTTTTTGGCTTGTTGGTTTGTTGGTTTGTTGGGTTGTTGGCTTGTTGGTTTGTTGGTTTGTTGGTTTGTTGGTTTGTTGGTTTCTTGGTTTGTTGGTTGGTTGGTTTGTTGGCTTGTTGGTTCATTGGTTTGTTGGTTTCTTGGTTTGTTGGTTTGTTGGTTTGTTTGTTTGTTGGTTTGTTCGTTTGGTGGCTTGTTGGTTTGTTGGCTTATTGGTTTGTTGGTTTGTTGGTTTGTTTGTTTGTTCTTTTGTTGGTTTGTTGGTTTGTTGGTTTGTTGGTTTGTTGGTTTGTTAGTTTGTTGGTTTGTCGGTTAGTTGGCTTGTTGGCTTGTTGGTTTGTTGGTTTGTTGGCTTGTTGGTTTGTTGGTTTTTTGGTTTGTTCGTTTGTTGGTTTGTTGGTTTGTTGGTTTGTTGGTTTGTTCGTTTGTTGATTTGTTGGTTTGTTGGCTTGTTGGTTTGTTGGTTTGTTGGTTTGTTGGTTTGTTGGCTTGTTGGTTTGTTGGTTTGTTAGTTTGTTCGTTTGTTGGTTTGTTCGTTTGTTGGCTTGTTGATTTGTTGGTTTGTTGGCTTGTTGGTTTGTTGGTTTGTTGGTTTGTTGGCTTGTTGGTTTGTTGGTTTGTTAGTTTGTTCGTTTGTTGGCTTGTTGGTTTGTTGGCTTGTTGACTTGTTGGTTTGTTAGCTTGTTGACTTGTTGGTTTGTTGGTTTGTTTGTTTGTTCGTTTGTTGGTTTGTTGGCTTGTTGGCTTGTTAGTTTGTTAGCTTGTTGACTTGTTGGTTTGTTGGTTTGTTGGTGTGTTGCTTTGTTGGCTTGTTGGTTTGTTGGTTTATTGGTTTGTTTGTTTGTTTGTTTGTTGGTTTGTTACTTTGTTGGCGTGTTGGTTTGTTGGTTTGTTGGTTTGTTGGTGTGTTGGTTTGTTGGTTTGTAGGTTTGTTGGTTTGTTGGCTTGTTGGTTTTTTTGGCTTGTTGGTTTGTTGGTTTGTTGGTTTGTTGGCTTGTTGGTTTGTTGGTTTGTTGGTTTGTTGGTTTGTTGGTTTGTTGGTTTGTTGGTTTGTTGGTTTGTTGGTTTGTTGGTTTGCTGGTTTGCTGGTTTGTTGGGTTGTTGGTTCGTTGGTTTGTTGGTTCCTTTCTTGGTTTGTTGGTTTGTTGGTTTGTTAGTTTGCTTGTTTGTTGGTTTGTTGGTTTGTTTGTTTGTTGGTTTGTTCATTTGGTGGCTTGTTGGTTTGTTGGCTTATTGGTTTGTTGGTTTGTTGGTTTGTTGGTTTGTTGGTTTGTTTGTTTGTTCGTTTGTTGGTTCGTTGGTTGGTTGGCTTGTTGGTTTGTTGGTTTGTTGGCTTGTTGGTTTGTTGGTTTGTTAGTTTGTTCGTTTGTTGGCTTGTTGGTTTGTTGGCTTGTTGGCTTGTTGGTTTGTTAGCTTGTTGACTTGTTGGTTTGTTGGTTTTTTTGTTTGTTCGTTTGTTGGTTTGTTGGTTTGTTGGCTTGATGGTTTGTTGGTTTGTTGGCTTGTTGGCTCATTGGTTTGTTGGTTTCTTGGTTTGTTGGTTTGTTGGTTTGTTCGTTTGCTTGTTTGTTGGTTTGTTGGTTTGTTTGTTTGTTGGTTTATTCGTTTGGTGGCTTGTTGGTTTGTTGGCTTATTGGTTTGTTGGTTTGTTTGTTTGTTCTTTTGTTGGTTTGTTGGTTGGTTGGCTTGTTGGTTTGTTGGCTTGTTGGCTTGTTGGTTTGTTGGTTTGTTGGCTTGTTGGTTTGTTGGTTTTTTGGTTTGTTGGTTTGTTGGTTTGTTTGTTTGTTGGTTTGTTTGTTTGTCGGTTTGATGGTTTGTTGGCTTGTTGGTTTGTTGGTTTGTTGGTTTATTTGCTTGTTGGTTTGTTGGTTTGTTGGTTTGTTGGTTTGTTGGTTTGTTGGTTTGTTGGTTGGTTGGCTTGTTGGTTTGTTGGTTTGTTGGATTGTTGGTTTGTTGGGATGTTGGTTTGTTCGTTTGTTGGCTTGTTGGTTTGTTGGTTTGTTGGTTTGTTTGGCTAGTTGGTTTATTAGTTTGTTGGTTTATTGTTTTATTGGTTTGTTGGTTTATTGTTTTGTTGGTTTGTTGGTTTGTTGGTTTTTTGGTTTGTTGATTTGTTGGTTTGTTGGTTTGTTGGTTTGTTGGTTTGTTGGTGTGTTGGTTTGTTGGCTTGTTGGCTTGTTGGTTTGTTACTTTGTTGGCTTGTTGGTTTGTTGCTTTGTTGGTTTGTTGGTGTGTTGGTTTGTTGGTTTGTAGGTTTGTTGGTTTGTTGGCTTGTTGGTTTTTTTGGCTTGTTGGTTTGTTGGTTTGTTGGTTTGTTGGCTTGTTGGTTTGTTGGTTTGTTGGTTTGTTGGTTTGTTGGTTTGTTGGTTTGTTGGTTTCTTGGTTTGTTGGTTTGTTGGTTTGTTGGTTTGTTGGTTTGTTGGTTTGTTGGTTTGCTGGTTTGTTGAGTTGTTGGTTCGTTGGTTTGTTGGTTTCTTGGTTTGTTGGTTTGTTGGTTTGTTAGTTTGCTTGTTTGTTGGTTTGTTGGTTTGTTTGTTTGTTGGTTTGTTCATTTGGTGGCTTGTTGGTTTGTTGGCTTATTGGTTTGTTGGTTTGTTGGTTTGTTGGTTTGTTGGTTTGTTTGTTTGTTCGTTTGTTGGTTTGTTGGTTGGTTGGCTTGTTGGTTTGTTGGTTTGTTGGCTTGTTGGTTTGTTGGTTTGTTAGTTTGTTCGTTTGTTGGCTTGTTGGTTTGTTGGCTTGTTGGCTTGTTGGTTTGTTAGCTTGTTGACTTGTTGGTTTGTTGGTTTGTTTGTTTGTTCGTTTGTTGGTTTGTTGGTTTGTTGGCTTGATGGTTTGTTGGTTTGTTGGCTTGTTGGTTTGTTAGTTTGTTGGTTTGTTGCGTTGTTCGTTTGTTGGCTTGTTGGTTTGTTGGATTGTTGGTTTGTTAATTTGTTGGTTTGTTGGTTTGTTGGCTTGTTGGCTTGTTGGTTTGTTGGTTTGTTGGTTTGTTGGTTTGTTGGTTTGTTTGTTTGTTGGTTGTTGCTTTGTTGGTTTGTTGGTTTGTTGGCTAGTTGATATATTAGTTTGTTGGTTTGTTGGTTTATTGGTTTGTTGGTTTGTTGGTTTGTTGGGTTGTTGGTTTGTTGGGTTGTTGGTTTGTTGGCTTGTTGGTTTGTTGGTTTGTTGGTTTTTTTGTTTGTTGGTTTGTTGGTTTGTTGGCTTGTTGGTGTGTTGGTTTGTTGGTTTGTTGGTGTGTTGGTTTGTTGGCTTGTTGGCTTGTTGGTTTGTTGGTTTGTTTGTTTGTTCGTTTGTTGGTTTGTTGGTTTGTTGGCTTGTTGGTTTGTTGGTTTGTTGGTTTGTTGGTTTGTTGGTGTGTTGGTTTGTTGGTTTGTAGGTTTGTTGGTTTTTTGGCTTGTTGGTTTGTTGGTTTGTTGGTTTGTTGGGTTGTTGGCTTGTTGGTTTGTTGGTTTGTTGGTTTGTTGGTTTGTTGGTTTCTTGGTTTGTTGGTTGGTTGGTTTGTTGGCTTGTTGGTTCATTGGTTTGTTGGTTTCTTGGTTTGTTGGTTTGTTGGTTTGTTTGTTTGTTGGTTTGTTCGTTTGGTGGCTTGTTGGTTTGTTGGCCTATTGGTTTGTTGGTTTGTTGGTTTGTTTGTTTGTTCTTTTGTTGGTTTGTTGGTTTGTTGGTTTGTTGGTTTGTTGGTTTGTTAGTTTGTTGGTTTGTCGGTTAGTTGGCTTGTTGGCTTGTTGGTTTGTTGGTTTGTTGGCTTGTTGGTTTGTTGGTTTTTTGGTTTGTTCGTTTGTTGGTTTGTTGGTTTGTTGGTTTGTTGGTTTGTTCGTTTGTTGGTTTGTTGGTTTGTTGGTTTTTTCGTTTGTTGGTTTGTTCGTTTGTTGGCTTGTTGATTTGTTGGTTTGTTGGCTTGTTGGTTTGTTAGTTTGTTAGTTTGTTGGCTTGTTGGTTTGTTGGTTTGTTAGTTTGTTCGTTTGTTGGTTTGTTCGTTTGTTGGCTTGTTGATTTGTTGGTTTGTTGGCTTGTTGGTTTGTTGGTTTGTTGGTTTGTTGGCTTGTTGGTTTGTTGGTTTGTTAGTTTGTTCGTTTGTTGGCTTGTTGGTTTGTTGGCTTGTTGGCTTGTTGGTTTGTTAGCTTGTTGACTTGTTGGTTTGTTGGTTTGTTTGTTTGTTGGTTTGTTGGTTTGTTGGCTTGTTGGCTTGTTAGTTTGTTAGGTTGTTGACTTGTTGGTTTGTTGGTTTGTTGGTGTGTTGGTTTGTTGGCTTGTTGGTTTGTTGGTTTGTTGGTTTGTTTGTTTGTTTGTTTGTTGGTTTGTTACTTTGTTGGCGTGTTGGTTTGTTGGTTTGTTGGTTTGTTGGTGTGTTGGTTTGTTGGTTTGTAGGTTTGTTGGTTTGTTGGCTTGTTGGTTTTTTTGGCTTGTTGGTTTGTTGGTTTGTTGGTTTGTTGGCTTGTTGGTTTGTTGGTTTGTTGGTTTGTTGGTTTGTTGGTTTGTTGGTTTGTTGGTTTGTTGGTTTGTTGGTTTGTTGGTTTGCTGGTTTGTTGGGTTGTTGGTTCGTTGGTTTGTTGGTTTCTTTCTTGGTTTGTTGGTTTGTTGGTTTGTTCGTTTGTTGGCTTGTTGGTTTGTTGGTTTGTTGGTTTGTTTGGCTAGTTGGTTTATTAGTTTGTTGGTTTATTGGTTTATTGGTTTGTTGGTTTATTGTTTTGTTGGTTTGTTGGTTTGTTGGTTTTTTGGTTTGTTGATTTGTTGGTTTGTTGGTTTGTTGGTTTGTTGGTTTGTTGGTGTGTTGGTTTGTTGGCTTGTTGGCTTGTTGGTTTGTTACTTTGTTGGCTTGTTGGTTTGTTGCTTTGTTGGTTTGTTGGTGTGTTGGTTTGTTGGTTTGTAGGTTTGTTGGTTTGTTGGCTTGTTGGTTTTTTTGGCTTGTTGGTTTGTTGGTTTGTTGGTTTGTTGGCTTGTTGGTTTGTTGGTTTGTTGGTTTGTTGGTTTGTTGGTTTGTTGGTTTGTTGGTTTGTTGGTTTGTTGGTTTGTTGGTTTGTTGGTTTGTTGGTTTGTTGGTTTGTTGGTTTGTTGGTTTGCTGGTTTGTTGGGTTGTTGGTTCGTTGGTTTGTTGGTTTCTTGGTTTCTTGGTTTGTTGGTTTGTTAGTTTGCTTGTTTGTTGGTTTGTTGGTTTGTTTGTTTGTTGGTTTGTTCATTTGGTGGCTTGTTGGTTTGTTGGCTTATTGGTTTGTTGGTTTGTTGGTTTGTTGGTTTGTTGGTTTGTTTGTTTGTTCGTTTGTTGGTTTGTTGGTTGGTTGGCTTGTTGGTTTGTTGGTTTGTTGGCTTGTTGGTTTGTTGGTTTGTTAGTTTGTTCGTTTGTTGGTTTGTTCGTTTGTTGGCTTGTTGATTTGTTGGTTTGTTGGCTTGTTGGTTTGTTGGTTTGTTGGTTTGTTGGCTTGTTGGTTTGTTGGTTTGTTAGTTTGTTCGTTTGTTGGCTTGTTGGTTTGTTGGCTTGTTGGCTTGTTGGTTTGTTAGCTTGTTGACTTGTTGGTTTGTTGGTTTGTTTGTTTGTTGGTGTGTTGGTTTGTTGGTTTGTACGTTTGTTGGTTTGTTGGCTTGTTGGTTTGTTGGTTTGTTGGTTTGTTTGGCTAGTTGGCTTATTAGTTTGTTGGTTTATTGGTTTATTGGTTTGTTGGTTTGTTGGTTTGTTGGTTTTTTGGTTTGTTGGTTTTTTGGTTTGTTGGTTTGTTGGTTTGTTGGTTTGTTGGTTTGTTGGTTTGTTGGTGTGTTGGTTTGTTGGCTTGTTGGCTTGTTGGTTTGTTGGTTTGTTTGTTTGTTCGTTTGTTGGTTTGTTACTTTGTTGGCTTGTTGGTTTGTTGGTTTGTTGGTTTGTTGGTGTGTTGGTTTGTTGGTTTGTACGTTTGTTGGTTTGTTGGCTTGTTGGTTTTTTTGGCTTGTTGGCTTGTTGGTTTGTTGGTTTATTGGCTTGTTGGTTTGTTGGTTTGTTGGTTTGTTGGTTTGTTGGTTTGTTGGTTTGTTGGTTTCTTGGGTTGTTAGTTCGTTGGTTTGTTGGTTTCTTGGTTTGTTGGTTTGTTGGTTTGTTCGTTTGCTTGTTTGTTGGTTTGTTGGTTTGTTTGTTTGTTGGTTTGTTCATTTGGTGGCTTGTTGGTTTGTTGGCTTATTGGTTTGTTGGTTTGTTGGTTTGTTGGTTTGTTGGTTTGTTTGTTTGTTCGTTTGTTGGTTTGTTGGTTGGTTGGCTTGTTGGTTTGTTGGTTTGTTGGCTTGTTGGTTTGTTGGTTTGTTAGTTTGTTCGTTTGTTGGCTTGTTGGTTTGTTGGCTTGTTGGCTTGTTGGTTTGTTGGCTTGTTGACTTGTTGGTTTGTTGGTTTGTTTGTTTGTTTGTTTGTTCGTTTGTTGGTTTGTTGGTTTGTTGGCTTGATGGTTTGTTGGTTTGTTGGCTTGTTGGTTTGTTAGTTTGTTTATTTGTTGCTTTGTTCGTTTGTTGGCTTGTTGGTTTGTTGGCTTGTTGGTTTGTTGGTTTGTTGGTTTGTTGGTTTGTTGGCTTGTTGGCTTGTTGGCTTGTTGGTTTGTTGGTTTGTTGGTTTGTTGGTTTGTTGGTTTGTTGGTTTGTTGGTTGTTGCTTTGTTGGTTTGTTGGTCTGTTGGCTAGTTGATATATTAGTTTGTTGGTTTGTTGGTTTATTGGTTTGTTGGTTTGTTGGTTTGTTGGGTTGTTGGTTTGTTGGCTTGTTGGTTTGTTGGTTTGTTGGTTTTTTGGTTTGTTGGTTTGTTGGTTTGTTGGCTTGTTGGTGTGTTGGTTTGTTGGTTTGTTGGTTTGTTGGTGTGTTGGTTTGTTGGCTTGTTGGCTTGTTGGTTTGTTGGTTTGTTTGTTTGTTCGTTTGTTGGTTTGTTGGTTTGTTGGCTTGTTGGTTTGTTGGTTTGTTGGTTTGTTGGTGTGTTGGTTTGTTGGTTTGTAGGTTTGTTGGTTTGTTGGCTTGTTGGTTTGTTGGTTTTTTGGCTTGTTGGTTTGTTGGTTTGTTGGGTTGTTGGCTTGTTGGTTTGTTGGTTTGTTGGTTTGTTGGTTTGTTGGGTTGTTGGTTTGTTGGTTTGTTGGTTGGTTGGTTTGTTGGCTTGTTGGTTCATTGGTTTGTTGGTTTCTTGGTTTGTTGGTTTGTTGGTTTGTTCGTTTGCTTGTTTGTTGTTGTGTTGGTTTGTTTGTTTGTTGGTTTGTTCGTTTGGTGGCTTGTTGGTTTGTTGGCTTATTGGTTTGTTGGTTTGTTGGTTTGTTGGTTTGTTTGTTTGTTCTTTTGTTGGTTTGTTGGTTGGTTGGCTTGTTGGTTTGTTGGTTTGTTGGATTGTTGGTTTGTTGGGATGTTGGTTTGTTCGTTTGTTGGCTTGTTGGTTTGTTGGTTTGTTGGTTTGTTTGGCTAGTTGGTTTATTAGTTTGTTGGTTTATTGGTTTATTGGTTTGTTGGTTTATTGGTTTGTTGGTTTGTTGGTTTGTTGGTTTTTTGGTTTGTTGATTTGTTGGTTTGTTGGTTTGTTGGTTTGTTGGTTTGTTGGTGTGTTGGTTTGTTGGCTTGTTGGCTTGTTGGTTTGTTGGTTTGTTTGTTTGTTCGTTTGTTGGTTTGTTACTTTGTTGGCTTGTTGGTTTGTTGCTTTGTTGGTTTGTTGGTGTGTTGGTTTGTTGGTTTGTAGGTTTGTTGGTTTGTTGGCTTGTTGGTTTTTTTGGCTTGTTGGTTTGTTGGTTTGGTGGTTTGTTGGCTTGTTGGTTTGTTGGTTTGTTGGTTTGTTGGTTTGTTGGTTTGTTGGTTTGTTGGTTTGTTGGTTTGTTGGTTTGTTGGTTTGCTGGTTTGTTGGGTTGTTGGTTCGTTGGTTTGTTGGTTTCTTGGTTTGTTGGTTTGTTGGTTTGTTAGTTTGCTTGTTTGTTGGTTTGTTGGTTTGTTTGTTTGTTGGTTTGTTCATTTGGTGGCTTGTTGGTTTGTTGGCTTATTGGTTTGTTGGTTTGTTGGTTTGTTGGTTTGTTTGTTTGTTCGTTTGTTGGTTTGTTGGTTGGTTGGCTTGTTGGTTTGTTGGCTTGTTGGTTTGTTGGTTTGTTAGTTTGTTCGTTTGTTGGCTTGTTGGTTTGTTGGCTTGTTGGCTTGTTGGTTTGTTAGCTTGTTGACTTGTTGATTTGTTGGTTTGTTTGTTTGTTCGTTTGTTGGTTTGTTGGTTTGTTGGCTTGATGGTTTGTTGGTTTGTTGGCTTGTTGGTTTGTTAGTTTGTTGGTTTGTTGCTTTGTTCGTTTGTTGGCTTGTTGGTTGTTGGCTTGTTGGTTTGTTGGTTTGTTGGTTTGTTGGTTTGTTGGTTTGTTGGTTTGTTGGTTTGTTGGTTGTTGCTTTGTAGGTTTGTTGGTTTGTT
The DNA here is from genome assembly GCA_958298945.1 of Atherix ibis. Classification (NCBI taxonomy): domain Eukaryota; kingdom Metazoa; phylum Arthropoda; class Insecta; order Diptera; family Athericidae; genus Atherix; species Atherix ibis. The sequence goes on from OY282608.1 coordinate 3,815,991, forward strand.
GGCTAGTTGATATATTAGTTTGTTGGTTTGTTGGTTTATTGGTTTGTTGGTTTGTTGGTTTGTTGGGTTGTTGGTTTGTTGGCTTGTTGGTTTGTTGGTTTGTTGGTTTTTTTGTTTGTTGGTTTGTTGGCTTGTTGGCTTGTTGGTGTGTTGGTTTGTTGGTTTGTTGGTTTGTTGGTGTGTTGGTTTGTTGGCTTGTTGGCTTGTTGGTTTGTTGGTTTGTTTGTTTGTTCGTTTGTTGGTTTGTTGGTTTGTTGGCTTGTTGGTTTGTTGGTTTGTTGGTTTGTTGGTGTGTTGGTTTGTTGGTTTGTAGGTTTGTTGGTTTGTTGGTTTTTTGGCTTGTTGGTTTGTTGGTTTTTTGGCTTGTTGGTTTGTTGGTTTGTTGGTTTGTTGGGTTGTTGGTTTGTTGGCTTGTTGGTTTGTTGGTTTGTGGGTTTTTTTGTTTGTTGGTTTGTTGGCTTGTTGGCTTGTTGGTGTGTTGGTTTGTTGGTTTGTTGGTTTGTTGGTGTGTTGGTTTGTTGGCTTGTTGGCTTGTTGGTTTGTTGGTTTGTTTGTTTGTTCGTTTGTTGGTTTGTTGGTTTGTTGGCTTGTTGGTTTGTTGGTTTTTTGGTTTGTTCGTTTGTTGGTTTGTTGGTTTGTTGGTTTGTTGGTTTGTTGGTTTGTTCGTTTGTTGGTTTGTTGATTTGTTGGTTTGTTGGTTTGTTTGTTTGTTGGTTTGTTCGTTTGTTGGCTTGTTAATTTGTTGGTTTGTTGGCTTGTTGGTTTGTTGGTTTGTTGGTTTGTTGGCTTGTTGGTTTGTTGGTTTGTTAGTTTGTTCGTTTGTTGGCTTGTTGGTTTGTTGGCTTGTTGGCTTGTTGGTTTATTAGCTTGTTGACTTGTTGGTTTGTTGGTTTGTTTGTTTGTTCGTTTGTTGGTTTGTTGGTTTTTTGGTTTGTTGGTTTGTTGGTTTGTTGGTTTGTTGGTTTGTTGGTTTGTTGGTGTGTTGGTTTGTTGGCTTGTTGGCTTGTTGGTTTGTTGGTTTGTTTGTTTGTTTGTTTGTTGGTTTGTTATTTTGTTGGCGTGTTGGTTTGTTGGTTTGTTGGTTTGTTGGTTTGTTGGTGTGTTGGTTTGTTGGTTTGTAGGTTTGTTGGTTTGTTGGCTTGTTGGTTTTTTTGGCTTGTTGGTTTGTTGGTTTGTTGGTTTGTTGGCTTGTTGGTTTGTTGGTTTGTTGGTTTGTTGGTTTGTTGGTTTGTTGGTTTGTTGGTTTGTTGGTTTGTTGGTTTGTTGGTTTGTTGGTTTGCTGGTTTGTTGGGTTGTTGGTTCGTTGGTTTGTTGGTTTCTTTCTTGGTTTGTTGGTTTTTTGGTTTGTTAGTTTGCTTATTTGTTGGTTTGTTGGTTTGTTTGTTTGTTGGTTTGTTCATTTGGTGGCTTGTTGGTTTGTTGGATTATTGGTTTGTTGGTTTGTTGGTTTGTTGGTTTGTTGGTTTGTTTGTTTGTTCGTTTGTTGGCTTGTTGGTTTGTTGGCTTGTTGGCTTGTTAGTTTGTTAGCTTGTTGACTTGTTGGTTTGTTGGTTTGTTTGTTTGTTCGTTTGTTGGTTTGTTGGTTTGTTGGCTTGATGGTTTGTTGGTTTGTTGGCTTGTTGGTTCATTGGTTTGTTGGTTTCTTGGTTTGTTGGTTTGTTGGTTTGTTCGTTTGCTTGTTTGTTGGTTTGTTGGTTTGTTTGTTTGTTGGTTTGTTCGTTTGGTGGCTTGTTGGTTTGTTGGCTTATTGGTTTGTTAGTTTGTTGGTTTGTTTATTTGTTCTTTTGTTGGTTTGTTGGTTGGTTGGCTTGTTGGTTTGTTGGTTTGTTGGCTTGTTGGCTTGTTTGTTTGTTGGTTTGTTCGTTTGTTGGCTTGTTGGTTTGTTGGCTTGTTGGCTTGTTGGTTTGTTGGCTTGTTGGTTTGTTGGTTTGTTGGTTTGTTGGTTTGTTGGTTTGTTGGTTTGTTGGTTTGTTGGTTTTTTGGTTTGTTGGTTTGTTGGCTTGTTGGCTTGTTGGTTTGTTGGTTTGTTGGCTTGTTGGTTTGTTGGCTTGTTGGCTTGTTGGTTTGTTGGTTTGTTGGTTTGATGGTTTGTTGGTTTGTTAGTTTGTTGGTTTGTTGGTTAGTTGGCTTGTTGGCTTGTTGGTTTGTTGGTTTGTTGGCTTGTTGGTTTGTTGGTTTTTTGGTTTGTTCGTTTGTTGGTTTGTTGGTTTGTCGGTTTGTTGGTTTGTTGGTTTGTTCGTTTGGTGGCTTGTTGGTTTGTTGGCTTATTGGTTGGTTGGTTTGTTGGTTTGTTTGTTTGTTCTTTTGTTGGTTTGTTGGTTGGTTGGCTTGTTGGTTTGTTGGTTTGTTGGCTTGTTGGCTTGTTTGTTTGTTGGTTTGTTGGTTTGTTCGTTTGTTGGCTTGTTGGTTTGTTGGCTTGTTGGCTTGTTGGTTTGTTGGCTTGTTGGCTTGTTGGTTTGTTGGTTTGTTGGCTTTTTGGTTTGTTAGTTTGTTGGTTTGTTGGTTTGTTGGTTTGTTGGTTTGTTGGTTTGTTGGCTTGTTGGCTTGTTGGTTTGTTGGTTTGTTGGCTTGTTGGTTTGTTGGCTTGTTGGCTTGTTGGTTTGTTGGTTTATTGGTTTGTTGGTTTGTTAGTTTGTTGGTTTGTTGGTTAGTTGGCTTGTTGGCTAGTTGGTTTGTTGGTTTGTTGGCTTGTTGGTTTGTTGGTTTTTTGGTTTGTTCGTTTGTTGGTTTGTTGGTTTGTCGGTTTGTTGGTTTGTTGGTTTGTTGGTTTGTTGGTTTGTTGGTTTGTTCGTTTGTTGGTTTGTTGGTTTGTTGGTTTGTTGGTTTGTTGGTTTGTTCGTTTGTTGGTTTGTTGGTTTGTTGGTTTGTTGGCTTGTTGGCTTGTTGGTTTGTTGGTTTGTTGGTTTATTGGTTTGTTGGCTTGTTGTTTTGTTGGTATGTTGGTTTGTTCGTTTGTTGGCTTGTTGGTTTGTTGGTTTGTTGGTTTGTTGGTTTGTTGGTTTGTTGGTTTGTTGGTTTGTTGGTTTGTTGGTTTGTTGGTTTGTTGGTTTGTTGGTTTGTTGGTTTGTTCGTTTGTTGGTTTGTTGTTTTGTTGGTTTGTTCGTTTGTTGGTTAGTTGGTTTATTGGTTTGTAGGCTTGCTGGTTTGTTGGTTTGTTGGTTTGTTGGTTTGCTGGTTTGTTGGTTTGTTGGCTTGTTGGTTTTTTGGCTTGTTGGTTTGTTGGTTTGTTGGTTGTTGGTTGGTTGGTTTGTTGGTTTGTTGGTTTGTTGGTTTGTTGGTTTGTTGGTTTGTTGGTTTGTTGGTTTGTTGACTTTTTGGCTTGTTGGCTTGTTGGTTTGTTGGTTTGTTGGCTTGTTGGTTTGTTGGTTTTTTGGTTTGTTGGTTTGTTGGTTTGTTTGTTTGTTGGTTTGTTTGTTTGTCGGTTTGATGGTTTGTTGGCTTGTTGGTTTGTTGGTTTGTTGGTTTATTGGCTTGTTGGTTTGTTGGTTTGTTGGTTTGTTGGTTTGTTCGTTTGTTGGCTTGTTGGTTTGTTGGCTTGTTGGCTTGTTGGTTTGTTGGCTTGTTGGCTTGCTGGTTTGTTGGTTTGTTGGTTTTTTGGTTTGTTGGTTTGTTGGTTTGTTTGTTTGTTGGTTTGTTGGTCGGTTTGATGGTTTGTTGGCTTGTTGGTTTGTTGGTTTGTTGGTTTATTGGCTTGTTGGTTTGTTGGTTTGTTGGTTTGTTGGTTTGTTCGTTTGTTGGCTTGTTGATTTGTTGGCTTGTTGGTTTGTTGGTTTGTTGGTTTGTTGGCTTCTTGGTTTGTTGGTTTGTTAGTTTGTTCGTTTGTTGGCTTGTTGGTTTGTTGGCTTGTTGGCTTGTTGGTTTGTTAGCTTGTTGACTTGTTGGTTTGTTGGTTTGTTTGTTTGTTCGTTTGTTGGTTTGTTGGTTTTTTGGTTTGTTGGTTTGTTGGTTTGTTGGTTTGTTGGTTTGTTGGTTTATTGGTTTGTTGGTGTGTTGGTTTGTTGGCTTATTGGCTTGTTGGTTTGTTGGTTTGTTTGTTTGTTCGTTTGTTGGTTTGTTACTTAGTTGGTTTGTTGGTTTGTTGGTTTGTTGGTTTGTTGGTGTGTTGGTTTGTTGGTTTGTAGGTTTGTTGGTTTGTTGGCTAGTTGGTTTTTTTGGCTAGTTGGTTTGTTGGTTTTGTTGGTTTGTTGGCTTGTTGGTTTGTTGGTTTGTTGGTTTGTTGGTTTGTTGGTTTGTTGGTTTGTTGGTTTGTTGGTTTGTTGGTTTGTTGGTTTGCTGGTTTGTTGGGTTGTTGGTTCGTTGGTTTGTTGGTTTCTTGGTTTGTTGGTTTGTTGGTTTGTTTGTTTGCTTGTTTGTTGGTTTGTTGGTTTGTTTGTTTGTTGGTTTGTTCATTTGGTGGCTTGTTGGTTTGTTGGCTTATTGGTTTGTTGGTTTGTTGGTTTGTTGGTTTGTTTGTTTGTTCGTTTGTTGGTTTGTTGGTTGGTTGGCTTGTTGGTTTGTTGGTTTGTTGGCTTGTTGGTTTGTTGGTTTGTTAGTTTGTTCGTTTGTTGGCTTGTTGGTTTGTTGGCTTGTTGGCTTGTTGGTTTGTTAACTTGTTGACGTGTTGGTTTGTTGGTTTGTTTGTTTGTTCGTTTGTTGGTTTGTTGGTTTGTTGGCTTGATGGTTTGTTGGTTTGTTGGCTTGTTGGTTTGTTAGTGTGTTGGTTTGTTCGTTTGTTGGCTTGTTGGTTTGTTGGCTTGTTGGTTTGTTGGTTTGTAGGTTTGTTGGTTTGTTGGCTTGTTGGCTTGTTGGTTTGTTGGTTTGTTGGTTTGTTGGTTTGTTGGTTTGTTGGTTTGTTGGTTGTTGCTTTGTTGGTTTGTTGGTTTGTTGGCTAGTTGATATATTAGTTTGTTGGTTTGTTGGTTTATTGGTTTGTTGGTTTGTTGGTTTGTTGGGTTGTTGGTTTGTTGGCTTGTTGGTTTGTTGGTTTGTTGGTTTTTTGGTTTGTTGGTTTGTTGGTTTGTTGGCTTGTTGGTGTGTTGGTTTGTTGGTTTGTTGGTTTGTTGGTGTGTTGGTTTGTTGGCTTGTTGGCTTGTTGGTTTGTTGGTTTGTTTGTTTGTTTGTTTGTTGGTTTGTTGGTTTGTTGGCTTGTTGGTTTGTTGGTTTGTTGGTTTGTTGGTGTGTTGGTTTGTTGGTTTGTAGGTTTGTTGGTTTGTTGGCTTGTTGGTTTGTTGGTTTTTTGGCTTGTTGGTTTGTTGGTTTGTTGGGTTGTTGGCTTGTTGGTTTGTTGGTTTGTTGGTTTGTTGGTTTGTTGGTTTGTTGGTTTGTTGGTTGGTTGGTTTGTTGGCTTGTTGGTTCATTGGTTTGTTGGTTTGTTGGTTTGTTGGTTTGTTGGTTTGTTCGTTTGCTTGTTTGTTGGTTTGTTGGTTTGTTTGTTTGTTGGTTTGTTCGTTTGGTGGCTTGTTGGTTTGTTGGCTTATTGGTTTGTTGGTTTGTTGATTTGTTTGTTTGTTCTTTTGTTGGTTTGTTGGTTGCTTGGCTTGTTGGTTTGTTGGTTTGTTGGCTTGTTGGCTTGTTTGTTTGTTGGTTTGTTGGTTTGTTCGTTTGTTGGCTTGTTGGTTTGTTGGCTTGTTGGCTTGTTGGCTTGTTGGCTTGTTGGCTTGTTGGTTTAATGGTTTGTTGACTTGTGGGTTTGTTGGTTGGTGGTTTGTTGGTTTGTTGGTTTGTTGGTTTGTTGGCTTGTTGGCTTGTTGGCTTGTTGGTTTGTTGGTTTGTTGGCTTGTTGGTTTGTTGGCTTGTTGGCTTGTTGGTTTGTTGGTTTGTTGGTTTGTTGGTTTGTTGGTTTGTTGGTTTGTTAGTTTGTTGGTTTGTTGGTTAGTTGGCTTGTTGGTTTGTTGGTTTGTTGGCTTGTTGGTTTTTGGTTTCTTCGTTTGTTGGTTTGTTGGTTTGTCGGTTTGTTGGTTTGTTGGTTTGTTGGTTTGTTGGTTTGTTCGTTTGTTGGTTTGTTGGTTTGTTGGTTTGTTGGTTTGTTGGTTTGTTGGTTTGTTGGTTTGTTGGTTTGTTCGTTTGTTGGTTTGTTGGTTTGTTGGTTTGTTGGCTTGTTGGTTTGTTGGTTTGTTGGTTTGTTGGCTTGTTGGTTTGTTGGTATGTTGGTTTGTTCGTTTGTTGGCTTGTTGGTTTGTTGGTTTGTTGGTTTGTTGGTTTGTTGGTTTGTTGGTTTGTTGGTTGGTTGGCTTGTTGGTTTGTTGGTTTGTTGGCTTGTTGGTTTGTTGGTTTGTTAGTTTGTTCGTTTGTTGGCTTGTTGGTTTGTTGGCTTGTTGGCTTGTTGGTTTGTTAGCTTGTTGACGTGTTGGTTTGTTGGTTTGTTTGTTTGTTCGTTTGTTGGTTTGTTGGTTTGTTGGCTTGATGGTTTGTTGGTTTGTTGGCTTGTTGGTTTGTTAGTGTGTTGGTTTGTTCGTTTGTTGGCTTGTTGGTTTGTTGGCTTGTTGGTTTGTTGGTTTGTAGGTTTGTTGGTTTGTTGGCTTGTTAGCTTGTTGGTTTGTTGGTTTGTTTGTTTGTTGGTTTGTTGGTTTGTTGGTTTGTTGGTTGTTGCTTTGTTGGTTTGTTGGTTTGTTGGCTAGTTGATATATTAGTTTGTTGGTTTGTTGGTTTATTGGTTTGTTGGTTTGTTGGTTTGTTGGTTTGTTCGTTTGTTGGTTTGTTGTTTTGTTGGTTTGTTCGTTTGTTGGTTAGTTGGTTTATTGGTTTGTAGGCTTGCTGGTTTGCTGGTTTGTTGGTTTGTTGGCTTGTTGGTTTTTTGGCTTGTTGGTTTGTTGGTTTGTTGGTTGTTGGTTGGTTGGTTTGTTGGTTTGTTAGTTTGTTGGTTTGTTGGTTTGTTGGTTTGTTGGTTTGTTGGTTTGTTGATTTGTTGGCTTGTTGGCTTGTTGGTTTGTTGGTTTGTTGGCTTGTTGGTTTGTTGGTTTTTTGGTTTGTTGGTTTGTTGGTTTGTTTGTTTGTTGGTTTGTTTGTTTGTCGGTTTGATGGTTTGTTGGCTTGTTGGTTTGTTGGTTTGTTGGTTTATTGGCTTGTTGGTTTGTTGGTTTGTTGGTTTGTTGGTTTGTTCGTTTGTTGGCTTGTTGGTTTGTTGGCTTGTTGGCTTGTTGGTTTGTTGGCTTGTTGGCTTGCTGGTTTGTTGGTTTGTTGGTTTTTTGGTTTGTTGGTTTGTTGGTTTGTTTGTTTGTTGGTTTGTTGGTCGGTTTGATGGTTTGTTGGCTTGTTGGTTTGTTGGTTTGTTGGTTTATTGGCTTGTTGGTTTGTTGGTTTGTTGGTTTGTTGGTTTCTTCGTTTGTTCGTTTGTTGGCTTGTTGGTTTGTTGGCTTGTTGGCTTGTTGGTTTGTTAGCTTGTTGACTTGTTGGTTTGTTGGTTTGTTTGTTTGTTCGTTTGTTGGTTTGTTGGTTTTTTGGTTTGTTGGTTTGTTGGTTTGTTGGTTTGTTGGTTTGTTGGTTTATTGGTTTGTTGGTGTGTTGGTTTGTTGGCTTATTGGCTTGTTGGTTTGTTGGTTTGTTTGTTTGTTCGTTTGTTGGTTTGTTACTTAGTTGGCTTGTTGGTTTGTTGGTTTGTTGGTTTGTTGGTGTGTTGGTTTGTTGGTTTGTAGGTTTGTTGGTTTGTTGGCTAGTTGGTTTTTTTGGCTAGTTGGTTTGTTGGTTTTGTTGGTTTGTTGGCTTGTTGGTTTGTTGGTTTGTTGGTTTGTTGGTTTGTTGGTTTGTTGGTTTGTTGGTTTGTTGGTTTGTTGGTTTGTTGGTTTGTTGGTTTGTTGGTTTGCTGGTTTGTTGGGTTGTTGGTTCGTTGGTTTGTTGGTTTCTTGGTTTGTTGGTTTGTTGGTTTGTTAGTTTGCTTGTTTGTTGGTTTGTTTGTTTGTTGGTTTGTTCATTTGGTGGCTTGTTGGTTTGTTGGCTTATTGGTTTGTTGGTTTGTTGGTTTGTTGGTTTGTTGGTTTGTTTGTTTGTTCGTTTGTTGGTTTGTTGGTTGGTTGGCTTGTTGGTTTGTTGGTTTGTTGGCTTGTTGGTTTGTTGGTTTGTTAGTTTGTTCGTTTGTTGGCTTGTTGGTTTGTTGGCTTGTTGGCTTGTTGGTTTGTTAACTTGTTGACGTGTTGGTTTGTTGGTTTGTTTGTTTGTTCGTTTGTTGGTTTGTTGGTTTGTTGGCTTGATGGTTTGTTGGTTTGTTGGCTTGTTGGTTTGTTAGTGTGTTGGTTTGTTCGTTTGTTGGCTTGTTGGTTTGTTGGCTTGTTGGTTTGTTGGTTTGTAGGTTTGTTGGTTTGTTGGCTTGTTGGCTTGTTGGTTTGTTGGTTTGTTGGTTTGTTGGTTTGTTGGTTTGTTGGTTTGTTGGTTGTTGCTTTGTTGGTTTGTTGGTTTGTTGGCTAGTTGATATATTAGTTTGTTGGTTTGTTGGTTTATTGGTTTGTTGGTTTGTTGGTTTGTTGGGTTGTTGGTTTGTTGGCTTGTTGGTTTGTTGGTTTGTTGGTTTTTTGGTTTGTTGGTTTGTTGGTTTGTTGGCTTGTTGGTGTGTTGGTTTGTTGGTTTGTTGGTTTGTTGGTGTCTTGGTTTGTTGGCTTGTTGGCTTGTTGGTTTGTTGGTTTGTTTGTTTGTTTGTTTGTTGGTTTGTTGGTTTGTTGGCTTGTTGGTTTGTTGGTTTGTTGGTTTGTTGGTGTGTTGGTTTGTTGGTTTGTAGGTTTGTTGGTTTGTTGGCTTGTTGGTTTGTTGGTTTTTTGGCTTGTTGGTTTGTTGGTTTGTTGGGTTGTTGGCTTGTTGGTTTGTTGGTTTGTTGGTTTGTTGGTTTGTTGGTTTGTTGGTTTGTTGGTTGGTTGGTTTGTTGGCTTGTTGGCTTGTTGGTTCATTGGTTTGTTGGTTTCTTGGTTTGTTGGTTTGTTGGTTTGTTCGTTTGCTTGTTTGTTGGTTTGTTGGTTTGTTTGTTTGTTGGTTTGTTCGTTTGGTGGCTTGTTGGTTTGTTGGCTTATTGGTTTGTTGGTTTGTTGGTTTGTTTGTTTGTTCTTTTGTTGGTTTGTTGGTTGGTTGGCTTGTTGGTTTGTTGGTTTGTTGGCTTGTTGGCTTGTTTGTTTGTTGGTTTGTTGGTTTGTTCGTTTGTTGGCTTGTTGGTTTGTTGGCTTGTTGGCTTGTTGGCTTGTTGGCTTGTTGGCTTGTTGGTTTAATGGTTTGTTGACTTGTTGGTTTGTTGGTTGGTGGTTTGTTGGTTTGTTGGTTTGTTGGTTTGTTGGCTTGTTGGCTTGTTGGCTTGTTGGTTTGTTGGTTTGTTGGCTTGTTGGTTTGTTGGTTTGTTGGCTTGTTGGTTTGTTGGTTTGTTGGTTTGTTGGTTTGTTGGTTTGTTAGTTTGTTGGTTTGTTGGTTAGTTGGCTTGTTGGCTTGTTGGTTTGTTGGTTTGTTGGCTTGTTGGTTTGTTGGTTTTTGGTTTCTTCGTTTGTTGGTTTGTTGGTTTGTCGGTTTGTTGGTTTGTTGGTTTGTTGGTTTGTTGGTTTGTTCGTTTGTTGGTTTGTTGGTTTGTTGGTTTGTTGGTTTGTTGGTTTGTTGGTTTGTTGGTTTGTTCGTTTGTTGGTTTGTTGGTTTGTTGGTTTGTTGGCTTGTTGGTTTGTTGGTTTGTTGGTTTGTTGGTTTGTTGGCTTGTTGGTTTGTTGGTATGTTGGTTTGTTCGTTTGTTGGCTTGTTGGTTTGTTGGTTTGTTGGTTTGTTGGTTTGTTGGTTTGTTGGTTTGTTGGTTGGTTGGCTTGTTGGTTTGTTGGTTTGTTGGCTTGTTGGTTTGTTGGTTTGTTAGTTTGTTCGTTTGTTGGCTTGTTGGTTTGTTGGCTTGTTGGCTTGTTGGTTTGTTAGCTTGTTAACGTGTTGGTTTGTTGGTTTGTTTGTTTGTTCGTTTGTTGGTTTGTTGGTTTGTTGGCTTGATGGTTTGTTGGTTTGTTGGCTTGTTGGTTTGTTAGTGTGTTGGTTTGTTCGTTTGTTGGCTTGTTGGTTTGTTGGCTTGTTGGTTTGTTGGTTTGTAGGTTTGTTGGTTTGTTGGCTTGTTGGCTTGTTGGTTTGTTGGTTTGTTGGTTTGTTGGTTTGTTGGTTTGTTGGTTTGTTGGTTGTTGCTTTGTTGGTTTGTTGGTTTGTTGGCTACTTGATATATTAGTTTGTTGGTTTGTTGGTTTATTGGTTTGTTGGTTTGTTGGTTTGTTGGGTTGTTGGTTTGTTGGCTTGTTGGTTTGTTGGTTTGTTGGTTTTTTGGTTTGTTGGTTTGTTGGTTTGTTGGCTTGTTGGTGTGTTGGTTTGTTGGTTTGTTGGTTTGTTGGTGTGTTGGTTTGTTGGCTTGTTGGCTTGTTGGTTTGTTGGTTTGTTTGTTTGTTTGTTTGTTGGTTTGTTGGTTTGTTGGCTTGTTGGTTTGTTGGTTTGTTGGTTTGTTGGTGTGTTGGGTTGTTGGTTTGTAGGTTTGTTGGTTTGTTGGCTTGTTGGTTTGTTGGTTTTTTGGCTTGTTGGTTTGTTGGTTTGTTGCGTTGTTGGCTTGTTGGTTTGTTGGTTTGTTGGTTTGTTGGTTTGTTGGTTTGTTGGTTTGTTGGTTTGTTGGTGGGTTGGTTAGTTGGCTTGTTGGTTCATTGGTTTGTTGGTTTCTTGGTTTGTTGGTTTGTTGGTTTGTTCGTTTGCTTGTTTGTTGGTTTGTTGGTTTGTTTGTTTGTTGGTTTGTTCATTTGGTGGCTTGTTGGTTTGTTGGCTTATTGGTTTGTTGGTTTGTTGGTTTGTTTGTTTGTTCTTTTGTTGGTTTGTTGGTTGGTTGGCTTGTTGGTTTGTTGGTTTGTTGGCTTGTTGGCTTGTTTGTTTGTTGGTTTGTTGGTTTGTTCGTTTGTTGGCTTGTTGGTTTGTTGGCTTGTTGGCTTGTTGGCTTGTTGGCTTGTTGGCTTGTTGGTTTAATGGTTTGTTGACTTGTTGGTTTGTTGGTTGGTGGTTTGTTGGTTTGTTGGTTTGTTGGTTTGTTGGCTTGTTGGCTTGTTGGCTTGTTGGTTTGTTGGTTTGTTGGCTTGTTGGTTTGTTGGTTTTTTGGCTTGTTGGTTTGTTGGTTTGTTGGTTTGTTGGTTTGTTGGTTTGTTAGTTTGTTGGTTTGTTGGTTAGTTGGCTTGTTGGCTTGTTGGTTTGTTGGTTTGTTGGCTTGTTGGTTTGTTGGTTTTTGGTTTCTTCGTTTGTTGGTTTGTTGGTTTGTCGGTTTGTTGGTTTGTTGGTTTGTTGGTTTGTTGGTTTGTTGGTTTGTTCGTTTGTTGGTTTGTTGGTTTGTTGGTTTGTTGGTTTGTTGGTTTGTTGGCTTGTTGGTTATTTGGCTTGTTGGCTTGTTGGTTTGTTGGTTTGTTCGTTTGTTGGTTTGTTGGTTTGTTGGTTTGTAAGCTTGTTGGCTTGTTGGTTTGTTGGTTTGTTGGCTTGATGGTTTGTTGGTTTGTTGGTTTGTGTGTTTGTTGGTTTGTTCGTTTGTTCGTTTGTTGGTTTGTTGGTTTGTTGGTTTGTTGGTTTGTTGGTTTGTTGGTTTTTTTCGTTTGTTGGTTTGTTCGTTTGTTGGCTTGTTGATTTGTTGGTTTGTTGGCTTGTTGGTTTGTTGGTTTGTTGGTTTGTTGGCTTGTTGATTTGTTGGTTTGTTAGTTTGTTCGTTTGTTGGCTTGTTGGTTTGTTGGCTTGTTGGCTTGTTGGTTTGTTAGCTTGTTGACTTGTTGGTTTGTTGGTTTGTTTATTTGTTCGTTTGTTAATTTGTTGGTTTTTTGGTTTGTTGGTTTGTTGGTTTGTTGGTTTGTTGGTTTGTTGGTTTGTTGGTTTGTTGGTGTGTTGGTTTGTTGGTGTGTTGGTTTGTTGGCTTATTGGCTTGTTGGTTTGTTGGTTTGTTTGTTTGTTCGTTTGTTGGTTTGTTACTTTGTTGGCTTGTTGGTTTGTTGGTTTGTTGGTTTGTTGGTGTGTTGGTTTGTTGGTTTGTAGGTTTGTTGGTTTGTTGGCTTGTTGGTTTTTTTGGCTTGTTGGTTTGTTGGTTTTGTTGGTTTGTTGGCTTGTTGGTTTGTTGGTTTGTTGGTTTGTTGGTTTGTTGGTTTGTTGGTTTCTTGGTTTGTTGGTTTGTTGGTTTGTTGGTTTGCTGGTTTGCTAGGTTGTTGGTTCGTTGGGTTGTTGGTTTCTTGGTTTGTTGGTTTGTTGGTTTGTTAGTTTGCTTGTTTGTTGGTTTGTTGGTTTGTTTGTTTGTTGGTTTGTTCATTTGGTGGCTTGTTGGTTTGTTGGCTTATTGGTTTGTTGGTTTGATGGTTTAATTGTTTGTTCGTTTGTTGGTTTGTTGGCTTGTTGGTTTGTTGGTTTGTTGGCTTGTTGGTTTGTTGGTTTGTTAGTTTGTTCGTTTGTTGGCTTGTTGGTTTGTTGGCTTGTTGGCTTGTTGGTTTGTTAGCTTATTGACTTGTTGGTTTGTTTGTTTGTTCGTTTGTTGGTTTGTTGGTTTGTTGGCTTGATGGTTTGTTGGTTTGTTGGCTTGTTGGTTTGTTAGTTTGTTGGTTTGTTGCTTTGTTCGTTTGTTGGCTTGTTGGTTTGTTGGCTTGTTGGTTTGTTGGTTTGTTGGTTTGTTGGTTTGTTGGCTTGTTGGCTTGTTGGTTTGTTGGTTTGTTGGTTTAGTGGTTTGTTGGTTTGTTGGTTTGTTGGTTGTTGCTTTGTTGTTTTGTTGGTTTGTTGGCTAGTTGATATATTAGTTTGTTGGTTTGTTGGTTTATTGGTTTGTTGGTTTGTTGGTTTCTTGGGTTGTTGGTTTGTTGGCTTGTTGGTTTGTTGGTTTGTTGGTTTTTTGGTTTGTTGGTTTGTTGGTTTGTTGGCTTGTTGGTGTGTTGGTTTGTTGGTTTGTTGGTTTGTTGGTGTGTTGGTTTGTTGGCTTGTTGGCTTGTTGGTTTGTTGGTTTGTTTGTTTGTTTGTTTGTTGGTTTGTTGGTTTGTTGGCTTGTTGGTTTGTTGGTTTGTTGGTTTATTGGTGTGTTGGTTTGTTGGTTTGTAGGTTTGTTGGTTTGTTGGTTTTTTGGCTTGTTGGTTTGTTGGTTTGTTGGGTTGTTGGCTTGTTGGTTTGTTGGTTTGTTGGTTTGTTGGTTTGTTGGTTTGTTGGTTTGTTGGTTGGTTGGTTTGTTGGCTTGTTGGTTCATTGGTTTGTTGGTTTCTTGGTTTGTTGGTTTGTTGGTTTGTTCGTTTGCTTGTTTGTTGGTTTGTTGGTTTGTTTGTTTGTTGGTTTGTTCGTTTGGTGGCTTGTTGGTTTGTTGGCTTATTGGTTTGTTGGTTTGTTGGTTTGTTTGTTTGTTCTTTTGTTGGTTTGTTGGTTGGTTGGCTTGTTGGTTTGTTGGCTTCTTGGCTTGTTGGCTTGTTTGTTTGTTGGTTTGTTGGTTTGTTCGTTTGTTGGCTTGTTGGTTTGTTGGCTTGTTGGCTTGTTGGTTTGTTGGCTTGTTGGCTTGTTGGTTTGTTAGTTTGTTGGTTTGTTGGTTTGTTGGTTTGTTCATTTGTTCGTTTGTTGGTTTGTTGGCTTGTTGGTTTGTTGGCTTGTTGGCTTGTTGGTTTGTTGGTTTGTTTGTTTGTTGGTTTGTTGGTTTGTTGGTTTGTAAGCTTGTTGGCTTGTTGGTTTGTTGGTTTGTTGGCTTAATGGTTTGTTGGTTTGTTGGTTTGTGTGTTTGTTGGTTTGTTCGTTTGTTCGTTTGTTGGTTTGTTGGTTTGTTGGTTTGTTGGTTTGTTGGTTTGTTGGTTTGTTCGTTTGTTGGTTTGTTCGTTTGTTGGCTTGTTGATTTGTTTGTTTGTTGGCTTGTTGGCTTGTTGGTTTGTTGGTTTGTTGGTTTGTTGGCTTGTTGGTTTGTTGGTTTGTTCGTTTGTTGGTTTGTTGGTTTGTTGGTTTGTTGGCTTGTTGGTTTGTTGGTTTGTTGGTTTGTTGGTTTGTTGGCTTGTTGGTTTGTTGGTATGTTGGTTTGTTCGTTTGTTGGCTTGTTGGTTTGTTGGTTTGTTGGTTTGTTTGTTTGTTGGTTTGTTGGTTTGTTGGTTTGTTGGTTTGTTGGTTTGTTGGTTTGTTGGTTTGTTGGTTTGTTGGTTTGTTAGTTTGTTGGTTTGTTGGTTTGTTGGTTTGTTCATTTGTTCGTTTGTTGGTTTGTTGGCTTGTTGGTTTGTTGGCTTGTTGGCTTGTTGGTTTGTTGGTTTGTTCGTTTGTTGGTTTGTTGGTTTGTTGGTTTGTAAGCTTGTTGGCTTATTGGTTTGTTGGTTTGTTGGTTTGTTGGTTTGTTTGTTTGTTCGTTTGTTGGTTTGTTGGTTGGTTGGCTTGTTGGTTTGTTGGTTTGTTGGCTTGTTGGTTTGTTGGTTTGTTAGTTTGTTCGTTTGTTGGCTTGTTGGTTTGTTGGCTTGTTGGCTTGTTGGTTTGTTAGCTTGTTGACGTGTTGGTTTGTTTGTTTGTTCGTTTGTTGGTTTGTTGGTTTGTTGGCTTGATGGTTTGTTGGTTTGTTGGCTTGTTGGTTTGTTAGTGTGTTGGTTTGTTGCTTTGTTCGTTTGTTGGCTTGTTGGTTTGTTGGCTTGTTGGTTTGTTGGTTTGTAGGTTTGTTGGTTTGTTGGCTTGTTGGCTTGTTGGTTTGTTGGTTTGTTGGTTTGTTGGTTTGTTGGTTTGTTGGTTTGTTGGTTGTTGCTTTGTTGGTTTGTTGGTTTGTTGGCTAGTTGATATATTAGTTTGTTGGTTTATTGGTTTGTTGGTTTGTTGGTTTGTTGGGTTGTTGGTTTGTTGGCTTGTTGGTTTGTTGGTTTGTTGGTTTTTTGGTTTGTTTGTTTGTTGGTTTGTTGGCTTGTTGGTGTGTTGGTTTGTTAGTTTGTTGGTTTGTTGGTGTGTTGGTTTGTTGGCTTGTTGGCTTGTTGGTTTGTTGGTGTGTTTGTTTGTTTGTTTGTTTGTTGGTTTGTTGGTTTGTTGGCTTGTTGGTTTGTTAGTTTGTTGGTTTGTTGGTGTGTTGGTTTGTTGGTTTGTAGGTTTGTTGGTTTGTTGGCTTGTTGGTTTGTTGGTTTTTTGGCTTGTTGGTTTGTTGGTTTGTTGGGTTGTTGGCTTGTTGGTTTGTTGGTTTGTTGGTTTGTTGGTTTGTTGGTTCATTGGTTTGTTGGTTTCTTGGTTTGTTGGTTTGTTCGTTTGCTTGTTTGTTGGTTTGTTGGTTTGTTTGTTTGTTGGTTTGTTCGTTTGGTGGCTTGTTGGTTTGTCGGCTTATTGGTTTGTTGGTTTGTTGGTTTGTTTGTTTGTTCTTTTGTTGGTTTGTTGGTTGGTTGGATTGTTGGCTTGTTTGTTTGTTGGTTTGTTGGTTTGTTCGTTTGTTGGCTTGTTGGTTTGTTGGCTTGTTGGCTTGTTGGCTTGTTGGCTTGTTGGCTTGTTGGTTTGTTGGTTTGTTTACTTGTTGGTTTGTTGGTTGGTGGTTTGTTGGTTTGTTGGTTTGTTGGTTTGTTGGTTTGTTGGCTTGTTGGCTTGTTGGCTTGTTGGTTTGTTGGTTTGTTGGCTTGTTGGCTTGTTGGTTTGTTGGCTTGTTGGCTTGTTGGTTTGTTGGTTTGTTGGTTTGTTGGTTTGTTGGTTTGTTAGTTTGTTGGTTTGTTGGTTAGTTGGCTTGTTGGCTTGTTGGTTTGTTGGTTTGTTGGCTTGTTGGTTTGTTGGTTGTTTGGTTTGTTCGTTTGTTGGTTTGTTGGTTTGTCGGTTTGTTGGTTTGTTGGTTTGTTGGTTTGTTGGTTTGTTGGTTTGTTGGTTTGTTCGTTTGTTGGTTTGTTGGTTTGTTGGTTTGTTGGTTTGTTGGTTTGTTGGTTTGTTCGTTTGTTCGTTTGTTGGTTTGTTGGTTTGTTGGTTTGTTGGCTTGTTGGTTTGTTGGTTTGTTGGTTTGTTAGTTTGCTGGCTTGTTGGTTTGTTGGTATGTTGGTTTGTTGGTTTGTTGGTTTGTTGGTTTGTTGGTTTGTTGGTTTGTTGGTTTGTTGGTTTGTTGGTTTGTTAGTTTGTTGGTTTGTTGGTTTGTTGGTTTGTTCATTTGTTCGTTTGTTGGTTTGTTGGCTTGTTGGTTTGTTGGCTTGTTGGCTTGTTGGTTTGTTGGTTTGTTCGTTTGTTGGTTTGTTGGTTTGTTGGTTTGTAAGCTTGTCGGCTTATTGGTTTGTTGGTTTGTTGGCTTGATGGTTTGTTGGTTTGTTGGTTTGTGTGTTTGTTGGTTTGTTCGTTTGTTCGTTTGTTGGTTTGTTGGTTTGTTGGTTTGTTGGTTTGTTGGTTTGTTGGTTTGTTGGTTTGTTGGTTTGTTCGTTTGTTGGTTTGTTCGTTTGTTGGCTTGTTGATTTGTTGGTTTGTTGGCTTGTTGGTTTGTTGGTTTGTTGGTTTGTTGGCTTGTTGGTTTGTTGGTTTGTTAGTTTGTTCGTTTGTTGGCTTGTTGGTTTGTTGGCTTGTTGGCTTGTTGGTTTGTTAGCTTGTTGACTTGTTGGTTTGTTGGTTTGTTTGTTTGTTCGTTTGTTGGTTTGTTGGTTTTTTGGTTTGTTGGTTTGTTGGTTTGTTGGTTTGTTGGTTTGTTGGTTTGTTGGTTTGTTGGTGTGTTGGTTTGTTGGCTTATTGGCTTGTTGGTTTGCTGGTTTGTTTGTTTGTTCGTTTGTTGGTTTGTTACTTTGTTGGCTTGTTGGCTTGTTGGTTTGTTGGTTTGTTGGTTTGTTGGTTTGTTGGTTTGTTAGTTTGTTGGTTTGTTGGTTAGTTGGCTTGTTGGCTTGTTGGTTTGTTGGTTTGTTGGCTTGTTGGTTTGTTGGTTGTTTGGTTTGTTCGTTTGTTGGTTTGTTGGTTTGTCGGTTTGTTGGTTTGTTGGTTTGTTGGTTTGTTGGTTTGTTGGTTTGTTCGTTTGTTGGTTTGTTGGTTTGTTGGTTTGTTGGTTTAGTGGTTTGTTGGTTTGTTGGTTTGTTGGTTGTTGCTTTGTTGGTTTGTTGGTTTGTTGGCTAGTTGATATATTAGTTTGTTGGTTTGTTGGTTTATTGGTTTGTTGGTTTGTTGGTTTGTTGGGTTGTTGGTTTGTTGGCTTGTTGGTTTGTTGGTTTGTTGGTTTTTTGGTTTGTTGGTTTGTTGGTTTGTTGGCTTGTTGGTGTGTTGGTTTGTTGGTTTGTTGGTTTGTTGGTGTGTTGGTTTGTTGGCTTGTTGGCTTGTTGGTTTGTTGGTTTGTTTGTTTGTTTGTTTGTTGGTTTGTTGGTTTGTTGGCTTGTTGGTTTGTTGGTTTGTTGGTTTATTGGTGTGTTGGTTTGTTGGTTTGTAGTTTTGTTGGTTTGTTGGCTTGTTGGTTTGTTGGTTTTTTGGCTTGTTGGTTTGTTGGTTTGTTGGGTTGTTGGCTTGTTGGTTTGTTGGTTTGTTGGTTTGTTGGTTTGTTGGTTTGTTGGTTTGTTGGTTGGTTGGTTTGTTGGCTTGTTGGTTCATTGGTTTGTTGGTTTCTTGGTTTGTTGGTTTGTTGGTTTGTTCGTTTGCTTGTTTGTTGGTTTGTTGGTTTGTTTGTTTGTTGGTTTGTTCGTTTGGTGGCTTGTTGGTTTGTTGGCTTATTGGTTTGTTGGTTTGTTGGTTTGTTTGTTTGTTCTTTTGTTGGTTTGTTGGTTGGTTGGCTTGTTGGTTTGTTGGCTTCTTGGCTTGTTGGCTTGTTTGTTTGTTGGTTTGTTGGTTTGTTCGTTTGTTGGCTTGTTGGTTTGTTGGCTTGTTGGCTTGTTGGTTTGTTGGCTTGTTGGCTTGTTGGTTTGTTAGTTTGTTGGTTTGTTGGTTTGTTGGTTTGTTCATTTGTTCGTTTGTTGGTTTGTTGGCTTGTTGGTTTGTTGGCTTGTTGGCTTGTTGGTTTGTTGGTTTGTTGGTTCAGTGGTTTGTTGGTTTGTTGGTTTGTTGGTTGTTGCTTTGTTGGTTTGTTGGTTTGTTGGCTAGTTGATATATTAGTTTGTTGGTTTGTTGGTTTATTGGTTTGTTGGTTTGTTGGTTTCTTGGGTTGTTGGTTTGTTGGCTTGTTGGTTTGTTGGTTTGTTGGTTTTTTGGTTTGTTGGTTTGTTGGTTTGTTGGCTTGTTGGTGTGTTGGTTTGTTGGTTTGTTGGTTTGTTGGTGTGTTGGTTTGTTGGCTTGTTGGCTTGTTGGTTTGTTGGTTTGTTTGTTTGTTTGTTTGTTGGTTTGTTGGTTTGTTGGCTTGTTGGTTTGTTGGTTTGTTGGTTTATTGGTGTGTTGGTTTGTTGGTTTGTAGGTTTGTTGGTTTGTTGGCTTGTTGGTTTGTTGGTTTTTTGGCTTGTTGGTTTGTTGGTTTGTTGGGTTGTTGGCTTGTTGGTTTGTTGGTTTGTTGGTTTGTTGGTTTGTTGGTTTGTTGGTTTGTTGGTTGGTTGGTTTGTTGGCTTGTTGGTTCATTGGTTTGTTGGTTTCTTGGTTTGTTGGTTTGTTGGTTTGTTCGTTTGCTTGTTTGTTGGTTTGTTGGTTTGTTTGTTTGTTGGTTTGTTCGTTTGGTGGCTTGTTGGTTTGTTGGGTTATTGGTTTGTTGGTTTGTTGGTTTGTTTGTTTGTTGGTTTGTTCGTTTGGTGGCTTGTTGGTTTGTTGGCTTATTGGTTTGTTGGTTTGTTGGTTTGTTTGTTTGTTCTTTTGTTGGTTTGTTGGTTGGTTGGCTTGTTGGTTTGTTGGCTTCTTGGCTTGTTGGCTTGTTTGTTTGTTGGTTTGTTGGTTTGTTCGTTTGTTGGCTTGTTGGTTTGTTGGCTTGTTGGCTTGTTGGTTTGTTGGCTTGTTGGCTTGTTGGTTTGTTAGTTTGTTGGTTTGTTGGTTTGTTGGTTTGTTCATTTGTTCGTTTGTTGGTTTGTTGGCTTGTTGGTTTGTTGGCTTGTTGGCTTGTTGGTTTGTTGGTTTGTTGGTTTAGTGGTTTGTTGGTTTGTTGGTTTGTTGGTTGTTGCTTTGTTGGTTTGTTGGTTTGTTGGCTAGTTGATATATTAGTTTGTTGGTTTGTTGGTTTATTGGTTTGTTGGTTTGTTGGTTTCTTGGGTTGTTGGTTTGTTGGCTTGTTGGTTTGTTGGTTTGTTGGTTTTTTGGTTTGTTGGTTTGTTGGTTTGTTGGCTTGTTGGTGTGTTGGTTTGTTGGTTTGTTGGTTTGTTGGTGTGTTGGTTTGTTGGCTTGTTGGCTTGTTGGTTTGTTGGTTTGTTGGTTTGTTTGTTTGTTTGTTTGTTGGTTTGTTGGTTTGTTGGCTTGTTGGTTTGTTGGTTTGTTGGTTTATTGGTGTGTTGGTTTGTTGGTTTGTAGGTTTGTTGGTTTGTTGGCTTGTTGGTTTGTTGGTTTTTTGGCTTGTTGGTTTGTTGGTTTGTTGGGTTGTTGGCTTGTTGGTTTGTTGGTTTGTTGGTTTGTTGGTTTGTTGGTTTGTTGGTTTGTTGGTTGGTTGGTTTGTTGGCTTGTTGGTTCATTGGTTTGTTGGTTTCTTGGTTTGTTGGTTTGTTGGTTTGTTCGTTTGCTTGTTTGTTGGTTTGTTGGTTTGTTTGTTTGTTGGTTTGTTCGTTTGGTGGCTTGTTGGTTTGTTGGCTTATTGGTTTGTTGGTTTGTTGGTTTGTTTGTTTGTTCTTTTGTTGGTTTGTTGGTTGGTTGGCTTGTTGGTTTGTTGGCTTCTTGGCTTGTTGGCTTGTTTGTTTGTTGGTTTGTTGGTTTGTTCGTTTGTTGGCTTGTTGGTTTGTTGGCTTGTTGGCTTGTTGGTTTGTTGGCTTGTTGGCTTGTTGGTTTGTTAGTTTGTTGGTTTGTTGGTTTGTTGGTTTGTTCATTTGTTCGTTTGTTGGTTTGTTGGCTTGTTGGTTTGTTGGCTTGTTGGCTTGTTGGTTTGTTGGTTTGTTCGTTTGTTGGTTTGTTGGTTTGTTGGTTTGTAAGCTTGTTGGCTTATTGGTTTGTTGGTTTGTTGGTTTGTTGGTTTGTTTGTTTGTTCGTTTGTTGGTTTGTTGGTTGGTTGGCTTGTTGGTTTGTTGGTTTGTTGGCTTGTTGGTTTGTTGGTTTGTTAGTTTGTTCGTTTGTTGGCTTGTTGGTTTGTTGGCTTGTTGGCTTGTTGGTTTGTTAGCTTGTTGACGTGTTGGTTTGTTTGTTTGTTCGTTTGTTGGTTTGTTGGTTTGTTGGCTTGATGGTTTGTTGGTTTGTTGGCTTGTTGGTTTGTTAGTGTGTTGGTTTGTTGCTTTGTTCGTTTGTTGGCTTGTTGGTTTGTTGGCTTGTTGGTTTGTTGGTTTGTAGGTTTGTTGGTTTGTTGGCTTGTTGGCTTGTTGGTTTGTTGGTTTGTTGGTTTGTTGGTTTGTTGGTTTGTTGGTTTGTTGGTTGTTGCTTTGTTGGTTTGTTGGTTTGTTGGCTAGTTGATATATTAGTTTGTTGGTTTATTGGTTTGTTGGTTTGTTGGTTTGTTGGGTTGTTGGTTTGTTGGCTTGTTGGTTTGTTGGTTTGTTGGTTTTTTGGTTTGTTGGTTTGTTGGTTTGTTGGCTTGTTGGTGTGTTGGTTTGTTAGTTTGTTGGTTTGTTGGTGTGTTGGTTTGTTGGCTTGTTGGCTTGTTGGTTTGTTGGTGTGTTTGTTTGTTTGTTTGTTTGTTGGTTTGTTGGTTTGTTGGCTTGTTGGTTTGTTAGTTTGTTGGTTTGTTGGTGTGTTGGTTTGTTGGTTTGTAGGTTTGTTGGTTTGTTGGCTTGTTGGTTTGTTGGTTTTTTGGCTTGTTGGTTTGTTGGTTTGTTGGGTTGTTGGCTTGTTGGTTTGTTGGTTTGTTGGTTTGTTGGTTTGTTGGTTCATTGGTTTGTTGGTTTCTTGGTTTGTTGGTTTGTTGGTTTGTTCGTTTGCTTGTTTGTTGGTTTGTTGGTTTGTTTGTTTGTTGGTTTGTTCGTTTGGTGGCTTGTTGGTTTGTCGGCTTATTGGTTTGTTGGTTTGTTGGTTTGTTTGTTTGTTCTTTTGTTGGTTTGTTGGTTGGTTGGCTTGTTGGTTTGTTGGTTTGTTGGCTTGTTGGCTTGTTTGTTTGTTGGTTTGTTGGTTTGTTCGTTTGTTGGCTTGTTGGTTTGTTGGCTTGTTGGCTTGTTGGCTTGTTGGCTTGTTGGCTTGTTGGTTTGTTGGTTTGTTTACTTGTTGGTTTGTTGGTTGGTGGTTTGTTGGTTTGTTGGTTTGTTGGTTTGTTGGTTTGTTGGCTTGTTGGCTTGTTGGCTTGTTGGTTTGTTGGTTTGTTGGCTTGTTGGCTTGTTGGTTTGTTGGCTTGTTGGCTTGTTGGTTTGTTGGTTTGTTGGTTTGTTGGTTTGTTGGTTTGTTAGTTTGTTGGTTTGTTGGTTAGTTGGCTTGTTGGCTTGTTGGTTTGTTGGTTTGTTGGCTTGTTGGTTTGTTGGTTGTTTGGTTTGTTCGTTTGTTGGTTTGTTGGTTTGTCGGTTTGTTGGTTTGTTGGTTTGTTGGTTTGTTGGTTTGTTGGTTTGTTGGTTTGTTCGTTTGTTGGTTTGTTGGTTTGTTGGTTTGTTGGTTTGTTGGTTTGTTGGTTTGTTCGTTTGTTCGTTTGTTGGTTTGTTGGTTTGTTGGTTTGTTGGCTTGTTGGTTTGTTGGTTTGTTGGTTTGTTAGTTTGTTGGCTTGTTGGTTTGTTGGTATGTTGGTTTGTTGGTTTGTTGGTTTGTTGGTTTGTTGGTTTGTTGGTTTGTTGGTTTGTTGGTTTGTTGGTTTGTTAGTTTGTTGGTTTGTTGGTTTGTTGGTTTGTTCATTTGTTCGTTTGTTGGTTTGTTGGCTTGTTGGTTTGTTGGCTTGTTGGCTTGTTGGTTTGTTGGTTTGTTCGTTTGTTGGTTTGTTGGTTTGTTGGTTTGTAAGCTTGTCGGCTTATTGGTTTGTTGGTTTGTTGGCTTGATGGTTTGTTGGTTTGTTGGTTTGTGTGTTTGTTGGTTTGTTCGTTTGTTCGTTTGTTGGTTTGTTGGTTTGTTGGTTTGTTGGTTTGTTGGTTTGTTGGTTTGTTGGTTTGTTGGTTTGTTCGTTTGTTGGTTTGTTCGTTTGTTGGCTTGTTGATTTGTTGGTTTGTTGGCTTGTTGGTTTGTTGGTTTGTTGGTTTGTTGGCTTGTTGGTTTGTTGGTTTGTTAGTTTGTTCGTTTGTTGGCTTGTTGGTTTGTTGGCTTGTTGGCTTGTTGGTTTGTTAGCTTGTTGACTTGTTGGTTTGTTGGTTTGTTTGTTTGTTCGTTTGTTGGTTTGTTGGTTTTTTGGTTTGTTGGTTTGTTGGTTTGTTGGTTTGTTGGTTTGTTGGTTTGTTGGTTTGTTGGTGTGTTGGTTTGTTGGCTTATTGGCTTGTTGGTTTGCTGGTTTGTTTGTTTGTTCGTTTGTTGGTTTGTTACTTTGTTGGCTTGTTGGCTTGTTGGTTTGTTGGTTTGTTGGTTTGTTGGTTTGTTGGTTTGTTAGTTTGTTGGTTTGTTGGTTAGTTGGCTTGTTGGCTTGTTGGTTTGTTGGTTTGTTGGCTTGTTGGTTTGTTGGTTGTTTGGTTTGTTCGTTTGTTGGTTTGTTGGTTTGTCGGTTTGTTGGTTTGTTGGTTTGTTGGTTTGTTGGTTTGTTGGTTTGTTCGTTTGTTGGTTTGTTGGTTTGTTGGTTTAGTGGTTTGTTGGTTTGTTGGTTTGTTGGTTGTTGCTTTGTTGGTTTGTTGGTTTGTTGGCTAGTTGATATATTAGTTTGTTGGTTTGTTGGTTTATTGGTTTGTTGGTTTGTTGGTTTGTTGGGTTGTTGGTTTGTTGGCTTGTTGGTTTGTTGGTTTGTTGGTTTTTTGGTTTGTTGGTTTGTTGGTTTGTTGGCTTGTTGGTGTGTTGGTTTGTTGGTTTGTTGGTTTGTTGGTGTGTTGGTTTGTTGGCTTGTTGGCTTGTTGGTTTGTTGGTTTGTTTGTTTGTTTGTTTGTTGGTTTGTTGGTTTGTTGGCTTGTTGGTTTGTTGGTTTGTTGGTTTATTGGTGTGTTGGTTTGTTGGTTTGTAGGTTTGTTGGTTTGTTGGCTTGTTGGTTTGTTGGTTTTTTGGCTTGTTGGTTTGTTGGTTTGTTGGGTTGTTGGCTTGTTGGTTTGTTGGTTTGTTGGTTTGTTGGTTTGTTGGTTTGTTGGTTTGTTGGTTGGTTGGTTTGTTGGCTTGTTGGTTCATTGGTTTGTTGGTTTCTTGGTTTGTTGGTTTGTTGGTTTGTTCGTTTGCTTGTTTGTTGGTTTGTTGGTTTGTTTGTTTGTTGGTTTGTTCGTTTGGTGGCTTGTTGGTTTGTTGGCTTATTGGTTTGTTGGTTTGTTGGTTTGTTTGTTTGTTCTTTTGTTGGTTTGTTGGTTGGTTGGCTTGTTGGTTTGTTGGCTTCTTGGCTTGTTGGCTTGTTTGTTTGTTGGTTTGTTGGTTTGTTCGTTTGTTGGCTTGTTGGTTTGTTGGCTTGTTGGCTTGTTGGTTTGTTGGCTTGTTGGCTTGTTGGTTTGTTAGTTTGTTGGTTTGTTGGTTTGTTGGTTTGTTCATTTGTTCGTTTGTTGGTTTGTTGGCTTGTTGGTTTGTTGGCTTGTTGGCTTGTTGGTTTGTTGGTTTGTTTGTTTGTTGGTTTGTTGGTTTGTTGGTTTGTAAGCTTGTTGGCTTGTTGGTTTGTTGGTTTGTTGGCTTGATGGTTTGTTGGTTTTTTGGTTTGTGTGTTTGTTGGTTTGTTCGTTTGTTCGTTTGTTGGTTTGTTGGTTTGTTGGTTTGTTGGTTTGTTGGTTTGTTGGTTTGTTCGTTTGTTGGTTTGTTCGTTTGTTGGCTTGTTGATTTGTTTGTTTGTTGGCTTGTTGGCTTGTTGGTTTGTTGGTTTGTTGGTTTGTTGGCTTGTTGGTTTGTTGGTTTGTTCGTTTGTTGGTTTGTTGGTTTGTTGGTTTGTTGGCTTGTTGGTTTGTTGGTTTGTTGGTTTGTTGGCTTGTTGGTTTGTTGGTATGTTGGTTTGTTCGTTTGTTGGCTTGTTGGTTTGTTGGTTTGTTGGTTTGTTGGTTTGTTGGTTTGTTGGTTTGTTGGTTTGTTGGTTTGTTGGTTTGTTGGTTTGTTGGTTTGTTGGTTTGTTGGTTTGTTGGTTTGTTGGTTTGTTAGTTTGTTGGTTTGTTGGTTTGTTGGTTTGTTCATTTGTTCGTTTGTTGGTTTGTTGGCTTGTTGGTTTGTTGGCTTGTTGGCTTGTTGGTTTGTTGGTTTGTTCGTTTGTTGGTTTGTTGGTTTGTTGGTTTGTAAGCTTGTTGGCTTATTGGTTTGTTGGTTTGTTGGTTTGTTTGTTTGTTCGTTTGTTGGTTTGTTGGTTGGTTGGCTTGTTGGTTTGTTGGTTTGTTGGCTTGTTGGTTTGTTGGTTTGTTAGTTTGTTCGTTTGTTGGCTTGTTGGTTTGTTGGCTTGTTGGCTTGTTGGTTTGTTAGCTTGTTGACGTGTTGGTTTGTTTGTTTGTTCGTTTGTTGGTTTGTTGGCTTGATGGTTTGTTGGTTTGTTGGCTTGTTGGTTTGTTAGTGTGTTGGTTTGTTGCTTTGTTCGTTTGTTGGCTTGTTGGTTTGTTGGCTTGTTGGTTTGTTGGTTTGTAGGTTTGTTGGTTTGTTGGCTTGTTGGCTTGTTGGTTTGTTGGTTTGTTGGTTTGTTGGTTTGTTGGTTTGTTGGTTTGTTGGTTGTTGCTTTGTTGGTTTGTTGGTTTGTTGGCTAGTTGATATATTAGTTTGTTGGTTTATTGGTTTGTTGGTTTGTTGGTTTGTTGGGTTGTTGGTTTGTTGGCTTGTTGGTTTGTTGGTTTGTTGGTTTTTTGGTTTGTTGGTTTGTTGGTTTGTTGGCTTGTTGGTGTGTTGGTTTGTTAGTTTGTTGGTTTGTTGGTGTGTTGGTTTGTTGGCTTGTTGGCTTGTTGGTTTGTTGGTTTGTTTGTTTGTTTGTTTGTTTGTTGGTTTGTTGGTTTGTTGGCTTGTTGGTTTGTTAGTTTGTTGGTTTGTTGGTGTGTTGGTTTGTTGGTTTGTAGGTTTGTTGGTTTGTTGGCTTGTTGGTTTGTTGGTTTTTTGGCTTGTTGGTTTGTTGGTTTGTTGGGTTGTTGGCTTGTTGGTTTGTTGGTTTGTTGGTTTGTTGGTTTGTTGGTTCATTGGTTTGTTGGTTTCTTGGTTTGTTGGTTTGTTGGTTTGTTCGTTTGCTTGTTTGTTGGTTTGTTGGTTTGTTTGTTTGTTGGTTTGTTCGGTTGGTGGCTTGTTGGTTTGTCGGCTTATTGGTTTGTTGGTTTGTTGGTTTGTTTGTTTGTTCTTTTGTTGGTTTGTTGGTTGGTTGGCTTGTTGGTTTGTTGGTTTGTTGGCTTGTTGGCTTGTTTGTTTGTTGGTTTGTTGGTTTGTTCGTTTGTTGGCTTGTTGGTTTGTTGGCTTGTTGGCTTGTTGGCTTGTTGGCTTGTTGGCTTGTTGGTTTGTTGGTTTGTTGTCTTGTTGGTTTGTTGGTTGGTGGTTTGTTGGTTTGTTGGTTTGTTGGTTTGTTGGCTTGTTGGCTTGTTGGCTTGTTGGTTTGTTGGTTTGTTGGCTTGTTGGCTTGTTGGTTTGTTGGCTTGTTGGCTTGTTGGTTTGTTGGTTTGTTGGTTTGTTGGTTTGTTGGTTTGTTAGTTTGTTGGTTTGTTGGTTAGTTGGCTTGTTGGCTTGTTGGTTTGTTGGTTTGTTGGCTTGTTGGTTTGTTGGTTGTTTGATTTGTTCGTTTGTTGGTTTGTTGGTTTGTCGGTTTGTTGGTTTGTTGGTTTGTTGGTTTGTTGGTTTGTTGGTTTGTTGGTTTGTTCGTTTGTTGGTTTGTTGGTTTGTTGGTTTGTTGGTTTGTTGGTTTGTTGGTTTGTTGGTTTGTTGGTTTGTTCGTTTGTTGGTTTGTTGGTTTGTTGGTTTGTTGGCTTGTTGGTTTGTTGGTTTGTTGGTTTGTTAGTTTGTTGGCTTGTTGGTTTGTTGGTATGTTGGTTTGTTGGTTTGTTGGTTTGTTGGTTTGTTGGTTTGTTGGTTTGTTGGTTTGTTGGTTTGTTGGTTTGTTGGTTTGTTAGTTTGTTGGTTTGTTGGTTTGTTGGTTTGTTCATTTGTTCGTTTGTTGGTTTGTTGGCTTGTTGGTTTGTTAGCTTGTTGGCTTGTTGGTTTGTTGGTTTGTTCGTTTGTTGGTTTGTTGGTTTGTTGGTTTGTAAGCTTGTCGGCTTATTGGTTTGTTGGTTTGTTGGCTTGATGGTTTGTTGGTTTGTTGGTTTGTGTGTTTGTTGGTTTGTTGGCTTGTTGGTTTGTTGGTTTGTTGGTTTGTTGGCTTGTTGGTTTGTTGGTTTGTTAGTTTGTTCGTTTGTTGGCTTGTTGGTTTGTTGGCTTGTTGGCTTGTTGGTTTGTTAGCTTGTTGACTTGTTGGTTTGTTGGTTTGTTTGTTTGTTCGTTTGTTGGTTTGTTGGTTTTTTGGTTTGTTGGTTTGTTGGTTTGTTGGTTTGTTGGTTTGTTGGTTTGTTGGTTTGTTGGTGTGTTGGTTTGTTGGCTTATTGGCTTGTTGGTTTGCTGGTTTGTTTGTTTGTTCGTTTGTTGGTTTGTTACTTTGTTGGCTTGTTGACTTGTTGGTTTGTTGGTTTGTTGGTTTGTTGGTTTGTTGGTTTGTTAGTTTGTTGGTTTGTTGGTTAGTTGGCTTGTTGGCTTGTTGGTTTGTTGGTTTGTTGGCTTGTTGGTTTGTTGGTTGTTTGGTTTGTTCGTTTGTTGGTTTGTTGGTTTGTCGGTTTGTTGGTTTGTTTGTTTGTTGGTTTGTTGGTTTGTTGGTTTGTTCGTTTGTTGGTTTGTTGGTTTGTTGGTTTAGTGGTTTGTTGGTTTGTTGGTTTGTTGGTTGTTGCTTTGTTGGTTTGTTGGTTTGTTGGCTAGTTGATATATTAGTTTGTTGGTTTGTTGGTTTATTGGTTTGTTGGTTTGTTGGTTTGTTGGGTTGTTGGTTTGTTGGCTTGTTGGTTTGTTGGTTTGTTGGTTTTTTGGTTTGTTGGTTTGTTGGTTTGTTGGCTTGTTGGTGTGTTGGTTTGTTGGTTTGTTGGTTTGTTGGTGTGTTGGTTTGTTGGCTTGTTGGCTTGTTGGTTTGTTGGTTTGTTTGTTTGTTTGTTTGTTGGTTTGTTGGTTTGTTGGCTTGTTGGTTTGTTGGTTTGTTGGTTTATTGGTGTGTTGGTTTGTTGGTTTGTAGGTTTGTTGGTTTGTTGGCTTGTTGGTTTGTTGGTTTTTTGGCTTGTTGGTTTGTTGGTTTGTTGGGTTGTTGGCTTGTTGGTTTGTTGGTTTGTTGGTTTGTTGGTTTGTTGGTTTGTTGGTTTGTTGGTTGGTTGGTTTGTTGGCTTGTTGGTTCATTGGTTTGTTGGTTTCTTGGTTTGTTGGTTTGTTGGTTTGTTCGTTTGCTTGTTTGTTGGTTTGTTGGTTTGTTTGTTTGTTGGTTTGTTCGTTTGGTGGCTTGTTGGTTTGTTGGCTTATTGGTTTGTTGGTTTGTTGGTTTGTTTGTTTGTTCTTTTGTTGGTTTGTTGGTTGGTTGGCTTGTTGGTTTGTTGGCTTCTTGGCTTGTTGGCTTGTTTGTTTGTTGGTTTGTTGGTTTGTTCGTTTGTTGGCTTGTTGGTTTGTTGGCTTGTTGGCTTGTTGGTTTGTTGGCTTGTTGGCTTGTTGGTTTGTTAGTTTTTTGGTTTGTTGGTTTGTTGGTTTGTTCATTTGTTCGTTTGTTGGTTTGTTGGCTTGTTGGTTTGTTGGCTTGTTGGCTTGTTGGTTTGTTGGTTTGTTTGTTTGTTGGTTTGTTGGTTTGTTGGTTTGTAAGCTTGTTGGCTTGTTGGTTTGTTGGTTTGTTGGCTTGATGGTTTGTTGGTTTTTTGGTTTGTGTGTTTGTTGGTTTGTTCGTTTGTTCGTTTGTTGGTTTGTTGGTTTGTTGGTTTGTTGGTTTGTTGGTTTGTTGGTTTGTTCGTTTGTTGGTTTGTTCGTTTGTTGGCTTGTTGATTTGTTTGTTTGTTGGCTTGTTGGCTTGTTGGTTTGTTGGTTTGTTGGTTTGTTGGCTTGTTGGTTTGTTGGTTTGTTCGTTTGTTGGTTTGTTGGTTTGTTGGTTTGTTGGCTTGTTGGTTTGTTGGTTTGTTGGTTTGTTGGCTTGTTGGTTTGTTGGTATGTTGGTTTGTTCGTTTGTTGGCTTGTTGGTTTGTTGGTTTGTTGGTTTGTTGGTTTGTTGGTTTGTTGGTTTGTTGGTTTGTTGGTTTGTTGGTTTGTTGGTTTGTTGGTTTGTTGGTTTGTTCGTTTGTTGGTTTGTTGGTTTGTTGGTTTGTAAGCTTGTTGGCTTATTGGTTTGTTGGTTTGTTGGTTTGTTGGTTTGTTTGTTTGTTCGTTTGTTGGTTTGTTGGTTGGTTGGCTTGTTGGTTTGTTGGTTTGTTGGCTTGTTGGTTTGTTGGTTTGTTAGTTTGTTCGTTTGTTGGCTTGTTGGTTTGTTGGCTTGTTGGCTTGTTGGTTTGTTAGCTTGTTGACGTGTTGGTTTGTTTGTTTGTTCGTTTGTTGGTTTGTTGGCTTGATGGTTTGTTGGTTTGTTGGCTTGTTGGTTTGTTAGTGTGTTGGTTTGTTGCTTTGTTCGTTTGTTGGCTTGTTGGTTTGTTGGCTTGTTGGTTTGTTGGTTTGTAGGTTTGTTGGTTTGTTGGCTTGTTGGCTTGTTGGTTTGTTGGTTTGTTGGTTTGTTGGTTTGTTGGTTTGTTGGTTTGTTGGTTGTTGCTTTGTTGGTTTGTTGGTTTGTTGGCTAGTTGATATATTAGTTTGTTGGTTTATTGGTTTGTTGGTTTGTTGGTTTGTTGGGTTGTTGGCTTGTTGGTTTGTTGGTTTGTTGGTTTGTTGGTTTGTTGGTTTGTTAGTTTGTTGGTTTGTTGGTTAGTTGGCTTGTTGGCTTGTTGGTTTGTTGGTTTGTTGGCTTGTTGGTTTGTTGGTTGTTTGATTTGTTCGTTTGTTGGTTTGTTGGTTTGTCGGTTTGTTGGTTTGTTGGTTTGTTGGTTTGTTGGTTTGTTGGTTTGTTGGTTTGTTCGTTTGTTGGTTTGTTGGTTTGTTGGTTTGTTGGTTTGTTGGTTTGTTGGTTTGTTGGTTTGTTGGTTTGTTCGTTTGTTGGTTTGTTGGTTTGTTGGTTTGTTGGCTTGTTGGTTTGTTGGTTTGTTGGTTTGTTAGTTTGTTGGCTTGTTGGTTTGTTGGTATGTTGGTTTGTTGGTTTGTTGGTTTGTTGGTTTGTTGGTTTGTTGGTTTGTTGGTTTGTTGGTTTGTTGGTTTGTTAGTTTGTTGGTTTGTTGGTTTGTTGGTTTGTTCATTTGTTCGTTTGTTGGTTTGTTGGCTTGTTGGTTTGTTAGCTTGTTGGCTTGTTGGTTTGTTGGTTTGTTCGTTTGTTGGTTTGTTGGTTTGTTGGTTTGTAAGCTTGTCGGCTTATTGGTTTGTTGGTTTGTTGGCTTGATGGTTTGTTGGTTTGTTGGTTTGTGTGTTTGTTGGTTTGTTCGTTTGTTCGTTTGTTGGTTTGTTGGTTTGTTGGTTTGTTGGTTTGTTGGTTTGTTGGTTTGTTCGTTTGTTGGTTTGTTCGTTTGTTGGCTTGTTGATTTGTTGGTTTGTTGGCTTGTTGGTTTGTTGGTTTGTTGGTTTGTTGGCTTGTTGGTTTGTTGGTTTGTTAGTTTGTTCGTTTGTTGGCTTGTTGGTTTGTTGGCTTGTTGGCTTGTTGGTTTGTTAGCTTGTTGACTTGTTGGTTTGTTGGTTTGTTTGTTTGTTCGTTTGTTGGTTTGTTGGTTTTTTGGTTTGTTGGTTTGTTGGTTTGTTGGTTTGTTGGTTTGTTGGTTTGTTGGTTTGTTGGTGTGTTGGTTTGTTGGCTTATTGGCTTGTTGGTTTGCTGGTTTGTTTGTTTGTTCGTTTGTTGGTTTGTTACTTTGTTGGCTTGTTGGTTTGTTGGTTTGTTGGTTTGTTGGTGTGTTGGTTTGTTGGTTTGTAGGTTTGTTGGTTTGTTGGCTTGTTGGTTTTTTTGGCTTGTTGGTTTGTTGGTTTTGTTGGTTTGTTGGCTTGTTGGTTTGTTGGTTTGTTGGTTTGTTGGTTTGTTGGTTTGTTGGTTTGTTGGTTTGTTGGTTTGTTGGTTTGTTGGTTTGCTGGTTTGTTGGGTTGTTGGTTCGTTGGTTTGTTGGTTTCTTGGTTTGTTGGTTTGTTGGTTTGTTAGTTTGCTTGTTTGTTGGTTTGTTGGTTTGTTTGTTTGTTGGTTTGTTCATTTGGTGGCTTGTTGGTTTGTTGGCTTATTGGTTTGTTGGTTTGTTGGTTTGTTGGTTTGTTGGTTTAATTGTTTGTTCGTTTGTTGGTTTGTTGGCTTGTTGGTTTGTTGGTTTGTTGGCTTGTTGGTTTGTTGGTTTGTTAGTTTGTTCGTTTGTTGGCTTGTTGGTTTGTTGGCTTGTTGGCTTGTTGGTTTGTTAGCTTGTTGACTTGTTGGTTTGTTTGTTTGTTCGTTTGTTGGTTTGTTGGTTTGTTGGCTTGATGGTTTGTTGGTTTGTTGGCTTGTTGGTTTGTTAGTTTGTTGGTTTGTTGCTTTGTTCGTTTGTTGGCTTGTTGGTTTGTTGGCTTGTTGGTTTGTTGGTTTGTTGGTTTGTTGGTTTGTTGGTTTGTTGGCTTGTTGGCTTGTTGGTTTGTTGGTTTGTTGGTTTGTTGGTTTGTTGGTTTGTTGGTTTGTTGGTTGTTGCTTTGTTGGTTTGTTGGTTTGTTGGCTAGTTGATATATTAGTTTGTTGGTTTGTTGGTTTATTGGTTTGTTTGTTTGTTTGTTTGTTGGTTTGTTGGTTTGTTGGCTTGTTGGTTTGTTGGTTTGTTGGTTTGTTGGTGTGTTGGTTTGTTGGTTTGTAGGTTTGTTGGTTTGTTGGCTTGTTGGTTTGTTGGTTTTTTGGCTTGTTGGTTTGTTGGTTTGTTGGGTTGTTGGCTTGTTGGTTTGTTGGTTTGTTGGTTTGTTGGTTTGTTAGTTTGTTGGTTTGTTGGTTGGTTGGTTTGTTGGCTTGTTGGTTCATTGGTTTGTTGGTTTCTTGGTTTGTTGGTTTGTTGGTTTGTTCGTTTGCTTGTTTGTTGGTTTGTTGGTTTGTTTGTTTGTTGGTTTGTTCGTTTGGTGGCTTGTTGGTTTGTTGGCTTATTGGTTTGTTGGTTTGTTGGTTTGTTTGTTTGTTCTTTTGTTGGTTTGTTGGTTGGTTGGCTTGTTGGTTTGTTGGCTTGTTGGCTTGTTGGCTTGTTTGTTTGTTGGTTTGTTGGTTTGTTCGTTTGTTGGCTTGTTGGTTTGTTGGCTTGTTGGCTTGTTGGTGTGTTGGCTTGTTGGCTTGTTGGTTTGTTGGTTTGTTGGCTTGTTGGTTTGTTGGTTTGTTGGTTTGTTGGTTTGTTGGTTTGTTGGTTTGTTGGCTTGTTGGCTTGTTGGTTTGTTGGTTTGTTGGCTTGTTGGTTTGTTGGCTTGTTGGCTTGTTGGTTTGTTGGTTTGTTGGTTTGTTGGTTTGTTGGTTTGTTAGTTTGTTGGTTTGTTGGTTAGTTGGCTTGTTGGCTTGTTGGTTTGTTGGTTTGTTGGTTTGTTGGTTTGTTGGTTTGTTCGTTTGTTGGTTTGTTGGTTTGTTGGTTTGTTGGTTTGTTGGCTTGTTGTTTTTTGGTTTGTTGGTTTGTTGGCTTGTTGGTTTGTTGGTATGTTGGTTTGTTCGTTTGTTGGCTTGTTGGTTTGTTGGTTTCTTGGTTTGTTGGTTTGTTGGTTTGTTGGTTTGTTAGTGTGTTGGTTTGTTGCTTTGTTCGTTTGTTGGCTTGTTGGTTTGTTGGCTTGTTGGTTTGTTGGTTTGTTGGTTTGTTGGTTTGTTGGCTTGTTGGCTTGTTGGTTTATTGGTTTGTTGGTTTGTTGGTTTGTTGGTTTGTTGGTTTGTTGGTTGTTGCTTTGTTGGTTTGTTGGTTTGTTGGCTAGTTGATATATTAGTTTGTTGGTTTGTTGGTTTGTTGGTTTGTTGGTTTGTTGGTTTGTTGGGTTGTTGGTTTGTTGGCTTGTTGGTGTGTTGGTTTGTTGGTTTGTTGGTTTGTTGGTGTGTTGGTTTGTTGGCTTGTTGGCTTGTTGGTTTGTTGGTTTGTTTGTTTGTTTGTTTGTTGGTTTGTTGGCTTGTTGGCTTGTTGGTTTGTTGGTTTGTTGGTTTGTTAGTGTGTTGGATTGTTGGTTTGTAGGTTTGTTGGTTTGTTGGCTTGTTGGTTTGTTGGTTTTTTGGCTTGTTGGTTTGTTGGTTTGTTGGGTTGTTGGCTTGTTGGTTTGTTGGTTTGTTGGTTTGTTGGTTTGTTGGTTTGTTGGTTTGTTGGTTGGTTGGTTTGTTGGCTTGTTGGTTCATTGGTTTGTTGGTTTCTTGGTTTGTTGGTTTGTTGGTTTGTTCGTTTGCTTGTTTGTTGGTTTGTTGGTTTGTTCGTTTGTTGGCTTGTTGGTTTGTTGGCTTGTTGGCTTGTTGGTTTGTTGGCTTGTTGGCTTGTTGGCTTGTTGGTTTGTTGGTTTGTTGACTTGTTGGTTTGTTGGTTGGTGGTTTGTTGGTTTGTTGGTTTGTTGGCTTGTTGGCTTGTTGGCTTGTTGGTTTGTTGGTTTGTTGGCTTGTTGGTTTGTTGGCTTGTTGGATTGTTGGTTTGTTGGTTTGTTGGTTTGTTGGTTTGTTGGTTTGTTAGTTTGTTGGTTTGTTGGTTAGTTGGCTTGTTGGCTTGTTGGTTTGTTGGTTTGTTGGCTTGTTGGTTTGTTGGTTTTTTGGTTTGTTCGTTTGTTGGTTTGTTGGTTTGTCGGTTTGTTGGTTTGTTGGTTTGTTGGTTTGTTGGTTTGTTGGTTTGTTGGTTTGTTCGTTTGTTGGTTTGTTGGTTTGTTGGTTTGTTGGTTTGTTGGCTTGTTGGTTTGTTGGTTTGTTGGTTTGTTGGTTTGTTGGCTTGTTGGTTTGTTGGTTTGTTGGTTTGTTGGTTTGTTGGCTTGTTGGTTTGTTGGTATGTTGGTTTGTTCGTTTGTTGGCTTGTTGGTTTGTTGGTTTGTTGGTTTGTTGTTTTGTTGGTTTGTTGGTTTGTTGGTTTGTTGGTTTGTTGGTTTGTTGGTTTGTTGGTTTATTAGTTTGTTGGTTTGTTGGTTTGTTGGTTTGTTCATTTGTTCGTTTGTTGGTTTGTTGGCTTGTTGGTTTGTTGGCTTGTTGGCTTGTTGGTTTGTTGGTTTGTTCGTTTGTTGGTTTGTTGGTTTGTTGGTTTGTAAGCTTGTTGGCTTGTTGGTTTGTTGGTTTGTTGGCTTGATGGTTTGTTGGTTTGTTGGTTTGTGTGTTTGTTAGTTTGTTCGTTTGTTCGATTGTTGGTTTGTTGGTTTGTTGGTTTGTTGGTTTGTTGGTTTGTTGGTTTGTAGGCTTGTTGATTTGTTGGTTTGTTGGCTTGTTGGTTTCTTGGTTTGTTGGTTTGTTGGCTTGTTGGTTTGTTGGTTTGTTAGTTTGTTCGTTTGTTGGCTTGTTGGTTTGTTGGCTTGTTGGCTTGTTGGTTTGTTAGCTTGTTGACTAGTTGGTTTGTTGGTTTGTTTGTTTGTTCGTTTGTTGGTTTGTTGGTTTTTTGGTTTGTTGGTTTGTTGGTTTGTTGGTTTGTTGGTTTGTTGGTTTGTTGGTTTGTTGGTGTGTTGGTTTGTTGGCTTATTGGCTTGTTGGTTTGTTGGTTTGTTTGTTTGTTCGTTTGTTGGTTTGTTACTTTGTTGGCTTGTTGGTTTGTTGGTTTGTTGGTTTGTTGGTGTGTTGGTTTGTTGGTTTGTAGGTTTGTTGGTTTGTTGGTTTGTTGGTTTGTTGGTTTGTTGGTTTGTTGGTTTGTTGGTTTGTTGGTTTGCTGGTTTTTTGGGTTGTTGGTTCGTTGGTTTGTTGGTTTCTTGGTTTGTTGGTTTGTTGGTTTGTTAGTTTGTTTGTTTGTTGGTTTGTTGGTTTGTTTGTTTGTTGGTTTGTTCATTTGGTGGCTTGTTGGTTTGTTGGCTTATTGGTTTGTTGGTTTGTTGGTTTGTTGGTTTGTTGGTTTGTTTGTTTGTTCGTTTGTTGGTTTGTTGGTTGGTTGGCTTGTTGGTTTGTTGGTTTGTTGGCTTGTTGGTTTGTTGGTTTGTTAGTTTGTTCGTTTGTTGGCTTGTTGGTTTGTTGGCTTGTTGGCTTGTTGGTTTGTTAGCTTGTTGACTTGTTGGTTTGTTGGTTTGTTTGTTTGTTCGTTTGTTGGTTTGTTGGTTTGTTGGCTTGATGGTTTGTTGGTTTGTTGGCTTGTTGGTTTGTTAGTTTGTTGGTTTGTTGCTTTGTTCGTTTGTTGGCTTGTTGGTTTGTTGGCTTGTTGGTTTGTTGGTTTGTTGGTTTGTTGGTTTGTTGGCTTGTTGGCTTGTTGGTTTGTTGGTTTGTTGGTTTGTTGGTTTGTTGGTTTGTTGGTTTGTTGGTTGTTGCTTTGTTGGTTTGTTGGTTTGTTGGCTAGTTGATATATTAGTTTGTTGGTTTGTTGGTTTATTGGTTTGTTGGTTTGTTGGTTTGTTGGGTTGTTGGTTTGTTGGCTTGTTGGTTTGTTGGTTTGTTGGTTTTTTGGTTTGTTAGTTTGTTGGTTTGTTGGCTTGTTGGTGTGTTGGTTTGTTGGTTTTTTGGTTTGTTGGTGTGTTGGTTTGTTGGCTTGTTGGCTTGTTGGTTTGTTGGTTTGTTTGTTTGTTTGTTTGTTGGTTTGTTGGTTTGTTGGCTTGTTGGTTTGTTGGTTTGTTGGTTTGTTGGTTTGTTGGTGTGTTGGTTTGTTGGTTTGTAGGTTTGTTGGTTTGTTGGTTGGTGGTTTGTTGGTTTGTTGGTTTGTTGGTTTGTTGGCTTGTTGGCTTGTTGGCTTGTTGGTTTGTTGGTTTGTTGGCTTGTTGGTTTGTTGGCTTGTTGGATTGTTGGTTTGTTGGTTTGTTGATTTGTTGGTTTGTTGGTTTGTTAGTTTGTTGGTTTGTTGGTTAGTTGGCTTGTTGGCTTGTTGGTTTGTTGGTTTGTTGGCTTGTTGGTTTGTTCGTTTGTTCGTTTGTTGGTTTGTAGGTTTGTTGGTTTGTTGGTTTGTTGGTTTGTTGGTTTGTTGGCTTGTTGGCTTGTTGGTTTGTTGGTTTGTTGGTTTGTTGGTTTGTTGGTTTGTTGGTTTGTTGGTTGTTGCTTTGTTGGTTTGTTGGTTTGTTGGCTAGTTGATATATTAGTTTGTTGGTTTGTTGGTGTGTTGGTTTGTTGGTTTGTTGGTTTGTTGGTGTGTTGGTTTGTTGGCTTGTTGGCTTGTTGGTTTGTTGGTTTGTTTGTTTGTTTGTTTGTTGGTTTGTTGGCTTGTTGGCTTGTTGGTTTGTTGGTTTGTTGGTTTGTTAGTGTGTTGGTTTGTTGGTTTGTTGGTTTGTAGGTTTGTTGGTTTGTTGGCTTGTTGGTTTGTTGGTTTTTTGGCTTGTTGGTTTGTTGGTTTGTTGGGTTGTTGGCTTGTTGGTTTGTTGGTTTGTTGGTTTGTTGGTTTGTTGGTTTGTTGGTTTGTTGGTTGGTTGGTTTGTTGGCTTGTTGGTTCATTGGTTTGTTGGTTTCTTGGTTTGTTGGTTTGTTGGTTTGTTCGTTTGCTTGTTTGTTGGTTTGTTGGTTTGTTTGTTTGTTGGTTTGTTCGTTTGGTGGCTTGTTGGTTTGTTGGCTTATTGGTTTGTTGGTTTGTTGGTTTGTTTGTTTGTTCTTTTGTTGGTTTGTTGGTTTGTTCGTTTGTTGGCTTGTTGGTTTGTTGGCTTGTTGGCTTGTTGGTTTGTTGGTTTGTTGACTTGTTGGTTTGTTGGTTGGTGGTTTGTTGGTTTGTTGGTTTGTTGGTTTGTTGGCTTGTTGGCTTGTTGGCTTGTTGGTTTGTTGGTTTGTTGGCTTGTTGGTTTGTTGGCTTGTTGGATTGTTGGTTTGTTGGTTTGTTGGTTTGTTGGTTTGTTGGTTTGTTAGTTTGTTGGTTTGTTGGTTAGTTGGCTTGTTGGCTTGTTGGTTTGTTGGTTTGTTGGCTTGTTGGTTTGTTGGTTTTTTGGTTTGTTCGTTTGTTGGTTTGTTGGTTAGTTGGCTTGTTGGCTTGTTGGTTTGTTGGTTTGTTGGTTTGTTGGTTTGTTGGTTTGTTCGTTTGTTGGTTTGTTAGTTTGTTGGTTTGTTGGCTTGTTGTTTTTTGGTTTGTTGGTTTGTTGGTTTGTTGGCTTGTTGGTTTGTTGGTATGTTGGTTTGTTCGTTTGTTGGCTTGTTGGTTTGTTGGTTTGTTGGTTTGTTGGTTTGTTGGTTTGTTAGTGTGTTGGTTTGTTGCTTTGTTCGTTTGTTGGCTTGTTGGTTTGTTGGCTTGTTGGTTTGTTGGTTTGTTGGTTTGTTGGTTTGTTGGCTTGTTGGCTTGTTGGTTTGTTGGTTTGTTGGTTTGTTGGTTTGTTGGTTTGTTGGTTTGTTGGTTGTTGCTTTGTTGGTTTGTTGGTTTGTTGGCTAGTTGATATATTAGTTTGTTGGTTTGTTGGTTTGTTTGTTTGTTGGTTTGTTGGTTTGTTGGGTTGTTGGTTTGTTGGCTTGTTGGTTTGTTGGTTTGTTGGTTTTTTTGGTTTGTTGGTTTGTTGGTTTGTTGGCTTGTTGGTGTGTTGGTTTGTTGGTTTGTTGGTTTGTTGGTGTGTTGGTTTGTTGGCTTGTTGGCTTGTTGGTTTGTTGGTTTGTTTGTTTGTTTGTTTGTTGGTTTGTTGGCTTGTTGGCTTGTTGGTTTGTTGGTTTGTTGGTTTGTTAGTGTGTTGGTTTGTTGGTTTGTAGGTTTGTTGGTTTGTTGGCTTGTTGGTTTGTTGGTTTTTTGGCTTGTTGGTTTGTTGGTTTGTTGGGTTGTTGGCTTGTTGGTTTGTTGGTTTGTTGGTTTGTTGGTTTGTTGGTTTGTTGGTTTGTTGGTTTGTTGGTTGGTTGGTTTGTTGGCTTGTTGGTTCATTGGTTTGTTGGTTTCTTGGTTTGTTGGTTTGTTGGTTTGTTCGTTTGCTTGTTTGTTGGTTTGTTGGTTTGTTTGTTTGTTGGTTTGTTCGTTTGGTGGCTTGTTGGTTTGTTGGCTTATTGGTTTGTTGGTTTGTTGGTTTGTTTGTTTGTTCTTTTGTTGGTTTGTTGGTTGGTTGGCTTGTTGGTTTGTTGGTTTGTTGGCTTGTTGGCTTGTTTGTTTGTTGGTTTGTTGGTTTGTTCGTTTGTTGGCTTGTTGGTTTGTTGGCTTGTTGGCTTGTTGGTTTGTTGGCTTGTTGGCTTGTTGGTTTGTTGGTTTGTTGACTTGTTGGTTTGTTGGTTGGTGGTTTGTTGGTTTGTTGGTTTGTTGGCTTGTTGGCTTGTTGGCTTGTTGGTTTGTTGGTTTGTTGGTTGTTGGTTTGTTGGCTTGTTGGATTGTTGGTTTGTTGGTTTGTTGGTTTGTTGGTTTGTTGGTTTGTTAGTTTGTTGGTTTGTTGGTTAGTTGGCTTGTTGGCTTGTTGGTTTGTTGGTTTGTTGGCTTGTTGGTTTGTTCGTTTGTTGGTTTGTTGGTTTGTTGGTTTGTTGGCTTGTTGGTTTGTTGGTTTGTTGGTTTGTTGGTTTGTTGGCTTGTTGGTTTGTTGGTATGTTGGTTTGTTCGTTTGTTGGCTTCTTGGTTTGTTGGTTTGTTGGTTTGTTGGTTTGTTGGTTTGTTGGTTTGTTAGTTTGTTGGTTTGTTGGTTTGTTGGTTTGTTCATTTGTTCGTTTGTTGGTTTGTTGGCTTGTTGGTTTGTTGGCTTGTTGGCTTGTTGGTTTGTTGGTTTGTTCGTTTGTTGGTTTGTTTGTTTGTTGGTTTGTAAGCTTGTTGGCTTGTTGGTTTGTTGGTTTGTTGGCTTGATGGTTTGTTGGTTTGTTGGTTTGTGTGTTTGTTGGTTTGTTCGTTTGTTCGATTGTTGGTTTGTTGGTTTGTTGGTTTGTTGGTTTGTTGGTTTGTTGGTTTGTTGGTTTGTTGGTTTGTTGGTTTGTTGGTTTGTTGGTTTGTTGGTTTGTTGGTTTGTTGGCTTGTTGATTTGTTGGTTTGTTGGCTTGTTGGTTTCTTGGTTTGTTGGTTTGTTGGCTTGTTGGTTTGTTGGTTTGTTAGTTTGTTCGTTTGTTGGCTTGTTGGTTTGTTGGCTTGTTGGCTTGTTGGTTTGTTAGCTTGTTGACTAGTTGGTTTGTTGGTTTGTTTGTTTGTTCGTTTGTTGGTTTGTTGGTTTTTTGGTTTGTTGGTTTGTTGGTTTGTTGGTTTGTTGGTTTGTTGGTTTGTTGGTTTGTTGGTTTGTTGGTGTGTTGGTTTGTTGGCTTATTGGCTTGTTGGTTTGTTGGTTTGTTTGTTTGTTCGTTTGTTGGTTTGTTACTTTGTTGGCTTGTTGGTTTGTTGGTTTGTTGGTTTGTTGGTGTGTTGGTTTGTTGGTTTGTAGGTTTGTTGGTTTGTTGGCTTGTTGGTTTTTTTGGCTTCTTGGTTTGTTGGTTTTGTTGGTTTGTTGGCTTGTTGGTTTGTTGGTTTGTTGGTTTGTTGGTTTGTTGGTTTGTTGGTTTGTTGGTTTGTTGGTTTGTTGGTTTGTTGGTTTGCTGGTTTGTTGGGTTGTTGGTTCGTTGGTTTTTTGGTTTCTTGGTTTGTTGGTTTGTTGGTT
Organism: Atherix ibis; assembly: GCA_958298945.1. NCBI lineage: Eukaryota > Metazoa > Arthropoda > Insecta > Diptera > Athericidae > Atherix > Atherix ibis. The sequence continues at coordinate 3,854,427 of OY282608.1, forward strand.
TGTTAGTTTGCTTGTTTGTTGGTTTGTTGGTTTGTTTGTTTGTTGGTTTGTTCATTTGGTGGCTTGTTGGTTTGTTGGCTTATTGGTTTGTTGGTTTGTTGGTTTGTTGGTTTGTTGGTTTGTTTGTTTGTTCGTTTGTTGGTTTGTTGGTTGGTTGGCTTGTTGGTTTGTTGGTTTGTTGGCTTGTTGGTTTGTTGGTTTGCTAGTTTGTTCGTTTGTTGGCTTGTTGGTTTGTTGGCTTGTTGGCTTGTTGGTTTGTTAGCTTGTTGACTTGTTGGTTTGTTGGTTTGTTTGTTTGTTCGTTTGTTGGTTTTTTGGTTTGTTGGCTTGATGGTTTGTTGGTTTGTTGGCTTGTTGGTTTGTTAGTTTGTTGGTTTGTTGCTTTGTTCGTTTGTTGGCTTGTTGGTTTGTTGGCTTGTTGGTTTGTTGGTTTGTTGGTTTGTTGGTTTGTTGGCTTGTTGGCTTGTTGGTTTGTTGGTTTGTTGGTTTGTTGGTTTGTTGGTTTGTTGGTTTGTTGGTTGTTGCTTTGTTGGTTTGTTGGTTTGTTGGCTAGTTGATATATTAGTTTGTTGGTTTGTTGGTTTATTGGTTTGTTGGTTTGTTGGTTTGTTGAGTTGTTGGTTTGTTGGCTTGTTGGTTTGTTGGTTTGTTGGTTTTATTGGTTTGTTAGTTTGTTGGTTTGTTGGCTTGTTGGTGTGTTGGTTTGTTGGTTTGTTGGTTTGTTGGTGTGTTGGTTTGTTGGCTTGTTGGCTTGTTGGTTTGTTGGTTTGTTTGTTTGTTTGTTTGTTGGTTTGTTGGTTTGTTGGCTTGTTGGTTTGTTGGTTTGTTGGTTTGTTGGTGTGTTGGTTTGTTGGTTTGTAGGTTTGTTGGTTTGTTGGCTTGTTGGTTTGTTGGTTTTTTGGCTTGTTGGGTTGTTGGCTTGTTGGTTTGTTGATTTGTTGGTTTGTTGGTTTGTTGGTTTGTTGGTTTGTTGGTTGATTGGTTTGTTGGCTTGTTGGTTCATTGGTTTGTTGGTTTCTTGGTTTGTTGGTTTGTTGGTTTGTTCGTTTGCTTGTTTGTTGGTTTGTTGGTTTGTTTGTTTATTGGTTTGTTCGTTTGGTGGCTTGTTGGTTTGTTGGCTTATTGGTTTGTTGGTTTGTTGGTTTGTTTGTTTGTTCTTTTGTTGGTTTGTTGGTTGGTTGGCTTGTTGGTTTGTTCGCTTTTTGGATTGTTGGCTTGTTTGTTTGTTGGTTTGTTGGTTTGTTCGTTTGTTGGCTTGTTGGTTTGTTGGCTTGTTGGCTTGTTGGTTTGTTGGCTTGTTGGCTTGTTGGTTTGTTGGTTTGTTGGCTTGTTGGTTTGTTGGTTTGTTGGTTTGTTGGTTTGTTGGTTTGTTGGTTTGTTGGCTTGTTGGCTTGTTGGTTTGTTGGTTTGTTGGCTTGTTGGTTTGTTGGCTTGTTGGCTTGTTGGTTTGTTGGTTTGTTGGTTTGTTGGTTTGTCGGTTTGTTGGTTTGTTAGTTTGTTGGTTTGTTGGTTAGTTGGCTTGTTGGCTTGTTGGTTTGTTGGTTTGTTGGCTTGTTGGTTTGTTGCTTTTTTGGTTTGTTCGTTTGTTGGTTTGTTGGTTTGTCGGTTTGTTGGTTTGTTGGTTTGTTGGTTTGTTCGTTTGTTGGTTTGTTGGTTTGTTGGTTTGTTGGTTTGTTGGTTTGTTGGTTTGTTGGTTTGTTCGTTCATTGGTTTGTTGGTTTGTTGGTTTGTTGGCTTGTTGGTTTGTTGGTTTGTTGGTTTGTTGGTTTGTTGGCTTGTTGGTTTGTTGGTATGTTGGTTTGTTCGTTTGTTGGCTTGTTGGTTTGTTGGTTTGTTGGTTTGTTGGTTTGTTGGTTTGTTGGTTTGTTAGTTTGTTGGCTTGTTGGTTTGTTGGTTTGTTAGTTTGTTGGTTTGTTGGTTTGTTGGTTTGTTCATTTGTTCGTTTGTTGGTTTGTTGGCTTGTTGGTTTGTTGGCTTGTTGGCTTGTTGGTTTGTTGGTTTGTTCGTTTGTTGGTTTGTTGGTTTCTTGGTTTGTAAGCTTGTTGGCTTGTTGGTTTGTTGGTTTGTTGGTTTGTTGGCTTGATGGTTTGTTGGTTTGTTGGTTTGTGTGTTTGTTGGTTTGTTCGTTTGTTCGTTTGTTGGTTTGTTGGTTTGTTGGTTTGTTGGTTTGTTGGTTTGTTGGTTTGTTGGTTTGTTGGCTTGTTGGCTTGGTGGTTTGTTGGTTTGTTGGTTTGTTGGTTTGTTGGTTTGTTGGTTTGTTGGTTGTTGCTTTGTTGGTTTGTTGGTTTGTTGGCTAGTTGATATATTAGTTTGTTGGTTTGTTGGTTTGTTGGTTTGTTGGTTTGTTGGTTTGTTGGGTTGTTGGTTTGTTGGCTTGTTGGTTTGTTGGTTTGTTGGTTTTTTGGTTTGTTGGTTTGTTGGTTTGTTGGCTTGTTGGTGTGTTGGTTTGTTGGTTTGTTGGTTTGTTGGTGTGTTGGTTTGTTGGCTTGTTGGCTTGTTGGTTTGTTGGTTTGTTTGTTTGTTTGTTTGTTGGTTTGTTGGCTTGTTGGCTTGTTGGCTTGTTGGTTTGTTGGTTTGTTGGTTTGTTAGTGTGTTGGTTTGTTGGTTTGTTGGTTTGTAGGTTTGTTGGTTTGTTGGCTTGTTGGTTTGTTGGTTTTTTGGCTTGTTGGTTTGTTGGTTTGTTGGGTTGTTGGCTTGTTGGTTTGTTGGTTTGTTGGTTTGTTGGTTTGTTGGTTTGTTGGTTTGTTGGTTTGTTGGTTGGTTGGTTTGTTGGCTTGTTGGTTCATTGGTTTGTTGGTTTCTTGGTTTGTTGGTTTGTTGGTTTGTTCGTTTGCTTGTTTGTTGGTTTGTTGGTTTGTTTGTTTGTTGGTTTGTTCGTTTGGTGGCTTGTTGGTTTGTTGGCTTATTGGTTTGTTGGTTTGTTGGTTTGTTTGTTTGTTCTTTTGTGGGTTTGTTGGTTTGTTCGTTTGTTGGCTTGTTGGTTTGTTGGCTTGTTGGCTTGTTGGTTTGTTGGCTTGTTGGCTTGTTGGTTTGTTGGTTTGTTGACTTGTTGGTTTGTTGGTTGGTGGTTTGTTGGTTTGTTGGTTTGTTGGTTTGTTGGCTTGTTGGCTTGTTGGCTTGTTGGTTTGTTGGTTTGTTGGCTTGTTGGTTTGTTGGCTTGTTGGATTGTTGATTTGTTGGTTTGTTGGTTTGTTGGTTTGTTGGTTTATTGGTTTGTTAGTTTGTTGGTTTGTTGGTTAGTTGGCTTGTTGGCTTGTTGGTTTGTTGGTTTGTTGGCTTGTTGGTTTGTTGGTTTTTTGGTTTGTTCGTTTGTTGGTTTGCTGGTTTTTCGGTTTTTTGGTTTGTTCGTTTGTTGGTTTGTTGGTTTGTTGGTTTGTTCGTTTGTTGGTTTGTTGGTTTGTTGGTTTGTTGGTTTGTTGGTTTGTTGGTTTGTTCGTTTGTTGGTTTGTTGGTTTGTTGGCTTGTTGGTTTGTTGGTTTGTTGGTTTGTTGGCTTGTTGGTGTATTGCTATGTTGGTTTGTTCGTTTGTTGGCTTGTTGGTTTGTTGGTTTATTGGTTTGTTGGTTTGTTGGTTTGTTGGTTTGTTGGTTTGTTGGTTTGTTAGTTTGTTGGTTTGTTGGTTTGTTGGTTTGTTAGTTTGTTGGTTTGTTGGTTTGTTGGTTTGTTCATTTGTTCGTTTGTTGGTTTGTTGGCTTGTTGGTTTGTTGGTTTGTTGGCTTGTTGGTTTGTTGGTTTGTTCGTTTGTTGGTTTGTTGGTTTGTTGGTTTGTAACCTTGTTGGCTTGTTGGTTTGTTGGTTTGTTGGCTTGATGGTTTGTTGGTTTGTTGGTTTGTTGGTTTGTAACCTTGTTGGCTTGTTGGTTTGTTGGTTTGTTGGCTTGATGGTTTGTTGGTTTGTTGGTTTGTGTGTTTGTTGATTTGTTCGTTTGTTCGATTGTTGGTTTGTTAATTTGTTGGCTTGTTGGTTTGTTGGTATGTTGGTTTGTTCGTTTGTTGGCTTGTTGGTTTGTTGGTTTATTGGTTTGTTGGTTTGTTGGTTTGTTTGTTTGTTGGTTTGTTGGTTTGTTGGTTTGTTGGTTTGTTGGTTTGTTGGTTTGTTAGTTTGTTGGTTTGTTGGTTTGTTGGTTTGTTCATTTGTTCGTTTGTTGGTTTGTTGGCTTGTTGGTTTGTTGGTTTGTTGGCTTGTTGGTTTGTTGGTTTGTTCGTTTGTTGGTTTGTTGGTTTGTTGGTTTGTAAGCTTGTTGGCTTGTTGGTTTGTTGGTTTGTTGGCTTGATGGTTTGTTGGTTTGTTGGTTTGTGTGTTTGTTGATTTGTTCGTTTGTTCGATTGTTGGTTTGTTGGTTTGTTGGTTTGTTGGTTTGTTGGTTTGTTGGTTTGTTGGTTTGTTGGTTTGTTGGTTTGTTGGCTTGTTGATTTGTTGGTTTGTTGGCTTGTTGGTTTGTTGGTTTGTTGGTTTGTTGGCTTGTTGGTTTGTTGGTTTGTTAGTTTGTTCGTTTGTTGGTTTGTTGGTTAGTTGGCTTGTTGGCTTGTTGGTTTGTTGGTTTGTTGGCTTGTTGGTTTGTTTGTTTTTTGGTTTGTTCGTTTGTTGGTTTGTTGGTTTTTCGGTTTGTTAGTTTGTTCGTTTGTTGGTTTGTTGGTTTGTTGGTTTGTTCGTTTGTTGGTTTGTTGGTTTGTTGGTTTGTTGGTTTGTTGGTTTGTTGGTTTGTTCGTTTGTTGGTTTGTTGGTTTGTTGGCTTGTTGGTTTGTTGGTTTGTTGGTTTGTTGGCTTGTTGGTTTGTTGGTATGTTGGTTTGTTCGTTTGTTGGCTTGTTGGTTTGTTGGTTTATTGGTTTGTTGGTTTGTTGGTTTGTTGGTTTGTTGGTTTGTTGGTTTGTTGGTTTGTTGGTTTGTTGGTTTGTTGGTTTGTTAGTTTGTTGGTTTGTTGGTTTGTTGGTTTGTTCATTTGTTCGTTTGTTGGTTTGTTGGCTTGTTGGTTTGTTGGTTTGTTGGCTTGTTGGTTTGTTGGTTTGTTCGTTTGTTGGATTGTTGGTTTGTTGGTTTGTAAGCTTGTTGGCTGGTTGGTTTGTTGGTTTGTTGGCTTGATGGTTTGTTGGTTTGTTGGTTTGTGTGTTTGTTGATTTGTTCGTTTGTTCGATTGTTGGTTTGTTGGTTTGTTGGTTTGTTGGTTTGTTGGTTTGTTGGTTTGTTGGTTTGTTGGTTTGTTGGCTTGTTGATTTGTTGGTTTGTTGGCTTGTTGGTTTGTTGGTTTGTTGGTTTGTTGGCTTGTTGGTTTGTTGGTTTGTTAGTTTGTTCGTTTGTTGGCTTGTTGGTTTGTTGGCTTGTTGGCTTGTTGGTTTGTTAGCTTGTTGACTAGTTGGTTTGTTGGTTTGTTTGTTTGTTCGTTTGTTGGTTTGTTGGTTTTTTGGTTTGTTGGTTTGTTGGTTTGTTGGTTTGTTGGTTTGTTGGTGTGTTGGTTTGTTGGCTTATTGGCTTGTTGGTTTGTTGATTTGTTTGTTTGTTCGTTTGTTGGTTTGTTACTTTGTTGGCTTGTTGGTTTGTTGGTTTGTTGGTTTGTTGGTGTGTTGGTTTGTTGGTTTGTAGGTTTGTTGGTTTGTTGGCTTGTTGGTTTTTTTGGCTTGTTGGTTTGTTGGTTTTGTTGGTTTGTTGGCTTGTTGGTTTGTTGGTTTGTTGGTTTGTTGGTTTGTTGGTTTGTTGGTTTGTTGGTTTGTTGGTTTGCTGGTTTGTTGGGTTGTTGGTTCGTTGGTTTGTTGGTTTCTTGGTTTGTTGGTTTGTTGGTTTGTTAGTTTGCTTTTTTGTTGGTTTGTTGGTTTGTTTGTTTGTTGGTTTGTTCATTTGGTGGCTTGTTGGTTTGTTGGCTTATTGGTTTGTTGGTTTGTTGGTTTGTTGGTTTGTTGGTTTGTTTGTTGTTCGTTTGTTGGTTTGTTGGTTGGTTGGCTTGTTGGTTTGTTGGTTTGTTGGCTTGTTGGTTTGTTGATTTGTAAGTTTGTTTGTTTGTTGGCTTGTTGGTTTGTTGGCTTGTTGGCTTGTTGGTTTGTTAGCTTGTTGACTTGTTGGTTTGTTGGTTTGTTTGTTTGTTCGTTTGTTGGTTTGTTGGTTTGTTGGCTTGATGGTTTGTTGGTTTGTTGGCTTGTTGGTTTGTTAGTTTGTTGGTTTGTTGCTTTGTTCGTTTGTTGGCTTGTTGGTTTGTTGGCTTGTTGGTTTGTTGGTTTGTTGGTTTGTTGGTTTGTTGGCTTGTTGGCTTGTTGGTTTGTTGGTTTGTTGGTTTGTTGGTTTGTTGGTTTGTTGGTTTGTTGGTTTGTTGGTTGTTGCTTTGTTGGTTTGTTGGTTTGTTGGCTAGTTGATATATTAGTTTGTTGGTTTGTTGGTTTATTGGTTTGTTGGTTTGTTGGTTTGTTGGGTTGTTGGTTTGTTGGCTTGTTGGTTTGTTGGTTTGTTGGTTTTTTGGTTTGTTAGTTTGTTGGTTTGTTGGCTTGTTGGTGTGTTGGTTTGTTGGTTTGTTGGTTTGTTGGTGTGTTGGTTTGTTGGCTTGTTGGCTTGTTGGTTTGTTGGTTTGTTTGTTTGTTTGTTTGTTGGTTTGTTGGTTTGTTGGCTTGTTGGTTTGTTGGTTTGTTGGTTTGTTGGCTTGTTGGTTTGTTGGTTTGTTGGGTTGTTGGCTTGTTGGTTTGTTGGTTTGTTGGTTTGTTGGTTTGTTGGTTTGTTGGTTTGTTGGTTGGTTGGTTTGTTGGCTTGTTGGTTCATTGGTTTGTTGGTTTCTTGGTTTGTTGGTTTGTTGGTTTGTTCGTTTGCTTGTTTGTTGGTTTGTTGGTTTGTTTGTTTGTTGGTTTGTTCGTTTGGTGGCTTGTTGGTTTGTTGGCTTATTGGTTTGTTGGTTTGTTGGTTTGTTTGTTTGTTCTTTTGTTGGTTTGTTGGTTGGTTGGCTTGTTGGTTTGTTGGCTTGTTGGCTTGTTGGCTTGTTTGTTTGTTGGTTTGTTGGTTTGTTCGTTTGTTGGCTTGTTGGTTTGTTGGCTTGTTGGTTTGTTGGCTTGTTGGTTTGTTGGTTTGTTGGTTTGTTGGTTTGTTGGTTTGTTGGTTTGTTGGCTTGTTGGCTTGTTGGTTTGTTGGTTTGTTGGCTTGTTGGTTTGTTGGCTTGTTGGCTTGTTGGTTTGTTGGTTTGTTGGTTTGTTGGTTTGTTGGTTTGTTAGTTTGTTGGTTTGTTGGTTAGTTGGCTTGTTGGCTTGTTGGTTTGTTGGTTTGTTGGCTTGTTGGTTTGTTGGTTTTTTGGTTTGTTCGTTTGTTGGTTTGTTGGTTTGTCGGTTTGTTGGTTTGTTGGTTTGTTGGTTTGTTGGTTTGTTCGTTTGTTGGTTTGTTGGTTTGTTGGTTTGTTGGTTTGTTGGTTTGTTGGTTTGTTAGCTTGTTCGTTTGTTGGTTTGTTGGTTTGTTGGTTTGTTGGTTTGTTGGTTTGTTGGCTTGTTGGTTTGTTGGTTTGTTGGTTTGTTGGTTTGTTGGCTTGTTGGTTTGTTGGTATGTTGGTTTGTTCGTTTGTTGGCTTGTTGGTTTGTTGGTTTGTTGGTTTGTTGGTTTGTTGGTTTGTTGGTTTGTTGGTTTGTTGGTTTGTTGGTTTGTTGGTTTGTTGGTTTGTTAGTTTGTTGGTTTGTTGGTTTGTTGATTTGTTCATTTGTTCGTTTGTTGGTTTGTTGGCTTGTTGGTTTGTTGGCTTGTTGGCTTGTTGGTTTGTTGGTTTGTTCGTTTGTTGGTTTGTTGGTTTGTTGGTTTGTAAGCTTGTTGGCTTGTTGGTTTGTTGGTTTGTTGGCTTGATGGTTTGTTGGTTTGTTGGTTTGTGTGTTTGTTGGTTTGTTCGTTTGCTCGTTTGTTGGTTTGTTGGTTTGTTGGTTTGTTGGTTTGTTGGTTTGTTGGTTTGTTCGTTTGTTGGTTTGTTCGTTTGTTGGCTTGTTGGTTTGTTGGTTTGTTGGCTTGTTAGTTTGTTGGTTTGTTGGTTTGTTGGCTTGTTGGTTTGTTGGTTTGTTGGTTTGTTGGTTTGTTGGTTTGTTCGTTTGTTGGTTTGTTGGTTTGTTGGTTTGTTGGTTTGTTGGTTTGTTGGTTCGTTGGTTTGTTGGTTTGTTGGCTTGTTGGCTTGTTGGCTTGTTGTTTTGGTGGTTTGTTGGTTGCTTGGTTTGTTGGTTTGTTGGTTTGTTCGTTTGTTGGCTTGTTGGTTTTTTGGTATGTTGGTTTGTTGGTGTGTTGGTTTGTTGGTTTGTAGGTTTGTTGGTTTGTTGGCTTCTTGGTTTTTTGGCTTGTTGGTTTGTTGGTTTGTTGGCTTGTTGGTTGGTTGGTTTGTTGGTTTGTTGGTTTGTTGATTTGTTGGTTTGTTGGTTTGTTGGTTTGTTGGTTTGTTGGTTTGTTGGTTTGTTGGCTTGTTGGCTTGTTGGTTTGTTGGTTTGCTGGTTTGTTCGTTTGTTGGCTTGTTGGTTTGTTGGCTTGTTGGCTTGTTGGTTTGTTGGCTTGTTGGTTTGTTGGTTTGTTGGTTTGTTGGTTTGTTGGTTTGTTGGTTTGTTGGTTTGTTGGTTTGTTGGTTTGTTGGTTTGTTGGCTTTTTGGGGTGTTGGCTTGTTGGTTTGTTGGTTTGTTGGTTGTTGGTTTGTTGGTTTGTTGGTTTGTTGGTTTGTTGGCTTGTTGGTTTGTTGGGATGTTGGTTTGTTCGTTTGTTGGCTTGTTGGTTTGTTGGTTTGTTGGTTTGTTCGGCTAGTTGCTTTATTAGTTTGTTGGTTTATTGGTTTATTGGTTTGTTGGTTTATTGGTTTGTTGGTTTGTTGGTTTGTTAGTTTTTTGGTTTGTTGGTTTGTTGGTTTGTTGGTTTGTTGGTTTGTTGGTTTGTTGGTGTGTTGGTTTGTTGGCTTGTTGGCTTGTTGGTTTGTTGGTTTGTTTGTTTGTTCGTTTGTTGGTTTGTTGGTTGGTTGGCTTGCTGGTTTCTTGGTTTGTTGGCTTGTTGGTTTGTTGGTTTGTTAGTTTGTTCGTTTGTTGGCTTGTTGGTTTGTTGGTTCGTTTGTTTGTTTGTTTGTTGGTTTGTTGGTTTGTTGGCTTGATGGTTTGTTGGTTTGTTGGCTTGTTGGTTTTTTGGCTTGTTGGTTTGTTGGTTTGTTGGTTGTTGGTTGGATGGTTTGTTGGTTTGTTGGTTTGTTGGTTTGTTGGTTTGTTGGTTTGTTGGTTTGTTGGTTTGTTGGCTTGTTGGCTTGTTGGTTTGTTGGTTTGTTGGCTTGTTGGTTTGTTGGTTTTTTGGTTTGTTGGTTTGTTGGTTTGTTTGTTTGTTGGTTTGTTTGTTTTGTCGGTTTGATGGTTTGTTGGCTTGTTGGTTTGTTGGTTTGTTGGTTTATTGGCTTGTTGGTTTGTTGGTTTGTTGGTTTGTTGGTTTGTTCGTTTGTTGGCTTGTTGGCTTGTTGGTTTGTTGGCTTGTTGGCTAGTTGGTTTGGTGGTTTGTTGGTTTGTTGGTTTGTTCGTTTGTTGGTTTGTTGGTTTGTTGGTTTGTTCGTTTGTTGGTTTGTTCGTTTGTTGGCTTGTTGATTTGTTGGTTTGTTGGCTTGTTGGTTTGTTGGTTTGTTGGTTTGTTGGCTTGATGGTTTGTTGGTTTGTTGGTTTGTTGGTTTGTTGGTTTGTTCGTTTGTTGGTTTGTTGGTTTGTTGGTTTGTTGGTTTGTTGGCTTGTTGGTTTGTTGGTTTGTTGGTTTGTTGGTTTGTTGGTTTGTTGGTTTGTTGGTTTGTTGGTTTGTTGGTTTGTTGGCTTGTTGGCTTGTTGGCTTGTTGGCTTGTTGGTTTGGTGGTTTGTTGGTTTCTTGGTTTGTTGGTTTGTTGGTTTGTTCGTTTGTTGGCTTGTTGGTTTGTTGGTATGTTGGTTTGTTGGTTTGTAAGTTTGTTGGTTTGTTGGCTTGCTGGTTTTTTGGCTTGGTGGTTTGTTGGCTTGTTGGTTGGTTGGTTTGTTGGTTTGTTGGTTTGTTGGTTTGTTGGTTTGTTGGTTTGTTGGTTTGTTGGTTTGTTGGTTTGTTGGTTTGTTGGCTTGTTGGCTTGTTGGTTTGTTGGTTTGCTGGTTTGTTCGTTTGTTGGCTTGTTGGTTTGTTGGCTTGTTGGCTTGTTGGTTTGTTGGCTTGTTGGTCTGTTGGTTTGTTGGTTTGTTGGTTTGTTGGTTTGTTGGTTTGTTGGTTTGTTGGTTAGTTAGCTGGTTGGTTTGTTGGTTTGTTGGTTTGTTGGTTTGTTGGTTTTTTGGTTTGTTCGTTTGTTGGTTTGTTGGTTTGTTGGTTTGTTGGTTTGTTGGTTTGTTGGCTTTTTGGTTTGTTGGCTTTTTGGTTTGTTGGTTTGTTGGTTGTTAGTTTGTTGGTTTGTTGGTTTGTTGGTTTGTTGGCTTAATGGTTTGTTGGGATGTTGGTTTGTTCGTTTGTTGGCTTGTTGGTTTGTTGGTTTGTTGGTTTGTTTGGCTAGTTGGTTTATTAGTTTGTTGGTTTATTGGTTTATTGGTTTGTTGGTTTATTGGTTTGTTGGTTTGTTGGTTTGTTGGTTTGTTGGTTTGTTGGTTTGTTGGCTTTTTGGTTTGTTGGCTTGTTGGTTTGTTGGTTTGTTGGTTGTTGGTTTGTTGGTTTGTTGGCTTGTTGGTTTGTTGGGATGTTGGTTTGTTCGTTTGTTGGTTTGTTGGTTTGTTGGTTTGTTGGTTTGTTGGTTTGTTGGTTTGTTGGTATGTTGGTTTGTTGGCTTGTTGGCTTGTTGGTTTGTTGGTTTGTTTGTTTGTTCGTTTGTTGGTTTATTACTTTGTTGGCTTGTTGGTTTGTTGGTTTGTTGGTTTGTTGGTTTGTTGGTGTGTTGGTTTGTTGGTTTGTAGGTTTGTTGGTTTGTTGGTTTGTTGGTTTGTTGGCTTGTTGGTTTGTTGGTTTGTTGGTTTGTTGGTTTGTTGGTTTGTTGGTTTGTTGGTTTGTTGGTTTGTTGGTTTGTTGGTTTGTTGGGTTGTTGGTTCGTTGGTTTGTTGGTTTCTTGGTTTTTTGGTTAGTTGGTTTGTTCGTTTGCTTGTTTGTTGGTTTGCTAGTTTGTTTGTTGGTTTGTTTATTTGGTGGCTTGTTGGTTTGTTGGCTTATTGGTTTGTTGGTTTGTTGGTTTGTTGGTTTGTTTGTTTGTTCGTTTGTTGGTTTGTTGGTTTGTTGGTTTGTTGGTTTTTTGGTTTGTTCGTTTTTTGGTTTGTTGGTTTGTTGGTTTGTTTGGTTTGTTGGTTTGTTGGTTTGTTGGTTTGTTGGCTTTTTGGTTTGTTGGCTTGTTGGTTTGTTGGTTTGTTGGTTTGTTGGTTGTTGGTTTGTTGGTTTGTTGGTTTGTTGGTTTGTTGGCTTGTTGGTTTGTTGGGATGTTGGTTTGTTCGTTTGTTGGCTTGTTGGTTTGTTGGTTTGTTGGTTTGTTTGGATAGTTGGTTTATTAGTTTGTTGGTTTATTGGTTTATTGGTTTGTTGGTTTATTGGTTTATTGGTTTGTTGGTTTGTTGGTTTGTTGGTTTTTTGGTTTGTTGGTTTGTTGGTTTGTTGGTTTGGTGGTTTGTTGGTTTGTTGGTGTGTTGGTTTGTTGGCTTGTTGGCTTGTTGGTTTGATGGTTTGTTTGTTTGTTCGTTTGTTGGTTTGTTACTTTGTTGGCTTGTTGGTTTGTTGGTTTGTTGGTTTGTTGGTGTGTTGGTTTGTTGGTTTGTAGGTTTGTTGGTTTGTTGGCTTGTTGGTTTTTTGGCTTGTTGGTTTGTTGGTTTGTTGGTTTGTTGGCTTGTTGGTTTGTTGGTTTGTTGGTTTGTTAGTTTGTTAGTTTGTTGGTTTGTTGGTTTGTTGGTTTGTTGGTTTGTTGGTTTGTTGGTTTGTGGGTTTGTTGGGTTCTTGGTTCGTTGGTTTGTTGGTTTCTTGGTTTGTTGGTTTTTTGGTTTGTTCGTTTGCTTGTTTGTTGGTTTGTTGGTTTGTTTATTTGTTGGTTTGTTCATTTGGTGGCTTGTTGGTTTGTTGGCTTATTGGTTTGTTGGTTTGTTCGTTTGTTGGTTTGTTTGTTTGTTTGTTTGTTCGTTTGTTGGTTTGTTGGTTGGTTGGCTTGTTGGTTTGTTGGTTTGTTGGCTTGTTGGTTTGTTGGTTTGTTAGTTTGTTCGTTTGTTGGCTTGTTGGTTTGTTGGCTTGTTGGTGTGTTGGTTTGTTAGCTTGTTGACTAGTTGGTTTGTTGGTTTGTTTGTTTGTTCGTTTGTTGGTTTGTTGGTATGTTGGCTTGATGGTTTGTTGGTTTGTTGGCTTGTTGGTTTGTTCGTTTGTTGGTTTGTTGCTTTGTTCGTTTGTTGGCTTGTTGGTTTGTTGGCTTGTTGGTTTGTTGGTTTGTTGGTTTGTTGGTTTGTTGGCTTGTTGGCTTGTTGGTTTGTTGGTTTGTTGGTTTGTTGGTTTGTTGGTTTGTTGGTTTGTTGGTTTGTTGGTTTGTTGGTAGTTGGTTTGTTGGTTTGTTGGTTTGTTGGCTAGTTGGTATATTAGTTTGTTGGTTTGTTGGTTTATTGGTTTGTTGGTTTGTTGGTTTGTTGGGTTGTTGGTTTGTTGGCTTGTTGGTTTGTTGGTATGTTGGTTTTTTGGTTTGTTGGTTTGTTGGTTTGTTGGTTTGTTTTTTTGTTGGTTTGTTGGTTTGTTGGTTTGTTGGTGTGTTGGTTTGTTGGCTTGTTGGCTTGTTGGTTTGTTGGTTTGTTTGTTTGTTCGTTTGTTGGTTTATTACTTTGTTGGCTTGTTGGTTTGTTGGTGTGTTGGTTTGTTGGTTTGTAGGTTTGTTGGTTTGTTGGTTTATTGGCTTGTTGGTTTGTTGGTTTGTTGGTTTGTTGGTTTGTTGGTTTGTTGGTTTGTTGGTTTGTTGGGTTGTTGGTTCGTTGGTTTGTTGGTTTCTTGGTTTTTTGGTTAGTTGGTTTGTTCGTTTGCTTGTTTGTTGGTTTGTTGGTTTGTTTGTTGGTTTGTTCATTTGGTGGCTTGTTGGTTTGTTGGCTTATTGGTTTGTTGGTTTGTTGGTTTGTTGGTTTGTTTGTTTTTTCGTTTGTTGGTTTGTTGGTTTGTTAGTTTGTTCGTTTGTTGGCTTGTTGGTTTGTTGGCTTGTTGGCTTGTTGGTTTGTTAGCTTGTTGACTTGTTGGTTTGTTGGTTCGTTTGTTTGTTCGTTTGTTGGTTTGTTGGTTTGTTGGCTTGATGGTTTGTTGGTTTGTTGGCTTGTTGGTTTTTTGGCTTGTTGGTTTGTTGGTTTGTTGGTTGTTGGTTGGTTGGTTTGTTGGTTTGTTGGTTTGTTGGTTTGTTGGTTTGTTGGTTTGTTGGCTTGTTGGCTTGTTGGTTTGTTGGTTTGTTGGCTTGTTGGTTTGTTGGTTTTTTGGTTTGTTGGTTTGTTGGTTTGTTTGTTTGTTGGTTTGTTCGTTTGTCGGTTTGATGGTTTGTTGGCTTGTTGGTTTGCTGGTTTGCTGGTTTATTGGCTTGTTGGTTTTTTGGTTTGTTGGTTTGTTGGTTTGTTGGTTTGTTCGTTTGTTGGCTTGTTGGTTTGTTGGCTTGTTGGCTTGTTGGTTTGTTGGCTTGTTGGCTAGTTGGTTTGTTGGTTTGTTGGTTTGTTGGTTTGTGTGTTTGTTGGTTTGGTGGTTTATTGGTTTGTTGGTTTGTTGGCTTGTTGGTTTGTTCGTTTGTTGGCTTGTTGGTTTGTTGGTTTGTTGGTTTGCTGGTTTGTTCGTTTGTTGGCTTGTTGGTTTGTTGGCTTGTTGGCTTGTTGGTTTGTTGGCTTGTTGGCTTGTTGGTTTGTTGGTTTGTTGGTTTGTTGGTTTGTTGGTTTGTTGGTTTGTTGGTTTGTTGGTTTGTTGGTTAGTTAGCTGGTTGGTTTGTTGGTTTGTTGGTTTGTTGGTTTTTTGGTTTGTTCGTTTGTTGGTTTATTGGTTTGTTGGTTTGTTGGTTTGTTGGTTTGTTGGTTTGTTGGCTTTTTGGTTTGTTGGCTTGTTGGTTTGTTGGTTTGTTGGTTGTTGGTTTGTTGGTTTGTTGGTTTGTTGGTTTGTTGGCTTGTTGGTTTGTTGGGATGTTGGTTTGTTCGTTTGTTGGCTTGTTGGTTTGTTGGTTTATTGGTTTGTTTGGCTAGTTGGTTTATTAGTTTGTTGGTTGATTGGTTTATTGGTTTGTTGGTTTATTGGTTTGTTGGTTTGTTGGTTTGTTGGTTTTTTGGTTTGTTGGTTTGTTGGTTTGTTGGTTTGTTGGTTTGTTGGTTTGTTGGTGTGTTGGTTTGTTGGCTTGTTGGCTTGTTGTTTTGTTGGTTTGTTTTTTTGTTCGTTTGTTGGTTTGTTACTTTGTTGGCTTTCTGGTTTGTTACTTTGTTGGCTTGTTGGTTTGTTGGTTTGTTGGTTTGTTGGTGTGTTGGTTTGTTGGTTTGTAGGTTTGTTGGTTTGTTGGCTTGTTGGTTTTTTGGCTTGTTGGTTTGTTGGTTTGTTGGTTTGTTGGCTTGTTGGTTTGTTGGTTTGTTGGTTTTTTGGTTTGTTGGTTTGTTGGTTTGTTGGTTTGTTGGTTTGTTGCTTTGTTGGTTTGTTGGTTTGTTGGTTTGTTGGGTTGTTGGTTCGTTGGTTTGTTGGTTTCTTCGTTTGTTGGTTTTTTGGTTTGTTCGTTTGCTTGTTTGTTGGTTTGTTGGTTTGTTTATTTCTTGGTTTGTTCATTTGGTGGCTTGTTGGTTTGTTGGCTTATTGGTTTGTTGGTTTGTTGGTTTGTTGGTTTGTTTGTTTGTTCGTTTGTTGGTTTGTTGGTTGGTTGGCTTGTTGGTTTGTTGGTTTGTTGGCTTGTTGGTTTGTTGGTTTGTTAGTTTGTTCGTTTGTTGGCTTGTTGGTTTGTTGGCTTGTTGGTTTGTTGGTTTGTTAGCTTGTTGACTATTTGGTTTGTTGGTTTGTTTGTTTGTTCGTTTGTTGGTTTGTTGGTTTGTTGGCTTGTTGGTTTGTTAGTTTGTTGGTTTGTTGCTTTGTTCGTTTGTGGGCTTGTTGGTTTGTTGGCTTGTTTGTTTGTTGGTTTGTTGGTTTGTTGGTTTGTTGGTTTGTTGGCTTGTTGGTTTGTTGGTTTGTTGGTTTGTTGGTTTGTTGGTTTGTTGGTTTGTTGGTTTGTTGGTTTGTTGGTTTGTTGGTTTGTTGGTAGTTGGTTTGTTGGTTTGTTGGTTTGTTGGCTAGTTGGTATATTAGTTTGTTGGTTTGTTGGTTTATTGGTTTGTTGGTTTGTTGGTTTGTTGGGTTGTTGGTTTGTTGGCTTGTTGGTTTGTTGGTATGTTGGTTTTTTGGTTTGTTGGTTTGTTGGTTTGTTGGCTTGTTGGTGTGTTGGTTTGTTGGTTTGTTGGTTTGTTGGTGTGTTGGTTTGTTGGCTTGTTGGCTTGTTGGTTTGTTGGTTTGTTTGTTTGTTCGTTTGTTGGTTTGTTGGTTTGTTGGCTTGTTGGTTTGTTGGTTTGTTGGTTTGTTGGTGTGTTGGTGTGTTACTTTGTTGGTTTGTAGGTTTGTTGGTTTGTTGGCTTGTTGGTTTTTGGCTTGTTGGTTTGTTGGTTTGTTGGTTTGTTGGTTTGTTGGCTTGTTGGTTTGTTGGTTTGTTGGTTTGTTGGTTTGTTGGTTTGTTGGTTTGTTGGTTTGTTGGTTTGTTGGTTGGTTGGTTTGTTGGCTTGTTGGTTCATTGGTTTGTTGGTTTCTTGGTTTGTTGGTTTGTTGGTTTGTTCGTTTGCTTGTTTGTTGGTTTGTTGGTTTGTTTGTTTGTTGGTTTGTTCGTTTGGTGGCTTGTTGGTTTGTTGGCTTATTGGTTTGTTGGTTTGTTGGTTTGTTTGTTTGTTCGTTTGTTGGTTTGTTGGTTGGTTGGCTTGTTGGTTTGTTGGTTTGTTGGCTTGTTGGCTTGATAGTTTTTTTTGGTTTGCTGGTTTGTTCGTTTGTTGGCTTGTTGGTTTGTTGGCTTGTTGGTTTGTTGGCTTGTTGGCTTGTTGGTTTGTTGGTTTGTTGGCTTGTTGGTTTGTTGGTTTGTTGGTTTGTTGGTTTGTTGGTTTGTTGGTTTGTTGGTTTGTTGGCTTGTTGGCTTGTTGGTTTGTTGGTTTGTTGGCTTGTTGGTTTGTTGGTTTTTTGGTTTGTTGGTTTGTTGGTTTGTTTGTTTGTTGGTTTGTTTGTTTGTTCATTTGTTGGTTTGTTGGTTTGTTGGCTTGCTGGTTTGTTGGTTTATTGGCTTGTTGGTTTGTTGATTTGTTGGTTTGTTGGTTTGTTCGTTTGTTGGCTTGTTGGTTTGTTGGTTTGTTGGTTTGTTGGTTTGTTTGTTTGTTGGGTAGTTGGCTTGTTGGCTTGTTGGTTTGTTGGTTTGTTGGCTTGTTGGTTTGTTGGTTTGTTGGTTGGTTGGTTTGTTGGCTTGTTGGTTCATTGGTTTGTTGGTTTCTTGGTTTGTTGGTTTGTTGGTTTGTTCGTTTGCTTGTTTGTTGGTTTGTTGGTTTGTTTGTTTGTTGGTTTGTTCGTTTGGTGGCTTGTTGGTTTGTTGGCTTATTGGTTTGTTGGTTTGTTGGTTTGTTTGTTTGTTCGTTTGTTGGTTTGTTGGTTGGTTGGCTTGTTGGTTTGTTGGTTTGTTGGCTTGTTGGCTTGTTAGTTTGTTGGTTTGTTGGTTTGTTCGTTTGTTGGCTTGTTGGTTTGTTGGCTTGTTGGCTTGTTGGTTTGTTGGCTTGTTGGCTTGTTGGTTTGTTGGTTTGTTCGCTTGTTGGTTTGTTGGTTTGTTGGTTTGTTGGTTTGTTGGTTTGTTGGCTTGTTGGTTTTTTGGCTTGTTGGTTTGTTGGTTTGTTGGTTTGTTGGCTTGTTGGTTTGTTGGTTTGTTGGTTTTTTGGTTTGTTGGTTTGTTGGTTTGTTGGTTTGTTGGTTTGTTGCTTTGTTGGTTTGTTGGTTTGTTGGTTTGTTGGGTTGTTGGTTCGTTGGTTTGTTGGTTTCTTCGTTTGTTGGTTTTTTGGTTTGTTCGTTTGCTTGTTTGTTGGTTTGTTGGTTTGTTTATTTGTTGGTTTGTTCATTTGGTGGCTTGTTGGTTTGTTGGCTTATTGGTTTGTTGGTTTGTTGGTTTGTTGGTTTGTTTGTTTGTTCGTTTGTTGGTTTGTTGGTTGGTTGGCTTGTTGGTTTGTTGGTTTGTTGGCTTGTTGGTTTGTTGGTTTGTTAGTTTGTTCGTTTGTTGGCTTGTTGGTTTGTTGGCTTGTTGGTTTGTTGGTTTGTTAGCTTGTTGACTATTTGGTTTGTTGGTTTGTTTGTTTGTTCGTTTGTTGGTTTGTTGGTTTGTTGGCTTGTTGGTTTGTTAGTTTGTTGGTTTGTTGCTTTGTTCGTTTGTTGGCTTGTTGGTTTGTTGGCTTGTTTGTTTGTTGGTTTGTTGGTTTGTTGGTTTGTTGGTTTGTTGGCTTGTTGGTTTGTTGGTTTGTTGGTTTGTTGGTTTGTTGGTTTGTTGGTTTGTTGGTTTGTTGGTTTGTTGGTTTGTTGGTTTGTTGGTAGTTGGTTTGTTGGTTTGTTGGTTTGTTGGCTAGTTGGTATATTAGTTTGTTGGTTTGTTGGTTTATTGGTTTGTTGGTTTGTTGGTTTGTTGGGTTGTTGGTTTGTTGGCTTGTTGGTTTGTTGGTATGTTGGTTTTTTGGTTTGTTGGTTTGTTGGTTTGTTGGCTTGTTGGTGTGTTGGTTTGTTGGTTTGTTGGTTTGTTGGTGTGTTGGTTTGTTGGCTTGTTGGCTTGTTGGTTTGTTGGTTTGTTTGCTTGTTCGTTTGTTGGTTTGTTGGTTTGTTGGCTTGTTGGTTTGTTGGTTTGTTGGTTTGTTGGTGTGTTGGTGTGTTACTTTGTTGGTTTGTAGGTTTGTTGGTTTGTTGGCTTGTTGGTTTTTGGCTTGTTGGTTTGTTGGTTTGTTGGTTTGTTGGTTTGTTGGCTTGTTGGTTTGTTGGTTTGTTGGTTTGTTGGTTTGTTGGTTTGTTGGTTTGTTGGTTTGTTGGTTTGTTGGTTTGTTGGTTGGTTGGTTTGTTGGCTTGTTGGTTCATTGGTTTGTTGGTTTCTTGGTTTGTTGGTTTGTTGGTTTGTTCGTTTGCTTGTTTGTTGGTTTGTTGGTTTGTTTGTTTGTTGGTTTGTTCGTTTGGTGGCTTGTTGGTTTGTTGGCTTATTGGTTTGTTGGTTTGTTGGTTTGTTTGTTTGTTCGTTTGTTGGTTTGTTGGTTGGTTGGCTTGTTGGTTTGTTGGTTTGTTGGCTTGTTGGCTTGTTAGTTTGTTGGTTTGTTGGTTTGTTCGTTTGTTGGCTTGTTGGTTTGTTGGCTTGTTGGCTTGTTGGTTTGTTGGCTTGTTGGCTTGTTGGTTTGTTGGTTTGTTGGCTTGTTGGTTTGTTGGTTTGTTGGTTTGTTGGTTTGTTGGTTTGTTGGTTTGTTGGTTTGTTGGCTTGTTGGCTTGTTGGTTTGTTGGTTTGTTGGCTTGTTGGTTTGTTGGTTTTTTGGTTTGTTGGTTTGTTGGTTTGTTTGTTTGTTGGTTTGTTTGTTTGTTCATTTGTTGGTTTGTTGGTTTGTTGGCTTGCTGGTTTGTTGGTTTATTGGCTTGTTGGTTTGTTGGTTTGTTGGTTTGTTGGTTTGTTCGTTTGTTGGCTTGTTGGTTTGTTGGTTTGTTGGTTTGTTGGTTTGTTTGTTTGTTGGGTAGTTGGCTTGTTGGCTTGTTGGTTTGTTGGTTTGTTGGCTTGTTGGTTTGTTGGTTTGTTGGTTTGTTGGTTTGTTGGTTTGTTGGTTTGTTCGTTTGTTAGTTTGTTGGTTTGTTGGTTTGTTGGCTTGTTGGTTTGTTGGTTTGTTGGTTTGTTGGTTTGTTGGCTTGTTGGTTTGTTGGTTTGTTGGTTTGTTCGTTTGTTGGCTTGTTGGCTTTTTGGCTTGTTGGTTTGTTGGCTAGTTGGTTTGTTGGTTTGTTGGTTTGTTGGTTTGTTGGTTTGTTGGTTTGTTGGTTTGTTGGTTTGTTGGTTTGTTGGTTTGTTGGTTTGTTGGTTTGTTGGTTTGCTGGTTTGCTGGTTTGTTGGTTTGTTGGTTTGTTCGTTTGTTGGTTTGTTGGTTTGTTGGTTTGTTGGTTTGTTCGTTTGTTGGTTTGTTGGTTTGTTGGTTTGTTCGTTTGTTGGTTTGTTGGTTTTTTGGTTTGTTGGCTTGTTGGTTTGTTGGTTTGTTGGCTTGTTGGTTTGTTGGTTTGTTGGTTTGTTAGTTTGTTGGTTTGTTCATTTGTTCGTTTGTTGGTTTGTTGGCTTGTTGGTTTGTTGGCTTGTTGGCTTGTTGGTTTGTTGGTTTGTTCGTTTGTTGGTTTGTTGGTTTGTTGGTTTGTAAGCTTGTTGGCTTGTTGGTTTGTTGGTTTGTTGGCTTGATGGTTTGTTGGTTTGTTGGTTTGTGTATTTGTTGGTTTGTTCGTTTGTTCGTTTGTTGGTTTGTTGGTTTGTTGGTTTGTTGGTTTGTTGGTTTGTTCGTTTGTTGGTTTGTTCGTTTGTTGGCTTGTTGGTTTGTTGGTTTGTTGGCTTGTTGGTTTGTTGGTTTGTTGGTTTGTTGGTTTGTTGGTTTGTTGGCTTGTTGGTTTGCTTGTTTGTTGGTTTGTTGGTTTGTTGGGTTGTTCGTTTTGTTGGTTTGTTCGTTTTGTTGGTTTGTTGGTTTGTTGGTTTGTTGGTTTGTTGGTTTGTTGGTTTGTTGGTTTGTTGGTTTGTTGGTTTGTTGGTTTGTTGGTTTGTTGGTTTGTTGGTTTGTTGGTTTGTTGGTTTGTTGGTTTGCTGGCTTGTTGGCTTGTTAGTTTGGTGGTTTGTTGGTTTCTTGGTTTGTTGGTTTGTTGGTTTGTTCGTTTGTTGGCTTGTTGGTTTGTTGGTATGTTGGTTTGTTGGTGTGTTATTTTGTTGGTTTGTTGGTTTGTTGGTTTGTTGGTTTGTTGGTTTTTTGGCTTGTTGGTTTGTTGGTTTGTTGGCTTGTTGGTTGGTTGTTTTGTTGGTTTGTTGGTTTGTTGGTTTGTTGGTTTGTTGGTTTGTTGGCTTGTTGGCTTGTTGGCTTGTTGGTTTGTTGGTTTGTTGGCCTGTTGGTTTGTTGGTTTTTTGGTTTGTTGGTTTGTTGGTTTGTTTGTTTGTTGGTTTGTTTGTTTGTCGGTTTGATGGTTTGTTGGCTTGTTGGTTTGTTGGTTTGTTGGTTTATTGGCTTGTTGGGTTGTTGGTTTGTTGGTTTGTTGGTTTGTTCGTTTGTTGGCTTGTTGGTTTGTTGGCTTGTTGGCTTGTTGGTTTGTTGGCTTGTTGGCTAGTTGGTTTGTTGGTTTGTTGGTTTGTTGGTTTGTGTGTTTGTTGGTTTGTTCGTTTGTTCGTTTGTTGGTTTGTTGGTTTGTCGGTTTGTCGGTTTGTTGGTTTGTTGGTTTGTTGGTTTGTTGGTTTCTTGGTTTGTTGGCTTGTTGGTTTGGTGGTTTGTTGGTTTGTTGGTTTGTTGGTTTGTTGGTTTTTTGGTTTGTTCGTTTGTTGGTTTGTTTGTTTGTTGGTTTGTTTGTTTGTTGGTTTGTTCGTTTGTTGGCTTGTTGGTTTGTTGGCTTACTGGTTTGTTGGTTTGTTGGTTTGTTTGTTTGTTCGTTTGTTGGTTTGTTGGTTTGTTGGTATGTTGGTTTGTTGGCTTGTTGGTTTGTTGGTATGTTGGTTTGTTGGTGTGTTGGTTTGTTGGTTTGTTGGTTTGTTGGTTTGTTGGTTTGTTGGTTTTTTGGCTTGTTGGTTTGTTGGTTTGTTGGCTTGTTGGTTGGTTGGTTTGTTGGTTTGTTGGTTTGTTGGTTTGTTGGTTTGTTGGTTTGTTGGTTTGTTGGCTTGTTGGCTTGTTGGCTTGGTGGTTTGTTGGTTTGTTGGCTTGTTGGTTTGTTGGTTTTTTGGTTTGTTGGTTTGTTGGTTTGTTTGTTTGTTGGTTTGTTTGTTTGTCGGTTTGATGGTTTGTTGGCTTGTTGGTTTGTTGGTTTGTTGGTTTATTGGCTTGTTGGGTTGTTGGTTTGTTGGTTTGTTGGTTTGTTCGTTTGTTGGCTTGTTGGTTTGTTCGCTTGTTGGCTTGTTGGTTTGTTGGCTTGTTGGCTAGTTGGTTTGTTGGTTTGTTGGTTTGTTGGTTTGTGTGTTTGTTGGTTTGTTCGTTTGTTCGTTTATTGGTTTGTTGGTTTGTCGGTTTGTCGGTTTGTTGGTTTGTTGGTTTGTTGGTTTGTTGGTTTCTTGGTTTGTTGGTTTGTTCGTTTGTTGGTTTGTTTGTTTGTTGGTTTGTTTGTTTGTTGGTTTGTTCGTTTGTTGGCTTGTTGGTTTGTTGGCTTACTGGTTTGTTGGTTTGTTGGTTTGTTTGTTTGTTCGTTTGTTGGTTTGTTGGTTTGTTGGCTTGTTGGTTTGTTCGATTGTTGGCTTGTTGGTTTGTTGGTTTGTTGGTTTGCTGGTTTGTTCGTTTGTTGGCTTGTTGGTTTGTTGGCTTGTTGGCTTGTTGGTTTGTTGGCTTGTTGGTTTGTTGGTTTGTTGGTTTGTCGGTTTGTTGGTTTGTTGGTTTGTTGGTTTGTTGGTAGTTGGTTTGTTGGTTTGTTGGTTTGTTGGCTAGTTGGTATATTAGTTTGTTGGTTTGTTGGTTTATTGGTTTGTTGGTTTGTTGGTTTGTTGGTTTGTTGGTATGTTGGTTTTTTGGTTTGTTGGTTTGTTGGTTTGTTGGTTTTTTGGTTTGTTGGTTTGTTGGTTTGTTGGCTTGTTGGTGTGTTGGTTTGTTGGTTTGTTGGTTTGTTGGTGTGTTGGTTTGTTGGCTTGTTGGCTTGTTGGTTTGTTGGTTTGTTTGTTTGTTCGTTTGTTGGTTTGTTGGTTTGTTGGCTTGTTGGTTTGTTGGTTTGTTGGTTTGTTGGTGTGTTGGTGTGTTACTTTGTTGGTTTGTAGGTTTGTTGGTTTGTTGGCTTGTTGGTTTTTGGCTTGTTGGTTTGTTGGTTTGTTGGTTTGTTGGTTTGTTGGTTTGTTGGTGTGTTGGCTTGTTGGTTTGTTGGTTTGTTGGTTTGTTGGTTTGTTGGTTTGTTGGTTTGTTGGTTTGTTGGTTTGTTGGTTGGTTGGTTTGTTGGCTTGTTGGTTCATTGGTTTGTTGGTTTCTTGGTTTGTTGGTTTGTTGGTTTGTTCGTTTGCTTGTTTGTTGGTTTGTTGGTTTGTTTGTTTGTTGGTTTGTTCGTTTGGTGGCTTGTTGGTTTGTTGGCTTATTGGTTTGTTGGTTTGTTGGTTTGTTTGTTTGTTCGTTTGTTGGTTTGTTGGTTGGTAGGCTTGTTGGTTTGTTGGTTTGTTGGTTTGTTGGTTTGTTGGTTTGTTGGTGTGTTGGCTTGTTGGTTTGTTGGTTTGTTGGTTTGTTGGTTTGTTGGTTTGTTGGTTTGTTGGTTTGTTGGTTGGTTGGTTTGTTGGCTTGTTGGTTCATTGGTTTGTTGGTTTCTTGGTTTGTTGGTTTGTTGGTTTGTTCGTTTGCTTGTTTGTTGGTTTGTTGGTTTGTTTGTTTGTTGGTTTGTTCGTTTGGTGGCTTGTTGGTTTGTTGGCTTATTGGTTTGTTGGTTTGTTGGTTTGTTGGTTTGTTTGTTTGTTCGTTTGTTGGTTTGTTGGTTGGTAGGCTTGTTGGTTTGTTGGTTTGTTGGCTTGTTGGCTTGTTGGTTTGTTGGTTTGTTGGTTTGTTCGTTTGTTGGCTTGTTGGTTTGTTGGCTTGTTGGCTTGTTGGTTTGTTGGCTTGTTGGCTTGTTGGTTTGTTGGTTTGTTGGCTTGTTGGTTTGTTGGTTTGTTGGTTTGTTGGTTTGTTGGTTTGTTGGTTTGTTGGCTTGTTGGCTTGTTGGTTTGTTGGTTTGTTGGCTTCTTGGTTTGTTGGTTTTTTGGTTTGTTGGTTTGTTGGTTTGTTTGTTTGTTGGTTTGTTTGTTTGTTCGTTTGTTGGTTTGTTGGTTTGTTGGCTTGCTGGTTTGTTGGTTTATTGGCTTGTTGGTTTGTTGGTTTGTTGGTTTGTTGGTTTGTTCGTTTGTTGGCTTGTTGGTTTGTTGGTTTGTTGGTTTGTTGGTTTGTTAGTTTGTTGGTTTGTTGGGTAGTTGGCTTGTTGGCTTGTTGGTTTGTTGGTTTGTTGGCTTGTTGGTTTGTTGGTTTGTTGGTTTGTTGGTTTGTTGGTTTGTTCGTTTGTTGGTTTGTTGGTTTGTTGGTTTGTTGGCTTGTTGGTTTGTTGGTTTGTTGGTTTGTTGGTTTGTTGGTTTGTTGGCTTGTTGGTTTGTTGGTTTGTTGGTTTGTTCGTTTGTTGGCTTGTTGGCTTGTTGGCTTTTTGGCTTGTTGGTTTGTTGGCTAGTTGGTTTGTTGGTTTGTTGGTTTGTTGGTTTATTGGTTTGTTGGTTTGTTGGTTTGTTGGTTTGTTGGTTTGTTGGTTTGTTGGTTTGCTGATTTGTTGGTATGTTGGTTTGTTGGTTTGTTGGTTTGTTGGTTTGTTGGTTTGTTGGTTTGTTCGTTTGTTGGTTTGTTGGTTTGTTGGTTTGTTCGTTTGTTGGTTAGTTGGTTTATTGGCTTGTTGGCTTGTTGGTTTGTTGGCTTGTTGGCTTGTTGGTTTGTTGGTTTGTTGGCTTGTTGGTTTGTTGGTTTGTTGGTTTGTTGGTTTGTTGGTTTGTTGGTTTGTTGGCTTGTTGGCTTGTTGGTTTGTTGGTTTGTTGGCTTGTTGGTTTGTTGGTTTTTTGGTTTGTTGGTTTGTTGGTTTGTTTGTTTGTTGGTTTGTTTGTTTGTTCGTTTGTTAGTTTGTTGGTTTGTTGGCTTGCTGGTTTGTTGGTTTATTGGCTTGTTGGTTTGTTGGTTTGTTGGTTTGTTGGTTTGTTCATTTGTTGGCTTGTTGGTTTGTTGGTTTGTTGGTTTGTTGGTTTGTTAGTTTGTTGGTTTGTTGGGTAGTTGGCTTGTTGGCTTGTTGGTTTGTTGGTTTGTTGGCTTGATGGTTTGTTGGTTTGTTGGTTTGTTGGTTTGTTGGTTTGTTGGTTTGTTCGTTTGTTGGTTTGTTGGTTTGTTGGTTTGTTGGCTAGTTGGTTTGTTGGTTTGTTGGTTTGTTGGTTTGTTGGTTTGTTGGCTTACTGGTTTGTTGGTTTGTTGGTTTGTTTGTTTGTTCGTTTGTTGGTTTGTTGGTTTGTTGGCTTGTTGGTTTGTTCGATTGTTGGCTTGTTGGTTTGTTGGTTTGTTGGTTTGCTGGTTTGTTCGTTTGTTGGCTTGTTGGTTTGTTGGCTTGTTCGGTTGTTGTTTTGTTGGCTTGTTGGCTTGTTGGCTTGTTGGTTTGTTGGTTTGTTGGTTTGTTGGTTTGTTGGTTTGTTGGTTTGTTGGTTTGTTGGTTTGTTGGTTTGTTGGTTTGTTGGTTTTTTGGTTTGTTCGTTTGTTGGTTTGTTGGTTTGTTGGTTTGTTGGTTTGTTGGTTTGTTGGTTTGTTGGTTTGTTGGCTTTTTGGTTTGTTGGCTTGTTGGTTTGTTGGTTTGTTGGTTGTTGGTTTGTTCGTTTGTTGGTTTGTTGGTTTGTTGGCTTGTTGGTTTGTTGGTTTGTTGGTTTGTTCGTTTGTTGGCTTGTTGGCCTGTTGGTTTGTTGGTTTGTTGGTTTGTTTGGCTAGTTGGTTTATTAGTTTGTTGGTTTATTGGTTTGTTGGTTTATTGGTTTGTTGGTTTGTTGGTTTGTTTGTTTTTTGGTTTGTTGGTTTGTTGGTTTGTTGGTTTGTTGGTTTGTTGGTTTGTTGGTTTGTTGGTTTGTTGGTGTGTTGGTTTGGTTGCTTGTTGGCTTGTTGGTTTGTTGGTTTCTTTGTTTGTTCGTTTGCTGGTTTGTTGGTTTGTTGGCTTGTTGGTTTGTTGGTTTGTTGGTTTGTTGGTGTGTTGGTTTGTTGGTTTGTAGGTTTGTTGGTCTGTTGGCTTGTTGGTTTTTTTAACTTGTTGGTTTGTTGGTTTGTTGGTTTGTTGGTTTGTTGGGGTGTTGGCTTGTTGGTTTGTTGGTTTGTTGGTTTGTTGGTTTGTTGGTTTGTTGGTTTGTTGGTTTGTTGGTAGTTGGTTTGTTGGTTTGTTTGTTTGTTGGCTAGTTGGTATATTAGTTTGTTGGTTTGTTGGTTTATTGGTTTGTTGGTTTGTTGGTTTGTTGGTTTGTTGGTATGTTGGTTTTTTGGTTTGTTGGTTTGTTGGTTTGTTGGTTTTTTGGTTTGTTGGTTTGTTGGTTTGTTGGCTTGTTGGTGTGTTGGTTTGTTGGTTTGTTGGTTTGTTGGTGTGTTGGTTTGTTGGCTTGCTGGCTTGTTGGTTTGTTGGTTTGTTTGTTTGTTCGTTTGTTGGTTTGTTGGTTTGTTGGCTTGTTGGTTTGTTGGTTTGTTGGTTTGTTGGTGTGTTGGTTTGTTGGTTTGTTCGTTTGCTTGTTTGTTGGTTTGTTGGTTTGTTTGTTTGTTGGTTTGTTCGTTTGGTGGCTTGTTGGTTTGTTGGCTTATTGGTTTGTTGGTTTGTTGGTTTGTTTGTTTGTTCGTTTGTTGGTTTGTTGGTTGGTTGGCTTGTTGGTTTGTTGGTTTGTTGGCTTGTTGGCTTGTTGGTTTGTTGGTTTGTTGGTTTGTTCGTTTGTTGGCTTGTTGGTTTGTTGGCTTGTTGGCTTGTTGGTTTGTTGGCTTGTTGGCTTGTTGGTTTGTTGGTTTGTTGGCTTGTTGGTTTGTTGGTTTGTTGGTTTGTTGGTTTGTTGGTTTGTTGGTTTGTTGGCTTGTTGGCTTGTTGGCTTGTTGGTTTGTTGGCTTGTTGGTTTGTTGGTTTTTTTGTTTGTTGGTTTGTTGGTTTGTTTGTTTGTTGGTTTGTTTGTTTGTTCGTTTGTTGGTTTGTTGGTTTGTTGGCTTGCTGGTTTGTTGGTTTATTGGCTTGTTGGTTTGTTGGTTTGTTGGTTTGTTGGTTTGTTAGTTTGTTGGTTTGTTGGGTAGTTGGCTTGTTGGCTTGTTGGTTTGTTGGTTTGTTGGCTTGTTGGTTTGTTGGTTTGTTGGTTTGTTGGTTTGTTGGTTTGTTCGTTTGTTGGTTTGTTGGTTTGTTGGTTTGTTGGCTTGTTGGTTTGTTGGTTTGTTGGTTTGTTGGTTTGTTGGCTTGTTGGTTTGTTGGTTTGTTGGTTTGTTCGTTTGTTGGCTTGTTGGCTTGTTGGCTTTTTGGCTTCTTGGTTTGTTGGCTAGTTGGTTTGCTGGTTTGTTGGTTTGTTGGTTTGTTGGTTTGTTGGTTTGTTGGTTTGTTGGTTTGTTGGTTTGTTGGTTTGTTGGTTTGTTGGTTTGTTGGTTTGTTGGTTTGCTGGTTTGTTGGTATGTTGGTTTGTTCGTTTGTTGGTTTGTTGGTTTGTTGGTTTGTTGGTTTGTTCGTTTGTTGGTTTGTTGGTTTGTTGGTTTGTTCGTTTGTTGGTTAGTTGGTTTATTGGCTTGTTGGCTTGTTGGTTTGTTGGCTTGTTGGCTTGTTGGTTTGTTGGTTTGTTGGCTCGTTGGTTTGTTGGTTTGTTGGTTTGTTGGTTTGTTGGTTTGTTGGTTTCTTGGCTTGTTGGCTTGTTGGTTTGTTGGTTTGAAGGCTTGTTGGTTTGTTGGTTTTTTGGTTTGTTGGTTTGTTGGTTTTTTTGTTTGTTGGTTTGTTTGTTTGTTCGTTTGTTGGTTTGTTGGTTTGTTGGTTTGTTGGCTTGCTGGTTTGTTGGTTTATTGGCTTGTTGGTTTGTTGGTTTGTTGGTTTGTTGGTTTGTTCGTTTGTTGGCTTGTTGGTTTGTTGGTTTGTTGGTTTGTTGGTTTGTTAGTTTGTTAATTTGTTGGGTAGTTGGCTTGTTGGTTTGTTGGTTTGTTGGCTTGTTGGTTTGTTGGTTTGTTGGTTTGTTGGTTTGTTGGTTTGTTCGTTTGTTGGTTTGTTGGTTTGTTGGTTTGTTGGCTTGTTGGTTTGTTGGTTTGTTGGTTTGTTGGTTTGTTGGCTTGTTGGTTTGTTGGTTTGTTGGTTTGTTCGTTTGTTGGCTTGTTGGCTTTTTGGCTTGTTGGTTTGTTGGCTAGTTGGTTTGTTGGTTTGTTGGTTTGTTGGTTTGCTGGTTTGTTGGTTTGTTGGTTTGTTGGTTTGTTGGTTTGTTGGTTTGTTGGTTTGTTGGTTTGCTGGTTTGTTGGTTTGTTGGTTTGTTCGTTTGTTGGTTTGTTGGTTTGTTGGTTTGTTGGTTTGTTCGTTTGTTGGTTTGTTGGTTTGTTGGTTTGTTCGTTTGTTGGTTAGTTGGTTTATTGGTTTGTTGGCTTGCTGGCTTGTTGGTTTGTTGGTTTGTTGGTTTGTTGGTTTGTTGGTTTGTTGGTTTGTTGGTTTGTTGGCTTGTTGGTTTGTTGGTTTGTTGGCTTGTTGGTTTGTTGGTTTGTTGGTTTGTTAGTTTGTTGGTTTGTTCATTTGTTCGTTTGTTGGTTTGTTGGCTTGTTGGTTTGTTGGTTTGTTGGTTTGTAAGCTTGTTGGCTTGTTGGTTTGTTGGTTTGTTGGCTTGATGGTTTGTTGGTTTGTTGGTTTGTGTGTTTGTTGGTTTGTTCGTTTGTTCGTTTGTTGGTTTGTTGGTTTGTTGGTTTGTTGGTTTGTTGGTTTGTTGGTTTGTTGGTTTGTTCGTTTGTTGGTTTGTTCGTTTGTTGGCTTGTTGGTTTGTTCGTTTGTTGGCTTGTTGGTTTGTTGGTTTGTTGGTTTGTTGGCTTGTTGGTTTGCTTGTTTGTTGGTTTGTTGGTTTGTTGGGTTGTTCGTTTTGTTGGTTTGTTCGTTTTGTTGGTTTGTTGGTTTGTTGGTTTGTTGGTTTGTTGGCTTGTTGGTTTGTTGGTTTGTTGGTTTGTTGGTTTGTTGGTTTGTTGGTTTGTTGGTTTGTTGGTTTGTTGGTTTGTTGGTTTGTTGGTTTGTTGGCTTATTGGCTTGTTGGTTTGGTGGTTTGTTGGTTTGTTGGTTTGTTGGCTTGTTGGTTTGTTGGTTTGTTGGTTTGTTGGTTTGTTGGTTTGTTGGTTTGTTGGTTTGTTGGTTTGTTGGTTTGTTGGTTTGTTGGTTTGTTGGTTTGTTGGTGTGTTGGTTTGGTTGCTTGTTGGCTTGTTGGTTTGTTGGTTTCTTTGTTTGTTCGTTTGCTGGTTTGTTGGTTTGTTTGCTTGTTGGTTTGTTGGTTTGTTGGTTTGTTGGTGTGTTGGTTTGTTGGTTTGTAGGTTTGTTGGTTTGTTGGCTTGTTGGTTTTTTGGCTTGTTGGTTTGTTGGTTTGTTGGTTTGTTGGTTTGTTGGTTTGTTGGCTTGTTGGTTTGTTGGTTTGTTGGTTTGTTGGTTTGTTGGTTTGTTGGTTTGTTGGTTTGTTGGTTTGTTGGTAGTTGGTTTGTTGGTTTGTTTGTTTGTTGGCTAGTTGGTATATTAGTTTGTTGGTTTGTTGGTTTATTGGTTTGTTGGTTTGTTGGTTTGTTGGTTTGTTGGTATGTTGGTTTTTTGGTTTGTTGGTTTGTTGGTTTGTTGGTTTTTTGGTTTGTTGGTTTGTTGGTTTGTTGGCTTGTTGGTGTGTTGGTTTGTTGGTTTGTTGGTTTGTTGGTGTGTTGGTTTGTTGGCTTGTTGGCTTGTTGGTTTGTTGGTTTGTTTGTTTGTTCGTTTGTTGGTTTGTTGGTTTGTTGGCTTGTTGGTTTGTTGGTTTGTTGGTTTGTTGGTGTGTTGGTGTGTTACTTTGTTGGGTAGTTGGCTTGTTGGCTTGTTGGTTTGTTGGTTTGTTGGCTTGATGGTTTGTTGGTTTGTTGGTTTGTTGGTTTGTTGGTTTGTTGGTTTGTTGGTTTGTTCGTTTGTTCGTTTGTTGGTTTGTTGGTTTGTTGGTTTGTTGGCTTGTTGGTTTGTTGGTTTGTTGGTTTGTTGGTTTGTTGGTTTGTTGGCTTACTGGTTTGTTGGGTTGTTGGTTTGTTTGTTTGTTCGTTTGTTGGTTTGTTGGTTTGTTGGCTTGTTGGTTTGTTCGATTGTTGGCTTGTTGGTTTGTTGGTTTGTTGGTTTGCTGGTTTGTTCGTTTGTAGGCTTGTTGGTTTGTTGGCTTGTTGGCTTGTTGGTTTGTTGGCTTGTTGGCTTGTTGGTTTGTTGGTTTGTTGGTTTGTTGGTTTGTTGGTTTGTTGGTTTGTTGGTTTGTTGGTTTGTTGGTTTGTTGGTTTGTTGGTTTTTTGGTTTGTTCGTTTGTTGGTTTCTTGGTTTGTTGGTTTGTTGGTTTGTTGGTTTGTTGGTTTGTTGGTTTGTTGGCTTTTTGGTTTGTTGGCTTGTTGGTTTGTTGGTTTGTTGGTTGTTGGTTTGTTGGTTTGTTGGTTTGTTGGTTTGTTGGCTTGTTGGTTTGTTGGTTTGTTGGTTTGTTCGTTTGTTGGCTTGTTGGTTTGTTGGTTTGGTGGTTTGTTTGGCTAGTTGGTTTATTAGTTTGTTGGTTTATTGGTTTATTGGTTTGTTGGTTTATTGGTTTGTTGGTTTGTTGGTTTGTTTGTTTTTTGGTTTGTTGGTTTGTTGGTTTGTTGGTTTGTTGGTTTGTTGGTTTGTTGGTGTGTTGGTTTGGTTGCTTGTTGGCTTGTTGGTTTGTTGGTTTCTTTGTTTGTTCGTTTGCTGGTTTGTTGGTTTGTTGGCTTGTTGGTTTGTTGGTTTGTTGGTGTGTTGGTTTGTTGGTTTGTAGGTTTGTTGGTCTGTTGGCTTGTTGGTTTTTTGGCTTGTTGGTTTGTTGGTTTGTTGGTTTGTTGGTTTGTTGGTTTGTTGGTTTGTTGGTTTGTTGGTTTGTTGGCTTGTTGGTTTGTTGGTTTGTTGGTTTGTTGGTTTGTTGGTTTGTTGGTTTGTTGGTTTGTTGGTAGTTGGTTTGTTGGTTTGTTTGTTTGTTGGCTAGTTGGTATATTAGTTTGTTGGTTTGTTGGTTTATTGGTTTGTTGGTTTGTTGGTTTGTTGGTTTGTTGGTATGTTGGTTTTTTGGTTTGTTGGTTTGTTGGTTTGTTGGTTTTTTGGTTTGTTGGTTTGTTGGTTTGTTGGCTTGTTGGTGTGTTGGTTTGTTGGTTTGTTGGTTTGTTGGTGTGTTGGTTTGTTGGCTTGTTGGCTTGTTGGTTTGTTGGTTTGTTTGTTTGTTCGTTTGTTGGTTTGTTGGTTTGTTGGCTTGTTGGTTTGTTGGTTTGTTGGTTTGTTGGTGTGTTGGTGTGTTACTTTGTTGGTTTGTAGGTTTGTTGGTTTGTTGGCTTGTTGGTTTTTGGCTTGTTGGTTTGTTGGTTTGTTGGTTTGTTGGTTTGTTGGTTTGTTGGTTTGTTGGCTTGTTGGTTTGTTGGTTTGTTGGTTTGTTGGTTTGTTGGTTTGTTGGTTTGTTGGTTTGTTGGTTTGTTGGTTGGTTGGTTTGTTGGCTTGTTGGTTCATTGGTTTGTTGGTTTCTTGGTTTGTTGGTTTGTTGGTTTGTTCGTTTGCTTGTTTGTTGGTTTGTTGGTTTGTTTGTTTGTTGGTTTGTTCGTTTGGTGGCTTGTTGGTTTGTTGGCTTATTGGTTTGTTGGTTTGTTGGTTTGTTTGTTTGTTCGTTTGTTGGTTTGTTGGTTGGTTGGCTTGTTGGTTTGTTGGTTTGTTGGCTTGTTGGCTTGTTGGTTTGTTGGTTTGTTGGTTTGTTCGTTTGTTGGCTTGTTGGTTTGTTGGCTTGTTGGCTTGTTGGTTTGTTGGCTTGTTGGCTTGTTGGTTTGTTGGTTTGTTGGCTTGTTGGTTTGTTGGTTTGTTGGTTTGTTGGTTTGTTGGTTTATTGGTTTGTTGGCTTGTTGGCTTGTTGGTTTGTTGGTTTGTTGGCTTGTTGGTTTGTTGGTTTTTTGGTTTGTTGGTTTGTTGGTTTGTTTGTTTGTTGGTTTGTTTGTTTGTTCGTTTGTTGGTTTGTTGGTTTGTTGGCTTGCTGGTTTGTTGGTTTATTGGCTTGTTGGTTTGTTGGTTTGTTGGTTTGTTGGTTTGTTCGTTTGTTGGCTTGTTGGTTTGTTGGTTTGTTGGTTTGTTGTTTTGTTAGTTTGTTGGTTTGTTGGGTAGTTGGCTTGTTGGCTTGTTGGTTTGTTGGTTTGTTGGCTTGTTGGTTTGTTGGTTTGTTGGTTTGTTGGTTTGTTGGTTTGTTCGTTTGTTGGTTTGTTGGTTTGTTGGTTTGTTGGCTTGTTGGTTTGTTGGTTTGTTGGTTTGTTGGTTTGTTGGCTTGTTGGTTTGTTGGTTTGTTGGTTTGTTCGTTTGTTGGCTTGTTGGCTTGTTGGCTTTTTGGCTTCTTGGTTTGTTGGCTAGTTGGTTTGTTGGTTTGTTGGTTTGTTGGTTTGTTGGTTTGTTGGTTTGTTGGTTTGTTGGTTTGTTGGTTTGTTGGTTTGTTGGTTTGTTGGTTTGTTGGTTTGCTGGTTTGTTGGTATGTTGGTTTGTTCGTTTGTTGGTTTGTTGGTTTGTTGGTTTGTTGGTTTGTTCGTTTGTTGGTTTGTTGGTTTGTTGGTTTGTTCGTTTGTTGGTTAGTTGGTTTATTGGCTTGTTGGCTTGTTGGTTTGTTGGCTTGTTGGCTTGTTGGTTTGTTGGTTTGTTGGCTTGTTGGTTTGTTGGTTTGTTGGTTTGTTGGTTTGTTGGTTTGTTGGTTTGTTGGCTTGTTGGCTTGTTGGTTTGTTGGTTTGTTGGCTTGTTGGTTTGTTGGTTTTTTGGTTTGTTGGTTTGTTGGTTTGTTTGTTTGTTGGTTTGTTTGTTTGTTCGTTTGTTGGTTTGTTGGTTTGTTGGCTTGCTGGTTTGTTGGTTTATTGGCTTGTTGGTTTGTTGGTTTGTTGGTTTGTTGGTTTGTTCGTTTGTTGGCTTGTTGGTTTGTTGGTTTGTTGGTTTGTTAGTTTGTTAGTTTGTTGGTTTGTTGGGTAGTTGGCTTGTTGGCTTGTTGGTTTGTTGGTTTGTTGGCTTGTTGGTTTGTTGGTTTGTTCGTTTGTTGGTTTGTTGGTTTGTTGGTTTGTTGGCTTGTTGGTTTGTTGGTTTGTTGGTTTGTTGGTTTGTTGGCTTGTTGGTTTGTTGGTTTGTTGGTTTGTTCGTTTGTTGGCTTGTTGGCTTTTTGGCTTGTTGGTTTGTTGGCTAGTTGGTTTGTTGGTTTGTTGGTTTGTTGGTTTGCTGGTTTGTTGGTTTGTTGGTTTGTTGGTTTGTTGGTTTGTTGGTTTGTTGGTTTGTTGGTTTGCTGGTTTGTTGGTTTGTTGGTTTGTTGGTTTGTTCGTTTGTTGGTTTGTTGGTTTGTTGGTTTGTTGGTTTGTTCGTTTGTTGGTTTGTTGGTTTGTTGGTTTGTTCGTTTGTTGGTAAGTTGGTTTATTGGTTTGTTGGCTTGCTGGCTTGTTGGTTTGTTGGTTTGTTGGTTTGTTGGTTTGTTGGTTTGTTGGTTTGTTGGTTTGTTGGTTTGTTGGCTCGTTGGTTTGTTGGTTTGTTGGCTTGTTGGTTTGTTGGTTTGTTGGTTTGTTAGTTTGTTGGTTTGTTCATTTGTTCGTTTGTTGGTTTGTTGGCTTATTGGTTTGTTGGTTTGTTGGTTTGTAAGCTTGTTGGCTTGTTGGTTTGTTGGTTTGTTGGTTTGTTGGCTTGATGGTTTGTTGGTTTGTTGGTTTGTGTGTTTGTTGGTTTGTTCGTTTGTTCGTTTGTTGGT
The DNA here is from genome assembly GCA_958298945.1 of Atherix ibis. Classification (NCBI taxonomy): domain Eukaryota; kingdom Metazoa; phylum Arthropoda; class Insecta; order Diptera; family Athericidae; genus Atherix; species Atherix ibis. The sequence continues at coordinate 3,886,923 of OY282608.1, forward strand.
TTGTTGGTTTGTTGGTTTGTTGGTTTGTTGGTTTGTTGGTTTGTTCGTTTGTTGGTTTGTTCGTTTGTTGGCTTGTTGGTTTGTTCGTTTGTTGGCTTGTTGGTTTGTTGGTTTGTTGGTTTGTTGGCTTGTTGGTTTGCTTGTTTGTTGGTTTGTTGGTTTGTTGGGTTGTTCGTTTTGTTGGTTTGTTCGTTTTGTTGGTTTGTTGGTTTGTTGGTTTGTTGGTTTGTTGGCTTGTTGGTTTGTTGGTTTGTTGGTTTGTTGGCTTGTTGGTTTGTTGGTTTGTTGGTTTGTTGGTTTGTTGGTTTGTTGGATTATTGGCTTGTTGGTTTGGTGGTTTGTTGGTTTGTTGGTTTGTTGGCTTGTTGGTTTGTTGGTTTGTTGGTTTGTTGGTTTGTTCGTTTGTTGGTTTGTTGGTTGGTTGGCTTGTTGGTTTGTTGGTTTGTTGGCTTGTTGGCTTGTTGGTTTGTTGGTTTGTTGGTTTGTTCGTTTGTTGGCTTGTTGGTTTGTTGGCTTGTTGGCTTGTTGGTTTGTTGGCTTGTTGGCTTGTTGGTTTGTTGGTTTGTTGGCTTGTTGGTTTGTTGGTTTGTTGGTTTGTTGGTTTGTTGGTTTATTGGTTTGTTGGCTTGTTGGCTTGTTGGTTTGTTGGTTTGTTGGCTTGTTGGTTTGTTGGTTTTTTGGTTTGTTGGTTTGTTGGTTTGTTTGTTTGTTGGTTTGTTTGTTTGTTCGTTTGTTGGTTTGTTGGTTTGTTGGCTTGCTGGTTTGTTGGTTTATTGGCTTGTTGGTTTGTTGGTTTGTTGGTTTGTTGGTTTGTTCGTTTGTTGGCTTGTTGGTTTGTTGGTTTGTTGGTTTGTTGTTTTGTTAGTTTGTTGGTTTGTTGGGTAGTTGGCTTGTTGGCTTGTTGGTTTGTTGGTTTGTTGGCTTGTTGGTTTGTTGGTTTGTTGGTTTGTTGGTTTGTTGGTTTGTTCGTTTGTTGGTTTGTTGGTTTGTTGGTTTGTTGGCTTGTTGGTTTGTTGGTTTGTTGGTTTGTTGGTTTGTTGGCTTGTTGGTTTGTTGGTTTGTTGGTTTGTTCGTTTGTTGGCTTGTTGGCTTGTTGGCTTTTTGGCTTCTTGGTTTGTTGGCTAGTTGGTTTGTTGGTTTGTTGGTTTGTTGGTTTGTTGGTTTGTTGGTTTGTTGGTTTGTTGGTTTGTTGGTTTGTTGGTTTGTTGGTTTGTTGGTTTGTTGGTTTGCTGGTTTGTTGGTATGTTGGTTTGTTCGTTTGTTGGTTTGTTGGTTTGTTGGTTTGTTGGTTTGTTCGTTTGTTGGTTTGTTGGTTTGTTGGTTTGTTCGTTTGTTGGTTAGTTGGTTTATTGGCTTGTTGGCTTGTTGGTTTGTTGGCTTGTTGGCTTGTTGGTTTGTTGGTTTGTTGGCTTGTTGGTTTGTTGGTTTGTTGGTTTGTTGGTTTGTTGGTTTGTTGGTTTGTTGGCTTGTTGGCTTGTTGGTTTGTTGGTTTGTTGGCTTGTTGGTTTGTTGGTTTTTTGGTTTGTTGGTTTGTTGGTTTGTTTGTTTGTTGGTTTGTTTGTTTGTTCGTTTGTTGGTTTGTTGGTTTGTTGGCTTGCTGGTTTGTTGGTTTATTGGCTTGTTGGTTTGTTGGTTTGTTGGTTTGTTGGTTTGTTCGTTTGTTGGCTTGTTGGTTTGTTGGTTTGTTGGTTTGTTAGTTTGTTAGTTTGTTGGTTTGTTGGGTAGTTGGCTTGTTGGCTTGTTGGTTTGTTGGTTTGTTGGCTTGTTGGTTTGTTGGTTTGTTCGTTTGTTGGTTTGTTGGTTTGTTGGTTTGTTGGCTTGTTGGTTTGTTGGTTTGTTGGTTTGTTGGTTTGTTGGCTTGTTGGTTTGTTGGTTTGTTGGTTTGTTCGTTTGTTGGCTTGTTGGCTTTTTGGCTTGTTGGTTTGTTGGCTAGTTGGTTTGTTGGTTTGTTGGTTTGTTGGTTTGCTGGTTTGTTGGTTTGTTGGTTTGTTGGTTTGTTGGTTTGTTGGTTTGTTGGTTTGTTGGTTTGCTGGTTTGTTGGTTTGTTGGTTTGTTGGTTTGTTCGTTTGTTGGTTTGTTGGTTTGTTGGTTTGTTGGTTTGTTCGTTTGTTGGTTTGTTGGTTTGTTGGTTTGTTCGTTTGTTGGTAAGTTGGTTTATTGGTTTGTTGGCTTGCTGGCTTGTTGGTTTGTTGGTTTGTTGGTTTGTTGGTTTGTTGGTTTGTTGGTTTGTTGGTTTGTTGGTTTGTTGGCTCGTTGGTTTGTTGGTTTGTTGGCTTGTTGGTTTGTTGGTTTGTTGGTTTGTTAGTTTGTTGGTTTGTTCATTTGTTCGTTTGTTGGTTTGTTGGCTTATTGGTTTGTTGGTTTGTTGGTTTGTAAGCTTGTTGGCTTGTTGGTTTGTTGGTTTGTTGGTTTGTTGGCTTGATGGTTTGTTGGTTTGTTGGTTTGTGTGTTTGTTGGTTTGTTCGTTTGTTCGTTTGTTGGTTTGTTGGTTTGTTGGTTTGTTGGTTTGTTGGTTTGTTGGTTTGTTCGTTTGTTGGTTTGTTCGTTTGTTGGCTTGTTGGTTTGTTCGTTTGTTGGCTTGTTGGTTTGTTGGTTTGTTGGTTTGTTGGCTTGTTGGTTTGCTTGTTTGTTGGTTTGTTGGTTTGTTGGGTTGTTCGTTTTGTTGGTTTGTTCGTTTTGTTGGTTTGTTGGTTTGTTGGTTTGTTGGTTTGTTGGCTTGTTGGTTTGTTGGTTTGTTGGTTTGTTGGCTTGTTGGTTTGTTGGTTTGTTGGTTTGTTGGTTTGTTGGTTTGTTGGATTATTGGCTTGTTGGTTTGGTGGTTTGTTGGTTTGTTGGTTTGTTGGCTTGTTGGTTTGTTGGTTTGTTGGTTTGTTGGTTTGTTGGTTTGTTGGTTTGTTGGTTTGTTGGTTTGTTGGTTTGTTGGTTTGTTGGTTTGTTGGTTTGTTGGTTTGTTGGTTTGTTGGTGTGTTGGTTTGGTTGCTTGTTGGCTTGTTGGTTTGTTGGTTTCTTTGTTTGTTCGTTTGCTGGTTTGTTGGTTTGTTGGCTTGTTGGTTTTTTGGTTTGTTGGTTTATTGGTGTGTTGGTTTGTTGGTTTGTAGGTTTGTTGGTTTTTTGGCTTGTTGGTTTTTTGGCTTGTTGGTTTGTTGGTTTGTTGGTTTGTTGGTTTGTTGGTTTGTTGGTTTGTTGGCTTGTTGGTTTGTTGGTTTGTTGGTTTGTTGGTTTGTTGGTTTGTTGGTTTGTTGGTTTGTTGGTAGTTGGTTTGTTGGTTTGTTTGTTTGTTGGCTAGTTGGTATATTAGTTTGTTGGTTTGTTGGTTTACTGGTTTGTTGGTTTGTTGGTTTGTTGGTTTGTTGGTATGTTGGTTTTTTGGTTTGTTGGTTTGTTGGTTTGTTGGTTTTTTGGTTTGTTGGTTTGTTGGTTTGTTGGCTTGTTGGTGTGTTGGTTTGTTGGTTTGTTGGTTTGTTGGTGTGTTGGTTTGTTGGCTTGTTGGCTTGTTGGTTTGTTGGTTTGTTTGTTTGTTCGTTTGTTGGTTTGTTGGTTTGTTGGCTTGTTGGTTTGTTGGTTTGTTGGTTTGTTGGTGTGTTGGTGTGTTACTTTGTTAATTTGTAGGTTTGTTGGTTTGTTGGCTTGTTGGTTTTTGGCTTGTTGGTTTGTTGGTTTGTTGGTTTGTTGGTTTGTTGGTTTGTTGGCTTGTTGGTTTGTTGGTTTGTTGTTGGTTTGTTGGTTTGTTGGTTTGTTGGTTTGTTGGTTTGTTGGTTGGTTGGTTTGTTGGCTTGTTGGTTCATTGGTTTGTTGGTTTCTTGGTTTGTTGGTTTGTTGGTTTGTTCGTTTGCTTGTTTGTTGGTTTGTTGGTTTGTTTGTTTGTTGGTTTGTTCGTTTGGTGGCTTGTTGGTTTGTTGGCTTATTGGTTTGTTGGTTTGTTGGTTTGTTTGTTTGTTCGTTTGTTGGTTTGTTGGTTGGTTGGCTTGTTGGTTTGTTGGTTTGTTGGCTTGTTGGCTTGTTGGTTTGTTGGTTTGTTGGTTTGTTCGTTTGTTGGCTTGTTGGTTTGTTGGCTTGTTGGCTTGTTGGTTTGTTGGCTTGTTGACTTGTTGGTTTGTTGGTTTGTTGGCTTGTTGGTTTGTTGGTTTGTTGGTTTGTTGGTTTGTTGGTTTGTTGGTTTGTTGGCTTGTTGGCTTGTTGGTTTGTTGGTTTGTTGGCTTGTTGGTTTGTTGGTTTTTTGGTTTGTTGGTTTGTTGGTTTGTTTGTTTGTTGGTTTGTTTGTTTGTTCGTTTGTTGGTTTGTTGGTTTGTTGGCTTGCTGGTTTGTTGGTTTATTGGCTTGTTGGTTTGTTGGTTTGTTGGTTTGTTGGTTTGTTCGTTTGTTGGCTTGTTGGTTTGTTGGTTTGTTGGTTTGTTGGTTTGTTAGTTTGTTGGTTTGTTGGGTAGTTGGCTTGTTGGTTGTTGGTTTGTTGGTTTGTTGGCTTGTTGGTTTGTTTGTTTGTTGGTTTGTTGGTTTGTTGGTTTGTTCGTTTGTTGGTTTGTTGGTTTGTTGGCTTGTTAGTTTGTTGGTTTGTTGGTTTGTTGGTTTGTTGGCTTGTTGGTTTGTTGGTTTGTTGGTTTGTTCGTTTGTTGGCTTGTTGGCTTGTTGGCTTTTTGGCTTCTTGGTTTGTTGGCTAGTTGGTTTGTTGGTTTGTTGGTTTGTTGGTTTGTTGGTTTGTTGGTTTGTTGGTTTGTTGGTTTGTTGGTTTGTTGGTTTGTTGGTTTGCTGGTTTGTTGGTATGTTGGTTTGTTCGTTTGTTGGTTTGTTGGTTTGTTGGTTTGTTGGTTTGTTCGTTTGTTGGTTTGTTGGTTTGTTGGTTTGTTCGTTTGTTGGTTAGTTGGTTTATTGGCTTGTTGGCTTGTTGGTTTGTTGGCTTGTTGGCTTGTTGGTTTGTTGGTTTGTTGGCTTGTTGGTTTGTTGGTTTGTTGGTTTGTTGGTTTGTTGGTTTGTTGGTTTGTTGGCTTGTTGGCTTGTTGGTTTGTTGGTTTGTTGGCTTGTCGGTTTGTTGGTTTTTTGGTTTGTTGGTTTGTTGGTTTGTTTGTTTGTTGGTTTGTTTGTTTGTTCGTTTGTTGGTTTGTTGGTTTGTTGGCTTGCTGGTTTGTTGGTTTATTGGCTTGTTGGTTTGTTGGTTTGTTGGTTTGTTGGTTTGTTGGTTTGTTCGTTTGTTGGCTTGTTGGTTTGTTGGTTTGTTGGTTTGTTGGTTTGTTAGTTTGTTGGTTTGTTGGGTAGTTGGCTTGTTGGCTTGTTGGTTTGTTGGTTTGTTGGCTTGTTGGTTTGTTGGTTTGTTGGTTTGTTGGTTTGTTGGTTTGTTGGTTTGTTCGTTTGTTGGTTTGTTGGTTTGTTGGTTTGTTGGCTTGTTGGTTTGTTGTTTTGTTGGTTTGTTGGTTTGTTGCCTTGTTGGTTTGTTGGTTTGTTGGTTTGTTCGTTTGTTGGCTTGTTGGCTTTTTGGCTTGTTGGTTTGTTGGCTAGTTGGTTTGTTGGTTTGTTGGTTTGTTGGTTTGCTGGTTTGTTGGTTTGTTGGTTTGTTGGTTTGTTGGTTTGTTGGTTTGTTGGTTTGTTGGTTTGTTGGTTTGCTGGTTTGTTGGTTTGTTGGTTTGTTCGTTTGTTGGTTTGTTGGTTTGTTGGTTTGTTGGTTTGTTCGTTTGTTGGTTTGTTGGTTTGTTGGTTTGTTCGTTTGTTGGTTAGTTGGTTTATTGGTTTGTTGGCTTGCTGGCTTGTTGGTTTGTTGGTTTGTTGGTTTGTTGGTTTGTTGGTTTGTTGGTTTGTTGGTTTGTTGGCTTGTTGGTTTGTTGGTTTGTTGGCTTGTTGGTTTGTTGGTTTGTTGGTTTGTTAGTTTGTTGGTTTGTTCATTTGTTCGTTTGTTGGTTTGTTGGCTTGTTGGTTTGTTGGTTTGTTGGTTTGTAAGCTTGTTGGCTTGTTGGTTTGTTGGTTTGTTGGCTTGATGGTTTGTTGGTTTGTTGGTTTGTGTGTTTGTTGGTTTGTTCGTTTGTTCGTTTGTTGGTTTGTTGGTTTGTTGGTTTGTTGGTTTGTTGGTTTGTTGGTTTGTTCGTTTGTTGGTTTGTTCGTTTGTTGGCTTGTTGGTTTGTTCGTTTGTTGGTTTGTTGGCTTGTTGGTTTGTTGGTTTGTTGGTTTGTTAGTTTGTTGGTTTGTTCATTTGTTCGTTTGTTGGTTTGTTGGCTTATTGGTTTGTTGGTTTGTTGGTTTGTAAGCTTGTTGGCTTGTTGGTTTGTTGGTTTGTTGGTTTGTTGGCTTGCTGGCTTGTTGGTTTGTTGGTTTGTTGGTTTGTTGGTTTGTTGGTTTGTTGGTTTGTTGGTTTGTTGGTTTGTTGGCTCGTTGGTTTGTTGGTTTGTTGGCTTGTTGGTTTGTTGGTTTGTTGGTTTGTTAGTTTGTTGGTTTGTTCATTTGTTCGTTTGTTGGTTTGTTGGCTTATTGGTTTGTTGGTTTGTTGGTTTGTAAGCTTGTTGGCTTGTTGGTTTGTTGGTTTGTTGGTTTGTTGGCTTGATGGTTTGTTGGTTTGTTGGTTTGTGTGTTTGTTGGTTTGTTCGTTTGTTCGTTTGTTGGTTTGTTGGTTTGTTGGTTTGTTGGTTTGTTGGTTTGTTGGTTTGTTCGTTTGTTGGTTTGTTCGTTTGTTGGCTTGTTGGTTTGTTCGTTTGTTGGCTTGTTGGTTTGTTGGTTTGTTGGTTTGTTGGCTTGTTGGTTTGCTTGTTTGTTGGTTTGTTGGTTTGTTGGGTTGTTCGTTTTGTTGGTTTGTTCGTTTTGTTGGTTTGTTGGTTTGTTGGTTTGTTGGTTTGTTGGCTTGTTGGTTTGTTGGTTTGTTGGTTTGTTGGCTTGTTGGTTTGTTGGTTTGTTGGTTTGTTGGTTTGTTGGTTTGTTGGATTATTGGCTTGTTGGTTTGGTGGTTTGTTGGTTTGTTGGTTTGTTGGCTTGTTGGTTTGTTGGTTTGTTGGTTTGTTGGTTTGTTGGTTTGTTGGTTTGTTGGTTTGTTGGTTTGTTGGTTTGTTGGTTTGTTGGTTTGTTGGTTTGTTGGTTTGTTGGTTTGTTGGTTTGTTGGTGTGTTGGTTTGGTTGCTTGTTGGCTTGTTGGTTTGTTGGTTTCTTTGTTTGTTCGTTTGCTGGTTTGTTGGTTTGTTGGCTTGTTGGTTTTTTGGTTTGTTGGTTTATTGGTGTGTTGGTTTGTTGGTTTGTAGGTTTGTTGGTTTTTTGGCTTGTTGGTTTTTTGGCTTGTTGGTTTGTTGGTTTGTTGGTTTGTTGGTTTGTTGGTTTGTTGGTTTGTTGGCTTGTTGGTTTGTTGGTTTGTTGGTTTGTTGGTTTGTTGGTTTGTTGGTTTGTTGGTTTGTTGGTAGTTGGTTTGTTGGTTTGTTTGTTTGTTGGCTAGTTGGTATATTAGTTTGTTGGTTTGTTGGTTTACTGGTTTGTTGGTTTGTTGGTTTGTTGGTTTGTTGGTATGTTGGTTTTTTGGTTTGTTGGTTTGTTGGTTTGTTGGTTTTTTGGTTTGTTGGTTTGTTGGTTTGTTGGCTTGTTGGTGTGTTGGTTTGTTGGTTTGTTGGTTTGTTGGTGTGTTGGTTTGTTGGCTTGTTGGCTTGTTGGTTTGTTGGTTTGTTTGTTTGTTCGTTTGTTGGTTTGTTGGTTTGTTGGCTTGTTGGTTTGTTGGTTTGTTGGTTTGTTGGTGTGTTGGTGTGTTACTTTGTTAATTTGTAGGTTTGTTGGTTTGTTGGCTTGTTGGTTTTTGGCTTGTTGGTTTGTTGGTTTGTTGGTTTGTTGGTTTGTTGGTTTGTTGGCTTGTTGGTTTGTTGGTTTGTTGTTGGTTTGTTGGTTTGTTGGTTTGTTGGTTTGTTGGTTTGTTGGTTGGTTGGTTTGTTGGCTTGTTGGTTCATTGGTTTGTTGGTTTCTTGGTTTGTTGGTTTGTTGGTTTGTTCGTTTGCTTGTTTGTTGGTTTGTTGGTTTGTTTGTTTGTTGGTTTGTTCGTTTGGTGGCTTGTTGGTTTGTTGGCTTATTGGTTTGTTGGTTTGTTGGTTTGTTTGTTTGTTCGTTTGTTGGTTTGTTGGTTGGTTGGCTTGTTGGTTTGTTGGTTTGTTGGCTTGTTGGCTTGTTGGTTTGTTGGTTTGTTGGTTTGTTCGTTTGTTGGCTTGTTGGTTTGTTGGCTTGTTGGCTTGTTGGTTTGTTGGCTTGTTGACTTGTTGGTTTGTTGGTTTGTTGGCTTGTTGGTTTGTTGGTTTGTTGGTTTGTTGGTTTGTTGGTTTGTTGGTTTGTTGGCTTGTTGGCTTGTTGGTTTGTTGGTTTGTTGGCTTGTTGGTTTGTTGGTTTTTTGGTTTGTTGGTTTGTTGGTTTGTTTGTTTGTTGGTTTGTTTGTTTGTTCGTTTGTTGGTTTGTTGGTTTGTTGGCTTGCTGGTTTGTTGGTTTATTGGCTTGTTGGTTTGTTGGTTTGTTGGTTTGTTGGTTTGTTCGTTTGTTGGCTTGTTGGTTTGTTGGTTTGTTGGTTTGTTGGTTTGTTAGTTTGTTGGTTTGTTGGGTAGTTGGCTTGTTGGTTGTTGGTTTGTTGGTTTGTTGGCTTGTTGGTTTGTTTGTTTGTTGGTTTGTTGGTTTGTTGGTTTGTTCGTTTGTTGGTTTGTTGGTTTGTTGGCTTGTTAGTTTGTTGGTTTGTTGGTTTGTTGGTTTGTTGGCTTGTTGGTTTGTTGGTTTGTTGGTTTGTTCGTTTGTTGGCTTGTTGGCTTGTTGGCTTTTTGGCTTCTTGGTTTGTTGGCTAGTTGGTTTGTTGGTTTGTTGGTTTGTTGGTTTGTTGGTTTGTTGGTTTGTTGGTTTGTTGGTTTGTTGGTTTGTTGGTTTGTTGGTTTGCTGGTTTGTTGGTATGTTGGTTTGTTCGTTTGTTGGTTTGTTGGTTTGTTGGTTTGTTGGTTTGTTCGTTTGTTGGTTTGTTGGTTTGTTGGTTTGTTCGTTTGTTGGTTAGTTGGTTTATTGGCTTGTTGGCTTGTTGGTTTGTTGGCTTGTTGGCTTGTTGGTTTGTTGGTTTGTTGGCTTGTTGGTTTGTTGGTTTGTTGGTTTGTTGGTTTGTTGGTTTGTTGGTTTGTTGGCTTGTTGGCTTGTTGGTTTGTTGGTTTGTTGGCTTGTCGGTTTGTTGGTTTTTTGGTTTGTTGGTTTGTTGGTTTGTTTGTTTGTTGGTTTGTTTGTTTGTTCGTTTGTTGGTTTGTTGGTTTGTTGGCTTGCTGGTTTGTTGGTTTATTGGCTTGTTGGTTTGTTGGTTTGTTGGTTTGTTGGTTTGTTGGTTTGTTCGTTTGTTGGCTTGTTGGTTTGTTGGTTTGTTGGTTTGTTGGTTTGTTAGTTTGTTGGTTTGTTGGGTAGTTGGCTTGTTGGCTTGTTGGTTTGTTGGTTTGTTGGCTTGTTGGTTTGTTGGTTTGTTGGTTTGTTGGTTTGTTGGTTTGTTGGTTTGTTCGTTTGTTGGTTTGTTGGTTTGTTGGTTTGTTGGCTTGTTGGTTTGTTGTTTTGTTGGTTTGTTGGTTTGTTGCCTTGTTGGTTTGTTGGTTTGTTGGTTTGTTCGTTTGTTGGCTTGTTGGCTTTTTGGCTTGTTGGTTTGTTGGCTAGTTGGTTTGTTGGTTTGTTGGTTTGTTGGTTTGCTGGTTTGTTGGTTTGTTGGTTTGTTGGTTTGTTGGTTTGTTGGTTTGTTGGTTTGTTGGTTTGTTGGTTTGCTGGTTTGTTGGTTTGTTGGTTTGTTCGTTTGTTGGTTTGTTGGTTTGTTGGTTTGTTGGTTTGTTCGTTTGTTGGTTTGTTGGTTTGTTGGTTTGTTCGTTTGTTGGTTAGTTGGTTTATTGGTTTGTTGGCTTGCTGGCTTGTTGGTTTGTTGGTTTGTTGGTTTGTTGGTTTGTTGGTTTGTTGGTTTGTTGGTTTGTTGGCTTGTTGGTTTGTTGGTTTGTTGGCTTGTTGGTTTGTTGGTTTGTTGGTTTGTTAGTTTGTTGGTTTGTTCATTTGTTCGTTTGTTGGTTTGTTGGCTTGTTGGTTTGTTGGTTTGTTGGTTTGTAAGCTTGTTGGCTTGTTGGTTTGTTGGTTTGTTGGCTTGATGGTTTGTTGGTTTGTTGGTTTGTGTGTTTGTTGGTTTGTTCGTTTGTTCGTTTGTTGGTTTGTTGGTTTGTTGGTTTGTTGGTTTGTTGGTTTGTTGGTTTGTTCGTTTGTTGGTTTGTTCGTTTGTTGGCTTGTTGGTTTGTTCGTTTGTTGGCTTGTTGGTTTGTTGGCTTGTTGGTTTGTTGGCTTGTTGGTTTGCTTGTTTGTTGGTTTGTTGGTTTGTTGGGTTGTTCGTTTTGTTGGTTTGTTCGTTTTGTTGGTTTGTTGGTTTGTTGGTTTGTTGGTTTGTTGGTTTGTTGGCTTGTTGGTTTGTTGGTTTGTTGGTTTGTTGGTTTGTTGGTTTGTTGGTTTGTTGGTTTGTTGGTTTGTTGGTTTGTTGGTTTGTTGGCTTATTGGCTTGTTGGTTTGGTGGGTTGTTGGTTTCTTGGTTTGTTGGTTTGTTGGTTTATTCGTTTGTTGGCTTGTTGGTTTGTTGGTATGTTGGTTTATTGGTGTGTTGGTTTGTTGGTTTGTTGGTTTGTTGGTTTTTTGGCTTGTTGGTTTGTTGGTTTGTTGGCTTGTTGGTTGGTTGGTTTGTTGGTTTGTTGGTTTGTTGGTTTGTTGTTTTGTTGGTTTGTTGGCTTGTTGGCTTGTTGGCTTGTTGGTTTGTTGGTTTGTTGGCTTGTTGGTTTGTTGGTTTTTTGGTTTGTTGGTTTGTTGGTTTGTTTGTTTGTTGGTTTGTTTGTTTGTCGGTTTGATGGTTTGTTGGTTTGTTGGTTTATTGGCTTGTTGGGTTGTTGGTTTGTTGGTTTGTTGGTTTGTTCGTTTGTTGGCTTGTTGGTTTGTTGGCTTGTTGGCTTGTTGGTTTGTTGGCTTGTTAGCTAGTTGGTTTGTTGGTTTGTTGGTTTGTTGGTTTGTGTGTTTGTTGGTTTGTTCGTTTGTTCGTTTGTTGGTTTGTTGGTTTGTCGGTTTGTCGGTTTGTCGGTTTGTTGGTTTGTTGGTTTGTTGGTTTGTTGGTTTCTTGGTTTGTTGGCTTGTTGGTTTGGTGGTTTGTTGGTTTGTTGGTTTGTTGGTTTGTTGGTTTGTTGGTTTGTTCGTTTGTTGGTTTATTTGTTTGTTGGTTTGTTTGTTTGTTGGTTTGTTCGTTTGTTGGCTTGTTGGTTTGTTGGCTTACTGGTTTGTTGGTTTGTTGGTTTGTTTGTTTGTTCGTTTGTTGGTTTGTTGGTTTGTTGGCTTGTTGGTTTGTTCGATTGTTGGCTTGTTGGTTTGTTGGTTTGTTGGTTTGCTGGTTTGTTCGTTTGTTGGCTTGTTGGTTTGTTGGCTTGTTGGCTTGTTGGTTTGTTGGCTTGTTGGCTTGTTGGTTTGTTGGTTTGTTGGTTTGTTGGTTTGTTGGTTTGTTGGTTGTTGGTTTGTTGGTTTGTTGGTTTGTTGGTTTGTTGGCTTGTTGGTTTGTTGGTTTGTTGGTTTGTTCGTTTGTTGGCTTGTTGGTTTGTTGGCTTGTTGGTTTGTTGGCTTGTTAGCTTGTTGGTTTGTTGGCTTGTTGGCTAGTTGGTTTGTTGGTTTGTTGGTTTGTTGGTTTGTGTGTTTGTTGGTTTGTTCGTTTGTTCGTTTGTTGGTTTGTTGGTTTGTCGGTTTGTCGGTTTGTTGGTTTGTTGGTTTGTTGGTTTGTTGGTTTGTTGGTTTCTTGGTTTGTTGGCTTGTTGGTTTGGTGGTTTGTTGGTTTGTTGGTTTGTTGGTTTGTTGGTTTGTTGGTTTGTTCGTTTGTTGGTTTGTTTGTTTGTTGGTTTGTTTGTTTGTTGGTTTGTTCGTTTGTTGGCTTTTTGGTTTGTTGGCTTACTGGTTTGTTGGTTTGTTGGATTGTTTGTTTGTTCGTTTGTTGGTTTGTTGGTTTGTTGGCTTGTTGGTTTGTTCGATTGTTGGCTTGTTGGTTTGTTGGTTTGTTGGTTTGCTGGTTTGTTCGTTTGTTGGCTTGTTGGTTTGTTGGCTTGTTGGCTTGTTGGTTTGTTGGCTTGTTGGCTTGTTGGTTTGTTGGTTTGTTGGTTTGTTGGTTTGTTGGTTTGTTGGTTTGTTGGTTTGTTGGTTTGTTGGTTTGTTGGTTTGTTGGTTTTTTGGTTTGTTCGTTTGTTGGTTTTTTGGTTTGTTGGTCTGTTGGTTTGTTGGTTTGTTGGTTTGTTGGTTTGTTGGCTTTTTGGTTTGTTGGCTTGTTGGTTTGTTGGTTTGTTGGTTGTTGGTTTGTTGGTTTGTTGGTTTGTTGGTTTGTTGGCTTGTTGGTTTGTTGGTTTGTTGGTTTGTTCGTTTGTTGGCTTGTTGGTTTGTTGGTTTGTTGGTTTGTTTGGCTAGTTGGTTTATTAGTTTGTTGGTTTATTGGTTTATTGGTTTGTTGGTTTATTGGTTTGTTGGTTTGTTGGTTTGTTGGTTTTTTGGTTTGTTGGTTTGTTGGTTTGTTGGTTTGTTGGTTTGTTGGTTTGTTGGTTTGTTGGTTTGTTGGTTTGTTGGTGTGTTGGTTTGTTGGCTTGTTGGCTTGTTGGTTTGTTGGTTTCTTTGTTTGTTCGTTTGCTGGTTTGTTGGTTTGTTGGCTTATTGGTTTGTTGGTTTGTTGGTTTGTTGGTTTGTTGGTGTGTTGGTTTGTTTGTTTGTAGGTTTGTTGGTTTGTTGGCTTGTTGGTTTTTTGGCTTGTTGGTTTGTTGGTTTTTTGGTTTGTTGGTTTGTTGGTTTGTTGGTTTGTTGGCTTGTTGGTTTGTTGGTTTGTTGGGTTGTTGGTTCGTTGGTTTGTTGGTTTTTTTGGTTTTTGGCTTGTTCGTTTGCTTAGTTGTTGGTTTGTTGGTTTGTTTGTTTGTTGGTTTCTTCATTTGGTGGCTTGTTGGTTTGTTGGCTTATTGGTTTGTTGGTTTGTTGGTTTGTTTGTTTGTTCGTTTGTTGGCTTGTTGGTTGGTTGGCTTGTTGGTTTGTTGGTTTGTTGGCTTGTTGGTTTGTTGGTTTGTTGGTTTGTTCGTTTGTTGGCTTGTTGGTTTGTTGGCTTGTTGGCTTAATGGTTTGTTAGCTTGTTGACTTGTTGGTTTGTTGGTTTGTTTGTTTGTTCGTTTGTTGGTTTGTTGGTTTGTTGGCTTGTTGGTTTGTTGGCTTGTTGGTTTGTTGGTTTGTTGGTTTGTTGGTTTGTTGGCTTGTTGGCTTGTTGGTTTGTTGGTTTGTTGGTTTGTTGGTTTGTTGGTTGTTGGTTTGTTGATTTGTTGGTTTGTTGGCTAGTTGGTATATTAGTTTGTTGGTTTGTTGGTTTATTGGTTTGTTGGTTTGTTGGTTTGTTGGGTTGTTGGTTTGTTGGCTTGTTGGTTTGTTGGTTTGTTGGTTTTTTGGTTTGTTGGTATGTTGGTTTGTTGGCTTGTTGGTGTGTTGGTTTGTTGATTTGTTGGTTTGTTGGTGTGTTGGTTTGTTGGCTTGTTGGCTTGTTGGTTTGTTGGTTTGTTTGTTTGTTGGTTTGTTGGCTTGTTGGTTTGTTGGTTTGTTGGTTTGTTGGTGTGTTGGTTTTGTGGTTTGTAGGTTTGTTGGTTTGTTGGCTTGTTGGTTTTTTGGCTTGTTGATTTGTTGGTTTGTTGGTTTGTTGGTTTGTTGGTTTGTTGGCTTGTTGGTTTGTTGGTTTGTTGGTTTGTTGGTTTGTTGGTTTGTTGGTTTGTTGGTTTGTTGGTTTGTTGGTTTGTTGGTTTGTTGGTTTGTTGGTTGGTTGGTTTGTTGGTTTGTTGGTTTGTTGGTTTGTTGGCTTTTTGGTTTGTTGGTTTATTGGTTTGTTTGTTTGTTCGTTTGTTGGTTTGTTGGTTGGTAAGCTTGTTGGTTTGTTGGCTTGTTGGTTTGTTGGTTTGTTGGCTTGTTGGTTTGTTGGTTTTTTGGTTTGTTGGTTTGTTGGTTTGTTTGTTTGTTGGTTTGTTTGTTTGTCGGTTTGATGGTTTGTTGGGTTGTTGGTTTGTTGGTTTGTTGGTTTATTGGCTTGTTGGTTTGTTGGTTTGTTGGTTTGTTCGTTTGTTGGCTTGTTGGTTTGTTGGCTTGTTGGCTTGTTGGTTTGTTGGCTTGTTGGCTAGTTGGTTTGTTGGTTTGTTGGTTTGTTGGTTTGTTGGTTTGTGTGTTTGTTGGTTTGTTCGTTTGGTCGTTTGTTGGTTTGTTGGTTTGTCGGTTTGTCGGTTTGTTAGTTTGTTGGTTTGTTGGTTTGTTGGTTTCTTGGTTTGTTGGCTTGTTGGTTTGGTGGTTTGTTGGTTTGTTGGTTTGTTGGTTTGTTGGTTTGTTCGTTTGTTGGTTTGTTGGTTATTTGGCTTGTTGGTTTGTTGGTTTGTTGGTTTGTTGGTGGGTTGGTTTGTTGGTTTGTAGGTTTGTTGGTTTGTTGGCTTGTTGGTTTTTTTGGCTTGTTGGTTTGTTGGTTTGTTGGTTTGTTGGTTTGTTGGTTTGTTGGCTTCTTGTTTTTTTGGCTTGTTGGTTTATTGGTTTGTTGGTTTGTTGGTTTGTTGGTTTGTTGGCTTGTTGGTTTGTTGGTTTGTTGGTTTGTTGGTTTGTTGGTTTGTTGGTTTGTTGGTTTGTTGGTTTGTAGGTTGGTTGGTTTGTTGGTTTGTTGGTTTGTTGGCTTATTGGTTTGTTGGTTTGTTGGTCTGTTTGTTTGTTCGTTTGTTGGTTTGTTGGTTGGTTAGCTTGTTGGTTTGTTGGCTTGTTGGTTTGTTGGTTTGTTGGCTTGTTGGTTGGTTGGTTTGTTGGTTTGTTGGTTTGTTGGTTTATTGGTTTGTTGGTTTGTTGGTTTGTTGGTTTGTTGGCTTGTTGGCTTGTTGGCTTGTTGGTTTGTTGGTTTGTTGGCTTGTTGGTTTGTTGGTTTTTTGGCTTGTTGGTTTGTTGGTTTGTTGGTTTGTTGGTTTATTGGCTTGTTGGTTTGTTGGTTTGTTGGTTTGTTGGTTTGTTCGTTTGTTGGCTTGTTTGTTTGTTAGCTTGTTGGCTTGTTGGTTTGTTGTCTTGTTGGCTAGTTGGTTTGTTGGTTTGTTGGTTTGTTGGTTTGTGTGTTTGTTGGTTTGTTCTTTTGTTCGTTTGTTGGTGTGTTGGTTTGTCGGTTTGTCGGTTTGTTGGTTTGTTGGTTTGTTGGTTTGTTGGTTTCTTGGTTTGTTGGCTTGTTGGTTTGGTGGTTTGTTGGTTTGTTGGTTTGTTGGTTTGTTGGTTTGTTGGTTTGTTCGTTTGTTGGTTTGTTTGTTTGTTGGTTTGTTTGTTTGTTGGTTTGTTCGTTTGTTGGCTTGTTGGTTTGTTGGCTTACTGGTTTGTTGGTTTGTTGGTTTGTTTGTTTCTTCGTTTGTTGGTTTGTTGGTTTGTTGGCTTATTGGTTTGTTCGATTGTTGGCTTGTTGGTTTGTTGGTTTGTTGGTTTGCTGGTTTGTTCGTTTGTTGGCTTGTTGGTTTGTTGGCTTTTAGGCTTGTTGGTTTGTTGGCTTGTTGGCTTGTTGGTTTGTTGGTTTGTTGGTTTGTTGGTTTGTTGGTTTGTTGGTTTGTTGGTTTGTTGGTTTGTGTGTTTGTTGGTTTGTTCGTTTGTTCGTTTGTTGGTGTGTTGTTTTGTCGGTTTGTCGGTTTGTTGGTGTGTTGGTTTGTTGGTTTGTTGTTTGTTGGCTTGTTGGCTTGTTGGTTTGTTGGCTTGTTGGCTTGTTGGTTTGTTGGTTTGTTGGTTTGTTGGTTTGTTGGTTTGTTGGTTTGTTGGTTTGTTGGTTTGTTGGTTTGTGTGTTTGTTGGTTTGTTCGTTTGTTCGTTTGTTGGTGTGTTGTTTTGTCGGTTTGTCGGTTTGTTGGTTTGTTGGTTTGTTGGTTTGTTGGTTTCTTGGTTTGTTGGCTTGTTGGTTTGGTGGTTTGTTGGTTTGTTGGTTTGTTGGTTTGTTGGTTTGTTGGTTGGTTCGTTTGTTGGTTTGTTTGTTTGTTGGTTTGTTTGTTTGTTGGTTTGTTCGTTTGTTGGCTTGTTGGTTTGTTGGCTTACTGGTTTGTTGGTTTGTTGGTTTGTTTGTTTGTTCGTTTGTTGGTTTGTTGGTTTGTTGGCTTGTTGGTTTGTTCGATTGTTGGCTTGAAGGTTTGTTGGTTTGTTGGTTTGCTGGTTTGTTCGTTTGTTGGCTTGTTGGTTTGTTGGCTTGTTGGCTTGTTGGTTTGTTGGCTTGTTGGCTTGTTGGTTTGTTGGTTTGTTGGTTTGTTGGTTTGTTGGTTTGTTGGTTTGTTGGTTTGTTGGTTTGTTGGTTTGTTAGTTTGTTGGTTTGTTGGATTTTTGGTTTGTTCGTTTGTTGGTTTTTTGGTTTGTTGGATTGGTTTGTTGGTTTGTTGGTTTGTTGGCTTTTTGGTTTGTTGGCTTGTTGGTTTGTTGGTTTGTTGGTTGTTGGTTTGTTGGTTTGTTGGTTTGTTGGTTTGTTGGCTTGTTGGTTTGTTGGTTTGTTGGTTTGTTCGTTTGTTGGCTTGTTGGTTTGTTGGTTTGTTGGTTTGTTTGCCTAGTTGGTTTATTAGTTTGTTGGTTTATTGGTTTATTGGTTTGTTGGTTTATTGGTTTGTTGGTTTGTTGGTTTGTTGGTTTGTTGGTTTGTTGGTTTGTTGGTTTGTTGGTTCGTTTGTGTGTTGGTTTGTTGGCTTGTTGGCTTGTTGGTTTGTTGAATTCTTTGTTTGTTCGTTTGTTGGTTTGTTAGTTTGTTAGTTTGTTGGTGTGTTGGTTTGTTGGTTTGTAGGTTTGTTGGTTTGTTGGCTTGTTGGTTTTTTGGCTTGTTGGTTTGTTGGTTTGTTGGTTTGTTGGTTTGTTGGTTTGTTGGCTTGTTGGTTTGTTGGTTTGTTGGTTTGTTAGTTTGTTGGTTTGTTGGTTTGTTGGTTTGTTGGTTTGTTGGTTTGTTGGTTTGTTGGGTTGTTGGTTCGTTGGTTTGTTGGTTTCTTGGTTTGTTGGTTTGTTGGCTTGTTCGTTTGCTTGGTTGTTGGTTTGTTGGTTTGTTTGTTTGTTGGTTTCTTCATTTGGTGGCTTGTTGGTTTGTTGGCTTATTGGTTTGTTGGTTTGTTGGTTTGTTTGTTTGTTAGTTTGTTGGCTTGTTGGTTGGTTGGCTTGTTGGTTTGTTGGTTTGTTGGCTTGTTGGTTTGTTGGTTTGTTGGTTTGTTCGTTTGTTGGCTTGTTGGTTTGTTGGCTTGTTGGCTTAATGGTTTGTTAGCTTGTTGACTTGTTGGTTTGTTGGTTTGTTTGTTTGTTCGTTTGTTGGTTTGTTGGTTTGTTGGCTTGATGGTTTGTTGGTTTGTTGGCTTGTTGGTTTGTTAGTTTGTTGGTTTAATGCTTTGTTCGTTGTTGGCTTGTCGGTTTGTTGGCTTGTTGGTTTGTTGGTTTGTTGGTTTGTTGGTTTGTTGGCTTGTTGGCTTGTTGGTTTGTTGGTTTGTTGGTTTGTTGGTTGTTGGTTTGTTGATTTGTTGGTTTGTTGGCTAGTTGGTATATTAGTTTGTTGGTTTGTTGGTTTATTGGTTTGTTGGTTTGTTGGTTTGTTGGGTTGTTGGTTTGTTGGCTTGTTGGTTTGTTGGTTTGTTGGTTTTTTGGTTTGTTGGTATGTTGGTTTGTTGGCTTGTTGGTGTGTTGGTTTGTTGGTTTGTTGGTTTGTTGGTGTGTTGGTTTGTTGGCTTGTTGGCTTGTTGGTTTGTTGGTTTGTTTGTTTGTTGGTTTGTTGGCTTGTTGGTTTGTTGGTTTGTTGGTTTGTTGGTGTTTGGTTTGTTGGTTTGTAGGTTTGTTGGTTTGTTGGCTTGTTGGTTTTTTGGCTTGTTTATTTGTTGGTTTGTTGGTTTGTTGGCTTGTTGGTTTGTTGGTTTGTTGGTTTGTTGGTTTGTTGGTTTGTTGGTTTGTTGGTTTGTTGGGTTGTTGGTTTGTTGGCTTGTTGGCTTGTTGGTTTGTTGGTTTGTTGGTTTTTTGGTTTGTTGGTATGTTGGTTTGTTGGCTTGTTGGTGTGTTGGTTTGTTGGTTTGTTGGTTTGTTGGTGTGTCGGTTTGTTGGCTTGTTGGCTTGTTGGCTTGTTGGTTTGTTGATTTGTTTGTTTGTTGGTTTATTGGCTTGTTGGTTTGTTGGTTTGTTGGTTTGTTGGTGTGTTGGTTTGTTGGTTTGTAGGTTTGTTGGTTTGTTGGCTTGTTGGTTTTTTGGCTTGTTGATTTGTTGGTTTGTTGGTTTGTTGGTTTGTTGGTTTGTTGGCTTGTTGGTTTGTTGGTTTGTTGGTTTGTTGGTTTGTTGGTTTGTTGGTTTGTTGGCTTGTTCGTTTGCTTGGTTGTTGGTTTGTTGGTTTGTTTGTTTGTTGGTTTCTTCATTTGGTGGCTTGTTGGTTTGTTGGCTTATTGGTTTGTTGGTTTGTTGGTTTGTTTGTTTGTTAGTTTGTTGGCTTGTTGGTTGGTTGGCTTGTTGGTTTGTTGGTTTGTTGGCTTGTTGGTTTGTTGGTTTGTTGGTTTGTTCGTTTGTTGGCTTGTTGGTTTGTTGGCTTGTTGGCTTAATGGTTTGTTAGCTTGTTGACTTGTTGGTTTGTTGGTTTGTTTGTTTGTTCGTTTGTTGGTTTGTTGGTTTGTTGGCTTGATGGTTTGTTGGTTTGTTGGCTTGTTGGTTTGTTAGTTTGTTGGTTTGTTGCTTTGTTCGTTGTTGGCTTGTCGGTTTGTTGGCTTGTTGGTTTGTTGGTTTGTTGGTTTGTTGGTTTGTTGGCTTGTTGGCTTGTTGGTTTGTTGGTTTGTTGGTTTGTTGGTTTGTTGGTTGTTGGTTTGTTGATTTGTTGGTTTGTTGGCTAGTTGGTATATTAGTTTGTTGGTTTATTGGTTTGTTGGTTTGTTGGTTTGTTGGGTTGTTGGTTTGTTGGCTTGTTGGTTTGTTGGTTTGTTTGTTTTTTGGTTTGTTAGTATGTTGGTTTGTTGGCTTGTTGGTGTGTTGGTTTGTTGGTTTGTTGGTTTGTTGGTGTGTTGGTTTGTTGGCTTGTTGGCTTGTTGGTTTGTTGGTTTGTTTGTTTGTTGGTTTGTTGGCTTGTTGGTTTGTTGGTTTGTTGGTTTGTTGGTGTTTGGTTTGTTGGTTTGTAGGTTTGTTGGTTTGTTGGCTTGTTGGTTTTTTGGCTTGTTGATTTGTTGGTTTGTTGGTTTGTTGGTTTGTTGGCTTGTTGGTTTGTTGGTTTGTTGGTTTGTTGGTTTGTTGGTTTGTTGGTTTGTTGGTTTGTTGGTTTGTTGGCTTGTTGGTTTGTTGGTTTTTTGGTTTGTTGGTTTGTTGGTTTGTTAGTTTGTTGGTTTGTTGGTTTGTTCGTTTGTTGGCTTGTTGGTTTGTTGGTTTGTTGGCTTAATGGTTTGTTAGCTTGTTGACTTGTTGGTTTGTTGGTTTGTTTGTTTGTTCGTTTGTTGGTTTGTTGGTTTGTTGGCTTGATGGTTTGTTGGTTTGTTGGCTTGTTGGTTTGTTAGTTTGTTGGTTTGTTGCTTTGTTCGTTGTTGGCTTGTTGGTTTGTTGGCTTGTTGGTTTGTTGGTTTGTTGGTTTGTTGGTTTATTGGTTTGTTGGTTTGTTGGTTTGTTGGGTTGTTGGTTTGTTGGCTTGTTGGTTTGTTGGTTTGTTGGTTTTTTGGTTTGTTGGTATGTTGGTTTGTTGGCTTGTTGGTGTGTTGGTTTGTTGGTTTGTTGGTTTGTTGGAGTGTCGGTTTGTTGGCTTGTTGGCTTGTTGGCTTGTTGGTTTGTTGATTTGTTTGTTTGTTGGTTTATTGGCTTGTTGGTTTGTTGGTTTGTTGGTTTGTTGGTGTGTTGGTTTGTTGGTTTGTAGGTTTGTTGGTTTGTTGGCTTGTTGGTTTTTTGGCTTGTTGATTTGTTGGTTTGTTGGTTTGTTGGTTTGTTGGCTTGTTGGTTTGTTGGTTTGTTGGTTTGTTGGTTTGTTGGTTTGTTGGTTTGTTGGTTTGTTGGTTTGTTGATTTGTTGGTTGGTTGGTTTGTTGGTTTGTTGGTTTGTTGGCTTATTGGTTTGTTGGTTTGTTGGTTTGTTTGTTTGTTCGTTTGTTGGTTTGTTGGTTGGTTAGCTTGTTGGTTTGTTGGCTTGTTGGTTTGTTGGTTTGTTGGCTTGTTGGTTTGTTGGTTTGTTGGTTTGTTTGTTTGTTGGTTTGTTTGTTTGTCGGTTTGATGGTTTGTTGGGTTGTTGGTTTGTTGGTTTATTGGTTTATTGGCTTGTTGGTTTGTTGGTTTGTTGGTTTGTTAGCTTGTTGACTTGTTGGTTTGTTGGTTTGTTTGTTTGTTCGTTTGTTGGTTTGTTGGTTTGTTGGCTTGATGGTTTGTTGGTTTGTTGGCTTGTTGGTTTGTTAGTTTGTAGGTTTGTTGCTTTGTTCGTTGTTGGCTTGTTGGTTTGTTGGCTTGTTAGTTTGTTGGTTTGTTGGTTTGTTGGTTTATTGGTTTGTTGGTTTGTTGGTTTGTTGGGTTGTTGGTTTGTGTGTTTGTTGGTTTGTTCGTTTGGTCGTTTGTTGGTTTGTTGGTTTGTCGGTTTGTTAGTTTGTTGGTTTGTTGGTTTGTTGGTTTCTTGGTTTGTTGGCTTGTTGGTTTGGTGGTTTGTTGGTTTGTTGGTTTGTTGGTTTGTTGGTTTGTTCGTTTGTTGGTTTGTTGGTTATTTGGCTTGTTGGTTTGTTGGTTTGTTGGTTTGTTGGTGTTTTGGTTTCTTGGTTTGTAGGTTTGTTGGTTTGTTGGCTTGTTGGTTTTTTTGGCTTGTTGGTTTGTTGGTGTGTTGGTTTGTTGGTTTGTTGGTTTGTTGGTTTGTTGGCTTCTTGTTTTTTTGTCTTGTTGGTTTGTTGGTTTGTTGGTTTGTTGGTTTGTTGGTTTGTTGGCTTGTTGGTTTGTTGGTTTGTTGGTTTGTTGGTTTGTTGGTTTGTTGGTTTGTTGGTTTGTTGGTTTGTTGGTTTGTTGGTTGGTTGGTTTGTTGGTTTGTTGGTTTGTTGGCTTATTGGTTTGTTGGTTTGTTGGTCTGTATGTTTGTTCGTTTGTTGGTTTATTGGTTGGTTAGCTTGTTCGTTTGTTGGCTTGTTGGTTTGTTGGTTTGTTGGCTTGTTGGTTGGTTGGTTTGTTGGTTTGTTGGTTTGTTGGTTTATTGGTTTGTTGGTTTGTTGGTTTGTTGGTTTGTTGGCTTGTTGGCTTGTTGGCTTGTTGGTTTGTTGGTTTGTTGGCTTGTTGGTTTGTTGGTTTTTTGGTTTGTTGGTTTGTTGGTTTGTTTGTTTGTTGGTTTGTTTGTTTGTCAGTTTGATGGTTTGTTGGCTTGTTGGTTTGTTGGCTTGTTGGTTTGTTGGTTTATTGGCTTGTTGGTTTGTTGGTTTGTTGGTTTGTTGGTTTGTTCGTTTGTTGGCTTGTTGGTTTGTTAGCTTGTTGGCTTGTTGGCTAGTTGGTTTGTTGGTTTGTTGGTTTGTTGGTTTGTGTGTTTGTTGGTTTGTTCTTTTGTTCGTTTGTTGGTTTGTTGGTTTGTCGGTTTGTTGGTTTGTTGGTTTGTTGGTTTGTTGGTTTGTTGGTTTCTTGGTTTGTTGGCTTGTTGGTTTGGTAGTTTGTTGGTTTGTTGGTTTGTTGGTTTGTTGGTTTGTTGGTTTGTTCGTTTGTTGGTTTGTTTGTTTGTTGGTTTGTTTGTTTGTTCGTTTGTTGGCTTGTTGGTTTGTTGGCTTACTGGTTTGTTGATTTGGTGGTTTGTATGTTTGTTCGTTTGTTGGTTTGTTGGTTTGTTGGCTTGTTGGTTTGTTCGATTGTTGGCTTGTTGGTTTGTTGGTTTGTTGGTTTGCTGGTTTGTTCGTTTGTTGGCTTGTTGGTTTGTTGGCTTGTTGGCTTGTTGGTTTGTTGGCTTGTTGGCTTGTTGGTTTGTTGGTTTGTTGGTTTGTTGGTTTGTTGGTTTGTTGGTTTGTTGGTTTGTTGGTTTGTTGGTTTGTTGGTTTGTTGGTTTGTTGGTTTTTTGGTTTGTTCGTTTGTTGGTTTTTTGGTTTGTTGGTTTGTTGGTTTGTTGGTTTGTTGGTTTGTTGGTTTGTTGGCTTTTTGGTTTGTTGGCTTGTTGGTTTGTTGGTTTGTTGGTTGTTGGTTTGTTGGTTTGTTGGTTTGTTGGCTTGTTGGTTTGTTGGTTTGTTGGTTTGTTCGTTTGTTGGCTTGTTGGTTTGTTGGTTTGTTGGTTTGTTTGGCTAGTTGGTTTATTAGTTTGTTGGTTTATTGGTTTATTGGTTTGTTGGTTTATTGGTTTGTTAGTTTGTTGGTTTGTTGGTTTTTTGGTTTGTTGGTTTGTTGGTTTGTTGGTTTGTTGGTTTGTTGGTTTGTTGGTTTGTTGGTGTGTTGGTTTGTTGGCTTGTTGGCTTATTGGTTTGTTGGTTTCTTTGTTTGTTCGTTTGCTGGTTTGTTGGTTTGTTGGCTTGTTGGTTTGTTGGTTTGTTAGTTTGTTGGTGTGTTGGTTTGTAGGTTTGTTGGTTTGTTGGCTTGTTGGTTTTTTGGCTTGTTGGTTTGTTGGTTTGTTGGTTTGTTGGTTTGTTGGTTTGTTGGCTTGTTGGTTTGTTGGTTTGTTGGTTTGTTAGTTTGTTGGTTTGTTGGTTTGTTGGTTTGTTGGTTTGTTGGTTTGTTGGGTTGTTGGTTCGTTGGTTTGTTGGTTTCTTGGTTTGTTGGTTTGTTGGCTTGTTCGTTTGCTTGGTTGTTGGTTTGTTGGTTTGTTTGTTTGTTGGTTTCTTCATTTGGTGGCTTGTTGGTTTGTTGGCTTATTGGTTTGTTGGTTTGTTGGTTTGTTTGTTTGTTCGTTTGTTGGCTTGTTGGTTGGTTGGCTTGTTGGTTTGTTGGTTTGTTGGCTTGTTGGTTTGTTGGTTTGTTGGTTTGTTCGTTTGTTGGCTTGTTGGTTTGTTGGCTTGTTGGCTTAATGGTTTGTTAGCTTGTTGACTTGTTGGTTTGTTGGTTTGTTAGTTTGTTCGTTTGTTGGTTTGTTGGTTTGTTGGCTTGATGGTTTGTTGGTTTGTTGGCTTGTTGGTTTGTTAGTTTGTTGGTTTGTTGCTTTGTTCGTTGTTGGCTTGTTGGTTTGTTGGCTTGTTGGTTTGTTGGTTTGTTGGTTTGTTGGTTTGTTGGCTTGTTGGCTTGTTGGTTTGTTGGTTTGTTGGTTTGTTGGTTGTTGGTTTGTTGATTTGTTGGTTTGTTGGCTAGTTGGTATATTAGTTTGTTGGTTTCTTGGTTTATTGGTTTGTTGGTTTGTTGGTTTTTTGGGTTGTTGGTTTGTTGGCTTGTTGGTTTGTTGGTTTGTTGGTTTTTTGGTTTGTTGGTATGTTGGTTTGTTGGCTTGTTGGTGTGTTGGTTTGTTGGTTTGTTGGTTTGTTGGTGTGTTGGTTTGTTGGCTTGTTGGCTTGTTGGTTTGTTTGTTTGTTTGTTTGTTGGTTTGTTGGCTTGTTGGTTTGTTGGTTTGTTGGTTTGTTGGTGTGTTGGTTTGTTGGTTTGTCGGTTTGTTGGTTTGTTGGCTTGTTGGTTTTTTGGCTTGTTGATTTGTTGGTTTGTTGGTTTGTTGGTTTGTTGGTTTGTTGGTTTCTTGGTTTGTTGGCTTGTTGGTTTGGTGGTTTGTTGGTTTGTTGGTTTGTTGGTTTGTTGGTTTGTTCGTTTGTTGGTTTGTTGGTTATTTGGCTTGTTGGTTTGTTGGTTTGTTGGTTTGTTGGTGTTTTGGTTTCTTCGTTTGTAGGTTTGTTGGTTTGTTGGCTTGTTGGTTTTTTTGGCTTGTTGGTTTGTTGGTTTGTTGGTTTGTTGGTTTGTTGGTTTGTTGGCTTCTTGTTTTTTTGTCTTGTTGGTTTGTTGGTTTGTTGGTTTGTTGGTTTGTTGGTTTGTTGGCTTGTTGGTTTGTTGGTTTGTTGGTTTGTTGGTTTGTTGGTTTGTTGGTTTGTTGGTTTGTTGGTTTGTTGGTTGGTTGGTTTGTTGGTTTGTTGGTTTGTTGGCTTATTGGTTTGTTGGTTTGTTGGTCTGTATGTTTGTTCGTTTGTTGGTTTGTTGGTTGGTTAGCTTGTTGGTTTGTTGGCTTGTTGGTTTGTTGGTTTGTTGGCTTGTTGGTTGGTTGGTTTGTTGGTTTGTTGGTTTGTTGGTTTATTGGTTTGTTGGTTTGTTGGTTTGTTGGTTTGTTGGCTTGTTGGCTTGTTGGCTTGTTGGTTTGTTGGTTTGTTGGCTTTTTGGTTTGTTGGTTTTTTGGTTTGTTGGTTTGTTGGTTTGTTTGTTTGTTGGTTTGTTTGTTTGTCGGTTTGATGGTTTGTTGGCTTGTTGGTTTGTTGGTTTGTTGGTTTGTTGGTTTATTGGCTTGTTGGTTTGTTGGTTTGTTGGTTTGTTGGTTTGTTCGTTTGTTGGCTTGTTGGTTTGTTAGCTTGTTGGCTTGTTGGTTTGTTGGCTTGTTGGCTAGTTGGTTTGTTGGTTTGTTGGTTTGTTGGTTTGTGTGTTTTTTGGTTTGTTCTTTTGTTCGTTTGTTGGTTTGTTGGTTTGTCGGTTTGTTGGTTTGTTGGTTTGCTGGTTTGTTGGTTTGTTGGTTTCTTGGTTTGTTGGCTTGTTGGTTTGGTGGTTTGTTGGTTTGTTGGTTTGTTGGTTTGTTGGTTTGTTGGTTTGTTCGTTTGTTGGTTTGTTTGTTTGTTGGTTTGTTTGTTTGTTGGTTTGTTCGTTTGTTGGCTTGTTGGTTTGTTGGCTTACTGGTTTGTTGATTTGGTGGTTTGTATGTTTGTTCGTTTGTTGGTTTGTTGGTTTGTTGGCTTGTTGGTTTGTTCGATTGTTGGCTTGTTGGTTTGTTGGTTTGTTGGTTTGCTGGTTTGTTCGTTTGTTGGCTTGTTGGTTTGTTGGCTTGTTGGCTTGTTGGTTTGTTGGCTTGTTGGCTTGTTGGTTTGTTGGTTTGTTGGTTTGTTGGTTTGTTGGTTTGTTGGTTTGTTGGTTTGTTGGTTTGTTGGTTTGTTGGTTTGTTTGGCTAGTTGGTTTATTAGTTTGTTGGTTTATTGGTTTATTGGTTTGTTGGTTTATTGGTTTGTTAGTTTGTTGGTTTGTTGGTTTTTTGGTTTGTTGATTTGTTGGTTTGTTGGTTTGTTGGTTTGTTGGTTTGTTAGTTTGTTGGTGTGTTGGTTTGTTGGCTTGTTGGCTTGTTGGTTTGTTGGTTTCTTTGTTTGTTCGTTTGCTGGTTTGTTGGTTTGTTGGCTTGTTGGTTTGTTGGTTTGTTAGTTTGTTGGTGTGTTGGTTTGTTGGTTTGTAGGTTTGTTGGTTTGTTGGCTTGTTGGTTTTTTAACTTGTTGGTTTGTTGGTTTGTTGGTTTGTTGGTTTGTTGGTTTGTTGGCTTGTTGGCTTATTGGTTTGTTGGTTTGTTGGTCTGTATGTTTGTTCGTTTGTTGGTTTGTTGGTTGGTTAGCTTGTTGGTTTGTTGGCTTGTTGGTTTGTTGGTTTGTTGGCTTGTTGGTTGGTTGGTTTGTTGGTTTGTTGGTTTGTTGGTTTATTGGTTTGTTGGTTTGTTGGTTTGTTGGTTTGTTGGCTTGTTGGCTTGTTGGCTTGTTGGTTTGTTGGTTTGTTGGCTTGTTGGTTTGTTGGTTTTTTGGTTTGTTGGTTTGTTGGTTTGTTTGTTTGTTGGTTTGTTTGTTTGTCGGTTTGATGGTTTGTTGGCTTGTTGGTTTGTTGGTTTGTTGGTTTGTTGGTTTATTGGCTTGTTGGTTTGTTGGTTTGTTGGTTTGTTGGTTTGTTCGTTTGTTGGCTTGTTGGTTTGTTAGCTTGTTGGCTTGTTGGTTTGTTGGCTTGTTGGCTAGTTGGTTTGTTGGTTTGTTGGTTTGTGTGTTTGTTGGTTTGTTCTTTTGTTCGTTTGTTGGTTTGTTGGTTTGTCGGTTTGTTGGTTTGTTGGTTTGTTGGTTTGTTGGTTTGTTGGTTTCTTGGTTTGTTGGCTTGTTGGTTTGGTGGTTTGTTGGTTTGTTGGTTTGTTGGTTTGTTGGTTTGTTGGTTTGTTCGTTTGTTGGTTTGTTTGTTTGTTGGTTTGTTTGTTTGTTGGTTTGTTCGTTTGTTGGCTTGTTGGTTTGTTGGCTTACTGGTTTGTTGATTTGGTGGTTTGTATGTTTGTTCGTTTGTTGGTTTGTTGGTTTGTTGGCTTGTTGGTTTGTTCGATTGTTGGCTTGTTGGTTTGTTGGTTTGTTGGTTTGCTGGTTTGTTCGTTTGTTGGCTTGTTGGTTTGTTGGCTTGTTGGCTTGTTGGTTTGTTGGCTTGTTGGCTTGTTGGTTTGTTGGTTTGTTGGTTTGTCGGTTTGATGGTTTGTTGGCTTGTTGGTTTGTTGGTTTGTTGGTTTGTTGGTTTATTGGCTTGTTGGTTTGTTGGTTTGTTGGTTTGTTGGTTTGTTCGTTTGTTGGCTTGTTGGTTTGTTAGCTTGTTGGCTTGTTGGTTTGTTGGCTTGTTGGCTCGTTGGTTTGTTGGTTTGTTGGTTTGTGTGTTTGTTGGTTTGTTCTTTTGTTCGTTTGTTGGTTTGTTGGTTTGTCGGTTTGTTGGTTTGTTGGTTTGTTGGTTTGTTGGTTTGTTGGTTTCTTGGTTTGTTGGCTTGTTGGTTTGGTGGTTTGTTGGTTTGTTGGTTTGTTGGTTTGTTGGTTTGTTGGTTTGTTCGTTTGTTGGTTTGTTTGTTTGTTGGTTTGTTTGTTTGTTGGTTTGTTCGTTTGTTGGCTTGTTGGTTTGTTGGCTTACTGGTTTGTTGATTTGGTGGTTTGTATGTTTGTTCGTTTGTTGGTTTGTTGGTTTGTTGGCTTGTTGGTTTGTTCGATTGTTGGCTTGTTGGTTTGTTGGTTTGTTGGTTTGCTGGTTTGTTCGTTTGTTGGCTTGTTGGTTTGTTGGCTTGTTGGCTTGTTGGTTTGTTGGCTTGTTGGCTTGTTGGTTTGTTGGTTTGTTGGTTTGTTGGTTTGTTGGTTTGTTGGTTTGTTGGTTTGTTGGTTTGTTGGTTTGTTGGTTTGTTGGCTTGTTGGTTTGTTGGTTTGTTGGCTTTTTGGTTTGTTGGTTTTTTGGTTTGTTGGTTTGTTGGTTTGTTTGTTTGTTGGTTTGTTTGTTTGTCGGTTTGATGGTTTGTTGGCTTGTTGGTTTGTTGGTTTGTTGGTTTGTTGGTTTATTGGCTTGTTGGTTTGTTGGTTTGTTGGTTTGTTGGTTTGTTCGTTTGTTGGCTTGTTGGTTTGTTAGCTTGTTGGCTTGTTGGTTTGTTGGCTTGTTGGCTAGTTGGTTTGTTCGTTTGTTGGTTTGTTGGTTTGTCGGTTTGTTGGTTTGTTGGTTTGCTGGTTTGTTGGTTTGTTGGTTTCTTGGTTTGTTGGCTTGTTGGTTTGGTGGTTTGTTGGTTTGTTGGTTTGTTGGTTTGTTGGTTTGTTGGTTTGTTCGTTTGTTGGTTTGTTTGTTTGTTGGTTTGTTTGTTTGTTGGTTTGTTCGTTTGTTGGCTTGTTGGTTTGTTGGCTTACTGGTTTGTTGATTTGGTGGTTTGTATGTTTGTTCGTTTGTTGGTTTGTTGGTTTGTTGGCTTGTTGGTTTGTTCGATTGTTGGCTTGTTGGTTTGTTGGTTTGTTGGTTTGCTGGTTTGTTCGTTTGTTGGCTTGTTGGTTTGTTGGCTTGTTGGCTTGTTGGTTTGTTGGCTTGTTGGCTTGTTGGTTTGTTGGTTTGTTGGTTTGTTGGTTTGTTGGTTTGTTGGTTTGTTGGTTTGTTGGTTTGTTGGTTTGTTGGTTTGTTTGGCTAGTTGGTTTATTAGTTTGTTGGTTTATTGGTTTATTGGTTTGTTGGTTTATTGGTTTGTTAGTTTGTTGGTTTGTTGGTTTTTTGGTTTGTTGATTTGTTGGTTTGTTGGTTTGTTGGTTTGTTGGTTTGTTAGTTTGTTGGTGTGTTGGTTTGTTGGCTTGTTGGCTTGTTGGTTTGTTGGTTTCTTTGTTTGTTCGTTTGCTGGTTTGTTGGTTTGTTGGCTTGTTGGTTTGTTGGTTTGTTAGTTTGTTGGTGTGTTGGTTTGTTGGTTTGTAGGTTTGTTGGTTTGTTGGCTTGTTGGTTTTTTAACTTGTTGGTTTGTTGGTTTGTTGGTTTGTTGGTTTGTTGGTTTGTTGGCTTGTTGGCTTATTGGTTTGTTGGTTTGTTGGTCTGTATGTTTGTTCGTTTGTTGGTTTGTTGGTTGGTTAGCTTGTTGGTTTGTTGGCTTGTTGGTTTGTTGGTTTGTTGGCTTGTTGGTTGGTTGGTTTGTTGGTTTGTTGGTTTGTTGGTTTATTGGTTTGTTGGTTTGTTGGTTTGTTGGTTTGTTGGCTTGTTGGCTTGTTGGCTTGTTGGTTTGTTGGTTTGTTGGCTTGTTGGTTTGTTGGTTTTTTGGTTTGTTGGTTTGTTGGTTTGTTTGTTTGTTGGTTTGTTTGTTTGTCGGTTTGATGGTTTGTTGGCTTGTTGGTTTGTTGGTTTGTTGGTTTGTTGGTTTATTGGCTTGTTGGTTTGTTGGTTTGTTGGTTTGTTGGTTTGTTCGTTTGTTGGCTTGTTGGTTTGTTAGCTTGTTGGCTTGTTGGTTTGTTGGCTTGTTGGCTAGTTGGTTTGTTGGTTTGTTGGTTTGTGTGTTTGTTGGTTTGTTCTTTTGTTCGTTTGTTGGTTTGTTGGTTTGTCGGTTTGTTGGTTTGTTGGTTTGTTGGTTTGTTGGTTTGTTGGTTTCTTGGTTTGTTGGCTTGTTGGTTTGGTGGTTTGTTGGTTTGTTGGTTTGTTGGTTTGTTGGTTTGTTGGTTTGTTCGTTTGTTGGTTTGTTTGTTTGTTGGTTTGTTTGTTTGTTGGTTTGTTCGTTTGTTGGCTTGTTGGTTTGTTGGCTTACTGGTTTGTTGATTTGGTGGTTTGTATGTTTGTTCGTTTGTTGGTTTGTTGGTTTGTTGGCTTGTTGGTTTGTTCGATTGTTGGCTTGTTGGTTTGTTGGTTTGTTGGTTTGCTGGTTTGTTCGTTTGTTGGCTTGTTGGTTTGTTGGCTTGTTGGCTTGTTGGTTTGTTGGCTTGTTGGCTTGTTGGTTTGTTGGTTTGTTGGTTTGTCGGTTTGATGGTTTGTTGGCTTGTTGGTTTGTTGGTTTGTTGGTTTGTTGGTTTATTGGCTTGTTGGTTTGTTGGTTTGTTGGTTTGTTGGTTTGTTCGTTTGTTGGCTTGTTGGTTTGTTAGCTTGTTGGCTTGTTGGTTTGTTGGCTTGTTGGCTAGTTGGTTTGTTGGTTTGTTGGTTTGTGTGTTTGTTGGTTTGTTCTTTTGTTCGTTTGTTGGTTTGTTGGTTTGTCGGTTTGTTGGTTTGTTGGTTTGTTGGTTTGTTGGTTTGTTGGTTTCTTGGTTTGTTGGCTTGTTGGTTTGGTGGTTTGTTGGTTTGTTGGTTTGTTGGTTTGTTGGTTTGTTGGTTTGTTCGTTTGTTGGTTTGTTTGTTTGTTGGTTTGTTTGTTTGTTGGTTTGTTCGTTTGTTGGCTTGTTGGTTTGTTGGCTTACTGGTTTGTTGATTTGGTGGTTTGTATGTTTGTTCGTTTGTTGGTTTGTTGGTTTGTTGGCTTGTTGGTTTGTTCGATTGTTGGCTTGTTGGTTTGTTGGTTTGTTGGTTTGCTGGTTTGTTCGTTTGTTGGCTTGTTGGTTTGTTGGCTTGTTGGCTTGTTGGTTTGTTGGCTTGTTGGCTTGTTGGTTTGTTGGTTTGTTGGTTTGTTGGTTTGTTGGTTTGTTGGTTTGTTGGTTTGTTGGTTTGTTGGTTTGTTGGTTTGTTGGTTTGTTGGTTTTTTGGTTTGTTCGTTTGTTGGTTTTTTGGTTTGTTGGTTTGTTGGTTTGTTGGTTTGTTGGTTTGTTGGTTTGTTGGCTTTTTGGTTTGTTGGCTTGTTGGTTTGTTGGTTTGTTGGTTGTTGGTTTGTTGGTTTGTTGGTTTGTTGGTTTGTTGGCTTGTTGGTTTGTTGGTTTGTTGGTTTGTTCGTTTGTTGGCTTGTTGGTTTGTTGGTTTGTTGGTTTGTTTGGCTAGTTGGTTTATTAGTTTGTTGGTTTATTGGTTTATTGGTTTGTTGGTTTATTGGTTTGTTAGTTTGTTGGTTTGTTGGTTTTTTGGTTTGTTGATTTGTTGGTTTTTTGGTTTGTTGGTTTGTTGGTTTGTTGGTTTGTTGGTGTGTTGGTTTGTTGGCTTGTTGGCTTGTTGGTTTGTTGGTTTCTTTGTTTGTTCGTTTGCTGGTTTGTTGGTTTGTTGGCTTGTTGGTTTGTTGGTTTGTTAGTTTGTTGGTGTGTTGGTTTGTTGGTTTGTAGGTTTGTTGGTTTGTTGGCTTGTTGGTTTTTTGGCTTGTTGGTTTGTTGGTTTGTTGGTTTGTTGGTTTGTTGGTTTGTTGGCTTGTTGGTTTGTTGGTTTGTTGGTTTGTTAGTTTGTTGGTTTGTTGGTTTGTTGGTTTGTTGGTTTGTTGGTTTGTTGGGTTGTTGGTTCGTTGGTTTGTTGGTTTCTTGGTTTGTTGGTTTGTTGGCTTGTTCGTTTGCTTGGTTGTTGGTTTGTTGGTTTGTTTGTTTGTTGGTTTCTTCATTTGGTGGCTTGTTGGTTTGTTGGCTTATTGGTTTGTTGGTTTGTTGGTCTGTTTGTTTGTTCGTTTGTTGGCTTGTTGGTTGGTTGGCTTGTTGGTTTGTTGGTTTGTTGGCTTGTTGGTTTGTTGGTTTGTTGGTTTGTTCGTTTGTTGGCTTGTTGGTTTGTTGGCTTGTTGGCTTAATGGTTTGTTAGCTTGTTGACTTGTTGGTTTGTTGGTTTGTTAGTTTGTTCGTTTGTTGGTTTGTTGGTTTGTTGGCTTGATGGTTTGTTGGTTTGTTGGCTTGTTGGTTTGTTAGTTTGTTGGTTTGTTGCTTTGTTCGTTGTTGGCTTGTTGGTTTGTTGGCTTGTTGGTTTGTTGGTTTGTTGGTTTGTTGGTTTGTTGGCTTGTTGGCTTGTTGGTTTGTTGGTTTGTTGGTTTGTTGGTTGTTGGTTTGTTGATTTGTTGGTTTGTTGGCTAGTTGGTATATTAGTTTGTTGGTTTGTTGGTTTATTGGTTTGTTGGTTTGTTGGTTTGTTGGGTTGTTGGTTTGTTGGCTTGTTGGTTTGTTGGTTTGTTGGTTTTTTGGTTTGTTGGTATGTTGGTTTGTTGGCTTGTTGGTGTGTTGGTTTGTTGGCTTGTTGGTTTGTTGGTGTGTTGGTTTGTTGGCTTGTTGGCTTGTTGGTTTGTTGGTTTGTTTGTTTGTTGGTTTGTTGGCTTGTTGGTTTGTTGGTTTGTTGGTTTGTTGGTGTGTTGGTTTGTTGGTTTGTAGGTTTGTTGGTTTGTTGGCTTGTTGGTTTTTTGGCTTGTTGATTTGTTGGTTTGTTGGTTTGTTGGTTTGTTGGCTTGTTGGTTTGTTGGTTTGTTGGTTTGTTGGTTTGTTGGTTTGTCGGTTTGTTGGTTTGTTGGTTTGTTGGTTTGTTGGTTGGTTGGTTTGTTGGTTTGTTGGTTTGTTGGCTTATTGGTTTGTTGGTTTGTTGGTTTGTTTGTTTGTTCGTTTGTTGGTTTGTTGGTTGGTTAGCTTGTTGGTTTGTTGGCTTGTTGGTTTGTTGGTTTGTTGGGTTGTTGGTTTGTTGGCTTGTTGGTTTGTTGGTTTGTTGGTTTTTTGGTTTGTTGGTATGTTGGTTTGTTGGCTTGTTGGTGTGTTGGTTTGTTGGTTTGTTGGTTTGTTGGTGTGTTGGTTTGTTGGCTTGTTGGCTTGTTTGTTTGTTGGTTTGTTTGTTTGTTGATTTGTTGGCTTGTTGGTTTGTTGGTTTGTTGGTTTGTTGGTGTGTTGGTTTGTTGGTTTGTAGGTTTGTTGGTTTGTTGGCTTGTTGGTTTTTTGGCTTGTTGATTTGTTGGTTTGTTGGTTTGTTGGTTTGTTGGTTTGTTGGCTTGTTGGTTTGTTGGTTTGTTGGTTTGTTGGTTTGTTGGTTTGTTGGTTTGTTGGTTTGTTGGTTTGTTGGTTTGTTGGTTTGTTGGTTGGTTGGTTTGTTGGTTTGTTGGCTTATTGGTTTGTTGGTTTGTTGGTTTGTTTGTTTGTTCGTTTGTTGGTTTGTTGGTTGGTTAGCTTGTTGGTTTGTTGGCTTGTTGGTTTGTTGGTTTGTTGGCTTGTTGGTTTGTTGATTTTTTGGTTTGTTCGTTTGTTGGCTTGTTGGTTTCTTGGCTTGTTGGCTTGTTGGTTTGTTGGCTTGTTGGCTAGTTGGTTTGTTGGTTTGTTGGTTTGTTGGTTTGTGTGTTTGTTGGTTTGTTCGTTTGGTCGTTTGTTGGTTTGTTGGTTTGTCGGTTTGTCGGTTTGTTAGTTTGTTGGTTTGTTGGTTTGTTGGTTTCTTGGTTTGTTGGCTTGTTGGTTTGGTGGTTTGTTGGTTTGTTGGTTTGTTGGTTTGTTGGTTTGTTCGTTTGTTGGTTTGTTGGTTATTTGGCTTGTTGGTTTGTTGGTTTGTTGGTTTGTTGGTTTGTTGGTTTGTTCGTTTGTTGGTTTGTTGGTTATTTGGCTTGTTGGTTTGTTGGTTTGTTGGTTTGTTGGTGTGTTGTTTTCTTGGTTTGTTGGCTTGTTGGTTTGTTGGTTTGTTGGTTTGCTGGTTTGTTCGTTTGTTGGCTTGTTGGTTTGTTGGCTTGTTGGCTTGTTGGTTTGTTGGCTTGTTGGCTTGTTGGTTTGTTGGTTTGTTGGTTTGTTGGTTTGTTGGTTTGTTGGTTTGTTGGTTTGTTGGTTTGTTGGTTTGTTGGTTTGTTGGTTTGTTGGTTTTTTGGTTTGTTCGTTTGTTGGTTTTTTGGTTTGTTGGTTTGTTGGTTTGTTGGTTTGTTGGTTTGTTGGTTTGTTGGCTTTTTGGTTTGTTGGCTTGTTGGTTTGTTGGTTTGTTGGTTGTTGGTTTGTTGGTTTGTTGGTTTGTTGGTTTGTTGGCTTGTTGGTTTGTTGGTTTGTTGGTTTGTTCGTTTGTTGGCTTGTTGGTTTGTTGGTTTGTTGGTTTGTTTGGCTAGTTGGTTTATTAGTTTGTTGGTTTATTGGTTTATTGGTTTGTTGGTTTATTGGTTTGTTAGTTTGTTGGTTTGTTGGTTTTTTGGTTTGTTGATTTGTTGGTTTTTTGGTTTGTTGGTTTGTTGGTTTGTTGGTTTGTTGGTGTGTTGGTTTGTTGGCTTGTTGGCTTGTTGGTTTGTTGGTTTCTTTGTTTGTTCGTTTGCTGGTTTGTTGGTTTGTTGGCTTGTTGGTTTGTTGGTTTGTTAGTTTGTTGGTGTGTTGGTTTGTTGGTTTGTAGGTTTGTTGGTTTGTTGGCTTGTTGGTTTTTTGGCTTGTTGGTTTGTTGGTTTGTTGGTTTGTTGGTTTGTTGGTTTGTTGGCTTGTTGGTTTGTTGGTTTGTTGGTTTGTTAGTTTGTTGGTTTGTTGGTTTGTTGGTTTGTTGGTTTGTTGGTTTGTTGGGTTGTTGGTTCGTTGGTTTGTTGGTTTCTTGGTTTGTTGGTTTGTTGGCTTGTTCGTTTGCTTGGTTGTTGGTTTGTTGGTTTGTTTGTTTGTTGGTTTCTTCATTTGGTGGCTTGTTGGTTTGTTGGCTTATTGGTTTGTTGGTTTGTTGGTCTGTTTGTTTGTTCGTTTGTTGGCTTGTTGGTTGGTTGGCTTGTTGGTTTGTTGGTTTGTTGGCTTGTTGGTTTGTTGGTTTGTTGGTTTGTTCGTTTGTTGGCTTGTTGGTTTGTTGGCTTGTTGGCTTAATGGTTTGTTAGCTTGTTGACTTGTTGGTTTGTTGGTTTGTTAGTTTGTTCGTTTGTTGGTTTGTTGGTTTGTTGGCTTGATGGTTTGTTGGTTTGTTGGCTTGTTGGTTTGTTAGTTTGTTGGTTTGTTGCTTTGTTCGTTGTTGGCTTGTTGGTTTGTTGGCTTGTTGGTTTGTTGGTTTGTTGGTTTGTTGGTTTGTTGGCTTGTTGGCTTGTTGGTTTGTTGGTTTGTTGGTTTGTTGGTTGTTGGTTTGTTGATTTGTTGGTTTGTTGGCTAGTTGGTATATTAGTTTGTTGGTTTGTTGGTTTATTGGTTTGTTGGTTTGTTGGTTTGTTGGGTTGTTGGTTTGTTGGCTTGTTGGTTTGTTGGTTTGTTGGTTTTTTGGTTTGTTGGTATGTTGGTTTGTTGGCTTGTTGGTGTGTTGGTTTGTTGGCTTGTTGGTTTGTTGGTGTGTTGGTTTGTTGGCTTGTTGGCTTGTTGGTTTGTTGGTTTGTTTGTTTGTTGGTTTGTTGGCTTGTTGGTTTGTTGGTTTGTTGGTTTGTTGGTGTGTTGGTTTGTTGGTTTGTAGGTTTGTTGGTTTGTTGGCTTGTTGGTTTTTTGGCTTGTTGATTTGTTGGTTTGTTGGTTTGTTGGTTTGTTGGCTTGTTGGTTTGTTGGTTTGTTGGTTTGTTGGTTTGTTGGTTTGTCGGTTTGTTGGTTTGTTGGTTTGTTGGTTTGTTGGTTGGTTGGTTTGTTGGTTTGTTGGTTTGTTGGCTTATTGGTTTGTTGGTTTGTTGGTTTGTTTGTTTGTTCGTTTGTTGGTTTGTTGGTTGGTTAGCTTGTTGGTTTGTTGGCTTGTTGGTTTGTTGGTTTGTTGGGTTGTTGGTTTGTTGGCTTGTTGGTTTGTTGGTTTGTTGGTTTTTTGGTTTGTTGGTATGTTGGTTTGTTGGCTTGTTGGTGTGTTGGTTTGTTGGTTTGTTGGTTTGTTGGTGTGTTGGTTTGTTGGCTTGTTGGCTTGTTTGTTTGTTGGTTTGTTTGTTTGTTGATTTGTTGGCTTGTTGGTTTGTTGGTTTGTTGGTTTGTTGGTGTGTTGGTTTGTTGGTTTGTAGGTTTGTTGGTTTGTTGGCTTGTTGGTTTTTTGGCTTGTTGATTTGTTGGTTTGTTGGTTTGTTGGTTTGTTGGTTTGTTGGCTTGTTGGTTTGTTGGTTTGTTGGTTTGTTGGTTTGTTGGTTTGTTGGTTTGTTGGTTTGTTGGTTTGTTGGTTTGTTGGTTTGTTGGTTGGTTGGTTTGTTGGTTTGTTGGCTTATTGGTTTGTTGGTTTGTTGGTTTGTTTGTTTGTTCGTTTGTTGGTTTGTTGGTTGGTTAGCTTGTTGGTTTGTTGGCTTGTTGGTTTGTTGGTTTGTTGGCTTGTTGGTTTGTTGATTTTTTGGTTTGTTCGTTTGTTGGCTTGTTGGTTTCTTGGCTTGTTGGCTTGTTGGTTTGTTGGCTTGTTGGCTAGTTGGTTTGTTGGTTTGTTGGTTTGTTGGTTTGTGTGTTTGTTGGTTTGTTCGTTTGGTCGTTTGTTGGTTTGTTGGTTTGTCGGTTTGTCGGTTTGTTAGTTTGTTGGTTTGTTGGTTTGTTGGTTTCTTGGTTTGTTGGCTTGTTGGTTTGGTGGTTTGTTGGTTTGTTGGTTTGTTGGTTTGTTGGTTTGTTCGTTTGTTGGTTTGTTGGTTATTTGGCTTGTTGGTTTGTTGGTTTGTTGGTTTGTTGGTTTGTTGGTTTGTTCGTTTGTTGGTTTGTTGGTTATTTGGCTTGTTGGTTTGTTGGTTTGTTGGTTTGTTGGTGTGTTGTTTTCTTGGTTTGTTGGTTTGTTGGCTTCTTGTTTTTTTGTCTTGTTGGTTTGTTGGTTTGTTGGTTTGTTGGTTTGTTGGCTTGTTGGTTTGTTGGTTTGTTGGTTTGTTGGTTTGTTGGTTTGTTGGTTTGTTGGTTTGTTGGTTTGTTGGTTGGTTGGTTTGTTGGTTTGTTGGTTTGTTGGCTTATTGGTTTGTTGGTTTGTTGGTCTGTATGTTTGTTCGTTTGTTGGTTTGTTGGTTGGTTAGCTTGTTGGTTTGTTGGCTTGTTGGTTTGTTGGTTTGTTGGCTTGTTGGTTGGTTGGTTTGTTGGTTTGTTGGTTTGTTGGTTTGTTGGTTTATTGGTTTGTTGGTTTGTTGGTTTGTTGGTTTGTTGGCTTGTTGGCTTGTTGGCTTGTTGGTTTGTTGGTTTGTTGGCTTGTTGGTTTGTTGGTTTTTTGGTTTGTTGGTTTTTTGGTTTGTTTGTTTGTTGGTTTGTTTGTTTGTCGGTTTGATGGTTTGTTGGCTTGTTGGTTTGTTGGTTTGTTGGTTTGTTGGTTTATTGGCTTGTTGGTTTGTTGGTTTGTTGGTTTGTTGGTTTGTTCGTTTGTTGGCTTGTTGGTTTGTTAGCTTGTTGGCTTGTTGGTTTGTTGGCTTGTTGGCTAGTTGGTTTGTTGGTTTGTTGGTTTGTTGGTTTGTGTGTTTGTTGGTTTGTTCTTTTGTTCGTTTGTTGGTTTGTTTGTTTGTCGGTTTGTTGGTTTGTTGGTTTGTTGGTTTGTTGGTTTGTTGGTTTCTTGGTTTGTTGGCTTGTTGGTTTGGTGGTTTGTTGGTTTGTTGGTTTGTTGGTTTGTTGGTTTGTTCGTTTGTTGGTTTGTTTGTTTGTTGGTTTGTTTGTTTGTTGGTTTGTTTGTTTGTTGGCTTGTTGGTTTGTTGGCTTACTGGTTTGTTGGTTTGTTTGTTTGTTCGTTTGTTGGTTTGTTGGTTTATTGGCTTGTTGGTTTGTTCGATTGTTGGCTTGTTGGTTTGTTGGTTTGTTGGTTTGCTGGTTTGTTCGATTGTTGGCTTGTTGGTTTGTTGGTTTGCTGGTTTGTTGGTTTGTTGGTTTGTTGGTTTGTTGGTTTTTTGGTTTGTTCGTTTGTTGGTTTGTTGGTTTGTTGGTTTGTTGGTTTGTTGGCTTGTTGGTTTGTTGGTTTGTTGGTTTGTTGGTGTGTTGGTTTGTTGGTTTGTTGGTTTGTAGGTTTGTTGGTTTGTTGGCTTGTTGGTTTTTTGGCTTGTTGGTTTGTTGGTTTGTTGGTTTGTTGGTTTGTTGGCTTGTTGGTTTGTTGGTTTGTTGGTTTGTTGGTTTGTTGGTTTGTTGGTTTGTTGGTTTGTTGGTTTGTTGGTTTGTTGGTTTGTTGGGTTGTTGGTTCGTTGGTTTGTTGGTTTGTTGGTTTCTTGGTGTGTTGGTTTGTTGGCTTGTTCGTTTGCTTGGTTGTTGGTTTGTTGGTTTGTTTGTTTGTTGGTTTCTTCATTTGGTGGCTTGTTGGTTTGTTGGCTTATTAGTTTGTTGGTTTGTTGGTTTGTTGGTTTGTTTGTTTGTTCGTTTGTTGGCTTGTTGGTTGGTTGGCTTATTGGTTTGTTGGTTTGTTGGCTTGTTGGTTTGTTGGTTTGTTGGTTTATTCGTTTGTTGGCTTGTTGGTTTGTTGGTTTGTTGGCTTGTTGGTTGGTTGGTTTGTTGGTTTGTTGGTTTGTTGGTTTATTGGTTTGTTGGTTTGTTGGTTTGTTGGTTTGTTGGCTTGTTGGCTTGTTGGCTTGTTGGTTTGTTGGTTTGTTGGCTTGTTGGTTTGTTGGTTTGTTGGTTTTTTGGTTTGTTGGTTTGTTGGTTTGTTTGTTTGTTGGTTTGTTTGTTTGTCGGTTTGATGGTTTGTTGGCTTGTTGGTTTGTTGGTTTGTTGGTTTGTTGGTTTATTGGCTTGTTGGTTTGTTGGTTTGTTGGTTTGATCGTTTGTTGGCTTGTTGGTTTGTTAGCTTGTTGGCTTGTTGGTTTGTTGGCTTGTTGGCTAGTTGGTTTGTTGGTTTGTTGGTTTGTTGGTTTGTGTGTTTGTTGGTTTGTTCTTTTGTTCGTTTGTTGGTTTGTTGGTTTGTCGGTTTGTTGGTTTGTGGGTTTGTTGGTTTGTTGGTTTGTTGGTTTCTTGGTTTGTTGGCTTGTTGGTTTGGTGGTTTGTTGGTTTGTTGGTTTGTTGGTTTGTTGGTTTGTTGGTTTGTTCGTTTGTTGGTTTGTTTGTTTGTTGGTTTGTTTGTTTGTTGGTTTGTTCGTTTGTTGGCTTGTTGGTTTGTTGGCTTACTGGTTTGTTGGTTTGTTGGTTTGTTTGTTTGTTCGTTTGTTGGTTTGTTGGTTTGTTGGCTTGTTGGTTTGTTCGATTGTTGGCTTGTTGGTTTGTTGGTTTGTTGGTTTGCTGGTTTGTTCGTTTGTTGGCTTGTTGGTTTGTTGGCTTGTTGGCTTGTTGGTTTGTTGGCTTGTTGGCTTGTTGGTTTGTTGGTTTGTTGGTTTGTTGGTTTGTTGGTTTGTTGGTTTGTTGGTTTGTTGGTTTGTTGGTTTGTTGGTTTCTTGGTTTGTTGGTTTGTTGGTTTTTTGGTTTGTTCGTTTGTTGGTTTGTTGGTTTGTTGGTTTGTTAGTTTGTTGGCTTGTTGGTTTGTTGGTTTGTTGGTTTGTTGGTGTGTTGGTTTGTGGGTTTGTTGGTTTGTAGGTTTGTTGGTTTGTTGGCTTGTTGGTTTTTTGGCTTGTTGGTTTGTTGGTTTGTTGGTTTGTTGGTTTGTTGGCTTGTTGGTTTGTTGGTTTGTTGGTTTGTTGGTTTGTTGGTTTGTTGGTTTGTTGGTTTGTTGGTTTGTTGGTTTGTTGGTTTGTTGGGTTGTTGGTTCGTTGGTTTGTTGGTTTATTGGTTTGTTGGTTTGTTGGCTTGTTCGTTTGCTTGGTTGTTGGTTTGTTGGTTTGTTTGTTTGTTGGTTTCTTCATTTGGTGGCTTGTTGGTTTGTTGGCTTATTAGTTTGTTGGTTTGTTGCTTTGTTGGTTTGTTTGTTTGTTCGTTTGTTGGCTTGTTGGTTGGTTGGCTTATTGGTTTGTTGGTTTGTTGGCTTGTTGGTTTGTTGGTTTGTTGGTTTATTCGTTTGTTGGCTTGTTGGTTTGGTGGCTTGTTGGCTTAATGGTTTGTTAGCTTGTTGACTTGTTGGTTTGTTGGTTTGTTTGTTTGTTCGTTTGTTGGTTTGTTGGTTTGTTGGCTTGATGGTTTGTTGGTTTGTTGGCTTGTTGGTTTGTTAGTTTGTTGGTTTGTTGCTTTGTTCGTTTGTTGGCTTGCTGGTTTGTTGGCTTGTTGGTTTGTTGGTTTGTTGGTTTGTTGGTTTGTTGGCTTGTTGGCTTGTTGGTTTGCTGGTTTGTTGGTTTGTTGGTTTGTTGGTTTGTTGGTTTGTTGGTTTGTTGGTTTGTTGGTTTGTTGGTTGTTGGTTTGTTGATTTGTTGGTTTGTTGGCTAGTTGGTATATAAGTTTGTTGGTTTGTTGGTTTATTGGTTTGTTGGTTTGTTGGTTTGTTGGTTTGTTGGTTTGTTGGCTTGTTGGTTTGTTGGTTTGTTGGTTTTTTGGTTTGTTGGTATGTTGGTTTGTTGGCTTGTTGGTGTGTTGGTTTGTTGGTTTGTTGGTTTGTTGGTGTGTTGGTTTGTTGGCTTGTTGGCTTGTTGGTTTGTTGGTTTGTTTGTTTGTTGGTTTGTTTGTTTGTTCGTTTGTTGGTTTGTTGGTTGGTTAGCTTGTTGGTTTGTTGGCTTGTTGGTTTGTTGGTTTGTTGGCTTGTTGGTTTGTTGGTTTTTTGGTTTGTTGGTTTGTTGGTTTGTTTGTTTGTTGGTTTGTTTGTTTGTCGGTTTGATGGTTTGTTGGGTTGTTGGTTTGTTGGTTTGTTGGTTTATTGGCTTGTTGGTTTGTTGGTTTGTTGGTTTGTTCGTTTGTTGGCTTGTTGGTTTGTTGGCTTGTTGGCTTGTTGGTTTGTTGGCTTGTTGGCAAGTTGGTTTGTTGGTTTGTTGGTTTGTGTGTTTGTTGGTTTGTTCGTTTGGTCGTTTGTTGGTTTGTTGGTTTGTCGGTTTGTCGGTTTGTTAGTTTGTTGGTTTGTTGGTTTGTTGGTTTCTTGGTTTGTTGGCTTGTTGGTTTGGTGGTTTGTTGGTTTGTTGGTTTGTTGGTTTGTTGGTTTGTTCGTTTGTTGGTTTGTTGGTTATTTGGCTTGTTGGTTTGTTGGTTTGTTGGTTTGTTGGTGTGTTGGCTTCTTGTTTTTTTGTCTTGTTGGTTTGTTGGTTTGTTGGTTTGTTGGTTTGTTGGTTTGTTGGCTTGTTGGTTTGTTGGTTTGTTGGTTTGTTGGTTTGTTGGTTTGTTGGTTTGTTGGTTTGTTGGTTTCTTGGTTTGTTGGTTGGTTGGTTTGTTGGTTTGTTGGTTTGTTGGCTTATTGGTTTGTTGGTTTGTTGGTCTGTTTGTTTGTTCGTTTTTTGGTTTGTTGGTTGGTTAGCTTGTTGGTTTGTTGGCTTGTTGGTTTGTTGGTTTGTTGGCTTGTTGGTTGGTTGGTTTGTTGGTTTGTTGGTTTGTTGGTTTATTGGTTTGTTGGTTTGTTGGTTTGTTGGTTTGTTGGCTTGTTGGCTTGTTGGCTTGTTGGTTTGTTGGTTTGTTGGCTTGTTGGTTTGTTGGTTTTTTGGTTTGTTGGTTTGTTGGTTTGTTTGTTTGTTGGTTTGTTTGTTTGTCGGTTTGATGGTTTGTTGGCTTGTTGGTTTGTTGGTTTGTTGGTTTGTTGGTTTATTGGCTTGTTGGTTTGTTGGTTTGTTGGTTTGTTGGTTTGTTTGTTTGTTGGCTTGTTGGTTTGTTAGCTTGTTGGCTTGTTGGTTTGTTGGCTTGTTGGCTAGCTGGTTTGTTGGTTTGTTTGTTTGTTGGTTTGTGTGTTTGTTGGTTTGTCCTTTTGTTCGTTTGTTGGTTTGTTGGTTTGTCGGTTTGTCGGTTTGTTGGTTTGTTGGTTTGTTGGTTTCTTGGTTTCTTGGTTTGTTGGCTTGTTGGTTTGGTGGTTTGTTGGTTTGTTGGTTTGTTGGTTTGTTGGTTTGTTGGTTTGTTCGTTTGTTGGTTTGTTTGTTTGTTGGTTTGTTTGTTTGTTGGTTTGTTCGTTTGTTGGCTTGTTGGTTTGTTGGCTTACTGGTTTGTTGGTTTGTTGGTTTGTTTGTTTGTTCGTTTGTTGGTTTGTTGGTTTGTTGGCTTGTTGGTTTGTTCGATTGTTGGCTTGTTGGTTTGTTGGTTTGTTGGTTTGCTGGTTTGTTCGTTTGTTGGCTTGTTGGTTTGTTGGCTTGTTGGCTTGTTGGTTTGTTGGCTTGTTGGCTTGTTGGTTTGTTGTTATGTTGGTTTGTTGGTTTGTTGGTTTGTTGGTTTGTTGGTTTGTTGGTTTGTTGGTTTGTTGGTTTGTTGGTTTGTTGGTTTGTTGGTTTTTTGGTTTGTTCGTTTGTTGGTTTGTTGGTTTGTTGGTTTGGTGGTTTGTTGGTTTGTTGGTTTGTTGGTTTGTTGGTTGGTTTGTTGGTTTGTTGGTTGTTGGTTTGTTGGTTTGTTGGTTTGTTGGTTTGTTGGCTTGTTGGTTTGTTGGTTTAATGGTTTGTTCGTTTGTTGGCTTGTTGGTTTGTTGGTTTGTTGGTTTGTTTGGCTAGTTGGTTTAATAGTTTGTTGGTTTATTGGTTTATTGGTTTGTTGGTTTATTGGCTTGTTGGTTTGTTGGTTTGTTGGTTTTTTGGTTTGTTGGTTTGTTGGTTTGTTGTTTTGTTGGTTTGTTGGTTTGTTGGTGAGTTGGTTTGTTGGCTTGTTGGCTTGTTGGTTTGTTGGTTTCTTTGTTTGTTCGTTTGCTGGTTTGTTAATTTGTTGGCTTGTTGGTTTGTTGGTTTGTTGGTTTGTTGGTGTGTTGGTTTGTTGGTTTGTTGGTTTGTAGGTTTGTTGGTTTGTTGGCTTGTTGGTTTTTTGGCTTGTTGGTTTGTTGGTTTGTTGGTTTGTTGGCTTGTTGGTTTGTTGGTTTGTTGGTTTGTTGGTTTGTTGGTTTGTTGGTTTGTTTGTTTGTTGGTTTGTTGGTTTGTTGGTTTGTTGGGTTGTTGGTTCGTTGGTTTGTTGGTTTCTTGGTTTGTTGGTTTGTTGGCTTGTTCGTTTGCTTGGTTGTTGGTTTGTTGGTTTGTTTGTTTGTTGGTTTGTTGGTTTGTTGGCTTGTTGGCTTGTTGGTTTGTTGGTTTGTTGGTTTGTTGGTTTGTTGGTTTGTTGGTTTGTTGGTTTGTTGGTTTGTTGGTTTGTTGGTTGTTGGTTTGTTGATTTGTTGGTTTGTTGGCTAGTTGGTATATTAGTTTGTTGGTTTGTTGGTTTATTGGTTTGTTGGTTTGTTGGTTTGTTGGGTTGTTGGTTTGTTGGCTTGTTGGTTTGTTGGTTTGTTGGTTTTTTGGTTTGTTTGTATGTTGGTTTGTTGGCTTGTTGGTGTGTTGGTTTGTTGGTTTGTTGGTTTGTTGGTGTGTTGGTTTGTTGGCTTGTTGGCTTGTTGGTTTGTTGGTTTGTTTGTTTGTTGGTTTGTTGGCTTGTTGGTTTGTTGGTTTGTTGGTTTGTTGGTTTGTTGGTTTGTTGGTGTGTTGGTTTGTTGGTTTGTAGGTTTGTTGGTTTGTTGGCTTGTTGGTTTTTTGGCTTGTTGATTTGTTGGTTTGTTGGTTTGTTAGTTTGTTGGTTTGTTGGCTTGTTGGTTTGTTGGTTTGTTGGCTTGTTGGTTTGTTGGTTTTTTGGTTTGTTGGTTTGTTGGTTTGTTTGTTTGTTGGTTTGTTTGTTTGTCGGTTTGATGGTTTGTTGGGTTGTTGGTTTGTTGGTTTGTTGGTTTATTGGCTTGTTGGTTTGTTGGTTTGTTGGTTTGTTTTTTTGTTGCTTGTTGGTTTGTTGGCTTGTTGGCTTGTTGGTTTGTTGGCTTGTTGGCTAGTTGGTTTGTTGGTTTGTTGGTTTGTTGGTTTGTGTGTTTGTTAGTTTATTCGTTTGGTCGTTTGTTGGTTTGTTGGTTTGTCGGTTTGTTGGTTTGTTCGTTTGTTGGTTTGTTGGTTATTTGGCTTGTTGGTTTGTTGGTTTGTTGGTTTGTTGGTGTGTTGGTTTGTTGGTTTGTTGGTTTGTTGGTTTGTTGGTTGGTTGGTTTGTTGGTTTGTTGGTTTGTTGGCTTATTGGTTTGTTGGTTTGTTGGTTTGTTTGTTTGTTCGTTTGTTGGTTTGTTAGTTGGCTAGCTTGTTGGTTTGTTGGCTTGTTGGTTTGTTGGTTTGTTGGCTTGTTGGTTTGTTGGTTTTTTGGTTTGTTGGTTTGTTGGTTTGTTTGTTTGTTGGTTTGTTTGTTTGTCGGTTTGAAAGTTTGTTGGGTTGTTGGTTTGTTGGTTTGTTGGTTTATTGGCTTGTTGGTTTGTTGGTTTGTTGGTTTGTTTTTTTGTTGGCTTGTTGGTTTGTTGGCTTGTTGGCTTGTTGGTTTGTTGGCTAGTTGGTTTGTTGGTTTGTTGGTTTGTTGGTTTGTGTGTTTGTTGGTTTATTCGTTTGGTCGTTTGTTGGTTTGTTGGTTTGTCGGTTTGTC
The DNA here is from genome assembly GCA_958298945.1 of Atherix ibis. Lineage (NCBI taxonomy): Eukaryota > Metazoa > Arthropoda > Insecta > Diptera > Athericidae > Atherix > Atherix ibis. Next base: position 3,929,930 of record OY282608.1, read on the forward strand.
GGTTTGTTAGTTTGTTGGTTTGTTGGTTTGTTGGTTTCTTGGTTTGTTGGCTTGTTGGTTTGGTGGTTTGTTGGTTTGTTGGTTTGTTGGTTTGTTGGCTTGTTCGTTTGTTGGTTTGTTGGTTATTTGGCTTGTTGGTTTGTTGGTTTGTTGGTTTGTTGGTGTGTTGGTTTGTTGGTTTGTAGGTTTGTTGGTTTGTTGGCTTGTTGGTTTTTTTGGCTTGTTGGTTTGTTGGTTTGTTGGTTTGTTGGTTTGTTGGTTTGTTGGCTTCTTGTTTTTTTGGCTTGTTGGTTTGTTGGTTTGTTGGTTTGTTGGTTTGTTGGTTTGTTGGTTTGTTGGTTTGTTGGCTTGTTGGTTTGTTGGTTTGTTGGTTTGTTGGTTTGTTGGTTTGTTGGTTTGTTGGTATGTTGGTTTGTTGGTTGGTTGGTTTGTTGGTTTGTTGGTTTGTTGGCTTGTTGGTTTGTTGGTTTGTTGGCTTGTTGGTTTGTTGGTTTTTTGGTTTGTTGGTTTGTTGGTTTGTTTGTTTGTTGGTTTGTTTGTTTGTCGTTTTGATGGTTTGGTGGCTTATTGGTTTGTTGGTTTGTTGGTTTATTTGCTTGTTGGTTTGTTGGTTTGTTGGTTTATTGGTTTGTTCGTTTGTTGGCTTGTTGGTTTGTTGGCTTGTTGGCTTGTTGGTTTGTTGGCTTGTTGGGTAGTTGGTTTGTTGGTTTGTTGGTTTGTTGGTTTGTGTGTTTGTTGGTTTGTTCGTTTGGTCGTTTGTTGGTTTGTTGGTTTGTCGGTTTGTCGGTTTGTTGGTTTGTTGGTTTGTTGGTTTGTGGGTTTGTTGGTATCTTGGTTTGTTGGCTTGTTGGTTTGGTGGTTTGTTGGTTTGTTGGTTTGTTGGTTTGTTCGTTTGTTGGTTTGTTGGTTTGTTGGTTTGTTGGTTTGTTGGTTTGTTGGCTTGTTCGTTTGTTAGCTTGTTGGTTTGTTGGCTTACTGGTTTGTTGGTTTGTTGATTTGTTTGTTTGTTCGTTTGTTGGTTTGTTGGTTTGTTGGTTTGTTGGTTTGTTGGTTTGTTGGTTTGTTGGTTTTTTTGTTTGTTTCTTTGTTGGTTTGTTGGTTTGTTAGTTTGTTGGTTTTTTGGTTTGTTGGTTTGTTGGTTTGTTGGTTTGTTGGTTTGTTGGTGTGTTGGTTTGTTGGCTTGTTGGCTTGTTGGTTTGTTGGTTTGTTTGTTTGTTCGTTTGTTGGTTTGTTGGTTTGTTGGCTTGTTGGTTTGTTGGTTTGTTGGTTTGTTGGTGTGTTGGTTTGTTGATTGGTAGGTTTGTTGGCTTGTTGGCTTGTTGGTTTTTTGGCTTGTTGGTTTGTTGGTTTGTTGGTTTGTTGGTTTGTTGGCTTGTTGGTTTGTTGGTTTGTTGGTTTGTTGGTTTGTTGGTTTGTTGGGTTGTTGGGTTGTTGGTTCGTTGGTTTGTTGGTTTCTTGGTTTGTCGGTTTGTTCGTTTGCTTGTTTGTTGGTTTCTTGGTTTGTCGGTTTGTTCGTTTGCTTGTTTGTTGGTTTGTTGGTTTGTTTGTTTGTTGGTTTGTTCATTAAGTGGTTTGTTGGTTTGTTGGCTTATTGGTTTGTTGGTTTGTTGGTTAGTTGGTTTGTTTGTTTGTTCGTTTGTTGGTTTGTTGGTTGGTTGGCTTGTTGGTTTGTTTGTTTGTTGGCATGTTGGTTTGTTGGTTTGTTGGTTTGTTCGTTTGTTGGCTTGTTGGTTTGTTGGCTTGTTGGCTTGTTGGTTTGTTAGCTTGTTGACTTGTTGGTTTGTTGGTTTGTTTGTTTGTTCGTTTGTTGGTTTGTTGGTTTGTTGGCTTGATGGTTTGTTGGTTTGTTGGCTTATTGGTTTGTTAGTTTGTTGGTTTGTTGCTTTGTTCGTTTGTTGGCTTGTTGGTTTGTTGGTTTGTTGGTTTGTTGGTTTGTTGGCTTGTTGGCTTGTTGGTTTGTTGGTTTGTTGGTTTGTTGGTTTGTTGGTTTGTTGGTTTGTTGGTTTGTTGGTTTGTTGATTGTTGGTTTGTTGGTTTGTTGGTTTGTTGGCTAGTTGGTATATTAGTTTGTTGGTTTGTGGGTTTATTGGTTTGTTGGTTTGTTGGTTTGTTGGGTTGTTGGTTTGTTGGCTTGTTGGTTTGTTGGTTTGTTGGTTTTTTGGTTTGTTGGTTTGTTGGTTTGTTGGCTTGATGGTGTGTTGGTTTGTTGGTTTGTTGGTTTGTTGGTGTGTTGGTTTGTTGGCTTGTTGGCTTGTTGGTTTGTTGGTTTGTTTGTTTGTTCGTTTGTTGGTTTGTTGGTTTGTTGGCTTGCTGGTTTGTTGTTTTATTGGCTTGTTGGTTTGTTGGTTTGTTGGTTTGTTGGCTTGCTGGTTTGTTGGTTTATTGGCTTGTTGGTTTGTTGGTTTGTTGGTTTTTTGGTTTGTTCGTTTGTTGGCTCGTTGGTTTGTTGGTTTGGTGGTTTGTTAGTTTGTTGGCTTGTTGGTTTGTTGGTTTGTTGGTTTGTTGGTTTGTTGGTTTGTTGGTCTGTTGATTAGTTAGCTTGTTGGTTTGTTGGTTTCTTGGTTTGTTGGCTTGTTGGTTTGGTGGTTTGTTGGTTTGTTGGTTTGTTGGTTTGTTCGTTTGTTGGTTTGTTGGTTTGTTGGTTTGTTGGTTTGTTGGCTTGTTCGTTTGTTAGCTTGTTGGTTTGTTGGCTTACTGGTTTGTTGGTTTGTTGATTTGTTTGTTTGTTCGTTTGTTGGTTTGTTGGTTTGTTGGTTTGTTGGTTTGTTGGTTTGTTGGTTTGTTGGTTTGTTGGTTTTTTTGTTTGTTTCTTTGTTCGTTTGTTGGTTTGTTGGTTTGTTGGTTTGTTGGTTTGTTGGTTTGTTGGTTTGTTGGTTTGTTGGTTTGTTGGTTTGTTGGTTTGTTAGTTTGTTGGTTTTTTGGTTTGTTGGTTTGTTGGTTTGTTGGTTTGTTGGTTTGTTGGTTTGTTGGTGTGTTGGTTTGTTGGCTTGTTGGCTTGTTGGTTTGTTGGTTTGTTTGTTTGTTCGTTTGTTGGTTTGTTGGTTTGTTGGCTTGTTGGTTTGTTGGTTTGTTGGTTTGTTGGTGTGTTGGTTTGTTGATTGGTAGGTTTGTTGGCTTGTTGGCTTGTTGGTTTTTTGGCTTGTTGGTTTGTTGGTTTGTTGGTTTGTTGGTTTTTTGGCTTGTTGGTTTGTTGGTTTGTTGGTTTGTTAGTTTGTTGGTTTGTTGGTTTGTTGGGTTGTTGGTTCATTGGTTTGTTGGTTTCTTGGTTTGTCGGTTTGTTCGTTTGCTTGTTTGTTGGTTTTTTGGTTTGTCGGTTTGTACGTTTGCTTGTTTGTTGGTTTGTTGGTTTGTTTGTTTGTTGGTTTGTTCATTAAGTGGTTTGTTGGTTTGTTGGCTTATTGGTTTGTTGGTTTGTTGGTTTGTTGGTTTGTTTGTTTGTTCGTTTGTTGGTTTGTTGGTTGGTTGGCTTGTTGGTTTGTTTGTTTGTTGGCATGTTGGTTTGTTGGTTTGTTGGTTTGTTCGTTTGTTGGCTTGTTGGTTTGTTGGCTTGTTGGCTTGTTAGTTTGTTAGCTTGTTGACTTGTTGGTTTGTTGGTTTGTTTGTTTGTTGGTTTGTTGGTTTGTTGGCTTGATGGTTTGTTGGTTTGTTGGCTTATTGGTTTGTTAGTTTGTTGGTTTGTTGCTTTGTTCGTTTGTTGGTTTGTTGGTTTGTTGGTTTGTTGGTTTGTTGGCTTGTTGGCTTGTTGGTTTGTTGGTTTGTTGGTTTGTTGGTTTGTTGGTTTGTTGGTTTGTTGGTTTGTTGGTTGTTGGTTTGTTGGTTTGTTGGTTTGTTGGCTAGTTGGTATATTAGTTTGTTGGTTTGTTGGTTTATTGGTTTGTTGGTTTGTTGGTTTGTTGGGTTGTTGGTTTGTTGGCTTGTTGGTTTGTTGGTTTGTTGGTTTTTTGGTTTGTTGGTTTGTTGGTTTGTTGGCTTGATGGTGTGTTGGTTTGTTGGTTTGTTGGTTTGTTGGTGTGTTGGTTTGTTGGCTTGTTGGCTTGTTGGTTTGTTGGTTTGTTTGTTTGTTCGTTTGTTGGTTTGTTTGTTTGTTGGCCTGCTGGTTTGTTGGTTTATTGGCTTGTTGGTTTGTTGGTTTGTTGGTTTGTTAGCTTGCTGGTTTGTTGGTTTATTGGCTTGTTGGTTTGTTGGTTTGTTGGTTTTTTGGTTTGTTCGTTTGTTGGCTCGTTGGTTTGTTGGTTTGGTGGTTTGTTAGTTTGTTGGCTTGTTGGTTTGTTGGTTTGTTGGTTTGTTGGTTTGTTGGTTTGTTGGTCTGTTGGTTAGTTAGCTTGTTGGTTTGTTGGTTTGTTGGTTTTTTGGCTTGTTGGCTTGTTGGTTTGTTGGTTTGTTGGCTTGTTGGCTTGTTGGCTTGTTGGTTTGTTGGTTTGTTGGTTTGTTGGCTTGTTGGTTTATTGGTTTTTTGGTTTGTTGGTTTGTTGGTGTGTGTGTTTGTTGGTTTATTTGTTTGTTCGCGTGTTGGTTTGTTGGTTTGTTGGCTTGCTGGTTTGTTGGTTTATTGGCTTGTTGGTTTGTTGGTTTGTTGGTTTTTTGGTTTGTTCGTTTGTTGGCTTCTTGGTTTGTTGGTTTGTTGGTTTGTTCGTTTGTTGGCTTGTTGGTTTGTTGGTTTGTTGGTTTGTTGGTTTGTTGGTCTGTTGGTTAGTTAGCTTGTTGGTTTGTTGGTTTGTTGGTTTGTTGGTTTTTTGGTTTGTTCGTTTACTGGTTTGTTGGTTTGTTGGTTTGTTGCTTTGTTGGTTTGTTGGTTTGTTGGTTTGTTGGTTTGTTGGCTTTTTGGTTTGTTGGCTTGTTGGTTTGTTGGTGTGTTGGTTGTTGGTTTGTTGGTTTGTTGGTTTGTTGGTTTGTTGGCTTGTTGGTTTGTCGGTTTGTTGGTTTGTTCGTTTGTTGGCTTGTTGGTTTGTTGGTTTGTTGGTTTGTTTGGCTAGTAGGTTTATTAGTTTGTTGGTTTATTGGTTTATTTGTTTGTTGGTTTGTTGGTTTGTTGGTTTGTTGGTTTGTTGGTTTGTTGGTTTGTTGGTTTTTTGGTTTGTTGGTTTGTTGGTTTGTTGGTTTGTTGGGTTGTTGGTTTGTTGGTTTGTTGGTGTGTTGGTTTGTTGGTGTGTTGGTTTGTTGGCTTGTTGGCTTGTTGGTTTGTTGGTTTGTTTGTTTGTTCGTTTGTTGGTTTGTTAGTTTGTTGGCTTGTTGGTTTGTTGGTTTGTTGGTTTGTTGGTTTGTTGGTGTGTTGGTTTGTTGGTATGTAGGTTTGTTGGTTTGTTGGCTTGTTGGTTTCTTGGCTTGTTGGTTTGTTGGTTTCTTGGTTTGTTGGCTTGTTGGTTTGTTGGTTTGTTGGTTTGTTGGTTTGTTGGTTTGTTGGTTTGTTGGTTTGTTGGTTTGTTGGTTTGTTGGTTTGTTGGTTTGTTGGTTTGTTGGTTTGTTGGTTTGTTGGGTTGTTGGTTCGTTGGTTTGTTGGTTTCTTAGTTTGTTGGTTTGTTCGTTTGCTTGTTTGTTGGTTTGTTGGTTTGTTTGTTTGTTGGTTTGTTCATTTGGTGACTTCTTGGTTTGTTGGCTTATTGGTTTGTTGGTTTGTTGGTTTGTAGGTTTGTTTGTTTGTTCGTTTGTTGGTTTGTTGGTTGGTTGGCTTGTTGGTTTGTTGGTTTGTTGGCTTGTTGGTTTGTTAATTTGTTGGTTTGTTCGTTTGTTGGCTTGTTGGTTTGTTGGCTTGTTGGCTTGTTGGTTTGTTAGCTTGTTGACTTGTTGGTTTGTTGGTTTGTTTGTTTGTTCGTTTGTTGGTTTGTTGGTTTGTTGGCTTGATGGTTTGTTGGTTTGTTGGCTTGTTGGCTTGTTGGTTTGTTAGTTTGTTGGTTTGTTGCTTTGTTCGTTTGTTGGCTTGTTGGTTTGTTGGCTTGTTGGTTTGTTGGTTTATTGGTTTGTTGGCTTGTTGGCTTGTTGGTTTGTTGGTTTGTTGGTTTGTTGGTTTGTTGGTTGTTGGTTTGTTGGTTTGTTGGTTTGTTGGCTAGTTGGTATATTAGTTTGTTGGTTTGTTGGTTTATTGGTTTATTGGTTTGTTGGTTTGTTGGTTTGTTGGGTTGCTGGTTTGTTGGCTTGTTGGTTTGTTGGTTTGTTGGTTTTTTGGTTTGTTGGTTTGTTGGTTTGTTGGCTTGTTGGTGTGTTGGTTTGTTGGTTTGTTGGTTTGTTGGTGTGTTGGTTTGTTGGCTTGTTGGCTTGTTGGTTTGTTGGTTTGTTTGTTTGTTCGTTTGTTGGTTTGTTGGTTTGTTGGCCTGTTGGTTTGTTGGTTTGTTGGTTTGTTGGTTTGTTGGTGTGTTGGTTTGTTGGTTTGTAGGTTTGTTGGTTTGTTGGCTTGTTGGTTTTTTGGCTTGTTGGTTTGTTGGTTTGTTGGTTTGTTGGTTTGTTGGTTTGTTGGTTTGTTGGTTTGTTGGTTTGTTGGTTTGTTGGTTTGTTGGTTTGTTGGTTTGTTGGTTTGTTGGGTTGTTGGTTCGTTGGTTTCTTGGTTTCTTGGTTTGTTGGTTTGTTCGTTTGCTTGTTTGTTGGTTTGTTGGTTTGTTTGTTTGTTGGTTTGTTCATTTGGTGACTTGTTGGTTTGTTGGCTTATTGGTTTGTTGGTTTGTTGGTTTGTTGGTTTGTTTGTTTGTTCGTTTGTTGGTTTGTTGGTTGGTTGGCTTGTTGGTTTGTTGGTTTGTTGGCTTGTTGGTTTGTTGGTTTGTTGGTTTGTTCGTTTGTTGGCTTGTTGGTTTGTTGGCTTGTTGGCTTGTTGGTTTGTTAGCTTGTTGACTTGTTGGTTTTTTGGTTCGTTTGTTTGTTCGTTTGTTGCTTTGTTGGTTTGTTGGCTTGATGGTTTGTTGGTTTGTTGGCTTGTTGGCTTGTTGGTTTGTTAGTTTGTTGGGTTGTTGCTTTGTTCGTTTGTTGGCTTGTTGGTTTGTTGGCTTGTTGGTTTGTTGGTTTGTTGGTTTGTTGGCTTGTTGGCTTGTTGGTTTGTTGGTTTGTTGGTTTGTTGGTTTGTTGGTTGTTGGTTTGTTGGTTTGTTGGTTTGTTGGTTTGTTGGCTAGTTGGTATATTAGTTTGTTGGTTTGTTGGTTTATTGGTTTTTGGTTTGTTGGTTTGTTGGCTTGTTGGTGTGTTGGTTTGTTGGTTTGTTGGTTTGTTGGTGTGTTGGTTTGTTGGTTTGTTGGTTTGTTGGTTTGTTGGTTTGTTTGTTTGTTCGTTTGTTGGTTTGTTGGTTTGTTGGCTTGTTGGTTTGTTAGTTTGTTGGTTTTTTGGTTTGTTGGTTTGTTGGTTTGTTGGCTTGTTGGTGTGTTGGTTTGTTGGTTTGTTGGTTTGTTGGTGTGTTGGTTTGTTGGTTTGTTGGTTTGTTGGTTTGTTTGTTTGTTCGGTTGTTGGTTTGTTGGTTTGTTGGCCTGTTGGTTTGTTGGTTTGTTGGTTTGTTGGTTTGTTGGTGTGTTGGTTTGTTGGTTTGTTGGTTTGTTGGTTTGTTGGTTTGTTGGTTTGTTGGTTTGTTGGTTTGTTGGCTTGTTGGTTTGTTGGTTTGTTGGTTTGTTGGTTTGTTGGTTTGTTGGTTTGTTGGTTTGTTGGTTTGTTGGTTGGTTGGTTTGTTGGCTTGTTGGTTCATTGGTTTGTTGGTTTCTTGGTTTGTTGGTTTGTTGGTTTGTTCGTATGTTTGTTTGTTGGTTTGTTGGTTTGTTTGTTTGTTGGTTTGTTCGTTTGGTGGCTTGTTGGTTTGTTGGCTTATTGGTTTGTTGGTTTGTTTGTTTGTTCGTTTGTTGGTTTGTTGGTTGGTTAGCTTGTTGGTTTGTTGGTTGGTTGGCTTGTTGGTTTGTTGGTTTGTTGGTTTGTTCGTTTGTTGGCTTGTTGGTTTGTTGGTTTGTTGGTTTGTTGGTTTGTTGGTTTGTTGGTTTGTTGGTTTGTTGGCTTGTTGGCTTGTTGGTTTGTTGGTTTGTTGGCTTGTTGGTTTGTTGGTTTTTTGGTTTGTTGGTTTGTTGTTTTATTTGTTTGTTCGCGTGTTGGTTTGTTGGCTTGCTGGTTTGTTGGTTTATTGGCTTGTTGGTTTGTTTGTTTGTTGGTTTGTTGGTTTGTTGGTTTGTTGGTTTGTTGGTTTGTTGGTTTGTTGGTTTGTTGGGTTGTTGGTTCGTTGGTTTGTTGGTTTCTTAGTTTGTTGGTTTGTTAGTTTGCTTGTTTGTTGGTTTATTGGTTTGTTTGTTTGTTGGTTTGTTCATTTGGTGACTTCTTGGTTTGTTGGCTTATTGGTTTGTGGGTTTGTTAGTTTGTTGGTTTGTTTGTTTGTTCGTTTGTTGGTTTGTTGGTTGGTTGGCTTGTTGGTTTGTTGGTTTGTTGGCTTGTTGGTTTGTTAATTTGTTGGTTTGTTCGTTTGTTGGCTTGTTGGTTTGTTGGCTTGTTGGCTTGTTGGTTTGTTAGCTTGTTGACTTGTTGGTTTGTTGGTTTGTTTGTTTGTTCGTTTGTTGGTTTGTTGGTTTGTTGGCTTGATGGTTTGTTGGTTTGTTGGCTTATTGGCTTGTTGGTTTGTTAGTTTGTTCGTTTGTTGCTTTGTTCGTTTGTTGGCTTGTTGGTTTATTGGCTTGTTGGTTTGTTGGTTTGTTGGTTTGTTGGCTTGTTGGCTTGTTGGTTTGTTGGTTTGTTGGTTTGTTGGTTTGTTGGTTGTTGGTTTGTTGGTTTGTTGGTTTGCTGGCTAGTTGGTATATTAGTTTGTCGGTTTGTTGGTTTATTGGTTTATTGGTTTGTTGGTTTGTTGGTTTGTTGGGTTGTTGGTTTGTTGGCTTGTTGGTTTGTTGGTTTGTTGGTTTGTTGGTTTTTTGGTTTGTTGGTTTGTTGGTTTGTTGGCTTGTTGGTGTGTTGGTTTGTTGGTTTGTTGGTTTGTTGGTGTGTTGTTTTGTTGGCTTGTTGGCTTGTTGGTTTTTTGGTTTGTTGGTTTGTTGTTTTATTTGTTTGTTCGCGTGTTGGTTTGTTGGCTTGCTGGTTTGTTGGTTTATTGGCTTGTTGGTTTGTTTGTTTGTTGGTTTGTTGGTTTGTTGGTTTGTTGGTTTGTTGGTTTGTTGGTTTGTTGGTTTGTTGGGTTGTTGGTTCGTTGGTTTGTTGGTTTCTTAGTTTGTTGGTTTGTTAGTTTGCTTGTTTGTTGGTTTATTGGTTTGTTTGTTTGTTGGTTTGTTCATTTGGTGACTTCTTGGTTTGTTGGCTTATTGGTTTGTGGGTTTGTTAGTTTGTTGGTTTGTTTGTTTGTTCGTTTGTTGGTTTGTTGGTTGGTTGGCTTGTTGGTTTGTTGGTTTGTTGGCTTGTTGGTTTGTTAATTTGTTGGTTTGTTCGTTTGTTGGCTTGTTGGTTTGTTGGCTTGTTGGCTTGTTGGTTTGTTAGCTTGTTGACTTGTTGGTTTGTTGGTTTGTTTGTTTGTTCGTTTGTTGGTTTGTTGGTTTGTTGGCTTGATGGTTTGTTGGTTTGTTGGCTTATTGGCTTGTTGGTTTGTTAGTTTGTTCGTTTGTTGCTTTGTTCGTTTGTTGGCTTGTTGGTTTATTGGCTTGTTGGTTTGTTGGTTTGTTGGTTTGTTGGCTTGTTGGCTTGTTGGTTTGTTGGTTTGTTGGTTTGTTGGTTTGTTGGTTGTTGGTTTGTTGGTTTGTTGGTTTGCTGGCTAGTTGGTATATTAGTTTGTCGGTTTGTTGGTTTATTGGTTTATTGGTTTGTTGGTTTGTTGGTTTGTTGGGTTGTTGGTTTGTTGGCTTGTTGGTTTGTTGGTTTGTTGGTTTGTTGGTTTTTTGGTTTGTTGGTTTGTTGGTTTGTTGGCTTGTTGGTGTGTTGGTTTGTTGGTTTGTTGGTTTGTTGGTGTGTTGTTTTGTTGGCTTGTTGGCTTGTTGGTTTGTTGGTTTGTTTGTTTGTTCGTTTGTTGGTTTGTTGGTTTGTTGGCCTGTGGGTTTGTTGGTTTGTTGGTTTGTTGGTTTGTTGGTTTGTTGGTGTGTTGGTTTGTTGGTTTGTAGGTTTGTTGGTTTGTTGGCTTGTTGGTTTTTTGGCTTGTTGGTTTGTTGGTTTGTTGGTTTGTTGGTTTGTTGGTTTGTTGGTTTGTTGGTTTGTTGGTTTGTTGGTTTGTTGGTTTGTTGGTTTGTTGGTTTGTTGGGTTGTTGGTTCGTTGGTTTGTTGGTTTCTTGGTTTGTTGGTTTGTTCGTTTGCTTGTTTGTTGGTTTGTTGGTTTCTTTGTTTGTTGGTTTGTTCATTTGGTGACTTGTTGGTTTGTTGGCTTATTGGTTTGTTGGTTTGTTGGTTTGTTTGTTTGTTCGTTTGTTGGTTTGTTGGTTGGTTGGCTTGTTGGTTTGTTGGTTTGTTGGCTTGTTGGTTTGTTGGTTTGTTGGTTTGTTCATTTGTTGGCTTGTTGGTTTGTTGGCTTGTTGGCTTATTGGTTTGTTAGCTTGTTGACTTGTTGGTTTGTTGGTTTGTTTGTTTGTTCGTTTGTTGGTTTGTTGGTTTGTTGGCTTTATGGTTTGTTGGCTTGTTGGCTTGTTGGTTTGTTAGTTTGTTGGTTTGTTGCTTTGTTCGTTTGTTGGCTTGTTGGTTTGTTGGCTTGTTGGTTTGTTAGTTTGTTGGTTTGTTGGTTTGTTCATTTGGTGACTTCTTGGTTTGTTGGCTTATTGGTTTGTTGGTTTGTTGGTTTGTAGGTTTGTTTGTTTGTTCGTTTGTTGGTTTGTTGGTTGGTTGGCTTGTTGGTTTGTTGGTTTGTTGGCTTGTTGGTTTGTTAATTTGTTGGTTTGTTCGTTTGTTGGCTTGTTGGTTTGTTGGCTTGTTGGCTTGTTGGTTTGTTAGCTTGTTGACTTGTTGGTTTGTTGGTTTGTTTGTTTGTTCGTTTGTTCGTTTGTTGGTTTGTTGGCTTGATGGTTTGTTGGTTTGTTGGCTTGTTGGCTTGTTGGTTTGTTAGTTTGTTGGTTTGTTGCTTTGTTCGTTTGTTGGCTTGTTGGTTTGTTGGCTTGTTGGTTTGTTGGTTTGTTGGTTTGTTGGCTTGTTGGCTTGTTGCTTTGTTGGTTTGTTGGTTTGTTGGTTTGTTGGTTGTTGGTTTGTTGGTTTGTTGGTTTGTTGGCTAGTTGGTATATTAGTTTGTTGGTTTATTGGTTTATTGGTTTGTTGGTTTGTTGGTTTGTTGGGTTGTTGGTTTGTTGGCTTGTTGGTTTGTTGGTTTGTTGGTTTTTTGGTTTGTTGGTTACTTGGTTTGTTGGCTTGTTGGTGTGTTGATTTGTTGGTTTGTTGGTTTGTTGGTGTGTTGGTTTGTTGGCTTGTTGGCTTGTTGGTTTGTTGGTTTGTTTGTTTGTTCGTTTGTTCGTTTGTTGGTTTGTTCGCCTGTTGGTTTGTTGGTTTGTTGGTTTGTTGGTTTGTTGGTGTGTTGGTTTGTTGGTTTGTAGGTTTGTTTGTTTGTTGGCTTGTTGGTTTTTTGGCTTGTTGGTTTGTTGGTTTGTTGGTTTGTTGGTTTGTTGGTTTGTTGGTTTGTTGGTTTGTTGGTTTGTTGGTTTGTTGGTTTGTTGGTTTGTTGGTTTGTTGGTTTGTTGGTTTGTTGGTTTGTTGGGTTGTTGGTTCGTTGGTTTCTTGGTTTCTTGGTTTGTTGGTTTGTTCGTTTGCTTGTTTGTTGGTTTGTTGGTTTGTTTGTTTGTTGGTTTGTTCATTTGGTGACTTGTTGGTTTGTTGGCTTATTGGTTTGTTGGTTTGTTGGTTTGTTGGTTTGTTTGTTTGTTCGTTTGTTGGTTTGTTGGTTGGTTGGCTTGTTGGTTTGTTGGATTGTTGGCTTGTTGGTTTGTTGGTTTGTTGGTTTGTTCGTTTGTTGGCTTGTTGGTTTGTTGGCTTGTTGGCTTGTTGGTTTGTTAGCTTGTTGACTTGTTGGTTTTTTGGTTCGTTTGTTTGTTCGTTTGTTGCTTTGTTGGTTTGTTGGCTTGATGGTTTGTTGGTTTGTTGGCTTGTTGGCTTGTTGGTTTGTTAGTTTGTTGGTTTGTTGCTTTGTTCGTTTGTTGGCTTGTTGGTTTGTTGGCTTGTTGGTTTGTTGGTTTGTTGGTTTGTTGGCTTGTTGGCTTGTTGGTTTGTTGGTTTGTTGGTTTGTTGGTTTGTTGGTTGTTGGTTTGTTGGTTTGTTGGTTTGTTGGTTTGTTGGCTAGTTGGTATATTAGTTTGTTGGTTTGTTGATTTATTGGTTTATTGGTTTGTTGGTTTGTTGGCTTGTTGGTGTATTGGTTTGTTGGTTTGTTGGTTTGTTGGTGTGTTGGTTTGTTGGTTTGTTGGTTTGTTGGTTTGTTTGTTTGTTCGTTTGTTGGTTTGTTAGTTTGTTGGCTTGTTGGTTTGTTAGTTTGTTGGTTTTTTGGTTTGTTGGTTTGTTGGTTTGTTGGCTTGTTGGTGTGTTGGTTTGTTGGTTTGTTGGTTTGTTGGTGTGTTGGTTTGTTGGTTTGTTGGTTTGTTGGTTTGTTTGTTTGTTCGGTTGTTGGTTTGTTGGTTTGTTGGCCTGTTGGTTTGTTGGTTTGTTGGTTTGTTGGTTTGTTGGTGTGTTGGTTTGTTGGTTTAAAGGTTTGTTGGTTTGTTGGCTTGTTGGTTTTTTGGCTTGTTGGTTTGTTGGTTTGTTGGTTTGTTGGTTTGTTGGTTTGTTGGTTTGTTGGTTTGTTGGTTTGTTGGCTTGTTGGTTTGTTGGTTTGTTGGTTTGTTGGTTTGTTGGTTTGTTGGTTTGTTGGTTTGTTGGTTTGTTGGTTGGTTGGTTTGTTGGCTTGTTGGTTCATTGGTTTGTTGGTTTCTTGGTTTATTGGTTTGTTGGTTTGTTCGTTTGTTTGTTTGTTGGTTTGTTGGTTTGTTTGTTTGTTGGTTTGTTCGTTTGGTGGCTTGTTGGTTTGTTGGCTTATTGGTTTGTTGGTTTGTTTGTTTGTTCGTTTGTTGGTTTGTTGGTTGGTTAGCTTGTTGGTTTGTTGGTTTGTTGGCTTGTTGGTTTGTTGGTTTGTTGGTTTGTTCGTTTGTTGGCTTGTTGGTTTGTTGGTTTGTTGGTTTGTTGGTTTGTTGGTTTGTTGGTTTGTTGGCTTGTTGGCTTGTTGGTTTGTTGGTTTGTTGGCTTGTTGGTTTGTTGGTTTTTTGGTTTGTTGGTTTGTTGTTTTATTTGTTTGTTCGCGTGTTGGTTTGTTGGTTTGTTGGCTTGCTGGTTTGTTGGTTTATTGGCTTGTTGGTTTGTTTGTTTGTTGGTTTGTTGGTTTGTTGGTTTGTTGGTTTGTTGGTTTGTTGGTTTGTTGGTTTGTTGGGTTGTTGGTTTGTTGGGTTGTTGGTTCGTTGGTTTGTTGGTTTCTTAGTTTGTTGGTTTGTTCGTTTGCTTGTTTGTTGGTTTATTGGTTTGTTTGTTTGTTGGTTTGTTCATTTGGTGACTTCTTGGTTTGTTGGCTTATTGGTTTGTTGGTTTGTTGGTTTGTTGGTTTGTTTGTTTGTTCGTTTGTTGGTTTGTTGGTTGGTTGGCTTGTTGGTTTGTTGGTTTGTTGGTTTGTTGGCTTGTTGGTTTGTTAATTTGTTGGTTTGTTCGTTTGTTGGCTTGTTGGTTTGTTGGCTTGTTGGCTTGTTGGTTTGTTAGCTTGTTGACTTGTTGGTTTGTTGGTTTGTTTGTTTGTTCGTTTGTTGGTTTGTTGGTTTGTTGGCTTGATGGTTTGTTGGTTTGTTGGCTTGTTGGCTTGTTGGTTTGTTAGTTTGTTCGTTTGTTGCTTTGTTCGTTTGTTGGCTTGTTGGTTTATTGGCTTGTTGGTTTGTTGGTTTGTTGGTTTGTTGGCTTGTTGGCTTGTTGGTTTGTTGGTTTGTTGGTTTGTTGGTTTGTTGGTTGTTGGTTTGTTGGTTTGTTGGTTTGCTGGCTAGTTGGTATATTAGTTTGTCGGTTTGTTGGTTTATTGGTTTATTGGTTTGTTGGTTTGTTGGTTTGTTGGGTTGTTGGTTTGTTGGCTTGTTGGTTTGTTGGTTTGTTGGTTTGTTGGTTTTTTGGTTTGTTGGTTTGTTGGTTTGTTGGCTTGTTGGTGTGTTGGTTTGTTGGTTTGTTGGTTTGTTGGTGTGTTGTTTTGTTGGATTGTTGGCTTGTTGGTTTGTTGGTTTGTTTGTTTGTTCGTTTGTTGGTTTGTTGGTTTGTTGGCCTGTTGGTTTGTTGGTTTGTTGGTTTGTTGGTTTGTTGGTTTGTTGGTGTGTTGGTTTGTTGGTTTGTAGGTTTGTTGGTTTGTTGGCTTGTTGGTTTTTTGGCTTGTTGGTTTGTTGGTTTGTTGGTTTGTTGGTTTGTTGGTTTGTTGGTTTGTTGGTTTGTTGGTTTGTTGGTTTGTTGGTTTGTTGGTTTGTTGGTTTGTTGGGTTGTTGGTTCGTTGGTTTGTTGGTTTCTTGGTTTGTTCGTTTGTTCGTTTGCTTGTTTGTTGGTTTGTTGGTTTCTTTGTTTGTTGGTTTGTTCATTTGGTGACTTGTTGGTTTGTTGGCTTATTGGTTTGTTGGTTTGTTGGTTTGTTTGTTTGTTCGTTTGTTGGTTTGTTGGTTGGTTGGCTTGTTGGTTTGTTGGTTTGTTGGCTTGTTGGTTTGTTGGTTTGTTGGTTTGTTCATTTGTTGGCTTGTTGGTTTGTTGGCTTGTTGGCTTGTTGGTTTGTTAGCTTGTTGACTTGTTGGTTTGTTGGTTTGTTTGTTTGTTCGTTTGTTGGTTTGTTGGTTTGTTGGCTATATGGTTTGTTGGTTTGTTGGCTTGTTGGCTTGTTGGTTTGTTAGTTTGTTGATTTGTTGCTTTGTTCGTTTGTTGGCTTGTTGGTTTGTTGGCTTGTTGGTTTGTTGGTTTGTTGGTTTGTTGGTTTGTTGGCTTGTTGGCTTGTTGGTTTGTTGGTTTGTTGGTTTGTTGGTTTGTTGGTTTGTTGGTTTGTTGGTTTGTTGGTTTGTTGGTGTGTTGGGTTGTTGGTTTGTAGGTTTGTTGGTTTGTTGGCTTGTTGGTTTTTTAGCTTGTTGGTTTGTTGGTTTGTTGGTTTGTTAGTTTGTTAGTTTGTTGGTTTGTTGGTTTGTTGGTTTGTTGGTTTGTTGGTTTGTTGGTTTGTTGGTTTGTTGGTTTGTTGGTTTGTTGGTTTGTTGGTTTCTTCGTTTGTTGGTTTGTTCGTTTGTTGGCTTGTTGGTTTGTTGGTTTGTTGGTTTGTTGGTTTGTTGGTTTGTTGGTTTTTTGGTTTGTTGGTTTGTTGGCTTTTTGGTTTGTTGGTTTGTGGGTTTGTTGGTTTGTTGGTTTGTTTGTTTGTTCGTTTGTTGGTTTGTTGGCTTTTTGGTTTGTTGGCTTGTTGGCTTGTTGGTTTGTTGGTTTGTTCGTTTGTTGGTTTGTTAGTTTGTTGGTTTGTAAGCTTGTTGGCTTGTTGGTTTGTTGGTTTGTTGGATTGATGATTTGTTGGTTTGTTGGTTTGTTGGTTTGTGTGTTTGTTGGTTTGTTCGTTTGTTGGTTTGTTGGTTTGTTGGTTTGTTGGTTTGTTGGTTTGTTGGTTTGTTGGTTTGTTGGTTTGTTGGTTTCTTCGTTTGTTGGTTTGTTCGTTTGTTGGCTTGTTGATTTGTTGGTTTGTTGGCTTGTTGGTTTGTTGGTTTGTTGGTTTGTTGGCTTGTTGGTTTGTTGGTTTGTTGGTTTGTTGGTTTGTTGGTTTGTTCGTTTGTTGGTATGGTGGTTTGTTGGTTTTTTGGTTTGTTGGTTTGTTGGCTTTTTGGTTTGTTGGTTTGTGGGTTTGCTGGTTTGTTGGTTTGTTGGTTTGTTGGTTTGTTGGTTTGTTGGTTTGTTGGTTTGTTGGTTTGTTGGTTTGTTGGTTTGTTCGTTTGTTGGTTTGTTGGTTTGTTTGTTTGTTCGTTTGTTGGCTTGTTGGTTTGTTGGCTTGTTGTCTTGTTGGTTTGTCGGTTTGTTGGTTTGTTGGTTTTTTGGTTTGTTGGTTTGTTGGCTTTTTGGTTTGTTGGTTTGTGGGTTTGCTGGTTTGTTGGTTTGTTGGTTTGTTGGTTTGTTGGTTTGTTGGTTTGTTGGTTTGTTGGTTTGTTGGTTTGTTGGTTTGTTCGTTTGTTGGTTTGTTGGTTTGTTTGTTTGTTCGTTTGTTGGCTTGTTGGTTTGTTGGCTTGTTGTCTTGTTGGTTTGTCGGTTTGTTGGTTTGTTGGTTTGTTGGTTTGTTCGTTTGTTGGTTTGTTTGTTTATTCGTTTGTTGGCTTGTTGGTTTGTTGGCTTGTTGGCTTGTTGGTTTGTTGGTTTGTTGGTTTGTTGGTTTGTTGGTTTGTTGGTTTGTTGGTTTGTTCGTTTGTTTGTTTGTTGGTTTGTTGGCTTGTTGGTTTGTTTGTTTGTTCGTTTGTTGGTTTGTTGGTTTGTTGGCTTGTTGGTTTGTTGGTTTGTTGGTTTGTTGGTGTGTTGGTTTGTTGGTTTGTAGGTTTGTTGGTTTCTTGGCTTTTTGGGTTTTTGGCTTGTTGGTTTGTTGGTTTGTTGGTTTGTTGGCTTGTTGGTTTGTTGGTTTGTTGGTTTGCTGGTTTGTTCGTTTGTTGGCTTGTTGGTTTGTTGGCTTGTTGGTTTGTTGGCTTGTTGGCTTGCTGGTTTGTTGGTTTGTTGGCTTGTTGGTTTGTTGGTTTGTTGGTTTGTTGGTTTGTTGGTTTGTAGGCTTGTTGGTTTGTTGGTTTGTTGGTTTGTTCGTTTGTTGGCTTGTTGGTTTGTTGGTTTGTTGGTTTGTTGGTTTGTTGGTTTGTTGGTTTGTTGGTTTGTTGGTTTGTTGGTTTGTTCGTTTGTTGGTTTGTTGGTTTGTTGGTTTGTTGGTTTGTTCGTTTGTTGGTTTGTTGGTTTGTTGGTTTGTTGGTTTGTTCGTTGGTTGGTTACTTGGTTTATTGGTTTGTTGGCTTGCTGGTTTGTTGGTTTGTTGGTTTGTTGGTTTGTTGGGTTGTTGGTTTGTTGGTTTGTTGGTTTGTTGGTTTGTTGGCTTGTTGGCTTGTTGGTTTGTTGGTTTGTTGGTTTGTTGATTTGTTAGTTTGTTGGTTTGTTGGTTTGTTGGTTTGTTCGTTTGTTTGTTTGTTGGTTTGTTGGCTTTTTGGTTTGTTGGCTTGTTGGCTTGTTGGTTTGTTGGTTTGTTCGTTTGTTGGTTTGTTGGTTTGTTGGTTTGTAAGTTTGTTGGCTTGTTGGTTTGTTGGTTTGTTGGCTTGATGATTTGTTGGTTTGTGTGTTTGTTGGCTTGTTCGTTTGTTCGTTTGTTGGTTTGTTGGTTTGTTGTTTTGTTGGTTTGTTGGTTTGTTGGTTTGTTGGTTTGTTCGTTTGTTGGTTTGTTTGTTTGTTGGCTTGTGTGTTTGTTGGTTTATTGGCTTGTTGGTTTGTTGGTTTGTTGGTTTGTTGGCGTGTCGGTTTGTTGGTTTGTTGGTTTGTTGGTTTGTTGGTTTGTTCGTTTGTTGGTTTGGTGGTTTGTTGGTTTGTTGGTGTGTTGGTTTGTTGGTTTGTTGTTTTGTGGGTTTGTTGGTTTGTTGATTTTTTGGTTTGTTGGTTTGTTGGTTTGTTCGTTTGTTGGTTTGTTGGTTGGTTTGTTTGTTCGTTTGTTGGCTTGTTGGTTTGTTGGCTTGTTGGTTTGTTGGCTTGTTGGCTTGTTGGTTTGTTGGTTTGTTGGCTTGTTGGTTTGTTGGTTTTTTGGTTTGTTGGTTTGTTGGTTTGTTTGTTTGTTGGTTTATTTGTTTGTTCGCGTGTTGGTTTGTTGGTTTGTTGGCTTGTTGGTTTGTTGGTTTGTTGGTTTGTTAGTTTGTTAGTTTGTTGGTTTGTTGGTTTGTTGGTTTGTTCGTTTGTTCGTTTGTTGGTTTGTTGGCTTTTTGGTTTGTTGGTTTGTTGGCTTGTTGGCTTGTTGGTTTGTTGGTTGGTTCGTTTGTTGGTTTGTTGGTTTGTTGGTTTGTAAGCTTGTTGGCTTGTTGGTTTGTTGGTTTGTTGGCTTGATGATTTGTTGGTTTGTTGGTTTGTGTGTTTGTTGGTTTGTTCGTTTGTTCGTTTGTTGGTTTGTTGGTTTGTTGGTTTGTTGGTTTGTTGGTTTGTTGGTTTGTTGGTTTGTTGGTTTGTTGGTTTGTTGGTTTGTTCGTTTGTTCGTTTGTTGGCTTGTTGGTTTGTTGGTTTGTTGGCTTGTTGGTTTGTTGGTTTGTTGGTTTGTTGGCTTGTTGGTTTGTTGGTTTATTGGTTTGTTGGTTTGTTGGTTTGTTGGTTTGGTGGTTTGTTGGTTTGTTGGCTTGTTGGTTTGTTGTTTTGTGGGTTTTTTGGTTTGTTGGTTTGTTGGTTTGTTGGTTTGTTGGTTTGTTGGTTTGTTCGTTTGTTGGTTTGTTGGTTTGTTTGTTTGTTCGTTTGTTGGTTTGTTGGTTTGTTGGTTTTTTGGCTTGTTGGTTTGTTGGTTTGTTGGCTTGTTGGTTTGTTGGGTTTTTGGTTTGTTGGTTTGTTGGTTTGTTTGTTTGTTAGTTTATTTGTTTGTTTGCGTGTTGGTTTGTTGGTTTGTTGGCTTGCTGGTTTGTTGGTTTATTGGCTTGTTGGTTTGTTGGTTTGTTGGTTTGTTGGTTTGTTCTTTTGTTGGCTTGTTGGTTTGTTGGTTTGTTGGTTTGTTCGTTTGTTGGCTTGTTGGTTTTTTGGCTTGTTGGCTTGTTGGTTTGTTAGCTTATTGGCTTGTTGGTTTGTTGGTTTGTTGGCTTGTTAGTTTTTTGGTTTGTTGGTTTGTTGGTTTGTTGGCTTGTTGGTTTGTTGGTTTGTTGGTTTGTTCGTTTGTTGGCTTGTTGGGTTGTTGGCTTGTTGGTTTGCTGGCTAGTTGGTTTGTTGGCTTGTTGGTTTGTTGGTTTGTTGGTTTGTTGGTTTGTTGGTTTGTTGGTTTGTTGGTTTGTTGGTTTGTTGATTTGTTGGTTTGTTGGTTTGTTGGTTTGTTGGTTTGTTGTTTTGTTGGTTTGTTGGTTTGTTCGTTTGTTGGTTTTTTGGTTTGTTGGTTTGTTGGTTTGTTCGTTTGTTGGTTTGTTGGTTTGTTGGTTTGTTCGTTTGTTGGTTAGTTGGTTTATTGGTTTGTTGGCTTGCTGGTTTGTTGGTTTGTTGGTTTGTTGGTTTGTTGGTTTGTTGGTTTGTTGGTTTGTTGGCTTGTTGGTTTGTTGGTTTGTTGGTTTGTTCGTTTGTTGGCTTGTTGGGTTGTTGGCTTGTTGGTTTGTTGGCTAGTTGGTTTGTTGGCTTGTTGGTTTGTTGGTTTGTTGGTTTGTTGGTTTGTTGGTTTGTTGGTTTGTTGGTTTGTTGATTTGTTGGTTTGTTGGTTTGTTGGTTTGTTGGTTTGTTGTTTTGTTGGTTTGTTGGTTTGTTCGTTTGTTGGTTTTTTGGTTTGTTGGTTTGTTGGTTTGTTCGTTTGTTGGTTTGTTGGTTTGTTGGTTTGTTCGTTTGTTGGTTAGTTGGTTTATTGGTTTGTTGGCTTGCTGGTTTGTTGGTTTGTTGGTTTGTTGGTTTGTTGGTTTGTTGGTTTGTTGGTTTGTTGGCTTGTTGGTTTGTTGGTTTGTTGGTTTGTTAGTTTGTTGGTTTGTTGGTTTGTTGGTTTGTTGGTTTGTTGGTTTGTTCGTTTGTTGGTTTGTTGGCTTTTTGGTTTGTTGGCTTTTTGGTTTGTTGGCTTGTTGGCTTGTTGGTTTGTTGGTTTGTTCGTTTGTTGGTTTGTTGGCTTGTTGGTTTTTTGGCTTGTTGGCTTGTTGGTTTGTTGGTTTGTTGGCTTGTTGGTTTGTTGGGTTTTTGGTTTGTTGGTTTGTTGGTTTGTTTGTTTGTTAGTTTATTTGTTTGTTCGCGTGTTGGTTTGTTGGTTTGTTGGCTTGCTGGTTTGTTGGTTTATTGGCTTGTTGGTTTGTTGGTTTGTTGGTTTGTTGGTTTGTTCGTTTGTTGGCTTGTTGGTTTGTTGGTTTGTTGATTTGTTGGTTTGTTGGTTTGTTCGTTTGTTGGTTAGTTGGTTTATTGGTTTGTTGGTTTGTTGATTTGTTGGTTTGTTGGTTTGTTGGTTTGTTGTTTTGTTGGTTTGTTGGTTTGTTCGTTTGTTGGTTTTTTGGTTTGTTGGTTTGTTGGTTTGCTCGTTTGTTGGTTTGTTGGTTTGTTGATTTGTTGGTTTGTTGGTTTGTTGGTTTGTTGGTTTGTTGGTTTGTTGTTTTGTTGGTTTGTTGGTTTGTTCGTTTGTTGGTTTTTTGGTTTGTTGGTTTGTTGGTTTGTTCGTTTGTTGGTTTGTTGGTTTGTTGGTTTGTTCGTTTGTTGGTTAGTTGGTTTATTGGTTTGTTGGCTTGCTGGTTTGTTGGTTTGTTGGTTTGTTGGTTTGTTGGTTTGTTGGTTTGTTGGTTTGTTGGTTTGTTGGTTTGTTGGTTTGTTGGTTTGTTGGTTTGTTGGTTTGTTGGTTTGTTGGTTTGTTGGCTTGTTGGTTTGTTGGTTTGTTGGTTTGTTAGTTTGTTGGTTTGTTGGTTTGTTGGTTTGTTGGTTTGTTCGTTTGTTCGTTTGTTGGTTTGTTGGCTTTTTGGTTTGTTGGCTTGTTGGCTTGTTGGTTTGTTGGTTTGTTCGTTTGTTGGTTTGTTAGCTTGTTGGTTTTTTGGCTTGTTGGCTTGTTGGTTTGTTGGTTTGTTGGCTTGTTGGTTTGTTGGGTTTTTGGTTTGTTGGTTTGTTGGTTTGTTTGTTTGTTAGTTTATTTGTTTGTTCGCGTGTTGGTTTGTTGGTTTGTTGGCTTGCTGGTTTGTTGGTTTATTGGCTTGTTGGTTTGTTGGTTTGTTGGTTTGTTGGTTTGTTCGTTTGTTGGCTTGTTGGTTTGTTGGTTTGTTGATTTGTTGGTTTGTTGGTTTGTTCGTTTGTTGGTTAGTTGGTTTATTGGTTTGTTGGTTTGTTGATTTGTTGGTTTGTTGGTTTGTTGGTTTGTTGTTTTGTTGGTTTGTTGGTTTGTTCGTTTGTTGGTTTTTTGGTTTGTTGGTTTGTTGGTTTGTTCGTTTGTTGGTTTGTTGGTTTGTTGGTTTGTTGATTTGTTGGTTTGTTGGTTTGTTGGTTTGTTGGTTTGTTGGTTTGTTGTTTTGTTGGTTTGTTGGTTTGTTCGTTTGTTGGTTTTTTGGTTTGTTGGTTTGTTGGTTTGTTCGTTTGTTGGTTTGTTGGTTTGTTGGTTTGTTCGTTTGTTGGTTAGTTGGTTTATTGGTTTGTTGGCTTGCTGGTTTGTTGGTTTGTTGGTTTGTTGGTTTGTTGGTTTGTTGGTTTGTTGGTTTGTTGGTTTGTTGGTTTGTTGGTTTGTTGGTTTGTTGGTTTGTTGGTTTGTTGGTTTGTTGGTTTGTTGGTTTGTTGGTTTGTTGGTTTGTTGGCTTGTTGGTTTGTTGGTTTGTTGGTTTGTTAGTTTGTTGGTTTGTTGGTTTGTTGGTTTGTTGGTTTGTTCGTTTGTTCGTTTGTTGGTTTGTTTGTTTGTTGGCTTGTTGGTTTGTTGGTTTATTGGCTTGTTGGTTTGTTGGTTTGTTGGTTTGTTGGCGTGTCGGTTTGTTGGTTTGTTGGTTTGTTGGTTTGTTGGTTTGTTCGTTTGTTGGTTTGGTGGTTTGTTGGTTTGTTGGTTTGTTGGTTTGTTGGTTTGTTGTTTTGTGGGTTTGTTGGTTTGTTGATTTTTTGGTTTGTTGGTTTGTTGGTTTGTTCGTTTGTTGGTTTGTTGGTTGGTTTGTTTGTTCGTTTGTTGGCTTGTTGGTTTGTTGGCTTGTTGGTTTGTTGGCTTGTTGGCTTGTTGGTTTGTTGGTTTGTTGGCTTGTTGGTTTGTTGGTTTTTTGGTTTGTTGGTTTGTTGGTTTATTTGTTTGTTGGTTTATTTGTTTGTTCGCGTGTTGGTTTGTTGGTTTGTTGGCTTGTTGGTTTGTTGGTTTGTTGGTTTGTTAGTTTGTTGGTTTGTTGGTTTGTTGGTTTGTTCGTTTGTTCGTTTGTTGGTTTGTTGGCTTTTTGGTTTGTTGGCTTGTTGGCTTGTTGGTTTGTTGGTTGGTTCGTTTGTTGGTTTGTTGGTTTGTTGGTTTGTAAGCTTGTTGGCTTGTTGGTTTGTTGGTTTGTTGGCTTGATGATTTGTTGGTTTGTTGGTTTGTGTGTTTGTTGGTTTGTTCGTTTGTTCGTTTGTTGGTTTGTTGGTTTGTTGGTTTGTTGGTTTGTTGGTTTGTTGGTTTGTTGGTTTGTTGGTTTGTTGGTTTGTTGGTTTTGTTGGTTTGTTCGTTTGTTCGTTTGTTGGCTTGTTGGTTTGTTGGTTTGTTGGCTTGTTGGTTTGTTGGTTTGTTGGTTTGTTGGCTTGTTGGTTTGTTGGTTTGTTGGTTTGTTGGTTTGTTGGTTTGTTGGTTTGGTGGTTTGTTGGTTTGTTGGCTTGTTGGTTTGTTGTTTTGTGGGTTTGTTGGTTTGTTGGTTTGTTGGTTTGTTGGTTTGTTGGTTTGTTGGTTTGTTCGTTTGTTGGTTTGTTGGTTTGTTTGTTTGTTCGTTTGTTGGTTTGTTGGTTTGTTGGTTTTTTGGCTTGTTGGCTTGTTGGTTTGTTGGTTTGTTGGCTTGTTGGTTTGTTGGGTTTTTGGTTTGTTGGTTTGTTGGTTTGTTTGTTTGTTAGTTTATTTGTTTGTTTGCGTGTTGGTTTGTTGGTTTGTTGGCTTGCTGGTTTGTTGGTTTATTGGCTTGTTGGTTTGTTGGTTTGTTGGTTTGTTGGTTTGTTCGTTTGTTGGCTTGTTGGTTTGTTGGTTTGTTGGTTTGTTCGTTTGTTGGCTTGTTGGTTTTTTGGCTTGTTGGCTTGTTGGTTTGTTAGCTTATTGGCTTGTTGGTTTGTTGGTTTGTTGGCTTGTTAGTTTTTTGGTTTGTTGGTTTGTTGGTTTGTTGGCTTGTTGGTTTGTTGGTTTGTTGGTTTGTTCGTTTGTTGGCTTGTTGGGTTGTTGGCTTGTTGGTTTGTTGGCTAGTTGGTTTGTTGGCTTGTTGGTTTGTTGGTTTGTTGGTTTGTTGGTTTGTTGGTTTGTTGGTTTGTTGGTTTGTTGGTTTGTTGATTTGTTGGTTTGTTGGTTTGTTGGTTTGTTGGTTTATTGTTTTGTTGGTTTGTTGGTTTGTTCGTTTGTTGGTTTTTTGGTTTGTTGGTTTGTTGGTTTGTTCGTTTGTTGGTTTGTTGGTTTGTTGGTTTGTTCGTTTGTTGGTTAGTTGGTTTATTGGTTTGTTGGCTTGCTGGTTTGTTGGTTTGTTGGTTTGTTGGTTTGTTGGTTTGTTGGTTTGTTGGTTTGTTGGTTTGTTGGCTTGTTGGTTTGTTGGTTTGTTGGTTTGTTAGTTTGTTGGTTTGTTGGTTTGTTGGTTTGTTGGTTTGTTGGTTTGTTCGTTTGTTGGTTTGTTGGCTTTTTGGTTTGTTGGCTTGTTGGCTTGTTGGTTTGTTGGTTTGTTCGTTTGTTGGTTTGTTGGCTTGTTGGTTTTTTGGCTTGTTGGCTTGTTGGTTTGTTGGTTTGTTGGCTTGTTGGTTTGTTGGGTTTTTGGTTTGTTGGTTTGTTGGTTTGTTTGTTTGTTAGTTTATTTGTTTGTTCGCGTGTTGGTTTGTTGGCTTGCTGGTTTGTTGGTTTATTGGCTTGTTGGTTTGTTGGTTTGTTGGTTTGTTGGTTTGTTCGTTTGTTGGCTTGTTGGTTTGTTGGTTTGTTGATTTGTTGGTTTGTTGGTTTGTTCGTTTGTTGGTTAGTTGGTTTATTGGTTTGTTGGTTTGTTGATTTGTTGGTTTGTTGGTTTGTTGGCTTGTTGGTTTTTTGGCTTGTTGGCTTGTTGGTTTGTTGGTTTGTTGGCTTGTTGGTTTGTTGGGTTTTTGGTTTGTTGGTTTGTTGGTTTGTTTGTTTGTTAGTTTATTTGTTTGTTCGCGTGTTGGTTTGTTGGTTTGTTGGCTTGCTGGTTTGTTGGTTTATTGGCTTGTTGGTTTGTTGGTTTGTTGGTTTGTTGGTTTGTTCGTTTGTTGGCTTGTTGGTTTGTTGGTTTGTTGATTTGTTGGTTTGTTGGTTTGTTCGTTTGTTGGTTAGTTGGTTTATTGGTTTGTTGGTTTGTTGATTTGTTGGTTTGTTGGTTTGTTGGTTTGTTGGTTTGTTGGTTTGTTGGTTTGTTGGTTTGTTGGTTTGTTGGTTTGTTGGTTTGTTGGTTTGTTGGTTTGTTGGTTTGTTGGCTTGTTGGTTTGTTGGTTTGTTGGTTTGTTAGTTTGTTGGTTTGTTGGTTTGTTGGTTTGTTGGTTTGTTGGTTTGTTCGTTTGTTGGTTTGTTGGCTTTTTGGTTTGTTGGCTTGTTGGCTTGTTGGTTTGTTGGTTTGTTCGTTTGTTGGTTTGTTGGCTTGTTGGTTTTTTGGCTTGTTGGCTTGTTGGTTTGTTGGTTTGTTGGCTTGTTGGTTTGTTGGGTTTTTGGTTTGTTGGTTTGTTGGTTTGTTTGTTTGTTAGTTTATTTGTTTGTTCGCGTGTTGGTTTGTTGGTTTGTTGGCTTGCTGGTTTGTTGGTTTATTGGCTTGTTGGTTTGTTGGTTTGTTGGTTTGTTGGTTTGTTCGTTTGTTGGCTTGTTGGTTTGTTGGTATGTTGATTTGTTGGTTTGTTGGTTTGTTCGTTTGTTGGTTAGTTGGTTTATTGGTTTGTTGGTTTGTTGATTTGTTGGTTTGTTGGTTTGTTGGTTTGTTGTTTTGTTGGTTTGTTGGTTTGTTCGTTTGTTGGTTTTTTGGTTTGTTGGTTTGTTGGTTTGTTCGTTTGTTGGTTTGTTGGTTTGTTGGTTTGTTGATTTGTTGGTTTGTTGGTTTGTTGGTTTGTTGGTTTGTTGGTTTGTTGTTTTGTTGGTTTGTTGGTTTGTTCGTTTGTTGGTTTTTTGGTTTGTTGGTTTGTTGGTTTGTTCGTTTGTTGGTTTGTTGGTTTGTTGGTTTGTTCGTTTGTTGGTTAGTTGGTTTATTGGTTTGTTGGCTTGCTGGTTTGTTGGTTTGTTGGTTTGTTGGTTTGTTGGTTTGTTGGTTTGTTGGTTTGTTGGTTTGTTGGTTTGTTGGTTTGTTGGTTTGTTGGTTTGTTGGTTTGTTGGTTTGTTGGTTTGTTGGTTTGTTGGCTTGTTGGTTTGTTGGTTTGTTGGTTTGTTAGTTTGTTGGTTTGTTGGTTTGTTGGTTTGTTGGTTTGTTCGTTTGTTCGTTTGTTGGTTTGTTGGCTTTTTGGTTTGTTGGCTTGTTGGCTTGTTGGTTTGTTGGTTTGTTCGTTTGTTGGTTTGTTAGTTTGTTGGTTTGTAAGCTTGTTGGCTTGTTGGTTTGTTGGTTTGTTGGCTTGATGATTTGTTGGTTTGTTGGTTTGTGTGTTTGTTGGTTTGTTCGTTTGTTGGTTTGTTGGTTTGTTGGTTTGTTGGTTTGTTGGTTTGTTGGTTTGTTGGTTTCTTCGTTTGTTGGTTTGTTCGTTTGTTGGCTTGTTGGTTTGTTGGTTTGTTGGCTTGTTGGTTTGTTTGTTTGTTGGTTTGTTGGCTTGTTGGTTTGTTGGTTTGTTGGCTTGTTGGTTTGTTGGTTTGTTGGTTTGTTGGTTTGTTCGCTTGTTGGTTTGTTGGTTTGTTGGTTTGTTGGTTTGTTGGTTTGGTGGTTTGTTGGTTTGTTGGTTTGTTGGCTTGTTGGTTTGTTGTTTTGTGGGTGTGTTGGTTTGTTGGTTTGTTGGTTTGTTGGTTTGTTGGTTTGTTCGTTTGTTGGTTTGTTGGTTTGTTTGTTTGTTCGTTTGTTGGTTTGTTGGCTTGTTGGTTTTTTGGCTTGTTGGCTTGTTGGTTTGTTGGTTTGTTGGCTTGTTGGTTTATTGGGTTTTTGGTTTGTTGGTTTGTTGGTTTGTTTGTTTGTTAGTTTATTTGTTTGTTCGCGTGTTGGTTTGTTGGTTTGTTGGCTTGCTGGTTTGTTGGTTTATTGGCTTGTTGGTTTGTTGGTTTGTTGGTTTGTTGGCTTGTTGGCTTGTTGGTTTGTTGGTTTGTTGGTTTGTTGGTTTGTTGGTTTGTTCGTTTGTTGGTTTGTTGGTTTTTTGGTTTGTTGGTTTGTTGGTTTGTTTGTTCGTTCGTTTGTTGGTTTGTTGGCTTGTTGGTTTGTTGGTTTGTTGGTTTGTTGGTTTGTTGGTTTGTTGGTTTATTGGTTTGTTGGTTTGTTGGTTTGTTGGTTTGTTGGTTTGTTGGTTTGTTGGTTTGTTGGTTTGTTGGTTTGTTAGTTTGTTGGCTTGTTGGCTTGTTGGTTTTTGGCTTGTTGGTTTGTTGGTTTGTTGGTTTGTTGTTTTGTTGGTTTTTTGGTTTGTTGGTTTGTTCGTTTGTTGGCTTGTTGGTTTGTTGGTTTGTTGGTTTGTTCGTTTGTTGGCTTGTTGGTTTGTTGGCTTGTTGGCTTGTTGGTTTGTTAGCTTAATGGCTTGTTGGTTTGTTGGTTTGTTGGCTTGTTAGTTTTTTGGTTTGTTGGTTTGTTGGTTTGTTGGCTTGTTGGTTTGTTGGTTTGTTGGTTTGTTCGTTTGTTGGCTTGTTGGGTTGTGGGCTAGTTGGTTTGTTGGCTTGTTGGTTTGTTGGTTTGTTGGTTTGTTGGTTTGTTGGTTTGTTGGTTTGTTGGTTTGTTGGTTTGTTGATTTGTTGGTTTGTTGGTTTGTTGGTTTGTTGGTTTGTTGGTTTGTTGTTTTGTTGGTTTGTTGGTTTGTTCGTTTGTTGGTTTTTTGGTTTGTTGGTTTGTTGGTTTGTTCGTTTGTTCGTTTGTTGGTTTTTTGGTTTGTTGGTTTTTTGGTTTGTTGGTTTGTTGGTTTGTTCGTTTGTTGGTTTGTTGGTTTGTTGGTTTGTTCGTTTGTTGGTTAGTTGGTTTATTGGTTTGTTGGCTTGCTGGTTTGTTGGTTTGTTGGTTTGTTGGTTTGTTGGTTTGTTGGTTTGTTGGTTTGTTGGTTTGGTGGTTTGTTGGTTTGTTGGCTTGTTGGTTTGTTGTTTTGTGGGTTTGTTGGTTTGTTGGTTTGTTGGTTTGTTGGTTTGTTCGTTTGTTGGTTTGTTGGTTTGTTTGTTTGTTCGTTTGTTGGTTTGTTCGCTTGTTGGTTTTTTGGCTTGTTGGCTTGTTGGTTTGTTGGTTTGTTGGCTTGTTGGTTTGTTGGGTTTTTGGTTTGTTGGTTTGTTGGTTTGTTTGTTTGTTAGTTTATTTGTTTGTTCGCGTGTTGGTTTGTTGGTTTGTTGGCTTGCTGGTTTGTTGGTTTATTGGCTTGTTGGTTTGTTAGTTTGTTGGTTTGTTGGTTTGTTCGTTTGTTGGCTTGTTGGTTTGTTGGTTTGTTGGTTTGTTCGTTTGTTGGCTTGTTGGTTTGTTGGCTTGTTGGCTTGTTGGTTTGTTAGCTTATTGGCTTGTTGGTTTGTTGGTTTGTTGGCTTGTTAGTTTTTTGGTTTGTTGGTTTGTTGGTTTGTTGGCTTGTTGGTTTGTTGGTTTGTTGGTTTGGTCGTTTGTTGGCTTGTTGGGTTGTTGGCTTGTTGGTTTGTTGGCTAGTTGGTTTGTTGGCTTGTTGGTTTGTTGGTTTGTTGGTTTGTTGGTTTGTTGGTTTGTTGGTTTGTTGGTTTGTTGGTTTGTTGATTTGTTGGTTTGTTGGTTTGTTGGTTTGTTGGTTTGTTGGTTTGTTGGTTTGTTGTTTTGTTGGTTTGTTGGTTTGTTCGTTTGTTGGTTTTTTGGTTTGTTGGTTTGTTGGTTTGTTCGTTTGTTGGTTTGTTGGTTTGTTGGTTTGTTCGTTTGTTGGTTAGTTGGTTTATTGTTTTGTTGGCTTGCTGGTTTGTTGGTTTGTTGGTTTGTTGGTTTGTTGGTTTGTTGGTTTGTTGGTTTGTTGGTTTGTTGGTTTGTTGGTTTGTTGGTTTGTTGGTTTGTTGGTTTGTTGGTTTGTTGGTTTGTTGGTTTGTTGGTTTGTTGGTTTGTTGGTTTGTTGGCTTGTTGGTTTGTTGGTTTGTTGGTTTGTTAGTTTGTTGGTTTGTTGGTTTGTTGGTTTGTTCGTTTGTTCGTTTGTTCGTTTGTTGGTTTGTTGGCTTTTTGGTTTGTTGGCTTGTTGGCTTGTTGGTTTGTTGGTTTGTTCGTTTGTTGGTTTGTTAGTTTGTTGGTTTGTAAGCTTGTTGGCTTGTTGGTTTGTTGGTTTGTTGGCTTGATGATTTGTTGGTTTGTTGGTTTGTCTGTTTGTTGGTTTGTTCGTTTGTTGGTTTGTTGGTTTGTTGGTTTGTTGGTTTGTTGGTTTGTTGGTTTGTTGATTTCTTCGTTTGTTGGTTTGTTCGTTTGTTGGCTTGTTGGTTTGTTGGTTTGTTGGCTTGTTGGTTTGTTCGTTTGTTGGTATGGTGGTTTGTTGGTTTTTTGGTTTGTTGGTTTGTTGGCTTTTTGGTTTGTTGGTTTGTGGGTTTGTTGGTTTGTTGGTTTGTTGGTTTGTTGGTTTGTTCGTTTGTTGGTTTGTTGGTTTGTTCGTTTGTTGGTTTGTTGGTTTGTTTGTTTGTTCGTTTGTTGGCTTGTTGGTTTGTTGGCTTGTTGTCTTGTTGGTTTGTTGGTTTGTTGGTTTGTTGGTTTGTTGGTTTGTTGGTTTGTTCGTTTATTGGTTTGTTTGTTTGTTCGTTTGTTGGCTTGTTGGTTTGTTGGGTTGTTGGCTTGTTGGTTTGTTGGTTTGTTGGTTTGTTGGTTTGTTGGTTTGTTGGTTTGTTCGTTTGTTTGTTTGTTGTTTTGTTGGCTTGTTGGTTTGTTTGTTTGTTCGTTTGTTGGTTTGTTGGTTTGTTGGCTTGTTGGTTTGTTGGTTTGTTGGTTTGTTGGTGTGTTGGTTTGTTGGTTTGTAGGTTTGTTGGTTTCTTGGCTTGTTGGGTTTTTGGCTTGTTGGTTTGTTGGTTTGTTGGTTTGTTGGCTTGTTGGTTTGTTGGTTTGTTGGTTTGCTGGTTTGTTGGTTTGTTGGTTTGTTAGTTTGTTGGTTTGTTGGTTTGTTGGCTTGTTGGTTCGTTGGTTTGTTGGTTTCTTGGTTTGTTCGTTCGCTTGTTTGTTGGTTTGTTGGTTTGTTTGTTTGTTGGTTTGTTCGTTTGGTGGCTTGTTGGTTTGTTGGCTTATTGGTTTGTTGGTTTGTTGGTTTGTTGGTTTGTTTGTTTGTTCGTTTGTTGGTTTGTTGGTTTGTTGGCTTGTTGGTTTGTTGGTTTGTTGGCTTGTTGGTTTGTTGGTTTGTTGGTTTGTTCGTTTGTTGGCTTGTTGGTTTGTTGGCTTGTTGGCTTGTTGGTTTCTTGGCTTGTTGGCTTGTTGGTATATCGGTTTGTTGGCTTGTTGGTATGTTGGTTTGTTGGTTTGTTGGTTTGTTGGTTTGTTGGTTTGTCGGCTTGTTGGCTTGTAGGTTTGTTGGTTTGTTGGCTTGTTGGTTTGTTGGTTTGTTGGTTTTTTGGTTTGTTGGTTTGTTGGCTTGTTGGCTTGTTGGTTTGTTGGTTTGTTGGTTTGTTGGTTTGTTGGTTTGTTTGTTCGTTCGTTTGTTGGTTTGTTGGCTTGTTGGTTTGTTGGTTTGTTGGTTTGTTGGTTTGTTGGTTTGTTGGTTTGTTGGTTTGTTGGTTTGTTGGTTTGTTGGTTTGTTGGTTTGTTGGTTTGTTGGTTTGTTGGTTTGTTAGTTTGTTGGTTTGTTGGTTTGTTAGTTTGTTGGCTTGTTGGCTTGTTGGTTTTTGGCTTGGTGGTTTGTTGGTTTGTTGGTTTGTTGTTTTGTTGGTTTTTTGGTTTGTTGGTTTGTTGGTTTGTTGGTTTGTTGGGTTGTTGGATTGTTAGTTTCTTGGTTTCTTGGTTTCTTCGTTTCTTGGTATGTTGGTTTGTTGGTTTGTTGGTTTGTTGGTTTGTTGGTTTGTTGGCTTGTTGGTTTGTTGGTTTGTTGGTTTGTTTGTTTGTTGGTTTGTTGGTTTGTTGGTTTGTTGGTTTCTTGGTTTGTAGGTTTGTTGGTTTCTTGGTTTGTTGGGTTGTTGGTTTGTTGGTTTGTTGGCTTGTTGGCTTGTTGGTTTGTTGGTTTGTTGGTTTTTTGGTTTGTTGGTTTATTGGTTTGTTGGTTTGTCGGTTTGTTGGTTTGTTGGTTTGTTGGTTTATTTGTTTGTTGGTTTGTTGGTTTGTTGGTTTATTTGTTTGTTGGTTTGTTGGTTTGTAGGTTTGTTGGTTTGTTGGTTTGTTTATTTGTTGGTTTGTTCGTTTGTTGGTGTTTTGGTTAATTGGTTTGTTGGTTTGTTGGTTTGTTGGCTTGTTGGTTTGTTGTTTTGTTCGCGTCTTGGTTTGTTGGTTTGTTGGTTTGTTGGTTTGTTGGTTTGTTGGTTTGCTCGTTTGTTGGTTTGTTGGTTTGTTGGTTTGTTGGTTTGTTTGTTCGTTCGTTTGTTGGTTTGTTGGCTTGTTGGTTTGTTGGTTTGTTGGTTTGTTGGTTTGTTGGTTTGTTGGTTTGTTGGTTTGTTGGTTTGTTGGTTTGTTGGTTTGTTGGTTTGTTGGTTTGTTGGTTTGTTGGTTTGTTGGTTTGTTGGTTTGTTGGTTTGTTGGTTTGTTGGTTTGTTAGTTTGTTGGCTTGTTGGCTTGTTGGTTTTTGGCTTGTTGGTTTGTTGGTTTGTTGGTTTGTTGTTTTGTTGGTTTTTTGGTTTGTTGGTTTGTTGGTTTGTTGGGTTGTTGGATTGTTAGTTTCTTGGTTTCTTCGTTTCTTCGTTTCTTGGTATGTTGGTTTGTTGGTTTGTTGGTTTGTTGGTTTGTTGGTTTGTTGGTTTGTTGGCTGGTTGGTTTGTTGGTTTGTTGGTTTGTTGGTTTGTTGGTTTGTTGGTTTGTTGGTTTGTTGGTTTGTTGGTTTGTTGGTTTGTTGGCTTGTTGGCTTGTTGGTTTGTTGGTTTGTTGGTTTGTTGGTTTCTTGGTTGGTAGGTTTGTTGGTTTGTTGGTTTGTTGGTTTGTTGGTTTGTTAGTTTGTTGGCTTGTTGGCTTGTTGGTTTGTTGGTTTGTTGGTTTTTTGGTTTGTTGATTTGTTGGTTTGTTGGTTTGTCGGTTTGTTGGTTTGTTGGTTTGGTGGTTTATTTGTTTGTTGGTTTGTTGGTTTGTTGGTTTATTTGTTTGTTGGTTTGTTGGTTTGTAGGTTTGTTGGTTTGTTGGTTTGTTTATTTGTTGGTTTGTTCGTTTGTTGGTGTTTTGGTTAATTGGTTTGTTGGTTTGTTGGTTTGTTGGCTTGTTGGTTTGTTGTTTTGTTCGCGTCTTGGTTTGTTGGTTTGTTGGTTTGTTGGTTTGTTGGCTTGTTGGCTTGTTGGTTTGTTGGCTTGTTGGTTTGTTGGCTTGTTGGATTGTTGGTTTATCGGTTTGTTGGCTTGTTGGTTTGTTGGCTTGTTGGCTTGTTGGCTGGTTGGTTTGTTGGTTTGTTGGTTTGTTGGTTTGTTGGCTTGTTGGTTTGTTGGTTTTTTGGTTTGTTGGTTTGTTGGTTTGTTGGCTTGTTGGCTTGTTGGTTTGTTGGTTTGTTGGTTTGTTGGCTTATTGGCTTGTTGGTTTGTTGGTTTGTTGGCTTGTTGGTTTGTTGGTTTGTTGGTTTGTTGGTTTGTTGGCTTGTTGGTTTGTTGGTTTGTTGGTTTGTTCGTTTGTTGGCTTGTTGGGTTGTTGGCTTGTTGGTTTGTTGGCTAGTTGGTTTGTTGGTTTGTTGGTTTGTTGGTTTGTTGGCTTGTTGGTTTGTTCGTTTGTTGGTTTGTTGGTTTGTTGGCTTGTTGGCTTGTTGGTTTGTTCGTTTGTTGGCTTGTTGGTTTGTTGGTTTGTTGGTTTGTTGGCTTGCTGGCTTGTTGGTTTGTTGGTTTGTTGGTTTATTGGCTTGTTGGTTTGTTGGTTTGTTTGTTCGCTCGTTTGTTGGTTTGTTGGCTTGTTGGTTTGTTGGTTTGTTGGTGTGTTGGTTTGTTGGTTTGTTGGTTTGTTAGTTTGTTCGTTTGTTGGTTTGTTGATTTGTTGGTTTGTTGGTTTGTTGGTTTGTTGGTTTGTTAGTTTGTTGGCTTGTTGGCTTGTTGGTTTTTGGCTTGTTGGTTTGTTGGTTTGTTGGTTTGTTGTTTTGTTGGTTTTTTGGTTTGTTGGTTTGTTGGTTTGTTGGTTTGTTGGGTTGTTGGATTGTTAGTTTCTTGGTTTCTTGGTTTCTTCGTTTCTTGGTATGTTGGTTTGTTGGTTTGTTGGTTTGTTGGTTTGTTGGTTTGTTGGTTTGTTGGCTTGTTGGTTTGTTGGTTTGTTGGTTTGTTGGTTTGTTGGTTTGTTGGTTTGTTGGTTTGTTGGTTTGTTGGTTTGTTGGTTTGTTGGTTTGTTGGTTTGTTGGTTTGTTGGTTTGTTGGCTTGTTGGCTTGTTGGTTTGTTGGTTTGTTGGTTTCTTGGTTTGTAGGTTTGTTGGTTTGTTGGTTTGTTGGTTTGTTGGTTTGTTGGTTTGTTGGTTTGTTGGTTTGTTGGTTTTTTGGTTTGTTGGTTTGTTGGTTTGTTGGTTTGTCGGTTTGTTGGTTTGTTGGTTTGTTGGTTAATTTGTTTGTTGGTTTTTTGGTTTGTTGGTTTATTTGTTTGTTGGTTTGTTGTTTTTAGGTTTGTTGGTTTGTTGGTTTGTTGGTTTGTTGGTTTGTTAGTTTGTTGGCTTGTTGGCTTGTTGGTTTTTGGCTTGTTGGTTTGTTGGTTTGTTGGTTTGTTGTTTTGTTGGTTTTTTGGTTTGTTGGTTTGTTGGTTTGTTGGTTTGTTGGGTTGTTGGATTGTTAGTTTCTTGGTTTCTTGGTTTCTTCGTTTCTTGGTATGTTGGTTTATTGGTTTGTTGGTTTGTTGGTTTGTTGGTTTGTTGGTTTGTTGGCTTGTTGGTTTCTTGGTTTGTTGGTTTGTTGGTTTGTTGGTTTGTTGGTTTGTTGGTTTGTTGGTTTGTTGGTTTGTTGGTTTGTTGGTTTGTTGGCTTGTTGGCTTGTTGGTTTGTTGGTTTGTTGGTTTCTTGGTTTGTAGGTTTGTTGGTTTGTTGGTTTGTTGGTTTGTTGGTTTGTTGGTTTGTTGGTTTGTTGGTTTGTTGGTTTGTTGGTTTGTTGGTTTTTTGGTTTGTTGGTTTGTTGGTTTGTTGGTTTGTCGGTTTGTTGGTTTGTTAGTTTGTTGGTTAATTTGTTTGTTGGTTTTTTGGTTTGTTGGTTTATTTGTTTGTTGGTTTGTTGTTTTTAGGTTTGTTGGTTTGTTGGTTTGTTTATTTGTTGGTTTGTTCGTTTGTTGGTGTTTTGGTTAATTGGTTTGTTGGTTTGTTGGTTTGTTGGCTTGTTGGTTTGTTGTTTTGTTCGTTTCTTGGTTTGTTGGTTCGCTTGTTTGTTGGTTTGTTGGTTTGTTTGTTTGTTGGTTTGTTCGTTTGGTGGCTTGTTGGTTTGTTGGCTTATTGGTTTGTTGGTTTGTTGGTTTGTTTGTTTGTTCGTTTGTTGGTTTGTTGGTTGGTTGGCTTGTTGGTTTGTTGGTTTGTTGGCTTGTTGGTTTGTTGGTTTGTTGGTTTGTTCGTTTGTTGTCTTGTTGGTTTGCTGGTTTGTTGGTTTGTTGGTGTGTTGGTTTGTTGGTTTGTAGGTTTGTTGGTTTCTTGGCTTGTTGGTTTTTTGGCTTGTTGGTTTGTTGGTTTGTTGGCTTGTTGGCTTGTTGGTTTGTTGGCTTGTTGGCTTGTTGGTTTATCGGTTTGTTGGCTTGTTGGTTTGTTGGTTTGTTGGTTTGTTGGTTTGTTGGTTTGTTGGCTTGTTGGCTTGTTGGTTTGTTGGTTTGTTGGCTTGTTGGTTTGTTGGTTTTTTGGTTTGTTGGTTTGTTGGTTTGTTGGCTTGTTGGCTTGTTGGTTTGTTGGTTTGTTGGTTTGTTGGTTTGTTGGTTTGTTCGTTTGTTGGTTTGTTGGCTTGTTGGCTTGTTGGTTTGTTGGCTTATTGGCTTGTTGGTATGTTGGTATGTTAGTTTGTTGGCTTGTTGGTTTGTTGGTTTGTTGGTTTGTTGGTTTGTTGGCTTGTTGGTTTGTTGGTTTGTTGGTTTGTTCGTTTGTTGGCTTGTTGGGTTGTTGGCTTGTTGGTTTGTTGGCTAGTTGGTTTGTTGGTTGGTTGGTTTTTTGGTTTGTTGGTTTGTTGGTTTGTTGGTTTGTTGGTTTGTTGGTTTGTTGGTTTGTTGGTTTGTTGGTTTGTTGGTTTGTTTGTTTGTTGGTTTGTTGGTTTGTTGGCTTGTTGGCTTGTTGGTTTGTTTGTTTGTTGGCTTGTTGGTTTGTTCGTTTGTTGGTTTGTTGGCTTGTTTGTTTCTTGGTTTGGTGGTTTGTTGGTTTGTTGGTTTGTTGGTTTGTTGGTTTGTTTGTTCGTTCGTTTGTTGGTTTGTTGGCTTGTTGGTTTGTTTGTTTGTTGGTTTGTTGGTTTGTTGGTTTGTTGGTTTGTTGGTTTGTTGTTTTGTTGGTTTGTTGGCTTGTTGGCTTGTTGGTTTGTTGGTTTGTTGGTTTCTTGGTTTGTAGGTTTGTTGGTTTGTTGGTTTGTTGGTTTGTTGGTTTGTTGGTTTGTTGGCTTGTTGGTTTGTTGGTTTGTTGATTTTTTGGTTTGTTGGTTTGTTGGTTTGTTGGTTTGTCGGTTTGTTGGTATGTTGGTTTGTTGGTTTATTTGTTTGTTGGTTTGTTGGTTTGTTGGTTTATTTGTTTGTTGGTTTGTTGGTTTGTAGGTTTGTTGGTTTGTTGGTTTGTTTATTTGTTGGTTTGTTCGTTTGTTGGTTTTTTGGTTAATTGGTTTGTTGGTTTGTTGGTTTGTTGGCTTGTTGGTTTGTTGTTTTGTTCGTTTCTTGGTTTGTTGGTTTGTTGGTTTGTTGGTTTGTTGGTTTGTTGGTTTGTTGGCGTGTTGGCTTGTTGGTTTGTTGGTTTGTTGGTTTCTTGGTTTGTAGGTTTGTTGGTTTGTTGGTTTGTTGGTTTGTTGGTTTGTTGGTTTGTTGGTTTGTTGGCTTGTTGGTTTGTTGGTTTGTTGGTTTTTTGGTTTGTTGGTTTGTTGGTTTGTTGGTTTGTCGGTTTGTTGGTTTGTTGGTTTGTTGGTTTATTTGTTTGTTGGTTTGTTGGTTTGTTGGTTTATTTGTTTGTTGGTTTGTTGGTTTGTAGGTTTGTTGGTTTGTTGGTTTGTTTATTTGTTGGTTTGTTCGTTTGTTGGTTTTTTGGTTAATTGGTTTGTTGGTTTGTTGGTTTGTTGGCTTGTTGGTTTGTTGTTTTGTTCGTTTCTTGGTTTGTTGGTTTGTTGGTTTGTTGGTTTGTTGGTTTGTTGATTTGTTGGTTTGTTGGTTTGTTGGTTTGTTGGCTTGTTGGTTTGTTGGTTTGTTGGTTGGTTGGTTTTTTTGTTTGTTGGTTTGTTGGTTTGTTGGTTTGTTGGTTTGTCGGTTTGTTGGTTTGTTGGTTTGTTGGTTTATTTGTTTGTTGGTTTGTTGGTTTGTTGGTTTATTTGTTTGTTGATTTGTTGGTTTGTAGGTTTGTTGGTTTGTTGGTTTGTTTATTTGTTGGTTTGTTCGTTTGTTGGTTTTTTGGTTAATTGGTTTGTTGGTTTGTTGGTTTGTTGGTCTGTTGTTTTATTGGTTTGTTGGTTTGTTGGTTTCTTGGTTTGTTGGTTTGTTGGATTGTTGGTTTGTTGGTTTGTTGGTTTGTTCGTTTGTTTGATTGTTGGGTTGTTGGCTTTTTGGTTTGTTGGCTAGTTGGTTTGTTGGTTTGTTGGTTTGTTGGTTTGTTGGTTTGTTGGTTTGTTGGTTTGTTGGTTTGTTGGTTTGTTGTTTTATTTGTTTGTTGGTTTGTTCGTTTGTTGGCTTGTTGGTTTGTTGGCTTATTGGCTTGTTGGTTTGTTGGTTTGTTGGCTTGTTGGTTTATTGGTTTGTTGGTTTGTTGGTTTGTTCGTTTGTTGGCTTGTTGGTTTGTTGGCTTGTTGGCTTGTTGGCTTGTTGGTTTGTTGGTTTGTTGGTTTGTTCGTTTGTTGGTTTGTTTGTTTGTTGGTTTGTTCGTTTGTTGGTTTGTTGGTTAATTGGTTTGTTGGTTTCTTGATTTGTTGGTTTGTTGGTTTGTTGGCTTGTTGGTTTATTAGTTTGTTGTTTTTTTTGTTTGTTGGTTTGTTGGTTTGTTGGTTTGTTGATTTGTTGGTTTGTTGGTTTGTTGGTTTGTTGGTTGATTTGTTTTTTCGTTTGTTGTTTTGTTCGTTTGCTGGTTTGTTCGTTTGTTGGTTTGTTGGTTTCTTGGTTTGTTGGTTTGTTGGTTTATTTGTTTGTTGGTTTTTTGGTTTGTTGGTTTTTTGGTTTGTTGGCTTGTTGGCTTGTTGGTTTGTTGATTTGTTGGTTTGTTGGTTTGTTGGTTTGTTGGCTTGTTGGCTTGTTGGTTTGTTGGTTTGTTGGTTTGTTGGCTTGTTGGTTACTTGGTTTGTTGGTTTGTTGGTTTGTTGGCTTGTTGGTTTGTTCGTTTGTTGTTTTGTTGGTTTGTTGGCATGTTGGCTTGTTGCCTTGTACGTTTGTTGGTTACTTGGTTTGTTTGCTTGTTAGTTTGTTGGTTTGTTGGCTGTTGGTTTGTAGGTTTGTTGGTTTGTTGGTTTGTTGCTTTGTTGGTTTGTTGGTTTGTTGGTTTGTTGGCTTGTTGGTATGTTGGCTTGTTGGCTTGTTGGTTTGTTGGTTTGTTTGTTTGTTGGTTTGTTAGTTTGTTGGTTTGTTGGCTTGTTGGATTGTTGGTTTGTTGGTTTGTTGGCTTGTTGGTTTGTTGGTTTGTTGGTTTGTTGGTTTGTTGGCTTGTTGGCTTGTTGGTTTGTTGGTTTGTTGGTTTGTTGGCTTGTTGGCTTGTTGGTTTGTTGGTTTGTTGGTTTGTTGGCTTGTTGGTTACTTGGTTTTTTGGTTTTTTGGTTTGTTGGCTTGCTTGTTTGTTCGTTTGTTGGTTTGTTGGTTTGTTGGCTTGTTGGCTTGTTGGTTTGTTGGCTTGCTGGTTTGTTGGCTTGTTGGTTTGTTGGTTTGTTCGTTTGTTGGTTTGTTGGTTTGTTGGCTTGTTGGTTTGTTGGCTTGTTGGTTTGTTGGTTTGTTGGTTTGTTGGTTTGTTGATTTGTTGGTTTGTTTGTTCGTTCGTTTGTTGGTTTGTTGGCTTGTTGGTTTGTTGGTTTGTCGGTTTGGTGGTTTGTTGGTTTGTTGGATTGTTGGTTTGTTAGTTTGTTGGCTTGTTGGCTTGTTGGTTTGTTGGCATGTTGGTTTGTTGGTTTGTTGGTTTGTTGTTTTGTTGGTTTTTTGGCTTGTTGGTTTGTAGGTTTGTTGGCTTGTTGGTTTGTTGGTTTGTTGATTTGTTGGTTTGTTGGTTTGTTGGATTGTTAGTTTCTTGGTTTCTTGGTTATTTGGTTTCTTGGTATGTTGGTTTGTTGGTTTGTTTGTTTGTTGGTTTGTTGGTTTGTTGGTTTGTTGGTTTGTTGGTTTGTTGGTTTGTTGGCTTGTTGGTTTGTTGGTTTGTTGGTTTGTTGGTTTTTTGGTTTGTTGGTTTTTTAGTTTGTTGGTTTGTTGGTTTGTTGGTTTGTTGGTTTATTTGTTAGTTGGTTTTTTGGTTTGTTGGTTTGTTGGTTTGTTGCTTTGTTGGTTTATTTGTTTGTTGGTTTGTTGGTTTGTTGGTTTGTTGGTTTGTTCGTTTGTTGGTTTGTTGGTTACTTGGTTTGTTGGTTTGTTGATTTGTTGGTTTGTTGGTTTCTTGGTTTGTTGGTTTGTTGGTTTGTTGGTTTGTTGGTTTGTTGGTTTGTTGGTTTTTTGGTTTGTTGGTTTGTTGGTTTGTTGGTTTGTCGGTTTGTTGGTTTGTTGGTTTGTTGGTTTATTTGTTTGTTGGTTTGTTGGTTTGTTGGTTTATTTGTTTGTTGGTTTGTTGGTTTGTAGGTTTGTTGGTTTGTTGGTTTGTTGGTTTGTTTGTTTGTTGGTTTGTTCTTTTGTTGGTTTGTTGGTTAATTGGTTTGTTGGTTTGTTGGTTTGTTGGCTTGTTGGTTTCTTGTTTTGTTCGTTTCTTGGTTTGTTGGTTTGTTGGTTTGTTGGTTTGTTGGTTTGTTGTTTTGTTTGTTTGTTGGTTTGTTCGTTTGTTCGTTTGTTGGTTTGTTGGTTTGTTGCTTTGTTGGCTTGTTGGTTTGTTGGTTTGTTGGTTTCTTGGTTTGTTGGTTTGTTTGTTTTGTTGGTTTGTTGGTTTGTTGGTTTGTTGGTTTGTTGGTTTGTTGGTTTGTTGGTTTGTTGGTTTGTTGGTTTGTTGGTTTGTTCGTTTGTTGGCTTGTTGGTTTGTTGGCTTGTTGGCTTGTTGGCTTGTTGGTTTGTTGGTTTGTTGGTTTGTTCGTTTGTTGGTTTGTTTGTTTGTTGGTTTGTGCGTTTGTTGGTTTGTTGGTTACTTGGTTTGTTGGTTTCTTGGTTTGTTGGTTTGTTGGTTTGTTGGCTTGTTGGTTTATTAGTTTGTTGGTTTTTTGGTTTGTTGGTTTGTTGGTTTGTTGGTTTGTTGATTTGTTGGTTTGTTGGTTTGTTGGTTTGTTGGTTTATTTGTTTTTTCGTTTGTTAGTTTGTTGGTTTGTTGGTTTGTTGGTTTGTTCGTTTGTTGGTTTGTTGGTTTCTCGGTTTGTTGGTTTGTTGGTTTATTTGTTTGTTGGTTTTTTGGTTTGTTGGTTTTTTGGTTTGTTGGCTTGTTGGCTTGTTGGTTTGTTGGTTTGTTGATTTGTTGGTTTGTTGGTTTGTTGGTTTGTTGGTTTGTTGGCTTGTTGGTTTGTTGGTTTGTTGGTTTGTTGGCCTGTTGTCTTGTCGGTTTGTTGGTTTGTTGGTTTGTTGGCTTGTTGGTTACTTGGTTTGTTGGTTTATTGGTTTGTTGGCTTGTTGGTTTGTTCGTTTGTTGGTTTGTTGGTTTGTTGGCTTGTTGGCTTGTTGGGTTGTTCGTTTGTTGGTTTGTTGGTTTGTGGGAGTGTTGGTTTGTTGATTTGTTGGTTTGTTGGCTTGTTGGCTTGTTGGCTTGTACGTTTGTTGGTTATTTGGTTTGTTGGCTTGTTGGTTTGTTCGTTTGTTGGCTTGTTGGTTTGTTGGTTTGTAGGTTTGTTGGTTTGTTGGTTTGTTGGTTTGTTGGTTTGTTGGTTTGTTGGCTTGTTGGTTTGTTGGCTTGTTGGCTTGTTGGTTTGTTGGTTTGTTCGTTTGTTGGTTTGTTTGTTTGTTGGTTTGTTAGTTTGTTGGTTTGTTGGTTAATTGGTTTGTTGGTTTGTTGGTTTGTTGGCTTGTTGGTTTGTTGTTTTGTTCGTTTCTTGGTTTGTTGGTTTGTTGGTTTGTTGGTTTGTTGGTTTGTTGTTTTATTTGTTTGTTGGTTTGTTCGTTTATTGGTTTGTTCGTTTGTTGGTTTGTTGGATTGTTTGTTTGTTGGTTTGTTCGTTTGTTGGTTTGTTGGTTAATTGGTTTGTTGGTTTCTTGATTTCTTGGTATTTTGGAATGTTGGTTTGTTGGTTTGTTGGTTTGTTGGTTTTTTGGTTTGTTGGTTTTTTAGTTTGTTGGTTTGTTGGTTTGTTGGTTTATTTGTTAGTTGGTTTTTTGGTTTGTTGGTTTGTTGGTTTGTTGCTTTGTTGGTTTATTTGTTTGTTGGTTTGTTGGTTTGTTGGTTTGTTGGTTTGTTTGTTTGTTTGTTTGTTTGTTGGTTTGTTCGTTTGTTGGTTTGTTGGTTACTTGGTTTGTTGGTTTGTTGATTTGTTGGCTTGTTAGTTTGTTGGTTTCTTGGTTTGTTGGTTTGTTGGTTTGTTGGTTTGTTGGTTTGTTGGTTTTTTGGTTTGTTGGTTTGTTGGTTTGTTGGTTTGTCGGTTTGTTGGTTTGTTGGTTTGTTGGTTTATTTGTTTGTTGGTTTGTTGGTTTATTTGTTTGTTGGTTTGTTGGTTTGTTCGTTTGTTAGTTTGTTGGTTAATAGGTTTGTTGGTTTGTTGGTTTGTTGGCTTGTTGGTTTGTTGTTTTGTTCGTTTCTTGGTTTGTTGGTTTATTGGTTTGTTGGTTTGTTGGTTTGTTGGTTTGTTGTTTTATTTGTTTGTTGGTTTGTTCGTTTGTTGGTTTGTTGGTTTGTTGGTTTGTTGCTTTGTTGGCTTGTTGGTTTGTTGGTTTGTTGGTTTGTTTGTTTGTTGGTTTGTTCGTTTGTTGGTTTGTTGGTTAATTGGTTTGTTGGTTTGTTGGTTTGTTGGCTTGTTGGTTTGTTGTTTTGTTCGTTTCTTGGTTTGTTGGTTTGTTGGTTTGTTGTTTTATTTGTTTGTTGGTTTGTTCGTTTGTTGGTTTGTTGGTTTGTTGGTTTGTTGCTTTGTTGGCTTGTTGGTTTGTTGGTTTGTTGGTTTCTTGGTTTGTTGGTTTGTTTGTTTTGTTGGTTTGTTGGTTTGCTGGTTTGTTGGTTTGTTGGTTTGTTGGTTTGTTGGTTTGTTGGTTTGTTGGTTTGTTGGTTTGTTCGTTTGTTGGCTTGTTGGTTTGTTGGCTTGTTGGCTTGTTGGCTTGTTGGTTTGTTGGTTTGTTGGTTTGTTCGTTTGTTGGTTTGTTTGTTTGTTGGTTTGTGCGTTTGTTGGTTTGTTGGTTACTTGGTTTGTTGGTTTCTTGGTTTGTTGGTTTGTTGGTTTGTTGGCTTGTTGGTTTATTAGTTTGTTGGTTTTTTGGTTTGTTGGTTTGTTGGTTTGTTGGTTTGTTGATTTGTTGGTTTGTTGGTTTGTTGGTTTGTTGGTTTATTTGTTTTTTCGTTTGTTAGTTTGTTGGTATGTTGGTTTGTTGGTTTGTTCGTTTGTTGGTTTGTTGGTTTCTCGGTTTGTTGGTTTGTTGGTTTATTTGTTTGTTGGTTTTTTGGTTTGTTGGTTTTTTGGTTTGTTGGCTTGTTGGCTTGTTGGTTTGTTGGTTTGTTGATTTGTTGGTTTGTTGGTTTGTTGGTTTGTTGGCTTGTTGGTTTGTTGGTTTGTTGGCCTGTTGTCTTGTCGGTTTGTTGGTTTGTTGGTTTGTTGGCTTGTTGGTTACTTGGTTTGTTGGTTTATTGGTTTGTTGGCTTGTTGGTTTGTTCGTTTGTTGGTTTGTTGGTTTGTTAGCTTGTTGGCTTGTTGGGTTGTTCGTTTGTTGGCTTGTTGGTTTGTGGGAGTGTTGGTTTGTTGATTTGTTGGTTTGTTGGCTTGTTGGCTTGTTGGCTTGTACGTTTGTTGGTTATTTGGTTTGTTGGCTTGTTGGTTTGTTCGTTTGTGGCTTGTTGGTTTGTTGGTTTGTAGGTTTGTTGGTTTGTTGGTTTGTTGGTTTGTTGGTTTGTTGGTTTGTTGGGGTGTTGGTTTGTTGGCTTGTTGGCTTGTTGGTTTGTTGGTTTGTTCGTTTGTTGGTTTGTTTGTTTGTTGGTTTGTTCGTTTGTTGGTTTGTTGGTTAATTGGTTTGTTGGTTTGTTGGTTTGTTGGCTTGTTGGTTTGTTGTTTTGTTCGTTTCTTGGTTTGTTGGTTTGTTGGTTTGTTGGTTTGTTGGTTTGTTGTTTTATTTGTTTGTTGGTTTGTTCGTTTATTGGTTTGTTCGTTTGTTGGTTTGTTGGTTTGTTTGTTTGTTGGTTTGTTCGTTTGTTGGTTTGTTGGTTAATTGGTTTGTTGGTTTCTTGATTTCTTGGTATTTTGGAATGTTGGTTTGTTGGTTTGTTGGTTTGTTGGTTTGTTGGTTTGTTGGTTTGTTGGCTTGTTGGTTTGTTGGTTTGTTGGTTTTTTGGTTTGTTGGTTTTTTTTGGTTTGTTGGTTTGTTGGTTTGTTGGTTTGTTGGTTTGTTGGTTTATTTGTTAGTTGGTTGTTTGGTTTGTTGGTTTGTTGGTTTGTTGGTTTGTTGGTTTGTTGGTTTATTTGTTTATTGGTTTGTTGGTTTGTTGGTTTGTTGGTTTGTTTGTTTGTTGGTTTGTTCGTTTGTTGGTTTGTTGGTTACTTGGTTTGATGGTTTGTTGATTTGTTGGCTTGTTGGTTTGTTGGTTTGTTGGTTTCTTGGTTTGTTGGTTTGTTGGTTTGTTGGTTTGTTGGTTTGTTGGTTTTTTGGTTTGTTGGTTTGTTGGTTTGTTGGTTTGTCGGTTTGTTGGTTTGTTGGTTTGTTGGTTTATTTGTTTGTTGGTTTGTTGGTTTGTTGGCTTGTTGGCTTGTTGGCTTGTACGTTTGTTGGTTACTTGGTTTGTTGGCTTGTTGGTTTGTTGGTTTGTTGGCTTGTTGGTTTGTTGGTTTGTAGGTTTGTTGGTTTGTTGGTTTGTTGGTTTGTTGGTTTGTTGGTTTGTTGGCTTGTTGGTTTGTTGGCTTGTTGGCTTGTTGGTTTGTTGGTTTGTTCGTTTGTTGGTTTGTTGGCTTGTTGGCTTGTTGGTTTGTTGGTTTGTTGGCTTATTGGTTTGTTGGTTTGTTAGTTTGTTGGTTTTTTGGTTTGTTGGTTTGTTGGTTTGTTGGTTTGTTGGTTTGTTGGTTTGTTGGTTTGTTCGTTTGTTGGTTTGTTGCTTTGTTGGCTTGTTGGCTTGTTGGCTTGTTGGTTTGTTGGTTTGTTGGTTTGTTCGTTTGTTGGTTTGTTTGTTTGTTGGTTTGTTCGTTTGTTGGTTTGTTGGTTACTTGGTTTGTTGGCTTGTTGATTTGTTGGTTTGTTGGCTTGTTGGTTTGTTGGTTTGTAGGTTTGTTGGTTTGTTGGTTTGTTGGTTTGTTGGTTTGTTGGTTTGTTGGTTTGTTGGCTTGTTGGTTTGTTGGCTTGTTGGCTTGTTGGCTTGTTGGCTTGTTGGTTTGTTCGTTTGTTGGTTTGTTAGTTTGTTGGTTTGTTGGCTTGTTAGCTTGTTGGTTTGTTGGCTTGTTGGTTTGTTGGTTTGTTGGTTTGTTGTTTTGTTGGTTTGTTGGTTTGTTGGTTTGTTGGTTTGTTGGTGTTTTGGTTTGTTGGTTTTTTGGTTTGTTGGTTTTTTGGTTTATTGGTTTGTTGGTTTTTGGTTTTTGGTTTGTTGGTTTGTTGGTTTGTTGGTTTGTTGGTTTGTTGATTTATTGGTTTGTTGGCTTGTTGGTTTGTTGGTTTGTTGGTTTGTTGGTTTGTTGGTTTGTTGCCTTGTTGGCTTGTTGGTTTGTTGGTTTGTTGGTTTGTTGGTTTGTTGGTTTGTTAGCTTGTTGGCTTGTTGGTTTGTTGGCTTGTTGGTTTGTTGGTTTGTTGGTTTGTTGGCTTGTTGGCTTGTTGGGTTGTTGGGTTGTTGGTTTGTTGGTTTGTTGGTTTGTTGGTTTGTTGGTTTGTTGCCTTGTTGGTTTGTTGATTTGTTGGTTTGTTGGTTTGTTGGTTTGTTGGTTTTTTGGTTTGTTGGTTTGTTGGTTTGTTGGTTTGTTGGTTTGTTGGTTTGTTTGTTTGTTGGTTTGTTCGTTTGTTGGTTTGTTGGTTAATTGGTTTGTTGGTTTGTTGGTTTGTTGTCTTGTTGGTTTGTTGGTTTGATGGTTTGTTGTTTTATTTGTTTGTTGGTTTGTTCGTTTGTTGGTTTGTTGGTTTGATGGTTTGTTGGTTTGTTGGCTTGTTGGTTTGTTGGTTTGTTGGTTTGTTGGTTTCTTGGTTTGTTGGTTTGTTGGTTTGTTGGCTTGTTGGTTTGTTGTTTTGTTCGTTTCTTGGTTTGTTGGTTTGTTGGTTTGTTGGTTTGTTGGTTTGTTGTTTTATTTGTTTGTTGGTTTGTTCGTTTGTTGGTTTGTTGGTTTGTTGGTTTGTTGGTTTGTTGGTTTGTTTCTTTGTTGGCTTGTTGGTTTGTTGGTTTGTTGGTTTGTTGGTTTGTTGGTTTGTTGGTTTGTTTGTTTTGTTGGTTTGTTGGTTTGTTGGTTTGTTGGTTTGTTGGTTTGTTGGTTTGTTGGTTTGTTGGTTTGTTGGTTTGTTGGTTTGTTGGTTTGTTGGTTTGTTGGTTTGTTGGTTTGTTGGTTTGTTCGTTTGTTGGCTTGTTGGTTTGTTGGCTTGTTGGCTTGTTGGCTTGTTGGCTTGTTGGTTTGTTGGTTTGTTGGTTTGTTTGTTTGTTGGTTTGTGCGTTTGTTGATTTGTTGGTTACTTGGTTTGTTGGTTTCTTGGTTTGTTGGTTTGTTGGTTTGTTGGCTTGTTGGTTTATTAGTTTGTTGGTTTTTTGGTTTGTTGGTTTGTTGGTTTGTTGATTTGTTGGTTTGTTGGTTTGTTGGTTTGTTGGTTTATTTGTTTTTTCGTTTGTTGGTTTGTTGGTTTGTTGGTTTGTTCGTTTGTTGGTTTGTTGGTTTCTCGGTTTGTTGGTTTGTTGATTTATTTGTTTGTTGGTTTTTTGGTTTGTTGGTTTTTTGGTTTGTTGGCTTGTTGGCTTGTTGGTTTGTTGGTTTGTTGGTTTGTTGATTTGTTGGTTTGTTGGTTTGTTGGTTTGTTGGTTTGTTGGCTTGTTGGTTTGTTGGTTTGTTGGTTTGTTGGCCTGTTGTCTTGTCGGTTTGTTGGTTTGTTGGTTTGTTGGCTTGTTGG
The DNA here is from genome assembly GCA_958298945.1 of Atherix ibis. Lineage (NCBI taxonomy): Eukaryota > Metazoa > Arthropoda > Insecta > Diptera > Athericidae > Atherix > Atherix ibis. Next base: position 3,974,194 of record OY282608.1, read on the forward strand.
TTACTTGGTTTGTTGGTTTGTTGGTTTGTTGGCTTGTTGGTTTGTTCGTTTGTTGGTTTGGTGGTTTGTTGGCTTGTTGGCTTGTTGGGTTGTTCGTTTGTTGGCTTGTTGGTTTGTGGGAGTGTTGGTTTGTTGGTTTGTTGGTTTGTTGGCTTGTTGGCTTGTTGGCTTGTACGTTTGTTGGTTACTTGGGTTGTTGGCTTGTTGGTTTGTTGGCTTGTTGGTTTTTGGTTTTTGGTTTGTTGGTTTGTTGATTTATTGGTTTGTTGGCTTGTTGGTTTGTTGGTTTGTTCGTTTGTTGGTTTGTTGCCTTGTTGGCTTGTTGGTTTGTTGGTTTGTTGGTTTGTTGGTTTGTTGGTTTGTTGGCTTGTTGGCTTGTTGGTTTGTTGGCTTGTTGGTTTGTTGGTTTGTTGGTTTGTTGGCTTGTTGGCTTGTTGGGTTGTTGGTTTGTTGGTTTGTTGGTTTGTTGGTTTGTTGGTTTGTTGGTTTGTTGGTTTGTTGGTTTGTTGGTTTGTTGGTTTGTTGGTTTGTTGCCTTGTTGGTTTGTTGATTTGTTGGTTTGTTGGTTTGTTGGTTTTTTGGTTTGCTGGTTTGTTGGTTTGTTGGTTTGTTGGTTTGTTGGTTTGTTGGTTTGTTGGTTTGTTGGTTTGTTGGTTTGTTGGTTTGTTGGCTTGTTGGTTTGTTGGTTTGTTGGTTTTTTGGTTTGTTGGTTTGTTGGTTTGTTGGTTTGTTGGTTTGTTTGTTTGTTGGTTTGTTCGTTTGTTGGTTTGTTGGTTAATTGGTTTGTTGGTTTGTTGGTTTGTTGGCTTGTTGGTTTGTTGGTTTGTTGGTTTGTTGTTTTATTTGTTTGTTGGTTTGTTCGTTTTTTGGTTTGTTGGTTTGATGGTTTGTTGGTTTGTTGGCTTGTTGGTTTGTTGGTTTGTTGGTTTCTTGGTTTGTTGGTTTGTTGGTTTGTTGGCTTGTTGGTTTGTTGTTTTGTTCGTTTCTTGGTTTGTTGGTTTGTTGGTTTGTTGGTTTGTTCGTTTGTTGTTTTATTTGTTTGTTGGTTTGTTCGTTTGTTGGTTTGTTGGTTTGTTGCTTTGTTGGCTTGTTGGTTTGTTGGTTTGTTGGTTTGTTGGTTTGTTGGTTTGTTTGTTTTGTTGGTTTGTTGGTTTGTTGGTTTGTTGGTTTGTTGGTTTGTTGGTTTGTTGGTTTGTTGGTTTGTTGGTTTGTTGGTTTGTTGGTTTGTTCGTTTGTTGGCTTGTTGGTTTGTTGGCTTGTTGGCTTGTTGGCTTGTTGGTTTGTTGGTTTGTTGGTTTGTTCGTTTGTTGGTTTATTTGTTTGTTGGTTTGTGCGTTTGTTGGGTTACTTGGTTTGTTGGTTTCTTGGTTTGTTGGTTTGTTGGTTTGTTGGCTTGTTGGTTTATTAGTTTGTTGGTTTTTTGGTTTGTTGGTTTGTTGGTTTGTTGATTTGTTGGTTTGTTGGTTTGTTGGTTTGTTGGTTTATTTGTTTTTTCGTTTGTTGGTTTGTTGGTTTGTTGGTTTGTTGGTTTGTTCGTTTGTTGGTTTGTTGGTTTCTCGGTTTGTTGGTTTGTTGGTTTATTTGTTTGTTGGTTTTTTGGTTTGTTGGTTTTTTGGTTTGTTGGCTTGTTGGTTTGTTGGTTTGTTGGTTTGTTGATTTGTTGGTTTGTTGGTTTGTTGGTTTGTTGGTTTGTTGGCTTGTTGGTTTGTTGGTTTGTTGGTTTGTTGGCCTGTTGTCTTGTCGGTTTGTTGGTTTGTTGGTTTGTTGGCTTGTTGGTTACTTGGTTTGTTGGTTTGTTGGTTTGTTGGCTTGTTGGTTTGTTCGTTTTGTTGGTTTGTTGGTTTGTTGGCTTGTTGGCTTGTTGGGTTGTTCGTTTGTTGGCTTGTTGGTTTGTGGGAGTGTTGGTTTGTTGGTTTGTTGGTTTGTTGGCTTGTTGGCTTGTTGGCTTGTACGTTTGTTGGTTACTTGGTTTGTAGGTTTGTTGGTTTGTTGGTTTATTGGTTTGTTGGTTTGTTGGTTTGTTGGCTTGTTGGTTTTTGGTTTTTGGTTTGTTGGTTTGTTGGTTTGTTGGTTTCTTGGTTTGTTGGTTTGTTGATTTATTGGTTTGTTGGCTTGTTGGTTTGTTGGTTTGTTGGTTTTTATGGTTTGTTGCCTTGTTGGCTTGTTGGCTTGTTGGTTTGTTGGTTTGTTGGTTTGTTGGTTTGTTGGTTTGTTGGCTTGTTGGCTTGTTGGTTTGTTGGTTTGTTGGTTTGTTGGTTTGTTGGTTTGTTGGTTTGTTAGCTTGTTGGCTTGTTGGGTTGTTGGTTTGTTGGTTTGTTGGTTTGTTGGTTTGTTGGTTTGTTGGTTTGTTGCCTTGTTGGTTTGTTGATTTGTTGGTTTGTTGGTTTGTTGGTTTTTTGGTTTGCTGGTTTGTTGGTTTGTTGGTTTGTTGGTTTGTTAGTTTGTTGGTTTGTTGGTTTGTTGGTTTGTTGGTTTGTTGGTTTGTTGGTTTGTTGGCTTGTTGGTTTGTTGGTTTGTTGGTTTGTTGGTTTTTTGGTTTGTTGGTTTGTTGGTTTGTTGGTTTGTTGGTTTGTTTGTTTGTTGGTTTGTTCGTTTGTTGGTTTGTTGGTTAATTGGTTTGTTGGTTTGTTGGTTTGTTGGCTTGTTGGTTTGTTGGTTTGTTGGTTTGTTGTTTTATTTGTTTGTTGGTTTGTTCGTTTGTTGGTTTGTTGGTTTGATGGTTTGTTGGTTTGTTGGCTTGTTGGTTTGTTGGTTTGTTGGTTTCTTGGTTTGTTGGTTTGTTGGTTTGTTGGCTTGTTGGTTTGTTGTTTTGTTCGTTTCTTGGTTTGTTGGTTTGTTGGTTTGTTGGTTTGTTGTTTTATTTGTTTGTTGGTTTGTTCGTTTGTTGGTTTGTTGGTTTGTTGGTTTGTTGGTTTGTTGCTTTGTTGGCTTGTTGGTTTGTTGGTTTGTTGGTTTCTTGGTTTGTTGGTTTGTTTGTTTTGTTGGTTTGTTGGTTTGTTGGTTTGTTGGTTTGTTGGTTTGTTGGTTTGTTGGTTTGTTGGTTTGTTGGTTTGTTGGTTTGTGGGTTTGTTGGTTTGTTCGTTTGTTGGCTTGTTGGTTTGTTGGCTTGTTGGCTTGTTGGCTTGTTGGTTTGTTGGTTTGTTGGTTTGTTCGTTTGTTGGTTTGTTTGTTTGTTGGTTTGTGCGTTTGTTGGTTTGTTGGTTACTTGGTTTGTTGGTTTCTTGGTTTGTTGGTTTGTTGGTTTGTTGGCTTGTTGGTTTATTAGTTTGTTGGTTTTTTGGTTTGTTGGTTTGTTGGTTTGTTGGTTTGTTGATTTGTTGGTTTGTTGGTTTGTTGGTTTGTTGGTTTATTTGTTTTTTCGTTTGTTGGTTTGTTGGTTTGTTGGTTTGTTCGTTTGTTGGTTTGTTGGTTTCTCGGTTTGTTGGTTTGTTGGTTTATTTGTTTGTTGGTTTTTTGGTTTGTTGGTTTTTTGGTTTGTTGGCTTGTTGGCTTGTTGGTTTGTTGGTTTGTTGGTTTGTTGATTTGTTGGTTTGTTGGTTTGTTGGTTTGTTGGCTTGTTGGTTTGTTGGTTTGTTGGTTTGTTGGCCTGTTGTCTTGTCGGTTTGTTGGTTTGTTGGTTTGTTGGCTTGTTGGTTACTTGGTTTGTTGGTTTGTTGGTTTGTTGGCTTGTTGGTTTGTTCGTTTGTTGGTTTGTTGGTTTGTTGGCTTGTTGGCTTGTTGGGTTGTTCGCTTGTTGGCTTGTTGGTTTGTGGGAGTGTTGGTTTGTTGGTTTGTTGGCTTGTTGGCTTGTTGGCTTGTACGTTTGTTGGTTACTTGGTTTGTTGGCTTGTTGCTTTGTTCGTTTGTTGGCTTGTTGGTTTGTTGGTTTGTAGGTTTGTTGGTTTGTTGGTTTGTTGGTTTGTTGGTTTGTTGGTTTGTTGGTTTGTTGGCTTGTTGGTTTGTTGGCTTGTTGGCTTGTTGGTTTGTTGGTTTGTTCGTTTGTTGGTTTGTTTATTTGTTGGTTTGTTCGTCTGTTGGTTTGTTGGTTAATTGGTTTGTTGGTTTGTTGGTTTGTTGGCTTGTTGGTTTGTTGTTTTGTTCGTTTCTTGGTTTGTTGGTTTGTTGGTTTGTTGGTTTGTTGTTTTATTTGTTTGTTGGTTTGTTCGTTTATTGGTTTGTTCGTTTGTTGGTTTGTTGGTTTGTTTGTTTGTTGGTTTGTTCGTTTGTTGGTTTGTTGGTTAATTGGTTTGTTGGTTTCTTGGTTTCTTGGTATTTTGGAATGTTGGATTGTTGGTTTGTTGGTTTGTTGGTTTGTTGGTTTGTTGGTTTGTTGGTTTGTTGGCTTGTTGGTTTGTTGTTTTGTTGGTTTTTTGGTTTGTTGGTTTTTTTGGGTTTGTTGGTTTGTTGGTTTGTTGGTTTGTTGGTTTGTTGGTTTATTTGTTAGTTGGTTGTTTGGTTTGTTGGTTTGTTGGTTTGTTGGTTTGTTGGTTTGTTGGTTTATTTGTTTATTGGTTTGTTGGTTTGTTGGTTTGTTGGTTTGTTTGTTTGTTGGTTTGTTCGTTTGTTGGTTTGTTGGTTACTTGGTTTGATGGTTTGTTGACTTGTTGGCTTGTTGGTTTGTTGGTTTGTTGGTTTCTTGGTTTGTTGGTTTGTTGGTTTGTTGGTTTGTTGGTTTGTTGGTTTTTTGGTTTGTTGGTTTGTTGGTTTGTCGGTTTGTTAGTTTGTTGGTTTGTTGGTTTGTTGGTTTATTTGCTTGTTGGTGTGTTGGTTTGTTGGCTTGTTGGTTTGTTGGCTTGTACGTTTGTTGGTTACTTGGTTTGTTGGCTTGTTGGTTTGTTGGTTTGTTGGCTTGTTGGTTTGTTGGTTTGTAGGTTTGTTGGTTTGTTGGTTTTTTGGTTTGTTGGTTTGTTGGTTTGTTGGTTTGTTGGTTTGTTGGCTTGTTGGTTTGTTGGCTTGTTGGCTTGTTGGTTTGTTGGTTTGTTCGTTTGTTGGTTTGTTAGTTTGTTGGTTTGTTGGCTTGTTGGCTTGTTGGTTTGTTGGTTTGTTGGCTTATTGGTTTGTTGGTTTGTTGGTTTGTTGGTTTGTTGGTTTGTTGGTTTGTTGGTTTGCTGGTTTGTTGGTTTGTTGGTTTGTTGATTTGTTGGTTTGTTCGTTTGTTGGCTTGTTGGTTTGTGTGCTTGTTGGCTTGTTGGCTTGTTGGTTTGTTGGTTTGTTGGTTTGTTCGTTTGTTGGTTTGTTTGTTTGTTGGTTTGTTCGTTTGTTGGTTTGTTAGTTACTTGGTTTGTTGGCTTGTTGGTTTGTTGGTTTGTTGGTTTGTTGGCTTGTTGGTTTGTTGGTTTGTAGGTTTGTTGGTTTGTTGGTTTGTTGGTTTGTTGGTTTGTTGGCTTGTTGGTTTGTTGGCTTGTTGGTTTGTTGGCTTGTTGGCTTGTTGGCTTGTTGGTTTGTTCGTTTGTTGGTTTGTTAGTTTGTTGGTTTGTTGGCTTGTTGGCTTGTTGGTTTGTTGGTTTGTTGGCTTGTTGGTTTTTTGGTTTGTTGGTTTGTTGGTTTTTTGGTTTGTTGATATTTTGGTTTGTTGGTTTGTTGGTTTTTGGTTTTTGGTTTGTTGGTTTGTTGGTTTGTTGGTTTGTTGGTTTGTTGGTTTCTTGGTTTGTTGGTTTGTTGATTTATTGGTTTGTTGGCTTGTTGGTTTGTTGGTTTGTTGGTTTGTTGGCTTGTTGGCTTGTTGGTTTGTTGGTTTGTTGGTTTGTTGGTTTGTTGGCTTGTTGGCTTGTTGGTTTGTTGGCTTGTTGGTTTGTTGGTTTGTTGGTTTGTTGGCTTGTTGGCTTGTTGGGTTGTTGGTTTGTTGGTTTGTTGGTTTGTTGGTTTGTTGGTTTGTTGCCTTGTTGGTTTGTTGATTTGTTGGTTTGTTGGTTTGTTCGTTTTTTGGTTTTTTGGTTTGCTGGTTTGTTGGTTTGTTGGTTTGTTGGTTTGTTGGTTTGTTGGTTTGTTGGTTTGCTGGTTTGTTGGTTTGTTGGTTTGTTGGTTTGTTGGTTTGTTGGCTTGTTGGTTTGTTAGTTTGTTGGTTTTTTGGTTTGTTGGTTTGTTGGTTTGTTGGTTTGTTGGTTTGTTTGTTTGTTGGTTTGTTCGTTTGTTGGTTTGTTGGTTAATTGGTTTGTTGGTTTGTTGGTTTGTTGGCTTGTTGGTTTGTTGGTTTGTTGGTTTGTTGTTTTATTTGTTTGTTGGTTTGTTCGTTTGTTGGTTTGTTGGTTTGATGGTTTGTTGGTTTGTTGGCTTGTTGGTTTGTTGGTTTGTTGGTTTCTTGGTTTGTTGGTTTGTTGGTTTGTTGGTTTGTTGGTTTTTTGGTTTGTTAGTTTTTTGGTTTTTTGGTTTGTTGGTTTGTTGGTTTTTTGGTTTGTTAGTTTTTTGGTTTTTTGGTTTGTTGGTTTGTTGGTTTGTTGGTTTGTTGGTTTGTTGGTTTGTTGGTTTGTTGGTTTGTTGGTTTGTTGGTTTGTTGGTTTGTTGCTTTGTTGGCTTGTTGGTTTGTTGGTTTGTTGGTTTCTTCGTTTGTTGGTTTGTTTGTTTTGTTGGTTTGTTGGTTTGTTGGTTTGTTGGTTTGTTGGTTTGTTGGTTTGTTGGTTTGTTGGTTTGTTGGTTTGTTGGTTTGTTGGTTTATTTGTTAGTTGGTTGTTTGGTTTGTTGGTTTGTTGGTTTGTTGGTTTGTTGGTTTGTTGGTTTATTTGTTTATTGGTTTGTTGGTTTGTTGGTTTGTTGGTTTGTTTGTTTGTTGGTTTGTTCGTTTGTTGGTTTGTTGGTTACTTGGTTTGATGGTTTGTTGACTTGTTGGCTTGTTGGTTTGTTGGTTTGTTGGTTTCTTGGTTTGTTGGTTTGTTGGTTTGTTGGTTTGTTGGTTTGTTGGTTTTTTGGTTTGTTGGTTTGTTGGTTTGTCGGTTTGTTGGTTTGTTGGTTTGTTGGTTTGTTGGTTTATTTGCTTGTTGGTGTGTTGGTTTGTTGGCTTGTTGGTTTGTTGGCTTGTACGTTTGTTGGTTACTTGGTTTGTTGGCTTGTTGGTTTGTTGGTTTGTTGGCTTGTTGGTTTGTTGGTTTGTAGGTTTGTTGGTTTGTTGGTTTTTTGGTTTGTTGGTTTGTTGGTTTGTTGGTTTGTTGGTTTGTTGGTTTGTTGGCTTGTTGGTTTGTTGGCTTGTTGGCTTGTTGGTTTGTTGGTTTGTTCGTTTGTTGGTTTGTTAGTTTGTTGGTTTGTTGGCTTGTTGGCTTGTTGGTTTGTTGGTTTGTTGGCTTATTGGTTTGTTGGTTTGTTGGTTTGTTGGTTTGTTGGTTTGTTGGTTTGTTGGTTTGCTGGTTTGTTGGTTTGTTGGTTTGTTGATTTGTTGGTTTGTTCGTTTGTTGGCTTGTTGGTTTGTGTGCTTGTTGGCTTGTTGGCTTGTTGGTTTGTTGGTTTGTTGGTTTGTTCGTTTGTTGGTTTGTTTGTTTGTTGGTTTGTTCGTTTGTTGGTTTGTTAGTTACTTGGTTTGTTGGCTTGTTGGTTTGTTGGTTTGTTGGTTTGTTGGCTTGTTGGTTTGTTGGTTTGTAGGTTTGTTGGTTTGTTGGTTTGTTGGTTTGTTGGTTTGTTGGCTTGTTGGTTTGTTGGCTTGTTGGTTTGTTGGCTTGTTGGCTTGTTGGCTTGTTGGTTTGTTCGTTTGTTGGTTTGTTAGTTTGTTGGTTTGTTGGCTTGTTGGCTTGTTGGTTTGTTGGTTTGTTGGCTTGTTGGTTTTTTGGTTTGTTGGTTTGTTGGTTTTTTGGTTTGTTGATATTTTGGTTTGTTGGTTTGTTGGTTTTTGGTTTTTGGTTTGTTGGTTTGTTGGTTTGTTGGTTTGTTGGTTTGTTGGTTTCTTGGTTTGTTGGTTTGTTGATTTATTGGTTTGTTGGCTTGTTGGTTTGTTGGTTTGTTGGTTTGTTGGCTTGTTGGCTTGTTGGTTTGTTGGTTTGTTGGTTTGTTGGTTTGTTGGCTTGTTGGCTTGTTGGTTTGTTGGCTTGTTGGTTTGTTGGTTTGTTGGTTTGTTGGCTTGTTGGCTTGTTGGGTTGTTGGTTTGTTGGTTTGTTGGTTTGTTGGTTTGTTGGTTTGTTGGTTTGTTGCCTTGTTGGTTTGTTGATTTGTTGGTTTGTTGGTTTGTTCGTTTTTTGGTTTTTTGGTTTGCTGGTTTGTTGGTTTGTTGGTTTGTTGGTTTGTTGGTTTGTTGGTTTGTTGGTTTGTTGGTTTGTTGGTTTGTTGGTTTGTTGGTTTGTTGGTTTGTTGGCTTGTTGGTTTGTTAGTTTGTTGGTTTTTTGGTTTGTTGGTTTGTTGGTTTGTTGGTTTGTTGGTTTGTTTGTTTGTTGGTTTGTTCGTTTGTTGGTTTGTTGGTTAATTGGTTTGTTGGTTTGTTGGTTTGTTGGCTTGTTGGTTTGTTGGTTTGTTGGTTTGTTGTTTTATTTGTTTGTTGGTTTGTTCGTTTGTTGGTTTGTTGGTTTGATGGTTTGTTGGTTTGTTGGCTTGTTGGTTTGTTGGTTTGTTGGTTTCTTGGTTTGTTGGTTTGTTGGTTTGTTGGTTTGTTGGTTTTTTGGTTTGTTAGTTTTTTGGTTTTTTGGTTTGTTGGTTTGTTGGTTTTTTGGTTTGTTAGTTTTTTGGTTTTTTGGTTTGTTGGTTTGTTGGTTTGTTGGTTTGTTGGTTTGTTGGTTTGTTGGTTTGTTGGTTTGTTGGTTTGTTGCTTTGTTGGCTTGTTGGTTTGTTGGTTTGTTGGTTTCTTCGTTTGTTGGTTTGTTTGTTTTGTTGGTTTGTTGGTTTGTTGGTTTGTTGGTTTGTTGGTTTGTTGGTTTGTTGGTTTGTTGGTTTGTTGGTTTGTTGGTTTATTCGTTTGTTGGCTTGTTGGTTTGTTGGCTTGTTGGCTTGTTGGCTTGTTGGTTTGTTGGTTTGTTGGTTTGTTCGTTTGTTGGTTTGTTTGTTTGTTGGTTTGTTGGTTTCTTGGTTTGTTGGTTTGTTGATTTATTGGTTTGTTGGCTTGTTGGTTTGTTGGTTTTTTGGTTTGTTGGTTTGTTGGTTTGTTGGTTTGTTGGTTTGTTTGTTTGTTGGTTTGTTCGTTTGTTGGTTTGTTGGTTAATTGGTTTGTTGGTTTGTTGGTTTGTTGGCTTGTTGGTTTGTTGGTTTGTTGGTTTGTTGTTTTATTTGTTTGTTGGTTTGTTCGTTTGTTGGTTTGTTGGTTTGATGGTTTGTTGGTTTGTTGGCTTGTTGGTTTGTTGGTTTGTTGGTTTCTTGGTTTGTTGGTTTGTTGGTTTGTTGGTTTGTTGGTTTGTTGGTTTTTTGGTTTGTTAGTTTTTTGGTTTGTTGGTTTGTTGGTTTGTTGGTTTTTTGGTTTATTAGTTTTTTGGTTTTTTGGTTTGTTGGTTTGTTGGTTTGTTGGTTTGTTGGTTTGTTGGTTTGTTGGTTTGTTGGTTTGTTGGTTTGTTGGTTTGTTGGTTTGTTGGTTTGTTGGTTTGTTGGTTTGTTGCTTTGTTGGCTTGTTGGTTTGTTGGTTTGTTGGTTTCTTCGTTTGTTGGTTTGTTTGTTTTGTTGGTTTGTTGGTTTGTTGGTTTGTTGGTTTGTTGGTTTGTTGGTTTGTTGGTTTGTTGGTTTGTTGGTTTGTTGGTTTGTTGGTTTATTCGTTTGTTGGCTTGTTGGTTTGTTGGCTTGTTGGCTTGTTGGCTTGTTGGTTTGTTGGTTTGTTGGTTTGTTCGTTTGTTGGTTTGTTTGTTTGTTGGTTTGTGCGTTTGTTGGTTTGTTGGTTACTTGGTTTGTTGGTTTCTTGGTTTGTTGGTTTGTTCGTTTGTTGGCTTGTTGGTTTATTAGTTTGTTGGTTTTTTGGTTTGTTGGTTTGTTGGTTTGTTGGTTTGTTGGTTTGTTGGTTTGTTGGTTTGTTGGCTTGTTGGTTTGTTGGCTTGTTGGCTTGTTGGCTTGTTGGTTTGTTCGTTTGTTGGTTTGTTAGTTTGTTGGTTTGTTGGCTTGTTGGCTTGTTGGTTTGTTGGTTTGTTGGCTTGTTGGTTTGTTGGTTTGTTGGTTTGTTGTTTTGTTGGTTTGTTGGTTTGTTGGTTTGTTGGTTTGTTGGTTTTTTGGTTTGTTGGTTTGTTGGTTTTTTGGTTTGTTGGTTTTTTGGTTTGTTGGTTTGTTGGTTTTTGGTTTTTGGTTTGTTGGTTTGTTGGTTTGTTGGTTTCTTGGTTTGTTGGTTTGTTGATTTATTGGTTTGTTGGCTTGTTGGTTTGTTGGTTTGTTGGTTTGTTGGCTTGTTGGCTTGTTGGTTTGTTGGTTTGTTGGTTTGTTGGTTTGTTGGCTTGTTGGCTTGTTGGTTTGTTGGCTTGTTGGTTAGTTGGTTTGTTGGTTTGTTGGCTTGTTGGCTTGTTGGGTTGTTGGTTTGTTGGTTTGTTGGTTTGTTGGTTTGTTGGTTTGTTGCCTTGTTGATTTGTTGATTTGTTGGTTTGTTGGTTTGTTGGTTTGTTGGTTTTTTGGTTTGCTGGTTTGTTGGTTTGTTGGTTTGTTGGTTTGTTGGTTTGTTGGTTTGTTGGTTTGTTGGTTTGTTGGTTTGTTGGTTTGTTGGTTTGTTGGTTTGTTGGCTTGTTGGTTTGTTGGTTTGTTGGTTTTTTGGTTTGTTGGTTTGTTGGTTTGTTGGTTTGTTGGTTTGTTGGTTTGTTTGTTTGTTGGTTTGTTCGTTTGTTGGTTTGTTGGTTAATTGGTTTGTTGGTTTGTTGGTTTGTTGGCTTGTTGGTTTGTTGGTTTGTTGGTTTGTTATTTTATTTGTTTGTTGGTTTGTTCGTTTGTTGGTTTGTTGGTTTGATGGTTTGTTGGTTTGTTGGCTTGTTGGTTTGTTGGTTTGTTGGTTTCTTGGTTTGTTGGTTTGTTGGTTTGTTGGTTTGTTGGTTTTTTGGTTTGTTAGTTTTTGGGTTTTTTGGTTTGTTGGTTTGTTGGTTTGTTGGTTTGTTGGTTTGTTGGTTTGTTGCTTTGTTGGCTTGTTGGTTTGTTGGTTTGTTGGTTTCTTGGTTTGTTGGTTTGTTTGTTTTATTGGTTTGTTGGTTTGTTGGTTTGTTGGTTTGTTGGTTTGTTGGTTTGTTGGTTTGTTGGTTTGTTGGTTTGTTGGTTTGTTCGTTTGTTGGCTTGTTGGTTTGTTGGCTTGTTGGCTTGTTGGCTTGTTGGTTTGTTGGTTTGTTGGTTTGTTCGTTTGTTGGTTTGTTTGTTTGTTGTTTTGTGCGTTTGTTGGTTTGTTTGTTACTTGGTTTGTTGGTTTCTTGGTTTGTTGGTTTGTTGGTTTGTTGGTTTGTTGGCTTGTTGGTTTATTAGTTTGTTGGTTTTTCGGTTTGTTGGTTTGTTGGTTTGTTGGTTTGTTGATTTGTTGGTTTGTTGGTTTGTTGGTTTGTTGGTTTATTTGTTTTTTCGTTTGTTGGTTTGTTGGTTTGTTGGTTTGTTCGTTTGTTGGTTTGTTGGTTTCTCGGTTTGTTGGTTTGTTGGTTTATTTGTTTGTTGGTTTTTTGGTTTGTTGGTTTTTTGGTTTGTAGGCTTGTTGGCTTGTTGGTTTGTTGGTTTGTTGGTTTGTTGATTTGTTGGTTTGTTGGTTTGTTGGTTTGTTGGCTTGTTGGTTTGTTGGTTTGTTGGTTTGTTGGCCTGTTGTCTTGTCGGTTTGTTGGTTTGTTGGTTTGTTGGCTTGTTGGTTACTTGGTTTGTAGGTTTGTCGGTTTGTTGGCTTGTTGGTTTGCTCGTTTGTTGGTTTGTTGGTTTGTTGGCTTGTTGGCTTGTTGGGTTGTTGGTTTGTTGGCTTGTTGGTTTGTGGGAGTGTTGGTATGTTGGTTTGTTGGCTTGTTGGCTTGTTGGCTTGTACGTTTGTCGGTTACTTGGTTTGTTGGCTTGTTGGTTTGTTCGTTTGTTGGCTTGTTGGTTTGTTGGTTTGTAGGTTTGTTGGTTTGTTGGTTTGTTGGTTTGTTGGTTTGTTGGTTTGTTGGCTTGTTGGTTTGTTGGCTTGTTGGCTTGTTGGTTTGTTGGTTTGTTCGTTTGTTGGTTTGTTTGTTTGGTGGTTTGTTCGTTTGTTGGTTTGTTGGTTAATTGGTTTGTTGGTTTGTTGGTTTGTTGGTTTGTTGGCTTGTTGGTTTGTTGTTTTGTTCGTTTCTTGGTTTGTTGGTTTGTTGGTTTGTTGGTTTGTTGTTTTATTTGTTTGTTGGTTTGTTCGTTTATTGGTTTGTTTGTTTGTTGGTTTGTTGGTTTGTTTGTTTGTTGGTTTGTTCGTTTGTTGGTTTGTTGGTTAATTGGTTTGTTGGTTTCTTGGTTTCTTGGTATTTTGGAATGTTGGTTTGTTGGTTTGTTGGTTTGTTGGTTTGTTGGTTTTTTGGTTTGTTGGTTTGTTGGTTTGTTGGTTTGTTGGCTTCTTGGTTTGTTGGTTTGTTGGTTTTTTGGTTTGTTGGTTTTTTTTGGTTTGTTGGTTTGTTGGTTTGTTGGTTTGTTGGTTTGTTGGTTTATTTGTTAGTTGGTTGTTTGGTTTGTTGGTTTGTTGGTTTGTTGGTTTGTTGGTTTGTTGGTTTATTTGTTTATTGGTTTGTTGGTTTGTTGGTTTGTTGGTTTGTTTGTTTGTTGGTTTGTTCGTTTGTTGGTTTGTTGGTTACTTGGTTTGATGGTTTGTTGATTTGTTGGCTTGTTGGTTTGTTGGTTTGTTGGTTTCTTGGTTTGTTGGTTTGTTGGTTTGTTGGTTTGTTGGTTTGTTGGTTTTTTGGTTTGTTGGTTTCTTGGTTTGTTGGTTTGTTGGTTTGTTGGTTTGTCGGTTTGTTGGTTTTTTGGTTTGTTGGTTTATTTGCTTGTTGGTTTGTTGGTTTGTTGGCTTGTTGGCTTGTTGGCTTGTACGTTTGTTGGTTACTTGGTTTGTTGGCTTGTTGGTTTGTTGGTTTGTTGGCTTGTTGGTTTGTTGGTTTGTAGGTTTGTTGGTTTGTTGGTTTGTTGGTTTGTTGGTTTGTTAGTTTGTTGGTTTGTTGGTTTGTTGGCTTGTTGGTTTGTTGGCTTGTTGGCTTGTTGGTTTGTTGGTTTGTTCGTTTGTTCGTTTGTTGGTTTGTTTGTTTGTTGGTTTGCTCGTTTGTTGGTTTGTTGGTTACTTGGTTTGTTGGCTTGTTGGTTTGTTGGTTTGTTGGCTTGTTGGTTTGTTGGTTTGTAGGTTTGTTGGTTTGTTGGTTTGTTGGTTTGTTGGTTTGTTGGTTTGTTGGCTTGTTAGCTTGTTGGCTTGTTGGCTTTTTGGCTTGTTGGTTTGTTGGTTTGTTGGTTTTTTAGTTTGTTGGTTTGTTGGCTTGTTGCCTTGTTGGTTTGTTGGCTTGTTGGTTTGTTGGTTTGTTGGTTTGTTGTTTTGTTGGTTTGTTGGTTTGTTGGTTTGTTGGTTTGTTGGTTTTTTGGTTTGTTGGTTTGTTGGTTTTTTGGTTTGTTGGTTTTTTGGTTTGTTGGTTTGTTGGTTTTTGGTTTTTGGTTTGTTGGTTTGTTGGTTTGTTGGTTTCTTGGTTTGTTGGTTTGTTGATTTATTGGTTTGTTGGCTTGTTGGTTTGTTGGTTTGTTGGTTTGTTGGTTTGTTGGCTTGTTGGCTTGTTGGCTTGTTAGCTTGTTGGTTTGTTGGTTTGTTGGTTTGTTGGTTTGTTGGCTTGTTGGTTTGTTGGCTTGTTGGTTTGTTGGTTTGTTGGTTTGTTGGCTTGTTGGCTTGTTGGGTTGTTGGTTTGTTGGTTTGTTGGTTTGTTGGTTTGTTGGTTTGTTGGTTTGTTGCCTTGTTGGTTTGTTGATTTGTTGGTTTGTTGGTTTTTTGGTTTGCTGGTTTGTTGGTTTGTTGGTTTGTTGGTTTGTTGGTTTGTTGGTTTGTTGGTTTGTTGGTTTGTTGGTTTGTTGGTTTGTTGGCTTGTTGGTTTGTTGGTTTATTGGTTTTTTGGTTTGTTGGTTTGTTGGTTTGTTGGTTTGTTGGTTTGTTGGTTTGTTTGTTTGTTGGTTTGTTCGTTTGTTGGTTTGTTGGTTAATTGGTTTGTTGGTTTGTTGGTTTGTTGGCTTGTTGGTTTGTTGGTTTGTTGGTTTGTTGTTTTATTTGTTTGTTGGTTTGTTCGTTTGTTGGTTTGTTGGTTTGATGGTTTGTTGGTTTGTTGGCTTGTTGGTTTGTTGGTTTGTTGGTTTCTTGGTTTGTTGGTTTGTTGGTTTGTTGGTTTGTGGGTTTGTTGATTTTTTGGTTTGTTAGTTTTTTGGTTTTTTGGTTTGTTGGTTTGTTGGTTTGTTGGTTTGTTGGTTTGTTGGTTTGTTGGTTTATTTGTTAGTTGGTTTTTTGGGGTGTTGGTTTGTTGGTTTGTTGGTTTATTTGTTTGTTGGTTTGTTGGTTTGTTGGTTTGTTGGTTTTTTTGTTTGTTGGTTTGATCGTTTGTTGGTTTGTTGGTTACTTGGTTTGTTAATTTGTTGATTTATTGGTTTGTTGGCTTGTTGGTTTGTTGGTTTGTTGGTTTCTTGGTTTGTTGGTTTGTTGATTTATTCATTTATTGGTTTGTTGGCTTGTTGGTTTGTTGGTTTGTTAGTTTGTTGGTTTGTTGATTTGTTGGTTTGTTGGTTTGTTGGTTTGTTGGTTTGTTGGTTTGTTGGTTTTTTGTTTTGCTGGTTTGTTGGTTTGTTGGTATGTTAGCTTGTTGGTTTGTTGGTTTGTTGGTTTGTTGGTTTCGTGGTTTGTAGGTTTGCAGGTTTGTTGGTTTGTTCATTTGTTGGTTTGTTTGCTTGTTGGTGTTTAGGTTTGTTGGTTTTTTTGGTTTGTTAGTTTGTTGGGTTGTTGTTAGTTGGTTTGTTGGTTTCTTGGTTTGTTGGTTTATTTGTTTGTTAGTTTGTTGGTTTGTTGGTTTGTTATTTTGTTGGTTTGTTGGCTTGTTGATTTGTTGGTTTGTTGGTTTGTAGGTTTGTTGGTTTGTTGGTTTGTTGGTTTGTTGGTTTGTTGGTTTGTTGGTTTGTTGGTTTGTTGGCATGTTGGTTTTTTGGGTTGTTGGTTTGTTGGTTTGTTGGTTTGTTGGTTTGTTGGTTTGTTCGTTTGTTCGTTTGTTCGTTTGTTCGTTTGTTCGTTTGTTCGTTTGTTCGTTTGTTCGTTTGTTCGTTAGTTGGTTTGTTGGTTTGTTTGTTTGTTGGTTTGTTGGTTTGTTGGTGTGTTCGTTTGTTGGCCTGGTGGTTTGTTGGCTTGTTGGCTTGTTGGTTTGTTGGTTTGTTCGTTTGTTGGTTTGTTTGTTTGTTGGTTTGTTGGTTTGTTCGTTTGTTGGTTTGTTGGTTACATGGTTTGTTGGTTTGTTGGTTTGTTGGTTTTTTGGTTTGTTGGTTTGTTGGTTTGTTGGTTTGTTCGTTTGTTGGTTTGTTGGTTACATGGTTTGTTGGTTTGTTGGTTTTTTGGTTTTTTGGTTTGTTGGTTTGTTGGTTTGTTGGTTTGTTGGTTTGTTGGTTTGTTGGTTTGTTGGTTTGTTGGTTTGTTGGTTTGTTGGTTTGTTGGTTTGTTGGTTTGTTGGTTTGTTGGTTTGTTGGTTTGTTGGTTTGTTGGTTTGTTGGTTTGTTGGTTTGTTGGTTTATTTGTTTGTTTGTTGGTTTGTTCGTTTGTTGGTTTGTTGGTTACTTGGTTTGTTGGTTTGTTGGTTTGTTGGCTTGTTGCTTTGTTGGTTTGTAGGTTTGTTGACTTGTTTGTTTGTTGGTTTGTTGGTTTGTTGGTTTGTTGGTTTGTTGATTTGTTGGTTTGTTGGTTTGTTGGTTTATTGGTTTGTTGGTTTGTTGGTTTGTTGGTTTGTTGGTTTTTTGTTTTGCTGGTTTGTTGGTTTGTTGGTATGTTGGCTTGTTGGCTTGTTGGTGTTTTGGTTTGTTGGTTTTTTTGGTTTGTTGGTTTGTTGGTTTGTTGTTAGTTAGTTTGTTGGTTTCTTGGTTTGTTGGTTTATTTGTTTGTTAGTTTGTTGGTTTGTTGGTTTGTTATTTTGTTGGTTTGTTGGCTTGTTGATTTGTTGGTTTGTTGGTTTGTTGGCATGTTGGTTTGTTGGTTTGTTGGTTTGTTGGTTTGTTGGTTTGTTGGTTTGTTGGTTTGTTCGTTTGTTCGTTTGCTCGTTTGTTCGTTTGTTCGTTTGTTGGTTTGTTGGTTTGTTGGTTTGTTTGTTTCTTGGTTTGTTCGTTTTTTGGCTTGTTAATTTGTTGGCTTATTGATTTGTTGGTTTGTTGGTGTGTTCGTTTGTTGGCTTGGTGGTTTGTTGGCTTGTTGGCTTGTTGGTTTGTTGGTTTGTTGGTTTGTTTGTTTGTTGGTTTGTTTGTTTGTTGGTTTGTTGGTTTGTTCGTTTGTTGGTTTGTTGGTTACATGGTTTGTTGGTTTGTTGGTTTTTTGGTTTGTTGGTTTGTTGGTTTGTTGGTTTGTTGGTTTGTTGGTTTGTTCGTTTGTTGGTTTGTTGGTTACATGGTTTGTTGGTTTGTTGGTTTGTTGGTTTTTTGGTTTATTGGTTTGTTGGTTTGTTGGTTTGTTGGTTTGTTGGTTTGTTGGTTTGTTTGTTTGTTGGTTTGTTCGTTTTTTGGCTTCTTGGTTTGTTAGCTTATTGGTTTGTTGGTTTGTTGGTGTGTTCGTTTGTTGGCCTGGTGGTTTGTTGGCTTGTTGGCTTGTTGGTTTGTTGGTTTGTTCGTTTGTTGGTTTGTTGGTTTGTTGGTTTGTTGGTTTGTTCGTTTGTTGGTTTGTTGGTTACATGGTTTGTTGGTTTGTTGGTTTGTTGGTTTTTTGGTTTGTTGGTTTGTTGGTTTGTTGGTTTGTTCGTTTGTTGGTTTGTTGGTTACATGGTTTGTTGGTTTGTTGGTTTGTTGGTTTTTTGGTTTGTTGGTTTGTTGGTTTGTTGGTTTGTTGGTTTGTTGGTTTGTTGGTTTGTTGGTTTGTTGGTTTGTTGGTTTGTTGGTTTGTTGGTTTGTTGGTTTGTTGGTTTGTTGGTTTGTTGGTTTGTTGGTTTGTTGGTTTGTTGGTTTATTTGTTTGTTTGTTGGTTTGTTCGTTTGTTGGTTTGTTGGTTACTTGGTTTGTTGGTTTGTTGGTTTGTTGGCTTGTTGGTTTGTTGGTTTGTTGGTTTTTTGATTTGTTGGTTTGTGGGTTTGTTTGTTTGTTGGTTTGTTGGTTTGTTGGTTTGTTGGTTTGTTGGTTTGTTGGTTTGTTGGTTTGTTGGTTTGTTGGTTTGTTAGTTTGTTGGTTTGTTGGTTTATTTGTTTGTTGGTTTGTTGGTTTGTTGACTTGTTTGTTTGTTGGTTTGTTGGTTTGTTGGTTTGTTGGTTTGTTGATTTGTTGGTTTGTTGGTTTGTTGGTTTATTGGTTTGTTGGTTTGTTGGTTTGTTGGTTTGTTGGTTTTTTGTTTTGCTGGTTTGTTGGTTTGTTGGTATGTTGGCTTGTTGGTTTGTTGGTTTGTTGGTTTGTTGGTTTGTTGGTTTGTTGGTTTGTTGGTTTTTTGTTTTGCTGGTTTGTTGTTTTGTTGGTATGTTGGCTTGTTGGTTTGTTGGTTTGTCGGTTTGTTGGTTTGTTGGTTTCTTGGTTTGTAGGTTTGCAGGTTTGTTGGTTTGTTCGTTTGTTGGTTTGTTGGCTTGTTGGTGTTTTGGTTTGTTGGTTTTTTTGGTTTGTTGGTTTGTTGGTTTGTTGTTAGTTAGTTTGTTGGTTTCTTGGTTTGTTGGTTTATTTGTTTGTTAGTTTGTTGGTTTGTTGGTTTGTTATTTTGTTGGTTTGTTGGCTTGTTGATTTGTTGGTTTGTTGGTTTGTAGGTTTGTTGGTTTGTTGGTTTGTTGGTTTGTTGGTTTGTTGGTTTGTTGGTTTGTTGGCATGTTGGTTTGTTGGTTTGTTGGTTTGTTGGTTTGTTGGTTTGTTGGTTTGTTGGTTTGTTCGTTTGTTCGTTTGCTCGTTTGTTCGTTTGTTCGTTTGTTGGTTTGTTTGTTTGTTGGTTTGTTTGTTTGTTGGTTTGTTCGTTTTTTGGCTTGTTAATTTGTTGGCTTATTGGTTTGTTGGTTTGTTGGTGTGTTCGTTTGTTGGCTTGGTGGTTTGTTGGCTTGTTGGCTTGTTGGTTTGTTGGTTTGTTGGTTTGTTTGTTTGTTGGTTTGTTTGTTTGTTGGTTTGTTGGTTTGTTCGTTTGTTGGTTTGTTGGTTACATGTTTTGTTGGTTTGTTGGTTTTTTGGTTTGTTGGTTTGTTGGTTTGTTGGTTTGTTGGTTTGTTCGTTTGTTGGTTTGTTGGTTACATGGTTTGTTGGTTTGTTGGTTTGTTCGTTTGTTGGTTTGTTGGTTTGTTGGTTTGTTGGTTTGTTGGTTTGTTGGTTTATTGGTTTGTTAATTTGTTGGTTTGTTGGTTTATTTATTTGTTTGTTGGTTTGTTCGTTTGTTGGTTTGTTGGTTACTTGGTTTGTTGGTTTGTTGGTTTGTTGGCTTGTTGGTTTGTTGGTTTGTTGGTTTTTTGGTTTGTTGGTTTGTTGGTTTGTTTGTTTGTTGGTTTGTTGGTTTGTTGGTTTGTTGGTTTGTTGGTTTGTTGGTTTGTTGGTTTGTTGGTTTGTTGGTTTGTTGGTTTGTTGGTTTGTTAATTTGTTGGCTTATTGGTTTGTTGGTTTGTTGGTGTGTTTGTTTGTTGGCTTGGTGGTTTGTTGGCTAGTTGGCTTGTTGGTTTGTTGGTTTGTTGGTTTGTTTGTTTGTTGGTTTGTTTGTTTGTTGGTTTGTTGGTTTGTTGGTTTGTTCGTTTGTTGGTTTGTTGGTTACATGGTTTGTTGGTTTGTTGGTTTTTTGGTTTGTTGGTTTGTTGGTTTGTTGGTTTGTTGGTTTGTTGGTTTGTTGGTTTGTTGGTTTGTTGGTTTGTTGGTTTGTTCGTTTGTTGGCTTGTTGGTTTGTTGGCTTGTTGGCTTGTTGGCTTGTTGGCTTGTTGGTTTGTTGGTTTGTTGGTTTGTTCGTTTGTTGGTTTGTTTGTTTGTTGGTTTGTTCGTTTGTTGGTTTGTTGGTTACTTGGTTTGTTGGCTTGTTGGTTTGTTGGTTTGTTGGCTTGTTGGTTTGTTGGTTTGTAGGTTTGTTGGTTTGTTGGTTTGTTGGTTTGTTGGTTTGTTGGTTTGTTGGCTTGTTGGTTTGTTGGCTTGTTGGCTTGTTGGCTTGTTGGTTTGTTCGTTTGTTGGTTTGTTAGTTTGTTGGTTTGTTGGCTTGTTGGCTTGTTGGTTTGTTGGTTTGTTGGCTTGTTGGTTTGTTGGTTTGTTAGTTTGTTGTTTGGTTGGTTTGTTGGTTTGTTGGTTTGTTGGTTTGTTGGTTTTTTGGTTTGTTGGTTTGTTGGTTTTTTGGTTTGTTGGTTTTTTGGTTTGTTGGTTTGTTGGTTTGTTGGTTTTTGGTTTTTGGTTTGTTGGTTTGTTGGTTTGTTGGTTTCTTGGTTTGTTGGTTTGTTGTTTTGTTGGTTTGTTGGTTTGTTGGTTTGTTGGTTTGTTGGTTTGTTGGTTTGTTGGTTTGTTGGTTTTTTGGTTTGTTGGTTTGTTGGTTTTTGGTTTTTGGTTTGTTGGTTTGTTGGTTTGTTGGTTTCTTGGTTTGTTGGTTTGTTGATTTATTGGTTTGTTGGCTTGTTAGTTTGTTGGTTTGTTGGTTTGTTGGTTTGTTGGCTTGTTGGCTTGTTGGTTTGTTGGTTTGTTGGTTTGTTGGTTTGTTGGCTTGTTGGCTTGTTGGTTTGTTGGCTTGTTGGTTTGTTGGTTTGTTGGCTTGTTGGTTTGTTGGTTTGTTGGTTTGTTGTTTTATTTGTTTGTTGGTTTGTTCGTTTGTTGGTTTGTTGGTTTGATGGTTTGTTGGTTTGTTGGCTTGTTGGTTTGTTGGTTTGTTGGCTTGTTGGCTTGTTGGGTTGTTGGTTTGTTGGTTTGTTGGTTTGTTGGTTTGTTGGTTTGTTGGTTTGTTGCCTTGTTGGTTTGTTGGTTTGTTGGCTTGTTGGGTTGTTGGTTTGTTGGTTTGTTGGTTTGTTGGTTTGTTGGTTTGTTGCCTTGTTGGTTTGTTGATTTGTTGGTTTGTTGGTTTGTTGGTTTGTTGGTTTGTTGGTTTTTTGGTTTGCTGGTTTGTTGGTTTGTTGGTTTGTTGGTTTGTTGGTTTGTTAGTTTGTTCGTTTGTTGGCTTATTGGTTTGTTGGCTTGTTGGCTTGCTGGCTTGTTGGTTTGTTGGTTTGTTGGTTTGTTCGTTTGTTGGTTTGTTTGTTTGTTCGTTTGTTGGTTTGTTGGTTACTTGGTTTGTTGGCTTGTTGGTTTGTTGGTTTGTTGGCTTGTTGGTTTGTTGGTTTGTAGGTTTGTTGGTTTGTTGGTTTGTTGGTTTGTTGTTTTGTTGGTTTGTTGGCTTGTTGGTTTGTTGGCTTGTTGGCTTGTTGGTTTGTTGGTTTGTTCGTTTGTTGGTTTGTTAGTTTGTTGGTTTGTTGGCTTGTTGGCTTGTTGGTTTGTTGGTTTGTTGGCTTGTTGGTTTGTTGGTTTGTTGGTTTGTTGGTTTGTTGGTTTGTTGGTTTTTTGGTTTGTTGGTTTGTTGGTTTTTTGGTTTGTTGGTTTGTTGGTTTTTTGGTTTGTTGGTTTGTTGGTTTGTTGGTTTTTGGTTTTTGGTTTGTTGGTTTGTTGGTTTGTTGGTTTGTTGGTTTCTTGGTTTGTTGGTTTGTTGATTTATTGGTTTGTTGGCTTGTTGGTTTGTTGGTTTGTTGGTTTGTTGGTTTGTTGGCTTGTTGGCTTGTTGGTTTGTTGGTTTGTTGGTTTGTTGGTTTGTTGGTTTGTTGGTTTGTTGGCTTGTTGGCTTGCTGGTTTGTTGGCTTGTTGGTTTGTTGGTTTGTTGGTTTGTTGGCTTGTTGGCTTGTTGGGTTGTTGGTTTGTTGGTTTGTTGGTTTGTTGGTTTGTTACATTGTTGGTTTGTTGATTTGTTAGTTTGTTGGTTTGTTGGTTTTTTGGTTTGCTGGTTTGTTGGTTTGTTGGTTTGTTGGTTTGTTGGTTTGTTGGTTTGTTGGTTTGTTGGTTTGTTGGTTTGTTGGCTTGTTGGTTTGTTGGTTTGTTGGTTTCTTGGTTTGTAGGTTTGTTGGTTTGTTGGTTTGTTGGTTTGTTGGTTTGTTGGCTTGTTGGTTTGTTGGTTTGTTGGTTTTTTGGTTTGTTGGTTTGTTGGTTTGTTGGTTTGTTGGTTTGTTGGCTTGTTGGTTTGTTGGTTTGTTGGTTTTTTGGTTTGTTGGTTTGTTTGTTTGTTGGTTTGTTCGTTTGTTGGTTTGTTGGTTAATTGGTTTGTTGGTTTGTTGGTTTGTTGGCTTGTTGGTTTGTTGTTTTGTCCGTTTCTTGGTTTGTTGATTTGTTGGTTTGTTGGTTTGTTGGTTTGTTGGTTTGTTGTTTTATTCGTTTGTTGGTTTGTTCGTTTGTTGGTTTGTTGGTTTGTTGGTTTGTTGGCTTGTTGGTTTGTTGGTTTGTTGGTTTCTTGGTTTGTTGGTTTGTTGGTTTGTTGGTTTGTTGGTTTTTGGTTTGTTTATTTTTTGGTTTTTTGGTTTGTTGGTTTGTTGGTTTGTTGGTTTGTTGGTTTGTTGGTTTATTTGTTAGTTGGTTTGTTGGTTTGTTGGTTTGTTGGTTTGTTGGTTTGTTGGTTTGTTGGTTTATTTGTTTGTTGGTTTGTTCGTTTGTTGGTTTGTTGGTTACTTGGTTTGTTGGTTTGTTGATTTATTGGTTTGTTGGCTTGTTGGTTTGTTGGTTTGTTGGTTTGTTGGTTTGTTAACTTGTTGGCTTGTTGGTTTGTTGGTTTGTTGGCTTGTTGGCTTGTTGGTTTGTTGGTTTGTTGGCTTGTTGGGTTGTTGGTTTGTTGGTTTGTTGGTTTGTTGGTTTGTTGGTTTGTTGCCTTGTTGGTTTGTTGGTTTGTTGGTTTTTTGGTTTGCTGGTTTGTTGGTTTGTTGGTTTGTTGGTTTGTTGGTTTGTTGGTTTGTTGGTTTGTTGGTTTGTTGGTTTGTTGGCTTGTTGGTTTGTTGGTTTGTTGTTTTGTTGGTTTGTTGGTTTGTAGGTTTGTTGGTTTGTTGGTTTGTTGGTTTGTTGGTTTGTTGGTTTGTTGGCTTGTTGGTTTGTTGGTTTGTTGGTTTTTTGGTTTGTTGGTTTGTTGGCTTGTTGGTTTGTTGGTTTGTAGGTTTGTTGGTTTGTTGGTTTGTTGGTTTGTTGGTTTGTTGGCTTGTTGGTTTGTTGGCTTTTTGGCTTGTTGGTTTGTTGGTTTGTTCGTTTGTTGGTTTGTTAGTTTGTTGGTTTGTTGGCTTGTTGGCTTGTTGGTTTGTTGGTTTGTTGGCTTGTTGGCTTGTTGGTTTGTTGGTTTGTTGGTTTGTTGGTTTGTTGGTTTGTTGGTTTGTTGGTTTGTTGGTTTGTTGGTTTGTTGATTTGTGGGTTTTTTGGTTTGTTCGTTTGTTGGTTTGTTGGTTTGTTGGTTTTGGTTTTTGGTTTTTGGTTTTTGGTTTGTTGGTTTGTTGGTTTGTTGGTTTGTTGGTTTCTTGGTTTGTTGGTTTGTTGATTTATTGGTTTGTTGGCTTGTTGGTTTGTTGGTTTGTTGGTTTGTTGGTTTGTAGGTTTGTTGGTTTGTTGGTATGTTTGTTTGTTGGTTTGTTCGTTTGTTGGTTTGTTGGTTAATTGGTTTGTTGGTTTGTTGGTTTGTTGGTTTGTTGGTTTGTTGGTTTGTTGGTTTGTTGGTTTGTTACATTGTTGGTTTGTTGATTTGTTGGTTTGTTGGTTTGTTGGTTTTTTGGTTTGCTGGTTTGTTGTTTTGTTGGTTTGTTGGTTTGTTGGTTTGTTGGTTTGTTGGTTTGTTGGTTTGTTGGTTTGTTGGTTTGTTGGCTTGTTGGTTTGTTGGTTTGTTGGTTTCTTGGTTTGTAGGTTTGTTGGTTTGTTGGTTTGTTGGTTTGTTGGTTTGTTGATTTATTGGTTTGTTGGCTTGTTGGTTTGTTGGTTTTTTGGTTTCTTGGTTTGTTGGTTTGTTGATTTATTGGTTTGTTGGCTTGTTGGTTTGTTGGTTTGTTGGTTTGTTGGTTTGTTGGCTTGTTGGCTTGTTGGTTTGTTGGTTTGTTGGCTTGTAGGCTTGTTGGTTTGTTGGTTTGTTGGCTTGTTGGGTTGTTGGTTTGTTGGTTTGTTGGTTTGTTGGTTTGTTGGTTTGTTGCCTTGTTGGTTTGTTGGTTTGTTGGTTTTTTGGTTTGCTGGTTTGTTGGTTTGTTGGTTTGTTGGTTTGTTGGTTTGTTGGTTTGTTGGTTTGTTGGTTTGTTGGTTTGTTGGCTTGTTGGCTTGTTGGCTTGTTGGTTTGTTGGTTTGTTGGTTTGTTGGTTTGTTGGTTTGTAGGTTTGTTGGTTTGTTGGTTTGTTGGTTTGTTGGTTTGTTGGTTTGTTGGCTTGTTGGTTAGTTGGTTTGTTGGTTTTTTGGTTTGTTGGTTTGTTGGCTTGTTGGTTTGGTGGTTTGTAGGTTTGTTGGTTTGTTGGTTTGTTGGTTTGTTGGTTTGTTGGCTTGTTGGTTTGTTGGCTTTTTGGCTTGTTGGTTTGTTGGTTTGTTCGTTTGTTGGTTTGTTAGTTTGTTGGTTTGTTGGCTTGTTGGCTTGTTGGTTTGTTGGTTTGTTGGCTTGTTGGTTTGTTGGTTTGTTGGTTTGTTGGTTTGTTGGTTTGTTGGTTTGTTGGTTTGTTGGTTTGTTGGTTTGTTGGTTTGTTGATTTGTGGGTTTTTTGGTTTGTTCGTTTGTTGGTTTGTTGGTTTGTTGGTTTTGGTTTTTGGTTTTTGGTTTTTGGTTTTTGGTTTTTGGTTTGTTGGTTTGTTGGTTTGTTGGTTTGTTGGTTTCTTGGTTTGTTGGTTTGTTGATTTATTGGTTTGTTGGCTTGTTGGTTTGTTGGTTTGTTGGTTTGTTGGTTTGTAGGTTTGTTGGTTTGTTGGTTTGTTTGTTTGTTGGTTTGTTCGTTTGTTGGTTTGTTGGTTAATTGGTTTGTTGGTTTGTTGGTTTGTTGGCTTGTTGGTTTGTTGTTTTGTTCGTTTCTTGGTTTGTTGGTTTGTTGGTTTGTTGGTTTGTTGGTTTGTTGGTTTGGTGTTTTATTTGTTTGTTGGTTTGTTCGTTTGTTGGTTTGTTCGTTTGTTGGTTTGTTCGTTTGTTGGTTTGTTGGTTTGTTTGTTTGTTGGTTTGTTCGTTTGTTAGTTTGTTGGTTAATTGGTTTGTTGGTTTCTTGGTTTCTTGGTATTTTGGAATGTTGGTTTGTTGGTTTGTTGGTTTGTTGGTTTGTTGGTTTGTTGGTTTGTTGGTTTGTTGGTTTGTTGGCTTGTTGGCTTGTTAGTTTGTTGGTTTTTTGGTTTTTTGGTTTTTTGGTTTGTTGGTTTCTTGGTTTGTTGGTTTGTTGGTTTGTTGGTTTATTTGTTAGTTGGTTTTTTGGTTTGTTGGTTTGTTGGTTTGTTGGTTTGTTGGTTTGTTGGTTTATTTGTTTGTTGGTTTGTTGGTTTGTTTGTTTGTTGGTTTGTTCGTTTGTTGGTTTGTTGGTTACTTGGTTTGATGGTTTGTTGATTTGTTGGTTTGTTGGTTTGTTGGTTTTTTGGTTTGCTGGTTTGTTGGTTTGTTGGTTTGTTGGTTTGTTGGTTTGTTGGTTTGTTGGTTTGTTGGTTTGTTGGTTTGTTGGTTTGTTGGCTTGTTGGTTTGTTGGTTTGTTGGTTGCTTGGTTTGTAGGTTTGTTGGTTTGTTGGTTTGTTGGTTTGTTGGTTTGTTGGTTTGTTGGCTTGATGGTTTGTTGGTTTGTTGGTTTTTTGGTTTGTTGGTTTGTTGGTTTGTTGGTTTGTTGCTTTGTTGGTTTGTTTGTGTGTTGGTTTGTTCGTTTGTTGGTTTGTTGGTTAATTGGTTTGTTGGTTTGTTGGTTTGTTGGCTTGTTGGGTTGTTGTTTTGTCCGTTTCGTGGTTTGTTGATTTGTTGTTTGTTGGTTTGTTGTTTGTTGGTTTGTTGTTTTATTTGTTTGTTGGTTTGTTCGTTTGTTGGTTTGTTGGTTTGTTGGTTTGTTGGTTTGTTGGCTTGTTGGTTTGTTGGTTTGTTGGTTTCTTGGTTTCTTGGTTTGTTGGTTTGTTGGTTTGTTGGTTTTTTGGTTTTTTGGTTTGTTGGTTTGTTGGTTTGTTGGTTTGTTGGTTTGTTGGTTTATTTGTTAGTTGGTTTTTTGGTTTGTTGGTTTGTTGGTTAGTTGGTTTGTTGGTTTGTTGGTTTATTTGTTTGTTGGTTTGTTCGTTTGTTGGTTTGTTGGTTACTTGGTTTGTTGGTTTGTTGATTTATTGGTTTGTTGGCTTGTTGGTTTGTTGGTTTTTTGGTTTCTTGGTTTGTTGGTTTGTTGATTTATTGGTTTGTTGGCTTGTTGGTTTGTTGGTTTGTTAGTTTGTTGGCTTGTTGGTTTGTTGGTTTGTTGGTTTGTTGGCTTGTTGGCTTGTTGGTTTGTTGGTTTGTTGGCTTGTTGGGCTGTTGGTTTGTTGGTTTGTTGGTTTGTTGGTTTGTTGGTTTGTTGCCTTGTTGGTTTGTTGGTTTGTTGGTTTGTTGGTTTGTTGGTTTTTTGGTTTGCTGGTTTCTTGGTTTCTTGGTTTGTTGGTTTGTTGGTTTGTTGGTTTGTTGGTTTGTTGGTTTGTTGGTTTGTTGGCTTGTTGGTTTGTTGGTTTGTTGGTTTGTTGGTTTGTTGGTTTGTAGGTTTGTTGGTTTGTTGGTTTGTTGGTTTGTTGGTTTGTTGGTTTGTTGGTTTGTTGGCTTGTTGGTTTGTTGGTTTTTTGGTTTGTTGGTTTGTTGGCTTGTTGGTTTGTTGGTTTGTAGGTTTGTTGGTTTGTTGGTTTGTTGGTTTGTTTGTTTTTTCGTTTGTTGGTTTGTTAGTTTGTTGGTTTGTTGGCTTGTTGGCTTGTTGGTTTGTTGGTTTGTTGGCTTGTTGGTTTGTTGGTTTGTTGGTTTGTTGGTTTGTTGGTTTGTTGGTTTGTTGGTTTGTTGGTTTGTTGGTTTGTTGATTTGTTGGTTTTTTGGTTTGTTCGTTTGTTGGTTTGTTGGTTTGTTGGTTTTGGTTTTTGGTTTTTGGTTTTTGGTTTGTTGGTTTGTTGGTTTGTTGGTTTGTTGGTTTCTTGGTTTGTTGGTTTGTTGATTTATTGGTTTGTTGGCTTGTTGGTTTGTTGGTTTGTTGGTTTGTTGGTTTGTAGGTTTGTTGGTTTGTTGGTTTGTTTGTTTGTTGGTTTGTTCGTTTGTTGTTTTATTTGTTTGTTGGTTTGTTCGTTTGTTGGTTTGTTGGTTACTTGGTTTGTTGGTTTGTTGATTTATTGGTTTGTTGGCTTGTTGGTTTGTTGGTTTTTTGGTTTGCTGGTTTGTTCGTTTGTTGGTTTGTTGGTTAATTGGTTTGTTGGTTTGTTGGTTTGTTGGCTTGTTGGTTTGTTGTTTTGTTCGTTTCTTGGTTTTTTGGTTTGTTGGTTTCTTGGTTAGTTGGTTTGTTGGTTTGTTGGTTTATTTGTTTGTTGGTTTGTTCGTTTGTTGGTTTGTTGGTTACTTGGTTTGTTGGTTTGTTGATTTATTGGTTTGTTGGCTTGTTGGTTTGTTGGTTTTTTGGTTTGCTGGTTTGTTGGTTTGTTGGTTTGTTGGTTTGTTGGTTTGTTGGTTTGTTGGTTTGTTGGTTTGTTGGTTTGTTGGTTTGTTGGTTTGTTGGTTTGTTGGTTTGTTGGTTTGTTCGTTTGTTGGTTTGTTGGCTTTTTGGTTTGTTGGTTTGTTGGTTTCTTGGTTTGTAGGTTTGTTGGTTTGTTGGTTTGTTGGTTTGTTGGTTTGTTGGTTTGTTGGTTTGTTGGCTTGTTGGTTTGTTGGTTTGTTGGTTTTTTGGTTTGTTGGTTTGTTGGTTTGTTGGTTTGTTGCTTTGTTGGTTTGTTTGTGTGTTGGTTTGTTCGTTTGTTGGTTTGTTGGTTAATTGGTTTGTTGGTTTGTTGGTTTGTTGGCTTGTTGGTTTGTTGTTTTGTCCGTTTCTTGGTATGTTGATTTGTTGTTTTTTGGTTTGTTGTTTGTTGGTTTGTTGTTTTATTTGTTTGTTGGTTTGTTCGTTTGTTGGTTTGTTGGTTTGTTGGTTTGTTGGTTTGTTGGCTTGTTGGTTTGTTGGTTTGTTGGTTTCTTGGTTTGTTGGTTTGTTGGTTTGTTGGTTTTTTGGTTTGTTGGTTTTTTGGTTTTTTGGTTTGTTGGTTTGTTGGTTTGTTGGTTTGTTGGTTTGTTGGTTTATTTGTTAGTTGGTTTTTTGGTTTGTTGGTTTGTTGGTTAGTTGGTTTGTTGGTTTGTTGGTTTATTTGTTTGTTGGTTTGTTCGTTTGTTGGTTTGTTGGTTACTTGGTTTGTTGGTTTGTTGATTTATTGGTTTGTTGGCTTGTTGGTTTGTTGGTTTTTTGGTTTCTTGGTTTGTTGGTTTGTTGATTTATTGTTTTGTTGGCTTGTTGGTTTGTTGTTTTGTTAGTTTGTTGGCTTGTTGGTTTGTTGGTTTGTTGGTTTGTTGGCTTGTTGGCTTGTTGGTTTGTTGGTTTGTTGGCTTGTTGGGTTGTTGGTTTGTTGGTTTGTTGGTTTGTTGGTTTGTTGGTTTGTTGCCTTGTTGGTTTGTTGGTTTGTTGGTTTGTTGGTTTGTTGGTTTTTTGGTTTGCTGGTTTCTTGGTTTCTTGGTTTGTTGGTTTGTTGGTTTGTTGGTTTGTTGGTTTGTTGGTTTGTTGGTTTGTTGGCTTGTTGGTTTGTTGGTTTGTTGGTTTGTTGGTTTGTTGGTTTGTTGGTTTGTTGGTTTGTAGGTTTGTTGGTTTGTTGGTTTGTTGGTTTGTTGGTTTGTTGGTTTGTTGGTTTGTTGGTTTGTTGGCTTGTTGGTTTGTTGGTTTTTTGGTTTGTTGGTTTGTTGGCTTGTTGGTTTGTTGGTTTGTAGGTTTGTTGGTTTGTTGGTTTGTTGGTTTGTTGCCTTTTTGGCTTGTTGGTTTGTTGGTTTGTTCGTTTGTTGGTTTGTTAGTTTGTTGGTATGTTGGCTTGTTGGCTTGTTGGTTTGTTGGTTTGTTGGCTTGTTGGTTTGTTGGTTTGTTGGTTTGTTGGTTTGTTGGTTTGTTGGTTTGTTGGTTTGTTGGTTTGTTGGTTTGTTGGTTTGTTGGTTTGTTGGTTTGTTGGTTTGTTGATTTGTTGGTTTTTTGGTTTGTTCGTTTGTTGGTTTGTTGGTTTGTTGGTTTTGGTTTTTGGTTTTTGGTTTTTGGTTTGTTGGTTTGTTGGTTTGTTGGTTTGTTGGTTTCTTGGTTTGTTGGTTTGTTGATTTATTGGTTTGTTGGCTTGTTGGTTTGTTGGTTTGTTGGTTTGTTGGTTTGTAGGTTTGTTGGTTTGTTGGTTTGTTTGTTTGTTGGTTTGTTAGTTTGTTGGTTTGTTGGTTAATTGGTTTGTTGGTTTGTTGGTTTGTTGGCTTGTTGGTTTGTTGTTTTGTTCGTTTCTTGGTTTGTTGGTTTGTTAGTTTGTTGGTTAATTGGTTTGTTGGTTTCTTGGTTTCTTGGTATTTTGGAATGTTGGTATGTTGGTTTGTTGGTTTGTTGGTTTGTTGGTTTGTTGGTTTGTTGGTTTGTTGGTTTGTTGGCTTGTTGGTTTGTTGGTTTGTTGGTTTGTTGGTTTGTTGGTTTGTTGGTTTGTTTTCTTATTTGTTTGTTGGTTTGTTCGTTTGTTGGCTTGTTCGTTTGTTGGTTTGTTGGTTTGTTTGTTTGTTGGTTTGTTCGTTTGTTAGTTTGTTGGTTAATTGGTTTGTTGGTTTCTTGGTTTCTTGGTATTTTGGAATGTTGGTATGTTGGTTTGTTGGTTTGTTGGTTTGTTGGTTTGTTGGTTTGTTGGTTTGTTGGTTTGTTGGCTTGTTGGTTTGTTGGTTTGTTGGTTTTTTGGTTTTTTGGTTTGTTGGTTTCTTGGTTTGTTGGTTTGTTGGTTTGTTGGTTTATTTGTTAGTTGGTTTTTTGGTTTGTTGGTTTGTTGGTTTGTTGGTTTGTTGGTTTATTTGTTTGTTGGTTTGTTGGTTTGTTTGTTTGTTGGTTTGTTCGTTTGTTGGTTTGTTGGTTACTTGGTTTGATGGTTTGTTGATTTGTTGGCTTGTTGGTTTGTTGGTTTGTTGGTTTCTTGGTTTGTTGGTTTTTTGGTTTGTTGGTTTTTGGTTTTTTGGTTTGTTGGTTTGTTGGTTTGTTGGTTTGTTGGTTTGTCGGTTTGTTGGTTTTTTGGTTTGTTGGTTTATTTGTTTGTTGGTTTGTTGGTTTGTTGGCTTGTTGGCTTGTTGGCTTGTACGTTTGTTGGTTACTTGGTTTGTTGGCTTGTTGGTTTGTTGGCTTGTTGGTTTGTTGGTTTGTAGGTTTGTTGGTTTGTTGGTTTGTAGGTTTGTTGGTTTGTTGGTTTGTTGGCTTGTCGGTTTGTTGGCTTGTTGGCTTGTTGGTTTGTTGGTTTGTTCGTTTGTTGGTTTGTTAGTTTGTTGGTTTGTTGGCTTGTTGGCTTGTTGGTTTGTTGGTTTGTTGGCTTGTTGATTTGTTGGTTTGTTGGTTTGTTGGTTTGTGGTTCGTTGGTTTGTTGGTTTGTTGGTTTGTTGGTTTGTTGGTTTGTTGGTTTGTTGATTTATTGGTTTGTTGGTTTGTTGGTTTCTTGGTTTGTTGGTTTGTTGATTTATTGGTTTGTTGGCTTGTTGGTTTGTTGGTTTGTTGGTTTGTTGGTTTGTAGGTTTGTTGGTTTGTTGGTTTGTTTGTTTGTTGGTTTGTTCGTTTGTTGGTTTGTTGGTTAATTGGTTTGTTGGTTTGTTGGCTTGTTGGTTTGTTGTTTTGTTCGTTTCTTGGTTTGTTGGTTTGTTGGTTTGTTGGTTTGTTGGTTTGGTGTTTTATTTGTTTGTTGGTTTGTTCGTTTGTTGGTTTGTTCGTTTGTTGGTTTGTTCGTTTGTTGGTTTGTTGGTTTGTTTGTTTGTTGGTTTGTTCGTTTGTTAGTTTGTTGGTTAATTGGTTTGTTGGTTTCTTGGTTTCTTGGTATTTTGGAATGTTGGTTTGTTGGTTTGTTGGTTTGTTGGTTTGTTTGTTTGTTGGTTTGTTCGTTTGTTGGTTTGTTGGTTACTTGGTTTGATGGTTTGTTGATTTGTTGGTTTGTTGGTTTTTTGGTTTGCTGGTTTGTTGGTTTGTTGGTTTGTTGGTTTGTTGGTTTGTTGGTTTGTTGGTTTGTTGGTTTGTTGGTTTGTTGGTTTGTTGGTTTGTTGGCTTGTTGGTTTGTTGGTTTGTTGGTTTCTTGGTTTGTAGGTTTGTTGATTTATTGGTTTGTTGGCTTGTTGGTTTGTTGGTTTGTTGGTTTGTTGGTTTGTAGGTTTGTTGGTTTGTTGGTTTGTTTGTTTGTTGGTTTGTTCGTTTGTTGGTTTGTTGGTTAATTGGTTTGTTGGTTTGTTGGTTTGTTGGCTTGTTGGTTTGTTGTTTTGTTCGTTTCTTGGTTTGTTGGTTTGTTGGTTTGTTGGTTTGTTGGTTTGTTGGTTTGTTGTTTTATTTGTTTGTTGGTTTGTTCGTTTGTTGGTTTGTTCGTTTGTTGGTTTGTTGGTTTGTTTGTTTGTTGGTTTGTTCGTTTGTTAGTTTGTTGGTTAATTGGTTTGTTGGTTTCTTGGTTTCTTGGTATTTTGGAATGTTGGTTTGTTGGTTTGTTGGTTTGTTGGTTTGTTGGTTTGTTGGTTTGTTGGTTTGTTGGTTTGTTGGTTTGTTGGTTTGTTGGCTTGTTGGTTTGTTGGTTTGTTGGTTTTTTGGTTTTTTGGTTTGTTGGTTTCTTGGTTTGTTGGTTTGTTGGTTTGTTGGTTTATTTGTTAGTTGGTTTTTTGGTTTGTTGGTTTGTTGGTTTGTTGGTTTGTTGCTTTATTTGTTTGTGGGTTTGTTGGTTTGTTTGTTTGTTGGTTTGTTCGTTTGTTGGTTTGTTGGTTACTTGGTTTGATGGTTTGTTGATTTGTTGGCTTGTTGGTTTGTTGGTTTGTTGGTTTCTTGGTTTGTTGGTTTTTTGGTTTGTTGGTTTGTTGGTTTGTTGGTTTTTTGGTTTGTTGGTTTGTTGGTTTGTTGGTTTGTTGGTTTGTTGGTTTGTCGGTTTGTTGGTTTTTTGGTTTGTTGGTTTATTTGTTTGTTGGTTTGTTGGTTTGTTGGCTTGTTGGCTTGTACGTTTGTTGGTTACTTGGTTTGTTGGCTTGTTGGTTTGTTGGCTTGTTGGTTTGATGGTTTGTAGGTTTGTTGGTTTGTTGGTTTGTTGGTTTGTTGGTTTGTTGGTTTGTTGGTTTGTTGGCTTGTTGGTTTGTTGGCTTGTTGGCTTGTTGGTTTGTTGGTTTGTTCGTTTGTTGGTTTGTTAGTTTGTTGGTTTGTTGGCTTGTTGGCTTGTTGGCTTGTTGGTTTGTTGGTTTGTTGGCTTGTTGGCTTGTTGGTTTGTTGGTTTGTTGGTTTGTTGGTTTGTGGTTCGTTGGTTTGTTGGTTTGTTGGTTTGTTGGTTTGTTGGTTTGTTGGTTTGTTGGTTTGTTGGTTTGTTGGTTTGTTGGTTTGTTGGTTTGTTCGTTTGTTGGCTTGTTGGTTTGTTGGCTTGTTGGCTTGTTGGCTTGTTGGTTTGTTGGTTTGTTGGTTTGTTCGTTTGTTGGTTTGTTTGTTTGTTGGTTTGTTCGTTTGTTGGTTTGTTGGTTTCTTGGTTTGTTGGCTTGTCGGTTTGTTGGTTTGTTGGCTTGTTGGTTTGTTGGTTTGTAGGTTTGTTGGTTTGTTGGTTTGTTGGTTTGTTGGTTTGTTGGTTTGTTGGTTTGTTGGCTTATTGGTTTGTTGGCTTGTTGGCTTGTTGGTTTGTTGGTTTGTTCGTTTGTTGGTTTGTTAGTTTGTTGGTTTGTTAGCTTGTTGGCTTGTTGGTTTGTTGGTTTGTTGGCTTGTTGGTTTGTTGGTTTGTTGGTTTGTTGGTTTGTTGGTTTGTTGGTTTGTTGGTTTGTTGGTTTGTTGGTTTGTTGGTTTGTTGCCTTGTTGGTTTGTTGATTTGTTGATTTGTTGGTTTGTTGGTTTGTTGGTTTTTTGGTTTGCTGGTTTGTTGGTTTGTTGGTTTGTTGGTTTGTTGGTTTGTTGGTTTGTTGGTTTGTTGGCTTGTTGGTTTGTTGGTTTGTTGGTTGCTTGGTTTGTAGGTTTAATGGTTTGTTGGTTTGTTGGCTTGTTGGTTTGTTGGTTTGTTGGCTTGTTGGTTTGTTGGTTTGTTGGTTTTTTGGTTTGTTGGTTTGTTGGTTTGTTGGTTTGTTGGTTTGTTGGTTTGTTGGTTTGTTTGTTTGTTGGTTTGTTCGTTTGTTGGTTTGTTGGTTAATTGGTTTGTTGTTTTGTTGGTTTGTTGGCTTGTTGGTTTGTTGTTTTGTCCGTTTCTTGGTTTGTTGGTTTGTTGTTTTATTTGTTTGTTGGTTTGTTCGTTTGTTGGTTTGTTGGGTTGTTCGTTTGTTGGTTTGTTAGTTTGTTGGTTTGTTGGCTTGTTGGCTTGTTGGTTTGTTGGTTTGTTGGCTTGTTGGTTTGTTGGTTTGTTGGTTTGTTGGTTAGTTGGTTTGTTGGTTTGTTGGTTTGTTGGTTTTTTGGTTTGTTGGTTTGTTGTTTTTTTGGTTTGTTCGTTTGCTGGTTTGTTGGTTCGTTGGTTTTTGGTTTTTGGTTTGTTGGTTTGTTGGTTTGTTGGTTTGTTGGTTTGTTGGTTTGTTGGTTTGTTGATTTATTGGTTTGTTGGCTTGTTGGTTTGTTGGTTTGTTGGTTTGTTGGTTTGTTGGCTTGTTGGCTTGTTGGTTTGTTGGTTTGTTTTTTTGTTGGTTTGTTAGCTTGTTGGCTTGCTGGTTTGTTGGCTTTTTGGTTTGTTTGTTTGTTGGTTTGTTGGCTTGTTGGCTTGTTGGCTTGTTGGGTTGTTGGTTTGTTGGTTTGTTGGTTTGTTGGTTTGTTACCTTGTTGGTTTGTTGATTTGTTGGTTTGTTGGTTTGTTGGTTTTTTGGTTTGCTGGTTTGTTGGTTTGTTGGTTTGTTGGTTTGTTGGTTTGTTGGTTTGTTGGCTTGTTCGTTTGTTGGTTTGTTAGTTTTTTGGTTTGTTGGTTTGTTGGTTTGTTGGTTTGTTGGTTTGTTGGTTTGTTTGTTTGTTGGTTTGTTCGTTTGTTGGTTTGTTGGTTAATTGGTTTGTTGGTTTGTTGGTTTGTTGGCTTGTTGGTTTGTTGTTTTGTCTGTTTCTTGGTTTGTTGATTTGTTGGTTTGTTAGTTTGTTAGTTTGTTGATTTGTTGTTTTATTTGTTTGTTGGTTTGTTCGTTTGTTGGTTTGTTGGTTTGTTGGTTTGTTGGTTTGTTGGCTTGTTGGTTTGTTGGTTTGCTGGTTTCTTGGTTTGTTGGTTTGTTGGTTTGTTGGTTTTTTGGTTTGTTGGTTTTTTGGTTTTTTGGTTTGTTGATTTGTTGGTTTGTTAATTTGTTGGTTTGTTGGTTTATTTGTTAGTTGGTTTTTTGGTTTCTTGGTTTGTTGGTTTGTTGGTTTGTTGGTTTATTTGTTTGTTGGTTTGTTGGTTAGATGGTTTGTTTGTTTGTTGGTTTGTTCGTTTGTTGGTTTGTTGATTACTTTGTTTGTTGGTTTGTTGATTTATTGGTTTGTTGGCTTGTTGCTTTGTTGGTTTGTTGGTTTGTTGGTTTGTTGGTTTGTTGATTTATTGGTTTGTTGGCTTGTTGGTTTGTTGGTTTGTTGGTTTGTTGGCTTGTTGGCTTATTGGTTTGTTGGCTTGTTGGCTTGTTGGTTTGTTGGTTTGTTGGTTTGTTGGCTTGTTGGGTTGTTGGTTTGTTGGTTTGTTGGTTTGTTGGTTTGTTGGTTTGTTGGTTTGTTGCCTTGTTGGTTTGTTGGTTTGTTGGTTTGTTGGTTTGTTGGTTTGTTGGTTTTTTGGTTTGCTGGTTTGTTGGTTTGTTGGTTTGTTGGTTTGTTTGTTTGTTGGTTTGTTGGTTTGTTGGTTTGTTGGTTTGTTGGTTTGTTGATTTGTTGGTTTTTTGGTTTGTTCGTTTGTTGGTTTGTTGGTTTGTTGGTTTTGGTTTTTGGTTTTTGGTTTTTGGTTTGTTGGTTTGTGGGTTTGTTGGTTTGTTGGTTTCTTGGTTTGTTGGTTTGTTGATTTATTGGTTTGTTGGCTTGTTGGATTGTTGGTTTGTTGGTTTGTTGGTTTATAGGTTTGTTGGTTTGTTGGTTTGTTTGTTTGTTGGTTTGTTCGTTTGTTGGTTTGTTGGTTAATTGGTTTGTTGGTTTGTTGGTTTGTTGGCTTGTTGGTTTGTTGTTTTGTTCGTTTCTTGGTTTGTTGGTTTGTTGGTTTGTTGGTTTGTTGGTTTGTTGGTTTGTTGATTTATTTGTTTGTTGGTTTGTTCGTTTGTTGGTTTGTTCGTTTGTTGGTTTGTTGGTTTGTTTGTTTGTTGGTTTGTTCGTTTGTTAGTTTGTTGGTTAATTGGTTTGTTGGTTTCTTGGTTTCTTGGTATTTTGGAATGGTGGTTTGTTGGTTTGTTTGTTTGTTGGTTTGTTGGTTTGTTGGTTTGTTGGTTTGTTGGTTTGTTGGCTTGTTGGTTTGTTGGTTTGTTGGTTTTTTGGTTTTTCGGTTTGTTGGTTTCTTGGTTTGTTGGTTTGTTGGTTTGTTGGTTTATTTGTTAGTTGGTTTTTTGGTTTGTTGGTTTGTTGGTTTGTCGGTTTGTTGGTTTTTTGGTTTGTTGGTTTATTTGTTTGTTGGTTTGTTGGTTTGTTGGTTTGTTGGTTTGTTGGTTTGTTGGTTTGTTGGCTTGTTGGTTTGTTGGTTTGTTGGTTTCTTGGTTTGTTGGTTTTTTGGTTTGTTGGTTTGTTGGTTTGTCGGTTTTTTGGTTTGTTGGTTTGTTGGTTTGTTGGTTTGTTGGTTTGTCGGTTTGTTGGTTTTTTGGTTTGTTGGTTTATTTGTTTGTTGGTTTGTTGGTTTGTTGGCTTGTTGGCTTGTTGGCTTGTACGTTTGTTGGTTACTTGGTTTGTTGGCTTGTTGGTTTGTTGGCTTGTTGGTTTGTTGGTTTGTAGGTTTGTTGGTTTGTTGGTTTGTTGGTTTGTTGGTTTGTTGGTTTGTTGGTTTGTTGGCTTGTTGGTTTGTTGGCTTGTTGGCTTGTTGGTTTGTTGGTTTGTTAGTTTGTTGGTTTGTTAGTTTGTTGGTTTTTTGGCTTGTTGGCTTGTTGGTTTGTTGGTTTGTTGGCTTGTTGGTTTGTTGGTTTGTTGGTTTGTTGGTTTGTTGGTTTGTGGTTCGTTGGTTTGTTGGTTTGTTGGTTTGTTGGTTTGTTGGTTTGTTGGTTTGTTGGTTTGTTGGTTTGTTGGTTTGTTGGTTTGTTGGTTTGTTCGTTTGTTGGCTTGTTGGTTTGTTGGCTTGTTGGCTTGTTGGCTTGTTGGCTTGTTGGTTTGTTGGTTTGTTGGTTTGTTCGTTTGTTGGTTTGTTTGTTTGTTGGTTTGTTCGTTTGTTGGTTTGTTGGTTTCTTGGTTTGTTGGCTTGTCGGTTTGTTGGTTTGTTGGCTTGTTGGTTTGTTGGTTTGTAGGTTTGTTGGTTTGTTGGTTTGTTGGTTTGTTGGTTTGTTGGTTTGTTGGCTTATTGGTTTGTTGGCTTGTTGGCTTGTTGGTTTGTTGGTTTGTTCGTTTGTTGGTTTGTTAGTTTGTTGGTTTGTTAGCTTGTTGGCTTGTTGGTTTGTTGGTTTGTTGGCTTGTTGGTTTGTTGGTTTGTTGGTTTGTTGGTTTGTTGGTTTGTTGGTTTGTTGGTTTGTTGGTTTGTTGGTTTGTTGGTTTGTTGGTTTGTTGCCTTGTTGGTTTGTTGATTTGTTGGTTTGTTGGTTTGTTGGTTTTTTGGTTTGCTGGTTTGTTGGTTTGTTGGTTTGTTGGTTTGTTGGTTTGTTGGTTTGTTGGTTTGTTGGTTTGTTGGTTTGTTGGTTTGTTGGTTTGTTGGCTTGTTGGTTTGTTGGTTTGTTGGTTGCTTGGTTTGTAGGTTTGTTGGTTTGTTGGTTTGTTGGCTTGTTGGTTTGTTGGTTTGTTGGTTTTTTGGTTTGTTCGTTTGTTGGTTTGTTGGTTCGTTGGTTTTTGGTTTTTGGTTTGTTGGTTTGTTGGTTTGTTGGTTTGTTGGTTTGTTGGTTTGTTGGTTTGTTGATTTATTGGTTTGTTGGCTTGTTGGTTTGTTGGTTTGTTGGTTAGTTGGTTTGTTAGCTTGTTGGCTTGCTGGTTTGTTGGCTTCTTGGTTTGTTTGTTTGTTGTTTTGTTGGCTTGTTGGCTTGTTGGCTTGTTGGGTTGTTGGTTTGTTGGTTTGTTGGTTTGTTGGTTTGTTACCTTGTTGGTTTGTTGATTTGTTGGTTTGTTGGTTTGTTGGTTTTTTGGTTTGCTGGTTTGTTGGTTTGTTGGTTTGTTGGTTTGTTGGTTTGTTGGTTTGTTGGCTTGTTCGTTTGTTGGTTTGTTAGTTTTTTGGTTTGTTGGTTTGTTGGTTTGTTGGTTTGTTGGTTTGTTTGTTTGTTGGTTTGTTCGTTTGTTGGTTTGTTGGTTAATTGGTTTGTTGGTTTGTTGGTTTGTTGGCTTGTTGGTTTGTTGTTTTGTTTGTTTCTTGGTTTGTTGATTTGTTGGTTTGTTGGTTTGTTGGTTTGTTGATTTGTTGTTTTATTTGTTTGTTGGTTTGTTCGTTTGTTGGTTTGTTGGTTTGTTGGTTTGTTGGTTTGTTGGCTTGCTGGTTTGTTGGTTTGCTGGTTTCTTGGTTTGTTGGTTTGTTGGTTTGTTGGTTTGTTGGTTTTTTGGTTTGTTGATTTTTTGGTTTTTTGGTTTGTTGATTTGTTGGTTTGTTGGTTTGTTGGTTTGTTGGTTTATTTGTTAGTTGGTTTTTTGGTTTGTTGGTTTGTTGGTTTGTTGGTTTGTTGGTTTATTTGTTTGTTGGTTTGTTGGTTAGTTGGTTTGTTTGTTTGTTGGTTTGTTCGTTTGTTGGTTTGTTGATTACTTTGTTTGTTGGTTTGTTGATTTATTGGTTTGTTGGCTTGTTGGTTTGTTGGTTTGTTGGTTTCTTGGTTTGTTGGTTTGTTGATTTATTGGTTTGTTGGCTTGTTGGTTTGTTGGTTTGTTGGTTTGTTGGCTTGTTGGCTTATTGGTTTGTTGGCTTGTTGGCTTGTTGGCTTGTTGGTTTGTTGGTTTGTTGGCTTGTTGGGTTGTTGGTTTGTTGGTTTGTTGGTTTATTGGTTTGTTGGTTTGTTGCCTTGTTTGTTTGTTGGTTTGTTGGTTTGTTGGTTTGTTGGTTTTTTGGTTTGCTGGTTTGTTGGTTTGTTGGTTTGTTGGTTTGTTGGTTTGTTGGTTTGTTGGTTTGTTGGTTTGTTGGTTTGTTGGTTTGTTGGTTTGTTGGCTTGTTGGTTTGTTGGTTTGTTGGTTTCTTGGTTTGTAGGTTTATTGGTTTGTTGGTTTGTTGGTTTGTTGGTTTGTTGGCTTGTTGGTTTGTTGGTTTGTTGGTTTGTTGATTTTTTGGTTTGTTGGTTTGTTGGCTTGTTGGTTTGTTGGTTTGTAGGTTTGTTGGTTTGTTGGTTTGTTGGTTTGTTGGTTTGTTGGTTTGTTGGCTTGTTGGTTTGTTGGTTCGTTGGCTTTTTGGCTTGTTGGTTTGTTGGTTTGTTCGTTTGTTGGTTTGTTAGTTTGTTGGTTTGTTGGCTTGTTGGCTTGTTGGTTTGTTGGTTTGTTGGCTTGTTGGTTTGTTGGTTTGTTGGTTTGTTGGTTTGTTGGTTTGTTGGTTTGTTGGCTTGCTGGTTTGTTGGTTTGTTGGTTTGTTGGTTTGTTGGTTTGTTGGTTTGTTGGTTTGTTGGTTTGTTGGTTTGTTGGTTTGTTGGCTTGTTGGTTTGTTGGTTTGTTGGTTTCTTGGTTTGTAGGTTTGTTGGTTTGTTGGTTTGTTGGTTTGTTGGTTTGTTGGTTTGTTGGTTTGTTGGCTTGTTGGTTTGTTGGTTTGTTGGTTTTTTGGTTTGTTGGTTTGTTGGTTTGTTGGCTTGTTGGTTTGTTGGTTTGTTGGTTTGTTTGTTTGTTGGTTTGTTCGTTTGTTGGTTTGTTCGTTAATTGGTTTGTTCGTTTGTTGGTTTGTTGGCTTGTTGGTTTGCTGTTTTGTCCGTTTCTTGGTTTGTTGGTTTGTTTGTTTGTTGGTTTGTTGGTTTGTTGTTTTATTTGTTTGTTGGTTTGTTGGTTTGTTGGTTTGTTGGTTTCTTGGTTTGTTGGTTTTTTGGTTTGTTGGTTTGTTTGTTTTTTGGTTTGTTGGTTTTTTGGTTTTTTGGTTTGTTGGTTTGTTAGTTTGTTGGTTTATTTGTTTGTTGGTTTGTTGGTTTGTTGGTTTGTTGGTTTGTTGGTTTGTTTGTTTGTTGGTTTGTTCGTTTGTTGGTTTGTTGGTTACTTGGTTTGTTGGTTTGTTGATTTATTGGTTTGTTGGCTTGTTGGTTTGTTGGTTTGTTGGTTTGTTGATTTATTGGTTTGTTGGCTTGTTGGTTTGTTGGTTTGTTGGTTTGTTGGCTTGTTGGCTTGTTGGTTTGTTGGTTTGTTGGCTTGTTGGCTTGTTGGATTGTTGGTTTGTTGGTTTGTTGGTTTGTTGGTTTGTTAGTTTGTTCGTTTGTTGGCTTGTTGGTTTGTTGGCTTGTTGGCTTATTGGCTTGTTGGTTTGTTGGTTTGTTGGTTTGTTCGTTTGTTGGTTTGTTTGTTTGTTGGTTTGTTCGTTTGTTGGTTTGTTGGTTACTTGGTTTGTTGGCTTGTTGGTTTGTTGGTTTGTTGGCTTGTTGGTTTGTTTGTTTGTAGGTTTGTTGGTCTGTTGGTTTGTTGGTTTGTTGGTTTGTTGGTTTGTTGGCTTGTTGGTTTGTTGGCTTGTTGGCTTGTTGGTTTGTTGGTTTGTTCGTTTGTTGGTTTGTTAGTTTGTTGGTTTGTTGGCTTGTTGGCTTGTCGGTTTGTTGGTTTGTTGGTTTGTTGGTTTGTTGGTTTGTTGGTTTGTTGGTTTGTTGGTTTGTTGGTTTTTTGGTTTGTTGGTTTGTTTGTTTTTTGGTTTGTTCGTTTGTTGGTTTGTTGGTTTGTTGGTTTTTGGTTTTTGGTTTGTTGGTTTGTTCGTTCGTTGGTTTGTTGGTTAATTGGTTTGTTGGTTTGTTGGCTTGTTGGTTTGTTGTTTTGTCCGTTTCTTGGTTTGTTGATTTGTTGGTTTGTTGGTTTGTTGGTTTATTGGTTTGTTGTTTTATTTGTTTGTTGGTTTGTTCGTTTGTTGGTTTGTTGGTTTGTTGGTTTGTTGGCTTGTTGGTTTGTTGGTTTGTTGGTTTCTTGGTTTGTTGGTTTGTTGGTTTGTTGGTTTGTTGGTTTTTTGGTTTGTTGTTTTTTTGGTTTTTTGATTTTTTGGTTTGTTGGTTTGTTGGTTTGTTGGTTTGTTGGTTTGTTGGTTTGTTGGTTTATTTGTTAGTTGGTTTTTTGGTTTGTTGGTTTGTTGGTTTGTTGGTTTGTTGGTTTGTTGGTTTATCTGTTTGTTGGTTTGTTGGTTTGTTGGTT
Source organism: Atherix ibis (assembly GCA_958298945.1). Classification (NCBI taxonomy): domain Eukaryota; kingdom Metazoa; phylum Arthropoda; class Insecta; order Diptera; family Athericidae; genus Atherix; species Atherix ibis. The sequence goes on from OY282608.1 coordinate 4,013,585, forward strand.
TGTTTGTTTGTTGGTTTGTTCGTTTGTTGGTTTGTTGGTTACTTGGTTTGTTGGTTTGTTGATTTATTGGTTTGTTGGCTTGTTGGTTTGTTGGTTTGTTGGTTTCTTGGTTTGTTTTGTTGATTTATTGGTTTGTTGGCTTGTTAGTTTGTTGGTTTGTTGGTTTGTTGGCTTGTTGGCTTGTTGGTTTGTTGGTTTGTTGGCTTGTTGGCTTGTTGGTTTGTTGGTTTGTTGGCTTGTTGGGTTGTTGGTTTGTTGGTTTGTTGGTTTGTTGGTTTGTTGCCGTGTTGGTTTGTTGGTTTGTTGGTTTGTTGGTTTTTTGGTTTGCTGGTTTGTTGGTTTGTTGGTTTGTTGGTTTGTTGGTTTGTTGGTTTGTTGGTTTGTTGGTTTGTTGGTTTGTTGGTTTGTTGGCTTGTTCGTTTGTTGGTTTGTTGGTTGCTTGGTTTGTAGGTTTGTTGGTTTGTTGGTTAGTTGGTTTGTTGGTTTGTTGGTTTGTTGGCTTGTTGGTTTGTTGGTTTGTTGGTTTTTTGGTTTGTTGGTTTGTTGGCTTGTTGGTTTGTTGGTTTGTAGGTTTGTTGGTTTGTTGGTTTGTTGGTTTATTGGTTTGTTTGTTTGTTGGCTTGTTGGTTTGTTGGCTTTTTGGCTTGTTGTTTTGTTGGTTTGTTTGTTTGTTGGTTAGTTAGTTTGTTGGTTTGTTGGCTTGTTGGCTTGTTGGTTTGTTGGTTTGTTGGCTTGTTGGTTTGTTGGTTTGTTGGTTTTTTGGTTTGTTGGTTTGTTGGTTTGTAGGTTTGTTGGTTTGTTGGTTTGTTTGTTTGTTGGTTTGTTCGTTTGTTGGTTTGTTGGTTAATTGGTTTGTTGGTTTGTTGGCTTGTTGGTTTGTTGTTTTGTTCGTTTCTTGGTTTGTTGGTTAATTGGTTTGTTGGTCTGTTGGTTTGTTGGTTTGTTGGTTTGTTGGCTTGTTGGTTTGTTGGTTTGTTGGTTTTTTGGTTTGTTGGTTTTTTGGTTTGTTGGTTTGTTGGCTTGTTGGTTTGTTGTTTTATTTGTTTGTTGGTTTGTTCGTTTGTTGGTTTGTTCGTTTGTTGGTTTGTTGGTTTGTTTGTTTGTTGGTTTGTTCGTTTGTTGGTTTGTTGGTTAATTGGTTTGTTGGTCTGTTGGTTTGTTGGTTTGTTGGTTTGTTGGCTTGTTGGTTTGTTGGTTTGTTGGTTTTTTGGTTTGTTGGTTTTTTGGTTTGTTGGTTTGTTGGCTTGTTGGTTTGTTGGTTTGTTGGTTTTTTGGTTTGTTGCTTTGTTGGTTTGTTGGTTTATTAGTTTGTTGGTTTATTTGTTTGTTGGTTTGTTGGTTTGTTTGTTTGTTGGTTTGTTCGTTTGTTGGTTTGTTTGTTTGTTGGTTACTTGGTTTGATGGTTGGTTGATTTGTTGGCTTGTTGATTTGTTGGTTTGTTGGTTTCTTGGTTTGTTGGTTTGTTGGTTTGTTGGTTTGTTGGTTTGTTGGTTTTTTGGTTTGTTGGTTTGTTGGTTTGTTGGTTTGTTGGTTTGTCGGTTTGTTGGTTTGTTGGTTTGTTGGTTTATTTGTTTGTTGGTTTGTTGGCTTGTTGGCTTGTTGGCTTGTACGTTTGTTGGTTAATTGGTTTGTTGGCTTGTTGGTTTGTTGGTTTGTTGGTTTGTTGGTTTGTTGGCTTGTTGGTTTGTTGGCTTGTTGGCTTGTTGGTTTGTTGGTTTGTTCGTTCGTTGGTTTGTTAGTTTGTTGGTTTGTTGGCTTGTTGGATTGTTGGTTTGTTGGTTTGTTGGCTTGTTGGTTTGTTGGTTTGTTGGTTTGTTGGTTTGTTGGTTTGTTGGTTTGTTGGTTTGTTGGTTTGTTGGTTTGTTGGTTTGTTGGTTTGTTGGTTTGTTGGTTTGTTGGTTTGTTGGTTTGTTGGTTTGTTGGTTTGTTGGTTTGTTGGTTTGTTGGTTTGTTGGTTTGTTGGTTTGTTGGTTTGTTGGTTTGTTCGTTTGTTGGCTTGTTTCTTTGTTGGCTTGTTGGCTTGTTGGCTTGTTGCTTTGTTGGTTTGTTGGTTTGTTCGTTTGTTGGTTTGTTTGTTTGTTGGTTTGTTCGTTTGTTGGTTTGTTGGTTTCCTGGTTTGTTGGCTTGTTGGTTTGTTGTATTGTTGGCTTGTTGGTTTGTAGGTTTGTTGGTTTGTTGATTTGTTGGTTTGTTGGTTTGTTGGTTTGTTGGTTTGTTGGTTTGTTGGCTTGTTGGTTTGTTGGCTTGTTGGCTTGTTGGTTTGTTGGTTTGTTGGCTTGTTGGTTTGTTAGTTTGTTGGTTTCTTGGTTTGTTGGCTTGTTGGTTTGTTGTATTGTTGGCTTGTTGGTTTGTAGGTTTGTTGGTTTGTTGGTTTGTTGGTTTGTTGGTTTGTTGGTTTGTTGGTTTGTTGGTTTGTTGGTTTGTTGGCTTGTTGGTTTGTTGGCTTGTTGGCTTGTTGGTTTGTTGGTTTGTTGGCTTGTTGGTTTGTTAGTTTGTTGGTTTGTTGGTTTGTTGGTTTGTTGGTTTGTTGGTTTGTTGGTTTGTTGGTTTGTTGGTTTTTTGGTTTGTTGGTTTGTTTGTTTTTTGGTTTGTTCGTTTGTTGGTTTGTTGGTTTGTTGGTTTTTGGTTTTTGGTTTTTGGTTTGTTGGTTTGTTCGTTTGTTGGTTTGTTTGTTAATTGGTTTGTTGGTTTGTTGGTTTGTTGGCTTGTTGGTTTGTTGTTTTGTCCGTTTCTTGGTTTGTTGATTTGTTGGTTTGTTGGTTTGTTGGTTTGTTGTTTTATTTGTTTGTTGGTTTGTTCGTTTGTTGGTTTGTTGGTTTGTTGGTTTGTTGGCTTGTTGGTTTGTTGGTTTGTTGGTTTCTTGGTTTGTTGGTTTGTTGGTTTGTTGGTTTTTTGGTTTGTTGGTTTTTTGGTTTTTTGGTTTGTTGGTTTGTTGGTTTGTTGGTTTGTTGGTTTGTTGGTTTGTTGGTTTATTTGTTAGTTGGTTTTTTGGTTTGTTGGTTTGTTGGTTTGTTGGTTTGTTGGTTTGTTGGTTTATCTGTTTGTTGGTTTGTTGGTTTGTTGGTTTGTTGGTTTGTTGGTTTGTTTGTTTGTTGGTTTGTTCGTTTGTTGGTTTGTTGGTTACTTGGTTTGTTGGTTTGTTGGTTTGTTGGTTTGTTGGTTTATTTGTTAGTTGGTTTTTTGGTTTGTTGGTTTGTTGGTTTGTTGGTTTGTTGGTTTGTTGGTTTGTTGGTTTGTTGATTTATTGGTTTGTTGGCTTGTTGGTTTGTTGGTTTGTTGGTTTTTTGGTTTGTTGGTTTGTTAGTTTGTTGGCTTGTTGGTTTGTTGGTTTGTTGGTTTTTTGGTTTGTTGGTTTGTTAGTTTGTTGGTTTGTTGGTTTGTCGGTTTGTTGGTTTGTTGGTTTGTTGGTTTATTTGTTTGTTGGTTTGTTGGCTTGTTGGCTTGTTGGCTTGTACGTTTGTTGGTTACTTGGTTTGTTGGCTTGTTGGTTTGTTGGTTTGTTGGTTTGTTGGTTTGTTGGTTTGTTGGCTTGTTGGTTTGTTGGCTTGTTGGCTTGTTGGTTTGTTGGTTTGTTCGTTCGTTGGTTTGTTAGTTTGTTGGTTTGTTGGCTTGTTGGCTTGTTGGTTTGTTGGTTTGTTGGCTTGTTGGTTTGTTGGTTTGTTGGTTTGTTGGTTTGTTGGTTTGTTGGTTTGTTGGTTTGTTGGTTTGTTGGTTTGTTGGTTTGTTGGTTTGTTGGTTTGTTGGTTTGTTGGTTTGTTGGTTTGTTGGTTTGTTGGTTTGTTGGTTTGTTGGTTTGTTGGTTTGTTGGTTTGTTCGTTTGTTGGCTTGTTGGCTTGTTGGTTTGTTGGCTTGTTGGCTTGTTGGCTTGTTGCTTTGTTGGTTTGTTGGTTTGTTCGTTTGTTGGTTTGTTTGTTTGTTGGTTTGTTCGTTTGTTGGTTTGTTGGTTTCTTGGTTTGTTGGCTTGTTGGTTTGTTGTATTGTTGGCTTGTTGGTTTGTTGGTTTGTAGGTTTGTTGGTTTGTTGGTTTGTTGGTTTGTTGGTTTGTTGGTTTGTTGGTTTGTTGGCTTGTTGGTTTGTTGGCTTGTTGGCTTGTTGGTTTGTTGGTTTGTTCGTTTGTGGGTTTGTTAGTTTGTTGGTTTGTTGGCTTGTTGGCTTGTTGGTTTGTTGGTTTGTTGGCTTGTTGGTTTGTTGGTTTGTTGGTTTGTTGATTTGTTGGTTTGTTGGTTTGTTGGTTTGTTGGTTTTTTGGTTTGTTGGTTTGTTGGTTTGTTTTTTTGTTGGTTTTTTGGTTTGTTGGCTTGTTGGTTTGTTGGTTTGTTGGTTTGTTGGCATGTTGGCTTGTTGGTTTGATGGTTTGTTGGTTTGTTGGTTTGTTGGCTTGTTGGCTTGTTGGTTTGTTGGCTTGTTGGTTTGTTGGTTTGTTGGTTTGTTTGCTTGTTGGCTTGTTGGGTTGTTGGTTTGTTGGTTTGTTGGTTTGTTGGTTTGTTGCCTTGTTGGTTTGCTGGTTTGATGGTTTGATGGTTTGTTGGTTTTTTGGTTTGCTGGTTTGTTGATTTGTTAGTTTGTTGGTTTGTTGGTTTGTTGGTGTGTTGGTTTGTTGGTTTGTTGGCTTGTTGGTTGGTTGGTTTGTTGGTTTCTTAGTTTGCAGGTTTAATGGTTTGTTGGTTTGTTGGTTTGTTGGTTCGTTGGTCTGTTGGCTTGTTGGTTTGTTGGTTTGTTGGTTTTTTGGTTTGTTGGTTTTTTGGTTTGTTGGTTTGTTGGTTTGTTGGTTTGTTGGTTTGTTTGTTTGTTGGTTTGTTGGTTTGTTGGTTTGTTGGTTTGTTGGTTTGTTGGTTTGTTGGTTTGTTTGTTTGTTGGTTTGTTCGTTTGTTGGTTTGTTGGTTACTTGGTTTGTTAGTTTGTTGATTTATTGGTTTGTTGGCTTGTTGGTTTGTTGGTTTGTTGGTTTCTTGGTTTGTTGGTTTGTTGATTTATTGGTTTGTTGGCTTGTTGGTTTGTTGGTTTGTTGGTTTGTTGGCTTGTTGGCTTGTTGGTTTGTTAGTTTGTTGGTTTGTTGGTTTGTTGGCTTGTTGGCTTGTTGGTTTGTTGGCTTCTTGGTTTGTTGGTTTGTTGGTTTGTTGGCTTGTAGGTTTGTTGGTTTGTTGGTTTGTTGGTTTGTTGGTTTGTTGGTTTGTTGGTTTGTTGGTTTGTTGGTTTGTTGGTTTGTTGGTTTGTTGGTTTGTTGGTTTGTTGGTTTGTTGGCTTGTTGGTTTGTTGTTTTGTCCGTTTCTTGGTTTGTTGGTTTGTTGGTTTGTTGGTTTGTTGGTTTGTTGTTTTATTTGTTTGTTGGTTTGTTCGTTTGTTGGTTTGTTGGTTTGTTGGTTTGTTGGTTTGTTGGTTTGTTGGCTTGTTGGTTTGTTGGTTTGTTGGTTTCTTGGTTTGTTGGTTTGTTGGTTTGTTGGTTTGTTGGTTTTTGGGTTTGTTGGTTTGTTGGTTTGTTTGTTTGTTGGTTTATTTGTTAGTTGGTTTTTTGGTTTGTTGGTTTGTCGGTTTATTGGTGTGTTGGTTTGTTGGTTTGTTGGTTTATTTGTTTGTGGGTTTGTTCGTTTGTTGGTTTGTTGGTTACTTGGTTTGTTGGTTTGTTGATTTGTTGGCTTGTTGGTTTGTTGGTTTGTTGGTTTCTTGGTTTGTTGGTTTATTGGTTTGTTGGTTTGTTGGTTTGTTGGGTTGTTGGGTTGTTGGTTTGTTGGCTTGTTGGTTTGTTGATTTGTTGGTTTGTGGGTTTGTTAGTTTATTGGATTATTAGTTTGTTGGTTTATTGGTTTGTTGTTTTGTTGGTTTGTTGGTTTGTTGGTTTGTTGGTTTGTTGGTTTTTTGGTTTGCTGGTTTGTTGGTTTGTTGGTTTGTTGGTTTGTTGGTTTGTTGGTTTGTTGGTTTGTTGGTTTGTTGGTTTGTTGGTTTGTTGGTTTCTTGGTTTGTAGGTTTGTTGGTTTGTTGGTTTGTTGGTTTGTTGGTTTGCTGGCTTGTTGGTTTGTTGGTTTGTTGGTTTTTTGGTTTGTTGGTTTGTTGGTTTGTTGGTTTGTTGGTTTGTTGGTTTATTTGTTTGTTTGTTTGTTGGTTTGTTGGTTTATTTGTTTGTTAGTTTGTTGGTTTGTAGGTTTGTTAGTTTGTTGGTTTGTTGGCTTGTTGGTTTGTTGGCTTGTTGGCTTGTTGGTTTGCTGGTTTGTTCGTTCGTTGGTTTGTTAGTTTGTTGGTTTGTTGGCTTGTTGGCTTGTTGTTTTGTTGGTTTGTTGGCTTGTTGGTTTGTTGGTTTGTTGGTTTGTTGGTTTGTTGGTTTGTTGGTTTGTTGGTTTGTTGGTTTGTTGGTTTGTTGGTTTGTTGGTTTGTTGGTTTGTTGGTTTGTTGGTTTGTTGGTTTGTTGGTTTGTTGGTTTGTTGGTTTGTTGGTTTGTTGGTTTGTTGGTTTGTTGGTTTGTTGGTTTGTTGGTTTGCTGGTTTGTTGGTTTGTTGGTTTGTTGGTTTGTTCGTTTGTTGGCTTGTTGGTTTGTTGGTTTGTTGGCTTGTTGGCTTGTTGGCTTGTTGGTTTGTTGGTTTGTTGGTTTGTTCGTTTGTTGGTTTGTTTGTTTGTTGGTTTGTTCGTTTGTTGGTTTGTTGGTTTGTTGGTTTGTTGGCTTGTTGGTTTGTTGTATTGTTGGCTTGTTGGTTTGTTGGTTTGTTGGTTTATTTGTTTGTTGGTTTGTTGGTTTGTTGGCTTGTTGGCTTGTTGGCTTGTACGTTTGTTGGTTACTTGGTTTGTTGGTTTGTTGGTTTGTTGGTTTGTTGGCTTGTTGGTTTGTTGGTTTGAAGGTTTGTTGGTTTGTTGGTTTGTTGGTTTGTTGGTTTGTTGGTTTGTTGGTGTGTTGGCTTGTTGGTTTGTTGGCTTGTTGGCTTGTTGGTTTGTTGGTTTGTTGGTTTGTTCGTTTGTTGGTTTGTTTGTTTGTTGGTTTGTTCGTTTGTTGGTTTGTTGGTTTCTTGGTTTGTTGGCTTGTTGGTTTGCTTGTATTGTTGGCTTGTTGGTTTGTTGGTTTGTAGGTTTGTTGGTTTGTTTGTTTGTTGGTTTGTTGGTTTTTTGGTTTGTTGGTTTGTTGGTTTGTTGGTTTGTTGGTTTGTTGGTTTGTTGGTTTATTTGTTTGTTTGTTTGTTGGTTTGTTGGTTTATTTGTTTGTTAGTTTGTTGGTTTGTAGGTTTGTTAGTTTGTTGGTTTGTTGGCTTGTTGGTTTGTTGGCTTGTTGGCTTGTTGGTTTATTGGTTTGTTCGTTCGTTGGTTTGTTAGTTTGTTGGTTTGTTGGCTTGTTGGCTTGTTGTTTTGTTGGTTTGTTGGCTTGTTGGTTTGTTGGTTTGTTGGTTTGTTGGTTTGTTGGTTTGTTGGTTTGTTGGTTTGTTTGTTTGTTGGTTTGTTGGTTTGTTGGTTTGTTGGTTTGTTGGTTTGTTGGTTTGTTGGTTTGTTGGTTTGTTGGTTTGTTGGTTTGTTGGTTTGTTGGTTTGTTGGTTTGTTGGTTTGTTGGTTTGTTGGTTTGTTCGTTTGTTGGCTTGTTGGTTTGTTGGTTTGTTGGCTTGTTGGCTTGTTGGCTTATTGGTTTGTTGGTTTGTTGGCTTGTTCGTTTGTTGGTTTGTTTGTTTGTTGGTTTGTTCGTTTGTTGGTTTGTTGGTTTCTTGGTTTGTTGGCTTGTTGGTTTGTTGAATTGTTGGCTTGTTGGTTTGTTGGTTTGTTGGTTTATTTGTTTGTTGGTTTGTTGGTTTGTTGGCTTGTTGGCTTGTTGGCTTGTACGTTTGTTGGTTACTTGGTTTGTTGGCTTGTTGGTTTGTTGGTTTGTTGGCTTGTTGGTTTGTTGGTTTGTAGGTTTGTTGGTTTGTTGGTTTGTGGGTTTGTTGGTTTGTTGGTTTGTTGGCTTGTTGGTTTGTTCGCTTGTTGGCTTGTTGGTTTGTTGGTTTGTTCGTTCGTTGGTTTGTTAGTTTGTTAGTTTGTTGGCTTGTTGGCTTGTTGGTTTGTTGGTTTGTTGGCTTGTTGGTTTGTTGGTTTGTTGGTTTGTTGGTTTGTTGGTTTATTGGTTTGTTGGTTTGTTGGTTTGTTGGTTTGTTGGTTTGTTGGTTTGTTCGTTTGTTGGCTTGTTGGTTTGTTGGCTTGTTGGCTTGTTGGTTTGTTGGTTTGTTGGTTTGTTCGTTTGTTGGTTTGTTTGTTTGTTGGTTTGTTCATTTGTTGGTTTGTTGGTTTCTTGGTTTGTTGGCTTGTTGGTTTGTTTGTATTGTTGGCTTGTTGGTTTGTTGGTTTGTAGGTTTGTTGGTTTGTTGGCTTGTTGGTTTGTTGGTTTGTTGGTTTGTTCGTTTGTTGGTTTGTTTGTTTGTTGGTTTGTTCGTTTGTTGGTTTGTTGGTTTCTTGGTTTGTTGGCTTGTTGGTTTGTTGTATTGTTGGCTTGTTGGTTTTTTGGTTTGTAGGTTTGTTGGTTTGTTGGTTTGTTGGTTTGTTGGTTTGTTGGTTTGTTGGTTTGTTGGCTTGTTGGTTTGTTGGCTTGTTGGCTTGTTGGTTTGTTGGTTTGTTCGTTTGTTGGTTTGTTAGTTTGTTGGTTTGTTGGCTTGTTGGCTTGTTGGTTTGTTGGTTTGTTGGCTTGTTGGTTTGTTGGTTTGTTGGTTTGTTAGTTTGTTGGTTTGTTGGTTTGTTTGTTTGTTAGTTTGTTGGTTTGTTGGTTTGTTGGCTTGTTGGTTTGTTGGCTTGTTGGCTTGTTGGTTTGTTGGTTTGTTGGCTTGTTGGCTTGTTGGTTTGATGGTTTGTTGGTTTGTTGGTTTGTTGGCTTGTTGGCTTGTTGGTTTGTTGGCTTGTTGGTTTGTTGGTTTGTTGGTTTGTTGGTTTGTTGGCTTGTTGGCTTGTTGGGTTGTTGGTTTGTTGGTTTGTTGGTTTGTTGGTTTGTTGCCTTGTTGGTTTGTTGGTTTGATGGTTTGATGGTTTGTTGGTTTTTTGGTTTGCTGGTTTGTTGATTTGTTAGTTTGTTGGTTTGTTGGTTTGTTGGTTTGTTGGTTTGTTGGTTTGTTGGCTTGTTGGTTTGTTGGTTTGTTGGTTTCTTAGTTTGCAGGTTTGTTGGTTTGTTGGTTTGTTGGTTTGTTGGTTCGTTGGTCTGTTGGCTTGTTGGTTTGTTGGTTTGTTGGTTTTTTAATTTGTTTGTTTTTTGGTTTGTTGGTTTGTTGGTTTGTTGGTTTGTTGGTTTGTTTGTTTGTTTGTTTGTTGGTTTGTTGGTTTGTTGGTTTGTTGGTTTGTTTGTTTGTTGGTTTGTTCGTTTGTTGGTTTGTTGGTTACTTGGTTTGTTGGTTTGTTGATTTATTGGTTTGTTGGCTTGTTGGTTTGTTGGTTTGTTGGTTTCTTGGTTTGTTGGTTTGTTGATTTATTGGTTTGTTGGCTTGTTGGTTTGTTGGTTTGTTGGTTTGTTGGCTTGTTGGCTTGTTGGTGTGTTAGTTTGTTGGTTTGTTGGTTTGTTGGCTTGTTGGCTTGTTGGTTTGTTGGCTTCTTGGTTTGTTGGTTTGTTGGTTTGTTGGCTTGTTGGTTTGTTAGTTTGTTGGTTTGTTGGTTTGTTGGTTTGTTGGTTTGTTGGTATGTTGGTTTGTTGGTTTGTTGGTTTGTTGGTTTGTTGGTTTGTTGGCTTGTTGGTTTGTTGTTTTGTCCGTTTCTTGGTTTGTTGTGTTGTTGGTTTGTTGGTTTGTTGGTTTGTTGTTTTATTTGTTTGTTGGTTTGTTCGTTTGTTGGTTTGTTGGTTTGTTGGTTTGTTGGTTTTTTGGTTTGTTGGCTTGTTGGTTTGTTGGTTTGTTGGTTTCTTGGTTTGTTGGTTTGTTGGTTTGTTGGTTTGTTGGTTTGTTGGTTTTTTGGTTTTTTGGTTTTTTGGTTTGTTGGTTTGTTGGTTGGTTGGTTTGTTGGTTTATTTGTTAGTTGGTTTTTTGGTTTGTTGGTTTGTTAGTTTATTGGTTTGTTGGTTTGTTGGTTTGTTGGTTTATTTGTTTGTTGGTTTGTTCGTTTGTTGGTTTGTTGGTTACTTGGTTTGTTGGTTTGTTGATTTGTTGGCTTGTTGGTGTGTTGATTTGTTGGTTTCTTGGTTTGTTGGTTTATTGGTTTGTTGGTTTGTTGGTTTGTTGGGTTGTTGGGTTGTTGGTTTGTTGGCTTGTTGGTTTGTTGATTTGTTGGTTTGTGGGTTTGTTGGTTTATTGGATTGTTAATTTGTTGGTTTATTGGTTTGTTGTTTTGTTGGTTTGTTGGTTTGTTGGTTTGTTGGTTTGTTGGTTTTTTGGTTTGCTGGTTTGTTGGTTTGTTGGTTTGTTGGTTTGTTGGTTTGTTGGTTTGTTGGTTTGTTGGTTTGTTGGTTTCTTGGTTTGTAGGTTTGTTGGTTTGTTGGTTTGTTGGTTTGTTGGTTTGCTGGCTTGTTGGTTTGTTGGTTTGTTGGTTTTTTGGTTTGTTGGTTTGTTGGTTTGTTGGTTTGTTGGTTTGTTGGTTTGTTGGTTTATTTGTTTGTTTGTTTGTCGGTTTGTTGGTTTATTTGTTTGTTAGTTTGTTGGTTTGTAGGTTTGTTAGTTTGTTGGTTTGTTTGTTTGTTGGTTTGTTAGGTTGTTGGTTTGTTGGTTAATTAGTTTGTTGGTTTGTTGGTTTGTTGTTTTATTTGTTTGTTGGTTTGTTCGTTTGGTGGCTCGTTGGTTTGTTGGAGTTTTGGTTTGTTGGTTTGTTGGTTTGTTGGCTTGTTGGTTACTTGGTTTGTTGGTTTGTTGGTTTGTTGGCTTGTTGGTTTGTTCATTTCTTGGTTTGTTGGTTTGTTGGTTTGTTGGCTTGTTGGTTTGTTCGTTTGTTGGTTTGTTGGTTTGTTGGCTTGTTGGTTTGTTGGTTTGTAGGTTTGTTGGTTTGTTGGTTTGTTGGTTTGTTGGTTTGTTGGTTTGTTGGCTTGTTGATTTGTTGGCTTGTTGGCTTGTTCGTTTGTTGGTTTGTTCGTTTGTTGGTTTGTTAGTTTGTTGGTTTGTTGGCTAGTTGGCTTGTTGATTTGTTGGTTTGTTGGCTTGTTGGTTTGTTGGTTTGTTGGTTTGTTGGTTTGTTGTTTGTTGGTTTGTTGGTTTGTTGGTTTGTTGGTTTGTTGGTTTTTTGGTTTGTTCGTTTGTTGGTTTGTTGGTTTGTTGGTTTTTGGTTTTTGGTTTGTTGGTTTGTTGGTTTGTTGGTTTCTTGGTTTGTTGGTTTGTTGATTTATTGGTTTGTTGGTTTGTTGGCTTGTTGGCTTGTTGGTTTGTTGGCTTGTTGGTTTGTTGGTTTGTTGGTTTGTTGGCTTGTTGGCTTGTTGGCTTGTTGGTTTGTTGGTTTGTTGGTTTGTTGGGTTGTTGGTTTGTTGGTTTGTTGGCTTGTTGGTTTGTTGGTTGGTTGGTTTGTTGGTTTGTTGGTTTGTTGGTTTTTTGGTTTGCTGGTTTGTTGGTTTGTTGGTTTGTTCGTTTGTTGGTTTGTTGGTTTGTTGGTTTGTTGGTTTGTTGGTTTGTTGGTTTGTTGGTTTGTTGGTTTGTTGGCTTGTTGGTTTGTTGGTTTGTTGGTTTCTTGGTTTGAAGGTTTGTTGGTTTGTTGGTTTGTTGGTTTGTTGGTTTGTTGGTTTGTTGGTTTGTTGGTTTGTTGGCTTGTTGGCTTGTTGGTTTGTTGGTTTGTTGGTTTTTTGGTTTGTTGGTTTGTTGGTTTGTTGGTTTGTTGGTTTGTTGGTTTGTTTGTTTGTTGGTTTGTTCGTTTGTTGGTTTGTTGGTTATTTGGTTTGTTGGTTTGTTGGCTTGTTGGTTTGTTGTTTTGTCCGTTTCTTTGTTTGTTGGTTTGTTGGTTTGTTGGTTTGTTGGTTTGTTGGTTTGTTGGTTTGTTGGTTTGTTGGTTTGTTGGTTTGTTGTTTTATTTGTTTGTTGGTTTGTTCGTTTGTTGGTTTGTTGGTTTGTTGGTTTGTTGGTTTGTTGGCTTGTTGGTTTGTTGGTTTGTTGGTTTCTTGGTTTCTTGGTTTGTTGGTTTGTTGGTTTGTTGGTTTGTTGGTTTGTTGATTTGTTGGTTTGTTGGTTTGTTGGTTTGTTGGTTTGTTGGTTTGTTGGTTTGTTGGTTTGTTCGTTTGTTCGTTTGTTAGTTTGTTTGTTTGTTGGTTTGTTCGTTTGTTGGTTTGTTGGTTGCTTGGTTTGTTGGTTTGTTGGTTTGTTGGTTTGTTGGTTTGTTGGCTTGTTGGTTTATTAGTTTGTTGGTTTTTTGGTTTGTTGGTTTGTGGGTTTGTTGGTTTGTTGATTTGTTGGTTTGTTGGCTTGTTGGTTTGTTGGTTTATTTGTTTTTTCGTTTGTTGGTTTGTTGGTTTGTTGGTTTGTTCGTTTGTTGGTTTGTTGGTTTGTTGGTTCCTTGGTTTGTTGGTTTGTCGGTTTATTAGTTTGTTGGTTTTTTGGTTTGTTGGTTTTTGGTTTGTTGGCTTGTTGGCTTGTTGGTTTGTTGGTTTGTTGATTTGTTGGTTTGTTGGTTTGTTGGCTTGTTGGCTTGTTGGTTTGTTGGCCTGTTGGCTTGTTGGTTTGTTGGTTTGTTGGTTTGTTGGCTTGTTGGTTACTTGGTTTGTTGGTTTGTTGGTTTGTTGGTTTGTTGGTTTGTTGGCTTGTTGGTTTGTTCGTTTGTTGGCTTGTTGGTTTGTTGGAGTGTTGGTTTGTTGGTTTGTTAGTTGGTTGGCTTGTTGGCTTGTTGGCTTGTACGTTTGTTGGTTACTTGGTTTGTTGGCTTGTTGGTTTGTTAGTTTGTTGGCTTGTTGGTTTGTTGGTTTGTAGGTTTGTTGGTTTATTGTCTTTTTAGTTTGTTGGTTTGTTGGTTTGTTGGCTTGTTGGTTTGTAGGCTTGTTGGCTTGTTGGTTTGTTGGTTTGTTCGTTTGTTGGTTTGTTAGTTTGTTGGTTTGTTGGCTTGTTAGCTTGTTGGTTTGTTGGTTTGTTGGCTTGTTGGTTTGTTGGTTTGTTGGTTTGTTGGTTTGTTGGTTTGTTGGTTTGTTGGTTTTTTAATTAGTTCGTTTGTTGGTTTGTTGGTTTCTTGGTTTTTGGTTTGTTGATTTATTGGTTTGTTGACTTGTTGGTTTGTTGGTTTGTTGGTTTGTTGGTTTGTTGGTTTGTTGGTTTGTTGGCTTGTTGGCTTGTTGGTTTGTTGGTTTGTTGGTTTGTTGGTTTGTTGGCTTGTTGGCTTGTTGGCTTGTTGGTTTGTTGACTTGTTGGTTTGTTGGTTTGTTGGTTTGTTGGTTTGTTGGTTTGTTGGCTTTTTGGTTTGTTGGTTTGTTGGCTTGTTGGTTTGTTGGTTTGTTGGTTTGTTGGCTTGTTGGCTTGTTGCTTTGTTGGTTTGTTGGTTTGTTGGTTTGTTGGCTTGTTGGCTTGTTGGTTTGTTAGCTTGTTGGCTTGTTGGTTACTTGGTTTGTTGGTTTGTGGGCTTGTTGGTTTGTTGGCTTGTTGATTTGATGGTTTGTTGGTTTCTTGGCTTGTTGCCTTGTTGGTTTGTTGGTTTGTTGGTTTGTTGGCTTGTTGGTTTGTTGGTTTGTTGGCTTGTTGGCTTGTTGGTTTGGTGGTTTGTTGGTTTGTTGCCTTGTTGGCTTGTTGGTTTGTTGGTTTGTTGGTTTGTTGGTTTGTTGGTTTGTTCGTTTGTTGGCTTGTTGATTTGTTGGCTTGTTGGCTTGTTGGCTTGTTGGCTTGTTGGTTTGTTGGTTTGTTCGTTTGTTGGTTTGTTTGTTTGTTGTTTGTTCGTTTGTTGGTTTGTTGGTTACTTGGTTTGTTGGTTTGTTGGTTTGTTGGTTTGTTGGCTTGTTGGTTTATTGGTTTGTTGGTTTTTTAGTTTGTTGGTTTGTTGGTTTGTTGGTTTTTTGATTTGTTGGTTTGTTGGTTTGTTGGTTTGTTGGTTTATTTGTTTGTTCGTTTGGTGGTTTGTTGGTTTGTTGGTTTGTTCGTTTGTTGGTTTGTTAGTTTCTTGGTTTGTTGGTTTGTTGGTTTACTTGTTTGTTGGTTTTTTGGTTTGTTGGCTTGTTGGCTTGTTGGTTTGTTGGTTTGTTGATTTGTTGGTTTGTTGGTTTGTTGGCTTGTTGGCTTGTTGGTTTGTTGGTTTGTTGGTTTGTTGGCTTGTTGGCTTGTTGGTTTGTTGGTTTGTTGGTTTGTTGGCTTGTTGGTTACTTGGTTTGTTGGTTTGTTGGTTTGTCGGCTTGTTGGTTTGTTCGTTTGTTGGTTTGTTGGTTTGTTGGCTTGTTGGCTTGCTGGTTTGTTGGCTTGTTGGTTTGTTGGTTAGTTGGTTTGTTGGTTTGTTGGCTTATTGGCTTGTTGGCTTGTACGGTTGTTGGTTACTTGGTTTGTTGGCTTGTTGGTTTGTTGGTTTGTTGGCATGTTGGTTTGTTGGTTTGTAGGTTTGTTGGTTTGTTGGTTTGTTAGTTTGTTGGTTTGTTGGTTTGTTGGCTTGTTGGTTTGTTGGCTTGTTGGCTTGTTGGTTTGTTGGTTTGTTCGTTTGTTGGTTTGTTAGTTTGTTGGTTTGTTGGCTTGTTGGCTTGTTGGTTTGTTGGTTTGTTGGCTTGTTGGTTTGTTGGTTTGTTGGTTTGTTGGTTTGTTGGTTTGTTGGTTTGTTGGTTTGTTGGTTTGTTGGTTTGTTGGTTTGTTGGTTTGTTGGTTTTTTGGTTTGTTCGTTTGTTGGTTTGTTGGTTTGTTGGTTTTTGGTTTGTTGGTTTGTTGGTTTCTTGGTTTGTTGGTTTGTTGATTTGTTGGTTTGTTGGCTTGATGGGTTGTTGGTTTGTTGGTTTGTTGGTTTGTTGGCTTGTTGGTTTGTTGGTTTGTTGGCTTGTTGGCTTGTTGGTTTGTTTATTTGTTGGTTTGTTGGCTTGTTTACTTGTTGGTTTGTTGGCTTGTTGGTTTGTTGGTTTGTTGGTTTGTTGGCTTGTTGGCTTGTTGGCTTGTTGGCTTGTTGGCTTGTTGGTTTGTTGGTTTGTTGGCTTGTTGGTTTGTTGGTTTGTTGGCTTGTTGGCTTGTTGCTTTGTTGGTTTGTTGGTTTTTTGGTTTGCTGGTTTGTTGGTTTGTTGGTTTGTTGGTTTGTTGGTTTGTTGGTTTGTTGGTTTGTTGGTTTGTTGGCTTTTTGGTTTGTTGGTTTGTTGGTTTCTTGGTTTGTAGGTTTGTTGGTTTGTTGGTTTGTTGGCTTGTTGGCTTGTTGGTTTGTTGCTTTGTTGATTTGTTGGTTTGTTGGTTTGTTGGTTTGTTGGCTTGTTGGCTTGTTGGCTTGTTGGTTTGTTGGTTTGTTGGTTTGTTGGCCTGTTGGCTTGTTGGTTTGTTGGTTTGTTGGTTTGTTGGCTTGTTGGTTACTTGGTTTGTTGGTTTGTTGGCTTGTTGGTTTGTTCGTTTGTTGGTTTGTTGGTTTGTTGGCTTGTTGGCTTGTTGGTTTGTTCGTTTGTTGGCTCGTTGGTTTGTTGGAGTGTTGGTTTGTTGGTTTGTTGGTTTGTTGGTTTGTTGGCTTATTGGTTACTTGGTTTGTTAGTTTGTTGGTTTGTTGGCTTGTTGGTTTGTTCGTTTGTTGGTTTGTTGGTTTGTTGGTTTGTTGGCTTGTTGGTTTGTTCGTTTGTTGGTTTGTTGGTTTGTTGGTTTGTTGGTTTGTTGGCTTGTTGGTTTGTTGGTTTGTAGGTTTGTTGGTTTGTTGGTCTGTTGGTTTGTTGGTTTGTTGGCTTGTTGATTTGTTGGCTTGTTGGCTTGTTCGTTTGTTGGTTTGTTCGTTTGTTGGTTTGTTAGTTTGTTGGTTTGTTGGCTAGTTAGCTTGTTGGTTTGTTGGTTTGTTGGCTTGTTGGTTTGTTGGTTTGTTGGTTTGTTGGTTTGTTGGTTTGTTGGTTTGTTGGTTTGTTGGTTTGTTGGTTTGTTGGTTTTTTGGTTTGTTCGTTTGTTGGTTTGTTGGTTTGTTGGTTTTTGGTTTTTTGTTTGTTGGTTTGTTGGTTTGTTGGTTTGTTGGTTTCTTGGTTTGTTGGTTTGTTGATTTGTTGGTTTGTTGGTTTGTTGGCTTGTTGGCTTGTTGGTTTGTTGGCTTGTTGGTTTGTTGGTTTGTTGGTTTGTTGGCTTGTTGGCTTGTTGGCTTGTTGGTTTGTTGGTTTGTTGGTTTGTTGGGTTGTTGGTTTGTTGGTTTGTTGGCTTGTTGGTTTGTTGGTTGGTTGGTTTGTTGGTTTGTTGGTTTTTTGGTTTGCTGGTTTGTTGGTTTGTTGGTTTGTTGGTTTGTTAGTTTGTTGGTTTGTTGGTTTGTTGGTTTGTTGGTTTGTTGGTTTGTTGGTTTGTTGGTTTGTTGGTTTGTTGGTTTGTTGGTTTGTTGGTTTGTTGGCTTGTTGGTTTGTTGGTTTGTTGGTTTCTTGGTTTGTAGGTTTGTTGGTTTATTGGTTTGTTGGTTTGTTGGTTTGTTGGTTTGTTGGTTTGTTGGCTTGTTGGTTTGTTGGTTTGTTGGTTTTTTGGTTTGTTGGTTTGTTGGTTTGTGGGTTTGTTGGTTTGTTAGTTTGTTTGTTTGTTTGTTTATTGGTTTGTTCGTTTGTTGGTTTGTTGGTTAATTGGTTTGTTCGTTTGTTGGCTTGTTGGTTTGTTGTTTTGTCCGTTTCTTGGTTTGTTGGTTTGTTGGTTTGTTGGTTTGTTGGTTTGTTGGTTTGTTGTTTTATTTGTTTGTTGGTTTGTTGGTTTGTTGATTTGTTGGTTTGTTGGTTTGTTGGCTTGTTGGCTTGTTGGTTTGTTGGTTTGTTGGTTTGTTGGCTTGTTGGCTTGTTGGTTTGTTGGTTTGTTGGTTTGTTGGCTTGTTGGTTACTTGGTTTGTTGGTTTGTTGGTTTGTCGGCTTGTTGGTTTGTTCGTTTGTTGGTTTGTTGGTTTGTTGGCTTGTTGGCTTGCTGGTTTGTTGGCTTGTTGGTTTGTTGGTTTGTTGGTTTGTTGGTTTATTGGCTTGTTGGCTTGTTGGCTTGTACGGTTTTTGGTTACTTGGTTTGTTGGCTTGTTGGTTTGTTGGTTTGTTGGCATGTTGGTTTGTTGGTTTGTAGGTTTGTTGGTTTGTTGGTTTGTTAGTTTGTTGGTTTGTTGGTTTGTTGGCTTGTTGGTTTGTTGGCTTGTTGGCTTGTTGGTTTGTTGGTTTGTTCGTTTGTTGGTTTGTTAGTTTGTTGGTTTGTTGGCTTGTTGGCTTGTTGGTTTGTTGGTTTGTTGGCTTGTTGGTTTGTTGGTTTGTTGGTTTGTTGGTTTGTTGGTTTGTTGGTTTGTTGGTTTGTTGGTTTGTTGGTTTGTTGGTTTGTTGGTTTGTTGGTTTTTTGGTTTGTTCGTTTGTTGGTTTGTTGGTTTGTTGGTTTTTGGTTTGTTGGTTTGTTGGTTTCTTGGTTTGTTGGTTTGTTGATTTGTTGGTTTGTTGGCTTGATGGTTTGTTGGTTTGCTGGTTTGTTGGTTTGTTGGCTTGTTGGTTTGTTGGTTTGTTGGCTTGTTGGCTTGTTGGTTTGTTAATTTGTTGGTTTGTTGGTTTGTTGGCTTGTTGGCTTGTTGGTTTGTTGGCTTGTTGGTTTGTTGGTTTGTTGGTTTGTTGGCTTGTTGGCTTGTTGGCTTGTTGGCTTGTTGGCTTGTTGGTTTGTTGGTTTGTTGGCTTGTTGGTTTGTTGGTTTGTTGGCTTGTTGGCTTGTTGCTTTGTTGGTTTGTTGGTTTTTTGGTTTGCTGGTTTGTTGGTTTGTTGGTTTGTTGGTTTGTTGGTTTGTTGGTTTGTTGGTTTGTTGGTTTGTTGGTTTGTTGGCTTTTTGGTTTGTTGGTTTGTTGGTTTCTTGGTTTGTAGGTTTGTTGGTTTGTTGGTTTGTTGGCTTGTTGGCTTGTTGGTTTGTTGCTTTGTTGATTTGTTGGTTTGTTGGTTTGTTGGTTTGTTGGCTTGTTGGCTTGTTGGTTTGTTGGTTTGTTGGTTTGTTGGCCTGTTGGCTTGTTGGTTTGTTGGTTTGTTGGTTTGTTGGCTTGTTGGTTACTTGGTTTGTTGGTTTGTTGGCTTGTTGGTTTGTTCGTTTGTTGGTTTGTTGGCTTGTTGGCTTGTTGGTTTGTTCGTTTGTTGGCTCGTTGGTTTGTTGGAGTGTTGGTTTGTTGGTTTCTTGGCTTGTTGGTTTGTTCGTTTGTTGGTTTGTTGGTTTGTTAGTTTGTTGGTTTGTTGGCTTGTTGGTTTGTTGGTTTGTAGGTTTGTTGGTTTGTTGGTCTGTTGGTTTGTTGGTTTGTTGGTTTGTTGGCTTGTTGATTTGTTGGCTTGTTGGCTTGTTCGTTTGTTGGTTTGTTCGTTTGTTGGTTTGTTAGTTTGTTGGTTTGTTGGCTAGTTGGCTTGTTGGTTTGTTGGTTTGTTGGCTTGTTGGTTTGTTGGTTTGTTGGTTTGTTGGTTTGTTGGTTTGTTGGTTTGTTGGTTTGTTGGTTTGTTGGTTTTTTGGTTTGTTCGTTTGTTGGTTTGTTGGTTTGTTGGTTTTTGGTTTTTGGTTTGTTGGTTTGTTGGTTTGTTGGTTTGTTGGTTTCTTGGTTTGTTGGTTTGTTGATTTGTTGGTTTGTTGGTTTGTTGGCTTGTTGGCTTGTTGGTTTGTTGGCTTGTTGGTTTGTTGGTTTGTTGGTTTGTTGGTTTGTTGGCTTGTTGGCTTGTTGGCTTGTTGGTTTGTTGGTTTGTTGGTTTGTTGGGTTGTTGGTTTGTTGGTTTGTTGGCTTGTTGGTTTGTTGGTTGGTTGGTTTGTTGGTTTGTTGGTTTTTTGGTTTGCTGGTTTGTTGGTTTGTTGGTTTGTTGGTTTGTTAGTTTGTTGGTTTGTTGGTTTGTTGGTTTGTTGGTTTGTTGGTTTGTTGGTTTGTTGGTTTGTTGGTTTGTTGGTTTGTTGGTTTGTTGGTTTGTTGGTTTGTTGGTTTGTTGGTTTGTTGGTTTGTTGGTTTGTTGGTTTGTTGGTTTGTTGGTTTGTAGGCTTGTTGGTTTGTTGGTTTGTTGGTTTCTTGGTTTGTAGGTTTGTTGGTTTGTTGGTTTGTTGGTTTGTTGGTTTGTTGGTTTGTTGGTTTGTTGGCTTGTTGGTTTGTTGGTTTGTTGGTTTTTTGGTTTGTTGGTTTGTTGGTTTGTTGGTTTGTGGGTTTGTTGGTTTGTTGGTTTGTTTGTTTGTTTGTTTTTTGGTTTGTTCGTTTGTTGGTTTGTTGGTTAATTGGTTTGTTCGTTTGTTGGCTTGTTGGTTTGTTGTTTTGTCCGTTTCTTGGTTTGTTGGTTTGTTGGTTTGTTGGTTTGTTGGTTTGTTGGTTTGTTGTTTTATTTGTTTGTTGGTTTGTTGGTTTGTTGATTTGTTGGTTTGTTGGTTTGTTGGCTTGTTGGCTTGTTGGTTTGTTGGTTTGTTGGTTTGTTGGCTTGTTGGCTTGTTGGTTTGTTGGTTTGTTGGTTTGTTGGCTTGTTGGTTACTTGGTTTGTTGGTTTGTTGGTTTGTCGGCTTGTTGGTTTGTTCGTTTGTTGGTTTGTTGGTTTGTTGGCTTGTTGGCTTGCTGGTTTGTTGGCTTGTTGGTTTGTTGGTTTGTTGGTTTGTTGGTTTGTTGGCTTGTTGGCTTGTTGGCTTGTACGGTTGTTGGTTACTTGGTTTGTTGGCTTGTTGGTTTGTTGGTTTGTTGGCATGTTGGTTTGTTGGTTTGTAGGTTTGTTGGTTTGTTGGTTTGTTAGTTTGTTGGTTTGTTGGTTTGTTGGCTTGTTGGTTTGTTGGCTTGTTGGCTTGTTGGTTTGTTGGTTTGTTCGTTTGTTGGTTTGTTAGTTTGTTGGTTTGTTGGCTTGTTGGCTTGTTGGTTTGTTGGTTTGTTGGCTTCTTGGTTTGTTGGTTTGTTGGTTTGTTGGTTTGTTGGTTTGTTGGTTTGTTGGTTTGTTGGTTTGTTGGTTTGTTGGTTTGTTGGTTTGTTGGTTTGTTGGTTTTTTGGTTTGTTCGTTTGTTGGTTTGTTGGTTTGTTGGTTTTTGGTTTGTTGGTTTGTTGGTTTCTTGGTTTGTTGGTTTGTTGATTTGTTGGTTTGTTGGCTTGATGGTTTGTTGGTTTGTTGGTTTGTTGGTTTGTTGGCTTGTTGGTTTGTTGGTTTGTTGGCTTGTTGGCTTGTTGGTTTGTTTATTTGTTGGTTTGTTGGTTTGTTGGCTTGTTGGCTTGTTGGTTTGTTGGCTTGTTGGTTTGTTGGTTTGTTGGTTTGTTGGCTTGTTGGCTTGTTGGCTTGTTGGCTTGTTGGCTTGTTGGTTTGTTGGTTTGTTGGCTTGTTGGTTTGTTGGTTTGTTGGCTTGTTGGCTTGTTGCTTTGTTGGTTTGTTGGTTTTTTGGTTTGCTGGTTTGTTGGTTTGTTGGTTTGTTGGTTTGTTGGTTTGTTGGTTTGTTGGTTTGTTGGTTTGTTGGCTTTTTGGTTTGTTGGTTTGTTGGTTTCTTGGTTTGTAGGTTTGTTGGTTTGTTGGTTTGTTGGCTTGTTGGCTTGTTGGTTTGTTGCTTTGTTGATTTGTTGGTTTGTTGGTTTGTTGGTTTGTTGGCTTGTTGGCTTGTTGGTTTGTTGGTTTGTTGGTTTTTTGGTTTGCTGGTTTGTTGGTTTGTTGGTTTGTTGGTTTGTTAGTTTGTTGGTTTGTTGGTTTGTTGGTTTGTTGGTTTGTTGGTTTGTTGGTTTGTTGGTTTGTTGGTTTGTTGGTTTGTTGGTTTGTTGGTTTGTTGGTTTGTTGGTTTGTTGGTTTGTTGGTTTGTTGGTTTGTTGGTTTGTTGGTTTGTTGGTTTGTAGGCTTGTTGGTTTGTTGGTTTGTTGGTTTCTTGGTTTGTAGGTTTGTTGGTTTGTTGGTTTGTTGGTTTGTTGGTTTGTTGGTTTGTTGGTTTGTTGGCTTGTTGGTTTGTTGGTTTGTTGGTTTTTTGGTTTGTTGGTTTGTTGGTTTGTTGGTTTGTGGGTTTGTTGGTTTGTTGGTTTGTTTGTTTGTTTGTTTTTTGGTTTGTTCGTTTGTTGGTTTGTTGGTTAATTGGTTTGTTCGTTTGTTGGCTTGTTGGTTTGTTGTTTTGTCCGTTTCTTGGTTTGTTGGTTTGTTGGTTTGTTGGTTTGTTGGTTTGTTGGTTTGTTGTTTTATTTGTTTGTTGGTTTGTTGGTTTGTTGATTTGTTGGTTTGTTGGTTTGTTGGCTTGTTGGCTTGTTGGTTTGTTGGTTTGTTGGTTTGTTGGCTTGTTGGCTTGTTGGTTTGTTGGTTTGTTGGTTTGTTGGCTTGTTGGTTACTTGGTTTGTTGGTTTGTTGGTTTGTCGGCTTGTTGGTTTGTTCGTTTGTTGGTTTGTTGGTTTGTTGGCTTGTTGGCTTGCTGGTTTGTTGGCTTGTTGGTTTGTTGGTTTGTTGGTTTGTTGGTTTGTTGGCTTGTTGGCTTGTTGGCTTGTACGGTTGTTGGTTACTTGGTTTGTTGGCTTGTTGGTTTGTTGGTTTGTTGGCATGTTGGTTTGTTGGTTTGTAGGTTTGTTGGTTTGTTGGTTTGTTAGTTTGTTGGTTTGTTGGTTTGTTGGCTTGTTGGTTTGTTGGCTTGTTGGCTTGTTGGTTTGTTGGTTTGTTCGTTTGTTGGTTTGTTAGTTTGTTGGTTTGTTGGCTTGTTGGCTTGTTGGTTTGTTGGTTTGTTGGCTTGTTGGTTTGTTGGTTTGTTGGTTTGTTGGTTTGTTGGTTTGTTGGTTTGTTGGTTTGTTGGTTTGTTGGTTTGTTGGTTTGTTGGTTTGTTGGTTTGTTGGTTTTTTGGTTTGTTCGTTTGTTGGTTTGTTGGTTTGTTGGTTTTTGGTTTGTTGGTTTGTTGGTTTCTTGGTTTGTTGGTTTGTTGATTTGTTGGTTTGTTGGCTTGATGGTTTGTTGGTTTGTTGGTTTGTTGGTTTGTTGGCTTGTTGGTTTGTTGGTTTGTTGGCTTGTTGGCTTGTTGGTTTGTTTATTTGTTGGTTTGTTGGTTTGTTGGCTTGTTGGCTTGTTGGTTTGTTGGCTTGTTGGTTTGTTGGTTTGTTGGTTTGTTGGCTTGTTGGCTTGTTGGCTTGTTGGCTTGTTGGCTTGTTGGTTTGTTGGTTTGTTGGCTTGTTGGTTTGTTGGTTTGTTGGCTTGTTGGCTTGTTGCTTTGTTGGTTTGTTGGTTTTTTGGTTTGCTGGTTTGTTGGTTTGTTGGTTTGTTGGTTTGTTGGTTTGTTGGTTTGTTGGTTTGTTGGTTTGTTGGCTTTTTGGTTTGTTGGTTTGTTGGTTTCTTGGTTTGTAGGTTTGTTGGTTTGTTGGTTTGTTGGCTTGTTGGCTTGTTGGTTTGTTGCTTTGTTGATTTGTTGGTTTGTTGGTTTGTTGGTTTGTTGGCTTGTTGGCTTGTTGGTTTGTTGGTTTGTTGGTTTGTTGGTTTGTTGGCCTGTTGGCCTGTTGGCTTGTTGGTTTGTTGGTTTGTTGGTTTGTTGGCTTGTTGGTTACTTGGTTTGTTGGTTTGTTGGCTTGTTGGTTTGTTCGTTTGTTGGTTTGTTGGTTTGTTGGCTTGTTGGCTTGTTGGTTTGTTCGTTTGTTGGCTCGTTGGTTTGTTGGAGTGTTGGTTTCTTGGTTTGTTGGTTTGTTGGCTTGTTGGTTACTTGGTTTGTTGGTTTGTTGGTTTGTTGGCTTGTTGGTTTGTTCGTTTGTTGGTTTGTTGGTTTGTTGGTTTGTTGGCTTGTTGGTTTGTTCGTTTGTTGGTTTGTTGGTTTGTTGGTTTGTTGGTTTGTTGGCTTGTTGGTTTGTTGGTTTGCAGGTTTGTTGGTTTGTTGGTCTGTTGGTTTGTTGGTTTGTTGGTTTGTTGGCTTGTTGTTTTGTTGGCTTGTTGGCTTGTTCGTTTGTTGGTTTGTTCGTTTGTTGGTTTGTTAGTTTGTTGGTTTGTTGGCTAGTTGGCTTGTTGGTTTGTTGGTTTGTTGGCTTGTTGGTTTGTTGGTTTGTTGGTTTGTTGGTTTGTTGGTTTATTGGTTTGTTGGTTTGTTGGTTTGTTGGTTTTTTGGTTTGTTCGTTTGTTGGTTTGTTGGTTTGTTGGTTTTTGGTTTTTGGTTTGTTGGTTTGTTGGTTTGTTGGTTTGTTGGTTTCTTGGTTTGTTGGTTTGTTGATTTGTTGGTTTGTTGGTTTGTTGGCTTGTTGGCTTGTTGGTTTGTTGGCTTGTTGGTTTGTTGGTTTGTTGGTTTGTTGGCTTGTTGGCTTGTTGGCTTGTTGGTTTGTTGGTTTGTTGGGTTGTTGGTTTGTTGGTTTGTTGGCTTGTTGGTTTGTTGGTTGGTTGGTTTGTTGGTTTTTGGTTTTTGGTTTGCTGGTTTGTTGGTTTGTTGGTTTGTTGGTTTGTTAGTTTGTTGGTTTGTTGGTTTGTTGGTTTGTTGGTTTGTTGGTTTGTTGGTTTGTTGGTTTGTTGGTTTGTTGGTTTGTTGGTTTGTTGGTTTGTTGGCTTGTTGGTTTGTTGGTTTGTTGGTTTCTTGGTTTGTAGGTTTGTTGGTTTGTTGGTTTGTTGGTTTGTTGGTTTGTTGGTTTGTTGGTTTGTTGGCTTGTTGGTTTGTTGGTTTGTTGGTTTTTTGGTTTGTTGGTTTGTTGGTTTGTGGGTTTGTTGGTTTGTTGGTTTGTTTGTTTGTTGGCTTGTTGGTTTGTTGGTTTGTTGGTTTCTTGGTTTGTAGGTTTGTTGGTTTGTTGGTTTGTTGGTTTGTTGGTTTGTTGGTTTGTTGGTTTGTTGGCTTGTTGGTTTGTTGGTTTGTTGGCATGTTGGTTTGTTGGTTTGTAGGTTTGTTGGTTTGTTGGTTTGTTAGTTTGTTGGTTTGTTGGTTTGTTGGCTTGTTGGTTTGTTGGCTTGTTGGCTTGTTGGTTTGTTGGTTTGTTCGTTTGTTGGTTTGTTAGTTTGTTGGTTTGTTGGCTTGTTGGCTTGTTGGTTTGTTGGTTTGTTGGCTTGTTGGTTTGTTGGTTTGTTGGTTTGTTGGTTTGTTGGTTTGTTGGTTTGTTGGTTTGTTGGTTTGTTGGTTTGTTGGTTTGTTGGTTTGTTGGTTTGTTGGTTTTTTGGTTTGTTCGTTTGTTGGTTTGTTGGTTTGTTGGTTTTTGGTTTGTTGGTTTGTTGGTTTCTTGGTTTGTTGGTTTGTTGATTTGTTGGTTTGTTGGCTTGATGGTTTGTTGGTTTGTTGGTTTGTTGGTTTGTTGGCTTGTTGGTTTGTTGGTTTGTTGGCTTGTTGGCTTGTTGGTTTGTTTATTTGTTGGTTTGTTGGTTTGTTGGCTTGTTGGCTTGTTGGTTTGTTGGCTTGTTGGTTTGTTGGTTTGTTGGTTTGTTGGCTTGTTGGCTTGTTGGCTTGTTGGCTTGTTGGCTTGTTGGTTTGTTGGTTTGTTGGCTTGTTGGTTTGTTGGTTTGTTGGCTTGTTGGCTTGTTGCTTTGTTGGTTTGTTGGTTTTTTGGTTTGCTGGTTTGTTGGTTTGTTGGTTTGTTGGTTTGTTGGTTTGTTGGTTTGTTGGTTTGTTGGTTTGTTGGCTTTTTGGTTTGTTGGTTTGTTGGTTTCTTGGTTTGTAGGTTTGTTGGTTTGTTGGTTTGTTGGCTTGTTGGCTTGTTGGTTTGTTGCTTTGTTGATTTGTTGGTTTGTTGGTTTGTTGGTTTGTTGGCTTGTTGGCTTGTTGGTTTGTTGGTTTGTTGGTTTGTTGGTTTGTTGGCCTGTTGGCTTGTTGGTTTGTTGGTTTGTTGGTTTGTTGGCTTGTTGGTTACTTGGTTTGTTGGTTTGTTGGCTTGTTGGTTTGTTCGTTTGTTGGTTTGTTGGTTTGTTGGCTTGTTGGCTTGTTGGTTTGTTCGTTTGTTGGCTCGTTGGTTTGTTGGAGTGTTGGTTTCTTGGTTTGTTGGTTTGTTGGCTTGTTGGTTACTTGGTTTGTTGGTTTGTTGGTTTGTTGGCTTGTTGGTTTGTTCGTTTGTTGGTTTGTTGGTTTGTTGGTTTGTTGGCTTGTTGGTTTGTTCGTTTGTTGGTTTGTTGGTTTGTTGGTTTGTTGGTTTGTTGGCTTGTTGGTTTGTTGGTTTGCAGGTTTGTTGGTTTGTTGGTCTGTTGGTTTGTTGGTTTGTTGGTTTGTTGGCTTGTTGTTTTGTTGGCTTGTTGGCTTGTTCGTTTGTTGGTTTGTTCGTTTGTTGGTTTGTTAGTTTGTTGGTTTGTTGGCTAGTTGGCTTGTTGGTTTGTTGGTTTGTTGGCTTGTTGGTTTGTTGGTTTGTTGGTTTGTTGGTTTGTTGGTTTATTGGTTTGTTGGTTTGTTGGTTTGTTGGTTTTTTGGTTTGTTCGTTTGTTGGTTTGTTGGTTTGTTGGTTTTTGGTTTTTGGTTTGTTGGTTTGTTGGTTTGTTGGTTTGTTGGTTTCTTGGTTTGTTGGTTTGTTGATTTGTTGGTTTGTTGGTTTGTTGGCTTGTTGGCTTGTTGGTTTGTTGGCTTGTTGGTTTGTTGGTTTGTTGGTTTGTTGGCTTGTTGGCTTGTTGGCTTGTTGGTTTGTTGGTTTGTTGGGTTGTTGGTTTGTTGGTTTGTTGGCTTGTTGGTTTGTTGGTTGGTTGGTTTGTTGGTTTGTTGGTTTTTTGGTTTGCTGGTTTGTTGGTTTGTTGGTTTGTTGGTTTGTTAGTTTGTTGGTTTGTTGGTTTGTTGGTTTGTTGGTTTGTTGGTTTGTTGGTTTGTTGGTTTGTTGGTTTGTTGGTTTGTTGGTTTGTTGGTTTGTTGGTTTGTTGGCTTGTTGGTTTGTTGGTTTGTTGGTTTCTTGGTTTGTAGGTTTGTTGGTTTGTTGGTTTGTTGGTTTGTTGGTTTGTTGG
This sequence comes from Atherix ibis, assembly GCA_958298945.1. NCBI lineage: Eukaryota > Metazoa > Arthropoda > Insecta > Diptera > Athericidae > Atherix > Atherix ibis. The sequence continues at coordinate 4,039,286 of OY282608.1, forward strand.
TTTGTTGGTTTGTTGGCTTGTTGGTTTGTTGGTTTGTTGGTTTTTTGGTTTGTTGGTTTGTTGGTTTGTGGGTTTGTTGGTTTGTTGGTTTGTTTGTTTGTTTGTTTGTTGGTTTGTTCGTTTGTTGGTTTGTTGGTTAATTGGTTTGTTCGTTTGTTGGCTTGTTGGTTTGTTGTTTTGTCCGTTTCTTGGTTTGTTGGTTTGTTGGTTTGTTGGTTTGTTGGTTTGTTGTTTTATTTGTTTGTTGGTTTGTTCGTTTGTTGGTTTGTTGGCTTGTTGGTTTGTTGGTTTGTTGGCTTGTTGGTTTGTTGGTTTGTTGGTTTCTTGGTTTCTTGGTTTGTTGGTTTGTTGGTTTGTTGGTTTGTTGGTTTGTCGGTTTGTTGGTTTGTTGGTTTGTTGGTTTGTTGGTTTGTTGGTTTGTTGGTTTGTTGGTTTGTTGGTTTGTTGGTTTATTAGTTTGTTGGTTTTTTGGATTGTTGGTTTGTGGGTTTGTTGGTTTGTTGATTTGTTGGTTTGTTGGCTTGTTGATTTGTTGGTTTATTTGTTTTTTCGTTTGTTGGTTTGTTGGTTTGTTGGTTTGTTCGTTTGGTGGTTTGTTGGTTTCTTGGTTTGTTGGTTTGTCGGTTTATTTGTTTGTTGGTTTTTTGGTTTGTTGGTTTTTGGTTTGTTGGCATGTTGGCTTTTTGGTTTGTTGGTTTGTTGATTTGTTGGTTTGTTGGTTTGTTGGCTTGTTGGCTTGTTGGTTTGTTGGTTTGTTGGTTTGTTGGCCTGTTGGCTTGTTGGTTTGTTGGTTTGTTGGTTTGTTGGTTTGTTGGCTTGTTGGTTACTTGGTTTGTTGGTTTGTTGGTTTGTTGGCTTGTTGGTTTGTTCGTTTGTTGGCTTGTTGATTTGTTGGAGTGTTGGTTTGTTGGTTTGTTAGTTGGTTGGCTTGTTGGCTTGTTGGCTTGTACGTTTGTTGGTTACTTGGTTTGTTGGCTTGTTGGTTTGTTGGTTTGTTGGCTTGTTGGTTTGTTGGTTTGTAGGTTTGTTGGTTTGTTGGTTTTTTAGTTTGTTGGTTTGTTGGTTTGTTGGCTTGTTGGTTTGTAGCCTTGTTGGCTTGTTAGTTTGTTGGTTTGTTCGTTTGTTGGTTTGTTAGTTTTTTGGTCTGTTGGCTTGTTAGCTTGTTGGTTTGTTGGTTTGTTGGCTTGTTGGTTTGTTGGTTTGTTAGTTTGTTGGTTTGTTGGTTTGTTGGTTTGTTGGTTTTTTAATTTGTTCGTTTGTTGGTTTGTTGGTTTGTTGGTTTTTGGTTTGTTGGTTTGTTGTTTTGTTGGTTTCTTGGTTTGTTGGCTTGTTGATTTATTGGTTTGTTGGCTTGTTGGTTTGTTGGGTTGTTGGTTTGTTGGTTTGTTGGTTTGTTGTTTTGTTGGCTTGTTGGCTTGTTGGTTTGTTGGTTTGTTGGTTTGTTGGTTTGTTGGTTTGTTGGCTTGTTGGCTTGTTGGCTTGTTGGTTTGTTGGTTTGTTGGCTTGTTGGTTTGTTGGTTTGTTGGTTTGTGGGCTTGTTGGCTTGTTGGTTTGTTGGTTTGTTGGCTTGTTGGTTTGTTGGTTTGTTGGCTTGTTGGCTTGTTGCTTTGTTGGTTTGTTGGTTTGTTGGTTTGTTGGCTTGTTGGGTTGTTGGTTTGTTAGCTTGTTGGCTTGTTGGTTACTTGGTTTGTTGGTTTGTTGGCTTGTTGGCTTGTTGGCTTGTTGGCTTGTTGGTTTGTTGGTTTGTTGGTTTGTTGGCTTGTTGCCTTGTTGGTTTGTTGGTTTGTTGGTTTGTTGGCTTGTTGGTTTGTTGGTTTGTTGGCTTGCTGGCTTGTTAGTTTGGTGGTTTGTTGGTTTGTTGCCTTGTTGGCTTGTTGGTTTGTTGGTTTGTTGGTTTGTTGGTTTGTTCGTTTGTTGGCTTGTTGATTTGTTGGCTTGTTGGCTTTTTGGCTTGTTGGTTTGTTGGTTTGTTGGTTTGTTCGTTTGTTGGTTTGTTTGTTTGTTGTTTGTTCGTTTGTTGGTTTGTTCGTTACTTGGTTTGTTGGTTTTTTGGTGTATTGGTTTGTTGGTTTGTTAGTTTGTTGATTTGTTGGTTTGTTGGTTTGTTGGTTTGTTGGTTTATTTGTTTGTTCGTTTGTTGGTTTGGTGGTTTGTTGGTTTGTTCGTTTGTTGGTTTGTTGGTTTCTTGGTTTGTTGGTTTGTTGGTTTATTTGTTTGTTGGTTTTTTGGTTTGTTGGTTTTTTGGTTTGTTGGCTTGTTGGCTTGTTGGTTTGTTGGTTTGTTGATTTGTTGGTTTGTTGGTTTGTTGGCTTGTTGGCTTGTTGGTTTGTTGGTTTGTTGGTTTGCTGGCTTGTTGGCTTGTTGGTTTGTTGTTTTGTTGGTTTGTTGGCTTGTTGGTTACTTGGTTTGTTGGTTTGTTGGTTTATTGGCTTGTTGGTTTGTCCGTTTGTTGGTTTGTTGGTTTGTTGGATTGTTGGCTTGCTGGTTTGTTGGCTTGTTGGTGTGTTGGTTTGTTGGTTTGTTGGTTTGTTGGCTTGTTGGCTTGTAAGCTTGTACATTTGTTGGTTACTTGGTTTGTTAGCTTGTTGGTTTGTTGGTTTGTTGGCATGTTGGTTTGTTGGTTTGTAGGTTTGTTGGTTTGTTGGTTTGTTAGTTTGTTGGTTTGTTGGTTTGTTGGCTTGTTGGTTTGTTGGCTTGTTGGCTTGTTGGTTTGTTGGTTTGTTCGTTTGTTGGTTTGTTAGTTTGTTGGTTTGTTGGCTTGTTGGCTTGTTGGTTTGTTGGCTTGTTGGTTTGTTGGTTTGTTGGTTTGTTGGTTTGTTGGTTTGTTGGTTTGTTGGTTTGTTGGTTTGTTGGTTTGTTGGTTTGTTGGTTTGTTGGTTTGTTGGTTTGTTGGTTTTTTGGTTTGTTCGTTTGTTGGTTTGTTGGTTTGTTGGTTTGTTGGTTTTTGGTTTGTTGGTTTGTTGGTTTCTTGGTTTGTTGGTTTGTTGATTTGTTGCCTTGATGGTTTGTTGGTTTGTTGGTTTGTTGGTTTGTTGGCTTGTTGGTTTGTTGGTTTGTTGGCTTGTTGGCTTGTTGGTTTGTTGGTTTGTTGGTTTGTTGGTTTGTTGGCTTGTTGGCTTGTTGGTTTGTTGGCTTGTTGGTTTGTTGGTTTGTTGGTTTGTTGGCTTGTTGGCTTGTTGGCTTGTTGGCTTGTTGGTTTGTTGGTTTGTTGGCTTGTTGGTTTGTTGGTTTGTTGGCTTGTTGGCTTGTTGCTTTGTTGGTTTGTTGGTTTGTTGGCTTGTTGGCTTGTTGGTTTGTTGGTTTGTTGGTTTGTTAGTTTGTTGGCTTGCTGGTTTTTTGGCTTGTTGGTGTGTTGGTTTGTTGGTTTGTTGGTTTGTTGGCTTGTTGGCTTGTGGGCTTGTACATTTGTTGGTTACTTGGTTTGTTAGCTTGTTGGTTTGTTGGTTTGTTGGCATGTTGGTTTGTTGGTTTGTAGGTTTGTTGGTTTGTTGGTTTGTTAGTTTGTTGGTTTGTTGGTTTGTTGGCTTGTTGGTTTGTTGGCTTGTTGGCTTGTTGGTTTGTTGGTTTGTTCGTTTGTTGGTTTGTTAGTTTGTTGGTTTGTTGGCTTGTTGGCTTGTTGGTTTGTTGGCTTGTTGGTTTGTTGGTTTGTTGGTTTGTTGGTTTGTTGGTTTGTTGGTTTGTTGGTTTGTTGGTTTGTTGGTTTGTTGGTTTGTTGGTTTGTTGGTTTGTTGGTTTTTTGGTTTGTTCGTTTGTTGGTTTGTTGGTTTGTTGGTTTGTTGGTTTTTGGTTTGTTGGTTTGTTGGTTTCTTGGTTTGTTGGTTTGTTGATTTGTTGGCTTGATGGTTTGTTGGTTTGTTGGTTTGTTGGTTTGTTGGCTTGTTGGTTTGTTGGTTTGTTGGCTTGTTGGCTTGTTGGTTTGTTGGTTTGTTGGTTTGTTGGTTTGTTGGATTGTTGGCTTGTTGGTTTGTTGGCTTGTTGGTTTGTTGGTTTGTTGGTTTGTTGGCTTGTTGGCTTGTTGGCTTGTTGGCTTGTTGGTTTGTTGGTTTGTTGGCTTGTTGGTTTGTTGGTTTGTTGGCTTGTTGGCTTGTTGCTTTGTTGGTTTGTTGGTTTGTTCGTTTGTTGGCTTGTTGATTTGTTGGCTTGTTGGCTTTTTGGCTTGTTGGTTTGTTGGTTTGTTGGTTTGTTCGTTTGTTGGTTTGTTTGTTTGTTGTTTGTTCGTTTGTTGGTTTGTTGGTTACTTGGTTTGTTGGTTTGTTGGTTTGTTGGTTTGTTGGCTTGTTGGTTTATTGGTTTGTTGGTTTTTTGGTTTATTGGTTTGTTGGTTTGTTAGTTTGGTGATTTGTTGGTTTGTTGGTTTGTTGGTTTGTTGGTTTATTTGTTTGTTCGTTTGTTGGTTTGGTGGTTTGTTGGTTTGTTCGTTTGTTGGTTTGTTGGTTTCTTGGTTTGTTGGTTTGTTGGTTTATTTGTTTGTTGGTTTTTTGGCTTGTTGGCTTGTTGGTTTGTTGGTTTGTTGATTTGTTGGTTTGTTGGTTTGTTGGCTTGTTGGCTTGTTGGTTTGTTGGTTTGTTGGTTTGCTGGCTTGTTGGCTTGTTGGTTTGTTGTTTTGTTGGTTTGTTGGCTTGTTGGTTACTTGGTTTGTTGGTTTGTTGGTTTATTGGCTTGTTGGTTTGTTCGTTTGTTGGTTTGTTGGTTTGTTGGATTGTTGGCTTGCTGGTTTGTTGGCTTGTTGGTGTGTTGGTTTGTTGGTTTGTTGGTTTGTTGGCTTGTTGGCTTGTGGGCTTGTACATTTGTTGGTTACTTGGTTTGTTAGCTTGTTGGTTTGTTGGTTTGTTGGTTTGTTAGTTTGTTGGTTTGTTGGTTTGTAGGTTTGTTGGTTTGTTGGTTTGTTAGTTTGTTGGTTTGTTGGTTTGTTGGCTTGTTGGTTTGTTGGCTTGTTGGCTTGTTGGTTTGTTGGTTTGTTCGTTTGTTGGTTTGTTAGTTTGTTGGTTTGTTGGCTTGTTGGCTTGTTGGTTTGTTGGCTTGTTGGTTTGTTGGTTTGTTGGTTTGTTGGTTTGTTGGTTTGTTGGTTTGTTGGTTTGTTGGTTTGTTGGTTTGTTGGTTTGTTGGTTTGTTGGTTTGTTGGTTTGTTGGTTTGTTGGTTTTTTGGTTTGTTCGTTTGTTGGTTTGTTGGTTTGTTGGTTTGTTGGTTTTTGGTTTGTTGGTTTGTTGGTTTCTTGGTTTGTTGGTTTGTTGATTTGTTGGCTTGATGGTTTGTTGGTTTGTTGGTTTGTTGGTTTGTTGGCTTGTTGGTTTGTTGGTTTGTTGGCTTGTTGGCTTGTTGGTTTGTTGGTTTGTTGGTTTGTTGGTTTGTTGGCTTGTTGGCTTGTTGGTTTGTTGGCTTGTTGGTTTGTTGGTTTGTTGGTTTGTTGGCTTGTTGGCTTGTTGGCTTGTTGGCTTGTTGGTTTGTTGGTTTGTTGGCTTGTTGGTTTGTTGGTTTGTTGGCTTGTTGGCTTGTTGCTTTGTTGGTTTGTTGGTTTGTTGGCTTGTTGGCTTGTTGGTTTGTTGGGTTGTTGGTTTGTTAGTTTGTTGGCTTGTTGGTTACTTGGTTTGTTGGTTTGTTGGTTTGTTGGCTTGTTGGTTTGTTGGCTTGTTGGTCTGTGGGTTTGTTACGTTGTTGGTTTGTTGGTTTGTTGGTTTGTTGGCTTGCTGGTTTGTTGGTTTGTTGGCTTGATGGCTTGTTGGTTTGGTGGTTTGTTGGTTTGTTGCCTTGTTGGCTTGTTGGTTTGTTGGTTTGTTGGTTTTTTGGCTTTTTGGTTACTTGGTTTGTTGGTTTGTTGGTTTGTTGGCTTGTTGATTTGTTGGTTTGTTGGTTTGTTGGTTTGTTGGTTTGCTGGTTGGTTCGTTTGTTGGCTTGTTGGCTTGTTGGCTTGTTGGCTTGTTGGTTTGTTGGTTTGTTGGTTTGTTGGTTTTTTCGTTTGTTGGTTTGTTTGTTTGTTGGTTTATTCGTTTGTTGGTTCGTTGTTTACTTGGTTTGTTGGTTTGTTGGTTTGTTGGTTTGTTGGTTTGTTGGTTTGTTGGTTTGTTGGTTTGTTGGTTTGTTGGTTTTTTGGTTTGTTGGTTTGTTGGTTTGTTGGTTTGTTTGTTTGTTGGTTTGTTGGTTTATTTGTTTGTTGGTTTGTTGGTTTGTTGGTTTGTTGGCTTGTTGGTTTGTTGGTTTGTTGGTTTGTTGGTTTATTGGTTTGTTAGTTTGTTGGTTTGTTGGTTTGGTGGTTTGTTGGTTTGTTGGTTTGTTGGTTTATTAGTTTGTTGGTTTGTTGGTTTTTTGGTTTGTTCGTTTGTTGGTTTGTTGGTTTGTTGGTTTGTTAGCTTGTTGTTTTTTTGGTTTTTTGGTTTGTTGGTTTTTTGGTTTGTTGGTTTGTTGGTTTGTTGGTTTGTTGGTTTGTTGGTTTGTTGGTTTGTTGGTTTGCTGGTTTGTTGGTTTGTTGGTTTGTTGGTTTGTTGGTTTGTTGATTTGTTGGTTTATTTGTTTGTTGGTTTTTGGTTTGTAGTTTTGTTGGTTAATTGGTTTGCTGGTGTGTTGGTTGTTTGTTTGTTCGTTTGTTGGTTCGTTGGTTTGTTGGTTAATTGGTTTGTTGGTTTGTTGGTTTGTTGGTTTGTTGGTTTGTTGGTTTGTTGGTTTTTTGGTTTGTTGTTTTATTTTTTTGTTGGTTTGTTCGGCTTGTTGGTTTGTTTGTTAGTTGGTTTCTTAGTTTGTTGGTTTGTTGGTTTATTTGTTTGTTGGTTTGTTGGCTTGTTGGCTTGTTGGTTTGTTGGTTTGTTGGATTGTTAGTTTTTTGGTTTGTTGGTTTGTTGGCTTGTTGGCTTGGTGGTTTGTTGGTTTGTTGGGTTGTTGGTTTGTTGGTTTGTTGGTTTGTTGGTTTGTTGGTTTGTTTGTTTGTTGGTTTGTTGGTTTGTTGGTTTGTTGGCTTGTTGGCTTGTTGATTTGTTGGTTTGTTGGTTTGTGGGTTTGTTGGTTTGTTGGTTTGTTGGCTTGTTGGCTTGTTGGTTTGTTGGTTTGTTGGTTTTTGGTTTGTTGGTTTGTTGGCTTGTTGGCTTGTTGGCTTGTTGGTTTGTTGGTTTGTTTGTTTGTTGGTTTGTTGGTTTGTTGGTTTGTTGGCTTATTGGCTTGTTGATTTGTTAGTTTTTTGGTTTGTTGGCTTGTTGGTTTGTTGGCTTGTTGGCTTGTTGGTTTGTTGGTTTGTTGGTTTGTTGGTTTGTTGGTTTGTTGGTTTGTTGGGGTTTGGTTTGTTGGCTTGTTGGTTTGTTGGTTTGTTGGTTTGTTGGTTTGTTGGTTTGTTTGTTTGTTGGTTTGTTGGTTTGTTCGTTTGTTGGGTTGTTGGTTTGTTGGTTTGTTGGTTTCTTGGTTTATTTGTTTGTTGGTTTGTTGCTTTGTTAGTTTGTTGGTTTGTTGGTTTGTTGGCTTGTTGGTTTGTTGGTTTGTTGGTTTGTTGGTTTGTTGGTTTGTTGGTTTGGTGGTTTGTTGGTTTGTTGGTTTGTTGGTTTGTTGGTTTGTTGGTTTGTTGGTTTGTTGGTTTGTTGGTTTGTTGGTTTGTTGGTTTGTTGGTTTGTTGGTTTGTTGGTTTGTTGGTTTGCTGGTTTGTTGGTTTGTTGGTTTGTTGGTTTGTTGGCTTGTTGGTTTGTTGGTTTGTTGGTTTGTTTGTTTGTTGGATTGTTGGTTTGTTGGTTTGTTGGTTTGTTGGTTTGTTGGTTTGTTGGTTTGTTGGTTTGTTGGTTTGCTGGTTTGTTGGTTTGTTGGTTTGTTGGTTTGTTGGTTTGTTGACTTTTTGATTTGTTGGTTTGTTGGCTTGTGGGCTTGTTCGTTTGTTGGTTTGTTGGTTTGTTGGCTTGTTGGCTTGCTGGTTTGTTGGCTTGTTTGTGTGTTGGTTTGTTGGTTTGTTGGTTTGTTGGCTTGTTGGCTTGTGGGCTTGTACGTTTGTTGGTTACTTGGTTTGTTGGCTTGTTGGTTTGTTGGTTTGTTGGCATGTTGGTTTGTTGGTTTGTAGGTTTGTTGGTTTGTTGGTTTGTTAGTTTGTTGGTTTGTTGGTTTGTTGGCTTGTTGGTTTGTTGGCTTGTTGGCTTGTTGGTTTGTTGGTTTGTTCGTTTGTTGGTTTGTTAGTTTGTTGGTTTGTTGGCTTGTTGGCTTGTTGGTTTGTTGATTTGTTGGTTTGTTGGTTTGTTGGTTTGTTGGTTTGTTGGTTTGTTGGTTTGTTGGTTTGTTGGTTTGTTGGTTTGTTGGTTTGTTGGTTTGTTGGTTTGTTGGTTTGTTGGTTTGTTGGTTTGTTGGTTTATTGGTTAGTTGGTTTGTTGGTTTTTTGGTTTGTTCGTTTGTTGGTTTGTTGGTTTGTTGGTTTTTGGTTTGTTGGTTTGTTGGTTTCTTGGTTTGTTGGTTTGATGATTTGTTGGTTTGTTGGCTTGATGGTTTGTTGGTTTGTTGGTTTGTTGGTTTGTTGGTTTGTTGGCTTGTTGGTTTGTTGGTTTGTTGGCTTGTTGGCTTGTTGGTTTGTTGGTCTGTTGGTTTGTTGGTTTGTTGGCTTGTTGGCTTGTTGGTTTGTTGGCTTGTTGGTTTGTTGGTTTGTTGGTTTGTTGGCTTGTTGGCTTGTTGGCTTGTTGGTTTGTTGGTTTGTTGGCTTGTTGGTTTGTTGGTGTGTTGGCTTGTTGGCTTGTTGCTTTGTTGGTTTGTTGGTTTGTTGGCTTGTTGGCTTGTTGGATTGTTGGTTTGTTAGTTTGTTGGCTTGTTGGTTACTTGGTTTGTTGGTTTGTTGGTTTGTTGGCTTGTTGGTTTGTTGGCTTGTTGGTTTGTGGGTTTGTTACCTTGTTGGTTTGTTGGTTTGTTGGTTTGTTGGCTTGTTGGTTTGTTGGTTTGTTGGCTTGATGGCTTACTGGTTTGGTGGTTTGTTGGTTTGTGCCTTGTTGGCTTGTTGGTTTGTTGGTTTGTTGGTTTTTTGGCTTGTTGATTACTTGGTTTGTTGGTTTGTTGGCTTGTTGATTTGTTGGTTTGTTGGTTTGTTGGTTTGTTGGTTTGTTGGTTTGTTCGTTTGTTGGTTTGTTGGCTTGTTGGCTTGTTGGCTTGTTGGTTTGTTGGTTTGTTGGTTTGTTGGTTTTTTCGTTTGTTGGTTTGTTTGTTTGTTGGTTTATTCGTTTGTTGGTTCGTTGGTTACTTGGTTTGTTGGTTTGTTGGTTTGTTGGTTTGTTGGTTTGTTGGTTTGTTGGTTTGTTGGTTTGTTGGTTTGTTGGTTTGTTGTTTTGTTGGTTTGTTGGTTTGTTGGTTTTTTGGTTTGTTCGTTTGTTGGTTTGTTGGTTTGTTGGTTTTTGGTTTGTTGGTTTGTTGGTTTCTTGGTTTGTTGGTTTGTTGATTTGTTGGTTTGTTGGCTTGATGGTTTGTTGGTTTGTTGGTTTGTTGGTTTGTTGGCTTGTTGGTTTGTTGGTTTGTTGGCTTGTTGGCTTGTTGGTTTGTTGGTTTGTTGGTTTGTTGGTTTGTTGGCTTGTTGGCTTGTTGGTTTGTTGGCTTGTTGGTTTGTTGGTTTGTTGGTTTGTTGGCTTGTTGGCTTGTTGCCTTGTTGGCTTGTTGGTTTGTTGGTTTGTTGGCATGTTGGTTTGTTGGTTTGTTGGCTTGTTGGCTTGTTGCTTTGTTGGTTTGTTGGTTTGTTGGCTGGTTGGCTTGTTGGTTTGTTGGTTTGTTAGTTTGTTGGCTTGTTGGTTACTTGGTTTGTTGGTTTGTCGGTTTTTTGGCTTGTTGGTTTGTTGGCTTGTTGGTTTGTTGGCTTGTGACCTTGTTGGTTTGTTGGTTTGTTGGTTTGTTGGCTTGTTGTTTTGTTGGTTTGTTGGCTTTATGGCTTGTTGGTTTGGTGGCTTGTTGGTTTGTTGCCTTGTTGGCTTGTTGGTTTGTTGGTTTGTTAGTTTTTTGGCTTGTTGGTTACTTGGTTTGTTGGTTTGTTGGTTTGTTGGCTTGTTGATTTGTTGTTTTGTTGGTTTGTTGGTTTGTTGGTTTGTTGGTTTGTTCGTTTGTTGGCTTGTTGGCTTGTTGGCTTGTTGGTTTGTTGGTTTGTTGGTATGTTGGTTTTTTCGTTTGTTGGTTTGTTTGTTTGTTGGTTTATTCGTTTGTTGCTTCGTTGGTTACTTGGTTTGTTGGTTTGTTGGTTTGTTGGTTTGTTGGTTTGTTGGTTTGTTGGTTTGTTGGTTTGTTGGTTTGTTGGTTTGTTGGTTTGTTGGCTTGTTGGTTTGTTGGTTTGTTGGTTTCTTGGTTTGTAGGTTTGTTGGTTTGTTGGTTTGTTGGTTTGTTGGTTTGTTGGTTTGTTGGTTTGTTGGTTTGTTGGTTCGTTGGTTTGTTGGTTTGTTGGCTTGTTGGTTTGTTGGTTTGTTGGTTTTTTGGTTTGTTGGTTTGTTGGTTTGTGGGTTTGTTGGTTTGTTGGTTTGTTTGTTTGTTGGTTTGTTCGTTTGTTGGTTTGTTGGTTAATTGGTTTGTTCGTTTGTTGGCTTGTTGGTTTGTTGTTTTGTCCGTTTCTTGGTTTGTTGGTTTGTTGGTTTGTTGTTTTATTTGTTTGTTGGTTTGTTCGTTTGTTGGTTTGTTGGTTTGTTGGTTTGTTGGTTTGTTGGTTTGTTGGCTTGTTGGTTTGTTGGTTTGTTGGTTTCTTGGTTTCTTGGTTTGTCGGTTTGTTGGTTTGTTGGTTTGTTGGTTTGTTGGTTTGTTGGTTTGTTGGTTTGTTGGTTTGTTGGTTTGTTGGTTTGTTGGTTTGTTGGTTTATTAATTTGTTGGTTTTTTGGATTGTTGGTTTGTGGGTTTGTTGGTTTGTTGATTTGTTGGTTTGTTGGCTTGTTGATTTGTTGGTTTATTTGTTTTTTCGTTTGTTGGTTTGTTGGTTTGTTGGTTTGTTCGTTTGTTGGTTTGTTGGTTCCTTGGTTTGTTGGTTTGTCGGTTTATTTGTTTGTTGGTTTTTTGGTTTGTTGGTTTTTGGTTTGTTGGCATGTTGGCTTGTTGGTTTGTTGGTTTGTTGATATGTTGGTTTGTTGGTTTGTTGGCTTGTTGGCTTGTTGGTTTGTTGGTTTGTTGGTTTGTTGGCCTGTTGGCTTGTTGGTTTGTTGGTTTGTTGGTTTGTTGGTTTCTTGGCTTGTTGGTTACTTGGTTTGTTGGTTTGTTGGTTTGTTGGCTTGTTGGTTTGTTCGTTTGTTGGCTTGTTGGTTTGTTGGAGTGTTGGTTTGTTGGTTTGTTAGTTGGTTGGCTTGTTGGCTTGTTGGCTTGTACGTTTGTTGGTTACTTGGTCTGTTGGCTTGTTGGTTTGTTGGTTCGTTGGCTTGTTGGTTTGTTGGTTTGTAGGTTTGTTGGTTTGTTGGTTTTTTAGTTTGTTGGTTTGTTGGTTTGTTGGCTTGTTGGTTTGTAGGCTTGTTGGTTTGTTGGTTTGTTGGTTTGTTGGTCTGTTGGCTTGCTAGCTTGTTGGTTTGTTGGTTTGTTGGCTTGTTGGTTTGTTGGTTTGTTGGTTTGTTGGTTTGTTGGTTTGTTGGTTTGTTGGTTTGTTGGTTTTTTAATTTGTTCGTTTGTTGGTTTGTTGGTTTGTTGGTTTTTGGTTTGTTGGTTTGTTGTTTTGTTGGTTTCTTGGTTTGTTGGTTTGTTGATTTATTGGTTTGTTGGCTTGTTAGTTTGTTGGGTTGTTGGTTTGTTGGTTTGTTGGTTTGTTGGTTTGTTGTTTTGTTGGCTTGTTGGCTTGTTGGTTTGTTGGTTTGTTGGTTTGTTGGTTTGTTGGTTTGTTGGCTTGTTGGCTTGTTGGCTTGTTGGCTTGTTGGTTTGTTGGGTTGTTGGTTTGTTGGTTTCTTGGTTTGTGGGCTTGTTGGCTTGTTGGTTTGTTGGTTTGTTGGCTTGTTGGTTTGTTGGTTTGTTGGCTTGTTGGCTTGTTGCCTTGTTGGCTTGTTGGTTTGTTGGTTTGTTGGCATGTTGGTTTGTTGGTTTGTTGGCTTGTTGGCTTGTTGCTTTGTTGGTTTGTTGGTTTGTTGGCTGGTTGGCTTGTTGGTTTGTTGGTTTGTTAGTTTGTTGGCTTGTTGGTTACTTGGTTTGTTGGTTTGTCGGTTTTTTGGCTTGTTGGTTTGTTGGCTTGTTGGTTTGTTGGCTTGTGACCTTGTTGGTTTGTTGGTTTGTTGGTTTGTTGGCTTGTTGTTTTGTTGGTTTGTTGGCTTTATGGCTTGTTGGTTTGGTGGCTTGTTGGTTTGTTGCCTTGTTGGCTTGTTGGTTTGTTGGTTTGTTAGTTTTTTGGCTTGTTGGTTACTTGGTTTGTTGGTTTGTTGGTTTGTTGGCTTGTTGATTTGTTGTTTTGTTGGTTTGTTGGTTTGTTGGTTTGTTGGTTTGTTCGTTTGTTGGCTTGTTGGCTTGTTGGCTTGTTGGTTTGTTGGTTTGTTGGTATGTTGGTTTTTTCGTTTGTTGGTTTGTTTGTTTGTTGGTTTATTCGTTTGTTGCTTCGTTGGTTACTTGGTTTGTTGGTTTGTTGGTTTGTTGGTTTGTTGGTTTGTTGGTTTGTTGGTTTGTTGGTTTGTTGGTTTGTTGGTTTGTTGGTTTGTTGGCTTGTTGGTTTGTTGGTTTGTTGGTTTCTTGGTTTGTAGGTTTGTTGGTTTGTTGGTTTTTTGGTTTGTTGGTTTGTTGGTTTGTTGGTTTGTTGGTTCGTTGGTTTGTTGGTTTGTTGGCTTGTTGGTTTGTTGGTTTGTTGGTTTTTTGGTTTGTTGGTTTGTTGGTTTGTGGGTTTGTTGGTTTGTTGGTTTGTTTGTTTGTTGGTTTGTTCGTTTGTTGGTTTGTTGGTTAATTGGTTTGTTCGTTTGTTGGCTTGTTGGTTTGTTGTTTTGTCCGTTTCTTGGTTTGTTGGTTTGTTGGTTTGTTGGTTTGTTGTTTTATTTGTTTGTTGGTTTGTTCGTTTGTTGGTTTGTTGGTTTGTTGGTTTGTTGGTTTGTTGGCTTGTTGGTTTGTTGGTTTGTTGGTTTCTTGGTTTCTTGGTTTGTCGGTTTGTTGGTTTGTTGGTTTGTTGGTTTGTTGGTTTGTTGGTTTGTTGGTTTGTTGGTTTGTTGGTTTGTTGGTTTGTTGGTTTGTTGGTTTATTAATTTGTTGGTTTTTTGGATTGTTGGTTTGTGGGTTTGTTGGTTTGTTGATTTGTTGGTTTGTTGGCTTGTTGATTTGTAGGTTTACTTGTTTTTTCGTTTGTTGGTTTGTTGGTTTGTTGGTTTGTTCGTTTGTTGGTTTGTTGGTTCCTTGGTTTGTTGGTTTGTCGGTTTATTTGTTTGTTGGTTTTTTGGTTTGTTGGTTTTTGGTTTGTTGGCATGTTGGCTTGTTGGTTTGTTGGTTTGTTGATATGTTGGTTTGTTGGTTTGTTGGCTTGTTGGCTTGTTGGTTTGTTGGTTTGTTGGTTTGTTGGCCTGTTGGCTTGTTGGTTTGTTGGTTTGTTGGTTTGTTGGTTTCTTGGCTTGTTGGTTACTTGGTTTGTTGGTTTGTTGGTTTGTTGGCTTGTTGGTTTGTTCGTTTGTTGGCTTGTTGGTTTGTTGGAGTGTTGGTTTGTTGGTTTGTTAGTTGGTTGGCTTGTTGGCTTGTTGGCTTGTACGTTTGTTGGTTACTTGGTCTGTTGGCTTGTTGGTTTGTTGGTTCGTTGGCTTGTTGGTTTGTTGGTTTGTAGGTTTGTTGGTTTGTTGGTTTTTTAGTTTGTTGGTTTGTTGGTTTGTTGGCTTGTTGGTTTGTAGGCTTGTTGGTTTGTTGGTTTGTTGGTTTGTTGGTCTGTTGGCTTGCTAGCTTGTTGGTTTGTTGGTTTGTTGGCTTGTTGGTTTGTTGGTTTGTTGGTTTGTTGGTTTGTTGGTTTGTTGGTTTGTTGGTTTGTTGGTTTTTTAATTTGTTCGTTTGTTGGTTTGTTGGTTTGTTGGTTTTTGGTTTGTTGGTTTGTTGTTTTGTTGGTTTCTTGGTTTGTTGGTTTGTTGATTTATTGGTTTGTTGGCTTGTTAGTTTGTTGGGTTGTTGGTTTGTTGGTTTGTTGGTTTGTTGGTTTGTTGTTTTGTTGGCTTGTTGGCTTGTTGGTTTGTTGGTTTGTTGGTTTGTTGGTTTGTTGGTTTGTTGGCTTGTTGGCTTGTTGGCTTGTTGGCTTGTTGGTTTGTTGGGTTGTTGGTTTGTTGGTTTCTTGGTTTGTGGGCTTGTTGGCTTGTTGGTTTGTTGGTTTGTTGGCTTGTTGGTTTGTTGGTTTGTTGGCTTGTTGGCTTGTTGCTTTGTTGGTTTGTTAGTTTGTTGGTTTGTTGGCTTGTTGGATTGTTGGTTTGTTAGCTTGTTGGCTTGTTGGTTACTTGGTTTGTTGGTTTGTTGGCTTGTTGGCTTGTTGGCTTGTTGATTTGTTGGTTTGTTGGTTTGTTGGCTTGTTGCCTTGTTGGTTTGTTGGTTTGTTGGTTTGTTGGTTTGTTGGTTTGTTGGTTTGTTGGTTTGTTGGTTTGTTGGCTTGTTGGCTTGCTGGCTTGTTGGTTTGGTGGTTTGTTGGTTTGTTGCCTTGTTGGCTTGTTGGTTTGTTGGTTTGTTGGTTTGTTGGTTTGTTCGTTTGTTGGCTTGTTGATTTGTTGGCTTGTTGGCTTGTTGGCTTGTTGGTTTGTTGGTTTGTTGGTTTGTTCGTTTGTTGGTTTGTTTGTTTGTTGTTTGTTCGTTTGTTGGTTTGTTGGTTACTTGGTTTGTTGGTTTGTTGGTTTGTTGGTTTGTTGGCTTGTTGGTTTATTGGTTTGTTGGTTTTTTGGTTTGTTGGTTTGTTGGTTTGTTAGTTTGTTGATTTGTTGGTTTGTTGGTTTGTTGGTTTGTTGGTTTATTTGTTTGTTCGTTTGTTGGTTTGGTGGTTTGTTGGTTTGTTCGTTTGTTGGTTTGTTGGTTTCTTGGTTTGTTGGTTTGTTGGTTTATTTGTTTGTTGGTTTTTTGGTTTGTTGGTTTTTTGGTTTGTTGGCTTGTTGGCTTGTTGGTTTGTTGGTTTGTTAATTTGTTGATTTGTTGGTTTGTTGGCTTGTTGGCTTGTTGGTTTGTTGGTTTGTTGGTTTGCTGGCTAGTTGGCTTGTTGGTTTGTTGTTTTGTTGGTTTGTTGGCTTGTTGGTTACTTGGTTTGTTGGTTTGTTGGTTTGTTGGTTTGTTGGTTTGTTAGTTTGTTGATTTGTTGGTTTGTTGGTTTGTTGGTTTGTTGGTTTATTTGTTTGTTAGTTTGTTGGTTTGGTGGTTTGTTGGTTTGTTCGTTTGTTGGTTTGTTGGTTTCTTGGTTTGTTGGTTTGTTGGTTTATTTGTTTGTTGGTTTTTTGGTTTGTTGGTTTTTTGGTTTGTTGGCTTGTTGGCTTGTTGGTTTGTTGGTTTGTTGATTTGTTGATTTGTTGGTTTGTTGGCTTGTTGGCTTGTTGGTTTGTTGGTTTGTTGGTTTGCTGGCTAGTTGGCTTGTTGGTTTGTTGTTTTGTTGGTTTGTTGGCTTGTTGGTTACTTGGTTTGTTGGTTTGTTGGTTTATTGGCTTGTTGGTTTGTTCGTTTGTTGGTTTGTTGGTTTGTTGGCTTGTTGGCTTGCTGGTTTGTTGGCTTGTTGGTGTGTTGGTTTGTTGGTTTGTTGGCTTGTTGGCTTGTGGGCTTGTACGTTTGTTGGTTACTTGGTTTGTTAGCTTGTTGGTTTGTTGGTTTGTTGGCATGTTGGTTTGTAGGTTTGTTGGTTTGTTGGTTTGTTAGTTTGTCGGTTTGTTGGTTTGTTGGCTTGTTGGTTTGTTGGCTTGTTGGCTTGTTGGTTTGTTGGTTTGTTCGTTTGTTGGTTTGTTAGTTTGTTGGTTTGTTGGCTTGTTGGCTTGTTGGTTTGTTGGCTTGTTGGTTTGTTGGTTTGTTGGTTTGTTGGTTTGTTGGTTTGTTGGTTTGTTGGTTTGTTGGTTTGTTGGTTTGTTGGTTTGTTGGTTTTTTGGTTTGTTCGTTTGTTGGTTTGTTGGTTTGTTGGTTTGTTGGTTTTTGGTTTGTTGGTTTGTTGGTTTCTTGGTTTGTTGGTTTGGTGATTTGTTGGTTTGTTGGCTTGATGGTTTGTTGGTTTGTTGGTTTGTTGGTTTGTTGGCTTGTTGGTTTGTTGGTTTGTTGGCTTGTTGGCTTGTTGGTTTGTTGGTTTGTTGGTTTGTTGGTGTGTTGGCTTGTTGGCTTGTTGGTTTGTTGGCTTGTTGGTTTGTTGGTTTGTTGGTTTGTTGGCTTGTTGGCTTGTTGGCTTGTTGGCTTGTTGGTTTGTTGGTTTGTTGGCTTGTTGGTTTGTTGGTTTGTTGGCTTGTTGGCTTGTTGCTTTGTTGGTTTGTTGGCTTGTTGGCTTGTTGGTTTGTTGGTTTGTTGGTTTGTTAGTTTGTTGGCTTGTTGGTTACTTGGTTTGTTGGTTTGTTGGTTTGTTGGCTTGTTGGTTTGTTGGTTTGTTGATTTGTTGGTTTGTTGGTTTGTTGGCTTGTTGGCTTGTTGGTTTGTTGGTTTGTTGGTTTGTTGGCCTGTTGGCTTGTTGGTTTGTTGGTTTGTTGGTTTGTTGGTTTGTTGGTTTGTTGGTTTGTTGGTTTGTTGGCTTGTTGGCTTGTTGGCTTGTTGGCTTGTTGGTTTGTTGGCTTGTTGGTTTGTTGGTTTGTTGGTTTGTGAGCTTGTTGGCTTGTTGGTTTGTTGGTTTGTTGGCTTGTTGGTTTGTTGGTTTGTTGGCTTGTTGGCTTGTTGCTTTGTTGGTTTGTTGGTTTGTTGGTTTGTTGGCTTGTTGGGTTGTTGGTTTGTTAGCTTGTTGGCTTGTTGGTTACTTGGTTTGTTGGTTTGTTGGCTTGTTGGCTTGTTGGCTTGTTGGTTTGTTGGTTTGTTGGTTTGTTGGCTTGTTGCCTTGTTGCTTTGTTGGTTTGTTGGTTTGTTGGTTTGTTGGTTTGTTGGTTTGTTGGTTTGTTGGTTTGTTGGCTTGCTGGCTTGTTGGTTTGGTGGTTTGTTGGTTTGTTGCCTTGTTGGCTTGTTAGTTTGTTGGTTTGTTGGTTACTTGGTTTGTTGGTTTGTTGGTTTG
The DNA here is from genome assembly GCA_958298945.1 of Atherix ibis. Taxonomy (NCBI): domain Eukaryota; kingdom Metazoa; phylum Arthropoda; class Insecta; order Diptera; family Athericidae; genus Atherix; species Atherix ibis. Next base: position 4,056,295 of record OY282608.1, read on the forward strand.
TTGGCTTGTTGGTTTGTTGGCTTGCTGGCTTGTTGGTTTGGTGGTTTGTTGGTCTGTTGGCTTGTTAGCTTGTTGGTTTGTTGGTTTGTTGGCTTGTTGGTTTGTTGGTTTGTTGGTTTGTTGGTTTGTTGGTTTGTTGGTTTGTTGGTTTTTTAATTTGTTTGTTTGTTGGTTTGTTGGTTTGTTGGTTTTTGGTTTGTTGGTTTGTTGTTTTGTTGGTTTCTTGGTTTGTTGGTTTGTTGATTTATTGGTTTGTTGGCTTGTTGGTTTGTTGGGTTGTTGGTTTGTTGGTTTGTTGGTTTGTTGGTTTGTTGTTTTGTTGGCTTGTTGGCTTGTTGGTTTGTTGGTTTGTTGGTTTGTTGGTTTGTTGGTTTGTTGGCTTGTTGGCTTGTTGGCTTGTTGGCTTGTTGGTTTGTTGGCTTGTTGGTTTGTTGGTTTGTTGGTTTGTTGGCTTGTTGGTTTGTTGGTTTGTTGGTTTGTGGGCTTGTTGGCTTGTTGGTTTGTTGGTTTGTTGGCTTGTTGGTTTGTTGGTTTGTTGGCTTGTTGGCTTGTTGCTTTGTTGGTTTGTTAGTTTGTTGGTTTGTTGGCTTGTTGGGTTGTTGGTTTGTTAGCTTGTTGGCTTGTTGGTTACTTGGTTTGTTGGTTTGTTGGCTTGTTGGCTTGTTGGCTTGTTGATTTGTTGGTTTGTTGGTTTGTTGGTTTGTTGGTTTGTTGGTTTGTTGGTTTGTTGGTTTGTTGGCTTGTTGGTTTGTTGGTTTGTTGGTTTGTTGGTTTGTTGGTTTGTTGGTTTATTAGTTTGTTGGTTTTTTGGATTGTTGGTTTGTGGGTTTGTTGGTTTGTTGATTTGTTGGTTTGATGGCTTGTTAATTTGTTGGTTTATTTGTTTTTTCGTTTGTTGGTTTGTTGGTTTGTTGGTTTGTTCGTTTGTTGGTTCCTTGGTTTGTTGGTTTGTCGGTTTATTTGTTTGTTGGTTTTTTGGTTTGTTGGTTTTTGGTTTGTTGGCATGTTGGCTTGTTGGTTTGTTGGTTTGTTGATATGTTGGTTTGTTGATTTGTTGGCTCGTTGGCTTGTTGGTTTGTTGGTTTGTTGGTTTGTTGGCCTGTTGGCCTGTTGGCTTGTTGGTTTGTTGGTTTGTTGGTTTGTTGGTTTCTTGGCTTGTTGGTTACTTGGTTTGTTGGTTTGTTGGTTTGTTGGCTTGTTGGTTTGTTCGTTTGTTGGCTTGTTGGTTTGTTGGAGTGTTGGTTTGTTGGTTTGTTAGTTGGTTGGCTTGTTGGCTTGTTGGCTTGTACGTTTGTTGGTTACTTGGTCTGTTGGCTTGTTGGTTTGTTGGTTCCTTGGCTTGTTGGTTTGTTGGTTTGTAGGTTTGTTGGTTTGTTGGTTTTTTAGTTTGTTGGTTTGTTGGTTTGTTGGCTTGTTGGTTTGTAGGCTTGTTGGCTTGTTAGTTTGTTGGTTTGTTCGTTTGTTGGTTTGTTAGTTTGTTGGTCTGTTGGCTTGTTAGCTTGTTGGTTTGTTGGTTTGTTGGCTTGTTGGTTTGTTGGTTTGTTGGTTTGTTGGTTTGTTGGTTTGTTGGTTTGTTGGTTTGTTGGTTTTTTAATTTGTTTGTTTGTTGGTTTGTTGGTTTGTTGGTTTTTGGTTTGTTGGTTTGTTGTTTTGTTGGTTTCTTGGTTTGTTGGTTTGTTGATTTATTGGTTTGTTGGCTTGTTGGTTTGTTGGGTTGTTGGTTTGTTGGTTTGTTGGTTTGTTGGTTTGTTGTTTTGTTGGCTTGTTGGCTTGTTGGTTTGTTGGTTTGTTGGTTTGTTGGTTTGTTGGTTTGTTGGCTTGTTGGCTTGTTGGCTTGTTGGCTTGTTGGTTTGTTGGGTTGTTGGTTTGTTGGTTTGTTGGTTTGTGGGCTTGTTGGCTTGTTGGTTTGTTGGTTTGTTGGCTTGTTGGTTTGTTGGTTTGTTGGCTTGTTGGCTTGTTGCTTTGTTGGTTTGTTAGTTTGTTGGTTTGTTGGCTTGTTGGGTTGTTGGTTTGTTAGCTTGTTGGCTTGTTGGTTACTTGGTTTGTTGGTTTGTTGGCTTGTTGGCTTGTTGGCTTGTTGATTTGTTGGTTTGTTGGTTTGTTGGCTTGTTGCCTTGTTGGTTTGTTGGTTTGTTGGTTTGTTGGTTTGTTGGTTTGTTGGTTTGTTGGTTTGTTGGCTTGCTGGCTTGTTGGTTTGGTGGTTTGTTGGTTTGTTGCCTTGTTGGCTTGTTGGTTTGTTGGTTTGTTGGCTTGTTGGTTTGTTCGTTTGTTGGCTTGTTGATTTGTTGGCTTGTTGGCTTGTTGGCTTGTTGGTTTGTTGGTTTGTTGGTTTGTTCGTTTGTTGGTTTGTTTGTTTGTTGTTTGTTCGTTTGTTGGTTTGTTGGTTACTTGGTTTGTTGGTTTGTTGGTTTGTTGGTTTGTTGGCTTGTTGGTTTATTGGTTTGTTGGTTTTTTGGTTTGTTGGTTTGTTGGTTTGTTAGTTTGTTGATTTGTTGGTTTGTTGGTTTGTTGGTTTGTTGGTTTATTTGTTTGTTCGTTTGTTGGTTTGGTGGTTTGTTGGTTTGTTCGTTTGTTGGTTTGTTGGTTTCTTGGTTTGTTGGTTTGTTGGTTTATTTGTTTGTTGGTTTTTTGGTTTGTTGGTTTTTTGGTTTGTTGGCTTGTTGGCTTGTTGGTTTGTTGGTTTGTTGATTTGTTGATTTGTTGGTTTGTTGGCTTGTTGGCTTGTTGGTTTGTTGGTTTGTTGGTTTGCTGGCGTGTTGGCTTGTTGGTTTGTTGTTTTGTTGGTTTGTTGGCTTGTTGGTTACTTGGTTTGTTGGTTTGTTGGTTTATTGGCTTGTTGGTTTGTTCGTTTGTTGGTTTGTTGGTTTGTTGGCTTGTTGGCTTGCTGGTTTGTTGGCTTGTTGGTGTGTTGGTTTGTTGGTTTGTTGGTTTGTTGGCTTGTTGGCTTGTGGGCTTGTACGTTTGTTGGTTACTTGGTTTGTTAGCTTGTTGGTTTGTTGGTTTGTTGGCATGTTGGTTTGTTGGTTTGTAGGTTTGTTGGTTTGTTGGTTTGTTAGTTTGTTGGTTTGTTGGTTTGTTGGCTTGTTGGTTTGTTGGCTTGTTGGCTTGTTGGTTTGTTGGTTTGTTCGTTTGTTGGTTTGTTAGTTTGTTGGTTTGTTGGCTTGATGGCTTGTTGGTTTGTTGGCTTGTTGGTTTGTTGGTTTGTTGGTTTGTTGGTTTGTTGGTTTGTTGGTTTGTTGGTTTGTTGGTTTTTTGGTTTGTTCGTTTGTTGGTTTGTTGGTTTGTTGGTTTGTTGGTTTTTGGTTTGTTGGTTTGTTGGTTTCTTGGTTTGTTGGTTTGTTGATTTGTTGGTTTGTTGGCTTGATGGTTTGTTGGTTTGTTGGTTTGTTGGTTTGTTGGCTTGTTGGTTTGTTGGTTTGTTGGCTTGTTGGCTTGTTGGTTTGTTGGTTTGTTGGTTTGTTGGTGTGTTGGCTTGTTGGCTTGTTGGTTTCTTGGCTTGTTGGTTTGTTGGTTTGTTGGTTTGTTGGCTTGTTGGCTTGTTGGCTTGTTGGCTTGTTGGTTTGTTGGTTTGTTGGCTTGTTGGTTTGTTGGTTTGTTGGCTTGTTGGCTTGTTGCTTTGTTGGTTTGTTGGTTTGTTGGCTTGTTGGCTTGTTGGTTTGTTGGTTTGTTGGTTTGTTAGTTTGTTGGCTTGTTGGTTACTTGGTTTGTTGGTTTGTTGGTTTGTTGGCTTGTTGGTTTGTTGGTTTGTTGATTTGTTGGTTTGTTGGTTTGTTGGCTTGTTGGCTTGTTGGTTTGTTGGTTTGTTGGTTTGTTGGCCTGTTGGCTTGTTGGTTTGTTGGTTTGTTGGTTTGTTGGTTTGTTGGTTTGTTGGTTTGTTGGTTTGTTGGCTTGTTGGCTTGTTGGCTTGTTGGCTTGTTGGTTTGTTGGCTTGTTGGTTTGTTGGTTTGTTGGTTTGTGAGCTTGTTGGCTTGTTGGTTTGTTGGTTTGTTGGCTTGTTGGTTTGTTGGTTTGTTGGCTTGTTGGCTTGTTGCTTTGTTGGTTTGTTGGTTTGTTGGTTTGTTGGCTTGTTGGGTTGTTGGTTTGTTAGCTTGTTGGCTTGTTGGTTACTTGGTTTGTTGGTTTGTTGGCTTGTTGGCTTGTTGGCTTGTTGGTTTGTTGGTTTGTTGGTTTGTTGGCTTGTTGCCTTGTTGGTTTGTTGGTTTGTTGGTTTGTTGGTTTGTTGGTTTGTTGGTTTGTTGGTTTGTTGGCTTGCTGGCTTGTTGGTTTGGTGGTTTGTTGGTTTGTTGCCTTGTTGGCTTGTTAGTTTGTTGGTTTGTTGGTTTGTTGGTTTGTTCGTTTGTTGGCTTGTTGATTTGTTGGCTTGTTGGCTTGTTTAGTTTGTTGGTTTGTTCGTTTGTTGGTTTGTTAGTTTGTTGGTCTGTTGGCTTGTTAGCTTGTTGGTTTGTTGGTTTGTTGGCTTGTTGGTTTGTTGGTTTGTTGGTTTGTTGGTTTGTTGGTTTGTTGGTTTTTGGTTTGTTGGTTTGTTGTTTTGTTGGTTTCTTGGTTTGTTGATTTATTGGTTTGTTGGCTTGTTGGTATGTTGGGTTGTTGGTTTGTTGGTTTGTTGGTTTGTTGGTTTGTTGTTTTGTTGGCTTGTTGGCTTGTTAGTTTGTTGGTTTGTTGGTTTGTTGGTTTGTTGGTTTGTTGGCTTGTTGGCTTGTTGGCTTGTTGGCTTGTTGGTTTGTTGGCTTGTTGGTTTGTTGGTTTGTTGGTTTGTTGGCTTGTTGGTTTGTTGGTTTGTTGGTTTGTTGGTTTGTGGGCTTGTTGGCTTGTTGGTTTGTTGGTTTGTTGGCTTGTTGGTTTGTTGGTTTGTTGGCTTGTTGGCTTGTTGCTTTGTTGGTTTGTTAGTTTGTTGGTTTGTTGGCTTGTTGGGTTGTTGGTTTGTTAGCTTGTTGGCTTGTTGGTTACTTGGTTTGTTGGTTTGTTGGCTTGTTGGCTTGTTGGCTTGTTGATTTGTTGGTTTGTTGGTTTGTTGGCTTGTTGCCTTGTTGGTTTGTTGGTTTGTTGGTTTGTTGGTTTGTTGGTTTGTTGGTTTGTTGGCTTGCTGGCTTGTTGGTTTGGTGGTTTGTTGGTTTGTTGCCTTGTTGGCTTGTTGGTTTATTGGTTTGTTGGTTTGTTGGTTTGTTCGTTTGTTGGCTTGTTGATTTGTTGGCTTGTTGGCTTGTTGGCTTGTTGGTTTGTTGGTTTGTTGGTTTGTTCGTTTGTTGGTTTGTTTGTTTGTTGTTTGTTCGTTTGTTGGTTTGTTGGTTACTTGGTTTGTTGGTTTGTTGGTTTGTTGGTTTGTTGGCTTGTTGGTTTATTGGTTTGTTGGTTTTTTGGTTTGTTGGTTTGTTGGTTTGTTAGTTTGTTGATTTGTTGGTTTGTTGGTTTGTTGGTTTGTTGGTTTATTTGTTTGTTCGTTTGTTGGTTTGGTGGTTTGTTGGTTTGTTCGTTTGTTGGTTTGTTGGTTTCTTGGTTTGTTGGTTTGTTGGTTTATTTGTTTGTTGGTTTTTTGGTTTGTTGGTTTTTTGGTTTGTTGGCTTGTTGGTTTGTTGGTTTGTTGATTTGTTGATTTGTTGGTTTGTTGGCTTGTTGGCTTGTTGGTTTGTTGGTTTGTTGGTTTGTTGGTTTGCTGGCGTGTTGGCTTGTTGGTTTGTTGTTTTGTTGGTTTGTTGGCTTGTTGGTTACTTGGTTTGTTGGTTTGTTGGTTTATTGGCTTGTTGGTTTGTTCGTTTGTTGGTTTGTTGGTTTGTTGGCTTGTTGGCTTGCTGGTTTGTTGGCTTGTTGGTGTGTTGGTTTGTTGGTTTGTTGGTTTGTTGGCTTGTTGGCTTGTGGGCTTGTACGTTTGTTGGTTACTTGGTTTGTTAGCTTGTTGGTTTGTTGGTTTGTTGGCATGTTGGTTTGTTGGTTTGTAGGTTTGTTGGTTTGTTGGTTTGTTAGTTTGTTGGTTTGTTGGTTTGTTGGCTTGTTGGTTTGTTGGCTTGTTGGCTTGTTGGTTTATTGGTTTGTTCATTTGTTGGTTTGTTAGTTTGTTGGTTTGTTGGCTTGTTGGCTTGTTGGTTTGTTGGCTTGTTGGTTTGTTGGTTTGTTGGTTTGTTGGTTTGTTGGTTTGTTGGTTTGTTGGTTTGTTGGTTTGTTGGTTTGTTGGTTTGTTGGTTTGTTGGTTTTTTGGTTTGTTCGTTTGTTGGTTTGTTGGTTTGTTGGTTTGTTGGTTTTTGGTTTGTTGGTTTGTTGGTTTCTTGGTTTGTTGGTTTGTTGATTTGTTGGTTTGTTGGCTTGATGGTTTGTTGGTTTGTTGGTTTGTTGGTTTGTTGGCTTGTTGGTTTGTTGGTTTGTTGGCTTGTTGGCTTGTTGGTTTGTTGGTTTGTTGGTTTGTTGGTATGTTGGCTTGTTGGCTAGTTGGTTTGTTGGCTTGTTGGTTTGTTGGTTTGTTGGTTTGTTGGCTTGTTGGCTTGTTGGCTTGTTGGCTTGTTGGTTTGTTGGTTTGTTGGCTTGTTGGTTTGTTGGTTTGTTGGCTTGTTGGCTGGTTGCTTTGTTGGTTTGTTGGTTTGTTGGCTTGTTGGCTTGTTGGTTTGTTGGTTTGTTGGTTTGTTGGTTTGTTAGTTTGTTGGCTTGTTGGTTACTTGGTTTGTTGGTTTGTTGGTTTGTTGGCTTGTTGGTTTGTTGGTTTGTTGATTTGTTGGTTTGTTGGTTTGTTGGCTTGTTGGCTTGTTGGTTTGTTGGTTTGTTGGTTTGTTGGCCTGTTGGCTTGTTGGTTTGTTGGTTTGTTGGTTTGTTGGTTTGTTGGCTTGTTGGTTACTTGGTTTGTTGGTTTGTTGGTTTGTTGGCTTGTTGGTTTGTTCGTTTGTTGGCTTGTTGGTTTGTTGTAGTGTTGGTTTGTTGGTTTGTTAGTTGGTTGGCTTGTTGGCTTGTTGGCTTGTACGTTTGTTGGTTACTTGGTTTGTTGGCTTGTTGGTTTGTTGGTTTGTTGGCTTGTTGGTTTGTTGGTTTGTAGGTTTGTTGCTTTGTTGGTTTTTTAGTTTGTTGGTTTGTTGGTTTGTTGGCTTGTTGGTTTGTAGGCTTGTTGGCTTGTTAGTTTGTTGGTTTGTTCGTTTGTTGGTTTGTTAGTTTGTTGGTCTGTTGGCTTGTTAGCTTGTTGGTTTGTTGGTTTGTTGGCTTGTTGGTTTGTTGGTTTGTTGGTTTGTTGGTTTGTTGGTTTGTTGGTTTGTTGGTTTGTTGGTTTTTTAATTTGTTCGTTTGTTGGTTTGTTGGTTTTTGGTTTGTTGGTTTGTTGTTTTGTTGGTTTCTTGGTTTGTTGGTTTGTTGATTTATTGGTTTGTTGGCTTGTTGGTTTGTTGGGATGTTGGTTTGTTGGTTTGTTGGTTTGTTGGTTTGTTGTTTTGTTGGCTTGTTGGCTTGTTGGTTTGTTGGTTTGTTGGTTTGTTGGTTTGTTGGTTTGTTGGCTTGTTGGCTTGTTGGCTTGTTGGCTTGTTGGTTTGTTGGCTTGTTGGTTTGTTGGTTTGTTGGTTTGTGAGCTTGTTGGCTTGTTGGTTTGTTGGTTTGTTGGCTTGTTGGTTTGTTGGTTTGTTGGCTTGTTGGCTTGTTGCTTTGTTGGTTTGTTGGTTTGTTGGTTTGTTGGCTTGTTGGGTTGTTGGTTTGTTAGCTTGTTGGCTTGTTGGTTACTTGGTTTGTTGGTTTGTTGGCTTGTTGGCTTGTTGGCTTGTTGGTTTGTTGGTTTGTTGGTTTGTTGGCTTGTTGCCTTGTTGGTTTGTTGGGTTGTTGGTTTGTTGGTTTGTTGGTTTGCTGGTTTGTTGTTTTGTTGGCTTGTTGGCTTGTTGGTTTGTTGGTTTGTTGGTTTGTTGGTTTGTTGGTTTGTTGGCTTGTTGGCTTGTTGGCTTGTTGGCTTGTTGGTTTGTTGGCTTGTTGGTTTGTTGGTTTGTTGGTTTGTGGGCTTGTTGGCTTGTTGGTTTGTTGGTTTGTTGGCTTGTTGGTTTGTTGGTTTGTTGGCTTGTTGGCTTGTTGCTTTGTTGGTTTGTTGGTTTGTTGGTTTGTTGGCTTGTTGGGTTGTTGGTTTGTTAGCTTGTTGGCTTGTTGGTTACTTGGTTTGTTGGTTTGTTGGCTTGTTGGCTTGTTGGCTTGTTAGTTTGTTGGTTTGTTGGTTTGTTGGCTTGTTGCCTTGTTGGTTTGTTGGTTTGTTGGTTTGTTGGTTGGTGGTTTGTTGGTTTGTTGGCTTGTTGGTTTGTTGGTATGTTGGTTTGTTGGCTTGTTGCCTTGTTGGCTTGTTAGTTTGTTGGTTTGTTGGTTTGTTGGTTTGTTCGTTTGTTGGCTTGTTGGCTTGTTGGCTTGTTGCTTTGTTTGTTTGTTGGTTTGTTGGCTTGTTGGCTTGTTGGTTTGTTGGTTTGTTGGTTTGTTAGTTTGTTGGCTTGTTGGTTACTTGGTTTGTTGGTTTGTTGGTTTGTTGGCTTGTTGGTTTGTTGGTTTGTTGATTTGTTGGTTTGTTGGTTTGTTGGCTTGTTGGCTTGTTGGTTTGTTGGTTTGTTGGTTTGTTGGCCTGTTGGCTTGTTGGTTTGTTGGTTTGTTGGTTTGTTGGTTTGTTGGCTTGTTGGTTACTTGGTTTGTTGGTTTGTTGGTTTGTTGGCTTGTTGGTTTGTTCGTTTGTTGGCTTGTTGGTTTGTTGGAGTGTTGGTTTGTTGGTTTGTTAGTTGGTTGGCTTGTTGGCTTGTTGGCTTGTACGTTTGTTGGTTACTTGGTTTGTTGGCTTGTTGGTTTGTTGGTTTGTTGGCTTGTTGGTTTGTTGGTTTGTAGGTTTGTTGGTTTGTTGGTTTTTTAGTTTGTTGGTTTGTTGGTTTGTTGGCTTGTTGGTTTGTAGGCTTGTTGGCTTGTTAGTTTGTTGGTTTGTTCGTTTGTTGGTTTGTTAGTTTGTTGGTCTGTTGGCTTGTTAGCTTGTTGGTTTGTTGGTTTGTTGGCTTGTTGGTTTGTTGGTTTGTTGGTTTGTTGGTTTGTTGGTTTGTTGGTTTGTTGGTTTTTTTAATTTGTTCGTTTGTTGGTTTGTTGGTTTGTTAGGTTTTTGGTTTGTTGGTTTGTTGTTTTGTTGGTTTCTTGGTTTGTTGGTTTGTTGGTTTGTTGGCTTGTTGGCTTGTTGGCTTGTTGGCTTGTTGGTTTGTTGGCTTGTTGGTTTGTTGGTTTGTTGGTTTGTGAGCTTGTTGGCTTGTTGGTTTGTTGGTTTGTTGGCTTGTTGGTTTGTTGGTTTGTTGGCTTGTTGGCTTGTTGCTTTGTTGGTTTGTTGGTTTGTTGGTTTGTTGGCTTGTTGGGTTGTTGGTTTGTTAGCTTGTTGGCTTGTTGGTTACTTGGTTTGTTGGTTTGTTGGCTTGTTGGCTTGTTGGCTTGTTGGTTTGTTGGTTTGTTGGTTTGTTGGTTTGTTGGCTTGTTGGCTTGTTGGCTTGTTGGCTTGTTGGTTTGTTGGCTTGTTGGTTTGTTGGTTTGTTGGTTTGTGAGCTTGTTGGCTTGTTGGTTACTTGGTTTGTTGTTTTGTTGGCTTGTTGGCTTGTTGGTTTGTTGGTTTGTTGGTTTGTTGGTTTGTTGGTTTGTTGGCTTGTTGGCTTGTTGGCTTGTTGGCTTGTTGGTTTGTTGGCTTGTTGGTTTGTTGGTTTGTTGGTTTGTGAGCTTGTTGGCTTGTTGGTTTGTTGGTTTGTTGGCTTGTTGGTTTGTTGGTTTGTTGGCTTGTTGGCTTGTTGCTTTGTTGGTTTGTTGGTTTGTTGGTTTGTTGGCTTGTTGGGTTGTTGGTTTGTTAGCTTGTTGGCTTGTTGGTTACTTGGTTTGTTGGTTTGTTGGCTTGTTGGCTTGTTGGCTTGTTGGTTTGTTGGTTTGTTGGTTTGTTGGCTTGTTGCCTTGTTGGTTTGTTGGGTTGTTGGTTTGTTGGTTTGTTGGTTTGCTGGTTTGTTGTTTTGTTGGCTTGTTGGCTTGTTGGTTTGTTGGTTTGTTGGTTTGTTGGTTTGTTGGTTTGTTGGCTTGTTGGCTTGTTGGCTTGTTGGCTTGTTGGTTTGTTGGCTTGTTGGTTTGTTGGTTTGTTGGTTTGTGGGCTTGTTGGCTTGTTGGTTTGTTGGTTTGTTGGCTTGTTGGTTTGTTGGTTTGTTGGCTTGTTGGCTTGTTGCTTTGTTGGTTTGTTGGTTTGTTGGTTTGTTGGCTTGTTGGGTTGTTGGTTTGTTAGCTTGTTGGCTTGTTGGTTACTTGGTTTGTTGGTTTGTTGGCTTGTTGGCTTGTTGGCTTGTTGGTTTGTTGGTTTGTTGGTTTGTTGGCTTGTTGCCTTGTTGGTTTGTTGGGTTGTTGGTTTGTTGGTTTGTTGGTTTGCTGGTTTGTTGTTTTGTTGGCTTGTTGGCTTGTTGGTTTGTTGGTTTGTTGGTTTGTTGGTTTGTTGGTTTGTTGGCTTGTTGGCTTGTTGGCTTGTTGGCTTGTTGGTTTGTTGGCTTGTTGGTTTGTTGGTTTGTTGGTTTGTGGGCTTGTTGGCTTGTTGGTTTGTTGGTTTGTTGGCTTGTTGGTTTGTTGGTTTGTTGGCTTGTTGGCTTGTTGCTTTGTTGGTTTGTTGGTTTGTTGGTTTGTTGGCTTGTTGGGTTGTTGGTTTGTTAGCTTGTTGGCTTGTTGGTTACTTGGTTTGTTGGTTTGTTGGCTTGTTGGCTTGTTGGCTTGTTAGTTTGTTGGTTTGTTGGTTTGTTGGCTTGTTGCCTTGTTGGTTTGTTGGTTTGTTGGTTTGTTGGTTGGTGGTTTGTTGGTTTGTTGGCTTGTTGGTTTGTTGGTATGTTGGTTTGTTGGCTTGTTGCCTTGTTGGCTTGTTAGTTTGTTGGTTTGTTGGTTTGTTGGTTTGTTCGTTTGTTGGCTTGTTGGCTTGTTGGCTTGTTGCTTTGTTTGTTTGTTGGTTTGTTGGCTTGTTGGCTTGTTGGTTTGTTGGTTTGTTGGTTTGTTAGTTTGTTGGCTTGTTGGTTACTTGGTTTGTTGGTTTGTTGGTTTGTTGGCTTGTTGGTTTGTTGGTTTGTTGATTTGTTGGTTTGTTGGTTTGTTGGCTTGTTGGCTTGTTGGTTTGTTGGTTTGTTGGTTTGTTGGCCTGTTGGCTTGTTGGTTTGTTGGTTTGTTGGTTTGTTGGTTTGTTGGCTTGTTGGTTACTTGGTTTGTTGGTTTGTTGGTTTGTTGGCTTGTTGGTTTGTTCGTTTGTTGGCTTGTTGGTTTGTTGGAGTGTTGGTTTGTTGGTTTGTTAGTTGGTTGGCTTGTTGGCTTGTTGGCTTGTACGTTTGTTGGTTACTTGGTTTGTTGGCTTGTTGGTTTGTTGGTTTGTTGGCTTGTTGGTTTGTTGGTTTGTAGGTTTGTTGGTTTGTTGGTTTTTTAGTTTGTTGGTTTGTTGGTTTGTTGGCTTGTTGGTTTGTAGGCTTGTTGGCTTGTTAGTTTGTTGGTTTGTTCGTTTGTTGGTTTGTTAGTTTGTTGGTCTGTTGGCTTGTTAGCTTGTTGGTTTGTTGGTTTGTTGGCTTGTTGGTTTGTTGGTTTGTTGGTTTGTTGGTTTGTTGGTTTGTTGGTTTGTTGGTTTTTTTAATTTGTTCGTTTGTTGGTTTGTTGGTTTGTTAGGTTTTTGGTTTGTTGGTTTGTTGTTTTGTTGGTTTCTTGGTTTGTTGGTTTGTTGATTTATTGGTTTGTTGGCTTGTTGGTTTGTTGGGTTGTTGGTTTGTTGGTTTGTTGGTTTGTTGGTTTGTTGTTTTGTTGGCTTGTTGGCTTGTTGGTTTGTTGGTTTGTTGGTTTGTTGGTTTGTTGGTTTGTTGGCTTGTTGGCTTGTTGGCTTGTTGGCTTGTTGGTTTGTTGGCTTGTTGGTTTGTTGGTTTGTTGGTTTGTGAGCTTGTTGGCTTGTTAGCTTGTTGGTTTGTTGGTTTGTTGGCTTGTTGGTTTGTTGGTTTGTTGGTTTGTTGGTTTGTTGGTTTGTTGGTTTGTTGGTTTTTTAATTTGTTCGTTTGTTGGTTTGTTGGTTTGTTGGTTTTTGGTTTGTTGGTTTGTTGTTTTGTTGGTTTCTTGGTTTGTTGGTTTGTTGATTTATTGGTTTGTTGGCTTGTTGGTTTGTTGGGTTGTTGGTTTGTTGGTTTGTTGGTTTGTTGGTTTGTTGTTTTGTTGGCTTGTTGGCTTGTTGGTTTGTTGGTTTGTTGGTTTGTTGGTTTGTTGGTTTGTTGGCTTGTTGGCTTGTTGGCTTGTTGGCTTGTTGGCTTGTTGGTTTGTTGGCTTGTTGGTTTGTTGGTTTGTTGGTTTGTGGGCTTGTTGGCTTGTTGGTTTGTTGGTTTGTTGGCTTGTTGGTTTGTTGGTTTGTTGGCTTGTTGGCTTGTTGCTTTGTTGGTTTGTTGGTTTGTTGGTTTGTTGGCTTGTTGGGTTGTTGGTTTGTTAGCTTGTTGGCTTGTTGGTTACTTGGTTTGTTGGTTTGTTGGCTTGTTGGCTTGTTGGCTTGTTAGTTTGTTGGTTTGTTGGTTTGTTGGCTTGTTGCCTTGTTGGTTTGTTGGTTTGTTGGTTTGTTGGTTTGTTGGTTTGTTGGTTTGTTGGCTTGCTGGCTTGTTGGTTTGGTGGTTTGTTGGTTTGTTGCCTTGTTGGCTTGTTAGTTTGTTGGTTTGTTGGTTTGTTGGTTTGTTCGTTTGTTGGCTTGTTGATTTGTTGGCTTGTTGGCTTGTTGGCTTGTTGGTTTGTTGGTTTGTTGGTTTGTTCGTTTGTTGGTTTGTTTGTTTGTTGTTTGTTCGTTTGTTGGTTTGTTGGTTACTTGGTTTGTTGGTTTGTTGGTTTGTTGGTTTGTTGGCTTGTTGGTTTGTTGGTTTATTTGTTTGTTCGTTTGTTGGTTTGGTGGTTTGTTGGTTTGTTCGTTTGTTGGTTTGTTGGTTTCTTGGTTTGTTGGTTTGTTGGTTTATTTGTTTGTTGGTTTTTTGGTTTGTTGGTTTTTTGGTTTGTTGGCTTGTTGGCTTGTTGGTTTGTTGGTTTGTTGATTTGTTGGTTTGTTGGTTTGTTGGTTTGTTGGCTTGTTGGCTTGTTGGTTTGTTGGTTTTTTTTGGTTTGCTGGCGTGTTGGCTTGTTGGTTTGTTGTTTTGTTGGTTTGTTGGCTTGTTGGTTACTTGGTTTGTTGGTTTGTTGGTTTATTGGCTTGTTGGTTTGTTCGTTTGTTGGTTTGTTGGTTTGTTGTCTTGTTGGCTTGCTGGTTTGTTGGCTTGTTGGTGTGTTGGTTTGTTGGTTTGTTGGTTTGTTGGCTTGTTGGCTTGTGGGCTTGTACGTTTGTTGGTTGCTTGGTTTGTTAGCTTGTTGGTTTGTTGGTTTGTTGGCATGTTGGTTTGTTGGTTTGTAGGTTTGTTGGTTTGTTGGTTTGTTAGTTTGTTGGTTTGTTGGTTTGTTGGTTTGTTGGCTTGTTGGTTTGTTGGCTTGTTGGCTTGTTGGTTTGTTGGTTTGTTCGTTTGTTGGTTTGTTAGTTTGTTGGTTTGTTGGCTTGTTGGCTTGTTGGTTTGTTGGCTTGTTGGTTTGTTGGTTTGTTGGTTTGTTGGTTTGTTGGTTTGTTGGTTTGTTGGTTTGTTGGTTTGTTGGTTTGTTGGTTTGTTGGTTTGTTGGTTTGTTGGTTTGTTGGTTTTTTGGTTTGTTCGTTTGTTGGTTTGTTGGTTTGTTGGTTTGTTGGTTTTTGGTTTGTTGGTTTGTTGGTTTCTTGGTTTGTTGGTTTGTTGATTTGTTGGTTTGTTGGCTTGATGGTTTGTTGGTTTGTTGGCTTGTTGGTTTGTTGGTTTGTTGGCTTGTTGGCTTGTTGGTTTGTTGGTTTGTTGGTTTGTTGGTTTGTTGGTGTGTTGGCTTGTTGGCTTGTTGGTTTGTTGGCTTGTTGGTTTGTTGGTTTGTTGGTTTGTTGGCTTGTTGGCTTGTTGGCTTGTTGGCTTGTTGGTTTGTTGGTTTGTTGGCTTGTTGGTTTGTTGGTTTGTTGGCTTGTTGGCTTGTTGCTTTGTTGGTTTGTTGGTTTGTTGGCTTGTTGGCTTGTTGGTTTGTTGGTTTGTTGGTTTGTTAGTTTGTTGGCTTGTTGGTTACTTGGTTTGTTGGTTTGTTGGTTTGTTGGCTTGTTGGTTTGTTGGCTTGTTGGTTTGTTGGTTTGTTACGTTGTTGGTTTGTTGGTTTGTTGGTTTGTTGGATTGTTGGTTTGTTGGTTTGTTGGCTTGATGGCTTGTTGGTTTGGTGGTTTGTTGGTTTGTTGCCTTATTGGCTTGTTGGTTTGTTGGTTTGTTGGTTTTTTGGCTTGTTGGTTACTTGGTTACTTGGTTTGTTGGTTTGTTGGCTTGTTGGTTTGTTGGTTTGTTGGTTGGTTCGTTTGTTGGCTTGTTGGCTTGTTGGTTTGTTGGTTTGTTGGTTTGTTGGTTTTTTCGTTTGTTGGTTTGTTTGTTTGTTGGTTTATTCGTTTGTTGGTTCGTTGGTTACTTGGTTTGTTGGTTTGTTGGTTTGTTGGTTTGTTGGTTTGTTGGTTTGTTGGTTTGTTGGTTTGTTGGTTTGTTGGTTTGTTGGTTTGTTGGTTTGTTGGTTTTTTGGTTTGTTGGTTTGTTGGTTTGTTTGTTTGTTGGTTTGTTGGTTTATTTGTTTGTTGGTTTGTTGGTTTGTTGGCTTGTTGGTTTGTTGGTTTGTTGGTTTATTGGTTTGTTAGTTTGTTGGTTTGTTGGTTTGTTGGTTTGGTGGTTTGTTGGTTTGTTGGTTTGTTGGTTTATTGGTTTGTTGGTTTGTTGGTTTTTTGGTTTGTTCGTTTGTTGGTTTGTTGGGTTGTTGGTTTGTTAGCTTGTTGTTTTTTTGGTTTTTTGGTTTGTTGGTTTTTTGGTTTGTTGGTTTGTTGGTTTGTTGGTTTGTTGGTTTGTTGGTTTGTTGGTTTATTGGTTTGTTGGTTTGTTGGTTTGTTGGTTTGTTGGTTTGTTGATTTGTTGGTTTATTTGTTTGTTGGTTTGTTGGTTTGTAGTTTTGTTGGTTAATTGGTTTGCTGGTGTGTTGGTTTTGGTTTGTTGGTTTGTTGGTTTGTTGGTTTGTTGGTTTGTTGGTTTTTTGGTTTGTTGTTTTATTTTTTTGTTCGTTTGTTTGGCTTGTTGGTTTGTTTGTTTGTTGGTTTCTTAGTTTGTTGGTTTGTTGGTTTATTTGTTTGTTGGTTTGTTGGCTTGTTGGCTTGTTGGTTTGTTGGTTTGTTGGATTGTTAGTTTTTTGGTTTGTTGGTTTGTTGGCTTGTTGGCTTGTTGGTTTGTTGGTTTGTTGGCTTGTTGGTTTGTTGGTTTGTTGGCTTGTTGGTTTGTTGGTTTGTTTGTTTGTTGGTTTGTTGGTTTGTTGGTTTGTTGGCTTGTTGGCTTGTTGATTTGTTGGTTTGTTGGTTTGTGGGTTTGTTGGTTAGTTGGTTTGTTGGCTTGTTGGCTTGTTGGTTTGTTGGTTTGTTGGTTTTTGGTTTGTTGGTTTGTTGGCTTGTTGGCTTGTTGGTTTGTTGGTTTGTTTGTTTGTTGGTTTGTTGGTTTGTTGGTTTGTTGGCTTATTGGCTTGTTGATTTGTTAGTTTTTTGGTTTGTTGGCTTGTTGGCTTGTTGGTTTGTTGGTTTGTTGGTTTGTTGGTTTGTTGGGGTTTGGTTTGTTGGCTTGTTGGTTTGTTGGTTTGTTGGTTTGTTGGTTTGTTGGTTTGTTGGTTTGTTTGTTTGTTGGTTTGTTGGTTTGTTCGTTTGTTGGGTTGTTGGTTTGTTGGTTTGTTGGTTTCTTGGTTTATTTGTTTGTTGGTTTGTTGCTTTGTTAGTTTGTTGGCTTGTTGGTTTGTTGGTTTGTTGGTTTGTTGGTTTGTTGGTTTGTTGGTTTGGTGGTTTGTTGGTTTGTTGGTTTGTTGGTTTGTTGGTTTGTTGGTTTGTTGGTTTGTTGGTTTGTTGGTTTGTTGGTTTGTTGGTTTGTTGGTTCGTTGGTTTGTTGGTTTGTTGGTTTGTTGGTTTGCTGGTTTGTTGGTTTGTTGGTTTGTTGGTTTGTTGGCTTGTTGGTTTGTTGGTTTGTTGGTTTGTTTGTTTGTTGGTTTGTTGGTTTGTTGGTTTGTTGGTTTGTTGGTTTGTTGGTTTGTTGGTTTGTTGGTTTGTTGGTTTGTTGGTTTGCTGGTTTGTTGGTTTGTTGGTTTGTTGGTTTGTTGGTTTGTTGACTTTTTGCCTTGTTGGTTTGTTGGTTTGTTGGTTTGTTGGCTTGTTGGTTTGTTGGTTTGTTAGCTTGTTGGCTTGTTGGTTTGGTGGATTGTTGGTATGTTGCCTTGTTGGCTTGTTGGTTTGTTGGTTTGTTGGTTTGTAGGTTTGTTGGTCTGTTCGTTTGTTGGCTTGTTGATTTGTTGGTTTGTTGGCTTGTTGGCTTGTTCGTTTGTTGGTTTGTTGGTTTGTTGGCTTGTTGGCTTGCTGGTTTGTTGGCTTGTTTGTGTGTTGGTTTGTTGGTTTGTTGGTTTGTTGGCTTGTCGGCTTGTGGGCTTGTACGTTTGTTGGTTACTTGGTTAGTTGGCTTGTTGGTTTGTTGGTTTGTTGGCATGTTGGTTTGTTGGTTTGTAGGTTTGTTGGTTTGTTGGTTTGTTAGTTTGTTGGTTTGTTGGTTTGTTGGCTTGTTGGTTTGTTGGCTTGTTGGCTTGTTGGTTTGTTGGTTTGTTTGTTTGTTGGTTTGTTGGTTTGTTGGTTTGTTGGCTTATTGGCTTGTTGATTTGTTAGTTTTTTGGTTTGTTGGCTTGTTGGCTTGTTGGTTTGTTGGTTTGTTGGTTTGTTGGTTTGTTGGTTTGTTGGTTTGTTGGTTTGTTGGTTTGTTGGTTAGTTGGTTTGTTGGTTTGTTGGTTTTTTGGTTTGTTCGTTTGTTGGTTTGTTGGTTTGTTGGTTTGTTGGTTTTTGGTTTGTTGGTTTGTTGGTTTCTTGGTTTGTTGGTTTGATGATTTGTTGGTTTGTTGGCTTGATGGTTTGTTAGTTTGTTGGTTTGTTGGTTTGTTGGCTTGTTGGTTTGTTGGTTTGTTGGCTTGTTGGCTTGTTGGTTTGTTGGTTTGTTGGTTTATTGGTTTGTTGGCTTGTTGGCTTGTTGGTTTGTTGGCTTGTTGGTTTGTTGGTTTGTTGGTTTGTTGGCTTGTTGGCTTGTTGGCTTGTTGGCTTGTTGGTTTGTTGGTTTGTTGGCTTGTTGGTTTGTTGGTTTGTTGGCTTGTTGGCTTGTTGCTTTGTTGGTTTGTTGGTTTGTTGGCTTGTTGGCTTGTTGATTTGTTGGTTTGTTAGTTTTTTGGCTTGTTGGCTTGTTGGTTACTTGGTTTGTTGGTTTGTTGGTTTGTTGGCTTGTTGGTTTGTTGGCTTGTTGGTTTGTGGGTTTGTTACCTTGTTGGTTTGTTGGTTTGTTGGTTTGTTGGCTTGTTGGTTTGTTGGTTTGTTGGCTTGATGGCTTGTTGGTTTGGTGGTTTGTTGGTTTTTTGGCTTGTTGGTTACTTGGTTTGTTGGTTTGTTGGTTTGTTGGCTTGTTGATTTGTTGGTTTGTTGGTTTGTTGGTTTGGTGGTTTGTTCGTTTGTTCGTTTGTTGGCTTGTTGGCTTGTTGGCTTGTTGGCTTGTTGGTTTGTTGGTTTGTTGGTTTGTTGGTTTTTTCGTTTGTTGGTTTGTTTCTTTGTTGGTTTATTCGTTTGTTGGTTCGTTGGTTACTTGGTTTGTTGGTTTGTTGGTTTGTTGGTTTGTTGGTTTGTTGGTTTGTTGGTTTGTTGGTTTGTTGGTTTTTTGGTTTGTTGGTTTGTTGGTTTATTTGTTTGTTGGTTTGTTGGTTTATTTGTTTGTTGGTTTGTTGGTTTGTTGGTTTGTTGGCTTGTTGGTTTGTTGGTTTGTTGGTTTGTTGGTTTGTTAGTTTGTTGGTTTGTTGGTTTGTTGGTTTGGTGGTTTGTTGGTTTGTTGGTTTGTTGGTTTATTGGTTTGTTGGTTTGTTGGTTTTTTGGTTTGTTCGTTTGCTGGTTTGTTGGTTTGTTGGTTTGTTACCTTGTTGTTTTTTTGGTTTTTTGGTTTGTTGGTTTTTTGGTTTGTTGGTTTGTTGGTTTGTTGGTTTGTTGGTTTGTTGGTTTGTTGGTTTGTTGGTTTGTTGGTTTGTTGGTTTGTTGGTTTGTTGGTTTGTTGGTTTGTTGGTTTGTTGGTTTGTTGGTTTGTTGGTTTGTTGGTTTGTTGATTTGTTGGTTTATTTGTTTGTTGGTTTGTTGGTTTGTAGTTTTGTTGGTTAATTGGTTTGCTGGTGTGTTGGTTGTTGGTTTGTTCGTTTGTTGGTTTGTTGGTTTGTTGGTTAATTGGTTTGTTGGTTTGTTGGTTTGTTGGTTTGTTGGTTTGTTGGTTTGTTGGTTTTTTGGTTTGCTGTTTTTAATTTTTTTGTTGGTTTGTTTCGCTTGTTGGTTTGTTGGTTTGTTGGTTTCTTAGTTTGTTGGTTTGTTGGTTTATTTGTTTGTTGGTTTGTTGGCTTGTTGGCTTGTTGGTTTGTTGGTTTGTTGGATTGTTAGTTTTTTGGTTTGTTGGTTTGTTGGCTTGTTGATTTGTTGGTTTGTTGGCTTGTTGGTTTGTTGGTTTGTTGGTTTGTTGGTTTGTTTGTTTGTTGGTTTGTTGGTTTGTTGGTTTGTTGGCTTGTTGGCTTGTTGATTTGTGGGTTTGTTGGTTTGTGGGTTTGTTGGTTTGTTGGTTTGTTGGCTTGTTGGCTTGTTGGTTTGTTAGTTTGTTGGTTTTTGGTTTGTTGGTTTGTTGGCTTGTTGGTTTGTTGGTTTGTTGGTTTGTTTGTTTGTTGGTTTGTTGGTTTGTTGGTTTGTTGGCTTATTGGCTTTTTGATTTGCTGGTTTTTTGGTTTGTTGGCTTGTTGGTTTGTTGGCTTGTTGGCTTGTTGGTTTGTTGGTTTGTTGGTTTGTTGGGGTTTGGTTTGTTGGCTTGTTGGCTTGTTGGTTTGTTGGTTTGTTGGTTTGTTGGTTTGTTGGTTTGTTGGTTTGTTTGTTTGTTGGTTTGTTGGTTTGTTCGTTTGTTGGGTTGTTGGTTTGTTGGTTTGTTGGTTTCTTGGTTTATTTGTTTGTTGGTTTGTTGCTTTGTTAGTTTGTTGGTTTGTTGGTTTGTTGGCTTGTTGGTTTGTTGGTTTGTTGCTTTGTTGGTTTGTTGGTTTGTTGGTTTGGTGGTTTGTTGGTTTGTTGGTTTGTTGATTTGTTGGTTTGTTGGTTTGTTGGTTTGTTGGTTTGTTGGTTTGTTGGTTTGTTGGTTTGTTGGTTTGCTGGTTTGTTGGTTTGTTGGTTTGTTGGTTTGTTGGTTTGTTGGCTTGTTGGTTTGTTGGTTTGTTGGTTTGTTTGTTTGTTGGTTTGTTGGTTTGTTGGTTTGTTGGTTTGTTGGTTTGTTGG
Source organism: Atherix ibis (assembly GCA_958298945.1). Taxonomy (NCBI): domain Eukaryota; kingdom Metazoa; phylum Arthropoda; class Insecta; order Diptera; family Athericidae; genus Atherix; species Atherix ibis. The sequence goes on from OY282608.1 coordinate 4,075,646, forward strand.
TTTGTTGGTTTGTTGGTTTGTTGGTTTGTTGGTTTGTTGGTTTGTTGGCTTGTTGCCTTGTTGGTTTGTTGGTTTGTTGGTTTGTTGGCTTGTTGGTTTGTTGGCTTGTTGGCTTGTTGGCTTGTTGGTTTGGTGGTTTGTTGGTATGTTGCCTTGTTGGCTTGTTGGTTTGTTGGTTTGTTGGTTTGTTGGTTTGTTGGTTTGTTCGTTTGTTGGCTTGTTGATTTGTTGGCTTGTTGGCTTGTTGGCTTGTTGGTTTGTTGGTTTGTTGGTTTGTTCGTTTGTTAGTTTGTTTGTTTGTTGTTTGTTGTTTGTTCGTTTGTTGGTTTGTTGGTTACTTGCTTTGTTGGTTTGTTGGTTTGTTGGTTTGTTGGTTTGTTGGCTTGTTGGTTTATTGGTTTGTTGGTTTTTTGGTTTGTTGGTTTGTTGGTTTGTTGGTTTGTTGATTTGTTGGTTTGTTGGTTTGTTGGTTTGTTGGTTTATTTGGTTGTTCGTTTGTTGGTTTGTTGGTTTGTTGGTTTGTTCGTTTGTTGGTTTGTTGGTTTCTTGGTTTGTTGGTTTGTTGGTTTATTTGTTTGTTTGTTTTTTGGTTTGTTGGTTTTTTGGTTTGTTGGCTTGTTGGCTTGTTGGTTTGTGGGTTTGTTGATTTGTTGGTTTGTTGGTTTGTTGGCTTGTTGGCTTGTTGGTTTGTTGGTTTGTTGGTTTGTTGGTTTGTTGGCTTGTTGGCTTGTTGGTTTGTTGGTTTGTTGGTTTGTTGGCTTGTTGGTTAGTTGGTTTGTTGGTTTGTTGGTTTGTTGGCTTGTTGGTTTGTTCGTTTGTTGGTTTGTTGGTTTGTTGGTTTGTTGGCTTGCTGGTTTGTTGGCTTGTTGGTTTGTTGGTTTGTTGGTTTGTTGGTTTGTTGGCTTGTTGGCTTGTTGGCTTGTACGTTTGTTGGTTACTTGGTTTGTTGACTTGTTGGTTTGTTGGTTTGTTGGCATGTTGGTTTGTTGGTTTGTAGGTTTGTTGGTTTGTTGGTTTGTTAGTTTGTTGGTTTGTTGGTTTGTTGGTTTGTTGGTTTGTTGGTTTGTTTGCTCGTTGGCTTGTTGGTTTGTTGGTTTGTTCGTTTGTTGGTTTGTTAGTTTGTTGGTTTTTTGGCTTGTTGGCTTGTTGGTTTGTTGGTGTGTTGGCTTGTTGGTTTGTTGGTTTGTTGGTTTGTTGGTTTGTTGGTTTGTTGGTTTGTTGGTTTGTTGGTTTGTTAGTTTTTTGGTTTGTTGGTTTGTTGGTTTGTTGGTTTTTTGGTTTGTTCGTTTGTTGGTTTGTTGGTTTGTTGGTTTTTGGTTTGTTGGTTTGTTGGTTTCTTGGTTTGTTGGTTTGTTGATTTGTTGGTTTGTTGGCTTGATGGTTTGTTGGTTTGTTGGTTTGTTGGTTTGTTGGCTTGTTGGTTTGTTGGTTTGTTGGCTTGTTGGCTTGTTGGTTTGTTGGCTTGTTGGCTTGTTGGTTTGTTGGCTTGTTGGTTTGTTGGTTTGTTGGTTTGTTGGCTTGTTAGCTTGTTGGCTTGTTGGCTTGTTGGTTTGTTGGTTTGTTGGTTTGTTGGTTTGTTGGCTTGTTGGCTTGTTGCTTTGTTGGTTTGTTGGTTTGTTGGCTGGTTGGCTTGTTAATTTGTTGGTTTGTTAGTTTGTTGGCTTGTTGGTTACTTGGTTTGTTGGTTTGTCGGTTTTTTGGCTTGTTGGTTTGTTGGCTTGTTGGTTTGTTGGCTTGTTACCTTGTTGGTTTGTTGGTTTGTTGGTTTGTTGGCTTGTTGGTTTGTTGGTTTGTTGGCTTTATGGCTTGTTGGTTTGGTGGCTTGTTGGTTTGTTGCCTTGTTGGCTTGTTGGTTTGTTGGTTTGTTAGTTTTTTGGCTTGTTGGTTACTTGGTTTGTTGGTTTGTTGGTTTGTTGGCTTGTTGATTTGTTGTTTTGTTGGTTTGTTGGTTTGTTGGTTTGTTGGTTTGTTCGTTTGTTGGCTCGTTGGCTTGTTGGCTTGTTGGTTTGTTGGTTTGTTGGTTTGTTGGTTTTTTCGTTTGTTGGTTTGTTTGTTTGTTGATTTATTCGTTTGTTGCTTCGTTGGTTACTTGGTTTGTTGGTTTGTTGGTTTGTTGGTTTGTTGGTTTGTTGGCTTGTTGGTTTGTTGGTTTGTTGGTTTGTTGGTTCCTTGGTTTGTTGGTTTGTTAGTTTGTTGGTTTGTTGGTTTGTTGGTTTGGTGGTTTGTTGGTTTGTTGGTTTGTTGGTTTATTGGTTTGTTGGTTTGTTGGTTTTTTGGTTTGTTCGTTTGTTGGTTTGTTGGTTTGTTGGTTTGTTAGCTTGTTGTTTTTTTGGTTTTTTGGTTTGTTGGTTTTTTGGTTTGTTGGTTTGTTGGTTTGTTGGTTTGTTGGTTTGTTGGTTTGTTGGTTTGTTGGTTGGTTGGTTTGTTGGTTAATTGGTTTGCTGGTGTGTTGGTTGTTGGTTTGTTCGTTTGTTGGTTTGTTGGTTTGTTGGTTAATTGGTTTGTTGGTTTGTTGGTTTGTTGGTTTGTTGGTTTGTTGGTTTGTTGGTTTGTTGGTTTGTTGGTTTGTTGGTTTGTTGGTTTGTTGGTTTGTTGGTTTGTTGGTTTGTTGGTTTTTTGGTTTGTTCGTTTGTTGGTTTGTTGGTTTGTTGGTTTTTGGTTTGTTGGTTTGTTGGTTTTTTGGTTTGTTGGTTTGTTGGTTTGTTTGTTTGTTGGTTTGTTGGTTTATTTGTTTGTTTGTTTGTTGGTTTATTTGTTTGTTGGTTTGTTGGTTTGTTGGTTTGTTGGCTTGTTGGTTTGTTGGTTTGTTGGTTTGTTGGTTTGTTAGTTTGTTGGTTTGGTGGTTTGTTGGTTTGTTGGTTTGTTGGTTTATTGGTTTGTTGGTTTGTTGGTTTTTTGGTTTGTTCGTTTGTTGGTTTGTTGGTTTGTTGGTTTGTTAGCTTGTTGTTTTTTTGGTTTTTTGGTTTGTTGGTTTTTTGGTTTGTTGGTTTGTTGGCTTGTTGGTTTGTTGGTTTGTTGGTTTGTTGGTTTGTTGGCTTGTTGGCTTGTTGGCTTGTACGTTTGTTGGTTACTTGGTTGGTTGACTTGTTGGTTTGTTGGCATGTTGGTTTGTTGGTTTGTTGGTTTGTTGGTTTTTTGGTTTGTTGGTTTGTTGGTTTGTTGGTTTGTTGATTTGTTGGTTTGTTGGTTTGTTGGTTTGTTGGTTTATTTGGTTGTTCGTTTGTTGGTTTGTTGGTTTGTTGGTTTGTTCGTTTGTTGGTTTGTTGGTTTCTTGGTTTGTTGGTTTGTTGGTTTATTTGTTTGTTGGTTTTTTGGTTTGTTGGTTTGTTGGTTTGTTGGTTTGTTGGTTTGTTGGCCTGTTGCCTTGTTGGTTTGTTGGTTTGTTGGTTTGTTGGCTTGTTGGTTTGTTGGCTTGTTGGCTTGTTGGCTTGTTGGTTTGGTGGTTTGTTGGTATGTTGCCTTGTTGGCTTGTTGGTTTGTTGGTTTGTTGGTTTGTTGGTTTGTTGGTTTGTTCGTTTGTTGGCTTGTTGATTTGTTGGCTTGTTGGCTTGTTGGCTTGTTGGTTTGTTGGTTTGTTGGTTTGTTCGTTTGTTGGTTTGTTTGTTTGTTGTTTGTTCGTTTGTTGGTTTGTTGGTTACTTGGTTTGTTGGTTTGTTGGTTTGTTGGTTTGTTGGTTTGTTGGCTTGTTGGTTTATTGGTTTGTTGGTTTTTTGGTTTGTTGGGTTGTTGGTTTGTTGGTTTGTTGATTTGTTGGTTTGTTGGTTTGTTGGTTTGTTGGTTTATTTGGTTGTTCGTTTGTTGGTTTGTTGGTTTGTTGGTTTGTTCGTTTGTTGGTTTGTTGGTTTCTTGGTTTGTTGGTTTGTTGGTTTATTTGTTTGTTTGTTTTTTGGTTTGTTGGTTTTTTGGTTTGTTGGCTTGTTGGCTTGTTGGTTTGTTGGTTTGTTGATTTGTTGGTTTGTTGGTTTGTTGGCTTGTTGGCTTGTTGGTTTGTTGGTTTGTTGGTTTGTTGGTTTGTTGGCTTGTTGGCTTGTTGGTTTGTTGGTTTGTTGGTTTGTTGGCTTGTTGGTTACTTGGTTTGTTGGTTTGTTGGCTTGTTGGTTTGTTCGTTTGTTGGTTTGTTGGTTTGTTGGTTTGTTGGCTTGCTGGTTTGTTGGCTTGTTGGTTTGTTGGTTTGTTGGTTTGTTGGTTTGTTGGCTTGTTGGCTTGTTGGCTTGTACGTTTGTTGGTTACTTGGTTTGTTGACTTGTTGGTTTGTTGGTTTGTTGGCATGTTGGTTTGTTGGTTTGTAGGTTTGTTGGTTTGTTGGTTTGTTAGTTTGTTGGTTTGTTGGTTTGTTGGTTTGTTGGTTTGTTGGTTTGTTTGCTCGTTGGCTTGTTGGTTTGTTGGTTTGTTCGTTTGTTGGTTTGTTAGTTTGTTGGTTTTTTGGCTTGTTGGCTTGTTGGTTTGTTGGTGTGTTGGCTTGTTGGTTTGTTGGTTTGTTGGTTTGTTGGTTTGTTGGTTTGTTGGTTTGTTGGTTTGTTGGTTTGTTGGTTTGTTAGTTTTTTGGTTTGTTGGTTTGTTGGTTTGTTGGTTTTTTGGTTTGTTCGTTTGTTGGTTTGTTGGTTTGTTGGTTTGTTGGTTTGTTGGTTTCTTGGTTTGTTGGTTTGTTGATTTGTTGGTTTGTTGGCTTGATGGTTTGTTGGTTTGTTGGTTTGTTGGCTTGTTGGTTTGTTGGTTTGTTGGCTTGTTGGCTTGTTGGTTTGTTGGTTTGTTGGTTTGTTGGTTTGTTGGTTTGTTGGTTTGTTGGCTTGTTGGCTTGTTGGTTTGTTGGCTTGTTGGTTTGTTGGTTTGTTGGTTTGTTGGCTTGTTAGCTTGTTGGCTTGTTGGCTTGTTGGTTTGTTGGTTTGTTGGTTTGTTGGCTTGTTGCCTTGTTGGTTTGTTGGTTTGTTGGTTTGTTGGCTTGTTGGTTTGTTGGCTTGTTGGCTTGTTGGCTTGTTGGTTTGGTGGTTTGTTGGTATGTTGCCTTGTTGGCTTGTTGGTTTGTTGGTTTGTTGGTTTGTTGGTTTGTTGGTTTGTTCGTTTGTTGGCTTGTTGATTTGTTGGCTTGTTGGCTTGTTGGCTTGTTGGTTTGTTGGTTTGTTGGTTTGTTCGTTTGTTGGTTTGTTTGTTTGTTGTTTGTTCGTTTGTTGATTTGTTGGTTACTTGGTTTGTTGGTTTGTTGGTTTGTTGGTTTGTTGGTTTGTTGGCTTGTTGGTTTATTGGTTTGTTGGTTTTTTGGTTTGTTGGTTTGTTGGTTTGTTGGTTTGTTGATTTGTTGGTTTGTTGGTTTGTTGGTTTGTTGGTTTATTTGGTTGTTCGTTTGTTGGTTTGTTGGTTTGTTGGTTTGTTCGTTTGTTGGTTTGTTGGTTTCTTGGTTTGTTGGTTTGTTGGTTTATTTGTTTGTTTGTTTTTTGGTTTGTTGGTTTTTTGGTTTGTTGGCTTGTTGGCTTGTTGGTTTGTTGGTTTGTTGAATTGTTGGTTTGTTGGTTTGTTGGCTTGTTGGCTTGTTGGTTTGTTGGTTTGTTGGTTTGTTGGTTTGTTGGCTTGTTGGCTTTTTGGTTTGTTGGTTTGTTGGTTTGTTGGCTTGTTGGTTACTTGGTTTGTTGGTTTGTTGGTTTGTTGGTTTGTTCGTTTGTTGGTTTGTTTGTTTGTTGTTTGTTCGTTTGTTGATTTGTTGGTTACTTGGTTTGTTGGTTTGTTGGTTTGTTGGTTTGTTGGTTTGTTGGCTTGTTGGTTTATTGGTTTGTTGGTTTTTTGGTTTGTTGGTTTGTTGGTTTGTTGGTTTGTTGATTTGTTGGTTTGTTGGTTTGTTGGTTTGTTGGTTTGTTGGTTTGTTGGTTTGTTGGCTTGTTGGTTTGTTGGTTTGTTGGCTTGTTGGCTTGTTGGTTTGTTGGTTTGTTGGTTTGTTGGTTTGTTGGCTTGTTGGCTTGTTGGTTTGTTGGCTTGTTGGTTTGTTGGTTTGTTGGTTTGTTGGCTTGTTAGCTTGTTGGCTTGTTGGCTTGTTGGTTTGTTGGTTTGTTGGTTTGTTGGCTTGTTGCCTTGTTGGTTTGTTGGTTTATTGGTTTGTTGGCTTGTTGGTTTGTTGGCTTGTTGGCTTGTTGGCTTGTTGGTTTGGTGGTTTGTTGGTATGTTGCCTTGTTGGCTTGTTGGTTTGTTGGTTTGTTGGTTTGTTGGTTTGTTGGTTTGTTCGTTTGTTGGCTTGTTGATTTGTTGGCTTGTTGGCTTGTTGGCTTGTTGGTTTGTTGGTTTGTTGGTTTGTTCGTTTGTTGGTTTGTTTGTTTGTTGTTTGTTCGTTTGTTGATTTGTTGGTTACTTGGTTTGTTGGTTTGTTGGTTTGTTGGTTTGTTGGTTTGTTGGCTTGTTGGTTTATTGGTTTGTTGGTTTTTTGGTTTGTTGGTTTGTTGGTTTGTTGGTTTGTTGATTTGTTGGTTTGTTGGTTTGTTGGTTTGTTGGTTTATTTGGTTGTTCGTTTGTTGGTTTGTTGGTTTGTTGGTTTGTTCGTTTGTTGGTTTGTTGGTTTCTTGGTTTGTTGGTTTGTTGGTTTATTTGTTTGTTTGTTTTTTGGTTTGTTGGTTTTTTGGTTTGTTGGCTTGTTGGCTTGTTGGTTTGTTGGTTTGTTGATTTGTTGGTTTGTTGGTTTGTTGGCTTGTTGGCTTGTTGGTTTGTTGGTTTGTTGGTTTGTTGGTTTGTTGGCTTGTTGGCTTTTTGGTTTGTTGGTTTGTTGGTTTGTTGGCTTGTTGGTTACTTGGTTTGTTGGTTTGTTGGTTTGTTGGCTTGTTGGTTTGTTCGTTTGTTGGTTTGTTGGTTTGTTGGTTTGTTGGCTTGCTGGTTTCTTGGCTTGTTGGTTTGTTGGTTTGTTGGTTTGTTGGTTTGTTTGCTTGTTGGCTTGTTGGCTTGTACGTTTGTTGGTTACTTGGTTTGTTGACTTGTTGGTTTGTTGGTTTGTTGGCATGTTGGTTTGTTGGTTTGTAGGTTTGTTGGTTTGTTGGTTTGTTAGTTTGTTGGTTTGTTGGTTTGTTGGTTTGTTGGTTTGTTGGTTTGTTTGCTCGTTGGCTTGTTGGTTTGTTGGTTTGTTCGTTTGTTGGTTTGTTAGTTTGTTGGTTTTTTGGCTTGTTGGCTTGTTGGTTTGTTGGTGTGTTGGCTTGTTGGTTTGTTGGTTTGTTGGTTTGTTGGTTTGTTGGTTTGTTGGTTTGTTGGTTTGTTGGTTTGTTGGTTTGTTAGTTTTTTGGTTTGTTGGTTTGTTGGTTTGTTGGTTTTTTGGTTTGTTCGTTTGTTGGTTTGTTGGTTTGTTGGTTTTTGGTTCGTTGGTTTGTTGGTTTCTTGGTTTGTTGGTTTGTTGATTTGTTGGTTTGTTGGCTTGATGGTTTGTTGGTTTGTTGGTTTGTTGGTTTGTTGGCTTGTTGGTTTGTTGGTTTGTTGGCTTGTTGGCTTGTTGGTTTGTTGGTTTGTTGGTTTGTTGGTTTGTTGGCTTGTTGGCTTGTTGGTTTGTTGGCTTGTTGGTTTGTTGGTTTGTTGGTTTGTTGGCTTGTTAGCTTGTTGGCTTGTTGGCTTGTTGGTTTGTTGGTTTGTTGGTTTGTTGGCTTGTTGGCTTGTTGCTTTGTTGGTTTGTTGGTTTGTTGGCTGGTTGGCTTGTTGGTTTGTTGGTTTGTTAGTTTGTTGGCTTGTTGGTTACTTGGTTTGTTGGTTTGTCGGTTTTTTGGCTTGTTGGTTTGTTGGCTTGTTGGTTTGTTGGCTTGTTACCTTGTTGGTTTGTTGGTTTGTTGGTTTGTTGGCTTGTTGGTTTGTTGGTTTGTTGGCTTTATGGCTTGTTGGTTTGGTGGCTTGTTGGTTTGTTGCCTTGTTGGCTTGTTGGTTTGTTGGTTTGTTAGTTTTTTGGCTTGTTGGTTACTTGGTTTGTTGGTTTGTTGGTTTGTTGGCTTGTTGATTTGTTGTTTAGTTGGTTTGTTGGTTTGTTGGTTTGTTGGTTTGTTCGTTTGTTGGCTCGTTGGCTTGTTGGCTTGTTGGTTTGTTGGTTTATTGGTTTGTTGGTTTTTTCGTTTGTTGGTTTGTTTGTTTGTTGGTTTATTCGTTTGTTGCTTCGTTGGTTTGTTGGTTTTTTGGTTTGTTCGTTTGTTGGTTTGTTGGTTTGTTGGTTTTTGGTTCGTTGGTTTGTTGGTTTCTTGGTTTGTTGGTTTGTTGGCTTGTTGATTTGTTGTTTTGTTGGTTTGTTGGTTTGTTGGTTTGTTGGTTTGTTGGTTTGTTGGCTTGTTGGTTTGTTGGTTTGTTGGTTTGTTGGTTTGTTGGTTTGTTGGTTTTTTGGTTTGTTGGTTTGTTGGTTTGTTTGTTTGTTGGTTTGTTGGTTTATTTGTTTGTTAGTTTGTTGGTTTGTTGGTTTGTTGGCTTGTTGGTTTGTTGGTTTCTTGGTTTGTTGGTTTGTTAGTTTGTTGGTTTGTTGGTTTGTTGGTTTGGTGGTTTGTTGGTTTGTTGGTTTGTTGGTTTATTGGTTTGTTGGTTTGTTGGTTTTTTGGTTTGTTCGTTTGTTGGTTTGTTGGTTTGTTGGTTTGTTAGCTTGTTGTTTTTTTGGTTTTTTGGTTTGTTGGTTTTTTGGTTTGTTGGTTTGTTGGTTTGTTGGTTTGTTGGTTTGTTGGTTTGTTGGTTTGTTGGTTGGTTGGTTTGTTGGTTAATTGGTTTGCTGGTGTGTTGGTTGTTGGTTTGTTCGTTTGTTGGTTTGTTGGTTTGTTGGTTAATTGGTTTGTTGGTTTGTTGGTTTGTTGGTTTGTTGGTTTGTTGGTTTGTTGGTTTGTTGGTTTGTTGGTTTGTTGGTTTGTTGGTTTGTTGGTTTGTTGGTTTTTTGGTTTGTTCGTTTGTTGGTTTATTGGTTTGTTGGTTTTTGGTTTGTTGGTTTGTTGGTTTTTTGGTTTGTTGGTTTGTTGGTTTGTTTGTTTGTTGGTTTGTTGGTTTATTTGTTTGTTTGTTTGTTGGTTTATTTGTTTGTTGGTTTGTTGGTTTGTTGGTTTGTTGGCTTGTTGGTTTGTTAGTTTGTTGGTTTGTTGGTTTGTTAGTTTGTTGGTTTGGTAGTTTGTTGGTTTGTTGGTTTGTTGGTTTATTGGTTTGTTGGTTTGTTAATTTTTTGGTTTGTTCGTTTGTTGGTTTGTTGGTTTGTTGGTTTGTTAGCTTGTTGTTTTTTTGGTTTTTTGGTTTGTTGGTTTTTTGGTTTGTTGGTTTGTTGGCTTGTTGGTTTGTTGGTTTGTTGGTTTGTTGGTTTGTTGGCTTGTTGGCTTATTGGCTTGTACGTTTGTTGGTTACTTGGTTGGTTGACTTGTTGGTTTGTTGGCATGTTGGTTTGTTGGTTTGTTGGTTTGTTGGTTTTTTGGTTTGTTGGTTTGTTGGTTTGTTGGTTTGTTGATTTGTTGGTTTGTTGGTTTGTTGGTTTGTTGGTTTATTTGGTTGTTCGTTTGTTGGTTTGTTGGTTTGTTGGTTTGTTCGTTTGTTGGTTTGTTGGTTTCTTGGTTTGTTGGTTTGTTGGTTTATTTGTTTGTTGGTTTTTTGGTTTGTTGGTTTTTTGGTTTGTTGGCTTGTTGGCTTGTTGGTTTGTTGGTTTGTTGATTTGTTGGTTTGTTGGTTTGTTGGCTTGTTGGCTTGTTGGTTAGTTGGTTTGTTGGTTTGTTGGTTTGTTGGCTTGTTGGCTTGTTGGTTTGTTGGTTTGTTGGCTTGTTGGTTACTTGGTTTGTTGGTTTGTTGGTTTGTTGGCTTGTTGGTTTGTTCGTTTGTTGGTTTGTTGGTTTGTTGGTTTGTTGGCTTGCTGGTTTGTTGGCTTGTTGGTTTGTTGGTTTGTTGGTTTGTTGGTTTGTTGGCTTGTTGGCTTGTTGGCTTGTACGTTTGTTGGTTACTTGGTTTGTTGACTTGTTGGTTTGTTGGTTTGTTGGCATGTTGGTTTGTTGGTTTGTTGGCTTGTTGGCTTGTTGGTTTGTTGGCTTGTTGGTTTGTTGGTTTGTTGGTTTGTTGGCTTGTTAGCTTGTTGGCTTGTTGGCTTGTTGGTTTGTTGGTTTGTTGGTTTGTTGGCTTGTTGGCTTGTTGCTTTGTTGGTTTGTTGGTTTGTTGGCTGGTTGGCTTGTTGGTTTGTTGGTTTGTTAGTTTGTTGGCTTGTTGGTTACTTGGTTTGTTGGTTTGTCGGTTTTTTGGCTTGTTGGTTTGTTGGCTTGTTGGTTTGTTGGCTTGTTACCTTGTTGGTTTGCTGGTTTGTTGGTTTGTTGGCTTGTTGGTTTGTTGGTTTGTTGGCTTTATGGCTTGTTGTTTTGGTGGCTTGTTGGTTTGTTGCCTTGTTGGCTTGTTGGTTTGTTGGTTTGTTAGTTTTTTGGCTTGTTGGTTACTTGGTTTGTTGGTTTGTTGGTTTGTTGGCTTGTTGATTTGTTGTTTTGTTGGTTTGTTGGTTTGTTGGTTTGTTGGTTTGTTCGTTTGTTGGCTCGTTGGCTTGTTGGCTTGTTGGTTTGTTGGTTTGTTGGTTTGTTGGTTTTTTCGTTTGTTGGTTTGTTTGTTTGTTGGTTTATTCGTTTGTTGCTTCGTTGGTTACTTGGTTTGTTGGTTTGTTGGTTTGTTGGTTTGTTGGCTTGTTGGTTTGTTGGTTTGTTGGTTTGTTGGTTTGTTGGTTTGTTGGTTTTTTGGTTTGTTGGTTTGTTGGTTTGTTTGTTTGTTGGTTTGTTGGTTTATTTGTTTGTTAGTTTGTTGGTTTGTTGGTTTGTTGGCTTGTTGGTTTGTTGGTTTCTTGGTTTGTTGGTTTGTTAGTTTGTTGGTTTGTTGGTTTGTTGGTTTGGTGGTTTGTTGGTTTGTTGGTTTGTTGGTTTATTGGTTTGTTGGTTTGTTGGTTTTTTGGTTTGTTCGTTTGTTGGTTTGTTGGTTTGTTGGTTTGTTAGCTTGTTGTTTTTTTGGTTTTTTGGTTTGTTGGTTTTTTGGTTTGTTGGTTTGTTGGTTTGTTGGTTTGTTGGTTTGTTGGTTTGTTGGTTTGTTGGTTGGTTGGTTTGTTGGTTAATTGGTTTGCTGGTGTGTTGGTTGTTGGTTTGTTCGTTTGTTGGTTTGTTGGTTTGTTGGTTAATTGGTTTGTTGGTTTGTTGGTTTGTTGGTTTGTTGGTTTGTTGGTTTGTTGGTTTGTTGGTTTGTTGGTTTGTTGGTTTGTTGGTTTGTTGGTTTTTTGGTTTGTTCGTTTGTTGGTTTGTTGGTTTGTTGGTTTGTTGGCTTGTTGGTTTGTTGGTTTGTTGGTTTGTTGGTTTGTTAGTTTGTTGGTTTGGTGGTTTGTTGGTTTGTTGGTTTGTTGGTTTATTGGTTTGTTGGTTTGTTGGTTTTTTGGTTTGTTCGTTTGTTGGTTTGTTGGTTTGTTGGTTTGTTAGCTTGTTGTTTTTTTGGTTTTTTGGTTTGTTGGTTTTTTGGTTTGTTGGTTTGTTGACTTGTTGGTTTGTTGGTTTGTTGGTTTGTTGGATTGTTGGCTTGTTGGCTTGTTGGCTTGTACGTTTGTTGGTTACTTGGTTGGTTGACTTGTTGGTGTGTTGGTTTGTTGGCATGTTGGTTTGTTGGTTTGTTGGTTTGTTGGTTTGTTGGCTTGTTAGCTTGTTGGCTTGTTGGCTTGTTGGTTTGTTGGTTTGTTGGTTTGTTGGCTTGTTGGCTTGTTGCTTTGTTGGTTTGTTGGTTTGTTGGCTGGTTGGCTTGTTGGTTTGTTCGTTAGTTGGTTTGTTGGTTTGTTGGTTAATTGGTTTGTTGGTTTGTTGGTTTGTTGGTTTGTTGGTTTGTTGGTTTGTTGGTTTTTTGGTTTGTTGTTTTATTTTTTTGTTGGTTTGTTTCGCTTGTTGGTTTGTTGGTTTGTTGGTTTGTTGGTTTGTTGGCTTGTTGGTTTGTTGGCTTGTTGGCTTGTTGGCTTTTTGGTTTGGTGGTTTGTTGGTATGTTGCCTTGTTGGCTTGTTGGTTTGTTGGTTTGTTGGTTTGTTGGTTTGTTCGTTTGTTGGCTTGTTGATTTGTTGGCTTGTTGGCTTGTTGGCTTGTTGGTTTGTTGGTTTGTTGGTTTGTTCGTTTGTTGGTTTGTTTGTTTGTTGTTTGTTCGTTTGTTGGTTTGTTGGTTACTTGGTTTGTTGGTTTGTTGGTTTGTTGGTTTGTTGGTTTGTTGGCTTGTTGGTTTATTGGTTTGTTGGTTTTTTGGTTTGTTGGTTTGTTGGTTTGTTGGTTTGTTGATTTGTTGGTTTGTTGGTTTGTTGGTTTGTTGGTTTATTTGGTTGTTCGTTTGTTGGTTTGTTGGTTTGTTGGTTTGTTCGTTTGTTGGTTTGTTGGTTTCTTGGTTTGTTGGTTTGTTGGTTTATTTGTTTGTTGGTTTTTTGGTTTGTTGGTTTTTTGGTTTGTTGGCTTGTTGGCTTGTTGGTTTGTTGGTTTGTTGATTTGTTGGTTTGTTGGTTTGTTGGCTTGTTGGCTTGTTGGTTTGTTGGTTTGTTGGTTTGTTGGTTTGTTGGCTTGTTGACTTGTTGGTTTGTTGGTTTGTTGGTTTGTTGGCTTGTTGGTTACTTGGTTTGTTGGTTTGTTGGTTTGTTGGCTTGTTGGTTTGTTCGTTTGTTGGTTTGTTGGTTTGTTGGTTTGTTGGCTTGCTGGTTTGTTGGCTTGTTGGTTTGTTGGTTTGTTGGTTTGTTGGTTTGTTGGCTTGTTGGCTTGTTGGCTTGTACGTTTGTTGGTTACTTGGTTTGTTGACTTGTTGGTTTGTTGGTTTGTTGGCATGTTGGTTTGTTGGTTTGTAGGTTTGTTGGTTTGTTGGTTTGTTAGTTTGTTGGTTTGTTGGTTTGTTGGTTTGTTGGTTTGTTGGTTTGTTTGCTCGTTGGCTTGTTGGTTTGTTGGTTTGTTCGTTTGTTGGTTTGTTAGTTTGTTGGTTTTTTGGCTTGTTGGCTTGTTGGTTTGTTGGTTTGTTGGCTTGTTGGTTTGTTGGTTTGTTGGTTTGTTGGTTTGTTGGTTTGTTGGTTTGTTGGTTTGTTGGTTTGTTGGTTTGTTAGTTTGTTGGTTTGTTGGTTTGTTGGTTTGTTGGTTTTTTGGTTTGTTCGTTTGTTGGTTTGTTGGTTTGTTGGTTTTTGGTTTGTTGGTTTGTTGGTTTCTTGGTTTGTTGGTTTGTTGATTTGTTGGTTTGTTGGCTTGATGGTTTGTTGGTTTGTTGGTTTGTTGGTTTGTTGGCTTGTTGGTTTGTTGGTTTGTTGGCTTGTTGGCTTGTTGGTTTGTTGGTTTGTTGGTTTGTTGGTTTGTTGGCTTGTTGGCTTGTTGATTTGTTGGCTTGTTGGCTTGTTGGTTTGTTGGCTTGTTGGCTTGTTGGCTTGTTGGCTTGTTGGTTTGTTGGTTTGTTGGTTTGTTGGTTTGTTGGCTTGTTGGCTTGTTGCTTTGTTGGTTTGTTGGTTTGTTGGCTGGTTGGCTTGTTGGTTTGTTGGTTTGTTAGTTTGTTGGCTTGTTGGTTACTTGGTTTGTTGGTTTGTCGGTTTTTTGGCTTGTTGTTTTGTTGGCTTGTTGGTTTGTTGGCTTGTTACCTTGTTGGTTTGTTGGTTTGTTGGTTTGTTGGCTTGTTGGTTTGTTGGTTTGTTGGCTTTAGGGCTTGTTGGTTTGGTGGCTTGTTGGTTTGTTGCCTTGTTGGCTTGTTGGTTTGTTGGTTTGTTAGTTTTTTGGCTTGTTGGTTACTTGGTTTGTTGGTTTGTTGGTTTGTTGGCTTGTTGATTTGTTGTTTTGTTGGTTTGTTGGTTTGTTGGTTTGTTGGTTTGTTCGTTTGTTGGCTTGTTGGCTTGTTGGCTTGTTGGTTTGTTGGTTTGTTGGTTTGTTGGTTTTTTCGTTTGTTGGTTTGTTTGTTTGTTGGTTTATTCGTTTGTTGCTTCGTTGGTTACTTGGTTTGTTGGTTTGTTGGTTTGTTGGTTTGTTGGTTTGTTGGCTTGTTGGTTTGTTGGTTTGTTGGTTTGTTGGTTTGTTGGTTTGTTGGTTTTTTGGTTTGTTGGTTTGTTGGTTTGTTTGTTTGTTGGTTTGTTGGTTTATTTGTTTGTTGGTTTGTTGGTTTGTTGGTTTGTTGGCTTGTTGGTTTGTTGGTTTCTTGGTTTGTTGGTTTGTTAGTTTGTTGGTTTATTGGTTTGTTGGTTTGTTGGTTTTTTGGTTTGTTCGTTTGTTGGTTTGTTGGTTTGTTAGCTTGTTGTTTTTTTGGTTTTTTGGTTTGTTGGTTTTTTGGTTTGTTGGTTTGTTGGTTTGTTGGTTTGTTGGTTTGTTGGTTTGTTGGTTTGTTGGTTGGTTGGTTTGTTGGTTAATTGGTTTGCTGGTGTGTTGGTTGTTGGTTTGTTCGTTTGTTGGCTTGTTGGTTTGTTGGTTAATTGGTTTGTTGGTTTGTTGGTTTGTTGGTTTGTTGGTTTGTTGGTTTGTTGGTTTGTTGGTTTGTTGGTTTGTTGGTTTGTTGGTTTGTTAGTTTGTTGGCTTGTTGGTTACTTGGTTTGTTGGTTTGTCGGTTTTTTGGCTTGTTGTTTTGTTGGCTTGTTGGTTTGTTGGCTTGTTACCTTGTTGGTTTGTTGGTTTGTTGGTTTGTTGGCTTGTTGGTTTGTTGGTTTGTTGGCTTTAGGGCTTGTTGGTTTGGTGGCTTGTTGGTTTGTTGCCTTGTTGGCTTGTTGGTTTGTTGGTTTGTTAGTTTTTTGGCTTGTTGGTTACTTGGTTTGTTGGTTTGTTGGTTTGTTGGCTTGTTGATTTGTTGTTTTGTTGGTTTGTTGGTTTGTTGGTTTGTTGGTTTGTTGGTTTGTTCGTTTGTTGGCTTGTTGGCTTGTTGGCTTGTTGGTTTGTTGGTTTGTTGGTTTGTTGGTTTTTTCGTTTGTTGGTTTGTTTGTTTGTTGGTTTATTCGTTTGTTGCTTCGTTGGTTACTTGGTTTGTTGGTTTGTTGGTTTGTTGGTTTGTTGGTTTGTTGGCTTGTTGGTTTGTTGGTTTGTTGGTTTGTTGGTTTGTTGGTTTGTTGGTTTTTTGGTTTGTTGGTTTGTTGGTTTGTTTGTTTGTTGGTTTGTTGGTTTATTTGTTTGTTGGTTTGTTGGTTTGTTGGTTTGTTGGCTTGTTGGTTTGTTGGTTTCTTGGTTTGTTGGTTTGTTAGTTTGTTGGTTTGTTGGTTTGTTGGTTTGGTGGTTTGTTGGTTTGTTGGTTTGTTGGTTTATTGGTTTGTTGGTTTGTTGGTTTTTTGGTTTGTTCGTTTGTTGGTTTGTTGGTTTGTTGGTTTGTTAGCTTGTTGTTTTTTTGGTTTTTTGGTTTGTTGGTTTTTTGGTTTGTTGGTTTGTTGGTTTGTTGGTTTGTTGGTTTGTTGGTTTGTTGGTTTGTTGGTTGGTTGGTTTGTTGGTTAATTGGTTTGCTGGTGTGTTGGTTGTTGGTTTGTTCGTTTGTTGGTTTGTTGGTTTGTTGGTTAATTGGTTTGTTGGTTTGTTGGTTTGTTGGTTTGTTGGTTTGTTGGTTTGTTGGTTTGTTGGTTTGTTGGTTTGTTGGTTTGTTGGTTTGTTGGTTTGTTGGTTTTTTGGTTTGTTCGTTTGTTGGTTTGTTGGTTTGTTGGTTTTTGGTTTGTTGGTTTGTTGGTTTTTTGGTTTGTTGGTTTGTTGGTTTGTTTGTTTGTTGGTTTGTTGGTTTATTTGTTTGTTTGTTTGTTGGTTTATTTGTTTGTTGGTTTGTTGGTTTGTTGGTTTGTTGGCTTGTTGGTTTGTTGGTTTGTTGGTTTGTTGGTTTGTTAGTTTGTTGGTTTGGTGGTTTGTTGGTTTGTTGGTTTGTTGGTTAATTGGTTTGTTGGTTTGTTGGTTTTTTGGTTTGTTCGTTTGTTGGTTTGTTGGTTTGTTGGTTTGTTAGCTTGTTGTTTTTTTGGTTTTTTGGTTTGTTGGTTTTTTGGTTTGTTGGCTTGTTGGTTTGTTGGTTTGTTGGTTTGTTGGTTTGTTGGCTTGTTGGCTTGTTGGCTTGTACGTTTGTTGGTTTTTTGGTTTGTTGACTTGTTGGTTTGTTGGTTTGTTGGCATGTTGGTTTGTTGGTTTGTTGGTTTGTTGGTTTGTTGGCTTGTTAGCTTGTTGGCTTGTTGGCTTGTTGGTTTGTTGGTTTGTTGGTTTGTTGGCTTGTTGGCTTGTTGCTTTGTTGGTTTGTTGGTTTGTTGGCTGGTTGGCTTGTTGGTTTGTTCGTTTGTTGGTTTGTTGGTTTGTTGGTTAATTGGTTTGTTGGTTTGTTGGTTTGTTGGTTTGTTGGTTTGTTGGTTTGTTGGTTTGTTGGTTTTTTGGTTTGTTGTTTTATTTTTTTAATGGTTTGTTTCGCTTGTTGGTTTGTTGGTTTGTTGGTTTCTTAGTTTGTTGGTTTGTTGGTTTATTTGTTTGTTGGTTTGTTGGCCTGTTGGCTTGTTGGTTTGTTGGGTTGTTGGATTGTTAATTTTTTTGGTTTGTTGGTTTGTTGGCTTGTTGGTTTGTTGGTTTGTTGGCTTGTTGGTTTGTTGGTTTGTTGGTTTGTTGGTTTGTTTGTTTGTTGGTTTGTTGGTTTGTTGGTTTGTTGGCTTGTTGGCTTGTTGATTTGTTGGTTTGTTGGTTTGTGGGTTTGTTGGTTTGTTGGTTTGTTGGCTTGTTGGCTTGTTGGTTTGTTAGTTTGTTGGTTTTTGGTTTGTTGGTTTGTTGGCTTGTTGGTTTGTTGGTTTGTTGGTTTGTTTGTTTGTTGGTTTGTTGGTTTGTTGGTTTGTTGGCTTATTGGCTTTTTGATTTGTTGGTTTTTTGGTTTGTTGGCTTGTTGGTTTGTTGGCTTGTTGACTTGTTGGTTTGTTGGTTTGTTGGTTTGTTGGGGTTTGGTTTGTTGGCTTGTTGGCTTGTTGGTTTGTTGGTTTGTTGGTTTGTTGGTTTGTTGGTTTGTTGGTTTGTTTGTTTGTTGGTTTGTTGGTTTGTTCGTTTGTTGGGTTGTTGGTTTGTTGGTTTGTTGGTTTCTTGGTTTATTTGTTTGTTGGTTTGTTGCTTTGTTAGTTTGTTGGTTTGTTGGTTTGTTGGCTTGTTGGTTTGTTGGTTTGTTGCTTTGTTGGTTTGTTGGTTTGTTGGTTTGTTGGTTTGGTGGTTTGTTGGTTTGTTGGTTTGTTGGTTTGTTGGTTTGTTGGTTTGTTGGTTTGTTGGTTTGTTGGTTTGTTGGTTTGTTGGTTTGTTGGTTTGTTGGTTTGTTGGTTTGTTGACTTGTTGCCCTGTTGGTTTGTTGGTTTGTTGGTTTGTTGGCTTGTTGGTTTGTTGGCTTGTTGGCTTGTTGGCTTGTTGGTTTGGTGGTTTGTTGGTATGTTGCCTTGTTGGCTTGTTGGTTTGTTGGTTTGTTGGTTTGTTGGTTTGTTGGTTTGTTCGTTTGTTGGCTTGTTGATTTGTTGGCTTGTTGGCTTGTTGGCTTGTTGGTTTGTTGGTTTGTTGGTTTGTTCGTTTGTTGGTTTGTTTGTTTGTTGTTTGTTCGTTTGTTGGTTTGTTGGTTACTTGGTTTGTTGGTTTGTTGGTTTGTTGGTTTGTTGGTTTGTTGGCTTGTTGGTTTATTGGTTTGTTGGTTTTTTGGTTTGTTGGTTTGTTGGTTTGTTGGTTTGTTGGTTTGTTGATTTGTTGGTTTGTTGGTTTGTTGGTTTGTTGGTTTATTTGGTTGTTCGTTTGTTGGTTTGTTGGTTTGTTGGTTTGTTCGTTTGTTGGTTTGTTGGTTTCTTGGTTTGTTGGTTTGTTGGTTTATTTGTTTGTTGGTTTTTTGGTTTGTTGGTTTTTTGGTTTGTTGGCTTGTTGGCTTGTTGGTTTGTTGGTTTGTTGATTTGTTGGTTTGTTGGTTTGTTGGCTTGTTGGCTTGTTGGTTTGTTGGTTTGTTGGTTTGTTGGTGTGTTGGTTTGTTGGCTTGTTGGCTTGTTGGTTTGTTGGTTTGTTGGTTTGTTGGCTTGTTGGTTACTTGGTTTGTTGGTTTGTTGGTTTGTTGGCTTGTTGGTTTGTTCGTTTGTTGGTTTGTTGGTTTGTTGGTTTGTTGGCTTGCTGGTTTGTTGGCTTGTTGGTTTGTTGGTTTGTTGGTTTGTTGGTTTGTTGGCTTGTTGGCTTGTTGGCTTGTACGTTTGTTGGTTACTTGGTTTGTTGACTTGTTGGTTTGTTGGTTTGTTGGCATGTTGGTTTGTTGGTTTGTAGGTTTGTTGGTTTGTTGGTTTGTTAGTTTGTTGGTTTGTTGGTTTGTTGGTTTGTTGGTTTGTTGGTTTGTTGGTTTGTTTGCTCGTTGGCTTGTTGGTTTGTTGGTTTGTTCGTTTGTTGGTTTGTTAGTTTGTTGGTTTTTTGGCTTGTTGGCTTGTTGGTTTGTTGGTTTGTTGGCTTGTTGGTTTGTTGGTTTGTTGGTTTGTTGGTTTGTTGGTTTGTTGGTTTGTTGGTTTGTTGGTTTGTTAGTTTGTTGGTTTGTTGGTTTGTTGGTTTGTTGGTTTTTTGGTTTGTTCGTTTGTTGGTTTGTTGGTTTGTTGGTTTTTGGTTTGTTGGTTTGTTGGTTTCTTGGTTTGTTGGTTTGTTGATTTGTTGGTTTGTTGGCTTGATGGTTTGTTGGTTTGTTGGTTTGTTGGTTTGTTGGCTTGTTGGTTTGTTGGTTTGTTGGCTTGTTGGCTTGTTGGTTTGTTGGTTTGTTGGTTTGTTGGTTTGTTGGCTTGTTGGCTTGTTGGTTTGTTGGCTTGTTGGTTTGTTGGTTTGTTGGTTTGTTGGCTTGTTAGCTTGTTGGCTTGTTGGCTTGTTGGTTTGTTGGTTTGTTGGTTTGTTGGCTTGTTGGCTTGTTGCTTTGTTGGTTTGTTGGTTTGTTGGCTGGTTGGCTTGTTGGTTTGTTGGTTTGTTAGTTTGTTGGCTTGTTGGTTACTTGGTTTGTTGGTTTGTCGGTTTTTTGGCTTGTTGGTTTGTTGGCTTGTTGGTTTGTTGGCTTGTTACCTTGTTGGTTTGTTGGTTTGTTGGTTTGTTGGCTTGTTGGTTTGTTGGTTTGTTGGCTTTATGGCTTGTTGGTTTGGTGGCTTGTTGCCTTGTTGGCTTGTTGGTTTGTTGGTTTGTTAGTTTTTTGGCTTGTTGGTTACTTGGTTTGTTGGTTTGTTGGTTTGTTGGCTTGTTGATTTGTTGTTTTGTTGGTTTGTTGGCTTGTTGGTTTGTTGGTTTGTTGGTTTGTTGGTTTTTTCGTTTGTTGGTTTGTTTGTTTGTTGGTTTATTCGTTTGTTGCTTCGTTGGTTACTTGGTTTGTTGGTTTGTTGGTTTGTTGGTTTGTTGGTTTGTTGGCTTGTTGGTTTGTTGGTTTGTTGGTTTGTTGGTTTGTTGGTTTGTTGGTTTTTTGGTTTGTTGGTTTGTTGGTTTGTTTGTTTGTTGGTTTGTTGGTTTATTTGTTTGTTGGTTTGTTGGTTTGTTCGTTTGTTGGCTTGTTGGTTTGTTGGTTTCTTGGTTTGTTGGTTTGTTAGTTTGTTGGTTTGTTGGTTTGTTGGTTTGGTGGTTTGTTAGTTTGTTGGTTTGTTGGTTTATTGGTTTGTTGGTTTGTTGGTTTTTTGGTTTGTTCGTTTGTTGGTTTGTTGGTTTGTTGGTTTGTTAGCTTGTTGTTTTTTTGGTTTTTTGGTTTGTTGGTTTTTTGGTTTGTTGGTTTGTTGGTTTGTTGGTTTGTTGGTTTGTTGGTTTGTTGGTTTGTTGGTTTGTTGGTTTGGTGGTTAATTGGTTTGCTGGTGTGTTGGTTGTTGGTTTGTTCGTTTGTTGGTTTGTTGGTTTGTTGGTTAATTGGTTTGTTGGTTTGTTGGTTTGTTGGTTTGTTGGTTTGTTGGTTTGTTGGTTTGTTGGTTTGTTGGTTTTTTGGTTTGTTGGTTTGTTGGTTTGTTGGTTTTTTGGTTTGTTCGTTTGTTGGTTTGTTGGTTTGTTGGTTTTTGGTTTGTTGGTTTGTTGGTTTTTTGGTTTGTTGGTTTGTTGGTTTGTTTGTTTGTTGGTTTGTTGGTTTATTTGTTTGTTTGTTTGTTGGTTTATTTGTTTGTTGGTTTGTTGGTTTGTTGGTTTGTTGGCTTGTTGGTTTGTTGGTTTGTTGGTTTGTTGGTTTGTTAGTTTGTTGGTTTGGTGGTTTGTTGGTTTGTTGGTTTGTTGGTTTATTGGTTTGTTGGTTTGTTGGTTTTTTGGTTTGTTCGTTTGTTGGTTTGATGGTTTGTTGGTTTGTTAGCTTGTTGTTTTTTTGGTTTTATGGTTTGTTGGTTTGTTGGCTTGTTGGTTTGTTGGTTTGTTGGTTTGTTGGTTTGTTGGCTTGTTGGCTTGTTGGCTTGTACGTTTGTTGGTTACTTGGTTTGTTGACTTGTTGGTTTGTTGGTTTGTTGGCATGTTGGTTTGTTGGTTTGTAGGTTTGTTGGTTTGTTGGTTTGTTAGTTTGTTGGTTTGTTGGTTTGTTGGTTTGTTGACTTGTTGCCTTGTTGCCTTGTTGGTTTCTTAGTTTGTTGGTTTGTTGGTTTATTTGTTTGTTGGTTTGTTGGCTTGTTGGCTTGTTGGTTTGTTGGTTTGTTGGATTGTTAGTTTTTTGGTTTGTTGGTTTGTTGGCTTGTTGGCTTGTTGGTTTGTTGGTTTGTTGGCTTGTTGGTTTGTTGGTTTGTTGGTTTGTTGGTTTGTTTGTTTGTTGGTTTGTTGGTTTGTTGGTTTGTTGGCTTGTTGGCTTGTTGATTTGTTGGTTTGACGGTTTGTGGGTTTGTTGGTTTGTTGGTTTGTTGGCTTGTTGGCTTGTTGGTTTGTTGGTTTGTTGGTTTTTGGTTTGTTTGTTTGTTGGCTTGTTGGCTTGTTGGTTTGTTGGTTTGTTGGTTTGTTGTTTTGTTGGCTTATTGGCTTGTTGATTTGTTGGTTTTTTGGTTTGTTGGCTTGTTGGTTTGTTGGCTTGTTGGCTTGTTGGTTTGTTGGTTTGTTGGTTTGTTGGGGTTTGGTTTGTTGGCTTGTTGGCTTGTTGGTTTGTTGGTTTGTTGAATTGTTGGTTTGTTGGTTTGTTTGTTTGTTGGTTTGTTGGTTTGTTCGTTTGTTGGGTAGTTGGTTTGTTGGTTGATTTGTTTGTTGGTTTGTTAGTTTGTTGGTTTGTTGGTTTGTTGGTTTGTTGGCTTGTTGGTTTGTTGGTTTGTTGGTTTGTTGGTTTGTTGGTTTGTTGGTTTGGTGGTTTGTTCGTTTGTTGGTTTGTTGGTTTGTTGGTTTGTTGGTTTGTAGGTTTGTTGGTTTATTGGTTTGTTGGTTTGTTGGTTTGTTGGTTTGCTGGTTTGCTGGTTTGTTGGTTTGTTGGTTTGTTGGTCTGTTGGCTTGTTGGTTTGTTGGTTTGTTGGTTTGTTTGTTTGTTGGTTTGTTGGTTTGTTGGTTTGTTGGTTTGTTGGTTTGTTGGTTTGTTGGTTTGTTGGTTTGTTGGTTTGTTGGTTTGTTGGTTTGTTGGTTTGTTGGTTTGTTGACTTCTTGCTTTGTTGGTTTGTTGGTTTGTTGGTTTGTTGGCTTGTTGGTTTGTTGGTTTGTTGGCTTGTTGGCTTGTTGGCTTGTTGGTTTGGTGGTTTGTTGGTATGTTGCCTTGTTGGCTTGTTGGTTTGTTGGTTTGTTGGTTTGTTGGTTTGTTGGTTTGTTGGTTTGTTCGTTTGTTGGCTTGTTGATTTGTTGGCTTGTTTGCTTGTTGGTTTGTTGGTTTGTTGGTTTGTTCGTTTGTTGGTTTGTTTGTTTGTTGTTTGTTCGTTTGTTGGTTTGTTGGTTACTTGGTTTGTTGGTTTGTTGGTTTGTTGGTTTGTTGGTTTGTTGGCTTGTTGGTTTATTGGTTTGTTGGTTTTTTGGTTTGTTGGTTTGTTGGTTTGTTGGTTTGTTGATTTGTTGGTTTGTTGGTTTGTTGGTTTGTTGGTTTGTTGGTTTATTTGTTTGTTCGTTTGTTGGTTTGTTGGTTTGTTGGTTTGTTCGTTTGTTGGTTTGTTGGTTTCTTGGTTTGTTGGTTTGTTGGTTTATTTGTTTGTTGGTTTTTTGGTTTGTTGGTTTTTTGGTTTGTTGGCTTGTTGGCTTGTTGGTTTGTTGGTTTGTTGATTTGTTGGTTTGTTGGTTTGTTGGCTTGTTGGCTTGTTGGTTTGTTGGTTTGTTGATTTGTTGGCTTGTTGGCTTGTTGGTTTGTTTGTTTGTTGGTTTGTTGGCTTGTTGGTTACTTGGTTTGTTGGTTTGTTGGTTTGTTGGCTTGTTGGTTTGTTCGTTTGTTGGTTTGTTGGTTCGTTGGTTTGTTGGCTTGCTGGTTTGTTGGCTTGTTGGTTTGTTGGTTTGTTGGTTTGTTGGTTTGTTGGCTTGTTGGCTTGTTGGCTTGTACGTTTGTTGGTTACTTGGTTTGTTGACTTGTTGGTTTGTTGGTTTGTTGGCATGTTGGTTTGTTGGTTTGTAGGTTTGTTGGTTTGTTGGTTTGTTAGTTTGTTGGTTTGTTGGTTTGTTGGCTTGTTGGTTTGTTTGCTCGTTGGCTTGTTGGTTTGTTGGTTTGTTCGTTTGTTGGTTTGTTAGTTTGTTGGTTTGTTGGCTTGTTGGCTTGTTGGTTTGTTGGTTTGTTGGCTTGTTGGTTTGTTGGTTTGTTGGTTTGTTGGTTTGTTGGTTTGTTGGTTTGTTGGTTTGTTGGTTTGTTGGTTTTTTGGTTTGTTCGTTTGTTGGTTTGTTGGTTTGTTGGTTTTTGGTTTGTTGATTTGTTGGTTTGTTGGCTTGATGGTTTGTTGGTTTGTTGGTTTGTTGGTTTGTTGGTTTGTTGGCTTGTTGGCTTGTTGGTTTGTTGGTTTGTTGGTTTGTTGGTTTGTTGGCTTGTTGGCTTGTTGGTTTGTTGGCTTGTTGGTTTGTTGGTTTGTTGGTTTGTTGGCTTGTTGGCTTGTTGGCTTGTTGGCTTGTTGGTTTGTTGGTTTGTTGGCATGTTGGTTTGTTGGTTTGTTGGCTTGTTGGCTTGTTGCTTTGTTGGTTTGTTGGTTTGTTGGCTGGTTGGCTTGTTGGTTTGTTGGTTTGTTAGTTTGTTGGCTTGTTGGTTACTTGGTTTGTTGGTTTGTTGGTTTTTTGGCTTGTTGGTTTGTTGGCTTGTTGGTTTGTTGGCTTGTTACCTTGTTGGTTTGTTGGTTTGTTGGTTTGTTGGCTTGTTGGTTTGTTGGTTTGTTGGCTTTATGGCTTGTTGGTTTGGTGGTTTGTTGGTTTGTTGCCTTGTTGGCTTGTTGGTTTGTTGGTTTGTTAGTTTTTTGGCTTGTTGGTTACTTGGTTTGTTGGTTTGTGGGTTTGTTGGCTTGTTGATTTGTTGTTTTGTTGGTTTGTTGGTTTGTTGGCTTGTTGGTTTCTTCGTTTGTTGGCTTGATGGCTTGTTGGCTTGTTGGTTTGTTGGTTTGTTGGTTTGTTGGTTTTTTCGTTTGTTGGTTTGTTTGTTTGTTGGTTTATTCGTTTGTTGGTTCGTTGGTTACTTGGTTTGTTGGTTTGTTGGTTTGTTGGTTTGTTGGTTTGTTGGTTTGTTGGTTTTTTGGTTTATTGGTTTGTTGGTTTGTTGGTTTGTTGGTTTGTTGGCTTGTTGGTTTGTTGGTTTGTTGGTTTGTTGGTTTGTAGGTTTGTTGGTTTGTTGGTTTGTTAGTTTGTTGGTTTGTTGGTTTGTTGGCTTGTTGGTTTGTTTGCTCGTTGGCTTGTTGGTTTGATGGTTTGTTCGTTTGTTGGTTTGTTAGTTTGTTGGTTTGTTGGCTTGTTGGCTTGTTGGTTTGTTGGTTTGTTGGCTTGTTGGTTTGTTGGTTTGTTGGTTTGTTGGTTTGTTGGTTTGTTGGTTTGTTGGTTTGTTGGTTTGTTGGTTTGTTGGTTTTTTGGTTTGTTCGTTTGTTGGTTTGTTGGTTTGTTGGTTTTTGGTTGGTTGATTTGTTGGTTTGTTGGCTTGATGGTTTGTTGGTTTGTTGGTTTGTTGGTTTGTTGGTTTGTTGGCTTGTTGGCTTGTTGGTTTGTTGGTTTGTTGGTTTGTTGGTTTGTTGGCTTGTTGGCTTGTTGGTTTGTTGGCTTGTTGGTTTGTTGGTTTGTTGGTTTGTTGGCTTGTTGGCTTGTTGGCTTGTTGGTTTGTTGGTTTGTTGGCATGTTGGTTTGTTGGTTTGTTGGCTTGTTGGCTTGTTGCTTTGTTGGTTTGTTGGTTTGTTGGCTGGTTGGCTTGTTGGTTTGTTGGTTTGTTAGTTTGTTGGCTTGTTGGTTACTTGGTTTGTTGGTTTGTTGGTTTTTTGGCTTGTTGGTTTGTTGGCTTGTTGGTTTGTTGGCTTGTTACCTTGTTGGTTTGTTGGTTTGTTGGTTTGTTGGCTTGTTGGTTTGTTGGTTTGTTGGCTTTATGGCTTGTTGGTTTGGTGGTTTGTTGGTTTGTTGCCTTGTTGGCTTGTTGGTTTGTTGGTTTGTTAGTTTTTTGGCTTGTTGGTTACTTGGTTTGTTGGTTTGTTGGTTTGTTGGCTTGTTGATTTGTTGTTTTGTTGGTTTGTTGGTTTGTTGGCTTGTTGGTTTCTTCGTTTGTTGGCTTGATGGCTTGTTGGCTTGTTGGTTTGTTGGTTTGTTGGTTTGTTGGTTTTTTCGTTTGTTGGTTTGTTTGTTTGTTGGTTTATTCGTTTGTTGGTTCGTTGGTTACTTGGTTTGTTGGTTTGTTGGTTTGTTGGTTTGTTGGTTTGTTGGTTTGTTGGTTTTTTGGTTTATTGGTTTGTTGGTTTGTTGGTTTGTTGGTTTGTTGGCTTGTTGGTTTGTTGGTTTGTTGGTTTGTTGGCTTGTTGGTTACTTAGTTTGTTGGTTTGTTGGTTTGTTGGCTTGTTGGTTTGTTCGTTTGTTGGTTTTTTGGTTTGTTGGTTTGTTGGTTTGTTGGTTTGTTGGTTTGTTGGTTTGTTGGTTTGTTGGCTTGTTGGTTTGTTGGTTTGTTGGTTTGTTGGCTTGTTGGTTACTTGGTTTGTTGGTTTGTTGGTTTGTTGGCTTGTTGGTTTGTTCGTTTGTTGGTTTGTTGGTTTGTTGGTTTGTTGGCTTGCTGGTTTGTTGGCTTGTTGGTTTGTTGGTTTGTTGATTTGTTGGCTTGTTGGTTTGTTGGTTTGTAGGTTTGTTGGTTTGTTGGTTTGTTAGTTTGTTGGTTTGTTGGTTTGTTGGCTTGTTGGTTTGTTGGCTTGTTGGCTTGTTGGCTTGTTGGTTTGTTGGTTTGTTGGTTTGTTGGCTTGTTGGCTTGTTGGCTTGTTGGCTTGTTGGTTTGTTGGTTTGTTGGCATGTTGGTTTGTTGGTTTGTTGGCTTGTTGGCTTGTTGCTTTGTTGGTTTGTTGGTTTGTTGGCTTGTTGGCTTGTTGGTTTGTTGGTTTGTAAGTTTGTTGGCTTGTTGGTTACTTGGTTTGTTGGTTTGTTGGTTTTTTGGCCTGTTGGTTTGTTGGCTTGTTGGTTTGTTGGCTTGTTACCTTGTTGGTTTGTTGGTTTGTTGGTTTGTTGGCTTGTTGGTTTGTTGGTTTGTTGGCTTTATGGCTTGTTGGTTTGGTGGTTTGTTGGTTTGTTGCCTTGTTGGCTTGTTGGTTTGTTGGTTTGTTAGTTTTTTGGCTTGTTGGTTACTTGGTTTGTTGGTTTGTTGGTTTGTTGGCTTGTTGATTTGTTGGTTTGTTAGTTTGTTGGTTTGTTGGTTTGTTGGCTTGTTGGTTTGTTGGCTTGTTGGCTTGTTGGCTTGTTGGTTTGTTCGTTTGTTGGTTTGTTAGTTTGTTGGTTTGTTGGCTTGTTGGTTTGTTGGTTTGTTGGCTTGTTGGTTTGTTGGTTTGTTGGTTTGTTGGTTTGTTGGTTTGTTGGTTTGTTGTTTTGTTGGTTTGTTGGTTTGTTGGTTTGTTGGTTTTTTGGTTTGTTCGTTTGTTGGTTTGTTGGTTTGTTGGTTTTTGGTTTGTTGGTTTGTTGATTTCTTGGTTTGTTGGTTTGTTGATTTGTTGGTTTGTTGGCTTGATGGTTTGTTGGTTTGTTGGTTTGTTGGTTTGTTGGCTTGTTGGTTTGTTGGTTTGTTGGCTTGTTGGCTTGTTGGTTTGTTGTTTTGTTGGTTTGTTGGCTTGTTGGCTTGTTGGTTTGTTGGCTTGTTGGCTTGTTGGTTTGTTGGTTTGTTGGTTTGTTGGCTTGTTGGCTTGTTGGCTTGTTGGCTTGTTGGCTTGTTGGTTTGTTGGTTTGTTGGCATGTTGGTTTGTTGGTTTGTTGGCTTGTTGGCTTGTTGCTTTGTTGGTTTGTTGGTTTGTTGGCTTGTTGGCTTGTTGGTTTGTTGGTTTGTAAGTTTGTTGGCTTGTTGGTTACTTGGTTTGTTGGTTTGTTGGTTTTTTGGCCTGTTGGTTTGTTGGCTTGTTGGTTTGTTGGCTTGTTACCTTGTTGGTTTGTTGGTTTGTTGGTTTGTTGGCTTGTTGGTTTGTTGGTTTGTTGGCTTTATGACTTGTTGGTTTGGTGGTTTGTTGGTTTGTTGCCTTGTTGGCTTGTTGGTTTGTTGGTTTGTTAGTTTTTTGGCTTGTTGGTTACTTGGTTTGTTGGTTTGTTGGTTTGTTGGCTTGTTGATTTGTTGGTTGGTTGGTTTGTTGGTTTGTTAGTTTGTTGGTTTGTTGGTTTGTTGGCTTGTTGGCTTGTTGGTTTGTTGGCTTGTTGTTTTGTTGGTTTGTTGGTTTGTTGGCTTGTTGGCTTGTTGGCTTGTTGGCTTGTTGGTTTGTTGGTTTGTTGGTTTGTTGGCATGTTGGTTTGTTGGTTTGTTGGCTTGTTGGCTTGTTGCTTTGTTGGTTTGTTGGTTTGTTGGCTTGTTGGCTTGTTGGTTTGTTGGTTTGTTAGTTTGTTGGCTTGTTGGTTACTTGGTTTGTTGGTTTGTTGGTTTTTTGGCTTGTTGGTTTGTTGGCTTGTTGGTTTGTTGGCTTGTTACCTTGTTGGTTTGTTGGTTTGTTGGTTTGTTGGCTTGTTGGTTTGTTGGTTTGTTGGCTTTATGGCTTGTTGGTTTGGTGGTTTGTTGGTTTGTTGCCTTGTTGGCTTGTTGGTTTGTTGGTTTGTTAATACTTTGGCTTGTTGGTTACTTGGTTTGTTGGTTTGTTGGTTTGTTGGCTTGTTGATTTGTTGGCTTGTTGATTTGTTGGCTTGTTGGGTTGTTGGCTTGTTGGTTTGTTGGTTTGTTAGTTTGTTCGTTTGTTGGTTTGTTTGTTTGTTGTTTGTTCGTTTGTTGGTTTGTTGGTTACTTGGTTTGTTGGTTTGTTGGTTTGTTGGTTTGTTGGCTTGTTGGTTTATTGGTTTGTTGGTTTTTTGGTTTGTTGGTTTGTTAGTTTGTTGGTTTGTTGGTTTGTTGATTTGTTGGTTTGTTGGTTTGTTGGTTTGTTGGTTTATTTGTTTGTTCGTTTGTTGGTTTGTTGGCTTGTTGGCTTGTTGGTTTGTTGGTTTGTTGGCTTGTTGGTTTGTTGGTTTGTTGGTTTGTTGGTTTGTTGGTTTGTTGTTTTGTTGGTTTGTTGGTTTGTTGGTTTGTTGGTTTGTTGTTTTTTTGGTTTGTTGATTTGTTGGTTTGTTGGCTTGTTGGCTTGTTGGTTTGTTGGTTTGTTGGTTTGTTGGCTTGTTGGCTTGTTGGTTTGTTGGTTTGTTGGTTTGTTGGCTTGGTGGTTACTTGGTTTGTTGGTTTGTTCGTTTGTTGGCTTGTTGGTTTGTTCGTTTGTTGGTTTGTTGGTTTGTTGGTTTGTTGGCTTGCTGGTTTGTTGGCTTGTTGGTTTGTTGGTTTGTTGGTTTGTTGGTTTGTTGGCTTGTTGTCTTGTTGGCTTGTACGTTTGTTGGTTACTTGGTTTGTTGGCTTGTGGTTTGTTGGTTTGTTGGCATGTTGGTTTGTTGGTTTGAAGGTTTGTTGGTTTGTTGGTTTGTTAGTTTGTTGGTTTGTTGGTTTGTTGGCTTGTTGGTTTGTTGGCTTGTTGGCTTGTTGGTTTGTTGATTTGTTCGTTTGTTGGTTTGTTAGTTTGTTGGTTTGTTGGCTTGTTGGCTTGTTGGTGTGTTGGTTTGTTGGCTTGTTGGTTTGTTGGTTTGTTGGTTTGTTGGTTTGTTGGTTTGTTGGTTTGTTGGTTTGTTGGTTTGTTGGTTTGTTGGTTTGTTGGTTTGTTGGTTTGTTGGTTTGTTGGTTTGTTGGTTTGTTGGTTTGTTGGTTTTTTGGTTTGTTCGTTTGTTGGTTTGTTGGTTTGTTGGTTTTTGGTTTGTTGGTTTGTTGGTTTCTTGGTTTGTTGGTTTGTTGATTTGTTGGTTTGTTGGCTTGATGGTTTGTTGGTTTGTTGGTTTGTTGGTTTGTTGGTTTGTTGGTTTGTTGGCTTGTTGGCTTGTTGGTTTGTTGGTTTGTTGGTTTGTTGGCTTGTTGGCTTGTTGGTTTGTTGGCTTGTTGGTTTGTTGGTTTGTTGGTTTGTTGGCTTGTTGGCTTGTTGGCTTGTTGGCTTGTTGGTTTGTTGGTTTGTTGGCTTGTTGGTTTGTTGGTTTGTTGGCTTGTTGGCTTGTTGCTTTGTTGGTTTGTTAGTTTGTTGGCTTGTTGGCTTGTTGGTTTGTTGGTTTGTTAGTTTGTTGGCTTGTTGGTTACTTGGTTTGTTGGTTTGTTGGTTTTTTGGCTTGTTGGTTTGTTGGCATGTTGGTTTGTTGGGTTGTTGGTTTGTTGGTTTGTTAGTTTTTTGGCTTGTTGGTTACTTGGTTTGTTGGTTTGTTGGTTTGTTGGCTTGTTGATTTGTTGGTTTGTTGGTTTGTTGGTTTGTTGTTTTGTTCGTTTGTTGGCTTGTTGGCTTGTTGGCTTGTTGGTTTGTTGGTTTGTTGGTTTGTTGATTTTTTCGTTTGTTTGTTTGTTTGTTTGTTGGTTTATTCGTTTGTTGGTTCGTTGGTTACTTGGTTTGTTGGTTTGTTGGTTTGTTGGTTTGTTGGTTTGTTGGTTTGTTGGTTTGTTGGTTTGTTGGTTTATTCGTTTGTTGGTTCGTTGGTTACTTGGTTTGTTGGTTTGTTGGTTTGTTGGTTTGTTGTTTTGTTGGTTTGTTGGTTTGTTGGTTTGTTGGTTTGTTGGTTTTTTGGTTTGTTGATTTGTTGGTTTGTTGGCTTGTTGGCTTGTTGGTTTGTTGGTTTGTTGGTTTGTTGGCTTGTTGGCTTGTTGGTTTGTTGGTTTGTTGGTTTGTTGGTTTTTTGGTTTGTTGGTTTGTTGGTTTGTTGGTTTGTTGGTTTGTTGGCTTGTTGGTTTGTTGGTTTGTTGGTTTGTTGGCTTGTTGGTTACTTGGTTTGTTAGTTTGTTGGTTTGTTGGCTTGTTGGTTTGTTCGTTTGTTGGTTTGTTGGTTTGTTGGTTTGTTGGTTTGTTGGTTTGTTGGTTTGTTGGTTTGTTGGTTTGTTGGCTTGTTGGTTACTTGGTTTGTTGGTTTGTTGGTTTGTTGGCTTGTTGGTTTGTTCGTTTGTTGGTTTGTTGGTTTGTTGGCTTGTTGGCTTGCTGGTTTGTTGGCTTGTTGGTTTGTTGGTTTGCTGGTTTGTTGGCTTGTTGGCTTGTTGGCTTGTACGTTTGTTGGTTACTTGGTTTGTTGGCTTGTTGGTTTGTTGGTTTGTTGGCATGTTGGTTTGTTGGTTTGTAGGTTTGTTGGTTTGTTGGTTTGTTAGTTTGTTGGTTTGTTGGTTTGTTGGCTTGTTGGTTTGTTGGCTTGTTGGCTTGTTGGTTTGTTGGTTTGTTCGTTTGTTGGTTTGTTAGTTTGTTGGTTTGTTGGCTTGTTGGCTTGTTGGTTTGTTGGTTTGTTGGCTTGTTGGTTTGTTGGTTTGTTGGCTTGTTGGCTTTTTGGCTTGTTGGTTTGTTGGTTTGTTGGCATGTTGGTTTGTTGGTTTGTTGTCTTGTTGGCTTGTTGCTTTGTTGGTTTGTTAGTTTGTTGGCTTGTTGGCTTGTTGGTTTGTTGGTTTGTTAGTTTGTTGGCTTGTTGGTTACTTGGTTTGTTGGTTTGTTGGTTTTTTGGCTTGTTGGTTTGTTGGCATGTTGGTTTGTTGGCTTGTTGGTTTGTTGGTTTGTTAGTTTTTTGGCTTGTTGGTTACTTGGTTTGTTGGTTTGTTGGTTTGTTGGCTTGTTGATTTGTTGGTTTGTTGGTTTGTTGGTTTGTTGTTTTGTTCGTTTGTTGGCTTGTTGGCTTGTTTGCTTGTTGGTTTGTTGGTTTGTTGGTTTGTTGGTTTTTTCGTTTGTTTGTTTGTTTGTTTGTTGGTCTATTCGTTTCTTGGTTCGTTGGTTACTTGGTTTGTTGGTTTGTTTGTTTGTTGGTTTGTTGGTTTGTTGGTTTGTTGGTTTGTTGGTTTGTTGGTTTTTTGGTTTGTTGGTTTGTTGGTTTGTTGGTTTGTTGGTTTGTTGGCTTGTTGGTTTGTTGGTTTGTTGGTTTGTTGGTTTGTTGGCTTGTTGGTTACTTGGTTTGTTAGTTTGTTGGTTTGTTGGCTTGTTGGTTTGTTCGTTTGTTGGTTTGTTGGTTTGTTGGTTTGTTGGTTTGTTGGTTTGTTGGTTTGTTGGTTTGTTGGTTTGTTGGTTTGTTGGCTTGTTGGTTTGTTGGTTTGTTGGTTTGTTGGCTTGTTGGTTACTTGGTTTGTTGGTTTGTTGGTTTGTTGAATTGTTGGTTTGTTCGTTTGTTGGTTTGTTGGTTTGTTGGTTTGTTGGCTTGCTGGTTTGTTGGCTTGTTGGTTTGTTGGTTTGCTGGTTTGTTGGCTTGTTGGCTTGTTGGCTTGTACGTTTGTTGGTTACTTGGTTTGTTGGTTTGTTGGTTTGTTGGTTTGTTGGCATGTTGGTTTGTTGGTTTGTAGGTTTGTTGGTTTGTTGGTTTGTTAGTTTGTTGGTTTGTTGGTTTGTTGGCTTGTTGGTTTGTTGGCTTGTTGGCTTGTTGGTTTGTTGGTTTGTTCGTTTGTTGGTTTGTTAGTTTGTTGGTTTGTTGGCTTGTTGGCTTGTTGGTTTGTTGGTTTGTTGGCTTGTTGGTTTGTTGGTTTGTTGGTTTGTTGGTTTGTTGGTTTGTTGGTTTGTTGGTTTGTTGGTTTGTTGGTTTGTTGGTTTGTTGGTTTGTTGGTTTGTTGGTTTGTTGGTTTTTTGGTTTGTTGGTTTTTTGGTTTGTTCGTTTGTTGGTTTGTTGGTTTGTTGGTTTTTGGTTTGTTGGTTTGTTGTTTTGTTGGTTTCTTGGTTTGTTTGTTTGTTGATTTGTTGGTTTGTTGGCTTGATGGTTTGTTGGTTTGTTGGTTTGTTGGTTTGTTGGTTTGTTGGCTTGTTGGTTTGTTGGTTTGTTGGCTTGTTGGCTTGTTGGTTTGTTGGTTTGTTGGTTTGTTGGTTTGTTGGCTTGTTGGCTTGTTGGTTTGTTGGCTTGTTGGTTTGTTGGTTTGTTGGTTTGTTGGCTTGTTGGCTTGTTGGCTTGTTGGCTTGTTGGTTTGTTGGTTTGTTGGCTTGTTCGTGTGTTGGTTTGTTGGCCTGTTGGCTTGTTGCTTTGTCGGTTTGTTGGTTTGTTGGCTTGTTGGCTTGTTGGTTTGTTGGTTTGTTAGTTTGTTGGCTTGTTGGTTACTTGGTTTGTTGGTTTGTTGGTTTTTTGGCTTGTTGGTTTGTTGGCTTGTTGGTTTGTTCGCTTGTTACCTTGTTGGTTTGTTGGTTTGTTGGCTTGTTGGTTTGTTGGTTTGTTGGCTTGATAGCTTGTTGGTTTGGTGGTTTGTTGGTTTGTTGCCTTGTTGGCTTGTTGGTTTGTTGGTTTGTTAGTTTTTTGGCTTGTTGGTTACTTGGTTTGTTGGTTTGTTGGCTTGTTGATTTGTTGGTTTGTTGGTTTGTTGGTTTGTTGGTTTGTTGGTTTGTTGGTTTGTTCGTTTGTTGGCTTGTTGGCTTGTTGGCTTGTTGGTTTGTTGGTTTGTTGGTTTGTTCGTTTTTTCGTTTGTTGGTTTGTTTGTTTGTTGGTTTATTCGTTTGTTGGTTCGTTGGTTACTTGGTTTGTTGGTTTGTTGGTTTGTTGGTTTGTTGGTTTGTTGGTTTGTTGGTTTGTTGGTTTGTTGGTTTGTTGGTTTGTTGGTTTGTTGGTTTTTTGGTTTGTTCGTTTGTTGGTTTGTTTGTTTGTTGGTTTGTTGGTTTGTTGGTTTATTTGTTTGTTGGTTTGTTGGTTTGTTGGATTGTTGGCTTGTTGGTTTGTTGGTTTGTTGGTTTGTCTGTTTGTTAGTTTGTTGGTTTGTTGGTTTGTTGGTTTGGTGGTTTGTTGGTTTGTTGGTTTGTTGGTTTATAGGTTTGTTGGTTTGTTGGTTTTTTGGTTTGTTCGTTTGTTGGTTTGTTAGTTTGTTGGTTTGTTAGCTTGTTGTTTTTTTGGTTTTTTGGTTTTTGGTTTGTTGGTTTGTTGGTTTGTTGGTTTGTTGGTTTGTTGGTTTGTTGGTTTGTTGGTTTGTTGGTTTGTTGGTTTGTTGGTTTGTTGGTTTGTTGGTTTATTTGTTTGTTGGTTTGTTGGTTTGTTGGTTTGTTGATTTGTTGGTTTATTTGTTTGTTGGTTTGTAGTTTTTTTGGTTAATTGGTTTGCTGGTTTGTTGGTTGTTGGTTTGTTGGTTTGTTGGTTTTTTGGTTTGTTGTTTTATTTTTTTGTTGGTTTGTTTGGCTTGTTGGTTTGTTGGTTTGTTGGTTTCTTAGTTTGTTGGTTTGTTGGTTTATTTGTTTGTTGGCTTGTTGGCTTGTTGGTTTGTTGGTTTGTTGGATTGTTAGTTTTTTGGTTTGTTGGTTTGTTGGCTTGTTGGCTTGTTGATTTGTTGGTTTGTTGGCTTGTTGGTTTGTTGGTTTGTTGGTTTTTTGGTTTGTTGTTTTATTTTTTTGTTGGTTTGTTTGGCTTGTTGGTTTGTTGGTTTGTTGGTTTCTTAGTTTGTTGGTTTGTTGGTTTATTTGTTTGTTGGCTTGTTGGCTTGTTGGTTTGTTGGTTTGTTGGATTGTTAGTTTTTTGGTTTGTTGGTTTGTTGGCTTGTTGGCTTGTTGATTTGTTGGTTTGTTGGCTTGTTGGTTTGTTGGTTTGTTGGTTTGTTGGTTTGTTGGTTTGTTGGTTTGTTGGTTTGTTTGTTTGTTGGTTTATTGGTTTGTTGGTTTGTTGGCTTGTTGGCTTGTTGATTTGTTGGTTTGTTGGTTTGTTGGTTTGTTGGTTTGTTGGTTTGTTGGCTTGTTGGCTTGTTGGTTTGTTGGTTTGTTGGTTTGTTGGTTTTTGGTTTGTTGGTTTGTTGGCTTGTTGGCTTGTTGGTTTGTTGGTTTGTTTGTTTGTTGGTTTGTTGGTTTGTTGGTTTGTTGGCTTATTGGCTTGTTGATTTGTTGGTTTGTTGGTTTGTTGGCTTGTTGGTTTGTTGGCTTGTTGGCTTGTTGGTTTGTTGGTTTGTTGGTTTGTTGGGGTTTGGTTTGTTGGCTTGTTGGCTTGTTGGTTTGTTGGTTTGTTGGTTTGTTGGTTTGTTCGTTTGTTGGTTTGTTGGTTTGTTTGTTTGTTGGGTTGTTGGTTTGTTGGTTTGTTGGTTTATTTATTTGTTGGTTTGTTAGTTTGTTGGTTTGTTGGTTTGTTGGCTTGTTGGCTTGTTGGCTTGTTGGTTTGTTGGTTTGTTTGTTTGTTGGTTTGTTGGTTTGTTGGTTTGTTGGCTTGTTGGCTTGTTGGTTTGTTGGTTTGTTGGTTTGTTTGTTTGTTGGTTTGTTGGTTTGTTGGTTTGTTGGTTTGTTGGTTTGTTGGTTTGTTGGTTTGTTGGTTTGTTGGTTTGTTGGCTTGTTGGCTTGTTGGTTTGTTGGTTTGTTCGTTTGTTGTTTTGTTGGTTTGTTGGTTTGTTGGCTTGTTGGCTTGTTGGTTTGTTGGTTTGTTGGTTTGTTCGTTTGTTGGTTTGTTGGTTTGTTCGTTTGTTGGCTTGTTGGTTTGTTGGCTTGTTGGCTTGTTGGTTTGTTGGTTTGTTGGTTTGTTGGTTTGTTGGTTTGTTCGTTTGTTGGTTTGTTTGTTTGTTGGTTTGTTCGTTTGTTGGTTCTTTGGTTACTTGATTTGTTGGTTTGTTGGCTTGTTGGTTTGTTGGTTTGTTGGTTTGTTGGTTTGTTGGTTTATTTGATTGTTGGTTTGTTGGTTTGTTGGTTTTGTTGGTTTGTTGGTTTGTTGGTTTGTTGGCTTGTTGGTTTGTTGGTTTGTTGGTTTGTTGGTTTGTTGGTTTGTTGGTTTGGTGGTTTGTTGGTTTGTTGGTTTGTTGGTTTGTTGGTTTGTTGGTTTATTTTTTTTTTGGTTTGTTGCTTTGTTGGTTTTGTTGGTTTGTTGGTTTGTTGGCTTGTTGGTTTGTTGGTTTGTTGGTTTGTTGGTTTGTTGGTTTGGTGGTTAGCTGGTTTGTTGGTTTGTTGGTTTGTTGGTTTGTGGGTTTGTTGGTTTGCTGGTTTGTTGGTTTGTTGGTTTGTTGGTTTGTTGGCTTGTTGGTTTGTTGGTTTGTTGGTTTGTTGGTTTGTTTGTTTGTTCGTTTGTTGGTTTGTTGATTTGTTGGTTTGTTAGCTTGTTGGTTTGTTGGTTTGTTTGTTTGTTTGTTTGTTGGTTTGTTGGTTTGTTTGTTTGTTCGTTTGTTGGTTTGTTGATTTGTTAGTTTGTTAGCTTGTTGGTTTGTTGGTTTGTTTGTTTGTTGGTTTGTTGGTTAGTTGGTTTGTTGGTTTGTTGGTTTGTTGGCTTGTTGGTTTGTTGGTTTGTTCGTTTATTCGTTTGTTGGTTAGTTGGTTACTTTGTTTGCTGTTTTGTTGGTTTTTTGGTTTGTTGATTTGTTGGTTTGTTGGTTTGTTGGCTTGTTGGTTTGTTGGTTTGTTGGTTTTTTGGTTTTTTGGTTTGTTGGTTTGTTGGTTTTTTGGTTTGTTGGTTTGTTGGTTTGTTGGTTTGTTGGTTTGTTGGTTTATTTGTTTGTTGCCTTGTTGGCTTGTTGGTTTGTTGGTTTGTTGGTTTGTTGGTTTGTTGGTTTGTTGGTTTATTTGTTTGTTGGTTTGTTAGTTTGTTGGTTTGTTGGCTTGTTGGTTTGTTGGTTTGTTGGTTTGTTGGTTTGTTGGTTTGTTGGTTTGTTGGTTTGTTGGCTTGTTGGCTTGTTGGTTTGTTGGTTTGTTGGTTTTTGGTTTGTTGGTTTGTTGGTTTGTTGGTTTGTTTGTTTGTTGGCTTGTAGGTTTGTTGGTTTGTTGGTTTGTTGGTTTGTTGGTTTGTTGATTTGTTGGCTTGTTGGCTTGTTGGTTTGTTGGTTTCTTGGTTTGTTGGTTTGTTGGTTTGTTGGTTTGTTGGTTAGTTGGTTTATTTGTTTGTTGCCTTGTTGGCTTGTTGGTTTGTTGGTTTGTTGGTTTGTTGGTTTGTTGGATTATTTGTTTGTTGGTTTGTTGGTTTGTTGGTTTGTTGGCTTGTTGGTTTGTTGGTTTG
Source organism: Atherix ibis (assembly GCA_958298945.1). Taxonomy (NCBI): domain Eukaryota; kingdom Metazoa; phylum Arthropoda; class Insecta; order Diptera; family Athericidae; genus Atherix; species Atherix ibis. The sequence continues at coordinate 4,110,905 of OY282608.1, forward strand.
TTGGTTTGTTGGTTTGTTGGTTTGTTGGTTCGTTGGCTTGTTGGCTTGTTGGTTTGTTGGTTTGTTGGTTTTTGGTTTGTTGGTTTGTTGGCTTGTTGGCTTGTAGGTTTGTTGGTTTGTTGGTTTGTTGGTTTGTTGGTTTGTTGGTTTGTTGGCTTGTTGGCTTGTTGGTTTGTTGGTTTGTTGGTTTGTTGGTTTGTTGGTTTGTTGGCTTGTTGACTTGTTGGTTTGTTGGTTTGTTGGTTTGTTCGTTTGTTCGTTTGTTGGTTTGTTCGTTTGTTGGCTTGTTGGTTTGTTGGCTTGTTGGCTTATTGGTTTGTTGGTTTGTTGGTTTGTTGGTTTGTTGGTTTGTTGGCTTGTTGACTTGTTGGTTTGTTGGTTTGTTGGGTTTGTTCGTTTGTTGGTTTGTTGGTTTGTTAGTTTGTTTGTTTCTTGGTTTGTTCGTTTGTTGGTTCGTTGGTTACTTGGTTTGTTGGTTTGTTGTTTTCTTGGTTTGTTGGTTTGTTGGCTTTTTGGTATGTGGGTTTGTTGGTTTGTTGGCTTGTTGGCTTGTTGGTTTGTTGGTTTGTTGGTTTGTTGGTTTTTGGTTTGTTGGTTTGTTGGTTTGTTGGTTTGTTTGTTTGTTGATTTGTTGGTTTGTTGGTTTGTTGGTTTGCTGGCTTGTTGGTTTGTTGGTTTGTTGGTTTGTTGGTTTTTGGTTTGTTGGTTTGTTGGTTTGTTGGTTTGTTTGTTTGTTGATTTGTTGGTTTGTTGGTTTGTTGGTTTGTTGGTTTGTTGGTTTGTTGGCTTGTTGGCTTGTTGGTTTGTTGGCTTGTTGGTTTGTTGGTTTGTTGATTGGTTGGTTTGTTGGTTTGTTGGTTTGTTGGTTTGTTGGCTTGTTGGTTTGTTGGTTTGTTGGTTTGTTGGTTTGTTGGTTTGTTGGTTTGTTTGTTTGTTGGTTTGTTCGTTTGTTGGTTTGTTGGTTTCTTGGTTTGTTGGCTCGTTGGTTTGTTGGTTTGTTGGTTTGTTGGCTTGTTGGTTTGTTGGCTTGTTGGCTTGTTGGTTTGTTGGTTTGTTTGTTTGTTGGTTTGTTGGTTTGTTGGTTTGTTGGCTTGTTGGCTTGTTGGTTTGTTGGTTTATTGGTTTATTCGTTTGTTGGTTTGTTGGTTTGTTGGTTTATTGGTTTGTTGGTTTGTTGGTTTGTTGGCTTGTTGGTTTGTTGGTTTGTTGGTTTGTTGGTTTGTTGGTTTGTTGGTTAGTTGGCTTGTTGGCTTGTTGGTTTGTTGGTTTGTTGGTTTGTTGGTTTGTTGGTTTTTGGTTTGTTGGTTTGTCGGCTTGTTGGCTTGTAGGTTTGTTGGTTTGTTGGTTTGTTGATTTGTTGGTTTGTTGGTTTGTTGGCTTATTGGTTTGTTGGTTTGTTGGTTTGTTGGTTTGTTGGCTTGTTGGCTTGTTGGTTTGTTGGTTTGTTGGATTGTTCGTTTGTTGGTTTGTTTGTTTCTTGGTTTGTTCGTTTGGTGGTTCGTTGGTTACTTGGTTTGTTGGTTTGTTGGTTTCTTGGTTTGTTGGTTTGTTGGCTTTTTGGTTTGTGGGTTTGTTGGTTTTTTTTGGTTTGTTGGTTTGTTGGTTTGTTGGTTTGTTGGTTTGTTGGTTTATTTGTTTGTTGGTTTGTTGGTTTGTTGGTTTGTTGGCTTGTTGGTTTGTTGGTTTGTTGGTATGTTGGTTTGTTGGTTTGTTGGTTTGTTGGTTTGTTGGTTTGTTGGTTTGTTGGTTTGTTGGTTGTTGGTTTGTTGGTTTGTTGGTTTGTTGGTTTGTTGGTTTTTTGGTTTGTTGGTTTGTTGGTTTGTTGGTTTGTTGGTTTGTTGGCTTGTTATTTGTTGGTTTGTGGTTTGTTGGTTTGTTGGTTTGTTGGTTTGTTGGCTTGTTGGCTTGTTGGTTTGTTGGTTTGTTGGTTTGTTGGTTTGTTGGTTTGTTGGCTTGTTGGCTTGTTGGTTTGTTGGTTTGTTGGTTTTTGGTTTGTTGGTTTGTTGGCTTGTTGGCTTGTTGGTTTGTTGGTTTGTTGGTTTGTTGGTTTATTGGTTTGTTGGCTTGTTCGCTTGTTGGTTTGTTGGTTTGTTTGTTTGTTGGTTTGTTCGTTTGTTCGTTTGTTCGTTTGTTGGTTTGTTCGTTTGTTGGTTTGTTGGTTTGTTCGTTTGTTGGTTTGTTGGTTTGTTCGTTTGTTGGCTTGTTGGTTTGTTGGCTTGTTGGCTAGTTGGTTTGTTGGTTTGTTGGTTTGTTGGTTTTTTCGTTTGGTGGTTTGTTGGTTTTTTGGTTTGTTGGTTTGTTGGTTTGTTGGTTTTTTGGTTTGTTGGTTTGTTGGTTTGTTGGTTTATTTGTTTGTTGGTTTGTTGGTTTGTTGGTTTGTTGGTTTGTTGGTTTGTTGGTTTGTTGGTTTGTTGGTTTGTTGGTTTGTTGGTTTGTTGGTTTGTTGATTTGTTGGCTTGTTGGTTTGTTGGTTTGTTGATTTGTTGGTTTGTTGGTTTGTTGGTTTGTTGGTTTGTTGGTTTGTTGGTTTGTTGGTTTGTTGGTTTGTTGGTTTGTTGGTTTGTTGGTTTGTTGGTTTGTTGGTTTGTTGGTTTAGTGGTTTGGTGGTTTGTTGGTTTGTTGGTTTGTTGGTTTTTTGGTTTGTTGGTTTGTTGGTTTTTGGTTTGCTAGTATGTTGGTTTGTTGGTTTGTTGGTTTGTTGGCTTGTTGGTTTGTTGGTTTGTTGGTTTGTTGGTTTCTTGGTTGGTAGGTTTGTTGGTTTGTTCGTTTGTTGGTTTGTTGGTTTGTTGGTTTGTTGGCTGGTTGGTTTTTTGGTTTGCTGGTTTTTTGGTTTGTTGGTTTGTTGGTTTGTTGGTTTGCTAGTTTGTTGGTTTATTTGTTTGTTGGTTTGTTGGTTTATTGGTTTGTTGGTTTGTTGGTTTATTTGTTTGTTGGTTTGTTGGTTTGTTGGTTTGTTTGTTTCTTGGTTTGTTCGTTTGTTGGTTCGTTGGTTACTTGGTTTGTTGGTTTCTTGGTTTCTTGGTTTGTTGGTTTGTTGGCTTTTTGGTTTGTGGGTTTGTTGGTTTTTTTGGTTTGTTGGTTTGTTGGTTTGTTGGTTTGTTGGTTTGTTGGTTTGTTGGTTTATTTGTTTGTTGGTTTGTTGGTTTGTTGGTTTGTTGGTTTGTTGGTTTGTTGGTTTTTTGGTTTGTTGGTTTGTTGGTTTGTTGGTTTGTTGGCTTGTTGGCTTGTTGGTTTGTTGGTTTGTTGGCTTGTTGGTTTGTTGGTTTGCGGTTTGTTGGTTTGTTGGTTTGTTGGTTTGTTGGCTTGTTGGCTTGTTGGTTTGTTGGTTTGTTGGTTTGTTGGTTTGTTGGCTTGTTGGCTTGTTGGTTTGTTGGTATGTTGGTTTTTGGTTTGTTGTTTTGTTGGCTTGTTGGCTTGTTGGTTTGTTGGTTTGTTGGTTTGTTGGTTTGTTGGTTTGTTGGCTTGTTCGCTTGTTGGTTTGTTGGTTTGTTGGTTTGTTGGTTTGTTCGTTTGTTCGTTTGTTGGTTTGTTCGTTTGTTGGTTTGTTCGTTTGTTGGTTTGTTGGTTTGTTCGTTTGTTGGCTTGTTGGTTTGTTGGCTTGTTGGCTAGTTGGTTTGTTGGTTTGTTGGATTGTTGGTTTGTTCTTTTGTTGGTTTGCTTGTTTGTTGGTTTGTTCGTTTGTTGGTTCGTTGGTTACTTGGTTTGTTGGTTTGTTGGTTTGTTGGTTTGTTGGCTTGTTGGTTTGTTGGTTTGTTGGTTTGTTGGTTTGTTGGTTTGTTGGTTTCTTGGTTGGTAGGTTTGTTGGTTTGTTCGTTTGTTGGTTTGTTGGTTTGTTGGTTTGTTGGCTGGTTGGTTTTTTGGTTTGCAGGTTTTTTGGTTTGTTGGTTTGTTGGTTTGTTGGTTTGCTAGTTTGTTGGTTTATTTGTTTGTTGGTTTGTTGGTTTATTGGTTTGTTGGTTTGTTGGTTTATTTGTTTGTTGGTTTGTTGGTTTGTTGGTTTGTTTGTTTCTTGGTTTGTTCGTTTGTTGGTTCGTTGGTTACTTGGTTTGTTGGTTTCTTGGTTTCTTGGTTTGTTGGTTTGTTGGCTTTTTGGTTTGTGGGTTTGTTGGTTTTTTTGGTTTGTTGGTTTGTTGGTTTGTTGGTTTGTTGGTTTGTTGGTTTGTTGGTTTGTTGGTTTGTTGGTTTGTTGGTTTGTTGGTTTGTTGGTTTGTTGGTTTGTTGGTTTGTTGGTTTGTTGGTTTTTTGGTTTGTTGGTTTGTTGGTTTGTTGGTTTGTTGGCTTGTTGGCTTGTTGGTTTGTTGGTTTGTTGGCTTGTTGGTTTGTTGGTTTGCGGTTTGTTAGTTTGTTGGTTTGTTGGTTTGTTGGCTTGTTGGCTTGTTGGTTTGTTGGTTTGTTGGTTTGTTGGTTTGTTGGCTTGTTGGCTTGTTGGTTTGTTGGTATGTTGGTTTTTGGTTCGTTGTTTTGTTGGCTTGTTGGCTTGTTGGTTTGTTGGTTTGTTGGTTTGTTGGTTTGTTGGTTTGTTGGCTTGTTCGCTTGTTGGTTTGTTGGTTTGTTGGTTTGTTGGTTTGTTCGTTTGTTCGTTTGTTGGTTTGTTCGTTTGTTGGTTTGTTCGTTTGTTGGTTTGTTGGTTTGTTCGTTTGTTGGCTTGTTGGTTTGTTGGCTTGTTGGCTAGTTGGTTTGTTGGTTTGTTGGATTGTTGGTTTGTTCTTTTGTTGGTTTGTTTGTTTGTTGGTTTGTTCGTTTGTTGGTTCGTTGGTTACTTTGTTTGTTGGTTTGTTGGTTTGTTGGTTTGTTGGTTTGTTGGCTTGTTGGTTTGTTGGTTTGTTGGTTTTTTGGTTTATTTGTTTGTTGCTTTGTTGGCTTGTTGGTTTGTTCGTTTGTTGGTTTGTTGGTTTGTTTGTTTGTTGGTTTGTTGGTTTGTTCGTTTGTTGGCTTGTTGGTTTGTTGGCTTGTTGGCTAGTTGGTTTGTTGGTTTGTTGGTTTGTTGGTTTGTTGGTTTGTTCGTTTGTTGGTTTGTTTGTTTGTTGGTTTGTTCGTTTGTTGGTTCGTTGGTTACTTGGTTTGTTGGTTTGTTTGTTTGTTGGTTTGTTGGTTTGTTGGTTTTTTGGTTTGTTGGTTTGTTGGTTTTTTGGTTTGTTGGTTTGTTGGTTTGTTGGTTTGTTGGTTTGTTGGTTTATTTGTTTGTTGGTTTGTTGGTTTGTTGGTTTGTTGGCTTGTTGGTTTGTTGGTTTGTTGGTTTGTTGGTTTGTTGGTTTGTTGGTTTGTTGGTTTGTTGGTTAGTTGGCTTGTTGGTTTGTTGGTTTGTTGGTTTGTTGGTTTGTTGGTTTGTTGGTTTGTTGGTTTGTTGGTTTGTTGGCTTGTTGATTTGTTGGTTTGTTGGTTTGTTGGTTTGGTGGTTTGGTGGTCTGTTGGTTTGTTGGTTTGTTGGTTTTTTGGTTTGTTGGTTTGTTGGTTTTTGGTTTACTAGTTTGTTGGTTTGTTGGTTTGTTGGTTTGTTGGCTTGTTGGTTTCTTGGTTTGTTGGTTTGTTGGTTTGTTGGTTTCTTGGTTTGTAGGTTTATTGGTTTGTTCGTTTGTTGGTTTGTTGGTTTGTTGGTTTGTTGGTTTGTTGGCTGGTTGGTTTTTTGGTTTGCTGGTTTTTTGGCTTGTTGGTTTGTTGGTTTGTTGGTTTTTTGGTTTGTTGGTTTGTTGGTTTATGGGTTTGTTGGTATGTTGGCTTGTTGGTTTGTTGGTTCGTTGGTTTCTTGGTTTGTAGGTTTGTTGGTTTGTGCGTTTGTTGGTTTGTTGGTTTGTTGGTTTGTTGGCTTGGTGGTGTTTTGGTTTGTTTTTTTTTGGTTTGTTGGTTTGTTGGTTTGTTGGGGTGTTGTTTTGTTGGTTTGTTGGTTTGTTGGTTTGATGGTTTCTTTGTTTGTTGGTTTGTTGGTTTGTTGGTTTGTTGGTTTGTTCGTTTGTTCGTTTGTCGGTTTGTTGGCTTGTTGATTTGTTGGCTTGTTGGTTTGTTGGTTTGTTGGTTTGTTGGTTTGTTGGTTTGTTGGTTTGTTGGTTTGTTGGTTTGTTGGTTTGTTGGTTTGTTGGCTTGTGTGTTTGTTGGTTTGTTAGTTTGTTGGTTTTTTGGTTTGTTGGTTTGTTGGTTTGTTGGTTTGTTCCTTTGTTCGTTTGTTCGTTTGTTCGTTTGTTGGTTTGTTGGTTTGTTGGTTTGTTTGTTTGTTGGTTTGTGCAGTTGTTGGCTTGTTGGTTTGTTGGCTTATTAGTTTGTTGGGTTGTTTGTTTGTTGGTTTGTTTGTTTTTTCGTTTCTTGGTTTGTTGGTTTGTTGGCTTGTTGGTTTGTTGGTTTGTTGGTTTGTTCGTTTGTTCGTTTGTTGGCTTGTTGGTTTGTTTGCTTGTTGGCTTGTTGGTTTGTTGGCTTGTTGGCTTATTGGTTTGTTGGTTTGTTGGTTTGTTGGTTTGTTAGTTTGTTGGCTTGTTGGCTTGTTGGTTTGTTGGTTTGTTTGTTTGTTCGTTTGTTGGTTTGTTTGTTAGTTGGCTTGTTGGTTTGTTGGTTTGTTGGATTGTTGGTTTGTTGGTTTGTTGATTTTTGGTTTGCTGGCTTGTTGGTTTGTTGGTTTGTTGGTTTGTTGGTTAATTGGTTTGTTGGTTTGTTTGTTTGTTGGCTTGTTGGTTTGATGGTTTGTTAGTTTTTTGGTTTGTTGGTTTGTTGGTTTGTTGGTTTGTTGGTTTGCTGGTTTATTTGTTTGTTGGTTTGTTGGTATGTTGGTTTTTTGGCTTGTTGGGTTGTTGGTTTGTTGGTTTGTTGGATTGTTGGTTTGTTGGTTTGTTGGTTTGTTGGTTTGTTGGTTTGTTGGTTTGTCGGTTTGTTCGTTTGTTGGCTTGTTGGTTTGTTGGTTTGTTGGCTTGTTGGTTTGTTGGCTTGTTGGCTTGTTGGTTTATTGGTTTGTTGGTTTGTTCGTTTGTTGGTTTGTTGGTTACTTGGTTTGTTGGTTTGTTGGTTTGTTGGTTTGTTGGTTTGTTGGTTTGTTGGTTTGTTGGTTTGTTGGTTTGTTGGTTTGTTGGTTTGTTGGTTTATTTGTTTGTTGGTTTGTTGGTTTGTTGATTTTTTGGTTTGTTGGTTTGTCGGTTTGTTGGCTTGCTGATTTGTTGGCTTGTTGGTTTGTTGGTTTGTTGGTTTGTTGGTTTGTTTGTTTGTTGGTTTGTTGGTTTGTTGGTTTGTTGGTTTATTGGCTTGTTGGCTTGTTGGTTTGTTGGTTTGTTGGTTTGTTGGTTTGTTGGTTTGTTGGTTTTTTGGTTTGTTGGTTTGTTCGTTTATTCGTTTGTTCGTTTGTTGGTTTGTTGGTTTGTTGGTTTGTTTGTTTGTTGGTTGGTGCATTTGTTGGCTTGTTGGTTTGTTGGCTTATTGGTTTGTTGGTTTGTTGGTTTGTTGGTTTGTTTGTTTTTTCGTTTCTTGGTTTGTTGATTTGTTGGCTTGTTGGTTTGTTGGTTTGTTGGTTTGTTCGTTTGTTGGCTTGTTGGTTTGTTGGCTTGTTGGCTTGTTGGTTTGTTGGCTTGTTGGCTTTTGGTTTGTTGGTTTGTTAGTTTGTTGGTTTGTTAGTTTGTTGGCTTGTTGGCTTGTTGGTTTGTTGGTTTGTTTGTTTGTTCGTTTCTTGGTTTGTTTGTTTGTTGGCTTGTTGGTTTTTTGGTTTATTGGTTTGTTGGATTGTTGGTTTGTTGGTTTGTTGGTTTGTTGGTTTGTTGGTTTGTTGGCTTGTTGGTTTGTTGGTTTGTTGGTTTGTTGGTTTGTTGGTTTGTTGGTTTGTTGGTTTGTTGGTTTCTTGGTTTGTTGGTTTGTTGGTTTGTTGGTTTGTTGGTTTGTTGGTTTGTTGGTTTGTTGGTTTGTTGGCTTTTTGGCTTGTTGGTTTGTTGGTTTGTTGGTTTTTTGGTTTGTTGGTTTGTTGGTTTGTTGGCGTGTTGCTTTGTTGGTTTGTTGGTTTGTTGGGTTGTTGGTTTGTTCGTTTGTTGGTTTGTTTGTTTGTTGGTTTGTTGGTTTGTTGGTTTATTGGCTTGTTGGCTTGTTGGTTTTTTGGTTTGTTCGTTTGTTGGTTTGTTGGTTTGTGGGTTTGTTGGTTAATTGGTTTGTTGGTTTGTTGGTTTGTTTGCTTGTTGGTTTGTTGGTTTGTTGGCTTTTTGGTTTGTTGGTTTGCTGGTTTGTTGGTTTGTTGGTTTGTTGGTTTATTTGTTTGTTGGTTTGTTGGTTTGTTGGTTTGTTGGTTTGTTGGTTTGTTGGTTTGTTGGTTTGTTGGTTTGTTGGTTTGTTGGTTTGTTGGCTTGTTGGGTTATTGGTTTGTTGGTTTCTTGGTTTGTTGGCTTGTTGGTTTGTTGGTTTGTTGGTTTGTTGGCTTGTTGGCTTGTTGGTTTGTTGGTTTGTTGGTTTGTTCGTTTGTTGGTTTGTTGGTTACTTGGTTACATGGTTTGTTGGTTTGTTGGTTTGTTGGTTTGTTGGTTTGTTGGTTTGTTGGTTTGTTGGTTTGTTGGTTTGTTGGTTTGTTGGTTTGTTGGTTTGTTGGTTTGTTGGTTTGTTGGTCTGTTGGTTTGTTGGTTTATTTGTTTGTTGGTTTGTTGGTTTGTTGGTTTGTTGGCACATTGGTTTGTTGGTTTGTTGGTTTGTTGGTTTGTTGGTTTGTTGGTTTGTTGGTTTGTTGGTTTGTTGGTTTGTTGGTTTTTTGGTTTGCTGGTTTGTTGGTTTATGGGTTTGTTGGTATGTTGGCTTGTTGGTTTGTTGGTTCGTTGGGTTCTTGGTTTGTAGGTTTGTTGATTTGTTCGTTTGTTGGTTTGTTGGTTTGTTGGTTTGTTGGCTTGGTGGTTTTTGGTTTTTTTTTTGTTTGGTTTGTTGGTTTGTTGGTTTTTTGGGGTGTTGGTTTGTTGGTTTGTTGGTTTGTTGGTTTGATGGTTTATTTGGTTGTTGGTTTGTTGGTTTGTTGGTTTGTTGGTTTTTTGGTTTGTTGGTTTGTCGGTTTGTTGGCTTGTTGATTTGTTGGCTTGTTGGTTTGTTGGTTTGTTGGTTTGTTGGTTTGTTGGTTTGTTGGTTTGTTGGTTTGTTGGTTTGTTGGATTGTTGGTTTGTTGGTTTGTTGGTTTGTTGGTTTGTTCCTTTGTTCGTTTGTTCGTTTGTTCGTTTTTTGGTTTATTGGTTTGTTGGTTTGTGTATTTGTTGGCTTGTTGGTTTGTTGGCCTATTGGTTTGTTGGTTTGTTGGTTTGTTTGTTTTTTCGTTTCTTGGTTTGTTGGTTTGTTGGCTTGTTGGTTTGTTGGTTTGTTGGTTTGTTCGTTTGTTGGCTTGTTGGTTTGTTGGCTTGTTGGCTTGTTGGTTTGTTGGCTTGTTGGCTTGTTGGTTTGTTGGTTTGTTGGTTTGTTGGTTTGTTGATTTGTTGGTTTGTTGGCTTGTTGGTTTGTTGGTTTGTTGGTTTGTTGGTTAATTGGTTTGTTGGTTTGTTGGTTTGTTGGCTTGTTGGTTTGTTGGTTTTTGGTTTTTTGGTTTGTTGGTTTGTTGGCTTGTTGGTTTGTTGGTTTGCTGGTTTATTTGTTTGTTGGTTTGTTGGTTTGTTGGCTTGTTGGGTTGTTGGTTTGTTGGTTTGTTGGTTTGTTGGTTTGTTGGTTTGTTGGTTTGTTGGTTTGTTGGTTTGTTGGTTTGTTGGTTTGTTGGTTTGTTGGTTTGTTGGTTTGTTGGTTTGTTCGTTTGTTGGCTTGTTGGTTTGTTGGTTTGTTGGTTTGTTGGCTTGTTGGTTTATTGGCTTGTTGGCTTGTTGGTTTATTGGTTTGTTGGTTTGTTGGTTTGTTGGTTTGTTGGTTTGTTGGTTTGTTGGTTTGTTGGTTTGTTGCTTTATTGGTTTATTTGTTTGTTGGTTTGTTGGTTTGTTGGTTTGTTGGTTTGTTGGTTTTTTGGTTTGTTGGTTTGTCGGTTTGTTGGCTTGTTGATTTGTTGGCTTGTTGGTTTGTTGGTTTGTTGGTTTGTTGGTTTGTTGGTTTGTTGGTTTGTTGGTTTGTTGGTTTGTTGGTTTGTTGGTTTGTTGGTTTGTTAGCTTGTTGGTTTGTTGGTTTGTTGGTTTGTTGGTTTGTTGCTTTGTTGGTTTTTTGGTATGTTAGTTTGTTCGTTTGTTCGTTTGTTCGTTTGTTCGTTTGTTGGTTTGTTGGTTTGTTGGTTTGTTTGTTTGTTGGTTTGTGCATTTGTTGGCTTGTTGGTTTGTTGGCTTATTGGTTTGTTGGTTTGTTGGTTTGTTTGTTTTTTCGTTTCTTGGTTTGTTGGTTTGTTGGCTTGTTGGCTTGTTGGTTTGTTGGTTTGTTGGTTTGTTCGTTTGTTGGCTTGTTGGTTTGTTGGCTTGTTGGCTTGTTGGTTTGTTGGCTTGTTGGCTTTTGGTTTGTTGGTTTGTTGGTTTGTTGGTTTGTTAGTTTGTTGGTTTGTTAGTTTGTTGGCTTGTTGGCTTGTTGGTTTGTTGGTTTGTGCATTTGTTGGCTTGTTGGTTTGTTGGCTTATTGGTTTGTTGGTTTGTTGGTTTGTTTGTTTTTTCGTTTCTTGGTTTGTTGGTTTGTTGGCTTGTTGGCTTGTTGGTTTTTTGGTTTGTTGGTTTGTTCGTTTGTTGGCTTGTTGGTTTGTTGGCTTGTTGGCTTGTTGGTTTGTTGGCTTGTTGGCTTTTGGCTTGTTGGTTTGTTGGTTTGTTAGTTTGTTGGTTTGTTAGTTTGTTGGCTTGTTGGCTTGTTGGTTTGTTGGTTTGTTTGTTTGTTCGTTTGTTGGTTTGTTTGTTTGTTGGTTTGTTGGTTTGTTGGTTTGTTGGTTTGTTGGATTGTTGGTTTGTTGGTTTGTTGGTTTGTTGGTTTGTTGGCTTGTTGGTTTGTTGGTTTGTTGGTTTGTTGGTTTGTTGGTTTGTTGGTTTGTTGGCTTGTTGGTTTGTTGGTTTGTTGGTTTGTTGGTTTGTTGGTTTGTTGGTTTGTTGGTTTGTTGGTTTGTTGGTTTGTTGGTTTGTTGGTTTGTTTGTTTGTTGGTTTGTTGGTTTGTTGGTTTGTTGGTTTGTTGGTTTGTTGGCTTTTTGGCTTGTTGGTTTGTTGGTTTGTTGGTTTTTTGGTTTGTTGGTTTGTTGGTTTGTTGGCGTGTTGCTTTGTTGGTTTGTTGGTTTGTTGGTTTGTTGGGTTGTTGGTTTGTTCGTTTGTTGGTTTGTTGGTTTGTTGGTTTGTTGGTTTGTTGGTTTGTTGGTTTGTTGGTTTGTTGGTTTGTTGGTTTGTTGCTTTGTTGGTTTGTTGGTTTGTTGGTTTGTTGGTTTGTTGGTTTGTTGGTTTTTTGGTTTTGTGGTTTGTTGGTTTGTTGGTTTGTTCGTTTGTTGGTTTGTTGGTTTGTTGGTTTGTTGGTTTGTTCGTTTGTTGGTTTGTTGGTTTGTTCGTTTGTTGGTTTGTTGGTTTGTTGGTTTGTTCGTTTCTTGGCTTGTTGGTTTGTTGGCTTGTTGGTTTGTTGGCTAGTTGGTTTGTTGGTTTGTTGGTTTGTTGGTTTGTTGGTTTGTTGGTTTGTTGGTTTGTTGGTTTGTTGGCTTGTTGGTTTGTTGGCTTGTTGGCTTGTTAGTTTGTTGGTTTGTTCGTTTGTTGATTTGTTGGTTTGTTGGTTTGTTGGTTTGCTGGTTTGTTGGTTTGTTGTTTTGTTGGCTTGTTGGCTTGTTGGCTTGTTGGCTTGTTGGTTTGTTGTTTGGTTGGCTTGTTGGTTTGTTGGCTTGTTGGCTAGTTGGTTTGTTGGTTTGTTCGTTTGTTGGTTTGTTGGTTTGTTGGTTTTTTGGTTTGTTGGCTTTTTGGTTTGTTGGTTTGTTGGTTTGTTGGTTTGTTCGTTTGTTGGTTTTTTGGTTTGTGGTTTGTTGGTTTGTTGGCATGTTGGTTTGTTGGCTTGTTGGCTTGTTGGCTTATTGGTTTGTTGGGTTGTTGGTTTGTTGGCTTGTTGGCTTGTTGTATTGTTGGTTTGTTGGTTTGTTCGTTTGTTGGTTTGTTCGTTTGTTGGTTTGTTTGTTTGTTGGTTTGTTGATTTGTTGGTTTGTTGGTTTGTTGGTTTGTTGGTTTGCTGGTTTGTTGGTTTGTGGGTTTGATGGTTTGTTGGTATGTTGGCTTGTTGGTTTGGTGGTTTGTTGGTTTCTTGGTTTTTTGGTTTCTTGGTTTGTTCGTTTGTTGGTTTGTTCGTTTGTTTGCTTGTTAATTTGTTGGCTTATTAGTTTGTTGGTTTGTTTGTTTGTTCATTTGTTGGTTTGTTAGTTTGTTGGCTTGTTGGTTTGTTGGTTTCTTGGCTTGTTGGTTTGTTGGTTTCTTGGTTTTTTGTTTTGTTCGTTTGTTGGCTTGTTGGTTTGTTGGCTTGTTGGTTTGTTGGTTTGTTGGTTTGTTGGTTTATTTGTTTGTTGGCTTGTTGGCTTGTTGGTTTTTTGGTTTGTTGGTTTGTTGGCTTGTTGGTTTGTTGGTTTGTTGGCTTGTTGGTTTGTTGGTTTGTTGGTTTGTTGGCTTGTTGGTTTGTTGGTTTGTTGGTTTGTTGGTTTGTTGGTTTTTTGGTTTGTTGGTTTGTTGGTTTGTTGGTTTGTTGGTTTGTTGGTTTGTTGGTTTGTTGGTTTGTTGGTTTGTTGGTTTGTTAGTTTGTTGGTTTGTTAGCTTGTTGGTTTGTTGGTTTGTTGGCTTGTTGGTTTGTTGGTTTGTGGTTTGTGGTTTGTTGGTTTGTTGGTTTGTTGGTTTGTTTGTTTGTTGGTTTGTTGGTTTGTTGGTTTATTTGTTTGTTGGTTTGTTGGTTTGTTGGTTCGTTGGTTTGTTGGTTTGTTGGTTTGTTGGCTTGTTGGTTTGATGGTTTGTTGGTTTGTTGGTTTGTTGGTTTGTTGGTTTGTTGGTTTGGTAATTTGTTGGTTTGTTGGTTTGTTGGTTTATTGGTTTGTTGGTTTGTTGGTTTGTTGGTTTGTTGGTTTGTTGGTTTGTTGGTTTGTTGGTTTGTTGACTTGGTGGTTTGTTGGTTTGTTGGTTTGTTGGTTTTTTGGTTTGCTGGTTTGTTGGTTTGTTGGTTTGTTGGTTTGTTGGCTTGTTGGTTTGTTGGTTTGTTGGTTTTTTGGTTTGTAGGTTTGTTGGTTTGTTCGTTTGTTCGTTTGTTGGTTTGTTGGTTTGTTGGCTGCTTGGTTTTTTGGTTTGCTGGTTTGTTGGTTTGTTGGTTTGTTGGTTTGTTGGTTTGTTGGTTTTTGGTTTGTTGGTTTGTTGGTTTGTTGGTTTGTTGGTTTGTTGGTTTGTTGGTTTGTTGGTTTGTTGGTTTATTTGTTTGTTGGTTTGTTGGTTTGTTGGTTTGTAGTTTTGTTGGTTTGTTGGTTTGTTTGTTTGTTGGTTTGTTCATTTGTTGGTTTGTTGGTTAATTTGTTTGTTGGTTTGTTGGTTTGTTAGTTTGTTGGCTTGTTGGTTTGTTGGTTTGTTGGTTTTTTGGTTTGTTGGTTTGTTGGCTTGTTGGTTTGTTGGCTTGTTGGCTTGTTGGTTTGTTGGTTTGTTGGTTTGTTCGTTTGTTGGTTTGGTGGTTACTTGGTTTGTTGGTTTGTTTGTTGGCTTGTTGGTTTGTTGGTTTGTTGGTTTTTTGGTTTGTTGGTTTGTTGGTTTGTTGGTTTGTTGGTTTGTTGGTTTGTTGGTTAGTTGGTTTGTTGGTTTGTTGGTTTGTTTGTTTGTTGGTTTGTTGGTTTGTTGGTTTGTTGGTTTGTTGGTTTGCTGGTTTGTTGGTTTGTTGGTTTGTTGGTTTGTTGGTTTGTTGGTTTGTTGGTTTGTTGTTTGTTGGTTTGTTGGTTTGTTCGTTTGTTGGTTTGTTGGTTTGTTGGTTTGTTGGGTTGGTGGTGTATTGTTTTTTTTTTTTTTGGTTTGTTGGTTTGTTGGTTTGTTGGTTTGTTGGTTTGTTGGTTTGTTGGTTTGTTGGTTTGTTGGTTTGTTGGTTTATTTGTTTGTTGGTTTGTTGGTTTGTTGGTTTGTTGGTTTTTTGGTTTGTTGGTTTGTCGGTTTGTTGGCTTGTTGATTTGTTGGCTTGTTGGTCTGTTGGTTTTTTGGTTTGTTGGTTTGTTGGTTTGTTGGTTTGTTGGTTTGTTGGTTTGTTGGTTTGTTGGCTTGTTGGTTTGTTGGTTTGTTGGTTTGTTGATTTGTTGGTTTGTTGGTTTGTTGGTTTTTTGGTTTGTTGGTTTGTTCGTTTGTTCGTTTGCTCGTTTGTTGGTTTGTTTGTTTGTTGGCTTGCGCATTTGTTGGCTTGTTGGTTTGTTGGCTTATAGGTTTGTTGGTTTGTTGGTTTTTTGGTTTGTTGGCTGGATGGTTTTTTTGTTTGCTGGTTTCTTGGTTTGTTGGTTTGTTCGTTTGTTGGTTTATTTGTTTGTTGGTTTGTTCGTTTGTTGGTTCGTTGGTTACTTGGTTTGTTGGTTTGTTGGTTTGTTGGTTTGTTGGTTTGTTGGCTTGTTGTTTTGTTGGTTTGTTTGGGTTTTTGGTTTGTTGGTTTGTTGGTTTGTTGGTTTGTTGGTTTGTTGGTTTGTTGGTTTGTTGGTTTATTTGTTTGTTGGTTTGTTGGTTTGTTGGTTTGTTGGCTTGTTGGTTTGTTGGTTTGTTGGTTTGTTGGTTTGTTGGTTTGTTGGTTTGTTGGTTTGTTGGTTTGTTGGTTTGTTGGTTTGTTGGTTTGTTGGTTTGTTGGTTTGTTGGTTTGTTGGTTTGTTGGTTTGTTGGTTTGTTGGTTTGCTGGCTTGTTGGTTTGTTGGTTTGTTGGCTTGTCGGTTTGTTGGTTTGTGGTTTGTGGTTTGTTGGTTTGTTGGTTTGTTGGTTTGTTGGTTTGTTGGTTTGTTGGTTTGTTGGTTTGTTGGTTTGTTGGTTTATTTGTTTGTTGGTTTGTTGGTTTGTTGGTTTGTTGGTTTGTTGGCTTGTTGGTTTGATGGTTTGTTGGTTTGTTAGTTTGTTGGTTTGTTGGTTTGTTGGTTTGTTGGTTTGTTGGTTTTGTAATTTGTTGGTTTGTTGGTTTATTTGTTTGTTGGTTTGTTGGTTTGTTGACTTGTTGGTTTGTTGGTTTGTTGGTTTGTTGGTTTGTTGGTTTGTTGGTTTGTTGGTTTGTTGGTTTGTTGGTTTGTTGACTTGGTGGTTTGTTGGTTTGTTGGTTTGTTGGTTTGTTGGTTTTTTGGTTTGCTGGTTTATTGGTTTGTTGGTTTGTTGGTTTGTTGGCTTGTTGGTTTGTTGGTTTGTTGGTTTTTTGGTTTGTAGGTTTGTTGGTTTGTTCGTTTGTTGGTTTGTTGGTTTGTTGGTTTGTTGGCTGCTTGGTTTTTTGGTTTGCTGGTTTGTTGGTTTGTTGGTTTGTTTGTTTGTTGGTTTGTTGGTTTGTTGGTTTGTTGGTTTGTTGGTTTGTTGGTTTGTTGGTTTGTTGGTTTGTTGGTTTGTTGGTTTGTTGGTTTGATGGTTTGTTGGTTTGTTGGTTTATTTGTTTGTTGGTTTTTGGTTTGAAGTTTTGTTGGTTTGTTTGTTTGTTGGTTTGTTCGTTTGTTGGTTTGTTGGTTAATTTGTTTGTTGGTTTGTTGGTTTGTTGGTTTGTTGGCTCGTTGGTTTGTTGGTTTGTTGGTTTTTTGGTTTGTTGGTTTGTTGGTTTGTTGGTTTGTTGGTTTGTTGGTTTGTTGGTTTGTTGGTTTGTTGGTTTGTTGGTTTGTTGGTTTGTTGTTTTATTTGTTTGTTGGTTAGTTCGTTTGTTGGTTTGTTAGTTTGTTGGTTTGTTGACTTGTTGGTTTGTTGGTTTGTTGGTTTGTTGGTTTGTTGGTTTGTTGGTTAATTGGTTTGTTGGTTTGTTCGCTTGTTGGTTTGTTGGTTTTTTGGTTTGTTGGTTTGTTGGTTTATTGGTTTGTTGGTTTGTTGGTTTATTTGTTTGTTGGTTTGTTGGTTTGTTGGTTTGTTGGTTTGTTGGTTTGTTGGCTTGTTGGGTTGTTGGTTTCTTAGTTTCTTGGTTTGTTGGTTTGTTGTTTAACTGGTTTGTTGGTTTGTTCGCTTGTTGGTTTGTTGGTTTTTTGGTTTGTTGGTTTGTTAGTTTATTGGTTTGTTGGTTTGTTGGTTTATTTGTTTTTTGGTTTGCTGGTTTGTTGGTTTGTTGGTTTGTTGGTTTGTTGGTTTGTTGGGTTGTTGGTTTGTTAGTTTGTTGGTTTGTTGGTTTGTTGGTTTGTTGGTTTGTTGTTTTATTTGTTTGTTGGTTAGTTCGTTTGTTGGTTTGTTAGTTTGTTGGTTTGTTGGCTTGTTGGTTTGTTGGTTTGTTGGTTTGTTGGTTTGTTGGTTTGTTGGTTTGTTGGTTAATTGGTTTGTTGGTTTGTTCGCTTGTTGGTTTGTTGGTTTTTTGGTTTGTTGGTTTGTTGGTTTATTGGTTTGTTGGTTTGTTGGTTTATTTGTTTGTTGGTTTGATGGTTTGTTGGTTTGTTCGTTTGTTGGTTTGGTGGTTACTTGGTTTGTTGGTTTGTTGGTTTGTTTGTTTGTTGGCTTGTTGGTTTGTTGGTTTGTTGGTTTTTTGGTTTGTTGGTTTGTTGGTTTGTTGGTTTGTTGGTTTGTATGTTTGTTGGTTTGTTGGTTTGTTGGTTTGTTGGTTTGTTGGTTTGTTGGTTTGTTGGTTTTTTGGTTTGTTGGTTTTTTGGTTTGCTGGTTTGTTATTTTATTGGTTTGTTGGGATGTTGGCTTGTTGGTTTCTTGGTTTGTTGGTTTCTTGGTTTGTAGGTTCATTGGTTTGTTCGTTTGTTGGTTTGTTGGTTTCTTGGTTTGTGGCTTGGTGGTGTTTTGTTTTGTTTTTTTTTTGGTTTGTTGGTTTGTTGGTTTGTTGGTTTGTTGGTTTGTTGGTTTGTTGGTCTGTTGGTTTGTTGGTTTATTTGTTTGTTGGTTTGTTGGTTTGTTGGTTTGTTGGTTTGTTGGTTTGTTGGTTTGTTGGTTTGTTGGTTTGTTGGTTTGTTGGTTTGTTGGTTTGTTGGTTTGTTGGTTTGTTGGCTTGTTGGTTTGTTGGTTTGTTGGTTTGTTGATTTGTTGGTTTGTTGGTTTGTTGGTTTTTTGGTTTGTTGGTTTGTTCGTTTGTTCGTTTGCTCGTTTGTTGGTTTGTTGGTTTGTTGGTTTGTTTGTTTGTTGGCTTGTGCATTTGTTGGCTTGTTGTTTTGTTGGCTTATTGGTTTGTTGGTTTGTTGGTTTGTTGGTTTGTTGGCTGGTTGGTTTTTTGGTTTGCTGGTTTTTTGGTTTGTTGGTTTGTTGGTTTGTTGGTTTGTTGGTTTATTTGTTTGTTGGTTTGTTGCTTTGTTGGGTTGTTGGTTTGTCGGTTTTTTGTTTGTTGGTTTGTTGGTTTGTAGTTTTGTTGGTTTGTTGGTTTGTTTGTTTGTTGGCTTGTTCGTTTGTTGGTTTGTTGGTTAATTTGTTTGTTGGTTTGTTGGTTTGTTGGTTTGTTGGTTTGTTGGTTTATTTGTTTGTTGGTTTGTTGGTTTGTAGTTTTGTTTGTTTGTTGGTTTGTTTGTTTGTTGGTTTGTTCGTTTGTTGGTTTGTTGGTTAATTTGTTTGTTGGTTTGTTGGTTTGTTGGCTTGTTGGTTTGTTGGTTTGTTGGTTTTTTGGTTTGTTGGTTTGTTGGTTTGTTGGTTTGTTGGTTTGTTGGTTTATTTGTTTGTTGGTTTGTTGGTTTGTAGTTTTGTTGTTTTGTTGGTTTGTTTGTTGGTTGGTTTGTTCGTTTGTTGGTTTGTTGGTTAATTTGTTTGTTGGTTTGTTGGTTTGTTGGCTTTTTGGTTTGTTGGTTTTTTGGTTTGTTGGTTTGTTAGCTTGTTGGCTTGTTGGTTTGTTGGTTTGTTGGTTTGTTGATTAATTGGTTTGTTGGTTTGTTGGTTTGTTGGCTTGTTGGTTTGTTGGTTTGTTAGTTTTTTGGTTTGTTGGTTTGTTGGTTTATTGGTTTGTTGGTTTGTTGGTTTGTTGGTTTATTTGTTTGTTGATTTGTTGGTTTGTTCGTTTGTTGGTTTGTTGGTTTGTTGGCTTGTTGGGTTGTTGGTTTGTTGGTTTGTTGGTTTGTTGGTTTGTTGGTTTGTTGGTTTTTTTGGTTTGTTGGTTTGTTGGTTTGTTGGTTTGTTGGTTTGTTCGTTTGTTGGCTTATTGGTTTGTTGGCTTGTTGGCTTGTTGGCTTGTTGGTTTGTTGGTTTGTTGGTTTGTTCGTTTGTTGGTTTGTTGGTTTATTTGTTTGTTGGTTTGTTGGTTTGTTGGTTTGTTGGTTTGTTGGTTTGTTGGCTTGTTGGGTTATTAGTTTGTTGCTTTCTTGGTTTGTTGGTTTGTTTGTTTGTTGGTTTGTTGGTTTGTTGGTTTGTTGGTTTGTTGGTTTGTTCGTTTGTTAGCTTGTTGTTTTGTTGGCTTGTTGGCTTGTTGGTTTGTTGGTTTGTTGGTTTGTTCGTTTGTTGGTTTGTTGGTTACTTGGTTTGTTGGTTTGTTATTTTTTGGTTTGTTGGTTTGTTGGTTTGTTGGTTTGTTGGCTTGTTGGTTTGTTAGTTTGTTGGTTTGTTGGTTTGTTGGTTTGTTGGTTTGTTGGTTTGTCGGTTTGTTGGTTTGTTGGATTGTTGGTTTGTTGGTTTGTTGGTTTGTTGGTTTGTTGGTTTTTTGGTTTGCTGGTTTGTTGGTTTATTGGTTTGTTGGTATTTTGGTTTGTTGGTTTGTTGGTTTGTTGGTTTCTTGGTTTGTAGGTTTGTTGGTTTGTTCGTTTGTTAGTTTGTTGGTTTGTTGGCTTGGTGGTGTTTTGTTTTGTTTTTTTTGGTTTGTTGGTTTGTTGGTTTGTTGGTTTGTTGGTTTGTTGGTTTGTTGGTTTGTTGGTTTGTTGGTTTATTGGTTTGTTGGTTTATTGGTTTGTTGGTTTGTTGGTTTATTTGTTTGTTGGTTTGTTGGTTTGTTGGTTTGTTGGTTTGTTGGTTTTTTGGTTTGTTGGTTTGTCGGTTTGTTGGCTTGTTGATTTGTTGGTTTGTTGGTTTGTTGGTTTGTTGGTTTGTTGGTTTGTTGGTTTGTTGGTTTGTTGGTTTGTTGGTTTGTTGGTTTGTTGGTTTGTTGGTTTGTTGGTTTGTTGGTTTGTTGGTTTGTAGGTTTGTTGGTTTGTTGGTTTGCTGGTTTGTGGGTTTGTTGGTTTGTTCGTTTGTTGGTTTGTTGGTTTGTTGGTTTCTTTGTTTGTTGGTTTGTGCATTTGTTGGGTTGTTGAATTGTTGGCTTATTGGTTTGTTGGTTTGTTGGTTTGTTGGTTTGTTTGTTTTCTCGTTTCTTGGTTTGTTGGTTTGTTGGCTTGTTTGTTTGTTGGTTTGTTGGTTTGTTCGTTTGTTGGCTTGTTGGTTTGTTGGCTTGTTGGCTTGTTGGTTTGTTGGCTTGTTAGTTTTTTGGTTTGTTGGCTTGTTGGTTTGTTGGTTTGATTGTTTGTTCGTTTGTTTGTTTGTTGGCTTGTTGGTTTGTTGGTTTGTTTGTTTGTTCGTTTGTTGGTTTGTTTGTTTGTTGGCTTGTTGGTTTGTTGGTTTGTTGGTTTGTTGGTTTGTTGGTTTGTTGGTTTGTTGGCTTGTTGGTTTGTTGGTTTCTTGGTTTGTTGGTTTGTTGGTTTGTTGGTTTGTTGGTTTGTTGGTTTATTGGTTTGTTGGTTTGTTGGCTTGTTGGTTTGTTGAATTGTTGGTTTGTTGGTTTGTTGGTTTGTTGGTTTGTTGGTTTGTTGGCTTGCTGGTTTGTTGGTTTGTTGGTTTTTTGGTTTGTTGGTTTGTTGGTTTGTTGGTTTGTTGGTTTGTTGGTTTGTTGGTTTGTTGGTTTGTTGGTTTGTTGGGTTGTTGGGTTGTTGGTTGGTTCGTTTGTTGGTTTGTTGGTTTGTTGGTTTGTTGGTTTGTTGGTTTGTTGGTTTGTTGGTTTGTTGGTTTGTTGGTTTGTTGGTTTGTTGGTTTGTTGGTTTGTTGGTTTGTTGGTTTGTTGGCTTGTTGGTTTGTTGGTTTGTTGGCTTGTTGGTTTGTTGGTTTGTGGTTTGTGGTTTGTTGGTTTGTTGGTTTGTTGGTTTGTTGGTTTGTTGGTTTGTTGGTTTGTTGGTTTGTTGGTTTATTTGTTTGTTGGTTTGTTGGTTTGTTGGTTTGTTGGTTTGTTGGCTTGTTGGTTTGATGGTTTGTTGGTTTGTTGGGTTGTTGGTTTGTTGGTTTGTTGGTTTGTTGGTTTGTTGGTTTGGTAATTTGTTGGTTTGTTGGTTTGTTGGTTTATTTGTTTGTTGGTTTGTTGGTTTGTTGGTTTTTTGGTTTGTTGGTTTGTTGGTTTGTTGGTTTGTTGGTTTGTTGATTTGGCGGTTTGTTGGTTTGTTGGTTTGTTGGTTTTTTGGTTTGCTGGTTTGTTGGTTTGTTGGTTTGTTGGCTGGTTGGTTTTTTGGTTTGCCGGTTTGTTGGTTTGTTGGTTTGTTGGTTTGTTGGTTTGTTGGTTTGTTGGTTTGTTGGTTTGTTGGTTTGTTGGTTTGTTGGTTTGTTGGTTTGTTGGTTTGTTGGTTTGTTGGTTTGTTGGTTTATTTGTTTGTTGGTTTGTTGGTTTGTAGTTTTGTTGGTTTGTTGGTTTGTTTGTTTGTTGGTTTGTTCGTTTGTTGGTTTTTTGGTTTGTTGGTTTGTTGGTTTGTTGGTTTGTTGGTTTGTTGGTTTGTTGGTTTGTTGGTTTGTTGGTTTGTTGGTTTGTTGGTTTGTTGTTTTATTTGTTTGTTGGTTTGTTGGTTAGTTCGTTTGTTGGTTTGTTAGTTTGTTGGTTTGTTGGCTTGTTGGTTTGTTGGTTTGTTTGTTTGTTGGTTTGTTGGTTTGTTGGTTAATTGGTTTGTTGGTTTGTTGGCTTGTTGGTTTGTTGGTTTTTTGGTTTGTTGGTTTGTTGGTTTATTGGTTTGTTGGTTTGTTGGTTTATTTGTTTGTTGGTTAGTTAGTTTGTTGGTTTGTTGGTTTGTTGGCTTGTTGGGTTGTTGATTTCTTGGTTTCTTGGTTTGTTGGTTTGTTTGTTTGTTGGGTTGTTGGTTTGTTGGTTTGTTGGTTTATTTGTTTGTTGGTTTGTTGGTTTGTTGGTTTATAGTTTTGTTGGTTTGTCTGTTTGTTGGTTTGTTCGTTTGTTGGTTTGTTGGTTAATTTGTTTGTTGGTTTGTTGGTTTGTTGGCTTGTTGGTTTGTTGGTTTGTTGGTTTTTGGTTTATTGGCTTTGTTCGTTTGTTGGTTTGTTAGTTTGTTGGTTTGTTAGCTTGTTGGCTTGTTGGTTTGTTGGTTTGTTGGCTTGTTGGTTTGTTGGTTTGTTGGTTTGTTGGTTAATTGGTTTGTTGGTTTGTTGGTTTGTTGGCTTGTTGGCTTGTTGGTTTGTTAGTTTTTTGGTTTGTTGGTTTGTTGCTTTATTGGTTTGTTGGTTTCTTGGTTTGTTGGTTTATTTGTTTGTTGATTTGTTGGTTAGTTGGTTTGTTGGTTTGTTGGTTAGTTGGTTTGTTGGCTTGTTGGGTTGTTGGTTTGTTGGTTTCTTGGTTTGTTGGCTTGTTGGTTTGTTGGTTTGTTGGTTTGTTGGTTTGTTGGTTTGTTGGTTTGTTGGTTTGTTCGTTTGTTGGCTTGTTGGTTTGTTGGCTTGTTGGCTTGTTGGTTTGTTGGTTTGTTGGTTTGTTCGTTTGTTGGTTTGTTGGTTTATTTGTTTGTTGGTTTGTTGGTTTGTTGGTTTGTTGGTTTGTTGGTTTGTTGGTTTGTTGGTTTGTTGGTTTGTTGGCTTGTTGGGTTGTTGGTTTGTTGGTTTGTTGGTTTGTTGGTTTGTTGGTTTGTTGGTTTTTTGGTTTGCTGGTTTGTTGGTTTATTGGTTTGTTGGTATGTTGGCTTTTTGGTTTGTTGGTTTGTTGGTTTGTAGGTTTGTTGGTTTGTTCGTTTGTTGGTTTGTTGGTTTGTTGGCTTGTTGGTTTGTTGGTTTGTTGGTTTGTTGGTTTGTTGGTTTGTTGGTTTGTTGGTTTATTTGTTTGTTGGTTTGTTGGTTTGTTGGTTTTTTGGTTTGTTGGTTTGTTGGTTTGTTGGTTTGTTGGTTTGTTGGCTTGTTGGTTTGTTGGTTTGTTGGTTTGTTGGTTTGTTGGTTTGTTGGTTTGTTGGATTGTTGGTTTGTTGGTTTGTTGGTTTGTTTGTTTGTTCGTTTGTTCGTTTGTTCGTTTGTTCGTTTGTTCGTTTGTTCGTTTGTTCGTTTGTTTGTTTGTTCGTTTGTTCGTTTGTTCGTTTGTTCGTTTGTTGGTTTGTTGGTTTGTTGGCTTGTTGGTTTGTTGGTTTGTTGGCTTATTGGTTTGTTGGTTTGTTTGTTTGTTGGTTTGTTGGTTTGTTTGTTTTTTCGTTTCTTGGTTTGTTGGTTTGTTGGCTTGTTGGTTTGTTGGTTTGTTGGTTTGTTCGTTTGTTGGCTTGTTGGTTTGTTGGCTTGTTGGCTTGTTGGTTTGTTGGCTTGTTGGCTTGTTGGTCTGTTGGTTTGTTGGTTTGTTAGTTTGTTGGCTTGTTGGCTTGTTGGTTTGTTGGTTTGGTTGTTTGTTCGTTTGTTGGTTTGTTTGTTTGTTGGCTTGTTGGTTTGTTGGTTTGTTGGTTTGTTAGATTGTTGGTTTGTTGGTTTGTTGGTTTGTTGGTTTGTTGGTTTGTTATCTTGTTGGTTTGTTGGTTTGTTGGTTTGTTGGTTTGTTGGTTTGTTGGTTTGTTGGTTTGTTAGTTTGTTGGTTTGTTGGTTTGTTGGTTTGTTGAATTGTTGGTTTGTTCGTTTGTTGGTTTGTTGGTTTGTTGGCTTGTTGGTTTGTTGGTTTGTTGGTGTTTTGGTTTGTTGGTTTGTTGGTTTGTTGGTTTGTTGGTTTGTTGGTTTGTTGGGTTGTTGGTTTGTTCGTTTGTTGGTTTGTTGGTTTGTTGGTTTGTTGGTTTGTTGGTTTGTTGGTTTGTTGGTTTGTTGGTTTATTGGCTTGTTGGCTTGTTGGTTTTTTGGTTTGTTCGTTTGTTGGTTTGTTGGTTTGTTGGTTTGTTGGTTTGTTGGTTTTTTGGTTTGTTGGTTTGTTCGTTTGCTGGTTTGTTGGTTTGCTGGTTTGTGGGTTTGTTGGTTTGCTCGTTTGTTGGTTTGTTGGTTTGTTGGTTTGTTGGCTTGTTGGCTTGTTGATTTGTTGGTTTGTTTGTTTGTTGGTTTGTTCGTTTGTTGGTTTGTTGGTTTGTTGGTTTGTTGGTTTGTTGGTTTGTTGGTTTGTTAGTTTGTTGGTTTGTTGGTTTGTTGGTTTGTTGAATTGTTGGTTTGTTCGTTTGTTGGTTTGTTCGTTTGTTGGTTTGTTGGTTTGTTGGTTTGTTGGTTTGTTGGTTTGTTCGTTTGTTGGTTTGTTAGTTTGTTGGTTTGTTGATTTGTTGGTTTGTTCGTTTGTTGGCTTGTTGGTTTGTTGGCTTGTTGGTTTGTTGGCTAGTTGGTTTGTTGGTTTATTGGTTTGTTTGTTTGTTGGTTTGTTGGTTTGTTGGTTTGTTGGTTTGTTGGTTTGTTGGTTTGTTGGTTTGTTGGTTTGTTGGTTTGTTGGTTTATTGGTTTGTTGGTTTGTTGGTTTCTTGGTTTGTTGGTTTGTTGGTTTGTTGGTTTTTTGGTTTGTTGGTTTGTCGGTTTGTTGGCTTGTTGATTTGTTGGTTTGTTGGTTTGTTGGTTTGTTGGTTTGTTGGTTTGTTGGTTTGTTGGTTTGTTGGTTTGTTGGTTTGTTGGTTTGTTGGTTTGTTGGTTTGTTGGTTTGTTGGTTTGTTGGTTTGTTGGTTTGTTGGTTTGTTGGTTTGTTGGTTTGTTGGTTTGTTGGTTTGTTGGTTTGTTGGTTTGTTGGTTTATTTGTTTGTTGGTTTGTTGGTTTGTTGGCTTGTTGGCTTGTTGGTCTGTTGGTTTGTTGGTTTTTTGGTTTGTTGGTTATTTAGTTTGTTGGCTTGTTGGCTTGTTGGTTTGTTGGTTTGGTTGTTTGTTCGTTTGTTGGTTTGTTTGTTTGTTGGCTTGTTGGTTTGCTGGTTTGTTGGTTTGTTAGATTGTTGGTTTGTTGGTTTGTTGGTTTGTTGGTTTGTTGGTTTGTTGGTTTGTTGGTTTGTTGGCTTGTTGGTTTGTTGGTTTGTTGGTTTGTTGGTTTGTTGGTTTGTTGGTTTGTTGGTTATTTGGTTTGTTGGTTTGTTAGTTTGTTGGTTTGTTGGTTTGTTGGTTTGTTGAATTGTTGGTTTGTTCGTTTGTTGGTTTGTTGGTTTGTTGGCTTGTTGGTTTGTTGGTTTGTTGGTTTTTTGGTTTGTTGGTTTGTTGGTTTTTTGGTTTGTTGGTTTGTTTGTTTGTTGGTTTGTTGGGTTGTTGGTTTGTTCGTTTGTTGGTTTGTTGGTTTGTTGGTATGTTGGTTTGTTGGTTTGTTGGTTTATTGGCTTGTTGGCTTGTTGGTTTTTTGGTTTGTTCGTTTGTTGGTTTGTTGGTTTGTTGGTTTGTTGGTTTGTTGGTTTTTTGGTTTGTTGGTTTGTTCGTTTGTTGGTTTGTTGGTTTGTTGGTTTGTTGGTTTGTTGGTTTGCTCGTTTGTTGGTTTGTTGGTTTGCTGGTTTGTTAGTTTGTTGGTTTGTTGGTTTGTTGGTTTGTTGGTTTGTTGGTTTGTTGGTTTATTGGTTTGTTGGTTTGTTGGTTTGTTGGTTTGTTGGTTTGTTGGTTTGTTGGTTTGTTGGTTTGTTGGTTTTTTGGTTTGTTGGTTTGTCGGTTTGTTGGCTTGTTGATTTGTTGGCTTGTTGGTTTTGTTGGTTTGTTGGTTTGTTGGTTTGTTGGTTTGTTGGTTTGTTGGTTTGTTGGTTTGTTGGTTTGTTGGTTTGTTGGTTTGTTGGTTTGTTGGTTTGTTGGTTTGTTGGTTTGTTGGTTTGTTGGTTTGTTGGTTTGTTGGTTTGTATGTTTGTTGGTTTGTTGGTTTATTTGTTTGTTGGTTTGTTGGTTTGTTGGCTTGTTGGCTTGTTGGTTTGTTGGTTTGGTTGTTTGTTCGTTTGTTGGTTTGTTTGTTTGTTGGCTTGTTGGTTTGTTGGTTTGTTGGTTTGTTAGATTGTTGGTTTGTTGGTTTGTTGGTTTGTTGGTTTGTTGGTTTGTTGGTTTGTTGGTTTGTTGGCTTGTTGGTTTGTTAGTTTGTTGGCTTGTTGGCTTGTTGGTTTGTTGGTTTGGTTGTTTGTTCGTTTGTTGGTTTGTTTGTTTGTTGGCTTGTTGGTTTGTTGGTTTGTTGGTTTGTTAGATTGTTGGTTTGTTGGTTTGTTGGTTTGTTGGTTTGTTGGTTTGTTGGTTTGTTGGTTTGTTGGCTTGTTGGCTTGTTGGTTTGTTGGTTTGTTGGTTTGTTGGTTTGTTGGTTTGTTGGTTATCTGGTTTGTTGGTTTGTTAGTTTGTTGGTTTGTTGGTATGTTGGTTTGTTGAATTGTTGGTTTGTTCGTTTGTTGGTTTGTTGGTTTGTTGGCTTGTTGGTTTGTTGGTTTGTTGGTTTTTTGGTTTGTTGGTTTGTTGGTTTGTTGGTTTGTTGGTTTGTTGGTTTGTTGGGTTGTTGGTTTGTTCGTTTGTTGGTTTGTTGGTTTGTTGGTTTGTTGGTTTGTTGGTTTATTGGCTTGTTGGTTTGTTGGTTTGTTGGTTTGTTGAATTGTTGGTTTGTTCGTTTGTTGGTTTGTTCGTTTGTTGGTTTGTTGGTTTGTTGGTTTGTTGGTTTGTTGGTTTGTTCGTTTGTTGGTTTGTTAGTTTGTTGGTTTGTTGATTTGTTGGTTTGTTCGTTTGTTGGCTTGTTGGTTTGTTGGCTTGTTGGTTTGTTGGCTAGTTGGTTTGTTGGTTTATTGGTTTGTTTGTTTGTTGGTTTGTTGGTTTGTTGGTTTGTTGGTTTGTTGGTTTGTTGGTTTGTTGGTTTGTTGGTTTGTTGGTTTGTTGGTTTATTGGTTTGTTGGTTTGTTGGTTTCTTGGTTTGTTGGTTTGTTGGTTTGTTGGTTTTTTGGTTTGTTGGTTTGTCGGTTTGTTGGCTTGTTGATTTGTTGGTTTGTATGTTTGTTGGTTTGTTGGTTTATTTGTTTGTTGGTTTGTTGGTTTGTTGGCTTGTTGGCTTGTTGGTCTGTTGGTTTGTTGGTTTTTTGGTTTGTTGGTTTGTTAGTTTGTTGGCTTGTTGGCTTGTTGGTTTGTTGGTTTGGTTGTTTGTTCGTTTGTTGGTTTGTTTGTTTGTTGGCTTGTTGGTTTGTTGGTTTGTTGGTTTGTTAGATTGTTGGTTTGTTGGTTTGTTGGTTTGTTGGTTTGTTGGTTTGTTGGTTTGTTGGTTTGTTGGCTTGTTGGCTTGTTGGTTTGTTGGTTTGTTGGTTTGTTGGTTTGTTGGTTTGTTGGTTATCTGGTTTGTTGGTTTGTTAGTTTGTTGGTTTGTTGGTATGTTGGTTTGTTGAATTGTTGGTTTGTTCGTTTGTTGGTTTGTTGGTTTGTTGGCTTGTTGGTTTGTTGGTTTGTTGGTTTTTTGGTTTGTTGGTTTGTTGGTTTGTTGGTTTGTTGGTTTGTTGGTTTGTTGGGTTGTTGGTTTGTTCGTTTGTTGGTTTGTTGGTTTGTTGGTTTGTTGGTTTGTTGGTTTATTGGCTTGTTGGCTTGTTGGTTTTTTGGTTTGTTCGTTTGTTGGTTTGTTGGTTTGTTGGTTTGTTGGTTTGTTGGTTTTTTGGTTTGTTGGTTTGTTTGTTTGTTGGTTTGTTGGTTTGTTGGTTTGTTGGTTTGTTGGTTTGCTCGTTTGTTGGTTTGTTGGTTTGCTGGTTTGTTGGCTTGTTGGCTTGTTGATTTGTAGGTTTGTTTGTTTGTTGGTTTGTTCGTTTGTTAGTTTGTTGGTTTGTTGGTTTGTTGGTTTGTTGGTTTGTTGGTTTGTTGGTTTGTTGGTTTGTTGGTTTGTTGGTTTGTTGGTTTGTTGGTTTGTTGGTTTGTTGGTTTGTTGGTTTGTTGATTTGTTCGTTTGTTGGTTTGTTGGTTTGTTGGTTTGTTGGTTTGTTGGTTTGTTCGTTTGTTGGTTTGTTAGTTTGTTGGTTTGTTGATTTGTTGGTTTGTTCGTTTGTTGGCTTGTTGGTTTGTTGGCTTGTTGGTTTGTTGGCTAGTTGGTTTGTTGGTTTATTGGTTTGTTTGTTTGTTGGTTTGTTGGTTTGTTGGTTTGTTGGTTTGTTGGTTTGTTGGTTTGTTGGTTTGTTGGTTTGTTGGTTTGTTGGTTTGTTGGTTTGTTGGTTTGTTGGTTTGTTGGTTTTTTGGTTTGTTGGTTTATCGGTTTGTTGGCTTGTTAATTTGTTGGCTTGTTGGTTTGTTGGTTTGTTAGTTTGTTGGTTTGTTGGTTTGTTGGTTTGTTGGTTTGTTGGTTTGTTGGTTTGTTGGTTTGTTGGTTTGTTGGTTTGTTGATTTGTTGGTTTGTTGGTTTGTTGGTTTGTTGGTTTATTTGTTTGTTGGTTTGTTGGTTTGTTGGTTTTTTGGTTTGTTGGTTTGTCGGTTTGTTGGCTTGTTGATTTGTTGGCTTGTTGGTTTGTTGGTTTGTTGGTTTGTTGGTTTGTTGGTTTGTTGGTTTATTTGTTTGTTGGTTTGTTGGTTTGTTGGTTTGTTGGTTTGTTGGTTTTTTGGTTTGTTGGTTTGTTGGTTTGTTGGTTTGTTGGTTTGTTGATTTGGTGGTTTGTTGGTTTGTTGGTTTGTTGGTTTTTTGGTTTGCTGGTTTGTTGGTTTGTTGGTTTGTTGGCTGGTTGGTTTTTTGGTTTGCTGGTTTGTTGGTTTGTTGGTTTGTTGGTTTGTTGGTTTGTTGGTTTGTTGGTTTGTTGGTTTGTTGGTTTGTTGGTTTGTTGGTTTGTTGGTTTGTTGGTTTGTTGGTTTGTTGGTTTGTTGGTTTGTTGGTTTTTTGGTTTGTTGGTTTATTTGTTTGTTGGTTTGTTGGTTTGTAGTTTTGTTGGTTTGTTGGTTTGTTTGTTTGTTGGTTTGTTGGCTGGTTGGTTTTTTGGTTTGCTGGTTTGTTGGTTTGTTGGTTTGTTGGTTTGTTGGTTTGTTGGTTTGTTGGTTTGTTGGTTTGTTGGTTTGTTGGTTTGTTGGTTTGTTGGCTTGTTGGTTTGTTGGTTTGTTGGTTTTTTGGTTTGTTGGTTTGTTGGTTTGTTGGTTTGTTGGTTTGTTGGTTTGTTGGTTAATTGGTTTGTTGGTTTGTTGGTTTGTTGGCTTGTTGGTTTGTTGGTTTGTTAGTTTTTTGGTTTGTTGGTTTGTTGGTTTATTGGTTTGTTGGTTTGTTGGTTTGTTGGTTTATTTGTTTGTTGATTTGTTGGTTTGTTGGTTTGTTGGTTTGTTGGTTAGTTGGTTTGTTGGCTTGTTGGGTTGTTGGTTTGTTGGTTTCTTGGTTTGTTTGTTTGTTGGTTTGTTGGTTTGTTGGTTTGTTGGTTTGTTGGTTTGTTGGTTTGTTGGTTTGTTCGTTTGTTGGCTTGTTGGTTTGTTGGCTTGTTGGCTTGTTGGTTTGTTGGTTTGTTGGTTTGTTCGCTTGTTGGTTTGTTTGTTTATTTGTTTGTTGGTTTGTTGGTTTGTTGGTTTGTTGGTTTGTTGGTTAGTTCGTTTGTTGGTTTGTTAGTTTGTTGGTTTGTTGGCTTGTTGGTTTGTTGGTTTGTTGGTTTGTTGGTTTGTTGGTTTGTTGGTTTGTTGGTTAATTGGTTTGTTGGTTTGTTGGCTTGTTGTTTTGTTGGTTTTTTGGTTTGTTGGTTTGTTGGTTTATTGGTTTGTTGGTTTGTTGGTTTATTTGTTTGTTGGTTTGTTGGTTTGTTGGTTTGTTGGCTTGTTGGGTTGTTGGTTTCTTGGTTTCTTGGTTTATTGGTTTGTTTGTGTGTTGGTTTGTTGGTTTGTTGGTTTATTGGTTTGTTGGTTTGTTGGTTTGTTGGTTTGTTCGTTTGTTGGCTTGTTGGTTTGTTGGCTTGTTGGCTTGTTGGTTTGTTGGTTTGTTGGTTTGTTGGTTTGTTGGTTTGTTGGTTTGTTGGTTTGTTGGTTGGTTGGTTTGTTGGTTTGTTTGTTTGTTGGTTTGTTGGTTTGTTGGTTTGTTGGTTTGTTGGTTTGTTGGTTTGTTGGTTTGTTGGTTTGTTGGTTTGTTGGTTTGTTGGTTTGTTGGTTTGTAGGGATGTTGGCTTGTTGGTTTGTTGGTTTGTTGGTTTCTTGGTTTGTAGGTTTATTGGCTTGTTCGTTTGTTGGTTTGTTGGTTTGTTGGTTTGTTGGCTTGGTGGTGTTTTGTTTTGTTTTTTTTTTTTGGTTTGTTGGTTTGTTGGTTTGTTGGTTTGTTGGTTTATTTGTTTGTTGGTTTGTTGGTTTGTTGGTTTGTAGTTTTGTTGGTTTGTTGGTTTGTTTGTTTGTTGGTTTGTTCGTTTGTTGGTTTGTTGGTTAATTTGTTTGTTGGTTTGTTGGTTTGTTGGCTTGTTGGTTTGTTGGTTTGTTGGTTTTTGGTTTGTTGGTTTGTTCGTTTGTTGGTTTGTTAGTTTGTTGGTTTGTTAGCTTGTTGGCTTGTTGGTTTGTTGGTTTGTTGGCTTGTTGGTTTGTTGGTTTGTTGGTTTGTTGGTTTGTTGGTTAATTGGTTTGTTGGTTTGTTGGTTTGTTGGCTTGTTGGTTTGTTGGTTTGTTAGTTTTTTGGTTTGTTGGTTTGTTGGTTTATTGGTTTGTTGGTTTGTTGGTTTGTTGGTTTATTTGTTTGTTGATTTGTTGGTTTGTTGGTTTGTTGGTTTGTTGGTTAGTTGGTTTGTTGGCTTGTTGGGTTGTTGGTTTGTTGGTTTCTTGGTTTGTTTGTTTGTTGGTTTGTTGGTTTGTTGGTTTGTTGGTTTGTTGGTTTGTTGGTTTGTTGGTTTGTTTGTTTGTTGGCTTGTTGGTTTGTTGGCTTGTTGGCTTGTTGGTTTGTTGGTTTGTTGGTTTGTTCGCTTGTTGGTTTGTTTGTTTATTTGTTTGTTGGTTTGTTGGTTTGTTGGTTTGTTGGTTTGTTGGTTTGTTGGTTTGTTGGTTTGTTGGTTTGTTGGTTTGTTGGTTTGTTGGTTTGTTGGTTTGTTGGCTTGTTGGTTTGTTGGTTTGTTGGTTTGTTGGTTTGTTGGTTTGTTGGTTTGTTGGTTTGTTGGTTTGTTGGTTTGTTGGTTTGTTGGTTTGTTGGTTTGTTCGTTTGTTCGTTTGTTCGTTTGTTCGTTTGTTCGTTTGTTCGTTTGTTCGTTTGTTCGTTTGTTGGTTTGTTGGTTTGTTGGCTTGTTGGTTTGTTGGTTTGTTGGCTTATTGGTTTGTTGGTTTGTTGGTTTGTTCGTTTGTTGGTTTGTTTGTTTTTTCGTTTCTTGGTTTGTTGGTTTGTTGGCTTGTTGTTTTGTTGGTTTGTTGGTTTGTTCGTTTGTTGGCTTGTTGGTTTGTTGGCTTGTTGGCTTGTTGGTTTGTTGGCTTGTTGGCTTGTTGGTCTGTTGGTTTGTTGGTTTTTTGGTTTGTTGGTTTGTTAGTTTGTTGGGTTGTTGGCTTGTTGGTTTGTTGGTTTGGTTGTTTGTTCGTTTGTTGGTTTGTTGGTTTGTTAGTTTGTTGGGTTGTTGGCTTGTTGGTTTGTTGGTTTGGTTGTTTGTTCGTTTGTTGGTTTGTTTGTTTGTTGGCTTGTTGGTTTGTTGGTTTGTTGGTTTGTTAGATTGTTGGTTTGTTGGTTTGTTGGTTTGTTGGTTTGTTGGTTTGTTGGTTTGTTGGTTTGTTGGTTTGTTGGCTTGTTGGTTTGTTGGTTTATTTGTTTGTTGGTTTGTTGGTTTGTTGGTTTGTTGGTTTGTTGGTTTGTTAGTTTGTTGGTTTGTTGGTTTGTTGGTTTGTCGAATTGTTGGTTTGTTCGTTTGTTGGTTTGTTGGTTTGTTGGCTTGTTGGTTTGTTGGTTTGTTGGTTTTTTGGTTTGTTGGTTTGTTGGTTTGTTGGTTTGTTGGTTTATTGGCTTGTTGGCTTGTTGGTTTTTTGGTTTGTTCGTTTGTTGGTTTGTTGGTTTGTTGGTTTGTTGGTTTGTTGGTTTTTTGGTTTGTTGGTTTGTTCGTTTGTTGGTTTGTTGATTTGTTGGTTTGTTGGTTTGTTGGTTTGCTCGTTTGTTGGTTTGTTGGTTTGTTGGTTTGTTGGTTTGTTGGCTTGTTGGCTTGTTGATTTGTTGGTTTGTTGGTTTGTTGGTTTGTTCGTTTGTTGGTTTTTTTTCTTGGTTTGTTGGTTTGTTGGTTTGTTGGTTTGTTGGTTTGTTGGTTTGTTGGTTTGTTGGTTTGTTGATTTGTTCGTTTGTTGGTTTGTTGGTTTGTTGGTTTGTTGGTTTGTTGGTTTGTTCGTTTGTTGGTTTGTTAGTTTGTTGGTTTGTTGATTTGTTGGTTTGTTCGTTTGTTGGCTTGTTGGTTTGTTGGCTTGTTGGTTTGTTGGCTAGTTGGTTTGTGGGTTTATTGGTTTGTTTGTTTGTTGGTTTGTTGGTTTGTTGGTTTGTTGGTTGGTTGGTTTGTTGGTTTGTTCGTTTGTTCGGTTGTGGGTTTGGAGGTTTGTTGGTTTGTTCGTTTGTTTTTTTGTTCGTTTGTTGGCTTGTTGGTTTGTTGGTTTGTTGGCTTGTTGGTTTGTTGGTTTGTTGGTTTGTTTGTTTGTTGGTTTGTTGGTTTGTTGGTTTGTTGGTTTGTTGGTTTGTTGGTTTGTTGGTTTGTTGGTTTGTTGGCTTGTTGGTTTGTTGGTTTGTTGGTTTGTTGGTTTGTTGGTTTGTTGGTTTGTTGGTTTGTTCGTTTGTTGGTTTGTTGGTTTGTTGGCTTGTTGGTTTGTTGGCTTGTTGTCTTGTTGGTTTGTTGGTTTGTTTGTTTGTTGGTTTGTTTGTTTGTGGGGTTGTTCGTTTGTTGGTTTGTTGGATTGTTGGTTTGTTCGTTTGTTGGCTTGTTATGTTGTTGGTTTGTTGGTTTTTGTGCGTTTGTTGGTTTGTTGGTTTGTTGGTTTGTTGGTTTGTTGGCTTGTTGGCTTGTTGGTTTGTTGGTTTGTTGGTTTGTTGGTTTGTTGGTTTGTTGGCTTGTTCGTTTGTTGGTTTGTTGGTTTGTTGGTTTGTTGGTTTGTTGGCTTGTTGGTTTGTTGGCTTGTTGGCTTGTTGGGTTGTTGGTTTGTTGGTTTGTTTGTTTGTTGGTTTGTTCGTTTGTTGGCTTGTTGGTTTGTTGGCTTGTTGGTTTGTTGGTTTGTTGGTTCGTTGGTTTGTTGGTTTGTTTGTTTGTTCGCTTGTTGGTTTGTTGGTTTGTTGGTTTGTTGGCTTGTTGGTTTGTTTGTTTGTTGGCTTGTTGGTTTGTTGATTTGTTGGTTGGTTCGTTTGTTCGTTTGTTGGCTTGTTGGTTCGTTGGCTTGTTGGCTTGTTGGTATGTTGGCTTGCTGGCTTCTTGGTTTGTTAGTTTGTTGGTTTGTTGGTTTGTTGGTTTGTTGGCTTGTTGGCTTGTTGGTTTGTTGGTTTGTTGGCTTGTTTGTTTGTTGGTGTTTTTGTTTGTTCGTTTGTTGGTTTTTTGGTTTGTTGGTTTGTTGGTTTGTTGGTTTGTTGGTTTGTTAGTTTGTTGGTTTGTTGGTTTGTTGGTTAGTTGGTTTGTTGATTTGTTAGTTTGTTAGTTTGTTGGTTTGTTGGCTTGTTGGTTTGTTGGTTTGTTCGTTTGTTGGTTTGTTGGTTTGTTGGTTTGTTGGTTTGTTGGTTTGTTGATTTGTTGGATTGTTGGATTGTTGGTTTGTTGGTTTGTTGGTTTGTTGGTTTATTTGTTTGTTGGTTTGTTGGTTTGTTGGTTTGTTGGTTTGTTGGCTTGTTGGTTTGTTGGTTTGCTGGCTTATTGGTTACTTGGTTTGTTGGTTTGTCGGTTTGTTGGTTTGTTGGTTTATTGGTTTGTTGGCTTGTTGGTTTGTTGGTTTGCTGGCTTATTGGTTACTTGGTTTGTTTGTTTGTCGGTTTGTTGGTTTGCTGGTTTATTGGCTTGTTGGTTTGTTGGTTTGTTGGTTTTTTGGCTTGTTGGCTTGTTGGTTTGTTGGTTTGTTGGTTTGTTGGTTACTTGGTTTGTTGGTTTGTTGGTTTGTTGGTTTGTTCGTTTGTTGGTTTGTTGGTTTGTTGGTTTGTTCGTTTGTTCGTTTGTTGGTTTGTTGGTTTGTTGGTTTGGTGGCTTGTTGGCTGGTTGGTTTGTTAGTTTGTTGGCTTGTTGGTTTGTTGGTTTGTTGGCTTATTGGTTTGTTGGTTTGTTGGTTTGTTCGTTTGTTGGTTTGTTTGTTTTTTCGTTTCTTGGTTTGTTGGTTTGTTGGCTTGTTGTTTTGTTGGTTTGTTGGTTTGTTCGTTTGTTGGCTTGTTGGTTTGTTGGCTTGTTGGCTTGTTGGTTTGTTGGCTTGTTGGCTTGTTGGTCTGTTGGTTTGTTGGTTTTTTGGTTTGTTGGTTTGTTAGTTTGTTGGGTTGTTGGCTTGTTGGTTTGTTGGTTTGGTTGTTTGTTCGTTTGTTGGTTTGTTGGTTTGTTAGTTTGTTGGGTTGTTGGCTTGTTGGTTTGTTGGTTTGGTTGTTTGTTCGTTTGTTGGTTTGTTTGTTTGTTGGCTTGTTGGTTTGTTGGTTTGTTGGTTTGTTAGATTGTTGGTTTGTTGGTTTGTTGGTTTGTTGGTTTGTTGGTTTGTTGGTTTGTTGGTTTGTTGGTTTGTTGGCTTGTTGGTTTGTTGGTTTATTTGTTTGTTGGTTTGTTGGTTTGTTGGTTTGTTGGTTTGTTGGTTTGTTAGTTTGTTGGTTTGTTGGTTTGTTGGTTTGTCGAATTGTTGGTTTGTTCGTTTGTTGGTTTGTTGGTTTGTTGGCTTGTTGGTTTGTTGGTTTGTTGGTTTTTTGGTTTGTTGGTTTGTTGGTTTGTTGGTTTGTTGGTTTATTGGCTTGTTGGCTTGTTGGTTTTTTGGTTTGTTCGTTTGTTGGTTTGTTGGTTTGTTGGTTTGTTGGTTTGTTGGTTTTTTGGTTTGTTGGTTTGTTCGTTTGTTGGTTTGTTGATTTGTTGGTTTGTTGGTTTGTTGGTTTGCTCGTTTGTTGGTTTGTTGGTTTGTTGGTTTGTTGGTTTGTTGGCTTGTTGGCTTGTTGATTTGTTGGTTTGTTGGTTTGTTGGTTTGTTCGTTTGTTGGTTTTTTTTCTTGGTTTGTTGGTTTGTTGGTTTGTTGGTTTGTTGGTTTGTTGGTTTGTTGGTTTGTTGGTTTGTTGATTTGTTCGTTTGTTGGTTTGTTGGTTTGTTGGTTTGTTGGTTTGTTGGTTTGTTCGTTTGTTGGTTTGTTAGTTTGTTGGTTTGTTGATTTGTTGGTTTGTTCGTTTGTTGGCTTGTTGGTTTGTTGGCTTGTTGGTTTGTTGGCTAGTTGGTTTGTGGGTTTATTGGTTTGTTTGTTTGTTGGTTTGTTGGTTTGTTGGTTTGTTGGTTGGTTGGTTTGTTGGTTTGTTCGTTTGTTCGGTTGTGGGTTTGGAGGTTTGTTGGTTTGTTCGTTTGTTTTTTTGTTCGTTTGTTGGCTTGTTGGTTTGTTGGTTTGTTGGCTTGTTGGTTTGTTGGTTTGTTGGTTTGTTTGTTTGTTGGTTTGTTGGTTTGTTGGTTTGTTGGTTTGTTGGTTTGTTGGTTTGTTGGTTTGTTGGTTTGTTGGCTTGTTGGTTTGTTGGTTTGTTGGTTTGTTGGTTTGTTGGTTTGTTGGTTTGTTGGTTTGTTCGTTTGTTGGTTTGTTGGTTTGTTGGCTTGTTGGTTTGTTGGCTTGTTGTCTTGTTGGTTTGTTGGTTTGTTTGTTTGTTGGTTTGTTTGTTTGTGGGGTTGTTCGTTTGTTGGTTTGTTGGATTGTTGGTTTGTTCGTTTGTTGGCTTGTTATGTTGTTGGTTTGTTGGTTTTTGTGCGTTTGTTGGTTTGTTGGTTTGTTGGTTTGTTGGTTTGTTGGCTTGTTGGCTTGTTGGTTTGTTGGTTTGTTGGTTTGTTGGTTTGTTGGTTTGTTGGCTTGTTCGTTTGTTGGTTTGTTGGTTTGTTGGTTTGTTGGTTTGTTGGCTTGTTGGTTTGTTGGCTTGTTGGCTTGTTGGGTTGTTGGTTTGTTGGTTTGTTTGTTTGTTGGTTTGTTCGTTTGTTGGCTTGTTGGTTTGTTGGCTTGTTGGTTTGTTGGTTTGTTGGTTCGTTGGTTTGTTGGTTTGTTTGTTTGTTCGCTTGTTGGTTTGTTGGTTTGTTGGTTTGTTGGCTTGTTGGTTTGTTTGTTTGTTGGCTTGTTGGTTTGTTGATTTGTTGGTTGGTTCGTTTGTTCGTTTGTTGGCTTGTTGGTTCGTTGGCTTGTTGGCTTGTTGGTATGTTGGCTTGCTGGCTTCTTGGTTTGTTAGTTTGTTGGTTTGTTGGTTTGTTGGTTTGTTGGCTTGTTGGCTTGTTGGTTTGTTGGTTTGTTGGCTTGTTTGTTTGTTGGTGTTTTTGTTTGTTCGTTTGTTGGTTTTTTGGTTTGTTGGTTTGTTGGTTTGTTGGTTTGTTGGTTTGTTAGTTTGTTGGTTTGTTGGTTTGTTGGTTAGTTGGTTTGTTGATTTGTTAGTTTGTTAGTTTGTTGGTTTGTTGGCTTGTTGGTTTGTTGGTTTGTTCGTTTGTTGGTTTGTTGGTTTGTTGGTTTGTTGGTTTGTTGGTTTGTTGATTTGTTGGATTGTTGGATTGTTGGTTTGTTGGTTTGTTGGTTTGTTGGTTTATTTGTTTGTTGGTTTGTTGGTTTGTTGGTTTGTTGGTTTGTTGGCTTGTTGGTTTGTTGGTTTGCTGGCTTATTGGTTACTTGGTTTGTTGGTTTGTCGGTTTGTTGGTTTGTTGGTTTATTGGTTTGTTGGCTTGTTGGTTTGTTGGTTTGCTGGCTTATTGGTTACTTGGTTTGTTTGTTTGTCGGTTTGTTGGTTTGCTGGTTTATTGGCTTGTTGGTTTGTTGGTTTGTTGGTTTTTTGGCTTGTTGGCTTGTTGGTTTGTTGGTTTGTTGGTTTGTTGGTTACTTGGTTTGTTGGTTTGTTGGTTTGTTGGTTTGTTCGTTTGTTGGTTTGTTGGTTTGTTGGTTTGTTCGTTTGTTCGTTTGTTGGTTTGTTGGTTTGTTGGTTTGGTGGCTTGTTGGCTGGTTGGTTTGTTAGTTTGTTCGTTCGTTGGTTTGTTGGTTTGTTGGTTTGTTGGTTTGTTGGTTTGTTGGCTTGTTGGTTTGTTGGTTTTGTTGGTTTGTTGGTTTGTTGGTTTGTTGGTTTGTTGGTTTGTTAGTTTGTTTGTTTGTTGGTTTGTTGTTTGTTGGTTTGTTCGTTTGTTGGTTTGCTGGTTTGTTGGTTTGTTGGTTTGTTGGTTTGTTGGTTTGTTGGTTTTTTGGTTTGTTGGTTTGTTGGTTTGTTGGTTTGTTGGTTTGTTGGTTTGTTGGTTTGTTGGTTTGTTGGTTTGTTGTTTTGTTGTTTTGTTTGTTTGTTGGTTTGTTGGTTTGTTTCTTTGTTCGTTTGTTGGTTTGTTGGTTTGTTGGTTTGTTCGTTTGTTGGTTTGTTGGTTTGTTGGTTTGTTGGTTTGTTTGTTTGTCGGTTTTTTTGTTTGTTGGTTTGTTCATTTGTTGGTTTTTTGGTTTGTTCGTTTGTTGTTTTGTTGGTTTGTTGGTTTTTTGGCTTGTTGGCTTGTTGGTTTGTTAGTTTGTTTGTTTATTGGTTTGTTCGTTTGTTGGTTTGTTTGGCTGTTGGTTTGTTGGTCTAATGGTTTGTTGGCTTGTTGGTTTGTTGGTTTGTTGGTTTGTTCGTTTGTTGGCTTGTTGGTTTGTTGGCTTGTTGGTTTGTTGGTTTGTTGGTTTGTTGGTTTGTTGGTTTGTTGGTTTGTTGGTTTGTTGGTTTGTTGGTTTGTTGGTTTGTTGGTTTGTTGGTTTGTTGGTTTGTTGGTTTGTTGGTTTGTTGGTTTGTTGGTTTGTTGTTTTGTTGGCTTGCTGGTTTGTTGGTTTGTTGGTTTGTTGGTTTGTTGGTTTGTTGGTTTGTTGGTTTGTTGGCTTGTTGGTTTGTTGGCTTGTTGATTTGTTGATTTGTTCGTTTGTTGGTTTGTTGGTTTGTTGGTTTGTGGGTTTGTTGGTTTGTTGGTTTGTTGTTTTGTTGGTTTGTTGGTTTGTTGGTTTGTTGGTTTGTTGGTTTGTTGGTTTGTTGGTTTGTTGGTTTGTTGGTTTGTTGGTTTGTTGGTTTGTTGGTTTGTTGGTTTGTTGGTTTGTTGGTTTGTTGGTTTGTTGGTTTGTTGGTTTGTTGGTTTGTTGATTTGTTCGTTTGTTGGCTTGTTGGTTTGTTGGTTTGTTGGCTTGTTGGTTTGTTGGTTTGTTGGTTTGTTGGTTTGTTGGTTTGTTGGTTTGTTGGCTTGTTGGTTTGTTGGTTTGTTGGCTTGTTGGTTTGTTGGTTTGTTGGTTTGTTGGTTTGTTGGTTTGTTGGTTTGTTGGTTTGTTGGTTTGTTGGTTTGTTGGTTTGTTGGTTTGTTGGTTTGTTGGTTTGTTGGTTTGTTGGTTTGTTGGTTTGTTGGTTTGTTGGTTTGTTGGTTTGTAGCTTGTTGGTTTGTTGGTTTGTTGGCTTGTTGGTTTGTTGGTTTGTTGGTTTGTTGGTTTGTTGGTTTGTTGGTTTGTTGGTTTGTTGGTTTGTTGGTTTGTTGGTTTGTTGGTTTGTTGGTTTGTTGGTTTGTTGGTTTGTTGGTTTGTTGGTTTGTTGGTTTGTTGGTTTGTTGGTTTGTTGGTTTGTTGGTTTGTTGGTTTGTTGGTTTGTTGGTTTGTTGGTTTGTTGATTTGTTGGTTTGTTGGTTTGTTGGTTTGTTGGTTTGTTGATTTGTTCGTTTGTTCGTTTGTTGGTTTGTTGGTTTGTTGGTTGGTTGGCTTGTTGGCTTGTTGGTTTGTTGGTTTGTTGTTTTGTTGGCTTGTTGGTTTGTTGGTTTGTTGGTTTGTTGGTTTGTTGGTTTGTTGCTTTGTTGGTTTGTTGGTTTGTTGGTTTGTTGGTTTGTTGTTTTGTTGGCTTGTTGGTTTGTTGGTTTGTTGGTTTGTTGGTTTGTTGGTTTGTTGGTTTGTTGGTTTGTTGGCTTGTTGGTTTGTTGGCTTGTTGGTTTGTTGATTTGTTCGTTTGTTGGTTTGTTGGTTTGTTGGTTTGTGGGTTTGTTGGTTTGTTGGTTTGTTGGTTTGTTGGTTTGTTGGTTTGTTGGTTTGTTGGTTTGTTGGTTTGTTGGTTTGTTGGTTTGTTGGTTTGTTGGTTTGTTGGTTTGTTGGTTTGTTGGTTTGTGGGTTTGTTGGTTTGTTGGTTTGTTGGTTTGTTGGTTTGTTGGTTTGTTGGTTTGTTGGTTTGTTGGTTTGTTGGTTTGTTGGTTTGTTGGTTTGTTGGTTTGTTGGTTTGTTGGTTTGTTGGTTTGTTGGTTTGTTGGTTTGTTGCTTTGTTGGTTTGTTGGTTTGTTGGTTTGTTGGTTTGTTGGTTTGTTGGTTTGTTGGTTTGTTGGTTTGTTGGTTTGTTGGTTTGTTGTTTTGTTGGCTTGTTGGTTTGTTGGTTTGTTGGTTTGTTGGTTTGTTGGTTTGTTGGTTTGTTGGTTTGTTGGCTTGTTGGTTTGTTGGCTTGTTGGTTTGTTGATTTGTTCGTTTGTTGGTTTGTTGGTTTGTTGGTTTGTGGGTTTGTTGGTTTGTTGGTTTGTTGGTTTGTTGGTTTGTTGGTTTGTTGGTTTGTTGGTTTGTTGGTTTGTTGGTTTGTTGGTTTGTTGGTTTGTTGGTTTGTTGGTTTGTTGGTTTGTTGGTTTGTTGGTTTGTTGGTTTGTTGCTTTGTTGGTTTGTTGGTTTGTTGGTTTGTTGGTTTGTTGGTTTGTTGGTTTGTTGGTTTGTTGGTTTGTTGGTTTGTTGGTTTGTTGGTTTGTTGGTTTGTTGGTTTGTTGATTTGTTCGTTTGTTGGCTTGTTGGTTTGTTGGTTTGTTGGCTTGTTGGTTTGTTGGTTTGTTGGTTTGTTGGTTTGTTGGTTTGTTGGTTTGTTGGCTTGTTGGTTTGTTGGTTTGTTGGCTTGTTGGTTTGTTGGTTTGTTGGTTTGTTGGTTTGTTGGTTTGTTGGTTTGTTGGTTTGTTGGTTTGTTGGTTTGTTGGTTTGTTGGTTTGTTGGTTTGTTGGTTTGTTGGTTTGTTGGTTTGTTGGTTTGTTGGTTTGTTGGTTTGTTGGTTTGTTGGTTTGTTGGTTTGTTGGTTTGTTGGTTTGTTGGTTTGTTGGTTTGTTGGTTTGTTGGCTTGTTGGTTTGTTGGTTTGTTGGCTTGTTGGTTTGTTGGTTTGTTGGTTTGTTGGTTTGTTGGTTTGTTGGTTTGTTGG
Source organism: Atherix ibis (assembly GCA_958298945.1). NCBI lineage: Eukaryota > Metazoa > Arthropoda > Insecta > Diptera > Athericidae > Atherix > Atherix ibis. The sequence continues at coordinate 4,150,066 of OY282608.1, forward strand.
TTTGTTGGTTTGTTGGTTTGTTGGTTTGTTGGTTTGTTGGTTTGTTGGTTTGTTGGTTTGTTGGTTTGTTGGTTTGTTGGTTTGTTGGTTTGTTGGTTTGTTGATTTGTTGGTTTGTTGGTTTGTTGGTTTGTTGGTTTGTTGGTTTGTTGATTTGTTCGTTTGTTCGTTTGTTGGTTTGTTGGTTTGTTGGTTGGTTGGCTTGTTGGCTTGTTGGTTTGTTGGTTTGTTGTTTTGTTGGCTTGTTGGTTTGTTGGTTTGTTGGTTTGTTGGTTTGTTGGTTTGTTGGTTTGTTGGTTTGTTGGTTTGTTGGTTTGTTGGTTTGTTGGTTTGTTGGTTTGTTGGTTTGCTGGCTTATTGGTTTGTTGGCTTGTTGGCTTGTTGGTTTGTTAGTTTGTTCGTTTGTTGGTTTGTTGGTTTATTGGTTTGTTGGTTTGTTGGCTTGTTGGCTTGTTGGTTTGTTGGTTTGCTGGCTTTTTGGTTTGTTGGTTTGTTGGTTTGTCGGTTTGTTGGTTTCTTCGTTTGTTCGTTTGTTGGTTTTTTAGTTTGTTGGTTTGTTCGTTTGTTGGTTTGTTCGTTTGTTGGCTTGTTAGTTTGTTGGTTTGTTGGCTTGTTGGTTTGTTGGTTTGTTGGTTTGTTGGTTTGTTGTTCTGTTGATTAGTTGGTTTTTTGGTTTGTTGGTTTGTTGGTTTGTTTATTTGTTCGTTTGTTGGTTTGTTGGTTTGTTGGCTTGTTGGTTTGTTGGTTTATTGGTTTTTTGGTTAGTTGGTTTGTTGGTTTGTTGGTTTGTTGGTTTGTTGCTTGTTGGTTTGTTGGCTTGTTGGTTTGTTGGTTTATTGGTTTGTTGGTTTGTGTGTTTGTTGGTTTGTTGGTTTGTTGGTTTGTTTGTTTGTTTGTTTGTTTGTTGGTTTGTTCGTTTGTTGGCTTGTCGGTTTGTTGGTTTGTTGGTTTGTTGGCTTGTTGGTTTGTTGGTTTGTTGGCTTGTTGGTTTGTTGGTTTGTTGGCTTGTTGGTTTGTTGATTTGTGTGTTTGTTCGTTTGTTCGTTTGTTGGCTTGTTGGGTCGTTGGCTTGTTGGCTTGTTGGTATGTTGGCTTGCTGGCTTGTTGGTTTGTTAGTTTGTTGGTTTGTTGGTTTGTTGGTTTGTTGGCTTGTTGGGTTGTTGGTTTGTTGGTTTGTTGGTTTGTTGGTTTGTTGGTTTGTTGGTTTGTTGGATTGTTGGTTTGTTGGTTTGTTGGTTTGTTGGTTTGTTGGTTTGTTGGTTTGTTGGTTTGTTGGTTTGTTGGTTTGTTGGTTTGTTGGTTTGTTGGTTTGTTGGTTTGTTGGTTTGTTGGTTTGTTCGTTTGTTCGTTTGTTGGTTTTTTGGTTTGTTGGCTTGTTGGCTTGTTGGGTTGTTGGTTTGTTGTTTTGTTGGCTTGTTGGTTTGTTCGTTTGTTGGTTTGTTGGTTTGTTGGTTTGTTGGTTTGTTGGTTTGTTGATTTGTTCGTTTGTTGGCTTGTTGGTTTGTTGGCTTATTGGTTTGTTGGCTTGTTGGTTTGTTGATTTGTTCGTTTGTTGGTTTGTTCGTTTGTTGGTTTTTTTGTCTGTTGGTTTGTTGGTTTGTTGGTTTGTTGGCTTGTTGGTTTGTTGGTTTGTTGGTTTGTTGGTTTGTTCGGTTGTTGGCTTGTTCGTTTGTTGGTTTGTTGGTTTGTTGGTTTGTTGGCTTGTTGGCTTGTTGGTTTGTTGGTTTCTTGGTGTGTTGGTTTGTTGGCTTGTTCGTTTATTGGTTTGTTGGTTTGTTGGCTTGTTGGCTTGTTGGCTTGTTGGTTTGTTGGTTTGTTCGTTTGTTGGTTTGTTGGTTTGTTGGTTTGTTGGCTTGTTGGCTTGTTGGTTTGTTGGTTTGTTGGCTTTTTGGTTTGTTGGTTTGTTGGTTTGTTGGTTTGTTCGTTTGTTGGTTTTTTGGTTTGTTGGTTTGTTCGTTTGTTGGTTTGTTCGTTTGTTGGCTTGTTAGTTTGTTGGTTTTTTGGCTTGTTGGTTTGTTGGTTTGTTGGTTTGTTGGTTTGTTGATTAGTTGGTTTGTTGGTTTGTTGGTTTGTTGGCTTGTTGGCTTGTTGGTTTGTTGGTTTGTTTATTTGTTCGTTTGTTGGTTTGTTGGTTTGTTGGCTTGTTGGTTTGTTGGTTTGTTGGTTTGTTGGTTAGTTGGTTTGTTGGTTTGTTGGTTTGTTGGTTTGTTGGTTTGTTGGCTTGTTGATTTGTTGGCTTGTTGGTTTGTTGGTTTGTGGGTTTGGTGGTTTGTTGGCTTGTTGGTTTGTTGGTTTGTTGGTTTGTTTGTTTGTTGGTTTGTTTGTTTGTTGGTTTGTTCGTTTGTTGGCTTGTTGGTTTGTTGGCTTGTTGGTTTCTTGGTTTGTTGGTTTGTTGGTTTATTGGTTTATTGGCTTGTTGGCTTGTTGGTTTGTTGGTTTGTTGGCTTGTTGGTTTGTTGGTTTTTTGGTTTGTTCGTTTGTTGGTTTTTTGGTTTGTTGGTTTGTTGGTTTGTTGGTTTGTTGGTTTGTTAGTTTGTTGGTTTGTTAATTTGTTGGTTTGTTGGTTTGTTAGTTTGTTGGTTTGTTGGTGTGTTGGTTTGCTGGTTTGTTCGTTTGTTCGTTTGTTGGTTTGTTGGTTTGTTGGTTTGTTGGTTTATTGGTTTGTTGGATTGTTGGTTTGTTGGTTTGTTGGTTTGTTGGTTTATTTGTTTGTTGGTTTGTTGGTTTGTTGGTTTTTGGTTTATTGGTTTGTTGGTTTGCTGGCTTATTGGTTACTTGGTTTGTTGGTTTGTCGGTTTGTTGGTTTGTTGGTTTATTGGTTTGTTTGCTTGTTGGTTTGTTGGTTTGCTGGCTTATTGGTTACTTGGTTTGTTAGTTTGTTGGATTGTCGGTTTGTTGGTTTGTTGGTTTTTTGGCTTGTTGGTTTGTTGGTTTGTTGGTTTGTTGGCTTGTTGGCTTGTTGGTTTGTTGGTTTGTTGGTTTGTTGGTTTGTAGGTTTGTTGGTTTGTTGGTTTGTTCGTTTGTTGGTTTGGTGGTTTGTTGGTTTGTTGGCTTGTTGGCTTGTTGGTTTGTTGGTTTGTTGGTTTGTTGGTTTGTTGATTAGTTGGTTTGTTGGTTTGTTGGTTTGTTGGTTTGTTGGCTTGTTGGTTTGTTGGTTTGTTTATTTGTTCGTTTGTTGGTTTGTTGGTTTGTTGGCTTGTTGGTTTGTTGGTTTGTTGGTTTGTTGGTTAGTTGGTTTGTTGGTTTGTTGGTTTGTTTGTTTGTTCGCTTGTTGGTTTGTTGGTTTGTTGGCTTGTTGGTTTGTTGGTTTGTTGGCTTGTTGGTTTGTTGATTTGTTGGTTTGTTCGTTTGTTCGTTTGTTGGCTTGTTGATTCGTTGGCTTGTTGGCTTGTTGGTATGTTGGCTTGCTGGCTTGTTGTTTTGTTAGTTTGTTGGTTTGCTGGTTTATTGGTGTGTGGCTTGTTGGCTTGTTGGTTTGTTGGTTTGTTGGCTTGTTGGTTTGTTGGTTTTTTGGTTTGTTCGTTTGTTGGTTTTTTGGTTTGTTGGTTTGTTGGTTTGTTGGTTTGTTGGTTTGTTAGTTTGTTGGTTTGTTAATATGTTGGTTTGTTGGTTTGTTAGTTTGTTGGTTTGTTGGTGTGTTGGTTTGTTGGTTTGTTGGTTTGTTCGTTTGTTGGTTTGTTGGTTTGTTGGTTTGTTGGTTTATTGGTTTGTTGGATTGTTGGTTTGTTGGTTTGTTGGTTTGTTGGTTTATTTGTTTGTTGGTTTGTTGGTTTGTTGGTTTATTGGTTTATTGGCTTGTTGGTTTGTTGGTTTGCTTGCTTATTGGTTACTTGGTTTGTTGGTTTGTCGGTTTGTTGGTTTGTTGATTTATTGGTTTGTTTGCTTGTTGGTTTGTTGGTTTGCTGGCTTATTGGTTACTTGGTTTGTTAGTTTGTTGGCTTGTCGGTTTGTTGGTTTATTGGTTTTTTGGCTTGTTGGTTTGTTGGTTTGTTGGTTTGTTGGCTTGTTGGCTTGTTGGTTTGTTGGTTTGTTGGTTTGTAGGTTTGTTGGTTTGTTGGTTTGTTCGTTTGTTGGTTTGGTGGTTTGTTGGTTTGTTGGCTTGTTGGCTTGTTGGTTTGTTGGTTTATTGGTTTGTTCGTTTGTTGGTTTGTTGGTTTGTTGGTTTGTTGGTTTGTTCGTTTGTTGGTTTGTTGGTTTGTTGGCTTGTTGGTTTGGTGGCTTGTTGGATTGTTGGTTTGTTAGTTTATTCGTTCGTTGGTTTGTTGGTTTTTTGGGTTGTTGGTTTGTTATTTTGTTGGCTTGTTGGCTTGTTGGCTTGTTTGTTTGTTGGTTTGTTGGTTTGTTGGCTTGTTGGGTTGTTGGTTTTGTTGGTTTGTTGGTTTGTTGGTTTGTTGGTTTGTTGGCTTGTTGGTTTGTTGGTTTGTTGGTTTGTTGGTTTGTTGGTTTGTTGGTTTGTTGGGTTGTTGGTTTGTTGGGTTGTTGGTTTGTTGGTTTGTTGGTTTGTTTGTTTGTTGGTTTGTTGGTTTGTTTATTTGTTCGTTTGTTGGTGTGTTGGATTGTTGGTTTGTTCTTTTGTTGGTTTGTTGGTTTGTTGGTTTGTTGGTTTGTTTATTTGTTGGTTTGTTTGTTTGTTGGTTTGTTCATTTGTTGATTTTTTGGTTTGTTTGTCTGTCAGTTTGTTGGTTTGTTGGTTTGTTGGTTTGTTGGCTTGTTGGTTTGTGGGTTTGTTGATTTGTTCGTTTGTTGGCTTGTTGGTTTGTTGGCTTATTGGTTTGTTGGCTTGTTATTTTGTTGGTTTGTGCGTTTGTTGGTGTGTTGGTGTGTTGATTTGTTGGCTTGTTGGTTTGTTGGATTTGTGGTTTGTTGGCTTGTTGGTTTGTTGGTTTGTTGGTTTGTTCGTTTGTTGGTTTGTTCGTTTGTTGGCTTGTTGGTTTGTTGGCTTGTGGGCTTGTTGGTTTGTTGGTTTGTTGGTTTGTTGGTTTGTTGGTTTGTTGGTTTGTTGGTTTGTTGGTTTGTTGGTTTGTTGGTTTGTTGGTTTGTTGGTTTGTTGGTTTGTTGGTTTGATGGTTTGTTGGTTTGTTCGTTTTTTGGTTTGTGGGTTTGTTGGCTTATTGGTTTGTTGGTTTTTTTGTTTGTTGGCTTGTTGGTTTGTTGGCTTGTTGGTTTGTTGGTTTGTTCGTTTGTTGGCTTGTTGGCTTGTTGGTTTGTTGGTTTGTTGGTTTTTTGGTTTGTTGGTTTGTTGGTTTGTTGGCTTGTTGGCTTGTTGGTTTGTTGGTTTGTTGGTTTGTTGGTTTGTTCGTTTTTTGGTTTGTTGGCTTGTTGGTTTGTTGGTTTGTTGGATTGTTGGTTTGTTGGTTTATTGGTTTGTTCGTTTGTTGGTTTGTTGGCTTGTTGGCTTGGTGGTTTGTTGGTTTGTTGGATTGTTCGTTTGTTGGTTTGTTGGTTTGTTCGTTTGTTGGTTTGTTGGTTTGTTAGCTTGTTGGTTTGTTGGTTTGTTGGCTTGTTGGTTTGTTGGTTTGTTGGTTTTTCGGTTTGTTGGTTTGTTGGTTTGTTGGTTTGTTGGTTTGTTAGTTTGTTGGTTTGTTGGTTTGTTGGTTTGTTGGTTTGTTGGTTTGTTGGTTTGTTGGTTTGTTGGTTTGTCGGTTTGTTGGTTTGTTGGTTTGTTGGGTTGTTGGTTTGTTCGTTTGTTGGTTTGTTGGTTTGTTGGTTTGTTGGCTTGTTGGCTTGTAGGTTTGTTGGTTTGTTGTTTTGTTGGCTTGTTGGTTTGTTGGTTTGTTAGTTTGCTGGTTTGTTGGTTTGTTGGTTTGTTGGTTTGTTGGTTTGTTGGTTTGTTGGTTTGTTGGTTTGTTGGTTTGTTGGTTTGTTGGTTTGCTGGTTTGTTGGTTTGTTGGTTTGTTGGTTTGTTGGTTTGTTGGTTTGTTGGTTTGTTGGTTTGTTGGTTTGTTGGTTTATTTGTTTGTTGGTTTGTTTGTTTGTTGGTTTGTTCATTTGTTGGTTTGTTGGTTTATTGGTTTGTTCGTTTGTTGTTTTGTTGGTTTGTTGGTTTGTTGGTTTTTTGGCTTGCTGGCTTGTTGGTTTGTTGGTTTGTTGGTTTGTTGGTTTATTCGTTTGTTGGTTTGTTTGTCTGTTGGTTTGTTGGTTTGTTGGTTTGTTGGCTTGTTGGTTTGTTGGTTTGTTGGTTTATTATTTTGTTGGTTTGTTGGTTTGTTGGTTTGTTGGTTTGTTGGATTGTTGGTTTGTTGGTTTGTTGGTTTGTTGGTTTGTTGGTTTGTTCGTTTTTTGGTTTGTTGGTTTGTTGGCTCGTTGGTTTGTTGGCTTGTTGGTTTGTTGGTTCATTGGCTTGTTGGTTTGTTGGTTTGTTGGTTTGTTGGTTTGTTGGTTTGTTGGTTTGTTGGTTTGTTGGTTTGTTGGTTTGTTGGTTTGTTGGTTTGTTGGATTGTTGGCTTGTTGGTTTGTTGGTTTGTTCGTTTGTTGGTTTGTTCGTTTGTTGGTTTGTTTGTCTGTTGGTTTGTTGGTTTGTTAGTTTGTTGGCTTGTTGGTTTGTTGGTTTGTTGTTTTGTTGGTTTGTTCGTTTGTTGGTGTGTTGGTGTGTTGATTTGTTGGCTTGTTGGTTTTGTGGTTTATTGACTTGTTGGTTTGTTGGTTTGTTGGTTTGTTCGTTTGTTGGCTTGTTGGTTTGTTGGCTTGTTGGTTTGATGGTTTGTTGGTTTGTTGGTTTGTTGGTTTGTTGGTTTGTTGGTTTGTTGGTTTGTTTGTTTGTTGGTTTGTTCGTTTGTTGGTTTGTTGGTTTGTTGGTTTGTTGGTTTGTTGGCTTATTGGCTTGTTGGTTTATTGGTTTGTTGGTTTGTTGGTTTGTTTGTTTGTTGGTTTGTTGGTTTGTTGGTTTGTTGGTTTGTTGGTTTGTTGGTTTGTTGGTTTGTTGGTTTGTTGGTTTGTTGGTTTGTTGGTTTGTTGGTTTGTTGGTTTGTTGGTTTGTTGGTTTGTTGGATTGTTGGTTTGTTGGTTTGTTGGTTTGTTGGTTTGTTGGTTTGTTGATTTGTTCGTTTGTTGGTTTGTTGGTTTGTTGGTTCGTTGGCTTGTTGGCTTGTTGGTTTGTTGGTTTGTTGGTTTGTTGGTTTGTTGGTTTGTTGGTTTGTTGGTCTGTTCGTTTGTTGGTTTGTAGGTTTGTTGGTTTTTTGGCTTGTTGGCTTGTTGGTTTGGTGGTCTGTTCGTTTGTTGGTTTATTCGTTTGTTGGTTTGTTTGTCTGTTGGTTTGTTAGTTTGTTGGTTTGTTGGTTTGTTGGTTTGTTGGCTTGTTGGTTTGTTCGTTTGTTGGTGTGTTGGTGTGTTGATTTGTTGGCTTGTTGGTTTGTTGGTTTTGTGGTTTTTTGGCTTGTTGGTTTGTGGTTTGTTGGTTTGTTCGTTTGTTGGCTTGTTGGTTTGTTGACTTGTTGGTTTGATGGTTTGTTGGTTTGTTGCTTTGTTGGTTTGTTGGTTTGTTGGTTTGTTGGTTTGTTGGTTTGTTGGTTTGTTCATTTGTTGGTTTGTTGGTTTGTTCGTTTGTTGGTTTGATGGTTTGTTGGTTTGTTGGTTTGTTGGCTTGTTGGCTTGTTGGTTTGTTGGTTTGTTGGTTTGTTGGTTTGTTCGTTTGTTGGTGTGTTGGTGTGTTGATTTGTTGGCTTGTTGGTTTGTTGGTTTTGTGGTTTGTTGACTTGTTGGTTTGTTGGTTTGTTGGTTTGTTCGTTTGTTGGCTTGTTGGTTTGTTGTCTTGTTGGTTTGATGGTTTGTTGGTTTGTTGGTTTGTTGGTTTGTTGGTTTGTTGGTTTGTTGGTTTGTTGGTTTGTTGGTTTGTTGGTTTGTTGGTTTGTTCGTTTGTTGGTTTGTTGGTTTGTTGGCTTGTTGGTTTTATGGTTTATTGGCTTGTTGGTTTGTTGGTTTGTTGGTTTGTTGGTTTGTTGATTTGTTCGTTTGTTGGTTTGTTGGTTTGTTGGTTTGTTTGCTTATTGGCTTGTTGGTTTGTTGGTTTGTTGTTTTGTTGGCTTGTTGGCTTGGTGGTTTGTTGGTTTGTTGGTTTGTTCGTTTGTTGGTTTGTTGGTTTGTTCGTTTGTTGGTTTGTTGGTTTGTTCGTTTGTTGGTTTGTTGGTTTGTTGGCTTGTTGGTTTGTTGGTTTGTCGGTTTGTTGGTTTATTGGTTTGTTGGTTTGTTGGTTTGTTGGTTTGTTGGTTTGTTGGTTTGTTGGTTTGTTGGTTTGTTGGTTTATTGATTTGTTGGTTTGTTGGTTTGTTTGTTTGTTGGGTTGCTGGTTTGTTGGTTTGTTGGTTTGTTCGTTTGTTGGTTTGTTGGTTTGTTGGTTTGTTGGTTTGTTGGTTTGCTGGCTTGTTGGTTTGTTGGTTTGTTGTTTTGTTGGCTTGTTGGTTTGTTGTTTTGTTGGTTTGTTAGTTTGTTGGTTTGTTGGTTTGTTGGTTTGTTGGTTTGTTGGTTTGTTGGTTTGTTGGTTTGTCGGTTTGTTGGTTTATTGGTTTGTTGGGTTGTTGGTTTGTTCGTTTGTTGGTTTGTTGGTTTGTTGGTTTGTTGGCTTGTTGGCTTGTTGGTTTGTTGGTTTGTTGTTTTGTTGGCTTGTTGGTTTGTTGGTTTGTTAGTTTGTTGGTTTGTTGGTTTTTTGGTTTGTTGGTTTGTTGGTTTGTTGGTTTGTTGGTTTGTTGGTTTGTTGGTTTGTTGGTTTGTTGGTTTGCTGGTTTGTTGGTTTGTTGGTTTGTTGGTTTGTTGGTTTGTTGGTTTGTTGGTTTGTTGGTTTGTTGGTTTGTTGGTTTATTTGTTTGTTGGTTTGTTTGTTTGTTGGTTTGTTCATTTGTTAGTTTGTTGGTTTATTGGTTTGTTCGTTTGTTGTTTCGTTGGTTTGTTGGTTTGTTGGTTTTTTGGCTTGCTGGCTTGTTGGTTTGTTGGTTTGTTGGTTTGTTGGTTTGTTCGTTTGTTGGTTTGTTTGTCTGTTGGTTTGTTGGTTTGTTGGTTTGTTGGCTTGTTGGTTTGTTGGTTTGTTGGTTTGTTATTTTGTTGGTTTGTTGGTTTGTTGGTTTGTTGGTTTGTTGGATTGTTGGTTTGTTGGTTTGTTGGTTTGTTGGTTTGTTGGTTTGTTTGTTTGTTGGTTTGTTCGTTTTTTGGTTTGTTGGTTTGTTGGCTTGTTGGTTTGTTGGCTTGTTGGTTTGTTGGTTCATTGGCTTGTTGGTTTGTTGGTTTGTTGGTTTGTTGGTTTGTTGGTTTGTTGGTTTGTTGGTTTGTTGGTTTGTTGGTTTGTTGGTTTGTTGGTTTGTTGGTTTGTTGGTTTGTTGGATTGTTGGCTTGTTGGTTTGTTGGTTTGTTCGTTTGTTGGTTTGTTCGTTTGTTGGTTTGTTTGTCTGTTGGTTTGTTGGTTTGTTGGTTTGTTGGCTTGTTGGTTTGTTGGTTTGTTGTTTTGTTGGTTTGTTCGTTTGTTGGTGTGTTGGTGTGTTGATTTGTTGGCTTGTTGGTTTTGTGGTTTATTGACTTGTTGGTTTGTTGGTTTGTTGGTTTGTTCGTTTGTTGGCTTGTTGGTTTGTTGGCTTGTTGGTTTGATGGTTTGTTGGTTTGTTTGGTTTGTTGGTTTGTTGGTTTGTTGGTTTGTTGGTTTGTTGGTTTGTTTGTTTGTTGGTTTGTTCGTTTGTTGGTTTGTTGGTTTGTTGGCTTGTTGGTTTGTTGGCTTATTGGCTTGTTGGTTTATTGGTTTGTTGGTTTGTTGGTTTGTTGGTTTGTTGGTTTGTTGGTTTGTTGGTTTGTTGGTTTGTTGGTTTGTTGGTTTGTTGGTTTGTTGGTTTGTTGGTTTGTTGGTTTGTTGGTTTGTTGGTTTGTTGGTTTGTTGGTTTGTTGGATTGTGGGTTTGTTGGTTTGTTGGTTTGTTGGTTTGTTGATTTGTTCGTTTGTTGGTTTGTTGGTTTGTTGGTTCGTTGGCTTGTTGGCTTGTTGGTTTGTTGGTTTGTTGGTTTGTTGGTTTGTTGGTTTGTTGGTTTGTTGGTTTGTTGGTCTGTTCGTTTGTTGGTTTGTAGGTTTGTTGGTTTTTTGGCTTGTTGGCTTGTTGGTTTGGTGGTTTGTTCGTTTGTTGGTTTATTCGTTTGTTGGTTTGTTTGTCTGTTGGTTTGTTAGTTTGTTGGTTTGTTGGTTTGTTGGTTTGTTGGCTTGTTGGTTTGTTCGTTTGTTGGTGTGTTGGTGTGTTGATTTGTTGGCTTGTTGGTTTGTTGGTTTGTTGGTTTGTTGGTTTGTTTGCTTATTGGCTTGTTGGTTTGTTGGTTTGTTGTTTTGTTGGCTTGTTGGCTTGGTGGTTTGTTGGTTTGTTGGTTTGTTCGTTTGTTGGTTTATTGGTTTGTTCGTTTGTTGGTTTGTTGGTTTGTTCGTTTGTTGGTTTGTTGGTTTGTTGGTTTGTTGGCTTGTTGGTTTGTTGGTTTGTCGGTTTGTTGGTTTATTGGTTTGTTGGTTTGTTGGTTTGTTGGTTTGTTGGTTTGTTGGTTTGTTGGTTTGTTGGTTTGTTGGTTTATTGGTTTGTTGGTTTGTTGGTTTGTTGGTTTGTTGGTTTGTTCGTTTGTTGGTTTGTTGGTTTGTTGGCTTGTTGGTTTTTTGGTTTATTGGCTTGTTGGTTTGTTGGTTTGTTGGTTTGTTGGTTTGTTGATTTGTTCGTTTGTTGGTTTGTTGGTTTGTTGGTTTGTTTGCTTATTGGCTTGTTGGTTTGTTGGTTTGTTGTTTTGTTGGCTTGTTGGCTTGGTGGTTTGTTGGTTTGTTGGTTTGTTCGTTTGTTGGTTTGTTGGTTTGTTCGTTTGTTGGTTTGTTGGTTTGTTCGTTTGTTGGTTTGTTGGTTTGTTGGTTTGTTGGCTTGTTGGTTTGTTGGTTTGTCGGTTTGTTGGTTTATTGGTTTGTTGGTTTGTTGGTTTGTTGGTTTGTTGGTTTGTTGGTTTGTTGGTTTGTTGGTTTGTTGGTTTGTTGGTTTATTGGTTTGTTGGTTTGTTAGTTTGTTTGTTTGTTGGTTTGCTGGTTTGTTGGTTTGTTGGTTTGTTCGTTTGTTGGTTTGTTGGTTTGTTGGTTTGTTGGTTTGTTGGTTTGTTGGTTTGCTGGCTTGTTGGTTTGTTGGTTTGTTGTTCTGTTGGCTTGTTGGTTTGTTGGTTTGTTGGTTTGTTGGTTTGTTGGTTTTTGGTTTGTTGGTTTGTTGGTTTGTTGGTTTGTTGGTTTGTTGGTTTGTTGGTTTGTTGGTTTGTTGGTTTGTTGGTTTGTTGGTTTGTTGGTTTGTTGGTTTGTTGGTTTGTTGGTTTGTTGGTTTGGGGGTTTGTTGGTTTGTTGGTTTGTTGGTTTGTTGGTTTGTTGGTTTGTTGGTTTGTCGGTTTGTTGGTTTGTTGGTTTGTTTGTTTGTTGGTTTGTTTGTTTGTTGGTTTGTTCATTTGTTGGTTTGTTGGTTTGTTGGTTTGTTCGTTTGTTGGTTTGTTGGTTTGTTGGTTTGTTGGTTTGTTGGCTTGTTGGTTTGTTGGTTTGTTGGTTTGTTCGTTTGTTGGCTTGTTGGCTTGTTGGCTTGTTGGTTTGTTGGTTTGTTGGCTTGTTGGTTTGTTGGTTTGTTGGTTTGATGGTTTGTTCGTTTGTTGGCTTGTTGGGTTGTTGGCTTGCTGGCTTGTTGGTTTGTTGGTTTTTTGGTTTGTTGGTTTGTTCGTTTGTTGGTGTGTTGGTGTGTTGATTTGTTGGCTTGTTGGTTTGTTGGTTTTGTGGTTTGTTGACTTGTTGGTTTGTTGGTTTGTTGGTTTGTTCGTTTGTTGGCTTGTTGGTTTGTTGGCTTGTTGGTTTGATGGTTTGTTGGTTTGTTGATTTGTTGGTTTGTTGGTTTGTTGGTTTGTTGGTTTGTTGGTTTGTTTGTTTGTTGGTTTGTTTGTTTGTTGGTTTGTTGGTTTGTTGGTTTGTTGGTTTGTTGGTTTATTGGCTTGTTGGTTTGTTGGTTTGTTGGTTTGTTGGTTTGTTGGTTTGTTGGTTTGTTGGTTTGTTGGTTTGTTGGTTTGTTGGTTTGTTCGTTTGTTGGTTTGTTGGATTGTTGGTTTGTTGGTTTGTTGGTTTGTTGGTTTGTTGATTTGTTCGTTTGTTGGTTTGTTGGTTTGTTGGTTTGTTGGCTTGTTGGCTTGTTGGTTTGTTGGTTTGTTGTTTTGTTGGCTTGTTGGTTTGTTGGTTTGTTGGTTTGTTGGTTTGTTGGTTTGTTGGTTTGTTGGTATGTTGGTTTGTTGGTTTGTTGGTTTGTTGGTTTGTTGGTTTGTTGGTTTGTTCGTTTGTTGGTTTGTAGGTTTGTTGGTTTTTTGGCTTGTTGGCTTGTTGGTTTGTTGGTTTGTTCGTTTGTTGGTTTATTCGTTTGTTGGCTTGTTGGTTTGTTGGCTTGTTGGCTTGTTGGTTTGTTGGTTTGTTGGTTTGTTGGTTTGTTCGTTTGTTGGTGTGTTGGTGTGTTGATTTGTTGGCTTGTTGGTTTGTTGGTTTTGTGGTTTGTTAGCTTGTTGGTTTGTTGGTTTGTTGGTTTGTTCGTTTGTTGGCTTGTTGGTTTGTTGGCTTGTTGGCTTTTTGGTTTGTTGGATTGTTGGTTTGTTCGTTTGTTGGTGTGTTGGTGTGTTGATTTGTTGGCTTGTTAGTTTGTTGGTTTTGTGGTTTGTTGACTTGTTGGTTTGTTGGTTTGTTGGTTTGTTCGTTTGTTGGCTTGTTGGTTTTTTGGCTTGTTGGTTTGATGGTCTGTTGGTTTGTTTGTTTGTTGGTTTGTTGGGTTGGTTTGTTGGTTTGTTTGTTTGTTGGTTTGTTCGTTAATTGGTTTGTTGGTTTGTTGGCTTGTTGGTTTGTTGGTTTGTTGGTTTGTTGGTTTGTTTGTTTGTTGGTTTGTTCGTTTATTGGTTTGTTGGTTTGTTGGCTTGTTGGTTTGTTGGTTTATTGGCTTGTTGGTTTGTTGGTTTGTTGGTTTGTTGGTTTGTTGGTTTGTTGGTTTGTTGGTTTGTTGGTTTATTGGTTTGTTGGTTTGTTGGATTGTTGGTTTGTTGGTTTGTTGGTTTGTTGGTTTGTTGTTTTGTTGGCTTGTTGGTTTGTTGGTTTGTTGGTGTGTTGGTTTGTTGGTTTGTTGGTTTGTTGGTTTGTTGGTTTGTTGGTTTGTTGGTTTGTTTGTTTGTTGGTTTGTAGGTTTGTTGGTATTTTGGCTTGTTGGCTTGTTGGTTTGTTGGTTTGTTCGTTTGTTGGTTTGTTCGTTTGTTGGTTTGTTTGTCTGTTGGTTTGTTAGTTTGTTGGTTTTTAGGTTTGTTGGTTTGTTGGCTTGTTGGTTTGTTGGTTTGTTCGTTTGTTGGCTAGTTGGTTTGTTGGCTTGTTAGCTTGTTGGTTTGTTGGTTTGTTGGTTTTTTGGTTTGTTCGTTTGTTGGTGTGTTGGTGTGTTGATTTGTTGGCTTGTTGGTTTGTTGGTTTTGTGGTTTGTTTGCTTGCTGGTTTGTTGGTTTGTTGGTTTGTTCGTTTGTTCGCTTGTTGAATTGTTGGCTTGTTGGCTTTTTGGTTTGTTGGTTTGTTGGTTTGTTGGTTTGTTGGTTTGTTGGTTTGTTGGTTTGTTGGTTTGTTGGTTTGTTGGTTTGTTGGTTTTTTCGTTTGTTGGCTTGTTGGTTTGTTGGTTTGTTGGCTTGTTGGCTTGTTGGTTTGTTGGTTTGTTGGTTTGTTGGTTTGTTGGCTTGTTGGCTTGTTGGTTTGTTGGTTTGTTGTTTTGTTGGCTTGTTGGTTTGTTGGTTTGTTAGTTTGTTGGTGTGTTGGTTTGTTGGTTTGTTGGTTTGTTGGTTTGTTGGTTTGTTGGTTTGTTGGTTTGTTGGTTTGTTGGTTTGTTGGTTTGCTGGTTTGTTGGTTTGTTGGTTTGTTGGTTTGTTGGTTTGTTGGTTTGTTGGTTTGTTGGTTTGTTGGTTTGTTGGTTTATTTGTTTGTTGGTTTGTTTGTTTGTTGGTTTGTTCATTTGTTAGTTTGTTGGTTTATTGGTTTGTTCGTTTGTTGTTTCGTTGGTTTGTTGGTTTGTTGGTTTTTTGGCTTGCTGGCTTGTTGGTTTGTTGGTTTGTTGGTTTGTTGGTTTGTTCGTTTGTTGGTTTGTTTGTCTGTTGGTTTGTTGGTTTGTTGGTTTGTTGGCTTCTTGGTTTGTTGGTTTGTTGGTTTGTTATTTTATTGGTTTGTTGGTTTGTTGGTTTGTTGGTTTGTTGGATTGTTGGTTTGTTGGTTTGTTGGTTTGTTGGTTTGTTGGTTTGTTTGTTTGTTGGTTTGTTCGTTTTTTGGTTTGTTGGTTTGTTGGCTTGTTGGTTTGTTGGCTTGTTGGTTTGTTGGTTCATTGGCTTGTTGGTTTGTTGGTTTGTTGGTTTGTTGGTTTGTTGGTTTGTTGGTTTTTTGGTTTGTTGGTTTGTTGGTTTGTTGGTTTGTTGGTTTGTTGGTTTGTTGGTTTGTTGGATTGTTGGCTTGTTGGTTTGTTGGTTTGTTCGTTTGTTGGTTTGTTCGTTTGTTGGTTTGTTTGTCTGTTGGTTTGTTGGTTTGTTGGTTTGTTGGCTTGTTGGTTTGTTGGTTTGTTGTTTTGTTGGTTTGTTCGTTTGTTGGTGTGTTGGTGTGTTGATTTGTTGGCTTGTTGGTTTTGTGGTTTATTGACTTGTTGGTTTGTTGGTTTGTTGGTTTGTTCGTTTGTTGGCTTGTTGGTTTGTTGGCTTGTTGGTTTGATGGTTTGTTGGTTTGTTTGGTTTGTTGGTTTGTTGGTTTGTTGGTTTGTTGGTTTGTTGGTTTGTTTGTTTGTTGGTTTGTTCGTTTGTTGGTTTGTTGGTTTGTTGGCTTGTTGGTTTGTTGGCTTATTGGCTTGTTGGTTTATTGGTTTGTTGGTTTGTTGGTTTGTTGGTTTGTTGGTTTGTTGGTTTGTTGGTTTGTTGGTTTGTTGGTTTGTTGGTTTGTTGGTTTGTTAGTTTGTTGGTTTGTTGGTTTGTTGGTTTGTTGGTTTGTTGGATTGTGGGTTTGTTGGTTTGTTGGTTTGTTGGTTTGTTGATTTGTTCGTTTGTTGGTTTGTTGGTTTGTTGGTTCGTTGGCTTGTTGGCTTGTTGGTTTGTTGGTTTGTTGGTTTGTTGGTTTGTTGGTTTGTTGGTTTGTTGGTTTGTTGGTCTGTTCGTTTGTTGGTTTGTAGGTTTGTTGGTTTTTTGGCTTGTTGGCTTGTTGGTTTGGTGGTTTGTTCGTTTGTTGGTTTATTCGTTTGTTGGTTTGTTTGTCTGTTGGTTTGTTAGTTTGTTGGTTTGTTGGTTTGTTGGTTTGTTGGCTTGTTGGTTTGTTCGTTTGTTGGTGTGTTGGTGTGTTGATTTGTTGGCTTGTTGGTTTGTTGGTTTTGTGGTTTGTTGGCTTGTTGGTTTGTGGTTTGTTGGTTTGTTCGTTTGTTGGCTTGTTGGTTTGTTGACTTGTTGGTTTCATGGTTTGTTGGTTTGTTGGTTTGTTGGTTTGTTGGTTTGTTGGTTTGTTGGTTTGTTGGTTTGTTGGTTTGTTCATTTGTTGGTTTGTTGGTTTGTTCGTTTGTTGGTTTGATGGTTTGTTGGTTTGTTGGTTTGTTGGTTTGTTGGTTTGTTGGCTTGTTGGCTTGTTGGTTCGTTGGTTTGTTGGTTTGTTGGTTTGTTCGTTTGTTGGTGTGTTGGTGTGTTGATTTGTTGGCTTGTTGGTTTGTTGGTTTTGTGGTTTGTTGACTTGTTGGTTTGTTGGTTTGTTGGTTTGTTCGTTTGTTGGCTTGTTGGTTTGTTGTCTTGTTGGTTTGATGGTTTGTTGGTTTGTTGGTTTGTTGGTTTGTTGGTTTGTTGGTTTGTTCGTTTGTTGGTTTGTTGGTTTGTTGGCTTGTTGGTTTTTTGGTTTATTGGCTTGTTGGTTTGTTGGTTTGTTGGTTTGTTGGTTTGTTGATTTGTTCGTTTGTTGGTTTGTTGGTTTGTTGGTTTGTTTGCTTATTGGCTTGTTGGTTTGTTGGTTTGTTGTTTTGTTGGCTTGTTGGCTTGGTGGTTTGTTGGTTTGTTGGTTTGTTCGTTTGTTGGTTTGTTGGTTTGTTGGTTTGTTCGTTTGTTGGTTTGTTGGTTTGTTGGCTTGTTGGTTTGTTGGTTTGTCGGTTTGTTGGTTTATTGGTTTGTTGGTTTGTTGGTTTGTTGGTTTGTTGGTTTGTTGGTTTGTTGGTTTGTTGGTTTGTTGGTTTATTGGTTTGTTGGTTTGTTAGTTTGTTTGTTTGTTGGTTTGCTGGTTTGTTGGTTTGTTGGTTTGTTCGTTTGTTGGTTTGTTGGTTTGTTGGTTTGTTGGTTTGTTAGTTTGCTGGCTTGTTGGTTTGTTGGTTTGTTGTTCTGTTGGCTTGTTGGTTTGTTGGTTTGTTGGTTTGTTGGTTTGTTGGTTTTTGGTTTGTTGGTTTGTTGGTTTGTTGGTTTGTTGGTTTGTTGGTTTGTTGGTTTGTTGGTTTGTTGGTTTGTTGGTTTGTTGGTTTGTTGGTTTGTTGGTTTGTTGGTTTGTTGGTTTGTTGGTTTGTTGGTTTGGGGGTTTGTTGGTTTGTTGGTTTGTTGGTTTGTTGGTTTGTTGGTTTGTCGGTTTGTTGGTTTGTTGGTTTGTTTGTTTGTTGGTTTGTTTGTTTGTTGGTTTGTTCATTTGTTGGTTTGTTGGTTTGTTGGTTTGTTCGTTTGTTGGTTTGTTGGTTTGTTGGTTTGTTGGTTTGTTGGCTTGTTGGTTTGTTGGTTTGTTGGTTTATTCGTTTGTTGGCTTGTTGGCTTGTTGGCTTGTTGGCTTGTTGGTTTGTTGGTTTGTTGGCTTGTTGGTTTGTTGGTTTGTTGGTTTGATGGTTTGTTCGTTTGTTGGCTTGTTGGGTTGTTGGCTTGCTGGCTTGTTGGTTTGTTGGTTTTTTGGTTTGTTGGTTTGTTCGTTTGTTGGTGTGTTGGTGTGTTGATTTGTTGGCTTGTTGGTTTGTTGGTTTTGTGGTTTGTTGACTTGTTGGTTTGTTGGTTTGTTGGTTTGTTCGTTTGTTGGCTTGTTGGTTTGTTGGCTTGTTGGTTTGATGGTTTGTTGGTTTGTTGGTTTGTTGGTTTGTTGGTTTGTTGGTTTGTTGGTTTGTTGGTTTGTTTGTTTGTTGGTTTGTTTGTTTGTTGGTTTGTTGGTTTGTTGGTTTGTTGGTTTGTTGGTTTATTGGCTTGTTGGTTTGTTGGTTTGTTGGTTTGTTGGTTTGTTGGTTTGTTGGTTTGTTGGTTTGTTGGTTTGTTGGTTTGTTGGTTTGTTCGTTTGTTGGTTTGTTGGATTGTTGGTTTGTTGGTTTGTTGGTTTGTTGGTTTGTTGATTTGTTCGTTTGTTGGTTTGTTGGTTTGTTGGTTTGTTGGCTTGTTGGCTTGTTGTTTTGTTGGTTTGTTGTTTTGTTGGCTTGTTGGTTTGTTGGTTTGTTGGTTTGTTGGTTTGTTGGTTTGTTGGTTTGTTGGTATGTTGGTTTGTTGGTTTGTTGGTTTGTTGGTTTGTTGGTTTGTTGGTTTGTTGGTTTGTTCGTTTGTTGGTTTGTAGGTTTGTTGGTTTTTTGGCTTGTTGGCTTGTTGGTTTGTTGGTTTGTTCGTTTGTTGGTTTATTCGTTTGTTGGCTTGTTGGTTTGTTGGCTTGTTAGCTTGTTGGTTTGTTGGTTTGTTGGTTTGTTGGTTTGTTCGTTTGTTGGTGTGTTGGTGTGTTGATTTGTTGGCTTGTTGGTTTGTTGGTTTTGTGGTTTGTTGGCTTGTTGGTTTGTTGGTTTGTTGGTTTGTTCGTTTGTTGGCTTGTTGGTTTTTTGGCTTGTTGGTTTGATGGTCTGTTGGTTTGTTTGTTTGTTGGTTTGTTGGTTTGTTGGTTTGTTGGTTTGTTTGTTTGTTGGTTTGTTCGTTAATTGGTTTGTTGGTTTGTTGGCTTGTTGGTTTGTTGGTTTGTTGGTTTGTTGGTTTGTTTGTTTGTTGGTTTGTTCGTTTATTGGTTTGTTGGTTTGTTGGCTTGTTGGTTTGTTGGTTTATTGGCTTGTTTGTTTGTTGGTTTGTTGGTTTGTTGGTTTGTTGGTTTGTTGGTTTGTTGGTTTGTTGGTTTATTGGTTTGTTGGTTTGTTGGATTGTTGGTTTGTTGGTTTGTTGGTTTGTTGGTTTGTTGTTTTGTTGGCTTGTTGGTTTGTTGGTTTGTTGGTGTGTTGGTTTGTTGGTTTGTTGGTTTGTTGGTTTGTTGGTTTGTTGGTTTGTTGGTTTGTTTGTTTGTTGGTTTGTAGGTTTGTTGGTATTTTGGCTTGTTGGCTTGTTGGTTTGTTGGTTTGTTCGTTTGTTGGTTTGTTCGTTTGTTGGTTTGTTTGTCTGTTGGTTTGTTAGTTTGTTGGTTTTTAGGTTTGTTGGTTTGTTGGCTTGTTGGTTTGTTGGTTTGTTGGTTTGTTCGTTTGTTGGCTAGTTGGTTTGTTGGCTTGTTAGCTTGTTGGTTTGTTGGTTTGTTGGTTTTTTGGTTTGTTCGTTTGTTGGTGTGTTGGTGTGTTGATTTGTTGGCTTGTTGGTTTGTTGGTTTTGTGGTTTGTTGGCTTGCTGGTTTGTTGGTTTGTTGGTTTGTTCGTTTGTTCGCTTGTTGAATTGTTGGCTTGTTGGCTTTTTGGTTTGTTGGTTTGTTGGTTTGTTGGTTTGTTGGTTTGTTGGTTTGTTGGTTTGTTGGTTTGTTGGTTTGTTGGTTTTTTCGTTTGTTGGCTTGTTGGTTTGTTAGCTTGTTGGCTTGTTGGTTTGTTGGCTTGTTGGTTTGTTGGTTTGTTGGTTTGTTCGTTTGTTGGTTTGTTGGTTTGTTGACTTATTGGTTTGTTGGTTTTTTGGTTTATTGGCTTGTTGGTTTGTTGGCTTGTGGGTTTGTTTGTTTGTTTATTTGTTGGCTTGTTGGCTTGTTGGTTTGTTGGTTTGTTGGTTTGTTGGTTTGTTGGTTTGTTGGTTTGTTGGTTTGTTGGTTTGTTGGTTCCTTGGTTTGTTGGTTTGTCGGTTTGTTGGTTTGTTGGTTTGTTGGC
This sequence comes from Atherix ibis, assembly GCA_958298945.1. NCBI lineage: Eukaryota > Metazoa > Arthropoda > Insecta > Diptera > Athericidae > Atherix > Atherix ibis. The sequence continues at coordinate 4,169,056 of OY282608.1, forward strand.
TTGTTGGCTTGTTGGTTTGTTGGTTTGTTCATTTTTTGGTGTTTGGCTTGTTGGTTTGTTGGATTGTTGGTGTGTTGGTTTATTGGTTTGTTGGTTTGTTGGTTTGTTGGCTTGTTGGCTTTGTGGTTTGTTAGTTTGTTGGTTTGTTGGCTTGTTGGCTTGTTGGTTTGTTGGTTTGTTGGTTTGTTGGTTTATTGGTTTGTTGGTTTGTTGGTTTGTTTGTTTGTTGGTTTGTTCGTTTGTTGGTTTGAGGGTTTGTTGGTTTGTTGGCTTGTTGGTTTGTTGGTTTGTTGGTTTGTTGGTTTGTTGGCTTATTGGTTTGTTGGTTTGTTGGTTTGTTTGTTTGTTGGCTTGTTCGTTTGTTGGCTTGTTGACTTGTTGGTTTGTTGGTTTGTTGGTTTGTTGGTTTGTTGGTTTGTTGGTTTGTTGGCTTGTTGGCTTGTTGGTTTGTTGGTTTGTTGGTTTGTTGGTTTGTTGGTTTGTTTGTTTGTTTGTTTGTTGGTTTGTTCGTTTGTTGGTTTGTTGGTTTGTTGGTTTGTTTTTTTGTTGGTTACTTGGTTTGTTGGTTTGTTGGTTTGTTGGTTTGTGGGTTTGTTGGCTTGTTAGTTTGTTGGTTTGTTGGTTTGTTTGTTTGTTGGTTTGTCTGTTTATTGGTTTGTTGGTTTTATGGTTAGTTTCTTTGTTGGTTTGTTGGTTTATTGGTTTGTTGGTTTGTTGGTTTGTTGGCTTGTTGGCTTGTTGGTTTGTTGGTTTGTTCGTTTGTTGGTTTGTTGGTTTGCTGGTTTGTTGGTTTGTTGGTTTGTTTGTTTGTTGGTTTGTTGGTTTGTTGGTTTGTTGTAATGTTGGTTTGTTGGCTTGTTGGCTTGTTGGTTTGTTAGTTTGTTCGTTTGTTGGTTAGCTGATTTGTTAATTTGTTGGTTTGTTGGGTTGTTGGTTTGTTGGTTTGTTGGTTTGTTGGTTTGTTTGTTTTCTGGTTTGTTGGATTGTTGGTTTGTTGGTTTATAACTGTTGGTTTGTTGGTTTGTTAGCTTGTTGGCTTGGTGGTTTGTTGGTTTGTTGGTTTGTTGGCTTGTTGGTTTGTTGGTTTGTTGGTTTGTTGGTTTGTTAGTTTGTTGGTTTGTTGGTTTGTTTGTTTGTTGGTTTGTTCGGTTGTTGGTTTGTGGGTTTGTTGGTTTGTTGGCTTGTTGGTTTTTGGTTTGTTGGTTTGCTGGTTTGTTGGCTTGTTGGTTTGTTGGTTTGTTGGTTTGTTGGTTTGTTGGTTTGTTGGCTTGTTGGCTTGTTGGTCTGTTGGTTTGTTGGTTTGTTGGTTTGTTGGTTAGTTTGTTTGTTGGTTTGTTCAATTGTTCGTTTGTTGGTTTGTTGGATTGTTGGTTTGTTTTTTTGTTGGTTGCTTGGTTTGTTGGTTTGTTGGTTTGTTGGCTTGTTGGTTTGTTGGTTTGTTGGTTTGTTTATTTCTTGGTTTGTTGGTTTGTTGGTTTGTTGGTTTGTTGGTTTGTTGGTTTGTTGGTTTGTTGGTTTGTTGGTTTGTTGGTTTGTTGGTTTTTTGGTTTGTTGCTTTGTTGGTTTGTTGGTTCGTTGGTTTGTTGATTTGTTCGTTTGTTGGTTTGTTGGTTTGTTGGTTTGTTGGTTTGTTGGTTTGTTGGTTTGTTGATTTGTTTGTTTGTTGGTTTGTTCGTTTGTTGGTTTGTGGGTTTGTTGGTTTGTTGGCTTGTTGGTTTGTTGGTTTGTTGGTTTGTTGGTTTGTTGGTTTTTTGGTTTGTTGCTTTGTTGATTTGTTGGTTCGTTGGTTTCTTGATTTGTTCGTTTGTTGGTTTGTTGGTTTGTTGGTTTGTTGGTTTGTTGGTTTATTGGTTTGTTGGTTTGTTGGTTTGTTTGTTTGTTGGTTTGTTCGTTTGTTGGTTTGAGGGTTTGTTGGTTTGTTGGCTTGTTGGTTTGTTGGTTTGTTGGTTTGTTGGTTTGTGGGCTTATTGGTTTGTTGGTTTGTTGGTTTGTTTGTTTGTTGGCTTGTTGGTTTGTTGGCTTGTTGACTTGTTGGTTTGTTGGTTTGTTGGTTTGTTGGTTTGTTGGTTTGTTGGTTTGTTGGCTTGTTGGCTTGTTGGTTTGTTGGTTTGTTGGTTTGTTGGTTTGTTGGTTTGTTTGTTTGTTTGTTTGTTGGTTTGTTCGTTTGTTGGTTTGTTGGTTTGTTGGTTTGTTTTTTTGTTGGTTACTTGGTTTGTTGGTTTGTTGGTTTGTTGGTTTGTGGGTTTGTTGGCTTGTTAGTTTGTTGGTTTGTTGGTTTGTTTGTTTGTTGGTTTGCCTGTTTGTTGGTTTGTTGGTTTTATGGTTTGTTTCTTTGTTGGTTTGTTGGTTTATTGGTTTGTTGGTTTGTTGGCTTGTTGGCTTGTATGTTTGTTGGTTTGTTCGTTTGTTGGTTTGTTGGTTTGCTGGTTTGTTGGTTTGTTGGTTTGTTTGTTTGTTGGTTTGTTGGTTTGTTGGTTTGTTGTAATGTTGGTTTGTTGGCTTGTTGGCTTGTTGGTTTGTTAGTTTGTTCGTTTGTTGGTTAGCTGATTTGTTAATTTGTTGGTTTGTGGGGTTGTTGGTTTGTTGGTTTGTTGGTTTGTTGGTTTGTTTGTTTTCTGGTTTGTTGAATTGTTGGTTTGTTGGTTTATAACTGTTGGTTTGTTGGTTTGTTGGCTTGTTGGCTTGGTGGTTTGTTGGTTTGTTGGTTTGTTGGCTTGTTGGTTTGTTGGTTTGTTGGTTTGTTGGTTTGTTAGTTTGTTGGTTTGTTGGTTTGTTTGTTTGTTGGTTTGTTCGGTTGTTGGTTTGTGGGTTTGTTGGTTTGTTGGCTTGTTGGTTTTTGGTTTGTTGGTTTGCTGGTTTGTTGGCTTGTTGGTTTGTTGGTTTGTTGGTTTGTTGGTTTGTTGGCTTGTTGGCTTGTTGGTTTGTTGGTTTGTTGGTTTGTTGGTTTGTTGGTTAGTTTGTTTGTTGGTTTGTTCGCTTGTTCGTTTGTTGGTTTGTTGGATTGTTGGTTTGTTTTTTTGTTGGTTGCTTGGTTTGTTGGTTTGTTGGTTTGTTGGCTTGTTGGTTTGTTGGTTTGTTGGTTTGTTTATTTCTTGGTTTGTTGGTTTGTTGGTTTGTTGGTTTGTTGGTTTGTTGGTTTGTTGGTTTGTTGGTTTGTTGGTTTGTTGGTTTGTTGGTTTGTTGGTTTTTTGGTTTGTTGCTTTGTTGGTTTGTTGGTTCGTTGGTTTGTTGATTTGTTCGTTTGTTGGTTTGGTGGTTTGTTGGTTTGTTGGTTTGTTGGTTTGTTGGTTTGTTGGTTTGTTGATTTGTTTGTTTGTTGGTTTGTTCGTTTGTTGGTTTGTGGGTTTGTTGGTTTGTTGGCTTGTTGGTTTGTTGGTTTGTTGGTTTGTTGGTTTGTTGGCTTGTTGGTTTGTTGGTTTATTGGTTTGTTGGTTTGTTGGTTTGCTGGTTTGTTGGTTTGTTGGTTTGTTGGTTAGTTTGTTTGTTGGTTTGTTCGCTTGTTCGTTTGTTGGTTTGTTGGTTTGTTGGTTTGTTTTTTTGTTGGTTTGTTGGCTTGTTGGTTTGTTGGTTTGTTGGTTTGTTTGTTTGTTGGTTTGTTGGTTTGTTGGTTTGTTGGTTTGTTGGTTTGTTGGTTTGGTGGTTTGTTGGTTTGTTGGTTTTTTGGTTTTTTGGTTTGTTGCTTTGTTGATTTGTTGGTTCGTTGGTTTCTTGATTTGTTCGTTTGTTGGTTTGTTGGTTTGTTGGTTTGTTGGTTTGTTGGCTTGTTGGCTTGTTGGGTTGTTGGTTTGTTGGCTTGTTGGTTTGTTGGTTTGTTGGTTTGTTGGTTTGTTGGTTTGTTCGTTTGTTGGTTTGTTGGTTTGTTGGTTTGTTGGTTTGTTTGTTTGTTGGTTTGTTTGTTTGTTGGTTTTTTGATTTGTTGGTTTGTTGGCTTGTTGGTTTGTTGGTTTGTTAGTTTGTTGGTTTGTTGGTTTGTTGGTTTGTTGGTTTGTTGGTTTGTTGGTTTGTTGGTTTGTTGGTTTGTTGGTTTTTTCGTTTGTTGGTGTGTTGGTGTGTTGATTTGTTGGCTTGTTGGTTTGTCGGTTTTGTGGTTTGTTGGCTTGTTGGTTTGTTGGTTTGTTAGTTTGTTCGTCTGTTGGCTTGCGGGTTTGTTGGCTTGTTGGCTTGTTGGTTTGTTGCTTTGTTGGTTTGTTGGTTTGTTGGTTTGTTGGTTTGTTGGTTTGTTGGTTTGTTGGTTTGTTGGTTTGTTGGTTTGTTGGTTTGTTGGTTTGTTGGTTTGTTGGTTTGTTTGTTTTTTGGTTTGTTGGTTTGTTTGTTGGTTGCGTTGTTCGTTTGTTGGTTTGTTGGTTTGTTGGTTTGTTGGCTTGTTTGTTTATTGGCTTGTTGGTTTGTTGACTTGTTGGCTTGTTGGTTTGTTGGTTTGTTGGTTTGTTGGTTTGTTGGTTTGTTGGTTTGTTCGTTTGTTCGTTTGTTGGTGTGTTGGTGTGTTGATTTGTTGGCTTGTTGGTTTGTTGGTTTTGTGGTTTGTTGGCTTGTTGGTTTGTTAGTTTTTTCGTTTGTTGGCTTGTTGGTTTGTTGGCTTGTTGGCTTGTTGGGTTGTTGGTTTGTTGGTTTGTTGGTTTGTTGGTTTGTTGGTTTGTTGGTTTGTTGGTTTGTTGGTTTGTTGGCTTGTTTGCTTGTTGGTTTCCTGGTTTGTTCGTTTGTTGGCTTGTTGGCTTGTTGGTTTGTTGGTTTGTTGGTTTGTTGGTTTGTTGGTTGGTTGGTTTGTTGGCTTGTTGGCTTGTAGGTTTGTTGGTTTGTTGGTTTGTTGGTTTGTTCGTTTTTTGGTTTGTTGGCTTGTTGGTTTGTTGGATTGTTGGTTTGTTGGTTTATTGGTTTCGTGGATTGTTGGTTTGTTCGTTTGTTTTCTTGTTGGTTTGTTGGCTTGTTATCTTGTTGGTTTATTGGTTTGTTTGTTTGTTTGTTTGTTGGTTTGTTCGTTTGTTCGTTTATTGGTTTGTTGGTTTGTTGGTTTGTTCTTTTGTTGGTTACTTGGTTTGTTGGTTTGTTGGTTTGTTGGTTTGTTTGTTTGTTTGTTTGTTTGTTTGTTGGTTTGTTGGTTTGTTGGTTTGTTGGTTTGTTGGTTTGTTGGTTTATTGGTTTGTTGGTTTATTGGTTTTTTGGCTTGTTGGCTTGTCGGTTTGTTGGTTTGTTGGTTTGTTGGTTTGTTGGTTTGTTGGTTTGTTGGTTTGTTGGTTTGTTGGTTTGTTGGTTTGTTTGTTTGTTGGTTTATTGGTTTGTTGGCTTGTTGGTTTGTTCGCTTGTTGGCTTGTTGGTTTGTTGGTTTGTTGGTTACTTGGTTTATTTGTTTGTTGGTTTGTTGGTTTGTTGGTTTGTTGGTTTTTTGGTTTGTTGCTTTGTTGGTTTGTTGGTTTGTTGGTTTCTTGATTTGTTCGTTTGTTGGTGTGTTGGTTTGTTGGTTTGTTGGTTTGTTGGCTTGTTGGCTTGTTGGTTTGTTGGTTTGTTGGCTTGTTGGTTTGTTGGTTTGTTAGTTTGTTGGTTTGTTGGTTTGTTCGTTTGTTGGTTTGTTGGTTTGTTGGTTTGTTTGTTTGTTGGTTTGTTTGTTTGTTGGTTTGTTAGTTTTTTGGTTTGTTGGTTTGTTGGCTTGTTGGTTTGTTGGTTTGTTGGTTTGTTGGTTTGTTGGTTTGTTGGTTTGTTGGTTTGTTGGTTTTTTGGTTTGTTGGTTTCTTGGTATGTTAGTTTGTTGGTTTGTTGATTTGTTCGTTTGTTGGTTTGTTGATTTGTTGATTTGTGTGTTTGTTGGCTTGTTGGCTTGTTGGTTTTTTTGTTTGTTGGTTTGTTGGTTTGTTGGTTTTTTGGTTTGTTGGTTTCTTAGTTTGTTGGTTTGTTGATTTGTTCGTTTGTTGGTTTGTTGATTTGTTGATTTGTGTGTTTGTTGGCTTGTTGGTTTGTTGGTTTGTTGGCTTGTTGGTTTGTGGGGTTGTTGGTTTGTTAGTTTGTTGGTTTGTTGGTTTGTTGGCTTGTTGGTTTGTTGGTTGTTGGTTTGTTTGTTTGTTGGTTTGTTGGTTTGTTGGTTTGTTGGTTTGTTGGTTTGTTGGTTTGTTTTTTTGTTGGTTTGTTGGTTTATTGGTTTGTTGGGTTGTTGGTTTGTTGGCTTGTTGGCTTGTTGGTTTGTTGGTTTGTTCGTTTGTTGGTTTCTTGGTTTGTTGGTTTGTTGGTTTGTTGGTTAGTTGGTTTGTTTGTTTGTTGGTTTGTTCATATGTTGGTTTGTTGGTTTGTTGGCTTGTTGGCTTGTTGGTTTGTTAGTTTGTTCGTTTGTTGGTTTGCTGATTTGTTAATTTGTTAGTTTGTTGGGTTGTTGGTTTGTTATTTTGTTGGCTTGTTGGCTTGTTGGTTTGTTGGTTTGTTGGTTTGCTGGCTTGTTGGTTTGTTGGTTTGTTGGTTTGTTGGTTTGTTGGTTTGTTGGTCTGTTGGTTTGTTGGTTTGTTGGTTTGTTGGTTTGTTGGTTTGTTGGCTTGTTGGTTTGTTGGTTTGTTCGTTTGTTGGCTTGTTGGTTTGTTGGCTTTTTGGCTTGTTGGTTTGTTGGTTTGTTGGTTTGTTGATTTGTTGGTTTGTTGGTTTGTTGGTTTGTTGGCTTGTTGGCTTGTTATTTTGCTGGTTTGTTCGTTTGTGGGCTTGTTGGCTTGTTTGTTTGTTGGTTTGTTGGTTTGTTGGTTTGTTGGTTTGTTGGTTTGTTGGTTTTTTGGTTTGTTGGTTTGTTGGTTTGTTGGTTTGTTGGTTTGTTGGTTTGTTGGTTTGTTGGCTTGTTGGCTTGTTGGCTTGTTGGTTTGTTGATTTGTTGGTTTGTTCGTTTTTTGGCTTGTTGGCTTGTTGGTTTGTTGGATTGTTGGTTTGTTGGTTTATTGGTTTGGTGGATTGTTGTTTTGTTCGTTTGTTCGTTTGTTCGTTTGTTGGTTTGTTGGCTTGTTGGTTTGTTGGTTTGTTGGTTTGTTGGTTTGTTGGTTTGTTGGTTTGTTGGTTTGTTGGTTTGTTGGTTTGTTGGTTTGTTGGTTTGTTGGCTTGTTGGTTTGTTGGCTTGTTGGCTTGTTGGTTTGGTCGTTTGTTGGTTTGTTGGTTTGTTGGTTTGTAAGCTTGTTGGTTTGTTGGTTTGTAAGCTTGTTGGTTTGTTGGTTTGTTGGTTTGTTGGTTTGTTGGTTTGTTCGTTTGTTGGTTTGTTCGTTTGTTGGTTTGTTGGTTTGTTCGTTTGTTGGTTTGTTTGTTTGTTGGTTTGTTGGTTTTTTGGTTTGTTGGTTTGTTGGTTTGTTGGCTTGTTGGTTTGTTGGTTTGTTGGTTTGTTGGTTTGTTGGTTTGTTGGTTTGTTGGTTTATTGGTTAGTTGGTTTGATCGTTTGTTGGTGTGTTGGTGTGTTGATTTGTTGGATTGTTGGTTTGTTGGTTTTGTGGTTTGTTGGCTTGTTGGTTTGTTGGTTTGTTAGTTTGTTCGTCTGTTGGCTTGTGGGTTTGTTGGCTTGTGAGCTTGTTGGCTTGTTGGTTTGTTGGTTTGTTGCTTTGTTGATTTGTTGGTTTGTTGGTTTGTTGGTTTGTTGGTTTGTTGGTTAGTTGGTTTGTTTGTTTGTTGGTTTGTTGGTTTGTTTGTTATTTGGTTTGTTCGTTTGTTGGTGTGTTGGTTTGTTGGCTTGTTTGTTTATTGGCTTATTGGTTTGTTGGCTTGTTGGCTTGTTGGTTTGTTGGTTTGTTGGTTTGTTGGTTTGTTGGTTTGTTGGTTTGTTCGTTTGTTGGTGTGTTGGTGTGTTGATTTGTTGGTTTGTTGGTTTGTTGGTTTTGTGGTTTGTTGGCTTGTTGGTTTGTTGGTTTGTTCGTCTGTTGGCTTGTTGTTTTGTTGGCTTGTTGGCTTGTTGGTTTGTTGGTTTGTTGGTTTGTTGGTTTGTTGGTTTGTTTTTTTATTGGTTTGTTGGCTTGTTGGCTTGTTGCTTTGCTGGTTTGTTCCGTTGTTGGCTTGTTGGCTTTTTGGTTTGTTGGTTTGTTGGTTTGTTGGTTTGTTGGTTTGTTGGTTTGTTGGTTTATTGGTTTGTTGGTTTGTTGGCTTGTTGGCTTGTTGGTTTGTTGGTTTGTTGGTTTGTTGGTTTGTTCGTTTTTTGGTGTGTTGGCTTGTTGGTTTGTTGGATTGTTGGTTTGTTGGTTTATTGGTTTGGTGGATTGTTGGTTTGTTCGTTTGTTGGCTTGTTGGTTTGTTGGCTTGTTGGCTTGTTGGTTTGTTGGTTTGTTGGTTTGTTGGTTTGTTGGTTTGTTGGTTCGTTTGTTTGTTGGTTTGTTGGCTTGTTGGCTTGTTGGTTTGTTGGTTTGTTGGTTTGTTTGTTTGTTGGTTTGTTCGTTTGTTCGTTTATTGGTTTGTTGGTTTGTTGGTTTCTTTTTTTGTTGGCTACTTGGTTTGTTGGTTTGTTGGTTTGTTGGTTTGTTAGTTTGTTGGCTTGTTGGTTTGTTGTTTTGTTTGTTTGTTTGTTTGTTTGTTTGTTTGTTGGATTGTTGATTTGTTGGTTTGTTGGTTTATTGGTTTATTGGTTTGTTGGTTTGTTGGTTTGTTGGCTTGTTGGCTTGTTGGTTTGTTGGTTTGTTGGTTTGTTGGTTTGTTGGTTTGTTGGTTTGTTGGCTTATTGGCTTGTTGGTTTGTTGGTTTGTTGGCTTGTTGGTTTTTTGGTTTGTTGGTTACTTGGTTTGTTGGTTTGTTGGTTTGTTGGTTTGTTGGTTTGTTTGTTTGTTGGTTTGTTCGTTTGTTCGTTTGTTGGTTTGTTGGTTTGTTGGTTTGTTTTTTTGTTGGTTACTTGATTTGTTGGTTTGTTGGCTTGTTGGTTTGTTGGTTTGTTGGTTTGTTTGTTTGTTGGTTTGTTGGTTTGTTGGTTTGTTGGTTTGTTTGTTTGTTGGTTTGTTGGTTTATTGGTTTGTTGGTTTGTTGGTTTGTTGGCTTGTTGGCTTGTTGGTTTGTTGGTTTGTTCGTTTGTTGGTTTGTTGGTTTGTTGGTTTGTTGGTTTGTTGGTTTGTTGGGATGTTGGTTTGTTGGCTTGTTGGCTTGTTGGGTTGTTAGTTTGTTCGTTTGTTGGTTTGCTGATTTGCTAATTTGTTGGTTTGTTGGGTTGTTGGTTTGTGATTTTGTTGGCTTGTTGGCTTGTTGGTTTGTTGGTTTGTTAGTTTGCTGGCTTGTTGGTTTGTTGGTTTGTTGGTTTATTGGTTTGTTTGGTTTTTGGTTTGCTGGTTTGTTTGTTGGTTGGTTTGTCCGTTTGTTGGTTTGTTGGTTTGTTGGTTTGTTGGCTTGTTTGTTTATTGATTTGTTGGCTTGTTGGTTTGTTGGTTTGTTGGTTTGTTGGTTTGTTGGTTTGTTTGCTTGCTGGCTTGTTGGTTTGTTGGTTTGTTGGTTACTTGGTTTATTGGTTTGTTTGTTTGTTGGTTTGTTGGCTTATTGGCTTATTGGTTTGTTGGTTTGTTGGTTTGTTGGTTTGTTGGTTTGTTGGTTTGTTTGTTTGTTGGTTTGTTCGTTTGTTGGTTTGTGGGTTTGTTGGTTTGTTGGTTTGTTGGCTTGTTGGTTTGTTGATTTGTTGGTTTGTTGGCTTGTTTGTTTGTTGGTTTGTTCGTTTGTTCGTTTATTGGTTTGTTGGTTTGTTGGTTTCTTTTTTTGTTGGCTACTTGGTTTGTTGGTTTGTTGGTTTGTTGGTTTGTTAGTTTGTTGGCTTGTTGGTTTGTTGTTTTGTTTGTTTGTTTGTTTGTTTGTTTGTTGGATTGTTGATTTGTTGGTTTGTTGGTTTATTGGTTTATTGGTTTGTTGGTTTGTTGGTTTGTTGGCTTGTTGGCTTGTTGGTTGGTTGGTTTGTTGGTTTGTTGGTTTGTTGGTTTGTTGGTTTGTTGGCTTATTGGCTTGTTGGTTTGTTGGTTTGTTGGTTTGTTGGTTTGTTGGCTTGTTGGTTTTTTGGTTTGTTGGTTACTTGGTTTGTTGGTTTGTTGGTTTGTTGGTTTGTTTGTTTGTTAGTTTGTTCGTTTGTTCGTTTGTTGGTTTGCTGGTTTGTTGGTTTGTTTTTTTGTTGGTTACTTGGTTTGTTGGTTTGTTGGTTTGTTGGCTTGTTGGTTTGTTGGTTTATTGGTTTGTTTGTTTGTTGGTTTGTTGGTTTGTTGGTTTGTTGGTTTGTTTGTTTGTTGGTTTGTTGGTTTATTGGTTTGTTGGTTTGTTGGTTTGTTGGCTTGTTGGCTTGTTGGTTTGTTGGTTTGTTCGTTTGTTGGTTTGTTGGTTTGTTGGTTTGTTGGTTTGTTGGTTTGTTGGTTTGTTTGTTTGTTGGTTTGTTGGTTTGTTGGGATGTTGGTTTGTTGGCTTGTTGGCTTGTTGGGTTGTTAGTTTGTTCGTTTGTTGGTTTGCTGATTTGCTAATTTGTTGGTTTGTTGGGTTGTTGGTTTGTGATTTTGTTGGCTTGTTGGCTTTTTGGTTTGTGGGTTTGTTAGTTTGCTGGCTTGTTGGTTTGTTGGTTTGTTGGTTTGTTTGGTTTGCTGGTTTGTTTGTTGGTTGGTTTGTCCGTTTGTTGGTTTGTTGGTTTGTTGGTTTGTTGGCTTGTTTGTTTATTGGTTTGTCGGCTTGTTGGTTTGTTGGTTTGTTGGTTTGTTGGTTTGTTGGTTTGTTCGCTTGCTGGCTTGTTGGTTTGTTGGTTTGTTGGTTACTTGGTTTATTGGTTTGTTGGTTTGTTGGTTTGTTGGCTTATTGGCTTATTGGTTTGTTGGTTTGTTGGTTTGTTGGTTTGTTGGTTTGTTGGTTTGTTTGTTTGTTGGTTTGTTCGTTTGTTGGTTTGTGGGTTTGTTGGTTTGTTGGCTTGTTGGTTTGTTGATTTGTTGGTTTGTTGGCTTGTTGGTTTGTTGGTTTGTTGGTTTGTTCGTTTGTTGGCTTGTTGGTTTGTTGGCTTGTTGGCTTGTTGGTTTGTCGGTTTGTTTGTTTGTTGGTTTGTTAGTTTGTTGGTTTGTTGGTTTGTTGGCTTGTTGGTTTGTTGGTTTGTTGGTTTGTTGGTTTGTTGGTTTGTTGGTTTGTTGGTTTGTTTGTTTGTTGGTTTGTTCGTTTGTTGGTTTGTGGGATTGTTGGTTTGTTGGCTTGTTGGTTTGTTGGTTTGTTGGTTTGTTGGTTTGTTGGTTTGTTGGTTTGTTATTTTGTTGGCTTGTTGGCTTGTTGGTTTGTTGGTTTGTTGGTTTGTTGGCTTGTTGGTTTGTTGGTTTGTTGGTTTGTTGGTTTGTTGGTTTGTTGGTTTGTTTGTTTTTTGGTTTGTTGGTTTGTTTGTTGGTTGGTTTGTTCGTTTGTTGGTTTGTTGGGTTGTTGGCTTGTTTGTTTATTGGTTTGTCGGCTTGTTGGTTTGTTGGTTTGTTGGTTTGTTGGTTTGTTGGTTTGTTCGCTTGTTGGCTTGTTGGTTTGTTGGTTTGTTGGTTACTTGGTTTATTGATTTGTTGGTTTGTTGGTTTGTTGGCTTATTGGTTTGTTGGTTTGTTTGTTTGTTGGTTTGTTCGTTTGTTGGTTTGTTGGTTTGTTGGTTTGTTGGTTTGTTGGTTTGTTGGTTTGTTTGTTTGTTGGTTTGTTGGTTTGTTGGTTTGTTCGTTTGTTGGCTTGTTGGTTTGTTGGCTTGTTGGCTTGTTGGTTTGTCGGTTTGTTTGTTTGTTGGTTTGTTAGTTTGTTGGTTTGTCGGTTGGTTGGCTTGATGGCTTGTTGGTTTGTTTGTTTGTTGGCTTGTTGGTTTGTTGGTTTGTTGGTTTGTTGGTTTGTTCGTTTGTTGGTTTGTTTGTTTGTTGGTTTGTTGGTTTTTTGGTTTGTTGGTTTGTTGCTTTGTTGGTTTGTTCGTTTGTTGGTGTGTTGGTGTGTTGATTTGTTGGCTTGTTCGTTTGTTGGTTTTGTGGTTTGTTGGCTTGTTGGTTTGTTAGTTTGTTAGTTTGTTCGTCTGTTGGCTTGCGGGTTTGTTGGCTTGTTGGCTTGTTGGTTTGTTGGTTTGTTTCTTTGTTGGTTTGTTGGTTTGTTGGTTTGTTGGTTTGTTGGTTTGTTGGTTTGTTTTTTTGTTGGTTTGTTGGTTTGTTTGTTGGTTGGTTTGTTCGTTTGTTGGTTTGTTGGTTTGTTGGTTTGTTGGCTTGTTTGTTTATTGGCTTGTTGGTTTGTTGGCTTGTTGGCTTGTTGGTTTGTTGGTTTGTTGGTTTGTTGGTTTGTTGGTTTGTTGGTTTGTTCGTTTGTTGGTGTGTTGGTGTGTTGATTTGTTGGCTTGTTGGTTTGTTGGTTTTGTGGTTTGTTGGCTTGTTGGTTTGTTAGTTTGTTCGTTTGTTGGCTTGTTGGTTTGTTGGCTTGTTGGCTTGTTGGTTTGTTGGTTTGTTGGTTTGTTGGTTTGTTGGTTTGTTGGTTTGTTGGTTTGTTGGCTTGTTGGCTTGTTGGCTTGTTGGTTTGCTGGTTTGTTCGTTTGTTGGATTGTTGGCTTGTTGGTTTGTTGGTTTGTTGGTTTGTTGGTTTGTTGGCTTGTTGGCTTGTTGGTTTGTTGGTTTGTTGGTTTGTTGGTTCGTTGGTTTGTTGGTTTGTTGGCTTGTTGGCTTGTTGGTTTGTTGGTTTGTTGGTTTGTTTGTTTGTTGGTTTGTTCGTTTGTTCGTTTTTTGGTTTGTTGGTTTGTTTGTTTGTTGGTTTGCTAGTTTGTTGGTTTGTTGGTTTGTTGGTTTGTTGGCCTGTTGGCTTGTTGGTTTGTTTGTTTGTTGGCTTGTTTGTTTGTTGGTTTGTTGGTTTGTTGGTTTGTTGGTTTGTTCGTTTATTGGTTTGTTTGTTTGTTGGTTTGTTGGTTTGTTGGTTTTTTGGTTTGTTGGTTTGTTGGTTTGTTGGCTTGTTGGTTTGTTGGTTTGTTAGATTGTTGGTTTGTTGGTTTGTTGGTTTGTTGGTTTGTTGGTTTGTTGGTTTGTTGGTTTGTTGGTTTGTTGGTTTGGTCGTTTGTTGGTGTGTTGGTGTGTTGATTTGTTGGCTTGTTGGTTTGTTGGTTTTGTGGTTTGTTGGCTTGTTGGTTTTTTGGTTTGTTGGTTTGTTAGTTTGTTCGTCTATTGGCTTGCGGGTTTGTTGGCTTGTTGGTTTGTTGGTTTGTTGCTTTGTTGGTTTGTTGGTTTGTTGGTTTGTTGGTTTGTTGGTTTGTTTGTTTGTTGGTTTGTTGGTTTGTTTGTTGGTTGGTTTGTTCGTTTGTTGGTTTGTTGGTTTGTTGGTTTGTTGGCTTGTTTGTTTATTGGCTTGTTGGTTTGTTGGCTTGTTGGCTTGTTGGTTTGTTGGTTTGTTGGTTTGTTGGTTTGTTGGTTTGTTGGTTTGTTCGTTTGTTGGTGTGTTAGTGTGTTGATTTGTTGGCTTGTTGGTTTGTTGGTTTTATGGTTTGTTGGCTTGTTGGTTTGTTGGTTTGTTCGTTTGTTGGCTTGTTGGTTTGTTGGCTTGTTGGTTTGTTAGTTTGTTGGTTTGTTGGTTTGTTGGTTTGTTGGTTTGTTGGTTTGTTGGTTTGTTGGTTTGTTGGTTTGGTCGTTTGTTGGTGTGTTGGTGTGTTGATTTGTTGGCTTGTTGGTTTGTTGGTTTTGTGGTTTGTTGGCTTGTTGGTTTGTTGGTTTGTTGGTTTGTTAGTTTGTTCGTCTGTTGGCTTGCGGGTTTGTTGGCTTGTTGGCTTGTTGGTTTGTTGGTTTGTTGCTTTGTTGGTTTGTTGGTTTGTTGGTTTGTTGGTTTGTTGGTTTGTTGGTTTGTTTGTTTGTTGGTTTGTTGGTTTGTTTGTTGGTTGGTTTGTTCGTTTGTTGGTTTGTTGGTTTGTTGGTTTGTTGGCTTGTTTGTTTATTGGCTTATTGGTTTGTTGGCTTGTTGGCTTGTTGGTTTGTTGGTTTGTTGGTTTGTTGGTTTGTTCGTTTGTTGGTGTGTTAGTGTGTTGATTTGTTGGCTTGTTGGTTTGTTGGTTTTGTGGTTTGTTGGCTTGTTGGTTTGTTGGTTTGTTCGTTTGTTGGCTTGGTTTGTTGGCTTGTTGGTTTGTTCGTTTGTTGGCTTGTTGGCTTGTTGGTTTGTTAGTTTGTTGGTTTGTTGGTTTGTTCGTTTGTTGGTTTGTTGGTTTGTTGGTTTGTTGGTTTGTTGGTTTGCTGGTTTGTTTGTTTGTTGGTTTGTTGGTTTGTTGGTTTGTTCGTTTGTTGGCTTGTTGGTTTGTTGGTTTGTTGGCTTGTTGGTTTGTCGGTTTGTTTGTTTGTTGGTTTGTTAGTTTGTTGGTTTGTTGGTTGGTTGGCTTGATGGCTTGTTGGTTTGTTTGTTTGTTGGCTTGTTGGTTTGTTGGTTTGTTGGTTTGTTGGTTTGTTGGTTTGTTCGTTTGTTGGTTTGTTTGTTTGTTGGTTTGTTGGTTTGTTAGTTTGTTAGTTTGTTCGTCTGTTGGCTTGCGGGTTTGTTGGCTTGTTGGCTTGTTGGTTTGTTGGTTTGTTTCTTTGTTGGTTTGTTGGTTTGTTGGTTTGTTGGTTTGTTGGTTTGTTGGTTTGTTTTTTTGTTGGTTTGTTGGTTTGTTTGTTGGTTGGTTTGTTCGTTTGTTGGTTTGTTGGTTTGTTGGTTTGTTGGCTTGTTTGTTTATTGGCTTGTTGGTTTCTTGGCTTGTTGGCTTGTTGGTTTGTTGGTTTGTTGGTTTGTTGGTTTGTTGGTTTGTTGGTTTGTTCGTTTGTTGGTGTGTTGGTGTGTTGATTTGTTGGCTTCTTGGTTTGTTGGTTTTGTGGTTTTTTGGCTTGTTGGTTTGTTAGTTTGTTCGTTTGTTGGCTTGTTGGTTTGTTGGCTTGTTGGCTTGTTGGTTTGTTGGTTTGTTGGTTTGTTGGTTTGTTGGTTTGTTGGTTTGTTGGTTTGTTGGTTTGTTGGTTTGTTGGCTTGTTGGCTTGTTGGTTTGCTGGTTTGTTCGTTTGTTGGATTGTTGGCTTGTTGGTTTGTTGGTTTGTTGGTTTGTTGGTTTGTTGGCTTGTTGGCTTGTTGGTTTGTTGGTTTGTTGGTTTGTTGGTTCGTTGGTTTGTTGGTTTGTTGGCTTGTTGGCTTGTTGGTTTGTTGGTTTGTTGGTTTGTTTGTTTGTTGGTTTGTTCGTTTGTTCGTTTTTTGGTTTGTTGGTTTGTTTGTTTGTTGGTTTGTTAGTTTGTTGGTTTGTTGGTTTGTTGGCCTGTTGGCTTGTTGGTTTGTTTGTTTGTTGGCTTGTTTGTTTGTTGGTTTGTTGGTTTGTTGGTTTGTTGGTTTGTTCGTTTATTGGTTTGTTTGTTTGTTGGTTTGTTGGTTTTTTGGTTTGTTGGTTTGTTGGTTTGTTGGCTTGTTGGTTTGTTGGTTTGTTAGATTGTTGGTTTGTTGGTTTGTTGGTTTGTTGGTTTGTTGGTTTGTTGGTTTGTTGGTTTGTTGGTTTGGTCGTTTGTTGGTGTGTTGGTGTGTTGATTTGTTGGCTTGTTGGTTTGTTGGTTTTGTGGTTTGTTGGCTTGTTGGTTTGTTGGTTTGTTGGTTTGTTAGTTTGTTCGTCTGTTGGCTTGCGGGTTTGTTGGCTTGTTGGCTTGTTGGTTTGTTGGTTTGTTGCTTTGTTGGTTTGTTGGTTTGTTGGTTTGTTGGTTTGTTGGTTTGTTTGTTTGTTGGTTTGTTGGTTTGTTTGTTGGTTGGTTTGTTCGTTTGTTGGTTTGTTGGTTTGTTGGTTTGTTGGCTTGTTTGTTTATTGGCTTGTTGGTTTGTTGGCTTGTTGGCTTGTTGGTTTGTTGGTTTGTTTGTTTGTTGGTTTGTTGGTTTGTTGGTTTGTTCGTTTGTTGGTGTGTTAGTGTGTTGATTTGTTGGCTTGTTGGTTTGTTGGTTTTGTGGTTTGTTGGCTTGTTGGTTTGTTGGTTTGTTCGTTTGTTGGCTTGTTGGTTTGTTGGCTTATTGGCTTGTTGGTTTGTTAGTTTGTTGGTTTGTTGGTTTGTTGGTTTGTTGGTTTGTTGGTTTGTTGGCTTGTTGGCTTGTTTGTTTATTGGCTTGTTGGTTTGTTGGCTTGTTGGCTTGTTGGTTTGTTGGTTTGTTGGTTTGTTGGTTTGTTGGTTTGTTGGTTTGTTGGTTTGTTCGTTTGTTGGTGTGTTGGTGTGTTGATTTGTTGGCTTGTTGGTTTGTTGGTTTTGTGGTTTTGTTGGCTTGTTGGTTTGTTGGTTTGTTCGTTTGTTGGCTTGTTGGTTTGTTGGCTTGTTGGCTTGTTGGTTTGTTGGTTTGTTGGTTTGTTGGTTTGTTGGTTTGTTGGTTTGTTGGTTTGTTGGTTTGTTGGTTTGTTGGTTTTTTGGTTTGTTGGTTTGTTGGTTTGTTGGTTTGTTCGTTTGTTGGTGTGTTGGTGTGTTGATTTGTTGGCTTGTTGGTTTGTTGCTTTTGTGGTTTGTTGGCTTGTTGGTTTGTCGGTTTGTTAGTTTGTCCGTCTGTTGGCTTGCGGGTTTGTTGGCTTGTTGGCTTGTTGGTTTGTTGGTTTGTTGGTTTGTTGGTTTGTTTGTTTGTTGGTTTGTTGGTTTGTTGGTTTGTTCGTTTGTTGGCTTGTTGGTTTGTTGGCTTGTTGGCTTGTTGGTTTGTCGGTTTGTTAGTTTGTTGGTTTGTTGGTTTGTTGGCTTGTTGGCTTGTTGGTTTGTTTGTTTGTTGGCTTGTTGGTTTGTTGGTTTGTTGGTTTGTTCGTTTGTTGGTTTGTTTGTTTGTTGGTTTGTTGGTTTTTT
This sequence comes from Atherix ibis, assembly GCA_958298945.1. Classification (NCBI taxonomy): domain Eukaryota; kingdom Metazoa; phylum Arthropoda; class Insecta; order Diptera; family Athericidae; genus Atherix; species Atherix ibis. The sequence goes on from OY282608.1 coordinate 4,185,744, forward strand.
GGTTTGTTGGTTTGTTAGTTTGTTGGTTTGTTGGTTTGTTGGTTTGTTGGTTTGTTGGTTTGTTGGTTTGTTCGTTTGTTCGTTTGTTGGTGTGTTGGTGTGTTGATTTGTTGGCTTGTTGGTTTGTTGGTTTTGTGGTTTGTTGGCTTGTTGGTTTGTTGGTTTGTTAGTTTGTTCGTCTGTTGGCTTGCGGGTTTGTTGGCTTGTTGGCTTGTTGGTTTGTTGGTTTGTTGGTTTGTTGGTTTGTTTGTTTGTTGGTTTGTTGGTTTGTTGGTTTGTTCGTTTGTTGGCTTGTTGGTTTGTTGGTTTGTTGGTTTGTTAGTTTGTTGGCTTGTTGGTTTGTTGGTTTGTTAGTTTGTTGGTTTTTTGGTTTGTTGGTTTGTTAGTTTGTTCGTCTGTTGGCTTGCGGGTTTGTTGGCTTGTTGGCTTGTTGGTTTGTTGGTTTGTTGCTTTGTTGGTTTGTTGGTTTGTTGGTTTGTTGGTCTGTTGGTTTGTTGGTTTGTTGGTTTGTTTGTTTGTTGGTTTGTTGGTTTGTTGGTTTGTTCGTTTGTTGGCTTGTTGGTTTGTTGGCTTGTTGGCTTGTTGGTTTGTCGGTTTGTTTGTTTGTTGGTTTGTTAGTTTGTTGGTTTGTTGGTTTGTTGGCTGGTTGGCTTGTTGGTTTGTTTGTTTGTTGGCTTGTTGGTTTGTTGGTTTGTTGGTTTGTTGGTTTGTTGGTTTGTTCGTTTGTTGGTTTGTTTGTTTGTTGGTTTGTTGGTTTTTTGGTTTGTTGGTTTGTTGGTTTGTTCGTTTGTTGGTGTGTTGGTGTGTTGATTTGTTGGCATGTTGGTTTGTTGGTTTTGTGGTTTGTTGGCTTGTTGGTTTGTTGGTTTGTTAGTTTGTTCGTCTGTTGGCTTGCGGGTTTGTTGGCTTGTTGGTTTGTTGGTTTGTTGCTTTGTTGGTTTGTTGGTTTGTTGGTTTGTTGGTTTATTGGTTTGTTGGTTGGTTGGCTTGTTGGCTTGTCGGTTTGTTGGTTTGTTGGTTTGTTGGTTTGTTGGTTTGTTGGTTTGTTGGTTTGTTGGTTTGTTGGTTTGTTGGTTTGTTGGTTTGTTGGTTTGTTTGTTTGTTGATTTGTTGTTTTGTTGGCTTGTTGGTTTGTTCGCTTGTTGGCTTGTTGGTTTGTTGGTTTGTTTGTTACTTGGCTTGTTGGTTTGTTGGTTTCTTGGTTTGTTGGTTTGTTGGTTTGTTGGATTGTTGGTTTGTTGGTTTGTTGGCTTGTTGGTTTGTTGGTTTGTTGGTTTGTTGGTTTGTTGGTTTGTTGGTTTGTTGGTTTGTTGGTTTGTTGGTTTGTTGGTTTGTTGGTTTGTTGGTTTGTTGGTTTGTTGGTTTGTTGGTTTGTTGGTTTGTTGGCTTGTTGGTTTGTTGGCTTGTTGGCTTGTTGGTTTGTTGGTTTGTTGGTTTGTTGGTTTGTTGGTTTTTTGGTTTGTTGGTTTGTTGGTTTGTTGGTTTGTTCGTTTGTTCGTTTATTGGTTTGTTCGTTTGTTGGTTTGTTTGTTTGTTCGTTTGTTGGTTTGTTTGTTTGTTCGTTTTTTTTTTTTTTTATGGTTTGTTGGTTTGTTGGTTTGTTGGCTTGTTGGTTTGTTGGTTTGTTGGTTTGTTGGTTTGTTGGTTTGTTGGTTTGTTGGTTTGTTGGTTTGTTGGTTTGTTGGTTAGTTGATTTGTTGCTTTGTTGGTTTGTTGGTTTGTTGGTTTGTTGGTTTGTTGGTTTGTTTGTTTGTTTGCTGGTTTGTTGGTTTGTTTGTTGGTTGGTTTGTTCGTTTGTTGGTTTGTTGGTTTGTTGGTTGTTGGTTTGTTGGTTTATTGGTTTGTTGGTTTGTTGGTTTGTTGGCTTGTTGGCTTGTCGGTTTGTTGGTTTGTTGGTTTGTTGGTTTGTTGGTTTGTTGGTTTGTTGGTTTGTTGGTTTGTTGGTTTGTTGGTTTGTTGGTTTGTTTGTTTGTTGGTTTGTTGGTTTGTTGGTTTGTGGGCTTGTTGGCTTGTTGGTTTGTTCATGGGTTGGCTTGTTGGTTTGTTGGTTTGTTGGTTACTTGGTTTGTTGGTTTGTTGGTTTGTTGGTTTGTTGGCTTATTGGCTTGTTGGTTTGTTGGTTTGTTGGTTTGTTGGCTTGTTGGTTTGTTGGTTTGTTGGTTACTTGGTTTGTTGGTTTGTTGGTTTGTTGGTTTGTTGGTTTGTTTGTTTGTGTGTTTGTTCGTTTGTCCGTTTGTTGGTTTGTTGGTTTGTTGGTTTGTTGGCTTGTTGGATTGTTGGTTTGTTAGTTTGTTCGTTTGTTGGTTTGCTGATTTGTTAATTTGTTGGTTTGTTGGGTTGTTGGTTTGTTATTTTGTTGGCTTGTTGGTTTGTTGGTTTGTTGGTTCGTTGGTTTGTTGGCTTGTTGGTTTGTTGGTTTGTTGTTTTGTTGGTTTGTTGGTTTGTTGGTTTGTTGGTTTGTTGGTTTGTTTGTTTTTTGGTTTGTTGGTTTGTTTGTTGGTTGGTTTGTTCGTTTGTTGGTTTGTTGGTTTGTTGGTTTGTTGGTTTGTTGGTTTGTTGGTTTTTTGGTTTGTTGGTTTGTTGGTTTATTGGTTTGTTGGTTTGTTGGTTTGTTGGCTTGTTGGTTTGTTGGTTTGTTGGTTTGTTGGTTTGTTGGTTTGTTGGTCTGTTGGTTTGTTGGTTTGTTGGTTTGTTGGCTTGTTGGTTTGTTGGCTTGTTGGCTTGTTGGTTTGTTCGTTTGTTGGATTGTTGGTTTGTAAGCTTGTTGGCTTGTTGGTTTGTTGGTTTGTTGGCTTGTTGGTTTGTTGGTTTGTTGGTTTGTTGGTTTGTTGGTTTGTTGGTTTGTTCGTTTGTTGGTTTGTTGGTTTGTTCGTTTGTTGGTTTGTTGGTTTGTTGGTTTGTTCGTTTGTTGGTTTGTTTGTTTGTTGGTTTGTTGGTTTTTTGGTTTGTTGGTTTGTTGGTTTGTTGGCTTGTAGGTTTGTTGGTTTGTTAGTTTGTTCGTTTGTTGGCTTGTTGGTTTGTTGGCTTATTGGCTTGTTGGTTTGTTGGTTTGTTGGTTTGTTGGTTTGTGGGTTTGTTAGTTTGTTGGTTTGTTGGTTTGTTCGTTTGTTGGTGTGTTGGTGTGCTGATTTGTTGGCTTGTTGGTTTGTTGGTTTTGTGGTTTGTTGGCTTGTTGGTTTGTTGGTTTGTTGGCTTGTTGCTTTGTTTGTTTGTTTGTTGGTTTGTTGGTTTGTTAATTTGTTGGTTTGTTGGTTTGTTGGTTTGTTGGTTTGTTTGTTGGTTGGTTTGTTCGTTTGTTGGTTTGTTAGTTTGTTCGTTTGTTGGCTTGTTTGTTTATTGGCTTGTTGGTTTGTTGGCTTGCTAGCTTGTTGGTTTGTTGGTTTGTTGGTTTGTTGGTTTGTTGGTTTGTTGGTTTGTTGGTTTGTTGGTTTGTTCGTTTGTTGGTGTGTTGGTGTGTTGATTTGTTGGCTTGTTGGTTTGTTGGTTTTGTGGTTTGTTGGCTAGTTGGTTTGTTGGTTTGTTCGTTTGTTGGCTTGTTGGTTTGTTGGCTTGTTGGCTTGTTGGTTTGTTGGTTTGTTGGTTTGTTGGTTTGTTGGTTTGTTGGTTTGTTGGTTTGTTGGCTTGTTTGCTTGTTGGCTTGTTGGTTTGCTGGTTTGTTCATTTGTTGGCTTGTTGGCTTGTTGGTTTGTTGGTTTGTTGGTTTGTTGGTTTGTTAGTTTGTTGGTTTGATGGTTTGTTGGCTTGTTGGTTTGTTGGTTTGTTGGTTTGTTGGTTTGTTGGTTTGTTCGTTTTTTGGTTTGTTGGCTTGTTGGTTTGTTGGATTGTTGTTTTGTTGATTTGTTGGTTTGGTGGATTGTTGGTTTGTTTGTTTGTAGGTTTGTTCGTTTGTTCGTTTATTGGTTTGTTGGTTTGTTGGTTTGTTTTTTTGTTGGCTTGTTGGTTTGTTGGTTTGTCTGTTTGTTTGTTTGTTTGTTTGTTTGTTTGTTTGTTTGTTTGTTTGGTGGTTTGTTGGTTCGTTGGTTTGTTGGTCTGTTGGTTTGTTGGTTTGTTGGTTTGTTGGCTTGTTGGTTTGTTGGCTTGTTGGCTTGTTGGTTTGTTCGTTTGTTGGATTGTTGGTTTGTAAGCTTGTTGGCTTGTTGGTTTGTTGGTTTGTTGGCTTGTTGGTTTCTTGGTTTGTTGGTTTGTTGGTTTGTTGGTTTGTTGGTTTGTTCGTTTGTTGGTTTGTTGGTTTGTTCGTTTGTTGGTTTGTTGGTTTGTTGGTTTGTTCGTTTGTTGGTTTGTTTGTTTGTTGGTTTGTTGGTTTTTTGGTTTGTTGGTTTGTTGGTTTGTTGGCTTGTAGGTTTGTTGGTTTGTTAGTTTGTTCGTTTGTTGGCTTGTTGGTTTGTTGGCTTATTGGCTTGTTGGTTTGTTGGTTTGTTGGTTTGTTGGTTTGTGGGTTTGTTAGTTTGTTGGTTTGTTGGTTTGTTCGTTTGTTGGTGTGTTGGTGTGCTGATTTGTTGGCTTGTTGGTTTGTTGGTTTTGTGGTTTGTTGGCTTGTTGGTTTGTTGGTTTGTTGGCTTGTTGCTTTGTTTGTTTGTTTGTTGGTTTGTTGGTTTGTTAATTTGTTGGTTTGTTGGTTTGTTGGTTTGTTGGTTTGTTTGTTGGTTGGTTTGTTCGTTTGTTGGTTTGTTAGTTTGTTCGTTTGTTGGCTTGTTTGTTTATTGGCTTGTTGGTTTGTTGGCTTGCTAGCTTGTTGGTTTGTTGGTTTGTTGGTTTGTTGGTTTGTTGGTTTGTTGGTTTGTTGGTTTGTTGGTTTGTTCGTTTGTTGGTGTGTTGGTGTGTTGATTTGTTGGCTTGTTGGTTTGTTGGTTTTGTGGTTTGTTGGCTAGTTGGTTTGTTGGTTTGTTCGTTTGTTGGCTTGTTGGTTTGTTGGCTTGTTGGCTTGTTGGTTTGTTGGTTTGTTGGTTTGTTGGTTTGTTGGTTTGTTGGTTTGTTGGTTTGTTGGCTTGTTTGCTTGTTGGCTTGTTGGTTTGCTGGTTTGTTGTTTTGTTGATTTGTTGGTTTGGTGGATTGTTGGTTTGTTTGTTTGTAGGTTTGTTCGTTTGTTCGTTTATTGGTTTGTTGGTTTGTTGGTTTGTTTTTTTGTTGGCTTGTTGGTTTGTTGGTTTGTTTGTTTGTTTGTTTGTTTGTTTGTTTGTTTGTTTGTTTGTTTGGTGGTTTGTTGGTTCGTTGGTTTGTTGGTTTGTTGGTTTATTGGTTTGTTGGTTTGTTGGTTTGTTGGCTTGTTGGCTTGTCGGTTTGTTGATTTGTTGGTTTGTTGGTTTGTTGGTTTGTTGGTTTGTTGGTTTGTTGGTTTGTTGGTTTGTTTGTTTGTTGGTTTGTTGGTTTGTTGGCTTGTTGGTTTGTTGGTTTGTTGGTTACTTGGTTTGTTGGTTTGTTGGTTTGTTGGTTTGTTGGCTTATTGGCTTGTTGGTTTGTTGGTTTGTTGGCTTGTTGGTTTGTTGGTTTGTTGGTTCGTTGGTTACTTGGTTTGTTGGTTTGTTGGTTTGTTGGTTTGTTGGTTTGTTGGTTTGTTGGTTTGTTGGTTTGTTGGTTTGTTGGTTTGTTGGTTTGTTGGTTTGTTGGTTTGTTGGTTTGTTGGTTTGTTGGTTTGTTGGCTTGTTGGTTTGTTGGCTTGTTGGCTTGTTGGTTTGTTTGTTTGTTGGTTTGTTGGTTTGTTGGTTTGTAAGCTTGTTGGCTTGTTGGTTTGTTGGTTTGTTGGTTTTTTGGTTTGTTGGTTTGTTGGTTTGTTGGCTTGTTGGTTTGTTGGTTTGTTAGTTTGTTCGTTTGTTGGCTTGTTGGTTTGTTGGCTTGTTGGCTTGTTGGCTTGTTGGTTTGTTGGTTTTGTGGTTTGTTGGCTTGTTGGTTTGTTGTTTTGTTGGCTTGTTGGTTTGTTGGTTTGTTGCTTTGTTGGTTTGTTGGTTCGTTGGTTTTTTGGTTTGTTGGTTTGTTGGTTTGTTGGTTTGTTGGTTTGTTTGTTTGTGGTTTGTTGGTTTGTTTGTTGGTTGGTTTGTTCGTTTGTTGGTTTGTTGGTTTGTTGGTTAGTTGGTTTGTTGGCTTGTTTGTTTATTGGCTTGTTGGTTTGTTGGCTTGTTGGCTTGTTAGTTTGTTGGTTTGTTGGTTTGTTGGTTTGTTGGTTTGTTGGTTTGTTGGTTTATTGGTTTGTACGTTTGTTAGTGTGTTGGTGTATTGATTTGTTGGCTTGTTGGTTTGTTGGTTTTGTGGTTTGTTGGCTTGTTGGTTTGTTGGTTTGTTCGTTTGTTGGCTTGCTGGTTTCTTGGCTTGTTGGCTTGTTGGTTTGTTGGTTTGTTGGTTTGTTGGTTTGTTGGTTTGTTCGTTTATTGGTTTGTTGGTTTGTTGGTTTGTTTTTTTGTTGGCTTGTTGGTTTGTTGGTTTGTTTGTTTGTTTGTTTGTTTGTTTGTTTGTTTGTTTGTTTGGTGGTTTGTTGGTTCGTTGGTTTGTTGGTTTGTTGGTTTATTGGTTTGTTGGTTTGTTGGCTTGTTGGCTTGTCGGTTTGTTGATTTGTTGGTTTGTTGGTTTGTTGGTTTGTTGGCTTGTTGGTTTGTTGGTTTGTTTGTTTGTTTGTTTGTTTGTTTGTTTGGTGGTTTGTTGGTTTGTTGGTTTGTTTTTTTGTTGGTTTATAGGTTTGTTGGTTTGTTGGTTTGTTGGTTTGTTGGTTTGTTGGTTTGTTGGTTTGTTGGTTTGTTGGTTTGTTGGTTTGTTGGTTTGTTGGTTTGTTGGTTTGTTGGTTTGTTGGCTTGTTGGTTTGTTGGCTTGTTGGCTTGTTGGTTTGTTCGTTTGTTGGTTTGTTGGTTTGTTGGTTTGTTGGTTTGTTGGTTTGTTGGCTTGTTGGTTTGTTGGTTTGTTTGTTTGTTTGTTTGTTTGTTTGTTTGTTTGCTGGTTTGTTGGTTTGTTAGTTTGTTGGTTTGTTGGTTTATTGGTTTGTTGCTTTGTTGGTTTGTTGGCGTGTTGGCTTGTCGGTTTGTTGGTTTGTTGGTTTGTTGGTTTGTTGGTTTGTTGGTTTGTTGGTTTGTTGGTTTGTTGGTTTGTTGGTTTGTTGGTTTGTTCGTTTGTTGGTTTGTTGGTTTGTTGGCTTGTTGGTTTGGTCGCTTGTTGGCTTGTTGGTTTGTTGGTTTGTTGGTTACTTGGTTTTTTGGTTTGTTGGTTTGTTGGTTTGTTGGTTTGTTGGTTTGTTGGTTTGTTGGTTTGTTGGCTTGTTGGTTTGTTGGTTTGTTGGTTTGTTGGTTTGTTGGTTTGTTGGTTTGTTGGTTTGTTGGTTTGTTGGTTTGTTGGTTTGTTGGTTTGTTGGTTTGTTGGTTTGTTCGTTTGTTGATTTGTTGGTTTGTTGGCTTGTTGGTTTGGTCGCTTGTTGGCTTGCTGGTTTGTTGGTTTGTTGGTTACTTGGTTTTTTTGTTTGTTGGTTTGTTGGTTTGTTGGTTTGTTGGTTTGTTGGCTTGTTGGTTTGTTGGCTTGTTGGCTTGTTGGTTTGTTCGTTTCTTGGATTGTTGGTTTGTAAGCTTGTTGGTTTGTTGGTTTGTTGGTTTTTTGGCTTGTTGGTTTGTTGGTTTGTTGGTTTGTTGGTTTGTTGGTTTGTTCGTTTGTTGGTTTGTTGGTTTGTTCGTTTGTTGGTTTGTTGGTTTGTTGGTTTGTTCGTTTGTTGGTTTGTTTGTTTGTTGGTTTGTTGGTTTTTTGGTTTGTTGGTTTGTTGGTTTGTTGGCTTGTAGGTTTGTTGGTTTGTTAGTTTGTTCGTTTGTTGGCTTGTTGGTTTGTTGGCTTGTTGGCTTGTTGGTTTGTTGGTTTGTTGGTTTGTGGGTTTGTTAGTTTGTTGGTTTGTTGGTTTGTTCGTTTGTTGGTGTGTTGGTGTGCTGATTTGTTGGCTTGTTGGTTTGTTGGTTTTGTGGTTTGTTGGCTTGTTGGTTTGTTGGTTTGTTGGCTTGTTGGTTTGTTGGTTTGTTGGTTTGTTGCTTTGTTGGTTTGTTGGTTTGTTGGTTTGTTGGTTTGTTGGTTTGTTGGTTTGTTGGTTTGTTTGTTTGTTGGTTTGTTGGTTTGTTAGTTTGTTGGTTTGTTGGTTTGTTCGTTTGTTGGTGTGTTGGTGTGTTGATTTGTTGGCTTGTTGGTTTGTTGGTTTTGTGGTTTGTTGGTTTGTTGGCTTGTTGGTTTGTTGGCTTGTTGGCTTGTTGGTTTGTTCGTTTGTTGGATTGTTGGTTTGTAAGCTTGTTGGCTTGTTGGTTTGTTGGTTTGTTGGCTTGTTGGTTTGTTGGTTTGTTGGTTTGTTGGTTTGTTGGTTTGTTCGTTTGTTGGTTTGTTGGTTTGTTCGTTTGTTGGTTTGTTGGTTTGTTGGTTTGTTCGTTTGTTGGTTTGTTTGTTTGTTGGTTTGTTGGTTTTTTGGTTTGTTGGTTTGTTGGTTTGTTGGCTTGTAGGTTTGTTGGTTTGTTAGTTTGTTCGTTTGTTGGCTTGTTGGTTTGTTGGCTTGTTGGCTTGTTGGTTTGTTGGTTTGTTGGTTTGTGGGTTTCTTAGTTTGTTGGTTTGTTGGTTTGTTCGTTTGTTGGTGTGTTGGTGTGCTGATTTGTTGGCTTGTTGGTTTGTTGGTTTTGTGGTTTGTTGGCTTGTTGGTTTGTTGGTTTGTTGGCTTGTTGGTTTGTTGGTTTGTTGCTTTGTTGGTTTGTTGGTTTGTTGGTTTGTTGGTTTGTTGGTTTGTTGGTTTGTTTGTTTGTTGGTTTGTTGGTTTGTTAGTTTGTTGGTTTGTTGGTTTGTTCGTTTGTTGGTGTGTTGGTGTGTTGATTTGTTGGCTTGTTGGTTTGTTGGTTTTGTGGTTTGTTGGCTTGTTGGTTTGTTGGTTTGTTCGTTTGTTGGCTTGTTGGTTTGTTGGCTTGTTGGCTTGTTGGTTTGTTGGTTTGTTGGTTTGTTGGTTTGTTGGTTTGTTGGTTTGTTGGCTTGTTGGCTTGTTGGCTTGTTGGTTTGCTGGTTTGTTCGTTTGTTGGCTTGTTGGCTTGTTGGTTTGTTGGTTTGTTGGTTTGTTGGTTTGTTGGTTTGTTGGTTTGTTTGTTTGTTGGTTTGTTGGCTTGTTGGCTTGTTGGTTTGTTGGTTTGTTGGTTTGTTGGTTTGTTCGTTTTTTGGTTTGTTGGCTTGTTGGTTTGTTGGATTGTTGGGTTGTTGATTTGTTGGTTTGGTGGATTGTTGGTTTGTTTGTTTGTTGGTTTGTTCGTTTGTTCGTTTATTGGTTTGTTGGTTTGTTGGTTTGTTTTTTTGTTGGCTTGTTGGTTTGTTGGTTTGTTTGTTTGTTTGTTTGTTTGTTTGTTTGTTTGTTTGGTGGTTTGTTGGTTCGTTGGTTTGTTGATTTGTTGGTTTATTGGTTTGTTGGTTTGTTGGCTTGTTGGCTTGTCGGTTTGTTGGTTTGTTGGTTTGTTGGTTTGTTGGTTTGTTGGTTTGTTGGTTTGTTGGTTTGTTGGTTTGTTTGTTTGTTGGTTTGTTGGTTTGTTGGCTTGTTGGTTTGTTGGTTTGTTGGTTACTTGGTTTGTTGGTTTGTTGGTTTGTTGGTTTGTTGGCTAATTGGCCTGTTGGTTTGTTGGTTTATTGGCTTGTTGGTTTGTTGGTTTGTTGGTTCGTTGGTTACTTGGTTTGTTGGTTTGTTGGTTTGTTGCTTTGTTGGTTTGTTGGTTTGTTGGTTTGTTGGTTTGTTGATTTGTTGGTTCGTGGCTTGTTGGCTTGTAGGTTTGTTGGTTTGTTAGTTTGTTCGTTTGTTGGCTTGTTGGTTTGTTGGCTTGTTGGCTTGTTGGTTTGTTGGTTTGTTGGTTTGTGGGTTTGTTGGTTTGTTGGTTTGTTGGTTTGTTGGTTTGTTGGCTTGTTGGCTTGTTGGCTTGTTGGCTTGTTGGCTTGTTGGTTTGCTGGTTTGTTCGTTTGTTGGCTTGTTGGCTTGTTGGTTTGTTGGTTTGTTGGTTTGTTGGTTTGTTGGTTTGTTGGTTTGTTGGTTTGTTGGCTTGTTGGCTTGTTGGTTTGTTGGTTTGTTGGTTTGTTGGTTTGTTCGTTTTTTGGTTTGTTGGCTTGTTGGTTTGTTGGATTGTTGGTTTGTTGATTTGTTGGTTTGGTGGATTGTTGGTATGTTTGTTTGTTGGTTTGTTCGTTTGTTCGTTTATTGGTTTGTTGGTTTGTTTGTTTGTTTTTTTGTTGGCTTGTTGGTTTGTTGGTTTGTTTGTTTGTTGGTTTGTTGGTTTGTTAGTTTGTTGGTTTGTTGGTTTGTTCGTTTGTTGGTGTGTTGGTGAGTTGATTTGTTGGCTTGTTGGTTTGTTGGTTTTGTGGTTTGTTGGCTTGTTGGTTTGTTGGTTTGTTCGTTTGTTGGCTTGTTGGTTTGTTGGCTTGTTGGCTTGTTGGTTTGTTGGTTTGTTGGTTTGTTGGTTTGTTGGTTTGTTGGTTTGTTGGCTTGTTGGCTTGTTGGCTTGTTGGTTTGCTGGTTTGTTGGTTTGTTGGTTTGTTGGTTTGTTGGTTTGTTCGTTTTTTGGTTTGTTGGCTTGTTGGTTTGTTGGATTGTTGGGTTGTTGATTTGTTGGTTTGGTGGATTGTTGGTTTGTTGGCTTGTTGGTTTGTTGGTTTGTTGGTTTGTTGGTTTGTTGGTTTGTTGGTTTGTTGGTTTGTTGGTTTGTTGGTTTGTTGGTTTGTTGGTTTGTTCGTTTGTTGGTTTGTTGGTTTGTTGGCTTGTTGGTTTGGTCGCTTGTTGGCTTGTTGGTTTGTTGGTTTGTTGGTTACTTGGTTTTTTGGTTTGTTGGTTTGTTGGTTTGTTGGTTTGTTGGTTTGTTGGCTTGTTGGTTTGTTGGCTTGTTGGCTTGTTGGTTTGTTCGTTTGTTGGATTGTTGGTTTGTAAGCTTGTTGGCTTGTTGGTTTGTTGGTTTGTTGGCTTGTTGGTTTGTTGGTTTGTTGGTTTATTGGTTTGTTGGTTTGTTCGTTTGTTGGTTTGTTGGTTTGTTCGTTTGTTGGTTTGTTGGTTTGTTGGTTTGTTCGTTTGTTGGTTTGTTTGTTTGTTGGTTTGTTGGTTTTTTGGTTTGTTGGTTTGTTGGTTTGTTGGCTTGTAGGTTTGTTGGTTTGTTAGTTTGTTCGTTTGTTGGCTTGTTGGTTTGTTGGCTTGTTGGCTTGTTGGTTTGTTGGTTTGTTGGTTTGTGGGTTTGTTAGTTTGTTGGTTTGTTGGTTTGTTCGTTTGTTGGTGTGTTGGTGTGCTGATTTGTTGGCTTGTTGGTTTGTTGGTTTTGTGGTTTGTTGGCTTGTTGGTTTGTTGGTTTGTTGGCTTGTTGGTTTGTTGGTTTGTTGCTTTGTTGGTTTGTTGGTTTGTTGGTTTGTTGGTTGGTTGGTTTGTTGGTTTGTTTGTTTGTTGGTTTGTTGGTTTGTTAGTTTGTTGGTTTGTTGGTTTGTTCGTTTGTTGGTTTGTTGGTTTGTTGGCTTGTTGGCTTGTTGGCTTGTTGGTTTGCTGGTTTGTTCGTTTGTTGGCTTGTTGGCTTGTTGGTTTGTTGGTTTGTTGGTTTGTTGGTTTGTTGGTTTGTTGGTTTGTTGGTTTGTTGGCTTGTTGGCTTGTTGGTTTGTTGGTTTGTTGGTTTGTTCGTTTTTTGGTTTGTTGGCTTGTTGGTTTGTTGGATTGTTGGGTTGTTGATTTGTTGGTTTGGTGGATTGTTGGTTTGTTGGCTTGTTGGTTTGTTGGTTTGTTGGTTTGATGGTTTGTTGGTTTGTTGGTTTGTTGGTTTGTTGGTTTGTTGGTTTGTTGGTTTGTTGGTTTGTTGGTTTGTTGGTTTGTTCGTTTGTTGGTTTGTTGGTTTGTTGGCTTGTTGGTTTGGTCGCTTGTTGGCTTGTTGGTTTGTTGGTTTGTTGGTTACTTGGTTTTTTGGTTTGTTGGTTTGTTGGTTTGTTGGTTTGTTGGTTTGTTGGCTTGTTGGTTTGTTGGCTTGTTGGCTTGTTGGTTTGTTCGTTTGTTGGATTGTTGGTTTGTAAGCTTGTTGGCTTGTTGGTTTGTTGGTTTGTTGGCTTGTTGGTTTGTGGGTTTGTTAGTTTGTTGGTTTGTTGGTTTGTTCGTTTGTTGGTGTGTTGATGTGCTGATTTGTTGGCTTGTTGGTTTGTTGGTTTTGTGGTTTGTTGGCTTGTTGGTTTGTTGGTTTGTTGGCTTGTTGGTTTGTTGGTTTGTTGCTTTGTTGGTTTGTTGGTTTGTTGGTTTGTTGGTTTGTTGGTTTGTTGGTTTGTTTGTTTGTTGGTTTGTTGGTTTGTTAGTTTGTTGGTTTGTTGGTTTGTTCGTTTGTTGGTGTGTTGGTGTGTTGATTTGTTGGCTTGTTGGTTTGTTGGTTTTGTGGTTTGTTGGCTTGTTGGTTTGTTGGTTTGTTCGTTTGTTGGCTTGTTGGTTTGTTGGCTTGTTGGCTTGTTGGTTTGTTGGTTTGTTGGTTTGTTGGTTTGTTGGTTTGTTGGTTTGTTGGCTTGTTGGCTTGTTGGCTTGTTGGTTTGCTGGTTTGTTCGTTTGTTGGCTTGTTGGCTTGTTGGTTTGTTGGTTTGTTGGTTTGTTGGTTTGTTGGTTTGTTGGTTTGTTGGTTTGTTGGCTTGTTGGCTTGTTGGTTTGTTGGTTTGTTGGTTTGTTGGTTTGTTCGATTTTTGGTTTGTTGGCTTGTTGGTTTGTTGGATTGTTGGGTTGTTGATTTGTTGGTTTGGTGGATTGTTGGTTTGTTTGTTTGTTGGTTTGTTCGTTTGTTCGTTTATTGGTTTGTTGGTTTGTTGGTTTGTTTTTTTGTTGGCTTGTTGGTTTGTTGGTTTGTTGGTTTGTTTGTTTGTTTGTTTGTTTGTTTGTTTGTTTGGTGGTTTGTTGGTTCGTTGGTTTGTTGATTTGTTGGTTTATTGGTTTGTTGGTTTGTTGGTTTGTTGGCTTGTTGGCTTGTCGGTTTGTTGGTTTGTTGGTTTGTTGGTTTGTTGGTTTGTTGGTTTGTTGGTTTGTTGGTTTGTTGGTTTGTTTGTTTGTTGGTTTTTTGGTTTGTTGGCTTGTTGGTTTGTTGGTTTGTTGGTTACTTGGTTTGTTGGTTTGTTGGTTTGTTGGTTTGTTGGCTAATTGGCCTGTTGGTTTGTTGGTTTATTGGCTTGTTGGTTTGTTGGTTTGTTGGTTCGTTGGTTACTTGGTTTGTTGGTTTGTTGGTTTGTTGCTTTGTTGGTTTGTTGGTTTGTTGGTTTGTTGGTTTGTTGATTTGTTGGTTCGTGGCTTGTTGGTTTGTTGGTTTGTTGGTTTGTTGGTTTGTTGGTTTGTTGGTTTGTTGGTTTGTTGGCTTGTTGGTTTGTTGGTTTGTTGGCTTGAAGGTTTGTTGGTTTGTTAGTTTGTTCGTTTGTTGGTTTGTGGGTTTGTTGGTTTGTTGGTTTGTTGGTTTGTTGGTTTGTTGGCTTGTTGGCTTGTTGGCTTGTTGGCTTGTTGGTTTGCTGGTTTGTTCGTTTGTTGGCTTGTTGGCTTGTTGGTTTGTTGGTTTGTTGGTTTGTTGGTTTGTTGTTTTGTTGGTTCGTTGGTTTGTTGGTTTGTTGGTTTATTGGTTTGTTGGTTTGTTGGTTTGTTGGCTTGTTGGCTTGTCGGTTTGTTGGTTTGTTGGTTTGTTGGTTTGTTGGTTTGTTGGTTTGTTGGTTTGTTGGTTAGTTGGTTAGTTGGTTTGTTTGTTTGTTGGTTTGTTGGTTTGTTGGCTTGTTGGTTTGTTGGTTTGTTGGTTACTTGGTTTGTTGGTTTGTTGGTTTGTTGGTTTGTTCGCTTATTGGCTTGTTGGTTTGTTGGTTTATTGGCTTGTTGGTTTGTTGGTTTGTTGGTTCGTTGGTTACTTGGTTTTTTGGTTTGTTGGTTTGTTGGTTTGTTGGTTTGTTGGTTTGTTGGTTTGTTGGTTTGTTGATTTGTTGGTTCGTGGCTTGTTGGTTTGTTGGTTTGTTGGTTTGTTGGTTTGTTGGTTTGTTGGTTTGTTGGTTTGTTGGCTTGTTGGTTTGTTGGCTTGTTGGTTTGTTGGTTTGTTAGTTTGTTCGTTTGTTGGCTTGTTGGCTTGTTGGTTGGTTGGTTTGTTGGTTTGTGGGTTTGTTAGTTTCTTGGTTTGTTGGTTTGTTCGTTTGTTGGTGTGTTGGTGTGTTGGTGTGTTGGTGTGTTGATTTGTCGGCTTGTTGGTTTGTTGGTTTTGTGGTTTGTTGGTTTGTTGCTTTGTTGGTTTGTTGGTTTGTTGGTTTGTTGGTTTGTTGGTTTGTTGGTTTGCTTGTTTGTTGGTTTGTTGGTTTGTTTGTTGGTTGGTTTGTTCGTTTGTTGGTTTGTTGGTTTGTTGGTTTGTTGGCTTGTTTGTTTATTGGCTTGTTGGTTTGTTGGCTTGTTGGCTTGTTAGTTTGTTGGTTTGTTGGTTTGTTGGTTTGTTGGTTTGTTGGTTTGTTGGTTTGTTGGTTTGTACGTTTGTTGGTGTGTTGGTGTGTTGATTTGTTGGCTTGTTGGGATTTTTGGATTGTTGGTTTGTTGGTTTGTTGGTTTGGTGGATTGTTGGTTTGTTTGTTTGTTGGTTTGTTCGTTTATTGGTTTGTTGGTTTGTTGGTTTGTTTTTTTGTTGGTTACTTAGTTTGTTGGTTTGTTTTTTTGTTGGTTACTTGGTGTGTTGGTTTGTTGGTTTGTTGGTTTGTTGGTTTGTTGGCTTGTTGGTTTGTTGGTTTGTTTGTTTGTTTGTTTGTTTGTTTGTTTGTTTGGTGGTTTGTTGGTTTGTTGGTTTGTTGGTTTGTTGGTTTATTGGTTTGTTGGTTTGTTGGTTTGTTGGCTTGTTGGCTTGTCGGTTTGTTGGTTTGTTGGTTTGTTGGTTTGTTGGTTTGTTGGTTTGTTGGTTTGTTGGTTTGTTCGTTTGTTGGTTTGTTAGTTTGTTCGTTTGTTGGCTTGTTTGTTTATTGGCTTGTTGGTTTGTTGGCTTGTTGGCTTGTTAGTTTGTTGGTTTGTTGGTTTGTTGGTTTGTTGGTTTGTTGGTTTGTTCGTTTGTTGGTGTGTTGGTGTGTTGATTTGTTGGCTTGTTGTTTTGTTGGTTTTGTGGTTTGTTGGCTTGTTGGTTTGTTGGTTTGTTCGTTTGTTGGCTTGTTGGTTTGTTGGCTTGTTGGCTTGTTGGTTTGTTGGTTTGTTGGTTTGTTGGTTTGTTGGTTTGTTGGTTTGTTGGTTTGTTGGCTTGTTGGCTTGTTGGCTTGTTGGCTTGTTGGCTTGTTGGCTTGTTGGTTTGCTGGTTTGTTCGTTTGTTGGCTTGTTGGCTTGTTGGTTTGTTTGTTGGTTTGTTGGTTTGTTGGTTTGTTGGTTTGTTAGTTTGTTGGTTTGTTGGTTTGTTGGCTTGTTGGCTTGTTGGTTTGTTGGTTTGTTGGTTTGTTGGTTTGTTCGTTTTTGGGTTTGTTGGCTTGTTGGTTTGTTGGATTGTTGGTTTGTTGATTTGTTGGTTTGGTGGATTGTTGGTTTGTTTGTTTGTTGGTTTGTTCGTTTGTTCGTTTATTGGTTTGTTGGTTTGTTGGTTTGTTTTTTTGTTGGCTTGTTGGTTTGTTGGTTTGTTTGTTTGTTTGTTTGTTTGTTTGTTTGTTTGTTTGTTTGGTGGTTTGTTGGTTCGTTGGTTTGTTGGTTTGTTGGTTTATTGGTTTGTTGGTTTGTTGGTTTGTTGGCTTCTTGGCTTGTCGGTTTGTTGGTTTGTTGGTTTGTTGGTTTGTTTTTTTGTTGGCTTGTTGGTTTGTTGGTTTGTTTGTTTGTTTGTTTGTTTGTTTGTTTGTTTGGTGGTTTGTTGGTTCGTTGGTTTGTTGGTTTGTTGGTTTATTGGTTTGTTGGTTTGTTGGTTTGTTAGCTTGTTGGCTTGTCGGTTTGTTGATTTGTTGGTTTGTTGGTTTGTTGGTTTGTTGGTTTGTTGGTTTGTTGGTTTGTTGGTTTGTTGGTTTGTTGGTTTGTTTGTTTGTTGGTTTGTTGGTTTGTTGGCTTGTTGGTTTGTTGGTTTGTTGGTTACTTGGTTTGTTGGTCTGTTGGTTTGTTGGTTTGTTGGCTTATTGGCTTGTTGGTTTGTTGGTTTATTGGCTTGTTGGTTTGTTGGTTTGTTGGTTCGTTGGTTACTTGGTTTGTTGGTTTGTTGGTTTGTTGCTTTGTTGGTTTGTTGGTTTGTTGGTTTGTTGGTTTGTTGATTTGTTGGTTCGTGGCTTGTTGGTTTGTTGGTTTGTTGGTTTGTTGGTTTGTTGGTTTGTTGGTTTGTTGGTTTGTTGGTTTGTTGGTTTGTTGGCTTGTTGGTTTGTTGGCTTAATGGTTTGTTGGTTTGTTAGTTTGTTCGTTTGTTGGCTTGTTGGTTTTTTGGCTTGTTGGCTTGTTGGTTTGTTGGTTTGTTGGTTTGTGGGTTTGTTAGTTTGTTGGTTTGTTGGTTTGTTCGTTTGTTGGTGTGTTGGTGTGTTGGTGTGTTGATTTGTCGGCTTGTTGGTTTGTTGGTTTTGTGGTTTGTTGGCTTGTTGGTTTGTTGGTTTGTTGGCTTGTTGGCTTGTTGGTTTGTTGGTTTGTTGCTTTGTTGGTTTGTTGGTTTGTTGGTTTGTTGGTTTGTTGGTTTGTTTGTTTGTTGGTTTGTTGGTGTGTTGGTTTGTTTGTTGGTTGGTTTGTTCGTTTGTTGGTTTGTTGGTTTGTTGGTTTGTTGGCTTGTTTGTTTATTGGCTTGTTGGTTTGTTGGCTAATTGGCTTGTTAGTTTGTTGGTTTGTTGGTTTGTTGGTTTGTTGGTTTGTTGGTTTGTTGGTTTGTTGGTTTGTTGGTTTGTACGTTTGTTGGTGTGTTGGTGTGTTGATTTGTTGGCTTGTTGGTTTGTTGGATTGTTGGTTTGTTGGTTTGTTGGTTTGGTGGATTGTTGGTTTGTTTGTTTGTTGGTTTGTTCGTTTGTTCGTTTATTGGTTTGTTGGTTTGTTGGTTTGTTTTTTTGTTGGTTACTTGGTTTGTTGGTTTGTTTTTTTGTGGGTTACTTGGTGTGTTGGTTTGTTGGTTTGTTGGTTTGTTGGTTTGTTGGCTTGTTGGTTTGTTGGTTTGTTTGTTTGTTTGTTTGTTTGTTTGTTTGTTTGGTGGTTTGTTGGTTTGTTGGTTTGTTGGTTTGTTGGTTTATTGGTTTGTTGGTTTGTTGGTTTGTTGGCTTGTTGGCTTGTCGGTTTGTTGGTTTGTTGGTTTGTTGGTTTGTTGGTTTGTTGGTTTGTTGGTTTGTTGGTTTGTTGGTTTGTTCGTTTGTTGGTTTGTTAGTTTGTTCGTTTGTTGGCTTGTTTGTTTATTGGCTTGTTGGTTTGTTGGCTTGTTGGCTTGTTAGTTTGTTGGTTTGTTGGTTTGTTGGTTTGTTGGTTTGTTCGTTTGTTGGTGTGTTGGTGTGTTGATTTGTTGGCTTGTTGGTTTGTTGGTTTTGTGGTTTGTTGGCTTGTTGGTTTGTTGGTTTGTTCGTTTGTTGGCTTGTTGGTTTGTTGGCTTGTTGGATTGTTGGTTTGTTGGTTTGTTGGTTTGTTGGTTTGTTGGTTTGTTGGTTTGTTGGTTTGTTGGCTTGTTGGCTTGTTGGCTTGTTGGTTTGCTGGTTTGTTCGTTTGTTGGCTTGTTGGTTTGTTGGTTTGTTGGTTTGTTGGTTTGTTGGTTTGTTGGTTTGTTGGTTTGTTGGTTTGTTGGCTTGTTGGCTTGTTGGTTTGTTGGTTTGTTGGTTTGTTGGTTTGTTCGTTTTTTGGTTTGTAGGCTTGTTGGTTTGTTGGATTGTTGGTTTGTTGATTTGTTGGTTTGGTGGATTGTTGGTTTGTTTGTTTGTTGGTTTGTTCGTTTGTTCGTTTATTGGTTTGTTGGTTTGTTGGTTTGTTGGTTTGTTTTTTTGTTGGCTTGTTGGTTTGTTGGTTTGTTTGTTTGTTTGTTTGTTTGTTTGGTGGTTTGTTGGTTCGTTGGTTTGTTGGTTTGTTGGTTTATTGGTTTGTTGGTTTGTTGGTTTGTTGGCTTCTTGGCTTGTCGGTTTGTTGGTTTGTTGGTTTGTTGGTTTGTTGGTTTGTTGGTTTGTTGGTTTGTTGGTTTGTTGGCTTATTGGCTTGTTGGTTTGTTGGTTTATTGGCTTGTTAGTTTGTTGGTTTGTTGGTTCGTTGGTTACTTGGTTTGTTGGTTTGTTGGTTTGTTGGTTTGTTGGTTTGTTGGTTTGTTTGTTGGTTGGTTTGTTCGTTTGTTGGTTGTTGGTTTGTTGGTTTGTTTGTTGGTTGGTTTGTTCGTTTGTTGGTTTGTTCGTTTGTTGGTTTGTTGGTTTGTTGGTTTGTTGGCTTGTTTGTTTATTGGCTTGTTGGTTTGTTGGCTTGTTGGCTTGTTAGTTTGTTGGTTTGTTGGTTTGTTGGTTTGTTGGTTTGTACGTTTGTTGGTGTGTTGGTGTGTTGATTTGTTGGCTTGTTGGTTTGTTGGATTGTTGGTTTGTTGGTTTGTTTGTTTGGTGGATTGTTGGTTTGTTTGTTTGTTGGTTTGTTCGTTTGTTCGTTTAATGGTTTGTTGGTTTGTTGGTTTGTTTTTTTGTTGGTTACTTGGTGTGTTGGTTTGTTGGTTTGTTGGTTTGTTGGTTTGTTGGTTTGTTGGCTTGTTGGTTTGTTTGTTTGTTTGTTTGTTTGTTTGTTTGTTTGTTTGTTTGGTGGTTTGTTGGTTTGTTGGTTTGTTGGTTTGTTGGTTTATTGGTTTGTTGGTTTGTTGGTTTGTTGGCTTGTTGGCTTTTCGGTTTGTTGGTTTGTTGGTTTGTTGGTTTGTTGGTTTGTTGGTTTGTTGGTTTGTTGGTTTGTTTGTTTGTTGGTTTGTTGGTTTGTTGGCTTGTTGGTTTGTTCGCTTGTTGGCTTGTTGGTTTGTTGGTTTGTTGGTTACTTGGTTTGTTGGTTTGTTGGTTTGTTGGTTTGTTGGGTTATTGGCTTGTTGGTTTGTTGGTTTGTTGGCTTGTTGGTTTGTTGGTTTGTTGGTTCGTTGGTTACTTGGTTTGGTGGTTTGTTGGTTTGTTGGTTTGTTGGTTTGTTGGTTTGTTGGTTTGTTGGTTTGTTGGTTCGTGGCTTGTTGGTTTGTTGGTTTGTTGGTTTGTTGGTTTGTTGGTTTGTTGGTTTGTTGGTTTGTTGGTTTGTTGGCTTGTTGGTTTGTTGGCTTGTTGGCTTGTTGGTTTGTTCGTTTGTTGGTTTGTTGGTTTGTTGGTTTGTAAGCTTGTTGGCTTGTTGGTTTGTTAGTTTGTTGGTTTTTCGGTTTGTTGGTTTGTTGGTTTGTTGGCTTGTTGGTTTGTTGGTTTGTTGGTTTGTTAGTTTGTTCGTTTGTTGGCTTGTTGGTTTGTTTGCTTGTTGGCTTGTTGGTTTGTTGGTTTGTTGCTTTGTGGGTTTGTTAGTTTGTTGGTTTGTTGGTTTGTTCGTTTGTTGGTGTGTTGGTGTGTTGATTTGTTGGCTTGTTGGTTTGTTGGTTTGTTGGTTCGTTGGTTACTTGGTTTGGTGGTTTGTTGGTTTGTTGGTTTGTTGGTTTGTTGGTTTGTTGGTTTGTTGGTTTGTTGGTTCGTGGCTTGTTGGTTTGTTGGTTTGTTGTGTTGTTGGTTTGTTGGTTTGTTGGTTTGTTGGTTTGTTTGTTTGTTGGTTTGTTGGTTTGTTGGCTTGTTGGTTTGTTGGTTTGTTGGTTTGTTTGTTTGTTGGTTTGTTGGTTTGTTGGCTTGTTGGTTTGTTGGTTTGTTGTTTACTTGGTTTGTTGGTCTGTTGGTTTGTTGGTTTGTTGGCTTATTGGCTTGTTGGTTTGTTGGTTTATTGGCTTGTTGGTTTGTTGGTTTGTTGGTTCGTTGGTTACTTGGTTTGTTGGTTTGTTGGTTTGTTGGTTTGTTGGTTTGTTGGTTTGTTGGTTTGTTGATTTGTTGGTTCGTGGCTTGTTGGTTTGTTGGTTTGTTGGTTTGTTGGTTTGTTGGTTTGTTGGTTTGTTGGTTTGTTAGTTTGTTCGTTTGTTGGCTTGTTGGTTTGTTGGCTTGTTGGCTTGTTGGTTTGTTGGTTTGTTGGTTTGTGGGTTTGTTAGTTTGTTGGTTTGTTGGTTTGATCGTTTGTTGGTGTGTTGGTGTGTTGGTGTGTTGATTTGTCGGCTTGTTGGTTTGTTGGTTTTGTGGTTTGTTGGCTTGTTGGTTTGTTGGTTTGTTGGCTTGTTGGCTTGTTGGTTTGTTGGTTTGTTGCTTTGTTGGAATGTTGGTTTGTTGGTTTATTGGTTTGTTGGTTTGTTTGTTTGTTGGTTTGTTGGTTTGTTTGTTGGTTGGTTTGTTCGTTTGTTGGTTTGTTGGTTTGTTGGTTTGTTGGCTTGTTTGTTTATTGGCTTGTTGGTTTGTTGGCTTGTTGGCTTGTTAGTTTGTTGGTTTGTTGGTTTGTTGGTTTGTTGGTTTGTTGGTTTGTTGGTTTGTTGGATTGTTGGTTTGTACGTTTGTTGGTGTGTTGGTGTGTTGATTTGTTGGCTTGTTGGTTTGTTGGATTGTTGGTTTGTTGGTTTGTTGGTTTGGTGGATTGTTGGTTTGTTTGTTTGTTGGTTTGTTCGTTTGTTCGTTTATTGGTTTGTTGGTTTTTTTTTTGTTGGTTACTTGGTTTGTTGGTTTGTTTTTTTGTTGGTTACTTGGTGTGTTGGTTTGTTGGTTTGTTGGTTTGTTGGTTTGTTGGTTTGTTGGCTTGTTGGTTTGTTGGTTTGTTTGTTTGTTTGTTTGTTTGTTTGTTTGTTTGTTTGGTGGTTTGTTGGTTTGTTGGTTTGTTGGTTTGTTGGTTTATTGGTTTGTTGGTTTGTTGGTTTGTTGGCTTGTTGGCTTGTCGGTTTGTTGGTTTGTTGGTTTGTTGGTTTGTTGGTTTGTTGGTTTGTTGGTTTGTTGGTTTGTTGGTTTGTTCGTTTGTTGGTTTGTTAGTTTGTTCGTTTGTTGGCTTGTTTGTTTATTGGCTTGTTGGTTTGTTGGCTTGTTGGCTTGTTAGTTTGTTGGTTTGTTGGTTTGTTGGTTTGTTGGTTTGTTGGTTTGTTGGTTTGTTCGTTTGTTGGTGTGTTGGTGTGTTGATTTGTTGGCTTGTTGGTTTGTTGGTTTTGTGGTTTGTTGGTTTGTTGGCTTGTTGGTTTGTTGGTTTGTTCGTTTGTTGGCTTGTAGGTTTGTTGGCTTGTTGGCTTGTTGGTTTGTTGGTTTGTTGGTTTGTTGGTTTGTTGGTTTGTTGGTTTGTTGGCTTGTTGGCTTGTTGGCTTGTTGGTTTGCTGGTTTGTTCGTTTGTTGGCTTGTTCGTTTGTTGGTTTGTTGGTTTGTTGGTTTGTTGGTTTGTTGGTTTGTTGGTTTGTTGGTTTGTTGGCTTGTTGGCTTGTTGGTTTGTTGGTTTGTTGGTTTGTTGGTTTGTTGGTTTGTTTGTTTTTTGGTTTGTTGGTTTGTTGGCTTGTTGGTTTGTTGGATTGTTGGTTTGTTGATTTGTTGGTTTGGTGGATTGTTGGTTTGTTTGTTTGTTGGTTTGTTCGTTTGTTCGTTTATTGGTTTGTTGGTTTGTTGGTTTGTTTTTTTGTTGGCTTGTTGGTTTGTTGGTTTGTTTGTTTGTTTGTTTGTTTGTTTGTTTGTTTGGTGGTTTGTTGGTTCGTTGGTTTGTTGGTTTGTTGGTTTATTGGTTTGTTGGTTTGTTGGTTTGTTGGCTTCTTGGCTTGTCGGTTTGTTGGTTTGTTGGTTTGTTGGTTTGTTGGTTTGTTGGTTTGTTGGTTTGTTGGCTTGTTGGTTTGTTGGTTTGTTTGTTTGTTTGTTTGTTTGTTTGTTTGTTTGTTTGTTTGTTTGTTTGGTGGTTTGTTGGTTTGTTGGTTTGTTGGTTTGTTGGTTTATTGGTTTTTTGGTTTGTTGGTTTGTTGGCTTGTTGGCTTGTCGGTTTGTTGGTTTGTTGGTTTGTTGGTTTGTTGGTTTGTTGGTTTGTAGGTTTGTTGGTTTGTTCGTTTGTTGGTTTGTTAGTTTGTTCGTTTGTTGGCTTGTTTGTTTATTGGCTTGTTGGTTTGTTGGCTTGTTGGCTTGTTAGTTTGTTGGTTTGTTGGTTTGTTGGTTTGTTGGTTTGTTAGTTTGTTCGTTTGTTGGTGTGTTGGTGTGTTGATTTGTTGGCTTGTTGGTTTGTTGGTTTTGTGGTTTGTTGGCTTGTTGGTTTGTTGGTTTGTTCGTTTGTTGGCTTGTAGGTTTGTTGGCTTGTTGGCTTGTTGGTTTGTTGGTTTGTTGGTTTGTTGGTTTGTTGGTTTGTTGGTTTGTTGGCTTGTTGGCTTGTTGGCTTGTTGGTTTGCTGGTTTGTTCGTTTGTTGGCTTGTTGGTTTGTTGGTTTGTTGGTTTGTTGGTTTGTTGGTTTGTTGGTTTGTTGGTTTGTTGGTTTGTTGGCTTGTTGGCTTGTTGGTTTGTTGGTTTGTTGGTTTGTTGGTTTGTTCGTTTTTTGGTTTGTTGGCTTGTTGGTTAGTTGGATTGTTGGTTTGTTGATTTGTTGGTTTGGTGGATTGTTGGTTTGTTTGTTTGTTGGTTTGTTCGTTTGTTCGTTTATTGGTTTGTTGGTTTGTTGGTTTGTTTTTTTGTTGGCTGGTTGGTTTGTTGGTTTGTTTGTTTGTTTGTTTGTTTGTTTGTTTGGTGGTTTGTTGGTTCGTTGGTTTGTTGGTTTGTTGGTTTATTGGTTTGTTGGTTTGTTGGTTTGTTGGCTTCTTGGCTTGTCGGTTTGTTGGTTTGTTGGTTTGTTGGTTTGTTGGTTTGTTGGTTTGTTGGTTTGTTGGTTTGTTGGCTTATTGGCTTGTTGGTTTGTTGGTTTATTGGCTTGTTAGTTTGTTGGTTTGTTGGTTCGTTGGTTACTTGGTTTGTTGGTTTGTTGGTTTGTTGGTTTGTTGGTTTGTTGGTTTGTTGGTTTGTTGGTTTGTTGGTTTGTTGGTTCGTGGCTTGTTGGTTTGTTGGTTTGTTGGTTTGTTGGTTTGTTGGTTTGTTGGTTTGTTGGTTAATTGGTTTGTTGGTTTGTTGGCTTGTTGGTTTGTTGGCTTGTTGGCTTGTTGGTTTGTTCGTTTGTTGGTTGGTTTGTTTGTTGGTTTGTAAGCTTGTTGCCTTGTTGGTTTGTTGGTTTGTTGGTTTTTTGGTTTGTTGGTTTGTTGGTTTGTTGGCTTGTTGGTTTGTTGGTTTGTTAGTTTGTTCGTTTGTTGGCTTGTTGGTTTGTTGGCTTGTTGGCTTGTTGGTTTGTTGGTTTGTTGGTTTGTGGGTTTGTTAGTCTGTTGGTTTGTTGGTTTTTTCGTTTTTTGGTGTGTTGGTGTGTTGATTTGTTGGCTTGTTGGTTTGTTGGTTTTGTGGTTTGTTGGCTTGTTGGTTTGTTGGTTTGTTGGCTTGTTGGTTTGTTGGTTTGTACGTTTGTTGGTGTGTTGGTGTGTTGATTTGTTGGCTTGTTGGTTTGTTGGATTGTTGGTTTGTGGGTTTGTTTGTTTGGTGGATTGTTGGTTTGTTTGTTTGTTGGTTTGTTCGTTTGTTCGTTTATTGGTTTGTTGGTTTGTTGGTTTGTTTTTTTGTTGGTTACTTGGTGTGTTGGTTTGTTGGTTTGTTGGTTTGTTGGCTTGTTGGTTTGTTGGTTTGTTTGTTTGTTTGTTTGTTTGTTTGTTTGTTTGGTGGTTTGTTGGTTTGTTGGTTTGTTGGTTTGTTGGTTTATTGGTTTGTTGGTTTGTTGGTTTGTTGGCTTGTTGGCTTGTCGGTTTGTTGGTTTGTTGGTTTGTTGGTTTGTTGGTTTGTTGGTTTGTTGGTTTGTTGGTTTATTGGTTTGTTTGTTTGTTGGTTTGTTGGTTTGTTGGCTTGTTGGTTTGTTCGCTTGTTGGCTTGTTGGTTTGTTGGTTTGTTGGTTACTTGGTTTGTTGGTTTGTTGGTTTGTTGGTTTGTTGGGTTATTGGCTTGTTGGTTTGTTGGTTTGTTGGCTTGTTGGTTTGTTGGTTTCTTGGTTCGTTGGTTACTTGGTTTGGTGGTTTGTTGGTTTGTTGGTTTGTTGGTTTGTTGGTTTGTTGGTTTGCTGGTTCGTGGCTTGTTGGTTTGTTGGTTTGTTGGTTTGTTCGTTTGTTGGTTTGTTGGTTTGTTGGTTTATTGGTTTGTTGGCTTGTTGGTTTGTTGGCTTGTTGGCTTGTTGGTTTGTTCGTTTGTTGGTTTGTTGGTTTGTTGGTTTGTAAGCTTTGTGGCTGGTTGATTTGTTAGTTTGTTGGTTTTTCGGTTTGTTGGTTTGTTGGCTTGTTGGTTTGTTGGTTTGTTAGTTTGTTCGTTTGTTGGCTTGTTGGTTTGTTGGCTTGTTGGCTTGTTGGTTTGTTGGTTTGTTGGTTTGTGGGTTTGTTAGTTTGTTGGTTTGTTGGTTTGTTCGTTTGTTGGTGTGTTGGTGTGTTGATTTGTTGGCTTGTTGGTTTTGTGGTTTGTTGGCTTGTTGGTTTGTTGAGTTGTTGGCTTGTTGGTTTGTTGGTTTGTTGCTTTGTTGGTTTGTTGGTTTGTTGGTTTGTTGGTTTGTTGGTTTGTTTGGTTTGTTGGTTTGTTGGTTTGTTGGCTTGTTGGTTTGTTGGCTTGTTGGCATGTTGGTTTGTTCGTTTGTTGGATTGTTGGTTTGTAAGCTTGTTGGCTTGTTGGTTTGTTGGTTTGTTGGCTTGTTGGTTTGTTGGTTTGTTGGTTTGTTGGTTTGTTGGTTTGTTCGTTTGTTGGTTTGTTGGTTTGTTCGTTTGTTGGTTTGTTGGTTTGTTGGTTTGTTCGTTTGTTGGTTTGTTTGTTTGTTGGTTTGTTGGTTTTTTGGTTTGTTGGTTTGTTGGTTTGTTGGCTTGTAGGTTTGTTGGTTTGTTAGTTTGTTCGTTTGTTGGCTTGTTGGTTTGTTGGCTTGTTGGCTTGTTGGTTTGTTGGTTTGTTGGTTTGTGGGTTTGTTAGTTTGTTGGTTTGTTGGTTTGTTCGTTTGTTGGTGTGTTGGTGTGCTGATTTGTTCTCTTGTTGGTTTGTTGGTTTTGTGGTTTGTTGGCTTGTTGGTTTGTTGGTTTGTTGGCTTGTTGGTTTGTTGGTTTGTTGCTTTATTGGTTTGTTGGTTTGTTGGTTTGTTGGTTTGTTGGTTTGTTGGTTTGTTGGTTTGTTGGTTTGTTTGTTTGTTGGTTTGTTGGTTTGTTTGTTGGTTGGTTTGTTCGTTTGTTGGTTTGTTAGTTTGTTCGTTTGTTGGCTTGTTTGTTTATTGGCTTGTTGGTTTGTTGGCTTGTTGGCTTGTTAGTTTGTTGGTTTGTTGGTTTGTTGGTTTGTTGGTTTGTTGGTTTGTTTGTTTGTTGGTTTGTTGGTTTGTTTGTTGGTTGGTTTGTTCGTTTGTTGGTTTGTTGGTTTGTTGGTTTGTTGGCTTGTTTGTTTATTGGCTTGTTGGTTTGTTGGCTTGTTGGCTTGTTAGTTTGTTGGTTTGTTGGTTTGTTGGTTTGTTGGTTTGTTGGTTTGTTGGTTTGTTGGTTTGTTGGTTTGTACGTTTGTTGGTGTGTTGGTGTGTTGATTTGTTGGCTTGTTGGTTTGTTTGATTGTTGGTTTTTTGGTGTGTTGGTGTGTTGATTTGTCGGCTTGTTGGTTTGTTGGTTTTGTGGTTTGTTGGCTTGTTGGTTTGTTGGTTTGTTGGCTTTTTGGTTTGTTGGTTTGTTGCTTTGTTGGTTTGTTGGTTTGTTGGTTTGTTGGTTTGTTGGTTTGTTGGTTTGTTGGTTTGTTGGTTTGTTGGTTTGTTTGTTTGTTGGTTTGTAGGTTTGTTTGTTGGTTGCTTTGTTCGTTTGTTGGTTTGTTGGTTTGTTGGTTTGTTGGCTTGTTTGTTTATTGGCTTGTTCGTTTGTTGGCTTGTTGGCTTATTAGTTTGTTGGTTTGTTGGTTTGTTGGTTTGTTGGTTTGTTGGTTTGTTGGTTTGTTGGTTTGTTGGTTTGTACGTTTGTTGGTGTGTTGGTGTGTTGGTGTGTTGATTTGTTGGCTTGTTGGTTTGTTGGATTGTTGGTTTGTTGGTTTGTTGGTTTGGTGGATTGTTGGTTTGTTTGTTTGTTGGTTAGTTCGTTTGTTCGTTTATTGGTTTGTTGGTTTGTTGGTTTGTTTTTTTGTTGGTTACTTGGTTTGTTGGTTTGTTTTTTTGTTGGTTACTTGGTGTGTTGGTTTGTTGGTTTGTTGGTTTGTTGGTTTGTTGGCTTGTTGGTTTGTTGGTTTGTTTGTTTGTTTGTTTGTTTGTTTGTTTGTTTGTTTGGTGGTTTGTTGGTTTGTTGGTTTGTTGGTTTGCTGGTTTATTGGTTTGTTGGTTTGTTGGTTTGTTGGCTTGTTGGCTTGTCGGTTTGTTGGTTTGTTGGTTTGTTGGTTTGTTGGTTTGTTGGTTTGTTGGTTTGTTGGTTTGTTGGTTTGTTCGTTTGTTGGTTTGTTAGTTTGTTCGTTTGTTGGCTTGTTTGTTTATTGGCTTGTTGGTTTGTTGGCTTGTTGGCTTGTTAGTTTGTTGGTTTGTTGGTTTGTTGGTTTGTTGGTTTGTTGGTTTGTTGGTTTGTTGGTTTGTTCGTTTGTTGGTGTGTTGGTGTGTTGATTTGTTGGCTTGTTGGTTTGTTGGTTTTGTGGTTTGTTGGCTTGTTGGTTTGTTGGTTTGTTCGTTTGTTGGCTTGTTGGTTTGTTGGCTTGTTGGCTTGTTGGTTTGTTGGTTTGTTGGTTTGTTGGTTTGTTGGTTTGTTGGTTTGTTGACTTGTTGGCTTGTTGGCTTGTTGGTTTGCTGGTTTGTTCGTTTGTTGGCTTGTTGGCTTATTGGTTTGTTGGTTTGTTGGTTTGTTGGTTTGTTGGTTTGTTGGTTTATTGGTTTGTTGGCTTGTTGGCTTATTGGTTTGTTGGTTTGTTGGTTTCTTGGTTTGTTCGTTCTTTGGTTTGTTGGCTTGTTGGTTTGTTGGATTGTTGCTTTGTTGATTTGTTGGTTTGGTGGATTGTTGGTTTGTTTGTTTGTTGGTTTGTTCGTTTGTTCGTTTATTGGTTTGTTGGTTTGTTGGTTTGTTTTTTTGTTTGCTTGTTGGTTTGTTGGTTTGTTTGCTTGTTTGTTTGTTTGTTTGTTTGTTTGGTGGTTTGTTGGTTCGTTGGTTTGTTGGTTTGTTGTTTTATTGGTTTGTTGGTTTGTTGGTTTGTTGGCTTCTTGCCTTGTCGGTTTGTTGGTTTGTTGGTTTGTTGGTTTGTTGGTTTGTTGGTTTGTTGGTTTGTTGGTTTGTTGGTTTGTTGGTTTGTTGGTTTGTTTGTTTGTTTGTTTGTTGGCTTGTTGGTTTGTTGGCTTGTTGGTTTGTTGGTTTGTTGGTTACTTGGTTTGTTTGTTTGTTGGTTTGTTGGTTTGTTGGCTTATTGGCTTGTTGGTTTGTTGGTTTATTGGCTTGTTGGTTTGTTGGTTTGTTGGTTCGTTGGTTACTTGGTTTGTTGGTTTGTTGGTTTGTTGGTTTGTTGGTTTGTTGGTTTGTTGGTTTGTTGGTTTGTTGGTTTGTTGGTTCGTGGCTTGTTGGTTTGTTGGTTTGTTGGTTTGTTGGTTTGTTGGTTTGTTGGTTTGTTGGTTTGTTGGCTTGTTGGCTTGTTGGTTTGTTGGCTTGTTGGCTTGTTGGTTTGTTCGTTTGTTGGTTTGTTGGTTTGTTGGTTTGTAAGCTTGTTGGCTTGTTGGTTTGTTGGTTTGTTGGTTTTTTGGTTTGTTGGTTTGTTGGTTTGTTGGCTTGTTGGTTTGTTGGTTTGTTAGTTTGTTCGTTTGTTGGCTTGTTGGTTTGTTGGCTTGTTGGCTTGTTGGTTTGTTGGTTTGTTGGTTTGTGGGTTTGTTAGTTTGTTGGTTTATTGGCTTGTTGGTTTGTTGGTTTGTTGGTTCGTTGGTTACTTGGTTTGTTGGTTTGTTGGTTTGTTGGTTTGTTGGTTACTTGGTTTGTTTGTTTGTTGGTTTGTTGGTTTGTTGGCTTATTGGCTTGTTGGTTTGTTGGTTTATTGGCTTGTTGGTTTGTTGGTTTGTTGGTTCGTTGGTTACTTGGTTTGTTGGTTTGTTGGTTTGTTGGTTTGTTGGTTTGTTGGTTTGTTGGTTTGTTGGTTTGTTGGTTTGTTGGTTTGTTGGTTCGTGGCTTGTTGGTTTGTTGGTTTGTTGGTTTGTTGGTTTGTTGGTTTGTTGGTTTGTTGGTTTGTTGGCTTGTTGGCTTGTTGGTTTGTTGGCTTGTTGGCTTGTTGGTTTGTTCGTTTGTTGGTTTGTTGGTTTGTTGGTTTGTAAGCTTGTTGGCTTGTTGGTTTGTTGGTTTGTTGGTTTTTTGGTTTGTTGGTTTGTTGGTTTGTTGGCTTGTTGGTTTGTTGGTTTGTTAGTTTGTTCGTTTGTTGGCTTGTTGGTTTGTTGGCTTGTTGGCTTGTTGGTTTGTTGGTTTGTTGGTTTGTGGGTTTGTTAGTTTGGTGCTTTGTTGGTTTGTTCGTTTGTTGGTGTGTTGGTGTGTTGATTTGTTGGCTTGTTGGTTTGTTGGTTTTGTGGTTTGTTGGCTTGTTGGTTTGTTGGTTTGTTGGCTTGTTGGTTTGTTGGTTTGTTGCTTTGTTGGTTTGTTGGTTTGTTGGTTTGTTGGTTTGTTGGTTTGTTGGTTTGTTGGTTTGTTTGTTTGTTGGTTTGTTGGTTTGTTTGTTGGTTGGTTTGTTCGTTTGTTGGTTTGTTGGTTTGTTGGTTTGTTGGCTTGTTTGTTTATTGGCTTGCTGGTTTGTTGGCTTGTTGGCTTGTTAGTTTGTTGGTTTGTTGGTTTGTTGGATTGTTGGTTTGTTGGTTTGTTGGTTTGGTGGATTGTTGGTTTGTTTGTTTGTTGGTTTGTTCGTTTATTGGTTTGTTGGTTTGTTGGTTTGTTTTTTTGTTGGTTACTTGGTGTGTTGGTTTGTTGGTTTGTTGGTTTGTTGGTTTGTTGGCTTGTTGGTTTGTTGGTTTGTTTGTTTGTTTGTTTGTTTGTTTGTTTGTTTGGTGGTTTGTTGGTTTGTTGGTTTGTTGGTTTGTTGGTTTATTGGTTTGTTGGTTTGTTGGTTTGTTGGCTTGTTGGCTTGTCGGTTTGTTGGTTTGTTGGTTTGTTGGTTTGTCGGTTTGTTGGTTTGTTGGTTTGTTGGTTTGTTGGTTTGTTGGTTTGTTGGTTTGTTGGTTTGTTTGTTTGTTGGTTTGTTGGTTTGTTGGCTTGTTGGTTTGTTCGCTTGTTGGCTTGTTGGTTTGTTGGTTTGTTGGTTACTTGGTTTGTTGGTTTGTTGGTTTGTTGGTTTGTTGGCTTATTGGCTTGTTGGTTTGTTGGTTTGTTGGCTTGTTGGTTTGTTGGTTTGTTGGTTCGTTGGTTACTTGGTTTGGTGGTTTGTTGGTTTGTTGGTTTGTTGGTTTGTTGGTTTGTTGGTTCGTGGCTTGTTGGTTTGTTGGTTTGTTGGTTTGTTGGTTTGTTGGTTTGTTGGTTTGTTGGTTTGTTGGTTTGTTGGTTTGTTGGCTTGTTGGTTTGTTGGCTTGTTGGCTTGTTGGTTTGTTCGTTTGTTGGTTTGTTGGTTTGTTGGTTTGTTGGTTTGTAAGCTTGTTGGCTTGTTGGTTTGTTAGTTTGTTGGTTTTTTGGTTTGTTGGTTTGTTGGTTTGTTGGCTTGTTGGTTTGTTGGTTTGTTAGTTTGTTCGTTTGTTGGCTTGTTGGTTTGTTGGCTTGTTGGCTTGTTGGTTTGTTGGTTTGTTGGTTTGTGGGTTTGTTAGTTTGTTGGTTTGTTGGTTTGTTCGTTTGTTGGTGTGTTGGTGTGTTGATTTGTTGGCTTGTTGGTTTGTTGGTTTTGTGGTTTGTTGGCTTGTTGGTTTGTTGGTTTGTTGGCTTGTTGGTTTGTTGGTTTATTGCTTTGTTGGTTTGTTGGTTTGTTGGTTTGTTGGTTTGTTGGTTTGTTGGTTTGTTGGTTTGTTGGTTTGTTGGTTTGTTGGCTTGTTGGTTTGTTGGCTTGTTGGCTTGTTGGTTTGTTCGTTTGTTGGATTGTTGGTTTGTAAGCTTGTTGGCTTGTTGGTTTGTTGGTTTGTTGGCTTGTTGGTTTGTTGGTTTGTTGGTTTGTTGGTTTGTTGGTTTGTTCGTTTGTTGGTTTGTTGGTTTGTTCGTTTGTTGGTTTGTTTGTTTGTTGGTTTGTTCGTTTGTTGGTTTGTTTGTTTGTTGGTTTGTTGGTTTTTTGGTTTGTTGGTTTGTTGGTTTGTTGGCTTGTAGATTTGTTGGTTTGTTAGTTTGTTCGTTTGTTGGCTTGTTGGTTTGTTGGCTTGTTGGCTTGTTGGTTTGTTGGTTTGTTGGTTTGTGGGTTTGTTAGTTTGTTGGTTTGTTGGTTTGTTCGTTTGTTGGTGTGTTGGTGTGCTGATTTGTTGGCTTGTTGGTTTGTTGGCTTTGTGGTTTGTTGGCTTGTTGGTTTGTTGGTTTGTTGGCTTGTTGGTTTGTTGGTTTGTTGCTTTGTTGGTTTGTTGGTTTGTTGGTTTGTTGGTTTGTTGGTTTGTTGGTTTGTTGGTTTGTTTGTTTGTTGGTTTGTTGGTTTGTTTGTTGGTTGATTTGTTCGTTTGTTGGTTTGTTAGTTTGTTCGTTTGTTGGCTTGTTTGTTTATTGGTTTGTTGGTTTGTTGGCTTGTTGGCTTGTTAGTTTGTTGGTTTGTTGGTTTGTTGGTTTGTTGGTTTGTTGGTTTGTGCGTTTGTTGGTGTGTTGGTGTGTTGATTTGTTGGCTTGTTGGTTTGTTGGTTTTGTGGTTTGTTGGCTTGTTGGTTTGTTGGTTTGTTCGTTTGTTGGCTTGTTGGTTTGTTGGCTTGTTGGCTTGTTGGTTTGTTGGTTTGTTGGTTTGTTGGTTTGTTAGTTTGTTGGCTTGTTGGCTTGTTGGCTTGTTGGTTTGCTGGTTTGTTCGTTTGTTGGCTTGTTGGCTTATTGGTTTGTTGGTTTGTTGGTTTCTTGGTTTGTTCGTTCTTTGGTTTGTTGGCTTGTTGGTTTGTTGGATTGTTGCTTTGTTGATTTGTTGGTTTGGTGGATTGTTGGTTTGTTTGTTTGTTGGTTTGTTCGTTTGTTCGTTTATTGGTTTGTTGGTTTGTTGGTTTGTTTTTTTGTTTGCTTGTTGGTTTGTTGGTTTGTTTGCTTGTTTGTTTGTTTGTTTGTTTGTTTGGTGGTTTGTTGGTTCGTTGGTTTGTTGGTTTGTTGTTTTATTGGTTTGTTGGTTTGTTGGTTTGTTGGCTTCTTGCCTTGTCGGTTTGTTGGTTTGTTGGTTTGTTGGTTTGTTGGCTTGTTGGTTTGTTGGTTTGTTCGTTTGTTGGCTTGTTGGTTTGTTGGCTTGTTGGCTTGTTGGTTTGTTGGTTTGTTGGTTTGTTGGTTTGTTGGTTTGTTGGTTTGTTGACTTGTTGGCTTGTTGGCTTGTTGGTTTGCTGGTTTGTTCGTTTGTTGGCTTGTTGGCTTATTGGTTTGTTGGTTTGTTGGTTTGTTGGTTTGTTGGTTTGTTGGTTTATTGGTTTGTTGGCTTGTTGGCTTATTGGTTTGTTGGTTTGTTGGTTTCTTGGTTTGTTCGTTCTTTGGTTTGTTGGCTTGTTGGTTTGTTGGATTGTTGCTTTGTTGATTTGTTGGTTTGGTGGATTGTTGGTTTGTTTGTTTGTTGGTTTGTTCGTTTGTTCGTTTATTGGTTTGTTGGTTTGTTGGTTTGTTTTTTTGTTTGCTTGTTGGTTTGTTGGTTTGTTTGCTTGTTTGTTTGTTTGTTTGTTTGTTTGGTGGTTTGTTGGTTCGTTGGTTTGTTGGTTTGTTGTTTTATTGGTTTGTTGGTTTGTTGGTTTGTTGGCTTCTTGCCTTGTCGGTTTGTTGGTTTGTTGGTTTGTTGGTTTGTTGGTTTGTTGGTTTGTTGGTTTGTTGGTTTGTTGGTTTGTTGGTTTGTTTGTTTGTTTGTTTGTTGGCTTGTTGGTTTGTTGGCTTGTTGGTTTGTTGGTTTGTTGGTTACTTGGTTTGTTTGTTTGTTGGTTTGTTGGTTTGTTGGCTTATTGGCTTGTTGGTTTGTTGGTTTATTGGCTTGTTGGTTTGTTGGTTTGTTGGTTCGTTGGTTACTTGGTTTGTTGGTTTGTTGGTTTGTTGGTTTGTTGGTTTGTTGGTTTGTTGGTTTGTTGGTTTGTTGGTTTGTTGGTTCGTGGCTTGTTGGTTTGTTGGTTTGTTGGTTTGTTGGTTTGTTGGTTTGTTGGTTTGTTGGTTTGTTGGCTTGTTGGCTTGTTGGCTTGTTGGTTTGTTGGCTTGTTGGCTTGTTGGTTTGTTCGTTTGTTGGTTTGTTGGTTTGTTGGTTTGTAAGCTTGTTGGCTTGTTGGTTTGTTGGTTTGTTGGTTTTTTGGTTTGTTGGTTTGTTGGTTTGTTGGCTTGTTGGTTTGTTGGTTTGTTAGTTTGTTCGTTTGTTGGCTTGTTGGTTTGTTGGCTTGTTGGCTTGTTGGTTTGTTGGTTTGTGGGTTTGTTAGTTTGTTGGTTTATTGGCTTGTTGGTTTGTTGGTTTGTTGGTTCGTTGGTTACTTGGTTTGTTGGTTTGTTGGTTTGTTGGTTTGTTGGTTACTTGGTTTGTTTGTTTGTTGGTTTGTTGGTTTGTTGGCTTATTGGCTTGTTGGTTTGTTGGTTTATTGGCTTGTTGGTTTGTTGGTTTGTTGGTTCGTTGGTTACTTGGTTTGTTGGTTTGTTGGTTTGTTGGTTTGTTGGTTTGTTGGTTTGTTGGTTTGTTGGTTTGTTGGTTTGTTGGTTTGTTGGTTCGTGGCTTGTTGGTTTGTTGGTTTGTTGGTTTGTTGGTTTGTTGGTTTGTTGGTTTGTTGGTTTGTTGGCTTGTTGGCTTGTTGGTTTGTTGGCTTGTTGGCTTGTTGGTTTGTTCGTTTGTTGGTTTGTTGGTTTGTTGGTTTGTAAGCTTGTTGGCTTGTTGGTTTGTTGGTTTGTTGGTTTTTTGGTTTGTTGGTTTGTTGGTTTGTTGGCTTGTTGGTTTGTTGGTTTGTTAGTTTGTTCGTTTGTTGGCTTGTTGGTTTGTTGGCTTGTTGGCTTGTTGGTTTGTTGGTTTGTTGGTTTGTGGGTTTGTTAGTTTGGTGCTTTGTTGGTTTGTTCGTTTGTTGGTGTGTTGGTGTGTTGATTTGTTGGCTTGTTGGTTTGTTGGTTTTGTGGTTTGTTGGCTTGTTGGTTTGTTGGTTTGTTGGCTTGTTGGTTTGTTGGTTTGTTGCTTTGTTGGTTTGTTGGTTTGTTGGTTTGTTGGTTTGTTGGTTTGTTGGTTTGTTGGTTTGTTTGTTTGTTGGTTTGTTGGTTTGTTTGTTGGTTGGTTTGTTCGTTTGTTGGTTTGTTGGTTTGTTGGTTTGTTGGCTTGTTTGTTTATTGGCTTGCTGGTTTGTTGGCTTGTTGGCTTGTTAGTTTGTTGGTTTGTTGGTTTGTTGGATTGTTGGTTTGTTGGTTTGTTGGTTTGGTGGATTGTTGGTTTGTTTGTTTGTTGGTTTGTTCGTTTATTGGTTTGTTGGTTTGTTGGTTTGTTTTTTTGTTGGTTACTTGGTGTGTTGGTTTGTTGGTTTGTTGGTTTGTTGGTTTGTTGGCTTGTTGGTTTGTTGGTTTGTTTGTTTGTTTGTTTGTTTGTTTGTTTGTTTGGTGGTTTGTTGGTTTGTTGGTTTGTTGGTTTGTTGGTTTATTGGTTTGTTGGTTTGTTGGTTTGTTGGCTTGTTGGCTTGTCGGTTTGTTGGTTTGTTGGTTTGTTGGTTTGTCGGTTTGTTGGTTTGTTGGTTTGTTGGTTTGTTGGTTTGTTGGTTTGTTGGTTTGTTGGTTTGTTTGTTTGTTGGTTTGTTGGTTTGTTGGCTTGTTGGTTTGTTCGCTTGTTGGCTTGTTGGTTTGTTGGTTTGTTGGTTACTTGGTTTGTTGGTTTGTTGGTTTGTTGGTTTGTTGGCTTATTGGCTTGTTGGTTTGTTGGTTTGTTGGCTTGTTGGTTTGTTGGTTTGTTGGTTCGTTGGTTACTTGGTTTGGTGGTTTGTTGGTTTGTTGGTTTGTTGGTTTGTTGGTTTGTTGGTTCGTGGCTTGTTGGTTTGTTGGTTTGTTGGTTTGTTGGTTTGTTGGTTTGTTGGTTTGTTGGTTTGTTGGTTTGTTGGTTTGTTGGCTTGTTGGTTTGTTGGCTTGTTGGCTTGTTGGTTTGTTCGTTTGTTGGTTTGTTGGTTTGTTGGTTTGTTGGTTTGTAAGCTTGTTGGCTTGTTGGTTTGTTAGTTTGTTGGTTTTTTGGTTTGTTGGTTTGTTGGTTTGTTGGCTTGTTGGTTTGTTGGTTTGTTAGTTTGTTCGTTTGTTGGCTTGTTGGTTTGTTGGCTTGTTGGCTTGTTGGTTTGTTGGTTTGTTGGTTTGTGGGTTTGTTAGTTTGTTGGTTTGTTGGTTTGTTCGTTTGTTGGTGTGTTGGTGTGTTGATTTGTTGGCTTGTTGGTTTGTTGGTTTTGTGGTTTGTTGGCTTGTTGGTTTGTTGGTTTGTTGGCTTGTTGGTTTGTTGGTTTATTGCTTTGTTGGTTTGTTGGTTTGTTGGTTTGTTGGTTTGTTGGTTTGTTGGTTTGTTGGTTTGTTGGTTTGTTGGCTTGTTGGTTTGTTGGCTTGTTGGCTTGTTGGTTTGTTCGTTTGTTGGATTGTTGGTTTGTAAGCTTGTTGGCTTGTTGGTTTGTTGGTTTGTTGGCTTGTTGGTTTGTTGGTTTGTTGGTTTGTTGGTTTGTTGGTTTGTTCGTTTGTTGGTTTGTTGGTTTGTTCGTTTGTTGGTTTGTTTGTTTGTTGGTTTGTTCGTTTGTTGGTTTGTTTGTTTGTTGGTTTGTTGGTTTTTTGGTTTGTTGGTTTGTTGGTTTGTTGGCTTGTAGATTTGTTGGTTTGTTAGTTTGTTCGTTTGTTGGCTTGTTGGTTTGTTGGCTTGTTGGCTTGTTGGTTTGTTGGTTTGTTGGTTTGTGGGTTTGTTAGTTTGTTGGTTTGTTGGTTTGTTCGTTTGTTGGTGTGTTGGTGTGCTGATTTGTTGGCTTGTTGGTTTGTTGGCTTTGTGGTTTGTTGGCTTGTTGGTTTGTTGGTTTGTTGGCTTGTTGGTTTGTTGGTTTGTTGCTTTGTTGGTTTGTTGGTTTGTTGGTTTGTTGGTTTGTTGGTTTGTTGGTTTGTTGGTTTGTTTGTTTGTTGGTTTGTTGGTTTGTTTGTTGGTTGATTTGTTCGTTTGTTGGTTTGTTAGTTTGTTCGTTTGTTGGCTTGTTTGTTTATTGGCTTGTTGGTTTGTTGGCTTGTTGGCTTGTTAGTTTGTTGGTTTGTTGGTTTGTTGGTTTGTTGGTTTGTTGGTTTGTGCGTTTGTTGGTGTGTTGGTGTGTTGATTTGTTGGCTTGTTGGTTTGTTGGTTTTGTGGTTTGTTGGCTTGTTGGTTTGTTGGTTTGTTCGTTTGTTGGCTTGTTGGTTTGTTGGCTTGTTGGCTTGTTGGTTTGTTGGTTTGTTGGTTTGTTGGTTTGTTAGTTTGTTGGCTTGTTGGCTTGTTGGCTTGTTGGTTTGCTGGTTTGTTCGTTTGTTGGCTTGTTGGCTTATTGGTTTGTTGGTTTGTTGGTTTATTGGTTTGTTGGTTTGTTGGTTTGTTGGTTTGTTGTCTTGTTGGCTTGTTGGTTTGTTGGTTTGTTGGTTTGTTGGTTTGTTCGTTTTTTGGTTTGTTGGCTTGTTGGTTTGTTGGATTGTTGGTTTGTTGATTTGTTGGTTTGGTGGATTGTTGGTTTGTTTGTTTGTTGGTTTGTTCGTTTGTTCGTTTATTGGTTTGTTGGTTTGTTGGTTTGTTTTTTTGTTGGCTTGTTGGTTTGTTTGTTTGTTTGTTTGTTTGTTTGTTTGTTTGTTTGTTTGTTTGGTGGTTTGTTGGTTCGTTGGTTTGTTGGTTTGTTGGTTTAATGATTTGTTGGTTTGTTGGTTTGTTGGCTTGTTGGCTTGTCGGTTTGTTGGTTTGTTGGTTTGTTGGTTTGTTGGTTTGTTGGTTTGTTGGTTTGTTGGTTTGTTGGTTTGTTTGTTTGTTGGTTTGTTGGTTTGTTGGCTTGTTGGTTTGTTGGTTTGTTGGTTACTTGGTTTGTTGGTTTGTTGGTTTGTTGGTTTGTTGGCTAATTGGCTTGTTGGTTTGTTGGTTTATTGGCTTGTTGGTTTGTTGGTTTGTTGGTTCGTTTGTTACTTGGTTTGTTGGTTTGTTGGTTTGTTGGTTTGTTGGTTTGTTGGTTTGTTGGTTTGTTGGTTTGTTGGTTTGTTGGTTTGTTGGTTTGTTGGTTCGTGGCTTGTTGGTTTGTTGGTTTGTTGGTTTGCTGGTTTGTTGGTTTGTTGGTTTGTTGGTTTGTTGGTTTGTTGGCTTGTTGGTTTGTTGGCTTGTTGGCTTGTTGGTTTGTTCGTTTGTTGGTTTGTTGGTTTGTTGGTTTGTAAGCTTGTTGGCTTGTTGGTTTGTTGGTTTGTTGGTTTTTTGGTTTGTTGGTTTGTTGGTTTGTTGGCTTGTTGGTTTGTTGGTTTGTTAGTTTGTTCGTTTGTTGGCTTGTTGGTTTGTTGGCTTGTTGGCTTGTTGGTTTGTTGGTTTGTTGGTTTGTGGGTTTGTTAGTTTGTTGGTTTGTTGGTTTGTTCGTTTGTTGGTGTGTTGGTGTGTTGATTTGTTGGCTTGTTGGTTTGTTGGTTTTTTGGTTTGTTGGCTTGTCGGTTTGTTGGTTTGTTGGTTTGTTTGTTGGTTGGTTTGTTCGTTTGTTGGTTTGTTGGTTTGTTGGTTTGTTGGCTTGTTTGTTTATTGGCTTGTTGGTTTGTTGGCTTGTTGGCTTGTTAGTTTGTTGGTTTGTTGGTTTGTTGGTTTGTTGGTTTGTTGGTTTGTTGGTTTGTTGGTTTGTTGGTTTGTACGTTTGTTGGTGTGTTGGTGTGTTGATTTGTTGGCTTGTTGGTTTGTTGGATTGTTGGTTTGTTGGTTTGTTGGTTTGGTGGATTGTTGGTTTGTTTGTTTGTTGGTTTGTTCGTTTGTTCGTTTATTGGTTTGTTGGTTTGTTGGTTTGTTTTTTTGTCGGTTTCTTGGTTTGTTGGTTTGTTTTTTTGTTGGTTATTTGGTGTGTTGGTTTGTTGGTTTGTTGGTTTGTTGGTTTGTTGGTTTGTTGGCTTGTTGGTTTGTTGGTTTGTTTGTTTGTTTGTTTGTTTGTTTGTTTGTTTGGTGGTTTGTTGGTTTGTTGGTTTGTTGGTTTGTTGGTTTATTGGTTTGTTGTTTTGTTGGTTTGTTGGCTTGTTGGCTTGTCGGTTTGTTGGTTTGTTGGTTTGTTGGTTTGTTGGTTTGTTGGTTTGTTGGTTTGTTGGTTTGTTGGTTTGTTCGTTTGTTGGTTTGTTAGTTTGTTCGTTTGTTGGCTTGTTTGTTTATTGGCTTGTTGGTTTGTTGGCTTGTTGGCTTGTTAGTTTGTTGGTTTGTTGGTTTGTTGGTTTGCTGGTTTGTTGGTTTGTTCGTTTGTTGGTGTGTTGGTGTGTTGATTTGTTGGCTTGTTGGTTTGTTGGTTTTGTGGTTTGTTGGCTTGTTGGTTTGTTGGTTTGTTCGTTTGTTGGCTTGTTGGTTTGTTGGCTTGTTGGCTTGTTGGTTTGTTGGTTTGTTGGTTTGTTGGTTTGTTGGTTTGTTGGTTTGTTGGCTTGTTGGCTTGTTGGCTTGTTGGTTTGCTGGTTTGTTCGTTTGTTGGCTTGTTGGCTCGTTGGTTTGTTGGTTTGTTGGTTTGTTGGTTTGTTGGTTTGTTGGTTTGTTGGTTTGTTGTCTTGTTGGCTTGTTGGTTTGTTGGTTTGTTGGTTTGTTGGTTTGTTCGTTTTTTGGTTTGTTGGCGTGTTGGTTTGTTGGATTGTTGGTTTGTTGATTTGTTGGTTTGGTGGATTGTTGGTTTGTTTGTTTGTTGGTTTGTTCGTTTGTTCGTTTATTGGTTTGTTGGTTTGTTGGTTTGTTTTTTTGTTGGCTTGTTGGTTTGTTGGTTTGTTTGTTTGTTTGTTTGTTTGTTTGTTTGGTGGTTTGTTGGTTTGTTGGTTTGTTGGTTTGTTGGTTTATTGGTTTGTTGGTTTGTTGGTTTGTTGGCTTGTTGGCTTGTCGGTTTGTTGGTTTGTTGGTTTGTTGGTTTGTTGGTTTGTTGGTTTGTTGGTTTGTTGGTTTGTTGGTTTGTTGGTTTGTTGCTTTGTTGGTTTGTTGGCTTGTTGGTTTGTTGGTTTGTTGGTTACTTGGTTTGTTGGTTTGTTGGTTTGTTGGTTTGTTGGCTTATTGGCTTGTCGGTTTGTTGGTTTATTGGCTTGTTGGTTTGTTGGTTTGTTGGTTCGTTGGTTACTTGGTTTGTTGGTTTGTTGGTTTGTTGGTTTGTTGGTTTGTTGTTTTGTTGGTTTGTTGGTTTGTTGGTTTGTTGGTTTGTTGGTTTGTTGGTTTGTTGGTTCGTGGCTTGTTGGTTTGTTGGTTTGTTGGTTTGTTGGTTTGTTGGTTTGTTGGTTTGTTGGTTTGTTGGTTTGTTGGCTTGTTGGTTTGTTGGCTTGTTGGCTTGTTGGTTTGTTGGTTTGTTGGTTTGTAAGCTTGTTGGCTTGTTGGTTTGTTGGTTTGTTGGTTTTTTGGGTTGTTGGTTTGTTGGTTTGTTGGCTTGTTGGTTTGTTGGTTTGTTAGTTTGTTCGTTTGTTGGCTTGTTGGTTTGTTGGCTTGTTGGCTTGTTGGTTTGTTGGTTTGTTGGTTTGTTGGTTTGTGGGTTTGTTAGTCTGTTGGTTTGTTGGTTTGTTCGTTTGTTGGTGTGTTGGTGTGTTGATTTGTTGGCTTGTTGGTTTGTTGGTTTTGTGGTTTGTTGGCTTGTTGGTTTGTTGGTTTGTTGGCTTGTTGGTTTGTTGGTTTGTTGCTTTGTTGGTTTGTTGGTTTGTTGGTTTGTTGGTTTGCTGGTTTGTTGGTTTGTTGGTTTGTTTGTTTGTTGGTTTGTTGGTTTGTTTGTTGGTTGGTTTGTTCGTTTGTTGGTTTGTTGGTTTTTTGGTTTGTTGGCTTGTTTGTTTATTGGCTTGTTGGTTTGTTGGCTTGTTGGCTTGTTAGTTTGTTGGTTTGGTTGGTTTGTACGTTTGTTGGTGTGTTGGTGTGTTGATTTGTTGGCTTGTTGGTTTGTTGGCTTGTTGGCTTGTTAGTTTGTTGGTTTGTTGGTGTGTTGGTGTGTTGATTTGTTGGCTTGTTGGTTTGTTGGTTTTGTGGTTTGTTGGCTTGTTGGTTTGTTGGTTTGTTCGTTTGTTGGCTGGTTGGTTTGTTGGCTTGTTGGCTTGTTGGTTTGTTGGTTTGTTGGTTTGTTGGTTTGTTGGTTTGTTGGTTTGTTGGCTTGTTGGCTTGTTGGCTTGTTGGTTTGCTGGTTTGTTCGTTTGTTGGCTTGATGGCTCGTTGGTTTGTTGGTTTGTTGGTTTGTTGGTTTGTTGGTTTGTTGGTTTGTTGGTTTGTTGTCTTGTTGGCTTGTTGGTTTGTTGGTTTGTTCGTTTTTTGGTTTGTTGGCGTGTTGGTTTGTTGGATTGTTGGTTTGTTGATTTGTTGGTTTGGTGGATTGTTGGTTTGTTTGTTTGTTGGTTTGTTCGTTTGTTCGTTTATTGGTTTGTTGGTTTGTTGGTTTGTTTTTTTGTTGGCTTGTTGGTTTGTTGGTTTGTTTGTTTGTTTGTTTGTTTGTTTGTTTGGTGGTTTGTTGGTTTGTTGGTTTGTTGGTTTGTTGGTTTATTGGTTTGTTGGTTTGTTGGTTTGTTGGCTTGTTGGCTTGTCGGTTTGTTGGTTTGTTGGTTTGTTGGTTTGTTGGTTTGTTGGTTTGTTGGTTTGTTGGTTTGTTGGTTTGTTGGTTTGTTGGTTTGTTGGTTTGTTGGCTTGTTGGTTTGTTGGTTTGTTGGTTACTTGGTTTGTTGGTTTGTTGGTTTGTTGGTTTGTTGGCTTATTGGCTTGTCGGTTTGTTGGTTTATTGGCTTGTTGGTTTGTTGGTTTGTTGGTTCGTTGGTTACTTGGTTTGTTGGTTTGTTGGTTTGTTGGTTTGTTGGTTTGTTGGTTTGTTGGTTTGTTGGTTTGTTGGTTTGTTGGTTTGTTGGTTTGTTGGTTTGTTGGTTTGTTGGTTTGTTGGTTCGTGGCTTGTTGGTTTGTTGGTTTGTTGGTTTGTTGGTTTGTTGGTTTGTTGGTTTGTTGGTTTGTTGGTTTGTTGGCTTGTTGGTTTGTTGGCTTGTTGGCTTGTTGGTTTGTTGGTTTGTTGGTTTGTAAGCTTGTTGGCTTGTTGGTTTTGTTGGTTTGTTGGTTTTTTGGGTTGTTGGTTTGTTGGTTTGTTGGCTTGTTGGTTTGTTGGTTTGTTAGTTTGTTCGTTTGTTGGCTTGTTGGTTTTTTGGCTTGTTGGCTTGTTGGTTTGTTGGTTTGTTGGTTTGTTGGTTTGTGGGTTTGTTAGTCTGTTGGTTTGTTGGTTTGTTCGTTTGTTGGTGTGTTGGTGTGTTGATTTGTTGGCTTTTTGGTTTGTTGGTTTTGTGGTTTGTTGGCTTGTTGGTTTGTTGGTTTGTTGGCTTGTTGGTTTGTTGGTTTGTTGCTTTGTTGGTTTGTTGGTTTGTTGGTTAGTTGGTTTGCTGGTTTGTTGGTTTGTTGGTTTGTTTGTTTGTTGGTTTGTTGGTTTGTTTGTTGGTTGGTTTGTTCGTTTGTTGGTTTGTTGGTTTTTTGGTTTGTTGGCTTGTTTGTTTATTGGCTTGTTGGTTTGTTGGCTTGTTGGCTTGTTAGTTTGTTGGTTTGTTGGTTTGTTGGTTTGTTGGTTTGTTGGTTTGTTGGTTTGTTGGTTTGTACGTTTGTTGGTGTGTTGGTGTGTTGATTTGTTGGCTTGTTGGTTTGTTGGATTGTGTGTTTGTTGGTTTGTTGGTTTGGTGGATTGTTGGTTTGTTTGTTTGTTGGTTTGTTCGTTTGTTCGTTTATTGGTTTGTTGGTTTGTTGGTTTGTTTTTTTGTTGGTTACTTGGTTTGTTGGTTTGTTTTTTTGTTGGTTACTTGGTGTGTTGGTTTGTTGGTTTGTTGGTTTGTTGGTTTGTTGGCTTGTTGGTTTGTTGGTTTGTTTGTTTGTTTGTTTGTTTGTTTGTTTGTTTGTTTGTTTGTTTGTTTGTTTGTTTGGTGGTTTGTTGGTTTGTTGGTTTGATGGTTTTTTGGTTTATTGGTTTGTTGGTTTGTTGGTTTGTTGGCTTGTTGGCTTGTCGGTTTGTTGGTTTGTTGGTTTGTTGGTTTGTTGGTTTGTTGGTTTGTTGGTTTGTTGGTTTGTTGGTTTGTTCGTTTGTTGGTTTGTTAGTTTGTTCGTTTGTTGGCTTGTTTGTTTATTGGCTTGTTGGTTTGTTGGCTTGTTGGCTTGTTAGTTTGTTGATTTGTTGGTTTGTTGGTTTGCTGGTTTGTTGGTTTGTTCGTTTGTTGGTGTGTTGGTGTGTTGATTTGTTGGCTTGTTGGTTTGTTGGTTTTGTGGTTTGTTGGCTTGTTGGTTTGTTGGTTTGTTGGTTTGTTGGTTTGTTGGCTTATTGGCTTGTTGGTTTGTTGGTTTATTGGCTTGTTGGTTTGTTGGTTTGTTGGTTCGTTGGTTACTTGGTTTGTTGGTTTGTTGGTTTGTTGGTTTGTTGGTTTGTTAGTTTGTTGGTTTGTTGGTTTGTTGGTTTGTTGGTTTGTTGGTTCGTGGCTTGTTGGTTTGTTGGTTTGTTGGTTTGTTGATTTGTTGGTTTGTTGGTTTGTTGGTTTGTTGGTTTGTTGGTTTGTTGGTTTGTTGGCTTGTTGGTTTGTTGGCTTGTTGGCTTGTTGGTTTGTTCGTTTGTTGGTTTGTTGGTTTGTTGGTTTGTAAGCTTGTTGGCTTGTTGGTTTGTTGGTTTGTTGGTTTTTTGGTTTGTTGGTTTGTTGGTTTGTTGGCTTGTTGGTTTGTTGGCTTGTTGGTTTGTTGGTTTGTTAGTTTGTTCGTTTGTTGGCTTGTTGGTTTGTTGGCTTGTTGGCTTGTTGGTTTGTTGGTTTGTTGGTTTGTTGGTTTGTTGGTTTGTGGGTTTGTTAGTTTGTTGGTTTGTTGGTTTGTTCGTTTGTTGGTGTGTTGGTGTGTTGATTTGTTGGCTTGTTGGTTTGTTGGTTTTGTGGTTTGTTGGCTTGTTGGTTTGTTGGTTTGTTGGCTTGTTGGTTTGTTGGTTTGTTGCTTTGTTGGTTTGTTGGTTTGTTGGTTTGTTGGTTTATTGGTTTGCTGGTTTGTTGGTTTGTTGGTTTGTTTGTTTGTTGGTTTGTTGGTTTGTTTGTTGGTTGATTTGTTCGTTTGTTGGTTTGTTGGTTTGTTGGTTTGTTGGCTTGTTTGTTTATTGGCTTGTTGGTTTGTTGGCTTGTTGGCTTGTTAGTTTGTTGGTTTGTTGGTTTGTTGGTTTGTTGGTTTGTTGGTTTGTTCGTTTGTTGGTTTGTTAGTTTGTTCGTTTGTTGGCTTGTTTGTTTATTGGCTTGTTGGTTTGTTGGCTTGTTGGCTTGTTAGTTTGTTGGTTTGTTGGTTTGTTGGTTTGCTGGTTTGTTGGTTTGTTCGTTTGTTGGTGTGTTGGTGTGTTGATTTGTTGGCTTGTTGGTTTGTTGGTTTTGTGGTTTGTTGGCTTGTTGGTTTGTTGGTTTGTTCGTTTGTTGGCTTGTTGGTTTGTTGGCTTGTTGGCTTGTTGGTTTGTTGGTTTGTTGGTTTGTTGGTTTGTTGGTTTGTTGGTTTGTTGGCTTGTTGGCTTGTTGGCTTGTTGGTTTGCTGGTTTGTTCGTTTATTGGCTTGTTGGCTCGTTGGTTTGTTGGTTTGTTGGTTTGTTGGTTTGTTGGTTTGTTGGTTTGTTGGTTTGTTGTCTTGTTGGCTTGTTGGTTTGTTGGTTTGTTGGTTTGTTGGTTTGTTCGTTTTTTGGTTTGTTGGCTTGTTGGTTTGTTGGATTGTTGGTTTGTTGATTTGTTGGTTTGGTGGATTGTTGGTTTGTTTGTTTGTTGGTTTGTTCGTTTGTTCGTTTATTGGTTTGTTGGTTTGTTGGTTTGTTTTTTTGTTGGCTTGTTGGTTTGTTGGTTTGTTTGTTTGATTGTTTGTTTGTTTGTTTGTTTGGTGGTTTGTTGGTTCGTTGGTTTGTTGGTTTGTTGGTTTATTGGTTTGTTGGTTTGTTGGTTTGTTGGCTTGTTGGCTTGTCGGTTTGTTGGTTTGTTGGTTTGTTGGTTTGTTGGTTTGTTCGTTTGTTGGTTTGTTGGTTTGTTGGTTTGTTGGTTTGTTGGTTTGTTGGTTTGTTGGCTTGTTGGTTTGTTGGTTTGTTGGTTACTTGGTTTGTTGGTTTGTTGGTTTGTTGGTTTGTTGGCTTATTGGCTTGTTGGTTTATTGGTTTATTGGCTTGTTGGTTTGTTGGTTTGTTGGTTCGTTGGTTACTTGGTTTGTTGGTTTGTTGGTTTGTTGGTTTGTTGGTTTGTTGGTTTGTTGGTTTGTTGGTTTGTTGGTTTGTTGGTTTGTTGGTTTGTTGGTTTGTTGGTTCGTGGCTTGTTGGTTTGTTGGTTTGTTGGTTTGTTGGTTTGTTGGTTTGTTGGTTTGTTGGTTTGTTGGTTTGTTGGCTTGTTGGTTTGTTGGCTTGTTGGCTTGTTGGTTTGTTGGTTTGTTGGTTTGTAAGCTTGTTGGCTTGTTGGTTTGTTGGTTTGTTGGTTTTTTGGGTTGTTGGTTTGTTGGTTTGTTGGCTTGTTGGTTTGTTGGTTTGTTAGTTTGTTCGTTTGTTGGCTTGTTGGTTTGTTGGCTTGTTGGCTTGTTGGTTTGCTGGTTTGTTGGTTTGTTGGTTTGTGGGTTTGTTAGTCTGTTGGTTTGTTGGTTTGTTCGTTTGTTGGTGTGTTGGTGTGTTGATTTGTTGGCTTGTTGGTTTGTTGGTTTTGTGGTTTGTTGGCTTGTTGGTTTGTTGGTTTGTTGGCTTGTTGGTTTGTTGGCTTGTTGCTTTGTTGGTTTGTTGGTTTGTTGGTTTGTTTGTTTGCTGGTTTGTTGGTTTGTTGGTTTGTTTGTTTGTTGGTTTGTTGGTTTGTTTGTTGGTTGGTTTGTTCGTTTGTTGGTTTGTTGGTTTTTTGGTTTGTTGGCTTGTTTGTTTATTGGCTTGTTGGTTTGTTGGCTTGTTGGCTTGTTAGTTTGTTGGTTTGTTGGTTTGTTGGTTTGTTGGTTTGTTGGTTTGTTGGTTTGTTGGTTTGTTGGTTTGTACGTTTGTTGGTGTGTTGGTGTGTTGATTTGTTGGCTTGTTGGTTTGTTGGATTGTTGGTTTGTTGGTTTGTTGGTGTGGTGGATTTTTGGTTTGTTTGTTTGTTGGTTTGTTCGTTTGTTCTTTTATTGGTTTGTTGGTTTGTTGGTTTGTTTTTTTGTTGGTTACTTGGTTTGTTGGTTTGTTTTTTTGTTGGTTACTTGGTGTGTTGGTTTGTTGGTTTGTTGGTTTGTTGGCTTGTTGGTTTGTTGGTTTGTTTGTTTGTTTGTTTGTTTGTTTGTTTGTTTGTTTGTTTGTTTGTTTGGTGGTTTGTTGGTTTGTTGGTTTGATGGTTTTTTGGTTTATTGGTTTGTTGGTTTGTTGGTTTGTTGGCTTGTTGGCTTGTCGGTTTGTTGGTTTGTTGGTTTGTTGGTTTG
Organism: Atherix ibis; assembly: GCA_958298945.1. NCBI lineage: Eukaryota > Metazoa > Arthropoda > Insecta > Diptera > Athericidae > Atherix > Atherix ibis. The sequence goes on from OY282608.1 coordinate 4,230,177, forward strand.
TTGGTTTGTTGGTTTGTTGGTTTGTTGGTTTGTTGGTTTGTTCGTTTGTTGGTTTGTTAATTTGTTCGTTTGTTGGCTTGTTTGTTTATTGGCTTGTTGGTTTGTTGGCTTGTTGGCTTGTTAGTTTGTTGATTTGTTGGTTTGTTGGTTTGCTGGTTTGTTGGTTTGTTCGTTTGTTGGTGTGTTGGTGTGTTGATTTGTTGGCTTGTTGGTTTGTTGGTTTTGTGGTTTGTTGGCTTGTTGGTTTGTTGGTTTGTTGGTTTGTTGGCTTATTGGCTTGTTGGTTTGTTGGTTTATTGGCTTGTTGGTTTGTTGGTTTGTTGGTTCGTTGGTTACTTGGTTTGTTGGTTTGTTGGTTTGTTGGTTTGTTAGTTTGTTGGTTTGTTGGTTTGTTGGTTTGTTGGTTTGTTGGTTCGTGGCTTGTTGGTTTGTTGGTTTGTTGGTTTGTTGGTTTGTTGGTTTGTTGGTTTGTGGGTTTGTTGGTTTGTTGGTTTGTTGGCTTGTTGGTTTGTTGGCTTGTTGGCTTGTTGGCTTGTTGGTTTGTTCGTTTGTTGGTTTGTTGGTTTGTTGGTTTGTAAGCTTGTTGGCTTGTTGGTTTGTTGGTTTGTTGGTTTTTTGGTTTGTTGGTTTGTTGGTTTGTTGGCTTGTTGGTTTGTTGGCTAGTTGGTTTGTTGGTTTGTTAGTTTGTTCGTTTGTTGGCTTGTTGGTTTGTTGGCTTGTTGGCTTGTTGGTTTGTTGGTTTGTTGGTTTGTTGGTTTGTTGGTTTGTGGGTTTGTTAGTTTGTTGGTTTGTTGGTTTGTTCGTTTGTTGGTGTGTTGGTGTGTTGATTTGTTGGCTTGTTGGTTTGTTGGTTTTGTGGTTTGTTGGCTTGTTGGTTTGTTGGTTTGTTGGCTTGTTGGTTTGTTGGTTTGTTGCTTTGTTGGTTTGTTGGTTTGTTGGTTTGTTGGTTTATTAATTTGCTGGTTTGTTGGTTTGTTGGTTTGTTTGTTTGTTGGTTTGTTGGTTTGTTTGTTGGTTGGTTTGTTCGTTTGTTGGTTTGTTGGTTTGTTGGTTTGTTGGCTTGTTTGTTTATTGGCTTGTTGGTTTGTTGGCTTGTTGGCTTGTTAGTTTGTTGGTTTGTTGGTTTGTTGGTTTGTTGGTTTGTTGGTTTGTTGGTTTGTTGGTTTGTTGGTTTGTTGGTTTGTTGGTTTGTACGTTTGTTGGTGTGTTGGTGTGTTGATTTGTTGGTTTGTTGGTTTGTTGGATTGTTGGTTTGTTGGTTTGTTGGTTTTGTGGATTGTTGGTTTGTTTGTTTGTTGGTTTGTTAGTTTGTTCGTTTATTGGTTTGTTGGTTTGTTGGTTTGTTTTTTTGTTGGTTACTTGGTTTGTTGGTTTGTTTTTTTGTTGGTTACTTGGTGTGTTGGTTTGTTGGTTTGTTGGTTTGTTGGTTTGTTGGCTTGTTGGTTTGTTGGTTTGTTTGTTTGTTTGTTTGTTTGTTTGTTTGTTTGTTTGGTGGTTTGTTGGTTTGTTGGTTTATTGGTTTGTTGGTTTATTGGTTTGTTGGTTTGTTGGTTTGTTGGCTTGTTGGCTTGTCGGTTTGCTGGTTTTATGGTTTGTTGGTTTGTTGGTTTGTTGGTTTGTTGGTTTGTTGGTTTGTTGGTTTGTTGGTTTATTGGTTTGTTAGTTTGTTCGTTTGTTGGCTTGTTTGTTTATTGGCTTGTTGGTTTGTTGGCTTGTTGGCTTGTTAGTTTGTTGGTTTGTTGGTTTGTTGGTTTGCTGGTTTGTTGGTTTGTTCGTTTGTTGGTGTGTTGGTGTGTTGATTTGTTGGCTTGTTGGTTTGTTGGTTTTGTGGTTTGTTGGCTTGTTGGTTTGTTGGTTTGTTCGTTTGTTGGCTTGTTGGTTTGTTGGCTTGTTGGCTTGTTAGTTTGTTGGTTTGTTGGTTTGTTGGTTTGTTGGTTTGTTGGTTTGTTGGTTTGTTGGCTTGTTGGCTTGTTGGCTTGTTGGTTTGCTGGTTTGTTCGTTTGTTGGCTTGTTGGCTTGTTGGTTTGTTGGTTTGTTGGTTTGTTGGTTTGTTGGTTTGTTGGTTTGTTGGTTTGTTGGCTTGTTGGCTTGTTGGTTTGTTGGTTTGTTGGTTTGTTGGTTTGTTCGTTTTTTGGTTTGTTGGCTTGTTGGTTTGTTGGATTGTTGGTTTGTTGATTTGTTGGTTTGGTGGATTGTTGGTTTGTTTGTTTGTTAGTTTGTTCGTTTGTTCGTTTATTGGTTTGTTTGTTTGTTTGTTTGTTTGTTTGGTGGTTTGTTGGTTCGTTGGTTTGTTGGTTTGTTGGTTTATTGGTTTGTTGGTTTGTTGGTTTGTTGGCTTGTTGGCTTGTCGGTTTGTTGGTTTGTTGGTTTGTTGGTTTGTTGGTTTGTTGGTTTGTTGGTTTGTTGGTTTGTTTGTTTGTTGGTTTGTTGGTTTGTTGGCTTGTTGGTTTGTTGGTTTGTTGGTTACTTGGTTTGTTGGTTTGTTGGTTTGTTGGTTTGTTGGCTTATTGGCTTGTTGGTTTGTTGGTTTATTGGCTTGTTGGTTTGTTGGTTTGTTGGTTCGTTGGTTACTTGGTTTGTTGGTTTGTTGGTTTGTTGGTTTGTTGGTTTGTTGGTTTGTTGGTTTGTTGGTTTGTCGGTTTGTTGGTTCGTGGCTTGTTGGTTTGTTGGTTTGTTGGTTTGTTGGTTTGTTGGTTTGTTGGTTTGTTGGTTTGTTGGTTTGTTGGTTTGTTGGCTTGTTGGTTTGTTGGCTTGTTGGCTTGTTGGTTTGTTCGTTTGTTGGTTTGTTGGTTTGTTGGTTTGTAAGCTTGTTGGCTTGTTGGTTTGTTGGTTTGTTGGTTTTTTGGTTTGTTGGTTTGTTGGTTTGTTGGCTTGTTGGTTTGTTGGTTTGTTAGTTTGTTCGTTTGTTGGCTTGTTGGTTTGTTGGCTTGTTGGCTTGTTGGTTTGTTGGTTTGTTGGTTTGTGGGTTTGTTAGTTTGTTGGTTTGTTGGTTTGTTCGTTTGTTGGTGTGTTGGTGTGTTGATTTGTTGGCTTGTTGGTTTGTTGGTTTTATGGATTGTCGGTTTGTTGGTTTGTTGGTTTGTTGGTTTGTTGGTTGGTTGGTTTGTTGGTTTGTTGGTTTGTTGGTTTGTTGGTTTGTTCGTTTGTTGGTTTGTTAGTTTGTTCGTTTGTTGGCTTGTTTGTTTATTGACTTGTTGGTTTGTTGGCTTGTTGGCTTGTTAGTTTGTTGGTTTGTTGGTTTGTTGGTTTGCTGGTTTGTTGGTTTGTTGGTTTGTTGGCTTGATGACTTGTTGGTTTGTTGATTTGTTGGCTTGTTGGTTTGTTGGTTTGTTGGTTTGTTGGTTTGTTGGTTTGTTGGTTTGTTGGTTTGTTGGTTTGTTGGTTTGTTGGTTTGTTGGTTTGTTGGTTTGTTAGTTTGTTCGTTTGTTGGCTTGTTTGTTTATTGGCTTGTTGGTTTGTTGGCTTGTTGGCTTGTTAGTTTGTTGGTTTGTTGGTTTGTTGGTTTGCTGGTTTGTTGGTTTGTTCGTTTGTTGGTGTGTTGGTGTGTTGATTTGTTGGCTTGTTGGTTTGTTGGTTTTGTGGTTTGTTGGCTTGTTGGTTTGTTGGTTTGTTCGTTTCTTGGCTTGTTGGTTTGTTGGCTTGTTGGCTTGTTGGTTTGTTGGTTTGTTGGTTTGTTGGTTTGTTGGTTTGTTGGTTTGTTGGTTTGTTGGCTTGTTGGCTTGTTGGCTTGTTGGCTTGTTGGTTTGCTGGTTTGTTCGTTTGTTGGCTTGTTGGCTTGTTGGTTTGTTGGTTTGTTGGTTTGTTGGTTTGTTGGTTTGTTGGTTTGCTGGTTTGTTGGCTTGTTGGCTTGTTGGTTTGTTGGTTTGTTGGCTTGTTGGTTTGCTGGTTTGTTCGTTTGTTGGCTTGTTGGCTTGTTGGTTTGTTGGTTTGTTGGTTTGTTGGTTTGTTGGTTTGTTGGTTTGTTGGTTTGTTGGCTTGTTGGCTTGTTGGTTTGTTGGTTTGTTGGTTTGTTCGTTTTTTGGTTTGTTGGCTTGTTGGTTTGTTGGATTGTTGGTTTGTTGATTTGTTGGTTTGGTGGATTGTTGGTTTGTTTGTTTGTTAGTTTGTTCGTTTGTTCGTTTATTGGTTTGTTTGTTTGTTTGTTTGTTTGTTTGGTGGTTTGTTGGTTCGTTGGTTTGTTGGTTTGTTGGTTTATTGGTTTGTTGGTTTGTTGGTTTGTTGGCTTGTTGGCTTGTCGGTTTGTTGGTTTGTTGGTTTGTTGGTTTGTTGGTTTGTTGGTTTGTTGGTTTGTTGGTTTGTTTGTTTGTTGGTTTGTTGGTTTGTTGGCTTGTTGGTTTGTTGGTTTGTTGGTTACTTGGTTTGTTGGTTTGTTGGTTTGTTGATTTGTTGGCTTATTGGCTTGTTGGTTTGTTGGTTTATTGGCTTATTGGTTTGTTGGTTTGTTGGTTCGTTGGTTACTTGGTTTGTTGGTTTGTTGGTTTGTTGGTTTGTTGGTTTATTGGTTTGTTGGTTTGTTGGTTTGTTGGTTTGTTGGTTCGTGGCTTGTTGGTTTGTTGGTTTGTTGGTTTGTTGGTTTGTTGGTTTGTTGGTTTGTTGGTTTGTTGGTTTGTTGGTTTGTTGCTTGTTGGTTTGTTGGCTTGTTGGCTTGTTGGTTTGTTCGTTTGTTGGTTTGTTGGTTTGTTGGTTTGTAAGCTTGTTGGCTTGTTGGTTTGTTGGTTTGTTGGTTTTTTGGTTTGTTGGTTTGTTGGTTTGTTGGCTTGTTGGTTTGTTGGTTTGTTAGTTTGTTCGTTTGTTGGCTTGTTGGTTTGTTGGCTTGTTGGCTTGTTGGTTTGTTGGTTTGTTGGTTTGTGGGTTTGTTAGTTTGTTGGTTTGTTGGTTTGTTCGTTTGTTGGTGTGTTGGTGTGTTGATTTGTTGGCTTGTTGGTTTGTTGGTTTTGTGGATTGTCGGTTTGTTGGTTTGTTGGTTTGTTGGTTTGTTGGTTTGTTGGTTTGTTGGTTTGTTGGTTTGTTGGTTTGTTGGTTTGTTGGTTTGTTGGTTTGTTCGTTTGTTGGTTTGTTAGTTTGTTCGTTTGTTGGCTTGTTTGTTTATTGGCTTGTTGGTTTGTTGGCTTGTTGGCTTGTTAGTTTGTTGGTTTGTTGGTTTGTTGGTTTGCTGGTTTGTTGGTTTGTTGGTTTGTTGGCTTGATGACTTGTTGGTTTGTTGATTTGTTGGCTTGTTGGTTTGTTGGTTTGTTGGTTTGTTGGTTTGTTGGTTTGTTGGTTTGTTGGTTTGTTGGTTTGTTGGTTTGTTGGTTTGTTGGTTTGTTGGTTTGTTAGTTTGTTCGTTTGTTGGCTTGTTTGTTTATTGGCTTGTTGGTTTGTTGGCTTGTTGGCTTATTAGTTTGTTGGTTTGTTGGTTTGTTGGTTTGCTGGTTTGTTGGTTTGTTCGTTTGTTGGTGTGTTGGTGTGTTGATTTGTTGGCTTGTTGGTTTGTTGGTTTTGTGGTTTGTTGGCTTGTTGGTTTGTTGGTTTGTTCGTTTGTTGGCTTGTTGGTTTGTTGGCTTGTTGGCTTGTTGGTTTGTTGGTTTGTTGGTTTGTTGGTTTGTTGGTTTGTTGGTTTGTTGGTTTGTTGGTTTGTTGGCTTGTTGGCTTGTTGGCTTGTTGGTTTGCTGGTTTGTTCGTTTGTTGGCTTGTTGGCTTGTTGGTTTGTTGGTTTGTTGGTTTGTTGGTTTGTTGGTTTGTTGGTTTGTTGGTTTGTTGGCTTGTTGGCTTGTTGGTTTGTTGGTTTGTTGGTTTGTTGGTTTGTTCGTTTTTTGGTTTGTTGGCTTGTTGGTTTGTTGGATTGTTGGTTTGTTGATTTGTTGGTTTGGTGGATTGTTGGTTTGTTTGTTTGTTAGTTTGTTCGTTTGTTCGTTTATTGGTTTGTTTGTTTGTTTGTTTGTTTGTTTGGTGGTTTGTTGGTTCGTTGGTTTGTTGGTTTGTTGATTTATTGGTTTGTTGGTTTGTTGGCTTGTTGGCTTGTCGGTTTGTTGGTTTGTTGGTTTGTTGGTTTGTTGGTTTGTTTGTTTGTTGGTTTGTTGGTTTGTTTGCTTATTGGTTTGTTGGTTTGTTGGCTTGTTGGTTTGTTGGTTTGTTGGTTACTTGGTTTGTTGGTTTGTTGGTTTGTTGGTTTGTTGGCTTATTGGCTTGTTGGTTTGTTGGTTTATTGGATGTTGGTTTGTTGGTTTGTTGGTTCGTTGGTTACTTGGTTTGTTGGTTTGTTGGTTTGTTGGTTTGTTGGTTTGTTGGTTTGTTGGTTTGTTGGTTTGTTGGTTTGTTGGTTTGTTGGTTTGTTGGTTCGTGGCTTGTTGGTTTGTTGGTTTGTTGGTTTGTTGGTTTGTTGGTTTGTCGGTTTGTCGGTTTGTTGGTTTGTTGGTTTGTTGGCTTGTTGGTTTGTTGGCTTGTTGGCTTGTTGGTTTGTTCGTTTGTTGGTTTGTTGGTTTGTTGGTTTGTAAGCTTGTTGGCTTGTTGGTTTGTTGGTTTGTTGGTTTTTTGGTTTGTTGGTTTGTTGGTTTGTTGGTTTGTTGGCTTGTTGGATTGTTGGTTTGTTAGTTTGTTCGTTTGTTGGCTTGTTGGTTTGTTGGCTTGTTGGATTGTTGGTTTGTTGGTTTGTTGGTTTGTGGGTTTGTTAGTTTGTTGGTTTGTTGGTTTGTTCGTTTGTTGGTATGTTGGTGTGTTGATTTGTTGGCTTGTTGGTTTGTTGGTTTTGTGGCTTGTCGGTTTGTTGGTTTGTTGGTTTGTTGGTTTGTTGGTTTGTTGGTTTGTTGGTTTGTTGGTTTGTTCGTTTGTTGGTTTGTTAGTTTGTTCGTTTGTTGGTTTGTTGGTTTGTTGGTTTGTTGGTTTGTTGGTTTGTTGGTTTGTTTGTTTGTTGGTTTGTTGGTTTGTTGGTTTGTTGGTTTGTTTGTTGGTTGGTTTGTTCGTTTGTTGGTTTGTTGGTTTGTTGGTTTGTTGGCTTGTTTGTTTATTGGCTTGTTGGTTTGTTGGCTTGTTGGCTTTTTAGTTTGTTGGTTTGTTGGTTTGTTGGTTTGTTGGTTTGTTGGTTTGTTGGTTTGTTGGTTTGTACGTTTGTTGGTGTGTTGGTGTGTTGATTTGTTGGCTTGTTGGTTTGTTGGATTGTTGGTTTGTTGGTTTGTTCGTTTGTTCGTTTATTGGTTTGTTGGTTTGTTGGTTTGTTTTTATGTTGGTTACTTGGTTTGTTGGTTAGTTTTTTTGTTGGTTACTTGGTGTGTTGGTTTGTTGGTTTGTTGGTTTGTTGGTTTGTTGGCTTGTTGGTTTGTTGGTTTGTTTGTTTGTTTGTTTGTTTGTTTGTTTGTTTGTTTGGTGGTTTGTTGGTTTGTTGGTTTGTTGGTTTGTTAGTTTATTGGTTTGTTGGTTTGTTGGTTTGTTGGCTTGTTGGCTTGTCGGTTTGTTGGTTTGTTGGTTTGTTGGTTTGTTGGTTTGTTGGTTTGTTGGTTTGTTGGTTTGTTGGTTTGTTGGTTTGTTGGTTTGTTGGTTTGTTTGTTCGTTGGTTTGTTGGTTTGTTGGTTTGTTGGTTTGTTTGTTTGTTGGTTCGTGGCTTGTTGGTTTGTTGGTTTGTTGGTTTGTTGGTTTGTTGGTTTGTTGGTTTGTTGGTTTGTTGGTTTGTTGGCTTGTTGGTTTGTTGGCTTGTTGGCTTGTTGGTTTGTTCGTTTGTTGGTTTGTTGGTTTGTTGGTTTGTAAGCTTGTTGGCTTGTTGGTTTGTTGGTTTGTTGGTTTTTTGGTTTGTTGGTTTGTTGGTTTGTTGGCTTGTTGGTTTGTTGGTTTGTTAGTTTGTTCGTTTGTTGGCTTGTTGGTTTGTTGGCTTGTTGGCTTGTTGGTTTGTTGGTTTGTTGGTTTGTGGGTTTGTTAGTTTGTTGGTTTGTTGGTTTGTTCGTTTGTTGGCGTGTTGGTGTGTTGATTTGTTGGCTTGTTGGTTTGTTGGTTTTGTGGCTTGTTGGTTTGTTGGTTTGTTAGTTTGTTCGTTTGTTGGCTTGTTGGCTTGTTGGTTTGTTGGTTTGTTGGTTTGTTGGTTTGTTGGTTTGTGGGTTTGTTAGTTTGTTGGTTTGTTCGTTTGTTGGTTTGTTGGTTTGTTGGTTTGTTGGCTTGTTTGTTTATTGGCTTGTTGGTTTGTTGGCTTGTTGGCTTGTTAGTTTGTTGGTTTGTTGGTTTAATGGTTTGTTGGTTTGTTGGTTTGTTGGTTTGTTGGTTTGTTGGTTTGTACGTTTGTTGGTGTGTTGGTGTGTTGATTTGTTGGCTTGTTGGTTTGTTGGATTGTTGGTTTGTTGGTTTGTTCGTTTGTTCGTTTATTGGTTTGTTGGTTTGTTGGTTTGTTTTTTTGTTGGTTACTTGGTTTGTTGGTTTGTTTTTTTGTTGGTTACTTGGTGTGTTGGTTTGTTGGTTTGTTGGTTTGTTGGTTTGTTGGCTTGTTGGTTTGTTGGTTTGTTTGTTTGTTTGTTTGTTTGTTTGTTTGTTTGTTTGTTTGGTGGTTTGTTGGTTTGTTTGTTTGTTGTTTTGTTGGTTTATTGGTTTGTTGGTTTGTTGGTTTGTTGGCTTGTTGGCTTGTCGGTCTGTTGGTTTGTTGGTTTGTTGGTTTGTTGGTTTGTTGGTTTGTTGGTTTGTTGTTTTGTTGGTTTGTTGGTTTGTTGGTTTGTTGGTTTGTTTGTTTGTTGGTTTGTTGGTTTGTTGGTTTGTTGGTTTGTTTGTTTGTTGGTTCGTGGCTTGTTGGTTTGTTGGTTTGTTGGTTTGTTGGTTTGTTGGTTTGTTGGTTTGTTGGTTTGTTGGTTTGTTGGTTTGTTGGCTTGTTGGTTTGTTGGCTTGTTGGCTTGTTGGTTTGTTCGTTTGTTGGTTTGTTGGTTTGTTGGTTTGTAAGCTTGTTGGCTTGTTGGTTTGTTGGTTTGTTGGTTTTTTGGTTTGTTGGTTTGTTGGTTTGTTGGCTTGTTGGTTTGTTGGTTTGTTAGTTTGTTCGTTTGTTGGCTTGTTGGTTTGTTGGCTTGTTGGCTTGTTGGTTTGTTGGTTTGTTGGTTTGTGGGTTTGTTAGTTTGTTGGTTTGTTGGTTTGTTCGTTTGTTGGTGTGTTGGTGTGTTGATTTGTTGGCTTGTTGGTTTGTTGGTTTTGTGGCTTGTCGGTTTGTTGGTTTGTTGGTTTGTTGGTTTGTTGGTTTGTTGGTTTGTTGGTTTGTTGGTTTGTTGGTTTGTTGGTTTGTTGGTTTGTTCGTTTGTTGGTTTGTTAGTTTGTTCGTTTGTTGGCTTGTTTGTTTATTGGCTTGTTGGTTTGTTGGCTTGTTGGCTTGTTAGTTTGTTGGTTTGTTGGTTTGTTGGTTTGCTGGTTTGTTGGTTTGTTCGTTTGTTGGTGTGTTGGTGTGTTGATTTGTTGGCTTGTTGGTTTGTTGGTTTTGTGGTTTGTTGGCTTGTTGGTTTGTTGGTTTGTTGGTTTGTTGGTTTGTTGGTTTGTTGGTTTGTTTGTTTGTTGGTTTGTTGGTTTGTTGGTTTGTTGGTTTGTTTGTTGGTTGGTTTGTTCGTTTGTTGGTTTGTTGGTTTGTTGGTTTGTTGGCTTGTTTGTTTATTGGCTTGTTGGTTTGTTGGCTTGTTGGCTTGTTAGTTTGTTGGTTTGTTGGTTTGTTGGTTTGTTGGTTTGTTGGTTTGTTGGTTTGTTAATTTGTACGTTTGTTGGTGTGTTGGTGTGTTGATTTGTTGGCTTGTTGGTTTGTTGGATTGTTGGTTTGTTCGTTTGTTCGTTTATTGGTTTGTTGGTTTGTTGGTTTGTTTTGTTGTTGGTTACTTGGTTTGTTGGTTTGTTTTTTTGTTGGTTACTTGGTGTGTTGGTTTGTTGGTTTGTTGGTTTGTTGGCTTGTTGGTTTGTTGGTTTGTTTGTTTGTTTGTTTGTTTGTTTGTTTGTTTGTTTGGTGGTTTGTTGGTTTGTTGGTTTGTTGGTTTGTTGGTTTATTGGTTTGTTGGTTTGTTGGTTTGTTGGCTTGTTGGCTTGTCGGTTTGTTGATTTGTTGGTTTGTTGGTTTGTTGGTTTGTTGGTTTGTTGGTTTGTTGGTTTGTTGGTTTGTTGGTTTGTTGGTTTGTTGGCTTGTTAGTTTGTTCGTTTGTTGGCTTGTTTGTTTATTGGCTTGTTGGCTCGTCGGTTTGTTGGTTTATTGGTTTGTTGGCTTGTTGGCTTGTCGGTTTGTTGGTTTGTTGGTTTGTTGGTTTGTTGGTTTGTTGGTTTGTTGGTTTGTTTGTTTGTTGGTTTGTTGGTTTGTTGGCTTGTTGGTTTGTTGGTTTGTTGGTTACTTGGTTTGTTGGTTTGTTGGTTTGTTGGTTTGTTGGCTTATTGGCTTGTTGGTTTGTATGTTTATTGTCTTGTTGATTTGTTGGTTTTTTGATTAGTTGGTTACTTGGTTTGTTGGTTTGTTGGTTTGTTGGTTTGTTGGTTTGTTGGTTTGTTGGTTTGTTGGTTTGTTGGTTTGTTGGTTTGTTGGTTCGTGGCTTGTTGGTTTGTTGGTTTGTTGGTTTGTTGGTTTGTTGGTTTGTTGGTTTGTTGGTTTGTTGGTTTGTTGGCTTGTTGGTTTGTTGGCTTGTTGGCTTGTTGGTTTGTTCGTTTGTTGGTTTGTTGGTTTGTTGGTTTGTAAGCTTGTTGGCTTGTTGGTTTGTTCGTTTGTTGGTTTTTTGGTTTGTTGGTTTGTTGGTTTGTTGGCTTGTTGGTTTGTTGGTTTGTTAGTTTGTTCGTTTGTTGGCTTGTTAGTTTGTTGGCTTGTTGGCTTGTTGGTTTGTTGGTTTGTTGGTTTGTGGGTTTGTTAGTTTGTTGGTTTGTTGGTTTGTTCGTTTGTTGGTGTGTTGGTGTGTTGATTTGTTGGCTTGTTGGTTTGTTGGTTTTGTGGCTTGTCGGTTTGTTGGTTTGTTGGTTTGTTGGTTTGTTGGTTTGTTGGTTTGTTGGTTTGTTGGTTTGTTGGTTTGTTGGTTTGTTCGTTTGTTGGTTTGTTAGTTTGTTCGTTTGTTGGCTTGTTTGTTTATTGGCTTGTTGGTTTGTTGGCTTGTTGGCTTGTTAGTTTGTTGGTTTGTTGGTTTGTTGGTTTGCTGGTTTGTTGGTTTGTTCGTCTGTTGGTGTGTTGGTGTGTTGATTTGTTGGCTTGTTGGTTTGTTGGTTTTGTGGTTTGTTGGCTTGTTGGTTTGTTGGTTTGTTGGTTTGTTGGTTTGTTGGTTTGTTGGTTTGTTTGTTTGTTGGTTTGTTGGTTTGTTGGTTTGTTGGTTTGTTTGTTGGTTGGTTTGTTCGTTTGTTGGTTTGTTGGTTTGTTGGTTTGTTGGCTTGTTTGTTTATTGGCTTGTTGGTTTGTTGGCTTGTTGGCTTGTTAGTTTGTTGGTTTGTTGGTTTGTTGGTTTGTTGGTTTGTTGGTTTGTTGGTTTGTTGGTTTGTTGGTTTGTACGTTTGTTGGTGTGTTGGTGTGTTGATTTGTTGGCTTGTTGGTTTGTTGGATTGTTGGTTTGTTGGTTTGTTGGTTTGGTGGATTGTTGGTTTGTTTGTTTGTTGGTTTGTTCGTTTGTTCGTTTATAGGTTTGTTGGTTTGTTGGTTTGTTTTTTTGTTGGTTACTTGGTGTGTTGGTTTGTTGGTTTGTTGGTTTGTTGGTTTGTTGGCTTGTTGGTTTGTTGGTTTGTTTGTTTGTTTGTTTGTTTGTTTGTTTGTTTGTTTGGTGGTTTGTTTGTTTGTTGGTTTGTTGGTTTGTTGGTTTATTGGTTTGTTGGTTTGTTGGTTTGTTGGCTTGTTGGCTTGTTGGTTTGTTGGGTTGTTGGTTTGTTGGTTTGTTGGTTTGTTGGTTTGTTGGTTTGTTGGTTTGTTGGTTTGTTTGTTTGTTGGTTTGTTGGTTTGTTGGCTTGTTGGTTTGTTCGCTTGTTGGCTTGTTGGTTTGTTGGTTTGTTGGTTACTTGGTTTGTTGGTTTGTTGGTTTGTTGGTTTGTTGGCTTATTGGCTTGTTGGTTCGTGGCTTGTTGGTTTGTTGGTTTGTTCGTTTGTTGGTTTGTTGGTTTGTTGGTTTGTTGGTTTGTTGGTTTGTTGGTTTGTTGGCTTGTTGGTTTGTTGGCTTGTTGGCTTGTTGGTTTGTTCGTTTGTTGGTTTGTTGGTTTGTTGGTTTGTAAGCTTGTTGGCTTGTTGGTTTGTTAGTTTGTTGGTTTTTTGGTTTGTTGGTTTGTTGGTTTGTTGGCTTATTGGTTTGTTGGTTTGTTAGTTTGTTCGTTTGTTGGCTTGTTGGTTTGTTAGCTTGTTGGCTTGTTGGTTTGTTGGTTTGTTGGTATGTGGGTTTGTTAGTTTGTTGGTTTGTGGGTTTGTTCGTTTGTTGGTGTGTTGGTGTGTTGATTTGTTGGCTTGTTGGTTTATTGGTTTTGTGGTTTGTTGGCTTGTTGGTTTGTTGGTTTGTTGGCTTGTTGGTTTGTTGGTTTGTTGCTTTGTTGGTTTGTTGGTTTGTTGGTTTGTTGGTTTGTTGGTTTGTTGGTTTGTTGGTTTGTTTGTGTATTGGTTTGTTGGTTTGTTTGTTGGTTGGTTTGTTCGTTTGTTGGTTTGTTGGTTTGTTGGTTTGTTGGCTTGTTTGTTTGTTGGCTTGTCGGTTTGTTGGCTTGTTGGCTTGTTAGTTTGCTGGTTTGTTGGTTTGTTGGTTTGTTGGTTTGTTGGTTTGTTGGTTTGTTGGTTTGTACGTTTGTTGGTGTGTTGGTGTGTTGATTTGTTGGCTTGTTGGTTTGTTGGTTTTGTGGTTTGTTGGCTTGTTGGTTTGTTGGTTTGTTCGTTTGTTGGCTTGTTGGTTTGTTGGCTTGTTGGCTTGTTGGTTTGTTGGTTTGTTGGTTTGTTGGTTTGTTGGTTTGTTGGTTTGTTGGTTTGTTGGTTTGTTGGTTTGTTGGTTTGTTGGCTTGTTGGCTTGTTGGCTTGTTGGTTTGCTGGTTTGTTCGTTTGTTGGCTTGTTGGCTTGTTGGTTTGTTGGTTTGTTGGTTTGTTGGTTTGTTGGTTTGTTGGTTTGTTGGTTTGTTGGCTTGTTGGCTTGTTCGCTTGTTGGTTTGTTGGTTTGTTGGTTTGTTGGTTTGTTCGTTTTTTGGTTTGTTGGCTTGTTGGTTTGTTGGATTGTTGGTTTGTTGGTTTGTTGGTTTGGTGGATTGTTGGTTTTTTTGTTTGTTGGTTTGTTCGTTTTGTCGTTTATTGGTTTGTTGATTTGTTGGTTTGTTTTTTTGTTGGTTACTTGGTTTGTTGGTTTGTTGGTTTGTTGGTTTGTTGGCTTGTTGGTTTGTTGGTTTGTTTGTTTGTTTGTTTTTTTGTTTGTTTGCTTGTTTGTTTGGTGGTTTGTTGGTTTGTTGGTTTGTTGGTTTATTGGTTTGTTGGTTTTTTGTTTTGTTGGCTTGTTGGCTTGTTGGCTTGTTGGGTTGTTGGTTTGTTGGTTTGTTGGTTTGTTTGTTTGTTGAATTGTTCGTTTGTTCGTTTATTGGTTTGTTGGTTTGTTGGTTGGTTTTTTTGTTGGTTACTTGGTTTGTTGGTTTGCTGGTTTGTTGGTTTGTTGGTTTGTTGGCTTGTTGGTTTGTTGGTTTGTTTGTTTGTTTGTTTGTTTGTTTGTTTGTTTGTTGGTTTGTTGGTTTGTTGGTTTGTTGGTTTGTTGGTTTGTTGGTTTATTGGTTTGTTGGTTTGTTGGTTTGTTGGCTTGTTGGCTTGTCGGTTTGTTGGTTTGTTGGTTTGTTGGTTTGTTGGTTTGTTCGTTTGTTGGTTTGTTGGTTTGTTTGTTTGTTGGTTTGTTGGTTTGTTGGCTTGTTGGTTTGGTCGCTTGTTGGCTTGTTGGTTTGTTGGTTTGTTGGTTACTTGGTTTTTTGGTTTGTTGATTTGTTGGTTTGTTGGTTTGTTGGTTTGTTGGTTTGTTGGTTTGTTGGCTTGTTGGTTTGTTGGTTTGTTGGTTTGTTGGTTTGTTGGTTTGTTGGTTTGTTGGTTTGTTGGTTTGTTGGTTTGTTGGTTTGTCGGTTTGTTGGTTTGTTGGTTTGTTGGTATGTTGGTTTGTTGGTTTGTTGGCTTGTTAGTTTTTTGGTTTGTTGGTTTGTTGGTTTGTTGGTTTGTTGGTTTGTTGGTTTGTTGGTTTGTTGGTTTGTTGTCTTGTTGGTTTGTTGGCTTGTTGGCTTGTTGGTTTGTTCGTTTGTTGGTTTGTTGGTTTGTAAGCTTGTTGGATTGTTGGTTTGTTAGTTTGTTGGCTTGTTGGTTTGTTGGTTTGTTGGTTTGTTGGTTTGTTGGTTTGTTCGTTTGTTGGTTTGTTGGTTTGTTCGTTTGTTGGTTTGTTGGTTTGTTGGTTTGTCCGTTTGTTGGTTTGTTTGTTTGTTGGTTTGTTGTTTTTTTGGTTTGTTGGTTTGTTGGTTTGTTGGCTTGTTGGTTTGTTGGTTTGTTAGTTTGTTCGTTTGTTGGCTTGTTGGTTTGTTGGCTTGTTGGCTTGTTGGCTTGTTGGTTTGTTGGTTTGTTGGTTTGTGGCTTTGTTAGTTTGTTGGTTTGTTGGTTTGTTCGTCTGTTGGTGTGTTGGTGTGTTGATTTGTTGGCTTGTTGGTTTGTTGGTTTTGTGGTTTGTTGGCTTGTTGGTTTGTTGGTTTGTTGGCTTGTTGGTTTGTTGGTTTGTTGCTTTGTTGGTTTGTTGGTTTGTTGGTTTGTTGGTTTGTTGGTTTGTTGGTTTGTTGGTTTGTTGGTTTGTTGGTTTGTTTGTTTGTTGGTTTGTTGGTTTGTTTGTTGGTTGGTTTGTTCGTTTGTTGGTTTGTTGGTTTGTTGGTTTGTTGGCTTGTTTGTTTATTGGCTAGTTGGTTTGTTGGCTTGTTGGCTTGTTAGTTTGTTGGTTTTTTGGTTTGTTGGTATGTTGGTTTGTTGGTTTGTTGGTTTGTTGATTTGTTGGTTTGTTGGTTTGTTGGTTTGTTGGTTTGTTGGTTTGTTGGCTTGTTGGTTTGTTGGTTTGTTGGTTTGTTGGTTTGTTGGTTTGTTGGTTTGTTGGTTTGTTGGTTTGTTGGTTTGTCGGTTTGTTGGTTTGTTGGTTTGTTGGTTTGTTGGTTTGTTGGTTTGTTGGCTTGTTAGTTTTTTGGTTTGTTGGTTTGTTGGTTTGTTGGTTTGTTGGTTTGTTGGTTTGTTGGTTTGTTGGTTTGTTGTCTTGTTGGTTTGTTGGCTTGTTGGCTTGTTGGTTTGTTCGTTTGTTGGTTTGTTTTTTTGTTGGTTACTTGGTTTGTTGGTTTGTTGGTTTGTTGGTTTGTTCGTTTTTTGGTTTGTTGGCTTGTTGGTTTGTTGGATTGTTGGTTTGTTGGTTTGTTGGTTTGGTGGATTGTTGGTTTTTTTGTTTGTTGGTTTGTTCGTTTGTTCGTTTATTGGTTTGTTGATTTGTTGGTTTGTTTTTTTGTTGGTTACTTGGTTTGTTGGTTTGTTGGTTTGTTGGTTTGTTGGCTTGTTGGTTTGTTGGTTTGTTTGTTTGTTTGTTTTTTTGTTTGTTTGTTTGTTTGTTTGGTGTTTTGTTGGTTTGTTGGTTTGTTGGTTTATTGGTTTGTTGGTTTTTTGTTTTGTTGGCTTGTTGGCTTGTTGGCTTGTTGGGTTGTTGGTTTGTTGGTTTGTTGGTTTGTTTGTTTGTTGAATTGTTCGTTTGTTCGTTTATTGGTTTGTTGGTTTGTTGGTTGGTTTTTTTGTTGGTTACTTGGTTTGTTGGTTTGCTGGTTTGTTGGTTTGTTGGTTTGTTGGCTTGTTGGTTTGTTGGTTTGTTTGTTTTTTTGTTTGTTTGTTTGTTTGTTTGGTGTTTTGTTGGTTTGTTGGTTTGTTGGTTTATTGGTTTGTTGGTTTTTTGTTTTGTTGGCTTGTTGGCTTGTTGGCTTGTCGGTTTGTTGGTTTGTTGGCTTGTTGGTTTGTTGGATTGTTGGTTTGTTGGTTTGTTGGTTTGGTGGATTGTTGGTTTTTTTGTTTGTTGGTTTGTTCGTTTGTTCGTTTATTGGTTTGTTGATTTGTTGGTTTGTTTTTTTGTTGGTTTGTTGGTTTGTTGGTTTGTTGGCTTGTTGGTTTGTTGGTTTGTTTGTTTGTTTGTTTTTTTGTTTGTTTGTTTGTTTGTTTGGTGTTTTGTTGGTTTGTTGGTTTGTTGGTTTATTGGTTTGTTGGTTTTTTGTTTTGTTGGCTTGTTGGCTTGTTGGCTTGTTGGGTTGTTGGTTTGTTGGTTTGTTGGTTTGTTTGTTTGTTGAATTGTTCGTTTGTTCGTTTATTGGTTTGTTGGTTTGTTGGTTGGTTTTTTTGTTGGTTACTTGGTTTGTTGGTTTGCTGGTTTGTTGGTTTGTTGGTTTGTTGGCTTGTTGGTTTGTTGGTTTGTTTGTTTGTTTGTTTGTTTGTTTGTTTGTTTGTTTGTTGGTTTGTTGGTTTGTTGGTTTGTTGGTTTGTTGGTTTGTTGGTTTATTGGTTTGTTGGTTTGTTGGTTTGTTGGCTTGTTGGCTTGTCGGTTTGTTGGCTTGTTGGCTTGTCGGTTTGTTGGTTTGTTGGTTTGTTGGTTTGTTGGTTTGCTGGTTTGTTGGTTTGTTGGTTTGTTGGCTTGTTGGTTTGTTGGTTTGTTTGTTTGTTTGTTTGTTTGTTTGTTTGTTTGTTTGTTGGTTTGTTGGTTTGTTGGTTTGTTGGTTTGTTGGTTTGTTGGTTTGTTGGTTTATTGGTTTGTTGGTTTGTTGGTTTGTTGGCTTGTTGGCTTGTCGGTTTGTTGGTTTGTTGGTTTGTTGGTTTGTTGGTTTGTTCGTTTGTTGGTTTGTTGGTTTGTTGGTTTGTTGGTTTGTTGGTTTGTTGGTTTGTTGGTTTGTTGGTTTGTTATCTTGTTGGTTTGTTGGCTTGTTGGCTTGTTGGTTTGTTCGTTTGTTGGTTTGTTGGTTTGTAAGCTTGTTGGATTGTTGGTTTGTTAGTTTGTTGGCTTGTTGGTTTGTTGGTTTGTTGGTTTGTTGGTTTGTTGGTTTGTTCGTTTGTTGGTTTGTTGGTTTGTTCGTTTGTTGGTTTGTTGGTTTGTTGGTTTGTTGGTTTGTCCGTTTGTTGGTTTGTTTGTTTGTTGGTTTGTTGTTTTTTTGGTTTGTTGGTTTGTTGGTTTGTTGGCTTGTTGGTTTGTTGGTTTGTTAGTTTGTTCGTTTGTTGGCTTGTTGGTTTGTTGGCTTGTTGGCTTGTTGGCTTGTTGGTTTGTTGGTTTGTTGGTTTGTGGCTTTGTTAGTTTGTTGGTTTGTTGGTTTGTTCGTCTGTTGGTGTGTTGGTGTGTTGATTTGTTGGCTTGTTGGTTTGTTGGTTTTGTGGTTTGTTGGCTTGTTGGTTTGTTGGTTTGTTGGCTTGTTGGTTTGTTGGTTTGTTGCTTTGTTGGTTTGTTGGTTTGTTGGTTTGTTGGTTTGTTGGTTTGTTGGTTTGTTGGTTTGTTGGTTTGTTTGTTTGTTGGTTTGTTGGTTTGTTTGTTGGTTGGTTTGTTCGTTTGTTGGTTTGTTGGTTTGTTGGCTTGTTTGTTTATTGGCTAGTTGGTTTGTTGGCTTGTTGGCTTGTTAGTTTGTTGGTTTGTTGGTTTGTTGGTATGTTGGTTTGTTGGTTTGTTGGTTTGTTCGTTTTTTGGTGTGTTGGTGTGTTGATTTGTTGGCTTGTTGGTTTGTTGGTTTTGTGGTTTGTTGGCTTGTTGGTTTGTTGGTTTGTTCGTTTGTTGGCTTGTTGGTTTGTTGGCTTGTTGGCTTGTTGGTTTGTTGGTTTGTTGGTTTGTTGGTTTGTTGGTTTGTTGGTTTGTTGGTTTGTTGGCTTGTTGGCTTGTTGGCTTGTTGGTTTGCTGGTTTGTTCGTTTGTTGGCTTGTTGGCTTGTTGGTTTGTTGGTTTGTTGGTTTGTTGGTTTGTTGGTTTGTTGGTTTGTTGGTTTGTTGGTTTGTTGACTTGTTGGCTTGTTGGTTTGTTGGTTTGTTGGTTTGTTGGTTTGTTCGTTTTTTGGTTTGTTGGCTTGTTGGTTTGTTGGATTGTTGGTTTGTTGGTTTGTTGGTTTGGTGGATTGTTGGTTTGTTTGTTTGTTGGTTTGTTCGTTTGTTCGTTTATTGGTTTGTTGGTTTGTTGGTTTGTTTTTTTGTTGGTTACTTGGTTTGTTGGTTTGTTGGTTTGTTGGTTTGTTGGTTTGTTGGCTTGTTGGTTTGTTGGTTTGTTTGTTTGTTTGCTTGTTTGTTTGTTTGTTTGGTGGTTTGTTGGTTTGTTGGTTTGTTGGTTTGTTGGTTTGTTGGTTTATTGGTTTGTTGGTTTGTTGGTTTGTTGGCTTGTTGGCTTGTCGGTTTGTTGGTTTGTTGGTTTGTTGGTTTGTTGGTTTGTTAGTTTGTTGGTTTGTTGGTTTGTTGGTTTATTTGTTTGTTGGTTTGCTGGTTTGTTGGCTTGTTGGTTTGTTCGCTTGTTGGCTTGTTGGTTTGTTGGTTTGTTGGTTACTTGGTTTGTTGGTTTGTTGGTTTGTTGGTTTGTTGGCTTATTGGCTTGTTGGTTTGTTGGTTTGTTGGCTTGTTGGTTAGTTGGTTTGTTGGTTCGTTGGTTACTAGGTTTGTTGGTTTGTTGGTTTGTTGGTTTGTTGGTTTGTTGGTTTGTTGGCTTGTTGGTTTGTTGGTTTGTTGGTTTGTTGGTTTGTTGGTTTGTTGGTTTGTTGGTTTGTTGGTTTGTTGGTTTGTTGGTTTGTTGGTTTGTTGGCTTGTTGGTTTGTTCGTTTGTTGGCTTGTTGGTTTGTTAGCTTGTTGGCTTGTTGGTTTGTTGGTTTGTTGGTATGTGGGTTTGTTAGTTTGTTGGTTTGTGGGTTTGTTCGTTTGTTGGTGTGTTGGTGTGTTGATTTGTTGGCTTGTTGGTTTATTGGTTTTGTGGTTTGTTGGCTTGTTGGTTTGTTGGTTTGTTGGCTTGTTGGTTTGTTGGTTTGTTGGTTTGTTGGTTTGTTGGTTTGTTGGTTTGTTGGTTTGTTGGTTTGTTGGTTTGTTTGTGTGTTGGTTTGTTGGTTTGTTTGTTGGTTGGTTTGTTCGTTTGTTGGTTTGTTGGTTTGTTGGTTTGTTGGCTTGTTTGTTTGTTGGCTTGTCGGTTTGTTGGCTTGTTGGCTTGTTAGTTTGTTGGTTTGTTGGTTTGTTGGTTTGTTGGTTTGTACGTTTGTTGGTGTGTTGGTGTGTTGATTTGTTGGCTTGTTGGTTTGTTGGTTTTGTGGTTTGTTGGCTTGTTGGTTTGTTGGTTTGTTCGTTTGTTGGCTTGTTGGCTTGTTGGTTTGTTGGTTTGTTGGTTTGTTGGTTTGTTGGTTTGTTGGTTTGTTGGTTTGTTGGTTTGTTGGCTTGTTGGCTTGTTCGCTTGTTGGTTTGTTGGTTTGTTGGTTTATTGGTTTGTTCGTTTTTTGGTTTGTTGGCTTGTTGGTTTGTTGGATTGTTGGTTTGTTGGTTTGTTGGTTTGGTGGATTGTTGGTTTTTTTGTTTGTTGGTTTGTTCGTTTGTTCGTTTATTGGTTTGTTGATTTGTTGGTTTGTTTTTTTGTTGGTTACTTGGTTTGTTGGTTTGTTGGTTTGTTGGTTTGTTGGCTTGTTGGTTTGTTGGTTTGTTTGTTTGTTTGTTTTTTTGTTTGTTTGTTTGTTTGTTTGGTGGTTTGTTGGTTTGTTGGTTTGTTGGTTTATTGGTTTGTTGGTTTTTTGTTTTGTTGGCTTGTTGGCTTGTTGGCTTGTTTAGTTGTTGGTTTGTTGGTTTGTTGGTTTGTTTGTTTGTTGAATTGTTCGTTTGTTCGTTTATTGGTTTGTTGGTTTGTTGGTTGGTTTTTTTGTTGGTTACTTGGTTTGTTGGGTTGCTGGTTTGTTGGTTTGTTGGTTTGTTGGCTTGTTGGTTTGTTGGTTTGTTTGTTTGTTTGTTTGTTTGTTTGTTTGTTTGTTTGTTGGTTTGTTGGTTTGTTGGTTTGTTGGTTTGTTGGTTTGTTGGTTTATTGGTTTGTTGGTTTGTTGGTTTGTTGGCTTGTTGGCTTGTCGGTTTGTTGGTTTGTTGGTTTGTTGGTTTGTTGGTTTGTTCGTTTGTTGGTTTGTTGGTTTGTTTGTTTGTTGGTTTGTTGGTTTGTTGGCTTGTTGGTTTGGTCGCTTGTTGGCTTGTTGGTTTGTTGGTTTGTTGGTTACTTGGTTTTTTGGTTTGTTGGTTTGTTTATTTGTTGGTTTGTTGGTTTGTTGGTTTGTTGGTTTGTTGGCTTGTTGGTTTGTTGGTTTGTTGGTTTGTTGGTTTGTTGGTTTGTTGGTTTGTTGGTTTGTTGGTTTGTTGGTTTGTCGGTTTGTTGGTTTGTTGGTTTGTTGGTTTGTTGGTTTGTTGGTTTGTTGGCTTGTTAGTTTTTTGGTTTGTTGGTTTGTTGGTTTGTTGGTTTGTTGGTTTGTTGGTTTGTTGGTTTGTTGGTTTGTTGGTTTGTTGGTTTGTTGTCTTGTTGGTTTGTTGGCTTGTTGGCTTGTTGGTTTGTTCGTTTGTTGGTTTGTTCGTTTGTTGGTTTGTTGGTTTGTTCGTTTGTTGGTTTGTTGGTTTGTTGGTTTGTCCGTTTGTTGGTTTGTTTGTTTGTTGGTTTGTTGTTTTTTTGGTTTGTTGGTTTGTTGGTTTGTTGGCTTGTTGGTTTGTTGGTTTGTTAGTTTGTTCGTTTGTTGGCTTGTTGGTTTGTTGGCTTGTTGGCTTGTTGGCTTGTTGGTTTGTTGGTTTGTTGGTTTGTGGCTTTGTTAGTTTGTTGGTTTGTTGGTTTGTTCGTCTGTTGGTGTGTTGGTGTGTTGATTTGTTGGCTTGTTGGTTTGTTGGTTTTGTGGTTTGTTGGCTTGTTGGTTTGTTGGTTTGTTGGCTTGTTGGTTTGTTGGTTTGTTGCTTTGTTGGTTTGTTGGTTTGTTGGTTTGTTGGTTTGTTGGTTTGTTGGTTTGTTGGTTTGTTTGTTTGTTGGTTTGTTGGTTTGTTTGTTGGTTGGTTTGTTCGTTTGTTGGTTTGTTGGTTTGTTGGTTTGTTGGCTTGTTTGTTTATTGGCTAGTTGGTTTGTTGGCTTGTTGGCTTGTTAGTTTGTTGGTTTGTTGGTTTGTTGGTATGTTGGTTTGTTGGTTTGTTGGTTTGTTCGTTTTTTGGTGTGTTGGTGTGTTGATTTGTTGGCTTGTTGGTTTGTTGGTTTTGTGGTTTGTTGGCTTGTTGGTTTGTTGGTTTGTTCGTTTGTTGGCTTGTTGGTTTGTTGGCTTGTTGGCTTGTTGGTTTGTTGGTTTGTTGGTTTGTTGGTTTGTTGGTTTGTTGGTTTGTTGGTTTGTTGGCTTGTTGGCTTGTTGGCTTGTTGGCTTGTTGGTTTGCTGGTTTGTTCGTTTGTTGGCTTGTTGGCTTGTTGGTTTGTTGGTTTGTTGGTTTGTTGGTTTGTTGGTTTGTTGGTTTGTTGGTTTGTTGGCTTGTTGGCTTGTTGGTTTGTTGGTTTGTTGGTTTGTTGGTTTGTTCGTTTTTTGGTTTGTTGGCTTGTTGGTTTGTTGGATTGTTGGTTTGTTGGTTTGTTGGTTTGGTGGATTGTTGGTTTGTTTGTTTGTTGGTTTGTTCGTTTGTTCGTTTATTGGTTTGTTGGTTTGTTGGTTTGTTTTTTTGTTGGTTACTTGGTTTGTTGGTTTGTTGGTTTGTTGGTTTGTTGGTTTGTTGTTTTGTTGGCTTGTTGGTTTGTTGGTTTGTTTGTTTGTTTGCTTGTTTGTTTGTTTGTTTGGTGGTTTGTTGGTTTGTTGGTTTGTTGGTTTGTTGGTTTGTTGGTTTATTGGTTTGTTGGTTTGTTGGTTTGTTGGCTTGTTGGCTTGTCGGTTTGTTGGTTTGTTGGTTTGTTGGTTTGTTGGTTTGTTGGTTTGTTAATTTGTTGGTTTGTTGGTTTGTTGGTTTATTTGTTTGTTGGTTTGTTGGTTTGTTGGCTTGTTGGTTTGTTCGCTTGTTGGCTTGTTGGTTTGTTGGTTTGTTGGTTACTTGGTTTGTTGGTTTGTTGGTTTGTTGGTTTGTTGGCTTATTGGCTTGTTGGTTTGTTGGTTTGTTGGCTTGTTGGTTAGTTGGTTTGTTGGTTCGTTGGTTACTAGGTTTGTTGGTTTGTTGGTTTGTTGGTTTGTTGGTTTGTTGGTTTGTTGGTTTGTTGGTTTGTTGGTTTGTTGGTTTGTTGGTTTGTTGGCTTGTTGGTTTGTTGGCTTGTTGGCTTGTTGGTTTGTTCGTTTGTTGGTTTGTTGGTTTGTTAGTTTGTTGGTTTGTAAGCTTGTTGGCTTGTTGGGTTGTTGGTTTGTTGGCTTGTTGGTTTGTTGGTTTGTTGGTTTGTTGGTTTGTTGGTTTGTTGGTTTGTTTGTTTGTTCGTTTGTTGGTTTGGAGGTTTGTTGGTTTGTTCGTTTGTTTGTTTGTTCGTTTGTTGGCTTGTTGGTTTGTTGGTTTGTTGGCTTGTTGGTTTGTTGGTTTGTTGGTTTGTTTGTTTGTTGGTTTGTTGGTTTGTTGGTTTGTTGGTTTGTTGGTTGGTTGGTTTGTTGGTTTGTTGGTTTGTTGGTTTTTTGGTTTGTTGATTTGTTGGATTGTTGGGTTGTTGGTTTGTTGGTTTCTTGGTTTGTTGGTTTGTTGGCTTGTTCGATTGTTGGTTTGTTGGTTTGTTGGTTTGTTCGTTTGTTGGCTTGTTGGTTTGTTGGATTGTTGGTTTGTTGGTTTGTTGGTTTGTTCGTTTTTTGGTGTGTTGGTGTGTTGATTTGTTGGCTTGTTGGTTTGTTGGTTTTGTGGTTTGCTGGCTTGTTGGTTTGTTGGTTTGTTCGTTTGTTGGCTTGTTGGTTTGTTGGCTTGTTGGCTTGTTGGTTTGTTGGTTTGTTGGTTTGTTGGTTTGTTGGTTTGTTGGTTTGTTGGTTTGTTGGCTTGTTGGCTTGTTGGTTTGTTGGTTTGCTGGTTTGTTTGTTTGTTGGCTTGTTGGCTTGTTGGTTTGTTGGTTTGTTGGTTTGTTGGTTTGTTGGTTTGTTGGTTTGTTGGTTTGTTGGCTTGTTGGCTTGTTGGTTTGTTGGTTTGTTGGTTTGTTGGTTTGTTCGTTTTTTGGTTTGTTGGCTTGTTGGTTTGTTGGATTGTTGGTTTGTTGGTTTGTTGGTTTGGTGGATTGTTGGTTTGTTTGTTTGTTGGTTTGTTCGTTTGTTCGTTTATTGGTTTGTTGGTTTGTTGGCTTGTTGGCTTGTTGGTTTGTTCGTTTGTTGGTTTGTTGGTTTGTTAGTTTGTTGGTTTGTAAGCTTGTTGGCTTGTTGGGTTGTTGGTTTGTTGGTTTGTTGGTTTGTTGGTTTGTTGGTTTGTTGGTTTGTTGGTTTGTTGGTTTGTTGGTTTGTTGGTTTGTTGGTTTGTTTGTTTGTTCGTTTGTTGGTTTGGAGGTTTGTTGGTTTGTTCGTTTGTTTGTTTGTTCGTTTGTTGGCTTGTTGGTTTGTTGGTTTGTTGGCTTGTTGGTTTGTTGGTTTGTTGGTTTGTTTGTTTGTTGGTTTGTTGGTTTGTTGGTTTGTTGGTTTGTTGGTTGGTTGGTTTGTTGGTTTGTTGGTTTGTTGGTTTGTTGGTTTGTTGGCTTGTTGGGTTGTTGGTTTGTTGGTTTCTTGGTTTGTTGGTTTGTTGGCTTGTTCGTTTGTTGGTTTGTTGGTTTGTTGGTTTGTTGGTTTGTTGGCTTGTTGGTTTGTTGGATTGTTGGCTTGTTGGTTTGTTGGTTTGTTCATTTGTTGGTTTATTGGTTTGTTGGTTTGTTGGCTTATTGGCTTGTTGGTTTGTTTTTTTGTTGGTTTGTTGGCTTTTTGGTTTGTTGGTTTGTTGGTTTGTCGGTTTGTTGGTTTGTTCGTTTGTTCGTTTGTTGGTTTTTTGGTTTGTTGGTTTGTTCGTTTGTTGGTTTGTTCGTTTGTTGGCTTGTTAGTTTGTTGGTTTGTTGGCTTGTTGGTTTGTTGGTTTGTTGGTTTGTTGGTTTGTTGGTTTGTTTATTTGTTCGTTTGTTGGTTTGTTGGTTTGTTGGCTTGTTGGTTTGTTTGTTAGTTTGTTTGTTGGTTTGTTTGTTTGTTGGTTTGTTGGTTTGTTGGTTTGTTGGTTTGTTGGTTTATTGTTTTGTTGGTTTGTTGGCTTGTTGGCTTGTCGGTTTGTTATTTTGTTGGTTTGTTGGTTTGTTGTTTTGTTGGTTCGTTGATTTGTTGGTTTGTTGGTTTGTTGGCTTGTTGGTTTGTTCGCTTGTTGGTTTGTTGGTTTGTTTGTTTGTTGGTTTGATGGTTTAATGGTTTGTTGGTTTGTTGGTTGGTTGGTTTGTTGGTTTGTTGGTTTTTTGGTTTGTTGGTTTGTTGGCTTGTTGGCTTGTTGGCTTGTTGGTTTGCTGGTTTGTTCGTTTGTTGGCTTGTTGGCTTGTTGGTTTGTTGGTTTGTTGGTTTGTTTGTTTGTTGGTTTGTTGGTTTGTTGGTTTGTTGGCTTGTTGGCTTGTTGGTTTGTTGGTTTGTTGGTTTGTTGGTTTGTTCGTTTTTTGGTTTGTTGGCTTGTTGGTTTGTTGGATTGTTGGTTTGTTGGTTTGTTGGTTTGGTGGATTGTTGGTTTGTTTGTTTGTTGGTTTGTTCGTTTGTTCGTTTATTGGTTTGTTGGTTTGTTGGCTTGTTGGCTTGTTGGTTTGTTCGTTTGTTGGTTTGTTGGTTTGTTAGTTTGTTGGTTTGTAAGCTTGTTGGCTTGTTGGGTTGTTGGTTTGTTGGTTTGTTGGTTTGTTGGTTTGTTGGTTTGTTGGTTTGTTGGTTTGTTGGTTTGTTGGCTTGTTGGTTTGTTGGTTTGTTGGCTTGTTGGTTTGTTGGTTTGTTGGTTTGTTTGTTTGTTGGTTTGTTGGTTTGTTGGTTTGTTGGTTTGTTGGTTGGTTGGTTTGTTGGTTTGTTGGTTTGTTGGTTTGTTGGTTTGTTGGCTTGTTGGGTTGTTGGTTTGTTGGTTTCTTGGTTTGTTGGTTTGTTGGCTTGTTCGTTTGTTGGTTTGTTGGTTTGTTGGTTTGTTGGTTTGTTGGCTTGTTGGTTTGTTGGATTGTTGGCTTGTTGGTTTGTTGGTTTGTTCATTTGTTGGTTTGTTGGTTTGTTGGCTTGTTGGCTTGTTGGTTTGTTTTTTTGTTGGTTTGTTGGCTTTTTGGTTTGTTGGTTTGTTGGTTTGTCGGTTTGTTGGTTTGTTCGTTTGTTCGTTTGTTGGTTTTTTGGTTTGTTGGTTTGTTCGTTTGTTGGTTTGTTCGTTTGTTGGCTTGTTAGTTTGTTGGTTTGTTGGCTTGTTGGTTTGTTGGTTTGTTGGTTTGTTGGTTTGTTGGTTTGTTGGTTTGTTTATTTGTTCGTTTGTTGGTTTGTTGGTTTGTTGGCTTGTTGGTTTGTTTGTTAGTTTGTTTGTTGGTTTGTTTGTTTGTTGGTTTGTTGGTTTGTTGGTTTGTTGGTTTGTTGGTTTATTGTTTTGTTGGTTTGTTGGCTTGTTGGCTTGTCGGTTTGTTATTTTGTTGGTTTGTTGGTTTGTTGTTTTGTTGGTTCGTTGATTTGTTGGTTTGTTGGTTTGTTGGCTTGTTGGTTTGTTCGTTTGTTGGCTTGTTAGTTTGTTGGTTTGTTGGCTTGTTGGTTTGTTGGTTTGTTGGTTTGTTGGTTTGTTGGTTTATTGGTTTGTTTATTTGTTCGTTTGTTGGTTTGTTGGTTTGTTGGCTTGTTGGTTTGTTTGTTAGTTTGTTTGTTGGTTTGTTTGTTTGTTGGCTTGTTAGTTTGTTGGTTTGTTGGCTTGTTGGTTTGTTGGTTTGTTGGTTTGTTGGTGTGTTGGTTTGTTGGTTTGTTGGTTTGTTTATTTGTTCGTTTGTTGGTTTGTTGGTTTGTTGGCTTGTTGGTTTGTTTGTTAGTTTGTTTGTTGGTTTGTTGGTTTGTTGGTTTGTTGGTTTGTTGGTTTATTGTTTTGTTGGTTTGTTGGCTTGTTGGCTTGTCGGTTTGTTATTTTGTTGGTTTGTTGGTTTGTTGTTTTGTTAGTTCGTTGATTTGTTGGTTTGTTGGTTTGTCGGTTTGTTATTTTGTTGGTTTGTTGGTTTGTTGGTTTGTTCATTTGTTGGTTTGTTGGTTTGTTGGTTTGTTGGCTTGTTGGCTTGTTGGTTTGTTTTTTTGTTGGTTTGTTGGCTTTTTGGTTTGTTGGTTTGTTGGTTTGTTGGCTTGTTGGCTTGTTGGTTTGTTGGTGTGTTGGTTACTTGGTTTGTTGGTTTGTTGGTTTGTTGGTTTGTTGGTTTGTTGGTTTGTTGGTTTGTTGGCTTTTTGGCTTGTTGGTTTGTTGGTTTGTTGGTTTGTTGGTTTATTGTTTTGTTGGTTTGTTGGTTTGTTGGTTTGTTGGCTTGTCGGTTTGTTGGTTTGTTGGTTTGTTGGTTTGTTGGTTTGTTGGTTCGTTGATTTGTTGGTTTGTTGGTTTGTTGGCTTGTTGGTTTGTTGGCTTGTTGGCTTGTTGGTTTGTTGCTTTGTTGGTTACTTGGTTTGTTGGTTTGTTGGTTTGTTGGTTTGTTGGTTTGTTGGCTTATTGGCTTGTTGGTTTGTTGGTTTGTTGGTTTGTTGGCTTGTTGGCTTGTTGGTTTGTTGGTTTGTTGGTTACTTGGTTTGTTGGTTTGTTGGTTTGTTGGTTTGTTGGTTTGTTGGTTTGTTGGCTTTTTGGCTTGGTGGTTTGTTGGTTTGTTCGTTTGTTGGTTTGTTTGTTTGTTGGTTTGTTCGTTTGTTGGTTTGTTGGATTGTTGGTTTGTTCGTTTGTTGGCTTGTTGGCTTGTTGGTTTGTTGGTTTTTGTTCGTTTGTTGGTTTGTTGGTTTGTCGGTTTGTTGGTTTGTTGGTTTGTTGGTTTGTTGGCTTGTTGGTTTGTTGGTTTGTTGGTTTGTTGGTTTGTTGGCTTGTTCCTTTGTTGGTTTTTTGGCTTTTTGGCTTGTTGGTTTGTTGGTTTGTTCATTTGTTGGTTTGTTGGTTTGTTGGTTTGTTGGCTTGTTGGCTTGTTGGTTTGTTGGTTTGTTGGCTTTTTGGCTTTTTGGTTTGTTGGTTTGTTGGTTTGTTGGTTTGTTGGTTTGTTCGTTTGTTCGTTTGTTGGTTTTTTGGTTTGTTGGTTTGTTCGTTTGTTGGTTTGTTCGTTTGTTGGCTTGTTAGTTTGTTGGTTTGTTGGCTGGTTGGTTTGTTAGTTTGTTGGTTTGTTGGTTTGTTGGTTTGTTGATTAGTTGGTTTGTTGGTTTGTTGGTTTGTTGGCTTGTTGGTTTGTTGGTTTGTTTATTTGTTCGTTTGTTGGTTTGTTGGTTTGTTGGCTTCTTGGTTTGTTGGTTTGTTGGTTTCTTGGTTAGTTGATTTGTTGGTTTGTTGGTTTGTTGGCTTCTTGGTTTGTTGGCTTGTTGGTTTGTTGGTTTGTTGGTTTGCTGGTTTGTTGGTTTGTTGGTTTGTTGGTTTGTTGGTTTGTTGGTTTGTTGGTTTGTTGGTTTGTTGGTTTGTTTGTTTGTTGGTTTATTCTTTTGTTGGCTTGTTGGCTTGTTGGTTTGTTGGTTTGTTGGTTTGTTGGTTTGTTGGTTTGCTGGTTTGATTGTTTGTTCGCTTGTTGGTTTGTTGGTTTGTTGGCCTGTTGGTTTGTTGGTTTGTTGGCTTGTTGGTTTGTTGATTTGTTGGTTTGTTCGTTTGTTGGCTTGTTGGTTCGTTGGCTTGTTGGCTTGTTGGTATGTTGGCTTGCTGGCTTGTTGGTTTGTTAGTTTGTTCGTTTGTTGGTTTGTTGGCTTGTTGGTTTGTTGGTTTGTTGGTTTGTTAGTTTGTTGGTTTGTTGGTTTGTTGGTTTGTTAGTTTGTTGGTTTGTTGGTTTGTTGGTTTGTTGGTTTGTTCGTTTGTTGGTTTGTTGGTTTGTTGGTTTGTTGGTTTGTTCGTTTGTTGGCTTGTTGGTTTGTTTACTAGTTGGCTTGTTGGTTTGTTGGTTTGTTGGTTTGTTGGTTTGTTGGTTTGTTGGTTTGTTGGTTTGTTGGTTTGTTGGCTTGTTGGTTTGTTGGTTTGTTGGTTTGTTGGATTGTTGGTGTGTTGGTTTGTTGGTTTGTTAGTTTGTTGGTTTGTTGGTTTGTTGGTTTGTTAGTTTGTTGGTTTGTTGGTTTGTTGGTTTGTTGGTTTGTTCGTTTGTTGGTTTGTTGGTTTGTTGGTTTGTTGGTTTGTTCGTTTGTTGGCTTGTTGGTTTGTTTACTAGTTGGCTTGTTGGTTTGTTGGTTTGTTGGTTTGTTGGTTTGTTGGTTTGTTGGTTTGTTGGTTTGTTGGTTTGTTGGTTTGTTGGCTTGTTGGTTTGTTGGTTTGTTGGTTTGTTGGATTGTTGGTTTGTTGGTTTGTTGGTTTGTTAGTTTATTTGTTTGTTGGTTTGTTGGTTTGTAGGTTTATTGGTTTGTTGGCTTGTTGGTTTGTTGGTTTGCTGGCTTATTGGCTACTTGGTTTGTTGGTTTGCCGGTTTGTTGGTTTGTTGGTTTATTGGTTTGTTGGCTTGTTGGTTTGTTGGTTTGCTGGCTTATTGTTTACTTGGTTTGTTAGTTTGTTGGCTTGTTGGTTTGTTGGTTTATTGGCTTGTTGGTTTGTTGGTTTGTTGGTTTGTTGGCTTGTTGGCTTGTTGGTTTGTTGGTTTGTTGGTTTGTTGGTTTGTTGGTTTGTTGGTTTGTTTGTTTGTTGGTTTGATGGTTTGTTAGTTTATTGGTTTATTGGTTTGTTGGTTTGTTGGCTTGTTGGCTTGTTGGTTTGTTGGTTTGTTCGTTTGTTGATTTGTTGGTTTGTTGGTTTGTTGTTTTCTTGGTTTGTTTGTTTGTTAGTTTGTTGGTTTGTTGGTTTGTTGGTT
The DNA here is from genome assembly GCA_958298945.1 of Atherix ibis. Lineage (NCBI taxonomy): Eukaryota > Metazoa > Arthropoda > Insecta > Diptera > Athericidae > Atherix > Atherix ibis. The sequence goes on from OY282608.1 coordinate 4,258,915, forward strand.
TGTTGGTTTGTTGGTTTGTTGGCTTGTTGGCTTGTTGGTTTGTTGGTTTGTTGGTTTGTTGGATTGCTTGTTTGTTGGTTTGTTCGTTTATTTGTTTGTTGGTTTGTTGGTTTGTTGGTTTGTTGGTTTGTTGGTTTGTTTGTTTGTTGGCTTGTTGGTTTGTTGGTTTGTTGGTTTGTTGGTTTGTTGGTTTGTTTGTTTGTTGGTTTGATGGTTTGTTAGTTTATTGGTTTATTGGTTTGTTGGTTTGTTGGCTTGTTGGCTTGTTGGTTTGTTGGTTTGTTCGTTTGTTGATTTGTTGGTTTGTTGGTTTGTTGTTTTCTTGGTTTGTTTGTTTGTTGGTTTGGTGGTTTGTTGGTATGTTGGTTTGTTAGCTTGTTGGCTTGTTGGTTTGTCGGTTTATTCGTTTGTTGGATTGTTGGTTTGTTGGTTTGTTGGTTTGGTGGATTGTTGGTTTGTTTGTTTGTTGGTTTGTTCGTTTGTTCGTTTATTGGTTTGTTGGTTTGTTGGCTTGTTGGCTTGTTGGTTTGTTCGTTTGTTGGTTTGTTGGTTTGTTAGTTTGTTGGTTTGTAAGCTTGTTGGCTTGTTGGGTTGTTGGTTTGTTGGTTTGTTGGTTTGTTGGTTTGTTGGTTTGTTGGTTTGTTGGTTTGTTGGTTTGTTGGCTTGTTGGTTTGTTGGTTTGTTGGCTTGTTGGTTTGTTGGTTTGTTGGTTTGTTTGTTTGTTGGTTTGTTGGTTTGTTGGTTTGTTGGTTTGTTGGTTGGTTGGTTTGTTGGTTTGTTGGTTTGTTGGCTTGTTGGGTTGTTGGTTTGTTGGTTTCTTGGTTTGTTGGTTTGTTGGCTTGTTCGTTTGTTGGTTTGTTGGTTTGTTGGTTTGTTGGTTTGTTGGCTTGTTGGTTTGTTGGATTGTTGGCTTGTTGGTTTGTTGGTTTGTTCATTTGTTGGTTTGTTGGTTTGTTGGTTTGTTGGCTTGTTGGCTTGTTGGTTTGTTTTTTTGTTGGTTTGTTGGCTTTTTGGTTTGTTGGTTTGTTGGTTTGTCGGTTTGTTGGTTTGTTCGTTTGTTCGTTTGTTGGTTTTTTGGTTTGTTGGTTTGTTCGTTTGTTGGTTTGTTCGTTTGTTGGCTTGTTAGTTTGTTGGTTTGTTGGCTTGTTGGTTTGTTGGTTTGTTGGTTTGTTGGTTTGCTGGTTTGTTGGTTTGTTTATTTGTTCGTTTGTTGGTTTGTTGGTTTGTTGGCTTGTTGGTTTGTTTGTTAGTTTGTTTGTTGGTTTGTTTGTTTGTTGGTTTGTTGGTTTGTTGGTTTGTTGGTTTGTTGGTTTATTGTTTTGTTGGTTTGTTGGCTTGTTGGCTTGTCGGTTTGTTATTTTGTTGGTTTGTTGGTTTGTTGTTTTGTTGGTTCGTTGATTTGTTGGTTTGTTGGTTTGTTGGCTTGTTGGTTTGTTCGTTTGTTGGCTTGTTAGTTTGTTGGTTTGTTGGCTTGTTGGTTTGTTGGTTTGTTGGTTTGTTGGTTTGTTGGTTTATTGGTTTGTTTATTTGTTCGTTTGTTGGTTTGTTGGTTTGTTGGCTTGTTGGTTTGTTTGTTAGTTTGTTTGTTGGTTTGTTTGTTTGTTGGCTTGTTAGTTTGTTGGTTTGTTGGCTTGTTGGTTTGTTGGTTTGTTGGTTTGTTGGTTTGTTGGTTTGTTGGTTTGTTGGTTTGTTTATTTGTTCGTTTGTTGGTTTGTTGGTTTGTTGGCTTGTTGGTTTGTTTGTTAGTTTGTTTGTTGGTTTGTTGGTTTGTTGGTTTGTTGGTTTGTTGGTTTATTGTTTTGTTGGTTTGTTGGCTTGTTGGCTTGTCGGTTTGTTATTTTGTTGGTTTGTTGGTTTGTTGTTTTGTTGGTTCGTTGATTTGTTGGTTTGTTGGTTTGTCGGTTTGTTATTTTGTTGGTTTGTTGGTTTGTTGGTTTGTTCATTTGTTGGTTTGTTGGTTTGTTGGTTTGTTGGCTTGTTGGCTTGTTGGTTTGTTTTTTTGTTGGTTTGTTGGCTTTTTGGTTTGTTGGTTTGTTGGTTTGTTGGCTTGTTGGCTTGTTGGTTTGTTGGTGTGTTGGTTACTTGGTTTGTTGGTTTGTTGGTTTGTTGGTTTGTTGGTTTGTTGGTTTGTTGGTTTGTTGGCTTTTTGGCTTGTTGGTTTGTTGGTTTGTTGGTTTGTTGGTTTATTGTTTTGTTGGTTTGTTGGTTTGTTGGTTTGTTGGCTTGTCGGTTTGTTGGTTTGTTGGTTTGTTGGTTTGTTGGTTTGTTGGTTCGTTGATTTGTTGGTTTGTTGGTTTGTTGGCTTGTTGGTTTGTTGGCTTGTTGGCTTGTTGGTTTGTTGCTTTGTTGGTTACTTGGTTTGTTGGTTTGTTGGTTTGTTGGTTTGTTGGTTTGTTGGCTTATTGGCTTGTTGGTTTGTTGGTTTGTTGGTTTGTTGGCTTGTTGGCTTGTTGGTTTGTTGGTTTGTTGGTTACTTGGTTTGTTGGTTTGTTGGTTTGTTGGTTTGTTGGTTTGTTGGTTTGTTGGCTTTTTGGCTTGTTGGTTTGTTGGTTTGTTCGTTTGTTGGTTTGTTTGTTTGTTGGTTTGTTCGTTTGTTGGTTTGTTGGATTGTTGGTTTGTTCGTTTGTTGGCTTGTTGGCTTGTTGGTTTGTTGGTTTTTGTTCGTTTGTTGGTTTGTTGGTTTTTCGGTTTGTTGGTTTGTTGGTTTGTTGGTTTGTTGGCTTGTTGGTTTGTTGGTTTGTTGGTTTGTTGGTTTGTTGGCTTGTTCCTTTGTTGGTTTTTTGGCTTTTTGGCTTGTTGGTTTGTTGGTTTGTTCATTTGTTGGTTTGTTGGTTTGTTGGTTTGTTGGCTTGTTGGCTTGTTGGTTTGTTGGTTTGTTGGCTTTTTGGCTTTTTGGTTTGTTGGTTTGTTGGTTTGTTGGTTTGTTGGTTTGTTCGTTTGTTCGTTTGTTGGTTTTTTGGTTTGTTGGTTTGTTCGTTTGTTGGTTTGTTCGTTTGTTGGCTTGTTAGTTTGTTGGTTTGTTGGCTGGTTGGTTTGTTAGTTTGTTGGTTTGTTGGTTTGTTGGTTTGTTGATTAGTTGGTTTGTTGGTTTGTTGGTTTGTTGGCTTGTTGGTTTGTTGGTTTGTTTATTTGTTCGTTTGTTGGTTTGTTGGTTTGTTGGCTTCTTGGTTTGTTGGTTTGTTGGTTTCTTGGTTAGTTGATTTGTTGGTTTGTTGGTTTGTTGGCTTCTTGGTTTGTTGGCTTGTTGGTTTGTTGGTTTGTTGGTTTGCTGGTTTGTTGGTTTGTTGGTTTGTTGGTTTGTTGGTTTGTTGGTTTGTTGGTTTGTTGGTTTGTTGGTTTGTTTGTTTGTTGGTTTATTCTTTTGTTGGCTTGTTGGCTTGTTGGTTTGTTGGTTTGTTGGTTTGTTGGTTTGTTGGTTTGCTGGTTTGATTGTTTGTTCGCTTGTTGGTTTGTTGGTTTGTTGGCCTGTTGGTTTGTTGGTTTGTTGGCTTGTTGGTTTGTTGATTTGTTGGTTTGTTCGTTTGTTGGCTTGTTGGTTCGTTGGCTTGTTGGCTTGTTGGTATGTTGGCTTGCTGGCTTGTTGGTTTGTTAGTTTGTTCGTTTGTTGGTTTGTTGGCTTGTTGGTTTGTTGGTTTGTTGGTTTGTTGGCTTGTTGGTTTGTTGGTTTTTTGGTTTGTTCGTTTGTTGGTTTGTTGATTTGTTGGTTTGTTGGTTTGTTGGTGTGTTGGTTTGTTGGTTTGTTAGTTTGTTGGTTTGTTGGTTTGTTGGTTTGTTAGTTTGTTGGTTTGTTGGTTTGTTGGTTTGTTCGTTTGTTGGTTTGTTGGTTTGTTGGTTTGTTGGTTTGTTCGTTTGTTGGCTTGTTGGTTTGTTTACTAGTTGGCTTGTTGGTTTGTTGGTTTGTTGGTTTGTTGGTTTGTTGGTTTGTTGGTTTGTTGGTTTGTTGGTTTGTTGGTTTGTTGGTTTGTTGGCTTGTTGGTTTGTTGGTTTGTTGGTTTGTTGGATTGTTGGTTTGTTGGTTTGTTGGTTTGTTAGTTTATTTGTTTGTTGGTTTGTTGGTTTGTAGGTTTATTGGTTTGTTGGCTTGTTGGTTTGTTGGTTTGCTGGCTTATTGGCTACTTGGTTTGTTGGTTTGCCGGTTTGTTGGTTTGTTGGTTTATTGGTTTGTTGGCTTGTTGGTTTGTTGGTTTGCTGGCTTATTGTTTACTTGGTTTGTTAGTTTGTTGGCTTGTTGGTTTGTTGGTTTATTGGCTTGTTGGTTTGTTGGTTTGTTGGTTTGTTGGCTTGTTGGCTTGTTGGTTTGTTGGTTTGTTGGTTTGTTGGTTTGTTGCTTTTTTTGTTTGTTGGTTTGTTCGTTTGTTGGTTTGTGGGTTTCTGGGTTTTTTGGCTTGTTGGTTTGTTGGTTTGTTGGTTTGTTGGTTTGTTGGTTTGTTATTTTGTTGGTTTGTTGGTTTGTTGGTTTGTTCGTTTGTTGGCTTGTTGGTTTGTTTACTTGTTGGCTTGTTGGTTTGTTGGTTTGTTGGTTTGTTAGTTTGTTTGTTAGTTTGTTGGTTTGTTGGTTTGTTGGTTTGTTGGTTTGTTGGTTTGTTGGCTTGTTGGCTTGTTGGTTTGTTGGTTTGTTGGTTTGTTGGATTGCTTGTTTGTTGGTTTGTTCGTTTATTTGTTTGTTGGTTTGTTGGTTTGTTGGTTTGTTGGTTTGTTGGTTTGTTTGTTTGTTGGCTTGTTGGTTTGTTGGTTTGTTGGTTTGTTGGTTTGTTGGTTTGTTTGTTTGTTGGTTTGATGGTTTGTTAGTTTATTGGTTTATTGGTTTGTTGGTTTGTTGGCTTGTTGGCTTGTTGGTTTGTTGGTTTGTTCGTTTGTTGATTTGTTGGTTTGTTGGTTTGTTGTTTTCTTGGTTTGTTTGTTTGTTGGTTTGGTGGTTTGTTGGTATGTTGGTTTGTTAGCTTGTTGGCTTGTTGGTTTGTCGGTTTGTTCGTTTGTTGGTTTGCTGATTTGTTAATTTGTTGGTTTGTTGGGTTGTTGGTTTGTTATTTTGTTGGCTTGTTGGTTTGTTGGTTTGTTGGTTTGTTGGCTTGTTGGTTTGTTGGTTTGTTGGTTTGCTGGTTTGTTGGTTTGTTGGTTTGTTGGTTTGTTTGTTTTTTGCTTTGTTGGTTTATTTGTTGGTTGGTTTGTTCGTTTGTTGGTTTGTTGGTTTGTTGGTTTGTTGGCTTGTTTGTTTATTGGTTTGTTGGTTTGTTGGTTTGTTGGTTTGTTGGTTTGTTGGTTTGTTGGTTTGTTTATTTGTTCGTTTGTTGGTTTGTTGGTTTGTTGGTTTGTTGGTTTGTTGGTTTGTTGGTTTGTTGGTTTGTTGGTTTGTTGGTTTGTTGGTTTGTTTATTTGTTCGTTTGTTGGTTTGTTGGTTTGTTGGCTTGTTGGTTTGTTTGTTAGTTTGTTTGTTGGTTTGTTTGTTTGTTGGCTTGTTAGTTTGTTGGTTTGTTGGCTTGTTGGTTTGTTGGTTTGTTGGTTTGTTGGTTTGTTGGTTTGTTGGTTTGTTGGTTTGTTTATTTGTTCGTTTGTTGGTTTGTTGGTTTGTTGGCTTGTTGGTTTGTTTGTTAGTTTGTTTGTTGGTTTGTTTGTTTGTTGGTTTGTTGGTTTGTTGGTTTGTTGGTTTGTTGGTTTATTGTTTTGTTGGTTTGTTGGCTTGTTGGCTTGTCGGTTTGTTATTTTGTTGGTTTGTTGGTTTGTTGTTTTGTTGGTTCGTTGATTTGTTGGTTTGTTGGTTTGTCGGTTTGTTATTTTGTTGGTTTGTTGGTTTGTTGGTTTGTTCATTTGTTGGTTTGTTGGTTTGTTGGTTTGTTGGCTTGTTGGCTTGTTGGTTTGTTTTTTTGTTGGTTTGTTGGCTTTTTGGTTTGTTGGTTTGTTGGTTTGTTGGCTTGTTGGCTTGTTGGTTTGTTGGTGTGTTGGTTACTTGGTTTGTTGGTTTGTTGGTTTGTTGGTTTGTTGGTATGTTGGTTTGTTGGTTTGTTGGCTTTTTGGCTTGTTGGTTTGTTGGTTTGTTGATTTGTTGGTTTATTGTTTTGTTGGTTTGTTGGTTTGTTGGTTTGTTGGCTTGTCGGTTTGTTGGTTTGTTGGTTTGTTGGTTTGTTGGTTTGTTGGTTTGTTGGTTCGTTGATTTGTTGGTTTGTTGGTTTGTTGGCTTGTTGGTTTGTTGGCTTGTTGGCTTGTTGGTTTGTTGCTTTGTTGGTTACTTGGTTTGTTGGTTTGTTGGTTTGTTGGTTTGTTGGCTTATTGGCTTGTTGGTTTGTTGGTTTGTTGGTTTGTTGGCTTGTTGGCTTGTTGGTTTGTTGGTTTGTTGGTTACTTGGTTTGTTGGTTTGTTGGTTTGTTGGTTTGTTGGTTTGTTGGTTTGTTGGCTTTTTGGCTTGTTGGTTTGTTCGTTTGTTGGCTTGTTGGCTTGTTGGTTTGTTGGTTTTTGTTCGTTTGTTGGTTTGTTGGTTTGTCGGTTTGTTGGTTTGTTGGTTTGTTGGTTTGTTGGCTTGTTGGTTTGTTGGTTTGTTGGTTTGTTGGTTTGTTGGCTTGTTCCTTTGTTGGTTTGTTGGTTTGTTGGTTTGTTGGCTTGTTGGCTTGTTGGTTTTTTGGCTTTTTGGCTTGTTGGTTTGTTGGTTTGTTCATTTGTTGGTTTGTTGGTTTGTTGGTTTGTTGGCTTGTTGGCTTGTTGGTTTGTTGGTTTGTTGGCTTTTTGGTTTTTTGGTTTGTTGGTTTGTTGGCTTGTTGGTTTGTTGGTTTGTTCGTTTGTTCGTTTGTTGGTTTTTTGGTTTGTTGGTTTGTTCGTTTGTTGGTTTGTTCGTTTGTTGGCTTGTTAGTTTGTTGGTTTGTTGGCTGGTTGGTTTGTTAGTTTGTTGGTTTGTTGGTTTGTTGGTTTGTTGATTAGTTGGTTTGTTGGTTTGTTGGTTTGTTGGTTTGTTGGTTTGTTGGCTTGTTGGTTTGTTGGTTTGTTTATTTGTTCGTTTGTTGGTTTGTTGGTTTGTTGGCTTCTTGGTTTGTTGGTTTGTTGGTTTCTTGGTTAGTTGATTTGTTGGTTTGTTGGTTTGTTGGCTTCTTGGTTTGTTGGCTTGTTGGTTTGTTGGTTTGTTGGTTTGCTGGTTTGTTGGTTTGTTGGTTTGTTGGTTTGTTGGTTTGTTGGTTTGTTGGTTTGTTGGTTTGTTGGTTTGTTTGTTTGTTGGTTTATTCTTTTGTTGGCTTGTTGTTTTGTTGGCTTGTTGGTTTGTTGGTTTGTTGGTTTGTTGGTTTGTTGGTTTGCTGGTTTGATTGTTTGTTCGCTTGTTGGTTTGTTGGTTTGTTGGCCTGTTGGTTTGTTGGTTTGTTGGCTTGTTGGTTTGTTGATTTGTTGGTTTGTTCGTTTGTTGGCTTGTTGGTTCGTTGGCTTGTTGGCTTGTTGGTATGTTGGCTTGCTGGCTTGTTGGTTTGTTAGTTTGTTCGTTTGTTGGTTTGTTGGCTTGTTGGTTTGTTGGTTTGTTGGTTTGTTGGCTTGTTGGTTTGTTGGTTTTTTGGTTTGTTCGTTTGTTGGTTTGTTGATTTGTTGGTTTGTTGGTTTGTTGGTGTGTTGGTTTGTTGGTTTGTTAGTTTGTTGGTTTGTTGGTTTGTTGGTTTGTTAGTTTGTTGGGTTGTTGGTTTGTTGGTTTGTTGGTTTGTTCGTTTGTTGGTTTGTTGGTTTGTTGGTTTGTTGGTTTGTTCGTTTGTTGCCTTGTTGGTTTGTTTACTAGTTGGCTTGTTGGTTTGTTGGTTTGTTGGTTTGTTGGTTTGTTGGTTTGTTGGTTTGTTGGTTTGTTGGTTTGTTGGTTTGTTGGTTTGTTGGCTTGTTGGTTTGTTGGTTTGTTGGTTTGTTGGATTGTTGGTTTGTTGGTTTGTTGGTTTGTTAGTTTATTTGTTTGTTGGTTTGTTGGTTTGTAGGTTTATTGGTTTGTTGGCTTGTTGGTTTGTTGGTTTGCTGGCTTATTGGCTACTTGGTTTGTTGGTTTGTCGGTTTGTTGGTTTGTTGGTTTATTGGTTTGTTGGCTTGTTGGTTTGTTGGTTTGCTGGCTTATTGTTTACTTGGTTTGTTAGTTTGTTGGCTTGTTGGTTTGTTGGTTTATTGGCTTGTTGGTTTGTTGGTTTGTTGGTTTGTTGGCTTGTTGGCTTGTTGGTTTGTTGGTTTGTTGGTTTGTTGGTTTGTTGCTTTTTTTGTTTGTTGGTTTGTTCGTTTGTTGGTTTGTGGGTTTCTGGGTTTTTTGGCTTGTTGGTTTGTTGGTTTGTTGGTTTGTTGGTTTGTTGGTTTGTTATTTTGTTGGTTTGTTGGTTTGTTGGTTTGTTCGTTTGTTGGCTTGTTGGTTTGTTTACTTGTTGGCTTGTTGGTTTGTTGGTTTGTTGGTTTGTTGGTTTGTTGGTTTGTTGGTTTGTTGGTTTGTTGGTTTGTTGGTTTGTTGGTTTGTTGGCTTGTTGGCTTGTTGGTTTGTTGGTTTGTTGGTTTGTTGGATTGCTTGTTTGTTGGTTTGTTCGTTTATTTGTTTGTTGGTTTGTTGGTTTGTTGGTTTGTTTTTTTGTTGGTTATTTGGTTTGTTGGTTTGTTGGCTTGTTGGTTTGTTGGTTTGTTGGTTTGTTTGTTTGTTGGCTTGTTGGTTTGTTGGTTTGTTGGTTTGTTGGTTTGTTGGTTTGTTTGTTTGTTGGTTTGATGGTTTGTTAGTTTATTGGTTTATTGGTTTGTTGGTTTGTTGGCTTGTTGGCTTGTTGGTTTGTTGGTTTGTTCGTTTGTTGATTTGTTGGTTTGTTGGTTTGTTGTTTTCTTGGTTTGTTTGTTTGTTGGTTTGGTGGTTTGTTGGTATGTTGGTTTGTTAGCTTGTTGGCTTGTTGGTTTGTCGGTTTGTTCGTTTGTTGGTTTGCTGATTTGTTAATTTGTTGGTTTGTTGGGTTGTTGGTTTGTTATTTTGTTGGCTTGTTGGTTTGTTGGTTTGTTGGTTTGTTGGCTTGTTGGTTTGTTGGTTTGTTGGTTTGCTGGTTTGTTGGTTTGTTGGTTTGTTGGTTTGTTTGTTTTTTGCTTTGTTGGTTTATTTGTTGGTTGGTTTGTTCGTTTGTTGGTTTGTTGGTTTGTTGGTTTGTTGGTTTGTTGGCTTGTTTGTTTATTGGTTTGTTGGTTTGTTGGTTTGTTGGTTTGTTGGTTTGTTGGTTTGTTGGTTTGTTTATTTGTTCGTTTGTTGGTTTGTTGGTTTGTTGGTTTGTTGGTTTGTTGGTTTGTTGGTTTGTTGGTTTGCTGGTTTGTTGGTTCGTTTGTTTTTTGGTTTGTTGGTTTATTTGTTGGTTGGTTTGTTGGTTTGTTGGTTTGTTGGTTTGTTGGCTTGTTTGCTTATTGGTTTTTTGGTTTGTTGGTTTTTTGGTTTGTTGGTTTGTTGGTTTGTTTATTTGTTCGGTTGTTGGTTTGTTGGTTTGCTGGTTTGTTGGTTTGTTGGTTTGTTGGATAGTTGGCTTGTTGGTTTGTTGGTTTGTTGGTTTGTTGGTTTGTTGGTTTGTTGGTTTGTTGGTTTGTTGGTTTGTTGGTTTGCTGGTTTGTTGGTTCGTTTGTTTTTTGGTTTGTTGGTTTATTTGTTGGTTGGTTTGTTGGCTTGTCGGTTTGTTGGTTTGTTGGTTTGTTGGTTTGTTGGTTTGTTGGTTCGTTGATTTGTTGGTTTGTTGGTTTGTTGGCTTGTTGGTTTGTTGGCTTGTTGGCTTGTTGGTTTGTTGCTTTGTTGGTTACTTGGTTTGTTGGTTTGTTGGTTTGTTGGTTTGTTGGCTTATTGGCTTGTTGGTTTGTTGGTTTGTTGGTTTGTTGGCTTGTTGGCTTGTTGGTTTGTTGGTTTGTTGGTTACTTGGTTTGTTGGTTTGTTGGTTTGTTGGTTTTTTGGTTTGTTGGTTTGTTCGTTTGTTGGTTTGTTCGTTTGTTGGCTTGTTAGTTTGTTGGTTTGTTGGCTGGTTGGTTTGTTAGTTTGTTGGTTTGTTGGTTTGTTGGTTTGTTGATTAGTTGGTTTGTTGGTTTGTTGGTTTGTTGGTTTGTTGGCTTGTTGGTTTGTTGGTTTGTTTATTTGTTCGTTTGTTGGTTTGTTGGTTTGTTGGCTTCTTGGTTTGTTGGTTTGTTGGTTTCTTGGTTAGTTGATTTGTTGGTTTGTTGGTTTGTTGGCTTCTTGGTTTGTTGGCTTGTTGGTTTGTTGGTTTGTTGGTTTGCTGGTTTGTTGGTTTGTTGGTTTGTTGGTTTGTTGGTTTGTTGGTTTGTTGGTTTGTTGGTTTGTTGGTTTGTTGGTTTGTTTGTTTGTTGGTTTATTCTTTTGTTGGCTTGTTGTTTTGTTGGCTTGTTGGTTTGTTGGTTTGTTGGTTTGTTGGTTTGCTGGTTTGATTGTTTGTTCGCTTGTTGGTTTGTTGGTTTGTTGGCCTGTTGGTTTGTTGGTTTGTTGGCTTGTTGGTTTGTTGATTTGTTGGTTTGTTCGTTTGTTGGCTTGTTGGTTCGTTGGCTTGTTGGCTTGTTGGTATGTTGGCTTGCTGGCTGGTTGGTTTGTTAGTTTGTTCGTTTGTTGGTTTGTTGGCTTGTTGGTTTGTTGGTTTGTTGGTTTGTTGGCTTGTTGGTTTGTTGGTTTTTTGGTTTGTTCGTTTGTTGGTTTGTTGGTTTGTTGGTTTGTTGGTTTGTTGGTGTGTTGGTTTGTTGGTTTGTTAGTTTGTTGGTTTGTTGGTTTGTTGGTTTGTTAGTTTGTTGGTTTGTTGGTTTGTTGGTTTGTTGGTTTGTTCGTTTGTTGGTTTGTTGGTTTGTTGGTTTGTTGGTTTGTTGGTTTGTTGGTTTGTTGGCTTGTTGGTTTGTTGGTTTGTTGGTTTGTTGGATTGTTGGTTTGTTGGTTTGTTGGTTTGTTAGTTTATTTGTTTGTTGGTTTGTTGGTTTGTAGGTTTATTGGTTTGTTGGCTTGTTGGTTTGTTGGTTTGCTGGCTTATTGGCTACTTGGTTTGTTGGTTTGTCGGTTTGTTGGTTTGTTGGTTTATTGGTTTGTTGGCTTGTTGGTTTGTTGGTTTGCTGGCTTATTGTTTACTTGGTTTGTTAGTTTGTTGGCTTGTTGGTTTGTTGGTTTATTGGCTTGTTGGTTTGTTGGTTTGTTGGTTTGTTGGCTTGTTGGCTTGTTGGTTTGTTGGTTTGTTGGTTTGTTGGTTTGTTGCTTTTTTTGTTTGTTGGTTTGTTCGTTTGTTGGTTTGTGGGTTTCTGGGTTTTTTGGCTTGTTGGTTTGTTGGTTTGTTGGTTTGTTGGTTTGTTGGTTTGTTATTTTGTTGGTTTGTTGGTTTGTTGGTTTGTTCGTTTGTTGGCTTGTTGGTTTGTTTGCTTGTTGGCTTGTTGGTTTGTTGGTTTGTTGGTTTGTTGGTTTGTTGGTTTGTTGGTTTGTTGGTTTGTTGGTTTGTTGGTTTGTTGGTTTGTTGGTTTGTTGGCTTGTTGGCTTGTTGGTTTGTTGGTTTGTTGGTTTGTTGGATTGCTTGTTTGTTGGTTTGTTCGTTTATTTGTTTGTTGGTTTGTTGGTTTGTTGGTTTGTTTTTTTGTTGGTTATTTGGTTTGTTGGTTTGTTGGCTTGTTGGTTTGTTGGTTTGTTGGTTTGTTTGTTTGTTGGCTTGTTGGTTTGTTGGTTTGTTGGTTTGTTGGTTTGTTGGTTTGTTTGTTTGTTGGTTTGATGGTTTGTTAGTTTATTGGTTTATTGGTTTGTTGGTTTGTTGGCTTGTTGGCTTGTTGGTTTGTTGGTTTGTTCGTTTGTTGATTTGTTGGTTTGTTGGTTTGTTGTTTTCTTGGTTTGTTTGTTTGTTGGTTTGGTGGTTTGTTGGTATGTTGGTTTGTTAGCTTGTTGGCTTGTTGGTTTGTCGGTTTGTTCGTTTGTTGGTTTGCTGATTTGTTAATTTGTTGGTTTGTTGGGTTGTTGGTTTGTTATTTTGTTGGCTTGTTGGTTTGTTGGTTTGTTGGTTTGTTGGCTTGTTGGTTTGTTGGTTTGTTGGTTTGCTGGTTTGTTGGTTTGTTGGTTTGTTGGTTTGTTTGTTTTTTGCTTTGTTGGTTTATTTGTTGGTTGGTTTGTTCGTTTGTTGGTTTGTTGGTTTGTTGGTTTGTTGGCTTGTTTGTTTATTGGTTTGTTGGTTTGTTGGTTTGTTGGTTTGTTGGTTTGTTGGTTTGTTGGTTTGTTTATTTGTTCGTTTGTTGGTTTGTTGGTTTGTTGGTTTGTTGGTTTGTTGGTTTGTTGGTTTGTTGGTTTGCTGGTTTGTTGGTTTGTTTGTTTTTTGGTTTGTTGGTTTATTTGTTGGTTGGTTTGTTGGTTTGTTGGTTTGTTGGTTTGTTGGCTTGTTTGTTTATTGGTTTTTTGGTTTGTTGGTTTTTTGGTTTGTTGGTTTGTTGGTTTGTTTATTTGTTCGGTTGTTGGTTTGTTGGTTTGCTGGTTTGTTGGTTTGTTGGTTTGTTGGATAGTTGGCTTGTTGGTTTGTTGGTTTGTTGGCTTGTTGGTTTGTTGGTTTGTTGGTTTGTTGGTTTGTTGGTTTGTTCGTTTGTTGGTTTGTTGGTTTGTTGGTTTGTTCGTTAGTTGGTTTGTTTGTTTGTTGGTTTGTTGGTTTTTTGGTTTGTTGGTTTGTTGGTTTGTTGGCTTGTTGGTTTGTTGGTTTGTTAGTTTGTTCGTTTGTTGGCTTGTTGGTTTGTTGGCTTGTTGGCTTGTTGGTTTGTTGGTTTGTTGGTTTGTTGGTTTGTTGGTTTGTTGGTTTGTTGGTTTGTTGGTTGGTTTGTTCGTTTGTTGGTGTGCTGGTGTGTTGATTTGTTGACTTTTTGGTTTGTTGGTTTTGTGGTTTGTTGGCTTGTTGGTTTGTTGGTTTGTTAGTTTGTTCGTCTGTTGGCTTGTGGGTTTGTTGGCTTGTTGGCTTGTTGGTTTGTTGGTTTGTTGCTTTGTTGATTTGTTGGTTTGTTGGTTTGTTGGTTTGTTGGTTTGTTTGTTTGTTGGTTTGTTGGTTTGTTTGTTGGTTGGTTTGTTCGTTTGTTGGTTTGTTGGTTTGTTGGTTTGTTGGCTTATTGGCTACTTGGTTTGTTGGTTTGTCGGTTTGTTGGTTTGTTGGTTTATTGGTTTGTTGGCTTGTTGGTTTGTTGGTTTGCTGGCTTATTGGTTACTTGGTTTGTTGGTTTGTTGGTTTGTTGGTTTGATGGCTTGTTGGCTTGTTGGTTTGTTGGTTTGTTGGTTTTTGGTTTGTTGGTTTGTTGCTTTTTTTGTTTGTTGGTTTGTTCGTTTGTTGGTTTGTGGGTTTCTGGGTTTTTTGGCTTGTTGGTTTGTTGGTTTGTTGGTTTGTTGGTTTGTTGGTTTGTTGGTTTGTTGGTTTGTTGGTTTGTTCGTTTGTTGGCTTGTTGGTTTGCTTACTTGTTGGCTTGTTGGTTTGTTGGTTTGTTGGTTTGTTGGTTTGTTGGTTTGTTGGTTTGTTGGATTGTTGGTTTGTTGGTTTGTTGGTTTGTTGGTTTGTTGGTTTGTTGGTTTGTTGGCTTGTTGGCTTGTTGGTTTGTTGGTTTGTTGGTTTGTTGGTTTGTTGGTTTGTTTGTTTGTTGGTTTGTTCGTTTGTTCGTTTGTTGGTTTGTTGGTTTGTTGGTTTGTTTTTTTGTTGGTTATTTGGTTTGTTGGTTTGTTGGTTTGTTGGCTTGTTGATTTGTTGGTTTGTTGGTTTGTTTGTTTGTTGGGTTGTTGGTTTGTTGGTTTGTTGGTTTGTTGGTTTGTTTGTTTGTTGGTTTTTTAGTTTATTGGTTTGTTGGTTTGTTGGTTTGTTGGCTTGTTGGCTTGTTGGTTTGTTGGTTTGTTCGTTTGTTGATTTGTTGGTTTGTTGGTTTGTTGTTTTGTTGGTTTGTTCGTTTGTTGGTTTGGTGGTTTGTTGGTATGTTGGTTTGTTAGCTTGTTGGCTTGTTGGTTTGTTGGTTTGTTCGTTTGCTGGTTTGCTGATTTGTTAATTTGTTGGTTTGTTGGTTTGTTGGTTTGTTGGTTTGTTTGTTTGTTGGTTTGTTGGTTTGTTTGTTGGTTGGTTTGTTCGTTTGTTGGTTTGTTGGCTTATTGGCTACTTGGTTTGTTGGTTTGTCGGTTTGTTGGTTTGTTGGTTTATTGGTTTGTTGGCTTGTTGGTTTGTTGGTTTGCTGGCTTATTGGTTACTTGGTTTGTTGGCTTGTTGGTTTGTTGGTTTGTTGGATTGTTGGCTTGTTGGTTTGTTGGTTTGTTGGTTTTTGGTTTGTTGGTTTGTTGCTTTTTTTGTTTGTTGGTTTGTTCGTTTGTTGGTTTGTGGGTTTCTGGGTTTTTTGGCTTGTTGGTTTGTTGGTTTGTTGGTTTGTTGGTTTGTTGGTTTGTTGGTTTGTTGGTTTGTTGGTTTGTTCGTTTGTTGGCTTGTTGGTTTGCTTACTTGTTGGCTTGTTGGTTTGTTGGTTTGTTGGTTTGTTGGTTTGTTGGTTTGTTGGTTTGTTGGTTTGTTGGTTTGTTGGCTTGTTGGCTTGTTGGCTTGTTGGTTTGTTGGTTTGTTGGTTTGTTGGTTTGTTTGTTTGTTGGTTTGTTCGTTTGTTCGTTTGTTCGTTTGTTGGTTTGTTTGTTTGTTGGTTTGTTTTTTTGTTGGTTATTTGGTTTGTTGGTTTGTTGGCTTGTTGGTTTGTTGGTTTGTTGGTTTGTTTGTTTGTTGGCTTGTTGGTTTGTTGGTTTGTTGGTTTGTTGGTTTGTTTGTTTGTTGGTTTTTTAGTTTATTGGTTTGTTGGTTTGTTGGTTTGTTGGCTTGTTGGCTTGTTGGCTTGTTGGCTTGTTGGTTTGTTGGTTTGTTCGTTTGTTGATTTGTTGGTTTGTTGGTTCGTTGTTTTGTTGGTTTGTTCGTTTGTTGGTTTGGTGGTTTGTTGGTATGTTGGTTTGTTAGCTTGTTGGCTTGTTGGTTTGTTAGCTTTGTTGGTTTGTTCGTTTGCTGGTTTGCTGATTTGTTAATTTGTTGGTTTGTTGGGTTGTTGGTTTGTTATTTTGTTGGCTTGTTGGCTTGTTGGTTTGTTGGTTTGTTGGTTTGTTGGCTTGTTTGGTTTGTTGGTTTGTTGGTTTGTTGGTTTGTTGGTTTGTTAGTTTGTTGGTTTGTTGGTTCGTTTGTTTTTTTATTTGTTGGTTTATTTGTTGGTTGGTTTGTTCGTTTGTTGGTTTGTTGGTTTGTTGGTTTGTTGGTTTGTTGGCTTGTTTGTTTATTGGTTTGTTGGCTTGTTGGTTTGTTGGTTTGCTGGTTTGTTGGTTTTTTGGTTTGTTGGTTTTTTGGTTTGTTGGTTTGTTGGTTTGTTTATTTGTTCGTTTGTTGGTTTGTTAGTTTTTTGGTTTGTTGGTTTGTTGGTTTGTTGGATAGTTGGCTTGTTGGTTTGTTGGTTTGTTGGTTTGTTGGTTTGTTGGTTTGTAGGTTTGTTGGTTTGTTGGTTGGTTTGTTCGTTTGTTGGTGTGTTGGTGTGTTGATTTGTTGACTTTTTGGTTTGTTGGTTTTGTGGTTTGTTGGCTTGTTGGTTTGTTGGTTTGTTAGTTTGTTCGTCTGTTGGCTTGTGGGTTTGTTGGCTTGTTGGCTTGTTGGTTTGGTGATTTGTTGCTTTGTTGATTTGTTGGTTTGTTGGTTTGTTGGTTTGTTGGTTTGTTTGTTTGTTGGTTTGTTGGTTTGTTTGTTGGTTGGTTTGTTCGTTTGTTGGTTTGTTGGTTTGTTGGTTTGTTGGCTTATTGGCTACTTGGTTTGTTGGTTTGTCGGTTTGTTGGTTTGTTGGTTTATTGGTTTGTTGGCTTGTTGGTTTGTTGGTTTGCCGGCTTATTGGTTACTTGGTTTATTAGTTTGTTGGTTTGTTGGTTTGTTGGCTTGTTGGCTTGTTGGTTTGTTGGTTTGTTGGTTTTTGGTTTGTTGGTTTGTTGCTTTTATTGTTTGTTGGTTTGTTCGTTTGTTGGTTTGTGGGTTTCTGGGTTTTTTGGCTTGTTGGTTTGTTGGTTTGTTGGTTTGTTGGTTTGTTGGTTTGTTGGTTTGTTGGTTTGTTGGTTTGTTGGTTTGTTGGTTTGTTGGTTTGTTCGTTTGTTGGCTTGTTGGTTTGCTTACTTGTTGGCTTGTTGGTTTGTTGGTTTGTTGGTTTGTTGGTTTGTTGGTTTGTTGGTTTGTTGGTTTGTTGGTTTGTTGGCTTGTTGGCTTGTTGGCTTGTTGGTTTGTTGGTTTGTTGGTTTGTTGGTTTGTTTGTTTGTTGGTTTGTTCGTTTGTTCGTTTGTTGGTTTGTTGGTTTGTTGGTTTGTTTTTTTGTTGGTTATTTGGTTTGTTGGTTTGTTGGCTTGTTGGTTTGTTGGTTTGTTGGTTTGTTTGTTTGTTGGCTTGTTGGTTTGTTGGTTTGTTGGTTTGTTGGTTTGTTTGTTTGTTGGTTTTTTAGTTTATTGGTTTGTTGGTTTGTTGGTTTGTTGGTTTTTGGTTTGTTGGTTTGTTGCTTTTTTTGTTTGTTGGTTTGTTCGTTTGTTGGTTTGTGGGTTTCTGGGTTTTTTGGCTTGTTGGTTTGTTGGTTTGTTGGTTTGTTGGTTTGTTGGTTTGTTGGTTTGTTGGTTTGTTGGTTTGTTGGTTTGTTGGTTTGTTCGTTTGTTGGCTTGTTGGTTTGCTTACTTGTTGGCTTGTTGGGTTGTTGGTTTGTTGGTTTGTTGGTTTGTTGGTTTGTTGGTTTGTTGGTTTGTTGGTTTGTTGGTTTGTTGGCTTGTTGGCTTGTTGGATTGTTGGTTTGTTGGTTTGTTGGTTTGTTGGTTTGTTTGTTTGTTGGTTTGTTCGTTTGTTCGTTTGTTGGTTTGTTGGTTTGTTGGTTTGTTTTTTTGTTGGTTATTTGGTTTGTTGGTTTGTTGGCTTGTTGGTTTGTTGGTTTGTTGGTTTGTTTGTTTGTTGGCTTGTTGGTTTGTTGGTTTGTTGGTTTGTTGGTTTGTTTGTTTGTTGGTTTTTTAGTTTATTGGTTTGTTGGTTTGTTGGTTTGTTGGCTTGTTGGCTTGTTGGTTTGTTGGTTTGTTCGTTTGTTGATTTGTTGGTTTGTTGGTTTGTTGTTTTGTTGGTTTGGTGGTTTGTTGGTATGTTGGTTTGTTAGCTTGTTGGCTTGTTGGTTTGTTGGTTTGTTCGTTTGCTGGTTTGCTGATTTGTTAATTTGTTGGTTTGTTGGTTTGTTGGTTTGTTTGTTTGTTGGTTTGTTGGTTTGTTTGTTGGTTGGTTTGTTCGTTTGTTGGTTTGTTGGTTTGTTGGTTTGTTGGTTTGTTGGCTTATTTTCTACTTGGTTTGTTGGTTTGTCGGTTTGTTGGTTTGTTGGTTTATTGGTTTGTTGGCTTGTTAGTTTGTTGGTTTGCTGGCTTATTGGTTACTTGGTTTGTTGGTTTGTTGGTTTGTTGGTTTGTTGGCTTGTTGGCTTGTTGGTTTGTTGGTTTGTTGGTTTTTGGTTTGTTGGTTTGTTGCTTTTTTTGTTTGTTGGTTTGTTCGTTTGTTGGTTTGTGGGTTTCTGGGTTTTTTGGCTTGTTGGTATGTTGGTTTGTTAGCTTGTTGGCTTGTTGGTTTGTTGGTTTGTTCGTTTGCTGGTTAGCTGAATTGTTAATTTGTTGGTTTGTTTGTTTGTTGGTTTGTTGGTTTGTTTGTTGGTTGGTTTGTTCGTTTGTTGGTTTGTTGGTTTGTTGGTTTGTTGGCTTATTGGCTACTTGGTTTGTTGGTTTGTCGGTTTGTTGGTTTGTTGGTTTATTGGTTTGTTGGCTTGTTGGTTTGTTGGTTTGCTGGCTTATTGGTTACTTGGTTTGTTGGTTTGTTGGTTTGTTGGTTTGTTGGCTTGTTGGCTTGTTGGTTTGTTGGTTTGTTGGTTTTTGGTTTGTTGGTTTGTTGCTTTTTTTGTTTGTTGGTTTGTTCGTTTGTTGGTTTGTGGGTTTCTGGGTTTTTTGGCTTGTTGGTTTGTTGGTTTGTTGGTTTGTTGGTTTGTTGGTTTGTTGGTTTGTTGGTTTGTTGGTTTGTTTGTTTGTTGGTTTGTTCGTTTGTTGGCTTGTTGGTTTGCTTACTTGTTGGCTTGTTGGTTTGTTGGTTTGTTGGTTTGTTGGTATGTTGGTTTGTTGGTTTGTTGGTTTGTTGGTTTGTTGGCTTGTTGGCTTGTTGGCTTGTTGGCTTGTTGGTTTGTTGGTTTGTTGGTTTGTTGGTTTGTTTGTTTGTTGGTTTGTTCGTTTGTTCGTTTGTTGGTTTGTTGGTTTGTTGGTTTGTTTTTTTGTTGGTTATTTGGTTTGTTGGTTTGTTGGTTTGTTGGTTTGTTGGTTTGTTTGTTTGTTGGTTTGTTCGTTTGTTCGTTTGTTGGTTTGTTGGTTTGTTGGTTTGTTTTTTTGTTGGTTATTTGGTTTGTTGGTTTGTTGGCTTGTTGGTTTGTTGGTTTGTTGGTTTGTTTGTTTGTTGGCTTGTTGGTTTGTTGGTTTGTTGGTTTGTTGGTTTGTTGGTTTGTTGGTTTGTTGGCTTGTTGGCTGGTTGGTTTGTTGGTTTGTTCGTTTGTTGATTTGTTGGTTTGTTGGTTTGTTGTTTTGTTGGTTTGTTCGTTTGTTGGTTTGGTGGTTTGTTGGTATGTTGGTTTGTTAGCTTGTTGGCTTGTTGGTTTGTTGGTTTGTTCGTTTGCTGGTTTGCTGATTTGTTATATTGTTGGTTTGTTGGGTTGTTGGTTTGTTATTTTGTTGGCTTGTTGGTTTGTTGGTTTGTTGGTTTGTTGGCTTGTTGGTTTGTTGGTTTGTTGGTTTGTTGGTTTGTTGGTTTGTTGGTTTGTTGGTTTGTTGGTTTGTTGGTTCGTTTGTTTTTTGGTTTGTTGGTTTATTTGTTGGTTGGTTTGTTCGTTTGTTGGTTTGTTGGTTTGTTGGTTTGTTGGCTTGTTTGTTTATTGGTTTGTTGGCTTGTTGGTTTGTTGGTTTGTTGGTTTGTTGGTTTTTTGGTTTGTTGGTTTTTTGGTTTGTTGGTTTGTTGGTTTGTTTATTTGTTCGTTTGTTGGTTTGTTAGTTTGTTGGTTTATTGGTTTGTTGGTTTGTTGGATAGTTGGCTTGTTGGTTTGTTGGTTTGTTGGCTTGTTGGTTTGTTGGTTTGTTGGTTTGTTGGTTTGTTGGTTTGTTCGTTTGTTGGTTTGTTGGTTTGTTGGTTTGTTCGTTTGTTGGTTTGTTTGTTTGTTGGTTTGTTGGTTTTTTGGTTTGTTGGTTTGTTGGTTTGTTGGCTTGTTGGTTTGTTGGTTTGTTAGTTTGTTCGTTTGTTGGCTTGTTGGTTTGTTGGCTTGTTGGCTTGTTGGTTTGTTGGTTTGTTGGTTTGTTGGTTTGTTGGTTTGTTGGTTTGTTGGTTTGTTGGTTTGTTGGTTTGTTGGTTGGTTTGTTCGTTTGTTGGTGTGTTGGTGTGTTGATTTGTTGGCTTGTTGGTTTGTTGGTTTTGTGGTTTGTTGGCTTGTTGGCTTGTTGGTTTAGTGGTTTGTTGCTTTGTTGATTTGTTGGTTTGTTGGTTTGTTGGTTTATTGGTTTGTTTGTTTGTTGGTTTGTTGGTTTGTTTGTTGGTTGGTTTGTTCGTTTGTTGGTTTGTTGGTTTGTTGGTTTGTTGGCTTGTTTGTTTATTGGCTTGTTGGTTTGTTGGTTTGTTGGTTTGTTGGTTTGTTGGTTTATTGGTTTGTTGGTTTGTTCGCTTGTTGGTGTGTTGGTGTGTTAATTTGTTGGCTTGTTGGTTTGTTGGTTTTGTGGTTTGTTGGCTTGTTGGTTTGTTGGTTTGTTCATTTGTTGGCTTGTTGGTTTGTTGGCTTGTTGGCTTGTTGGTTTGTTGGTTTGTTGGTTTGTTGGTTTGTTGGTTTGTTGGTTTGTTGGGTTGTTGGTTTGTTGGTTTGTTGGTTTGTTGGCTTGTTGGCTTGTTGGTTTGTTGGTTTGCTGATTTGTTCGTTTGTTGGTTTGTTGGCTTGTTGGTTTGTTGGTTTGTTGGTTTTTTGGTTTGTTGGTTTGTTCGTTTGTTGGTTTGTTGGCTTGTTGGCTTGTTGGTTTGTTGGTTTGTTCGTTTGTTCGTTTTTTGGTTTGTTGGCTTGTTGGTTTGTTGGATTGTTGGTTTGTTGGTTTATTGGTTTGGTGGATTGTTGGTTTGTTCGTTTGTTGGTTTGTTGGTTTCTTGGTTTGTTGGTTACTTGGTTTGTTGGTTTGTTGGTTTGTTGGTTTGTTGGCTTATTGGCTTGTTGGTTTGTTGGTTTGTTGGTTTGTTGGCTTGTCGGTTTGTTGGTTTGTTTATTTGTTCGTTTGTTGGTTTGTTGGTTTGTTGGCTTGTTGGTTTGTTTATTTGTTTGTTTGTTGGTTTGTTGGTTTGTTGGTTTTTTGGTTTGTTGGTTTGTTGGTTTATGGGTTTGTTGGTTTGTTGGTTTGTTGGCTTGTTGGCTTGTCGGTTTGTTGGTTTGTTGGTTTGTTGGTTTGTTGGTTTGTTGGTTTGTTGGTTTGTTGGTTTGTTGGTTTGTTGGTTTGTTTGTTTGTTGGTTTGTTGGTTTGTTGGCTTGTTGGTTTGTTCGCTTGTTGGCTTGTTGGTTTGTTGGTTTGTTGGTTACTTGGTTTGTTGGTTTGTTGGTTTGTTGGTTTGTTGGCTTATTGGCTTGTTGGTTTATTGGTTTGTTGGTTTGTTGGCTTGTTGGCTTGTAGGTTTGTTGGTTTGTTGGTTACTTGGTTTGTTGCTTTGTTGGTTTGTTGGTTTGTTGTTTTGTTGGTTTGTTGGTTTGTTGGCTTGTTGGCTTGTTGGTTTGTTGGTTTGTTGGTTTGTTCGTTTGTTGGTTTGTTTGTTTGTTGGTTTGTTCGTTTGTTGGTTTGTTGGATTGTTGGTTTGTTCGTTTGTTGGCTTGTTGGCTTGTTGGTTTGTTGGTTTTTGTTCGTTTGTTGGTTTGTTGGTATGTTGGTTTGTTGGTTTGTTGGTTTGTTGGCTTGTTGGTTTGTTGGCTTGTTGGCTTGTTGGTTTGTTCGTTTGTAGGTTTGTTGGTTTGTTGGTTTGTAAGCTTGTTGGCTTGTTGGTTTGTCGGTTTGTTGGCTTGTTGGTTTGTTGGTTTGTTGGTTTGTTCGTTTGTTGGTGTGTTGGTGTGTTAATTTGTTGGCTTGTTGGTTTGTTGGTTTTGTGGTTTGTTGGCTTGTTGGTTTGTTGGTTTGTTCGTTTGTTGGCTTGTTGGTTTGTTGGCTTGTTGGCTTGTTGGTTTGTCGGTTTGTTGGTTTGTTGGTTTGTTGGTTTGTTGGTTTGTTGGTTTGTTGGTTTGTTGGTTTGTTCGTTTGTTGGTTTGTTTGTTTGTTGGTTTGTTGGTTTTTTGGTTTGTTGGTTTGTTGGTTTGTTGGCTTGTTGGTTTGTTGGTTTGTTAGTTTGTTCGTTTGTTGGCTTGTTGGTTTGTTGGCTTGTTGGCTTGTTGGTTTGTTGGTTTGTTGGTTTGTTGGTTTGTTAGTTTGTGGTTTGTTGATTTGTTCGTTTGTTGGTGTATTGGTGTGCTCATTTGTTGGCTTGTTGGTTTGTTGGTTTTGTGGTTTGTTGGCTTGTTGGTTTGTTGGTTTGTTGGCTTGTTGGTTTGTTGGTTTGTCGCTTTGTTGGTTTGTTGGTTTGTTGGTTTGTTGGCTTGTTGGTTTGTTGGTTTGTCGCTTTGTTGGTTTGTTGGTTTGTTGGTTTGTTGGTTTGTTGGTTTGTTGGTTTGTTGGTTTGTTGGTTTGTTGCTTTGTTGGTTTGTTTGTTTGTTGGTTTGTTGGTTTGTTTGTTGGTTGGTTTGTTCGTTTGTTGGTTTGTTGGTTTGTTGGTTTGTTGGCTTATTTGTTTATTGGCTTGTTGGTTTGTTGGCTTGTTGGCTTGTTGAATTGTTGGTTTGTTGGTTTGTTGGTTTGTTGGTTTGTTGGTTTGTTGGTTTGTTGGTTTGTTGGTTTGTTCGTTTGTTGGTGTGTTGGTGTGTTGATTTGTTGGCTTGTTGGTTTGTTGGTTTTGTGGTTTGTTGGCTTGTTGGTTTGTTGGTTTGTTCGTTTGTTGGCTTGTTGGTTTGTTGGCTTGTTGGCTTGTTGGTTTGTTGGTTTGTTGGTTTGTTGGTTTGTTGGTTTGTTGGTTTGTTGGTTTGTTGGCTTGTTGGTTTGTTGGATTGTTAGTTTGTTCGTTTGTTGTATTGTTGGTTTGTTGGCTTGTTGGCTTGTTGGTTTGTTGGTTTGTTGGTTTGTTGGTTTGTTAGTTTGTGGTTTGTTGATTTGTTCGTTTGTTGGTGTATTGGTGTGCTCATTTGTTGGCTTGTTGGTTTGTTGGTTTTGTGGTTTGTTGGCTTGTTGGTTTGTTGGTTTGTTGGCTTGTTGGTTTGTTGGTTTGTCGCTTTGTTGGTTTGTTGGTTTGTTGGTTTGTTGGTTTGTTGGTTTGTTGGTTTGTTGGTTTGTTGCTTTGTTGGTTTGTTTGTTTGTTGGTTTGTTGGTTTGTTTGTTGGTTGGTTTGTTCGTTTGTTGGTTTGTTGGTTTGTTGGTTTGTTGGCTTGTTTGTTTATTGGCTTGTTGGTTTGTTGGCTTGTTGGCTTGTTGAATTGTTGGTTTGTTGGTTTGTTGGTTTGTTGGTTTGTTGGTTTGTTGGTTTGTTGGTTTGTTGGTTTGTTCGTTTGTTGGTGTGTTGGTGTGTTGATTTGTTGGCTTGTTGGTTTGTTGGTTTTGTGGTTTGTTGGCTTGTTGGTTTGTTGGTTTGTTCGTTTGTTGGCTTGTTGGTTTGTTGGCTTGTTGGCTTGTTGGTTTGTTGGTTTGTTGGTTTGTTGGTTTGTTGGTTTGTTGGTTTGTTGGTTTGTTGGTTTGTTGGTTTGTTAGCTTGTTGGCTTCTTGGCTTGTTGGTTTGCTGGTTTGTTCGTTTGTTGGCTTGTTGGCTTGTTGGTTTGTTGGTTTATTGGTTTGTTGGTTTGTGGTTTGTTGGTTTGTTATTTTTTTGGCTTGTTGGCTTCTTGGTTTGTTGGTTTGTTGGTTTGTTGGTTTGTTGGTTTGTTAGTTTTTTGGTTTGTTGGCTTGTTGGTTTGTTGGATTGTTGGTTTGTTGGTTTGTTGGTTTGGTGGATTGTTGGTTTGTTCGTTTGTTGGCTTGTTGGTTTGTTGGCTTGTTAGCTTGTTGGTTCGTTGGTTTGTTTGTTTGTTGGTTTGTTGGTTCGTTGGTTTGTTGGTTTGTTGGCTTGTTGGCTTGTTGGTTTGTTGGTTTGTTGGTTTGTTTGTTTGTTTGTTTGTTCGTTTGTTCGTTTATTGGTTTGTTGGTTTGTAGGTTTGTTTTTTTGTTGGTTACTTGGTTTGTTGGTTTGTTGGTTTGTTGGTTTGTTGGCTTGTTGGTTTGTTGGTTTGTTTGTTTGTTTGTTTGTTTGTTTGGTGGTTTGTTGGTTTGTTGGTTTGTTGGTTTATTGGTTTGTTGGTTTGTTGGTTTGTTTGTTTGTTTGTTTGTTGGTTTGTTGGTTTGTTGGCTTGTTGGTTTGTTCGCTTATTGGCTTGTTGGTTTGTTCGTTTGTTGGTTTGTTGATTTGTTGGCTTGTTGGTTTGTTGGCTTGCTGGTTTGTTGGTTTGTTCGTTTGTTGGTTTGTTTGTTTGTTTGTTTGTTTGTTTGTTTGTTTGTTGGCTTGTTAGTTTGTTGGTTTGTTGACTTGTTGGTTTGTTGGTTTGTTGGTTTGTTGGTTTGTTGATTAGTTGGTTTGTTGGTTTGTTGGCTTGTTGGTTTGTTGGTTTGTTGGTTTGCTGGTTTGCTGGTTTGTTGGTTTGTTGGTTTGTTGGTTTGTTGGTTTGTTTGTTTTTTGCTTTGTTGGTTTATTTGTTGGTTGGTTTGTTCGTTTGTTGGTTTGTTGGTTTGTTGGTTTGTTGGTTTGTTGGTTTGTTGGCTTGTTGGCTTGTTGGTTTGTTGGTTTGTTGGCTTTTTGGCTTTTTGGTTTGTTGGTTTGTTGGTTTGTTGGTTTGTTGGTTTGTTCGTTTGTTCGTTTGTTGGTTTTTTGGTTTGTTGGTTTGTTCGTTTGTTGGTTTGTTCGTTTGTTGGCTTGTTAGTTTGTTGGTTTGTTGGCTGGTTGGTTTGTTGGTTTGTTGGTTTGTTGGTTTGTTGGTTTGTTGATTAGTTGGTTTGTTGGTTTGTTGGTTTGTTGGTTAGTTGGTTTGTTGGTTTGTTGGTTTGTTGGCTTCTTGGTTTGTTGGCTTGTTGGTTTGTTGGTTTGTTGGTTTGCTGGTTTGTTGGCTTGTTGTTTTGTTGGCTTGTTGGTTTGTTGGTTTGTTGGTTTGTTGGTTTGTTGGTTTGCTGGTTTGATTGTTTGTTCGCTTGTTGGTTTGTTGGTTTGTTGGCCTGTTGGTTTGTTGGTTTGTTGGCTTGTTGGTTTGTTGATTTGTTGGTTTGTTCGTTTGTTGGCTTGTTGGTTCGTTGGCTTGTTGGTATGTTGGCTTGCTGGCTTGTTGGTTTGTTAGTTTGTTCGTTTGTTGGTTTGTTGGCTTGTTGGTTTGTTGGTTTGTTGGTTTGTTGGCTTGTTGGTTTGTTGGTTTTTTGGTTTGTTCGTTTGTTGGTTTGTTGATTTGTTGGTTTGTTGGTTTGTTGGTATGTTGGTTTATTGGTTTGTTAGTTTGTTGGTTTGTTGGTTTGTTGGTTTGTTAGTTTGTTGGTTTGTTGGTTTGTTGGTTTGTTGGTTTGTTCGTTTGTTGGTTTGTTGGTTTGTTGGTTTGTTGGTTTGTTCGTTTGTTGGCTTGTTGGTTTGTTTACTAGTTGGCTTGTTGGTTTGTTGGTTTGTTGGTTTGTTGGTTTGTTGGTTTGTTGGTTTGTTGGTTTGTTGGTTTGTTGGTTTGTTGGTTTGTTGGCTTGTTGGTTTGTTGGTTTGTTGGTTTGTTGGATTGTTGGTTTGTTGGTTTGTTGGTTTGTTAGTTTATTTGTTTGTTGGTTTGTTGGTTTGTAGGTTTATTGGTTTGTTGGCTTGTTGGTTTGTTGGTTTGCTGGCTTATTGGCTACTTGGTTTGTTGGTTTGTCGGTTTGTTGGTTTGTTGGTTTATTGGTTTGTTGGCTTGTTGGTTTGTTGGTTTGCTGGCTTATTGTTTACTTGGTTTGTTAGTTTGTTGGCTTGTTGGTTTGTTGGTTTGTTGGTTTGTTGGTTTGTTGGTTTGTTGGTTTGTTGGTTTGTTGGTTTGTTGGTTTGTTGGTTTGTTGGTTTGTTGGTTTGTTGGTTTGTTCGTTTGTTGGCTTGTTGGTTTGTTTACTTGTTGGCTTGTTGGTTTGTTGGTTTGTTGGTTTGTTGGTTTGTTGGTTTGTTGGTTTGTTGGTTTGTTGGTTTGTTGGTTTGTTGGTTTGTTGGTTTGTTGGTTTGTTGGCTTGTTGGCTTGTTGGTTTGTTGGTTTGTTGGTTTGTTGGATTGCTTGTTTGTTGGTTTGTTCGTTTATTCGTTTGTTGGTTTGTTGGTTTGTTGGTTTGTTTTTTTGTTGGTTATTTGGTTTGTTGGTTTGTTGGCTTGTTGGTTTGTTGGTTTGTTGGTTTGTTTGTTTGTTGGCTTGTTGGTTTGGTGGTTTGTTGGTTTGTTGGTTTGTTGGTTTGTTTGTTTGTTGGTTTGATGGTTTGTTAGTTTATTGGTTTATTGGTTTGTTGGTTTGTTGGCTTGTTGGCTTGTTGGTTTGTTGGTTTGTTCGTTTGTTGATTTGTTGGTTTGTTGGTTTGTTGTTTTCTTGGTTTGTTTGTTTGTTGGTTTGGTGGTTTGTTGGTATGTTGGTTTGTTAGCTTGTTGGCTTGTTGGTTTGTCGGTTTGTTCGTTTGTTGGTTTGCTGATTTGTTAATTTGTTGGTTTGTTGGGTTGTTGGTTTGTTATTTTGTTGGCTTGTTGGTTTGTTGGTTTGTTGGTTTGTTGGCTTGTTGGTTTGTTGGTTTGTTGGTTTGCTGGTTTGTTGGTTTGTTGGTTTGTTGGTTTGTTTGTTTTTTGCTTTGTTGGTTTATTTGTTGGTTGGTTTGTTCGTTTGTTGGTTTGTTGGTTTGTTGGTTTGTTGGCTTGTTTGTTTATTGGTTTGTTGGTTTGTTGGTTTGTTGGTTTGTTGGTTTGTTGGTTTGTTGGTTTGTTGGTTTGTTGGTTTGTTTATTTGTTCGTTTGTTGGTTTGTTGGTTTGTTGGTTTGTTGGTTTGTTGGTTTGTTGGTTTGTTGGTTTGCTGGTTTGTTGGTTCGTTTGTTTTTTGGTTTGTTGGTTTATTTGTTGGTTGGTTTGTTGGTTTGTTGGTTTGTTGGCTTGTTTGTTTATTGGTTTTTTGGTTTGTTGGTTTTTTGGTTTGTTGGTTTGTTGGTTTGTTTATTTGTTCGTTTGTTGGTTTGTTGGTTTGTTGGTTTGTTGGTTTGTTGGTTTGTTGGATAGTTGGCTTGTTGGTTTGTTGGTTTGTTGGCTTGTTGGTTTGTTGGTTTGTTGGTTTGTTGGTTTGTTGGTTTGTTCGTTTGTTGGTTTGTTGGTTTGTTGGTTTGTTCGTTAGTTGGTTTGTTTGTTTGTTGGTTTGTTGGTTTTTTGGTTTGTTGGTTTGTTGGTTTGTTGGCTTGTTGGTTTGTTGGTTTGTTAGTTTGTTCGTTTGTTGGCTTGTTGGTTTGTTGGCTTGTTGGCTTGTTGGTTTGTTGGTTTGTTGGTTTGTTGGTTTGTTGGTTTGTTGGTTTGTTGGTTTGTTGGTTTGTTGGTTGGTTTGTTCGTTTGTTGGTGTGCTGGTGTGTTGATTTGTTGACTTTTTGGTTTGTTGGTTTTGTGGTTTGTTGGCTTGTTGGTTTGTTGGTTTGTTAGTTTGTTCGTCTGTTGGCTTGTGGGTTTGTTGGCTTGTTGGCTTGTTGGTTTGTTGGTTTGTTGCTTTGTTGATTTGTTGGTTTGTTGGTTTGTTGGTTTGTTGGTTTGTTTGTTTGTTGGTTTGTTGGTTTGTTTGTTGGTTGGTTTGTTCGTTTGTTGGTTTGTTGGTTTGTTGGTTTGTTGGCTTATTGGCTACTTGGTTTGTTGGTTTGTCGGTTTGTTGGTTTGTTGGTTTATTGGTTTGTTGGCTTGTTGGTTTGTTGGTTTGCTGGCTTATTGGTTTTTTGGTTTGTTGGTTTGTTGGTTTGTTGGTTTGTTGGCTTGTTGGCTTGTTGGTTTGTTGGTTTGTTGGTTTTTGGTTTGTTGGTTTGTTGCTTTTTTTGTTTGTTGGTTTGTTCGTTTGTTGGTTTGTGGGTTTCTGGGTTTTTTGGTTTGTTGGTTTGTTGGTTTGTTGGTTTGTTGGTTTGTTGGTTTGTTGGTTTGTTGGTTTGTTCGTTTGTTGGCTTGTTGGTTTGCTTACTTGTTGGCTTGTTGGTTTGTTGGTTTGTTGGTTTGTTGGTTTGTTGGTTTGTTGGTTTGTTGGTTTGTTGGTTTGTTGGTTTGTTGGTTTGTTGGTTTGTTGGTTTGTTGGTTTGTTGGTTTGTTGGTTTGTTGGCTTGTTGGCTTGTTGGTTTGTTGGTTTGTTGGTTTGTTGGTTTGTTGGTTTGTTTGTTTGTTGGTTTGTTCGTTTGTTCGTTTGTTGGTTTGTTGGTTTGTTGGTTTGTTTTTTTGTTGGTTATTTGGTTTGTTGGTTTGTTGGTTTGTTGGCTTGTTGGTTTGTTGGTTTGTTGGTTTGTTTGTTTGTTGGGTTGTTGGTTTGTTGGTTTGTTGGTTTGTTGGTTTGTTTGTTTGTTGGTTTTTTAGTTTATTGGTTTGTTGGTTTGTTGGTTTGTTGGCTTGTTGGCTTGTTGGTTTGTTGGTTTGTTCGTTTGTTGATTTGTTGGTTTGTTGGTTTGTTGTTTTGTTGGTTTGTTCGTTTGTTGGTTTGGTGGTTTGTTGGTATGTTGGTTTGTTAGCTTGTTGGCTTGTTGGTTTGTTGGTTTGTTCGTTTGCTGGTTTGCTGATTTGTTAATTTGTTGGTTTGTTGGTTTGTTGGTTTGTTTGTTTGTTGGTTTGTTGGTTTGTTTGTTGGTTGGTTTGTTCGTTTGTTGGTTTGTTGGTTTGTTGGTTTGTTGGCTTATTGGCTACTTGGTTTGTTGGTTTGTCGGTTTGTTGGTTTGTTGGTTTATTGGTTTGTTGGCTTGTTGGTTTGTTGGTTTGCTGGCTTATTGGTTACTTGGTTTGTTGGCTTGTTGGTTTGTTGGTTTGTTGGCTTGTTGGCTTGTTGGTTTGTTGGTTTGTTGGTTTTTGGTTTGTTGGTTTGTTGCTTTTTTTGTTTGTTGGTTTGTTCGTTTGTTGGTTTGTGGGTTTCTGGGTTTTTTGGCTTGTTGGTTTGTTGGTTTGTTGGTTTGTTGGTTTGTTGGTTTGTTGGTTTGTTGGTTTGTTGGTTTGTTGGTTTGTTCGTTTGTTGGCTTGTTGGTTTGCTTACTTGTTGGCTTGTTGGTTTGTTGGTTTGTTGGTTTGTTGGTTTGTTGGTTTGTTGGTTTGTTGGTTTGTTGGTTTGTTGGCTTGTTGGCTTGTTGGCTTGTTGGTTTGTTGGTTTGTTGGTTTGTTGGTTTGTTGGTTTGTTTGTTTGTTGGTTTGTTCGTTTGTTCGTTTGTTCGTTTGTTGGTTTGTTTGTTTGTTGGTTTGTTTTTTTGTTGGTTATTTGGTTTGTTGGTTTGTTGGCTTGTTGGTTTGTTGGTTTGTTGGTTTGTTTGTTTGTTGGCTTGTTGGTTTGTTGGTTTGTTGGTTTGTTGGTTTGTTTGTTTGTTGGTTTTTTAGTTTATTGGTTTGTTGGTTTGTTGGTTTGTTGGCTTGTTGGCTTGTTGGCTTGTTGGCTTGTTGGTTTGTTGGTTTGTTCGTTTGTTGATTTGTTGGTTCGTTGTTTTGTTGGTTTGTTCGTTTGTTGGTTTGGTGGTTTGTTGGTATGTTGGTTTGTTAGCTTGTTGGCTTGTTGGTTTGTTGGTTTGTTCGTTTGCTGGTTTGCTGATTTGTTAATTTGTTGGTTTGTTGGGTTGTTGGTTTGTTATTTTGTTGGCTTGTTGGCTTGTTGGTTTGTTGGTTTGTTGGTTTGTTGGCTTGTTTGGTTTGTTGGTTTGTTGGTTTGTTGGTTTGTTGGTTTGTTGGTTTGTTGGTTCGTTTGTTTTTTTGTTTGTTGGTTTATTTGTTGGTTGGTTTGTTCGTTTGTTGGTTTGTTGGTTTGTTGGTTTGTTGGTTTGTTGGCTTGTTTGTTTATTGGTTTGTTGGCTTGTTGGTTTGTTGGTTTGCTGGTTTATTGGTTTTTTGGTTTGTTGGTTTTTTGGTTTGTTGGTTTGTTGGTTTGTTTATTTGTTCGTTTGATGGTTTGTTAGTTTGTTGGTTTGTTGGTTTGTTGGTTTGTTGGATAGTTGGCTTGTTGGTTTGTTGGTTTGTTGGTTTGTTGGTTTGTTGGTTTGTTGGTTTGTTGGTTTGTTGGTTGGTTTGTTCGTTTGTTGGTGTGTTGGTGTGTTGATTTGTTGACTTTTTGGTTTGTTGGTTTTGTGGTTTGTTGGCTTGTTGGTTTGTTGGTTTGTTAGTTTGTTCGTCTGTTGGCTTGTGGGTTTGTTGGCTTGTTGGCTTGTTGGTTTGGTGATTTGTTGCTTTGTTGATTTGTTGGTTTGTTGGTTTGTTGGTTTGTTGGTTTGTTTGTTTGTTGGTTTGTTGGTTTGTTTGTTGGTTGGTTTGTTCGTTTGTTGGTTTGTTGGTTTGTTGGTTTGTTGGCTTATTGGCTACTTGGTTTGTTGGTTTGTCGGTTTGTTGGTTTGTTGGTTTATTGGTTTGTTGGCTTGTTGGTTTGTTGGTTTGCTGGCTTATTGGTTACTTGGTTTATTAGTTTGTTGGTTTGTTGGTTTGTTGGCTTGTTGGCTTGTTGGTTTGTTGGTTTGTTGGTTTTTGGTTTGTTGGTTTGTTGCTTTTTTTGTTTGTTGGTTAGTTCGTTTGTTGGTTTGTGGGTTTCTGGGTTTTTTGGCTTGTTGGTTTGTTGGTTTGTTGGTTTGTTGGTTTGTTGGTTTGTTGGTTTGTTGGTTTGTTGGTTTGTTGGTTTGTTGGTTTGTTCGTTTGTTGGCTTGTTGGTTTGCTTACTTGTTGGCTTGTTGGTTTGTTGGTTTGTTGGTTTGTTGGTTTGTTGGTTTGTTGGTTTGTTGGTTTGTTGGTTTGTTGGTTTGTTGGTTTGTTGGTTTGTTGGTTTGTTGGCTTGTTGGCTTGTTGGCTTGTTGGTTTGTTGGTTTGTTGGTTTGTTGGTTTGTTTGTTTGTTGGTTTGTTCGTTTGTTCGTTAGTTGGTTTGTTGGTTTGTTGGTTTGTTTTTTTGTTGGTTATTTGGTTTGTTGGTTTGTTGGCTTGTTGGTTTGTTGGTTTGTTGGTTTGTTTGTTTGTTGGCTTGTTGGTTTGTTGGTTTGTTGGTTTGTTGGTTTGTTTGTTTGTTGGTTTTTTAGTTTATTGGTTTGTTGGTTTGTTGGTTTGTTGGCTTGTTGGCTTGTTGGTTTGTTGGTTTGTTCGTTTGTTGATTTGTTGGTTTGTTGGTTTGTTGTTTTGTTGGTTTGGTGGTTTGTTGGTATGTTGGTTTGTTAGCTTGTTGGTTTGTTGGTTTGTTGGTTTGTTCGTTTGCTGGTTTGCTGATTTGTTAATTTGTTGGTTTGTTGGTTTGTTGGTTTGTTTGTTTGTTGGTTTGTTGGTTTGTTTGTTGGTTGGTTTGTTCGTTTGTTGGTTTGTTGGTTTGTTGGTTTGTTGGCTTATTTTCTACTTGGTTTGTTGGTTTGTTGGTTTGTCGGTTTGTTGGTTTGTTGGTTTATTGGTTTGTTGGCTTGTTGGTTTGTTGGTTTGCTGGCTTATTGGTTACTTGGTTTGTTGGTTTGTTGGTTTGTTGGTTTGTTGGCTTGTTGGCTTGTTGGTTTGTTGGTTTGTTGGTTTTTGGTTTGTTGGTTTGTTGCTTTTTTTGTTTGTTGGTTTGTTCGTTTGTTGGTTTGTGGGTTTCTGGGTTTTTTGGCTTGTTGGTATGTTGGTTTGTTAGCTTGTTGGCTTGTTGGTTTGTTGGTTTGTTCGTTTGCTGGTTAGCTGATTTGTTAATTTGTTGGTTTGTTTGTTTGTTGGTTTGTTGGTTTGTTTGTTGGTTGGTTTGTTCGTTTGTTGGTTTGTTGGTTTGTTGGTTTGTTGGCTTATTGGCTACTTGGTTTGTTGGTTTGTCGGTTTGTTGGTTTGTTGGTTTATTGGTTTGTTGGCTTGTTGGTTTGTTGGTTTGCTGGCTTATTGGTTACTTGGTTT
This sequence comes from Atherix ibis, assembly GCA_958298945.1. Lineage (NCBI taxonomy): Eukaryota > Metazoa > Arthropoda > Insecta > Diptera > Athericidae > Atherix > Atherix ibis. The sequence goes on from OY282608.1 coordinate 4,290,008, forward strand.
GTTGGTTTGTTGGTTTGTTGGTTTGTTGGCTTGTTGGCTTGTTGGTTTGTTGGTTTGTTGGTTTTCGGTTTGTTGGTTTGTTGCTTTTTTTGTTTGTTGGTTTGTTCGAATGTTGGTTTGTGGGTTTCTGGGTTTTTTGGCTTGTTGGTTTGTTGGTTTGTTGGTTTGTTGGTTTGTTGGTTTGTTGGTTTGTTGGTTTGTTGGTTTGTTGGTTTGTTGGTTTGTTCGTTTGTTGGCTTGTTGGTTTGCTTACTTGTTGGCTTGTTGGTTTGTTGGTTTGTTGGTTTGTTGGTATGTTGGTTTGTTGGTTTGTTGGTTTGTTGGTTTGTTGGCTTGTTGGCTTGTTGGCTTGTTGGCTTGTTGGTTTGTTGGTTTGTTGGTTTGTTGGTTTGTTTGTTTGTTGGTTTGTTCGTTTGTTCGTTTGTTGGTTTGTTGGTTTGTTGGTTTGTTTTTTTGTTGGTTATTTGGTTTGTTGGTTTGTTGGCTTGTTGGTTTGTTGGTTTGTTGGTTTGTTTATTTGTTGGCTTGTTGGTTTGTTGGTTTGTTGGTTTGTTGGTTTGTTTGTTTGTTGGTTTGTTGGTTTGTTGGTTTGTTGGTTTGTTGGTTTGTTGGTTTGTTGGTTTGTTCGTTTGTTGGCTTGTTGGTTTGCTTACTTGTTGGCTTGTTGGTTTGTTGGTTTGTTGGTTTGTTGGTATGTTGGTTTGTTGGTTTGTTGGTTTGTTGGCTTGTTGGCTTGTTGGCTTGTTGGTTTGTTGGTTTGTTGGTTTGTTGGTTTGTTTGTTTGTTGGTTTGTTCGTTTGTTCGTTAGTTGGTTTGTTGGTTTGTTGGTTTGTTTTTTTGTTGGTTATTTGGTTTGTTGGTTTGTTGGCTTGTTGGTTTGTTGGTTTGTTGGTTTGTTTGTTTGTTGGCTTGTTGGTTTGTTGGTTTGTTGGTTTGTTGGTTTGTTTGTTTGTTGGTTTTTTAGTTTATTGGTTTGTTGGTTTGTTGGTTTGTTGGCTTGTTGGCTTGTTGGTTTGTTGGTTTGTTCGTTTGTTGATTTGTTGGTTTGTTGGTTTGTTGTTTTGTTGGTTTGGTGGTTTGTTGGTATGTTGGTTTGTTAGCTTGTTGGTTTGTTGGTTTGTTGGTTTGTTCGTTTGCTGGTTTGCTGATTTGTTAATTTGTTGGTTTGGTGGTTTGTTGGTATGTTGGTTTGTTAGCTTGTTGGTTTGTTGGTTTGTTGGTTTGTTCGTTTGCTGGTTTGCTGATTTGTTAATTTGTTGGTTTGTTGGTTTGTTGGTTTGTTTGTTTGTTGGTTTGTTGGTTTGTTGGTTTGTTGGTTTGTTGGTTTGTTCGTTTGTTGGCTTGTTGGTTTGCTTACTTGTTGGCTTGTTGGTTTGTTGGTTTGTTGGTTTGTTGGTTTGTTGGTTTGTTGGTTTGTTGGTTTGTTGGTTTGTTGGCTTGTTGGCTTGTTGGCTTGTTGGTTTGTTGGTTTGTTGGTTTGTTGGTTTGTTGGTTTGTTTGTTTGTTGGTTTGTTCGTTTGTTCGTTTGTTCGTTTGTTGGTTTGTTTGTTTGTTGGTTTGTTTTTTTGTTGGTTATTTGGTTTGTTGGTTTGTTGGCTTGTTGGTTTGTTGGTTTGTTGGTTTGTTTGTTTGTTGGCTTGTTGGTTTGTTGGTTTGTTGGTTTGTTGGTTTGTTTGTTTGTTGGTTTTTTAGTTTATTGGTTTGTTGGTTTGTTGGTTTGTTGGCTTGTTGGCTTGTTGGCTTGTTGGCTTGTTGGTTTGTTGGTTTGTTCGTTTGTTGATTTGTTGGTTCGTTGTTTTGTTGGTTTGTTCGTTTGTTGGTTTGGTGGTTTGTTGGTATGTTGGTTTGTTAGCTTGTTGGCTTGTTGGTTTGTTGGTTTGTTCGTTTGCTGGTTTGCTGATTTGTTAATTTGTTGGTTTGTTGGGTTGTTGGTTTGTTATTTTGTTGGCTTGTTGGCTTGTTGGTTTGTTGGTTTGTTGGTTTGTTGGCTTGTTTGGTTTGTTGGTTTGTTGGTTTGTTGGTTTGTTGGTTTGTTGGTTTGTTGGTTCGTTTGTTTTTTTGTTTGTTGGTTTATTTGTTGGTTGGTTTGTTGGTTTGTTGGTTTGTTGGTTTGTTGGCTTGTTTGTTTATTGGTTTGTTGGCTTGTTGGTTTGTTGGTTTGCTGGTTTATTGGTTTTTTGGTTTGTTGGTTTTTTGGTTTGTTGGTTTGTTGGTTTGTTTATTTGTTCGTTTGATGGTTTGTTAGTTTGTTGGTTTGTTGGTTTGTTGGTTTGTCGGATAGTTGGCTTGTTGGTTTGTTGGTTTGTTGGTTTGTTGGTTTGTTGGTTTGTTGGTTTGTTGGTTGGTTTGTTCGTTTGTTGGTGTGTTGGTGTGTTGATTTGTTGACTTTTTGGTTTGTTGGTTTTGTGGTTTGTTGGCTTGTTGGTTTGTTGGTTTGTTAGTTTGTTCGTCTGTTGGCTTGTGGGTTTGTTGGCTTGTTGGCTTGTTGGTTTGGTGATTTGTTGCTTTGTTGATTTGTTGGTTTGTTGGTTTGTTGGTTTGTTGGTTTGGTTGTTTGTTGGTTTGTTGGTTTGTTTGTTGGTTGGTTTGTTCGTTTGTTGGTTTGTTGGTTTGTTGGTTTGTTGGCTTATTGGCTACTTGGTTTGTTGGTTTGTCGGTTTGTTGGTTTGTTGGTTTATTGGTTTGTTGGCTTGTTGGTTTGTTGGTTTGCTGGCTTATTGGTTACTTGGTTTATTAGTTTGTTGGTTTGTTGGTTTGTTGGCTTGTTGGCTTGTTGGTTTGTTGGTTTGTTGGTTTTTGGTTTGTTGGTTTGTTGCTTTTTTTGTTTGTTGGTTAGTTCGTTTGTTGGTTTGTGGGTTTCTGGGTTTTTTGGCTTGTTGGTTTGTTGGTTTGTTGGTTTGTTGGTTTGTTGGTTTGTTGGTTTGTTGGTTTGTTGGTTTGTTGGTTTGTTGGTTTGTTCGTTTGTTGGCTTGTTGGTTTGCTTACTTGTTGGCTTGTTGGTTTGTTGGTTTGTTGGTTTGTTGGTTTGTTGGTTTGTTGGTTTGTTGGTTTGTTGGTTTGTTGGTTTGTTGGTTTGTTGGTTTGTTGGTTTGTTGGTTTGTTGGCTTGTTGGCTTGTTGGCTTGTTGGTTTGTTGGTTTGTTGGTTTGTTGGTTTGTTTGTTTGTTGGTTTGTTCGTTTGTTCGTTAGTTGGTTTGTTGGTTTGTTGGTTTGTTTTTTTGTTGGTTATTTGGTTTGTTGGTTTGTTGGCTTGTTGGTTTGTTGGTTTGTTGGTTTGTTTGTTTGTTGGCTTGTTGGTTTGTTGGTTTGTTGGTTTGTTGGTTTGTTTGTTTGTTGGTTTTTTAGTTTATTGGTTTGTTGGTTTGTTGGTTTGTTGGCTTGTTGGCTTGTTGGTTTGTTGGTTTGTTCGTTTGTTGATTTGTTGGTTTGTTGGTTTGTTGTTTTGTTGGTTTGGTGGTTTGTTGGTATGTTGGTTTGTTAGCTTGTTGGTTTGTTGGTTTGTTGGTTTGTTCGTTTGCTGGTTTGCTGATTTGTTAATTTGTTGGTTTGTTGGTTTGTTGGTTTGTTTGTTTGTTGGTTTGTTGGTTTGTTTGTTGGTTGGTTTGTTCGTTTGTTGGTTTGTCGGTTTGTTGGTTTGTTGGCTTATTTTCTACTTGGTTTGTTGGTTTGTTGGTTTGTCGGTTTGTTGGTTTGTTGGTTTATTGGTTTGTTGGCTTGTTGGTTTGTTGGTTTGCTGGCTTATTGGTTACTTGGTTTGTTGGTTTGTTGGTTTGTTGGTTTGTTGGCTTGTTGGCTTGTTGGTTTGTTGGTTTGTTGGTTTTTGGTTTGTTGGTTTGTTGCTTTTTTTGTTTGTTGGTTTGTTCGTTTGTTGGTTTGTGGGTTTCTGGGTTTTTTGGCTTGTTGGTATGTTTGTTTGTTAGCTTGTTGGCTTGTTGGTTTCTTGGTTTGTTCGTTTGCTGGTTAGCTGATTTGTTAATTTGTTGGTTTGTTTGTTTGTTGGTTTGTTGGTTTGTTTGTTGGTTGGTTTGTTCGTTTGTTGGTTTGTTGGTTTGTTGGTTTGTTGGCTTATTGGCTACTTGGTTTGTTGGTTTGTCGGTTTGTTGGTTTGTTGGTTTATTGGTTTGTTGGCTTGTTGGTTTGTTGGTTTGCTGGCTTATTGGTTACTTGGTTTGTTGGTTTGTTGGTTTGTTGGTTTGTTGGCTTGTTGGCTTGTTGGTTTGTTGGTTTGTTGGTTTTCGGTTTGTTGGTTTGTTGCTTTTTTTGTTTGTTGGTTTGTTCGTTTGTTGGTTTGTGGGTTTCTGGGTTTTTTGGCTTGTTGGTTTGTTGGTTTGTTGGTTTGTTGGTTTGTTGGTTTGTTGGTTTGTTGGTTTGTTGGTTTGTTGGTTTGTTGGTTTGTTGGTTTGTTCGTTTGTTGGCTTGTTGGTTTGCTTACTTGTTGGCTTGTTGGTTTGTTGGTTTGTTGGTTTGTTGGTATGTTGGTTTGTTGGTTTGTTGGTTTGTTGGTTTGTTGGCTTGTTGGCTTGTTGGCTTGTTGGCTTGTTGGTTTGTTGGTTTGTTGGTTTGTTGGTTTGTTTGTTTGTTGGTTTGTTCGTTTGTTCGTTTGTTGGTTTGTTGGTTTGTTGGTTTGTTTTTTTGTTGGTTATTTGGTTTGTTGGTTTGTTGGCTTGTTGGTTTGTTGGTTTGTTGGTTTGTTTATTTGTTGGCTTGTTGGTTTGTTGGTTTGTTGGTTTGTTGGTTTGTTTGTTTGTTGGTTTTTTAGTTTATTGGTTTGTTGGTTTGTTGGTTTGTTGGTTTGTTGGCTTGTTGGCTTGTTGGTTTGTTGGTTTGTTCGTTTGTTGATTTGTTGGTTTCTTGGTTTGTTGGTTTGTTGGTTTGTTTGTTTGTTGGTTTGTTGGTTTGTTTGTTGGTTGGTTTGTTCGTTTGTTGGTTTGTTGGTTTGTTGGTTTGTTGGCTTATTGGCTACTTGGTTTGTTGGTTTGTCGGTTTGTTGGTTTGTTGGTTTATTGGTTTGTTGGCTTGTTGGTTTGTTGGTTTGCTGGCTTATTGGTTACTTGGTTTATTAGTTTGTTGGTTTCTTGGTTTGTTGGCTTGTTGGCTTGTTGGTTTGTTGGTTTGTTGGTTTTTGGTTTGTTGGTTTGTTGCTTTTTTTGTTTGTTGGTTAGTTCGTTTGTTGGTTTGTGGGTTTCTGGGTTTTTTGGCTTGTTGGTTTGTTGGTTTGTTGGTTTGTTGGTTTGTTGGTTTGTTGGTTTGTTGGTTTGTTGGTTTGTTGGTTTGTTGGTTTGTTGGTTTGTTCGTTTGTTGGCTTGTTGGTTTGCTTACTTGTTGGCTTGTTGGTTTGTTGGTTTGTTGGTTTGTTGGTTTGTTGGTTTGTTGGTTTGTTGGTTTGTTGGTTTGTTGGCTTGTTGGCTTGTTGGCTTGTTGGTTTGTTGGTTTGTTGGTTTGTTGGTTTGTTTGTTTGTTGGTTTGTTCGTTTGTTCGTTTGTTGGTTTGTTGGTTTGTTGGATTGTTTTTTTGTTGGTTATTTGGTTTGTTGGTTTGTTGGCTTGTTGGTTTGTTGGTTTGTTGGTTTGTTTGTTTGTTGGCTTGTTGGTTTGTTGGTTTGTTGGTTTGTTGGTTTGTTTGTTTGTTGGTTTTTTAGTTTATTGGTTTGTTGGTTTGTTGGTTTGTTGGCTTGTTGGCTTGTTGGTTTGTTGGTTTGTTCGTTTGTTGATTTGTTGGTTTGTTGGTTTGTTGTTTTGTTGGTTTGGTGGTTTGTTGGTATGTTGGTTTGTTAGCTTGTTGGCTTGTTGGTTTGTTGGTTTGTTCGTTTGCTGGTTTGCTGATTTGTTAATTTGTTGGTTTGTTGGTTTGTTTGTTTGTTGGTTTGTTGGTTTGTTTGTTGGTTGGTTTGTTCGTTTGTTGGTTTGTTGGTTTGTTGGTTTGTTGGCTTATTTTCTACTTGGTTTGTTGGTTTGTCGGTTTGTTGGTTTGTTGGTTTATTGGTTTGTTGGCTTGTTGGTTTGTTGGATTGCTGGCTTATTGGTTACTTGGTTTGTTGGTTTGTTGGTTTGTTGGTTTGTTGGCTTGTTGGCTTGTTGGTTTGTTGGTTTGTTGGTTTTTGGTTTATTGGTTTGTTGCTTTTTTTGTTTGTTGGTTTGTTCGTTTGTTGGTTTGTGGGTTTCTGGGTTTTTTGGCTTGTTGGTATGTTGGTTTGTTAGCTTGTTGGCTTGTTGGTTTGTTGGTTTGTTCGTTTGCTGGTTAGCTGATTTGTTAATTTGTTGGTTTGTTTGTTTGTTGGTTTGTTGGTTTGTTTGTTGGTTGGTTTGTTCGTTTGTTGGTTTGTTGGTTTGTTGGTTTGTTGGCTTATTGGCTACTTGGTTTGTTGGTTTGTCGGTTTGTTGGTTTGTTGGTTTATTGGTTTGTTGGCTTGTTGGTTTGTTGGTTTGCTGGCTTATTGGGTACTTGGTTTGTTGGTTTGTTGGTTTGTTGGTTTGTTGGCTTGTTGGCTTGTTGGTTTGTTGGTTTGTTGGTTTTCGGTTTGTTGGTTTGTTGCTTTTTTTGTTTGTTGGTTTGTTCGTTTGTTGGTTTGTGGGTTTCTGGGTTTTTTGGCTTGTTGGTTTGTTGGTTTGTTGGTTTGTTGGTTTGTTGGTTTGTTGGTTTGTTGGTTTGTTGGTTTGTTGGTTTGTTGGTTTGTTCGTTTGTTGGCTTGTTGGTTTGCTTACTTGTTGGCTTGTTGGTTTGTTGGTTTGTTGGTTTGTTGGTATGTTGGTTTGTTGGTTTGTTGGTTTGTTGGTTTGTTGGCTTGTTGGCTTGTTGGCTTGTTGGCTTGTTGGTTTGTTGGTTTGTTGGTTTGTTGGTTTGTTTGTTTGTTGGTTTGTTCGTTTGTTCGTTTGTTGGTTTGTTGGTTTGTTGGTTTGTTTTTTTGTTGGTTATTTGGTTTGTTGGTTTGTTGGCTTGTTGGTTTGTTGGTTTGTTGGTTTGTTTGTTTGTTGGCTTGTTGGTTTGTTGGTTTGTTGGTTTGTTGGTTTGTTTGTTTGTTGGTTTTTTAGTTTATTGGTTTGTTGGTTTGTTGGTTTGTTGGTTTGTTGGCTTGTTGGCTTGTTGGTTTGTTGGTTTGTTCGTTTGTTGATTTGTTGGTTTGTTGGTTTGTTGTTTTGTTGGTTTGTTCGTTTGTTGGTTTGGTGGTTTGTTGGTATGTTGGTTTGTTAGCTTGTTGGCTTGTTGGTTTGTTGGTTTGTTCGTTTGCTGGTTTGCTGATTTGTTATATTGTTGGTTTGTTGGGTTGTTGGTTTGTTATTTTGTTGGCTTGTTGGTTTGTTGGTTTGTTGGTTTGTTGGCTTGTTGGTTTGTTGATTTGTTGGTTTGTTGGTTTGTTGGTTTGTTGGTTTGTTGGTTTGTTGGTTCGTTTGTTTTTTGGTTTGTTGGTTTATTTGTTGGTTGGTTTGTTCGTTTGTTGATTTGTTGGTTTGTTGGTTTGTTGGCTTGTTTGTTTATTGGTTTGTTGGCTTGTTGGTTTGTTGGTTTGTTGGTTTGTTGGTTTTTTGGTTTGTTGGTTTTTTGGTTTGTTGGTTTGTTGGTTTGTTTATTTGTTCGTTTGTTGGTTTGTTAGTTTGTTGGTTTATTGGTTTGTTGGTTTGTTGGATAGTTGGCTTGTTGGTTTGTTGGTTTGTTGGCTTGTTGGTTTGTTGGTTTGTTGGTTTGTTGGTTTGTTGGTTTGTTCGTTTGTTGGTTTGTTGGTTTGTTGGTTTGTTCGTTTGTTGGTTTGTTTGTTTGTTGGTTTGTTGGTTTTTTGGTTTGTTGGTTTGTTGGTTTGTTGGCTTGTTGGTTTGTTGGTTTGTTAGTTTGTTCGTTTGTTGGCTTGTTGGTTTGTTGGCTTGTTGGCTTGTTGGTTTGTTGGTTTGTTGGTTTGTTGGTTTGTTGGTTTGTTGGTTTGTTGGTTTGTTGGTTTGTTGGTTTGTTGGTTTGTTGGTTTGTTGGTTGGTTTGTTCGTTTGTTGGTGTGTTGGTGTGTTGATTTGTTGGCTTGTTGGTTTGTTGGTTTTGTGGTTTGTTGGCTTGTTGGTTTGTTGGTTTGTTAGTTTGTTCGTCTGTTGGCTTGTGGGTTTGTTGGCTTGTTGGCTTGTTGGTTTGGTGGTTTGTTGCTTTGTTGATTTGTTGGTTTGTTGGTTTGTTGGTTTATTGGTTTGTTTGTTTGTTGGTTTGTTGGTTTGTTTGTTGGTTGGTTTGTTCGTTTGTTGGTTTGTTGGTTTGTTGGTTTGTTGGCTTGTTTGTTTATTGGCTTGTTGGTTTGTTGGTTTGTTGGTTTGTTGGTTTATTGGTTTGTTGGTTTGTTTGCTTGTTGGTGTGTTGGTGTGTTAATTTGTTGGCTTGTTGGTTTGTTGGTTTTGTGGTTTGTTGGCTTGTTGGTTTGTTGGTTTGTTCATTTGTTGGCTTGTTGGTTTGTTGGCTTGTTGGCTTGTTGGTTTGTTGGTTTGTTGGTTTGTTGGTTTGTTGGTTTGTTGGTTTGTTGGGTTGTTGGTTTGTTGGTTTGTTGGTTTGTTGGCTTGTTGGCTTGTTGGTTTGTTGGTTTGCTGGTTTGTTCGTTTGTTGGTTTGTTGGCTTGTTGGTTTGTTGGTTTGTTGGTTTTTTGGTTTGTTGGTTTGTTCGTTTGTTGGTTTGTTGGCTTGTTGGCTTGTTGGTTTGTTGGTTTGTTGGTTTGTTCGTTTGTTCGTTTTTTGGTTTGTTGGCTTGTTGGTTTGTTGGATTGTTGGTTTGTTGGTTTATTGGTTTGGTGGATTGTTGGTTTGTTCGTTTGTTGGTTTGTTGGTTTCTTGGTTTGTTGGTTACTTGGTTTGTTGGTTTGTTGGTTTGTTGGTTTGTTGGCTTATTGGCTTGTTGGTTTGTTGGTTTGTTGGTTTGTTGGATTGTCGGTTTGTTGGTTTGTTTATTTGTTCGTTTGTTGGTTTGTTGGTTTGTTGGCTTGTTGGTTTGTTTGTTTGTTTGTTTGTTGGTTTGTTGGTTTGTTGGTTTTTTGGTTTGTTGGTTTGTTGGTTTATGGGTTTGTTGGTTTGTTGGTTTGTTGGCTTGTTGGCTTGTCGGTTTGTTGGTTTGTTGGTTTGTTGGTTTGTTGGTTTGTTGGTTTGTTGGTTTGTTGGTTTGTTGGTTTGTTGGTTTGTTTGTTTGTTGGTTTGTTGGTTTGTTGGCTTGTTGGTTTGTTCGCTTGTTGGCTTGTTGGTTTGTTGGTTTGTTGGTTACTTGGTTTGTTGGTTTGTTGGTTTGTTGGTTTGTTGACTTATTGGCTTGTTGGTTTGTTGGTTTGTTGGTTTGTTGGCTTGTTGGCTTGTAGGTTTGTTGGTTTGTTGGTTACTTGGTTTGTTGCTTTGTTGGTTTGTTGGTTTGTTGGTTTGTTGGTTTGTTGGTTTGTTGGCTTGTTGGCTTGTTGGTTTGTTGGTTTGTTGGTTTGTTCGTTTGTTGGTTTGTTTGTTTGTTGGTTTGTTCGTTTGTTGGTTTGTTGGATTGTTGGTTTGTTCGTTTGTTGGCTTGTTGGCTTGTTGGTTTGTTGGTTTTTGTTCGTTTGTTGGTTTGTTGGTATGTTGGTTTGTTGGTTTGTTGGTTTGTTGGCTTGTTGGTTTGTTGGCTTGTTGGCTTGTTGGTTTGTTCGTTTGTTGGTTTGTTGGTTTGTTGGTTTGTAAGCTTGTTGGCTTGTTGGTTTGTCGGTTTGTTGGCTTGTTGGTTTGTTGGTTTGTTGGTTTGTTGGTTTGTTGGTTTGTTGGTTTGTTGGTTTGTTGGTTTGTTGGTTTGTTGGTTTGTTTGTTTGTTGGTTTGTTGGTTTGTTGGCTTGTTGGTTTGTTCGCTTGTTGGCTTGTTGGTTTGTTGGTTTGTTGGTTACTTGGTTTGTTGGTTTGTTGGTTTGTTGGTTTGTTGGCTTCTTGGCTTGTTGGTTTGTTGGTTTGTTGGTTTGTTGGCTTGTTGGCTTGTAGGTTTGTTGGTTTGTTGGTTACTTGGTTTGTTGCTATGTTGGTTTGTTGGTTTGTTGGTTTGTTGGTTTGTTGGTTTGTTGGCCTGTTGGCTTGTTGGTTTGTTGGTTTGTTGGTTTGTTGGTTTGTTCTTTTGTTGGTTTGTTTGTTTGTTGGTTTGTTCGCTTGTTGGTTTGTTGGATTGTTGGTTTGTTCGTTTGTTGGCTTGTTGGCTTGTTGGTTTGTTGGTTTTTGTTCGTTTGTTGGTTTGTTGGTATGTTGGTTTGTTGGTTTGTTGGTTTGTTGGCTTGTTGGTTTGTTGGCTTGTTGGCTTGTTGGTTTGTTCGTTTGTTGGTTTGTTGGTTTGTTGGTTTGTAAGCTTGTTGGCTTGTTGGTTTGTCGGTTTGTTGGCTTGTTGGTTTGTTGGTTTGTTGGTTTGTTGGTTTGTTCGTTTGTTGGTTTGTTGGTTTGTTCGTTTTTTGGTTTGTTGGTTTGTTGGTTTGTTCGTTTGTTGGTTTGTTTGTTTGTTGGTTTGTTGGTTTTTTGGTTTGTTGGTTTGTTGGTTTGTTGGCTTGTTGGTTTCTTGGTTTGTTAGTTTGTTCGTTTGTTGGCTTGTTGGTTTGTTGGCTTGTTGGCTTGTTGGTTTGTTAGTTTGTTGGTTTGTTGGTTTGTTAGTTTGTGGTTTGTTGATTTGTTCGTTTGTTGGTGTATTGGTGTGCTCATTTGTTGGCTTGTTGGTTTGTTGGTTTTGTGGTTTGTTGGCTTGTTGGTTTGTTGGTTTGTTGGCTTGTTGGTTTGTTGGTTTGTCGCTTTGTTGGTTTGTTGGTTTGTTGGTTTGTTGGTTTGTTGGTTTGTTGGTTTGTTGGTTTGTTGGTTTGTTGCTTTGTTGGTTTGTTTGTTTGTTGGTTTGTTGGTTTGTTTGTTGGTTGGTTTGTTCGTTTGTTGGTTTGTTGGTTTGTTGGTTTGTTGGCTTGTTTGTTTATTGGCTTGTTGGTTTGTTGGCTTGTTGGCTTGTTGAATTGTTGGTTTGTTGGTTTGTTGGTTTGTTGGTTTGTTGGTTTGTTGGTTTGTTGGTTTGTTCGTTTGTTGGTGTGTTGGTGTGTTGATTTGTTGGCTTGTTGGTTTGTTGGTTTTGTGGTTTGTTGGCTTGTTAGTTTGTTGGTTTGTTCGTTTGTTGGCTTGTTGGTTTGTTGGCTTGTTGGCTTGTTGGTTTGTTGGTTTGTTGGTTTGTTGGTTTGTTGGTTTGTTGGTTTGTTGGTTTGTTGGTTTGTTAGCTTGTTGGCTTCTTGGCTTGTTGGTTTGCTGGTTTGTTCGTTTGTTGGCTTGTTGGCTTAATGGTTTGTTGGTTTATTGGTTTGTTGGTTTGTGGTTTGTTGGTTTGTTATTTTTTTGGCTTGTTGGCTTCTTGGTTTGTTGGTTTGTTGGTTTGTTGGTTTGTTAGTTTTTTGGTTTGTTGGCTTGTTGGTTCGTTGGATTGTTGGTTTGTTGGTTTGTTGGTTTGGTGGATTGTTGGTTTGTTCGTTTGTTGGCTTGTTGGTTTGTTGGCTTGTTAGCTTGTTGGTTCGTTGGTTTGTTTGTTTGTTGGTTTGTTGGTTCGTTGGTTTGTTGGTTTGTTGGCTTGTTGGCTTGTTGGTTTGTTGGTTTGTTGGTTTGTTTGTTTGTTTGTTTGTTCGTTTGTTCGCTTATTGGTTTGTTGGTTTGTAGGTTTGTTTTTTTGTTGGTTACTTGGTTTGTTGGTTTGTTGGTTTGTTGGTTTGTTGGCTTGTTGGTTTGTTGGTTTGTTTGTTTGTTTGTTTGTTTGGTGATTTGTTGGTTTGTTGGTTTGTTGGTTTATTGGTTTGTTGGTTTGTTGGTTTGTTTGTTTGTTTGTTTGTTGGTTTGTTGGTTTGTTGGCTTGTTGGTTTGTTCGCTTATTGGCTTGTTGGTTTGTTCGTTTGTTGGTTTGTTGATTTGTTGGCTTGTTGGTTTGTTGGCTTGTTGGCTTGTTGGTTTGTTGGTTTGTTCGTTTGTTGGTTTGTTTGTTTGTTTGTTTGTTTGTTTGTTGGCTTGTTAGTTTGTTGGTTTGTTGACTTGTTGGTTTGTTGGTTTGTTGGTTTGTTGGTTTGTTGATTAGTTGGTTTGTTGGTTTGTTGGTTTGTTGGTTTGTTGGCTTGTTGGTTTGTTGGTTTGTTGGTTTGCTGGTTTGTTGGTTTGCTGGTTTGTTGGTTTGTTGGTTTGTTGGTTTGTTGGTTTGTTGGTTTGTTTGTTTTTTGCTTTGTTGGTTTATTTGTTGGTTGGTTTGTTCGTTTGTTGGTTTGTTGGTTTGTTGGTTTGTTGGCTTGTTTGTTTATTGGTTTGTTGGTTTGTTGGTTTGTTGGTTTGTTGGTTTGTTGGTTTGTTGGTTTGTTTATTTGTTCGTTTGTTGGTTTGTTGGTTTGTTGGTTTGTTGGTTTGTTGGTTTGTTGGTTTGTTGGTTCGTTTGTTTTTTGGTTTGTTGATTTATTTGTTGGTTGGTTTGTTGGTTTGTTGGTTTGTTGGTTTGTTGGTTTGTTCGTTTGTTGGCTTGTTGGCTTGTTGGTTTGTTGGTTTATTGGTTTGTTGGTTTGTGGTTTGTTGGTTTGTTATTTTTTTGGCTTGTTGGCTTCTTGGTTTGTTGGTTTGTTGGTTTGTTGGTTTGTTAGTTTTTTGGTTTGTTGGCTTGTTGGTTTGTTGGATTGTTGGTTTGTTGGTTTGTTGGTTTGGTGGATTGTTGGTTTGTTCGTTTGTTGGCTTGTTGGTTTGTTGGCTTGTTAGCTTGTTGGTTCGTTGGTTTGTTTGTTTGTTGGTTCGTTGGTTTGTTGGTTTGTTGGCTTGTTGGCTTGTGGGTTTCTTGGTTTATTGGTTTGTTTGTTTGTTTGTTTGTTCGTTTGTTCGTTTATTGGTTTGTTGGTTTGTAGGTTTGTTTTTTTGTTGGTTACTTGGTTTGTTGGTTTGTTGGTTTGTTGGCTTGTTGGTTTGTTGGTTTGTTTGTTTGTTTGTTTGTTTGTTTGGTGGTTTGTTGGTTTGTTGGTTTGTTGGTTTGTTGGTTTATTGGTTTGTTGGTTTGTTGGTTTGTTTGTTTGTTTGTTTGTTGGTTTGTTGGTTTGTTGGCTTGTTGGTTTGTTCGCTTATTGGCTTGTTGGTTTGTTCGTTTGTTGGTTTGTTGATTTGTTGGCTTGTTGGTTTGTTGGCTTGTTGGCTTGTTGGTTTGTTCGTTTGTTGGTTTGTTTGTTTGTTGGTTTGTTCGTTTGTTGGCTTGTTAGTTTGTTGGTTTGTTGACTTGTTGGTTTGTTGGTTTGTTGGTTTGTTGGTTTGTTGATTAGTTGGTTTGTTGGTTTGTTGGTTTGTTGGTTTGTTGGCTTGTTGGTTTGTTGGTTTGTTGGTTTGCTGGTTTGTTGGTTTGTTGGTTTGTTGGTTTGTTGGTTTGTTGGTTTGTTTGTTTTTTGCTTTGTTGGTTTATTTGTTGGTTGGTTTGTTCGTTTGTTGGTTTGTTGGCTTGTTGGTTTGTTGGCTTGTTTGTTTATTGGTTTGTTAGTTTGTTGGTTTGTTGGTTTGTTGGTTTGTTGGTTTGTTTATTTGTTCGTTTGTTGGTTTGTTGGTTTGTTGGTTTGTTGGTTTGTTGGTTTGTTGGTTTGTTGGTTTGTTGGTTTGTTGGTTTGTTGGTTCGTTTGTTTTTTGGTTTGTTGGTTTATTTGTTGGTTGGTTTGTTGGTTTGTTGGTTTGTTGGTTTGTTGGCTTGTTTGTTTATTGGTTTTTTGGTTTGTTGGTTTTTTGGTTTGTTGGTTTGTTTATTTGTTCGTTTGTTGGTTTGTTGGTTTGTTGGTTTGTTGGTTCGTTGGTTTGTTGGATAGTTGGCTTGTTGGTTTGTTGGTTTGTTGGCTTGTTGGTTTGTTGATTTGTTGGGCTGTTGGTTTGTTGGTTTGTTCGTTTGTTGGTTTGTTGGTTTGTTGGTTTGTTCGTTTGTTGGTTTGTTTGTTTGTTGGTTTGTTGGTTTTTTGGTTTGTTGGTTTGTTGGTTTGTTGGCTTGTTGGTTTGTTGGTTTGTTAGTTTGTTCGTTTGTTGGCTTGTTGGTTTGTTGGCTTGTTGGCTTGTTGGTTTGTTGGTTTGTTGGTTTGTTGGTTTGTTGGTTTGTTGGTTTGTTGGTTTGTTGGTTGGTTTGTTCGTTTGTTGGTGTGTTGGTGTGTTGATTTGTTGACTTTTTGGTTTGTTGGTTTTGTGGTTTGTTGGCTTGTTGGTTTGTTGGTTTGTTAGTTTGTTCGTCTGTTGGCTTGTGGGTTTGTTCGCTTGTTGGCTTGTTGGTTTGGTGGTTTGTTGCTTTGTTGATTTGTTGGTTTGTTGGTTTGTTGGTTTGTTGGTTTGTTTGTTTGTTGGTTTGTTGGTTTGTTTGTTGGTTGGTTTGTTCGTTTGTTGGTTTGTTGGTTTGTTGGTTTGTTGGCTTATTGGCTACTTGGTTTGTTGGTTTGTCGGTTTGTTGGTTTGTTGGTTTATTGGTTTGTTGGCTTGTTGGTTTGTTGGTTTCCTGGCTTATTGGTTACTTGGTTTGTTGGTTTGTTGGTTTGTTGGTTTGTTGGCTTGTTGGCTTGTTGGTTTGTTGGTTTGTTGGTTTTTGGTTTGTTGGTTTGTTGCTTTTTTTGTTTGTTGGTTTGTTCGTTTGTTGGTTTGTGGGTTTCTGGGTTTTTTGGCTTGTTGGTTTGTTGGTTTGTTGGTTTTTTGGTTTGTTGGTTTGTTGGTTTGTTGGTTTGTTGGTTTGTTCGTTTGTTGGCTTGTTGGTTTGCTTACTTGTTGGCTTGTTGGTTTGTTTGTTTGTTGGTTTGTTGGTTTGTTGGTTTGTTGGTTTGTTGGTTTGTTGGTTTGTTGGGTTGTTGGCTTGTTGGCTTGTTAGCTTGTTGGTTTGTTGGTTTGTTGGTTTGTTTGTTTGTTGGTTGGTTCGTTTGTTCGTTTGTTGGTTTGTTGGTTTGTTGGTTTGTTTTTTTGTTGGTTATTTGGTTTGTTGGTTTGTTGGCTTGTTGGTTTGTTGGTTTGTTGGTTTGTTTGTTTGTTGGGTTGTTGGTTTGTTGGTTTGTTGGTTTGTTGGTTTGTTTGTTTGTTGGTTTTTTAGTTTATTGGTTTGTTGGTTTGTTGGTTTGTTGGCTTGTTGGCTTGTTGGTTTGTTGGTTTGTTCGTTTGTTGATTTGTTGGTTTGTTGGTTTGTTGTTTTGTTGGTTTGTTCGTTTGTTGGTTTGGTGGTTTGTTGGTATGTTGGTTTGTTACCTTGTTGGCTTGTTGGTTTGTTGGTTTGTTCGTTTGCTGGTTTGCTGATTTGTTAATTTGTTGGTTTGTTGGTTTGTTGGTTTGTTGGTTTGTTTGTTTGTTGGTTTGTTGGTTTGTTTGTTGGTTGGTTTGTTCGTTTGTTGGTTTGTTGGTTTATTGGTTTGTTGGCTTATTGGCTACTTGGTTTGTTGGTTTGTCGGTTTGTTGGTTTGTTGGTTTATTGGTTTGTTGGCTTGTTGGTTTGTTGGTTTGCTGGCTTATAGGTTACTTGGTTTGTTGGCTTGTTGGTTTGTTGGTTTGTTGGCTTGTTGGCTTTTTGGTTTGTTGGTTTGTTGGTTTTTGGTTTGTTGGTTTGTTGCTTTTTTTGTTTGTTGGTTTATTCGTTTGTTGGTTTGTGGGTTTCTGGGTTTTTTGGCTTGTTGGTTTGTTGGTTTGTTGGTTTGTTGGTTTGTTGGTTTGTTGGTTTGTTGGTTTGTTGGTTTGTTGGTTTGTTGGTTTGTTGGTTTGTTGGTTTGTTGGTTTGTTGGCTTGTTGGCTTGTTGGCTTGTTGGTTTGTTGGTTTGTTGGTTTGTTGGTTTGTTTGTTTGTTGGTTTGTTGGTTTGTTCGTTTGTTCGTTTGTTCGTTTGTTGGTTTGTTGGTTTGTTGGTTTGTTTTTTTGTTGGTTATTTGGTTTGTTGGTTTGTTGGCTTGTTGGTTTGTTGGTTTGTAGGTTTGTTTGTTTGTTGGCTTGTTGGTTTGTTGGTTTGTTGGTTTGTTGGTTTGTTTGTTTGTTGGTTTTTTAGTTTATTGGTTTGTTGGTTTGTTGGTTTGTTGGCTTGTTGGCTTGTTGGTTTGTTGGTTTGTTCGTTTGTTGATTTGTTGGTTTGTTGGTTTGTTGTTTTGTTGGTTTGTTCGTTTGTTGGTTTGGTGGTTTGTTGGTATGTTGGTTTGTTAGCTTGTTGACTTGTTGGTTTGTTGGTTTGTTCGTTTGCTGGTTTGCTGATTTGTTAATTTGTTGGTTTGTTGGGTTGTTGGTTTGTTATTTTGTTGGCTTGTTGGTTTGTTGGTTTGTTGGTTTGTTGGCTTGTTTGGTTTGTTGGTTTGTTGGTTTGTTGGTTTGTTGGTTTGTTGGTTTGTTGGTTTGTTGGTTCGTTTGTTTTTTGGTTTGTTGGTTTATTTGTTGGTTGGTTTGTTCGTTTGTTGGTTTGTTGGTGTGTTGGTTTGTTGGCTTGTTTGTTTATTGGTTTGTTGGCTTGTTGGTTTGTTGGTTTGTTGGTTTGTTGGTTTTTTGGTTTGTTGGTTTTTTGGTTTGTTGGTTTGTTGGTTTGTTTATTTGTTCGTTTGTTGGTTTGTTAGTTTGTTGGTTTGTTGGTTTGTTGGTTTGTTGGATAGTTGGCTTGTTGGTTTGTTGGTTTGTTGGTTTGTTGGTTTGTTGGTTTGTTGGTTTGTTGGTTTGTTGGTTTTTTGGTTGGTTTGTTCGTTTGTTGGTGTGTTGGTGTGTTGATTTGTTGACTTTTTGGTTTGTTGGTTTTGTGGTTTGTTGGCTTGTTGGTTTGTTGGTTTGTTAGTTTGTTCGTCTGTTGGCTTGTGGGTTTGTTGGCTTGTTGGCTTGTTGGTTTGGTGGTTTGTTGCTTTGTTGATTTGTTGGTTTGTTGGTTTGTTGGTTTGTTGGTTTGTTTGTTTGTTGGTTTGTTGGTTTGTTTGTTGGTTAATTTGTTCGTTTGTTGGTTTGTTGGTTTGTTGGTTTGTTGGCTTATTGGCTACTTGGTTTGTTGGTTTGTCGGTTTGTTGGTTTGTTGGTTTATTGGTTTGTTGGCTTGTTGGTTTGTTGGTTTGCTGGCTTATTGGTTACTTGGTTTGTTGGTTTGTTGGTTTGTTGGTTTGTTGGCTTGTTGGCTTGTTGGTTTGTTGGTTTGTTGGTTTTTGGTTTGTTGGTTTGTTGCTTTTTTTGTTTGTTGGTTTGTTCGTTTGTTGGTTTGTGGGTTTCTGGGTTTTTTGGCTTGTTGGTTTGTTGGTTTGTTGGTTTGTTGGTTTGTTGGTTTGTTGGTTTGTTGGTTTGTTGGTTTGTTCGTTTGTTGGCTTGTTGGTTTGCTTACTTGTTGGCTTGTTGGTTTGTTGGTTTGTTGGTTTGCTGGTTTGTTGGTTTGTTGGTTTGTTGGTTTGTTGGTTTGTTGGCTTGTTGGCTTGTTGGCTTGTTGGTTTGTTGGTTTGTTGGTTTGTTGGTTTGTTTGTTTGTTGGTTTGTTCGTTTGTTCGTTTGTTCGTTTGTTCGTTTGTTGGTTTGTTGGTTTGTTGGTTTGTTTTTTTGTTGGTTATTTGGTTTGTTGGTTTGTTGGCTTGTTGGTTTGTTGGTTTGTTGGTTTGTTTGTTTGTTGGCTTGTTGGTTTGTTGGTTTGTTGGTTTGTTGGTTTGTTTGTTTGTTGGTTTTTTAGTTTATTGGTTTGTTGGTTTGTTGGTTTGTTGGCTTGTTGGCTTGTTGGTTTGTTGGTTTGTTCGTTTGTTGATTTGTTGGTTTGTTGGTTTGTTGTTTTGTTGGTTTGTTCGTTTGTTGGTTTGGTGGTTTGTTGTTATGTTGGTTTGTTAGCTTGTTGGCTTGTTGGTTTGTTGGTTTGTTCGTTTGCTGGTTTGCAGATTTGTTAATTTGTTGGTTTGTTGGTTTGTTCGTTTGTTGGTTTGTTGGTTTGTTGGATTGTTGGCTTATTGGCTACTTGGTTTGTTGGTTTGTCGTTTTGTTGGTTTGTTGGTTTATTTGTTTGTTGGCTTGTTGGTTTGTTGGTTTGCTGGCTTATTGGTTACTTGGTTTGTTGGTTTGTTGGTTTGTTGGTTTGTTGGTTTGTTGGTTTGTTGGCTTGTTGGCTTGTTGGTTTGTTGGTTTGTTGGTTTTTGGTTTGTTGGTTTGTTGTTTTTTTGTTTGTTGGTTTGTTCGTTTGTTGGTTTGTGGGTTTCTGGGTTTTTTGGCTTGTTGGTATGTTGGTTTGTTAGCTTGTTGGCTTGTTGGTTTGTTGGTTTCTTCGTTTGCTGGTTTGCTGATTTGTTAATTTGTTGGTTTGTTTCTTTGTTGGTTTGTTGGTTTGTTTGTTGGTTGGTTTGTTTGTTGGTTGGTTTGTTCGTTTGTTGGTTTGTTGGTTTGTTGGTTTGTTGGCTTATTGGTTACTTGGTTTGTTGGTTTGTCGGTTTGTTGGTTTGTTGGTTTATTGGTTTGTTGGCTTGTTGGTTTGTTGGTTTGCTGGCTTATTGGTTACTTGGTTTGTTGGTTTGTCGGTTTGTTGGTTTGTTGGCTTGTTGGCTTGTTGGTTTGTTGGTTTGTTGGTTTTTGGTTTGTTGGTTTGTTGCTTTTTTTGTTTGTTGGTTTGTTCGTTTGTTGGTTTGTGGGTTTCTGGGTTTTTTGGCTTGTTGGTTTGTTAGTTTGTTGGTTTGTTGGTTTGTTGGTTTGTTGGTTTGTTGGTTTGTTGGTTTGTTGGTTTGTTGGTTTGTTTGTTTGTTGGCTTGTTGGTTTGCTTACTTGTTGGCTTGTTGGTTTGTTGGTTTGTTGGTTTGTTGGTTTGTTGGTTTGTTGGTTTGTTGGTTTGTTGGTTTGTTGGCTTGTTGGCTTGTTGGCTTGTTGGTTTGTTGGTTTGTTGGTTTGTTGGTTACTTTGTTTGTTGGTTTGTTCGTTTCTTCGTTTGTTGGTTTGTTGGTTTGTTGGTTTGTTTTTTTGTTGGTTATTTGGTTTGTTGGTTTGTTGGCTTGTTGGTTTGTTGGTTTGTTGGTTTGTTTGTTTGTTGGCTTGTTGGTTTGTTGGTTTGTTGGTTTGTTGGTTTGTTTGTTTGTTGGTTTTTTAGTTTATTGGTTTGTTGGTTTGTTGGTTTGTTGGCTTGTTGGCTTGTTGGTTTGTTGGTTTGTTCGTTTGTTGATTTGTTGGTATGTTGGTTTGTTGTTTTGTTGGTTTGTTCGTTTGTTGGTTTGGTGGTTTGTTGGTATGTTGGTTTGTTAGCTTGTTGGCTTGTTGGTTTGTTGGTTTGTTCGTTTGCTGGTTTGCTGATTTGTTAATTTGTTGGTTTGTTGGGTTGTTGGTTTGTTATTTTGTTGGCTTGTTGGTTTGTTGGTTTGTTGGTTTGTTGGCTTGTTGGTTTGTTGGTTTGTTGGTTTGTTGGTTTGTTGGTTTATTGGTTTGTTGGTTTGTTGGTTCGTTTGTTTTTTGGTTTGTTGGTTTATTTGTTGGTTGGTTTGTTCGTTTGTTGGTTTGTTGGTTTGTTGGTTTGTTGGCTTGTTTGTTTATTGGTTTGTTGGCTTGTTGGTTTGTTGGTTTGTTGGTTTGTTGGTTTTTTGGTTTGTTGGTTTTTTGGTTTGTTGGTTTGTTGGTTTGTTTATTTGTTCGTTTGTTGGTTTGTTAGTTTGTTGGTTTGTTGGTTTGTTGGTTTGTTGGATAGATGGCTTGTTGGTTTGTTGGTTTGTTGGCTTATTGGTTTGTTGGTTTGTTGGTTTGTTGGTTTGTTGGTTTGTTGGTTTGTTGGTTTGTTCGTTTGTTGCTTTGTTGGTTTGTTGGTTTGTTCGTTTTTTGGTTTGTTTGTTTGTTGGTTTGTTGGTTTTTTGGTTTGTTGGTTTGTTGGTTTGTTGGCTTGTTGGTTTGTTGGTTTGTAAGTTTGTTCGTTTGTTGGCTTGTTGCTTTGTTGGCTTGTTGGCTTGTTGGTTTGTTGGTTTGTTGGTTTGTTGGTTTGTTGGTTTGTTGGTTTGTTGGTTTGTTGGTTTGTTGGTTTGTTGGTTTGTTGGTTGGTTTGTTCGTTTGTTGGTGTGTTGGTGTGTTGATTTGTTGGCTTGTTGGTTTGTTGGTTTTGTGGTTTGTTGGCTTGTTGGTTTGTTGGTTTGTTAGTTTGTTCGTCTGTTGGCTTGTGGGTTTGTTGGCTTGTTGGCTTGTTGGTTTGGTGGTTTGTTGCTTTGTTGATTTGTTGGTTTGTTGGTTTGTTGGTTTATTGGTTTGTTTGTTTGTTGGCTTGTTGGTTTGTTGGTTTTTTGGCTTGTTTATTTATTGGCTTGTTGGTTTGTTGGTTTGTTGGTTTGTTGGTTTGTTGGTTTATTGGTTTGTTGATTTGTTCGTTTGTTGGTGTGTTGGTGTGTTAATTTGTTGGCTTGTTGGTTTGTTGGTTTTGTGGTTTGTTGGCTTGTTGGTTTGTTGGTTTGTTCATTTGTTGGCTTGTTGGTTTGTTGGCTTGTTGGCTTGTTGGTTTGTTGGTTTGTTGGTTTGTTGGTTTGTTGGTTTGTTGGTTTGTTGGGTTGTTTGTTTGTTGGTTTGTTGGTTTGTTGGCTTGTTGGCTTGTTGGTTTGTTGGTTTGCTGGTTTGTTCGTTTGTTGGTTTGTTGGCTTGTTGGTTTGTTGGTTTGTTGGTTTGTTGGTTTGTTGGTTTGTTCGTTTGTTGGTTTGTTGGCTTGTTGGCTTGTTGGTTTGTTGGTTTGTTGGTTTGCTCGTTTTTTGGTTTGTTGGCTTGTTGGTTTGTTGGATTGTTGGTTTGTTGGTTTATTGGTTTGGTGGATTGTTGGTTTGTTCGTTTGTTGGTTTGTTGGTTTCTTGGTTTGTTGGTTACTTGGTTTGTTGGTTTGTTGGTTTGTTGGTTTGTTGGTTTGTTCGTTTGTTGGTTTGTTGGTTTGTTGGTTTGTTCGTTTGTTGGTTTGTTTGTTTGTTGGTTTGTTGGTTTTTTGGTTTGTTGGTTTGTTGGTTTGTTGGCTTGTTGGTTTGTTGGTTTGTTAGTTTGTTCGTTTGTTGGCTTGTTGGTTTGTTGGCTTGTTGGCTTGTTGGTTTGTTGGTTTGTTGGTTTGTTGGTTTGTTGGTTTGTTGGTTTGTTGGTTTGTTGGTTTGTTGGTTTGTTGGTTTGTTGGTTGGTTTGTTCGTTTGTTGGTGTGTTGGTGTGTTGATTTGTTGGCTTGTTGGTTTGTTGGTTTTGTGGTTTGTTGGCTTGTTGGTTTGTTGGTTTGTTAGTTTGTTCGTCTGTTGGCTTGTGGGTTTGTTGGCTTGTTGGCTTGTTGGTTTGGTGGTTTGTTGCTTTGTTGATTTGTTTGTTTGTTGGTTTGTTGGTTTATTGGTTTGTTTGTTTGTTGGTTTGTTGGTTTGTTGGTTTGTTGGCTTGTTTATTTATTGGCTTGTTGGTTTGTTGGTTTGTTGGTTTGTTGGTTTATTGGTTTGTTGATTTGTGCGTTTGTTGGTGTGTTGGTGTGTTAATTTGTTGGCTTGTTGGTTTGTTGGTTTTGTGGTTTGTTCGCTTGTTGGTTTGTTGGTTTGTTCATTTGTTGGCTTGTTGGTTTGTTGGCTTGTTGGCTTGTTGGTTTGTTGGTTTGTTGGTTTGTTGGTTTGTTGGTTTGTTGGTTTGTTGGGTTGTTGGTTTGTTGGTTTGTTGGTTTGTTGGCTTGTTGGCTTGTTGGCTTGTTGGTTTGTTGGTTTGCTGGTTTGTTCGTTTGTTGGTTTGTTGGCTTGTTGGTTTGTTGGTTTGTTGGTTTGTTGGTTTGTTGGTTTGTTCGTTTGTTGGTTTGTTGGCTTGTTGGCTTGTTGGTTTGTTGGTTTGTTGGTTTGTTCGTTTTTTGGTTTGTTGGCTTGTTGGTTTGTTGAATTGTTGGTTTGTTGGTTTATTGGTTTGGTGGATTGTTGGTTTGTTCGTTTGTTGGTTTGTTGGTTTCTTGGTTTGTTGGTTACTTGGTTTGTTGGTTTGTTGGTTTGTTGGTTTGTTGGCTTATTGGCTTGTTGGTTTGTTGGTTTGTTGGTTTGTTGGTTTGTCGGTTTGTTGGTTTGTTTATTTGTTCGTTTGTTGGTTTGTTGGTTTGTTGGCTTGTTGGTTTGTTTGTTTGTTTGTTTGTTGGTTTGTTGGTTTGTTGGTTTTTTGGTTTGTTGGTTTGTTGGTTTATGGGTTTGTTGGTTTGTTGGTTTGTTGGCTTGTTGGCTTGTCGGTTTGTTGGTTTGTTGGTTTGGTGGTTTGTTGGTTTGTTGGTTTGTTGGTTTGTTGGTTTGTTGGTTTGTTGGTTTGTTTGTTTGTTGGTTTGTTGGTTTGTTGGCTTGTTGGTTTGTTCGCTTGTTGGCTTGTTGGTTTGTTGGTTTGTTGGTTACTTGGTTTGTTGGTTTGTTGGTTTGTTGGTTTGTTGGTTTGTTGGCTTATTGGCTTGTTGGTTTGTTGGTTTGTTGGTTTGTTGGCTTGTTGGCTTGTTTGTTTGTTGGTTTGTTGGTTACTTGGTTTGTTGCTTTGTTGGTTTGTTGGTTTGTTGGTTTGTTGGTTTGTTGGCTTGTTGGCTTGTTGGTTTGTTGGTTTGTTGGTTTGTTCGTTTGTTCGTTTGTTTGTTTGTTGGTTTGTTCGTTTGTTGGTTTGTTGGATTGTTGGTTTGTTCGTTTGTTGGCTTGTTGGCTTGTTGGTTTGTTGGTTTTTGTTCGTTTGTTGGTTTGTTGGTATGTTGCTTTGTTGGTTTGTTGGTTTGTTGGCTTGTTGGTTTGTTGGCTTGTTGGCTTGTTGGTTTGTTCGTTTGTTGGTTTGTTGGTTTGTTGGTTTGTAAGCTTGTTGGCTTGTTGGTTTGTTGGTTTGTTGGCTTGTTGGTTTGTTGGTTTGTTGGTTTGTTGGTTTGTTCGTTTGTTGGTTTGTTGGTTTGTTCGTTTGTTGGTTTGTTGGTTTGTTGGTTTGTTCGTTTGTTGGTTTGTTTGTTTGTTGGTTTGTTGGTTTTTTGGTTTGTTGGTTTGTTGGTTTGTTGGCTTGTTGGTTTGTTGGTTTGTTAGTTTGTTCGTTTGTTGGCTTGTTGGTTTGTTGGCTTGTTGGCTTGTTGGTTTGTTGGTTTGTTGGTTTGTTGGTTTGTTAGTTTGTGGTTTGTTGATTTGATCGTTTGTTGGTGTATTGGTGTGCTCATTTGTTGGCTTGTTGGTTTGTTGATTTTGTGGTTTGTTGGCTTGTTGGTTTGTTGGTTTGTTGGCTTGTTGGTTTGTTGGTTTGTCGCTTTGTTGGTTTGTTGGTTTGTTGGTTTGTTGGTTTGTTGGTTTGTTGGTTTGTTGCTTTGTTGGTTTGTGTGTTTGTTGGTTTGTTGGTTTGTTTGTTGGTTGGTTTGTTCGTTTGTTGGTTTGTTGGTTTGTTGGTTTGTTGGCTTGTTTGTTTATTGGCTTGTTGGTTTGTTGGCTTGTTGGCTTGTTGAATTGTTGGTTTGTTGGTTTGTTGGTTTGTTGGTTTGTTGGTTTGTTGGTTTGTTCGTTTGTTGGTGTGTTGGTGTGTTGATTTGTTGGCTTGTTGGTTTGTTGGTTTTGTGGTTTGTTGGCTTGTTGGTTTGTTGGTTTGTTCGTTTGTTGGCTTGTTGGTTTGTTGGCTTGTTGGCTTGTTGGTTTGTTGGTTTGTTGGTTTGTTGGTTTGTTGGTTTGTTGGTTTGTTGGTTTGTTGGTTTGTTGGTTTGTTAGCTTGTTGGCTTCTTGGCTTGTTGGTTTGCTGGTTTGTTCGTTTGTTGGCTTGTTGGCTTGTTGGTTTGTTGGTTTATTGGTTTGTTGGGTTGTGGTTTGTTGGTTTGTTTTTTTTTGGCTTGTTGGCTTCTTGGTTTGTTGGTTTGTTGGTTTGTTAGTTTTTTGGTTTGTTGGCTTGTTTGTTTGTTGGATTGTTGGTTTGTTGGTTTGCTGGTTTGGTGGATTGTTGGTTTGTTCGTTTGTTGGCTTGTTGGTTTGTTGGCTTGTTAGCTTGTTGGTTCGTTGGTTTGTTTGTTTGTTGGTTTGTTGGTTCGTTGGTTTGTTGGTTTGTTGGCTTGTTGGCTTGTTGGTTTGTTGGTTTGTTGGTTTGTTTGTTTGTTTGTTTGTTCGTTTCTTCGTTTATTGGTTTGTTGGTTTGTAGGTTTGTTTTTTTGTTGGTTACTTGGTTTGTTGGTTTGTTGGTTTGTTGGTTTGTTGGTTTGTTGGCTTGTTGGTTTGTTGGTTTGTTTGTTTGTTTGTTTGTTTGTTTGGTGGTTTGTTGGTTTGTTGGTTTGTTGGTTTGTTGGTTTATTGGTTTGTTGGTTTGTTGGTTTGTTTGTTTGTTTGTTTGTTGGTTTGTTGGTTTGTTGGCTTGTTGGTTTGTTCGCTTGTTGGCTTGTTGGTTTGTTCGTTTGTTGGTTTGTTGGTTTGTTGGCTTGTTGGTTTGTTGGCTTGTTGGCTTGTTGGTTTGTTGGTTTGTTCGTTTGTTGGTTTGTTTGTTTGTTGGTTTGTTCGTTTGTTGGCTTGTTAGTTTGTTGGTTTGTTGACTTGTTGGTTTGTTGGTTTGTTGGTTTGTTGGTTTATTGATTAGTTAGTTTGTTGGTTTGTTGGTTTGTTGGTTTGTTGGTTTGTTGGTTTGTTTATTTGTTCGTTTGTTGGTTTGTTGGTTTGTTGGCTTGTTGGTTTGTTTGTTTGTTTGTTTGTTGGTTTGTTGGTTTGTTGGTTTGTTGGTTTGTTGGTTTATTGGTTTGTTGGTTTGTTGGTTTGTTGGTTTGTTGGCTTGTTGGCTTGTCGGTTTTTGGTTTGTTGGTTTGTTGGTTTGTTGGTTTGTTGGTTTGTTGGTTTGTTGGTTTGTTGGTTTGTTGGTTTGTTGGTTTGTTGGTTTGTTGGTTTGTTGGTTTGTTTGTTTGTTGGTTTGTTGGTTTGTTGGCTTGTTGCTTTGTTCGCTTGTTGGCTTGTTGGTTTGTTGGTTTGTTGGTTACTTGGTTTGTTGGTTTGTTGGTTTGTTGGTTTGTTGGCTTATTGGCTTGTTGGTTTGTTGGTTTGTTGGTTTGTTGGCTTGTTGGCTTGTTGGTATGTTGGTTTGTTGGCTACTTGGTTTGTTGTTTTGTTGGTTTGTTGGTTTGTTGGTTTGTTGGTTTGTTGGTTTGTTGGCTTTTTGGCTTGTTGGTTTGTTGGTTTGTTCGTTTGTTGGTTTGTTTGTTTGTTGGTTTATTCGTTTGTTGGTTTGTTGGATTGTTGGTTTGTTCGTTTGTTGGCTTGTTGGCTTGATGGTTTGTTAGTTTTTGTTCGTTTGTTGGTTTGTTGGTTTGTTGGTTTGTTGGTTTGTTGGTTTGTTGGTTTGTTGGCTTGTTGGCTTGTTGGTTTGTTGGTTTCTTGGTTTGTTGGTTTGTTGGCTTGTTCGTTTGTTGGTTTGTTGGTTTGTTGGTTTGTTGTTTTGTTGGCTTGTTGGCTTGTTGGTTTGTTGGCTTGTTGGCTTGTTGGTTTGTTGGTTTGTTCGTTTGTTGGTTTGTTGGTTTGTTGGTTTGTTGGCTTGTTGGCTTCTTGGTTTGTTGGTTTGTTGGCTTGTTGGCTTGTTGGTTTGTTGGTTTCTTGGTTTGTTGGTTTGTTGGCTTGTTCGTTTGTTGGTTTGTTGGTTTGTTGGTTTGTTGTTTTGTTGGCTTGTTGGCTTGTTGGTTTGTTGGCTTGTTGGCTTTTTGGTTTGTTGGTTTGTCGGTTTGTTGGTTTGTTCGTTTGTTGGTTTGTTGGCTTGTTGGCTTGTTGGTTTGTTGGTTTCTTGGTTTGTTGGTTTTTGTTCGTTTGTTGGTTTGTTGGTTTGTTGGTTTGTTGGTTTGTTGGTTTGTTGGTTTGTTGGCTTGTTGGCTTGTTGGTTTGTTGGTTTGTTGGTTTGTTGGTTTGTTGTTTTGTTGGCTTGTTGGCTTGTTGGTTTGTTGGCTTGTTGGCTTTTTGGTTTGTTGGTTTGTTGGTTTGTCGGTTTGTTGGTTTGTTCGTTTGTTCGTTTGTTGGTTTTTTGGTTTGTTGGTTTGTTCGTTTGTTGGTTTGTTCGTTTGTTGGCTTGATAGTTTGTTGGTTTGTTGGCTTGTTGGTTTGTTGGTTTGTTGGTTTGTTGGTTTGTTGAATAGTTGGTTTGTTGGTTTGTTGGTTTGTTGGCTTGTTGGTTTGTTGGTTTGTTTATTTGTTCGTTTGTTGGTTTGTTGGTTTGTTGGCTTGTTGGTTTGTTGGTTTGTTGGTTTCTTGGTTAGTTGGTTTGTTGGTTTGTTGGTTTGTTGGCTTCTTGGTTTGTTGGCTTGTTGGTTTGTTGGTTTGTTGGTTTGCTGGTTTGTTGGTTTATTGGTTTGTTGGTTTGTGGGTTTGTTGGTTTGTTGGTTTGTTGGTTTGTTGGTTTGTTTGTTTGTTGGTTTGTTAGTTTGTTGGCTTGTTGTTTTGTTGGCTTGTTGGTTTGTTGGTTTGTTGGTTTGTTGGTTTGTTGGTTTGTTTGTTTGTTCGCTTGTTGGTTTGTTGGTTTGTTGGCTTGTTGGTTTGTTGGTTTGTTGGCTTGTTGGTTTGTTGGTTTGTTGGTTTGTTCGTTTGATCGTTTGTTGGCTTGTAGGTTCGTTGGCTTGTTGGCTTGTTGGTATCTTGGCTTGCTGGCTTGTTGGTTTGTTAGTTTGTTGGTTTGTTGGTTTGTTGGCTTGTTGGCTTGTTGGTTTGTTGGTTTGTTGGCTTGTTAGTTTGTTGGTTTTTTGGTTTGTTCGTTTGTTGGTTTGTTGATTTGTTGGTTTGTTGGTTTGTTGGTGTGTTGGTTTGTTGGTTTGTAAGTTTGTTGGTTTGTTGGTTTGTTGGTTTGTTGGTTTGTTAGTTTGTTGGATTGTTGGTTTGTTGGTTTGTTGGTTTGTTCGTTTGTTGGTTTGTTGGTTTGTTGGTTTGTTGGTTTGTTGGTTTGTTGGATTGTTGGTTTGTTGGTTTGTTGGTTTGTTGGTTTATTTGTTTGTTGGTTTGTTGGTTTGTTGGTTTATTGGTTTGTTGGTTTGTTGGTTTGTTGGTTTGCTGGCTTATTGGCTACTTGGTTTGTTGGTTTGTCGGTTTGTTGGTTTGTTGGTTTATTGGTTTGTTGGCTTGTTGGTTTGTTGGTTTGCTGGCTTATTGGTTACTTGGTTTGTTAGTTTGTTGGCTTGTTGGTTTGTTGGTTTGTTGGTTTATTGGCTTGTTGGTTTGTTGGTTTGTTGGTTTGTTGGCTTGTTGGCTTGTTGGTTTGTTGGTTTGTTGGTTTGTTGGTTTGTTGGTTTTTTGTTTTTTTTGTTTGTTGGTTTGTTCGTTTGTTGGTTTGTGGGTTTGTTGGTTTGTTGGCTTGTTGGTTTGTTGGTTTGTTGGTTTGTTGGTTTGTTGGCTTGTTGGTTTGCTGGTTTGTTGGTTTGTTCGTTTGTTGGCTTGTTGGTTTGTTTACTTGTTGGCTTGTTGGTTTGTTGGTTTGTTGGTTTGTTGGTTTGTTGGTTTGTTGGTTTGTTCGTTTATTGGTTTGTTGGTTTGTTGGTTTGTTGGTATGTTGGCTTGTTGGTTTGTTGGTTTTTTTGTTTGTTTGTTTGTTTGTTTGTTGGTTTTTTGGTTTGTTGGTTTGTTGGTTTGTTGGTTTATTGGTTTGTTGGTTTGTTGGTTTATTGGTTTGTTGGTTTGTTGGTTTGTTGGCTTGTTGGCTTGTCAGTTTGTTGGTTTGTTTGTTTGTTGGCTTGTTGGCTTGTTGGTTTGTTGGTTTGTCGGTTTGTTGGTTTGTTTGTTTGTTGGTTTGTTCGTTTGTTCGTTTGTTGGTTTGTTGGTTTGTTTGTTTGTTGGTTTGTTAGTTTATTAATTTGTTGGTTTGTTGGTTTGTTGTTCTGTTGGCTTGTTGGTTTGTTGGTTTGTTCGTTTGTTGATTTGTTAGTTTGTTGGTTTGTTGTTTTGTTGGTTTGTTTGTTTGTTGGTTTGTTGGTTTGTTGATATGTTGGTTTGTTAGCTTGTTGGCTTGTTAGTTTGTTAGTTTGTTCGTTTGTTGGTTTGCTGATTTGTTAATTTGTTGGTTTGTTGGGTTGTTGGTTTGTTATTTTGTTGGCTTGTTGGCTTGTTGGTTTGTTGGTTTGTTGGTTTGTTGGCTTGTTGGTTTGTTGGTTTGTTGGTTTGTTGGTTTGTTGGTTTGTTGGTTTGTTGGTTTGTTTGTTTTTTGGTTTGTTGGTTTGTTTGTTGGTTGGTTTGTTCGTTTGTTGGTTTGTTGGTTTGTTGGTTTGTTGGCTTGTTTGTTTAGTGGTTTGTTGGCTTGTTGGTTTGTTGGTTTGTTGGTTTGTTGTTTTGTTGTTTTGTTGGTTTTTTGGTTTGTTGGTTTGTTGGTTTGTTGGTTTGTTGGTTTGTTGATTTGTTCGTTTGTTCGTTTGTTGGCTGGTTGGTTTGTTGGTTTGTTGGTTTGTTGGTTTGTTGGATTGTTGGCTTGTTGGTTTGTTGGTTTGTTGGTTTTTTGGTTTGTTGGTTTGTTGGTTTGTTGGTTTGTTCGTTTGTTGGTTTGTTGGTTTGTTGGTTTGTTCGTTTGTTGGTTTGTTTGTTTGTTGGTTTGTTGGTTTTTTGGTTTGTTGGTTTGTTGGTTTGTTAGCTTGTTGGGTTGTTGGTTTGTTAGTTTGTTCGTTTGTTGGCTTGTTGGTTTGTTGGCTTGTTGGCTTGTTGGCTTGTTTGTTTATTGGTTTGTTGGTTTGTTGGTTTGTTGGCTTGTTGGCTTGTCGGTTTGTTGGTTTGTTGGTTTGTTGGTTTGTTGGTTTGTTGGTTTGTTGGTTTGTTGGTTTGGTGGTTTGTTGGTTTGTTGGTTTGTTGGTTTGTTCGTTTGTTCGTTTATTGGTTTGTTGGTTTGTTGGTTTGTTGGTATGTGGGCTTGTTGGTTTGTTGGTTTGTTTGTTTGTTTGTTTGTTTGTTTGTTGGTTTGTTGGTTTGTTGGTTTGTTGGTTTGTTGGTTTGTTGGTTTATTGGTTTGTTGGTTTGTTGGTTTGTTGGCTTGTTGGCTTGTCGGTTTGTTGGTTTGTTTGTTTGTTGGTTTGTTGGTTTGTTGGTTTGTTGGTTTGCTGGTTTGTTTGCTTGTTGGTTTGTTGGTTTTTTGGCTTGTTGGTTTGTTCGCTTGTTGGCTTGTTGGTTTGGTAGTTTGTTCGTTTGTTGGTTTGCTGGTTTGTTAATTTGTTGGTTTGTTGGGTTGTTGGTTTGTTATTTTGTTGGCTTGTTGGCTTGTTGGTTTGTTGGTTTGTTGGTTTGTTGGCTTGTTGGTTTGTTGGTTCGTTGGTTTGTTGGTTTGTTGGTTTGTTGGTTTGTTTGTTTGTTGGTTTGTTGGTTTGTTTGTTAGTTGGTTTGTTCGTTTGTTAGTTTGTTGGTTTGTTGGTTTGTTAGCTTGTTTGTTTATTGGTTTGTTGGCTTGTTGGTTTGTTGGTATGTATGTTTGTTGGTTTGTTGGTTTGTTGGATTGTTGGCTTGTTGGCTTGTTGGTTTGTTGGTTTGTTGGTTTGTTGGTTTGTTGGTTTGTTGGTTTGTTCGTTTGTTCGTTTATTGGTTTGTTGGTTTGTTGGTTTGTTGGTATGTGGGCTTGTTGGTTTGTTGGTTTGTTTGTTTGTTTGTTTGTTTGTTTGTTGGTTTGTTGGTTTGTTGGATTGTTGGTTTGTTGGTTTGTTGGTTTATTGGTTTGTTGGTTTGTTGGTTTGTTGGCTTGTTGGCTTGTCGGTTTGTTGGTTTGTTTGTTTGTTGGTTTGTAGGTTTGTTGGTTTGTTGGTTTGCTGGTTTGTGTGCTTGTTGGTTTGTTGGTTTTTTGGCTTGTTGGTTTGTTCGCTTGTTGGCTTGTTGGTTTGGTAGTTTGTTCGTTTGTTGGTTTGCTGGTTTGTTAATTTGTTGGTTGTTGGGTTGTTGGTTTGTTATTTTGTTGGCTTGTTGGCTTGTTGGCTTGTTGGTTTGTTGGTTTTTTGGTTTGTTGGCTTGTTGGTTTGTTGGTTCGTTGGTTTGTTGGTTTGTTGGTTTGTTTGTTTGTTGGTTTGTTGGTTTGTTTGTTAGTTGGTTTGTTCGTTTGTTAGTTTGTTGGTTTGTTGGTTTGTTAGCTTGTTTGTTTATTGGTTTGTTGGCTTGTTAGTTTGTTGGTATGTTGGTTTGTTGGTTCGTTGGTTTTTTGGTTTGTTGGTTTGTTGGTTTGTTGGTTTTGTTGATTTGTTCGTTTGTTGGTTTGTTGGTTTGTTGGTTTGTTGGTTTGTTGGCTTGTTGGCTTGTTGGTTTGTTGGTTTGTTGGCTTGTTGGTTTGTTGGTTTGTTGGTTTGTTGGTTCGTTGGTTTGTTCGTTTGTTGGTTTGTCGGTTTGTTGGTTTGTTTGTTTATTGGTTTGTTGTCTTGTTGGTTTGTTGGTTTGTTGGCTTGTTGATTTGTTCGTTTCTTGGTTTTTTGGTTTGTTGGTTTGTTGGCTTGTTTGTTTATTGGTTTGTTGGCTTGTTGGTTTGTTGGTTTGGTGGTTTGTTGGTTTGTTGGTTTGTTGGTTTATTGGTTTGTTGGTTTGTTGGTTTTTTGGTTTGTTGGTTTGTTGATTTGTTGGTTTGTTGGTTTGTTGATTTGTTCGTTTGTTGGTTTGTTGGTTCGTTGGTTTGTTGGCTTGTTGGCTTGTTGGTTTGTTGGTTTGTTGGCTTGTTGGGTTGTTGGTTTGTTGGTTTGTTGGTTTGTTGGTTTATTCGTTTGTTGGTTTGTTGGTTTGTTGGTTTGTTTGTATATTGGTTTGTTGTCTTGTTGGTTTGTTGGTTTGTTGGCTTGTTGGTTTATTTGTTTGTTGGTTTGTTCGTTTGTTTGTTTGTTGGTTTTTTGGTTTGTTCGTTTTTTGGTTTGTGGGTTTGTTAGTTTTTTGGCTTGTTGGCTGGTTGGTTTGTTGGTTTGTTGGCTTGTTGGCTTGTTGGTTTGTTGGTTTGTTGGTTTGTTGGTTTGTTGGTTTGTTGTATTGTTGGTTTGTTGGTTTGTTGGTTTGTTGTTTTGTTGATTTGTTCGTTTGTTGGATTGTTGGTTTGTTGGTTTGTTGGCTTGTTGGCTTGTTGGTTTGTTGGTTTGTTGGCTTGATGGTTTGTTGATTTGTTGGTTTGTTGGTTTGTTGGTTTGTTGGTTTGTTGGTTTGTTGGTTTGTTGGTTTGTGGGATGGTTGGTTTGTTGGTTTGTTGGTTTGTTGGTTTGTTGGTTTATTGGTTTGTTGGTTTGTTGGTTTATTGGTTTGGTGGATTGTTGGTTTGTTTGTTTGTTGGTTTGTTGGTTAGTTTGTTGGTTGGTTTGTTCGTTTGTTGGTTTGTTGGTTTGTTGGTTTGTTGGCTTGTTTGTTTATTGGCTTGTTGGTTTGTTGGCTTGTTGGCTGGTTGGTTTGTTGGTTTTTTGGTTTGTTGGCTTGTTGGTTTGTTGGATTGTTGGTTTGTTGGTTTATTGGTTTGGTGGATTGTTGGTTTGTTCGTTTGTCGGGTTGCTGGTTTGTTGGCTTGTTGGCTTGTTGGTTTGTTGGTTTGTTGGTTTGTTGGTTTGTTGGTTTGTTGGTTTGTTCGTTTGTTCGTTTATTGGTTTGTTGGTTTGTTGGTTTGTTGGTATGTGGGCTTGTTGGTTTGTTGGTTTGTTTGTTTGTTTGTTTGTTTGTTTGTTGGTTTGTTGGTTTGTTGGTTTGTTGGTTTGTTGGTTTGTTGGTTTATTGGTTTGTTGGTTTGTTGGTTTGTTGGCTTGTTGGCTTGTCGGTTTGTTGGTTTGTTTGTTTGTTGGTTTGTTGGTTTGTTGGTTTGTTGGTTTGTTGGTTTGTTGGTTTGCTGGTTTGTTTGCTTGTTGGTTTGTTGGTTTTTTGGCTTGTTGGTTTGTTCGCTTGTTGGCTTGTTGGTTTGGTAGTTTGTTCGTTTGTTGGTTTGCTGGTTTGTTTATTTGTTGGTTTGTTGGGTTGTTGGTTTGTTATTTTGTTGGCTTGTTGGCTTGTTGGTTTGTTGGTTTGTTGGTTTGTTGGCTTGTTGGTTTGTTGGTTCGTTGGTTTGTTGGTTTGTTGGTTTGTTGGTTTGTTTGTTTGTTGGTTTGTTGATTTGTTTGTTAGTTGGTTTGTTCGTTTGTTAGTTTGTTGGTTTGTTGGTTTGTTAGCTTGTTTGTTTATTGGTTTGTTGGCTTGTTGGTTTGTTGGTATGTTGGTTTGTTGGTTTGTTGGTTTGTTGGTTTGTTGGTTCGTTGGTTTTTTGGTTTGTTGGTTTGTTGGTTTGTTGGTTTTGTTGATTTGTTCGTTTGTTGGTTTGTTGGTTTGTTGGCTTGTTAGCTTGTTGGTTTGTTGGTTTGTTGGCTTGTTGGTTTGTTGGTTTGTTGGTTTGTTGGTTCGTTGGTTTGTTCGTTTGTTGGTTTGTCGGTTTGTTGGTTTGTTTGTTTATTGGTTTGTTGTCTTGTTGGTTTGTTGGTTTGTTGGTTTGTTGGTCTATTTGTTTGTTAGTTTGTTCGTTTGTTGGTTTGTTCGTTTTTTGGTTTGTTGGTTTGTTAGTTTTTTTGGCTTGTTGGCTGGTTGGTTTGTTGGTTTGTTTGCTTGTTGGTTTGTTTGTTTGTTGGTTTGTTGGTTTGTTGGTTTGTTGGTTTGTTGGTTTATTGGTTTGTTGGTTTGTTGGTTTGTTGGCTTGTTGGCTTGTCGGTTTGTTGGTTTGTTGGTTTGTTGGTTTGTTTGTTTGTTGGTTTGTTGGTTTGTTTGTTGGTTGGTTTGTTCGTTTGTTGGTTTGTTGGTTTGTTGATTTGTTGGTTTGTTGGTTTGTTGATTTGTTCGTTTGTTGGTTTGTTGGTTTGTTGGTTTGTTGGTTTGTTGGTTTGTTGGTTTGTTGGTTTGTTGATTTGTTCGTTTCTTGGTTTTTTGGTTTGTTGGTTTGTTGGCTTGTTTGTTTATTGGTTTGTTGGCTTGTTGGTTTGTTGGTTAGGTGGTTTGTTGGTTTGTTGGTTTATTGGTTTGTTGGTTTGTTGGTTTGTTGGTTTTTTGGTTTGTTGTTTTGTTGATTTGTTGGTTTGTTGGTTTGTTGATTTGTTCGTTTGTTGGTTTGTTGGTTTGTTGGTTTGTTGGCTTGTTGGCTTGTTGGTTTGTTGGTTTGTTGGCTTGTTGGGTTGTTGGTTTGTTGGTTTGTTGGTTTGTTGGTTTATTCGTTTGTTGGTTTGTTGGTTTGTTGGTTTGTTTGTTTATTGGTTTGTTGTCTTGTTGGTTTGTTGGTTTGTTGGCTTGTTGGTTTATTTGTTTGTTCGTTTGTTTGTTTGTTGGTTTGTTGGTTTGTTGGTTTGTTGATTTGTTCGTTTGTTGGTTTGTTGGTTTGTTGGTTTGTTGGCTTGTTGGCTTGTTGGTTTGTTGGTTTGTTGGCTTGTTGGGTTGTTGGTTTGTTGGTTTGTTGGTTTGTTGGTTTATTCGTTTGTTGGTTTGTTGGTTTGTTGGTTTGTTTGTTTATTGGTTTGTTGTCTTGTTGGTTTGTTGGTTTGTTGGCTTGTTGGTTTATTTGTTTGTTGGTTTGTTCGTTTGTTTGTTTGTTGGTTTGTTGGTTTGTTCGTTTTTTGGTTTGTGGGTTTGTTAGTTTTTTGGCTTGTTGGCTGGTTGGTTTGTTGGTTTGTTGGCTTGTTGGCTTGTTGGTTTGTTGGTTTGTTGGTTTGTTGGTTTGTTGATTTGTTGTATTGTTGGTTTGTTGGTTTGTTGGTTTGTTGTTTTGTTGATTTGTTCGTTTGTTGGATTGTTGGTTTGTTGGTTTGTTGGCTTGTTGGCTTGTTGGTTTGTTGGTTTGTTGGCTTGATGGTTTGTTGATTTGTTGGTTTGTTGGTTTGTTGGTTTGTTGGTTTGTTGGTTTGTTGGTTTGTTGGTTTGTTGGTTTGTTGGCTGGTTGGTTTGTTGGTTTGTTGGTTTGTTGGTTTGTTGGTTTGTTGGTTTGTTGGTTTATTGGTTTGTTGGTTTGTTGGTTTATTGGTTTGGTGGATTGTTGGTTTGTTTGTTTGTTGGCTTGTTGGCTTGTTGGTTTGTTGGTTTGTTGGTTTGTTGGTTTGTTGGTTTGTTGGTTTGTTCGTTTGTTCGTTTATTGTTGGTATGTGGGCTTGTTGGTTTGTTGGTTTGTTTGTTTGTTTGTTGGTTTGTTGGTTTGGTGGTTTGTTGGTTTGTTGGTTTGTTGGTTTATTGGTTTGTTGGTTTGTTGGTTTGTTGGTTTGTTGGCTTGTTGGCTTGTCGGTTTGTTTGCTTTTTGGTTTGTTGGTTTTTTGGCTTGTTGGTTTGTTCGCTTGTTGGCTTGTTGGTTTGGTAGTTTGTTCGTTTGTTGGTTTGCTGGTTTGTTAATTTGTTGGTTTGTTGGGTTGTTGGTTTGTTATTTTGTTGGCTTGTTGGTTTGTTGGTTTGGTGGTTTGTTGGTTTGTTGGTTTGTTGGTTTATTGGTTTGTTGGTTTGTTGGTTTGTTGGCTTGTTGGCTTGTCGGTTTGTTGGTTTGTTTGTTTGTTGGTTTGTTGGTTTGTTGGTTTGTTGGTTTGTTGGTTTGCTGGTTTGTTTGCTTGTTGGTTTGTTGGTTTTTTGGCTTGTTGGTTTGTTCGCTTGTTGGCTTGTTGGTTTGGTAGTTTGTTCGTTTGTTGGTTTGCTGGTTTGTTAATTTGTTGGTTTGTTGGGTTGTTGGTTTGTTATTTTGTTGGCTTTTTGGCTTGTTGGTTTGTTGGTTTGTTGGTTTGTTGGTTTGTTGGCTTGTTGGTTTGTTGGTTCGTTGGTTTGTTGGTTTGTTGGTTTGTTGGTTTGTTTGTTTGTTGGTTTGTTGATTTGTTTGTTAGTTGGTTTGTTCGTTTGTTAGTTTGTTGGTTTGTTGGTTTGTTAGCTTGTTTGTTTATTGGTTTGTTGGCTTGTTGGTTTGTTGGTATGTTGGTTTGTTGGTTTGTTGGTTTGTTGGTTTGCTGGTTTGTTTGCTTGTTGGTTTGTTGGTTTTTTGGCTTGTTGGTTTGTTCGCTTGTTGGCTTGTTGGTTTGGTAGTTTGTTCGTTTGTTGGTTTGCTGGTTTGTTAATTTGTTGGTTTGTTGGGTTGTTGGTTTGTTATTTTGTTGGCTTGTTGGCTTGTTGGTTTGTTGGTTTGTTGGTTTGTTGGCTTGTTGGTTTGTTGGTTTGTTGGTTTGTTGGTTTGTTGGTTTATTGGTTTGTTGGTTTGTTGGTTTGTTGGCTTGTTGGCTTGTCAGTTTGTTGGTTTGTTTGTTTGTTGGCTTGTTGGCTTGTTGGTTTGTTGGTTTGTCGGTTTGTTGGTTTGTTTGTTTGTTGATTTGTTCGTTTGTTGGTTTGTTGGTTTGTTGGTTTGTTTGTTTGTTGGTTTGTTAGTTTATTAATTTGTTGGTTTGTTGGTTTGTTGTTCTGTTGGCTTGTTGGTTTGTTGGTTTGTTCGTTTGTTGATTTGTTAGTTTGTTGGTTTGTTGTTTTGTTGGTTTGTTTGTTTGTTGGTTTGTTGGTTTGTTGATATGTTGGTTTGTTAGCTTGTTGGCTTGTTAGTTTGTTAGTTTGTTCGTTTGTTCGCTTGCTGATTTGTTAATTTGTTGGTTTGTTGGGTTGTTGGTTTGTTATTTTGTTGGCTTGTTGGCTTGTTGGTTTGTTGGT
Organism: Atherix ibis; assembly: GCA_958298945.1. NCBI lineage: Eukaryota > Metazoa > Arthropoda > Insecta > Diptera > Athericidae > Atherix > Atherix ibis. Next base: position 4,325,339 of record OY282608.1, read on the forward strand.
TTGTTGGTTTGTTGGCTTGTTGGTTTGTTGGTTTGTTGGTTTGTTGGTTTGTTGGTTTGTTGGTTTGTTGGTTTGTTTGTTTTTTGGTTTGTTGGTTTGTTTGTTGGTTGGTTTGTTCGTTTGTTGGTTTGTTGGTTTGTTGGTTTGTTGGCTTGTTTGTTTAGTGGTTTGTTGGCTTGTTGGTTTGTTGGTTTGTTGGTTTGTTGTTTTGTTGTTTTGTTGGTTTTTTGGTTTGTTGGTTTGTTGGTTTGTTGGTTTGTTGGTTTTTTGATTTGTTCGTTTGTTCGTTTGTTGGCTGGTTGGTTTGTTGGTTTGTTGGTTTGTTGGATTGTTGGCTTGTTGGTTTGTTGGTTTGTTGGTTTGTTGGTTTGTTGGTTTGTTGGTTTGTTGGTTTGTTCGTTTGTTGGTTTGTTGGTTTGTTGGTTTGTTCGTTTGTTGGTTTGTTTGTTTGTTGGTTTGTTGGTTTTTTGGTTTGTTGGTTTGTTGGTTTGTTGGCTTGTTGGGTTGTTGGTTTGTTAGTTTGTTCGTTTGTTGGCTTGTTGGTTTGTTGGCTTGTTGGCTTGTTGGTTTGTTGGTTTGTTGGTTTGTTGGTTTGTTGGTTTGTTAGTTTGGTGGTTTGTTCGTTTGTTGGTGTGTTGGTGTGTTGATTTGTTGGCTTGTTAGTTTGTTGGTTTAGTGGTTTGTTGGCTTGTTGGTTTGTTGGTTTGTTAGTTTATTCGTCTGTTGGCTTGTGGGTTTGTTGGCTTGTTGGCTTGTTGGTTTGGTGGTTTGTTGCTTTGTTGATTTGTTGGTAAGTTGGTTTGTTGGTTTGTTGGTTTGTTTGTTTGTTGGTTTGTTGGTTTGTTTGTTGGTTGGTTTGTTCGTTTGTTGGTTTGTTGGTTTGTTGGTTTGTTGGCTTGTTTGTTTATTGGTTTGTTGGTTTGTTGGTTTTTTGGCTTGTTGGTTTGTTCGCTTGTTGGCTTGTTGGTTTGGTAGTTTGTTCGTTTGTTGGTTTGCTGGTTTGTTAATTTGTTGGTTTGTTGGGTTGTTGGTTTGTTATTTTGTTGGCTTGTTGGCTTGTTGGTTTGTTGGTTTGTTGGTTTGTTGGCTTGTTGGTTTGTTGGTTTGTTGGTTTGTTGGTTTGTTGGTTTATTGGTTTGTTGGTTTGTTGGTTTGTTGGTTTGTTGGTTTGTTGGCTTGTTGGCTTGTCAGTTTGTTGGTTTGTTTGTTTGTTGGCTTGTTGGCTTGTTGGTTTGTTGGTTTGTCGGTTTGTTGGTTTGTTTGTTTGTTGGTTTGTTCGTTTGTTGGTTTGTTGGTTTGTTGGTTTGTTTGTTTGTTGGTTTGTTAGTTTATTAATTTGTTGGTTTGTTGGTTTGTTGTTCTGTTGGCTTGTTGGTTTGTTGGTTTGTTCGTTTGTTGATTTGTTAGTTTGTTGGTTTGTTGTTTTGTTGGTTTGTTTGTTTGTTGGTTTGTTGGTTTGTTGATATGTTGGTTTGTTAGCTTGTTGGCTTGTTAGTTTGTTAGTTTGTTCGTTTGTTCGCTTGCTGATTTGTTAATTTGTTGGTTTGTTGGGTTGTTGGTTTGTTATTTTGTTGGCTTGTTGGCTTGTTGGTTTGTTGGTTTGTTGGTTTGTTGGCTTGTTGGTTTGTTGGTTTGTTGGTTTGTTGGTTTGTTGGTTTGTTGGTTTGTTGGTTTGTTTGTTTTTTGGTTTGTTGGTTTGTTTGTTGGTTGGTTTGTTCGTTTGTTGGTTTGTTGGTTTGTTGGTTTGTTGGCTTGTTTGTTTAGTGGTTTGTTGGCTTGTTGGTTTGTTGGTTTGTTGGTTTGTTGTTTTGTTGTTTTGTTGGTTTTTTGGTTTGTTGGTTTGTTGGTTTGTTGGTTTGTTGGTTTTTTGATTTGTTCGTTTGTTCGTTTGTTGGCTGGTTGGTTTGTTGGTTTGTTGGTTTGTTGGATTGTTGGCTTGTTGGTTTGTTGGTTTGTTGGTTTGTTGGTTTGTTGGTTTGTTGGTTTGTTGGTTTGTTCGTTTGTTGGTTTGTTGGTTTGTTGGTTTGTTCGTTTGTTGGTTTGTTTGTTTGTTGGTTTGTTGGTTTTTTGGTTTGTTGGTTTGTTGGTTTGTTGGCTTGTTGGGTTGTTGGTTTGTTAGTTTGTTCGTTTGTTGGCTTGTTGGTTTGTTGGCTTGTTGGCTTGTTGGTTTGTTGGTTTGTTGGTTTGTTGGTTTGTTGGTTTGTTAGTTTGGTGGTTTGTTCGTTTGTTGGTGTGTTGGTGTGTTGATTTGTTGGCTTGTTAGTTTGTTGGTTTAGTGGTTTGTTGGCTTGTTGGTTTGTTGGTTTGTTAGTTTATTCGTCTGTTGGCTTGTGGGTTTGTTGGCTTGTTGGCTTGTTGGTTTGGTGGTTTGTTGCTTTGTTGATTTGTTGGTAAGTTGGTTTGTTGGTTTGTTGGTTTGTTTGTTTGTTGGTTTGTTGGTTTGTTTGTTGGTTGGTTTGTTCGTTTGTTGGTTTGTTGGTTTGTTGGTTTGTTGGCTTGTTTGTTTATTGGTTTGTTGGTTTGTTGGTTTGTTGGCTTGTTGGCTTGTCGGTTTGTTGGTTTGTTGGTTTGTTGGTTTGTTGGTTTGTTGGTTTGTTGGTTTGTTGGTTTGTTGGTTTGTTGGTTTGTTGGTTTGTTGGTTTGTTGGTTTGTTCGTTTGTTCGTTTATTGGTTTGTTGGTTTGTTGGTTTGTTGGTATGTGGGCTTGTTGGTTTGTTGGTTTGTTTGTTTGTTTGTTTGTTTGTTTGTTGGTTTGTTGGTTTGTTGGTTTGTTGGTTTGTTGGTTTGTTGGTTTATTGGTTTGTTGGTTTGTTGGTTTGTTGGCTTGTTGGCTTGTCGGTTTGTTGGTTTGTTTGTTTGTTGGTTTGTTGGTTTGTTGGTTTGTTGGTTTGCTGGTTTGTTTGCTTGTTGGTTTGTTGGTTTTTTGGCTTGTTGGTTTGTTCACTTGTTGGCTTGTTGGTTTGGTAGTTTGTTCGTTTGTTGGTTTGCTGGTTTGTTAATTTGTTGGTTTGTTGGGTTGTTGGTTTGTTATTTTGTTGGCTTGTTGGCTTGTTGGTTTGTTGGTTTGTTGGTTTGTTGGCTTGTTGGTTTGCTGGTTCGTTGGTTTGTTGGTTTGTTGGTTTGTTGGTTTGTTTGTTTGTTGGTTTGTTGGTTTGTTTGTTAGTTGGTTTGTTCGTTTGTTAGTTTGTTGGTTTGTTGGTTTGTTAGCTTGTTTGTTTATTGGTTTGTTGGCTTGTTGGTTTGTTGGTATGTATGTTTGTTGGTTTGTTGGTTTGTTGGATTGTTGGCTTGTTGGCTTGTTGGTTTGTTGGTTTGTTGGTTTGTTGGTTTGTTGGTTTGTTGGTTTGTTCGTTTGTTCGTTTATTGGTTTGTTGGTTTGTTGGTTTGTTGGTATGTGGGCTTGTTGGTTTGTTGGTTTGTTTGTTTGTTTGTTTGTTTGTTTGTTTGTTGGTTTGTTGGTTTGTTGGATTGTTGGTTTGTTGGTTTGTTGGTTTATTGGTTTGTTGGTTTGTTGGTTTGTTGGCTTGTTGGCTTGTCGGTTTGTTGGTTTGTTTGTTTGTTGGTTTGTTGGTTTGTTGGTTTGTTGGTTTGCTGGTTTGTGTGCTTGTTGGTTTGTTGGTTTTTTGGCTTGTTGGTTTGTTCGCTTGTTGGCTTGTTGGTTTGGTAGTTTGTTCGTTTGTTGGTTTGCTGGTTTGTTAATTTGTTGGTTTGTTGGGTTGTTGGTTTGTTATTTTGTTGGCTTGTTGGCTTGTTGGCTTGTTGGTTTGTTGGTTTTTTGGTTTGTTGGCTTGTTGGTTTGTTGGTTCGTTGGTTTGTTGGTTTGTTGGTTTGTTTGTTTGTTGGTTTGTTGGTTTGTTTGTTAGTTGGTTTGTTCGTCTGTTAGTTTGTTGGTTTGTTGGTTTGTTAGCTTGTTTGTTTATTGGTTTGTTGGCTTGTTGGTTTGTTGGTATGTTGGTTTGTTGGTTCGTTGGTTTTTTGGTTTGTTGGTTTGTTGGTTTGTTGGTTTTGTTGATTTGTTCGTTTGTTGGTTTGTTGGTTTGTTGGTTTGTTGGTTTGTTGGCTTGTTGGCTTGTTGGTTTGTTGGTTTGTTGGCTTGTTGGTTTGTTGGTTTGTTGGTTTGTTGGTTCGTTGGTTTGTTCGTTTGTTGGTTTGTCGGTTTGTTGGTTTGTTTGTTTATTGGTTTGTTGTCTTGTTGGTTTGTTGGTTTGTTGGTTTGTTGGTCTATTTGTTTCTTGGTTTGTTCGTTTGTTGGTTTGTTCGTTTTTTGGTTTGTTGGTTTGTTAGTTTTTTTGGCTTGTTGGCTGGTTGGTTTGTTGGTTTGTTTGCTTGTTGGTTTGTTTGTTTGTTTGTTTGTTGGTTTGTTGGTTTGTTGGTTTGTTGGTTTATTGGTTTGTTGGTTCGTTGGTTTGTTGGCTTGTTGGTTTGTTGGTTTGTTCGTTTGTTGGTTTGTTGGTTTGTTGACTAATTGGTTTGTTCGCTTGTTGGCTTGTTGGTTTGTTAGTTTGTTCGTTTGTTGGTTTGCTGGTTTGTTAATTTGTTGTTTTGTTGGGTTGTCGATTTGTTGGTTTGTTGGTTTGTTTGTTTGTTGGTTTGTTGGTTTGTTTGTTGGTTGGTTTGTTCGTTTGTTGGTTTGTTGGTTTGTTGATTTGTTGGTTTGTTGGTTTGTTGATTTGTTCGTTTGTTGGTTTGTTGGTTTGTTGGTTTGTTGGTTTGTTGGTTTGTTGGCTTGTTGATTTGTTCGTTTCTTGGTTTTTTGGTTTGTTGGTTTGTTGGCTTGTTTGTTTATTGGTTTGTTGGCTTGTTGGTTTGTTGGTTTGGTGGTTTGTTGGTTTGTTGGTTTGTTGGTTTATTGGTTTGTTGGTTTGTTGGTTTTTTGGTTTGTTGGTTTGTTGATTTGTTGGTTTGTTGGTTTGTTGATTTGTTCGTTTGTTGGTTTGTTGGTTCGTTGGTTTGTTGGCTTGTTGGCTTGTTGGTTTGTTGGTTTGTTGGCTTGTTGGGTTGTTGGTTTGTTGGTTTGTTGGTTTGTTGGTTTATTCGTTTGTTGGTTTGTTGGTTTGTTGGTTTGTTTGTTTATTGGTTTGTTGTCTTGTTGGTTTGTTGGTTTGTTGGCTTGTTGGTTTATTTGTTTGTTGGTTTGTTCGTTTGTTTGTTTGTTGGTTTGTTGGTTTGTTCGTTTTTTGGTTTGTGGGTTTGTTAGTTTTTTGGCTTGTTGGCTGGTTGGTTTGTTGGTTTGTTGGCTTGTTGGCTTGTTGGTTTGTTGGTTTGTTGGTTTGTTGGTTTGTTGGTTTGTTGTATTGTTGGTTTGTTGGTTTGTTGGTTTGTTGTTTTGTTGATTTGTTCGTTTGTTGGATTGTTGGTTTGTTGGTTTGTTGGCTTGTTGGCTTGTTGGTTTGTTGGTTTGTTGGCTTGATGGTTTGTTGATTTGTTGGTTTGTTGGTTTGTTGGTTTGTTGGTTTGTTGGTTTGTTGGTTTGTTGGTTTGTGGGATGGTTGGTTTGTTGGTTTGTTGGTTTGTTGGTTTGTTGGTTTATTGGTTTGTTGGTTTGTTGGTTTGTTGGTTTGTTGGTTTATTGGTTTGGTGGATTGTTGGTTTGTTTGTTTGTTGGTTTGTTGGTTAGTTTGTTGGTTGGTTTGTTCGTTTGTTGGTTTGTTGGTTTGTTGGTTTGTTGGCTTCTTTGTTTATTGGCTTGTTGGTTTGTTGGCTTGTTGGCTGGTTGGTTTGTTGGTTTTTTGGTTTGTTGGCTTGTTGGTTTGTTGGATTGTTGGTTTTTTGGTTTATTGGTTTGGTGGATTGTTGGTTTGTTCGTTTGTCGGGTTGCTGGTTTGTTGGCTTGTTGGCTTGTTGGTTTGTTGGTTTGTTGGTTTGTTGGTTTGTTGGTTTGTTCGTTTGTTCGTTTATTGGTTTGTTGGTTTGTTGGTTTGTTGGTATGTGGGCTTGTTGGTTTGTTGGTTTGTTTGTTTGTTTGTTTGTTTGTTTGTTGGTTTGTTGGTTTGTTGGTTTGTTGGTTTGTTGGTTTGTTGGTTTATTGGTTTGTTGGTTTGTTGGTTTGTTGGCTTGTTGGCTTGTCGGTTTGTTGGTTTGTTTGTTTGTTGGTTTGTTGGTTTGTTGGTTTGTTGGTTTGTTGGTTTGTTGGTTTGCTGGTTTGTTTGCTTGTTGGTTTGTTGGTTTTTTGGCTTGTTGGTTTGTTCGCTTGTTGGCTTGTTGGTTTGGTAGTTTGTTCGTTTGTTGGTTTGCTGGTTTGTTAATTTGTTGGTTTGTTGGGTTGTTGGTTTGTTATTTTGTTGGCTTGTTGGCTTGTTGGTTTGTTGGTTTGTTGGTTTGTTGGCTTGTTGGTTTGTTGGTTCGTTGGTTTGTTGGTTTGTTGGTTTGTTGGTTTGTTTGTTTGTTGGTTTGTTGATTTGTTTGTTAGTTGGTTTGTTCGTTTGTTAGTTTGTTGGTTTGTTGGTTTGTTAGCTTGTTTGTTTATTGGTTTGTTGGCTTGTTGGTTTGTTGTTATGTTGGTTTGTTGGTTTGTTGGTTTGTTGGTTTGTTGGCTCGTTGGTTTTTTGGTTTGTTGGTTTGTTGGTTTGTTGGTTTTGTTGATTTGTTCGTTTGTTGGTTTGTTGGTTTGTTGGTTTGTTGGTTTGTTGGCTTGTTAGCTTGTTGGTTTGTTGGTTTGTTGGCTTGTTGGTTTGTTGGTTTGTTGGTTTGTTGGTTGGTTGGTATGTTCGTTTGTTGGTTTGTCGGTTTGTTGGTTTGTTTGTTTATTGGTTTGTTGTCTTGTTAGTTTGTTGGTTTGTTGGTTTGTTGGTCTATTTGTTTGTTAGTTTGTTCGTTTGTTGGTTTGTTCGTTTTTTGGTTTGTTGGTTTGTTAGTTTTTTTGGCTTGTTGGCTGGTTGGTTTGTTGGTTTGTTTGCTTGTTGGTTTGTTTGTTTGTTGGTTTGTTGGTTTGTTGGTTTGTTGGTTTGTTGGTTTATTGGTTTGTTGGTTTGTTGGTTTGTTGGCTTGTTGGCTTGTCGGTTTGTTGGTTTGTTGGTTTGTTGGTTTGTTTGTTTGTTGGTTTGTTGGTTTGTTTGTTGGTTGGTTTGTTCGTTTGTTGGTTTGTTGGTTTGTTGATTTGTTGGTTTGTTGGTTTGTTGATTTGTTCGTTTGTTGGTTTGTTGGTTTGTTGGTTTGTTGGTTTGTTGGTTTGTTGGTTTGTTGATTTGTTCGTTTCTTGGTTTTTTGGTTTGTTGGTTTGTTGGCTTGTTTGTTTATTGGTTTGTTGGCTTGTTGGTTTGTTGGTTTGGTGGTTTGTTGGTTTGTTGGTTTATTGGTTTGTTGGTTTGTTGGTTTTTTGGTTTGTTGGTTTGTTGATTTGTTGGTTTGTTGGTTTGTTGATTTGTTCGTTTGTTGGTTTGTTGGTTTGTTGGTTTGTTGGCTTGTTGGCTTGTTGGTTTGTTGGTTTGTTGGCTTGTTGGGTTGTTGGTTTGTTGGTTTGTTGGTTTGTTGGTTTATTCGTTTGTTGGTTTGTTGGTTTGTTGGTTTGTTTGTTTATTGGTTTGTTGTCTTGTTGGTTTGTTGGTTTGTTGGCTTGTTGGTTTATTTGTTTGTTGGTTTGTTCGTTTGTTTGTTTGTTGGTTTGTTGGTTTGTTCGTTTTTTGGTTTGTGGGTTTGTTAGTTTTTTGGCTTGTTGGCTGGTTGGTTTGTTGGTTTGTTGGCTTGTTGGCTTGTTGGTTTGTTGGTTTGTTGGTTTGTTGGTTTGTTGATTTGTTGTATTGTTGGTTTGTTGGTTTGTTGGTTTGTTGTTTTGTTGATTTGTTCGTTTGTTGGATTGTTGGTTTGTTGGTTTGTTGGCTTGTTGGCTTGTTGGTTTGTTGGTTTGTTGGCTTGATGGTTTGTTGATTTGTTGGTTTGTTGGTTTGTTGGTTTGTTGGTTTGTTGGTTTGTTGGTTTGTTGGTTTGTTGGTTTGTTGGCTGGTTGGTTTGTTGGTTTGTTGGTTTGTTGGTTTGTTGGTTTGTTGGTTTATTGGTTTGTTGGTTTGTTGGTTTATTGGTTTGGTGGATTGTTGGTTTGTTTGTTTGTTGGTTTGTTGGTTTGTTTGTTGGTTGGTTTGTTCGTTTGTTGGTTTGTTGGTTTCTTGGTTTGTTGGCTTGTTTGTTTATTGGCTTGTTGGTTTGTTGGCTTGTTGGCTGGTTGGTTTGTTGGTTTTTTGGTTTGTTGGCTTGTTGGTTTGTTGGATTGTTGGTTTGTTGGTTTATTGGTTTGGTGGATTGTTGGTTTGTTCGTTTGTCGGGTTGTTGGTTTGTTGGCTTGTTGGCTTGTTGGTTTGTTGGTTTGTTGGTTTGTTGGTTTGTTGGTTTGTTGGTTTGTTCGTTTGTTCGTTTATTGGTTTGTTGGTTTGTTGGTTTGTTGGTATGTGGGCTTGTTGGTTTGTTGGTTTGTTTGTTAGTTTGTTTGTTTGTTTGTTGGTTTGTTGGTTTGGTGGTTTGTTGGTTTGTTGGTTTGTTGGTTTATTGGTTTGTTGGTTTGTTGGTTTGTTGGCTTGTTGGCTTGTCGGTTTGTTGGTTTGTTTGTTTGTTGGTTTGTTGGTTTGTTGGTTTGTTGGTTTGTTGGTTTGCTGGTTTGTTTGCTTTTTGGTTTGTTGGTTTTTTGGCTTGTTGGTTTGTTCGCTTGTTGGCTTGTTGGTTTGGTAGTTTGTTCGTTTGTTGGTTTGCTGGTTTGTTAATTTGTTGGTTTGTTGGGTTGTTGGTTTGTTATTTTGTTGGCTTGTTGGTTTGTTGGTTTGGTGGTTTGTTGGTTTGTTGGTTTGTTGGTTTATTGGTTTGTTGGTTTGTTGGTTTGTTGGCTTGTTGGCTTGTCGGTTTGTTGGTTTGTTTGTTTGTTGGTTTGTTGGTTTGTTGGTTTGTTGGTTTGTTGGTTTACTGGTTTGTTTGCTTGTTGGTTTGTTGGTTTTTTGGCTTGTTGGTTTGTTCGCTTGTTGGCTTGTTGGTTTGGTAGTTTGTTCGTTTGTTGGTTTGCTGGTTTGTTAATTTGTTGGTTTGTTGGGTTGTTGGTTTGTTATTTTGTTGGCTTTTTGGCTTGTTGGTTTGTTGGTTTGTTGGTTTGTTGGCTTGTTGGTTTGTTGGTTCGTTGGTTTGTTGGTTTGTTGGTTTGTTGGTTTGTTTGTTTGTTGGTTTGTTGATTTGTTTGTTAGTTGGTTTGTTCGTTTGTTAGTTTGTTGGTTTGTTGGTTTGTTAGCTTGTTTGTTTATTGGTTTGTTGGCTTGTTGGTTTGTTGGTATGTTGGTTTGTTGGTTTGTTGGTTTGCTGGTTTGTTTGCTTGTTGGTTTGTTGGTTTTTTGGCTTGTTGGTTTGTTCGCTTGTTGGCTTGTTGGTTTGGTAGTTTGTTCGTTTGTTGGTTTGCTGGTTTGTTAATTTGTTGGTTTGTTGGGTTGTTGGTTTGTTATTTTGTTGGCTTGTTGGCTTGTTGGTTTGTTGGTTTGTTGGTTTGTTGGCTTGTTGGTTTGTTGTTTCGTTGGTTTGTTGGTTTGTTGGTTTGTTGGTTTGTTGGTTTGTTGGTTTGTTTGTTTGTTGGTTTGTTGATTTGTTTGTTAGTTGGTTTGTTCGTTTGTTAGTTTGTTGGTTTGTTGGTTTGTTAGCTTGTTTGTTTATTGGTTTGTTGGCTTGTTGGTTTGTTGGTATGTTGGTTTGTTGGTTTGTTGGTTTGTTGGTTTGTTGGTTCGTTGGTTTTTTGGTTTGTTGGTTTGTTGGTTTGTTGGTTTTGTTGATTTGTTCGTTTGTTGGTTTGTTGGTTTGTTGGTTTGTTGGTTTGTTGGCTTGTTGGCTAGTTGGTTTGTTGGTTTGTTGGCTTGTTGGTTTGTTGGTTTGTTGGTTTGTTGGTTCGTTGGTTTGTTCGTTTGTTGGTTTGTCGGTTTGTTGGTTTGTTTGTTTATTGGTTTGTTGTCTTGTTGGTTTGTTGGTTTGTTGGTTTGTTGGTCGATTTGTTTGTTGATTTGTTCGTTTGTTGGTTTGTTCGTTTTTTGGTTTGTTGGTTTGTTAGTTTTTTTGGCTTGTTGGCTGGTTGGTTTGTTGGTTTGTTTGCTTGTTGGTTTGTTTGTTTGTTTGTTTGTTGGTTTGTTGGTTTGTTGGTTTGTTGGTTTGTTGGTTTATTGGTTTGTTGGTTTGTTGGTTTGTTGGCTTGTTGGCTTGTCGGTTTGTTGGTTTGTTGGTTTGTTGGTTTGTTGGTTTGTTGGTTTGTTGGTTTGTTGGTTTGTTTGTTTGTTCGTTTGTTGGTTTGTTGGTTTGTTGACTAATTGGTTTGTTCGCTTGTTGGCTTGTTGGTTTGTTAGTTTGTTCGTTTGTTGGTTTGCTGGTTTGTTAATTTGTTGGTTTGTTGGGTTGTCGATTTGTAATTTTTTTGGCTTGTTGGCTTGTTGGTTTGTTGGTTTGTTGGTTTGTTGGCTTGTTGGTTTGTTGGTTTGTTGGTTTGTTGGTTTGTTGGTTTGTTGGTTTGTTGGTTTGTTTGTTTGTTGGTTTGTTGGTTTGTTTGTTGGTTGGTTTGTTCGTTTGTTGGTTTGTTGGTTTGTTGATTTGTTGGTTTGTTGGTTTGTTGATTTGTTCGTTTGTTGGTTTGTTGATTTGTTGGTTTGTTGGTTTGTTGGTTTGTTGATTTGTTCGTTTGTTGGTGTTTTGGTTTGTTGGTTTGTTGGCTTGTTTGTTGGTTGGTTTGTTCGTTTGTTGGTTTGTTGGTTTGTTGATTTGTTGGTTTGTTGGCTTGTTGGTTTGTTGGTTTGGTGGTTTGTTGGTTTGTTGGTTTATTGGTTTGTTGGTTTGTTGGTTTTTTGGTTTGTTGGTTTGTTGATTTGTTGGTTTGTTGGTTTGTTGATTTGTTCGTTTGTTGGGTTGTTGGTTTGTTGGTTTGTTGGCTTGTTGGCTTGTTGGTTTGTTGGTTTGCTGGCTTGTTGGGTTGTTGGTTTGTTGGTTTGTTGGTTTGTTGGTTTATTCGTTTGTTGGTTTGTTGGTTTGTTGGTTTGTTTGTTTATTGGTTTGTTGTCTTGTTGGTTTGTTGGTTTGTTGGCTTGTTGGTTTATTTGTTTGTTGGTTTGTTCGTTTGTTTGTTTGTTGGTTTGTTGGTTTGTTCGTTTTTTGGTTTTTGGGTTTGTTAGTTTTTTGGCTTGTTGGCTGGTTGGTTTGTTGGTTTGTTGGCTTGTTGGCTTGTTGGTTTGTTGGTTTGTTGGTTTGTTGGCTTGTTGGTTTGTTGGTTTGTTGGTTTGTTGGTTTGTTGGTTTGTTGTGTTGTTGGTTTGTTGGTTTGTTGGTTTGTTGTTTTGTTGATTTGTTCGTTTGTTGGAATGTTGGTTTGTTGGTTTGTTGGCTTGTTGGCTTGTTGGTTTGTTGGTTTGTTGGCTTGATGGTTTGTTGATTTGTTGGTTTGTTGGTTTGTTGGTTTGTTGGTTTGTTGGTTTGTTGGTTTGTTGGTTTGTTGGTTTGTTGGTTTGTTGGTTTGTTGGTTTGTTGGTTTGTTGGTTTGTTGGTTTGAGGGTTTGTTCCTTTGTTGGTTTGTTGGTTTGTTGGTTTTTTGGCTTGTAAGCTTGTTGGTTTGTTGGTTTGTTCGTTTATTGGTTTGTTCGTTTGTTGGTTTGTTTGTCTGTTGGTTTGTTGGTTTGTTGGTTTGTTGGCTTGTTGGTTTGTTGGTTTGTTGGTTTGTTGGTTTGTTCGTCTGTGGGCTTATTGGTTTGTTGGCTTGTTAGTTTGTTGGTTTGTTGGTTTGTTGGTTTGTTGGTTTGTTGGTTTGTTGGTTTGTTGGTTTGTTGATTTGTTTGTTTGTTGGTGTGTTGGTGTGTTGATTTGTTGGCTTGTTGGTTTGTTGGTTTTGTGGTTTGTTGGCTTGTTGTTTTGTTGGTTTGTTGGTTTGTTCGTTTGTTGGCTTGTTGGTTTGTTGCCTTGTTGGTTTGTGGGTTTGTTGGTTTGTTGGTTTGTTGGTTTGTTGGTTTGTTGGTTTGTTGGTTTATTGGTTTGTTGGTTTGTTGGCTTGTTGGCTTGTTGGTTTGTTGGTTTGTTCGTTTGTTGGCTTGTTGGCTTGTTGGTTTGTTGGTTTGTTGGTTTGTTGGTTTGTTGGTTTGTTGGTTTGTTGGTTTGTTGGCTTGTTGGCTTTTTGGCTTGTTGGCTTGTTGGCTTGTTGGTTTGTTGGTTTGTTGGTTTGTTGGTTTGTTCGTTTTTTGGCTTGTTGGCTTGTTTTTTTGTTGGTTTGTTGGATTGCTGGTTTGTTGGCTTATTGGTTTGTTGGTTTGTTTGTTTGTTGGCTTGTTGGCTTGGTGGGTTGTTGGTTTGTTGGTTTGTTGGCTTGTTGGCTTGTTGGTTTGTGGGTTTGTTGGTTTGTTGGTTTGTTGGTTTGTTTGTTTGTTGGTTTGTTCGTTTGTTGGTTTGTGAATTTGTTGGTTTGTTGGCTTGTTGGTTTGTTGACTTGTTGGTTTGTTGGTTTGTTGGTTTGTTGGTTTGTTGGTTTGTTGGTTTGTTGGTTTGTTTGTTTGTTCGTTTGTTGGTTTGTTGGTTTGTTGACTAATTGGATTGTTCGCTTGTTGGCTTGTTGGTTTGTTAGTTTGTTCGTTTGTTGGTTTGCTGGTTTGTTAATTTGTTGGTTTGTTGGGTTGTCGATTTGTAATTTTGTTGGCTTGTTGGCTTGTTGGTTTGTTGGTTTGTTGGTTTGTTGGCTTGTTGGTTTGTTGGTTTGTTGGTTTGTTGGTTTGTTGGTTTGTTGGTTTGTTTGTTTGTTGGTTTGTTGGTTTGTTTGTTGGTTGGTTTGTTCGTTTGTTGGTTTGTTGGTTTGTTGATTTGTTGGTTTGTTGGTTTGTTGATTTGTTCGTTTGTTGGTTTGTTGGTTTGTTGGTTTGTTGGTTTGTTGGTTTGTTGATTTGTTCGTTTGTTGGTTTTTTGGTTTGTTGGTTTGTTGGCTTGTTTGTTTATTGGTTTGTTGGCTTGTTGGTTTGTTGGTTTGGTGCTTTGTTGGTTTGTTGGTTTATTGGTTTGTTTGTTTGTTGGTTTTTTGGTTTGTTGGTTTGTTGATTTGTTGGTTTGTTGGTTTGTTGATTTGTTCGTTTGTTGGTTTGTTGGTTTGTTGGTTTGTTGGTTTGTTGGCTTGTTGGCTTGTTGGTTTGTTGGTTTGTTGGCTTGTTGGGTTGTTGGTTTGTTGGTTTGTTGGTTTGTTGGTTTATTCGTTTGTTGGTTTGTTGGTTTGTTGGTTTGTTTGTTTATTGGTTTGTTGTCTTGTTGGTTTGTTGGTTTGTTGGCTTGTTGGTTTATTTGTTTGTTGGTTTGTTCGTTTGTTTGTTTGTTGGTTTGTTGGTTTGTTCGTTTTTTGGTTTGTGGGTTTGTTAGTTTTTTGGCTTGTTTGCTGGTTGGTTTGTTGGTTTGTTGGCTTGTTGGCTTGTTGGTTTGTTGGTTTGTTGGTTTGTTGGTTTGTTGGTTTGTTGTGTTGTTGGTTTGTTGGTTTGTTGGTTTGTTGTTTTGTTGATTTGTTCGTTTGTTGGATTGTTGGTTTGTTGGTTTGTTGGCTTGTTGGCTTGTTGGTTTGTTGGTTTGTTGGCTTGATGGTTTTTTGATTTGTTGGTTTGTTGGTTTGTTGGTTTGTTGGTTTGTTGGTTTGTTGGTTTGTTGGTTTGTTGGTTTGTTGGTTTGTTGGTTTGTTGGTTTGCTGGTTTGTTGGTTTGTTGGTTTGTTGGTTTGTTGGTTTGTTGGTTTGTTGGTTTGTTCCTTTGTTGGTTTGTTGGTTTGTTGGTTTTTTGGCTTGTAAGCTTGTTGGTTTGTTGGTTTGTTCGTTTGTTGGTTTGTTCGTTTGTTGGTTTGTTTGTCTGTTGGTTTGTTGGTTTGTTGGTTTGTTGGTTTGTTGGCTTGTTGGTTTGTTGGTTTGTTGGTTTGTTGGTTTGTTCGTTTGTGGGCTTATTGGTTTGTTGGCTTGTTAGTTTGTTGGTTTGTTGGTTTGTTGGTTTGTTGGTTTGTTGGTTTGTTGGTTTGTTGATTTGTTTGTTTGTTGGTGTGTTGGTGTGTTGATTTGTTGGCTTGTTGGTTTGTTGGTTTTGTGGTTTGTTGGCTTGTTGTTTTGTTGGTTTGTTGGTTTGTTCGTTTGTTGGCTTGTTGGTTTGTTGCCTTGTTGGTTTGTGGGTTTGTTGGTTTGTTGGTTTGTTGGTTTGTTGGTTTGTTGGTTTGTTGGTTTGTTGGTTTATTGGTTTGTTGGTTTGTTGGCTTGTTGGCTTGTTGGTTTGTTGGTTTGTTCGTTTGTTGGCTTGTTGGCTTGTTGGCTTGTTGGTTTGTTGGTTTGTTGGTTTGTTGGTTTGTTGGTTTGTTGGTTTGTTTGTTTGTTGGTTTGTTGGTTTGTTTGTTGGTTGGTTTGTTTGTTTGTTGGTTTGTTGGTTTGTTGATTTGTTGGTTTGTTGGTTTGTTGATTTGTTCGTTTGTTGGTTTGTTGGTTTGTTGGTTTGTTGGTTTGTTGGTTTGTTGATTTGTTCGTTTGTTGGTTTTTTGGTTTGTTGGTTTGTTGGCTTGTTTGTTTATTGGTTTGTTGGCTTGTTGGTTTGTTGGTTTGGTGCTTTGTTGGTTTGTTGGTTTATTGGTTTGTTTGTTTGTTGGTTTTTTGGTTTGTTGGTTTGTTGATTTGTTGGTTTGTTGGTTTGTTGATTTGTTCGTTTGTTGGTTTGTTGGTTTGTTGGTTTGTTGGTTTGTTGGCTTGTTGGCTTGTTGGTTTGTTGGTTTGTTGGCTTGTTGGGTTGTTGGTTTGTTGGTTTGTTGGTTTGTTGGTTTATTCGTTTGTTGGTTTGTTGGTTTGTTGGTTTATTTGTTTATTGGTTTGTTGTCTTGTTGGTTTGTTGGTTTGTTGGCTTGTTGGTTTATTTGTTTGTTGGTTTGTTCGTTTGTTTGTTTGTTGGTTTGTTGGTTTGTTCGTTTTTTGGTTTGTGGGTTTGTTAGTTTTTTGGCTTGTTGGCTGGTTGGTTTGTTGGTTTGTTGGCTTGTTGGCTTGTTGGTTTGTTGGTTTGTTGGTTTGTTGGTTTGTTGGTTTGTTGTGTTGTTGGTTTGTTGGTTTGTTGGTTTGTTGTTTTGTTGATTTGTTCGTTTGTTGGATTGTTGGTTTGTTGGTTTGTTGGCTTGTTGGCTTGTTGGTTTGTTGGTTTGTTGGCTTGATGGTTTGTTGATTTGTTGGTTTGTTGGTTTGTTGGTTTGTTGGTTTGTTGGTTTGTTGGTTTGTTGGTTTGTTGGTTTGTTGGTTTGTTGGTTTGTTGGTTTGCTGGTTTGTTGGTTTGTTGGTTTGTTGGTTTGTTGGTTTGTTGGTTTGTTCCTTTGTTGGTTTGTTGGTTTGTTGGTTTTTTGGCTTGTAAGCTTGTTGGTTTGTTGGTTTGTTCGTTTGTTGGTTTGTTCGTTTGTTGGTTTGTTTGTCTGTTGGTTTGTTGGTTTGTTGGTTTGTTGGTTTGTTGGCTTGTTGGTTTGTTGGTTTGTTGGTTTGTTGGTTTGTTCGTTTGTGGGCTTATTGGTTTGTTGGCTTGTTAGTTTGTTGGTTTGTTGGTTTGTTGGTTTGTTGGTTTGTTGGTTTGTTGGTTTGTTGATTTGTTTGTTTGTTGGTGTGTTGGTGTGTTGATTTGTTGGCTTGTTGGTTTGTTGGTTTTGTGGTTTGTTGGCTTGTTGTTTTGTTGGTTTGTTGGTTTGTTCGTTTGTTGGCTTGTTGGTTTGTTGCCTTGTTGGTTTGTGGGTTTGTTGGTTTGTTGGTTTGTTGGTTTGTTGGTTTGTTGGTTTGTTGGTTTATTGGTTTGTTGGTTTGTTGGCTTGTTGGCTTGTTGGTTTGTTGGTTGGTTCGTTTGTTGGCTTGTTGGCTTGTTGGTTTGTTGGTTTGTTGGTTTGTTGGTTTGTTGGTATGTTGGTTTGTTGGTTTGTTGGCTTGTTGGCTTGTTGGCTTGTTGGCTTGTTGGCTTGTTGGTTTGTTGGTTTGTTGGTTTGTTGGTTTGTTCGTTTTTTGGCTTGTTGGCTTGTTTTTTTGTTGGTTTGTTGGATTGCTGGTTTGTTGGCTTATTGGTTTGTTGGTTTGTTTGTTTGATGGCTTGTTGGCTTGGTGGGTTGTTGGTTTGTTGGTTTGTTGGCTTGTTGGCTTGTTGGTTTGTGGGTTTGTTGGTTTGTTGGTTTGTTGGTTTGTTTGTTTGTTGGTTTGTTCGTTTGTTGGTTTGTGAATTTGTTGGTTTGTTGGCTTGTTGGTTTGTTGGTTTGTTGGATTGTTGGTTTGTTGGTTTGTTGGTTTGTTGGCTTGTTGGCTTGTTGGTTTGTTGGTTTGTTGGTTTGTTCGTTTGTTGGCTTGTTTCTTGTTGGCTTGTTGGCTTGTTGGTTTGTTGGTTTGTTGGTTTGTTGGTTTGTTGGTTTGTTGGCTTGTTGGCTTGTTGGTTTGTTGGTTTGTTGGTTTGTTGGTTTGTTTGTTTGGTGGTTTGTTCGTTTGTTCGTTTGTTGGTTTGTTGGTTTGTTGGTTTGTTTTTTTGTTGGTTACTTGGTTTGTTGGTTTGTTGGTTTGTTGGTTTGTTGGCTTGTTGGCTTGTTGGTTTGTTGGTTTGTTCGCTTGTTGGTTTGTTGGTTTGTTGGTTTGTTGGTTTGTTGGTTTGTTGGTTTATCAGTTTGTTGGTTTGATGGTTGGTTGGTTTGTTGGCTTCTTGGTTTGTTGGTTTGTTCGTTTGTTGGTTTGTTGGTTTGTTGGTTTGTTGGTTTGTTTGTTTGTTGGTTTGTTGGTTTGTTGGCTTGTTGGTTTGTTGGCTTGTTGGCTTGTTGGCTTGTTGGTTTGTTAGTTTGTTGGTTTGTTGGCTTGTTGGTTTGTTGGTTTGTTTGTTTGTTGGTTTGTTGGTTTGTTGGTTTATTTGTTTGTTGGTTTGTTTGTTGGTTGGTTTGTTCGTTTCTTGGTTTGTTGGTTTGTTGGTTTGTTGGCATGTTTGTTGGTTGGTTTTTTGGCTTCTTTGTTTGTTGGTTTGTTGGTTTGTTGGTTTGTTAGTTTGTTGGTTTTTTGGTTTGTGGGTTTGTTGGTTTGTTGGTTTGTTGGTTTGTTAGTTTGTTCGTTTGTTGATTTGTTGGTTTGTTGGTTTGTTGGTTTGTTCGTTTGTTGGTTTGTTTGTTTGTTGGTTTATTGGTTTGTTGGTTTGTTGGTTTGTTGGTTTGTTGGTTTGTTCGTTTGTTGGTTTGTTGGTTTGTTGGTTTGTTGGTTTGTTGGTTTGTTGGTTTGTTGGTTTGTTTGTTTGTTGGTTTGTTCGTTTGTTGGTTTGTTGGTTTGTTCGTTTTTCGGTTTGTTGGTTTGTTGGTTTTTGGGCTTGTTGGCTGTTTGGCTTGTTGGTTTGTTCGTTTGCTAGTTTGTTCGTTTGTTGGCTTGTTGGTTTGTTGGCTTTTTGGCTTGTTGGTTTGTTGGTTTGTTGGTTTGTTGGTTTGTTGGTTTGTTGGTTTGTTGGTTTGTTGGTTTGTTGGTTTGTTGGTTTGTTGGTTTGTTGGTTTGTTCGTTTGTTGGTGTGTTGGTGTGTTGATGTGTTGGCTTGTTGGTTTGTTGGTTTTGTGGTTTGTTGGCTGGTTGGTTTGATGGTTTGTTAGTTTGTTCGTTTTCGTTTGTTGGTTTGTGGGTTTGTTGGTTTGTTGATTTGTTCGTTTGTTGGTTTGTTGGTTTGTTGGTTTGTTGGTTTGTTGGCTTGTTTGTTTATTGGTTTGTTGGCTTGTTGGTTTGTTGGTTTGTTGGTTTGTTGGTTTGTTGGTTTGTTGGTTTGTTGGTTTTTTGGTTTGTTGGTTTGTTGATTTGTTGGTTTGTTGGTTTGTTGATTTGTTCGTTTGTTGGTTTGTTGGTTTGCTGGTTTGTTGGTTTGTTGCCTTGTTGGCTTGTTGGTTTGTTGGTTTGTTGGTTTGTTGGCTTGTTGGTTTGTTGGTTTGTTGGTTTGTTGGTTTGTTGGTTTGTTGGTTTGTTGGTTTGTTGGTTTGTTGGTTTTTTGGTTTGTTGGTTTGTTGATTTGTTGGTTTGTTGGTTTGTTGATTTGTTCGTTTGTTGGTTTGTTGGTTTGTTGGTTTGTTGGCTTGTTGGCTTGTTGGCTTGTTGGTTTGTTGGTTTGTTGGCTTGTTGGTTTGTTGGTTTGTTGGTTTGTTGGTCTGTTGGTTTGTTGGTTTGTTGGTTTGTTGGTTTGTTTGTTTGTTGGTTTGTTTGTTTGTTGGTTTGTTGGTTTGTTTGTTGGTTGGTTTGTTCGTTTGTTGCTTTGTTGGTTTGTTGATTTGTTGGTTTGTTGGTTTGTTGATTTGTTCGTTTGTTGGTTTGTTGGTTTGTTCGTTTGTTGGTTTGTTGGTTTGTTGGCTTGTTTGTTTATTGGTTTGTTGGCTTGTTGGTTTGTTCGTTTGTTGGTTTGTTGGTTTGTTGGTTTGTAAGTTTGTTGGTTTGTTGGTTTGTTGGTTTTTTGGTTTGTTGGTTTGTTGATTTGTTGGTTTGTTGGTTTGTTGATTTGTTCGTTTGTTGGTTTGTTGGTTTGTTGGTTTGTTGGTTTGTTGGCTTGTTGGTTTGTTGGTTTGTTGGTTTGTTGGCTTGTTGATTTGTTGGTTTGTTGGTTTGTTGGTTTGTTGGTTTGTTCGTTTGTTGGTTTGTTGGTTTGTTTGTTTATTGGTTTGTTGTCTTATTGGTTTGTTCGTTTGTTGGTTTGTTGGTTGGTTGGTTTGTTCGTTTTTTGGTTTGTTGGCTTGTTTTTTGTTGGCTTGTTGGTTTGTTGGTTTGTTGGTTTGTTGGTTTGTTGGTTTGTTGGCTTGTTGGCTTGTTGGTTTGTTGGTTTGTTGGTTTGTTGGTTTGTTTGTTTGGTGGTTTGTTCGTTTGTTCGTTTGTTGGTTTGTTGGTTTGTTGGTTTGTTTTTTTGTTGGTTACTTGGTTTGTTGGTTTGTTGGTTTGTTGGTTTGTTGGCTTGTTGGCTTGTTGGTTTGTTGGTTTGTTCGTTTGTTGGTTTGTTGGTTTGTTGGTTTGTTGGTTTGTTGGTTTGTTGGTTTATTAGTTTGTTGGTTTGATGGTATGTTGGTTTGTTGGCTTCTTGGTTTGTTGGTTTGTTCGTTTGTTGGTTTGTTGGTTTGTTGGTTTGTTGGTTTGTTTGTTTGTTGGTTTGTTGGTTTGTTGGCTTGTTGGTTTGTTGGCTTGTTGGCTTATTGGTTTGTTAGTTTGTTGGTTTGTTGGCTTGTTGGTTTGTTGGTTTGTTTGTTTGTTGGTTTGTTGGTTTGTTGGTTTATATGTTTGTTGGTTTGTTTGTTGGTTGGTTTGTTCGTTTCTTGGTTTGTTGGTTTGTTGGTTTGTTGGCATGTTTGTTTGTTGGTTTTTTGGCTTCTTTGTTTGTTGGTTTGTTGGTTTGTTGGTTTGTTAGTTTGTTGGTTTTTTGGTTTGTGGGTTTGTTGGTTTGTTGGTTTGTTGGTTTGTTAGTTTGTTCGTTTGTTGATTTGTTGGTTTGTTGGTTTGTTGGTTTGTTCGTTTGTTGGTTTGTTTGTTTGTTGGTTTGTTGGTTTGTTGGTTTGTTGGTTTGTTGGTTTGTTGGTTTGTTTGTTTGTTGGCTTGTTGGTTTGTTGCCTTGTTGGTTTGTGGGTTTTGTTGGTTTGTTGGTTTGTTGGTTTGTTGGTTTGTTGGTTTGTTGGTTTATTGGTTTGTTGGTTTGTTGGCTTGTTGGCTTGTTGGTTTGTTGGTTTGTTCGTTTGTTGGCTTGTTGGCTTGTTGGTTTGTTGGTTTGTTGGTTTGTTGGTTTGTTGGTTTGTTGGTTTGTTGGTTTGTTGGCTTGTTGGCTTGTTGGTTTGTGGGTTTGTTGGTTTGTTGGTTTGTTGGTTTGTTGGTTTGTTTGTTTGTTGGTTTGTTCGTTTGTTGGTTTGTGAATTTGTTTGTTTGTTGGCTTGTTGGTTTGTTGGTTTGTTGGTTTGTTGGTTTGTTGGTTTGTTGGTTTGTTGGCTTGTTGGCTTGTTGGTTTGTTGGTTTGTTGGTTTGTTCGTTTGTTGGCTTGTTTTTTGTTGGCTTGTTGGCTTGTTGGTTTGTTGGTTTGTTGGTTTGTTGGTTTGTTGGTTTGTTGGCTTGTTGGCTTGTTGGTTTGTTGGTTTGTTGGTTTGTTGGTTTGTTTGTTTGGTGGTTTGTTCGTTTGTTGGTTTGTTGGTTTGTTGGTTTGTTTTTTTGTTGGTTACTTGGTTTGTTGGTTTGTTGGTTTGTTGGTTTGTTGGTTTGTTTGTTTGTTGGTTTGTTGGTTTGTTGGTTTGTTGGCTTGTTGGTTTGTTCGTTTGTTGGTTTGTTGGTTTGTTGGTTTGTTGGTTTGTTGGTTTGTTGGTTTATCAGTTTGTTGGTTTGATGGTTGGTTGGTTTGTTGGCTTCTTGGTTTGTTGGTTTGTTCGTTTGTTGGTTTGTTGGTTTGTTGGTTTGTTGGTTTGTTTGTTTGTTGGTTTGTTGGCTTGTTGGCTTGTTGGTTTGTTGGTTTGTTCGTTTGTTGGCTTGTTGGCTTGTTGGTTTGTTGGTTTGTTGGTTTGTTGGTTTGTTGGTTTGTTGGTTTGTTGGTTTGTTGGCTTGTTGGCTTGTTGGTTTGTGGGTTTGTTGGTTTGTTGGTTTGTTGGTTTGTTTGTTTGTTGGTTTGTTGGTTTGTTGGTTTGTTGGCTTGTTGGCTTGTTGGTTTGTTGGTTTGTTGGTTTGTTCGTTTGTTGGCTTGTTTTTTGTTGGCTTGTTGGCTTGTTGGTTTGTTGGTTTGTTGGTTTGTTGGTTTGTTGGTTTGTTGGTTTGTTGGCTTGTTGGCTTGTTGGTTTGTTGGTTTGTTGGTTTGTTGGTTTGTTTGTTTGGTGGTTTGTTCGTTTGTTGGTTTGTTGGTTTGTTGGTTTGTTTTTTTGTTGGTTACTTGGTTTGTTGGTTTGTTGGTTTGTTGGTTTGTTGGCTTGTTGGCTTGTTGGTTTGTTGGTTTGTTCGTTTGTTGGTTTGTTGGTTTGTTGGTTTGTTGGTTTGTTGGTTTGTTGGTTCATCAGTTTGTTGGTTTGATGGTTTGTTGGCTTCTTGGTTTGTTGGTTTGTTCGTTTGTTGGTTTGTTGGTTTGTTGGTTTGTTTGTTTGTTTGTTTGTTGGTTTGTTGGTTTGTTGGCTTGTTGGTTTGTTGGCTTGTTGGCTTGTTGGCTTGTTGGTTTGTTAATTTGTTGGTTTGTTGGCTTGTTGGTTTGTTGGTTTGTTTGTTTGTTGGTTTGTTGGTTTGTTGGTTTATTTGTTTGTTGGTTTGTTTGTTGGTTGGTTTGTTCGTTTCTTGGTTTGTTGGTTTGTTGGTTTGTTGGCATGTTTGTTTGTTGGTTTTTTGGCTTCTTTGTTTGTTGGTTTGTTGGTTTGTTAGTTTGTTGGTTTTTTGGTTTGTGGGTTTGTTGGTTTGTTGGTTTGTTGGTTTGTTAGTTTGTTCGTTTGTTGATTTGTTGGTTTGTTGGTTTGTTGGTTTGTTCGTTTGTTGGTTTGTTTGTTTGTTGGTTTATTGGTTTGTTGGTTTGTTGGTTTGTTGGTTTGTTGGTTTGTTCGTTTGTTGGTTTGTTGGTTTGTTGGTTTGTTGGTTTGTTGGTTTGTTGGTTTGTTGGTTTGTTTGTTTGTTGGTTTGTTCGTTTGTTGGTTTGTTGGTTTGTTCGTTTTTCGGTTTGTTGGTTTGTTGGTTTTTGGGCTTGTTGGCTGTTTGGTTTGTTGGTTTGTTCGTTTGCTAGTTTGTTCGTTTGTTGGCTTGTTGGTTTGTTGGCTTTTTGGCTTGTTGGTTTGTTGGTTTGTTGGTTTGTTGGTTTGTTGGTTTGTTGGTTTGTTGGTTTGTTGGTTTGTTGGTTTGTTGGTTTGTTGGTTTGTTGGTTTGTTGGTTTGTTGGTTTGTTGGTTTGTTCGTTTGTTGGTGTGTTGGTGTGTTGATGTGTTGGCTTGTTGGTTTGTTGGTTTTGTGGTTTGTTGGCTGGTTGGTTTGATGGTTTGTTAGTTTGTTCGTTTGTTCGTTTGTTGGTTTGTGGGTTTGTTGGTTTGTTGATTTGTTCGTTTGTTGGTTTGTTGGTTCGTTGGTTTGTTGGTTTGTTGGCTTGTCTGTTTATTGGTTTGTTGGCTTGTTGGTTTGTTGGTTTGTTGGTTTGTTGGTTTGTTGGTTTGTTGGTTTGTTGGTTTTTTGGTTTGTTGGTTTGTTGATTTGTTGGTTTGTTGGTTTGTTGGTTTGTTGATTTGTTCGTTTGTTGGTTTGTTGGTTTGCTGGTTTGTTGGTTTATGCCTTGTTGGCTTGTTGGTTTGTTGGTTTGTTGGTTTGTTGGCTTGTTGGTTTGTTGGTTTGTTGGTTTGTTGGTTTGTTGGTTTGTTGGTTTGTTGGTTTGTTGGTTTGTTGGTTTGTTGGTTTTTTGGTTTGTTGGTTTGTTGATTTGTTGGTTTGTTGGTTTGTTGATTTGTTCGTTTGTTGGTTTGTTGGTTTGTTGGTTTGTTGGCTTGTTGGCTTGTTGGCTTGTTGGTTTGTTGGTTTGTTGGCTTGTTGGTTTGTTGGTTTGTTGGTTTGTTGGTCTGTTGGTTTGTTGGTTTGTTGGTTTGTTGGTTGTTTGTTTGTTGGTTTGTTTGTTTGTTGGTTTGTTGGTTTGTTTGTTGGTTGGTTTGTTCGTTTGTTACTTTGTTGGTTTGTTGATTTGTTGGTTTGTTGGTTTGTTGATTTGTTCGTTTGTTGGTTTGTTGGTTTGTTCGTTTGTTGGTTTGTTGGTTTGTTGGTTTGTTGGTTTGTTGGCTTGTTTGTTTATTGGTTTGTTGGCTTGTTGGTTTGTTCGTTTGTTGGTTTGTTGGTTTGTTGGTTTGTAAGTTTGTTGGTTTGTTCGTTTGTTGGTGTGTTGGTGTGTTGATGTGTTGGCTTGTTGGTTTGTTGGTTTTGTGGTTTGTTGGCTGGTTGGTTTGATGGTTTGTTAGTTTGTTCGTTTGTTCGTTTGTTGGTTTGTGGGTTTGTTGGTTTGTTGATTTGTTCGTTTGTTGGTTTGTTGGTTTGTTGGTTTGTTGGTTTGTTGGCTTGTCTGTTTATTGGTTTGTTGGCTTGTTGGTTTGTTGGTTTGTTGGTTTGTTGGTTTGTTGGTTTGTTGGTTTGTTGGTTTTTTGGTTTGTTGGTTTGTTGATTTGTTGGTTTGTTGGTTTGTTGATTTGTTCGTTTGTTGGTTTGTTGGTTTGCTGGTTTGTTGGTTTATGCCTTGTTGGCTTGTTGGTTTGTTGGTTTGTTGGTTTGTTGGCTTGTTGGTTTGTTGGTTTGTTGGTTTGTTGGTTTGTTGGTTTGTTGGTTTGTTGGTTTGTTGGTTTGTTGGTTTGTTGGTTTTTTGGTTTGTTGGTTTGTTGATTTGTTGGTTTGTTGGTTTGTTGATTTGTTCGTTTGTTGGTTTGTTGGTTTGTTGGTTTGTTGGCTTGTTGGCTTGTTGGCTTGTTGGTTTGTTGGTTTGTTGGCTTGTTGGTTTGTTGGTTTGTTGGTTTGTTGGTCTGTTGGTTTGTTGGTTTGTTGGTTTGTTGGTTGTTTGTTTGTTGGTTTGTTTGTTTGTTGGTTTGTTGGTTTGTTTGTTGGTTGGTTTGTTCGTTTGTTGCTTTGTTGGTTTGTTGATTTGTTGGTTTGTTGGTTTGTTGATTTGTTCGTTTGTTGGTTTGTTGGTTTGTTCGTTTGTTGGTTTGTTGGTTTGTTGGTTTGTTGGCTTGTTTGTTTATTGGTTTGTTGGCTTGTTGGTTTGTTCGTTTGTTGGTTTGTTGGTTTGTTGGTTTGTAAGTTTGTTGGTTTGTTGGTTTGTTGGTTTTTTGGTTTGTTGGTTTGTTGATTTGTTGGTTTGTTGGTTTGTTGATTTGTTCGTTTGTTGGTTTGTTGGTTTGTTGGTTTGTTGGCTTGTTGGTTTGTTGGTTTGTTGGTTTGTTGGCTTGTTGATTTGTTGGTTTGTTGGTTTGTTGGTTTGTTGGTTTGTTCGTTTGTTGGTTTGTTGGTTTGTTTGTTTATTGGTTTGTTGTCTTATTGGTTTGTTCGTTTGTTGGTTTGTTGGTTGGTTGGTTTGTTCGTTTTTTGGTTTGTTGGCTTGTTTTTTGTTGGCTTGTTGGCTTGTTGGTTTGTTGGTTTGTTGGTTTGTTGGTTTGTTGGTTTGTTGGCTTGTTGGCTTGTTGGTTTGTTGGTTTGTTGGTTTGTTGGTTTGTTTGTTTGGTGGTTTGTTCGTTTGTTCGTTTGTTGGTTTGTTGGTTTGTTGGTTTGTTTTTTTGTTGGTTACTTGGTTTGTTGGTTTGTTGGTTTGTTGGTTTGTTGGCTTGTTGGCTTGTTGGTTTGTTGGTTTGTTGGTTTGTTCGTTTGTTGGTTTGTTGGTTTGTTGGTTTGTTGGTTTGTTGGTTTGTTGGTTTATTAGTTTGTTGGTTTGATGGTTGGTTGGTTTGTTGGCTTCTTGGTTTGTTGGTTTGTTCGTTTGTTGGTTTGTTGGTTTGTTGGTTTGTTGGTTTGTTTGTTTGTTGGTTTGTTGGTTTGTTGGCTTGTTGGTTTGTTGGCTTGTTGGCTTGTTGGCTTATTGGTTTGTTAGTTTGTTGGTTTGTTGGCTTGTTGGTTTGTTGGTTTGTTTGTTTGTTGGTTTGTTGGTTTGTTGGTTTATATGTTTGTTGGTTGGTTTGTTCGTTTCTTGGTTTGTTGGTTTGTTGTTTTGTTGGCATGTTTGTTTGTTGGTTTTTTGGGTTCTTTGTTTGTTGGTTTGTTGGTTTGTTGGTTTGTTAGTTTGTTGGTTTTTTGGTTTGTGGGTTTGTTGGTTTGTTGGTTTGTTGGTTTGTTGGTTTGTTAGTTTGTTCGTTTGTTGATTTGTTGGTTTGTTGGTTTGTTGGTTTGTTCGTTTGTTGGTTTGTTTGTTTGTTGGTTTGTTGGTTTGTTGGTTTGTTGGTTTGTTGGTTTGTTGGTTTGTTCGTTTGTTGGTTTGTTGTTTTGTTGGTTTGTTGGTTTGTTGGTTTGTTGGTTTGTTGGTTTGTTTGTTTGTTGGTTTGTTCGTTTGTTGGTTTGTTGGTTTGTTCGTTTTTCGGTTTGTTGGTTTGTGGGTTTTTTGGCTTGTTGGCTGTTTGGTTTGTTGGTTTGTTCGTTTGCTAGTTTGTTCGTTTGTTGGCTTGTTGGTTTGTTGGCTTTTTGGCTTGTTGGTTCGTTGGTTTGTTGGTTTGTTGGTTTGTTGGTTTGTTGGTTTGTTGGTTTGTTGGTTTGTTGGTTTGTTGGTTTGTTGGTTTGTTCGTTTGTTGGTGTGTTGGTGTGTTGATGTGTTGGCTTGTTGGTTTGTTGGTTTTGTGGTTTGTTGGCTGGTTGGTTTGATGGTTTGTTAGTTTGTTCGTTTGTTCGTTTGTTGGTTTGTGGGTTTGTTGGTTTGTTGATTTGTTCGTTTGTTGGTTTGTTGGTTTGTTGGTTTGTTGGTTTGTTGGCTTGTTTGTTTATTGGTTTGTTGGCTTGTTGGTTTGTTGGTTTGTTGGTTTGTTGGTTTGTTGGTTTGTTGGTTTGTTGGTTTTTTGGTTTGTTGGTTTGTTGATTTGTTGGTTTGTTGGTTTGTTGATTTGTTCGTTTGTTGGTTTGTTGGTTTGCTGGTTTGTTGGTTTGTTGCCTTGTTGGCTTGTTGGTTTGTTGGTTTGTTGATTTGTTGGCTTGTTGGTTTGTTGGTTTGTTGGTTTGTTGGTTTGTTGGTTTGTTGGTTTGTTGGTTTGTTGGTTTGTTGGTTTTTTGGTTTGTTGGTTTGTTGATTTGTTGGTTTGTTGGTTTGTTGATTTGTTCGTTTGTTGGTTTGTTGGTTTTTTGGTTTGTTGGCTTGTTGGCTTGTTGGCTTGTTGGTTTGTTGGTTTGTTGGCTTGTTGGTTTGTTGGTTTGTTGGTTTGTTGGTCTGTTGGTTTGTTGGTTTGTTGGTTTGTTGGTTTGTTTGTTTGTTGGTTTGTTTGTTTGTTGGTTTGTTGGTTTGTTTGTTGGTTGGTTTGTTCGTTTGTTGCTTTGTTGGTTTGTTGATTTGTTGGTTTGTTGGTTTGTTGATTTGTTCGTTTGTTGGTTTGTTGGTTTGTTCGTTTGTTGGTTTGTTGGTTTGTTGGCTTGTTTGTTTATTGGTTTGTTGGCTTGTTGGTTTGTTCGTTTGTTGGTTTGCTGGTTTGTTGGTTTGTTGGTTTGTTGGTTTGTTGGTTTGTTGGTTTGTTGGTTTTTTGGTTTGTTGGTTTGTTGATTTGTTGGTTTGTTGGTTTGTTGATTTGTTCGTTTGTTGGTTTGTTGGTTT
Organism: Atherix ibis; assembly: GCA_958298945.1. NCBI lineage: Eukaryota > Metazoa > Arthropoda > Insecta > Diptera > Athericidae > Atherix > Atherix ibis. Next base: position 4,351,481 of record OY282608.1, read on the forward strand.
GTTGGTTTGTTGGCTTGTTGGTTTGTTGGTTTGTTGGTTTGTTGGCTTGTTGATTTGTTGGTTTGTTGGTTTGTTGGTTTGTTGGTTTCTTCGTTTGTTGGTTTGTTGGTTTGTTTGTTTATTGGTTTGTTGTCTTATTGGTTTGTTCGTTTGTTGGTTTGTTGGTTGGTTGGTTTGTTCGTTTTTTGGTTTGTTAGTTTTTTGGCTTGTTGGCTGGTTGGTTTGTTGGTTTGTTGGCTTGTTGGTTTGTTGGTTTGTTGGTTTGTTGGTTTGTTGGTTTGTTGGTTTGTTGTATTGTTGGTTTGTTGGTTTGTTGGTTTGTTGGTTTGTTGTTTTGTTGATTTGTTCGTTTGTTGGTTTGTTGGTTTGTTGCCTTGTTGGCTTGTTGGCTTGTTGGTTTGTTGGTTTGTTGGCTTGATGGTTTGTTGATTTGTTGGTTTGTTGGTTTGTTGGTTTGTTGGTTTGTTGGTTTGTTGGTATGTTGGTTTGTTGGTTTGTTGATTTGTTGGTTTGTTGGTTTGTTGGTTTGTTGGTTTGTTCGTTTGTTGGTTTGTTTGTTTGTTGGTTTGTTGGTTTGTTGGTTTGTTGGTTTGTTCGTTTGTTGGTTTGTTGGTTTGTTGGTTTGTTCGTTTGTTGGTTTGTTGGTTTTTTGGTTTGTTGGTTTGTTGGTTTGTTTGTTTGTTGGTTTGTTTGTTTGTTGGTTTGTTCGTTTGTTGGTTTGTTGGTTTGTTCGTTTGTTGGTTTGTTGGTTTGTTGGGGTTTTGGCTTGTTAGCTTGTTGGTTTGTTGGTTTGTTCGTTTGTTGGTTTGTTCGTTTGTTGGTTTGTTTGTCTGTTGGTTTGTTCGTTTGTTGGTTTGTTGGTTTGTTGGCTTGTTGGTTTGTTGGTTTGTTGGTTTGTTTGTTTGTTCGTTTGTTGGCTTACTGGTTTGTTGGCTTGTTGGTTTGTTGGTTTGTTGGTTTGTTGGTTTGTTGGTTTGTTGGTTTGTTGGTTTGTTGGTTTGTTGGTTTGTTGGTTTGTTGGTTTGTTGGTTTGTTGGTTTGTTGGTTTGTTTGTTTGTTGGTGTGTTGGTGTGTTGATTTGTTGGCTTGTTGGTTTGTTGGTTTTGTGGTTTGTTGGCTTGTTGGTTTGATGGTTTGTTGGTTTGTTTGTTTGTTGGCTTGTTGGTTTGTTGCCTTGTTGGCTTGTTGGTGTGTTGGTTTGTTGGTTTGTTGGTTTGTTGGTTTGTTGGTTTGTTGGTTTGTTGGATTATTGGTTTGTTGGTTTGTTGGCTTGTTGGTTTGTTGGGTTTTTGGTTTGTTGGCTTGTTGGTTTTGTTGATTTGTTCGTTTGTTGGTTTGTTGGTTTGTTGGTTTGTTGGTTTGTTGGCTTGTTGGCTTGTTGGTTTGTTGGTTTGTTGGTTTGTTGGCTTGTTGGTTTGTTGGTTTGTTGGTTTGTTGGTTCGTTGGTTTGTTCGTTTGTTGGTTTGTCGGTTTGTTGGTTTGTTTGTTTATTGGTTTGTTGTCTTGTTGGTTTGTTGGTTTGTTGGTTTGTTGGTCTATTTGTTTGTTGATTTGTTCGTTTGTTGGTTTGTTCGTTTTTTGGTTTGTTGGTTTGTTAGTTTTTTTGGCTTGTTGGCTGGTTGGTTTGTTGGTTTGTTTGCTTGTTGGTTTGTTTGTTTGTTTGTTTGTTGGTTTGTTGGTTTGTTGGTTTCTTGGTTTGTTGGTTTATTGGTTTGTTGGTTTGTTGGTTTGTTGGCTTGTTGGCTTGTCGGTTTGTTGGTTTGTCGGTTTGTTGGTTTGTTGGTTTGTTGGTTTGTTGGTTTGTTGGTTTGTTGGTTTGTTCGTTTGTTGGTTTGTTGGTTTGTTGACTAATTGGTTTGTTCGCTTGTTGGCTTGTTGGTTTGTTAGTTTGTTCGTTTGTTGGTTTGCTGGTTTGTTAATTTGTTGGTTTGTTGGGTTGTCGATTTGTAATTTTGTTGGCTTGTTGGCTTGTTGGTTTGTTGGTTTGCTGGTTTGTTGGCTTGTTGGTTTGTTGGTTTGTTGGTTTGTTGGTTTGTTGGTTTGTTGGTTTGTTGGTTTGTTTGTTTGTTGGTTTGTTGGTTTGTTTGTTGGTTGGTTTGTTCGTTTGTTGGTTTGTTGGTTTGTTGATTTGTTGGTTTGTTGGTTTGTTGATTTGTTCGTTTGTTGGTTTGTTGGTTTGTTGGTTTGTTGGTTTGTTGGTTTGTTGATTTGTTCGTTTGTTGGTTTTTTGGTTTGTTGGTTTGTTGGCTTGTTTGTTTATTGGTTTGTTGGCTTGTTGGTTTGTTGGTTTGGTGGTTTGTTGGTTTGTTGGTTTATTGGTTTGTTGGTTTGTTAGTTTTTTGGTTTGTTGGTTTGTTGATTTGTTGGTTTGTTGGTTTGTTGATTTGTTCGTTTGTTGGTTTGTTGGTTTGTTGGTTTGTTGGCTTGTTGGCTTGTTGGTTTGTTGGTTTGTTGGTTTGTTGGCTTGTTGGGTTGTTGGTTTGTTGGTTTGTTGGTTTGTTGGTTTATTCGTTTGTTGGTTTGTTGGTTTGTTGGTTTGTTTGTTTATTGGTTTGTTGTTTTGTTGGTTTGTTGGTTTGTTGGCTTGTTGGTTTATTTGTTTGTTGGTTTGTTCGTTTGTTTGTTTGTTGGTTTGTTGGTTTGTTCGTTTTTTGGTTTGTGGGTTTGTTAGTTTTTTGGCTTGTTGGCTGGTTGGTTTGTTGGTTTGTTGGCTTGTTGGCTTGTTGGTTTGTTGGTTTGTTGGTTTGTTGGTTTGTTGGTTTGTTGTGTTGTTGGTTTGTTGGTTTGTTGGTTTGTTGTTTTGTTGATTTGTTCGTTTGTTGGATTGTTGGATTGTTGGTTTGTTGGTTTGTTGGCTTGTTGGCTTGTTGGTTTGTTGGTTTGTTGGCTTGATGGTTTGTTGATTTGTTGGTTTGTTGGTTTGTTGGTTTGTTGGTTTGTTGGTTTGTTGGTTTGTTGGTTTGTTGGTTTGTTGGTTTGTTGGTTTGTTGGTTTGTTGGTTTGTTGGTTTGTTGGTTTGTTGGTTTGTTGGTTTGTTCCTTTGTTGGTTTGTTGGTTTGTTGGTTTGTTGGTTTTTTGGCTTGTTAGCTTGTTGGTTTGTTGGTTTGTTCGTTTGTTGGTTTGTTCGTTTGTTGGTTTGTTTGTCTGTTGGTTTGTTGGTTTGTTGGTTTGTTGGTTTGTTGGCTTGTTGGCTTGTTGGTTTGTTGGTTTGTTCGTTTGTTGGCTTGTTGGCTTGTTGGTTTGTTGGTTTGTTGTCTTGTTGGTTTGTTGGTTTGTTGGCTTGTTGGTTTATTTGTTTGTTGGTTTGTTCGTTTGTTTGTTTGTTGGTTTGTTGGTTTGTTCGTTTTTGGTTTGTGGGTTTGTTAGTTTTTTGGCTTGTTGGCTGGTTGGTTTGTTGGTTTGTTTGCTTGTTGGCTTGTTGGTTTGTTGGTTTGTTGGTTTGTTGGTTTGTTGGTTTGTTGTGTTGTTGGTTTGTTGGTTTGTTGGTTTGTTGTTTTGTTGATTTGTTCGTTTGTTGGATTGTTGGTTTGTTGGTTTGTTGGCTTGTTGGCTTGTTGGTTTTTTGGTTTGTTGGCTTGATGGTTTGTTGATTTGTGGGTTTGTTGGTTTGTTGGTTTGTTGGTTTGTTGGTTTGTTGGTTTGTTGGTTTGTTGGTTTGTTGGTTTGTTGGTTTGTTGGTTTGTTGGTTTGTTGGTTTGTTAGTTTGTTGGTTTGTTGGTTTGTTGGTTTGTTCCTTTGTTGGTTTGTTGGTTTGTTGGTTTTTTGGCTTGTTAGCTTGTTGGTTTGTTGGTTTGTTCGTTTGTTGGTTTGTTCGTTTGTTGATTTGTTTGTCTGTTGGTTTGTTGGTTTGTTGGTTTGTTGGTTTGTTGGCTTGTTGGTTTGTTGGTTTGTTGGTTTGTTGGTTTGTTCGTTTGTGGGCTTATTGGTTTGTTGGCTTGTTAGTTTGTTGGTTTGTTGGTTTGTTGGTTTGTTGGTTTGTTGGTTTGTTGATTTGTTTGTTTGTTGGTGTGTTGGTGTGTTGATTTGTTGGCTTGTTGGTTTGTTGGTTTTGTGGTCTGTTGGCTTGTTGTTTTGTTGGTTTGTTGGTTTGTTCGTTTGTTGGCTTGTTGGTTTGTTGCCTTGTTGGTTTGTGGGTTTGTTGGTTTGTTGGTTTGTTGGTTTGTTGGTTTGTTGGTTTGTTGGTTTGTTGGTTTATTATTTTGTTGGTTTGGTGGCTTGTTGGATTGTTGGGTTTTTGGTTTGTTGGCTTGTTGGTTTGTTGGCTTGTTGGCTTGTTGGTTTGTTGGTTTGTTCGTTTGTTGGCTTGTTGGCTTGTTGGTTAGTTGGTTTGTTGGTTTGTTGGTTTGTTGGTTTGTTGGTTTGTTGGTTTGTTGGCTTGTTGGCTTGTTGGCTTGTTGGCTTGTTGGCTTGTTGGTTTGTTGGTTTGTTGGTTTGTTGGTTTGTTCGTTTTTTGGCTTGTTGGCTTGTTTTTTTGTTGGGTTTTTGGATTGCTGGTTTGTTGGCTTATTGGTTCGTTGGTTTGTTTGTTTGTTGGCTTGTTGGCTTGGTGGGTTGTTGGTTTGTTGGTTTGTTGGCTTGTTGGCTTGTTGGTTTGTGGGTTTGTTGGTTTGTTGGTTTGTTGGTTTGTTTGTTTGTTGGTTTGTTCATTTGTTGGTTTGTGAATTTGTTGGTTTGTTAGCTTGTTGGTTTGTTGGTTTGTTGGTTTGTTGGTTTGTTGGTTTGTTGGTTTGTTGGCTTGTTGGCTTGTTGGTTTGTTGGTTTGTTGGTTTGTTCGTTTGTTGGCTTGTTTTTTTTTGGCTTGTTGGCTTGTTGGTTTGTTGGTTTGTTGGTTTGTTGGTTTGTTGGTTTGTTGGCTTGTTGGCTTGTTGGTTTGTTGGTTTGTTGGTTTGTTGGTTTGTTTGTTTGGTGGTTTGTTCGTTTGTTCGTTTGTTGGTTTGTTGGTTTGTTGGTTTGTTTTTTTGTTGGTTACTTGGTTTGTTGGTTTGTTGGTTTGTTGGTTTGTTGGCTTGTTGGCTTGTTGGTTTGTTGGTTTGTTCGTTTGTTGGTTTGTTGGTTTGTTGGTTTGTTGGTTTGTTGGTTTGTTGGTTTATTAGTTTGTTGGTTTGATAATTGGTTGGTTTGTTGGCTTCTTGGTTTGTTGGTTTGTTCGTTTGTTGGTTTGTTGGTTTGTTGGTTTGTTGGTTTGTTGGTTTGTTTGTTTGTTGGTTTGTTGGTTTGTTGGCTTGTTGGTTTTTTGGCTTGTTGGCTTGTTGGCTTGTTGGTTTGTTAGTTTGTTATTTTGTTGGCTTGTTGGTTTGTTGGTTTGTTTGTTTGTTGGTTTGTTGGTTTGTTGGTTTATTTGTTTGTTGGTTTGTTTGTTGGTTGGTTTGTTCGTTTCTTGGTTTGTTGGTTTGTTGGTTTGTTGGCATGTTTGTTTGTTGGTTTTTTGGCTTCTTTGTTTGTTGGTTTGTTGGTTTGTTGGTTTGTTAGTTTGTTGGTTTTTTGGTTTGTGGGTTTGTTGGTTTGTTGGTTTGTTGGTTTGTTAGTTTGTTCGTTTGTTGATTTGTTGGTTTGTTGGTTTGTTGGTTTGTTCGTTTGTTGGTTTGTTTGTTTGTTGGTTTATTGGATTGTTGGTTTGTTGGTTTGTTGGTTTGTTGGTTTGTTCGTTTGTTGGTTTGTTGGTTTGTTGGTTTGTTGGTTTGTTGGTTTGTTGGTTTGTTGGTTTGTTTGTTTGTTGGTTTGTTCGTTTGTTGGTGTGTTGGTTTGTTCGTTTTTCGGTTTGTTGGTTTGTTGGTTTTTGGGCTTGTTGGCTGTTTGGTTTGTTGGTTTGTTCGTTTGCTAGTTTGTTCGTTTGTTGGCTTGTTGGTTTGTTGGCTTTTTGGCTTGTTGGTTTGTTGGTTTGTTGGTTTGTTGGTTTGTTGGTTTGTTGGTTTGTTGCTTTGTTGGTTTGTTGGTTTGTTGGTTTGTTGGTTTGTTGGTTTGTTGGTTTGTTCGTTTGTTGGTGTGTTGGTGTGTTGATGTGTTGGCTTGTTGGTTTGTTGGTTTTGTGGTTTGTTGGCTGGTTGGTTTGATGGTTTGTTAGTTTGTTCGTTTGTTCGTTTGTTGGTTTGTGGGTTTGTTGGTTTGTTGATTTGTTCGTTTGTTGGTTTGTTGGTTTGTTGGTTTGTTGGTTTGTTGGCTTGTTTGTTTATTGGTTTGTTGGCTTGTTGGTTTGTTGGTTTGTTGGTTTGTTGGTTTGTTGGTTTGTTGGTTTGTTGGTTTGTTGGTTTGTTGGTTTTTTGGTTTGTTGGTTTGTTGATTTGTTGGTTTGTTGGTTTGTTGATTTGTTCGTTTGTTGATTTGTTGGTTTGCTGGTTTGTTGGTTTGTTGCCTTGTTGGCTTGTTGGTTTGTTGGTTTGTTGGTTTGTTGGCTTGTTGGTTTGTTGGTTTGTTGGTTTGTTGGTTTGTTGGTTTGTTGGTTTGTTGGTTTGTTGGTTTGTTGGTTTTTTGGTTTGTTGGTTTGTTGATTTGTTGGTTTGTTGGTTTGTTGATTTGTTCGTTTGTTGGTTTGTTGGTTTGTTGGTTTGTTGGTTTGTTGGCTTGTTGGCTTGTTGGCTTGTTGGTTTGTTGGTTTGTTGGCTTGTTGGTTTGTTGGTTTGTTGGTTTGTTGGTCTGTTGGTTTGTTGGTTTGTTGGTTTGTTGGTTTGTTTGTTTGTTGGTTTGTTTGTTTGTTGGTTTGTTGGTTTGTTTGTTGGTTGGTTTGTTCGTTTGTTGCTTTGTTGGTTTGTTGATTTGTTGGTTTGTTGGTTTGTTGATTTGTTCGTTTGTTGGTTTGTTGGTTTGTTCGTTTGTTGGTTTGTTGGTTTGTTGGCTTGTTTGTTTATTGGTTTGTTGGCTTGTTGGTTTGTTCGTTTGTTGGTTTGTTGGTTTGTTGGTTTGTTGGTTTGTTGGTTTGTTGGTTTGTTGGTTTTTTGGTTTGTTGGTTTGTTGATTTGTTGGTTTGTTGGTTTGTTGATTTGTTCGTTTGTTGGTTTGTTGGTTTGTTGGTTTGTTGGCTTGTTGGTTTGTTGGTTTGTTGGTTTGTTGGCTTGTTGATTTGTTGGTTTGTTGGTTTGTTGGTTTGTTGGTTTGTTCGTTTGTTGGTTTGTTGGTTTGTTTGTTTATTGGTTTGTTGTCTTATTGGTTTGTTCGCTTGTTGGTTTGTTGGTTGGTTGGTTTGTTCGTTTTTTGGTTTCTTGGCTTGTTTTTTGTTGGCTTGTTGGTTTGTTGGTTTGTTGGTTTGTTGGTTTGTTGGTTTGTTGGTTTGTTGGCTTGTTGGCTTGTTGGTTTGTTGGTTTGTTGGTTTGTTGGTTTGTTTGTTTGGTGGTTTGTTCGTTTGTTCGTTTGTTGGTTTGTTGGTTTGTTGGTTTGTTTTTTTGTTGGTTACTTGGTTTGTTGGTTTGTTGGTTTGTTGGTTTGTTGGCTTGTTGGCTTGTTGGTTTGTTGGTTTGTTCGTTTGTTGGTTTGTTGGTTTGTTGGTTTGTTGGTTTGTTGGTTTGTTGGTTTATTAGTTTGTTGGTTTGATGGTTGGTTGGTTTGTTGGCTTCTTGGTTTGTTCGTTTGTTGGTTTGTTGGTTTGTTGGTTTGTTGGTTTGTTGGTTTGTTGGTTTGTTGGTTTTTTGGTTTGTTGGTTTGTTGATTTGTTGGTTTGTTGGTTTGTTGGTTTGTTGGTTTGTTGGTTTGTTTGTTTGTTGGTTTGTTGGTTTGTTGGTTTATTTGTTTGTTGGTTTGTTTGTTGGTTGGTTTGTTCGTTTCTTGGTTTGTTGGTTTGATGGTTGGTTGGTTTGTTGGCTTGTTGGTTTGTTCGTTTGTTGGTTTGTTGGTTTGTTGGTTTGTTGGTTTGTTGGTTTGTTGGTTTGTTGGTTTGTTGGTTTGTTGGTTTATTTGTTTGTTGGTTTGTTTGTTTGTTTGTTGGTTGGTTTGTTCGTTTCTTGGTTTGTTGGTTTGATGGTTGGTTGGTTTGTTGGCTTGTTGGTTTGTTCATTTGTTGGTTTGTTGGTTTGTTGGTTTGTTGGTTTGTTGGTTTGTTGGTTTGTTGGTTTTTTGGTTTGTTGGTTTGTTGATTTGTTGGTTTGTTGGTTTGTTGGTTTGTTTGTTTGTTGGTTTGTTGGTTTGTTGGCTTGTTGGTTTGTTGGCTTGTTGGCTTGCTGGCTTTTTGGTTTGTTAGTTTGTTGGTTTGTTGGCTTTTTGGTTTGTTTGTTTGTTGGTTTGTTGGTTTGTTGGTTTATTTGTTTGTTGGTTTGTTTGTTGGTTGGTTTGTTCGTTTCTTGGTTTGTTGGTTTGTTGGTTTGTTGGCATGTTTGTTTGTTGGTTTTTTGGCTTCTTTGTTTGTTGGTTTGTTGGTTTGTTGGTTTGTTAGTTTGTTGGTTTTTTGGTTTGTGGGTTTGTTGGTTTGTTGGTTTGTTGGTTTGTTAGTTTGTTCGTTTGTTGATTTGTTGGTTTGTTGGTTTGTTGGTTTGTTCGTTTGTTGGTTTGTTTGTTTGTTGGTTTGTTGGTTTGTTGGTTTGTTGGTTTGTTGGTTTGTTGGTTTGTTGGTTTGTTCGTTTGTTGGTTTGTTGTTTTGTTGGTTTGTTGGTTTGTTGGTTTGTTGGTTTGTTGGTTTGTTTGTTTGTTGGTTTGTTCGTTTGTTGGTTTGTTGGTTTGTTCGTTTTTCGGTTTGTTGGTTTGTTGGTTTTTTGGCTTGTTGGCTGTTTGGTTTGTTGGTTTGTTCGTTTGCTAGTTTGTTCGTTTGTTGGCTTGTTGGTTTGTTGGTTTGTTGGTTTGTTGGTTTGTTGGTTTGTTGGTTTGTTGGTTTGTTGGTTTGTTGGTTTGTTGGTTTGTTGGTTTGTTGATTTGTTCGTTTGTTGGTGTGTTGGTGTGTTGATGTGTTGGCTTGTTGGTTTGTTGGTTTTGTGGTTTGTTGGCTGGTTGGTTTGATGGTTTGTTAGTTTGTTCGTTTGTTCGTTTGTTTGTTTGTCGGTTTGTTGGTTTGTTGATTTGTTCGTTTGTTGGTTTGTTGGTTTGTTGGTTTGTTGGTTTGTTGGCTTGTTTGTTTATTGGCTTGTTGGTTTGTTGGTTTGTTGGTTTGTTGGTTTGTTGGTTTGTTGGTTTGTTGGTTTTTTGGTTTGTTGAATTGTTGATTTGTTGGTTTGTTGGTTTGTTGATTTGTTCGTTTGTTGGTTTGTTGGTTTGCTGGTTTGTTGGTTTGTTGCCTTGTTGGCTTGTTGGTTTGTTGGTTTGGTGGTTTGTTGGCTTGTTGGTTTGTTGGTTTGTTGGTTTGTTGGTTTGTTGGTTTGTTGGTTTGTTGGTTTGTTGGTTTTTTGGTTTGTTGGTTTTTTGGTTTGTTGGTTTGTTGATTTGTTGGTTTGTTGGTTTGTTGATTTGTTCGTTTGTTGGTTTGTTGGTTTGTTGGTTTGTTGGCTTGTTGGCTTGTTGGCTTGTTGGTTTGTTGGTTTGTTGGCTTGTTGGTTTGTTGGTTTGTTGGTTTGTTGGTCTGTTGGTTTGTTGGTTTGTTGGTTTGTTGGTTTGTTTGTTTGTTGGTTTGTTTGTTTGTTGGTTTGTTGGTTTGTTTGTTGGTTGGTTTGTTCGTTTGTTGCTTTGTTGGTTTGTTGATTTGTTGGTTTGTTGGTTTGTTGATTTGTTCGTTTGTTGGTTTGTTGGTTTGTTCGTTTGTTGGTTTGTTGGTTTGTTGGCTTGTTTGTTTATTGGTTTGTTGGCTTGTTGGTTTGTTCGTTTGTTGGTTTGTTGGTTTGTTGGTTTGTTGGTTTGTTGGTTTGTTGGTTTGTTGGTTTGTTGGTTTTTTGGTTTGTTGGTTTGTTGATTTGTTGGTTTGTTGGTTTGTTGATTTGTTCGTTTGTTGGTTTGTTGGTTTGTTGGTTTGTTGGCTTGTTGGTTTGTTGGTTTGTTGGTTTGTTGGCTTGTTGATTTGTTGGTTTGTTGGTTTGTTGGTTTGTTCGTTTGTTGGTTTGTTGGTTTGTTTGTTTATTGGTTTGTTGTCTTATTGGTTTGTTCGTTTGTTGGTTTGTTGGTTGGTTGGTTTGTTCGTTTTTTGGTTTGTTGGTTTGTTAGTTTTTTGGCTTGTTGGCTGGTTGGTTTGTTGGTTTGTTGGCTTTTGGTTTGTTGGTTTGTTGGTTTGTTGGTTTGTTGGTTTGTTGGTTTGTTGTATTGTTGGTTTGTTGGTTTGTTGGTTTGTTGGTTTGTTGTTTTGTTGATTTGTTCGTTTGTTGGTTTGTTGGTTTGTTGCCTTGTTGATTTGTTGGTTTGTTGGTTTGTTGGTTTGTTGGTTTGTTCGTTTGTTGGTTTGTTGGTTTGTTTGTTTATTGGTTTGTTGTCTTATTGGTTTGTTCGCTTGTTGGTTTGTTGGTTGGTTGGTTTGTTCGTTTTTTGGTTTCTTGGCTTGTTTTTTGTTGGCTTGTTGGTTTGTTGGTTTGTTGGTTTGTTGGTTTGTTGGTTTGTTGGTTTGTTGGCTTGTTGGCTTGTTGGTTTGTTGGTTTGTTGGTTTGTTGGTTTGTTTGTTTGGTGGTTTGTTCGTTTGTTCGTTTGTTGGTTTGTTGGTTTGTTGGTTTGTTTTTTTGTTGGTTACTTGGTTTGTTGGTTTGTTGGTTTGTTGGTTTGTTGGCTTGTTGGCTTGTTGGTTTGTTGGTTTGTTCGTTTGTTGGTTTGTTGGTTTGTTGGTTTGTTGGTTTGTTGGTTTGTTGGTTTATTAGTTTGTTGGTTTGATGGTTGGTTGGTTTGTTGGCTTCTTGGTTTGTTCGTTTGTTGGTTTGTTGGTTTGTTGGTTTGTTGGTTTGTTGGTTTGTTGGTTTGTTGGTTTTTTGGTTTGTTGGTTTGTTGATTTGTTGGTTTGTTGGTTTGTTGGTTTGTTGGTTTGTTGGTTTGTTTGTTTGTTGGTTTGTTGGTTTGTTGGTTTATTTGTTTGTTGGTTTGTTTGTTGGTTGGTTTGTTCGTTTCTTGGTTTGTTGGTTTGATGGTTGGTTGGTTTGTTGGCTTGTTGGTTTGTTCGTTTGTTGGTTTGTTGGTTTGTTGGTTTGTTGGTTTGTTGGTTTGTTGGTTTGTTGGTTTGTTGGTTTGTTGGTTTATTTGTTTGTTGGTTTGTTTGTTTGTTTGTTGGTTGGTTTGTTCGTTTCTTGGTTTGTTGGTTTGATGGTTGGTTGGTTTGTTGGCTTGTTGGTTTGTTCATTTGTTGGTTTGTTGGTTTGTTGGTTTGTTGGTTTGTTGGTTTGTTGGTTTGTTGGTTTTTTGGTTTGTTGGTTTGTTGATTTGTTGGTTTGTTGGTTTGTTGGTTTGTTTGTTTGTTGGTTTGTTGGTTTGTTGGCTTGTTGGTTTGTTGGCTTGTTGGCTTGCTGGCTTGTTGGTTTGTTAGTTTGTTGGTTTGTTGGCTTTTTGGTTTGTTTGTTTGTTGGTTTGTTGGTTTGTTGGTTTATTTGTTTGTTGGTTTGTTTGTTGGTTGGTTTGTTCGTTTCTTGGTTTGTTGGTTTGTTGGTTTGTTGGCATGTTTGTTTGTTGGTTTTTTGGCTTCTTTGTTTGTTGGTTTGTTGGTTTGTTGGTTTGTTAGTTTGTTGGTTTTTTGGTTTGTGGGTTTGTTGGTTTGTTGGTTTGTTGGTTTGTTAGTTTGTTCGTTTGTTGATTTGTTGGTTTGTTGGTTTGTTGGTTTGTTCGTTTGTTGGTTTGTTTGTTTGTTGGTTTGTTGGTTTGTTGGTTTGTTGGTTTGTTGGTTTGTTGGTTTGTTGGTTTGTTCGTTTGTTGGTTTGTTGTTTTGTTGGTTTGTTGGTTTGTTGGTTTGTTGGTTTGTTGGTTTGTTTGTTTGTTGGTTTGTTCGTTTGTTGGTTTGTTGGTTTGTTCGTTTTTCGGTTTGTTGGTTTGTTGGTTTTTTGGCTTGTTGGCTGTTTGGTTTGTTGGTTTGTTCGTTTGCTAGTTTGTTCGTTTGTTGGCTTGTTGGTTTGTTGGTTTGTTGGTTTGTTGGTTTGTTGGTTTGTTGGTTTGTTGGTTTGTTGGTTTGTTGGTTTGTTGGTTTGTTGGTTTGTTGATTTGTTCGTTTGTTGGTGTGTTGGTGTGTTGATGTGTTGGCTTGTTGGTTTGTTGGTTTTGTGGTTTGTTGGCTGGTTGGTTTGATGGTTTGTTAGTTTGTTCGTTTGTTCGTTTGTTTGTTTGTCGGTTTGTTGGTTTGTTGATTTGTTCGTTTGTTGGTTTGTTGGTTTGTTGGTTTGTTGGTTTGTTGGCTTGTTTGTTTATTGGCTTGTTGGTTTGTTGGTTTGTTGGTTTGTTGGTTTGTTGGTTTGTTGGTTTGTTGGTTTTTTGGTTTGTTGAATTGTTGATTTGTTGGTTTGTTGGTTTGTTGATTTGTTCGTTTGTTGGTTTGTTGGTTTGCTGGTTTGTTGGTTTGTTGCCTTGTTGGCTTGTTGGTTTGTTGGTTTGGTGGTTTGTTGGCTTGTTGGTTTGTTGGTTTGTTGGTTTGTTGGTTTGTTGGTTTGTTGGTTTGTTGGTTTGTTGGTTTTTTGGTTTGTTGGTTTGTTGATTTGTTGGTTTGTTGGTTTGTTGATTTGTTCGTTTGTTGGTTTGTTGGTTTGTTGGTTTGTTGGCTTGTTGGCTTGTTGGCTTGTTGGTTTGTTGGTTTGTTGGCTTGTTGGTTTGTTGGTTTGTTGGTTTGTTGGTCTGTTGGTTTGTTGGTTTGTTGGTTTGTTGGTTTGTTTGTTTGTTGGTTTGTTTGTTTGTTGGTTTGTTGGTTTGTTTGTTGGTTGGTTTGTTCGTTTGTTGCTTTGTTGGTTTGTTGATTTGTTGGTTTGTTGGTTTGTTGATTTGTTCGTTTGTTGGTTTGTTGGTTTGTTCGTTTGTTGGTTTGTTGGTTTGTTGGCTTGTTTGTTTATTGGTTTGTTGGCTTGTTGGTTTGTTCGTTTGTTGGTTTGTTGGTTTGTTGGTTTGTTGGTTTGTTGGTTTGTTGGTTTGTTGGTTTGTTGGTTTTTTGGTTTGTTGGTTTGTTGATTTGTTGGTTTGTTGGTTTGTTGATTTGTTCGTTTGTTGGTTTGTTGGTTTGTTGGTTTGTTGGCTTGTTGGTTTGTTGGTTTGTTGGTTTGTTGGCTTGTTGATTTGTTGGTTTGTTGGTTTGTTGGTTTGTTGGTTTGTTCGTTTGTTGGTTTGTTGGTTTGTTTGTTTATTGGTTTGTTGTCTTATTGGTTTGTTCGTTTGTTGGTTTGTTGGTTGGTTGGTTTGTTCGTTTTTTGGTTTGTTGGTTTGTTAGTTTTTTGGCTTGTTGGCTGGTTGGTTTGTTGGTTTGTTGGCTTTTGGTTTGTTGGTTTGTTGGTTTGTTGGTTTGTTGGTTTGTTGGTTTGTTGTATTGTTGGTTTGTTGGTTTGTTGGTTTGTTGGTTTGTTGTTTTGTTGATTTGTTCGTTTGTTGGTTTGTTGGTTTGTTGCCTTGTTGGCTTGTTGGCTTGTTGGTTTGTTGGTTTGTTGGCTTGATGGTTTGTTGATTTGTTGGTTTGTTGGTTTGTTGGTTTGTTGGTTTGTTGGTTTGTTGGTATGTTGGTTTGTTGGTTTGTTGGTTTGTTGGTTTGTTGGTTTGTTGGTTTGTTGGTTTGTTCGTTTGTTGGTTTGTTGGTTTGTTTGTTTGTTGGTTTGTTGGTTTGTTGGTTTGTTCGTTTGTTGGTTTGTTTGTCTGTTGGTTTGTTCGTTTGTTGGTTTGTTGGTTTGTTGGCTTGTTGGTTTGTTGGTTTGTTGGTTTGTTGGTTTGTTCGTTTGTTGGCTTATTGGTTTGTTGGCTTGTTGGTTTATTGGTTTGTTGGTTTGTTGGTTTGTTGGTTTGTTGGTTTGTTGGTTTGTTGGTTTGTTGGTTTGTTTGTTTGTTGGTGTGTTGGTGTGTTGATTTGTTGGCTTGTTGGTTTGTTGGTTTTGTGGTTTGTTGGCTTGTTGGTTTGTTGGTTTGTTGGTTTGTTTGTTTGTTGGCTTGTTGGTTTGTTGCCTTGTTGGCTTGTTGGTGTGTTGGTTTGTTGGTTTGTTGGTTTGTTGGTTTGTTGGATTGTTGGTTTGTTGGATTATTGGTTTGTTGGTTTGTTGGCTTGTTGGTTTGTTGGGTTTTTGGTTTGTTGGCTTGTTGGTTTGTTGGCTTGTTGGCTTGTTGGTTTGTTGGTTTGTTCGTCTGTTGGCTTGTTGGCTTGTTGGTTTGTCGGTTTGTTGGTTTGTTGGTTTGTTGGTTTGTTGGTTTGTTGGTTTGTTGGATTGCTGGTTTGTTGGCTTATTGGTTTGTTGGTTTGTTGGTTTGTTGGCTTGTTGGCTTGGTGGTTTGTTGGTTTGTTGGTTTGTTGGTTTGTTGGCTTGTTGGCTTGTTGGTTTGTGGGTTTGTTGGTTTGTTGGTTTGTTTGTTTGTTGGTTTGTTCGTTTGTTGGTTTGTGGGTTTGTTGGTGTGTTGGCTTGTTGGTTTGTTGGTTTGTTGGTTTGTTGGTTTGTTGGTTTGTTGGTTTGTTAGCTTGTTGGTTTGTTGGTTTGTTGGTTTGTTCGTTTGTTGGCTTGTTTTTTTGTTGGCTTGTTGCCTTGTTGGTTTGTTCGTTTGTTGGTTGGTTGGCTTGTTGGTTTGTTGGTTTGTTGGCTTGTTGGCTTGTTGGTTTGTTGGTTTGGTGGTTTGTTGGTTTGGTAGTTTGTTCGTTTGTTCGTTTGTTGGTTTGTTGGTTTGTTGGTTTGTTTTTTTGTTGGTTACTTGGTTTGTTGGCTTGTTGGTTTGTTGGTTTGTTCGTTTGTTAGTTTGTTGGTTTGTTGGTTTGTTGGTTTGCTGGTTTGTTGGTTTATTGGTTTGTTGGTTTGTTGGTTGGTTGGCTTGTTGGCTTGTTGGTTTGTTAGTTTGTTCGTTTGTTGGTTTGTTGGTTTGTCAATTTGTTGGTTTATTGGGTTGTTGGTTTGTTATTTTGTTGGCTTGTTGGCTTGTTGGCTTGTTGGTTTGTTGGTTTGTTGGTTTGTTGGCTTGTTGGTTTGTTGGTTTGTTTGTTTGTTGGTTTGTTGGTTTGTTGGTTTGTTTGTTTGTTGGTTTGTTTGTTGATTGGTTTGTTCATTTCTTGGTTTGTTGGTTTGTTGGTTTGTTGTATTGTTGGTTTGTTGGTTTGTTGGTTTGTTGGTTTGTTGTTTTGTTGATTTGTTCGTTTGTTGGTTTGTTGGTTTGTTGGCTTGTTGGCTTGTTGGCTTGTTGGTTTGTTGGTTTGTTGGCTTGATGGTTTGTTGATTTGTTATTTTGTTGGTTTGTTGGTTTGTTGGTTTGTTGGTTTGTTAGTATGTTGGTTTGTTGGTTTGTTGGTTTGTTGGTTTGTTGGTTTGTTGGTTTGTTCGTTTGTTGGTTTGTTTGTTTGTTGGTTTGTTGGTTTGTTCGTTTGTTGGTTTGTTGGTTTGTTGGTTTGTTCGTTTGTTGGTTTGTTGGTTTTTTGGTTTGTTGGTTTGTTGGTTTGTTTGTTTGTTGGTTTGTTTGTTTGTTGGTTTGTTCGTTTGTTGGTTTGTTGGTTTGTTCGTTTGTTGGTTTGTTGGTTTGTTGGGGTTTTGGCTTGTTAGCTTGTTGGTTTGTTGGTTTGTTCGTTTTTTGGTTTGTTCGTTTGTTGGTTTGTTTGTATGTTGGTTTGTTCGTTTGTTGGTTTGTTGGTTTGTTGGCTTGTTGGCTTGTTGGTCTGTTGGTTTGTTGGTTTGTTGGTTTGTTTGTTTGTTGGCTTATTGATTTGTTGGCTTGTTGGTTTGTTGGTTTGTTGGTTTGTTGGTTTGTTGGTTTGTTGGTTTGTTGGTTTGTTGGTTTGTTGGTTTGTTGGTTTGTTTGTTTGTTGGTGTGTTGGTGCGTTGATTTGTTGGCTTGTTGGTTTGTTGGTTTTGTGGTTTGTTGGCTTGTTGGTTTGTTGGGTTGTTGGTTTGTTTGTTTGTTGGCTTGTTGGTTTGTTGCCTTGTTGGCTTGTTGGTTTGTTGGTTTGTTGGTTTGTTGGTTTGTTGGTTTGTTGGTTTGTTGGTTTGTTGGTTTGTTGGATTATTGGTTTGTTGGTTTGTTGTTTTGTTGGTTTGTTGGGTTTTTGGTTTGTTGGCTTGTTGGTTTGTTGGCTTGCTGGCTTGTTGGTTTGTTGGTTTGTTCGTCTATTGGCTTGTTGGCTTGTTGGTTTGTTGGTTTGTTGGTTTGTTGGTTTGTTGGTTTGTTGGTTTGTTGGTTTGTTGGTTTGTTGGTTTGTTGGTTTGTTGGATTGCTGGTTTGTTAGCTTATTGGTTTGTTGGTTTGTTGGTTTGTTGGCTTGTTGGCTTGGTGGTTTGTTGGTTTGTTGGTATGTTGGTTTGTTGGCTTGTTGGTTTGTTGGTTTGTTGGTTTGTTGGTTTATTGGTTTGTTGTTTTGTTAGCTTGTTGCTTTGTTGGTTTGTTGGTTTGTTCGGTTGTTGGCTTGTTTTTTTGTTGGCTTGTTGCCTAGTTGGTTTGTTGGTTTGTTGGTTTGTTGGTTAGTTGGTTTGTTGGCTTGTTGGCTTGTTGGTTTGTTGGTTTGTTGGTTTGTTAGTTTTGTGGTTTGTTTGTTTGTTCGTTTGTTGGTTTGTTGGTTTGTTGGTTTGTTTTTTTGTTGGTTACTTGGTTTGTTGGTTTGTTGGTTTGTTGGTTTGTTGGCTTGTTGGCTTGTTGGTTTGTTGGTTTGTTCGTTTGTTGGTTTGTTGGTTTGTTGGTTTGTTGGTTTGTTGGTTTGTTGGTTTATTGGTTTGTTGGTTTGTTGGTTTGTTTCCTTGTTGGCTTGTTGGTGTGTTGGTTTGTTGGTTTGTTGGTTTGTTGGTTTGTTGGTTTGTTGGTTTGTTGGATTATTGGTTTGTTGGTTTGTTGGCTTGTTGGTTTGTTGGGTTTTTGGTTTGTTGGCTTGTTGGTTTGTTGGCTTGTTGGCTTGTTGGTTTGTTGGTTTGTTCGTCTGTTGGCTTGTTGGCTTGTTGGTTTGTCGGTTTGTTGGTTTGTTGGTTTGTTGGTTTGTTGGTTTGTTGGTTTGTTGGATTGCTGGTTTGTTGGCTTATTGGTTTGTTGGTTTGTTGGTTTGTTGGCTTGTTGGCTTGGTGGTTTGTTGGTTTGTTGGTTTGTTGGTTTGTTGGCTTGTTGGCTTGTTGGTTTGTGGGTTTGTTGGTTTGTTGGTTTGTTGGTTTGTTGGTTTGTTTGTTTGTTGGTTTGTTCGTTTGTTGGTTTGTGGGTTTGTTGGTGTGTTGGCTTGTTGGTTTGTTGGTTTGTTGGTTTGTTGGTTTGTTGGTTTGTTGGTTTGTTGGTTTGTTAGCTTGTTGGTTTGTTGGTTTGTTGGTTTGTTCGTTTGTTGCCTTGTTTTTTTGTTGGCTTGTTGCCTTGTTGGTTTGTTGGTTTGTTGGTTGGTTGGTTTGTTGGTTTGTTGGTTTGTTGGCTTGTTGGCTTGTTGGTTTGTTGGTTTGGTGGTTTGTTGGTTTGGTGGTTTGTTCGTTTGTTCGTTTGTTCGTTTGTTGGTTTGTTGGTTTGTTGGTTTGTTTTTTTGTTGGTTACTTGGTTTGTTGGTTTGTTGGTTTGTTGGTTTGTTGGCTTGTTGGCTTGTTGGTTTGTTGGTTTGTTCGTTTGTTAGTTTGTTGGTTTGTTGGTTTGTTGGTTTGTTGGTTTGTTGGTTTGTTGGTTTATTGGTTTGTTGGTTTGTTGGTTGGTTGGCTTGTTGGTTTGTTGGTTTGTTCGTTTGTTGGGTTGTTGGTTTCTTTGTTTGTTGGTTTGTTGGTTTGTTGGCTTGTTGGTTTGTTGGTTTGTTGGCTTGTTGGCTTGTTGGCTTGTTGGTTTGTTAGTTTGTTCGTTTGTTGGTTTGTTGGTTTGTCAATTTGTTGGTTTATTGGGTTGTTGGTTTGTTATTTTGTTGGCTTGTTGGCTTGTTGGCTTGTTGGTTTGTTGGTTTGTTGGTTTGTTGGCTTGTTGGTTTGTTGGTTTGTTTGTTTGTTGGTTTGTTGGTTTGTTGGTTTGTTTGTTTGTTGGTTTGTTTGTTGGTTGGTTTGTTCGTTTCTTGGTTTGTTGGTTTGTTGGTTTGTTGGTTTGTTGTATTGTTGGTTTGTTGGTTTGTTGGTTTGTTGGTTTGTTGTTTTGTTGATTTATTCGTTTGTTGGTTTGTTGGTTTGTTGGCTTGTTGGCTTGTTGGCTTGTTGGTTTGTTGGTTTGTTGGCTTGATGGTTTGTTGATTTGTTGGTTTGTTGGTTTGTTGGTTTGTTGGTTTGTTGGTTTGTTAGTATGTTGGTTTGTTGGTTTGTTGGTTTGTTGGTTTGTTGGTTTGTTGGTTTGTTCGTTTGTTGGTTTGTTTGTTTGTTGGTTTGTTGGTTTGTTCGTTTGTTGGTTTGTTGGTTTGTTGGTTTGTTCGTTTGTTGGTTTGTTGGTTTTTTGGTTTGTTGGTTTGTTGGTTTGTTTGTTTGTTGGTTTGTTTGTTTGTTGGTTTGTTCGTTTGTTGGTTTGTTAGTTTGTTCGTTTGTTGGTTTGTTGGTTTGTTGGGGTTTTGGCTTGTTAGCTTGTTGGTTTGTTGGTTTGTTCGTTTGTTGGTTTGTTCGTTTGTTGGTTTGTTTGTATGTTGGTTTGTTCGTTTGTTGGTTTGTTGGTTTGTTGGCTTGTTGGCTTGTTGGTTTGTTGGTTTGTTGGTTTGTTGGTTTGTTCGTTTGTTGGCTTATTGATTTGTTGGCTTGTTGGTTTGTTGGTTTGTTGGTTTGTTGGTTTGTTGGTTTGTTGGTTTGTTGGTTTGTTGGTTTGTTGGTTTGTTTGTTTGTTGGTGTGTTGGTGTGTTGATTTGTTGGCTTGTTGGTTTGTTGGTTTTGTGGTTTGTTGGCTTGTTGGTTTGTTGGGTTGTTGGTTTGTTTGTTTGTTGGCTTATTGGTTTGTTGCCTTGTTGGCTTGTTGGTTTGTGGGTTTGTTGGTTTGTTGGTTTGTTGGTTTGTTGGTTTGTTGGTTTGTTTGTTAGTTGGTTTGTTGGATTATTGGTTTGTTGGTTTGTTGGCTTGTTGGTTTGTTGGTTTGTTGGTTTGTTGGTTTGTTCGTCTGTTGGCTTGTTGGCTTGTTGGTTTGTTGATTTGTTGGTTTGTTGGTTTGTTGGTTTGTTGGTTTGTTGGTTTGTTGGTTTGTTGGTTTGTTTGATTGCTGGTTTGTTAGCTTATTGGTTTGTTGGTTTGTTGGTTTGTTGGCTTGTTGGCTTGGTGGTTTGTTGGTTTGTTGGTATGTTGGTTTGTTGGCTTGTTGGCTTGTTGGTTTGTGGGTTTGTTGGTTTGTTGGTTTGTTGGTTTGTTTGTTTGTTGGTTTGTTCGTTTGTTGGTTTGTGGGTTTGTTGGTTTGTTGGCTTGTTGGTTTGTTGGTTTGTTGGTTTGTTGGTTTGTTGGTTTGTTGGTTTGTTAGCTTGTTGGTTTGTTGGTTTGTTGGTTTGTTCGTTTGTTGGCTTGTTTTTTTGTTGGCTTGTTGCCTTGTTGGTTTGTTGGTTTGTTGGTTTGTTGGTTAGTTGGTTTGTTGGCTTGTTGGCTTGTTGGTTTGTTGGTTTGTTGGTTTGTTAGTTTGGTGGTTTGTTCGTTTGTTCGTTTGTTGGTTTGTTGGTTTGTTGGTTTGTTTTTTTGTTGGTTACTTGGTTTGTTGGTTTGTTGGTTTGTTGGTTTGTTGGCTTATTGGCTTGTTGGTTTGTTGGTTTGTTCGTTTGTTGGTTTGTTGGTTTGTTGGTTTGTTGGTTTGTTGGTTTGTTGGTTTTTTGGTTTATTGGTTTGTTGGTTTGTTGGTTGGTTGGCTTGTTGGCTTGTTGGTTTGTTGGTTTGTTTGTTTGTTGGTTTGTTGGTTTGTTGGCTTGTTGGTTTGTTGGCTTGTTGGCTTGTTGGCTTGTTGGTTTGTTTGTTTGTTGGTTTGTTGGCTTGTTGGTTTGTTGGTTTGTTGGTTTGTTTGTTTGTTGGTTTGTTGGTTTGTTTGTTTGTTGGTTTGTTTCTTGGTTGGTTTGTTCGTTTCTTGGTTTGTTGGTTTGTTGGTTTGTTGGCATGTTTGTTTGTTGGTTTTTTGGCTTCTTGGTTTGTTGGTTTGTTGGTTAGTTTGTTTGTTAGTTTGTAGGTTTTTTGGTTTGTTGGTTTGTTGGTTTGTTGGTTTGTTGGTTTGTTGGTTTGTTATTTTGTTGGCTTGTTAGCTTGTTGGCTTGTTGGTTTGTTTGTTTGTTGGTTTGTTGGCTTGTTGGTTTGTTGGTTTGTTGGTTTGTTTGTTTGTTGGTTTGTTGGTTTGTTTGTTTGTTGGTTTGTTTCTTGGTTGGTTTGTTCGTTTCTTGGTTTGTTGGTTTGTTGGTTTGTTGGCATGTTTGTTTGTTGGTTTTTTGGCTTCTTGGTTTGTTGGTTTGTTGGTTAGTTTGTTTGTTAGTTTGTAGGTTTTTTGGTTTGTTGGTTTGTTGGTTTGTTGGTTTGTTGGTTTGTTGGTTTGTTGGTTTGTTAGCTTGTTGGTTTGTTGGTTTGTTGGTTTGTTGGTTTGTTGGTTTGTTGGTTTGTTAGCTTGTTGGTTTGTTGGTTTGTTGGTTTGTTCGTTTGTTGGCTTGTTTTTTTGTTGGCTTGTTGCCTTGTTGGTTTGTTGGTTTGTTGGTTTGTTGGTTAGTTGGTTTGTTGGCTTGTTGGCTTGTTGGTTTGTTGGTTTGTTGGTTTGTTAGTTTGGTGGTTTGTTCGTTTGTTCGTTTGTTGGTTTGTTGGTTTGTTGGTTTGTTTTTTTGTTGGTTACTTGGTTTGTTGGTTTGTTGGTTTGTTGGTTTGTTGGCTTATTGACTTGTTGGTTTGTTGGTTTGTTCGTTTGTTGGTTTGTTGGTTTGTTGGTTTGTTGGTTTGTTGGTTTTTTGGTTTATTGGTTTGTTGGTTTGTTGGTTGGTTGGCTTGTTGGCTTGTTGGTTTGTTGGTTTGTTTGTTTGTTGGTTTGTTGGTTTGTTGGCTTGTTGGTTTGTTGGCTTGTTGGCTTGTTGGCTTGTTGGTTTGTTTGTTTGTTGGTTTGTTGGCTTGTTGGTTTGTTGGTTTGTTGGTTTGTTTGTTTGTTGGTTTGTTGGTTTGTTTGTTTGTTGGTTTGTTTCTTGGTTGGTTTGTTCGTTTCTTGGTTTGTTGGTTTGTTGGTTTGTTGGCATGTTTGTTTGTTGGTTTTTTGGCTTCTTGGTTTGTTGGTTTGTTGGTTAGTTTGTTTGTTAGTTTGTAGGTTTTTTGTTTTGTTGGTTTGTTGGTTTGTTGGTTTGTTGGTTTGTTGGTTTGTTATTTTGTTGGCTTGTTAGCTTGTTGGCTTGTTGGTTTGTGTGTTTGTTGGTTTGTTGGCTTGTTGGTTTGTTGGTTTGTTGGTTTGTTTGTTTGTTGGTTTGTTGGTTTGTTTGTTTGTTGGTTTGTTTCTTGGTTGGTTTGTTCGTTTCTTGGTTTGTTGGTTTGTTGGTTTGTTGGCATGTTTGTTTGTTGGTTTTTTGGCTTCTTGGTTTGTTGGTTTGTTGGTTAGTTTGTTTGTTAGTTTGTAGGTTTTTTGGTTTGTTGGTTTGTTGGTTTGTTGGTTTGTTGGTTTGTTAGTTTGTTCGTTTGTTGATTTGTTGGTTTGTTGGTTTGTTGGTTTGTTCAATTGTTGGTTTGTTTGTTTGTTGGTTTGTTGGTTTGTTCGTTTGCTGGTTTATTGGTTTGTTGGTTTGTTTGTTTGTTGGTTTGTTGGTTTGTTGGTTTGTTGGTTTGCTGGTTTGTTGGTTTGTTTGTTTGTTTGTTTGTTGGTTTGTTCGTTTGTTGGTTTGTTGGTTTGTTCGTTTTTTGGTTTGTTGGTTTGTTGGTTTTTTGGCTTGTTGGCTGTTTGGTTTGTTGGTTTGTTCGTTTGCTAGTTTGTTCGTTTGTTGGTTTGTTTGTTTGTTGGTTTGTTGGTTTGTTGGTTTGTTGGTTTGTTGGTTTGTTGGCTTGTTGGTTTGTTGGTTTGTTAGTTTGTTCGTTTGTTGGCTTGTTGGATTGTTGGCTTTTTGGCTTGTTGGTTTGTTGGTTTGTTGGTTTGTTGGTTTGTTGGTTCGTTGGTTTGTTGGTTTGTTCGTTTGTTGGTGTGTTGGTGTGTTGATTTGTTGGCTTGTTGGTTTGTTGGTTTTGTGGTTTGTTGGCTGGTTGGTTTGTTGGTTTGTTAGTTTGTTCGTTTGTTGGCTTGTGGGTTTGTTGGGTTGTTGGTTTGTTGGTTTGTTGGTTTGATGGTTTGATGGTTTGATGGTTTGTTGGTTTGTTGGTCTGTTGGCTTGTTGGTTTGTTGGTTTGTTGGTTTGTTGGTTTGTTGGTTTATTGGTTTGTTGGTTTGTTGGTTTGTTGGTTTGTTGGTTTGTTGGCTTGTTGGTTTGTTGGTTTTTTGGTTTGTTGGCTTGTTGGCTTGTTGGTTTGTTCGTTTGTTGGCTTGTTGGTTTGTTGGTTTGTTGGTTTGTTGGTTTGTTGGTCTGTTGGTTTGTTGGTTTGTTGGTTTGTTGGTTGTTGGTTTGTTGGTTTGTTGGTTTGTTCGTTTGTTGGCTTGTTGGTTTGTTGGATTGTTGGCTTGTTGGTTTGTTGGTTTGTTGGTTTGTTGGCTTGTTGGTTTGTTCGTTTGTTGGTTTGTTGGTTTGTTGGTTTGTTGGTTTGTTGGTTTGTTGGTTTGTTTGTTTGTTGGTTTGTTGGTTTGTTGGTTTGTTGGTTACTTGGTTTGTTGGGTTGTTGGCTTGTTGGTTTTTCGGTTTGTTGGTTTGTTGGTTTGTTGGTTTGTTCGTTTGTTGGTTTGTTCGTTTGTTGGTTTGTTCGTTTGTTCGTTTGTTGGCTTGTTGGTTTATTGGCTTGTTGGCTTGTTTGCTTGTTGGCTTGTTGGTTTGTTGGTTTGTTGGTTTGTTGGTTTGTTGGTTTGTTCGTTTGTTGGTTTTTTTGGTTTGTTGGTTTGTTGGCTTGTTGGTTTGTTGGTTTGTTGGTTTGTTGATTTGTTGGTTACGTGGTTTGTTGGTTTGTTGGTTTGTTGGCTTGTTGGTTTGTTGGTTTGTTGGTTTGTTTGTTTGTTGGTTTGTTGGTTTGTTGGTTTGTTGGTTTGTTGGCTTGTTGGCTTGTTCGTTTGTTGATTTGTTGGTTTGTTGGTTTGTTGGTTTGTTCGTTTGTTGGTTTGTTCGTTTGTTGGTTTGTTTGTTTGTTGGTTTGTTGGTTTATTCGTTTGTTGGTTTGTTGGTTTGTTGGTTTGTTGGTTTGTTCGTTTGTTGGTTTGTTGGTTTGTTGGCTTGTTGGTTTGTTGGATTGTTGGCTTGTTGGTTTGTTGGTTTGTTCATTTGTTGGTTTGTTCGTTTCTTGGTTTGTTGGTTTGTTCGTTTGTTGGTTTGCTGGTTTATTGGTTTGTTGGTTTGTTGGTTTGTTTGTTTGTTGGTTTGTTCGTTTGTTGGCTTTTTGGTTTGTTGGATTGTTGGCTTGTTGGTTTGTTGGTTTGTTGTCTTGTTGATTTGTTGGTTTGTTGGTTTGTTGGTTTGTTCGTTTGTTTGTTTGTTTGTTTGTTGGTTTGTTCGTTTGTTGGTTTATTGGTTTGTTGGTTTGTTGGTTTGTTGGTTTGTTGGTTTGTTGGTTTGTTGGTTTTATGAATTGTTGGTTTGTTCGTTTGTTGGTTTGTGGTTTGTTCGTTTGTTGGTTTGGTGGTTTGTTGGTTTGTTGGTTTGTTCGTTTGTTGGTTTTTTGGTTTGTTGTTTTGTTGGTTTGTTTGTTTGTTTGTTTGTTGGTTTGTTCGTTTGTTGGCTTGTTGGTTTGTTGGCTTGTTGGCTTGTCGGTTTGTGGTTTTTTGGTTTGTTGGTCGGTTGGTTTGTGGGTTTGTTGGTTAGTTGGATTGTTGGTTTGTTGGTTTGTTCGTTTGTTGGCTTGTTGGATTGTTGGCTTTTTGGCTTGTTGGTTTGTTGGTTTGTTGGTTTGTTGGTTTGTTGGTTTGTTCGTTTGTTGGTGTGTTGGTGTGTTGATTTGTTGGCTTGTTGGTTTGTTGGTTTTGTGGTTTGTTGGCTGGTTGGTTTGTTGGTTTGTTAGTTTGTTCGTTTGTTGGCTTGTGGATTTGTTGGCTTGTTGGTTTGTTGGTTTGTTGGTTTGTTGGTTTGATGGTTTGATGGTTTGTTGGTTTGTTGGTCTGTTGGCTTGTTGGTTTGTTGGTTTGTTGGTTTGTTGGTTTGTTGGTTTATTGGTTTGTTGGTTTGTTGGTTTGTTGGTTTGTTGGTTTGTTGGCTTGTTGGTTTGTTGGTTTTTTGGTTTGTTGGCTTGTTGGCTTGTTGGTTTGTTCGTTTGTTGGCTTGTTGGCTTGTTGGTTTGTTGGTTTGTTGGTTTGTTGGTTTGTTGGTTTGTTGGTTTGTTGGTTTGTTGGTTTGTTGGTTTGTTGGTTTGTTGGTTTGTTGGTTTGTTGGTTTGTTGGTTTGTTGGTTTGTTCGTTTGTTCGTCTGTTGGCTTGTTGGTTTGTTGGATTGTTGGCTTGTTGGTTTGTTGGTTTGTTGGTTTGTTGGCTTGTTGGTTTGTTCGTTTTTGGTTTGTTGGTTTGTTGGTTTGTTGGTTTTTGGTTTGTTGGTTTGTTTGTTTGTTGGTTTGTTGGTTTGTTGGTTTGTTGGTTACTTGGTTTGTTGGGTTGTTGGCTTGTTGGTTTTTCGGTTTGTTGGTTTGTTGGTTTGTTGGTTTGTTCGTTTGTTGGTTGTTTCGTTTGTTGGTTTGTTCGTTTGTTCGTTTGTTGGCTTGTTGGTTTATTGGCTTGTTGGCTTGTTGGCTTGTTGGCTTGTTGGTTTGTTGGTTTGTTGGTTTGTTGGTTTGTTCGTTTGTTGGTTTTTTGGTTTGTTGGTTTGTTGGTTTGTTGGCTTGTTGGTTTGTTGGTTTGTTGGTTTGTTGATTTGTTGGTTACGTGGTTTGTTGGTTTGTTGGTTTGTTGGCTTGTTGGTTTGTTGGTTTTTTGGTTTGTTTGTTTGTTGGTTTGTTGGTTTGTTGGTTTGTTGGTTTGTTGGCTTGTTGGCTTGTTCGTTTGTTGATTTGTTGGTTTGTTGGTTTGTTGGTTTGTTCGTTTGTTGGTTTGTTCGTTTGTTGGTTTGTTTGTTTGTTGGTTTGTTGGTTTGTTCGTTTGTTGGTTTGTTGGTTTGTTGGTTTGTTCGTTTGTTGGTTTGTTGGTTTGTTGGCTTGTTGGTTTGTTGGAATGTTGGCTTGTTGGTTTGTTGGTTTGTTCATTTGTTGGTTTGTTCGTTTGTTGGTTTGTTGGTTTGTTCGTTTGTTGGTTTGCTGGTTTATTGGTTTGTTGGTTTGTTGGTTTGTTTGTTTGTTGGTTTGTTCGTTTGTTGGCTTGTTGGTTTGTTGGTTTGTTGGTTTGTTGGTTTGTTGGCTTGTTGGTTTGTTGGTTTGTTGGTTTGTTGATTTGTTGGTTACGTGGTTTGTTGGTTTGTTGGCTTGTTGGTTTGTTGGTTTGTTGGTTTGTTGGTTTGTTGGTTTGTTTGTTTGTTGGTTTGTTGGTTTGTTGGTTTGTTGGTTTGTTGGCTTGTTGGCTTGTTCGTTTGTTGATTTGTTGGTTTGTTGGCTTCTTGGTTTGTTGGTTTGTTAGTTTGTTCGTTTGTTGGCTTGTTGGTTTGTTGGCTTTTTGGCTTGTTGGTTTGTTGGTTTGTTGGTTTGTTGGTTTGTTGGTTTGTTGGTTTGTTGGCTTGTTGGTTTGTTGGTTTGTTCGTTTGTTCGTTTGTTGGTGTGTTGGTGTGTTGATTTGTTGGCTTGTTGGTTTGTTGGTTTTGTGGTTTGTTGGCTGGTTGGTTTGTTGGTTTGTTAGTTTGTTCGTTTGTTAGCTTGTGGGTTTGTTGGGTTGTTGGCTTGTTGGTTTCTTGGTTTGTTGGTTTGTTGGTTTGATGGTTTGTTGGTTTGTTGGTCTGTTGGCTTGTTGGTTTGTTGGTTTGTTGGTTTGTTGGTTTGTTGGTTTATTGGTTTGTTGGTTTGTTGGTTTGTTGGTTTGTTGGTTTGTTGGTTTGTTGGTTTGTTGGTTTGTTGGTTTGTTCGTTTGTTCGTTTGTTGGTGTGCTGGTGTGTTGATTTGTTGGCTTGTTGGTTTGTTGGTTTTGTGGTTTGTTGGCTGGTTGGTTTGTTGGTTTGTTAGTTTGTTCGTTTGTTGAATTGTGGGTTTGTTGGTTTGTTGGCTTGTTGGTTTGTTGGTTTGTTGGTTTGTTGGTTTGATGGTTTGTTGGTTTGTTGGTCTGTTGGCTTGTTGGTTTGTTGGTTTGTTGGTTTGTTGGTTTGTTGGTTTATTGGTTTGTTGGTTTGTTGGTTTGTTGGTTTGTTGGTTTGTTGGCTTGTTGGTTTGTTGGTTTTTTGGGTTGTTGGCTTGTTGGCTTGTTGGCTTGTTGGTTTGTTCGTTTGTTGGCTTGTTGGCTTGTTGGTTTGTTGGTTTGTTGGTTTGTTATTTTGTTGGTTTGTTGGTTTGTTGGTTTGTTGGTTTGTTGGTTTGTTGGTTTGTTGGTTTGTTGGTTTGTTGGTTTGTTGGTTTGTTGGTTTGTTGGTTTGTTGGTTTGTTGGTTTGTTCGTTTGTTGGCTTGTTGGTTTGTTGGATTGTTGGCTTGTTGGTTTGTTGTTTTGTTGGTTTGTTGGCTTGTTGGTTTGTTCGTTTGTTGGTTTGTTGGTTTGTTGGTTTGTTGGTTTGTTGGTTTGTTGGTTTGTTGGTTTGTTGGTTTGTAGGTTTGTTTGTTTGTTGGTTTGTTGGTTTGTTGGTTTGTTGGTTACTTGGTTTGTTGGGTTGTTGGCTTGTTGGTTTTTCGGTTTGTTGGTTTGTTGGTTTGTTGGTTTGTTCGTTTGTTGGTTTGTTCGTTTGTTGGTTTGTTCGTTTGTTCGTTTGTTGGCTTGTTGGTTTGTTGGCTTGTTGGCTTGTTGGCTTGTTGGCTTGTTGGTTTGTTGGTTTGTTGGTTTGTTGGTTTGTTGGTTTGTTCGTTTGTTGGTTTGTCGGTTTTTTGGTTTGTTGGTTTGTTGGTTTGTTGGCTTGTTGGTTTGTTGGTTTGTTGGTTTGTTGATTTGTTGGTTACGTGGTTTGTTGGTTTGTCGGGTTGTTGGCTTGTTGGTTTGTTGGTTTGTTGGTTTGTTGGTTTGTTTGTTTGTTGGTTTGTTGGTTTGTTGGTTTGTTGGTTTGTTGGTTTGTTGGCTTGTTGGCTTGTTCGTTTGTTGATTTGTTGGTTTGTTGGTTTGTTGGTTTGTTCGTTTGTTGGTTTGTTTGTTTATTGGTTTGTTGGTTTGTTCGTTTGTTGGTTTGTTGGTTTGTTGGTTTGTTCGTTTGTTGGTTTGTTGGTTTGTTGGCTTGTTGGTTTGTTGGATTGTTGGCTTGTTGGTTTGTTGGTTTGTTCATTTGTTGGTTTGTTCGTTTGTTGGTTTGTTGGTTTGTTCGTTTGTTGGTTTGCTGGTTTATTGGTTTGTTGGTTTGTTGGTTTGTTTGTTTGTTGGTTTGTTCGTTTGTTGGCTTGTTGGTTTGTTGGAATGTTGGCTTGTTGGTTTGTTGGTTTATTGGCTTGTTGATTTGTTGGTTTGTTGGTTTGTTGGTTTGTTCGTTTTTTTGTTTGTTGGTTTGTTGGTTTGTTCGTTTGTTGGTTTATTGGTTTGTTGGTTTGTTGGTTTGTTCGTTTGTTGGTTTGTTGGTTTTATGAATTGTTGGTTTGTTGGTTTGTTCGTTTGTTGGTTTGTGGTTTGTTCGTTTGTTGGTTTGGTGGTTTGTTGGTTTGTTGGTTTGTTGGTTTTTTGGTTTGTTGGTTTGTTGGTTTGTTTGTTTGTTTGTTTGTTGGTTTGTTCGTTTGTTAGCTTGTTGGTTTGTTGGCTTGTTGGCTTGTCGGTTTGTGGTTTTTTGGTTTATTGGTCTGTTGGTTTGTTGGTTTGTTGGTTAGTTGGTTTGTTGGTTTGTTGGTTTGTTTGTTTGTTGGTTTGTTGGTTTGTTGGTGTTTTGGTTTGTTGGTTTGTTGGCTTGTTTGTTTGTCGGTTTGTTGGTTTGTTGGTTTTTTGGTTTGTTGGCTTGTTTGTTTGTTGGTTTGTTGGTTTTTTCGTTTGTTCGTTTGTTGGCTTCTTGGTTTGTTGGTTTGTTGGTTTATTCGTTTGTTGGTTTGTTGGTTTGTTGGTTAGTTTGTTTGTTGGTTTGTTCGTTTGTTGGCTTGTTGGTTTGTTGGCTTGTTGGCTTGTTGGCTTGTTGGCTTATTGGCTTGTTGGTTTGTTGGTTTGTTGGTTTGTTGGTTTATTTGTTTGTTTGCTTGTTGGTTTATTGGATTGTTGGCTTGTTGGTTTGTTGGTTTCTTTGTTTGTTGGTTTGTTGGTTTGCTGGTTTGTTGGTTTGTTCGTTTGTTGGTTTGTTGATTTGTTGGCTTGTTGGTTTGTTGGCTTGTTGGTTTGTTGGTTTATTGGTTTGTTCGTTTGTTGGGTTATTTGTTTGTTGGTTTGCTCGTTAGTTGGTTTGTTGGATTGTTGGTTTGTTCGTTTGTTGGCTTGTTGGCTTGTTGGTTTGTTGGTTTTTGTTCGTTTGTTGGTTTGTTGGTTTGTTGGTTTGTTGGTTTGTTGGTTTGTTGGTTTGTTGGTTTGTTGGTTTGTTGGCTTGTTGGGTTGTTGGTTTGTTGGTTTCTTGGTTTGTTGGTTTGTTGGCTTGTTCGTTTGTTGGTTTGTTGGTTTGTTGGTTGGTTAGTTTGTTGGCTTGTTGGTTTGTTGGATTGTTGGCTTGTTGGTTTGTTGGTTTGTTGGTTTGTTGGTTTATTGGCTTGTTGGCTTGTTGGTTTGTTGGTTTGTTGGCTTTTTGGTTTGTTGGTTTGTTGGTTTGTCGGTTTGTTGGTTTGTTCGTTTGTTCGTTTGTTGGTTTTTTTGGTTTGTTGGTTTGTTCGTCTGTTGGTTTGTTCGTTTGTTGGCTTGTTAGTTTGTTGGTTTGTTGGCTTGTTGGTTTGTTGGTTTGTTGGTTGGTGGTTTGTTGATTAGTTGGTTTGTTGGTTTGTTGGTTTGTTGGCTTGTTGGTTTGTTGGTTTGTTTATTTGTTCGTTTGTTGGTTTGTTGGTTTGTTGGTTTGTTGGCTTGTTGGTTTGTTCGGTTGTTTGTTTGTTGGTTTGTTGGTTTGTTGGTTTGTTGGTTTGTTGGTTTATTGGTTTGTTGGTTTGTTGGTTTGTTGGCTTGTTGGCTTGTTGGCTTGTCGGTTTGTTGGTTTGTTGGTTTGTTGGTTTGTTGGTTTGTTGGTTTGTTGGTTTGTTGGTTTGTTGGTTTGTTGGTTTGTTGGTTTGTTGATTTGTTGGTTTGTTGGTTTGTTGGTTTGTTTGTATGTTGGTTTGTTGGTTTGTTGGCTTGTTGGTTTGTTCGCTTGTTGGCTTGTTGGTTTGTTGGTTTGTTGGTTACTTGGTTTGTTGGTTTGTTGGTTTGTTGGTTTGTTGGCTTATTGGCTTGTTGGTTTGTTGGTTTGTTGGTTTGTTGGCTTGTTGGCTTGTTGGTATGTTGGTTTGTTGGTTACTTGGTTTGTTGGTTTGTTGGTTTGTTGGTTTGTTGGTTTGTTGGTTTGTTGGTTTGTTGGTTTGTTGGTTTGTTGGCTTCTTGGTTTGTTGGCTTGTTGGTTTGTTGGTTTGTTTGTTTGTTCGCTTGTTGGTTTGTTGGTTTGTTGGCTTGTTGGTTTGTTGGCTTGTTGGTTTGATGGTTTGTTGGCTTGTTGGTTTGTTGATTTGTTGGTTTGTTCGTTTGTTCGTTTGTTCGTTTTGTTGGCTTGTTGGTTCGTTGGCTTGTTGGCTTGTTTGTATGTTGGCTTGCTGGCTTGTTGGTTTGTTAGTTTGTTGGTTTGTTGGTTTGTTGGTTTGTTGGCTTGTTTGCTTGTTGGTTTGTTGGTTTGTTGGCTTGTTGGTTTGTTGGTTTTTTGGTTTGTTCTTTTGTTGGTTTGTTGATTTGTTGGTTTGTTGGTTTGTTGGTGTGTTGGTTTGTTGGTTTGTTAGTTTGTTGGTTTGTTGGTTTGTTGGTTTGTTGGTTTGTTAGTTTGTTGGTTTGTTGGTTTGTTGGTTTGTTGGTTTGTTCGTTTGTTGGTTTGTTGGTTTGTTGGTTTGTTGGTTTGTTGGATTGTTGGTTTGTTGGTTTGTTGGTTTGTTGGCTTGTTGGCTTATTGGTTTGTTAGTTTGTTGGTTTGTTGGTTTGTTGGTTTGTTGGTTTGTTGGTTTGTTGGTTTGTTGGTTTGTTGGTTTGTTGGCTTGTTGGCTTGTTGGTTTGTTGGTTTGTTGGTTTGTTGGTTTGTTGGTTTGTTGGTTTTTTTGTTTGTTGGTTTGTTCGTTTGTTGGTTTGTGGGTTTGTTGGTTTGTTGGCTTGTTGGTTTGTTGGTTTGTTGGTTTGTTGGCTTGTTGGCTTGTTGGTTTGTTGGTTTGTTGGTTTGTTGGTTTGTTGGTTTGTTGGTTTTTTTGTTTGATGGTTTGTTGGTTTGTTAGTTTGTTGGTTTGTTGGTTTGTTGGTTTGTTGGTTTGTTAGTTTGTTGGTTTGTTGGTTTGTTGGTTTGTTGGTTTGTTCGTTTGTTGGTTTGTTGGTTTGTTGGTTTGTTGGTTTGTTGGTTTGTTGGATTGTTGGTTTGTTGGTTTGTTGGTTTGTTGGTTTATTTGTTTGTTGGTTTGTTGGTTTGTTGGTTTATTGGTTTGTTGGCTTGTTGGTTTGTTGGTTTGCTGGCTTATTGGCTACTTGGTTTGTTGGTTTGTCGGTTTGTTGGTTTGTTGGTTTATTGGTTTGTTGGCTTGTTGGTTTGTTGGTTTGCTGGCTTATTGGTTACTTGGTTTGTTAGTTTGTTGGCTTGTTGGTTTGTTGGTTTATTGGCTTTTTGGTTTGTTGGTTTGTTGGTTTGTTGGCTTGTTGGCTTGTTGGTTTGTTGGTTTGTTGGTTTGTTGGTTTGTTGGTTTTTTTGTTTGTTGGTTTGTTCGTTTGTTGGTTTGTGGGTTTGTTGGTTTGTTGGCTTGTTGGTTTGTTGGTTTGTTGGTTTGTTTGTTTGTTGGTTTGTTCGTTTGTTCGTTTGTTGGTCTGTTGGTTTGTTGGTTTGTTTTTTTGTTGGTTGCTTGGTTTGTTGGTTTGTTAATTTGTTGGTTTGTTGGTTTGTTGGCTTATTGGTTTGTTGGTTTTTTGGTTTGTTTGTTTGTTGGCTTGTTGGTTTGTTGGTTTGTTGGTTTGTTTGTTTGTTGGTTTGTGGTTTGTTGGCTTGTTGGCTTGTTGGTTTGTTGGTTTGTTCGTTTGTTGATTTGTTGGTTTGTTGGTTTGTTGTTTTGTTGGTTTGTTTGTTAGTTGGTTTGTTGGTTTGTTGGTATGTTGGTTTGTTAGCTTGTTGGCTTGCTGGTTTGTTAGTTTGTTCGTTTGTTGGTTTGCTGATTTGTTAATTTGTTGGTTTGTTGGGTTGTTGGTTTGTTATTTTGTTGGCTTGTTGGCTTGTTGGTTTGTTGGTTTGTTGGTTTGTTGGCTTGTTGGTTTGTTGGCTTGTTGGTTTGTTGGTTTGTTGGTTTGTTGGTTTGTTTGTTGGTTGGTTTGTTCGTTTGTTGGTTTGTTGGTTTGTTGGCTTGTTTGTTTATTGGTTTGTTGGTTTGTTGGTTTGTTGATTTGTTCGTTTGTTGGATTGTTGGCTTGTTGGTTTGTTGGTTTGTTGGATTGTTGGCTTGTTGGTTTGTTGGTTTGTTGGTTTGTTGGTTTGTTGGTTTGTTGGTTTCTTGGTTTGTTGGGTTGTTGGTTTGTTGGTTTTTTGGTTTGTTGGTTTGTTGGTTTGTTGGCTTGTTGGTTTGTTGGTTTGTTAGTTTGTTCGTTTGTTGGCTTGTTGGTTTGTTGGTTTCTTGGTTTGTTGGGTTGTTGGTTTGTTGGTTTTTTGGTTTGTTGGCTTGTTGGTTTGTTGGTTTGTTGGTTTGTTGGTTTCTTGGTTTGTTGGTTTGTTGGTTTGTTCGTTTGTTGGTGTGTTGGTGTGTTGATTTGTTGGCTTGTTGGTTTGTTGGTTTTGTGGTTTGTTGGCTTGTTGATTTGTTGGTTTGTTGGTTTGTTGGTTTGTTGGTTTGTTTGTTTGTTGGTTTGTTGGTTTGTTTGTTGGTTGGTTTGTTCGTTTGTTGGTTTGTTGGTTTGTTGGTTTGTTGGCTTGTTTGTTTGTTGGCTTGTTTGTTTATTGGCTTGTTGGTTTTTTGGTTTGTTGGTTTGTTGGTTTGTTGGTTTATTGGTTTGTTGGTGTGTTCGTTTGTTGGTGTGTTGGTGTGTTAATTTGTTGGCTTGTTGGTTTGTTGGTTTTGTGGTTTGTTGGCTTGTGGGTTTGTTGGTTTGTTCACTTGTTGGCTTGTTGGTTTGTTGGCTTGTTGGCTTGTTGGTTTGTTGGTTTGTTGGTTTGTTGGTTTGTTGGTTTGTTGGTTTGTTGGTTTGTTGGTTTGTTGGTTTGTTGGTTTGTTGGTTTGTTGGCTTGTTGGCTTGTTGGTTTGCTGGTTTGTTCGTTTGTTGGTTTGTTGGCTTCTTGGTTTGTTGGTTTGTTGGTTTGTTGGTTTGCTGGTTTGTTGGTTTGTTAGTTTGTTGGTTTGTTGGTTTGTTGGCTTGTTGGCTTGTTGGTTTGTTGGTTTGTTGGTTTGTTGGTTTGTTGGTTTGTTCGTTTTTTGGTTTGTTGGCTTGTTGGTTTGTTGGATTGTTGGTTTGTTGGTTTGTTGGTTTGTTGGTTTATTTGTTTGTTGGTTTGTTGGTTTGTTGGTTTATTGGTTTGTTGGCTTGTTGGTTTGTTGGTTTGCTGGCTTATTGGCTACTTGGTTTGTTGGTTTGTCGGTTTGTTGGTTTGTTTGTTTATTGGTTTGTTGGCTTGTTGGTTTGTTAGTTTGCTGGCTTATTGGTTACTTGGTTTGTTAGTTTGTTGGCTTGTTGGTTTGTTGGTTTATTGGCTTTTTGGTTTGTTGGTTTGTTGGTTTGTTGGCTTGTTGGCTTGTTGGTTTGTTGGTTTGTTGGTTTGTTGGTTTGTTGGTTTGTTGGTTTTTTTGTTTGTTGGTTTGTTCGTTTGTTGGTTTGTGGGTTTGTTGGTTTGTTGGCTTGTTGGTTTGTTGGTTTGTTGGTCTGTTGGTTTGTTGGTTTGTTTTTTTGTTGGTTGCTTGGTTTGTTGGTTTGTTATTTTGTTGGTTTGTTGGTTTGTTGGCTTATTGGTTTGTTGGTTTTTTGGTTTGTTTGTTTGTTGGCTTGTTGGTTTGTTGGTTTGTTGGTTTGTTGGTTTGTTTGTTTGTTGGTTTGTGGTTTGTTGGCTTGTTGACTTGTTGGTTTGTTGGTTTGTTCGTTTGTTGATTTGTTGGTTTGTTGGTTTGTTGTTTTGTTGGTTTGTTTGTTTGTTGGTTTGTTGGTTTGTTGGTATGTTGGTTTGTTAGCTTGTTGGCTTGCTGGTTTGTTAGTTTGTTCGTTTGTTGGTTTGCTGATTTGTTAATTTGTTGGTTTGTTGGGTTGTTGGTTTGTTATTTTGTTGGCTTGTTGGCTTGTTGGTTTGTTGGTTTGTTGGTTTGTTGGCTTGTTGGTTTGTTGGCTTGTTGGTTTGTTGGTTTGTTGGTTTGTTGGTTTGTTTGTTGGTTGGTTTGTTCGTTTGTTGGTTTGTTGGTTTGTTGGCTTGTTTGTTTATTGGTTTGTTGGCTTGTTGGTTTGTTGGTTTGTTGGTTTGTTGGTTTGTTGGTTTGTTGGTTTGTTGGTTTGTTGATTTGTTCGTTTGTTGGATTGTTGGCTTGTTTGTTTGTTGGTTTGTTGGATTGTTGGCTTGTTGGTTTGTTGGTTTGTTGGTTTGTTGGTTTGTTGGTTTGTTGGTTTCTTGGTTTGTTGGGTTGTTGGTTTGTTGGTTTTTTGGTTTGTTGGTTTGTTGGTTTGTTGGCTTGTTGGTTTGTTGGTTTGTTAGTTTGTTCGTTTGTTGGCTTGTTGGTTTGTTGGTTTCTTGGTTTGTTGGGTTGTTGGTTTGTTGGTTTTTTGGTTTGTTGGCTTGTTGGTTTGTTGGTTTGTTGGTTTGTTGGTTTCTTGGTTTGTTGGTTTGTTGGTTTGTTCGTTTGTTGGTGTGTTGGTGTGTTGATTTGTTGGCTTGTTGGTTTATTGGTTTTGTGGTTTGTTGGCTTGTTGGTTTGTTGGGTTGTTAGTTTGTTCGTCTGTTGGCTTGTGGGTTTGTTGGCTTGTTGGCTTGTTGGTTTGGTGGTTTGTTGCTTTGTTGATTTGTTGGTTTGTTGGTTTGTTGGTTTGTTGGTTTGTTTGTTTGTTGGTTTGTTGGTTTGTTTGTTGGTTGGTTTGTTCGTTTGTTGGTTTGTTGGTTTGTTGGTTTGTTGGCTTGTTTGTTTGTTGGCTTGTTTGTTTATTGGCTTGTTGGTTTTTTGGTTTGTTGGTTTGTTGGTTTGTTGGTTTATTGGTTTGTTGGTGTGTTCGTTTGTTGGTGTGTTGGTGTGTTAATTTGTTGGCTTGTTGGTTTGTTGGTTTTGTGGTTTGTTGGCTTGTGGGTTTGTTGGTTTGTTCACTTGTTGGCTTGTTGGTTTGTTGGCTTGTTGGCTTGTTGGTTTGTTGGTTTGTTGGTTTGTTGGTTTGTTGGTTTGTTGGTTTGTTGGTTTGTTGGTTTGTTGGTTTGTTGGTTTGTTGGTTTGTTGGTTTGTTGGTTTGTTGGTTTGTTGGCTTGTTGGCTTGTTGGTTTGCTGGTTTGTTCGTTTGTTGGTTTGTTGGCTTCTTGGTTTGTTGGTTTGTTGGTTTGTTGGTTTGCTGGTTTGTTGGTTTGTTAGTTTGTTGGTTTGTTGGTTTGTTGGCTTGTTGGCTTGTTAGTTTGTTGGTTTATTGGTTTGTTGGTTTGTTCGTTGTTTGGTTTGTTGGCTTGTTGGTTTGTTGGATTGTTGGTTTGTTGGTTTGTTGGTTTATTGGTTTGTTGGCTTGTTGGCTTGTTGGTTTGTTGGTTTGTTGGTTTGTTGGTTTGTTCGTTTTTTGGTTTGTTGGCTTGTTGGTTTGTTGGCTTGTTGGTTTGTTGGCTTGTTGGCTTGTTGGTTTGTTGGTTAGTTGGGGTGTTGGTTTGTGGGCTTGTTCGTTCGTTGGTTTGTTGGCTTGTTGGTTTGTCGGTTTGTTGGTTTGTTGGTTTGTTTGTTTGTTGGTTTGTTCGTTTGTTCGTTTATTGGTTTGTTGGTTTGTTGGTTTGTTGGTTTGTTGGCTTGTTGGTTTGTTGGTTTGTTTGTTTGTTTGTTTGTTTGTTTGTTGGTTTGTTGGTTTGTTGGTTTGTTGGTTTGTTGGTTTGTTGGTTTATTGGTTTGTTGGTTTGTTGGTTTGTTGGCTTGTTGGCTTGTCGGTTTGTTGGTTTGTTTGTTTGTTGGTTTGTTGGTTTGTTGGTTTGTTGGTTTGCTGGTTTGTTTGTTTGTTGGTTTGTTGGTTTGTCGGCTTGTTGGTTTGTTCGCTTGTTGGCTTGTTGGTTGGGTAGTTTGTTCGTTTGTTGGTTTGTTGGTTTGCTGGTTTGTTAATTTGTTGGTTTGTTGGGTTGTTGGTTTGTTATTTTGTTGGCTTGTTGGCTTGTTGGCTTGTTGGTTTTGTTGGTTTGTTGGTTTGTTGGCTTGTTGGTTTGTTGGTTCATTGGTTTGTTGGTTTGTTGGTTTGTTGGTTTGTTTGTTTGTTGGTTTGTTGGTTTGTTTGTTGGTTGGTTTGTTCGTTTGTTGGTTTGTTGGTTTGTTGGTTTGTTAGCTTGTTTGTTTATTGGTTTGTTGGTTTGTTGGTTTGTTGGTTTTTTGGTTTGTTGGTTTGTTGGTTTGTTGGTTTGTTGGTTTGTTTGTTTTATTGATTTGTTCGTTTGTTGGTTTGTTGGTTTGTTGCTTTATTGGCTTGTTGGCTTGTTGGTTTGTTGGTTTGTTGGTTTGTTGGTTTGTTGGTTTGTTCGTTTGTTGGATTGTTGGTTTGTTGGTTTGTTTGTTTATTGGTTTGTTGCCTTGTTGGTTTGTTGGTTTGTTGGTTTTTTGGTTTATTTGTTTGTTGGTTTGTTCGTTTGTTGGTTTGTTGGTTTGTTCGTTTTTTGGTTTGTTGGTTTGTTAGTTTTTTGGCTTGATGGCTGGTTGGTTTGTTGGTTTGTTGGCTTGTTGGTTTGTTTGTTTGTTTGTTTGTTGGTTTGTTGGTTTGTTGGTTTGTTGGTTTGTTGGTTTATTTGTTAGTTGGTTTGTTGGTTTGTTGGCTTGTTGGCTTGTCGGTTTGTGGGTTTGTTGGTTTGTTGGTTTGTTGGTTTGTTGGTTTGTTTGTTTGTTGGTTTGTTGGTGTGTTGGCTTATTGGTTTGTTCGCTTGTTGGCTTGTTGGTTTGTTAGTTTGTTCGTTTGTTGGTTTGCTGGTTTGTTAATTTGTTGGTTTGTTGGGTTGTTGGTTTGTAATTTTGTTGGCTTGTTGGCTTGTTGGTTTGTTGGTTTGTTGGTTTGTTGGTTTGTTGGCTTGTTGGTTTATTGGTTTGTTGGTTTGTTGGTTTGTTGGTTTGTTGGTTTGTTTGTCTGTTGGTTTGTTGGTTTGTTTGTTGGTTGGTTTGTTCGTTTGTTGGTTTGTTGGTTTGTTGATTTGTTGGTTTGTTGGTTTGTTGACTTGTTCGTTTGTTGGTTTGTTGGTTTGTTGGTTTGTTGATTTGTTCGTTTGTTGGTTTGTTGGTTTGTTGGTTTGTTGTTTTACTTGTTTGTTGGTTTGTTGGTTTGTTGGTTTGTTGGTTTGTTGGTTTGTTAGTTTTTTGGCTTGTTGGCTGGTTGGTTTGTTGGTTTGTTGGCTTCTTGGTTTGTTGGTTTGTTGGTTTGTTTGTTTTATTGATTTGTTCGTTTGTTGGTTTGTTGGTTTGTTGGTTTGTTGGCTTGTTGGCTTGTTGGTTTGTTGGTTTGTTGGTTTGTTGGTTTGTTGGCTTGTTTGTTTATTGGCTTGTTTGTTTATTGGCTTGTTGGTTTTTTGGTTTGTTGGTTTGTTGGTTTGTTGGTTTGTTGGTTTATTGGTTTGTTGGTTTGTTCGTTTGTTGGTGTGTTGGTGTGTTAATTTGTTGGCTTGTTGGTTTGTTGGTTTTGTGGTTTGTTGGCTTGTGGGTTTGTTGGTTTGTTCACTTGTTGGCTTGTTGGTTTGTTGGCTTGTTGGCTTGTTGGTTTGTTGGTTTGTTGGTTTGTTGGTTTGTTGGTTTGTTGGTTTGTTGGTTTGTTGGTTTGTTGGTTTGTTGGTTTGTTGGTTTGTTGGTTTGTTGGCTTGTTGGCTTGTTGGTTTGTTGGTTTGTTCGTTTGTTGGTTTGTTGGCTTCTTGGTTTGTTGGTTTGTTGGTTTGTTGGTTTGTTGGTTTGTTGGTTTGTTAGTTTGTTGGTTTGTTGGTTTGTTGGCTTGTTGGCTTGTTGGTTTGTTGGTTTGTTGGTTTGTTGGTTTGTTCGTTTTTTGGTTTGTTGGCTTGTTGGTTTGTTGGACTGTTGGTTTGTTGGTTTGTTGGTTTATTGGTTTGTTGGCTTGTTGGCTTGTTGGTTTGTTGGTTTGTTGGTTTGTTGGTTTGTTTGTTTTTTGGTTTGTTGGCTTGTTGGTTTGTTGGCTTTTGGTTTGTTGGCTTGTTGGCTTGTTGGTTTGTTGGTTAGTTGGGGTGTTGGTTTGTTGGCTTGTTCGTTCGTTGGTTTGTTGGTTTGTTGGCTTGTTGGTTTGTTGTTTTGTTGGTTTGTTGGTTTGTTTGTTTGTTGGTTTGTTCGTTTGTTCGTTTATTGGTTTGTTGGTTTGTTGGTTTATTGGTTTGTTGGCTTGTTGGTTTGTTGGTTTGTTGGTTTGTTTGTTTGTTTGTTTGTTTGTTGGTTTGTTGGTTTGTTGGTTTGTTGGTTTGTTGGTTTGTTGGTTTATTGGTTTGTTGGTTTGTTGGTTTGTTGGCTTGTTGGCTTGTCGGTTTGTTGGTTTGTTTGTTTGTTGGTTTGTTGGTTTGTTGGTTTGTTGGTTTGCTGGTTTGTTTGTTTGTTGGTTTGTTGGTTTGTCGGCTTGTTGGTTTGTTCGCTTGTTGGCTTGTTGGTTTGGTAGTTTGTTCGTTTGTTGGTTTGCTGGTTTGTTAATTTGTTGGTTTGTTGGGTTGTTCGTTTGTTATTTTGTTGGCTTGTTGGCTTGTTGGTTTGTTGGTTTGTTGGTTTGTTGGCTTGTTGGTTTGTTGGTTCGTTGGTTTGTTGGTTTGTTGGTTTGTTGGTTTGTTGGTTTGTTGGTTTGTTGGTTTGTTGGTTTTTTGGTTTGTTGGTTTGTTGGTTTGTTGGTTTGTTGGTTTGTTTGTTTTATTGATTTGTTCGTTTGTTGGTTTGTTGGTTTGTTGGTTTGTTGGCTTGTTTGCTTGTTGGTTTGTTGGTTTGTTTGTTTTATTGATTTGTTCGTTTGTTTGTCTGTTGGTTTGTTGGTTTGTGTGTTGGTTGGTTTGTTCGTTTGTTGGTTTGTTGGTTTGTTGATTTGTTGGTTTGTTGGTTTGTTGACTTGTTCGTTTGTTGGTTTGTTGGTTTGTTGGTTTGTTGATTTGTTCGTTTGTTGGTTTGTTGGTTTGTTGGTTTGTTGGTTTGTTTGTTTGTTGGTTTGTTGGTTTGTTAGTTTGTTGGTTTGTTGGTTTGTTGGTTTGTTGGTTTGTTGGTTTTTTGGTTTGTTGGTTTGTTTATTTGTTGGTTTGTTGGTTTGTTGATTTGTTCGTTTGTTGGTTTGTTGGTTTGTTGGTTTGTTGGCTTGTTGGCTTGTTAATTTGGTAGTTTGTTCGTTTGTTGGTTTGCTGGTTTGTTAATTTGTTGGTTTGTTGGGTTGTTGGTTTGTTATTTTGTTGGCTTGTTGGCTTGTTGGTTTGTTGGTTTGTTGGTTTGTTGGTTTGTTGTCTTAATGGTTTGTTGGTTTGTTCGTTTGTTGGTTTGTTGGTTTGTTTGTTTGTTGGTTTGTTTGTTTATTCGTTTATTGGTTTGTTCGTTTGTTGATTTGTTGGTTTGTTGGTTTGTTGATTTGTTCGTTTGTTGGTTTGTTGGTTTGTTGGTTTGTTGGCTTGTTCGTTCGTTGGTTTGTTGGTTTGTTGGCTTGTTGGTTTGTTGGTTTGTTGGTTTGTTGGTTTGTTTGTTTGTTGGTTTGTTCGTTTGTTCGTTTATTGGTTTGTTGGTTTGTTGGCTTGTTAGTTTGTTGGTTTGTTTGTTTGTTTGTTTGTTTGTTGGTTTGTTGGTTTGTTGGTTTGTTGGTTTATTGGTTTGTTGGTTTGTTGGTTTGTTGGCTTGTTGGCTTGTCGGTTTGTTGGTTTGTTTGTTTGTTGGTTTGTTGGTTTGTTGGTTTGTTGGTTTGCTGGTTTGTTTGTTTGTTGGTTTGTTGGTTTGTCGGCTTGTTGGTTTGTTCGCTTGTTGGCTTGTTGGTTTGGTAGTTTGTTCGTTTGTTGGTTTGCTGGTTTGTTAATTTGTTGGTTTGTTGGGTTGTTGGTTTGTTATTTTGTTGGCTTGTTGGCTTGTTGGTTTGTTGGTTTGTTGGTTTGTTGGCTTGTTGGTTTGTTGGTTCGTTGGTTTGTTGGTTTGTTGGTTTGTTGGTTTGTTTGTTTGTTGGTTGGTTTGTTCGTTTGTTGGTTTGTTGGTTTGTTGGTTTGTTAGCTTGTTTGTTTATTCGTTTGTTGGTTTGTTGGTTTGTTGGTTTGTTGGTTTTTTGGTTTGTTGGTTTGTTGGTTTGTTGGTTTGTTGGTTTGTTTGTTTCATTGATTTGTTCGTTTGTTGGTTTGTTTGTTTGTTGGTTTGTTGGCTTGTTTGCTTGTTGGTTTGTTGGTTTGTTGGCTTGTTGGTTTGTTTGTTTGTTTGTTTGTTGGTTTGTTGGTTTGTTCGTTTGTTGGTTTGTTGGTTTGTTGGTTTGTTTGTTTATTGGTTTGTTATCTTGTTGGTTTGTTGGTTTGTTGGTTTTTTGGTTTATTTGTTTGTTGGTTTGTTCGTTTGTTGGTTTGTTTGTTTGTTCGTTTTTTGGCTTGTTGGCTGGTTGGTTTGTTGGTTTGTTGGCTTGTTGGCTGGTTGGTTTGTTGGTTTGTTGGCTTGTTGGTTTGTTTGTTTGTTTGTTTGTTGGTTTGTTGGTTTGTTGGTTTGTTGGTTTGTTGGTTTGTTGGTTTGTTGGTTTATTGGTTTGTTGGTTTGTTGGTTTGTTGGCTTGTGGGCTTGTCGGTTTGTGGGTTTGTTGGTTTGTTGGTTTGTTGGTTTGTTGGTTTGTTGGTTTGTTTGTTTGTTGGTTTGTTGGTTTGTTGGCTTATTGGTTTGTTCGCTTGTTGGCTTGTTGGTTTGTTAGCTTGTTCGTTTGTTGGTTTGCTGGTTTGTTAATTTGTTGGTTTGTTGGGTTGTTGGTTTGTAATTTTGTTGGCTTGTTGGCTTGTTGGTTTGTTGGTTTGTTGGTTTGTTGGCTTGTTGGTTTATTGGTTTGTTGGTTTGTTGGTTTGTTGGTTTGTTGGTTTGTTTGTCTGTTGGTTTGTTGGTTTGTGTGTTGGTTGGTTTGTTCGTTTGTTGGTTTGTTGGTTTGTTGATTTGTTGGTTTGTTGGTTTGTTGACTTGTTCGTTTGTTGGTTTGTTGGTTTGTTGGTTTGTTGATTTGTTCGTTTGTTGGTTTGTTGGTTTGTTGGTTTGTTGGTTTGTTTGTTTGTTGGTTTGTTGGTTTGTTAGTTTGTTGGTTTGTTGGTTTGTTGGTTTGTTGGTTTGTTGGTTTTTTGGTTTGTTGGTTTGTTGATTTGTTGGTTTGTTGGTTTGTTGATTTGTTCGTTTGTTGGTTTGTTGGTTTGTTGGTTTGTTGGCTTGTTGGCTTGTTAATTTGGTAGTTTGTTCGTTTGTTGGTTTGCTGGTTTGTTAATTTGTTGGTTTGTTAGGTTGTTGGTTTGTTATTTTGTTGGCTTGTTGGCTTGTTGGTTTGTTGGTTTGTTGGTTTGTTGGTTTGTTGTCTTAATGGTTTGTTGGTTTGTTGGTTTGTTTGTCTGTTGGTTTGTTGGTTTGTTTGTTGGTTGGTTTGTTCGTTTGTTGGTTTGTTGGTTTGTTGATTTGTTGGTTTGTTGGTTTGTTGATTTGTTTGTTTGTTGGTTTGTTGGTTTGTTGGTTTGTTGGCTTGTTTGTTTGTTGGTTTGTTGGTTTGTTGGTTCGTTAGTTTGTTGGTTTGTTGGTTTGTTTGTTTGTTGGTTTGTTGGTTTGTTTGTTGGTTGGTTTGTTCGTTTGTTGGTTTGTTGGTTTGTTGGTTTGTTAGCTTGTTTGTTTATTGGTTTGTTGGCTTGTTGGTTTGTTGGTTTGTTGGTTTGTTGGTTTGTTGGTTTGTTGGTTTGTTGGTTTTTTTTATTTGTTGGTTTGTTGGTTTGTTGGTTTTTTGGTTTGTTGCTTTGTTCGTTTGTTGGTTTGTTGGTTTGTTGGTTTGTTGGTTTGTTGGTTTGTTAGCTTGTTTGTTTATTGGTTTGTTGGCTTGTTGGTTTGTTGGTTTGTTGGTTTGTTGGCTTGTTGGTTTGTTGGTTTGTTGGTTTGTTGGTTTGTTGGTTTGTTCGTTTTTTGGTTTGTTGGTTTGTTGGTTTGTTTGTTTATTGGTTTGTTGTCTTGTTGGTTTGTTGGTTTGTTGGTTTGTTGGTTTATTTGTTTGTTGGTTTGTTCGTTTGTTGGTTTGTTGGTTTGTTCGTTTTTTGGTTTGTTGGTTTGTTAGTTTTTTGGCTTGTTGGCTGGTTGGTTTGTTGGTTTGTTGGCTTGTTGGTTTGTTTGTTTTTTTGTTTGTTGGTTTGTTGGTTTGTTGGTTTGTTGGTTTGTTAGTTTATTGGTTTGTTGGTTTGTTGGTTTGTTGGCTTGTTGGCTTGTCGGTTTGTTGGTTTGTTGGTTTGTTGGTTTGTTGGTTTGTTGGTTTGTTTGTTTGTTGGTTTGTTGGTTTGTTGGCTTATTGGTTTGTTCGCTTGTTGGCTTGTTGGTTTGTTAGTTTGTTCTTTTGTTGGATTGCTGGTTTGTTAATTTGTTGGGTTGTTGGTTTGTAATTTTGTTGGCTTGTTGGCTTGTTGGTTTAATGGTTTGTTGGTTTGTTGGCTTGTTGGTTTGTTGGTTTGTTGGTTTGTTGGTTTGTTGGTTTGTTGGTTTGTTGGTTTGTTTGTCTGTTGGTTTGTTGGTTTGTTTGTTGGTTGACTTGTTCGTTTGTTGGTTTGTTGGTTTGTTGATTTGTTGGTTTGTTGGTTTGTTGACTTGTTCGTTTGTTGGTTTGTTGGTTTGTTGGTTTGTTGGTTTGTTGATTTGTTCGTTTGTTGGTTTGTTGGTTTGTTGGTTTTTTGGCTTGTTTGTTTGTTGGTTTGTTGGTTTGTTG
This sequence comes from Atherix ibis, assembly GCA_958298945.1. Classification (NCBI taxonomy): domain Eukaryota; kingdom Metazoa; phylum Arthropoda; class Insecta; order Diptera; family Athericidae; genus Atherix; species Atherix ibis. The sequence goes on from OY282608.1 coordinate 4,393,518, forward strand.
GTTTGTTGGTTTGCTGGTTTGTTTGGTTTGTTGGTTTTTTGGTTTGTTGGTTTGTTGATTTGTTGGTTTGTTGGTTTGTTGATTTGTTCGTTTGTTGGTTTGTTGGTTTGTTGGTTTGTTGGCTTGTTGGCTTGTTGGTTTCTTGGTTTGTTGGTTTGTTGGCTTGTTGGTCTGCTGGTTTGTTGGTTTGTTGGTTTGTTTGTTTGTTGGTTTGTTGGTTTGTTGGTTTGTTGGTTTGCTGGTTTGTTCGTTTGTTGGTTTGTTGGTTTGTCGGCTTGTTGGTTTGTTCGCTTGTTGGCTTGTTAATTTGGTAGTTTGTTCGTTTGTTGGTTTGCTGGTTTGTTAATTTGTTGGTTTGTTGGGTTGTTGGTTTGTTATTTTGTTGGGTTGTTGGCTTGTTGGTTTGTTGGTTTGTTGGTTTGTTGGCTTGTTGGTTTGTTGGTTCGTTGGTTTGTTGGTTTGTTGGTTTGTTGGTTTGTTTGTTTGTTGGTTTGTTGGTTTGTTTGTTGGTTGGTTTGTTCGTTTGTTGGTTTGTTGGTTTGTTGGTTTGTTAGCTTGTTTGTTTATTGGTTTGTTGGCTTGTTGGTTTGTTGGTTTGTTGGTTTGTTGGTTTGTTGGTTTGTTGGTTTGTTGGTTTTTTGGTTTGTTGGTTTGTTGGTTTGTTGGTTTGTTGATTTGTTCGTTTGTTGGTTTGTTGGTTTGTTGGTTTTTTTGGCTTGTTGGCTTGTTGGTTTGTTGGTTTGTTGGCTTGTTGGTTTATTGGTTTGTTGGTTTGTTGGTTTGTTGGTTTGTTCGTTTGTTGGTTTGTTCGTTTGTTGGTTTGTTGGTTTGTTCGTTTTTTGGTTTGTTGGTTTGTTAGTTTTTTGGCTTGTTGGCTGGTTGGTTTGTTGGTTTGTTGGCTTGTTGGTTTGTTTGTTTGTTTGTTGGTTGGTTTGTTGGGTTGTTGGTTTGTTGGTTTATTGGTTTGTTGGTTTGTTGGTTTGTTGGTTTTTTGGTTTGTTGGTTTGTTGGTTTGTTGGTTTGTTGGTTCGTTCGTTTGTTGGTTTGTTTGTTTGTTGGTTTGTTGGTTTGTTGGCTTATTGGTTTGTTCGCTTGTTGGCTTGTTGGTATGTTAGTTTGTTCGTTTGTTGGTTTGCTGGTTTGTTAATTTGTTGGTTTGTTGTGTTGTTGGTTTGTAATTTTGTTTGCTTGTTGATTTGTTCGTTTGTTGGTTTTTTGGTTTGTTAATTTGTTGGTTTGTTGGTTTGTTGATTTGTTGGTTTTTTGGTTTGTTGGTTTGTTGGTTTGTTTGTTTGTTTGTTTGTTGGTTTGTTGGTTTGTTTGTTGGTTGGTTTGTTCGTTTTTTGGTTTGTTGGTTTGTTGATTTGTTGGTTTGTTGGTTTGTTGATTTGTTGGTTTGTTGGTTTGTTGATTTGTTCGTTTGTTGGTTTGTTGGTTTGTTGGTTTGTTGGCTTGTTTGTTTGTTGGTTTGTTGGTTTGTTGGTTTATTGGTTTGTTGGTTTGTTGGTTTGTTGGTTTTTTGGTTTGTTGGTTTGTTGATTTGTTGGTTTGTTGGTTTGTTGATTTGTTCGTTTGTTGGTTTTTTGGTTTGTTGGTTTGTTGGCTTGTTGGCTTGTTGGTTTGTTGGTTTGTTGGCTTGTTGGTTTGTTGGTTTGTTGGTTTGTTGGTTTGTTGGTTTGTTGGTTTGTTCGTTTGTTGGTTTGTTGGTTTATTTGTTGGTTGGTTTGTTCGTTTTTTGGTTTGTTGGTTTGTTGATTTGTTCGTTTGTTGGTTTTTTGGTTTGTTAATTTGTTGGTTTGTTGGTTTGTTGATTTGTTCGTTTGTTGGTTTGTTGGTTTGTTGGTTTGTTGGCTTGTTGGTTTGTTGGTTTGTTGGTTTGTTTGTTTGTTGGTTTGTTGTATTGTTGGTTTGTTGGTTTGTTGGTTTGTTGGTTTGTTGTTTTGTTGATTTGTTCGTTTGTTGGTTTGTTGGTTTATTGGTTTGTTGGCTTGTTGGCTTGTTGGTTTGTTGGTTTGCTGGCTTGATGGTTTGTTGATTTGTTGGTTTGTTGGTTTGTATGTTTGTTGGTTTGTTGGTTTGTTGGTTTGTTGGTTTGTTGGTTTGTTGGTTTGTTGGTTTGTTTGTTTGTTGGTTTGTTTGTTTGTTGGTTTGTTGGTTTGTTGGTTTGTTCGTTTGTTTGTCTGTTGGTTTGTTGGTTTGTTGGTTTGTTGGTTTGTTGGCTTGTTGTTTTGTTGGTTTGTTGGTTTGTTGGTTTGTTCGTTTGTTGGCTTATTGGTTTGTTGGTTTGTTGGTTTGTTGGTTTGTTGGTTTGTTGGTTTGTTGGTTTGTTTGTTTGTTGGTGTGTTGGTGTGTTGATTTGTTGGCTTGTTGGTTTGTTGGTTTTGTGGTTTGTTGGCTTGTTGGTTTGTTGGTTTGTTGGTTTGTTCGTTTGTTGGCTTGTTGGTTTGTTGCCTTGTCGGCTTGTTGGTTTGTTGGTTTGTTGGTTTGTTGGTTTGTTGGTTTGTTGGTTTATTGGTTTGTTGGTTTGTTGGCTTGTTGGTTTGTTGGGTTTTTGGTTTGTTGGCTTGTTGGTTTGTTGGCTTGTTGGCTTGTTGGTTTGTTGGTTTGTTCGTTTGTTGGCTTGTTGGCTTGTTGGTTTTTTGGTTTGTTGGTTTGTTGGTTTGTTGGTTTGTTGGTTTGTTGGTTTGTTGGTTTGTTGGTTTGTTGGTTTGTTGGCTTGTTGGCTTGTTGGCTTGTTGGTTTGTTGGTTTGTTGGTTTGTTGGTTTGTTCGTTTTTTGGTTTGTTGGCTTGTTTTTTTGTTGGTTTGTTGGATTGCTGGTTTGTTGGCTTATTGGTTTGTTGGTTTGTTCGTTTGTTGGCTTGTTGGCTTGGTGGTTTGTTGGTTTGTTGGCTTGTTGGCTTGTTGGTTTGTGGGTTTGTTGGTTTGTTGGTTTGTTGGTTTGTTTGTTTGTTGGTTTGTTCGTTTGTTGGTTTGTGGGTTTGTTGGCTTGTTGGCTTGTTGGTTTGTTGGTTTGTTGGTTTGTTGGTTTGTTGGTTTGTTGGCTTGTTGGTTTGTTGGTTTGTTGGTTTGTTCGTTTGTTGGCTTGTTTTTTTGTTGGCTTGTTGGCTTGTTGGTTTGTTGGTTTGTTGGTTTATTGGTTTGTTGGTTTGTTGGTTTTTTGGTTTGTTGGTTTGTTGATTTGTTGGTTTGTTGGTGTGTTGATTTGTTCGTTTGTTGGTTTGTTGGTTTGTTGGTTTGTTGGCTTGTTGGTTTGTTGGTTTGTTCGTTTGTTGGTTTGTTGGTTTGTTGGTTTGTTGGTTTGTTGGTTTGTTGGTTTGTTGGTTTGTTGGTTTGTTGGTTTATTGGTTTGTTGGTTTGTTGGTTGGTTGGCTTGTTGGCTTGTTGGTTTGTTGGTTTGTTCGTTTATTGGTTTGTTGGTTTGTTGGTTTGTTGGTTTGTTGGCTTGTTTGTTTGTTGGTTTGTTGGTTTGTTGGTTTGTTGGTTTGTTGGTTTTTTGGTTTGTTGGTTTGTTGATTTGTTGGTTTGTTGGTGTGTTGATTTGTTCGTTTGTTGGTTTGTTGGTTTGTTGGTTTGTTGGTTTGTTGGCTTGTTGGCTTGTTGGTTTGTTGGTTTGTTGGCTTGTTGGTTTGTTGGTTTGTTGGTTTGTTGGTTTGTTGGTTTGTTCGTTTGTTGGTTTGTTGGTTTATTTGTTTGTTGGTTTGTTCGTTTGTTGGTTTGTTGGTTTGTTCGTTTTTTGGTTTGTTGGTTTGCTAGTTTTTTGGCTTGTTGGCTGGTTAGTTTGTTGGTTTGTTGACGTGTTGGTTTGTTGGTTTGTTGGTTTGTTGGTTTGTTGTATTGTTGGTTTGTTGGTTTGTTGGTTTGTTGGTTTGTTGTTTTGTTGATTTGTTCGTTTGTTGGTTTGTTGGTTTGTTGGTTTGTTGGCTTGTTGGCTTGTTGGGTTGTTGGTTTGTTGACTTGATGGTTTGTTGATTTGTTGGTTTGTTGGTTTGTTGGTTTGTTGGTTTGTTGGTTTGTTGGTTTGTTGGTTTTTTGGTTTGTTGGTTTGTTCGTTTGTTGGTTTGTTTGTTTGTTGGTTTGTTGGTTTGTTGGTTTGTTCGTTTGTTTGTCTGTTGGTTTGTTGGTTTGTTGGTTTGTTGGTTTGTTGGTTTGTTGGTTTATTGTTTTATTGGTTTGTTGGTTTGTTGGCTTGTTGGTTTGTTGGGTTTTTGGTTTGTTGGTTTTGTGGTTTGTTCGCTTGTTGGTTTGTTGGTTTGTTGGTTTGTTCGTTTGTTGGCTTATTGGTTTGTTACCTTGTTGGCTTGTTGGTTTGTTGGTTTGTTGGTTTGTTGGTTTGTTGGTTTGTTGGTTTGTTGGTTTATTGGTTTATTGGTTTGTTGGTTTGTTGGCTTGTTGGTTTGTTGGGTTTTTTGTTTGTTGGCTTGTTAGTTTGTTGGTTTGTTGGTTTGTTAGTTTGTTGGTTTGTTGGTTTATTGGTTTATTGGTTTGTTGGTTTGCTGGCTTGTTGGTTTGTTGGGTTTTTGGTTTGTTGCCTTGTTGGTTTGTTGGCTTGTTGGCTTGTTGGTTTGTTGGTTTGTTCGTTTGTTGGCTTGTTGGCTTGTTGGTTTGTTGGTTTGTTGGTTTGTTTGTTTGGTGGTTTGTTCGTTTGTTCGTTTGTTGGTTTGTTGGTTTGTTGGTTTGTTGGTATGTTTTTTTCTTGGTTACTTGGTTTGTTGGTTTGTTGGTTTGTTGGTTTGTTGGTTGTTGGTTTCTTGGCTTGTTGGCTTGTTGGTTTGTTGGTTTGTTGGTTTGTTTGTTTGGTGGTTTGTTCGTTTGTTGGTTTGTTGGTTTGTTGGTTTGTTGGTTTGTTTTTTTGTTGGTTACTTGGTTTGTTGGTTTGTTGGTTTGTTGGTTTGTCGGCTTGTTGGCTTGTTGGTTTGTTTGATTTGTTCGTTTGTTAGTTTGTTGGTTTGTTGGTTTGTTGGTTTGTTGGTTTGTTGGTTTGTTGGTTTATTGGTTTGTTGGTTTGTTGGTTGGTTGGCTTGTTGGTTTGTTGGTTTGTTCGTTTGTCGGTTTGTTGGTTTGTTGGTTTGTTGGTTTGTTGGTTTTTTTGTTTGTTGGTTTGTTGGTTTGTTGGCTTGTTGGTTTGTTGGCTTGTTGGCTTGTTGGCTTGTTGGTTTGTTAGTTTGTTCGTTTGTTGGTTTGCTGATTTGTCAATTTGTTGGTTTATTGTGTGGTTGGTTGGTTATTTTGTTGGCTTGTTGGCTTGTTGGCTAGTTGGCTTGTTGGCTTGTTGGCTTGTTGGTTTGTTGGTTTGTTGGTTTGTTGGCTTGTTGGTTTGTTGGTTTGTTTGTTTGTCGGTTTGTTGGTTTGTTGGTTTGTTTGTTTGTTGGTTTGTTTGTTGGTTGGTTTGTTCGTTTGTTGGTTTGTTGGTTTGATGGTTTGTTGGCATGTTTGTTTGTTGGTTTTTTGGCTTGTTGGTTTGTTGGTTTGTTGGCTTGTTTGTTTATTGGTTTGTTGGCTTGTTGGTTTGTTGGTTTGTTGGTTTGTTGGTTTGTTGGTTTGTTGGTTTGTTGGTTTGTTGGTTTGTTGGTTTGTTGGTTTGTTGGTTTTTTGGTTTGTTGGTTTGTTGATTTGTTGGTTTGTTGGTTTGTTGATTTGTTCGTTTGTTGGTTTGTTGGTTTGTTGGTTTGTTGGCTTGTTGGCTTGTTGGTTTGTTGGTTTGTTGGCTTATTGGTTTGTTGGTTTGTTGGTTTGTTAGTTTGTTGGTTTGTTCGTTTGTTGGTTTGTTGGTTTGTTGGTTTGTTGGTTTGTTGGTTTGTTGGTTTGTTGGTTTGTTGGTTTGTTGGTTTGTTGGTTTGTTGGTTTATTGGTTTGTTGGTTTGTTGGTTGGTTGGCTTGTTGGCTTGTTGGTTTGTTGGTTTGTTCGTTTGTTGGTTTGTTGGTTTGTTGGTTTGTTGGTTTGTTGGGTTGTTTGTTTGTTGGTTTGTTGGTTTGTTGGTTTGTTGGTTTGTTGGTTTTTTGGTTTGTTGGTTTGTTGATTTGTTGGTTTGTTGGTGTGTTGATTTGTTCGTTTGTTGGTTTGTTGGTTTGTTGGTTTGTTGGTTTGTTGGTTTGTTGGCTTGTTGGCTTGTTGGTTTGTTGGTTTGTTGGCTTGTTGGTTTGTTGGTTTGTTGGTTTGTTGGTTTGTTGGTTTGTTCGTTTGTTGGTTTGTTGGTTTATTTGTTTGTTGGTTTGTTCGTTTGTTGGTTTGTTGGTTTGTTGGTTTGTTCGTTTTTTGGTTTGTTGGTTTGCTAGTTTTTTGGCTTGTTGGCTGGTTAGTTTGTTGGTTTGTTGGCGTGTTGGTTTGTTGGTTTGTTGTTTTGTTGATTTGTTCGTTTGTTGGTTTGTTGGTTTGTTGGCTTGTTGGCTTGTTGGTTTGTTGGTTTGTTGACTTGATGGTTTGTTGATTTGTTGGTTTGTTGGTTTGTTGGTTTGTTGGTTTGTTGGTTTGTTGGTTTGTTGGTTTGTTGGTTTTTTGGTTTGTTGGTTTGTTCGTTTGTTGGTTTGTTTGTTTGTTGGTTTGTTGGTTTGTTGGTTTGTTCGTTTGTTTGTCTGTTGGTTTGTTGGTTTGTTGGTTTGTTGATTTGTTGGTTTGCTCGTTTGTTGGTTTATTGTTTTATTGGTTTGTTGGTTTGTTGGCTTGTTGGTTTGTTGGGTTTTTGGTTTGTTGGTTTTGTGGTTTGTTCGCTTGTTGGTTTGTTGGTTTGTTGGTTTGTTGGTTTATTGTTTTATTGGTTTGTTGGTTTGTTGGCTTGTTGGTTTGTTGGGTTTTTGGTTTGTTGGTTTTGTGGTTTGTTCGCTTGTTGGTTTGTTGGTTTGTTGGTTTGTTCGTTTGTTGGCTTATTGGTTTGTTACCTTGTTGGCTTGTTGGTTTGTTGGTTTGTTGGTTTGTTGGTTTGTTGGTTTGTTGGTTTGTTGGTTTGTTGGTTTATTGGTTTATTGGTTTGTTGGTTTGTTGGCTTGTTGGTTTGTTGGGTTTTTTGTTTGTTGGCTTGTTAGTTTGTTGGTTTGTTGGTTTGTTGGTTTGTTGGTTTATTGGTTTATTGGTTTGTTGGTTTGCTGGCTTGTTGGTTTGTTGGGTTTTTGGTTTGTTGCCTTGTTGGTTTGTTGGCTTGTTGGCTTGTTGGTTTGTTGGTTTGTTGGTTTGTTGGTTTGTTGGTTTGTTGGTTTATTGGTTTATTGGTTTGTTGGTTTGTTGGCTTGTTGGTTTGTTGGGTTTTTTGTTTGTTGGCTGGTTGGTTTGTTGGTTTGTTGGTTTGTTGGTTTGTTGGTTTGTTGGTTTGTTGGTTTATTGTTTTATTGGTTTGTTGGTTTGTTGGCTTGTTGGTTTGTTGGGTTTTTGGTTTGTTGGTTTTGTGGTTTGTTCGCTTGTTGGTTTGTTGGTTTGTTGGTTTGTTCGTTTGTTGGCTTATTGGTTTGTTACCTTGTTGGCTTGTTGGTTTGTTGGTTTGTTGGTTTGTTGGTTTGTTGGTTTGTTGGTTTGTTGGTTTGTTGGTTTATTGGTTTATTGGTTTGTTGGTTTGTTGGCTTGTTGGTTTGTTGGGTTTTTTGTTTGTTGGCTTGTTAGTTTGTTGGTTTGTTGGTTTGTTGGTTTGTTGGTTTGTTGGTTTGTTGGTTTATTGGTTTATTGGTTTGTTGGTTTGCTGGCTTGTTGGTTTGTTGGGTTTTTGGTTTGTTGCCTTGTTGGTTTGTTGGCTTGTTGGCTTGTTGGTTTGTTGGTTTGTTCGTTTGTTGGCTTGTTGGCTTGTTGGTTTGTTGGTTTGTTGGTTTGTTTGTTTGGTGGTTTGTTCGTTTGTTCGTTTGTTGGTTTGTTGGTTTGTTGGTTTGTTGGTTTGTTGGTTTGTTGGTATGTTTTTTTCTTGGTTACTTGGTTTGTTGGTTTGTTGGTTTGTTGGTTTGTTGGTTTGTTGGTTTCTTGGCTTGTTGGCTTGTTGGTTTGTTGGTTTGTTGGTTTGTTTGTTTGGTGGTTTGTTCGTTTGTTGGTTTGTTGGTTTGTTGGTTTGTTGGTTTGTTTTTTTGTTGGTTACTTGGTTTGTTGGTTTGTTGGTTTGTTGGTTTGTCGGCTTGTTGGCTTGTTGGTTTGTTTGATTTGTTCGTTTGTTAGTTTGTTGGTTTGTTGGTTTGTTGGTTTGTTGGTTTGTTGGTTTGTTGGTTTATTGGTTTGTTGGTTTGTTGGTTGGTTGGCTTGTTGGTTTGTTGGGTTTTTTGTTTGTTGGCTGGTTGGTTTGTTGGTTTGTTGGTTTGTTGGTTTGTTGGTTTGTTGGTTTGTTGGTTTATTGTTTTATTGGTTTGTTGGTTTGTTGGCTTGTTGGTTTGTTGGGTTTTTGGTTTGTTGGTTTTGTGGTTTGTTCGCTTGTTGGTTTGTTGGTTTGTTGGTTTGTTCGTTTGTTGGCTTATTGGTTTGTTACCTTGTTGGCTTGTTGGTTTGTTGGTTTGTTGGTTTGTTGGTTTGTTGGTTTGTTGGTTTGTTGGTTTGTTGGTTTATTGGTTTATTGGTTTGTTGGTTTGTTGGCTTGTTGGTTTGTTGGGTTTTTTGTTTGTTGGCTTGTTAGTTTGTTGGTTTGTTGGTTTGTTGGTTTGTTGGTTTGTTGGTTTGTTGGTTTATTGGTTTATTGGTTTGTTGGTTTGCTGGCTTGTTGGTTTGTTGGGTTTTTGGTTTGTTGCCTTGTTGGTTTGTTGGCTTGTTGGCTTGTTGGTTTGTTGGTTTGTTCGTTTGTTGGCTTGTTGGCTTGTTGGTTTGTTGGTTTGTTGGTTTGTTTGTTTGGTGGTTTGTTCGTTTGTTCGTTTGTTGGTTTGTTGGTTTGTTGGTTTGTTGGTTTGTTGGTTTGTTGGTATGTTTTTTTCTTGGTTACTTGGTTTGTTGGTTTGTTGGTTTGTTGGTTTGTTGGTTTGTTGGTTTCTTGGCTTGTTGGCTTGTTGGTTTGTTGGTTTGTTGGTTTGTTTGTTTGGTGGTTTGTTCGTTTGTTGGTTTGTTGGTTTGTTGGTTTGTTGGTTTGTTTTTTTGTTGGTTACTTGGTTTGTTGGTTTGTTGGTTTGTTGGTTTGTCGGCTTGTTGGCTTGTTGGTTTGTTTGATTTGTTCGTTTGTTAGTTTGTTGGTTTGTTGGTTTGTTGGTTTGTTGGTTTGTTGGTTTGTTGGTTTATTGGTTTGTTGGTTTGTTGGTTGGTTGGCTTGTTGGTTTGTTGGTTTGTTCGTTTGTCGGTTTGTTGGTTTGTTGGTTTGTTGGTTTGTTGGTTTTTTTGTTTGTTGGTTTGTTGGTTTGTTGGCTTGTTGGTTTGTTGGCTTGTTGGCTTGTTGGCTTGTTGGTTTGTTAGTTTGTTCGTTTGTTGGTTTGCTGATTTCTCAATTTGTTGGTTTATTGTGTGGTTGGTTGGTTATTTTGTTGGCTTGTTGGCTATTTGGCTTGTTGGCTTGTTGGCTTGTTGGTTTGTTGGTTTGTTGGTTTGTTGGCTTGTTGGTTTGTTGGTTTGTTTGTTTGTCGGTTTGTTGGTTTGTTGGTTTGTTTGTTTGTTGGTTTGTTTGTTGGTTGGTTTGTTCGTTTGTAGGTTTGTTGGTTTGATGGTTTGTTGGCATGTTTGTTTGTTGGTTTTTTGGCTTCTTGGTTTGTTGGTTTGTTGGTTTGTTGGTTTGTTAGTTTGTTGGTTTGTTGGTTTGTTGGTTTGTTGGCTTGTTTGTTTATTGGTTTGTTGGCTTGTTGGTTTGTTGGTTTGTTGGTTTGTTGGTTTGTTGGTTTGTTGGTTTGTTGGTTTGTTGGTTTGTTGGTTTGTTGGTTTGTTGGTTTGTTGGTTTTTTGGTTTGTTGGTTTGTTGATTTGTTGGTTTGTTGGTTTGTTGATTTGTTCGTTTGTTGGTTTGTTGGTTTGTTGGTTTGTTGGCTTGTTGGCTTGTTGGCTTGTTGGTTTGTTGGTTTGTTGGCTTATTGGTTTGTTGGTTTGTTGGTTTGTTAGTTTGTTGGTTTGTTGGTTTGTTGGTTTGTTGGTTTTTTGGTTTGTTGGTTTGTTGATTTGTTGGTTTGTTGATTTGTTCGTTTGTTGGTTTGTTGGTTTGTTGGTTTGTTGGTTTGTTGGTTTGTTGACTTGTTGGCTTGTTGGTTTGTTGGTTTGTTGGTTTGTTGGTTTGTTGGTTTGTTGGTTTGTTGGTTTGTTGGTTTGTTGGTTTGTTGGTTTGTTGGTTTGTTGGCTTGTTTGTTTATTGGTTTGTTGGCTTGTTGGTTTGTTGGTTTGCTGGTTTGTTGGCTTGTTGGTTTGTTGGTTTGTTGGTTTGTTGGTTTGTTGGTTTGTTAGTTTGTTCGTTTGTTGGCTTGTGGGTTTGTTGGTTTGTTGGTTTGTTGATTTGTTGGTTTGTTGATTTGTTCGTTTGTTGGTTTGTTGGTTTGTTGGTTTGTTGGCTTGTTGGCTTGTTGGTTTGTTGGTTTGTTGGTTAGTTGGTTTGTTGGTTTGTTGGTTTGTTGGTTTGTTGGTTTGTTCGTTTGTTGGTGTGTTGGTGTGTTGATCTGTTGGCTTGTTGGTTTGTTGGTTTTGTGGTTTGTTGGTTGGTTGGTTTGTGGGTTTGTTAGTATGTTCGTGTGTTGGCTTATGGGTTTGTTGGTTTGTTGGTGTGTTGATTTGTTCGTTTGTTGGTTTGTTGGTTTGTTGGTTTGTTGGTTTGTTGGCTTGTTTGTTTATTGGGTTGTTGGCTTGTTGGTTTGTTGGTTTGTTGGTTTGTTGGTTTGTTGGTTTGTTGGTTTGTTGGTTTGTTGGTTTGTTGGTTTGTTGGTTTGTTGGTTTTTTGGTTTGTTGGTTTGTTGATTTTTTGGTTTGTTGGTTTGTTGATTTGTTCGTTTGTTGGTTTGTTGGTTTGTTGGTTTGTTCGTTTGTTGGTTTGTTGGTTTGTTGGTTTGTTGGCTTGTTGGTTTGTTGGTTTGTTGGCTTATTGGTTTTTTGGTTTGTTGGTTTGTTAGTTTGTTGGTTTGTTGGTTTGTTGGTTTGTTGGTTTTTTGGTTTGTTGGTTTGTTGGTTTGTTTGTTTGTTGGTTTGTTGGTTTGTTGGTTTGTTGGTTTGTTGGTTTGTTAGTTTGTTCGTTTGTTGGCTTGTTGGTTTGTTGGCTTTTTGGCTTGTTGGTTTGTTGGTTTGTTGGTTTGTTGGTTTGTTGGTTTGTTGGTTTGTTGGTTTGTTGGTTTGTTCGTTTGTTGGTGTGTTGGTGTGTTGATTTGTTGGCTTGTTGGTTTGTTGGTTTTGTGGTTTGTTGGTTGGTTGGTTTGTTGGTTTGTTAGTTTGTTCGTTTGTTGGCTTGTGGGTTTGTTGGTTTGTTGGTTTGTTGGTTTGTTGGTTTGTTGGTTTGTTGGTTTGTTGGCTTGTTGATTTGTTCGTTTGTTGGTTTGTTGGTTTGTTGGTTTGTTGGTTTGTTGGCTTGTTGGCTTCTTGGTTTGTTGGTTTGTTGGTTTGTTGGTTTGTTGGTTTGTTTGTTTGTTGGTTTGTTCGTTTGTTGGTTTGTTGGTTTGTTCGTTTTTTGGTTTGTTGGTTTGTTGGTTTTTTGGCTTGTTGGCTGTTTGGTTTGTTGGTTTGTTCGTTTGCTAGTTTGTTCGTTTGTTGGTTTGTTTGTTTGTTGGTTTGTTGGTTTGTTGGTTTGTTGGTTTTTTGGCTTGTTGGTTTGTTGGTTTGTTTGTTTATTCGTTTGTTGGCTTGTTGGTTTGTTGGCTTTTTGGCTTGTTGGTTTGTTGGTTTGTTGGTTTGTTGGTTTGTTGGTTTGTTGGTTTGTTGGTTTGTTGGTTTGTTGGTTTGTTGGTTTGTTCGTTTGTTGGTGTGTTGGTGTGTTGATTTGTTGGCTTGTTGGTTTGTTGGTTTTTTGGTTTGTTGGTTGGTTGGTTGGTTGGTTTGTTGGTTTGTTAGTTTGTTCGTTTGTTGGCTTGTGGGTTTCTGGTTTGTTGGTTTGTTGATTTGTTCGTTTGTTGGTTTGTTGGTTTGTTGGTTTATTGGCTTGTTTGTTTATTGGTTTGTTGGCTTGTTGGTTTGTTGGTTTGTTGGTTTGTTGGTTTGTTGGTTTGTTGGTTTGTTGGTTTGTTGGTTTGTTGGTTTGTTGGTTTTTTGGTTTGTTGGTTTGTTGATTTGTTGGTTTGTTGGTTTGTTGATTTGTTCGTTTGTTTGTTTGTTGGTTTGTTGGTTTGTTGGTTTGTTGGTTTGTTGGTTTGTTGGTTTTTTGGCTTGTTCGTTTGTTGGTTTGTTAGTTTGTTCGTTTTTTGGCTTGTTGGTTTGTTGGCTTTTTGGCTTGTTGGTTTGTTGGTTTGTTGGTTTGTTGGTTTGTTGGTTTGTTGGTTTGTTGGTTTGTTGGTTTGTTGGTTTGTTGGTTTGTTGGTTTGTTGGTTTGTTGGTTTGTTGGTTTGTTCGTTTGTTGGTGTGTTGGTGTGTTGATTTGTTGGCTTGTTGGTTTGTTGGTTTTGTGGTTTGTTGGTTGGTTGGTTTGTTGGTTTGTTAGTTTGTTCGTTTGTTGGCTTGTGGGTTTGTTGGTTTGTTGGTTTATTGATTTGTTCGTTTGTTGGTTTGTTGGTTTGTTGGTTTGTTGGCTTGTTTGTTTATTGGTTTGTTGGCTTGTTGGTTTGTTGGTTTGTTGGTTTGTTGGTTTGTTGGTTTGTTGGTTTGTTGGTTTGTTGGTTTGTTGGTTTGTTGGTTTTTTGGTTTGTTGGTTTGTTGATTTGTCGGTTTGTTGGTTAGTTGATTTGTTCGTTTGTTGGTTTGTTGGTTTGTTGGTTTGTTGGCTTGTTGGCTTGTTGGTTTGTTGGTTTGTTGGCTTGTTGGTTTGTTGGTTTGTTGGTTTGTTGATTTGTTCGTTAGTTGGTTTGTTGGTTTTTTGGTTTGTTGGTTTGTTGATTTGTTGGTTTGTTGGTTTGTTGGTTTGTTGGCTAGTTGGCTTGTTGGTTTGTTGGTTTGTTGGTTTGTTTGTTTGTTGGTTTGTTGGTTTGTTGGTTTGTTGGCTAGTTGGCTTGTTGGTTTGTTGGTTTGTGGGCTTGATGGTTTGTTGGTTTGTTGGTTTGTTGGTTTGTTGGTTTGTTGGTTTGTTGGTTTGTTCGTTTGTTGGTTTGTTGGTTTGTTGGTTTGTTTGTTTATTGGTTTGTTGTCTTGTTGGTTTGTGGGTTTGTTGGTTTGTTGGTTTATTTGTTTGTTGGTTTGTTCGTTTGTTGGTTTGTTGGTTTGTTGGTTTGTTCGTTTTTTGGTGTGTTGGTTTGTTAGTTTTTTGGCTTGTTGGCTGGTTGGTTTGTTGGTTTGTTGGCTTATTGGTTTGTTGGTTTGTTGGTTTGTTGGTTTGTTGGTTTGTTGTATTGTTGGTTTGTTGGTTTGTTGGTTTGTTGGTTTGTTGTTTTGTTGATTTGTTCGTTTGTTAGTTTGTTGGTTTGTTGGTTTGTTGGTTTGTTTTCTTGTTGGCTTGTTGGTTTGTTGGCTTGATGGTTTGTTGATTTGTTGGTTTGTTTGTTTGTTGGTTTGTTGGTTTGTTGGGTTGTTGGTTTGTTGGTTTGTTGGTTTGTTGGTTTGTTGGTTTGTTCGTTTGTTGGTTTGTTTGTTTGTTGGTTTGTTGGTTTGTTGGTTTGTTCGTTTGTTGGTTTGTTGGTTTGTTGGTTTGTTCGTTTGTTGGTTTGTTGGTTTGTTGGTTTGTTGGTTTGTTGGTTTGTTTGTTTGTTGGTTTGTTGGTTTGTTGGTTTGTTCGTTTGTTGGTTTGTTGGTTTGTTCGTTTGTTGGTTTGTTGGTTTGTTGGTTTTTTGGCTTGTTAGCTTGTTGGTTTGTTGGTTTGTTCGTTTGTTGGTTTTTTCGTTTGTTGGTTTGTTTGTCTGTTGGTTTGTTGGTTTGTTGGTTTGTTGGTTTGTTGGTTTGTTGGTTTGTTGGCTTGTTGGTTTGTGGGTTGTTGGTTTGTTGGTTTGTTCGTTTGTTGGCTTATTGGTTTGTTGGCTTGTTGGTTTGTTGGTTTGTTGGTTTGTTGGTTTGTTGGTTTGTTGGTTTGTTGGTTTGTTTGTTTGTTGGTGTGTTGGTGTGTTGATTTGTTGGCTTGTTGGTTTGTTGTTTTTGTGGTTTGTTGGCTTGTTGGTTTGTTGGTTTGTTGGTTTGTTCGTTTGTTGGCTTGTTGGTTTGTTGCCTTGTTGGCTTGTTGGTTTGTTGGTTTGTTGGTTTGTTGGTTTGTTGGTTTGTTGGTTTGTTGGTTTGTTGGTTTGTTGGTTTGTTGGTTTGTTGGTTTATTGGTTTGTTGGTTTGTTGGCTTGTTGGTTTGTTTGATTTTTGGTTTGTTGGCTTGTTGGTTTGTTGGCTTGTTGGCTTGTTGGTTTGTTGGTTTGTTCGTTTGTTGGCTTGTTGACTTGTTGGTTTGTTGGTTTTTTGGTTTTATGGTTTGTTGGTTTGTTGGTTTGTTGGTTTGTTGGCTTGTTGGCTTGTTGGCTTGTTGGTTTGTTGGTTTGTTGGTTTGTTGGTTTGTTCGTTTTTTGGTTTTCTTGTTGGTTTGTTGGATTGCTGGTTTGTTGGCTTATTGGTTTGTTGGTTTGTTCGTTTGTTGGCTTGTTGGCTTGGTGGTTTGTTGGTTTGTTGGTTTGTTGGTTTGTTGGCTTGTTGGCTTGTTGGTTTGTGGGTTTGTTGATTTGTTGGTTTGTTGGTTTGTTTGTTTGTTGGTTTGTTCGTTTGTTGGTTTGTGGGTTTGTTGGTTTGTTGGCTTGTTGGTTTGTTGGTTTGTTGGTTTGTTGGTTTGTTGGTTTGTTGGCTTGTTGGTTTGTTGGTTTGTTGGTTTGTTCGTTTGTTAGCTTGTTTTTTTGTTGGCTTGTTGGCTTGTTGGTTTGTTGGTTTGTTGGTTTGTTGGTTTGTTGGTTTGTTGGTTTGTTGGCTTGTTGGCTTGTTGGTTTGTTGGTTTGTTGGTTTGTTTGTTTGGTTGTTTGTTCGTTTGTTCGTTTGTTGGTTTGTTGGTTTGTTGGTTTGTTGGTTTGTTTTTTTGTTGGTTACTTGGTTTGTTGGTTTGTTGGTTTGTTGGCTTGTTGGCTTGTTGGCTTGTTGGTTAGTTAGTTTGTTCGTTTGTTGGTTTGCTGGTTTGTTCGTTTGTTGGCTTGTTGGTTTGTTGCCTTGTTGGTTTGTTGGTTTGTTGGTTTGTTGGTTTGTTGGTTTGTTGGTTTGTTGGTTTGTTGGTTTGTTGGTTTGTTGGTTTGTTGGTTTGTTGGTTTATTGGTTTGTTGGTTTGTTGGCTTGTTGGTTTGTTGGCTTGTTGGCTTGTTGGTTTGTTGGTTTGTTCGTTTGTTGGCTTGTTGGTTTGTTGGTTTGTTGGTTTGTTTGTTTGGTTGTTTGTGTGTTTGTTCGTTTGTTGGTTTGTTGGTTTGTTGGTTTGTTTTTTTGTTGGTTACTTGGTTTGTTGGTTTGTAGGTTTGTTGGTTCGTTGGCTTGTTGGCTTGTTGGTTTGTTGGTTTGTTCGTTTGTTGGTTTGTTGGTTTGTTGGTTTGTTGGTTTGTTGGTTTGTTGGTTTGTTGGTTTGTTGGTTTGTTGGTTTGTTGGTTTGTTGGTTTATTGGTTTGTTTGTTTGTTGGTTGGTTGGCTTGTTGGCTTGTTGGTTTGTTAGTTTGTTCGTTTGTTGGTTTGTTGGTTTGTTTGTTTGTTGGTTTGTTGGTTTGTTGGTTTGTTTGTTTGTTGGTTTGTTTCTTGGTTTGTTGGTTTGTTGGTTTGTTGGCATGTTTGTTTGTTGGTTTTTTGGCTTCTTGGTTTGTTGGTTTGCTTGTCTGTTGGTTTGTTGGTTTGTTGGTTTGTTGGTTTGTTGGCTTGTTGGTTTGTTGGTTTGTTGGTTTGTTGGTTTGTTGGTTTGTTCGTTTGTTGGCTTATTGGTTTGTTGGCTTGTTGGTTTGTTGGTTTGTTGGTTTGTTGGTTTGTTGGTTTGTTGGTTTGTTGGTTTGTTTGTTTGTTGGTGTGTTGGTGTGTTGATTTGTTGGCTTGTTGGTTTGTTCGTTTTGTGGTTTGTTGGCTTGTTGGTTTGTTGGTTTGTTCGTTTGTTGGTTTGTTGCCTTGTTGGTTTGTTGGTTTGTTGGTTTGTTGGTTTGTTGGTTTGTTGGTTTGTTGGTTTGTTGGTTTGTTGGTTTGTTGGTTTGTTGGTTTGTTGGTTTATTGGTTTGTTGGTTTGTTGGCTTGTTGGTTTGTTGGGTTTTTGATTTGCTAGCTTGTTGGTTTGTTGGTTTGTAGGTTTGTTCGTTTGTTCGTTTTTTGGTTTGTTGGCTTGTTTTTTTGTTGGTTTGTTGGATTGCTGGTTTGTTGGCTTATTGGTTTGTTGGTTTGTTGGTTTGTTGGCTTGTTGGCTTGGTTGTTTGTTGGTTTGTTGGTTTGTTGGTTTGTTGGCTTGTTGGCTTGTTGGTTTGTGGGTTTGTTGGTTTGTTGGTTTGTTGGTTTGTTTGTTTGTTGGTTTGTTCGTTTGTTGTTATGTTGGTTTGTTGGTTTGTTGGCTTGTTGGTTTGTTGGTTTGTTGGTTTGTTGGTTTGTTGGTTTGTTGGCTTGTTGGTTTGTTGGTTTGTTGGTTTGTTCGTTTTTTGGATTGTTTTTTTGTTGGCTTGTTGGTTTGTTGGTTTGTTGGTTTGTTGGTTTGTTGGCTTGTTGGCTTGTTGGTTTGTTGGTTTGTTGGTTTGTTTGTTTAGTGGTTTGTTCGTTTGTTGGTTTGTTGGTTTGTTGGTTTGTTGGCTTGTTGGTTTGTTGGTTTGTTGGTTTCTTGGTTTTGTGGTTTGTTGGCTTGTTGGTTTATTGGTTTGTTGGTTTGTTCGTTTGTTGGCTTGTTGGTTTGTTGCCTTGTTGGTTTGTTGGTTTGTTGGTTTGTTGGTTTGTTGGTTTGTTGGTTTGTTGGTTTGTTTGTTTGTTGGTGTGTTGGTGTGTTGATTTGTTGGCTTGTTGGTTTGTTCGTTTTGTGGTTTGTTGGCTTGTTGGTTTGTTGGTTTGTTCGTTTGTTGGTTTGTTGCCTTGTTGGTTTGTTGGTTTGTTGGTTTGCTTGTCTGTTGGTTTGTTGGTTTGTTGGTTTGTTGGTTTGTTGGCTTGTTGGTTTGTTGGTTTGTTGGTTTGTTGGTTTGTTGGTTTGTTCGTTTGTTGGCTTATTGGTTTGTTGGCTTGTTGGTTTGTTGGTTTGTTGGTTTGTTGGTTTGTTGGTTTGTTGGTTTGTTGGTTTGTTTGTTTGTTGGTGTGTTGGTGTGTTGATTTGTTGGCTTGTTGGTTTGTTCGTTTTGTGGTTTGTTGGCTTGTTGGTTTGTTGGTTTGTTCGTTTGTTGGTTTGTTGCCTTGTTGGTTTGTTGGTTTGTTGGTTTGTTGGTTTGTTGGTTTGTTGGTTTGTTGGTTTGTTGGTTTGTTGGTTTGTTGGTTTGTTGGTTTGTTGGTTTATTGGTTTGTTGGTTTGTTGGCTTGTTGGTTTGTTGGGTTTTTGATTTGCTAGCTTGTTGGTTTGTTGGTTTGTAGGTTTGTTCGTTTGTTCGTTTTTTGGTTTGTTGGCTTGTTTTTTTGTTGGTTTGTTGGATTGCTGGTTTGTTGGCTTATTGGTTTGTTGGTTTGTTGGTTTGTTGGCTTGTTGGCTTGGTGGTTTGTTGGTTTGTTGGTTTGTTGGTTTGTTGGCTTGTTGGATTGTTGGTTTGTGGGTTTGTTGGTTTGTTGGTTTGTTGGTTTGTTTGTTTGTTGGTTTGTTCGTTTGTTGGTTTGTTGGTTTGTTGGTTTGTTGGCTTGTTGGTTTGTTGGTTTGTTGGTTTGTTGGTTTGTTGGTTTGTTGGCTTGTTGGTTTGTTGGTTTGTTGGTTTGTTCGTTTTTTGGATTGTTTTTTTGTTGGCTTGTTGGTTTGTTGGTTTGTTGGTTTGTTGGTTTGTTGGTTTGTTGGCTTGTTGGCTTGTTGGTTTGTTGGTTTGTTGGTTTGTTTGTTTAGTGGTTTGTTCGTTTGTTGGTTTGTTGGTTTGTTGGTTTGTTGGCTTGTTGGTTTGTTGGTTTGTTGGTTTCTTGGTTTTGTGGTTTGTTGGCTTGTTGGTTTATTGGTTTGTTGGTTTGTTCGTTTGTTGGCTTGTTGGTTTGTTGCCTTGTTGGTTTGTTGGTTTGTTGGTTTGTTGGTTTGTTGGTTTGTTGGTTTGTTGGTTTGTTGGTTTGTTGGTTTGTTGGTTTATTGGTTTGTTGGTTTGTTGGCTTGTTGGTTTGTTGGCTTGTTGGCTTGTTGGTTTGTTGGTTTGTTCGTTTGTTGGCTTGTTGGTTTGTTGGTTTGTTGGTTTCTTTGTTTGGTTGTTTGTTCGTTTGTTCGTTTGTTGGTTTGTTGGTTTGTTGGTTTGTTTTTTTGTTGGTTACTTGGTTTGTTGGTTTGTTGGTTTGTTGGTTCGTTGGCTTGTTGGCTTGTTGGTTTGTTGGTTTGTTCGTTTGTTGGTTTGTTGGTTTGTTGGTTTGTTGGTTTGTTGGTTTGTTGGTTTGTTGGTTTGTTGGTTTGTTGGTTTGTTGGTTTATTGGTTTGTTTGTTTGTTGGTTGGTTGGCTTGTTGGCTTGTTGGTTTGTTGGTTTGTTCGTTTGTTGGTTTGTTGGTTTGTTTGTTTGTTGGTTTGTTGGTTTGTTGGTTTGTTTGTTTGTTGGTTTGTTTCTTGGTTTGTTGGTTTGTTGGTTTGTTGGCATGTTTGTTTGTTGGTTTTTTGGCTTCTTGGTTTGTTGGTTTGCTTGTCTGTTGGTTTGTTGGTTTGTTGGTTTGTTGGTTTGTTGGTTTGTTGGCTTGTTGGCTTGTTGGTTTGTTGGTTTGTTGGTTTGTTGGTTTGTTGGTTTGTTCGTTTGTTGGCTTATTGGTTTGTTGGCTTGTTGGTTTGTTGGTTTGTTGGTTTGTTGGTTTGTTGGTTTGTTGGTTTGTTGGTTTATTTGTTTGTTGGTGTGTTGGTGTGTTGATTTGTTGGCTTGTTGGTTTGTTCGTTTTGTGGTTTGTTGGCTTGTTGGTTTGTTGGTTTGTTCGTTTGTTGGTTTGTTGCCTTGTTGGTTTGTTGGTTTGTTGGTTTGTTGGTTTGTTGGTTTGTTGGTTTGTTGGTTTGTTGGTTTGTTGGTTTGTTGGTTTGTTGGTTTGTTGGTTTGTTGGTTTGTTGGTTTGTTGGTTTGTTGGTTTATTGGTTTGTTGGTTTGTTGGCTTGTTGGTTTGTTGGGTTTTTGATTTGCTAGCTTGTTGGTTTGTTGGTTTGTTCGTTTTTTGGTTTGTTGGCTTGTTTTTTTGTTGGTTTGTTGGATTGCTGTTTTGTTGGCTTATTGGTTTGTTGGTTTGTTGGTTTGTTGGCTTGTTGGCTTGGTGGTTTGTTCGTTTGTTGGTTTGTTGGTTTGTTGGCTTGTTGGCTTGTTGGTTTGTGGGTTTGTTGGTTTGTTGGTTTGTTGGTTTGTTTGTTTGTTGGTTTGTTCGTTTGTTGGTTTGTTGGTTTGTTGGTTTGTTGGCTTGTTGGTTTGTTGGTTTGTTGGTTTGTTGGCTTGTTGGTTTGTTGGGTTTTTGATTTGCTAGCTTGTTGGTTTGTTGGTTTGTTGGTTTGTAGGTTTGTTGGTTTGTTCGTTTTTTGGTTTGTTGGCTTGTTTTTTTGTTGGTTTGTTGGATTGCTGTTTTGTTGGCTTATTGGTTTGTTGGTTTGTTGGTTTGTTGGCTTGTTGGCTTGGTGGTTTGTTGGTTTGTTGGTTTGTTGGTTTGTTGGTTTGTTGGTTTGTTGGTTTGTTTTTTTGTTGGTTACTTGGTTTGTTGGCTTGTTGGTTTGTCGGTTTGTTGGCTTGTTGGCTTGTTGGTTTGTTGGTTTGTTCGTTAGTTCTTTTGTTGGTTTGTTGGTTTGTTGGTTTGTTGGTTTGTTGGTTTGTTGGTTTATTGGTTTGTTGGTTTGTTGGTTGGTTGGCTTGTTGGCTTGTTGGTTTGTTGGTTTGTTCGTTTGTTGGTTTGTTGGTTTGTTGGTTTGTTGGTTTGTTTGTTTGTTGGTTTGATGGTTTGTTTGCTTGTTGGTTTGTTGGCTTGTTGGCTTCTTGGTTTGTTAGTTTGTTGGTTTGTTGGTTTGCTGGTTTGTCAATTTGTTAGTTTATTGGGTTGTTGGTTTGTTATTTTGTTGGCTTGTTGGCTTGTTGGCTTGTTGGCTTGTTGGTTTGTTGGTTTGTTGGTTTGTTGGCTTGTTGGGTTGTTGGTTTGTTTATTTGTTGGTTTGTTGGTTTGTTGGTTTGTTTGTTTGTTGGTTTGTTTCTTGGTTTGTTGGTTTGTTGGTTTGTTGGCATGTTTGTTTGTTGGTTTTTTGGCTTCTTTGTTTGTTGGTTTGTTGGTTTGTTGGTTTGATAGTTTGTTGGTTTTTTGGTTTGTTGGTTTGTTGATTTGTTAGTTTGTTGGTTTGTTGGTTTGTTCGTTTGTTGGTTTGTTTGTTTGTTGGTTTGTTGGTTTGTTCGTTTGTTGGTTTGTTGGTTTGTTGGTTTGTTGGTTTGTTGGTTTGTTGGTTTGTTGGTTTGTTGGTTTGTTTGTTTACTGGTTTGTTCGTTTGTTGGTTTGTTGGTTTGTTCGTTTTTTGGTTTGTTGGTTTGTTAGTTTTTTGGCTTGTTGGCTGTTTGGTTTGTTGGTTTGTTCGTTTGCTAGTTTGTTCGTTTGTTGGTTTGTTTGTTTGTTGGTTTGTTGGTTTGTTGGTTTGTTAGTTTGTTCGTTTGTTGGCTTGTTTGTTTGTTGGCTTTTTGGCTTGTTGGTTTGTTGGTTTGTTGGTTTGTTGGTTTGTTGGTTCGTTGGTTTGTTGGTTTGTTGGTTTGTTGGTTTGTTCGTTTGTTGGTTTGTTGGTGTGTTGATTTGTTGGCTTGTTGGTTTGTTGGTTTTGTGGTTTGTTGGCTGGTTGGTTTGTTGGTTTGTTAGTTTGGTCGTTTGTTGGCTTGTGGGTTTGTTGGCTTGTTAGCTTGTTGGTTTGTTGGTTTGTTCGTTTGTTGGTTTGTTCGTTTGTTGGTTTGTTTGTCTGTTGGTTTGTTGGTTTGTTGGTTTGTTGGTTTGTTGGTTTGTTGGCTTTTTGGCTTGTTGGCTTGTTGGTTTGTTGGTTTGTTGGTTTGTTCCTTTTTTGGTTTGTTGGCTTGTTTTTTTGTTGGTTTGTTGGATTGCTGGTTTGTTGGCTTATTGGTTTGTTGGTTTGCTGGTTTGTTGGTTTGTTGGTTTGTTCGTTTGTTGGCTTATTGGTTTGTTGGCTTGTTGGTTTGTTGGTTTGTTGGTTTGTTGGTTTGTTGGTTTGTTGGTTTGTTGGTTTGTTTGTTTGTTGGTGTGTTGGTGTGTTGATTTGTTGGCTTGTTGGTTTGTTCGTTTTGTGGTTTGTTGGCTTGTTGGTTTGTTGGTTTGTTCGTTTGTTGGTTTGTTGCCTTGTTGGTTTGTTGGTTTGTTGGTTTGTTGGTTTGTTGGTTTGTTGGTTTGTTGGTTTGTTGGTTTGTTGGTTTGTTGGTTTGTTGGTTTGTTGGTTTGTTGGTTTGTTGGTTTGTTGGTTTGTTGGTTTGTTGGTTTGTTGGTTTGTTGGTTTGTTGGTTTGTTGGTTTGTTCGTTTGTTGGCTTGTTGGTTTGTTGGCTTGTTGGTTTGTTGGTTTGTTGGTTTGTTGGTTTGTTGGTTTGTTGGTTTGTTGGTTTGTTTGTTTGTTGGTGTGTTGGTGTGTTGATTTGTTGGCTTGTTGGTTTGTTCGTTTTGTGGTTTGTTGGCTTCTTGGTTTGTTGGTTTGCTTGTCTGTTGGTTTGTTGGTTTGTTGGTTTGTTGGTTTGTTGGTTTGTTGGCTTGTTGGTTTGTTGGTTTGTTGGTTTGTTGGTTTGTTGGTTTGTTGGTTTGTTCGTTTGTTGGCTTATTGGTTTGTTGGCTTGTTGGTTTGTTGGTTTGTTGGTTTGTTGGTTTGTTGGTTTGTTGGTTTGTTGGTTTGTTTGTTTGTTGGTGTGTTGGTGTGTTGATTTGTTGGCTTGTTGGTTTGTTCGTTTTGTGGTTTGTTGGCTTGCTGGTTTGTTGGTTTGTTCGTTTGTTGGTTTGTTGCCTTGTTGGTTTGTTGGTTTGTTGGTTTGTTGGTTTGTTGGTTTGTTGGTTTGTTGGTTTGTTGGTTTGTTGGTTTGTTGGTTTGTTGGTTTGTTGGTTTGTTGGTTTATTGGTTTGTTGGTTTGTTGGCTTGTTGGTTTGTTGGGTTTTTGATTTGCTAGCTTGTTGGTTTGTTGGTTTGTAGGTTTGTTCGTTTGTTCGTTTTTTGGTTTGTTGGCTTGTTTTTTTGTTGGTTTGTTGGATTGCTGGTTTGTTGGCTTATTGGTTTGTTGGTTTGTTGGTTTGTTGGCTTGTTGGCTTGGTGGTTTGTTGGTTTGTTGGTTTGTTGGTTTGTTGGTTTGTTGGCTTGTTGGCTTGTTGGTTTGTGGGTTTGTTGGTTTGTTGGTTTGTTGGTTTGTTTGTTTGTTGGTTTGTTCGTTTGTTGGTTTGTTGGTTTGTTGGTTTGTTGGCTTGTTGGTTTGTTGGTTTGTTGGTTTCTTGGTTTGTTGGTTTGTTGGCTTGTTGGTTTGTTGGTTTGTTGGTTTGTTCGTTTTTTGGATTGTTTTTTTGTTGGCTTGTTGGTTTGTTGGTTTGTTGGTTTGTTGGTTTGTTGGTTTGTTGGCTTGTTGGCTTGTTGGTTTGTTGGTTTGTTGGTTTGTTTGTTTAGTGGTTTGTTCGTTTGTTGGTTTGTTGGTTTGTTGGTTTGTTGGCTTGTTGGTTTGTTGGTTTGTTGGTTTCTTGGTTTTGTGGTTTGTTGGCTTGTTGGTTTATTGGTTTGTTGGTTTGTTCGTTTGTTGGCTTGTTGGTTTGTTGCCTTGGTGGTTTGTTGGTTTGTTGGTTTGTTGGTTTGTTGGTTTGTTGGTTTGTTGGTTTGTTGGTTTGTTGGTTTGTTGGTTTATTGGTTTGTTGGTTTGTTGGCTTGTTGGTTTGTTGGCTTGTTGGCTTGTTGGTTTGTTGGTTTGTTCGTTTGTTGGCTTGTTGGTTTGTTGGTTTGTTGGTTTCTTTGTTTGGTTGTTTGTTCGTTTGTTCGTTTGTTGGTTTGTTGGTTTGTTGGTTTGTTTTTTTGTTGGTTACTTGGTTTGTTGGTTTGTTGGTTTGTTGGTTCGTTGGCTTGTTGGCTTGTTGGTTTGTTGGTTTGTTCGTTTGTTGGTTTGTTGGTTTGTTGGTTTGTTGGTTTGTTGGTTTGTTGGTTTGTTGGTTTGTTGGTTTGTTGGTTTGTTGGTTTATTGGTTTGTTTGTTTGTTGGTTGGTTGGCTTGTTGGCTTGTTGGTTTGTTGGTTTGTTCGTTTGTTGGTTTGTTTGTTTGTTGGTTTGTTGGTTTGTTGGTTTGTTTGTTTGTTGGTTTGTTTCTTGGTTTGTTGGTTTGTTGGTTTGTTGGCATGTTTGTTTGTTGGTTTTTTGGCTTCTTGGTTTGTTGGTTTGCTTGTCTGTTGGTTTGTTGGTTTGTTGGTTTGTTGGTTTGTTGGTTTGTTGGCTTGTTGGTTTGTTGGTTTGTTGGTTTGTTGGTTTGTTGGTTTGTTCGTTTGTTGGCTTATTGGTTTGTTGGCTTGTTGGTTTGTTGGTTTGTTGGTTTGTTGGTTTGTTGGTTTGTTGGTTTGTTGGTTTGTTTGTTTGTTGGTGTGTTGGTGTGTTGATTTGTTGGCTTGTTGGTTTGTTCGTTTTGTGGTTTGTTGGCTTGTTGGTTTGTTGGTTTGTTCGTTTGTTGGTTTGTTGCCTTGTTGGTTTGTTGGTTTGTTGGTTTGTTGGTTTGTTGGTTTGTTGGTTTGTTGGTTTGTTGGTTTGTTGGTTTGTTGGTTTGTTGGTTTGTTGGTTTGTTGGTTTGTTGGTTTGTTGGTTTATTGGTTTGTTGGTTTGTTGGCTTGTTGGTTTGTTGGGTTTTTGATTTGCTAGCTTGTTGGTTTGTTGGTTTGTTGGTTTGAAGGTTTGTTGGTTTGTTCGTTTTTTGGTTTGTTGGCTTGTTTTTTTGTTGGTTTGTTGGATTGCTGTTTTGTTGGCTTATTGGTTTGTTGGTTTGTTGGTTTGTTGGCTTGTTGGCTTGGTGGTTTGTTGGTTTGTTGGTTTGTTGGCTTGTTGGCTTGTTGGTTTGTGGGTTTGTTGGTTTGTTGGTTTGTTGGTTTGTTTGTTTGTTGGTTTGTTCGTTTGTTGGTTTGTTGGTTTGTTGGTTTGTTGGCTTGTTGGTTTGTTGGTTTGTTGGTTTGTTGGCTTGTTGGTTTGTTGGGTTTTTGATTTGCTAGCTTGTTGGTTTGTTGGTTTGTTGGTTTGTAGGTTTGTTGGTTTGTTCGTTTTTTGGTTTGTTGGCTTGTTTTTTTGTTGGTTTGTTGGATTGCTGTTTTGTTGGCTTATTGGTTTGTTGGTTTGTTGGTTTGTTGGCTTGTTGGCTTGGTGGTTTGTTGGTTTGTTGGTTTGTTGGTTTGTTGGTTTGTTGGTTTGTTTTTTTGTTGGTTACTTGGTTTGTTGGCTTGTTGGTTTGTCGGTTTGTTGGCTTGTTGGCTTGTTGGTTTGTTGGTTTGTTCGTTAGTTCTTTTGTTGGTTTGTTGGTTTGTTGGTTTGTTGGTTTGTTGGTTTGTTGGTTTATTGGTTTGTTGGTTTGTTGGTTGGTTGGCTTGTTGGCTTGTTGGTTTGTTGGTTTGTTCTTTTGTTGGTTTGTTGGTTTGTTGGTTTGTTGGTTTGTTTGTTTGTTGGTTTGATGGTTTGTTTGCTTGTTGGTTTGTTGGCTTGTTGGCTTCTTGGTTTGTTAGTTTGTTGGTTTGTTGGTTTGCTGGTTTGTCAATTTGTTAGTTAATTGGGTTGTTGGTTTGTTATTTTGTTGGCTTGTTGGCTTGTTGGCTTGTTGGTTTGTTGGTTTGTTGGTTTGTTGGCTTGTTGGGTTGTTGGTTTGTTTATTTGTTGGTTTGTTGGTTTGTTGGTTTGTTTGTTTGTTGGTTTGTTTCTTGGTTTGTTGGTTTGTTGGTTTGTTGGCATGTTTGTTTGTTGGTTTTTTGGCTTCTTTGTTTGTTGGTTTGTTGGTTTGTTGGTTTGTTGGTTTGATAGTTTGTTGGTTTTTTGGTTTGTTGGTTTGTTGATTTGTTAGTTTGTTGGTTTGTTGGTTTGTTCGTTTGTTGGTTTGTTTGTTTGTTGGTTTGTTGGTTTGTTCGTTTGTTGGTTTGTTGGTTTGTTGGTTTGTTGGTTTGTTGGTTTGTTGGTTTGTTGGTTTGTTGGTTTGTTGGTTTGTCTGTTTACTGGTTTGTTCGTTTGTTGGTTTGTTGGATTGTTCGTTTTTTGGTTTGTTGGTTTGTTGGTTTTTTGGCTTGTTGGCTGTTTGGTTTGTTGGTTTGTTCGTTTGCTAGTTTGTTCGTTTGTTGGTTTGTTTGTTTGTTGGTTTGTTGGTTTGTTGGTTTGTTAGTTTGTTCGTTTGTTGGCTTGTTTGTTTGTTGGCTTTTTGGCTTGTTGGTTTGTTGGTTTGTTGGTTTGTTGGTTTGTTGGTTCGTTGGTTTGTTGGTTTGTTGGTTTGTTGGTTTGTTCGTTTGTTGGTTTGTTGGTGTGTTGATTTGTTGGCTTGTTGGTTTGTTGGTTTTGTGGTTTGTTGGCTGGTTGGTTTGTTGGTTTGTTAGTTTGGTCGTTTGTTGGCTTGTGGGTTTGTTGGCTTGTTAGCTTGTTGGTTTGTTGGTTTGTTCGTTTGTTGGTTTGTTCGTTTGTTGGTTTGTTTGTCTGTTGGTTTGTTGGTTTGTTGGTTTGTTGGTTTGTTGGCTTTTTGGCTTGTTGATGTTGTTGGTTTGTTGGTTTGTTGGTTTGTTGGTTTGTTCCTTTTTTGGTTTGTTGGCTTGTTTTTTTGTTGGTTTGTTGGATTGCTGGTTTGTTGGCTTATTGGTTTGTTGGTTTGCTGGTTTGTTGGCTTGTTGGCTTGGTGGTTTGTTGGTTTGTTGGTTTGTTGGCTTGTTGGCTTGTTGGTTTGTGGGTTTGTTGGTTTGTTGGTTTGTTGGTTTGTTTGTTTGTTGGTTTGTTCGTTTGTTGGTTTGTGGGTTTGTTGGTTTGTTGGCTTGTTGGTTTGTTGGTTTGTTGGTTTGTTGGTTTGTTGGTTTGTTGGTTTGTTGGCTTGTTGGTTTGTTGGTTTGTTGGTTTGTTCGTTTGTTGGCTTGTTTTTTTGTTGGCTTGTTGGTTTGTTGGTTTGTTGGTTTGTTGGTTTGTTGGTTTGTTGGTTTGTTGGCTTGTTGGTTTGTTGGTTTGTTGGTTTGTTGGTTTGTTTGTTTGGTGGTTTGTTCGTTTGTTCGTTTGTTGATTTGTTGGTTTGTTGGTTTGTTTTTTTGTTGGTTACTTGGTTTGTTGGTTTGTTGGTTTGTTGGTTTGTTGGCTTGTTGGCTTGTTGGTTTGTTGGTTTGTTCGTTTGTTGGTTTGTTGGTTTGTTGGTTTGTTGGTTTGTTTGTTTGTTGGTTTGTTGGTTTGTTGGTTTATTGGTTTGTTGGTTTGTTGGTTGGTTGGCTTGTTGGCTTGTTTGTTTGTTGGTTTGTTCGTTTGTTGGTTTGTTGGTTTGTTGGTTTGTTGGTTTGTTTGTTTGTTGGTTTGTTGGTTTGTTGGCTTGTTGGTTTGTTTGCTTGTTGGCTTGTTGGCTTGTTGGTTTGTTAGTTTGTTCGTTTGTTGGTTTGCTGGTTTGTTAATTTGTTAGTTTATTGGGTTGTTGGTTTGTTATTTTGTTGGATTGTTGGCTTGTTGGTTTGTTGGTTTGTTGGTTTGTTGGCTTGTTGGTTTGTTGGTTTGTTTGTTTGTTGGTTTGTTGCTTTGTTGGTTTGTTTGTTTGTTGGTTTGTTTCTTGGTTTGTTGGTTTGTTGGTTTGTTGGCATGTTTGTTTGTTGGTTTTTTGGCTTCTTGGTTTGTTGGCTTGTTGGTTTGTTGGTTTGTTAGTTTGTTGGTTTTTTGGTTTGTTGGTTTGTTGGTTTGTTGGTTTGTTGGTTTGTTAGTTTGTTCGTTTGTTGATTTGTTGGTTTGTTGGTTTGTTGGTTTGTTCGTTTGTTGGTTTGTTTGTTTGTTGGTTTGTTGGTTTGTTCGTTTGTTGGTTTGTTGGTTTGTTGGTTTGTTCGTTTGTTGGTTTGTTGGTTTGTTGGTTTGTTGGTTTGTTGGTTTGTTGGTTTGTTGGTTTGCTGGTTTGTTTGTTTATTGGTTTGTTCGTTTGTTGGTTTGTTGGTTTGTTCTTTTTTGGTTTGTTGGTTAGTGGTTTTTTGGCTTGTTGGCTGTTTGGTTTGTTAGTTTGTTCGTTTGCTAGTTTGTTCGTTTGTTGGTTTGTTTGTTTGTTGGTTTGTTGGTTTGTTGGTTTGTTGGTTTGTTGGTTTGTTGGTTTGTTAGCTTGTTGGTTTGTTGGTTTGTTAGTTTGTTTGTTTGTTGGCTTTTTGGTTTGTTGGTTTGTTGGTTTGTTGGTTTGTTGGTTTGTTGGTTTGTTGGTTTGTTGGTTTGTTGGTTTGTTGGTTTGTTGGTTTGTTCATTTGTTGGTGTGTTGGTGTGTTGATTTGTTGGCTTGTTGGTTTGTTGGTTTTGTGGTTTGTTGGCTGGTTGGTTTGTTGGTTTGTTAGTTTGGTCGTTTGTTGGCTTGTGGGTTTGTTGGGTTGTTGGCTTGTTGGTTTGTTGGTTTTTTGGTTTGTTGTTGGTTTGTTGGTTTGTTGGTTTGTTGGTTTGTTGGTTTGTTGGTTTGTTGGTTTGTTGGTTTGCTGGTTTATTGGTTTGTTGGTTTGTTGGTTTGTTGGCTTATTGGCTTGTTGGTTTGTTGGTTTGTTGGTTTGTTGGTTTGTTTGTTTTTTGGTTTGTTGGCTTGTTGGTTTGTTGGTTTGTTTGCTTGTTGGCTTGTTGGTTTGTTGGTTTGTTGGTTTGTTCGTTTGTTGGCTTGTCGGTTTGTTGGTTTGTTGGCTTGTTGGTTTGTTGGTTTGTTGGTTTGTTGGTTTGTTGGTATGTTGGCTTGTTGGCTTGTTGGTTTGTTGGTTTGTTTGTTTGCTTGTTTGTTGGTTTGCTCGTTTGTTCGTTTGTTGGTTTGTTTGTTTGTTGGTTTCTTGGTTTGCTGGTTTGTTGGTTTGTTGGTTTGTTGGTTTGTTCGTTTGTTCGTTTGTTCGTTTGTTCGTTTGTTCGTTTGTTCGTTTGTTGGTTTGTTGGTTTGTTGGTTTGTTGGCTTGTTGGTTTGTTGGTTTGTTGGTTTGTTGGTTTGTTGGATTGTCGGTTTGTTGGTTTGTTGGTTTGTTGGTTTGTTGGTTTGTTGGTTTGTTTGTTTGTTGGTTTGTTCGTTTGTTGGCTTGTTGGTTTGTTGGCTTGTTGGCTTGTTTGCTCGTTCGTTTGCTGGTTTGTTGGTTTGTTGGTTTTTTGGTTTGTTGGTTTGTTGGTTTGTTGGTTTGTTCGTTTGTTGGCTTGTTGGTTTGTTGGTTTGTTGGTTTGTTGGCTTGTTGGCTTGTTGGTTTGTTGGTTTGTTGGTGTGTTGGTTTGTTGGTTTGTTGATTTGTTGGCTTGTTGGTTTGTTGGTATGTTGGTTTGTTGGTTGGTTGGCTTGTTGGCTTGTTGGTTTGTTGGTTTATTCGTTCGTTGGTTTGTTGGTTTGTTGGTTTGTTGGTTTGTTGGTTTGTTTGTTTGTTGGTTTGTTGGTTTGTTGGTTTGTTGGCTTGTTGGTTTGTTGGCTTATTGGCTTGTTCACTTGTTGGTTTGTTAGTTTGTTCGTTTGTTGGTTTGCTGGTTTGTTGGTTTGTTAGTTTGTTGGTTTGTTGGTTTGTTAGTTTGTTCGTTTGTTGATTTGTTGGTTTGTTGGTTTGGTGGTTTGTTGGCTTGTTGGCTTATCGGTTTGTTGGTTTGTTGGTTTGTTGGTTTGTTGGTTTGTTGGTTTGTTGGTTTGTTGGTTTGTTGGTTTGTTGGTTTGTTGGTTTGTTGGTTTGTTTGTTTGTTGGTTTGTTTGTTGGTTGGTTTGTTCGTTTCTTGGTTTGTTGGTTTGTTGGTTTGTTGGCTTGTTTGTTTGTTAGTTTGTTGGCTTGTTGGTTTGTTGGTTTGTTGGTTTGTTGGTTTGTTGGTTTGTTAGTTTGTTGGTTTGTTGGTTTGTTCGTTTCTTGGTTTGTTGGTTTGTTGGTTTGTTGGTTTGTTGGTTTGTTGGCTTGTTTGTTTGTTAGTTTGTTGGATTGTTGGTTTGTTGGTTTGTTGGTTTGTTGGTTTGTTGGTTTATTAGTTTGTTGGTTTTTTGGTTTGTTGGTTTGTTGGTTTATTGGTTTGTTCGTTTGTTGGTTTGTTGGTTTGTTGGTTTGTTGGTTTGTTGGTTTGTTGGCTTATTGGTTTGCTGGTTTGTTGGTTGGTTGGCTTGTTGGTTTATTCGTTTGTTGGTTTGTTGGTTTGTTCGTTTGTTGGTGTGTTGGTGTGTTGATTTGTTGGCTTTTTGGTTTTTTGGTTTTGTGGTTTGTTGGCTGGTTGGTTTGTTGGTTTGTTAGTTTGTTCGTTTGTTGGCTTGTGGGTTTGTTGGGTTGTTGGCTTGTTTGTTTGTTGGTTTGTTGGTCTGTTGGTATGTTGGTTTGTTGGTTTGTTTGTTTGTTGGTTTGTTTGTTGGTTGGTTTGTTCGTTTCTTGGTTTGTTGGTTTGTTGGTTTGTTGGCTTGTTTGTTTGTTAGTTTGTTGGCTTGTTGGTTTGTTGGTTTGTTGGTTTGTTGGTTTGTTAGTTTGTTAGTTTGTTGGTTTGTTGGTTTGTTCGTTTCTTGGTTTGTTGGTTTGTTGGTTTGTTGGTTTGTTGGTTTGTTGGCTTGTTTGTTTGTTAGTTTGTTGGCTTGTTGGTTTGTTGGTTTGTTGGTTTGTTGGTTTGTTGGTTTGTTAGTTTGTTGGTTTTTTGGTTTGTTGGTTTGTTGGTTTATTGGTTTGTTCGTTTGTTGGTTTGTTGGTTTGTTGGTTTGTTGGTTTGTTGGTTTGTTGGCTTATTGGTTTGTTGGTTTGTTGGTTGGTTGGCTTGTTGGCTTGTTGGTTTGTTGGTTTGTTCGTTTGTTGGTTTGTTGGTTTGTTTGTTTGTTGGTTTGTTGGTTTGTTTGTTTGTTGGTTTGTTGGTTTGTTGGTTTGTTGGCTTGTTGGTTTGTTGGCTTGTTGGCTTGTTGGCTTGTTGGTTTGTTAGTTTGTTCGTTCGTTGGTTTGCTGGTTTGTCAATTTGTTAGTTTATTGGGTTGTTGGTTTGTTATTTTGTTGGCTTGTTGGTTTGTTGGTTTGTTGGTTTGTTGGCTTGTTGGTTTGTTGGTTTGTTTGTTTTTTGGTTTGTTGATTTGTCGGTTTGTTTGTTTGTTGGTTTGTTTCTTGGTTTGTTGGTTTGTTGGTTTGTTAGCATGTTTGTTTGTTGGTTTTTTGGCTTCTTGGTTTGTTGGTTTGTTGGTTTGTTAGTTTGTTGGTTTTTTGGTTTGTTGGTTTGTTGGTTTGTTGGTTTGTTGGTTTGTTAGTTTGTTCGTTTGTTGATTTGTTGGTTTGTTGGTTTGTTGGTTTGTTCGTTTGTTGGTTTGTTTGTTTGTTGGTTTGTTGGTTTGTTGGTTTGTTGGCTTGTTGGTTTGTTGGTTTGTTGGTTTGTTGGTTTGTTGGTTTGTTTGTGTGTTGGTTTGTTGGCTTGTTGGTTTGTTGGCTTGTTGGCTTGTTTGCTTGTTCGTTTGCTGGTTTGTTGGTT
Organism: Atherix ibis; assembly: GCA_958298945.1. Taxonomy (NCBI): domain Eukaryota; kingdom Metazoa; phylum Arthropoda; class Insecta; order Diptera; family Athericidae; genus Atherix; species Atherix ibis. The sequence continues at coordinate 4,424,053 of OY282608.1, forward strand.
TGTAGGTTTGTTGGCTTATTGGTTTGTTGGTTTGTTCGTTTGTTAGTTTTTTGGTTTGTTGGTTTGTTGGTTTCTTCGTTTGTTGGCTTGTTGGCTTGTTAGTTTGTTGGTTTGTGGGTTTGTTGGCTTGTTGGCTTGTTGGTTTGTTGGTTTGTTGGTTTGTTGGTTTGTTGGTTTGTTGGTTTGTTGGCTTATTGGTTTGTTGGTTTGTTGGTTTGTTGATTTGTTGGCTTGTTGGTTTGTTGGTTTGTTCGTTTGTTGGTTTGTTTGTTTGTTGGTTTGTTGGTTTGTTGGTCTGTTGGCTTGTTGGTTTGTTGGTTTGTTGGTTTGTTGGTTTGTTGGTTTGTTTGTGTGTTGGTTTGTTGGCTTGTTGGTTTGTTGGCTTGTTGGCTTGTTTGCTTGTTCGTTTGCTGGTTTGTTGGTTTGTAGGTTTGTTGGCTTATTGGTTTGTTGGTTTGTTCGTTTGTTAGTTTTTTGGTTTGTTGGTTTGTTGGTTTCTTCGTTTGTTGCCTTGTTGGCTTGTTAGTTTGTTGGTTTGTGGGTTTGTTGGCTTGTTGGCTTGTTGGTTTGTTGGTTTGTTGGTTTGTTAGTTTGTTGGTTTGTTGGTTTGTTGGCTTATTGGTTTGTTGGTTTGTTGGTTTGTTGGTTTGTTGGTTTGTTTGTGTGTTGGTTTGTTGGCTTGTTGGTTTGTTGGCTTGTTGGCTTGTTTGCTTGTTCGTTTGCTGGTTTGTTGGTTTGTAGGTTTGTTGGCTTATTGGTTTGTTGGTTTGTTCGTTTGTTAGTTTTTTGGTTTGTTGGTTTGTTGGTTTCTTCGTTTGTTGGCTTGTTGGCTTGTTAGTTTATTGGTTTGTGGGTTTGTTGGCTTGTTGGCTTGTTGGTTTGTTGGTTTGTTGGTTTGTTGGTTTGTTGGTTTGTTGGTTTGCTGGTTTGTTGGTTTGTTGGTTTATTTGTTTGTTGGTTTGTTGGCTTCTTGGCTTGTTGGTTTGTTGGTTTGTTGGCTTGATGGCTTGTTGGTTTGTTGGTTTGTTGGCTTGTTAGTTTGTTAGTTTGTTGGTTTGTTGGTTTGTTGGTTTGTTGGTTTGTTGGTTTGTTGGTTTGTTGGTTTGTTGGTTTGTTGGTTTGTTGGTTTGTTGGTTTGTTGGTTTGTTGGTTTGTTGGTTTATTGGTTTGTTGGTTTGTTGGTTTGTTGGCTTGTTGGCTTGTTGGTTTGTTGGTTTGTTGGTTTGTTGGTTTGTTCGTTTTTTGGTTTGTTGGCTTGTTGGTTTGTTGGTTTGTTGGCTTGTTGGCTTGTTGGTTTGTTGGTTTGTTGGTTTGTTCGTTTGTTGGCTTGTCGGTTTGTTGGTTTGTTGGCTTGTTGGTTTGTTGGTTTGTTGGTTTGTTGGTTTGTTGGTTTGTTGGTATATTGGCTTGCTGGCTTGTTGGTTTGTTGGTTTGTTTGTTTCCTTGTTTGTTGGTTTGCTCGTTTGTTCGTTTGTTGGTTTGTTGGTTTGTTGGTTTGTTGGTTTGTTGGTTTGCTGGTTTGTTGGTTTGTTGGTTTGTTCGTTTGTTCGTTTGTTCGTTTGTTCCTTTGTTCGTTTGTTCGTTTGTTCGTTTGTTGGTTTGTTGGTTTGTTCGTTTGTTGGTTTGTTTGTTTGTTGGTTTGTTGGTTTGTTGGCTTGTTGGTTTGTTGGTTTGTTAGTTTGTTCATTTGTTGGCTTGTTTGTTTGTTGGCTTTTTGGCTTGTTGGTTTGTTGGTTTGTTGGTTTGTTGGTTTGTTGGTTTGTTGGTTTGTTGGTTTGTTGGTTTGTTGGTTTGTTGGTTTATTCGTTTGTTGGTTTGTTGGTTTGTTCGTTTGTTGGTGTGTTGGTGTGTTGATTTGTTGGCTTTTTGGTTTTTTGGTTTTGTGGTTTGTTGGCTGGTTGGTTTGTTGGTTTGTTAGTTTGTTCGTTTGTTGGCTTGTGGGTTTGTTGGGTTGTTGGCTTGTTTGTTTGTTGGTTTGTTCGTTTGTTGGCTTGTTGGCTTGTTGGTTTGTTGGTTTGTTTGTTTGCTTGTTTGTTGGTTTGCTCGTTTGTTCGTTTGTTGGTTTGTTGGTTTGTTGGTTTGTTGGTTTGCTGGTTTGTTGGTTTGTTGGTTTGTTCGTTTGTTAGTTTCTTGATTTGTTGGTTTGTTGGCTTGTTGGCTTGTTTGTTTGTTGGTTTGTTGGTTTGTTGGCTTGTTGGTTTGTTGGTTTGTTGGTTTGTTGGTTTGTTGGTTTGTTTGTGTGTTGGTTTGTTGGCTTGTTGGTTTGTTGGCTTGTTGGCTTGTTTGCTTGTTCGTTTGCTGGTTTGTTGGTTTGTAGGTTTGTTGGCTTATTGGTTTGTTGGTTTGTTCGTTTGTTAGTTTTTTGGTTTGTTGGTTTATTGGTTTCTTCGTTTGTTGGCTTGTTGGCTTGTTAGTTTGTTGGTTTGTTGGCTTGTTGGCTTGTTGGTTTGTTGGTTTGTTGGTTTGTTGGTTTGTTGGTTTGTTGGTTTGCTGGTTTGTTGGTTTGTTGGTTTATTTGTTTGTTGGTTTGTTGGCTTCTTGGCTTGTTGGTTTGTTGGTTTGTTGGCTTGATGGCTTGTTGGTTTGTTGGTTTGTTGGCTTGTTGGTTTGTTGGTTTGTTGGTTTGTTGGTTTGTTGGTTTGTTGGTTTGTTGGTTTGTTGGTTTGTTGGTTTGTTGATTTGTTGATTTGTTGGTTTATTGGTTTGTTGGTTTGTTGGTTTGTTGGTTTGTTCGTTTGTTGGCTTGTTGGCTTGTTGCTTTGTTGGTTTGTTGGTTTGTTGGTTTCTTCGTTTGTTGGCTTGTTGGCTTGTTAGTTTATTGGTTTGTGGGTTTGTTGGCTTGTTGGCTTGTTGGTTTGTTGGTTTGTTGGTTTGTTGGTTTGTTGGTTTGTTGGTTTGCTGGTTTGTTGGTTTGTTGGTTTATTTGTTTGTTGGTTTGTTGGCTTCTTGGCTTGTTGGTTTGTTGGTTTGTTGGCTTGATGGCTTGTTGGTTTGTTGGTTTGTTGGCTTGTTAGTTTGTTAGTTTGTTGGTTTGTTGGTTTGTTGGTTTGTTGGTTTGTTGGTTTGTTGGTTTGTTGGTTTGTTGGTTTGTTGGTTTGTTGGTTTGTTGGTTTGTTGGTTTGTTCGTTTTTTGGTTTGTTGGCTTGTTGGTTTGTTGGTTTGTTGGCTTGTTGGCTTGTTGGTTTGTTGGTTTGTTGGTTTGTTCGTTTGTTGGCTTGTCGGTTTGTTGGTTTGTTGGCTTGTTGGTTTGTTGGTTTGTTGGTTTGTTGGTTTGTTGGTTTGTTGGTATATTGGCTTGCTGGCTTGTTGGTTTGTTGGTTTGTTTGTTTCCTTGTTTGTTGGTTTGCTCGTTTGTTCGTTTGTTGGTTTGTTGGTTTGTTGGTTTGCTGGTTTGTTGGTTTGCTGGTTTGTTGGTTTGTTGGTTTGTTCGTTTGTTCGTTTGTTCGTTTGTTCCTTTGTTCGTTTGTTCGTTTGTTCGTTTGTTGGTTTGTTGGTTTGTTCGTTTGTTGGTTTGTTTGTTTGTTGGTTTGTTGGCTTGTTGGTTTGTTGGTTTGTTAGTTTGTTCATTTGTTGGCTTGTTTGTTTGTTGGCTTTTTGGCTTGTTGGTTTGTTGGTTTGTTGGTTTGTTGGTTTGTTGGTTTGTTGGTTTGTTGGTTTGTTGGTTTGTTGGTTTATTCGTTTGTTGGTTTGTTGATTTGTTCGTTTGTTGGTGTGTTGGTGTGTTGATTTGTTGGCTTTTTGGTTTTTTGGTTTTGTGGTTTGTTGGCTGGTTGGTTTGTTGGTTTGTTAGTTTGTTCGTTTGTTGGCTTGTGGGTTTGTTGGGTTGTTGGCTTGTTTGTTTGTTGGTTTGTTCGTTTGTTGGCTTGTTGGCTTGTTGGTTTGTTGGTTTGTTTGTTTGCTTGTTTGTTGGTTTGCTCGTTTGTTCGTTTGTTGGTTTGTTGGTTTGTTGGTTTGTTGGTTTGCTGGTTTGTTGGTTTGTTGGTTTGTTCGTTTGTTAGTTTCTTGATTTGTTGGTTTGTTGGCTTGTTGGCTTGTTTGTTTGTTGGTTTGTTGGTTTGTTGGCTTGTTGGTTTGTTGGTTTGTTGGTTTGTTGGTTTGTTGGTTTGTTTGTGTGTTGGTTTGTTGGCTTGTTGGTTTGTTGGCTTGTTGGCTTGTTTGCTTGTTCGTTTGCTGGTTTGTTGGTTTGTAGGTTTGTTGGCTTATTGGTTTGTTGGTTTGTTCGTTTGTTAGTTTTTTGGTTTGTTGGTTTATTGGTTTCTTCGTTTGTTGGCTTGTTGGCTTGTTAGTTTGTTGGTTTGTTGGCTTGTTGGCTTGTTGGTTTGTTGGTTTGTTGGTTTGTTGGTTTGTTGGTTTGTTGGTTTGCTGGTTTGTTGGTTTGTTGGTTTATTTGTTTGTTGGTTTGTTGGCTTCTTGGCTTGTTGGTTTGTTGGTTTGTTGGCTTGATGGCTTGTTGGTTTGTTGGTTTGTTGGCTTGTTGGTTTGTTGGTTTGTTGGTTTGTTGGTTTGTTGGTTTGTTGGTTTGTTGGTTTGTTGGTTTGTTGGTTTGTTGATTTGTTGATTTGTTGGTTTATTGGTTTGTTGGTTTGTTGGTTTGTTGGTTTGTTCGTTTGTTGGCTTGTTGGCTTGTTGCTTTGTTGGTTTGTTGGTTTGTTGGCTTGTTCGTTTGTTGGTTTTTTGGCTTGTTGTTTTGTTGGTTTATTGGTTTGTTGGCTTGTTGGTTTGTTGGTTTGTTGGTTTGTTGGTTTCTTGGTTTACTCGTTTGTTGGCTTGTTGGTTTGTTGGATTGTTGGTTTGTTGGTTTCTTGATTTATTCGTTTGTTGGTTTGTTGGTTTGTTGGTTTGTTGGTTTGTTGGTTTGTTGGTTTGTTGGTTTGTTGGTTTGTTGGTTTGTTGGTTTGTTGGTTTGTTGGTTTGTTTGTTTGTTGGTTTGTTGGTTTGTTGGCTTGTTGGTTTGTTGGCTTGTTTGCTTGTTAGTTTGTTGGTTTGTTCGTTTGTTGGTTTGTTGGTTTGTTGGTTTGATGGCTTGTTGGCCTTTTTGTTTGTTGGTTTGTTGGCATGTTGGTTTGTTGATTTGTTTGTTTGGTGGTTTGTTCGTTTGTTGGGTTGTTGGTTTGTTGGTTTGTTTGCTTGTTGGTTTGTTGGTTTGTTGGTGTGTTGGTTTGTTGGTGTGTTGGTTTGTTGGTTTGTTGGTTTGTTGGTTTGTTGGTTTGTTGGCTTGTTGGTTTGTTGGTTTGTTGGTTTGTTGGTTTGTTGGTTTGTTCGTTTGTTGGTTGGTTGGTTTGTTGGTTTGTTTGTTTGTTGGTTTGTTCGTTTGTTGGCTTGTTGGTTTGTTGGCTTGTTGGTTTGTTGGTTTGTTGTTTTGTTGGTTTGTTGGTTTGTTTGTTTGTTCGTTTGTTGGTTTGTTGGCTTGTTGGTTTGTTGGTTTGTTGGCTTGTTGGTTTGTTGATTTGTTGATTTGTTGGTTTGTTGGTTTGTTGGTTTGTTTGTTTGTTGGCTTATTGGCTTGTTAGTTTGTTGGTTTGTTGGTTCGTTGGTTTTTTGGTTTGTTCGTTTGTTGGTTTGTTGGTTTGTTGGTTTGTTGGTTTGTTGGTTTGTTGGTTTGTTGGTTTGTTGGTTTGTTGGTTTGTTGGTTTGTTCGTTTGTTGGTTTATTGGCTTGTTGGTTTGTTGGTTTCTTGGTTTCTTGGCTTGTTGGTTTGTTGGTTTGTTGGTTTGTTCGTTTGCTGGCTTGTTGGTTTGTTGGCTTGTTGGCTTGTTGGTTTGTTGGTTTGTTGGTTTGTTGGTTTGTTGGTTTGTTGGTTTTTTGGTTTGTTGGCTTGTTGGCTTGTTGGTTTGTTGGTTTCTTTGTTTGTTTGTTTGTTGGTTTGTTCGTTTCTTCGTTTGTTGGTTTGCTGGTTTGCTGGTTTGTTGGTTTGTAGGTTTATTCGTTTGTTGGTTTGTTGGTTTGTTGGTTTGTTAGTTTGTTGATTTGTTGGTTTGCTGGCTTGTTGGTTTGTTGGTTTGTTGGTTTGTTGGCTTGTTGGTTTGTTGGTTTGTTGGTTTGTTGGTTTGTTGGTTTGTTGGTTTGTTGGTTTGTTGGTTTGTTGGTTTGTTGGTTTGTTGGTTTGTTTGCTTATTGGTTTGTTGGTTTGTTGGTTTGTTGGTTTGTTGGCTTGTTGGCTTGTTGGTTTGTTGGTTTCTTTGTTTGTTTGTTTGTTGGTTTGTTCGTTTCTTCGTTTGTTGGTTTGCTGGTTTGTTGGTTTGTTGGTTTGTTCGTTTGTTGGTTTGTTGGTTTGTTGGTTTTTTGGTTTGTTCGTTTGTTAGTTTGTTGATTTGTTGGTTTGTTGGCTTGTTGGTTTGTTGGTTTGTTGGCTTGTTGGCTTGTTGGTTTGTTGGTTTGTTCGTTTGTTGGCTTGTTCGCTTGTTGGTTTGTTGGTTTGTTGGTTTGATGGTTTGTTGGTTTGTTGGTTTGTTGGTTTGTTGCTTTGTTGGTTTGTTGGTTTGTTGGTTTGTTCGTTTTTTGGTTTGTTGGCTTGTTTGTTTGTTGGCTTGTTGGCTTGTTGGTTTGTTGGTTTGTTGGTTTGTTGGTTTGTTTGTTTGTTGGCTTGTCGGTTTGTTGGTTTGTTGGTTTGTTCGTTTGTTGGCTTGTTGGCTTGTTGGTTTGTTGGTTTGTTTGTTTGCTTGTTTGTTGGTTTGCTCGTTTGTTCGTTTGTTGGTTTGTTGGTTTGTTGGATTGTTGGTTTGCTGGTTTGTTGGTTTGTTGGTTTGTTGGTTTGTTCGTTTATTAGTTTCTTGATTTGTTGGTTTGTTGGCTTGTTTGTTTGTTGGTTTGTTGGTTTGTTGGTTTGTTGGCTTGTTGGTTTGTTGGTTTGTTGGTTTGTTGGTTTGTTGGTTTGTTTGTGTGTTGGTTTGTTGGCTTGTTGGTTTGTTGGCTTGTTGGCTTGTTTGCTTGTTCGTTTGCTGGTTTGTTGGTTTGTAGGTTTGTTGGCTTATTGGTTTGTTGGTTTGTTCGTTTGTTAGTTTTTTGGTTTGTTGGTTTGTTGGTTTCTTCGTTTGTTGGCTTGTTGGCTTGTTAGTTTGTTGGTTTGTTGGCTTGTTGGCTTGTTAGTTTGTTGGTTTGTTGGTTTGTTGGTTTGTTGGTTTATTGGTTTGCTGGTTTGTTGGTTTGTTGGTTTATTTGTTTGTTGGTTTGTTGGCTTGTTGGTTTGTTGGTTTCTTTGTTTGTTTGTTTGTTGGTTTGTTCGTTTCTTCGTTTGTTGGTTTGCTGGTTTGTTGGTTTGTTGGTTTGTTCGTTTGTTGGTTTGTTGGTTTGTTGGTTTGTTGGTTTGTTCGTTTGTTAGTTTGTTGATTTGTTGGTTTGTTGGTTTGTTGGTTTGTTGGTTTGTTGGCTTGTTGGCTTGTTGATTTGTTGGTTTGTTCGTTTGTTGGCTTGTTCGCTTGTTGGTTTGTTGGTTTGTTGGTTTGATGGTTTGTTGGTTTGTTGGTTTGTTGGTTTGTTGCTTTGTTGGTTTGTTGGTTTGTTGGTTTGTTCGTTTTTTGGTTTGTTGGCTTGTTGGTTTGTTGGCTTGTTGGCTTGTTGGTTTGTTGGTTTGTTGGTTTGTTGGTTTGTTTGTTTGTTGGCTTGTCGGTTTGTTGGTTTGTTGGTTTGTTCGTTTGTTGGCTTGTTGGCTTGTTGGTTTGTTGGTTTGTTTGTTTGCTTGTTTGTTGGTTTGCTCGTTTGTTCGTTTGTTGGTTTGTTGGTTTGTTGGTTTGTTGGTTTGTTGGTTTGTTGGTTTGTTGGTTTGTTCGTTTGTTAGTTTCTTGATTTGTTGGTTTGTTGGCTTGTTTGTTTGTTGGTTTGTTGGTTTGTTGGTTTGTTGGCATGTTGGTTTGTTGGTTTGTTGGTTTGTTGGTTTGTTGGTTTGTTTGTGTGTTGGTTTGTTGGCTTGTTGGTTTGTTGGCTTGTTGGCTTGTTTGCTTGTTCGTTTGCTGGTTTGTTGGTTTGTAGGTTTGTTGGCTTATTGGTTTGTTGGTTTGTTCGTTTGTTAGTTTTTTGGTTTGTTGGTTTGTTGGTTTCTTCGTTTGTTGGCTTGTTGGCTTGTTAGTTTGTTGGTTTGTTGGCTTGTTGGCTTGTTGGTTTGTTGGTTTGTTGGTTTGTTGGTTTGTTGGTTTGTTGGTTTGCTGGTTTGTTGGTTTGTTGGTTTATTTGTTTGTTGGTTTGTTGGCTTCTCGGCTTGTTGGTTTGTTGGTTTGTTGGCTTGATGGCTTGTTGGTTTGTTGGTTTGTTGGCTTGTTGGTTTGTTGGTTTGTTGGTTTGTTGGTTTGTTGGTTTGTTGGTTTGTTGGTTTGTTGGTTTGTTGGTTGGTTGATTTGTTGATTTGTTGGTTTATTGGTTTGTTGGTTTGTTCGTTTGTTGGCTTGTTGGCTTGTTGGTTTGTTGGTTTGTTGGTTTGTTGGCTTGTTCGTTTGTTGGTTTGTTGGCTTGTTGTTTTGTTGGTTTGTTGGTTTATTGGTTTGTTGGATTGTTGGTTTGTTGGTTTGTTGGTTTATTGGTTTCTTGGTTTAATCGTTTGTTGGCTTGTTGGTTTGTTGGTTTGTTGGTTTGTTGGTTTCTTGATTTATTCGTTTGTTGGTTTGTTGGTTTGTTGGTTTGTTGGTTTGTTGGTTTGTTGGTTTGTTGGTTTGTTGGTTTGTTTGTTTGTTGGTTTGTTGGTTTGTTGGTTTGTTGGTTTGTTGGTTTGTTTGTTTGTTGGTTTGTTGGTTTGTTGGCTTGTTGGTTTGTTGGCTTGTTGGCTTGTTAGTTTGTTGGTTTGTTCGTTTGTTGGTTTGTTGGTTTGTTGGTTTGATGGCTTGTTGGCCTATTTGTTTGTTGGTTTGTTGGCATGTTGGTTTGTTGATTTGTTTGTTTGGTGGTTTGTTCGTTTGTTGGGTTGTTGGTTTGTTGGTTTGTTTGCTTGTTGGTTTGTTGGTTTGTTGGTTTGTTGGTGTGTTGGTTTGTTGGTTTGTTGGTTTGTTGGTTTGTTGGCTTGTTGGTTTGTTGGTTTGTTGGTTTCTTGGTTTGTTCGTTTGTTGGTTGGTTGGTTTGTTGGTTTGTTTGTTTGTTGGTTTGTTCGTTTGTTGGCTTGTTGGTTTGTTGGCTTGTTGGTTTGTTGGTTTGTTGTTTTGTTGGTTTGTTGGTTTGTTTGTTTGTTCGTTTGTTGGTTTGTTGGCTTGTTGGTTTGTTGGTTTGTTGGCTTGTTGGTTTGTTGATTTGTAGATTTCTTGGTTTGTTGGTTTGTTGGTTTGTTTGTTTGTTGGCTTATTGGCTTGTTAGTTTGTTGGTTTGTTGGTTTGTTGGTTTTTTGGTTTGTTCGTTTGTTGGTTTGTTGGTTTGTTGGTTTGTTGGTTTGTTGGTTTGTTGGTTTGTTGGTTTGTTGGTTTGTTGGTTTGTTGGTTTGTTAGTTTGTTGGTTTGTTCGTTTGTTGGTTTATTGGCTTGTTGGTTTGTTGGTTTGTTGGTTTCTTGGCTTGTTGGTTTGTTGGTTTGTTGGTTTGTTCGTTTGCTGGCTTGTTGGTTTGTTGGCTTGTTGGCTTGTTGGTTTGTTGGTTTGTTGGTTTGTTGGTTTGTTGGTTTGTTGGTTTGTTGGTTTGTTGGTTTTTTGGTTTGTTGGCTTGTTGGCTTGTTGGTTTGTTGGTTTCTTTGTTTGTTTGTTTGTTGGTTTGTTCGTTTCTTCGTTTGTTGGTTTGCTGGTTTGCTGGTTTGTTGGTTTGTAGGTTTGTTCGTTTGTTGGTTTGTTGGTTTGTTGGTTTGTTCGTTTGTTAGTTTGTTGATTTGTTGGTTTGCTGGCTTGTTGGTTTGTTGGTTTGTTGGTTTGTTGGCTTGTTGGTTCGTTCGTTTGTTGGTTTGTTGGTTTGTTGGTTTGTTTGTTTGTTGGTTTGTTGGTTTGTTGGTTTGTTGGTTTGTTGGTTTGTTTGCTTATTGGTTTGTTGGTTTGTTGGTTTGTTGGTTTGTTGGCTTGTTGGCTTGTTGGTTTGTTGGTTTCGTTGTTTGTTTGTTTGTTGGTTTGTTTGTTTCTTCGTTTGTTGGTTTGCTGGTTTGTTGGTTTGTTGGTTTGTTCGTTTGTTGGTTTGTTGGTTTGTTGGTTTGTTGGTTTGTTGGTTTTTCGTTTGTTAGTTTGTTGATTTGTTGGTTTGTTGGCTTGTTGGTTTGTTGGTTTGTTGGTTTGTTGGTTTGTTGGCTTGTTGGTTTGTTGGTTTGTTGGTTTGTTGGTTTGTTTGTTTGCTTGTTTGTTGGTTTGCTCGTTTGTTCGTTTGTTGGTTTGTTGGTTTGTTAGTTTGTTGGTTTGCTGGTTTGTTGGTTTGTTGGTTTGTTTGTTTGTTGGTTTGTTGGTTTGTTGGTTTGTTCGTTTGTTAGTTTGTTGATTTGTTGGTTTGTTGGCTTATTTGTTTGTTGGTTTGTTGGTTTGTTGGTTTATTGGTTTGTTGGTTTGTTGGCTTGTTGGCTTGTTGGTTTGTTGGTTTGTTGGTTTGTTGGTTTGTTCTTTTTTTGGTTTGTTGGCTTGCCGGTTTGTTGGTTTGTTGGCTTGTTGGTTTGTTGGTTTGTTGGTTTGTTGGTTTGTTGGTTTGTTGGTTTGTTCGTTTGTTGGCTTGCCGGTTTGTTGGCTTGTTGGCTTGTTGGTTTTTTGGTTTGTTTGTTTGCTTGTTTGTTGGTTTGCTCGTTTGTTCGTTTGTTGGTTTGTTGGTTTGTTGGTTTGTTGGTTTACTGGTTTGTTGGTTTGTTGGTTTGTTCGTTTGTTGGTTTGTTGGTTTGTTGGTTTGTTCGTTTGTTAGTTTGTTGATTTGTTGGTTTGTTGGCTTGTTGGTTTGCTGGTTTGTTGGTTTGTTGGTTTGTTGGTTTGTTGGTTTGTTGGCTTGTTGGTTTGTTGGTTTGTTGGTTTGTTGGTTTGTTGGTTTGTTTGTTGGTTGGTTTGTTCGTTTGTTGGCTTGTTGGCTTGTTGGTTTGTTGGCTTGTTGGCTTGTTTGCTTGTTCGTTTGCTGGTTTGTTGGTTTGTTGGTTTGTTGGCTTATTGGTTTGTTGGTTTGTTCGTTTGTTAGTTTTTTGGTTTGTTCGTTTGTTGGTTTGTTCGTTTGTTGGCTTGTTGGCTTGTTAGTTTGTTGGTTTGTTGGCTTGTTGGCTTGTTGGTTTGTTGGTTTGTTAGTTTGTTGGTTTGTTGGTTTGTTGGTTTGTTGGTTTGTTGGTTTGTTGGTTTATTTGTTTGTTGGTTTGTTGGTTTGTTGGCTTCTTGGCTTCTTGGCTTGTTAGTTTGTTGGTTTGTTGGCTTGATGGCTTGTTGGTTTGTTGGTTTGTTGGCTTGTTGGTTTGTTGGTTTGTTGGTTTGTTGGTTTAATGGTTTGTTGGTTTGTTGGTTTGTTGGTTTGTTGGTTTGTTGGTTTGTTGGTTTGTTGGTTTGTTGGTTTGTTGGTTTGTTGGTTTGTTGGTTTGTTGATTTGTTGGTTTATTGGTTTGTTGGTTTGTTGGTTTGTTGGTTTGTTCGTTTTTTGGCTTGTTGGCTTGTTGGCTTGTTGGTTTGTTGGTTTGTTGGCTTGTTCGTTTGTTAGTTTGTTGGCTTGTTGTTTTGTTGGTTTGTTGGTTTATTGGTTTGTTGGCTTGTTGGTTTGTTGGTTTGTTAATTTGTTGGTTTCTTGGTTTATTCGTTTGTTGGCTTGTTGGTTTGTTGGTTTGTTGGTTTGTTCGTTTGTTGGTTTCTTGGTTTATTCGTTTGTTGGTTTGTTGGTTTGTTGGTTTGTTGGCTTGTTGGTTTGTTGGTTTGTTGGTTTGTTGGTTTGTTGGTTTGTTTGTTTGTTGGTTTGCTCGTTTGTTCGTTTGTTGGTTTGTTGGTTTGTTGGTTTGTTGGTTTACTGGTTTGTTGGTTTGTTGGTTTGTTCGTTTGTTGGTTTGTTGGTTTGTTTGTTTTTTGGTTTGTTGGCTTGTTGGTTTGTTGGTTTGTTGGTTTGTTGGTTTCTTGGTTTATTCGTTTGTTGGCTTGTTGGTTTGTTGGTTTGTTGGTTTGTTCGTTTGTTGGTTTCTTGGTTTATTCGTTTGTTGGTTTGTTGGTTTGTTGGTTTGTTGGCTTGTTGGCTTGTTGGTTTGTTGGTTTGTTGGTTTGTTGGTTTGTTCTTTTTTTGGTTTGTTGGCTTGTTGGTTTGTTGGCTTGTTGGCTTGTTGGTTTGTTGGTTTGTTGGTTTGTTCGTTTGTTGGCTTGCCGGTTTGTTGGTTTGTTGGCTTGTTGGTTTGTTGGTTTGTTGGTTTGTTGGTTTGTTGGTTTGTTGGTTTGTTGGTTTGTTCGTTTGTTGGCTTGCCGGTTTGTTGGCTTGTTGGCTTGTTGGTTTTTTGGTTTGTTTGTTTGCTTGTTTGTTGGTTTGCTCGTTTGTTCGTTTGTTGGTTTGTTGGTTTGTTGGTTTGTTGGTTTACTGGTTTGTTGGTTTGTTGGTTTGTTCGTTTGTTGGTTTGTTGGTTTGTTGGTTTGTTCGTTTGTTAGTTTGTTGATTTGTTGGTTTGTTGGCTTGTTGGTTTGCTGGTTTGTTGGTTTGTTGGTTTGTTGGTTTGTTGGTTTGTTGGCTTGTTGGTTTGTTGGTTTGTTGGTTTGTTGGTTTGTTGGTTTGTTTGTTGGTTGGTTTGTTCGTTTGTTGGCTTGTTGGCTTGTTGGTTTGTTGGCTTGTTGGCTTGTTTGCTTGTTCGTTTGCTGGTTTGTTGGTTTGTTGGTTTGTTGGCTTATTGGTTTGTTGGTTTGTTCGTTTGTTAGTTTTTTGGTTTGTTCGTTTGTTGGTTTGTTCGTTTGTTGGCTTGTTGGCTTGTTAGTTTGTTGGTTTGTTGGCTTGTTGGCTTGTTGGTTTGTTGGTTTGTTAGTTTGTTGGTTTGTTGGTTTGTTGGTTTGTTGGTTTGTTGGTTTGTTGGTTTATTTGTTTGTTGGTTTGTTGGTTTGTTGGCTTCTTGGCTTCTTGGCTTGTTAGTTTGTTGGTTTGTTGGCTTGATGGCTTGTTGGTTTGTTGGTTTGTTGGCTTGTTGGTTTGTTGGTTTGTTGGTTTGTTGGTTTAATGGTTTGTTGGTTTGTTGGTTTGTTGGTTTGTTGGTTTGTTGGTTTGTTGGTTTGTTGGTTTGTTGGTTTGTTGGTTTGTTGGTTTGTTGATTTGTTGGTTTATTGGTTTGTTGGTTTGTTGGTTTGTTGGTTTGTTCGTTTTTTGGCTTGTTGGCTTGTTGGTTTGTTGGTTTGTTGGCTTGTTCGTTTGTTAGTTTGTTGGCTTGTTGGTTTGTTGGTTTGTTGGTTTGTTGGTTTGTTGGTTTGTTGGTTTCTTGGTTTATTCGTTTGTTGGCTTGTTGGTTTGTTGGTTTGTTGGTTTGTTCGTTTGTTGGTTTCTTGGTTTATTCGTTTGTTGGTTTGTTGGTTTGTTGGTTTGTTGGCTTGTTGGTTTGTTGGTTTGTTGGTTTGTTGGTTTGTTGGTTTGTTGGTTTGTTTGTTTGTTGGTTTGCTCGTTTGTTCGTTTGTTGGTTTGTTGGTTTGTTGGTTTGTTGGTTTACTGGTTTGTTGGTTTGTTGGTTTGTTCGTTTGTTGGTTTGTTGGTTTGTTTGTTTTTTGGTTTGTTTGTTTGCTTGTTTGTTGGTTTGCTCGTTTGTTCGTTTGTTGGTTTGTTGGTTTGTTGGTTTGTTGGTTTACTGGTTTGTTGGTTTGTTGGTTTGTTCGTTTGTTGGTTTGTTGGTTTGTTGGTTTGTTCGTTTGTTAGTTTGTTGATTTGTTGGTTTGTTGGCTTGTTGGTTTGCTGGTTTGTTGGTTTGTTGGTTTGTTGGTTTGTTGGTTTGTTGGCTTGTTGGTTTGTTGGTTTGTTGGTTTGTTGGTTTGTTGGTTTGTTTGTTGGTTGGTTTGTTCGTTTGTTGGCTTGTTGGCTTGTTGGTTTGTTGGCTTGTTGGCTTGTTTGCTTGTTCGTTTGCTGGTTTGTTGGTTTGTCGGTTTGTTGGTTTGTTGGTTTGTTGGTTTGTTGATTTGTTGGTTTATTTGTTTGTTGGTTTGTTGGTTTGTTGGCTTCTTGGCTTCTTGGCTTGTTAGTTTGTTGGTTTGTTGGCTTGATGGCTTGTTGGTTTGTTGGTTTGTTGGCTTGTTGGTTTGTTGGTTTGTTGGTTTGTTGGTTTAATGGTTTGTTGGTTTGTTGGTTTGTTGGTTTGTTGGTTTGTTGGTTTGTTGGTTTGTTGGTTTGTTGGTTTGTTGGTTTGTTGGTTTGTTGATTTGTTGGTTTGTTGGTTTGTTGGTTTGTTGGTTTGTTGGTTTGTTCGTTTTTTGGCTTGTTGGCTTGTTGGTTTGTTGGTTTGTTGGCTTGTTCGTTTGTTAGTTTGTTGGCTTGTTGTTTTGTTGGTTTGTTGGTTTATTGGTTTGTTGGCTTGTTGGTTTGTTGGTTTGTTGGTTTGTTGGTTTCTTGGTTTATTCGTTTGTTGGCTTGTTGGTTTGTTGGTTTGTTGGTTTGTTCGTTTGTTGGTTTCTTGGTTTATTCGTTTGTTGGTTTGTTGGTTTGTTGGTTTGTTGGCTTGTTGGTTTGTTGGTTTGTTGGTTTGTTGGTTTGTTGGTTTGTTTGTTTGTTGGTTTGTTGTTTTGTTGGTTTGTTGGTTTGTTTGTTTGTTGGTTTGTTGGCTTGTTGGCTTGTTGGTTTGTTGGCTTGTTGGTTTGTTGGTTTGTTGGTTTGTTCGTTTTTTGGTTTGTTGGCTTGTTGGTTTGTTGGCTTGTTAGTTTGTTGATTTGTTGGCTTGTTGGTTTGTTGGTTTGTTGGCTTGTTGGTTTGTTAGCTTGTTGGCTTGTTGGTTTGTTGGTTTGTTGGTTTGTTGGTTTGTTGGTTTGTTGGTTTTTTTGTTTGTTGGCTTGTTGGCTTGTTGGTTTGTTGGTTTCTTTGTTTGTTTGTTGGTTGGTTTGTTCGTTTCTTCGTTTGTTGGTTTGCTGGTTTGCTGGTTTGTTGGTTTGTAGGTTTGTTCGTTTGTTGGTTTGTTGGTTTGTTGGTTTGTTCGTTTGTTAGTTTGTTGATTTGTTGGTTTGCTGGCTTGTTGGTTTGTTGGTTTGTTGGCTTGTTGGTTTGTTGGTTTGTTGGTTTGTTGGTTTGTTGGTTTGTTTGTTTGTTGGTTTGTTGGTTTGTTGGTTTGTTGGTTTGTTGGTTTGTTTGCTTGTTGGTTTGTTGGTTTGTTGGTTTGTTGGTTTGTTGGTTTGTTGGTTTGTTGGCTTGTTTGCTTATTGGTTTGTTGGTTTCTTTGTTTGTTTGTTTGTTGGTTTTTTCGTTTCTTTGTTTGTTGGTTTGCTGGTTTCTTCGTTTGTTGGTTTGCTGGTTTGTTGGTTTGTTGGTTTGTTCGCTTGTTGGTTTTTTGGTTTGTTGGTTTGTTGGTTTGTTTGTTTGTTAGTTTGTTGATTTGTTGGTTTGTTGGCTTGTTGGTTTGTTGGTTTGTTGGTTCGTTGGTTTGTTGGCTTGTTGGTTTGTTGGTTTGTTGGTTTGTTGGTTTGTTTGTTTGCTTGTTTGTTGGTTTGCTCGTTTGTTCGTTTGTTGGTTTGTTAGTTTGTTAGTTTGTTGGTTTGTTAGTTTGTTGATTTGTTGGTTTGTTGGCTTATTGGTTTGTTGGTTCGTTGGTTTGTTGGTTTGTTGGTTTGTTGGCTTGTTGGCTTGTTGGTTTGTTGGTTTGTTGGTTTGTTGGTTTGTTGGTTTGTTTGTTTGTTGGTTTGTTGGTTTGTTGGTTTGTTGGTTTGTTGGTTTGTTTGCTTGTTGGTTTGTTGGTTTGTTGGTTTGTTGGTTTGTTGGTTTGTTGGCTTGTTGGCTTATTGGTTTGTTGGTTTCCTTGTTTGTTTGTTTGTTGGTTTTTTCGTTTCTTCGTTTGTTGGTTTGCTGGTTTCTTCGTTTGTTGGTTTGCTGGTTTGTTGGTTTGTTGGTTTGTTCGCTTGTTGGTTTTTTGGTTTGTTGGTTTGTTGGTTTGTTTGTTTGTTAGTTTGTTGATTTGTTGGTTTGTTGGCTTGTTGGTTTGTTGGTTTGTTGGTTCGTTGGTTTGTTGGCTTGTTGGTTTGTTGGTTTGTTGGTTTGTTGGTTTGTTTGTTTGCTTGTTTGTTGGTTTGCTCGTTTGTTCGTTTGTTGGTTTGTTAGTTTGTTAGTTTGTTGGTTTGTTAGTTTGTTGATTTGTTGGTTTGTTGGCTTATTGGTTTGTTGGTTTGTTGGTTTGTTGGTTTGTTGGTTTGTTGGCTTGTTGGCTTGTTGGTTTGTTGGTTTGTTGGTTTGTTGGTTTGTTGGTTTGTTGGTTTGTTCGTTTTTTGGCTTGTTGGCTTGTCGGTTTGTTGGTTTGTTGGCTTGTTGGTTTGTTGGTTTGTTGGTTTGTTGGTTTGTTGGTTTGTTGGCTTGTTGGCTTGTTGGTTTGTTGGTTTGTTTGTTTGCTTGTTTGTTGGTTTGCTCGTTTGGTGGTTTGTTGGTTTGTTGGTTTACTGGTTTGTTGGTTTGTTGGTTTGTTCGTTTGTTGGTTTGTTGGTTTGTTGGTTTGTTCGTTTGTTAGTTTGTTGATTTGTTGGTTTGTTGGCTTGTTGGTTTGTTGGTTTGTTGGTTTGTTGGTTTGTTGGTTTGTTGGTTTGTTGGTTTGTTGGTTTGTTGGCTTGTTGGTTTGTTGGTTTGTTGGTTTATTGGTTTGTTGGTTTGTTTGTTGGTTGGTTTGTTCGTTTGTTGGCTTGTAGGTTTGTTGGTTTGTTGGTTTGTTCGTTTGCTGGCTTGTTGGTTTGTTAGCTTGTTGGCATGTTGGTTTGTTGGTTTGTTAGCTTGCTGGCTTGTTGGTTTGTTGGTTTTTTGGTTTGTTGGCTTGTTGGCTTGTTGGTTTGTTGGTTTCTTTGTTTGTTTGTTTGTTGGTTTGTTCGTTTCTTCGTTTGTTGGTTTGCTGGTTTGCTGGTTTGTTGGTTTGTAGGTTTTTTCGTTTGTTGGTTTGTTGGTTTGTTGGTTTGTTCGTTTGTTAGTTTGTTGATTTGTTGGTTTGCTGGCTTGTTGGTTTGCTGGTTTGTTGGTTTGTTGGCTTGTTGGTTTGTTGGTTTGTTGGTTTGTTGGTTTGTTGGTTTGTTGGTTTGTTGGTTTGTTTGTTTGTTGGTTTGTTGGTTTGTTGGTTTGTTGGCTTGTTGGCTTGTTGGTTTGTTGGTTTCTTTGTTTGTTTGTTTGTTGGTTTTTTCGTTTCTTCGTTTGTTGGTTTGCTGGTTTCTTCGTTTGTTGGTTTGCTGGTTTGTTGGTTTGTTGGTTTGTTCGCTTGTTGGTTTGTTGGTTTGTTGGTTTGTTGGTTTGTTCGTTTGTTAGTTTGTTGATTTGTTGGTTTGTTGGCTTGTTGGTTTGTTGGTTTGTTGGTTTGTTGGTTTGTTGGCTTGTTGGTTTGTTGGTTTGTTGGTTTGTTGGTTTGTTTGTTTGCTTGTTTGTTGGTTTGCTCGTTTGTTCGTTTGTTGGTTTGTTGGTTTGTTAGTTCGTTGGTTTGCTGGTTTGTTGGTTTGTTGGTTTGTTTGTTTGTTGGTTTGTTGGTTTGTTGATTTGTTGGTTTGTTGGTTTGTTGGTTTGTTGGTTTGTTGGTTTGTTGGTTTGTTGGTTTGTTGGTTTGTTGGTTTGTTGATTTGTTGGTTTATTGGTTTGTTGGTTTGTTGGTTTGTTGGTTTGTTCGTTTTTTGGCTTGTTGGCTTGTTGGTTTGTTGGTTTGTTGGCTTGTTCGTTTGTTAGTTTGTTGGCTTGTTGTTTTGTTGGTTTGTTGGTTTATTGGTTTGTTGGCTTGTTGGTTTGTTGGTTTGTTGGTTTGTTGGTTTCTTGGTTTATTCGTTTGTTGGCTTGTTGGTTTGTTGGTTTGTTGGTTTGTTCGTTTGTTGGTTTCTTGGTTTATTCGTTTGTTGGTTTGTTGGTTTGTTGGTTTGTTGGCTTGTTGGTTTGTTGGTTTGTTGGTTTGTTGGTTTGTTGGTTTGTTTGTTTGTTGGTTTGTTGTTTTGTTGGTTTGTTGGTTTGTTTGTTTGTTGGTTTGTTGGTTTGTTGGCTTGTTGGCTTGTTGGTTTGTTGGCTTGTTGGTTTGTTGGTTTGTTGGTTTGTTCGTTTTTTGGTTTGTTGGCTTGTTGGTTTGTTGGCTTGTTAGTTTGTTGATTTGTTGGCTTGTTGGTTTGTTGGTTTGTTGGCTTGTTGGTTTGTTAGCTTGTTGGCTTGTTGGTTTGTTGGTTTGTTGGTTTGTTGGTTTGTTGGTTTGTTGGTTTGTTGGTTTTTTTGTTTGTTGGCTTGTTGGCTTGTTGGTTTCTTTGTTTGTTTGTTGGTTGGTTTGTTCGTTTCTTCGTTTGTTGGTTTGCTGGTTTGCTGGTTTGTTGGTTTGTAGGTTTGTTCGTTTGTTGGTTTGTTGGTTTGTTGGTTTGTTCGTTTGTTAGTTTGTTGATTTGTTGGTTTGCTGGCTTGTTGGTTTGTTGGTTTGTTGGTTTGTTGGCTTGTTGGTTTGTTGGTTTGTTGGTTTGTTGGTTTGTTGGTTTGTTGGTTTGTTTGTTTGTTGGTTTGTTGGTTTGTTGGTTTGTTGGTTTGTTGGTTTGTTGGTTTGTTTGCTTGTTGGTTTGTTGGTTTGTTGGTTTGTTGGTTTGTTGGTTTGTTGGCTTGTTTGCTTATTGGTTTGTTGGTTTCTTTGTTTGTTTGTTTGTAGGTTTTTTCGTTTCTTTGTTTGTTGGTTTGCTGGTTTCTTCGTTTGTTGGTTTGCTGGTTTGTTGGTTTGTTGGTTTGTTCGCTTGTTGGTTTTTTGGTTTGTTGGTTTGTTGGTTTGTTTGTTTGTTAGTTTGTTGATTTGTTGGTTTGTTGGCTTGTTGGTTTGTTGGTTTGTTGGTTCGTTGGTTTGTTGGCTTGTTGGTTTGTTGGTTTGTTGGTTTGTTGGTTTGTTTGTTTGCTTGTTTGTTGGTTTGCTCGTTTGTTCGTTTGTTGGTTTGTTAGTTTGTTAGTTTGTTGGTTTGTTAGTTTGTTGATTTGTTGGTTTGTTGGCTTATTGGTTTGTTGGTTTGTTGGTTTGTTGGTTTGTTGGTTTGTTGGTTTGTTGGCTTGTTGGCTTGTTGGTTTGTTGGTTTGTTGGTTTGTTGGTTTGTTGGTTTGTTTGTTTGTTGGTTTGTTGGTTTGTTGGTTTGTTGGTTTGTTGGTTTGTTGGTTTGTTTGCTTGTTGGTTTGTTGGTTTGTTGGTTTGTTGGTTTGTTGGCTTGTTGGCTTATTGGTTTGTTGGTTTCTTTGTTTGTTTGTTTGTTGGTTTTTTCGTTTCTTCGTTTGTTGGTTTGCTGGTTTCTTCGTTTGTTGGTTTGCTGGTTTGTTGGTTTGTTGGTTTGTTCGCTTGTTGGTTTTTTGGTTTGTTGGTTTGTTGGTTTGTTTGTTTGTTAGTTTGTTGATTTGTTGGTTTGTTGGCTTGTTGGTTTGTTGGTTTGTTGGTTCGTTGGTTTGTTGGCTTGTTGGTTTGTTGGTTTGTTGGTTTGTTGGTTTGTTTGTTTGCTTGTTTGTTGGTTTGCTCGTTTGTTCGTTTGTTGGTTTGTTAGTTTGTTAGTTTGTTGGTTTGTTAGTTTGTTGATTTGTTGGTTTGTTGGCTTATTGGTTTGTTGGTTTGTTGGTTTGTTGGTTTGTTGGTTTGTTGGTTTGTTGGCTTGTTGGCTTGTTGGTTTGTTGGTTTGTTGGTTTGTTGGTTTGTTGGTTTGTTCGTTTTTTGGCTTGTTGGCTTGTCGGTTTGTTGGTTTGTTGGCTTGTTGGTTTGTTGGTTTGTTGGTTTGTTGGTTTGTTGGTTTGTTGGCTTGTTGGCTTGTTGGTTTGTTGGTTTGTTTGTTTGCTTGTTTGTTGGTTTGCTCGTTTGTTGGTTTGTTGGTTTGTTGGTTTACTGGTTTGTTGGTTTGTTGGTTTGTTCGTTTGTTGGTTTGTTGGTTTGTTGGTTTGTTCGTTTGTTAGTTTGTTGATTTGTTGGTTTGTTGGCTTGTTGGTTTGTTGGTTTGTTGGTTTGTTGGTTTGTTGGTTTGTTGGTTTGTTGGTTTGTTGGCTTGTTGGTTTGTTGGTTTGTTGGTTTATTGGTTTGTTGGTTTGTTTGTTGGTTGGTTTGTTCGTTTGTTGGCTTGTAGGTTTGTTGGTTTGTTAGTTTGTTCGTTTGCTGGCTTGTTGGTTTGTTAGCTTGTTGGCATGTTGGTTTGTTGGTTTGTTAGCTTGCTGGCTTGTTGGTTTGTTGGTTTTTTGGTTTGTTGGCTTGTTGGCTTGTTGGTTTGTTGGTTTCTTTGTTTGTTTGTTTGTTGGTTTGTTCGTTTCTTCGTTTGTTGGTTTGCTGGTTTGCTGGTTTGTTGGTTTGTAGGTTTTTTCGTTTGTTGGTTTGTTGGTTTGTTGGTTTGTTCGTTTGTTAGTTTGTTGATTTGTTGGTTTGCTGGCTTGTTGGTTTGCTGGTTTGTTGGTTTGTTGGCTTGTTGGTTTGTTGGTTTGTTGGTTTGTTGGTTTGTTGGTTTGTTGGTTTGTTGGTTTGTTTGTTTGTTGGTTTGTTGGTTTGTTGGTTTGTTGGCTTGTTGGCTTGTTGGTTTGTTGGTTTCTTTGTTTGTTTGTTTGTTGGTTTTTTCGTTTCTTCGTTTGTTGGTTTGCTGGTTTCTTCGTTTGTTGGTTTGCTGGTTTGTTGGTTTGTTGGTTTGTTCGCTTGTTGGTTTGTTGGTTTGTTGGTTTGTTGGTTTGTTCGTTTGTTAGTTTGTTGATTTGTTGGTTTGTTGGCTTGTTGGTTTGTTGGTTTGTTGGTTTGTTGGTTTGTTGGCTTGTTAGTTTGTTGGTTTGTTGGTTTGTTGGTTTGTTTGTTTGCTTGTTTGTTGGTTTGCTCGTTTGTTCGTTTGTTGGTTTGTTGGTTTGTTAGTTCGTTGGTTTGCTGGTTTGTTGGTTTGTTGGTTTGTTTGTTTGTTGGTTTGTTGGTTTGTTGGTTTGTTCGTTTGTTAGTTTGTTGATTTGTTGGTTTGTTGGCTTATTGGTTTGTTGGTTTGTTGGTTTGTTGGTTTGTTGGTTTGTTGGCTTGTTGGCTTGTTGGTTTGTTGGTTTTTTGGTTTGTTGGTTTGTTGGTTTGTTCGTTTTTTGGTTTGTTGGCTTGTTGGTTTGTTGGCTTGTTGGCTTGTTGGCTTGTTGGTTTGTTGGTTTGTTCGTTTGTTGGTTTCTTGGTTTATTCGTTTGTTGGTTTGTTGGTTTGTTGGTTTGTTGGCTTGTTGGTTTGTTGGTTTGTTGGTTTGTTGGTTTGTTGGTTTGTTTGTTTGTTTGTTTGTTGGTTTGTTGGTTTGTTGGTTTGTTGGTTTGTTGGTTTGTTGGTTTGTTGGTTTGTTTTTTTGTTGGTTTGTTGGTTTGTTGGCTTGTTGGTTTGTTGGCTTGTTGGCTTGTTAGTTTGTTAGTTTGTTAATTTGTTGGTTTGTTGGCTTATTGGTTTGTTGGTTTGTTGGTTTGTTGGTTTGTTGGTTTGTTGGTTTGTTGGTTTGTTGGTTTGTTGGTTTGTTGGCATGTTGGTTTATTGATTTGTTTGTTTGGTGGTTTGTTCGTTTGTTGGGTTGTTGGTTTGTTGGTTTATTTGCTTGTTGGTTTGTTGGCTTATTGGCTTGTTAGTTTGTTGGTTTGTTGGTTTGTTGGTTTTTTGGTTTGTTCGTTTGTTGGTTTGTTGTTTTGTTGGTTTGTTGGTTTGTTGGTTTGTTGGTTTGTTGGTTTGGTGGTTTGTTCGTTTGTTGGTTTATTGGTTTGTTGGTTTGTTGGTTTGTTGGTTTATTGGTTTGTTGCTTTGTTGGTTTGTTGGTTTGTGGGTTTGTTGGTTTGTTGGTTTGTTGGTTTGTTGGTTTGTTGGTTTGCTGGTTTGTTGGTGTGTTTAATTGTTGGTTTGTTCGTTTGTTGGTTTGTTGGTTTGTTGGCTTGTTGGTTTGTTGGTTTGTTGGTTTGTTGGTTTGTTGGTTTGTTGGCTTGTTGGTTTGTTGGTTTGTTGGTTTGTTCGTTTGCTGGCTTGTTGGTTTGTTGGCTTGTTGGCTTGTTGGTTTGTTGGTTTGTTGGTTTGTTGGTTTGTTGGTTTGTTGAATTTTTGGTTTGTTGGCTTGTTGGCTTGTTGGTTTGTTGGTTTCTTTGTTTGTTTGTTTGTTGGTTCGTTCGTTTCTTCGTTTGTTGGTTTGCTAGTTTGCTGGTTCGTTGGTTTGTAGGTTTGTTCGTTTGTTGGTTTGTTCGTTTGTTGGTTTGTTCGTTTGTTAGTTTGTTGATTTGTTGGTTTGCTGACTTGTTGGTTTGTTGGTTTGTTGGTTTGTTGGCTTGTTGGTTTGTTGGTTTGTTGGTTTGTTGGTTTGTTGGTTTGTTGGTTTGTTTGTTTGTTGGTTTGTTGGTTTGTTGGTTTGTTGGTTTGTTGGTTTGTTTGCTTGTTGGTTTGTTGGTTTGTTGGTTTGTTGGTTTGTTGGCTTGTTGGTTTGTTGCTTTGTTGGTTTCTTTGTTTGTTTGTTTGTTGGTTTGTTCGTTTCTTCGTTTGTTGGTTTGCTGGTTTGTTGGTTTGTTGGTTTGTTGGTTTGTTCGTTTGTTGATTTGTTTGTTTGGTGGTTTGTTCGTTTGTTGGGTTGTTGGTTTGTTGGTTTGTTTGCTTGTTGGTTTGTTGGTTTGTTGGTTTGTTGGTTTGTTGGTGTGTTGGTTTGTTGGTTTGTTGGTTTGTTGGTTTGTTGGCTTGTTGGTTTGTTGGTTTGTTGGTTTGTTGTTTTGTTGGTTGGTTGGTTTGTTGGTTTGTTTGTTTGTTGGTTTGTTCGTTTGTTGGCTTGTTGGTTTGTTGGCTTGTTGTTTTGTTGGTTTGTTGGTTTGTTTGTTTGTTCGTTTGTTGGTTTGTTGGCTTGTTGGTTTGTTGGTTTGTTGGCTTGTTGGTTTGTTGATTTGTTGATTTGTTGGTTTGTTGGTTTGTTGGTTTGTTTGTTTGTTGGCTTATTGGCTTGTTAGTTTGTTGGTTTGTTGGTTTTTTGGTTTGTTCGTTTGTTGGTTTATTGGTTTGTTGGTTTGTTGGTTTGTTGGTTTGTTGGTTTGTTGGTTTGTTGGTTTGTTGGTTCGTTGGTTTGTTCGTTTGTTGGTTTATTGGCTTGTTGGTTTGTTGGTTTGTTGGTTCGTTGGTTTCTTGGCTTGTTGGTGTGTTGGTTTGTTCGTTTGCTGGCTTGTTGGTTTGTTGGCTTGTTGGCTTGTTGGTTTGTTGGTTTGTTGGTTTGTTGGTTTGTTGGTTTGTTGGTTTGTTGGTTTGTTGGTTTTTTGGTTTGTTGGCTTGTTGGCTTGTTGGTTTGTTGGTTTCTTTGTTTGTTGGTTTGTTCGTTTCTTCGTTTGTTGGTTTGCTGGTTTGCTGGTTTGTTGGTTTGTAGGTTTGTTTGTTTGTTGGTTTGTTGGTTTGTTGGTTTGTTCGTTTGTTAGTTTGTTGATTTGTTGGTTTGCTGGCTTGTTGGTTTGTTGGTTTGTTGGTTTGTTGGCTTGTTGGTTTGTTGGTTTGTAGGTTTGTTGGTTTGTTGGTTTGTTTGTTTGTTGGTTTGTTGGTTTGTTGGTTTGTTGGTTTGTTTGCTTGTTGGTTTGTTGGTTTGTTGGTTTGATGGTTTGTTGGTTTGTTGGCTTGTTGGCTTGTTGGTTTGTAGGTTTCTTTGTTTGTTTGTTTGTTGGTTTGTTCGTTTCTTCGTTTGTTGGTTTGCTGGTTTGTTGGTTTGTTGGTTTGTTCGTTTGTTCGTTTGTTGGTTTGTTGGTTTGTTAGTTTGTTGGTTTGTCGGTTTGTTGGCTTGTTGGTTTGTTGGTTTGTTGGTTTGTTGGTTTGTTTGTTTGCTTGTTTGTTGGTTTGCTCGTTTGTTCGTTTGTTGGTTTGTTGGTTTGTTAGTTTGTTGGTTTGCTGGTTTGTTGGTTTGCTGGTTTGTTGGTTTGTTGGTTTGTTTGTTTGTTGGTTTGTTGGTTTGTTGGTTTGTTCGTTTGTTAGTTTGTTGATTTGTTGGTTTGTTGGCTTATTGGTTTGTTGGTTTGTTGGTTTGTTGGTTTGTTGGTTTGTTGGTTTGTTGGTTTGTTGGCTTGTTGGCTTGTTGGTTTGTTGGTTTGTTGGTTTATTGGTTTGTTCTTTTTTTGGTTTGTTGGCTTGTTGGTTTGTTGGCTTGTTGGCTTGTTGGTTTGTTGGTTTGTTGGTTTGTTCGTTTGTTGGCTTGCCGGTTTGTTGGTTTGTTGGCTTGTTGGTTTGTTGGTTTGTTGGTTTGTTGGTTTGTTGGTTTGTTGGTTTGTTGGTTTGTTGGTTTGTTGGTTTGTTGGCTTGTTGGCTTGTTGGTTTGTTGGTTTGTTTGTTTGCATGTTGTTGGTTTGCTCGTTTGTTCGTTTGTTGGTTTGTTGGTTTGTTGGTTTGTTGGTTTGTTGGTTTGTTGGTTTGTTGGTTTACTGGTTTGTTGGTTTGTTGGTTTGTTCGTTTGTTGGTTTGTTGGTTTGTTGGTTTGTTCGTTTGTTAGTTTGTTGATTTGTTGGTTTGTTGGCTTGTTGGTTTGTTGGTTTGTTGGTTTGTTGGTTTGTTCGTTTGTTGGTTTGTTAGCTTGTTGGTTTGTTGGTTTGTTGGTTTGTTGGTTTGTTGGTTTGTTGGTTTGTTTGTTGGTTGGTTTGTTCGTTTGTTAGCTTGTTGGTTTGTTGGCTTGTTGGCTTGTTTGCTTGTTCGTTTGCTGGTTTGTTGGTTTGCTGGTTTGTTGGTTTCTTGGTTTGTTGGTTTGTTGGTTTGTTGGTTTGTTGGTTTGTTGGTCTGTTGGTTTGTTGGTTTGTTCGTTTGTTGGTTTATTGGTTTGTTGGTTTGTTGGTTTATTGGTTTGTTGGTTTGTTGGTTTGTTGGTTTGTTGGCTTGTTGGCTTGTTGGTTTGTTGGTTTGTTAGTTTGTTGGTTTGTTGGTTTGTTGGTTTGTTGGTTTGTTGGTTTGTTGGTTTATTTGTTTGTTGGTTTGTTGGTTTGTTGGCTTCTTGGCTTCTTGGCTTGTTGGTTTGTTGGTTTGTTGGCTTGATGGCTTGTTGGTTTGTTGATTTGTTGGCTTGTTGGTTTGTTGGTTTGTTGGTTTGTTGGTTTAATGGTTTAATGGTTTGTTGGTTTGTTGGTTTGTTGGTTTGTTGGTTTGTTGGTTTGTTGGTTTGTTGGTTTGTTGGTTTGTTGGTTTGTTGGTTTGTTGGTTTGTTGGTTTGTTGGTTTGTTGGTTTGTTGGTTTGTTGGTTTGTTGATTTGTTGGTTTATTGGTTTGTTGGTTTGTTGGTTTGTTGGTTTGTTCGTTTGTTGGCTTGTTGGCTTGTTGGTTTGTTGGTTTGTTGGCTTGATGGCTTGTTGGTTTGTTGATTTGTTGGCTTGTTGGTTTGTTGGTTTGTTGGTTTGTTGGTTTAATGGTTTAATGGTTTGTTGGTTTGTTGGTTTGTTGGTTTGTTGGTTTGTTGGTTTGTTGGTTTGTTGGTTTGTTGGTTTGTTGGTTTGTTGGTTTGTTGGTTTGTTGGCTTGTTGGTTTGTTGGTTTGTTGGTTTGTTCGTTTGTTGGTTTCTTGGTTTATTCGTTTGTTGGTTTGTTGGTTTGCTGGTTTGTTGGCTTGTTGGTTTGTTGGTTTGTTGGTTTGTTGGTTTGTTGGTTTGTTTGGTTGTTGGTTTGTTGGTTTGTTGGTTTGTTGGTTTGTTTGTTTGTTGATTTGTTTGTTTGGTGGTTTGTTCGTTTGTTGGGTTGTTGGTTTGTTGGTTTGTTTGCTTGTTGGTTTGTTGGGCTCGTTAGTTTGTTGGTTTGTTGGTTTGTTGGTTTTTTGGTTTGTTTGTTTGTTGGTTTGTTGGTTTCTTGGTTTGTTGGTTTGTTGGTTTGTTGGTTTGTTGGTTTGTTGGTCTGTTGGTTTGTTGGTTTGTTCGTTTGTTGGTTTATTGGTTTGTTGGTTTGTTGGTTTATTGGTTTGTTGGTTTGTTGGTTTGTTGGTTTGTTGGTTTGTTGGTTTGTTGGTTTGTTTTTTTGTTGGTTTGCTGGTTTGTTGGTGTGTTTAATTGTTGGTTTGTTCGTTTGTTGGTTTGTTGGTTTCTTGGTTTGTTGGCTTGTTGGTTTGTTGGTTTGTTGGTTTGTTGGTTTGTTGGCTTGTTGGTTTGTTGGTTTGTTGGTTTGTTCGTTTGCTGGCTTATTGGTTTGTTGGCTTGTTGGCTTGTTGGTTTGTTGGTTTGTTGGTTTGTTGGTTTGTTGGTTTGTTGGTTTTTTGGTTTGTTGGCTTGTTGGCTTGTTGGTTTGTTGGTTTCTTTGTTTGTTTGTTTGTTGGTTCGTTTGTTTCTTCGTTTGGTGGTTTGCTGGTTCGTTGGTTTGTAGGTTTGTTCGTTTGTTGGTTTGTTGGTTTGTTCGTTTGTTGGTTTGTTGGTTTGTTGGTTTGTTGGCTTGTTGGTTTGTTGGTTTGTTGGTTTGTTGGTTTGTTGGTTTGTTTGTTTGTTGTTTTGTTGGTTTGTTGGTTTGTTGGTTTGTTGGTTTTTTGGTTTGTTGGTTTGTTGGTTTGTTGGTTTGTTGGTTTGTTGGTTTGTTGGCTTGTTGGCTTGTTGGTTTGTTGGTTTCTTTGTTTGTTTGTTTGTTGGTTTGTTCGTTTCTTCGTTTGTTGGTTTGCTGGTTTGTTGGTTTGTTGGTTTATTCGTTTGTTGGTTTGTTGGTTTGTTGGTTTTTTCGTTTGTTAGTTTGTTGATTTGTTGGTTTGTTGGCTTGTTTGTTTGTTGGTTTGTTGGTTTGTTGGTTTGTTGGCTTGTTGGTTTGTTGGTTTATTGGTTTGTTGGTTTGTTTGTTTGCTTGTTTGTTGGTTTGCTCGTTTGTTCGTTTGGTGGTTTGTTGGTTTGTTTGTTTGTTGGTTTGTTGGTTTGTTGGATTGTTCGTTTGTTAGTTTGTTGATTTGTTGGTTTGTTGGCTTATTGGTTTGTTGGTTTGTTGGTTTGTTGGTTTGTTGGTTTGTTGGTTTGTTGGTTTGTTGGTTTGTTGGTTTGTTCGTTTGTTAGTTTGTTGATTTGTTGGCTTGTTGGTTTGTTGGTTTGTTGGTTTGTTCGTTTGTTGGCTTGTCGGTTTGTTGGTTTGTTGGCTTGTTGGTTTGTTGGTTTGTTGGTTTGTTGGTTTGTTGGTTTGTTGGTTTGTTGGCTTGTTGGCTTGTTGGCTTGTTGGTTTGTTGGTTTGTTTGTTTGCTTGTTTGTTGGTTTGCTCGTTTGTTGGTTTGTTGGTTTGTTGGTTTACTGGTTTGTTGGTTTGTTGGTTTGTTCGTTTGTTGGTTTGTTGGTTTGTTGGTTTGTTCGTTTGTTAGTTTGTTGATTTGTTGGTTTGTTGGCTTGTTGGTTTGTTGGTTTGTTGGTTTGTTGGTTTGTTGGTTTGTTGGTTTGTTGGTTTGTTGGTTTGTTGGTTTGTTGGCTTGTTGGTTTGTTGGTTTGTTGGTTTAATGGTTTGTTGGTTTGTTTGTTGGTTGGTTTGTTCGTTTGTTGGCTTGTTGGTTTGTTGGTTTGTTGGTTTGTTCGTTAGCTGGCTTGTTGGTTTGTTAGCTTGTTGGCTTGTTGGTTTGTTGGTTTGTTGGTTTGTTGGTTTGTTGGTTTGTTGGTTTTTTGGTTTGTTGGCTTGTTGGCTTGTTGGTTTGTTGGTTTCTTTGCTTGTTTGTTTGTTGGTTTGTTCGTTTCTTCGTTTGTTGGTTTGCTGGTTTGCTGGTTTGTTGGTTTGTAGGTTTGTTCGTTTGTTGGTTTGGTGGTTTGTAGGTTTGTTCGTTTGTTAATTTGTTGATTTGTTGGTTTGCTGGCTTGTTGGTTTGTTGGTTTGTTGGTTTGTTGGCTTGTTGGTTTGTTGGTTTGTTGGTTTGTTGGTTTGTTGGTTTGTTTGTTTGTTGGTTTGTTGGTTTGTTGGTTTGTTGGTTTGTTTGCTTGTTGGTTTGTTGGTTTGTTGGTTTGTTGGTTTGTTGGCTTGTTGGCTTGTTGGTTTGTTGGTTTGTTTGTTTGTTTGTTTGTTGGTTTTTTCGTTTCTTCGTTTGTTGGTTTGCTGGTTTCTTCGTTTGTTGGTTTGCTGGTTTGTTGGTTTTTTGGTTTGTTCGCTTGTTGGTTTGTTGGTTTGTTGGTTTGTTGGTTTGTTCGTTTGTTAGTTTGTTGATTTGTTGGTTTGTTGGCTTGTTGGTTTGTTGGTTTGTTGGTTTGTTGGTTTGTTGGCTTGTTGGTTTGTTGGTTTGTTGGTTTGTTGGTTTGTTTGTTTGCTTGTTTGTTGGTTTGCTCGTTTGTTCGTTTGTTGGTTTGTTAGTTTGTTAGTTTGTTGGTTTGCTGGTTTGTTGGTTTGTTAGTTTGTTTGTTGGTTGGTTTGTTGGTTTGTTGGTTTGTTCGTTTGTTAGTTTGTTGATTTGTTGGTTTGTTGGCTTATTGGTTTGTTGGTTTGTTGGTTTGTTGGTTTGTTGGTTTGTTGGTTTGTTGGCTTGTTGGCTTGTTGGTTTGTTGGTTTGTTGGTTTGTTGGTTTGTTGGTTTGTTCGTTTTTTGGTTTGTTGGCTTGTTGGTTTGTTGGCTTGTTGGCTTGTTGGTTTATTGGTTTGTTGGTTTGTTCGTTTGTTGGCTTGTCGGTTTGTTGGTTTGTTGGATTGTTGGTTTGTTTGTTTGTTGGTTTGTTCGTTTGTTGGTTTCTTGGTTTATTCGTTTGTTGGTTTGTTGGTTTGTTGGTTTGTTGGCTTGTTGGTTTGTTGGTTTGTTGGTTTGTTGGTTTGTTTGTTTGTTGGTTTGTTGGTTTGTTGGTTTGTTGGTTTGTGTGTTTGTTGGTTTGTTGGTTTGTTGGCTTGTTGGTTTGTTGGCTTGTTGGCTTGTTAGTTTGTTGGTTTGTTCGTTTGTTGGGTTGTTGGTTTGTTGGTTTGTTGGCATGTTGGTTTGTTGATTTGTTTGTTTGGTGGTTTGTTCGTTTGTTGGGTTGTTGGTTTGTTGGTTTTTTTGCTTGTTGGTTTGTTGGCTTATTGGCTTGTTAGTTTGTTGGTTTGTTGGTTTGTTGGTTTTTTGGTTTGTTCGTTTGTTGGTTTGTTGGTTTGTTGGTTTGTTGGTTTGTTGGTTTGTTGGTTTGTTGGTTTGTTGGTTTGTTGGTTTGTTGGTTTGTTGGTTTGTTGGTTTGTTCGTTTGTTGGTTTATTGGTTTGTTGGTTTGTTGGTTTGTTGGTTTGTTGGTTTATAAGTTTGTTGGTTTGTTGGTTTGTTGGTTTGTTGGTTTGTTGGTTTGTTGGTTTGTTGGTTTGTTGGTTTGTTGGTTTGTTGGTTTGTTGGTTTGTTGGTTTGTTGGTTTGCTGGTTTGTTGGTGTGTTTAATTGTTGGTTTGTTCGTTTGTTGGTTTGTTGGTTTGTTGGTTTGTTGGCTTGTTGGTTTGTTGGTTTGTTGGTTTGTTGGTTTGTTGGCTTGTTGGTTTGTTGGTTTGTTGGTTTGTTCGTTTGTTGGTTTGTTAGTTTGTTGGTTTGTTCGTTTGTTAGTTTGTTGATTTGTTGGTTTGTTGGCTTGTTGGTTTGTTGGTTTGTTGGTTTGTTGGTTTGTTGGTTTGTTGGTTTGTTGGTTTGTTGGCTTGTTGGTTTGTTGGTTTGGTGGTTTATTGGTTTGTTGGTTTGTTTGTTGGTTGGTTTGTTCGTTTGTTGGCTTGTTGGTTTGTTGGTTTGTTCGTTTGCTGGCTTGTTGGTTTGTTAGCTTGTTGGCTTGTTGGTTTGTTGGTTTGTTGGTTTGTTGGTTTGTTGGTTTGTTGGTTTTTTGGTTTGTGGGCTTGTTAGCTGGTTGGTTTGTTGGTTTCTTTGTTTGTTTGTTTGTTGGTTTGTTCGTTTCTTCGTTTGTTGGTTTGCTGGTTTGCTGGTTTGTTGGTTTGTAGGTTTGTTCGTTTGTTGGTTTGTTGGTTTGTTGGTTTGTTCGTTTGTTAATTTGTTGATTTGTTGGTTTGCTGGCTTGTTGGTTTGTTGGTTTGTTGGTTTGTTGGCTTGTTGGTTTGTTGGTTTCTTTGTTTGTTTGTTTGTTGGTTTTTTCGTTTCTTCGTTTGTTGGTTTGCTGGTTTCTTCGTTTGTTGGTTTGCTGGTTTGTTGGTTTGTTGGTTTGTTGGTTTGTTCGCTTGTTGGTTTGTTGGTTTGTTGGTTTGTTGGTTTGTTCGTTTGTTAGTTTGTTGATTTGTTGGTTTGTTGGCTTGTTGGTTTGTTGGTTTGTAGGTTTGTTGGTTTGTTGGCTTGTTGGTTTGTTGGTTTGTTGGTTTGTTGGT
The DNA here is from genome assembly GCA_958298945.1 of Atherix ibis. Classification (NCBI taxonomy): domain Eukaryota; kingdom Metazoa; phylum Arthropoda; class Insecta; order Diptera; family Athericidae; genus Atherix; species Atherix ibis. Next base: position 4,454,147 of record OY282608.1, read on the forward strand.
TTGTTGGTTTGTTTGTTTGCTTGTTTGTTGGTTTGCTCGTTTGTTCGTTTGTTGGTTTGTTGGTTTGTTAGTTTGTTGGTTTGTTGGTTTGTTGGTTTGTTGGCTTGTTGGTTTGTTGGTTTGTTGGTTTGTTGGCTTGTTGGTTTGTTGGTTTGTTGGTTTGTTGGTTTGTTCGTTTGTAAGTTTGTTGACTTGTTGGTTTGTTGGCTTATTGGTTTGTTGGTTTGTTGGTTTGTTGGTTTGTTGGTGTGTTGGCTTGTTGGCTTGTTGGTTTGTTGGTTTGTTGGTTTGTTGGTTTGTTGGTTTGTTCGTTTTTTGGTTTGTTGGCTTGTTGGTTTGTTTGCTTGTTGGCTTGTTGGTTTGTTGGTTTGTTGGTTTGTTCGTTTGTTGGCTTGTCGGTTTGTTGGTTTGTTGGCTTGTTGGTTTGTTGGTTTGTTGGTTTGTTCGTTTGTTAGTTTCTTGGTTTATTCGTTTGTTGGTTCGTTGGTTTGTTGGTTTGTTGGCTTGTTGGTTTGTTGGTTTGTTGGTTTGTTGGTTTGATTGTTTGTTGGTTTGTTGGTTTGTTGGTTTGTTGGTTTGTTGGTTTGTTTGTTTGTTGGTTTGTTGGTTTGTTGGCTTGTTGGTTTGTTGGCTTGTTGCCTTGTTAGTTTGTTGGTTTGTTCGTTTGTTGGTTTGTTGGTTTGTTGGTTTGTTGGCATGTTGGTTTGTTGATTTGTTTGTTTGGTGGTTTGTTCGTTTGTTGGGTTGTTGGTTTGTTGGTTTGTTTGCTTGTTGGTTTGTTGGCTTATTGGCTTGTTAGTTTGTTGGTTTGTTGGTTTGTTGGTTTTTTGGTTTGTTCGTTTGTTGGTTTCTTGGTTTCTTGGTTTCTTGGTTTCTTGGTTTGTTGTTTTGTTGGTTTGTTGGTTTGTTGGTTTGTTGGTTTGTTGGTTTGTTGGTTTGTTGGTTTGTTCGTTTGTTGGTTTATTGGTTTGTTGGTTTGTTGGTTTGTTGGTTTATTGGTTTGTTGGTTTGTTGGTTTGTTGGTTTGTTGGTTTGTTAGTTTGTTGGTTTGTTGGTTTGTTGGTTTGTTGGTTTGTTGGTTTGTTGGTTTGTTGGTTTGCTGGTTTGTTGGTGTGTTTAATTGTTGGTTTGTTCGTTTGTTGGTTTGTTGGTTTGTTGGCTTGTTGGTTTGTTGGTTTGTTGGTTTGTTGGTTTGTTGGCTTGTTGGTTTGTTGGTTTGTTGGTTTGTTCGTTTGCTGGCTTGTTGGTTTGTTGGCTTGTTGGCTTGTTGGTTTGTTGGTTTGTTGGTTTGTTGGTTTGTTGGTTTGTTGGTTTTTTGCTTTGTTGGCTTGTTGGCTTGTTGGCTTGTTGGTTTGTTGGTTTCTTTGTTTGTTTGTTTGTTGGTTCGTTCGTTTCTTCGTTTGTTGGTTTGCTGGTTTGCTGGTTCGTTGGTTTGTAGGTTTGTTCGTTTGTTGGTTTGTTCGTTTGTTGGTTTGTTCGTTTGTTAGTTTGTTGATTTGTTGGTTTGCTGGCTTGTTTGTTTGTTGGTTTGTTGGCTTGTTGGTTTGTTGGTTTGTTGGTTTGTTGGTTTGTTGGTTTGTTGGTTTGTTTGTTTGTTTGTTTGTTTGTTGGTTTGTTGGTTTGTTGGTTTGTTGGTTTGTTGGTTTGTTTGCTTGTTGGTTTGTTGGTTTGTTGGTTTGTTGGTTTTTTGGCTTATTGGCTTGTTGGTTTGTTGGTTTCTTTGTTTGTTTGTTTGTTGGTTTGTTCGTCTCTTCGTTTGTTGGTTTGCTGGTTTGTAAGTTTGTTGGTTTGTTGGTTTGTTGGTTTGTTCGTTTGTTAGTTTGTTGATTTGTTGGTTTGTTGGCTTGTTGGTTTGTTGGTTTGTTGGTTTGTTGGTTTGTTGGCTTGTTGGTTTGTTGGTTTATTGGTTTGTTGGTTTGTTTGTTTGCTTGTTTGTTGGTTTGCTCGTTTGTTCGTTTGTTGGTTTGTTGGTTTGTTTGTTTGTTGGTTTGTTGGCTTGTTGGTTTGTTGGTTTGTTCGTTTGTTAGTTTGTTGATTTGTTGGTTTGTTGGCTTATTGGTTTGTTGGTTTGTTGGTTTGTTGGTTTGTTGGTTTGTTGGTTTGTTCGTTTGTTAGTTTGTTGATTTGTTGGCTTGTTAGTTTGTTGGTTTGTTGGTTTGTTCGTTTGTTGGCTTGTCGGTTTGTTGGTTTGTTGGCTTGTTGGTTTGTTGATTTGTTGGTTTGCTGGCTTGTTGGTTTGTTGGTTTGTTGGTTTTTTGGCTTGTTGGTTTGTTGGTTTGTTGGTTTGTTTGCTTGTTGGTTTGTTGGTTTGTTGGTTTGTTGGTTTGTTGGTTTGTTGGCTTGTTGGCTTGTAGGTTTGTTGCTTTCTTTGTTTGTTTGTTTGTTGGTTTTTTCGTTTCTTCGTTTGTTGGTTTGCTGGTTTCTTCGTTTGTTGGTTTGCTGGTTTGTTGGCTTGTTGGTTTGTTGCTTTGTTGGTTTGTTGGTTTGTTGGCTTGTTGGTTTGTTGGTTTGTTGGTTTGTTGGTTTGTTTGTTTGCTTGTTTGTAGGTTTGCTCGTTTGTTTGTTTGTTGGTTTGTTGGTTTGTTAGTTAGTTGGTTTGCTGGTTTGTTGGTTTGTTGGTTTGTTTCTTTGTTGGTTTGTTGGTTTGTTGGTTTGTTCGTTTGTTAGTTTGTTGGTTTGTTCGTTTTTTGGTTTGTTGGCTTGTTGGTTTGTTGGCTTGTTGGCTTGTTGGTTTGTTGGTTTGTTGGTTTGTTCGTTTGTTGGCTTGTCGGTTTGTTGGTTTGTTGGCTTGTTGGTTTGTTGGTTTGTTGGTTTGTTGGTTTGTTCGTTTGTTGGTTTCTTGGTTTATTCGTTTGTTGGTTTGTTGGTTTGTTGGTTTGTTGGCTTGTTGGTTTGTTGGTTTGTTGGTTTGTTGGTTTGTTGGTTTGTTTGTTTGTTAGGTTGTTGGTTTGTTGGTTTGTTGGTTTGTTGGTTTGTTTGTTTGTTGGTTAGAGGTTTGTTGGCTTGTTGGTTTGTTGGCTTGTTGGCTTGTTAGTTTGTTAGTTTGTTCGTTTTTTGGTTTGTTGGTTTGTTGGTTTGTTGGCATGTTGGTTTGTTGATTTGTTTGTTTGGTGGTTTTTTCGTTTGTTGGGTTGTTGGTTTGTTGGTTTGTTTGCTTGTTGGTTTGTTGGCTTATTGGCTTGTTAGTTTGTTGGTTTGTTGGTTTTTTGGTTTGTTGGTTTGTTGGTTTCTTGGTTTGTTGGTTTGTTGGTTTGTTGGTTTGTTGGTTTGTTGGTTTGTTGGTTTGTTGGTTTGTTGGTTTGTTCGTTTGTTGGTTTATTGGTTTGTTGGTTTGTTGGTTTGTTGGTTTATTGTTTTGTTGGTTTGTTGGTTTGTTGGTTTAATTGTTTGTTGGTTTGTTGGTTTGTTGGTTTGTTGGTTTGTTGGTTTGTTGGTTTGTTGGTTTGTTGGTTTGCTGGTTTGTTGGTGTGTTTAATTGTTGGTTTGTTCGTTTGTTGGTTTGTTGGTTTGTTGGTTTGTTGGCTTGTTGGTTTGTTGGTTTGTTGGTTTGTTGGTTTGTTGGCTTGTTGGTTTGTTGGTTTGTTGGTTTGTTCGTTTGCTGGCTTGTTGGTTTGTTGGCTTGTTGGCTTGTTGGTTTGTTGGTTTGTTGGTTTGTTGGTTTGTTGGTTTGTTGGTTTGTTGGTTTTTTGGTTTGTTGGCTTGTTGGCTTGTTGGTTTGTTGGTTTCTTTGTTTGTTTGTTTGTTGGTTCGTTCGTTTCTTCGTTTGTTGGTTTGCTGGTTTGCTGGTTCGTTGGTTTGTAGGTTTGTTCGTTTGTTGGTTTGTTCGTTTGTTGGTTTGTTCGTTTGTTAGTTTGTTGATTTGTTGGTTTGCTGGCTTGTTGGTTTATTGGTTTGTTGGTTTGTTGGCTTGTTGGTTTGTTGGTTAATTTGGTTTGTTGGTTTGTTGGTTTGTTGGTTTGTTTGTTTGTTGGTTTGTTGGTTTGTTGGTTTGTTGGTTTGTTGGTTTGTTGGTTTGTTGGTTTGTTTGCTTGTTGGTTTGTTGGTTTGTTGGTTTGTTGGTTTGTTATCTTGTTGGCTTGTTGGTTTGTTGGTTTCTTTGTTTGTTTGTTTGTTGGTTTGTTCGTTTTTTCGTTTGTTGGTTTGCTGGTTTATTGGTTTGTTGGTTTGTTCGTTTGTTGGTTTGTTGGTTTGTTGGTTTGTTCGTTTGTTAGTTTGTTGATTTGTTGGTTTGTTGGCTTGTTGGTTTGTTGGTTTGTTGGTTTGTTGGTTTGTTGGCTTGTTGGTTTGTTGGTTTATTGGTTTATTGGTTTGTTGGTTTGTTTGTTTGCTTGTTTGTTGGTTTGCTCGTTTGTTCGTTTGTTGGTTTGTTGGTTTGTTTGTTTGTTGGTTTGTTGGTTTGTTGGTTTGTTCGTTTGTTAGTTTGTTGATTTGTTGGTTTGTTGGCTTATTGGTTTGTTGGTTTGTTAATTTGTTGGTTTGTTGGTTTGTTGGTTTGTTCGTTTGTTAGTTTGTTGATTTTTTGGCTTGTTGGTTTGTTGGTTTGTTGGTCTGTTCGTTTGTTGGCTTGTCGGTTTGTTGGATTGTTGGCTTGTTGGTTTGTTGGTTTGTTGGTTTGTTGGTTTGTTGGTTTGTTGGCTTGTTGGCTTGTTGGTTTGTTGGTTTGTTTGTTTGCTTGTTTGTTGTTTTGCTCGTTTGTTGGTTTGTTGGTTTGTTGGTTTGTTGGTTTACTGGTTTGTTGGTTTGTTGGTTTGTTCGTTTGTTGGTTTGTTGGTTTGTTGGTTTGTTCGTTTGTTAGTTTGTTGATTTGTTAGTTTGTTGGCTTGTTGGTTTGTTGGTTTGTTGGTTTGTTGGTTTGTTGGTTTGTTGGTTTGTTGGTTTGTTGGCTTGTTGGTTTGTTGGTTTGTTGGTTTATTGGTTTGTTGGTTTGTTTGTTGGTTGGACTGTTCGTTTGTTGGCTTGTTGGTTTGTTGGTTTGTTGGTTTGTTCGTTTGCTGGCTTGTTGGTTTGTTAGCTTATTGGCTTGTTGGTTTGTTGGTTTGTTGGTTTGTTGGTTTGTTGGTTTGTTGGTTTTTTGGTTTGTTGGCTTGTTGGCTTGTTGGTTTGTTGGTTTCTTTGTTTGTTTGTTTGTTGGTTTGTTCGTTTCTTCGTTTGTTGGTTTGCTGGTTTGCTGGTTTGTTGGTTGGTAGGTTTGTTCGTTTGTTGGTTTGTTGTTTTGTTGGTTTGTTCGTTTGTTAGTTTGTTGATTTGTTGGTTTGCTGGCTTGTTGGTTTGTTGGTTTGTTGGTTTGTTGGCTTGTTGGTTTGTTGGTTTGTTGGTTTGTTGGTTTGTTGGTTTGTTTGTTTGTTGGTTTGTTGGTTTGTTGGTTTGTTGGTTTGTTTGCTTGTTGGTTTGTTGGTTTGTTGGTTTGTTGGTTTGTTGGTTTGTTTGCTTGTTGGCTTGTTGGTTTGTTGGTTTCTTTGTTTGTTTGTTTGTTGGTTTTTTCGTTTCTTCGTTTGTTGGTTTGCTGGTTTCTTCGTTTGTTGGTTTGCTGGTTTGTTGGTTTGTTGGTTTGTTCGCTTGTTGGTTTGTTGGTTTGTTGGTTTGTTGGTTTGTTCGTTTGTTAGTTTGTTGATTTGTTGGTTTGTTGGCTTGTTGGTTTGTTGGTTTGTTGGTTTGTTGGCTTGTTGGTTTGTTGGTTTGTTGGTTTGTTGGTTTGTTTGTTTGCTTGTTTGTTGGTTTGCTCGTTTGTTCGTTTGTTGGTGTGTTGGTTTGTTAGTTTGTTGGTTTGCTGGTTTGTTGGTTTGTTGGTTTGTTTGTTTGTTGGTTTGTTGGTTTGTTCGTTTGTTAGTTTGTTGATTTGTTGGTTTGTTGGTTTATTGGTTTGTTGGTTTGTTGGTTTGTTGGTTTCTTGGTTTGTTGGTTTGTTGGCTTGTTGGCTTGTTGGTTTGTTGGTTTGTTGGTTTGTTGGTTTGTTGGTTTGTTCGTTTTTTGGTTTGTTGGCTTGTTGGTTTGTTGGCTTGTTGGCTTGTTGGTTTGTTGGTTTGTTGGTTTGTTCGTTTGTTGGGTTGTCGGTTTGTTGGTTTATTGGCCTGTTGGTTTGTTGGTTTGTTGGTTTGTTGGTTTGTTGGTTTGTTGGCTTGTTGGCTTCTTGGTTTGTTGGTTTGTTTGTTTGCTTGTTTGTTGGTTTGCTCGTTAGTTCGTTTGTTGGTTTGTTGGTTTGTTGGTTTGCTGGTTTGTTGGTTTGTTGGTTTGTTGGTTTACTGGTTTGTTGGTTTGTTGGTTTGTTCGTTTGTTGGTTTGTTGGTTTGTTGGTTTGTTGGTTTGTTCGTTTGTTAGTTTGTTGATTTGTTGGTTTGTTGGCTTGTTGGTTTGTTGGTTTGTTGGTTTGTTGGTTTGTGGGTTTGTTGGTTTGTTGGTTTGTTGGTTTGTTGGCTTGTTGGTTTGTTGGTTTGTTGGTTTGTTGGTTTGTTGGTTTGTTGGTTTGTTTGTTGGTTGGTTTGTTCGTTTGTTGGCTTGTTGGTTTGTTGGCTTGTTGGCTTATTTGCTTGTTCGTTTGCTGGTTTGTTGGTTTGTTGGTTTGTTGGCTTATTGGTTTGTTGGTTTGTTCGTTTGTTAGTTTTTTGGTTTGTTGGTTTGTTGGTTTATTCGTTTGTTGGCTTGTTGGCTTGTTAGTTTGTTGGTTTGTTGGCTTGTTGGCTTGCTGGTTTGTTGGTTTGTTGGTTTGTTGGTTTGTTGGTTTGTTGGTTTGTTGGTTTATTTGTTTGTTGGTTTGTTGGCTTGATGGCTTGTTGGTTTGTTGGTTTGTTGGCTTGTTGGTTTGTTGGTTTGTTGGTTTGTTGGTTTGTTGGTTTGTTGGTTTATTGGTTTGTTGGTTTGTTGGTTTGTTGGTTTGTTGGTTTGTTGGTTTGTTGGTTTGTTGGTTTGTTGGTTTGTTGGTTTGTTGGTTTGTTGGTTTGTTGGTTTGTTGGTTTGTTGGTTTGTTGGTTTGTTGCTTTGTTGGTTTGTTGGTTTGTTGGTTTGTTGGTTTGTTGGTTTGTTGGTTTGTTGGTTTGTTGGTTTGTTGGTTTGTTGGTTTGTTGGTGTGTTTGTTTAATGGTTTGTTCGTTTGTTGGTTTGTTGGTTTGTTGGTTTGTTGGCTTGTTGGTTTGCTGGTTTGTTGGTTTGTTGGTTTGTTGGTTTGTTAGTTTGTTGGTTTGTTGGTTTGTTGGTTTGTTGGCTTGTTGGCTTGTTGGCTTGTTAGTTTGTTGGTTTCTTTGTTTGTTTGTTTGTTGGTTTGTTCTTTTCTTCGTTTGTTGGTTTGCTGGTTTGCTGGCTTGTTGGTTTGTAGTTTTGTTCGTTTGTTGGTTTGTTGGTTTGTTGGTTTGTTCGTTTGTTAGTTTGTTGATTTGTTGGTTTGTTGGCTTGTTGGTTTGTTGGTTTGTTGGTTTGTTGGTTTGTTGGCTTGTTGGTTTGTTGGTTTGTTGGTTTGTTGGTTTGTTGGTTTGTTTGTTTGTTGGTTTGTTGGTTTGTTGGTTTGTTGGTTTGTTTGCTTGTTGGTTTGTTGGTTTGTTGGCTTGTTGGCTTGTTGGTTTGTTGGTTTCTTTGTTTGTTTGTTTGTTGGTTTGTTCGTTTCTTCGTTTGTTGGTTTGCTGGTTAGTTGGTTTGTTGGTTTGTTTGTTGGTTGGTTTGTTCGTTTGTTGGCTTGTTGGTTTGTTGGCTTGTTGGCTTGTTTGCTTGTTCGTTTGCTGGTTTGTTGGTTTGTTGGTTTGTTGGCTTGTTGGTTTGTTGGTTTGTTGGTTTGTTTGTTTGTTGGTTTGTTGGTTTGTTGGTTTGTTGGTTTGTTTGCTTGTTGGTTTGTTGGTTTGTTGGTTTGTTGGTTTGTTGGTTTGTTGGTTTGTTGGCTTTTTGGCTTGTTGGTTTGTTGGTTTCTTTGTTTGTTTGTTTGTTGGTTTGTTCTTTTCTTCGTTTGTTGGTTTGCTGGTTTGCTGGTTTGTTGGTTTGTAGTTTTGTTCGTTTGTTGGTTTGTTGGTTTGTTGGCTTGTTGGTTTGTTGGTTTGTTGGTTTGTTGGTTTGTAGGTTTGTTGGCTTGTTGGTTTGTTGGTTTGCTGGTTTGTTGGTTTGTTGGTTTGTTCGTTTGTTGGTTTGTTGGTTTGTTGGTTTGTTCGTTTGTTAGTTTGTTGGTTTGTTGGTTTGTTGGCTTGTTGGTTTGATGGTTTGTTGGTTTGTTGGTTTGTTGGTTTGTTGGTTTGTTGGTTTGTTGGCTTGTTGGCTTGTTGGTTTGCTGGTTTGTTGGTTTGTTGGTTTGTTCGTTTTTTGCTTTGTTGGCTTGTTGGTTTGTTCGTTTGTTAGTTTGTTGATTTGTTGGTTTGTTGGCTTGTTGGTTTGATGGTTTGTTGGTTTGTTGGTTTGTTGGTTTGTTGGTTTGTTGGTTTGTTGGCTTGTTGGCTTGTTGGTTTGCTGGTTTGTTGGTTTGTTGGTTTGTTCGTTTTTTGCTTTGTTGGCTTGTTGGTTTGTTGGCTTGTTGGCTTGTTGGTTTGTTGGTTTGTTGGTTTGTTCGTTTGTTGGCTTGTCCGTTTGTTGGTTTGTTGGCTTGTTGGTTTGTTGGTTTGTTGGTTTGTTGGTTTGTTGGTTTGTTGGCTTGTTGGCTTGTTGGTTTGTTGGTTTGTTTGTTTGCTTGTTTGTTGGTTTGCTCGTTTGTTCATTTGTTGGTTTGTTGGTTTGTTGGTTTGTTGGTTTGCTGGTTTGTTGGTTTGTTGGTTTGTTCGTTTGTTGGTTTGTTGGTTTGTTGGTTTGTTGGTTTGTTCGTTTGTTAGTTTATTGATTTGTTGGTTTGTTGGCTTGTTGGTTTGCTGGTTTGGTGGATTGTTGGTTTGTTGGTTTGTTGGCTTGTTGGTTTGTTGGTTTGTTGGTTTGTTTGTTAGTTGGTTTGTTCGTTTGTTGGCTTGTCCGTTTGTTGTTTTGTTGGCTTGTTGGTTTGTTGGTTTGCTGGTTTGTTGGTTTGTTGGTTTGTTCGTTTGTTGGTTTGTTGGTTTGTTGGTTTGTTCGTTTGCTAGTTTGTTGATTTGTTGGTTTGTTGGCTTGTTGGTTTGATGGTTTGTTTGTTTGTTGGTTTGTTGGTTTGTTGGTTTGTTGGTTTGTTGGCTTGTTGGCTTGTTGGTTTGTTGGTTTGTTGGTTTGTTGGTTTGTTGGTTTGTTGGTTTGTTGGTTTGTTGGTTTGTTGGTTTGTTGGTTTGTTGCTTTGTTGGTTTGTTGGTTTGTTGGTTTGTTGGTTTGTTGGTTTGTTGGTTTGTTGGTTTGTTGGTTTGTTGGTTTGTTGGTTTGTTGGTGTGTTTGTTTAATGGTTTGTTCGTTTGTTGGTTTGTTGGTTTGTTGGTTTGTTGGCTTGTTGGTTTGCTGGTTTGTTGGTTTGTTGGTTTGTTGGTTTGTTAGTTTGTTGGTTTGTTGGTTTGTTGGTTTGTTGGCTTGTTGGCTTGTTGGCTTGTTAGTTTGTTGGTTTCTTTGTTTGTTTGTTTGTTGGTTTGTTCTTTTCTTCGTTTGTTGGTTTGCTGGTTTGCTGGTTTGTTGGTTTGTAGTTTTGTTCGTTTGTTGGTTTGTTGGTTTGTTGGTTTGTTCATTTGTTAGTTTGTTGATTTGTTGGTTTGTTGGCTTGTTGGTTTGTTGGTTTGTTGGTTTGTTGGTTTGTTGGCTTGTTGGTTTGTTGGTTTGTTGGTTTGTTGGTTTGTTGGTTTGTTTGTTTGTTGGTTTGTTGGTTTGTTGGTTTGTTGGTTTGTTTGCTTGTTGGTTTGTTGGTTTGTTGGTTTGTTGGTTTGTTGGTTTGTTGGTTTGTTGGTTTGTTGGCTTGTTGGCTTGTTGGTTTGTTGGTTTCTTTGTTTGTTTGTTTGTTGGTTTGTTCGTTTCTTCGTTTGTTGGTTTGCTGGTTAGTTGGTTTGTTGGTTTGTTTGTTGGTTGGTTTGTTCGTTTGTTGGCTTGTTGGTTTGTTGGCTTGTTGGCTTGTTTGCTTGTTCGTTTGCTGGTTTGTTGGTTTGTTGGTTTGTTGGCTTGTTGGTTTGTTGGTTTGTTGGTTTCTTGGTTTGTTGGTTTGTTTGTTTGTTGGTTTGTTGGTTTGTTGGTTTGTTGGTTTGTTTGCTTGTTGGTTTGTTGGTTTGTTGGTTTGTTGGTTTGTTGGTTTGTTGGTTTGTTGGCTTGTTGGCTTGTTGGTTTGTTGGTTTCTTTGTTTGTTTGTTTGTTGGTTTGTTCTTTTCTTCGTTTGTTGGTTTGCTGGTTTGCTGGTTTGTTGGTTTGTAGTTTTGTTCGTTTGTTGGTTTGTTGGTTTGTTGGCTTGTTGGTTTGTTGGTTTGTTGGTTTGTTGGTTTGTAGGTTTGTTGGCTTGTTGGTTTGTTGGTTTGCTGGTTTGTTGGTTTGTTGGTTTGTTCGTTTGTTGGTTTGTTGGTTTGTTGGTTTGTTCGTTTGTTAGTTTGTTGGTTTGTTGGTTTGTTGGCTTGTTGGTTTGATGGTTTGTTGGTTTGTTGGTTTGTTGGTTTGTTGGTTTGTTGGTTTGTTGGCTTGTTGGCTTGTTGGTTTGCTGGTTTGTTGGTTTGTTGGTTTGTTCGTTTTTTGCTTTGTTGGCTTGTTGGTTTGTTCGTTTGTTAGTTTGTTGATTTGTTGGTTTGTTGGCTTGTTGGTTTGATGGTTTGTTGGTTTGTTGGTTTGTTGGTTTGTTGGTTTGTTGGTTTGTTGGCTTGTTGGCTTGTTGGTTTGCTGGTTTGTTGGTTTGTTGGTTTGTTCGTTTTTTGCTTTGTTGGCTTGTTGGTTTGTTGGCTTGTTGGCTTGTTGGTTTGTTGGTTTGTTGGTTTGTTCGTTTGTTGGCTTGTCCGTTTGTTGGTTTGTTGGCTTGTTGGTTTGTTGGTTTGTTGGTTTGTTGGTTTGTTGGTTTGTTGGTTTGTTGGCTTGTTGGCTTGTTGGTTTGTTGGTTTGTTTGTTTGCTTGTTTGTTGGTTTGCTCGTTTGTTCATTTGTTGGTTTGTTGGTTTGTTGGTTTGTTGGTTTGCTGGTTTGTTGGTTTGTTGGTTTGTTCGTTTGTTGGTTTGTTGGTTTGTTGGTTTGTTGGTTTGTTCGTTTGTTAGTTTATTGATTTGTTGGTTTGTTGGCTTGTTGGTTTGCTGGTTTGGTGGTTTGTTGGTTTTTTGGTTTGTTGGCTTGTTGGTTTGTTGGTTTGTTGGTTTGTTTGTTAGTTGGTTTGTTCGTTTGTTGGCTTGTCCGTTTGTTGTTTTGTTGGCTTGTTGGTTTGTTGGTTTGCTGGTTTGTTGGTTTGTTGGTTTGTTCGTTTGTTGGTTTGTTGGTTTGTTGGTTTGTTCGTTTGCTAGTTTGTTGATTTGTTGGTTTGTTGGCTTGTTGGTTTGATGGTTTGTTGGTTTGTTGGTTTGTTGGTTTGTTGGTTTGTTGGTTTGTTGGCTTGTTGGCTTGTTGGTTTGCTGGTTTGTTGGTTTGTTGGTTTGTTCGTTTTTTGCTTTGTTGGCTTGTTGGTTTGTTCGTTTGTTTGTTTGTTGATTTGTTGGTTTGTTGGCTTGTTGGTTTGATGGTTTGTTGGTTTGTTGGTTTGTTGGTTTGTTGGTTTGTTGGTTTGTTGGCTTGGTGGCTTGTTGGTTTGCTGGTTTGTTGGTTTGTTGGTTTGTTCGTTTTTTGCTTTGTTGGCTTGTTGGTTTGTTGGCTTGTTGGCTTGTTGGTTTGTTGGTTTGTTGGTTTGTTCGTTTGTTGGCTTGTCCGTTTGTTGGTTTGTTGGCTTGTTGGTTTGTTGGTTTGTTGGTTTGTTGGTTCGTTGGCTTGTTGGCTTGTTGGTTTGTTGGTTTGTTTGTTTGCTTGTTTGTTGGTTTGCTCGTTTGTTCGTTTGTTGGTTTGTTGGTTTGTTGGTTTGTTGGTTTGCTGGTTTGTTGGTTTGTTGGTTTGTTGGTTTGTTTGTTTGCTTGTTTGTTGGTTTGCTCGTTTGTTCGTTTGTTGGTTTGTTGGTTTGTTGGTTTGTTGGTTTGTTGGTTTGTTCGTTTGTTAGTTTATTGATTTGTTGGTTTGTTGGCTTGTTGGTTTGCTGGTTTGTTGGTTTGTTGGTTTGTTGGTTTTTTGGCTTGTTGGTTTGTTGGTTTGTTGGTTTGTTTGTTGGTTGGTTTGTTCGTTTTTTGGCTTGTTGGTTTGTTGGCTTGTTGGCTTGTATGCTTGTTCATTTGCTGGTTTGTTGGTTTGTTGGTTTGTTGGCTTATTGGTTTGTTGATTTGTTCGTTTGTTAGTTTTTTGGTTTGTTGGTTTGTTGGTTTGTTGGTTTGTTGGTTTATTTTTTTGTTCGTTTGTTGGTTTTTTGGTTTGCTCGTTTGTTGGCTTGTTGGCTTGTTGGTTTGTTGGTTTGTTGGCTTGTTGGTTTGTTGGTTTGTTGGTTTGTTTGTTTGTTGGTTTGTTGGTTTGTTGGTTTGTTGGTTTGTTGGTTTGTTGGTTTGTTGGTTTGTTGGTTTGTTTGTTTGTTGGTTTGTTGGTTTGCTCGTTTGTTGGCTTGTTGGCTTGTTGGTTTGTTGGTTTGTTGGCTTGTTGGTTTGTTGGTTTGTTGGTTTGTTTGTTTGTTGGTTTGTTGGGTTGTTGGTTTGTTGGTTTGTTGGTTTGTTGGTTTGTTGGTTTGTTGGTTGGTTTGTTTGTTGGTTTGTTGGTTTGTTGGTTTGTTGGTTTGTTGGTTTGATGGCTTGTTGGCCTGTTTGTTTGTTGGTTTGTTGGCATGTTGGTTTGTTGGTTCGTTTGTTTGGTGGTTTGTTCGTTTGTTGGGTTGTTGGTTTGTTGGTTTGTTTGCTTGTTGGTTTGTTGGTTTGTTGATTTGTTGGTTTGTTGGTTTGTTGGTTTGTTGGTTTGTTGGTGTGTTGGTTTGTTGGTTTGTTGGTTTGTTGGTTTGTTGGCTTTTTGGTTTGTTGGTTTGTTGGTTTGTTGGTTTGTTGGTTTGTTGGTTTGTTGGTTTGTTGGTTTGTTGGTGTGTTGGTTTGTTGGTTTGTTGGTTTGTTGGTTTGTTGGCTTGTTGGTTTGTTGGTTTGTTGGTTTGTTGGTTTGTTGGTTTGTTGGTTTGTTGGTTTGTTGGTTTGTTAGTTTGTTCGTTTGTTGGTTGGTTGGTTTGTTGGTTTGTTTGTTTGTTGGTTTGTTCGTTTGTTGGCTTGTTGGTGTGTTGGCTTGTTGTTTTGTTGGTTTGTTGTTTTGTTGGTTTGTTGGTTTGTTTGTTTGTTCGTTTGTTCGTTTGTTGGTTTGTTGGCTTGTTGGTTTGTTGGTTTGTTGGCTTGTTGGTTTGTTGATTTGCTGATTTGTTGGTTTGTTCGTTTGTTGGTTTGTTTGTTTGTTGGCTTATTGGTTTGTTAGTTTGTTGGTTTGTTGGCTTGTTGGTTTGTTGGTTTTTTGGTTTGTTGGTTTGTTGGTTTTTTGGTTTGTTGGTTTGTTGGTTTGTTGGTTTGTTGGTTTGTTGGTTTGTTGGTTTGTTGGTTTGTTGGTTTGTTGGTTTGTTGGTTTGTTGGTTTGTTGGTTTGTTGGTTTGTTGGTTTGTAGGTTTGTTGGTTTGTTGGTTTGTTGGTTTGTTAGTTTGTTGGTTTGTTGGTTTGTTGGTTTGTTGGTTTGTTGGTTTGTTGGTTTGTTGGTGTGTTGGTTTGTTGGTGTGTTTGTTTGTTGGTTTGTTCGTTTGTTGGTTTGTTGGTTTGTTGGTTTGTTGGCTTGTTGGTTTGTTGGCTTGTTGGTTTGTTGGTTTGTTGGTTTGTTAATTGTTGGTTTGTTGGTTTGTTGGTTTGTTCGCTTGTTGGCTTGTTGGTTTGTTGGCTTGTTGGCTTGTTGGTTTGTTGGTTTGTTGGTTTGTTGGTTTGTTGGTTTGTTGGTTTGTTGGTTTGTTGGTTTGTTGGTTTGTTGGTTTGTTGGTTTGTTGGTTTGTTGGTTTGTTGGTTTGTTGGTTTGTTGGCTTGTTGGCTTGTTGGTTTGTTGGTTTCTTTGTTTGTTTGTTTGTTGGTTTGTTCTTTTCTTCGTTTGTTGGTTTGCTGGTTTGCTGGTTTGTTGGTTTGTAGTTTTGTTCGTTTGTTGGTTTGTTGGTTTGTTGGTTTGTTCATTTGTTAGTTTGTTGATTTGTTGGTTTGTTGGCTTGTTGGTTTGTTGGTTTGTTGGTTTGTTGGTTTGTTGACTTGTTGGTTTGTTGGTTTGTTGGTTTGTTGGTTTGTTGGTTTGTTTGTTTGTTGGTTTGTTGGTTTGTTGGTTTGTTGGTTTGTTTGCTTGTTGGTTTGTTGGTTTGTTGGTTTGTTGGTTTGTTGGTTTGTTGGTTTGTTGGTTTGTTGGCTTGTTGGCTTGTTGGTTTGTTGGTTTCTTTGTTTGTTTGTTTGTTGGTTTGTTCGTTTCTTCGTTTGTTGGTTTGCTGGTTAGTTGGTTTGTTGGTTTGTTTGTTGGTTGGTTTGTTCGTTTGTTGGCTTGTTGGTTTGTTGGCTTGTTGGCTTGTTTGCTTGTTCGTTTGCTGGTTTGTTGGTTTGTTGGTTTGTTGGCTTGTTGGTTTGTTGGTTTGTTGGTTTGTTGGTTTGTTGGTTTGTTTGTTTGTTGGTTTGTTGGTTTGTTGGTTTGTTGGTTTGTTTGCTTGTTGGTTTGTTGGTTTGTTGGTTTGTTGGTTTGTTGGTTTGTTGGTTTGTTGGCTTGTTGGCTTGTTGGTTTGTTGGTTTCTTTGTTTGTTTGTTTGTTGGTTTGTTCTTTTCTTCGTTTGTTGGTTTGCTGGTTTGCTGGTTTGTTGGTTTGTAGTTTTGTTCGTTTGTTGGTTTGTTGGTTTGTTGGCTTGTTGGTTTGTTGGTTTGTTGGTTTGTTGGTTTGTAGGTTTGTTGGCTTGTTGGTTTGTTGGTTTGCTGGTTTGTTGGTTTGTTGGTTTGTTCGTTTGTTGGTTTGTTGGTTTGTTGGTTTGTTCGTTTGTTAGTTTGTTGGTTTGTTGGTTTGTTGGCTTGTTGGTTTGATGGTTTGTTGGTTTGTTGGTTTGTTGGTTTGTTGGTTTGTTGGTTTGTTGGCTTGTTGGCTTGTTGGTTTGCTGGTTTGTTGGTTTGTTGGTTTGTTCGTTTTTTGCTTTGTTGGCTTGTTGGTTTGTTCGTTTGTTAGTTTGTTGATTTGTTGGTTTGTTGGCTTGTTGGTTTGATGGTTTGTTGGTTTGTTGGTTTGTTGGTTTGTTGGTTTGTTGGTTTGTTGGCTTGTTGGCTTGTTGGTTTGCTGGTTTGTTGGTTTGTTGGTTTGTTCGTTTTTTGCTTTGTTGGCTTGTTGGTTTGTTGGCTTGTTGGCTTGTTGGTTTGTTGGTTTGTTGGTTTGTTCGTTTGTTGGCTTGTCCGTTTGTTGGTTTGTTGGCTTGTTGGTTTGTTGGTTTGTTGGTTTGTTGGTTTGTTGGTTTGTTGGTTTGTTGGCTTGTTGGCTTGTTGGTTTGTTGGTTTGTTTGTTTGCTTGTTTGTTGGTTTGCTCGTTTGTTCATTTGTTGGTTTGTTGGTTTGTTGGTTTGTTGGTTTGATGGTTTGTTGGTTTGTTGGTTTGTTCGTTTGTTGGTTTGTTGGTTTGTTGGTTTGTTGGTTTGTTCGTTTGTTAGTTTATTGATTTGTTGGTTTGTTGGCTTGTTGGTTTGCTGGTTTGGTGGTTTGTTGGTTTGTTGGTTTGTTGGCTTGTTGGTTTGTTGGTTTGTTGGTTTGTTTGTTAGTTGGTTTGTTCGTTTGTTGGCTTGTCCGTTTGTTGTTTTGTTGGCTTGTTGGTTTGTTGGTTTGCTGGTTTGTTGGTTTGTTGGTTTGTTCGTTTGTTGGTTTGTTGGTTTGTTGGTTTGTTCGTTTGCTAGTTTGTTGATTTGTTGGTTTGTTGGCTTGTTGGTTTGATGGTTTGTTGGTTTGTTGGTTTGTTGGTTTGTTGGTTTGTTGGTTTGTTGGCTTGTTGGCTTGTTGGTTTGCTGGTTTGTTGGTTTGTTGGTTTGTTCGTTTTTTGCTTTGTTGGCTTGTTGGTTTGTTCGTTTGTTTGTTTGTTGATTTGTTGGTTTGTTGGCTTGTTGGTTTGATGGTTTGTTGGTTTGTTGGTTTGTTGGTTTGTTGGTTTGTTGGTTTGTTGGCTTGGTGGCTTGTTGGTTTGCTGGTTTGTTGGTTTGTTGGTTTGTTCGTTTTTTGCTTTGTTGGCTTGTTGGTTTGTTGGCTTGTTGGCTTGTTGGTTTGTTGGTTTGTTGGTTTGTTCGTTTGTTGGCTTGTCCGTTTGTTGGTTTGTTGGCTTGTTGGTTTGTTGGTTTGTTGGTTTGTTGGTTTGTTGGTTCGTTGGCTTGTTGGCTTGTTGGTTTGTTGGTTTGTTTGTTTGCTTGTTTGTTGGTTTGCTCGTTTGTTCGTTTGTTGGTTTGTTGGTTTGTTGGTTTGTTGGTTTGCTGGTTTGTTGGTTTGTTGGTTTGTTGGTTTGTTTGTTTGCTTGTTTGTTGGTTTGCTCGTTTGTTCGTTTGTTGGTTTGTTGGTTTGTTGGTTTGTTGGTTTGTTGGTTTGTTCGTTTGTTAGTTTATTGATTTGTTGGTTTGTTGGCTTGTTGGTTTGCTGGTTTGTTGGTTTGTTGGTTTGTTGGTTTTTTGGCTTGTTGGTTTGTTGGTTTGTTGGTTTGTTTGTTGGTTGGTTTGTTCGTTTTTTGGCTTGTTGGTTTGTTGGCTTGTTGGCTTGTATGCTTGTTCATTTGCTGGTTTGTTGGTTTGTTGGTTTCTTGGCTTATTGGTTTGTTGATTTGTTCGTTTGTTAGTTTTTTGGTTTGTTGGTTTGTTGGTTTGTTGGTTTGTTGGTTTATTTTTTTGTTCGTTTGTTGGTTTGTTGGTTTGCTCGTTTGTTGGCTTGTTGGCTTGTTGGTTTGTTGGTTTGTTGGCTTGTTGGTTTGTTGGTTTGTTGGTTTGTTTGTTTGTTGGTTTGTTGGTTTGTTGGTTTGTTGGTTTGTTGGTTTGTTGGTTTGTTGGTTTGTTGGTTTGTTTGTTTGTTGGTTTGTTGGTTTGCTCGTTTGTTGGCTTGTTGGCTTGTTGGTTTGTTGGTTTGTTGGCTTGTTGGTTTGTTGGTTTGGTGGTTTGTTTGTTTGTTGGTTTGTTGGTTTGTTGGTTTGTTGGTTTGTTGGTTTGTTGGTTTGTTGGTTTGTTGGTTGGTTTGTTTGTTGGTTTGTTGGTTTGTTGGTTTGTTGGTTTGTTGGTTTGATGGCTTGTTGGCCTGTTTGTTTGTTGGTTTGTTGGCATGTTGGTTTGTTGGTTCGTTTGTTTGGTGGTTTGTTCGTTTGTTGGGTTGTTGGTTTGTTGGTTTGTTTGCTTGTTGGTTTGTTGGTTTGTTGGTTTGTTGGTTTGTTGGTTTGTTGGTTTGTTGGTTTGTTGGTGTGTTGGTTTGTTGGTTTGTTGGTTTGTTGGTTTGTTGGCTTTTTGGTTTGTTGGTTTGTTGGTTTGTTGGTTTGTTGGTTTGTTGGTTTGTTGGTTTGTTGGTTTGTTGGTGTGTTGGTTTGTTGGTTTGTTGGTTTGTTGGTTTGTTGGCTTGTTGGTTTGTTGGTTTGTTGGTTTGTTGGTTTGTTGGTTTGTTGGTTTGTTGGTTTGTTGGTTTGTTAGTTTGTTCGTTTGTTGGTTGGTTGGTTTGTTGGTTTGTTTGTTTGTTGGTTTGTTCGTTTGTTGGCTTGTTGGTGTGTTGGCTTTTTGTTTTGTTGGTTTGTTGTTTTGTTGGTTTGTTGGTTTGTTTGTTTGTTCGTTTGTTCGTTTGTTGGTTTGTTGGCTTGTTGGTTTGTTGGTTTGTTGGCTTGTTGGTTTGTTGATTTGCTGATTTGTTGGTTTGTTCGTTTGTTGGTTTGTTTGTTTGTTGGCTTATTGGTTTGTTAGTTTGTTGGTTTGTTGGCTTGTTGGTTTGTTGGTTTTTTGGTTTGTTGGTTTGTTGGTTTTTTGGTTTGTTGGTTTGTTGGTTTGTTGGTTTGTTGGTTTGTTGGTTTGTTGGTTTGTTGGTTTGTTGGTTTGTTGGTTTGTTGGTTTGTTGGTTTGTTGGTTTGTTGGTTTGTTGGTTTGTAGGTTTGTTGGTTTGTTGGTTTGTTGGTTTGTTAGTTTGTTGGTTTGTTGGTTTGTTGGTTTGTTGGTTTGTTGGTTTGTTGGTTTGTTGGTGTGTTGGTTTGTTGGTGTGTTTGTTTGTTGGTTTGTTCGTTTGTTGGTTTGTTGGTTTGTTGGTTTGTTGGCTTGTTGGTTTGTTGGCTTGTTGGTTTGTTGGTTTGTTGGTTTGTTAATTGTTGGTTTGTTGGTTTGTTGGTTTGTTCGCTTGTTGGCTTGTTGGTTTGTTGGCTTGTTGGCTTGTTGGTTTGTTGGTTTGTTGGTTTGTTGGTTTGTTGGTTTGTTGGTTTGTTGGTTTGTTGGTTTGTTGGTTTGTTTGTTTGTTGGTTTGTTGGTTTGTTGGTTTGTTGGTTTGTTGGTTTGTTGGCTTGTTGGCTTGTTGGTTTGTTGGTTTCTTTGTTTGTTTGTTTGTTGGTTTGTCCGTTTCTTCGTTTGTTGGTTTGCTGGTTTGCTGGTTTGTTGGTTTGTAGGTTTGTTCGTTTGTTGGTTTGTTGCTTTGTTGGTTTGTTCGTTTGTTAGTTTGTTGATTTGTTGGTTTGTTGGCTTGTTGGTTTGTTGGTTTGTTGGTTTGTTGGTTTGTTGGTTTGTTGGCTTGTTGGCTTGTTGGTTTGTTCGTTTGTTGGTTTGTTGGTTTGTTGGTTTGTTCGTTTTTTGGTTTGTTGGCTTGTTGGTTTGTTGGCTTGTTGGCTTGTTGGTTTGTTGGTTTGTTGGTTTGTTGGTTTGTTGGTTTGTTGGTTTGTTGGTTTGTTGGTTTGTTGGTTTGTTGGTTTGTTGGCTTGTTGGCTTGTTGGTTTGTTGGTTTGTTTGTTTGCTTGTTTGTTGGTTTGCTCGTTTGTTCGTTTGTTGGTTTGTTGGTTTGTTGGTTTGTTGCTTTGCTGGTTTGTTGGTTTGTTGGTTTGTTCGTTTGTTGGTTTGTTGGTTTGTTGGTTTGTTCGTTTGTTAGTTTGTTGATTTGTTGGTTTGTTGGCTTGTTGGTTTGTTGGTTTGTTGGTTTGTTGGTTTGTTGGTTTGTTGGTTTGTTGGCTTGTTGGTTTGTTGGTTTTTTGGTTTGTTGGTTTGTTGGTTTGTTTGTTGGTTGGTTTGTTCGTTTGTTGGCTTGTTGGTTTGTTGGCTTGTTGGCTTGTTTGCTTGTTCGTTTGCTGGTTTGTTGGTTTGTTGGTTTGTTGGCTTATTGGTTTGTTCGTTTGTTAGTTTTTTGGTTTGTTAGTTTTTTGGTTTGTTAGTTTGTTGGTTTGTTGGTTTGTTGGTTTGTTGGTTTGTTGGTTTGTTGGTTTATTTGTTTGTTGGTTTGTTGGTTTGTTGGCTTCTTGGCTTGTTGGTTTGTTGGTTTGTATGCTTGATGGCTTGTTGGTTTTTTGGTTTGTTGGCTTGTTGGTTTGTTGGTTTGTTGGTTGGTTGGTTTGTTGGTTTGTTGGTTTATTGGATTGTTGGTTTGTTGGTTTGTTGGTTTGTTGGTTTTTTGGTTTGTTGGTTTGTTGGTTTGTTGGTTTGTTGGTTTGTTGGTTTGTTGGTTTGTTGGTTTGTTGGTTTGTTGGTTTGTTGGTTTGTTGGTTTGTTGGTTTGTTGGTTTGTTGGTTTGTTGGTTTGTTGGTTTGTTGGTTTGTTGGTGTGTTTGTTTGTTGGTTTGCTCGTTTGTTGGTTGTTGTTTTGTTGGTTTGTTGAGTTGTTGGCTTGCTGGTTTGTTGGTTTGTTGGTTTGTTGGCTTGTTGGTTTGTTGGTTTGTTGGTTTGTTCGTTTGCTGGCTTGTTGGTTTGTTGGCTTGTTGGCTTGTTGGTTTGTTGGTTTGTAGGTTTGTTGGTTTGCTGGTTTGTTGGCTTGTTGGCTTGTTGGTTTGTTGGTTTCTTTGTTTGTTTGTTTGTTAGTTTGTTCGTTTGTTCGTTTGTTGGTTTGCTGGTTTGCTGGTTTGTTGGTTTGTAGGTTTGTTCGTTTGTTGGTTTGTTGGTTTGTTGGTTTGTTCGTTTGTTAGTTTGTTGATTTGTTGGCTTGTTGGTTTGTTGGTTTGTTGGTTTGTTGGTTTGTTGGCTTGTTAGTTTGTTGGTTTGTTGGTTTGTTGGTTTGTTGGTTTGTTTGTTTGTTGGTTTGTTGGTTTGTTGGTTTGTTGGTTTGTTTGCTTCTTGGTTTGTTGGTTTGTTAGTTTGTTGGTTTATTGGTTTGTTGGCTTGTTGGCTTGTTGGTTTGTTGGTTTCTTTGTTTGTTTGTTTGTTGGTTTGTTCGTTTCTTCGTTTGTTGGTTTGCTGGTTTGTTGGTTTGTTGGTTTGTTGGTTTGTTGGTTTGTTGGTTTGTTTGTTTGCTTGTTTGTTGGTTTGTTCGTTTGTTAGTTTGTTAGTTTGTTGATTTGTTGGTTTGTTGGCTTGTTGGTTTGTTGGTTTGTTAATTTGTTGGTTTGTTGGCTTGTTGGTTTGTTGGTTTGTTGGTTTGTTGGTTTGTTTGTTTGCTTGTTTGTTGGTTTGCTCGTTTGTTCGTTTGTTGGTTTGTTGGTTTGTTGGTTTGTTGGTTTGCTGGTTTGTTGGTTTGTTGGTTTGTTGGTTTGTTGGTTTGTTGGTTTGTTCGTTTGTTAGTTTGTTGATTTGTTGGTTTGTTGGTTTGATGGTTTGTTGGTTTGTTGGTTTGTTGGTTTGATGGTTTGTTGGTTTGTTGGTTTGTTGGTTTGTTGGCTTGTTGGTTTGCTGGTTTGTTGGTTTGTTGGTTTGTTCGTTTTTTGGTTTGTTGGCTTGTTGGTTTGTTGGCTTGTTGGCTTATTGGTTTGTTGGTTTGTTGGTTTGTTCGTTTGTTGGCTTGTCGGTTTGTTGGTTTGTTGGCTTGTTGGTTTGTTGGTTTGTTGGTTTGTTGGTTTGTTGGTTTGTTGGTTTGTTGGCTTGTTGGCTTGTTGGTTTGTTGGTTTGTTTGTTTGCTTGTTTGTTGGTTTGCTCGTTTGTTCGTTTGTAAGTTTGTTGGTTCGTTGGTTTGTTGGTTTGCTGGTTTGTTGGTTTGTTGGTTTGTTCCTTTGTTGGTTTGTTGGTTTGTTGATTTGTTCGTTGGTTAGTTTGTTGATTTGTTGTTTTGTTGGCTTGTTGGTTTGTTGGTTTGTTGGTTTGTTGGTTTGTTGGTTTGTTGGCTTGTTGGTTTGTTGGTTTGTTGGTTTGTTGGTTTGTTGGTTTGTTGGTTTGTTTGTTGGTTGGTTTGTTCGTTTGTTGGCTTGTTGGTTTGTTGGCTTGTTGGCTTGTTTGCTTGTTCGTTTGCTGGTTTTTTGTTTTGTTGGTTTGTTGGCTTATTGGTTTGTTGGTTTGTTCGTTTGTTAGTTTTTTGGTTTGTTGGTTTGTTGGTTTGTTGGTTTGTTGGTTTGTTGGTTTGTTGGTTTATTTGTTTGTTGGTTTGTTGGTTTGTTGGCTTCTTGGCTTCTTGGCTTGTTGGTTTGTTGGTTTGTTAGCTTGATGGCTTGTTGGTTTGTTGGTTTGTTGGTTTGTTGGTTTGTTGGTTTGTTGGTTTGTTGGTTTATTGGATTGTTGGTTTGTTGGTTTGTTGGTTTGTTGGTTTGTTGGTTTGTTGGTTTGTTGGTTTGTTGGTTTGTTGGTTTGTTGGTTTGTTGGTTTGTTGGTTTGTTGGTTTGTTGGTTTGTTGGTTTTTTGGTTTGTTGGTTTGTTGGTTTGTTGGTTTGTTGGTTTGTTGGTTTGTTGGTTTGTTGGTTTGTTGGTGTGTTTGTTTGTTGGTTTGCTCGTTTGTTGGTTTGTTGGTTTGTTGGTTTGTTGGCTTGTTGGTTTGCTGGTTTGTTGGTTTGTTGGTTTTTTGGCTTGTTAGTTTGTTGGTTTGTTGGTTTGTTCGTTTGATGGCTTGTTGGTTTGTTGGCTTGTTGGTTTGTTGGCTTGTTGGTTTGTTGGTTTGTTGGTTTGTTGGTTTGTTGGTTTGTTGGTTTGTTGGCTTGTTGGCTTGTTGGTTTGTTGGTTTCTTTGTTTGTTTTTTTGTTGGTTTGTTCGTTTCTTCGTTTGTTGGTTTGCTGGTTTGCTGGTTTGTTGGTTTGTAGGTTTGTTCGTTTGTTGGTTTGTTGGTTTGTTGGTTTGTTCGTTTGTTAGTTTGTTGATTTGTTGGCTTGTTGGTTTGTTGGTTTGTTGGTTTGTTGGTTTGTTGGCTTGTTAGTTTGTTGGTTTGTTGGTTTGTTGGTTTGTTGGTTTGCTTGTTTGTTGGTTTGTTGGTTTGTTGGTTTGTTGGTTTGTTTGCTTGTGGGTTTGTTGGTTTGTTGGTTTGTTGGTTTGTTGGTTTGTTGGCTTGTTGGCTTGTTGGTTTGTTGGTTTCTTTGTTTGTTTGTTTGTTGGTTTGTTCGTTTCTTCGTTTGTTGGTTTGCTGGTTTGTTGGTTTGTTGGTTTGTTGGTTTGTTGGTTTGTTGGTTTGTTTGTTTGCTTGTTTGTTGGTTTGCTCGTTTGTTCGTTTGTTGGTTTGTTGGTTTGTTGGTTTGTTGGTTTGCTGGTTTGTTGGTTTGTTGGTTTGTTGGTTTGTTGGTTTGTTCGTTTGTTAGTTTGTTGATTTGTTGGTTTGTTGGTTTGATGGTTTGTTGGTTTGTTGGTTTGTTGGTTTGTTGGTTTGTTGGTTTGTTGGCTTGTTGGCTTGTTGGCTTATTGGTTTGCTGGTTTGTTGGTTTGTTGGTTTGTTCGTTTTTTGGTTTGTTGGCTTGTTGGTTTGTTGGCTTGTTGGCTTATTGGTTTGTTGGTTTGTTGGTTTGTTCGTTTGTTGGCTTGTCGGTTTGTTGGTTTGTTGGCTTGTTGGTTTGTTGGTTTGTTGGTTTGTTGGTTTGTTGGTTTGTTGGTTTGTTGGCTTGTTGGCTTGTTGGTTTGTTGGTTTGTTTGTTTGCTTGTTTGTTGGTTTGCTCGTTTGTTCGTTTGTAAGTTTGTTGGTTCGTTGGTTTGTTGGTTTGCTGGTTTGTTGGTTTGTTGGTTTGTTCCTTTGTTGGTTTGTTGGTTTGTTGATTTGTTCGTTTGTTAGTTTGTTGATTTATTGTTTTGTTGGCTTGTTGGTTTGTTGGTTTGTTGGTTTGTTGGTTTGTTGGTTTGTTGGCTTGTTGGTTTGTTGGTTTGTTAATTTGTTGGTTTGTTGGCTTGTTGGTTTGTTGGTTTGTTTGTTTGCTTGTTTGTTGGTTTGCTCGTTTGTTCGTTTGTTGGTTTGTTGGTTTGTTGGTTTGTTGGTTTGCTGGTTTGTTGGTTTGTTGGTTTGTTGGTTTGTTGGTTTGTTGGTTTGTTCGTTTGTTAGTTTGTTGATTTGTTGGTTTGTTGGTTTGATGGTTTGTTGGTTTGTTGGTTTGTTGGTTTGTTGGTTTGTTGGTTTGTTGGTTTGTTGGCTTGTTGGTTTGCTGGTTTGTTGGTTTGTTGGTTTGTTCGTTTTTTGGTTTGTTGGCTTGTTGGTTTGTTGGCTTGTTGGCTTATTGGTTTGTTGGTTTGTTGGTTTGTTCGTTTGTTGGCTTGTCGGTTTGTTGGTTTGTTGGCTTGTTGGTTTGTTGGTTTGTTGGTTTGTTGGTTTGTTGGTTTGTTGGTTTGTTGGCTTGTTGGCTTGTTGGTTTGTTGGTTTGTTTGTTTGCTTGTTTGTTGGTTTGCTCGTTTGTTCGTTTGTAAGTTTGTTGGTTCGTTGGTTTGTTGGTTTGCTGGTTTGTTGGTTTGTTGGTTTGTTCCTTTGTTGGTTTGTTGGTTTGTTGATTTGTTCGTTGGTTAGTTTGTTGATTTGTTGTTTTGTTGGCTTGTTGGTTTGTTGGTTTGTTGGTTTGTTGGTTTGTTGGTTTGTTGGCTTGTTGGTTTGTTGGTTTGTTGGTTTGTTGGTTTGTTGGTTTGTTGGTTTGTTTGTTGGTTGGTTTGTTCGTTTGTTGGCTTGTTGGTTTGTTGGCTTGTTGGCTTGTTTGCTTGTTCGTTTGCTGGTTTTTTGTTTTGTTGGTTTGTTGGCTTATTGGTTTGTTGGTTTGTTCGTTTGTTAGTTTTTTGGTTTGTTGGTTTGTTGGTTTGTTGGTTTGTTGGTTTGTTGGTTTGTTGGTTTGTTGGTTTATTTGTTTGTTGGTTTGTTGGTTTGTTGGCTTCTTGGCTTCTTGGCTTGTTGGTTTGTTGGTTTGTTAGCTTGATGGCTTGTTGGTTTGTTGATTTGTTGGTTTGTTGGTTTGTTGGTTTGTTGGTTTGTTGGTTTATTGGATTGTTGGTTTGTTGGTTTGTTGGTTTGTTGGTTTGTTGGTTTGTTGGTTTGTTGGTTTGTTGGTTTGTTGGTTTGTTGGTTTGTTGGTTTGTTGGTTTGTTGGTTTGTTGGTTTGTTGGTTTGTTGGTTTGTTGGTTTGTTGGTTTGTTGGTTTGTTGGTTTGTTGGTTTGTTGGTTTGTTGGTTTGTTGGTGTGTTTGTTTGTTGGTTTGCTCGTTTGTTGGTTTGTTGGTTTGTTGGTTTGTTGGCTTGTTGGTTTGCTGGTTTGTTGGTTTGTTGGTTTTTTGGCTTGTTGGTTTGTTGGTTTGTTGGTTTGTTCGTTTGATGGCTTGTTGGTTTGTTGGCTTGTTGGTTTGTTGGCTTGTTGGTTTGTTGGTTTGTTGGTTTGTTGGTTTGTTGGTTTGTTGGTTTGTTGGCTTGTTGGCTTGTTGGTTTGTTGGTTTCTTTGTTTGTTTTTTTGTTGGTTTGTTCGTTTCTTCGTTTGTTGGTTTGCTGGTTTGCTGGTTTGTTGGTTTGTAGGTTTGTTCGTTTGTTGGTTTGTTGGTTTGTTGGTTTGTTCGTTTGTTAGTTTGTTGATTTGTTGGCTTGTTGGTTTGTTGGTTTGTTGGTTTGTTGGTTTGTTGGCTTGTTAGTTTGTTGGTTTGTTGGTTTGTTGGTTTGTTGGTTTGCTTGTTTGTTGGTTTGTTGGTTTGTTGGTTTGTTGGTTTGTTTGCTTGTGGGTTTGTTGGTTTGTTGGTTTGTTGGTTTGTTGGTTTGTTGGCTTGTTGGCTTGTTGGTTTGTTGGTTTCTTTGTTTGTTTGTTTGTTGGTTTGTTCGTTTCTTCGTTTGTTGGTTTGCTGGTTTGTTGGTTTGTTGGTTTGTTGGTTTGTTGGTTTGTTGGTTTGTTTGTTTGCTTGTTTGTTGGTTTGCCCGTTTGTTCGTTTGTTGGTTTGTTGGTTTGTTGGTTTGTTGGTTTGCTGGTTTGTTGGTTTGTTGGTTTGTTGGTTTGTTGGTTTGTTCGTTTGTTAGTTTGTTGATTTGTTGGTTTGTTGGTTTGATGGTTTGTTGGTTTGTTGGTTTGTTGGTTTGTTGGTTTGTTGGTTTGTTGGCTTGTTGGCTTGTTGGCTTATTGGTTTGCTGGTTTGTTGGTTTGTTGGTTTGTTCGTTTTTTGGTTTGTTGGCTTGTTGGTTTGTTGGCTTGTTGGCTTATTGGTTTGTTGGTTTGTTGGTTTGTTCGTTTGTTGGCTTGTCGGTTTGTTGGTTTGTTGGCTTGTTGGTTTGTTGGTTTGTTGGTTTGTTGGTTTGTTGGTTTGTTGGTTTGTTGGCTTGTTGGCTTGTTGGTTTGTTGGTTTGTTTGTTTGCTTGTTTGTTGGTTTGCTCGTTTGTTCGTTTGTAAGTTTGTTGGTTCGTTGGTTTGTTGGTTTGCTGGTTTGTTGGTTTGTTGGTTTGTTCCTTTGTTGGTTTGTTGGCTTGTTGGTTTGTTGGTTTGTTGGTTTGTTGGTTTGTTGGTTTGTTTGTTGGTTGGTTTGTTCGTTTGTTGGCTTGTTGGTTTGTTGGCTTGTTGGCTTGTTTGCTTGTTCGTTTGCTGATTTGTTGGTTCGTTGGTTTGTTGGCTTATTGGTTTGTTGGTTTGTTCGTTTGTTAGTTTTTTGGTTTGTTGGTTTGTTGGTTTGTTCGTTTTTTGGCTTGTTGGCTTGTTAGTTTGTTGGTTTGTTCGCTTGTTGGCTTGTTGGTTTGCTGGTTGGTTGGTTTGTTGGTTTGTTGGTTTTTTGGTTTGTTGGTTTATTTGTTTGTTGGTTTGTTGGTTTGTTGGCTTCTTGGCTTCTTTGCTTGTTGGTTTGTTGGTTTGTTGGCTTGATGGCTTGTTGGTTTGTTGGTTTGTTGGCTTGTTGGTGTGTTGGTATGTTGTTTTGTTGGTTTGTTGGTTTGTTGGTTTGTTGGTTTGTTGGTTTGTTGGTTTATTGGTTTGTTGGTTTGTTGGTTCGTTGGTTTGTTCGTTTGTTGGCTTGTTGGCTTGTTGGTTTGTTGGTTTGTTGGCTTCTTGGGTCGTTAGTTTGTTGGCTTGTTGTTTTGTTGGTTTGTTGGCTTATTGGTTTATTGGCTTGTTGGTTTGTTGGTTTGTTGGTTTGTTGGTTTCTTGGTTTATTCGTTTGTTGGCTTGTTGGTTTGTTGGTTTGTTGGTTTGTTGGTTTGTTGGTTTGTTGGTTTGTTGGTTTGTTTGTTTGTTGGTTTTTTGGTTTGTTGGTTTGTTGGTTTGTTGGTTTGTTTGTTTGTTGGTTTGTTGGTTTGTTGGTTTGTTGGCTT
Source organism: Atherix ibis (assembly GCA_958298945.1). NCBI lineage: Eukaryota > Metazoa > Arthropoda > Insecta > Diptera > Athericidae > Atherix > Atherix ibis. Next base: position 4,480,558 of record OY282608.1, read on the forward strand.
GTTGGTTTGTTGGCTTGTTGGCTTGTTGGTTTGTTGGTTTGTTAGTTTGTTGGTTTGTTGGTTTGTTTGTTTGTTTGTTTGTTGGTTTGTTGGTTTGTTGGTTTGTTGGTTTGTTTGCTTGTTGGTTTGTTGGTTTGTTGGTTTGTTGGTTTGTTGGTTTGTTGGCTTGTTGGCTTGTTGGTTTGTTGGTTTCTTTGTTTGTTTGTTTGTTGGTTTGTTCGTTTCTTCGTTTGTTGGTTTGCTGGTTTGTTGGTTTGTTGGTTTGTTGGTTTGTTGGTTTGTTGGTTTGTTCGTTTGTTAGTTTGTTGATTTGTTGGTTTGTTGGCTTGTTGGTTTGTTGGTTTGTTGATTTGTTGGTTTGTTGGTTTGTTGGTTTGCTGGTTTGTTGGTTTGTTGGTTTGTTGGTTTGTTGGTTTGTTCGTTTGTTAGTTTGTTGATTTGTTGGTTTGTTGGTTTGATGGTTTATTGGTTTGTTGGTTTGTTGGTTTGTTGTTTTGTTGGCTTGTTGGCTTGTTGGTTTGCTGGTTTGTTGGTTTGTTGGTTTGTTCGTTTTTTGATTTGTTGGCTTGTTGGTTTGTTGGCTTGTTGGCTTATTGGTTTGTTGGTTTGTTGGTTTGTTCGTTTGTTGGCTTGTGGGTTTGTTGGTTTGTTGGCTTGTTGGTTTGTTGGTTTGTTGGTTTGTTGGTTTGTTGGTTTGTTGGCTTGTTGGCTTGTTGGTTTGTTGGTTTGTTTGTTTGCTTGTTTGTTGGTTTGCTCGTTTGTTCGTTTGTAAGTTTGTTGGTTCGTTGGTTTGTTGGTTTGCTGGTTTGTTGGTTTGTTGGTTTGTTCCTTTGTTGGTTTGTTGGTTTGTTGATTTGTTCGTTTGCTAGTTTGTTGATTTGTTGTTTTGTTGGCTTGTTGGTTTGTTGGTTTGTTGGTTTGTTGGTTTGTTGGTTTGTTGGCTTGTTGGTTTGTTGGTTTGTTGGTTTGTTGGTTTGTTGGTTTGTTGGTTTGTTTGTTGGTTGGTTTGTTCGTTTGTTGGCTTGTTGGTTTGTTGGCTTGTTGGCTTGTTTGCTTGTTCGTTTGCTGATTTGTTGGTTCGTTGGTTTGTTGGCTTATTGGTTTGTTGGTTTGTTCGTTTGTTAGTTTTTTGGTTTGTTGGTTTGTTGGTTTGTTCGTTTGTTGGCTTGTTGGCTTGTTAGTTTTTTGGTTTGTTCGCTTGTTGGCTTGTTGGTTTGTTGGTTTGTTGGTTTGTTGGTTTGTTGGTTTGTTGGTTTGTTGGTTTATTTGTTTGTTGGTTTGTTGGTTTGTTGGCTTCTTGGCTTCTTTGCTTGTTGGTTTGTTGGTTTGTTGGCTTGATGGCTTGTTGGTTTGTTGGTTTGTTGGCTTGTTGGTGTGTTGGTTTGTTGTTTTGTTGGTTTGTTGGTTTGTTGGTTTGTTGGTTTGTTGGTTTGTTGGTTTATTGGTTTGTTGGTTTGTTGGTTTGTTGGTTTGTTCGTTTGTTGGCTTGTTGGCTTGTTGGTTTGTTGGTTTGTTGGCTTGTTGGTTTGTTAGTTTGTTGGCTTGTTGTTTTGTTGGTTTGTTGGCTTATTGGTTTGTTGGCTTGTTGGTTTGTTGGTTTGTTGGTTTGTTGGTTTCTTGGTTTATTCGTTTGTTGGCTTGTTGGTTTGTTGGTTTGTTAGTTTGTTGGTTTGTTGGTTTGTTGGTTTGTTGGTTTGTTTGTTTGTTGGTTTGTTGGTTTGTTGGTTTGTTGGTTTGTTGGTTTGTTTGTTTGTTGGTTTGTTGGTTTGTTGGCTTGTTGGTTTGTTGGCTTGTTGGCTTGTTGGTTTGTTGGTTTGTTCGTTTGTTGGTTTGTTGGTTTGTTGGTTTGATGGCTTGTTGGCCTGTTTGTTTGTTGGTTTGTTGGTTTGTTCGTTTGTTGGCTTGTGGGTTTGTTGGTTTGTTGGCTTGTTGGTTTGTTGGTTTGTTGGTTTGTTGGTTTGTTGGTTTGTTGGCTTGTTGGCTTGTTGGTTTGTTGGTTTGTTTGTTTGCTTGTTTGTTGGTTTGCTCGTTTGTTCGTTTGTAAGTTTGTTGGTTCGTTGGTTTGTTGGTTTGCTGGTTTGTTGGTTTGTTGGTTTGTTCCTTTGTTGGTTTGTTGGTTTGTTGATTTGTTCGTTTGCTAGTTTGTTGATTTGTTGTTTTGTTGGCTTGTTGGTTTGTTGGTTTGTTGGTTTGTTGGTTTGTTGGTTTGTTGGCTTGTTGGTTTGTTGGTTTGTTGGTTTGTTGGTTTGTTGGTTTGTTGGTTTGTTTGTTGGTTGGTTTGTTCGTTTGTTGGCTTGTTGGTTTGTTGGCTTGTTGGCTTGTTTGCTTGTTCGTTTGCTGATTTGTTGGTTCGTTGGTTTGTTGGCTTATTGGTTTGTTGGTTTGTTCGTTTGTTAGTTTTTTGGTTTGTTGGTTTGTTGGTTTGTTCGTTTGTTGGCTTGTTGGCTTGTTAGTTTTTTGGTTTGTTCGCTTGTTGGCTTGTTGGTTTGTTGGTTTGTTGGTTTGTTGGTTTGTTGGTTTGTTGGTTTGTTGGTTTATTTGTTTGTTGGTTTGTTGGTTTGTTGGCTTCTTGGCTTCTTTGCTTGTTGGTTTGTTGGTTTGTTGGCTTGATGGCTTGTTGGTTTGTTGGTTTGTTGGCTTGTTGGTGTGTTGGTTTGTTGTTTTGTTGGTTTGTTGGTTTGTTGGTTTGTTGGTTTGTTGGTTTGTTGGTTTATTGGTTTGTTGGTTTGTTGGTTTGTTGGTTTGTTCGTTTGTTGGCTTGTTGGCTTGTTGGTTTGTTGGTTTGTTGGCTTGTTGGTTTGTTAGTTTGTTGGCTTGTTGTTTTGTTGGTTTGTTGGCTTATTGGTTTGTTGGCTTGTTGGTTTGTTGGTTTGTTGGTTTGTTGGTTTCTTGGTTTATTCGTTTGTTGGCTTGTTGGTTTGTTGGTTTGTTAGTTTGTTGGTTTGTTGGTTTGTTGGTTTGTTGGTTTGTTTGTTTGTTGGTTTGTTGGTTTGTTGGTTTGTTGGTTTGTTGGTTTGTTTGTTTGTTGGTTTGTTGGTTTGTTGGCTTGTTGGTTTGTTGGCTTGTTGGCTTGTTGGTTTGTTGGTTTGTTCGTTTGTTGGTTTGTTGGTTTGTTGGTTTGATGGCTTGTTGGCCTGTTTGTTTGTTGGTTTGTTGGCATGTTGGTTTGTTGGTTTGTTTGTTTGGTGGTTTGTTCGTTTGTTGGTTTGTTGGTTTGTTGGTTTGTTGGTTTGTTGGTGTGTTGGTTTGTTGGTTTGTTGGTTTGTTGGTTTGTTGGCTTGTTGGTTTGTTGGTTTGTTGGTTTGTTAGTTTGTTGGTTTTTTGGTGTGTTGGTTTGTTGGTTTGTTGGTTTGTTGGTTTGTTGGTTTGTTAGCTTGTTGGTTTGTTAGTTTGTTGGCTTGTTGGCTTGTTAGTTTTTTGGTTTGTTCGCTTGTTGGCTTGTTGGTTTGTTGGTTTGTTGGTTTGTTGGTTTGTTGGTTTGTTGGTTTGTTGGTTTATTTGTTTGTTGGTTTGTTGGTTTGTTGGCTTCTTGGCTTCTTTGCTTGTTGGTTTGTTGGTTTGTTGGCTTGATGGCTTGTTGGTTTGTTGGTTTGTTGGCTTGTTGGTGTGTTGGTTTGTTGTTTTGTTGGTTTGTTGGTTTGTTGGTTTGTTGGTTTGTTGGTTTGTTGGTTTATTGGTTTGTTGGTTTGTTGGTTTGTTGGTTTGTTCGTTTGTTGGCTTGTTGGCTTGTTGGTTTGTTGGTTTGTTGGCTTGTTGGTTTGTTAGTTTGTTGGCTTGTTGTTTTGTTGGTTTGTTGGCTTATTGGTTTGTTGGCTTGTTGGTTTGTTAGTTTGTTGGTTTGTTGGTTTGTTGGTTTCTTGGTTTATTCGTTTGTTGGCTTGTTGGTTTGTTGGTTTGTTAGTTTGTTGGTTTGTTGGTTTGTTGGTTTGTTGGTTTGTTTGTTTGTTGGTTTGTTGGTTTGTTGGTTTGTTTGTTCGTTGGTTTGTTGGTTTGTTGGCTTGTTGGTTTGTTGGCTTGTTGGCTTGTTGGTTTGTTGGTTTGTTCGTTTGTTGGTTTGTTGGTTTGTTGGTTTGATGGCTTGTTGGCCTGTTTGTTTGTTGGTTTGTTGGCATGTTGGTTTGTTGGTTTGTTTGTTTGGTGGTTTGTTCGTTTGTTGGTTTGTTGGTTTGTTGGTTTGTTGGTTTGTTGGTGTGTTGGTTTGTTGGTTTGTTGGTTTGTTGGTTTGTTGGCTTGTTGGTTTGTTGGTTTGTTGGTTTGTTAGTTTGTTGGTTTTTTGGTGTGTTGGTTTGTTGGTTTGTTGGTTTGTTGGTTTGTTGGTTTGTTAGCTTGTTGGTTTGTTAGTTTGTTGGTTTGTTGGCTTGTTGGTTTGTTGGTTTGTTGTTTTGTTGGTTTGTTGGTTTGTTTGTTTGTTCGTTTGTTGGTTTGTTGGTTTGTTGGCTTGTTGGTTTGTTGGCTTGTTGGCTTGTTTGTTGGTTGGTTTGTTGGTTTGTTGGTTTATTGGTTTGTTGGTTTGTTGGTTTATTTGTTTGTTGGTTTGTTGGTTTGTTGTCTTCTTGGGTTCTTGGCTTGTTGGTTTGTTGGTTTGTTGGTTTGATGGCTTGTTGGTTTGTTGGTTTGTTAGCTTGTTGGTTTGTTGGTTTGTTGGTTTGTTGGTTTGTTGGTTTGTTAGTTTGTTGGTTTGTTGGTTTATTAGTTTATTGGTTTGTTGGTTTGTTGGTTTGTTGATTTGTTGGTTTGTTGGTTTGTTGGTTTGTTGGTTTGTTGGTTTGTTGGTTTGTTGGTTTGTTGGTTTGTTGGTTTGTTGGTTTGTTGGTTTGTTGGTTTGTTGGTTTGTTGGTTTGTTGATTTGTTGGTTTGTTGGTTTGTTGGTTTGTTGGTTTGTTGGTTTGTTGGTGTGTTTGTTTGTTGGTTTGTTCGTTTGTTGGTTTGTTGGTTTGTTGGTTTGTTGGCTTGTTGGTTTGCTGGTTTGTTGGTTTGTTGGTTTTTTGGCTGTTGGTTTGTTGGTTTGTTGGTTTGTTCGTTTGCTGGCTTGTTGGTTTGTTGGCTTGTTGGCTTGTTGGTGTGTTGGTTTGTTGGTTTGTTGGTTTGTTGGTTTGTTGGTTTGTTGGTTTGTTGGTTTGTTCGTTTGTTGGTTTGTTGGCTTGTTGGCTTGTTGGCTTGTTGGTTTGTTGGTTTCTTTGTTTGTTTGTTTGTTGGTTTGTTCGTTTCTTCGTTTGTTGGTTTGCTGGTTTGTTGGTTTGTTCGTTTGTTAGTTTGTTGATTTGTTGGTTTGTTGGCTTGTTGGTTTGCTGGTTTGTTGGTTTGTTGGTTTGTTGGCTTGTTGGTTTGTTGGTTTGTTGGTTTGTTGGTTTGTTGGTTTGTTGGTTTGTTGGTTTGCTTGTTTGTTGGTTTGTTGGTTTGTTGGTTTGTTGGTTTGTTTGCTTGTTGGTTTGTTGGTTTGTTGGTTTGTTGGTTTGTCGGTTTGTTGGCTTGTTGGCTTGTTGGTTTGTTGGTTTCTTTGTTTGTTTGTTTGTTGGTTTGTTCGTTTCTTCGTTTGTTGGTTTGCTGGTTTGTTGGTTTGTTGGTTTGTTGGTTTGTTGGTTTGTTGGTTTGTTCGTTTGTTATTTTGTTGATTTGTTGGTTTTTTGGCTTGTTGGTTTGTTGGTTTGTTGGTTTGTTGGTTTGTTGGTTTGTTGGCTTGTTGGTTTGTTGGTTTGTTGGTTTGTTGGTTTGTTTGTTTGCTTGTTTGTTGGTTTGCTCGTTTGTTCGTTTGTTGGTTTGTTGGTTTGTTGGTTTGTTGGTTTGCTGGTTTGTTGGTTTGTTGGTTTGTTCGTTTGTTGGTTTGTTGGTTTGTTGGTTTGTTCGTTTGTTAGTTTGTTGATTTGTTGGTTTGTTGGCTTGTTGGTTTGATGGTTTATTGGTTTGTTTGCTTGTTTGTTTGTTTGTTGGTTTGTTGGTTTGTTGGCTTGTTGGCTTGTTGGTTTGCTGGTTTGTTGGTTTGTTGGTTTGTTCGTTTTTTGGTTTGTTGGCTTGTTGGTTTGTTGGCTTGTTGGCTTGTTGGTTTGTTGGTTTGTTGGTTTGTTCGTTTGTTGGCTTGTCAGTTTGTTGGTTTGTTGGTTTGTTGGTTTGTTGGTTTGTTGGGTTGTTGGCTTGTTGGCTTGTTGGTTTGTTGGTTTGTTTGTTTGCTTGTTTGTTGGTTTGCTCGTTTGTTCGTTTGTTGGTTTGTTGGTTCGTTGGTATGTTGGTTTGCTGGTTTGTTGGTTTGTTGGTTTGTTCGTTTGTTGGTTAGTTGGTTTATTGGTTTGTTCGTTTGTTAGTTTGTCGATTTGTAGTTTTGTTGGCTTGTTGGTTTGTTGGTTTGTTGGTTTGTTGGTTTGTTGGCTTGTTGGCTTGTTGGCTTGTTGGTTTGTTGGTTTCTTTGTTTGTTTGTTTGTTGGTTTGTTCGTTTCTTCGTTTGTTGGTTTGCTGGTTTGTTGGTTTGTTGGTTTGTTGGTTTGTTGGTTTGTTGGTTTGTTCGTTTGTTATTTTGTTGATTTGTTGGTTTTTTGGCTTGTTGGTTTGTTGGTTTGTTGGTTTGTTGGTTTGTTGGTTTGTTGGCTTGTTGGTTTGTTGGTTTGTTGGTTTGTTGGTTTGTTTGTTTGCTTGTTTGTTGGTTTGCTCGTTTGTTCGTTTGTTGGTTTGTTGGTTTGTTGGCTTGTTGGCTTGTTGGTTTGCTGGTTTGTTGGTTTGTTGGTTTGTTCGTTTTTTGGTTTGTTGGCTTGTTGGTTTGTTGGCTTGTTGGCTTGTTGGTTTGTTGGTTTGTTGGTTTGTTCGTTTGTTGGCTTGTCAGTTTGTTGGTTTGTTGGTTTGTTGGTTTGTTGGTTTGTTGGGTTGTTGGCTTGTTGGCTTGTTGGTTTGTTGGTTTGTTTGTTTGCTTGTTTGTTGGTTTGCTCGTTTGTTCGTTTGTTGGTTTGTTGGTTCGTTGGTATGTTGGTTTGCTGGTTTGTTGGTTTGTTGGTTTGTTCGTTTGTTGGTTAGTTGGTTTATTGGTTTGTTCGTTTGTTAGTTTGTCGATTTGTAGTTTTGTTGGCTTGTTGGTTTGTTGGTTTGTTGGTTTGTTGGTTTGTTGGCTTGTTGGCTTGTTGGTTTGTTGGTTTCTTTGTTTGTTTGTTTGTTGGTTTGTTCGTTTCTTCGTTTGTTGGTTTGCTGGTTTGTTGGTTTGTTGGTTTGTTGGTTTGTTGGTTTGTTGGTTTGTTCGTTTGTTATTTTGTTGATTTGTTGGTTTTTTGGCTTGTTGGTTTGTTGGTTTGTTCGTTTGCTGGCTTGTTGGTTTGTTGGCTTGTTGGCTTGTTGGTGTGTTGGTTTGTTGGTTTGTTGGTTTGTTGGTTTGTTGGTTTGTTGGTTTGTTGGTTTGTTCGTTTGTTGGTTTGTTGGCTTGTTGGCTTGTTGGCTTGTTGGTTTGTTGGTTTCTTTGTTTGTTTGTTTGTTGGTTTGTTCGTTTCTTCGTTTGTTGGTTTGCTGGTTTGTTGGTTTGTTCGTTTGTTAGTTTGTTGATTTGTTGGTTTGTTGGCTTGTTGGTTTGCTGGTTTGTTGGTTTGTTGGTTTGTTGGCTTGTTGGTTTGTTGGTTTGTTGGTTTGTTGGTTTGTTGGTTTGTTGGTTTGTTGGTTTGCTTGTTTGTTGGTTTGTTGGTTTGTTGGTTTGTTGGTTTGTTTGCTTGTTGGTTTGTTGGTTTGTTGGTTTGTTGGTTTGTTGGTTTGTTGGCTTGTTGGCTTGTTGGTTTGTTGGTTTCTTTGTTTGTTTGTTTGTTGGTTTGTTCGTTTCTTCGTTTGTTGGTTTGCTGGTTTGTTGGTTTGTTGGTTTGTTGGTTTGTTGGTTTGTTGGTTTGTTCGTTTGTTATTTTGTTGATTTGTTGGTTTTTTGGCTTGTTGGTTTGTTGGTTTGTTGGTTTGTTGGTTTGTTGGTTTGTTGGCTTGTTGGTTTGTTGGTTTGTTGGTTTGTTGGTTTGTTTGTTTGCTTGTTTGTTGGTTTGCTCGTTTGTTCGTTTGTTGGTTTGTTGGTTTGTTGGTTTGTTGGTTTGCTGGTTTGTTGGTTTGTTGGTTTGTTCGTTTGTTGGTTTGTTGGTTTGTTGGTTTGTTCGTTTGTTAGTTTGTTGATTTGTTGGTTTGTTGGCTTGTTGGTTTGATGGTTTATTGGTTTGTTTGCTTGTTTGTTTGTTTGTTGGTTTGTTGGTTTGTTGGCTTGTTGGCTTGTTGGTTTGCTGGTTTGTTGGTTTGTTGGTTTGTTCGTTTTTTGGTTTGTTGGCTTGTTGGTTTGTTGGCTTGTTGGCTTGTTGGTTTGTTGGTTTGTTGGTTTGTTCGTTTGTTGGCTTGTCAGTTTGTTGGTTTGTTGGTTTGTTGGTTTGTTGGTTTGTTGGGTTGTTGGCTTGTTGGCTTGTTGGTTTGTTGGTTTGTTTGTTTGCTTGTTTGTTGGTTTGCTCGTTTGTTCGTTTGTTGGTTTGTTGGTTCGTTGGTATGTTGGTTTGCTGGTTTGTTGGTTTGTTGGTTTGTTCGTTTGTTGGTTAGTTGGTTTATTGGTTTGTTCGTTTGTTAGTTTGTCGATTTGTAGTTTTGTTGGCTTGTTGGTTTGTTGGTTTGTTGGTTTGTTGGTTTGTTGGCTTGTTGGCTTGTTGGTTTGTTGGTTTCTTTGTTTGTTTGTTTGTTGGTTTGTTCGTTTCTTCGTTTGTTGGTTTGCTGGTTTGTTGGTTTGTTGGTTTGTTGGTTTGTTGGTTTGTTGGTTTGTTCGTTTGTTATTTTGTTGATTTGTTGGTTTTTTGGCTTGTTGGTTTGTTGGTTTGTTGGTTTGTTGGTTTGTTGGTTTGTTGGCTTGTTGGTTTGTTGGTTTGTTGGTTTGTTGGTTTGTTTGTTTGCTTGTTTGTTGGTTTGCTCGTTTGTTCGTTTGTTGGTTTGTTGGTTTGTTGGTTTGTTGGTTTGCTGGTTTGTTGGTTTGTTGGTTTGTTCGTTTGTTGGTTTGTTGGTTTGTTGGTTTGTTCGTTTGTTAGTTTGTTGATTTGTTGGTTTGTTGGCTTGTTGGTTTGATGGTTTATTGGTTTGTTTGCTTGTTTGTTTGTTTGTTGGTTTGTTGGTTTGTTGGCTTGTTGGCTTGTTGGTTTGCTGGTTTGTTGGTTTGTTGGTTTGTTCGTTTTTTGGTTTGTTGGCTTGTTGGTTTGTTGGCTTGTTGGCTTGTTGGTTTGTTGGTTTGTTGGTTTGTTCGTTTGTTGGCTTGTCAGTTTGTTGGTTTGTTGGTTTGTTGGTTTGTTGGTTTGTTGGGTTGTTGGCTTGTTGGCTTGTTGGTTTGTTGGTTTGTTTGTTTGCTTGTTTGTTGGTTTGCTCGTTTGTTCGTTTGTTGGTTTGTTGGTTCGTTGGTATGTTGGTTTGCTGGTTTGTTGGTTTGTTGGTTTGTTCGTTTGTTGGTTAGTTGGTTTATTGGTTTGTTCGTTTGTTAGTTTGTCGATTTGTAGTTTTGTTGGCTTGTTGGTTTGCTGGTTTGTTGGTTTGTTGGTTTGTTGGTTTGTTGGCTTGTTGGTTTGTTGGTTTGTTGGTTTGTTGGTTTGTTGGTTTGTTGGTTTGTTGGTTTGTTGGTTTGTTTGTTGGTTGGTTTGTCCGTTTGTTGGCTTGTTGGTTTGTTGGCTTGTTGGCTTGTTTGCTTGTTCGTTTGCTGATTTGTTGGTTTGTTGGCTTATTGGTTTGTTGGTTTGTTCGTTTGTTAGTTTTTTGGTTTGTTGGTTTGTTGCTTTGTTCGTTTGTTGGCTTGTTGGCTTCCTAGTTTGTTGGTTTGTTGGCTTGTTGGCTTGTTGGTTTGTTGGTTTGTTGGTTTGTCGGTTTGTTGGTTTGTTGGTTTGTTGGTTTATTTGTTTGTTGTTTTGTTGGCTTCTTGGCTTCTTTGCTTGTTGGTTTGTTGGTTTGTTGGCTTGATGGCTTGTTGGTTTGTTGGTTTGTTGGCTTGTTGGTTTGTTGGTTTGTTGGTTTGTTGGTTTGTTGGTTTGTTGGTTTGTTGGTTTGTTGGTTTGTTGGTTTATTGGTTTGTTGGTTTGTTGGTTCGTTGGTTTGTTCGTTTGTTGGCTTGTTGGCTTGTTGGTTTGTTGGTTTGTTGGCTTGTTGGTTTGTTCGTTTCTTGGTTTGTTGGTTTGTTGGCTTGTTGGCTTGTTGGTTTGCTGGTTTGTTGGTTTGTTGGTTTGTTCGTTTTTTGGTTTGTTCGCTTGTTGGTTTGTTGGCTTGTTGGCTTATTGGTTTGTTGGCATGTTGGTTTGTTGGTTTGTTTGTTTGGTGGTTTGTTCGTTTGTTGAGTTGTTGGTTTGTTGGTTTGTTTGCTTGTTGGTACGATGGTTTGTTGGTTTGTTGGTTTGTTGGTTTGTTGGTTTGTTGGTGTGTTGGTTTGTTGGTTTGTTGGTTTGTTGGTTTGTTGGCTTGTTGGTTTGTTGGTTTGTTGGTTCATTGGTTTGTTGGTTTGTTGGTTTATTGGTTTGTCGGTGTGTTGGTTTGTTGGTTTGTTGGTTTGTTGGTTTGTTGGCTTGTTGGTTTGTTGGTTTGTTGGTTTGTTGGTTTGTTGGTTTGTTGGTTTGTTGGTTTGTTGGTTTGTTTGTTTGTTGGTTTATTCGTTTGTTGGCTTGTTGGTTTGTTGGTTTGTTGTTTTGTTGGTTTGTTGGTTTGTTTGTTTGTTCGTTTGTTGGTTGGTTGGTTTGTTGGCTTGTTGGTTTGTTGGTTTGTTGGTTTGTTGGTTTGTTGATTTGTTGATTTGTTGGTTTGTTGGTTTGTTTGTTTGTTAACTTATTGGCTTGTTAGTTTGTTGGTTTGTTGGCTTGTTGGTTTGTTGGTTTTTTGGTTTGTTCGTTTGTTGGTTTGTTGGTTTGTTGGTTTGTTGGTTTGGTGGTTTGTTGGTTTGTTGGTTTGTTGGTTTGTTGGTTTGTTGGTTTGTTGGTTTGTTGGTTTGTTGGTTTGTTGGTTTGTTGGTTTGTTGGTTTGTTGGTTTGTTGGTTTGTTGGTTTGTTGGTTTGTTGGTTTGTTGGTTTGTTGGTTTGTTGGTTTGTTGGTGTGTTTGTTTGTTTGTTTGTTGGTTTGTTAGTTTGTTGGTTTGTTGGTTTGTTGGTTTGTTGGCTTGTTGGTTTGTTGGTTTGTTGGTTTGTTGGCTTGTTGGTTTGTTGGTTTGTTGGTTTGTTCGCTTGTTGGCTTGTTGGTTTGTTGGCTTGTTGGTTTGTTGGTTTGTTGGTTTGTTGGTTTGTTGGTTTGTTGGTTTGTTGGTTTGTTGGTTTGTTGGTTTGTTGGCTTGTTGGCTTGTTGGTTTGTTGGTTTCTTTGTTTGTTTGTTTGTTGATTTGTTGTTTTGTTGGCTTGTTGGTTTGTTGGTTTGTTGGTTTGTTGGTTTGTTGGTTTGTTGGTTTGTTGGCTTGTTAATTTGTTGGTTTGTTGGTTTGTTGGTTTGTTGGTTTGTTTGTTGGTTGGTTTGTTCGTTTGTTGGCTTGTTGGTTTGTTGGCTTGTTGGCTTGTTTGCTTGTTCGTTTGCTGGTTTGTTGGTTTGTTGGTTTGTTGGCTTATTGGTTTGTTGGTTTGTTCGTTTGTTAGTTTTTTGGTTTGTTGGTTTGTTGGTTTGTTCGTTTGTTGGCTTGTTGGCTTGTTAGTTTGTTAATTTGTTGGCTTGTTGGCTTGTTGGTTTGTTGGTTTGTTGGTTTGTTGGCTTGATGGCTTGTTGGTTTGTTGGTTTGTTGGCTTGTTGGTTTGTTGGTTTGTTGGTTTGTTGGTTTGTTGGTTTGTTGGTTTGTTGGTTTGTTGGTTTATTGGTTTGTTGGTTTGTTGGTTTGTTGGTTTGTTGGTTTGTTGGTTTGTTGGTTTATTGGTTTGTTGGTTTGTTGGTTTGTTGGTTTGTTCGTTTGTTGGCTAGTTGGCTTGTTGGTTTGTTGGTTTGTTGGTTTGTTGGTTTGTTGGTTTGTAGGTTTGTTGGTTTATTTGTTTGTTGGTTTGTTGGTTTGTTGGCTTCTTGGCTTCTTTGCTTGTTGGTTTGTTGGTTTGTTGGCTTGATGGCTTGTTGGTTTTTTGGTTTGTTGGCTTGTTGGTTTGTTGGTTTGTTGGTTTGTTGGTTTGTTGGTTTGTTGGTTTGTTGGTTTGTTGGTTTGTTGGTTTGTTGGTTTGTTGGTTTATTGGTTTGTTGGTTTGTTGGTTTGTTGGTTTGTTGGTTTGTTCGTTTGTTGGCTTGTTGGCTTGTTGGTTTGTTGGTTTGTTGGTTTGTTGGTTTGTTGGTTTGTTGGATTGTTGGTTTATTTGTTTGTTTGTTTGTTGGTTTGTTGGCTTCTTGGCTTTTTGGCTTGTTGGTTTGTTGATTTGTTGGCTTGATGGTTTGTTGGTTTGTTGGTTTGTTGGCTTGTTGGTTGGTTGGTTTGTTGGTTTGTTGGTTTGTTGGTTTGTTGGTTTGTTGGTTTGTTGGTTTGTTGGTTTGTTGGTTTGTTGGTTTGTTGGTTTATTGGTTTGTTGGTTGTTGGTTTGTTGGTTTGTTCGTTTGTTGGTTTGTTCGCTTGTTGGTTTGTTATTTTGTTGGTTTGTTGGTTTGTTGGTTTGTAGGTTTGTTGGTTTATTTGTTTGTTGGTTTGTTGGTTTGTTGGCTTCTTGGCTTCTTTGCTTGTTGGTTTGTTGGTTTGTTGGCTTGATGGCTTGTTGGTTTGTTGGTTTGTTGGGTTGTTGGTTTGTTGGTTTGTTGGTTTGTTGGTTTGTTGGTTTGTTGGTTTGTTGGTTTGTTGGTTTGTTGGTTTGTTGGTTTATTGGTTTGTTGGTTTGTTGGTTTGTTGGTTTGTTCGTTTGTTCGTTTGTTGGCTTGTTGGCTTGTTGGTTTGTTGGTTTGTTCGTTTGTTGGCTTGTTGTTTTGTTGGTTTGTTGGTTTATTGGTTTGTTGGCTTGTTGGTTTGTTGGTTTGTTGGTTTCTTGGTTTCTTGGTTTATTCGTTTGTTGGTTTGTTGGTTTCTTGGTTTGTTGGTTTGTTGGTTTGTTGGTTTGTTGGTTTGTTTGTTTGTTGGTTTGTTGGTTTGTTGGTTTGTTGGTTTGTTGGTTTGTTTGTTTGTTGGTTTGTTGGTTTGTTGGCTTGTTGGTTTGTTGGCTTGTTGGCTTGTTGGCTTGTTGGTTTGTTGGTTTGTTGGTTTGTTCGTTTGTTGGTTTGTTGGTTTGTTGGTTTGATGGCTTGTTCGCCTGTTTGTTTGTTGGTTTGTTGGCATGTTGGTTTGTTGGTTTGTTGGTTTGTTGGTTTGTTCGTTTGTTGGTTTGTTGGTTTGTTGGTTTGATGGCTTGTTGGCCTGTTTGTTTGTTGGTTTGTTGGCATGTTGGTTTGTTGGTTTGTTGGTGTGTTGGTTTGTTGGTTTGTTGGTTTGTTGGTTTGTTGGTTTGTTGGTTTGTTGGTTTGTTGGTTTGTTGGTTTGTTTGTTTGTTAGTTTGTTGGTTTGTTGGTTTGTTGGTTTGTTGGTTTGTTTGTTTGTTGGTTTGTTGGTTTGTTGGCTTGTTGGTTTGTTGGCTTGTTGGTTTGTTGGTTTGTTGGTTTGTTTGTTTGTTGGTTTGTTGGGTTGTTGGTTTGTTGGTTTGTTTGCTTGTTGGTTTGTTGGTTTGTTGGTTTGTTGGTTTGTTGGTTTGTTGGTTTGTTGGTTTGTTGGTGTGTTGGTTTGTTGGTTTGTTGGTTTGTTTGTTTGTTGGTTTGTTGGTTTGTTGGTTTGTTGGTTTGTTTATTTGTTGGTGTGTTGGTTTGTTTGTTTGTTGGTTTGTTGGTTTGTTGGCTTGTTGGTTTGTTGGTTTGTTGGTTTGTTGGTTTGTTGGTTTGTTCGTTTGTTGGTTGGTTGGTTTGTTGGTTTGTTTGTTTGTTGGTTTGTTCGTTTGTTGGCTTGTTGGTTTGTTGGCTTGTAGGTTTGTTGGTTTGTTGTTTTGTTGGTTTGTTGGTTTGTTTGTTTGTTCGTTTGTTGGTTTGTTGGTTTGTTGGCTTGTTGGTTTGTTGGTTTGTTGGATTGTTGGTTTGTTGATTTGTTGATTTGTTGGTTTGTTGGTTTGTTTGTTTGTTGGCTTATTGGCTTGTTAGTTTGTTGGTTTGTTGGCTTGTTGGTTTGTTGGTTTTTTGGTTTGTTCGTTTGTTGGTTTGTTGGTTTGTTGGTTTGTTGGTTTGTTGGTTTGTTGGTTTGTTGGTTTGTTGGTTTGTTGGTTTATTGGTTTGTTGGTTTGTTGGTTTGTTGGTTTGTTGGTTTGTTGGTTTGTTGGTTTGTTGGTTTGTTGGTTTGTTGGTTTGTTGGTTTGTTGGTTTGTTGGTTTGTTGGTTTGTTGGTTTGTTGGTGTGTTTGTTTGTTTGTTTGTTGGTTTGTTAGTTTGTTGGTTTGTTGGTTTGTTGGTTTGTTGGTTTGTTGGTTTGTTGGCTTGTTGGTTTGTTTGTTTGGTGGTTTGTTGGCTTGTTGGTTTGTTGGTTTGTTGGTTTGTTCGCTTGTTGGCTTGTTGGTTTGTTGGCTTGTTGGTTTGTTGGTTTGTTGGTTTGTTGGTTTGTTGGTTTGTTTGTTTGTTGGTTTGTTGGCTTGTTGGCTTGTTGGTTTGTTGGTTTGTTGGTTTCTTTGTTTGGTTGTTTGTTGATTTGTTGTTTTGTTGGCTTGTTGGTTTGTTGGTTTGTTGGTTTGTTGGTTTGTTGGTTTGTTGGCTTGTTAATTTGTTGGTTTGTTGGTTTGTTGGTTTGTTGGTTTGTTGGTTTGTTGGTTTGCTTGTTTGTTGGTTTGTTCGTTTGTTGGCTTGTTGGTTTGTTGGCTTGTAGGTTTGTTGGTTTGTTGTTTTGTTGGTTTGTTGGTTTGTTTGTTTGTTCGTTTGTTGGTTTGTTGGTTTGTTGGCTTGTTGGTTTGTTGGTTTGTTGGCTTGTTGGTTTGTTGATTTGTTGATTTGTTGGTTTGTTGGTTTGTTTGTTTGTTGGCTTATTGGCTTGTTAGTTTGTTGGTTTGTTGGCTTGTTGGTTTGTTGGTTTTTTGGTTTGTTCGTTTGTTGGTTTGTTGGTTTGTTGGTTTGTTGGTTTGTTGGTTTGTTGGTTTGTTGGTTTGTTGGTTTATTGGTTTGTTGGTTTGTTGGTTTGTTGGTTTGTTGGTTTGTTGGTTTGTTGGTTTGTTGGTTTGTTGGTTTGTTGGTTTGTTGGTTTGTTAGTTTGTTGGTTTGTTGGTTTGTTGGTTTGTTGGTTTGTTGGTGTGTTTGTTTGTTTGTTTGTTGGTTTGTTAGTTTGTTGGTTTGTTGGTTTGTTGGTTTGTTGGCTTGTTGGTTTGTTTGTTTGGTGGTTTGTTGGCTTGTTGGTTTGTTGGTTTGTTGGTTTGTTCGCTTGTTGGCTTGTTGGTTTGTTGGCTTGTTGGTTTGTTGGTTTGTTGGTTTGTTGCCTTGTTGGTTTGTTGGTTTGTTGGTTTGTTGGTTTGTTGGTTTGTTGGTGTGTTGGTTTGTTTGTTTGTTGGTTTGTTGGTTTGTTGGCTTGTTGGTTTGTTGGTTTGTTGGTTTGTTGGTTTGTTGGTTTGTTTGTTTGTTCGTTTGTTGGTTTGTTGGTTTGTTGTTTTGTTGGTTTGTTGGTTTGTTTGTTTGTTCGTTTGTTGGCTTGTTGGTATGTTGGCTTGTAGGTTTGTTGGTTTGTTGTTTTGTTGGTTTGTTGGTTTGTTTGTTTGTTCGTTTGTTGGTTTGTTGGTTTGTTGGCTTATTGGTTTGTTGGTTTGTTGGCTTGTTGGTTTGTTGATTTGTTGATTTGTTGGTTTGTTGGTTTGTTTGTTTGTTGGCTTATTGGCTTGTTAGTTTGTTGGTTTGTTGGCTTGTTGGTTTGTTGGTTTTTTGGTTTGTTCGTTTGTTGGTTTGTTGGTTTGTTGGTTTGTTGGTTTGTTGGTTTGTTGGTTTGTTGGTTTGTTGGTTTATTGGTTTATTGGTTTGTTGGTTTGTTGGTTTGTTGGTTTGTTGGTTTGTTGGTTTGTTGGTTTGTTGGTTTGTTGGTTTGTTGGTTTGTTGGTTTGTTGGTTTGTTGGTTTGTTGGTTTGTTGGTTTGTTGGTTTGTTGGTTTGTTGGTTTGTTGGTGTGTTTGTTTGTTTGTTTGTTGGTTTGTTAGTTTGTTGGTTTGTTGGTTTGTTGGTTTGTTGGCTTGTTGGTTTGTTTGTTTGGTGGTTTGTTGGTTTGTTGGCTTGTTGGTTTGTTTGTTTGGTGGTTTGTTGGCTTGTTGGTTTGTTGGTTTGTTGGTTTGTTCGCTTGTTGGCTTGTTGGTTTGTTGGCTTGTTGGTTTGTTGGTTTGTTGGTTTGTTGGTTTGTTGGTTTGTTTGTTTGTTGGTTTGTTGGCTTGTTGGCTTGTTGGTTTGTTGGTTTGTTGGTTTCTTTGTTTGTTGGTTTGTTGGCTTGTAGGTTTGTTGGTTTGTTGTTTTGTTGGTTTGTTGGTTTGTTTGTTTGTTCGTTTGTTGGTTTGTTGGTTTGTTGTTTTGTTGGTTTGTTGGTTTGTTTGTTTGTTCGTTTGTTGGTTTGTTGGTTTGTTGGCTTGTTGGCTTGTTGGTTTGTTGGTTTCTTTGTTTGTTTGTTTGTTGATTTGTTGTTTTGTTGGCTTGTTGGTTTGTTGGTTTGTTGGTTTGTTGGTTTGTTGGTTTGTTGGTTTGCTGGCTTGTTAATTTGTTGGTTTGTTGGTTTGTTGGTTTGTTGGTTTGTTGGTTTGTTGATTTGTTGGCTTGATGGTTTGTTGGTTTGTTGGTTTGTTGGCTTGTTGGTTGGTTGGTTTGTTGGTTTGTTGGTTTGTTGGTTTGTTGGTTTGTTGGTTTGTTGGTTTGTTGGTTTGTTGGTTTGTTGGTTTGTTGGTTTGTTGGTTTATTGGTTTGTTGGTTGTTGGTTTGTTGGTTTGTTCGTTTGTTGGTTTGTTCGCTTGTTGGTTTGTTATTTTGTTGGTTTGTTGGTTTGTTGGTTTGTAGGTTTGTTGGTTTATTTGTTTGTTGGTTTGTTGGTTTGTTGGCTTCTTGGCTTCTTTGCTTGTTGGTTTGTTGGTTTGTTGGCTTGATGGCTTGTTGGTTTGTTGGTTTGTTGGGTTGTTGGTTTGTTGGTTTGTTGGTTTGTTGGTTTGTTGGTTTGTTGGTTTGTTGGTTTGTTGGTTTGTTGGTTTGTTGGTTTGTTGGTTTATTGGTTTGTTGGTTTGTTGGTTTGTTGGTTTGTTCGTTTGTTCGTTTGTTGGCTTGTTGGCTTGTTGGTTTGTTGGTTTGTTCGTTTGTTGGCTTGTTGTTTTGTTGGTTTGTTGGTTTATTGGTTTGTTGGCTTGTTGGTTTGTTGGTTTGTTGGTTTCTTGGTTTCTTGGTTTATTCGTTTGTTGGTTTGTTGGTTTCTTGGTTTGTTGGTTTGTTGGTTTGTTGGTTTGTTGGTTTGTTGGTTTGTTGGTTTGTTTGTTTGTTGGTTTGTTGGTTTGTTGGTTTGTTAGTTTGTTGGTTTGTTTGTTTGTTGGTTTGTTGGTTTGTTGGCTTGTTGGTTTGTTGGCTTGTTGGCTTGTTGGTTTGTTGGTTTGTTGGTTTGTTCGTTTGTTGGTTTGTTGGTTTGTTGGTTTGATGGCTTGTTCGCCTGTTTGTTTGTTGGTTTGTTGGCATGTTGGTTTGTTGGTTTGTTGGTTTGTTGGTTTGTTCGTTTGTTGGTTTGTTGGTTTGTTGGTTTGATGGCTTGTTGGCCTGTTGGTTTGTTGGTTTGTTTGCCTGTTGGTTTGTTGGTTTGTTGGTTTGTTGGTTTGTTGGTGTGTTGGTTTGTTGGTTTGTTGTTTTGTTGGTTTGTTGGCTTGTTAGTTTGTTGGTTTGTTGGTTTGTTGCTTTGTTGGTTTGTTGGTGTGTTGGTTTGTTGGTTTGTTGGTTTGTTGGTTTGTTGGTTTGTTGGTTTGTTGGTTTGTTTGTTTGTTAGTTTGTTGGTTTGTTGGTTTGTTGGTTTGTTGGTTTGTTTGTTTGTTGGTTTGTTGGTTTGTTGGCTTGTTGGTTTGTTGGCTTGTTGGTTTGTTGGTTTGTTGGTTTGTTTGTTTGTTGGTTTGTTGGGTTGTTGGTTTGTTGGTTTGTTTGCTTGTTGGTTTGTTGGTTTGTTGGTTTGTTGGTTTGTTGGTTTGTTGGTTTGTTGGTTTGTTGGTGTGTTGGTTTGTTGGTTTGTTGGTTTGTTGCCTTGTTGGTTTGTTGGTTTGTTGGTTTGTTGGTTTGTTGGTTTGTTGGTGTGTTGGTTTGTTTGTTTGTTGGTTTGTTGGTTTGTTGGCTTGTTGGTTTGTTGGTTTGTTGGTTTGTTGGTTTGTTGGTTTGTTGGTTTGTTCGTTTGTTGGTTAGTTGGTTTGTTGGTTTGTTTGTTTGTTGGTTTGTTCGTTTGTTGGCTTGTTGGTTTGTTGGCTTGTAGGTTTGTTGGTTTGTTGTTTTGTTGGTTTGTTGGTTTGTTTGTTTGTTCGTTTGTTGGTTTGTTGGTTTGTTGGCTTGTTGGTTTGTTGGTTTGTTGGCTTGTTGGTTTGTTGATTTGTTGATTTGTTGGTTTGTTGGTTTGTTTGTTTGTTGGCTTATTGGCTTGTTAGTTTGTTGGTTTGTTGGCTTGTTGGTTTGTTGGTTTTTTGGTTTGTTCGTTTGTTGGTTTGTTGGTTTGTTGGTTTGTTGGTTTGTTGGTTTGTTGGTTTGTTGGTTTGTTGGTTTATTGGTTTGTTGGTTTGTTGGTTTGTTGGTTTGTTGGTTTGTTGGTTTGTTGGTTTGTTGGTTTGTTGGTTTGTTGGTTTGTTGGTTTGTTGGTTTGTTGGTTTGTTGGTTTGTTGGTTTGTTGGTTTGTTGGTTTGTTGGTTTGTTGGTGTGTTTGTTTGTTTGTTTGTTGGTTTGTTAGTTTGTTGGTTTGTTGGTTTGTTGGTTTGTTGGCTTGTTGGCTTGTTGGTTTGTTTGTTTGGTGGTTTGTTGGCTTGTTGGTTTGTTGGTTTGTTGGTTTGCTCGCTTGTTGGCTTGTTGGTTTGTTGGCTTGTTGGTTTGTTGGTTTGTTGGTTTGTTGGTTTGTTGGTTTGTTTGTTTGTTGGTTTGTTGGCTTGTTGGCTTGTTGGTTTGTTGGTTTGTTGGTTTCTTTGTTTGTTTGTTTGTTGATTTGTTGTTTTGTTGGCTTGTTGGTTTGTTGGTTTGTTGGTTTGTTGGTTTGTTGGTTTGTTGGCTTGGTTTGTTGGTTTGTTGGTTTGTTGGTTTGTTGGTTTGTTGGTTTGTTTGTTTGTTGGTTTGTTCGTTTGTTGGCTTGTTGGTTTGTTGGCTTGTAGGTTTGTTGGTTTGTTGTTTTGTTGGTTTGTTGGTTTGTTTGTTTGTTCGTTTGTTGGTTTGTTGGTTTGTTGGCTTGTTGGTTTGTTGGTTTGTTGGCTTGTTGGTTTGTTGATTTGTTGATTTGTTGGTTTGTTGGTTTGTTTGTTTGTTGGCTTATTGGCTTGTTAGTTTGTTGGTTTGTTGGCTTGTTGGTTTGTTGGTTTTTTGGTTTGTTCGTTTGTTGGTTTGTTGGTTTGTTCGTTTGTTGGTTTGTTGGTTTGTTGGTTTGTTGGTTTGTTGGTTTATTGGTTTGTTGGTTTGTTGGTTTGTTGGTTTGTTGGTTTGTTGGTTTGTTGGTTTGTTGGTTTGTTGGTTTGTTGGTTTGTTGGTTTGTTGGTTTGTTGGTTTGTTGGTTTGTTGGTTTGTTGGTTTGTTGGTTTGTTGGTTTGTTGGTGTGTTTGTTTGTTTGTTTGTTGGTTTGTTAGTTTGTTGGTTTGTTGGTTTGTTGGTTTGTTGGCTTGTTGGTTTGTTTGTTTGGTGGTTTGTTGGCTTGTTGGTTTGTTGGTTTGTTGGTTTGTTCGCTTGTTGGCTTGTTGGTTTGTTGGCTTGTTGGTTTGTTGGTTTGTTGGTTTGTTGGTTTGTTGGTTTGTTTGTTTGTTGGTTTGTTGGCTTGTTGGCTTGTTGGTTTATTGGTTTGTTGGTTTCTTTGTTTGTTGGTTTGTTGGCTTGTAGGTTTGTTGGTTTGTTGTTTTGTTGGTTTGTTGGTTTGTTTGTTTGTTCGTTTGTTGGTTTGTTGGTTTGTTGGCTTGTTGGTTTGTTGGTTTGTTGGCTTGTTGGTTTGTTGATTTGTTGATTTGTTGGTTTGTTGGTTTGTTTGTTTGTTGGCTTATTGGCTTGTTAGTTTGTTGGTTTGTTGGCTTGTTGGTTTGTTGGTTTTTTGGTTTGTTCGTTTGTTGGTTTGTTGGTTTGTTCGTTTGTTGGTTTGTTGGTTTGTTGGTTTGTTGGTTTGTTGGTTTATTGGTTTGTTGGTTTGTTGGTTTGTTGGTTTGTTGGTTTGTTGGTTTGTTGGTTTGTTGGTTTGTTGGTTTGTTGGTTTGTTGGTTTGTTGGTTTGTTGGTTTGTTGGTTTGTTGGTTTGTTGGTTTGTTGGTTTGTTGGTGTGTTTGTTTGTTTGTTTGTTGGTTTGTTAGTTTGTTGGTTTGTTGGTTTGTTGGTTTGTTGGCTTG
Organism: Atherix ibis; assembly: GCA_958298945.1. Taxonomy (NCBI): domain Eukaryota; kingdom Metazoa; phylum Arthropoda; class Insecta; order Diptera; family Athericidae; genus Atherix; species Atherix ibis. The sequence goes on from OY282608.1 coordinate 4,500,957, forward strand.
TTGGTTTGTTTGTTTGGTGGTTTGTTGGCTTGTTGGTTTGTTGGTTTGTTGGTTTGTTCGCTTGTTGGCTTGTTGGTTTGTTGGCTTGTTGGTTTGTTGGTTTGTTGGTTTGTTGGTTTGTTGGTTTGTTTGTTTGTTGGTTTGTTGGCTTGTTGGCTTGTTGGTTTGTTGGTTTGTTGGTTTCTTTGTTTGTTTGTTTGTTGATTTGTTGTTTTGTTGGCTTGTTGGTTTGTTGGTTTGTTGGTTTGTTGGTTTGTTGGTTTGTTGGCTTGTTAATTTGTTGGTTTGTTGGTTTTTTGGCTTGTTGGTTTGTTGATTTGTTGATTTGTTGGTTTGTTGGTTTGTTTGTTTGTTGGCTTATTGGCTTGTTAGTTTGTTGGTTTGTTGGCTTGTTGGTTTGTTGATTTTTTGGTTTGTTCGTTTGTTGGTTTGTTGGTTTGTTGGTTTGTTGGTTTGTTGGTTTGTTGGTTTGTTGGTTTGTTGGTTTATTGGTTTGTTGGTTTGTTGGTTTGTTGGTTTGTTGGTTTGTTGGTTTGTTGGTTTGTTGGTTTGTTGGTTTGTTGGTTTGTTGGTTTGTTGGTTTGTTGGTTTGTTGGTTTGTTGGTTTGTTGGTTTGTTGGTTTGTTGGTGTGTTTGTTTGTTTGTTTGTTGGTTTGTTAGTTTGTTGGTTTGTTGGTTTGTTGGTTTGTTGGCTTGTTGGTTTGTTTGTTTGGTGGTTTGTTGGCTTGTTGGTTTGTTGGTTTGTTGGTTTGTTCGCTTGTTGGCTTGTTGGTTTGTTGGCTTGTTGGTTTGTTGGTTTGTTGGTTTGTTGGTTTGTTGGTTTGTTTGTTTGTTGGTTTGTTGGCTTGTTGGCTTGTTGGTTTGTTGGTTTGTTGGTTTCTTTGTTTGTTTGTTTGTTGATTTGTTGTTTTGTTGGCTTGTTGGTTTGTTGGTTTGTTGGTTTGTTGGTTTGTTGGTTTGTTGGCTTGTTAATTTGTTGGTTTGTTGGTTTGTTGGTTTGTTGGTTTGTTGGTTTGTTGGTTTGTTTGTTGGTTGGTTTGTTCGTTTGTTGGCTTGTTGGTTTGTTGGCTTATTGGCTTGTTTGCTTGTTCGTTTGCTGGTTTGTTGGTTTGTTGGTTTGTTGGCTTATTGGTTTGTTGGTTTGTTCGTTTGTTAGTTTTTTGGTTTGTTGGTTTGTTGGTTTGTTCGTTTGTTGGCTTGTTGGCTTGTTAGTTTGTTGGTTTGTTGGCTTGTTGGCTTGTTGGTTTGTTGGTTTGTTGGTTTGTTGGTTTGTTGGTTTATTGGATTGTTGGTTTATTTGTTTGTTGGTTTGTCGGTTTGTTGGCTTCTTGGCTTTTTGGCTTGTTGGTTTGTTGGTTTGTTGGCTTGATGGCTTGTTGGTTTGTTGGTTTGTTGGCTTGTTGGTTTGTTGGTTTGTTGGTTTGTTGGTTTGTTGGTTTGTTGGTTTGTTGGTTTGTTGGTTTGTTGGTTTGTTGGTTTATTGGTTTGTTGGTTTGTTGGTTTGTTGGTTTGTTCGTTTGTTGGCTTGTTGGCTTGTTGGTTTGTTGGTTTGTTGGCTTGTTGGTTTGTTGGGTTGTTGGCTTGTTGTTTTGTTGGTTTTTTGGTTTATTGGTTTGTTTGCTTGTTGGTTTGTTGGTTTGTTGGTTTGTTGGTTTGTTGGTGTGTTTGTTTGTTTGTTTGTTGGTTTGTTAGTTTGTTGGTTTGTTGGTTTGTTGGTTTGTTGGCTTGTTGGTTTGTTTGTTTGGTGGTTTGTTGGCTTGTTGGTTTGTTGGTTTGTTGGTTTGTTCGCTTGTTGGCTTGTTGGTTTGTTGGCTTGTTGGTTTGTTGGTTTGTTGGTTTGTTGGTTTGTTGGTTTGTTTGTTTGTTGGTTTGGTGGCTTGTTGGCTTGTTGGTTTGTTGGTTTGTTGGTTTCTTTGTTTGTTTGTTTGTTGATTTGTTGTTTTGTTGGCTTGTTGGTTTGTTGGTTTGTTGGTTTGTTGGTTTGTTGGTTTGTTGGCTTGTTAATTTGTTGGTTTGTTGGTTTGTTGGTTTGTTGGTTTGTTGGTTTGTTGGTTTGTTGGTTTGTTTGTTGGTTGGTTTGTTCGTTTGTTGGCTTGTTGGTTTGTTGGCTTATTGGCTTGTTTGCTTGTTCGTTTGCTGGTTTGTTGGTTTGTTGGTTTGTTGGCTTATTGGTTTGTTGGTTTGTTCGTTTGTTAGTTTTTTGGTTTGTTGGTTTGTTGGTTTGTTCGTTTGTTGGCTTGTTGGCTTGTTAGTTTGTTGGTTTGTTGGCTTGTTGGCTTGTTGGTTTGTTGGTTTGTTGGTTTGTTGGTTTGTTGGTTTGTTGGTTTGTTGGATTGTTGGTTTATTTGTTTGTTGGTTTGTCGGTTTGTTGGCTTCTTGGCTTTTTGGCTTGTTGGTTTGTTGGTTTGTTGGCTTGATGGCTTGTTGGTTTGTTGGTTTGTTGGCTTGTTGGTTTGTTGGTTTGTTGGTTTGTTGGTTTGTTGGTTTGTTGGTTTGTTGGTTTATTGGTTTGTTGGTTTGTTGGTTTGTTGGTTTGTTCGTTTGTTGGCTTGTTGGCTTGTTGGTTTGTTGGTTTGTTGGCTTGTTGGTTTGTTGGGTTGTTGGCTTGTTGTTTTGTTGGTTTGTTGGTTTATTGGTATGTTTGCTTGTTGGTTTGTTGGTTTGTTGGTTTGTTGGTTTCTTGGTTTATTCGTTTGTTGGTTTGTTGGTTTGTTGGTTTGTTGGTTTGTTGGTTTGTTGGTTTGTTGGTTTGTTGGTTTGTTGGTTTGTTGGTTTGTTGGTTTGTTGGTTTGTTGGTTTGTTTGTTTGTAGGTTTGTTGGTTTGTTGGCTTGTTGGTTTGTTGGCTTGTTGGCTTGTTGGTTTGTTGGTTTGTTCGTTTGTTGGTTTGTTGGTTTGTTGGTTTCATGGCTTGTTGGCCTGTTTGTTTGTTGGTTTGTTGGCATGTTGGTTTGTTGGTTTGTTTGTTTGGTGGTTTGTTCGTTTGTTGGGTTGTTGGTTTGTTGGTTTGTTGGTTTGTTTGCTTGTTGGTTTGTTGGTTTGTTGGTTTGTTGGTTTGTTGGTTTGTTGGTTTGTTGGTGTGTTGGTTTGTTGGTTTGTTCGTTTGTTGGTTTGTTGGTTTGTTGGCTTGTTGGTTTGTTGGTTTGTTGGTTTGTTGGATTGTTGGATTGTTGGTGTGTTGGTTTGTTGGTTTGTTGGTTTGTTGGTTTGTTGGTTTGTTGGCTTGTTGGTTTGTTGGTTTGTTGGTTTGTTGGTGTGTTGGTTTGTTGGTTTGTTGGTTTGTTGGTTTGTTGGTTTGTTCGTTTGTTGGTTGGTTGGTTTGTTGGTTTGTTTGTTTGTTGGTTTGTTCGCTTGTTGGCTTGTTGGTTTGTTGGTTTGTTGGTTTGTTGGTTTGTTGTTTTGTTGGTTTGTTGGTTTGTTTGTTTGTTCGTTTGTTGGTTTGTTGGTTTGTTGGCTTGTTGGTTTGTTGGTTTGTTGGCTTGTTGGTTTGTTGATTTGTTGATTTGTTGGTTTGTTGGTTTGTTGGTTTGTTTGTTTGTTGGCTTATTGGCTTGTTAGTTTGTTGGTTTGTTGGCTTGGTGGTTTGTTGGTTTTTTGGTTTGTTGGTTTGTTGGTTTGTTGGTTTGTTGGTTTGTTCGTTTGTGGGTTGGTTGGTTTGTTGGTTTGTTTGTTTGTCGGTTTGTTCGCTTGTTGGCTTGTTGGTTTGTTCATTTATTGGTTTGTTGGTTGGTTGGTTTGTTGGTTTGTTGGTTTGTTGGTTTGTTGGTTTGTTGGTTTGTTGGTTTGTTGGTTTGTTGGTTTGTTGGTTTGTTGGTTTATTGCTTTGTTGGTTTGTTGGTTTGTTGGTTTGTTGGTTTGTTGGTTTGTTGGTTTGTTGGTTGGTAGGTTTGTTGGTTTGTTTGTTTGTTGGTTTGTTTGCTTGTTGGCTTGTTGGTTTGTTGGTTTATTGGTTTGTTGGTTTGTTGGTTTGTTGGTTTGTTGGTTTGTTGGTTTGTTGGTTTGTTGGATTGTTGGTGTGTTGGTTTGTTGGTTTGTTGGTTTGTTGGTTTGTTGGCTTGTTGGTTTGTTGGTTTGTTGGTTTGTTGGTTTGTTGGTTTGTTGGTTTATTGGTTTGTTGGTTTGTTGGTTTGTTGGTTTGTTGGTTTGTTGGTTTGTTGGTTTGTTCGTTTTTGGTTGGTTGGTTTGTTGGTTTGTTTGTTTGTTGGTTTGTTCGCTTGTTGGCTTGTTGGTTTGTTGGTTTATTGGTTTGTTGGTTTGTTGGTTTGTTGGTTTGTTGGTTTGATGGTTTGTTGGTTTATTGGTTTGTTGGTTTGTTAGTTTGTTGGTTTGTTGGTTTGTTGGTTTGTTGGTTTGTTGGTTTGTTGGTTTGTTGGTTTGTTGGTTTGTTGGTTTGTTGGTTTGTTGGTTTGTTGGTTTATTGGTTTGTTGGTTTGTTGGTTTGTTGGTTTGTTGGTTTGTTGGTTTGTTGGTGTGTTTGTTTGTTTGTTTGTTTGTTGGTTTGTTAGTTTGTTGGTTTGTTGGTTTGTTGGTTTGTTAACTTGTTGGTTTTGGTTGGTTTGTTGGCTTGTTGGTTTGTTGGTTTGTTGGTTTGTTCGCTTGTTGGCTTGTTGGTTTGTTGGCTTGTTGGCTTGTTGGTTTGTTGGTTTATTGGTTTGGTGGTTTGTTGGTTTGTTGGTTTGTTGGCTTGTTGGTTTGTTGGCTTGTTGGTTTGTTGGTTTGTTGTTTTGTTGGTTTGTTGGTTTGTTTGTTTGTTTGTTTGTTGGTTGGTTGGTTTGTTGGCTTGTTGGTTTGTTGGTGTGTTGGTTTGTTGGTTTGTTGGTTTGTTGATTTGTTGATTTGTTGGTTTGTTGGTTTGTTTGTTTGTTGGCTTATTGGCTTGTTAGTTTGTTGGTTTGTTGGCTTGTTGGTTTGTTGGTTTTTTGGTTTGTTCGTTTGTTGGTTTGTTGGTTTCTTGGTTTGTTGGTTTGTTGGTTTGTTGGTTTGTTGGTTTGTTGGTTTGTTGGTTTGTTGGTTTGTTGGTTTGTTGGTTTGTTGGTTTGTTGGTTTGTTGGTTTGTTGGTTTGTTGGTTTGTTGGTTTGTTGGTTTGTTGGTTTGTTGGTTTGTTGGTTTGTTGGTTTGTTGGTTTGTTGGTTTGTTGGTGTGTTTGTTTGTTTGTTTGTTGGTTTCTTAGTTTGTTGGTTTGTTGGTTTGTTGGTTTGTTTGTTTGTTGGCTTGTTGGTTTGTTGGTTTGTTGGTTTGTTGGCTTGTTGGTTTGTTGGTTTGTTGGTTTGTTCGCTTGTTGGCTTGTTGATTTGTTGGCTTGTTGGTTTGTTGGTTTGTTGGTTTGTTGGTTTGTTGGTTTGTTGGTTTGTTGGTTTGTTGGTTTGTTGGTTTGTTGGTTTGTTGGCTTGTTGGCTTGTTGGTTTGTTGGTTTCTTTGTTTGTTTGTTTGTTGATTTGTTGTTTTGTTGGCTTGTTGGTTTGTTGGTTTGTAGGTTTGTTGGTTTGTTGGTTTGTTGGCTTGTTAATTTGTTGGTTTGGTGGTTTGTTGGTTTGTTTGTTGGTTGGTTTGTTCGTTTGTTGGCTTGTTGGTTTGTTGGCGTGTTGGCTTGTTTGCTTGTTCGTTTGCTGGTTTGTTGGTTTGTTGGTTTGTTGGCTTATTGGTTTGTTGGTTTGTTCGTTTGTTAGTTTTTTGGTTTGTTGGTTTGTTGGTTTGTTCGTTTGTTGGCTTGTTAGTTTGTTGGTTTGTTGGCTTGTTGGCTTGTTGGTTTGTTGGTTTGTTGGTTTGTTGGCTTGATGGCTTGTTGGTTTGTTGGTTTGTTGGCTTGTTGGTTTGTTGGTTTGTTGGTTTGTTGGTTTGTTGGTTTGTTGGTTTGTTGGTTTGTTGGTTTGTTGGTTTGTTGGTTTGTTGGTTTGTTGGTTTGTTGGTTTATTGGTTTGTTGGTTTGTTGGTTTGTTGGTTTGTTCGTTTGTTGGCTAGTTGGCTTGTTGGCTTGTTGGTTTGTTGGTTTGTTGGTTTGTTGGTTTGTAGGTTTGTTGGTTTATTTGTTTGTTGGTTTGTTGGTTTGTTGGCTTCTTGGCTTCTTTGCTTGTTGGTTTGTTGGTTTGTTGGCTTGATGGCTTGTTGGTTTGTTGGTTTGTTGGCTTGTTGGTTTGTTGGTTTGTTGGTTTGTTGGTGTGTTTGTTTGTTTGTTTGTTTGTTGGTTTGTTAGTTTGTTGGTTTGTTGGTTTGTTGGTTTGTTAACTTGTTGGTTTTGGTTGGTTTGTTGGCTTGTTGGTTTGTTGGTTTGTTGGTTTGTTCGCTTGTTGGCTTGTTGGTTTGTTGGCTTGTTGGCTTGTTGGTTTGTTGGTTTATTGGTTTGGTGGTTTGTTGGTTTGTTGGTTTGTTGGCTTGTTGGTTTGTTGGCTTGTTGGTTTGTTGGTTTGTTGTTTTGTTGGTTTGTTGGTTTGTTGGTTTGTTGGTTTGTTGGTTTGTTGGTTTGTTGGTGTGTTTGTTTGTTTGTTTGTTTGTTGGTTTGTTAGTTTGTTGGTTTGTTGGTTTGTTGGTTTGTTAACTTGTTGGTTTTGGTTGGTTTGTTGGCTTGTTGGTTTGTTGGTTTGTTGGTTTGTTCGCTTGTTGGCTTGTTGGTTTGTTGGCTTGTTGGCTTGTTGGTTTGTTGGTTTATTGGTTTGGTGGTTTGTTGGTTTGTTGGTTTGTTGGCTTGTTGGTTTGTTGGCTTGTTGGTTTGTTGGTTTGTTGTTTTGTTGGTTTGTTGGTTTGTTTGTTTGTTTGTTTGTTGGTTGGTTGGTTTGTTGGCTTGTTGGTTTGTTGGTGTGTTGGTTTGTTGGTTTGTTGGTTTGTTGATTTGTTGATTTGTTGGTTTGTTGGTTTGTTTGTTTGTTGGCTTATTGGCTTGTTAGTTTGTTGGTTTGTTGGCTTGTTGGTTTGTTGGTTTTTTGGTTTGTTCGTTTGTTGGTTTGTTGGTTTCTTGGTTTGTTGGTTTGTTGGTTTGTTGGTTTGTTGGTTTGTTGGTTTGTTGGTTTGTTGGTTTGTTGGTTTGTTGGTTTGTTGGTTTGTTGGTTTGTTGGTTTGTTGGTTTGTTGGTTTGTTGGTTTGTTGGTTTGTTGGTTTGTTGGTTTGTTGGTTTGTTGGTTTGTTGGTTTGTTGGTTTGTTGGTTTGTTGGTGTGTTTGTTTGTTTGTTTGTTGGTTTCTTAGTTTGTTGGTTTGTTGGTTTGTTGGTTTGTTTGTTTGTTGGCTTGTTGGTTTGTTGGTTTGTTGGTTTGTTGGCTTGTTGGTTTGTTGGTTTGTTGGTTTGTTCGCTTGTTGGCTTGTTGATTTGTTGGCTTGTTGGTTTGTTGGTTTGTTGGTTTGTTGGTTTGTTGGTTTGTTGGTTTGTTGGTTTGTTGGTTTGTTGGTTTGTTGGTTTGTTGGCTTGTTGGCTTGTTGGTTTGTTGGTTTCTTTGTTTGTTTGTTTGTTGATTTGTTGTTTTGTTGGCTTGTTGGTTTGTTGGTTTGTAGGTTTGTTGGTTTGTTGGTTTGTTGGCTTGTTAATTTGTTGGTTTGGTGGTTTGTTGGTTTGTTTGTTGGTTGGTTTGTTCGTTTGTTGGCTTGTTGGTTTGTTGGCGTGTTGGCTTGTTTGCTTGTTCGTTTGCTGGTTTGTTGGTTTGTTGGTTTGTTGGCTTATTGGTTTGTTGGTTTGTTCGTTTGTTAGTTTTTTGGTTTGTTGGTTTGTTGGTTTGTTCGTTTGTTGGCTTGTTGGCTTGTTAGTTTGTTGGTTTGTTGGCTTGTTGGCTTGTTGGTTTGTTGGTTTGTTGGTTTGTTGGCTTGATGGCTTGTTGGTTTGTTGGTTTGTTGGCTTGTTGGTTTGTTGGTTTGTTGGTTTGTTGGTTTGTTGGTTTGTTGGTTTGTTGGTTTGTTGGTTTGTTGGTTTGTTGGTTTGTTGGTTTGTTGGTTTGTTGGTTTATTGGTTTGTTGGTTTGTTGGTTTGTTGGTTTGTTCGTTTGTTGGCTAGTTGGCTTGTTGGTTTGTTGGTTTGTTGGTTTGTTGGTTTGTTGGTTTGTAGGTTTGTTGGTTTATTTGTTTGTTGGTTTGTTGGTTTGTTGGCTTCTTGGCTTCTTTGCTTGTTGGTTTGTTGGTTTGTTGGCTTGATGGCTTGTTGGTTTGTTGGTTTGTTGGCTTGTTGGTTTGTTGGTTTGTTGGTTTGTTGGTTTGTTGGTTTGTTGGTTTGTTGGTTTGTTGGTTTGTTGGTTTGTTGGTTTGTTGGTTTGTTGGTTTATTGGTTTGTTGGTTTGTTGATTTGTTGGTTTATTTGTTTGTTGGTTTGTTGGTTTGTTGGCTTCTTGGCTTTTTGGCTTGTTGGTTTGTTGGTTTGTTGGCTTGATGGCTTGTTGGTTTGTTGGTTTGTTGGCTTGTTGGTTTGTTGGTTTGTTGGTTTGTTGGTTTGTTGGTTTGTTGGTTTGTTGGTTTGTTGGTTTGTTGGTTTGTTGGTTTGTTGGTTTATTGGTTTGTTGTATTGTTGGTTTCTTGGTTTGTTTGTTTGTTGGCTTGTTGGCTTGTTGGTTTGTTAGTTTGTTGGTTTGTTGGTTTGTTGGTTTGTAGGTTTGTTGGTTTATTTGTTTGTTGGTTTGTTGGTTTGTTGGCTTCTTGGCTTCTTTGCTTGTTGGTTTGTTGGTTTGTTGGCTTGATGGCTTGTTGGTTTGTTGGTTTGTTGGGTTGTTGGTTTGTTGGTTTGTTGGTTTGTTGCTTTGTTGGTTTGTTGGTTTGTTGGTTTGTTGGTTTGTTGGTTTGTTGGTTTATTGGTTTGTTGGTTTGTTGGTTTGTTGGTTTGTTCGTTTGTTCGTTTGTTGGCTTGTTGGCTTGTTGGTTTGTTGGTTTGTTCGTTTGTTGGCTTGTTGTTTTGTTGGTTTGTTGGTTTATTGGTTTGTTGGCTTGTTGGTTTGTTGGTTTGTTGGTTTCTTAGTTTCTTGGTTTATTCGTTTGTTGGTTTGTTGGTTTCTTGGTTTGTTGGTTTGTTGGTTTGTTGGTTTGTTTGTTTGCTGGTTTGTTGGTTTGTTGGTTTGTTGGCTTGTTGGTTTGTTGGTTTGTTGGTTTGTTCGTTTGTTGGTTTGTTGGTTTGTTGGTTTGATGGCTTGTTCGCCTGTTTGTTTGTTGGTTTGTTGGCATGTTGGTTTGTTGGTTTGTTGGTTTGTTGGTTTGTTCGTTTGTTGGTTTGTTGGTTTGTTGGTTTGATGGCTTGTTGGCCTGTTTGTTTGTTGGTTTGTTGGCATGTTGGTTTGTTGGTTTGTTTGTTTGGTGGTTTGTTCGTTTGTTGGGTTGTTGGTTTGTTGGTTTGTTTGCCTGTTGGTTTGTTGGTTTGTTGGTTTGTTGGTTTGTTGGTTTGTTGGTGTGTAGGTTTGTTGGTTTGTTGTTTTGTTGGTTTGTTGGCTTGTTAGTTTGTTGGTTTGTTGCTTTGTTGGTTTGTTGGTGTGTTTGTTTGTTGGTTTGTTGGTTTGTTGGTTTGTTGGTTTGTTGGTTTGTTGGTTTGTTGGTTTGTTGGTTTGTTGGTTTGTTTGTTTGTTAGTTTGTTGGTTTGTTGATTTGTTGGTTTGTTGGTTTGTTTGTTTGTTGGTTTGTTGGTTTGTTGGCTTGTTGGTTTGTTGGCTTGTTGGTTTGTTGGTTTGTTGGTTTGTTTGTTTGTTGGTTTGTTGGGTTGTTGGTTTGTTGGTTTGTTTGCTTGTTGGTTTGTTGGTTTGTTGGTTTGTTGGTTTGTTGTTTTGTTGGTTTGTTGGTGTGTTGGTTTGTTGGTTTGTTGGTTTGTTGGTTTGTTGGCTTGTTGGTTTGTTGGTTTGTTGGTTTGTTGGTTTGTTGGTTTGTTGGTGTGTTGGTTTGTTGGTTTGTTTGTTTGTTGGTTTGTTGGTTTGTTGGCTTGTTGGTTTGTTGGTTTGTTGGTTTGTTGGTTTGTTGGTTTGTTGGTTTGTTGGTTTGTTGGTTTGTTCGTTTGTTGGTTGGTTGGTTTGTTGGTTTGTTTGTTTGTTGGTTTGTTCGTTTGTTGGCTTGTTGGTTTGTTGGCTTGTAGGTTTGTTGGTTTGTTGTTTTGTTGGTTTGTTGGTTTGTTTGTTTGTTCGTTTGTTGGTTTGTTGGTTTGTTGGCTTATTGGTTTGTTGGTTTGTTGGCTTGTTGGTTTGTTGATTTGTTGATTTGTTGGTTTGTTGGTTTGTTTGTTTGTTGGCTTATTGGCTTGTTAGTTTGTTGGTTTGTTGGCTTGTTGGTTTGTTGGTTTTTTGGTTTGTTCGTTTGTTGGTTTGTTGGTTTGTTGGTTTGTTGGTTTGTTGGTTTGTTGGTTTGTTGGTTTGTTGGTTTGTTGGTTTATTGGTTTGTTGGTTTGTTGGTTTGTTGGTTTGTTGGTTTGTTGGTTTGTTGGTTTGTTGGTTTGTTGGTTTGTTGGTTTGTTGGTTTGTTGGTTTGTTGGTTTGTTGGTTTGTTGGTTTGTTGGTTTGTTGGTTTGTTGGTGTGTTTGCTTGTTTGTTTGTTGGTTTGTTAGATTGTTGGTTTGTTGGTTTGTTGGTTTGTTGGCTTGTTGGTTTGTTTGTTTGTTGGTTTGTTGGCTTGTTGGTTTGTTGGTTTGTTGGTTTGTTCGCTTGTTGGCTTGTTGGTTTGTTGGTTTGTTGGTTTGTTGGTTTGTTGGTTTGTTGGTTTGTTGGTTTGTTGGTTTGTTGGCTTGTTGGCTTGTTGGTTTGTTGGTTTCTTTGTTTGTTTGTTTGTTGATTTGTTGTTTTGTTGGCTTGTTGGCTTGTTGGTTTGTTGGTTTGTTGGTTTGTTGGTTTGTTGGCTTGTTAATTTGTTGGTTTGTTGGTTTGTTGGTTTGTTGGTTTGTTTGTTGGTTGGTTTGTTCGTTTGTTGGCTTGTTGGTTTGTTGGCTTATTGGCTTGTTTGCTTGTTCGTTTGCTGGTTTGTTGGTTTGTTGGTTTGTTGGCTTATTGGTTTGTTGGTTTGTTCGTTTGTTAGTTTTTTGGTTTGTTGGTTTGTTGGTTTGTTCGTTTGTTGGCTTGTTGGCTTGTTAGTTTGTTGGTTTGTTGGCTTGTTGGCTAGTTGGTTTGTTGGTTTGTTGGTTTGTTGGTTTGTTGGTTTGTTGGATTGTTGGTTTATTTGTTTGTTGGTTTGTTGGTTTGTTGGCTTCTTGGCTTTTTGGCTTGTTGGTTTGTTGGTTTGTTGGCTTGATGGCTTGTTGGTTTGTTGGTTTGTTGGCTTGTTGGTTTGTTGGTTTGTTGGTTTGTTGGTTTGTTGGTTTGTTGGTTTGTTGGTTTGTTGGTTTGTTGGTTTGTTGGTTTGTTGGTTTGTTGGTTTATTGGTTTGTTGGTTTGTTGGTTTGTTCGTTTGTTGGCTTGTTGGCTTGTTGGTTTGTTGGTTTGTTGGCTTGTTGGTTTGTTGGGTTGTTGGCTTGTTGTTTTGTTGGTTTGTTGGTTTATTGGTTTGTTTGCTTGTTGGTTTGTTGGTTTGTTGGTTTGTTGGTTTCTTGGTTTATTCGTTTGTTGGTTTGTTGGTTTGTTGGTTCGTTTGTTTGTTGGTTTGTTGGTTTGTTGGTTTGTTGGTTTGTTGGTTTGTTGGTTTGTTGGTTTGTTTGTTTGTTGGTTTGTTGGCTTGTTGGTTTGTTGGTTTGTTCGTTTGTTGGTTTGTTGGTTTGTTGGTTTGATGGCTTGTTGGCCTGTTTGTTTGTTGGTTTGTTGGCATGTTGGTTTGTTGGTTTGTTTGTTTGGTGGTTTGTTCGTTTGTTGGGTTGTTGGTTTATTGGTTTGTTTGCTTGTTGGTTTGTTGGTTTGTTGGTTTGTTGGTTTGTTGGTTTGTTCGTGTGTTGGTTTGTTGGTTTGTTGGTTTGTTGGTTTGTTGGCTTGTTGGTTTGTTGGTTTGTTGGTTTGTTGGTTTGTTGGATTGTTGGTGTGTTGGTTTGTTGGTTTGTTGGTTTGTTGATTTGTTGGCTTGTTGGTTTGTTGGTTTGTTGGTTTGTTGGTTTGTTGGTTTGTTGGTTTGTTGGTTTGTTGGTTTGTTGGTTTGTTGGTTTGTTGGTTTGTTGGTTTGTTGGTTTGTTGGTTTGTTGGTTTATTGGTTTGTTGGTTTGTTGGTTTGTTGGTTTGTTCGTTTGTTGGCTTGTTGGCTTGTTGGTTTGTTGGTTTGTTGGCTTGTTGGTTTGTTGGTGTGTTGGTTTGTTGGTTTGTTGGTTTGTTGATTTGTTGGCTTGTTGGTTTGTTGGTTTGTTGGTTTGTTGGTTTGTTGGTTTGTTGGTTTGTTGGTTTGTTGGTTTGTTGGTTTGTTCGTTTGTTGGTTGGTTGGTTTGTTGGTTTGTTTGTTTGTTGGTTTGTTCGCTTGTTGGCTTGTTGGTTTGTTGGTTTGTTGGTTTGTTGGTTTGTTGTTTTGTTGGTTTGTTGGTTTGTTTGTTTGTTCGTTTGTTGGTTTGTTGGTTTGTTGGCTTGTTAATTTGTTGGTTTGTTGGCCTGTTGGTTTGTTGATTTGTTGATTTGTTGGTTTGTTGGTTTGTTGGTTTGTTGGTTTGTTTGTTTGTTGGCTTATTGGCTTGTTAGTTTGTTGGTTTGTTGGCTTGGTGGTTTGTTGGTTTTTTGGTTTGTTGGTTTGTTGGTTTATTGGTTTGTTGGTTTGTTTGTTTGTTGGTTGGTTGGTTTGTTGGTTTGTTTGTTTGTTGGTTTGTTCGCTTGTTGGCTTGTTGGTTTGTTGGTTTATTGGTTTGTTGGTTTGTTGGTTTGTTGGTTTGTTGGTTTGTTGGTTTGTTGGTTTGTTGGTTTGTTGGTTTGTTGGTTTGTTGGTTTGTTGCTTTGTTGGTTTGTTGGTTTGTTGGTTTGTTGGTTTGTTGGTTTGTTGGTTTGTTGGTTTGTTGGCTGGTTGGTTTGTTGGTTTGTTTGTTTGTTGGTTTGTTCGCTTGTTGGCTTGTTGGTTTGTTGGTTTATTGGTTTGTTGGTTTGTTGGTTTGTTGGTTTGTTGGTTTGTTGGTTTGTTGGATTGTTGGTGTGTTGGTTTGTTGGTTTGTTGGTTTGTTGGTTTGTTGGCTTGTTGGTTTGTTGGTTTGTTAGTTTGTTGGTTTGTTGGTTTGTTGGTTTGTTGGTTTGTTGGTTTGTTGGTTTGTTGGTTTGTTGGTTTGTTGGTTTGTCGGTTTGTTCGTTTTTGGTTGGTTGGTTTGTTGGTTTGTTTGTTTGTTGGTTTGTTCGCTTGTTGTCTTGTTGGTTTGTTGGTTTATTGGTTTGTTGGTTTGTTGGTTTGTTGGTTTGTTGGTTTGTTGGTTTGTTGGTTTGTTGGTTTGTTGGTTTGTTAGTTTGTTGGTTTGTTGGTTTCTTGGTTTGTTGGTTTGTTGGTTTGTTGGTTTGTTGGTTTGTTGGTTTGTTGGTTTGTTGGTTTGTTGGTTTGTTAGTTTGTTGGTTTGTTGGTTTGTTGGTTTGTTGGTTTGTTGGTTTGTTGGTGTGTTTGTTTGTTTGTTTGTTGGTTTGTTAGTTTGTTGGTTTGTTGGTTTGTTGGTTTGTTGGTTTGTTAACTTGTTGGTTTTGGTTGGTTTGTTGGCTTGTTGGTTTGTTGGTTTTTGTTGGTTTGTTCGCTTGTTGGCTTGTTGGTTTGTTGGCTTGTTGGCTTGTTGGTTTGTTGGTTTATTGGTTTGGTGGTTTGTTGGTTTGTTTGTTTGTTCGTTTGTTGGTTTGTTGGTTTGTTGGCTTGTTGGTTTGTTGGCTTGTTGGTTTGTTGATTTGTTGATTTGTTGGTTTGTTGGTTTGTTTGTTTGTTGGCTTATTGGCTTGTTAGTTTGTTGGTTTGTTGGCTTGTTGGTTTGTTGGTTTTTTGGTTTGTTCGTTTGTTGGTTTGTTGGTTTGTTGGTTTGTTGGTTTGTTGGTTTGTTGGTTTGTTGGTTTGTTGGTTTATTGGTTTGTTGGTTTGTTGGTTTGTTGGTTTGTTGGTTTGTTGGTTTGTTGGTTTGTTGGTTTGTTGGTTTGTTGGTTTGTTGGTTTGTTGGTTTGTTGGTTTGTTGGTTTGTTGGTTTGTTGGTTTGTTGGTTTGTTGGTTTGTTGGTTTGTTGGTGTGTTTGCTTGTTTGTTTGTTGGTTTGTTAGTTTGTTGGTTTGTTGGTTTGTTGGTTTGTTGGCTTGTTGGTTTGTTTGTTTGTTGGTTTGTTGGCTTGTTGGTTTGTTGGTTTGTTGGTTTGTTCGCTTGTTGGCTTGTTGGTTTGTTGGCTTGTTGGTTTGTTGGTTTGTTGGTTTGTTGGTTTGTTGGTTTGTTGGTTTGTTGGTTTGTTGGTTTGTTGGCTTGTTGGCTTGTTGGTTTGTTGGTTTCTTTGTTTGTTTGTTTGTTGATTTGTTGTTTTGTTGGCTTGTTGGTTTGTTGGTTTGTTGGTTTGTTGGTTTGTTGGTTTGTTGGCTTGTTAATTTGTTGGTTTGTTGGTTTGTTGGTTTGTTGGTTTGTTGGTTTGTTTGTTGGTTGGTTTGTTCGTTTGTTGGCTTGTTGGTTTGTTGGCTTATTGGCTTGTTTGCTTGTTCGTTTGCTGGTTTGTTGGTTTGTTGGTTTGTTGGCTTATTGGTTTGTTGGTTTGTTCGTTTGTTAGTTTTTTGGTTTGTTGGTTTGTTGGTTTGTTCGTTTGTTGGCTTGTTGGCTTGTTAGTTTGTTGGTTTGTTGGCTTGTTGGCTTGTTGGTTCGTTGGCTTTTTGGTTTGTTGGTTTGTTGGTTTCTTGGTTTGTAGGTTTGTTGGTTTGTTGGTTTGTTGGCTTGTTGGCTTGTTGGTTTGTTGCTTTGTTGATTTGTTGGTTTGTTGGTTTGTTGGTTTGTTGGCTTGTTGGCTTGTTGGTTTGTTGGTTTGTTGGTTTGTTGGCCTGTTGGCTTGTTGGTTTGTTGGTTTGTTGGTTTGTTGGCTTGTTGGTTACTTGGTTTGTTGGTTTGTTGGCTTGTTGGTTTGTTCGTTTGTTGGTTTGTTGGTTTGTTGGCTTATTGGCTTGTTGGTTTGTTCGTTTGTTGGCTCGTTGGTTTGTTGGAGTGTTGGTTTGTTGGTTTGTTGGCTTGTTGGTTTGTTCGTTTGTTGGTTTGTTGGTTTGTTGGTTTGTTGGTTTGTTGGCTTGTTGGTTTGTTGGTTTATTGGTTTGTTGGTTTGTTGGTTTGTTGGTTTGTTGGTTTGTTGGTTTGTTGGTTTGTTGGTTTGTTGGTTTGTTGGTTTGTTAGTTTGTTGGTTTGTTGGTTTGTTGGTTTGTTGGTTTGTTGGTTTGTTGGTTTGTTGGTTTGTTGGTTTGTTGGTTTGTTGGTTTGTTGGTTTGTTAGTTTGTTGGTTTGTTGGTTTGTTGGTTTGTTGGTTTGTTGGTTTGTTGGTGTGTTTGTTTGTTTGTTTGTTGGTTTGTTAGTTTGTTGGTTTGTTGGTTTGTTGGCTTGTTGGTTTGTTGGTTTTTGTTGGTTTGTTCGCTTGTTGGCTTGTTGGTTTGTTGGCTTGTTGGCTTGTTGGTTTGTTGGTTTATTGGTTTGGTGGTTTGTTGGTTTGTTGGTTTGTTTGTTTGTTGGCTTATTGGCTTGTTAGTTTGTTGGTTTGTTGGCTTGTTGGTTTGTTGGTTTTTTGGTTTGTTCGTTTGTTGGTTTGTTGGTTTGTTGGTTTGTTGGTTTGTTGGTTTGTTGGTTTGTTGGTTTGTTGGTTTATTGGTTTGTTGGTTTGTTGGTTTGTTGGTTTGTTGGTTTGTTGGTTTGTTGGTTTGTTGGTTTGTTGGTTTGTTGGTTTGTTGGTTTGTTGGTTTGTTGGTTTGTTGGTTTGTTGGTTTGTTGGTTTGTTGGTTTGTTGGTTTGTTGGTTTGTTGGTTTGTTGGTTTGTTGGTGTGTTTGCTTGTTTGTTTGTTGGTTTGTTAGTTTGTTGGTTTGTTGGTTTGTTGGTTTGTTGGCTTGTTGGTTTGTTTGTTTGTTGGTTTGTTGGCTTGTTGGTTTGTTGGTTTGTTGGTTTGTTGGTTTGTTCGCTTGTTGGCTTGTTGGTTTGTTGGCTTGTTGGTTTGTTGGTTTGTTGGTTTGTTGGTTTGTTGGTTTGTTGGTTTGTTGGCTTGTTGGCTTGTTGGTTTGTTGGTTTCTTTGTTTGTTTGTTTGTTGATTTGTTGTTTTGTTGGCTTGTTGGTTTGTTGGTTTGTTGGTTTGTTGGTTTGTTGGTTTGTTGGCTTGTTAATTTGTTGGTTTGTTGGTTTGTTGGTTTGTTGGTTTGTTGGTTTGTTTGTTGGTTGGTTTGTTCGTTTGTTGGCTTGTTGGTTTGTTGGCTTATTGGCTTGTTTGCTTGTTCGTTTGCTGGTTTGTTGGTTTGTTGGTTTGTTGGCTTATTGGTTTGTTGGTTTGTTCGTTTGTTAGTTTTTTGGTTTGTTGGTTTGTTGGTTTGTTCGTTTGTTGGCTTGTTGGCTTGTTAGTTTGTTGGTTTGTTGGCTTGTTGGCTTGTTGGTTTGTTGGTTTGTTGGTTTGTTGGTTTGTTGGTTTGTTGGATTGTTGGTTTATTTGTTTGTTGGTTTGTTGGCTTCTTGGCTTTTTGGCTTGTTGGTTTGTTGGTTTGTTGGCTTGATGGCTTGTTGGTTTGTTGGTTTGTTGGTTTGTTGGTTTGTTGGTTTGTTGGTTTGTTGGCTTGTTGGCTTGTTGGTTTGTTGGTTTGTTGGTTTGTTGGTTTGTTGGTTTGTTGGATTGTTGGTTTATTTGTTTGTTGGTTTGTTGGCTTCTTGGATTTTTGGCTTGTTGGTTTGTTGGTTTGTTGGCTTGATGGCTTGTTGGTTTGTTGGTTTGTTGGTTTGTTGGTTTGTTGGTTTGTTGGTTTGTTGGTTTGTTGGTTTGTTGGTTTGTTGGTTTATTGGTTTGTTGGTTTGTTGGTTTGTTCGTTTGTTGGCTTGTTGGCTTGTTGGTTTGTTGGTTTGTTGGCTTGTTGGTTTGTTGGGTTGTTGGCTTGTTGTTTTGTTGGTTTGTTGGTTTATTGGTTTGTTTGCTTGTTGGTTTGTTGGTTTGTTGGTTTGTTGGTTTCTTGGTTTATTCGTTTGTTGGTTTGTTGGTTTGTTGGTTTGTTGGTTTGTTGGTTTGTTGGTTTGTTGGTTTGTTGGTTTGTTGGTTTGTTGGTTTGTTGGTTTGTTGGTTTGTTTGTTTGTTGGTTTGTTGGTTTGTTGGCTTGTTGGTTTGTTGGCTTGTTGGCTTGTTGGTTTGTTGGTTTGTTCGTTTGTTGGTTTGTTAGTTTGTTGGTTTGATGGCTTGTTGGCCTGTTTGTTTGTTGGTTTGTTGGCATGTTGGTTTGTTGGTTTGTTTGTTTGGTGGTTTGTTCGTTTGTTGGGTTGTTGGTTTATTGGTTTGTTTGCTTGTTGGTTTGTTGGTTTGTTGGTTTGTTGGTTTGTTGGTTTGTTGGTTTGTTGGTTTGTTGGTGTGTTGGTTTGTTGGTTTGTTGGTTTGTTGGTTCGTTGGTTTGTTGGCTTGTTGGTTTGTTGGTTTGTTGGTTTGTTGGATTGTTGGTGTGTTGGTTTGTTGGTTTGTTGGTTTGTTGATTTGTTGGCTTGTTGGTTTGTTGGTTTGTTGGTTTGTTGGTTTGTTGGTTTGTTGGTTTGTTGGTTTGTTGGTTTGTTGGTTTCTTGGTTTGTTGGTTTGTTGGTTTGTTGGTTTATTGGTTTGTTGGTTTGTTGGTTTGTTGGTTTGTTCGTTTGTTGGCTTGTTGGCTTGTTGGTTTGTTGGTTTGTTGGCTTGTTGGTTTGTTGGTGTGTTGGTTTGTTGGTTTGTTGGTTTGTTGATTTGTTGGCTTGTTGGTTTGTTGGTTTGTTGGTTTGTTGGTTTGTTGGTTTGTTGGTTTGTTGGTTTGTTGGTTTGTTGGTTTGTTGGTTTGTTGGTTTGTTCGTTTGTTGGTTGGTTGGTTTGTTGATTTGTTTGTTTGTTGGTTTGTTCGCTTGTTGGCTTGTTGGTTTGTTGGTTTGTTGGTTTGTTGGTTTGTTGTTTTGTTGGTTTGTTGGTTTGTTTGTTTGTTCGTTTGTTGGTTTGTTGGTTTGTTGGCTTGTTGGTTTGTTGGTTTGTTGGCTTGTTGGTTTGTTGATTTGTTGATTTGTTGGTTTGTTGGTTTGTTGGTTTGTTTGTTTGTTGGCTTATTGGCTTGTTAGTTTGTTGGTTTGTTGGCTTGGTGGTTTGTTGGTTTTTTGGTTTGTTGGTTTGTTGGTTTGTTGGTTTGTTGGTTTGTTCGTTTGTTGGTTGGTTGGTTTGTTGGTTTGTTTGTTTGTTGGTTTGTTCGCTTGTTGGCTTGTTGGTTTGTTGGTTTATTGGTTTGTTGGTTTGTTGGTTTGTTGGTTTGTTGGTTTGTTGGTTTGTTGGTTTGTTGGTTTGTTGGTTTGTTGGTTTGTTGGTTTGTTGCTTTGTTGGTTTGTTGGTTTGTTGGTTTGTTGGTTTGTTGGTTTGTTGGTTTGTTGGTTGGTTGGTTTGTTGGTTTGTTTGTTTGTTGGTTTGTTCGCTTGTTGGCTTGTTGGTTTGTTGGTTTATTGGTTTGTTGGTTTGTTGGTTTGTTGGTTTGTTGGTTTGTTGGTTTGTTGGTTTGTTGGTTTGTTGGATTGTTGGTGTGTTGGTTTGTTGGTTTGTTGGTTTGTTGGTTTGTTGGCTTGTTGGTTTGTTGGTTTGTTGGTTTGTTGGTTTGTTGGTTTGTTGGTTTGTTGGTTTGTTGGTTTGTTTGTTTGTTGGTTTGTTGGTTTATTCGTTTTTGGTTGGTTTGTTTGTTTGTTGGTTTGTTCGCTTGTTGGCTTGTTGGTTTGTTGGTTTATTGGTTTGTTGGTTTGTTGGTTTGTTGGTTTGTTGGTTTGTTGGTTTGTTGGTTTGTTGGTTTGTTAGTTTGTTGGTTTGTTGGTTTGTTGGTTTGTTGGTTTGTTGGTTTGTTGGTTTGTTGGTTTGTTGGTTTGTTGGTTTATTGGTTTGTTGGTTTGTTGGTTTGTTGGTTTGTTGGTTTGTTGGTTTGTTGGTTTGTTGGTTTGTTGGTGTGTTTGTTTGTTTGTTTGTTGGTTTGTTAGTTTGTTGGTTTGTTGGTTTGTTGGTTTGTTGGTTTGTTAACTTGTTGGTTTTGGTTGGTTTGTTGGCTTGTTGGTTTGTTGGTTTTTGTTGGTTTGTTCGCTTGTTGGCTTGTTGATTTGTTGGCTTGTTGGCTTGTTGGTTTGTTGGTTTATTGGTTTGGTGGTTTGTTGGTTTGTTGGTTTGTTGGTTTGTTGGTTTGTTGGTTTGTTGGTTTGTTGGTATGTTGGTTTGCTGGCTTGTTGGCTTGTTGGTTTGTTGGTTTCTTTTTTTGTTTGTTTGTTGGTTTGTTCGTTTCTTCGTTTGTTGGTTTGCTGGTTTGTTGGTTTGTAGGTTTGTTCGTTTGTTGGTTTGTTGGTTTGTTGGTTTGTTCGTTTGTTAGTTTGTTGATTTGTTGGTTTGTTGGCTTGTTGGTTTGTTGGTTTGTTGGTTTGTTGGTTTGTTGGTTTGTTGGTTTGTTGGTTTGTTGGTTTGTTTGTTTGTTGGTTTGTTCGTTTGTTGGTTTGTTGGTTTGTTTGCTTGTTGGTTTGTTGGTTTGTTGGTTTGTTGGTTTGTTGGTTTGGTGGCTTGTTGGCTTGTTGGCTTGTTGGTTTGTTGGTTTCTTTGTTTGTTTGTTTGTTGGTTTTTCGTTTCTTCGTTTGTTGGTTTGCTGGTTTGTTGGTTTGTTGGTTTGTTCGTTTGTTGGTTTGTTGGTTTCTTGGTTTGTTCGTTTGTTAGTTTGTTGATTTGTTGGTTTGTTGGCTTGTTGGTTTGTTGGTTTGTTGGTTTGTTGGTTTGTTGGCTTGTTGGTTTGTTGGTGTGTTGGTTTGTTGGTTTGTTGGTTTGTTGGTTTGTTTGTTTGTTGGTTTGTTCGTTTGTTGGTTTGTTGGTTTGTTGGTTTGTTGGTTTGTTGGCTTATTGGTTTGTTGGTTTGTTGGTTTGTTGGTTTGTTGGTTTGTTCGTTTGTTGGCTTGTTGGCTTGTGTGTTTGTTGGTTTGTTGGTTTGTTGGCTTGTTGGCTTGTTGGTTTGGTGCGTTGTTGGTTTGTTGGTTTGTTGGTTTGTTGTTTTGTTGGTTTGTTGGTTTGTTGGCTTGTTGGTTTATTTGTTTGTGGGTTTGTTGGTTTGTTGGTTTGTTGGCTTCTTGGCTTGTTGGTTTGTTGGTTTGATGGCTTGATGGCTTGTTGGTTTGTTGGTTTGTTGGTTTGTTGGTTTGTTGGTTTGTTCGTTTGTTGGTTTGTTGGTTTGTTGGATTGTTGGTTTGTTGGTTTGTTGGTTTGTTTGTTTGTTGGTTTGTTCGTTTGTTGGTTTGTTGGTTTGTTCGTTGTTTGGTTTGTTGGTTTGTTGGTTTATTGGCTTGTTGGTTTATTTGTTTGTTGGTTTGTTCGTTTGTTGGTTTGTTGGTTTGTTGGTTTGTTGGCTTGATGGCTTGTTGGTTTGTTGGTTTGTTGGTTTGTTGGTTTGTTCGTTTGTTGGTTTGTTGGTTTGTTGGTTTGTTGGTTTGTTGGTTTGTTGGTTTGTTTGTTTGTTGGTTTTTTCGTTTGTTGGTTTGTTCGTTTGTTGGTTTGTTGCTTTGTTGGTTTGTTGGCTTGTTGGTTTGTTGGTTTGTTGGTTTGTTGGTTTGTTGGTTTGTTGGTTTGTTTGTTTGTTGGTTTGTTCGTTTGTTGGTTTGTTGGTTTGTTTGCTTGTTGGTTTGTTGGTTTGTTGGTTTGTTAGTTTGTTGGTTTGTTGGTTTGTTGGCTTGTTGGCTTGTTGGCTTGATGGTTTGTTGGTTTCTTTGTTTGTTTGTTTGTTGATTTTTCGTTTCTTCGTTTGTTGGTTTGCTGGTTTGTTGGTTTGTTGGTTTGTTCGTTTGTTGGTTTGTTGGTTTGTTGGTTTGTTGGTTTGTTCGTTTGTTAGTTTGTTGATTTGTTGGTTTGTTGGCTTGTTGGTTTGTTGGTTTGTTGGTTTGTTGGTTTGTTGGTTTGTTGGTTTGTTGGTTTGTTGGTTTGTTGGTTTGTTGGTTTGTTGGTTTGTTTGTTTGTTGGTTTGTTCGTTTGTTGGTTTGTTGGTTTGTTGGTTTGTTGGCTTATTGGTTTGTTGGTTTGTTGGTTTGTTGGTTCGTTGGTTTGTTCGTTTGTTGGCTTGTTGGCTTGTGTGTTTGTTGGTTTGTTGGTTTGTTGGCTTGTTGGCTTGTTGGTTTGGTGGTTTGTTGGTTTGTTGGTTTGTTGGTTTGTTGGTTTGTTGGTTTGTTGGTTTGTTGGTTTGTTGGCTTGTTGGTTTATTTGTTTGTGGGTTTGTTGGTTTGTTGGTTTGTTGGCTTCTTGGCTTGTTGGTTTGTTGGTTTGATGGCTTGATGGCTTGTTGGTTTGTTGGTTTGTTGGCTTGTTGGTTTGTTGGTTTGTTCGTTTGTTGGTTTGTTGGTGTGTTGGTTTGTTGGTTTGTTGGTTTGTTGGTTTGTTGATTTGTTTGTTTGTTGGTTTGTTCGTTTGTTGGTTTGTTGGTTTGTTCGTTGTTTGGTTTGTTGGTTTGTTGGTTTTATTGGCTTGTTGGTTTATTTGTTTGTTGGTTTGTTCGTTTGTTGGTTTGTTGGTTTGTTGGTTTGTTGGCTTGATGGCTTGTTGGTTTGTTGGTTTGTTGGTTTGTTGGTTTGTTGGTTTGTTGGTTTGTTGGTTTGTTGGTTTGTTGGTTTGTTGGTTTGTTGGTTTGTTGGTTTGTTGGTTTGTTTGTTTGTTGGTTTTTTCGTTTGTTGGTTTGTTCGTTTGTTGGTTTGTTGGTTTGTTGGTTTGTTGGCTTGTTGGTTTGTTGGTTTGTTAGTTTGTTCGTTTGTTGGCTTGTTGGTTTGTTGGTTTGTTGGCTTGTTGGCTTATTGGTTTGTTGGTTTGTTGGTGTGTTGGTGTTGATTTGTTGGCTTGTTGGTTTGTTGGTTTTGTGGTTTGTTGGCTTGTTGGTTTGTTGGTTTGTTAGTTTGTTCGTTTGTTGGCTTGTGGGTTTGTTGGGTTGTTGGCTTGTTGGTTTGTTGGTTTGTTGGTTTGTTGGTTTGTTCGTTTGTTCGTTTGTTGGTTTGTTGGTTTGTTGGTTTGTTGGTTTGTTGGTTTGTTGGTTTGTTGGTTTGTTGGTTTGTTGGTTTGTTGGTTTGTTGGTTTGTTGGTTTGTTGGTTTGTTGGTTTGTTCGTTTGTCGGTTTGTTGGTTTGTTGGCTTGTTGGTTTGTTGGTTTTTTGGTTTGTTGGCTTGTTGGTTTGTTGGCTTGTTGGCTTGTTGGTTTGTTGGTTTGTTCGTTTGTTGGCTCGTTGGCTTGTTGGTTTGTTGGTTTGTTGGTTTGTTGGTTTGTTTGCTTGTTGGTTTGTTGGTTTGTTGGTTTGTTAGCTTGTTGGCTTGTTGGTTTGTTGGCTTGTTGGCTTGTTGGTTTGTTGGTTTGTTCGTTTGTTGGTTTGTTAGTTTGTTGGTTTGTTGGTTTGTTGGTTTGTTGGTTTGTTGGTTTGTTGGTTTGTTGGCTTGTTGGCTTGTTGGTTTGTTGGTTTCTTAGTTTGTTTGGTTGGTGGTTTGTTCGTTTCTTCGAACAAATTGTTGGTTTGCTGGTTTGCTGGTTTGTTGGTTTGTAGGTTTGTTCGTTTGTTGGTTTGTTGGTTTGTTGGTTTGTTGGTTTGTTGGTTTGTTGGTTTGTTGGTTTGTTGGTTTTTTTGTTTGTTCGTTTGTTGGTTTGTTGGTTTGTTGGCTTTTGGTTTGTTGGTTTGTTGGCTTGTTGGTTTGTTGATTTGTTGGTTTGTTGGTTTGTTCGTTTGTTGGTTTGTTGGTTTGTTGGTTTGTTGGTTTGTTGGTTTGTTGGTTTGTTGGTTTGTTGGTTTGTTGGTTTGTTGGTTTGTTGGTTTGTTGGTTTGTTTGTTTGTTGGCTTATTGGCTTGTCAGTTTGTTGGCTTGTTGGTTTGTTGGTTTTTTGGTTTGTTCATTTGTTGGTTTGTTGGTTTGTTGGTTTGTTGGTTTGTTGGTTTGTTGGTTTGTTGGTTTGTTGGTTTGTTGCTTTGTTGGTTTGTTGGTTTGTTGGTTTGTTGGTTTGTTGGTTTGTTGGTTTGTTGGTTTGTTGGTTTGTTAGTTTGTTGGTTTGTTGGTTTGTTGGTTTGTTGGTTCTTTGGTTTCTTGGTTTGTTGGTTTGTTGGTTTGGTGGCTTGTTGGTTTGTTGGTTTGATGGTTTGTTCGTTTGTTCGTTTGTTGGCTTGTTGGTTTGTTGGCTTGCTGGTTTGTTGGCTAGTTGGTTTGTTGGTTTGTTGGTTTGTTGGTTTGTTGGTTTGTTGGTTTGTTGGTTTGTTGGTTTTTTGGTTTGTTGGTTAGTTGGTTTGTTGGTTTGTTGGTTTGTTGGTTTGTTTGTTTGTTGGGTTGTTGGTTTGTTGGCTTGTTGGCTTGTAGGTTTGTTGGTTTGTTCGTTTGTTGGTTTGTTGGTTTGTGGGTTTGTTGGTTTGTTGGTTTGTTGGTTTGTTGGTTTGTTGGTTTGTTGGCTTGTTGGCTTGTTGGTTTGTTGGTTTGTTCGTTTGTTTGTTTGTTGGTTTGTTGGTTTGTTGGTTTGTTGGTTTGTTGGTTTGTTGGTTTGTTGGTTTGTTGGTTTGTTGGTTTGTTGTTTTGTTGGTTTGTTGGTTTGTTGGTTTGTTGGTTTGTTGGTTTGTTGGTTTGTTGGTTTGTTGGTTTGTTGGTTTGTTGGTTTGTTGGTTTCTTGGTTTGTTGGTTTGTTGGTGTGTTTGTTTGTTGGTTTGTTCGTTTGTTGGTTTTTTGGTTTGTTGGTTTGTTCGCTTGTTGGTTTGTTGGTCTGTTGATTTGTTGGTTTATTGGTTTGTTGCTTTGTTTGTTTGTTGGTTTGTTCGTTTGTTGGCTTGTTGGTTTGTTTGCTTGTTGGCTTGTTGGTTTGTTTGCTTGTTGGTTTGTTGGTTTGTTTGTTTATTGGTTTGTTCGTTTCTTCGTTTGTTGGTTTCTTAGTTTGTTGGTTTGTTGGTTTGTTCGTTTGTTGGTTTGTTAATTTGTTGGTTTGTTCGTTTGTTAGTTTGTTGATTTGTTGGTTTGTTGGCTTGTTGGTTTGTTGGTTTGTTGGTTTGTTGGTTTGTTGGCTTGTTGGTTTGTTGCTTTGTTGGTTTGTTGCTTTGTTGGTTTGTTTGTTTGTTGGTTTGTTCGTTTGTTGGCTTGTTGGTTTGTTGGCTTGTTGGCTTGTCGAATTGTTTGCTTGTTGGTTTGTTGGTTTGTTGGTTTGTTGGTTTGTTTGCTTGTTCGTTTGTTGGTTTGTTGGTTTGTTGGTTTGTTGTCTTATTGGTTTGTTGGTTTGTTGGTTTGTTGGTTTGTTGGTTTGTTGGTTTGTTGGTTTGTTGGTTTGTTGGTTTGTTGGTTTGTTGGTTTGTTGGTTTGTTGGTTTGTTGGTTTGTTGGTTTGTTGGTTAGTTGGTTTGTTGGTTTGTTGGTTTGTTGGTTTGTTGGTTTGTTGGTTTGTTGGTTTGTTGGCTTGTTGGTTTGTTGGTTTGATGGTTTGTTGGTTTGTTGGTTTGTTGGCTTGTTGGTTTGTTGGTTTGATGGTTTGTTCGTTTGTTGGCTTGTTGGTTTGTTGGCTTGTTGGTTTGTTGAACAGTTGGTCCGTTGGTTTGTTGGTTTCTTGGTTTGTTGGTTTGTTGGTTTGTTGCTTTTTTGTTTTGTTTGTTTGTTGGGTTGTTGGTTTGTTGGCTTGTTGGATTGTTGGTTTGTTGGTTTGTTCGTTTCTTGGTTTGTGGGTTTTTTTGGTTTGTTGGTTTGTTGGTTTGTTGGTTTGTTGGCTTGTTGGTTTGTTGGTTTGTTTGTTAGTTTGTTTGTTGGTTTGTTGGTTTGTTGGTTTGTTGGGTTGTTGGTTTGTTGGTTTGTTGGTTTGTTGGTTTGTTGGTTTGTTGGTTTGTTGGTTTGTTGTTTTGTTGGTTTGTTGGTTTGTTGGTTTGTTGGTTTGTTGGTTTGTTGGTTTGTTGGTTTGTTGGTTTGTTGGTTTGTTGGTTTGTTGGTTTGTTGGTGTGTTTGTTTGTTGGTTTGTTCGTTTGTTGGTTTTTTGGTTTGTTGGTTTGTTGGTTTGTTGGCTTGTTGGTTTGTTGGTCTGTTGATTTGTTGGTTTATTGGTTTGTTGCTTTGTTTGTTTGTTGGTTTGTTCGTTTGTTGGCTTGTTGGTTTGTTTGCTTGTTGGCTTGTTGGTTTGTTTGCTTGTTGGTTTGTTGGTTTGTTTGTTTATTGGTTTGTTCGTTTCTTCGTTTGTTGGTTTCCTAGTTTGTTGGTTTGTTGGTTTGTTCGTTTGTTGGTTTGTTAATTTGTTGGTTTGTTCGTTTGTTAGTTTGTTGATTTGTTGGTTTGTTGGCTTGTTGGTTTGTTGGTTTGTTGGTTTGTTGGTTTGTTGGCTTGTTGGTTTGTTGCTTTGTTGGTTTGTTGCTTTGTTGGTTTGTTTGTTTGTTGGTTTGTTCGTTTGTTGGCTTGTTGGTTTGTTGGCTTGTTGGCTTGTCGAATTGTTTGCTTGTTGGTTTGTTGGTTTGTTGGTTTGTTGGTTTGTTTGCTTGTTCGTTTGTTGGTTTGTTGGTTTGTTGGTTTGTTGTCTTATTGGTTTGTTGGTTTGTTGGTTTGTTGGTTTGTTGGTTTGTTGGTTTGTTGGTTTGTTGGTTTGTTGGTTTGTTGGTTTGTTGGTTTGTTGGTTTGTTGGTTTGTTGGTTAGTTGGTTTGTTGGTTTGTTGGTTTGTTGGTTTGTTGGTTTGTTGGTTTGTTGGTTTGTTGGCTTGTTGGTTTGTTGGTTTGATGGTTTGTTGGTTTGTTGGTTTGTTGGCTTGTTGGTTTGTTGGTTTGATGGTTTGTTCGTTTGTTGGCTTGTTGGTTTGTTGGCTTGTTGGTTTGTTGAACAGTTGGTTTGTTGGTTTGTTGGTTTCTTGGTTTGTTGGTTTGTTGGTTTGTTGCTTTTTTGGTTTGTTTGTTTGTTGGGTTGTTGGTTTGTTGGCTTGTTGGATTGTTGGTTTGTTGGTTTGTTCGTTTCTTGGTTTGTGGGTTTGTTGGTTTGTTGGTTTGTTGGTTTGTTGGTTTGTTGGCTTGTTGGTTTGTTGGTTTGTTTGTTAGTTTGTTTGTTGGTTTGTTGGTTTGTTGGTTTGTTGGTTTGTTGGTTTGTTGGTTTGTTGGTTTGTTGGTTTGTTGGTTTGTTGGTTTGTTGGTTTGTTGTTTTGTTGGTTTGTTGGTTTGTTGGTTTGTTGGTTTGTTGGTTTGTTGGTTTGTTGGTTTGTTGGTTTGTTGGTTTGTTGGTTTGTTGGTTTGTTGGTGTGTTTGTTTGTTGGTTTGTTCGTTTGTTGGTTTTTTGGTTTGTTGGTTTGTTGGCTTGTTGGTTTGTTGGTTTGTTGGTTTGTTGGTTTGTTGGTTTGTTGGGTTGTTGGTTTGTTGGTTTTTTGGTTTGTTCGGTTGTTGGCTTGTTGGTTTGTTGGCTTGTTGGCTTGTTGGGTTGTTGGTTTGTTGATTTGTTGGTTTGTTGGTTTGTTGGTTTGTTGGCTTGTTGGCTTGTTGGTTTGTTGGTTTCTTTGTTTGTTTGTTTATTGGTTTGTTCGTTTCTGCGTTTGTTGGTTTCCTAGTTTGTTGGTTTGTTGGTTTGTTCGTTTGTTGGTTTGTTGGTTTGTTCGTTTGTTAGTTTGTTGATTTGTTGGTTTGTTGGCTTGTTGGTTTGTTGGTTTGTTGGTTTGTTGGTTTGTTGGCTTGTTGGTTTGTTGCTTTGTTGGTTTGTTGCTTTGTTGGTTTGTTTGTTTGTTGGTTTGTTCGTTTGTTGGCTTGTTGGTTTGTTGGCTTGTTGGCTTGTTGGTTTGTTTGCTTGTTGGTTTGTTGGTTTGTTGGTTTGTTTGCTTGTTCGTTTGTTGGTTTGTTGGTTTGTTGGTTTGTTGGTTTGTTGGCTTATTGGTTTGTTGGTTTGTTGGTTTGTTGGTTTGTTCGTTTGTTAGTTTTTTTGTTTGTTGGTTTGTTGGTTTGTTCGTTTGTTGGTTTGTTGGTTTGTTGGTTTGTTGGCTTGTTGGCTTGTTGGCTTGTTGGCTTGTTGGTTTATTTGTTGGTTGGTTTGTTGGTTTGTTGGTTTGTTGGCTTCTTGGCTTCTTGGCTTGTTGGCTTGTTGGTTTGTTGGTTTGTTGGCTCGATGGCTTGTTGGATTGTTGGTTTGTTGGCTTGTTGGTTTGTTGGTTTGTTGGTTTGTTGGTTTGTTGGTTTGTTGGTTTGTTGGTTTATTGGTTTGTTTGTTTGTTGGTTTGTTAGTTTGTTGGTTTGTTGGTTTGTGGGTTTGTTGGTTTGTTCGTTTGTTCGTTTGTTGGCTTGTTGGCTTGTTGGTTTGTTGGTTTGTTGGCTTGTTGGTTTATTGGTTTGTTGGTTTGTTAGCTTGTTGTTTTGTTGGGTTGTTGGTTTATTTTTTTGTTGGCTTGTTGGTTTGTTGGTTTGTTGGTTTGTTGGCTTCTTGGTTTATTCGTTTGTTGGTTTGTTGGTTTGTTGGTTTGTTGGTTTGTTGGTTTGTTAGTTTGTTGGTTTGTTGGTTTGTTGGTTTGTTGGTTTGTTGGTTTGTTTGTTTGTTGTTTGTTGGTTTCTTAGCTTGTTGGTTTGTTGACTTGTTGGCTTGTTGGTTTGTTGGTTTGTTGGCATGTTGGTTTGTTGGTTTGTTTGTTTGGTGGTTTGTTCGTTTGTTGGTTTGTTGGTTTGTTTGCTTGTTGGTTTGTTGGTTTGTTGGTTTGTTGGTTTGTTGGTTTGTTGGCTTGTTGGTTTGTTAGCTTGTTGGTTTGTAGGCTTGTTGGTTTGTTGGTTTACTGGTTTGTTGGTTTGTTGGTTTGTTCGTTTGTTGGTTTGTTGGTTTGTTGGTTTGTTTGTTTGTTGGTTTGTTCGTTTGTTGGCTTGTTGGTTTGTTGGCTTGTTGGTTTGTTGGTTTGTTGGTTTGTTCGTTTGTTAGTTTGTTGATTTGTTGGTTTGTTGGCTTGTTGGTTTGTAGGTTTGTTGGTTTGTTGGTTTCTTGGCTTGTTGGTTTGTTGGTTTGTTGGTTTGTTGGTTTGTTGGTTTGTTTGTTTGTTGGTTTGTTCGTTTGTTGGTTTGTTGGTTTATTGGTTTGTTGGCTTATTGGTTTGTTGGTTTGTTGGTTTATTGGTTTGTTCGTTTGTTGGCTTGTTGGTTTGTTGGTTTGTTGGTTTGTTGGTTTGCTGGTTTGTTGGTTTGTTGGTTTGTTCGTTTGTTGGTTTGTTGGTTTGTTGGTTTGTTTGTTTGTTGGTTTGTTCGTTTGTTGGCTTGCTGGTTTGTTGGTTTGTTGGTTTGTTCGTTTGTTAGTTTGTTGATTTGTTGGTTTGTTGGTTTGTTCGTTTGTTAGTTTGTTGATTTGTTGGTTTGTTGGCTTGTTGGTTTGTTGGTTTGTTGGTTTGTTGGTTTGTTGGCTTGTTGGTTTGTTGGTTTGTTGGCTTGTTGGCTTGTTGGTTTGGTGGTTTGTTGGTTTGTTGGTTTGTTGGTTTGTTGGTTTATTGGTTTGTTGGCTTGTTGGTTTATTTGTTTGTTGGTTTGTTGGTTTGTTGGCTTCTTGGCTTGTTGGTTTGTTGGTTTGTTGGCTTGATGGCTTGTTGGTTTGTTGGTTTGTTGGTTTGTTGGTTTGTTGGTTTGTTCGTTTGTTGGTTTGTTGGTTTGTTGGTTTGTTGGTTTGTTGGTTTGTTGGTTTGTTGGTTTGTTGGTTTGGTGGTTTGTTTGTTTGTTGGTTTGTTCGTTTGTTGGTTTGTTGGTTTGTTCGTTGTTTGGTTTGTTGGTTTGTTGGCTGGTTGGTTTGTTGGTTTGTTCGTTTGTTGGTTTGTTCGTTTGTTGGTTTGTTTGTTTGTTGGTTTGTTGGCTTGTTGGTTTGTTGGTTTGTTGGTTTGTTGGTTTGTTGGTTTGTTTGTTTGTTGGTTTGTTCGTTTGTTGGTTTGTTGGTTTGTTGGTTTGTTGGTTTGTTGGTTTGTTGGTTTGTTGGTTTGTTGGTTTGTTGGTTTGTTCGTTGTTTGGTTTGTTGGTTTGTTGGTTTTTTTGCTTGTTGGCTGGTTGGTTTGTTGGTTTGTTCGTTTGTTGGTTTGTTCGTTTGTTGGTTTGTTTGTTTGTTGGTTTGTTGGTTTGTTAGTTTGTTGATTTGTTGGTTTGTTGGCTTGTTGGTTTGTTGGTTTGTTGGTTTGTTGGTTTGTTGGCTTGTTGGTTTGTTGGTTTGTTGGTTTGTTGGTTTGTTGGTTTGTTTGTTTGTTGGTTTGTTCGTTTGTTAGTTTGTTGGTTTGTTGGTTTGTTGACTTATTGGTTTGTTGGTTTGTTGGTTTGTTGGTTTGTTCGTTTGTTGGCTTGTTGGTTTGTTGGCTTGTTGGTTTGTTGGTTTGTTATTTTGTTGGTATGCTAGTTTGTTGTTTTGTTGGTTTACTCGTTTGTTGGTTTGTTGGTTTGTTGGTTTGTTTGTTTGTTGGTTTGTTCGTTTGTTGGTTTGTTGGTTTGTTGGTTTGTTGGTTTGTTGGTTTGTTGGTTTGTTGGTTTGTTGGTTTGTTCGTTTGTCGGTTTGTTGGTTTGTTGGCTTGTTGGTTTGTTGGTTTTTTGGTTTGTTGGCTTGTTGGTTTGTTGGCTTGTTGGCTTGTTGGTTTGTTGGTTTGTTCGTTTGTTGGCTCGTTGGCTTGTTGGTTTGTTGGTTTGTTGGTTTGTTGGTTTGTTTGCTTGTTGGTTTGTTGGTTTGTTGGTTTGTTCGCTTGTTGGCTTGTTGGTTTGTTGGCTTGTTGGCTTGTTGGTTTGTTGGTTTGTTGGTTTGTTCGTTTGTTGGTTTGTTAGTTTGTTGGTTTGTTGGTTCGTTGGTTTGTTGGTTTGTTGGCTTGTTGGCTTGTTGGTTTGTTGGTTTCTTTGTTTGTTTGGTTGGTGGTTTGTTCGTTTCTTCGTTTGTTGGTTTGCTGGTTTGCTGGTTTGTTGGTTTGTAGGTTTGTTCGTTTGTTGGTTTGTTGGTTTGTTGGTTTGTTGGTTTGTTGGTTTTTTTGTTTGTTCGTTTGTTGGTTTGTTGGTTTGTTGGCTTTTGGTTTTTTGGTTTGTTGGCTTGTTGGTTTGTTGATTTGTTGGTTTGTTGGTTTGTTCGTTTGTTTGCTTATTGGTTTGTTGGCTCGTGAGCTTGTTGATTTGTTGGCTTGTTGGTTTGTTGGTTTGTTGGTTTGTTGGTTTGTTGGTTTGTTGGTTTGTTGGTTTGTTGGTTTGTTGGTTTGTTGGTTTGTTGGTTTGTTGGTTTGTTGGTTTGTTTGTTTGTTGGCTTAATGGCTTGTCAGTTTGTTGGCTTGTTGGTTTGTTGGTTTTTTGGTTTGTTCATTTGTTGGTTTGTTGGTTTGTTGGTTTGTTGGTTTGTTGGTTTGTTGGTTTGTTGGTTTGTTGGTTTGTTGCTTTGTTGGTTTGTTGGTTTGTTGGTTTGTTGGTTTGTTGGTTTGTTGGTTTGTTGGTTTGTTGGTTTGTTGGTTTGTTGGTTTGTTGGTTTGTTGGTTTGTTGGTTCTTTGGTTTCTTGGTTTGTTGGTTTGTTGGTTTGGTGGCTTGTTGGTTTGTTGGTTTGATGGTTTGTTCGTTTGTTCGTTTGTTGGCTTGTTGGTTTGTTGGCTTGCTGGTTTGTTGGCTAGTTGGTTTGTTGGTTTGTTGGTTTGTTGGTTTGTTGGTTTGTTGGTTTGTTGGTTTGTTGGTTTGTTGGTTTGTTGGTTTGTTTGTTTGTTGGGTTGTTGGTTTGTTGGCTTGTTGGCTTGTAGGTTCGTTGGTTTGTTCGTTTGTTGGTTTGTTGGTTTGTGGGTTTGTTGGTTTGTTGGTTTGTTGGTTTGTTGGTTTGTTGGTTTGTTGGCTTGTTGGCTTGTTGGTTTGTTGGTTTGTTCGTTTGTTTGTTTGTTGGTTTGTTGGTTTGTTGGTTTGTTGGTTTGTTGGTTTGTTGGTTTGGTGGTTTGTTGGTTTGTTGGTTTGTTGGTTTCTTGGTTTGTTGGTTTGTTGGTGTGTTTGTTTGTTGGTTTGTTCGTTTGTTGGTTTTTTGGCTTGTTGGTTTGTTGGATTGTTGGTTTGTTGGTTTGTTGATTTGTTGGTTTATTGGTTTGTTGCTTTGTTTGTTTGTTGGTTTGTTCGTTTGTTGGCTTGTTGGTTTGTTTGCTTGTTGGCTTGTTGGTTTGTTTGCTTGTTGGTTTGTTGGTTTGTTTGTTTATTGGTTTGTTCGTTTCTTCGTTTGTTGGTTTCCTAGTTTGTTGGTTTGTTGGTTTGTTCGTTTGTTGGTTTGTTGGTTTGTTGGTTTGTTCGATTGTTAGTTTGTTGATTTGTTGGTTTGTTGGCTTAATGGTTTGTTGGTTTGTTGGTTTGTTGGTTTGTTGGCTTGTTGGTTTGTTGCTTTGTTGGTTTGTTGCTTTGTTGGTTTGTTTGTTTGTTGGTTTGTTCGTTTGTTGGCTTGTTGGTTTGTTGGCTTGTTGGCTTGTTGGTTTGTTTGCTTGTTGGTTTGTTGGTTTGTTGGTTTGTTGGTTTGTTTGCTTGTTCGTTTGTTGGTTTGTTGGTTTGTTGGTTTGTTGTCTTATTGGTTTGTTGGTTTGTTGGTTTGTTGGTTTGTTGGTTTGTTGGTTTGTTGGTTTGTTGGTTTGTTGGTTTGTTGGTTTGTTGGTTTGTTGTTTTGTTGGTTAGTTGGTTTGTTGGTTTGTTGGTTTGTTGGTTTGTTGGTTTGTTGGTTTGTTGGTTTGTTGGTTTGTTGGCTTGTTGGTTTGTTGGTTTGATGGTTTGTTGGTTTGTTGGTTTGTTGGCTTGTTGGTTTGTTGGTTTGATGGTTTGTTCGTTTGTTGGCTCTTTGGTTTGTTGGCTTGTTGGTTTGTTGGCCAGTTGGTTTGTTGGTTTGTTGGTTTGTTGGTTTCTTGGTTTGTTGGTTTGTTGGTTTGTTGTTTTGTTGGTTTGTTTGTTTGTTGGGTTGTTGGTTTGTTGGCTTGTTGGATTGTTGGTTTGTTGGTTTGTTCGTTTCTCGGTTTGTGGGTTTGTTGGTTTGTTGGTTTGTTGGTTTGTTGGTTTGTTGGCTTGTTGGTTTGTTGGTTTGTTTGTTTGTTTCATTGTTGGTTTGTTGGTTTGTTGGTTTGTTGGTTTGTTGGTTTGTTGGTTTGTTGGTTTGTTGGTTTGTTGGTTTGTTGGTTTGTTGTTTTGTTGGTTTGTTGGTTTGTTGGTTTGTTGGTTTGTTGGTTTGTTGGTTTGTTGGTTTGTTGGTTTGTTGGTTTCTTGGTTTGTTGGTTTGTTGGTGTGTTTGTTTGTTGGTTTGTTCGTTTGTTGGTTTTTTGGTTTGTTGGTTTGTTGGCTTGTTGGTTTGTTGGTTTGTTGGTTTGTTGGTTTGTTGGTTTGTTGGGTTGTTGGTTTGTTGGTTTTTTGGTTTGTTCGTTTGTTGGCTTGTTGGTTTGTTGGCTTGTTGGCTTGTTGGTTTGTTGGTTTGTTGATTTGTTGGTTTGTTGGTTTGTTGGTTTGTTGGTTTGTTGGCTTGTTGGCTTGTTGGTTTGTTGGTTTCTTTGTTTGTTTGTTTATTGGTTTGTTTGTTTCTGCGTTTGTTGGTTTCCTAGTTTGTTGGTTTGTTGGTTTGTTCGTTTGTTGGTTTGTTGGTTTGTTGGTTTGTTCGTTTGTTAGTTTGTTGATTTGTTGGTTTGTTGGCTTGTTGGTTTGTTGGTTTGTTGGTTTGTTGGTTTGTTGGCTTGTTGGTTTGTTGGTTTGTTGCTTTGTTGGTTTGTTGCTTTGTTGGTTTGTTTGTTTGTTGGTTTGTTCTTTTGTTGGCTTGTTGGTTTGTTGGCTTGTTGGTTTGTTGGTTTGTTTGCTTGTTGGTTTGTTGGTTTGTTGGTTTGTTGGTTTGTTTGCTTGTTCGTTTGTTGGTTTGTTGGTTTGTTGGTTTGTTGGTTTGTTGGCTCATTGGTTTGTTGGTTTGTTGGTTTGTTGGTTTGTTCGTTTGTTAGTTTTTTTGTTTGTTGGTTTGTTGGTTTGTTCGTTTGTTGGTTTGTTGACTTGTTGGTTTCTTGGTTTGTTGGTTTGTTGGCATGTTGGCTTGTTGGTTTGTTGGTTTGTTGGTTTGTTGGTTTGTTGGTTTGTTGGTTTGTTGGTTTGTTGGTTTGTTGGTTTGTTGGTTTGTTGGCTTGTTGGCTTGTTGGCTTGTTGGCTTGTTGGCTTGTTGGTTTATTTGTTGGTTGGTTTGTTGGTTTGTTGGTTTGTTGGCTTCTTGGCTTGTTGGCTTGTTGGTTTGTTGGTTTGTTGGCTTGATGGCTTGTTGGATTGTTGGTTTGTTGGCTTGTTGGTTTGTTGGTTTGTTGGTTTGTTGGTTTGTTGGTTTGTTGGTTTGTTGGTTTATTGGTTTGTTTGTTTGTTGGTTTGTTAGTTTGTTGGTTTGTTGGTTTGTGGGTTTGTTGGTTTGTTCGTTTGTTCGTTTGTTGGCTTGTTGGCTTGTTGGTTTGTTGGTTTGTGGCTTGTTGGTTTATTGGTTTGTTGGTTTGTTAGCTTGTTGTTTTGTTGGTTTGTTGGTTTATTTTTTTGTTGGCTTGTTGGTTTGTTGGTTTGTTGGTTTGTTGGCTTCTTAGTTTATTCGTTTGTTGGTTTGTTGGTTTGTTGGTTTGTTGGTTTGTTGGTTTGTTAGTTTGTTGGTTTGTTGGTTTGTTGTTTTGTTGGTTTGTTGGTTTGTTTGTTTGTTGTTTGTTGGTTTCTTAGCTTGTTGGTTTGTTGACTTGTTGGCTTGTTGGTTTGTTGGTTTGTTGGCATGTTGGTTTGTTGGTTTGTTTGTTTGGTGGTTTGTTCGTTTGTTGGTTTGTTGGTTTGTTTGCTTGTTGGTTTGTTGGTTTGTTGGTTTGTTGGTTTGTTGGTTTGTTGGTTTGTTGGCTTGTTGGTTTGTTGGTTTGTTCGTTTGTTAGTTTGTTGATTTGTTGGTTTGTTGGCTTGTTGGTTTGTTGGTTTGTTCGTTTGTTGGCTTGTTGGTTTGTTGGCTTTTTGGTTTGTTGGTTTGTTGGTTTGTTGGTTTGTTGGTTTGTTCATTTGTTGGCTTGTTGGTTTGTTGGCTTGTTGGTTTGTTGGTTTGTTGGCTTGTTGGTTTGTTGATTTGTTGGTTTGTTGGTTTGTTCGTTTGTTGGCTTGTTGGTTTGTTGGTTTGTTGGTTTGTTGGTTTGCTGGTTTGTTGGTTTGTTGGTTTGTTCGTTTGTTGGTTTGTTGGTTTGTTGGTTTGTTTGTTTGTTGGTTTGTTCGTTTGTTGGCTTGTTGGTTTGTTGGCTTGTTTGTTTGTTGGTTTGTTGGTTTGTTCGTTTTATTAGTTTGTTGATTTGTTGGTTTGTTGGCTTGTTGGTTTGTTGGTTTGTTGGTTTGATGGTTTGTTGGCTTGTTGGTTTGTTGGTTTGTTGGTTTGTTGGTTTGTTGGTTTGTTTGTTTGTTGGTTTGTTCGTTCGTTGGTTTATTGGTTTGTTGGTTTGTTGGCTTATTGGTTTGTTGGTTTGTTGGTTTGTTGGTTTGTTGGTTTGTTGGCTTGTTGGTTTGTTGGCTTGTTGGTTTGTTGGCTTGTTGGTTTGTTGGTTTGTTGGTTTGTTGGTTTGTTGGTTTGTTGGCTTGTCGGTTTGTTGGCTTGTTGGTTTGTTGGCTTGTTGGTTTGTTGGTTTGTTGGTTTGTTGGTTTATTGGTTTGTTGGTTTGTTGGCTTGTTGGTTTGTTGGCTTGTTGGTTTGTTGATTTGTTGGTTTGCTGGTTTATTGGTTTGTTGGTTTGTTCGTTTGTTGGTTTGTTGGTTTGTTGGTTTGTTGGTTTGTTTGTTTGTTGGTTTGTTCGTTTGTTGGCTTGTTGGTTTGTTGGCTTGTTGGTTTGTTGGTTTGTTGGTTTGTTCGTTTGTTAGTTTGTTGATTTGTTGGTTTGTTGATTTGTTGGTTTGTTGGCTTGTTGGTTTGTTGGTTTGTTGGTTTGTTGGCTTGTTGGTTTGTTGGTTTGTTGGTTTGTTGGTTTGTTTGTTTGTTGGTTTGTTCGTTTGTTGGTTTGTTGGTTTGTTGGTTTGTTGGCTTATTGGTTTGTTGGTTTGTTGGTTTGTTGGTTTGTTGGTTTGTTCGTTTGTTGGCTTGTTGGCTTGTGTGTTTGTTGGTTTGTTGGTTTGTTGGCTTGTTGGCTTGTTGGTTTGGTGGTTTGTTGGTTTGTTGGTTTGTTGGCTTGTTGGCTTGTTGGTTTGGTGGTTTGTTGGTTTGCTGATTTGTT
The DNA here is from genome assembly GCA_958298945.1 of Atherix ibis. Lineage (NCBI taxonomy): Eukaryota > Metazoa > Arthropoda > Insecta > Diptera > Athericidae > Atherix > Atherix ibis. The sequence goes on from OY282608.1 coordinate 4,536,003, forward strand.
GGTTTGTTGGTTTGTTGGTTTATTGGTTTGTTGGCTTGTTGGTTTATTTGTTTGTTGGTTTGTTGGTTTGTTGGCTTCTTGGCTTGTTGGTTTGTTGGTTTGTTGGCTTGATGGTTTGTTGGTTTGTTGGTTTGTTGGTTTGTTAGTTTGTTAGTTTGTTCGTTTGTTGGTTTGTTGGTTTGTTGGTTTGTTGGTTTGTTGGTTTGTTGGTTTGTTGGTTTGTTGGTTTGTTGGTTTGTTGGTTTGTTGGCTTGTTGGTTTGTTGGTTTGTTGGCTTGTTGGTTTGTTGGTTTGTTGGTTTGTTCGTTTGTTAGTTTGTTGATTTGTTGGTTTGTTGGCTTGTTGGTTTGTTGGTTTGTTGGTTTGTTGGTTTGTTGGCTTGTTGGTTTGTTGGTTTGTTGGTTTGTTGGTTTGTTGGTTTGTTTGTTTGTTGGTTTGTTCGTTTGTTGGTTTGTTGGTTTGTTGGTTTGTTAGCTTATTGGTTTGTTGGTTTGTTGGTTTGTTGGTTTGTTGGTTTGTTCGTTTGTTGGCTTGTTGGCTTGTGTGTTTGTTGGTTTGTTGGCTTGTTGGCTTGTTGGTTTGGTGGTTTGTTGGTTTGTTGGTTTGTTGGTTTGTTGGTTTTTTGGTTTATTGGTTTGTTGGCTTATTGGTTTATTTGTTTGTTGGTTTGTTGGTTTGTTGGCTTCTTGGCTTGTTGGTTTGTTGGTTTGTTGGCTTGATGGTTTGTTGGTTTGTTGGTTTGTTGGTTTGTTGGTTTGTTAGTTTGTTCGTTTGTTGGTTTGTTGGTTTGTTGGTTTGTTGGTTTGTTGGTTTGTTCGTTTGTTGGTTTGTTGGTTTGTTTGTTTGTTGGTTTGTTCGTTTGTTGGTTTGTTGGTTTGTTCGTTGTTTGGTTTGTTGGTTTGTTGGTTTTTTGGCTTGTTGGCTGGTTGGTTTGTTGGTTTGTTCGTTTGTTGGTTTGTTCGTTTGTTGGTTTGTCGGTTTGTTGGTTTGTTGGTTTGTTCGTTTGTTGGTTTGTTGGTTTGTTGGCTTGTTGGTTTGTTGGTTTTTTGGTTTGTTGGCTTGTTGGCTTGTTGGCTTGTTGGCTTGTTGGTTTGTTGGTTTGTTCGTTTGTTGACTCGTTGGCTTGTTGGTTTGTTGGTTTGTTGGTTTGTTGGTTTGTTGGTTTGTTGGTTTGTTGGCTTGTTGGCTTGTTGGTTTGTTGGCTTGTTGGTTTGTTGGTTTGTTCGTTTTTTGGTTTGTTGGCTTGTTGGTTTGTTGGTTTGTGGGCTTGTTGGTTTGTTGGTTTGTTCGTTTGTTCGTTTGTTCGTTTGTTCGTTTGTTCGTTTGTTGGTTTGTTCGTTTGTTGGTTTGTTGGTTTGTTGGTTTGTTTGTTTGCTGGTTTGTTCGTTTGTTGGCTTGTTGGTTTGTTGGCTTGTTGGTTTGTTGGTTTGTTGGTTTGTTGGCTTATTGGTTTGTTGGTTTGTGGGCTTGTTGATTTGTTGGTTTGTTGGTTTGTTTGTTTGTTCGTTTGTTCGTTTGTTCGTTTGTTCGTTTGTTCGTTTGTTGGTTTGTTGGTTTGTTGGCTTTTGGTTTGTTGGTTTGTTGGCTTGTTGGTTTTGTTGATTTGTTGGTTTGTTGGTTTGTTCGTTTGTTGGTTTGTTGGTTTGTTGGCTTGTTGGCTTGTTAGTTTGGTGGTTTGTTGGTTTGTTGGTTTGTTGGTTTGTTGGTTTGCTGGTTTATTGGTTTGTTGGCTTGTTGCTTTATTTGTTTGTTGGTTTGTTGGTTTGTTGGTTTGTTGGCTTGTTGGCTTGTTGGTTTGGTGGTTTGTTGGTTTGTTGATTTGTTGGTTTGTTGGTTTGTTGGTTTATTGGTTTGTTGGCTTGTTGGTTTATTTGTTTGTTGGTTTGTTGGTTTGTTGGCTTCTTGGCTTGTTGGTTTGTTGGTTTGTTGGCTTGATGGTTTGTTGGTTTGTTGGTTTGTTGGTTTGTTGGTTTGTTAGTTTGTTCGTTTGTTGGTTTGTTGGTTTGTTGGTTTGTTGGTTTGTTGGTTTGTTTGTTTGTTGGTTTGTTGGTTTGTTCGTTTGTTGGCTTGTTGGTTTGTTGGCTTGTTGGTTTGTTGGTTTGTTGGTTTGTTCGTTTGTTAGTTTGTTGATTTGTTGGTTTGTTGGCTTGTTGGTTTGTTGGTTTGTTGGTTTGTTGGTTTATTGGCTTGTTGGTTTGTTGGTTTGTTGGTTTGTTGGTTTGTTGGTTTGTTGGTTTGTTTGTTTGTTGGTTTGTTCGTTTGTTGGTTTGTTGGTTTGTTAGTTTGTTGGCTTATTGGTTTGTTGGTTTGTTGGTTTGTTGGTTTGTTGGTTTGTTCGTTTGTTGGCTTGTTGGCTTGTGTGTTTGTTGGTTTGTTGGTTTGTTGGCTTGTTGGCTTGTTGGTTTGGTGGTTTGTTGGTTTGTTGGTTTGTTGGTTTGTTGGTTTGTTGGTTTGTTGGTTTATTGGTTTGTTGGCTTATTGGTTTATTTGTTTGTTGGTTTGTTGGTTTGTTGGCTTCTTGGCTTGTTGGTTTGTTGGTTTGTTGGCTTGATGGTTTGTTGGTTTGTTGGTTTGTTGGTTTGTTGGTTTGTTAGTTTGTTCGTTTGTTGGTTTGTTGGTTTGTTGGTTTGTTGGTTTGTTGGTTTGTTGGTTTGTTGGTTTGTTTGTTTGTTGGTTTGTTCGTTGGTTGGTTTGTTGGTTTGTTCGTTGTTTGGTTTGTTGGTTTGTTGGTTTTTTGGCTTGTTGGCTGGTTGGTTTGTTGGTTTGTTCGTTTGTTGGTTTGTTCGTTTGTTGGTTTGTTTGTTTGTTGGTTTGTTGGTTTGTTGGTTTGTTGGTTTGTTGGTTTGTTGGTTTGTTGGCTTGTTGGTTTCGTGGTTTGTTAGTTTGTTCGTTTGTTGGCTTGTTGGTTTGTTGGCTTGTTGGCTTGTTGGTTTGTTGGTTTGTTGGTTTGTTGGTTTGTTGGTTTGTTGGTTTGTTGGTTTGTTGGTTTGTTGGTTTGTTGGTTTGTTGGTTTGTTCGTTTGTTCCTTTGTTGGTGTGTTGGTGTTGATTTGTTGGCTTGTTGGTTTGTTGGTTTTGTGGTTTGTTGGCTTGTTGGTTTGTTGGTTTGTTAGTTTGTTCGTTTGTTGGCTTGTGGGTTTTGTTGGGTTGTTGGCTTGTTGGTTTGTTGGTTTGTTGGTTTGTTGGTTTGGTGGTTTGTTTGTTTGTTGGTTTGTTGGTTTGTTGGTTTGTTGGTTTGTTCGTTTGTTGGTTTGTTGGTTTGTTGGTTTGCCGGTTTGTTGGTTTGTTGGTTTGTTCGTTTGTTGGTTTGTTGGTTTGTTAGCTTGTTGGTTTGTTGGTTTTTTGGTTTGTTGGCTTGTTGGTTTGTTGGCTTGTTGGCTTGTTGGTTTGTTGGTTTGTTCGTTTGTTGACTCGTTGGCTTGTTGGTTTGTTGGTTTGTTGGTTTGTTGGTTTGTTGGTTTGTTGGTTTGTTGGCTTGTTGGCTTGTTGGTTTGTTGGTTTGTTGGTTTGTTGGTTTGTTCGTTTTTTGGTTTGTTGGCTTGTTGGTTTGTTGGTTTGTTGGTTTGTTGGTTTGTTGGCTTCTTGGTTTATTCGTTTGTTCGTTTGTTGGTTTGTTCGTTTGTTGGTTTGTTGGTTTGTTGGTTTGTGGGTTTGTTGGTTTGTTCGTTTGTTCGTTTGTTGGCTTGTTGGTTGGTTGGCTTGTTGGTTTGTTGGTTTGTTGGTTTGTTGGTTTGTTGGTTTGTTAGTTTGTTGGTTTGTTGGTTTGTTGGTTTGTTTGTTTGTTCGTTTGTTGGTTTGTTGGTTTGTTGGCTTTTGGTTTGTTGGTTTGTTGGCTTGTTGGTTTTGTTGATTTGTTGGTTTGTTGGTTTGTTCGTTTGTTGGCTTGTTGGTTTGTTGGCTTGTGGGCTTGTTGATTTGTTGGCTTGTTGGCTTGTTGGTTTGTTGGTTTGTTGGTTTGTTGGTGTGTTGGTTTGTTGGTTTCTTGGTTTGTTGGTTTATTGGTTTGTTGGCTTGTTGGTTTATTTGTTTGTTGGTTTGTTGGTTTGTTGGCTTCTTGGCTTGTTGGTTTGTTGGTTTGTTGGCTTGATGGTTTGTTGGTTTGTTGGTTTGTTAGTTTGTTAGTTTGTTCGTTTGTTGGTTTGTTGGTTTGTTGGTTTGTTGGTTTGTTGGTTTGTTGGTTTGTTGGTTTGTTGGTTTGTTGGCTTGTTGGTTTGTTGGTTTGTTGGTTTGTTCGTTTGTTAGTTTGTTGATTTGTTGGTTTGTTGGCTTGTTGGTTTGTTGGTTTGTTGGTTTGTTGGTTTGTTGGTTTGTTGGTTTTTGGTTTGTTGGTTTGTTGGTTTGTTGGTTTGTTGGTTTGTTTGTTTGTTGGTTTGTTCGTTTGTTGGTTTGTTGGTTTGTTGGTTTGTTGGCTTATTGGTTTGTTGGTTTGTTGGTTTGTTGGTTTGTTGGTTTGTTCGTTTGTTGGCTTGTTGGCTTGTGTGTTTGTTGGTTTGTTGGTTTGTTGGCTTGTTGGCTTGTTGGTTTGGTGGTTTGTTGGTTTGTTGGTTTGTTGGTTTGTTGGTTTTTTGGTTTATTGGTTTGTTGGCTTATTGGTTTATTTGTTTGTTGGTTTGTTGGTTTGTTGGCTTCTTGGCTTGTTGGTTTGTTGGTTTGTTGGCTTGATGGTTTGTTGGTTTGTTGGTTTGTTGGTTTGTTGGTTTGTTAGTTTGTTCGTTTGTTGGTTTGTCGGTTTGTTGGTTTGTTGGTTTGTTGGTTTGTTGGTTTGTTGGTTTGTTGGTTTGTTTGTTTGTTGGTTTGTTCGTTTGTTGGTTTGTTGGTTTGTTCGTTGTTTGGTTTGTTGGTTTGTTGGTTTTTTGGCTTGTTGGCTGGTTGGTTTGTTGGTTTGTTCGTTTGTTGGTTTGTTCGTTTGTTGGTTTGTCGGTTTGTTGGTTTGTTGGTTTGTTCGTTTGTTGGTTTGTTGGTTTGTTGGCTTGTTGGTTTGTTGGTTTTTTGGTTTATTGGCTTGTTGGCTTGTTGGCTTGTTGGCTTGTTGGTTTGTTGGTTTGTTCGTTTGTTAACTCGTTGGCTTGTTGGTTTGTTGGTTTGTTGGTTTGTTGGTTTGTTGGTTTGTTGGCTTGTTGGCTTGTTGGTTTGTTGGTTTGTTGGTTTGTTGGTTTGTTCGTTTTTTGGTTTGTTGGCTTGTTGGTTTGTTGGTTTGTGGGTTTGTTGGTTTGTTGGTTTGTTGGTTTGTTCGTTTGTTCGTTTGTTCGTTTGTTCGTTTGTTCGTTTGTTGGTTTGTTCGTTTGTTGGTTTGTTGGTTTGTTGGTTTGTTTGTTTGTTGGTTTGTTCGTTTATTGGCTTGTTGGTTTGTTGGCTTGTTGGTTTGTTGGTTTGTTGGTTTGTTGGCTTATTGGTTTGTTGGTTTGTGGGCTTGTTGATTTGTTGGTTTGTTGGTTTGTTCGTTTGTTCGTTTGTTCGTTTGTTCGTTTGTTGGTTTGTTGGTTTGTTGGCTTTTGGTTTGTTGGTTTGTTGGCTTGTTGGTTTTGTTGATTTGTTGGTTTGTTGGTTTGTTCGTTTGTTGGTTTGTTGGTTTGTTGGCTTGTTGGCTTGTTGGTTTGGTGGTTTGTTGGTTTGTTGGTTTGTTGGTTTGTTGGTTTGCTGGTTTATTGGTTTGTTGGCTTGTTGCTTTATTTGTTTGTTGGTTTGTTGGTTTGTTGGCTTGTTGGCTTGTTGGTTTGGTGGTTTGTTGGTTTGTTGATTTGTTGGTTTGTTGGTTTGTTGGTTAATTGGTTTGTTGGCTTGTTGGTTTATTTGTTTGTTGGTTTGTTGGTTTGTTGGTTTGTTGGCTTCTTGGCTTGTTGGTTTGTTGGTTTGTTGGCTTGATGGTTTGTTGGTTTGTTGGTTTGTTGGTTTGTTGGTTTGTTAGTTTGTTCGTTTGTTGGTTTGTTGGTTTGTTGGTTTGTTGGTTTGTTGGTTTGTTGGTTTGTTTGTTTGTTGGTTTGTTGGTTTGTTCGTTTGTTGGCTTGTTGGTTTGTTGGCTTGTTGGTGTGTTGGTTTGTTGGTTTGTTCGTTTGTTAGTTTGTTGATTTGTTGGTTTGTTGGCTTGTTGGTTTGTTGGTTTGTTGGTTTGTTGGTTTATTGGCTTGTTGGTTTGTTGGTTTGTTGGTTTGTTGGTTTGTTGGTTTGTTGGTTTGTTTGTTTGTTGGTTTGTTCGTTTGTTGGTTTGTTGGTTTGTTGGTTTGTTGGCTTATTGGTTTGTTGGTTTGTTGGTTTGTTGGTTTGTTGGTTTGTTGGTTTGTTCGTTTGTTGGCTTGTTGGCTTGTGTGTTTGTTGGTTTGTTGGTTTGTTGGCTTGTTGGCTTGTTGGTTTGGTGGTTTGTTGGTTTGTTGGTTTGTTGGTTTGTTGGTTTGTTAGTTTGTTGGTTTATTGGTTTGTTGGCTTATTGGTTTATTTGTTTGTTGGTTTGTTGGTTTGTTGGTTTGTTGGCTTCTTGGCTTGTTGGTTTGTTGGTTTGTTGGCTTGATGGTTTGTTGGTTTGTTGGTTTGTTGGTTTGTTGGTTTGTTAGTTTGTTCGCTTGTTGGTTTGTTGGTTTGTTGGTTTGTTGGTTTGTTGGTTTGTTTGTTTGTTGGTTTGTTCGTTTGTTGGTTTGTTGGTTTGTTCGTTGTTTGGTTTGTTGGTTTGTTGGTTTTTTGGCTTGTTGGCTGGTTGGTTTGTTGGTTTGTTCGTTTGTTGGTTTGTTCGTTTGTTGGTTTGTTGGTTTGTTGGTTTGTTGGTTTGTTGGTTTGTTGGTTTGTTGGTTTGTTGGCTTGTTGGTTTCTTGGTTTGTTAGTTTGTTCGTTTGTTGGCTTGTTGGTTTGTTGGCTTGTTGGCTTGTTGGTTTGTTGGTTTGTTGGTTTGTTGGTTTGTTGGTTTGTTGGTTTGTTGGTTTGTTGGTTTGTTGGTTTGTTGGTTTGTTCGTTTGTTCGTTTGTTGGTGTGTTGGTGTTGATTTGTTGGCTTGTTGGTTTGTTGGTTTTGTGGTTTGTTGGCTTGTTGGTTTGTTGGTTTGTTAGTTTGTTCGTTTGTTGGCTTGTGGGTTTTGTTGGGTTGTTGGCTTGTTGGTTTGTTGGTTTGTTGGTTTGTTGGTTTGTTGATTTGTTTGTTTGTTGGTTTGTTGGTTTGTTGGTTTGTTGGTTTGTTGGTTTGTTGGTTTGTTGGTTTGTCGGTTTGTTGGTTTGTTGGTTTGTTCGTTTGTTGGTTTGTTGGTTTGTTAGCTTGTTGGTTTGTTGGTTTTTTGGTTTGTTGGCTTGTTGGTTTGTTGGCTTGTTGGCTTGTTGGTTTGTTGGTTTGTTCGTTTGTTGACTCGTTGGCTTGTTGGTTTGTTGGTTTGTTGGTTTGTTGGTTTGTTGGTGTGTTGGTTTGTTGGCTTGTTGGCTTGTTGGTTTGTTGGTTTGTTGGTTTGTTGGTTTGTTCGTTTTTTGGTTTGTTGGCTTGTTGGTTTGTTGGTTTGTGGGCTTGTTGGTTTGTTGGTTTGTTGGTTTGTTGGTTTGTTCGTTTGTTCGTTTGTTCGTTTGTTCGTTTGTTCGTTTGTTGGTTTGTTCGTTTGTTGGTTTGTTGGTTTGTTGGTTTGTGGGTTTGTTGGTTTGTTCGTTTGTTGGCTTGTTGGTTTGTTGGCTTGTTGGTTTGTTGGTTTGTTGGTTTGTTGGTTTGTTGGTTTGTTGGTTTGTTGGTTTGTTTGTTTGTTCGTTTTTTGGTTTGTTGGTTTGTTGGCTTTTGGTTTGTTGGTTTGTTGGCTTGTTGGTTTTGTTGATTTGTTGGTTTGTTGGTTTGTTCGTTTGTTGGCTTGTTGGTTTGTTAGCTTGTGGGCTTGTTGATTTGTTGGCTTGTTGGCTTGTTGGTTTGTTGGTTTGTTGGTTTGTTGGTGTGTTGGTTTGTTGGTTTGTTGGTTTGTTGGTTTGTTGGTTTGTTGGTTTGTTTGTTTGTTGGCTTATTGGCTTGTTAGTTTGTTGGTTTGTTGGCTTGTTGGTTTGTTGGTTTTTTTGTTTGTTCGTTTGTTGGTTTGTTGGTTTGTTGGTTTGTTGGTTTGTTGGTTTGTTGGTTTGTTGGTTTGTTGGTTTGTTGGTTTGTTTGTTTGTTGGTTTGTTGGTTTGTTGGTTTGTTGGTTTGTTGGTTTGTTGGTTTGTTGGTTCGTTGGTTTGTTGGTTTGTTGATTTCTTGGTTTGTTGGTTTGTTGGTTTGTTGGTTTGTTGGTTTGTTGGTTTGTTGGTTTGTTCGTTTGTTGGTTTGTTGGTTTGTTCGTTTGTTGGTTTGTTGGTTTGTTGTTTTGTTGGCTTGTTGGTTTATTGGTTTGTTGGTTTGTTAGTTTGCTGGTTTGTTGGCTTGTTGGTTTGTTGGTTTGATAGTTTGTTCGTTTGTTGGCTTGTTGGTTTGTTGGCTAGTTGGTTTGTTGGTTTGTTGGTTTGTTGGTTTGTTGGTTTGTTGGTTTGTTGGTTTGTTGGTTTGTTGGTTTGTTGGGTTGTTGGTTTGTTGGCTTGTTGTCTTTTTGTTGGTTTGTTGTTTTGTTCGTTTGTTGGTTTGTTGGTTTGTGGGTTTGTTGGTTTGTTGGTTTGTTGGTTTTTTAGTTTGTTGGTTTGTTGGCTTGTTGGCTTGTTGGTTTGTTGCTTTGTTCGTTTGTTTGTTTGTTGGTTTGTTGGTTTGTTGGTTTGTTGGTTTGTTGGTTTGTTGGTTTGTTGGTTTGTTGGTTTGTTGTTTTGTTGGTTTGTTGGTTTGTTGGTTTGTTGGTTTGTTGGTTTGTTGGTTTGTTGGTTTGTTGGTTTCTTGGTTTGTTGGTTTGTTGGTGTGTTTGTCTGTTGGTTTGTTCGTTTGTTGGTTTTTTGGTTTGTTGGTTTGTTGGCTTGTTGGTTTGTTGGTTTGTTGGTTTGTTGGTTTGTTGGGTTGTTGGTTTGTTGGTTTGTTGGTTTGTTCGTTTGTTGGCTTGTTGGTTTGTTGGCTTGTTGGCTTGTTGGTTTGTTGGTTTGTTGGTTTGTTGGTTTGTTGGTTTGTTGGTGTGTTGGTTTGTTGGCTTGTTGGCTTGTTGGCTTGTTGGCATGTAGGTTTGTTGGCTTCTTTGTTTGTTTGTTTATTGGTTTGTTCGTTTCTTCGTTTGTTGGTTTCCTAGTTTGTTGGTTTGTTTGTTTGTTTGTTTGTTGGTTTGTTGGTTTGTTGGTTTGTTCGTTTGTTAGTTTGTTGATTTGTTGGTTTGTTGGCTTGTTGGTTTGTTGGTTTGTTGGTTTGTTGCTTTGTTGGCTTGTTGGTTTGTTGCTTTGTTGGTTTGTTGCTTTGTTGGTTTTTTGGTTTGTTCGTTTGTTAGTTTGTTGATTTGTTGCTTTGTTGGCTTGTTGGTTTGTTGGTTTGTTGGTTTGTTGGTTTGTTGGCTTCTTGGCTTGTTGGTTTGTTTGCTTGTTGGTTTGTTGGTTTGTTGGTTTGTTGGTTTGTTTGCTTGTTCGTTTGTTGGTTTGTTGGTTTGTTGGTTTGTTGGTTTGTTGGCTTATTGGTTTGTTGATTTGTTGGTCTGTTCATTTGTTGGCTTGTTGGCTTGTTGGTTTGTTGGTTTGTTGGTTTGTTGGCATGTTGGCTTGTTGGTTGGTTGGTTTGTTGGTTTGTTGGTTTGTTGGTTTGTTCGTTTGTTGGTTTGTTTGTTTGTTCGTTTTTTGGAGTGTTGGTGTTGATTTGTTAGCTTGTTGGTTTGTTGGTTTTGTGGTTTGTTGGCTTGTTGGTTTGTTGGTTTGTTAGTTTGTTGGTTTGTTGGTTTGTTAGTTTGTTCGTTTGTTGGCTTGTTGGTTTGTTGGCTTGTTGGCTTGTTGGTTTGTTGGTTTGTTGGTTTGTTGGTTTGTTGGTTTGTTGGTTTGTTGGTTTGTTGGTTTGTTGGTTTGTTGGTTTGTTTTTTTGTTGATTTGTTCGTTTGTTCGTTTGTTGGTGTGTTGGTGTTGATTTCTTGGCTTGTTGGTTTGTTGGTTTTGTGGTTTGTTGGCTTGTTGGTTTGTTGGTTTGTTAGTTTGTTCGTTTGTTGGCTTGTGGGTTTTGTTGGGTTGTTGGCTTGTTGGTTTGTTGGTTTGTTGGTTTGTTGGTTTGTTGGTTTGTTCGTTTGTTGGTTTGTGGTTTGTTGGTTTATTGGTTTGTTGGTTTGTTGGTTTGTTGGTTTGTCGGTTTGTTGGTTTGTTGGTTTGTTCGTTTGTTGGTTTGTTGGTTTGTTGGCTTGTTGGTTTGTTGGTTTTTTGGTTTGTTGGCTTGTTGGCTTGTTGGCTTGTTGGCTTGTTGGTTTGTTGGTTTGTTCGTTTGTTGGCTCGTTGGCTTCTTGGTTTGTTGGTTTGTTGGTTTGTTGGTTTGTTGGTCTGTTGGTTTGTTGGTTTGTTGGCTTGTTGGCTTGTTGGTTTGTTGGTTTGTTGGTTTGTTGGTTTGTTCGTTTTTTGGTTTGTTGGCTTATTGGTTTGTTGGTTTGTTGGCTTGTTGGCTTGTTGGCTTGTTGGTTTGTTGGTTTGTTGGTTTGTTCGTTTGTTCGTTTGTTCGTTTGTTGGTTTGTTGGTTTGTTGGTTTGTTGGTTTGTTGGTTTGTTGGTTTGTTGGCTTGTTGGCTTGTTGGCTTGTTGGCTTGTTGGCTTGTTGGCTTGTTGGCTTGTTGGTTTCTTTGTTTGTTTGTTTATTGGTTTGTTCGTTTCTTCGTTTGTTCGTTTCCTAGTTTGTTGGTTTGTTTGTTTGTTTATTGGTTGGTTTGTTGGTTTGTTGGTTTGTTCGTTTGTTAGTTTGTTGATTTGTTGGTTTGTTGGCTTGTTGGTTTGTTGGTTTGTTGGTTTGTTGGTTTGTTGGCTTGTTGGTTTGTTGCTTTGTTGGTTTGTTGCTTTGTTGGTTTTTTGGTTTGTTCGTTTGTAAGTTTGTTGATTTGTTGGTTTGTTGGCTTGTTGGTTTGTTGGTTTGTTGGTTTGTTGGTTTGTTGGTTTGTTGGCTTGTTGGCTTTTTGGTTTGTTTGCTTGTTGGTTTGTTGGTTTGTTGGTTTGTTGGTTTGTTTGCTTGTTCGTTTGTTGGTTTGTTGGTTTGTTGGTTTGTTGGCTTATTGGTTTGTTGATTTGTTGGTTTGTTCATTTGTTGGCTTGTTGGCTTGTTGGTTTGTTGGTTTGTTGGTTTGTTGGCATGTTGGCTTGTTGGTTGGTTCGTTTGTTGGTTTGTTGGTTTGTTCGTTTGTTGGTTTGTTTGTTTGTTCGTTTTTTGGTGTAATGGTTTTGATTTGTTAGCTTGTTGGTTTGTTGGTTTTGTGGTTTGTTGGCTTGTTGGTTTGTTGGTTTGTTAGTTTGTTGGTTTGTTGGTTTGTTAGTTTGTTCGTTTATTGGCTTGTTGGTTTGTTGGCTTGTTGGCTTGTTAGTTTGTTGGTTTGTTGGTTTGTTGGTTTGTTGGTTTGTTGGTTTGTTGGTTTGTTGGTTTGTTGGTTTGTTGGTTTGTTGGTTTGTTGGTTTGTTGGTTTGTTGGTTTGTTGGTTTGTTGGTTTCTTCGTTTGTTCGTTTGTTGGTGTGTTGGTGTTGATTTCTTGGCTTGTTGGTTTGTTGGTTTTGTGGTTTGTTGGCTTGTTGGTTTGTTGGTTTGTTAGTTTGTTCGTTTGTTGGCTTGTGGGTTTTGTTGGGTTGTTGGCTTGTTGGTTTGTTGGTTTGTTGGTTTGTTGGTTTGTTGGTTTGTTCGTTTGTTGGTTTGTGGTTTGTTGGTTTATTGGTTTGTTGGTTTGTTGGTTTGTTGGTTTGTCAGTTTGTTGGTTTGTTGGTTTGTTGGTTTGTTCGTTTGTTGGTTTGTTGGTTTGTTGGCTTGTTGGTTTGTTGGTTTTTTGGTTTGCTGGCTTGTTGGTTTGTTGGCTTGTTGGCTTGTTGGTTTGTTGGTTTGTTCGTCTGTTGGCTCGTTGGCTTGTTGGTTTGTTGGTTTGTTGGTTTGTTGGTTTGTTGGTTTGTTGGTTTGTTGGTTTGTTGGTTTGTTGGTTTGTTGGTTTGTTGGTTTGTTGGTTTGTTGGTTTGTTGGTTTCTTGGTTTGTTGGTTTGTTGGTGTGTTTGTCTGTTGGTTTGTTCGTTTGTTGGTTTTTTGGTTTGTTGGTTTGTTGGCTTGTTGGTTTGTTGGTTTGTTGGTTTGTTGGTTTGTTGGGTTGTTGGTTTGTTGGTTTGTTGGTTTGTTCGTTTGTTGGCTTGTTGGTTTGTTGGCTTGTTGGCTTGTTGGTTTGTTGGTTTGTTGGTTTGTTGGTTTGTTGGTTTGTTGGTTTGTTGGTTTGTTGGTTTGTTGGTTTGTTGGTTTGTTGGCTTGTTGGCTTGTTGGCTTGTTGGTTTGTTGGTTTCTTTGTTTGTTTGTTTATTGGTTTGTTCGTTTCTTCGTTTGTTGGTTTCCTAGTTTGTTGGTTTGTTTGTTTGTTTGTTTGTTGGTTTGTTGGTTTGTTGGTTTGTTCGTTTGTTAGTTTGTTGATTTGTTGGTTTGTTGGCTTGTTGGTTTGTTGGTTTGTTGGTTTGTTGGTTTGTTGGCTTGTTGGTTTGTTGGTTTGTTGCTTTGTTGGTTTGTTGCTTTGTTGGTTTTTTGGTTTGTTCGTTTGTTAGTTTGTTGATTTGTTGGTTTGTTGGCTTGTTGGTTTGTTGGTTTGTTGGTTTGTTGGTTTGTTGGCTTGTTGGCTTGTTGGTTTGTTTGCTTGTTGGTTTGTTGGTTTGGTGGTTTGTTGGTTTGTTTGCTTGTTCGTTTGTTGGTTTGTTGGTTTGTTGGTTTGTTGGCTTATTGGTTTGTTGATTTGTTGGTTTGTTCATTTGTTGGCTTGTTGGCTTGTTGGTTTGTTGGTTTGTTGGTTTGTTGGCATGTTGGCTTGTTGGTTGGTTGGTTTGTTGGTTTGTTGGTTTGTTGGTTTGTTCGTTTGTTGGTTTGTTTGTTTGTTCGTTTTTTGTTGTGTTGGTGTTGATTTGTTAGCTTGTTGGTTTGTTGGTTTTGTGGTTTGTTGGCTTGTTGGTTTGTTGGTTTGTTAGTTTGTTGGTTTGTTGGTTTGTTAGTTTGTTAGTTTGTTTATTTGTTGGTTTGTTGGCTTGTTGGTTTGTTGGTTTGTTGGTTTGTTGGTTTGTTGGCTTGTTGGTTTGTTGCTTTGTTGGTTTGTTGCTTTGTTGGTTTTTTGGTTTGTTCGTTTGTTAGTTTGTTGATTTGTTGGTTTGTTGGCTTGTTGGTTTGTTGGTTTGTTGGTTTGTTGGCTTGTTGGCTTGTTGGTTTGTTTGCTTGTTGGTTTGTTGGTTTGTTGGTTTGTTGGTTTGTTTGCTTGTTCGTTTGTTTGTTTGTTGGTTTGTTGGTTTGTTGGCTTATTGGTTTGTTGATTTGTTGGTTTGTTCATTTGTTGGCTTGTTGGCTTGTTGGTTTGTTGGTTTGTTGGTTTGTTGGCATGTTGGCTTGTTGGTTGGTTGGTTTGTTGGTTTGTTGGTTTGTTGGTTTCTTGGTTTGTTGGTTTGTTGGTGTGTTTGTCTGTTGGTTTGTTCGTTTGTTGGTTTTTTGGTTTGTTGGTTTGTTGGCTTGTTGGTTTGTTGGTTTGTTGGTTTGTTGGTTTGTTGGGTTGTTGGTTTGTTGGTTTGTTGGTTTGTTCGTTTGTTGGCTTGTTGGTTTGTTGGCTTGTTGGCTTGTTGGTTTGTTGGTTTGTTGGTTTGTTGGTTTGTTGGTTTGTTGGTTTGTTGGTTTGTTGGTTTGTTGGCTTGTTGGCTTGTTGGCTTGTTGGCTTGTAGGTTTGTTGGTTTCTTTGTTTGTTTGTTTATTGGTTTGTTCGTTTCTTCGTTTGTTGGTTTCCTAGTTTGTTGGTTTGTTTGTTTGTTTGTTTGTTTGTTGGTTTGTTGGTTTTTTGGTTTTTTCGTTTGTTAGTTTGTTGATTTGTTGGTTTGTTGGCTTGTTGGTTTGTTGGTTTGTTGGTTTGTTGGTTTGTTGGCTTGTTGGTTTGTTGCTTTGTTGGTTTGTTGCTTTGTTGGTTTTTTGGTTTGTTCGTTTGTTAGTTTGTTGATTTGTTGCTTTGTTGGCTTGTTGGTTTGTTGGTTTGTTGGTTTGTTGGTTTGTTGGCTTCTTGGCTTGTTGGTTTGTTTGCTTGTTGGTTTGTTGGTTTGTTGGTTTGTTGGTTTGTTTGCTTGTTCGTTTGTTGGTTTGTTGGTTTGTTGGTTTGTTGGCTTATTGGTTTGTTGATTTGTTGGTCTGTTCATTTGTTGGCTTGTTGGCTTGTTGGTTTGTTGGTTTGTTGGTTTGTTGGCATGTTGGCTTGTTGGTTGGTTGGTTTGTTGGTTTGTTGGTTTGTTGGTTTGTTCGTTTGTTGGTTTGTTTGTTTGTTCGTTTTTTGGTGTGTTGGTGTTGATTTGTTAGCTTGTTGGTTTGTTGGTTTTGTGGTTTGTTGGCTTGTTGGTTTGTTGGTTTGTTAGTTTGTTGGTTTGTTGGTTTGTTAGTTTGTTCGTTTGTTGGCTTGTTGGTTTGTTGGCTTGTTGGCTTGTTGGTTTGTTGGTTTGTTGGTTTGTTGGCTAGTTGGTTTGTTGGTTTGTTGGTTTGTTGGTTTGTTGGTTTGTTGGTTTTTGGTTTGTTGATTTTTTGGTTTGTTGGTTTGTTGGGTTGTTGGTTTGTTGGCTTGTTGTCTTTTTGTTGGTTTGTTGTTTTGTTCGTTTGTTGGTTTGTTGGTTTGTGGGTTTGTTGGTTTGTTGGTTTGTTGGTTTGTTGGTTTGTTGGTTTGTTGGCTTGTTGGCTTGTTGGTTTGTTGCTTTGTTCGTTTGTTTGTTTGTTGGTTTGTTGGTTTGTTGGTTTGTTGGTTTGTTGGTTTATTGGTTTGTTGGTTTGTTGGTTTGTTGTTTTGTTGGTTTGTTGGTTTGTTGGTTTGTTGGTTTGTTGGTTTGTTGGTTTGTTGGTTTCTTGGTTAGTTGGTTTGTTGGTGTGTTTGTCTGTTGGTTTGTTCGTTTGTTGGTTTTTTGGTTTGTTGGTTTGTTGTCTTGTTGGTTTGTTGGTTTGTTGGTTTGTTGGCTTGTTGGGTTGTTGGTTTGTTGGCTTGTTGTCTTTTTGTTGGTTTGTTGTTTTGTTCGTTTGTTGGTTTGTTGGTTTGTGGGTTTGTTGGTTTGTTGGTTTGTTGGTTTGTTGGTTTGTTGGTTTGTTGGCTTGTTGGCTTGTTGGTTTGTTGCTTTGTTCGTTTGTTTGTTTGTTGGTTTGTTGGTTTGTTAATTTGTTGGTTTGTTGGTTTGTTAGTTTGTTAGTTTGTTGATTTGTTGGTTTGTTGGCTTGTTGGTTTGTTGGTTTGTTGGTTTGTTGGTTTGTTGGCTTGTTGGTTTGTTGCTTTGTTGGTTTGTTGCTTTGTTGGTTTTTTGGTTTGTTCGTTTGTTAGTTTGTTGATTTGTTGGTTTGTTGGCTTGTTGGTTTGTTGGTTTGTTGGTTTGTTGGCTTGTTGGCTTGTTGGTTTGTTTGCTTGTTGGTTTGTTGGTTTGTTGGTTTGTTGGTTTGTTTGCTTGTTCGTTTGCTGGTTTGTTGGTTTGTTGGTTTGTTGGCTTATTGGTTTGTTGATTTGTTGGTTTGTTCATTTTTTGGCTTGTTGGCTTGTTGGTTTGTTGGTTTGTTGGTTTGTTGGCATGTTGGCTTGTTGGTTGGTTGGTTTGTTGGTTTGTTGGTTTGTTGGTTTCTTGGTCTGTTGGTTTGTTGGTGTGTTTGTCTGTTGGTTTGTTCGTTTGTTGGTTTTTTGGTTTGTTGGTTTGTTGGCTTGTTGGTTTGTTGGTTTGTTGGTTTGTTGGTTTGTTGGGTTGTTGGTTTGTTGGTTTGTTGGTTTGTTCGTTTGTTGGCTTGTTGGTTTGTTGGTTTGTTGGTTTGTTGGCATGTTGGCTTGTTGGTTGGTTGGTTTGTTGGTTTGTTGGTTTGTTGGTTTGTTCGTTTGTTGGTTTGTTTGTTTGTTTGTTTGTTCGTTTTTTGTTGTGTTGGTGTTGATTTGTTAGCTTGTTGGTTTGTTGGTTTTGTGGTTTGTTGGCTTGTTGGTTTGTTGGTTTGTTAGTTTGTTGGTTTGTTGGTTTGTTGGTTTGTTAGTTTGTTAGTTTGTTTATTTGTTGGTTTGTTGGCTTGTTGGTTTGTTGGTTTGTTGGTTTGTTGGTTTGTTGGCTTGTTGGTTTGTTGCTTTGTTGGTTTGTTGCTTTGTTGGTTTTTTGGTTTGTTCGTTTGTTAGTTTGTTTATTTGTTGGTTTGTTGGCTTGTTGGTTTGTTGGTTTGTTGGTTTGTTGGTTTGTTGGCTTGTTGGTTTGTTGCTTTGTTGGTTTGTTGCTTTGTTGGTTTTTTGGTTTGTTCGTTTGTTAGTTTGTTGATTTGTTGGTTTGTTGGCTTGTTGGTTTGTTGGTTTGTTGGTTTGTTGGCTTGTTGGCTTGTTGGTTTGTTTGCTTGTTGGTTTGTTGGTTTGTTGGTTTGTTGGTTTGTTTGCTTGTTCGTTTGTTTGTTTGTTGGTTTGTTGGTTTGTTGGCTTATTGGTTTGTTGATTTGTTGGTTTGTTCATTTGTTGGCTTGTTGGCTTGTTGGTTTGTTGGTTTGTTGGTTTGTTGGCATGTTGGCTTGTTGGTTGGTTGGTTTGTTGGTTTGTTGGTTTGTTGGTTTCTTGGTTTGTTGGTTTGTTGGTGTGTTTGTCTGTTGGTTTGTTCGTTTGTTGGTTTTTTGGTTTGTTGGTTTGTTGGCTTGTTGGTTTGTTGGTTTGTTGGTTTGTTGGTTTGTTGGGTTGTTGGTTTGTTGGTTTGTTGGTTTGTTCGTTTGTTGGCTTGTTGGTTTGTTGGCTTGTTGGCTTGTTGGTTTGTTGGTTTGTTGGTTTGTTGGTTTGTTGGTTTGTTGGTTTGTTGGTTTGTTGGTTTGTTGGCTTGTTGGCTTGTTGGCTTGTTGGCTTGTAGGTTTGTTGGTTTCTTTGTTTGTTTGTTTATTGGTTTGTTCGTTTCTTCGTTTGTTGGTTTCCTAGTTTGTTGGTTTGTTTATTTGTTTGTTTGTTGGTTTGTTGTATTTTGGTTTTTTCGTTTGTTAGTTTGTTGATTTGTTGGTTTGTTGGCTTGTTGGTTTGTTGGTTTGTTGGTTTGTTGGTTTGTTGGCTTGTTGGTTTGTTGCTTTGTTGGTTTGTTGCTTTGTTGGTTTTTTGGTTTGTTCGTTTGTTAGTTTGTTGATTTGTTGCTTTGTTGGCTTGTTGGTTTGTTGGTTTGTTGGTTTGTTGGTTTGTTGGCTTCTTGGCTTGTTGGTTTGTTTGCTTGTTGGTTTGTTGGTTTGTTGGTTTGTTGGTTTGTTTGCTTGTTCGTCTGTTGGTTTGTTGGTTTGTTGGTTTGTTGGCTTATTGGTTTGTTGATTTGTTGGTCTGTTCATTTGTTGGCTTGTTGGCTTGTTGGTTTGTTGGTTTGTTGGTTTGTTGGCATGTTGGCTTGTTGGTTGGTTGGTTTGTTGGTTTGTTGGTTTGTTGGTTTGTTCGTTTGTTGGTTTGTTTGTTTGTTCGTTTTTTGGTGTGTTGGTGTTGATTTGTTAGCTTGTTGGTTTGTTGGTTTTGTGGTTTGTTGGCTTGTTGGTTTGTTGGTTTGTTAGTTTGTTGGTTTGTTGGTTTGTTAGTTTGTTCGTTTGTTGGCTTGTTGGTTTGTTGGCTTGTTGGTTTGTTGGTTTGTTGGTTTGTTGGTTTGTTGGCTAGTTGGTTTGTTGGTTTGTTGGTTTGTTGGTTTGTTGGTTTGTTGGTTTTTGGTTTGTTGGTTTTTTGGTTTGTTGGTTTGTTGGGTTGTTGGTTTGTTGGCTTGTTGTCTTTTTGTTGTTTTGTTGTTTTGTTCGTTTGTTGGTTTGTTGGTTTGTGGGTTTGTTGGTTTGTTGGTTTGTTGGTTTGTTGGTTTGTTGGTTTGTTGGCTTGTTGGCTTGTTGGTTTGTTGCTTTGTTCGTTTGTTTGTTTGTTGGTTTGTTGGTTTGTTGGTTTGTTGGTTTGTTGGTTTATTGGTTTGTTGGTTTGTTGGTTTGTTGTTTTGTTGGTTTGTTGGTTTGTTGGTTTGTTGGTTTGTTGGTTTGTTGGTTTGTTGGTTTCTTGGTTTGTTGGTTTGTTGGTGTGTTTGTCTGTTGGTTTGTTCGTTTGTTGGTTTTTTGGTTTGTTGGTTTGTTGGCTTGTTGGTTTGTTGGTTTGTTGGTTTGTTGGTTTGTTGGCTTGTTGGGTTGTTGGTTTGTTGGCTTGTTGTCTTTTTGTTGGTTTGTTGTTTTGTTCGTTTGTTGGTTTGTTGGTTTGTGGGTTTGTTGGTTTGTTGGTTTGTTGGTTTGTTGGTTTGTTGGTTTGTTGGCTTGTTGGCTTGTTGGTTTGTTGCTTTGTTCGTTTGTTTGTTTGTTGGTTTGTTGGTTTGTTAATTTGTTGGTTTGTTGGTTTGTTAGTTTGTTAGTTTGTTGATTTGTTGGTTTGTTGGCTTGTTGGTTTGTTGGTTTGTTGGTTTGTTGGTTTGTTGGCTTGTTGGTTTGTTGCTTTGTTGGTTTGTTGCTTTGTTGGTTTTTTGGTTTGTTCGTTTGTTAGTTTGTTGATTTGTTGGTTTGTTGGCTTGTTGGTTTGTTGGTTTGTTGGTTTGTTGGCTTGTTGGCTTGTTGGTTTGTTTGCTTGTTGGTTTGTTGGTTTGTTGGTTTGTTGGTTTGTTTGCTTGTTCGTTTGCTGGTTTGTTGGTTTGTTGGTTTGTTGGCTTATTGGTTTGTTGATTTGTTGGTTTGTTCATTTTTTGGCTTGTTGGCTTGTTGGTTTGTTGGTTTGTTGGTTTGTTGGCATGTTGGCTTGTTGGTTGGTTGGTTTGTTGGTTTGTTGGTTTGTTGGTTTCTTGGTTTGTTGGTTTGTTGGTGTGTTTGTCTGTTGGTTTGTTCGTTTGTTGGTTTTTTGGTTTGTTGGTTTGTTGGCTTGTTGGTTTGTTGGTTTGTTGGTTTGTTGGTTTGTTGGGTTGTTGGTTTGTTGGTTTGTTGGTTTGTTCGTTTGTTGGCTTGTTGGTTTGTTGGTTTGTTGGTTTGTTGGCATGTT
Source organism: Atherix ibis (assembly GCA_958298945.1). Taxonomy (NCBI): domain Eukaryota; kingdom Metazoa; phylum Arthropoda; class Insecta; order Diptera; family Athericidae; genus Atherix; species Atherix ibis. Next base: position 4,554,944 of record OY282608.1, read on the forward strand.
GGCTTGTTGGTTGGTTGGTTTGTTGGTTTGTTGGTTTGTTGGTTTGTTCGTTTGTTGGTTTGTTTGTTTGTTCGTTTTTTGTTGTGTTGGTGTTGATTTGTTAGCTTGTTGGTTTGTTGGTTTTGTGGTTTGTTGGCTTGTTGGTTTGTTGGTTTGTTAGTTTGTTGGTTTGTTGGTTTGTTAGTTTGTTAGTTTGTTTATTTGTTGGTTTGTTGGCTTGTTGGTTTGTTGGTTTGTTGGTTTGTTGGTTTGTTGGCTTGTTGGTTTGTTGCTTTGTTGGTTTGTTGCTTTGTTGGTTTTTTGGTTTGTTCGTTTGTTAGTTTGTTGATTTGTTGGTTTGTTGGCTTGTTGGTTTGTTGGTTTGTTGGTTTGTTGGCTTGTTGGCTTGTTGGTTTGTTTGCTTGTTGGTTTGTTGGTTTGTTGGTTTGTTGGTTTGTTTGCTTGTTCGTTTGTTTGTTTGTTGGTTTGTTGGTTTGTTGGCTTATTGGTTTGTTGATTTGTTGGTTTGTTCATTTGTTGGCTTGTTGGCTTGTTGGTTTGTTGGTTTGTTGGTTTGTTGGCATGTTGGCTTGTTGGTTGGTTGGTTTGTTGGTTTGTTGGTTTGTTGGTTTCTTGGTTTGTTGGTTTGTTGGTGTGTTTGTCTGTTGGTTTGTTCGTTTGTTGGTTTTTTGGTTTGTTGGTTTGTTGGCTTGTTGGTTTGTTGGTTTGTTGGTTTGTTGGTTTGTTGGGTTGTTGGTTTGTTGGTTTGTTGGTTTGTTCGTTTGTTGGCTTGTTGGTTTGTTGGCTTGTTGGCTTGTTGGTTTGTTGGTTTGTTGGTTTGTTGGTTTGTTGGTTTGTTGGTTTGTTGGTTTGTTGGTTTGTTGGCTTGTTGGCTTGTTGGCTTGTTGGCTTGTAGGTTTGTTGGTTTCTTTGTTTGTTTGTTTATTGGTTTGTTCGTTTCTTCGTTTGTTGGTTTCCTAGTTTGTTGGTTTGTTTGTTTGTTTGTTTGTTGGTTTGTTGGTTTTTTGGTTTTTTCGTTTGTTAGTTTGTTGATTTGTTGGTTTGTTGGCTTGTTGGTTTGTTGGTTTGTTGGTTTGTTGGTTTGTTGGCTTGTTGGTTTGTTGCTTTGTTGGTTTGTTGCTTTGTTGGTTTTTTGGTTTGTTCGTTTGTTAGTTTGTTGATTTGTTGCTTTGTTGGCTTGTTGGTTTGTTGGTTTGTTGGTTTGTTGGTTTGTTGGCTTCTTGGCTTGTTGGTTTGTTTGCTTGTTGGTTTGTTGGTTTGTTGGTTTGTTGGTTTGTTTGCTTGTTCGTTTGTTGGTTTGTTGGTTTGTTGGTTTGTTGGCTTATTGGTTTGTTGATTTGTTGGTCTGTTCATTTGTTGGCTTGTTGGCTTGTTGGTTTGTTGGTTTGTTGGTTTGTTGGCATGTTGGCTTGTTGGTTGGTTGGTTTGTTGGTTTGTTGGTTTGTTGGTTTGTTCGTTTGTTGGTTTGTTTGTTTGTTCGTTTTTTGGTGTGTTGGTGTTGATTTGTTAGCTTGTTGGTTTGTTGGTTTTGTGGTTTGTTGGCTTGTTGGTTTGTTGGTTTGTTAGTTTGTTGGTTTGTTGGTTTGTTAGTTTGTTCGTTTGTTGGCTTGTTAATTTGTTGGCTTGTTGGCTTGTTGGTTTGTTGGTTTGTTGGTTTGTTGGCTAGTTGGTTTGTTGGTTTGTTGGTTTGTTGGTTTGTTGGTTTGTTGGTTTTTGGTTTGTTGGTTTTTTGGTTTGTTGGTTTGTTGGGTTGTTGGTTTGTTGGCTTGTTGTCTTTTTGTTGGTTTGTTGTTTTGTTCGTTTGTTGGTTTGTTGGTTTGTGGGTTTGTTGGTTTGTTGGTTTGTTGGTTTGTTGGTTTGTTGGTTTGTTGGCTTGTTGGCTTGTTGGTTTGTTGCTTTGTTCGTTTGTTTGTTTGTTGGTTTGTTGGTTTGTTGGTTTGTTGGTTTGTTGGTTTATTGGTTTGTTGGTTTGTTGGTTTGTTGTTTTGTTGGTTTGTTGGTTTGTTGGTTTGTTGGTTTGTTGGTTTGTTGGTTTGTTGGTTTGTTGGTTTGTTGGTTTATTGGTTTGTTGGTTTGTTGGTTTGTTGTTTTGTTGGTTTGTTGGTTTGTTGGTTTGTTGGTTTGTTGGTTTGTTGGTTTGTTGGTTTCTTGGTTTGTTGGTTTGTTGGTGTGTTTGTCTGTTGGTTTGTTCGTTTGTTGGTTTTTTGGTTTGTTGGTTTGTTGGCTTGTTGGTTTGTTGGTTTGTTGGTTTGTTGGCTTGTTGGGTTGTTGGTTTGTTGGCTTGTTGTCTTTTTGTTGGTTTGTTGTTTTGTTCGTTTGTTGGTTTGTTGGTTTGTGGGTTTGTTGGTTTGTTGGTTTGTTGGTTTGTTGGTTTGTTGGTTTGTTGGCTTGTTGGCTTGTTGGTTTGTTGCTTTGTTCGTTTGTTTGTTTGTTGGTTTGTTGGTTTGTTAATTTGTTGGTTTGTTGGTTTGTTAGTTTGTTAGTTTGTTGATTTGTTGGTTTGTTGGCTTGTTGGTTTGTTGGTTTGTTGGTTTGTTGGTTTGTTGGCTTGTTGGTTTGTTGCTTTGTTGGTTTGTTGCTTTGTTGGTTTTTTGGTTTGTTCGTTTGTTAGTTTGTTGATTTGTTGGTTTGTTGGCTTGTTGGTTTGTTGGTTTGTTGGTTTGTTGGCTTGTTGGCTTGTTGGTTTGTTTGCTTGTTGGTTTGTTGGTTTGTTGGTTTGTTGGTTTGTTTGCTTGTTCGTTTGCTGGTTTGTTGGTTTGTTGGTTTGTTGGCTTATTGGTTTGTTGATTTGTTGGTTTGTTCATTTTTTGGCTTGTTGGCTTGTTGGTTTGTTGGTTTGTTGGTTTGTTGGCATGTTGGCTTGTTGGTTGGTTGGTTTGTTGGTTTGTTGGTTTGTTGGTTTCTTGGTTTGTTGGTTTGTTGGTGTGTTTGTCTGTTGGTTTGTTCGTTTGTTGGTTTTTTGGTTTGTTGGTTTGTTGGCTTGTTGGTTTGTTGGTTTGTTGGTTTGTTGGTTTGTTGGGTTGTTGGTTTGTTGGTTTGTTGGTTTGTTCGTTTGTTGGCTTGTTGGTTTGTTGGTTTGTTGGTTTGTTGGCATGTTGGCTTGTTGGTTGGTTGGTTTGTTGGTTTGTTGGTTTGTTGGTTTGTTCGTTTGTTGGTTTGTTTGTTTGTTCGTTTTTTGTTGTGTTGGTGTTGATTTGTTAGCTTGTTGGTTTGTTGGTTTTGTGGTTTGTTGGCTTGTTGGTTTGTTGGTTTGTTAGTTTGTTGGTTTGTTGGTTTGTTAGTTTGTTAGTTTGTTTATTTGTTGGTTTGTTGGCTTGTTGGTTTGTTGGTTTGTTGGTTTGTTGGTTTGTTGGCTTGTTGGTTTGTTGCTTTGTTGGTTTGTTGCTTTGTTGGTTTTTTGGTTTGTTCGTTTGTTAGTTTGTTGATTTGTTGGTTTGTTGGCTTGTTGGTTTGTTGGTTTGTTGGTTTGTTGGCTTGTTGGCTTGTTGGTTTGTTTGCTTGTTGGTTTGTTGGTTTGTTGGTTTGTTGGTTTGTTTGCTTGTTCGTTTGTTTGTTTGTTGGTTTGTTGGTTTGTTGGCTTATTGGTTTGTTGATTTGTTGGTTTGTTCATTTGTTGGCTTGTTGGCTTGTTGGTTTGTTGGTTTGTTGGCATGTTGGCTTGTTGGTTGGTTGGTTTGTTGGTTTGTTGGTTTGTTGGTTTCTTGGTTTGTTGGTTTGTTGGTGTGTTTGTCTGTTGGTTTGTTCGTTTGTTGGTTTTTTGGTTTGTTGGTTTGTTGGCTTGTTGGTTTGTTGGTTTGTTGGTTTGTTGGTTTGTTGGGTTGTTGGTTTGTTGGTTTGTTGGTTTGTTCGTTTGTTGGCTTGTTGGTTTGTTGGCTTGTTGGCTTGTTGGTTTGTTGGTTTGTTGGTTTGTTGGTTTGTTGGTTTGTTGGTTTGTTGGTTTGTTGGTTTGTTGGCTTGTTGGCTTGTTGGCTTGTTGGCTTGTAGGTTTGTTGGTTTCTTTGTTTGTTTGTTTATTGGTTTGTTCGTTTCTTCGTTTGTTGGTTTCCTAGTTTGTTGGTTTGTTTGTTTGTTTGTTTGTTGGTTTGTTGGTTTTTTGGTTTTTTCGTTTGTTAGTTTGTTGATTTGTTGGTTTGTTGGCTTGTTGGTTTGTTGGTTTGTTGGTTTGTTGGTTTGTTGGCTTGTTGGTTTGTTGCTTTGTTGGTTTGTTGCTTTGTTGGTTTTTTGGTTTGTTCGTTTGTTAGTTTGTTGATTTGTTGCTTTGTTGGCTTGTTGGTTTGTTGGTTTGTTGGTTTGTTGGTTTGTTGGCTTCTTGGCTTGTTGGTTTGTTTGCTTGTTGGTTTGTTGGTTTGTTGGTTTGTTGGTTTGTTTGCTTGTTCGTTTGTTGGTTTGTTGGTTTGTTGGTTTGTTGGCTTATTGGTTTGTTGATTTGTTGGTCTGTTCATTTGTTGGCTTGTTGGCTTGTTGGTTTGTTGGTTTGTTGGTTTGTTGGCATGTTGGCTTGTTGGTTGGTTGGTTTGTTGGTTTGTTGGTTTGTTGGTTTGTTCGTTTGTTGGTTTGTTTGTTTGTTCGTTTTTTGGTGTGTTGGTGTTGATTTGTTAGCTTGTTGGTTTGTTGGTTTTGTGGTTTGTTGGCTTGTTGGTTTGTTGGTTTGTTAGTTTGTTGGTTTGTTGGTTTGTTAGTTTGTTCGTTTGTTGGCTTGTTGGTTTGTTGGCTTGTTGGCTTGTTGGTTTGTTGGTTTGTTGGTTTGTTGGCTAGTTGGTTTGTTGGTTTGTTGGTTTGTTGGTTTGTTGGTTTGTTGGTTTTTGGTTTGTTGGTTTTTTGGTTTGTTGGTTTGTTGGGTTGTTGGTTTGTTGGCTTGTTGTCTTTTTGTTGGTTTGTTGTTTTGTTCGTTTGTTGGTTTGTTGGTTTGTGGGTTTGTTGGTTTGTTGGTTTGTTGGTTTGTTGGTTTTTTGGTTTGTTGGTTTGTTGGGTTGTTGGTTTGTTGGCTTGTTGTCTTTTTGTTGGTTTGTTGGTTTGTTAGTTTGTTCGTTTGTTGGCTTGTTGGTTTGTTGGCTTGTTGGCTTGTTGGTTTGTTGGCTTGTTGGTTTGTTGCTTTGTTGGTTTGTTGCTTTGTTGGTTTTTTGGTGTGTTCGTTTGTTAGTTTGTTGATTTGTTGGTTTGTTGGCTTGTTGGTTTGTTGGTTTGTTGGTTTGTTGGCTTGTTGGCTTGTTGGTTTGTTTGCTTGTTGGTTTGTTGGTTTGTTGGTTTGTTGGTTTGTTTGCTTGTTCGTTTGCTGGTTTGTTGGTTTGTTGGTTTGTTGGCTTATTGGTTTGTTGATTTGTTGGTTTGTTCATTTTTTGGCTTGTTGGCTTGTTGGTTTGTTGGTTTGTTGGTTTGTTGGCATGTTGGCTTGTTGGTTGGTTGGTTTGTTGGTTTGTTGGTTTGTTGGTTTCTTGGTTTGTTGGTTTGTTGGTGTGTTTGTCTGTTGGTTTGTTCGTTTGTTAGTTTTTTGGTTTGTTGGTTTGTTGGCTTGTTGGTTTGTTGGTTTGTTGGTTTGTTGGTTTGTTGGGTTGTTGGTTTGTTGGTTTGTTGGTTTGTTCGTTTGTTGGCTTGTTGGTTTGTTGGCTTGTTGGCTTGTTGGTTTGTTGGTTTGTTGGTTTGTTGGTTTGTTGGTTTGTTGGTTTGTTGGTTTGTTGGCTTGTTGGCTTGTTGGCTTGTTGGCTTGTAGGTTTGTTGGTTTCTTTGTTTGTTTGTTTATTGGTTTGTTCGTTTCTTCGTTTGTTGGTTTCCTAGTTTGTTGGTTTGTTTGTTTGTTGGTTTGTTGGTTTGTTGGTTTGTTGGTTTGTTCGTTTGTTAGTTTGTTGATTTGTTGGTTTGTTGGCTTGTTGGTTTGTTGGTTTGTTGGTTTGTTGGTTTGTTGGTTTGTTGGCTTGTTGGTTTGTTGCTTTGTTGGTTTGTTGCTTTGTTGGTTTTTTGGTTTGTTCGTTTGTTAGTTTGTTGATTTGTTGCTTTGTTGGCTTGTTGGTTTGTTAGTTTGTTGGTTTGTTGGTTTGTTGGTTTGTTGGCTTCTTGGCTTGTTGGTTTGTTTGCTTGTTGGTTTGTTGGTTTGTTGGTTTGTTGGTTTGTTTGCTTGTTCGTTTGCTGGTTTGTTGGTTTGTTGGTTTGTTGGCATATTGGTTTGTTGATTTGTTGGTCTGTTCATTTGTTGGCTTGTTGGCTTGTTGGTTTGTTGGTTTGTTGGTTTGTTGGCATGTTGGCTTGTTGGTTGGTTGGTTTGTTGGTTTGTTGGTTTGTTGGTTTGTTCGTTTGTTGGTTTGTTTGTTTGTTCGTTTTTTGGTGTGTTTGTGTTGATTTGTTAGCTTGTTGGTTTGTTGGTTTTGTGGTTTGTTGGCTTGTTGGTTTGTTGGTTTGTTAGTTTGTTGGTTTGTTGGTTTGTTAGTTTGTTCGTTTGTTGGCTTGTTGGTTTGTTGGCTTGTTGGCTTGTTGGTTTGTTGGTTTGTTGGTTTGTTGGTTTGTTGGTTTGTTGGTTTGTTGGTTTGTTGGTTTGTTGGTTTGTTGGTTTGTTGGTTTGTTGGTTTGTTGGTTTGTTGGTTTGTTGGTTTGTTGGTTTGTTGGTTTGTTCGTTTGTTCGTTTGTTGGTGTGTTGGTGTTGATTTCTTGGTTTGTTGGTTTGTTGGTTTTGTGGTTTGTTGGCTTGTTGGTTTGTTGGTTTTTTAGTTTGTTCGTTTGTTGGCTTGTGGGTTTTGTTGGGTTGTTGGCTTGTTGGTTTGTTGGTTTGTTGGTTTGTTGGTTTGTTGGTTTGTTTGTTTGTTGGTTTGTGGTTTGTTGGTTTATTGGTTTGTTGGTTTGTTGGTTTGTTGGTTTGTCGGTTTGTTGGTTTGTTGGTTTGTTCGTTTGTTGGTTTGTTGGTTTGTTGGCTTGTTGGTTTGTTGGTTTTTTGGTTTGTTGGCTTGTTGGCTTGTTGGCTTGTTGGCTTGTTGGTTTGTTGGTTTGTTCGTTTGTTGGCTCGTTGGCTTCTTGGTTTGTTGGTTTGTTGGTTTGTTGGTTTGTTGGTTTGTTGGTTTGTTGGTTTGTTGGTTTGTTGGCTTGTTGGCTTGTTGGTTTGTTGGTTTGTTGGTTTGTTGGTTTGTTCGTTTTTTGGTTTGTTGGCTTATTGGTTTGTTGGTTTGTTGGCTTGTTGGCTTGTTGGTTTGTTGGTTTGTTGGTTTGTTCGTTTGTTCGTTTGTTCGTTTGTTCGTTTGTTGGTTTGTTGGTTTGTTGGTTTGTTGGTTTGTTCGTTTGTTGGCTCGTTGGCTTGTTGGTTTGTTGGTTTGTTGGTTTGTTGGTTTGTTGGTTTGTTGGTTTGTTGGTTTGTTGGTTTGTTGGTTTGTTGTTTTGTTGGCTTGTTGGTTTGTTGGTTTGTTGGTTTGTTGGTTTGCTGGTTTGTTGGCTTGTTGGTTTGTTGGTTTGTTGGTTTGATGGTTTGTTCGTTTGTTGGCTTGTTGGTTTGTTGGCTAGTTCGTTTGTTGGTTTGTTGGTTTGTTGGTTTGTTGGTTTGTTGGTTTTTTGGTTTGTTGGTTTTTTGGTTTGTTGGTTTGTTGGGTTGTTGGTTTGTTGGCTTGTTGTCTTTTTGTTGGTTTGTTGTTTTGTTCGTTTGTTGGTTTGTTGGTTTGTGGGTTTGTTGGTTTGTTGGTTTGTTGGTTTGTTGGTTTGTTGGTTTGTTGGCTTGTTGGCTTGTTGGTTTGTTGCTTTGTTCGTTTGTTTGTTTGTTGGTTTGTTGGTTTGTTGGTTTGTTGGTTTGTTGGTTTGTTGGTTTGTTGTTTTGTTGGTTTGTTGGTTTGTTGGTTTGTTGGTTTGTTGGTTTGTTGGTTTGTTGGTTTCTTGGTTTGTTGGTTTGTTGGTGTGTTTCTCTGTTGGTTTGTTCGTTTGTTGGTTTTTTGGTTTGTTGGTTTGTTGGCTTGTTGGTTTGTTGGTTTGTTGGTTTGTTGGTTTGTTGGGTTGTTGGTTTGTTGGTTTGTTGGTTTGTTCGTTTGTTGGCTTGTTGGTTTGTTGGCTTGTTGGCTTGTTGGTTTGTTGGTTTGTTGGTTTGTTGGTTTGTTGGTTTGTTGGTTTGTTGGCTTGTTGGCTTGTTGGCTTGTTGGCTTGTTGGCTTGTTGGTTTGTTGGTTTCTTTGTTTGTTTGTTTATTAGTTTGTTCGTTTCTTCGTTTGTTCGTTTCCTAGTTTGTTGGTTTGTTTGTTTGTTTGTTTGTTGGTTTGTTGGTTTGTTGGTTTGTTCGTTTGTTAGTTTGTTGATTTGTTGGTTTGTTGGCTTGTTGGTTTGTTGGTTTGTTGGTTTGTTGGTTTGTTGGCTTGTTGGTTTGTTGCTTTGTTGGTTTGTTGCTTTGTTGGTTTTTTGGTTTGTTCGTTTGTTAGTTTGTTGATTTGTTGGTTTGTTGGCTTGTTGGTTTGTTGGTTTGTTGGTTTGTTGGTTTGTTGGCTTGTTGGCTTGTTGGTTTGTTTGCTTGTTGGTTTGTTGGTTTGTTGGTTTGTTGGTTTGTTTGCTTGTTCGTTTGTTGGTTTGTTGGTTTGTTGGTTTGTTGGCTTATTGGTTTGTTGATTTGTTGGTTTGTTCATTTGTTGGCTTGTTGGCTTGTTGGTTTGTTGGTTTGTTGGTTTGTTGGCATGTTGTCTTGTTGGTTGGTTGGTTTGTTGGTTTGTTGGTTTGTTGGTTTGTTCGTTTGTTGGTTTGTTTGTTTGTTCGTTTTTTGGTGTGTTGGTGTTGATTTGTTAGCTTGTTGGTTTGTTGGTTTTGTGGTTTGTTGGCTTGTTGGTTTGTTGGTTTGTTAGTTTGTTGGTTTGTTGGTTTGTTAGTTTGTTCGTGTGTTGGCTTGTTGGTTTGTTGGCTTGTTGGCTTGTTGGTTTGTTGGTTTGTTGGTTTGTTGGTTTGTTGGTTTGTTGGTTTGTTGGTTTGTTGGTTTGTTGGTTTGTTGGTTTGTTGGTTTGTTGGTTTGTTGGTTTGTTGGTTTCTTCGTTTGTTCGTTTGTTGGTGTGTTGGTGTTGATTTCTTGGCTTGTTGGTTTGTTGGTTTTGTGGTTTGTTGGCTTGTTGGTTTGTTGGCTTGTTGGCTTGTTGGTTTGTTGGTTTGTTGGTTTGTTGGTTTGTTGGTTTGTTGGTTTGTTGGTTTGTTAGTTTGTTCGTTTGTTGGCTTGTTGTTTTGTTGGCTTGTTGGCTTGTTGGTTTGTTGGTTTGTTGGTTTGTTGGTTTGTTGGTTTGTTGGTTTGTTGGTTTGTTGGTTTGTTGGTTTGTTGGTTTGTTAGTTTGTTCGTTTGTTGGCTTGTGGGTTTTGTTGGGTTGTTGGCTTGTTGGTTTGTTGGTTTGTTGGTTTGTTGGTTTGTTGGTTTGTTCGTTTGTTGGTTTGTGGTTTGTTGGTTTATTGGTTTGTTGGTTTGTTGGTTTGTTGGTTTGTCAGTTTGTCGGTTTGTTGGTTTGTTCGTTTGTTGGTTTGTTGGTTTGTTGGCTTGTTGGTTTGTTGGTTTTTTGGTTTGTTGGCTTGTTGGTTTGTTGGCTTGTTGGCTTGTTGGTTTGTTGGTTTGTTCGTTTGTTGGCTCGTTGGCTTGTTGGTTTGTTGGTTTGTTGGTTTGTTGGTTTGTTGGTTTGTTGGTTTGTTGGTTTGTTGGTTTGTTGGTTTGTTGGTTTGTTGGTTTGTTGGTTTGTTGGTTTCTTGGTTTGTTGGTTTGTTGGTGTGTTTGTCTGTTGGTTTGTTCGTTTGTTGGTTTTTTGGTTTGTTGGTTTGTTGGCTTGTTGGTTTGTTGGTTTGTTGGTTTGTTGGTTTGTTGGGTTGTTGGTTTGTTGGTTTGTTGGTTTGTTCGTTTGTTGGATTGTTGGTTTGTTGGCTTGTTGGCTTGTTGGTTTGTTGGTTTGTTGGTTTGTTGGTTTGTTGGTTTGTTGGTTTGTTGGTTTGTTGGTTTGTTGGTTTGTTGGCTTGTTGGCTTGTTGGCTTGTTGGCTTGTTGGCTTGTTGGCTTGTTGGTTTGTTGGTTTCTTTGTTTGTTTGTTTATTGGTTTGCTCGTTTCTTCGTTTGTTGGTTTCCTAGTTTGATGGTTTGTTTGTTTGTTTGTTTGTTGGTTTGTTGGTTTGTTGGTTTGTTCGTTTGTTAGTTTGTTGATTTGTTGGTTTGTTGGCTTGTTGGTTTGTTGGTTTGTTGGTTTGTTGGTTTGTTGGTTTGTTGGTTTGTTGGCTTGTTGGTTTGTTGCTTTGTTGGTTTGTTGCTTTGTTGGTTTTTTGGTTTGTTCGTTTGTTAGTTTGTTGATTTGTTGGTTTGTTGGCTTGTTGGTTTGTTGGTTTGTTTGTTTGTTGGTTTGTTGGCTTGTTGGCTTGTTGGTTTGTTTGCTTGTTGGTTTGTTGGTTTGTTGGTTTGTTGGTTTGTTTGCTTGTTCGTTTGTTGGTTTGTTGGTTTGTTGGTTTGTTGGCTTATTGGTTTGTTGATTTGTTGGTTTGTTCATTTGTTGGCTTGTTGGTTTGTTGGTTTGTTGGTTTGTTGGCATGTTGGCTTGTTGGTTGGTTGGTTTGTTGGTTTGTTGGTTTGTTGGTTTGTTCGTTTGTTGGTTTGTTTGTTTGTTCGTTTTTTGGTGTGTTGGTGTTGATTTGTTAGCTTGTTGGTTTGTTGGTTTTGTGGTTTGTTGGCTTGTTGGTTTGTTGGTTTGTTAGTTTGTTGGTTTGTTGGTTTGTTAGTTTGTTAGTTTGTTGATTTGTTGGTTTGTTGGCTTGTTGGTTTGTTGGTTTGTTGGTTTGTTGGTTTGTTGGCTTGTTGGTTTGTTGCTTTGTTGGTTTGTTGCTTTGTTGGTTTTTTGGTTTGTTCGTTTGTTAGTTTGTTGATTTGTTGGTTTGTTGGCTTGTTGGTTTGTTGGTTTGTTGGTTTGTTGGCTTGTTGGCTTGTTGGTTTGTTTGCTTGTTGGTTTGTTGGTTTGTTGGTTTGTTGGTTTGTTTGCTTGTTCGTTTGTTGGTTTGTTGGTTTGTTGGTTTGTTGGCTTATTGGTTTGTTGATTTGTTGGTTTGTTCATTTGTTGGCTTGTTGGCTTGTTGGTTTGTTGGTTTGTTGGTTTGTTGGCATGTTGGCTTGTTGGTTGGTTGGTTTGTTGGTTTGTTGGTTTGTTGGTTTGTTCGTTTGTTGGTTTGTTTGTTTGTTCGTTTTTTGGTGTGTTGGTGTTGATTTGTTAGCTTGTTGGTTTGTTGGTTTTGTGGTTTGTTGGCTTGTTGGTTTGTTGGTTTGTTAGTTTGTTGGTCTGTTGGTTTGTTAGTTTGTTCGTTTGTTGGCTTGTTGGTTTGTTGGCTTGTTGGCTTGTTGGTTTGTTGGTTTGTTGGTTTGTTGGTTTGTTGGTTTGTTGGTTTGTTGTTTTGTTGGTTTGTTGGTTTGTTGGTTTGTTGGTTTTTTGGTTTGTTGGTTTGTTGGTTTGTTCGTTTGTTCGTTTGTTGGTGTGTTGGTGTTGATTTCTTGGCTTGTTGGTTTGTTGGTTTTGTGGTTTGTTGGCTTGTTGGTTTGTTGGTTTGTTAGTTTGTTCGTTTGTTGGCTTATGGGTTTTGTTGGGTTGTTGGCTTGTTGGTTTGTTGGTTTGTTGATTTGTTGGTTTGTTGGTTTGTTCGTTTGTTGGTTTGTGGTTTGTTGGTTTATTGGTTTGTTGGTTTGTTGTTTTGTTGGTTTGTCAGTTTGTTGGTTTGTTGGTTTGTTCGTTTGTTGGTTTGTTGGTTTGTTGGCTTGTTGGTTTGTTGGTTTTTTGGTTTGTTGGCTTGTTGGTTTGTTGGCTTGTTGGCTTGTTGGTTTGTTGGTTTGTTCGTTTGTTGGCTCGTTGGCTTGTTGGTTTGTTGGTTTGTTGGTTTGTTGGTTTGTTGGTTTGTTGGTTTGTTGGTTTGTTGGTTTGTTGGCTTGTTGGCTTGTTGGTTTGTTGGTTTGTTGGTTTGTTGGTTTGTTGGTTTGTTCGTTTTTTGGTTTGTTGGCTTGTTGGTTTGTTGGTTTGTTGGCTTGTTGGCTTGTTGGTTTGTTGGTTTGTTGGTTTGTTCGTTTGTTCGTTTGTTCGTTTGTTGGTTTGTTGGTTTGTTGGTTTGTTGGTTTGTTCGTTTGTTGGCTCGTTGGCTTGTTGGTTTGTTGGTTTGTTGGTTTGTTGGTTTGTTGGTTTGTTGGTTTGTTGGTTTGTTGTTTTGTTGGCTTGTTGGCTTGTTGGTTTGTTGGTTTGTTGGTTTGTTGGTTTGTTCGTTTTTTGGTTTGTTGGCTTGTTGGTTTGTTGGTTTGTTGGCTTGTTGGCTTGTTGGTTTGTTGGTTTGTTGGTTTGTTCGTTTGTTCGTTTGTTCGTTTGTTGGTTTGTTAGTTTGTTGGTTTGTTGGTTTGTTGGTTTGTTCGTTTGTTGGCTTGTTGGTTTATTGGCTTGTTGGTTTGTTGGTTTGTTGATTTGTTCGTTTGTTAGTTTGTTGATTTGTTGGTTTGTTGGCTTGTTGGTTTGTTGGTTTGTTGGTTTGTTGGTTTGTTGGCTTGTTGGTTTGTTGGTTTGTTGGTTTGTTGGTTTGTTGGTTTGTTTGTTTGTTGGTTTGTTCGTTTGTTGGTTTGTTGGTTTGTTGGTTTGTTGGCTTATTGGTTTGTTGGTTTGTTGGTTTGTTGGTTTGTTGGTTTGTTCGTTTGTTGGCTTGTTGGCTTGTGTGTTTGTTGGTTTGTTGGTTTGTTGGCTTGTTGGCTTGTTGGTTTGGTGGTTTGTTGGTTTGTTGGTTTGTTGGTTTGTTGGCATATTGGCTTGTTGGTTGGTTGGTTTGTTGGTTTGTTGGTTTGTTGGTTTGTTCGTTTATTGGTTTGTTTGTTTGTTCGTTTTTTGGTGTGTTGGTGTTGATTTGTTGGCTTGTTGGTTTGTTGGCTTGTTGGCTTGTTGGTTTGTTAGTTTGTTGGCTTGTTGGTTTGTTGGTTTGTTAGTTTGTTCGTTTGTTGGCTTGTTGGTTTGTTGGCTTGTTGGCTTGTTGGTTTGTTGGTTTGTTGGTTTGTTGGTTTGTTGGTTTGTTGGTTTGTTGGTTTGTTGGTTTGTTGGTTTGTTGGTTTGTTGGTTTGTTGGTTTGTTGGTTTGTTGGTTTATTGGTTTGTTGGTTTGTTGGTTTGTTGGTTTGTTCGTTTGTCCGTTTGTTCGTTGTTTGGTGTGTTGGTGTTGATTTCTTGGCTTGTTGGTTTGTTGGTTTTGTGGTTTGTTGGCTTGTTGGTTTGTTGGTTTGTTAGTTTGTTCGTTTGTTGGCTTGTGGGTTTTGTTGGGTTGTTGGCTTGTTGGTTTGTTGGTTTGTTGGTTTGTTGGTTTGTTGGTTTGTTCGTTTGTTGGTTTGTTGGTTTGTTGGTTTATTGGTTTGTTGGTTTGTTGGTTTGTTGGTTTGTCGGTTTGTTGGTTTGTTGGTTTGTTCGTTTGTTGGTTTGTTGGTTTGTTGGCTTGTTGGTTTGTTGGTTTTTTGGTTTGTTGGCTTGTTGGTTTGTTGGCTTGTTGGCTTGTTGGTTTGTTGGTTTGTTCGTTTGTTGGCTCGTTGGCTTGTTGGTTTGTTGGTTTGTTGGTTTGTTGGTTTGTTGGTTTGTTGGTTTGTTGGTTTGTTGGTTTGTTGGCTTGTTGGCTTGTTGGTTTGTTGGTTTGTTGGTTTGTTGGGTTGTTCGTTTTTTGGTTTGTTGGCTTGTTGGTTTGTTGGTTTGTTGGCTTGTTGGCTTGTTGGTTTGTTGGTTTGTTAGTTTGTTGATTTGTTGGTTTGTTGGTTAGTTGGTTTGTTTGCTTGTTCGTTTGTTGGTTTGTTGGTTTGTTGGTTTGTTGGCTTATTGGTTTGTTGATTTGTTGGTTTGTTCATTTGTTGGCTTGTTGGCTTTTTGGTTTGTTGGTTTGTTGGTTTGTTGGCATGTTGGCTTGTTGGTTGGTTGGTTTGTTGATTTGTTGGTTTGTTGGTTTGTTCGTTTGTTGGTTTGTTTGTTTGTTCGTTTTTTGGTGTGTTGGTGTTGATTTGTTGGCTTGTTGGTTTGTTGGTTTTGTGGTTTGTTGGCTTGTTGGTTTGTTGGTTTGTTAGTTTGTTGGCTTGTTGGTTTGTTGGTTTGTTAGTTTGTTCGTTTGTTGGCTTGTTGGTTTGTTGGCTTGTTGGCTTGTTGGTTTGTTGGTTTGTTGGTTTGTTGGTTTGTTGGTTTGTTGGTTTGTTGGTTTGTTGGTTTGTTGGTTTGTTGGTTTGTTGGTTTGTTGGTTTGTTGGTTTGTTGGTTTGTTGGTTTGTTCGTTTGTTCGTTTGTTGGTGTGTTGGTGCTGATTTCTTGGCTTGTTGGTTTGTTGGTTTTGTGGTTTGTTGGCTTGTTGGTTTGTTGGTTTGTTAGTTTGTTGGCTTGTTGGTTTGTTGGTTTGTTAGTTTGTTCGTTTGTTGGCTTGTTGGTTTGTTGGCTTGTTGGCTTGTTGGTTTGTTGGTTTGTTGGTTTGTTGGTTTGTTGGTTTGTTGGTTTGTTGGTTTGTTGGTTTGTTGGTTTGTTGGTTTGTTGGTTTGTTGGTTTGTTGGTTTGTTGGTTTGTTGGTTTGTTGGTTTGTTGGTTTGTTCGTTTGTTCGTTTGTTGGTGTGTTGGTGTTGATTTCTTGGCTTGTTGGTTTGTTGGTTTTGTGGTTTGTTGGCTTGTTGGTTTGTTGGTTTGTTGGTTTGTTAGTTTGTTCGTTTGTTGGCTTGTGGGTTTTGTTGGGTTGTCGGCTTGTTGGCTTGTTGGTTTGTTGGTTTGTTGGTTTGTTGGTTTGTTGGTTTGTTCGTTTGTTGGTTTGTTGGTTTGTTGGTTTATTGGTTTGTTGGTTTGTTGGTTTGTTGGTTTGTTGGTTTGTCGGTTTGTTGGTTTGTTGGTTTGTTCGTTTGTTGGTTTGTTGGTTTGTTGGCTTGTTGGTTTGTTGGTTTTTTGGTTTGTTGGCTTGTTGGTTTGTTGGCTTGTTGGCTTGTTTGTTTGTTGGTTTGTTCGTTTGTTGGCTAGTTAACTTGTTGGTTTGTTGGTTTGTTGGTTTGTTGGTTTGTTGGTTTGTTGGTTTGTTGGTTTGTTGGTTTGTTGGCTTGTTGGCTTGTTGGCTTGTTGGTTTGTTCGTTTTTTTGGTTTGTTGGCTTGTTCGTTTGTTGGTTTGTTGGCTTGTTGGCTTGTTGGTTTGTTGGTTTGTTGGTTTGTTCGTTTGTTCGTTTGTTCGTTTGTTCGTTTGTTGGTTTGTTGGTTTGTTGGTTTGTTGGTTTGTTGGTTTGTTGGTTTGTTTGTTTGTTGGTTTGTTCGTTTGTTGGCTTGTTGGTTTGTTGGCTTGTTGGTTTGTTGGTTTGTTGGCTTGTTGGTTTGTTGGTTTGTTGGTTTGTTGGTTTGTTGGTTTGTTTGTTTGTTGGTTTGTTCGTTTGTTGGTTTGTTGGTTTGTTGGTTTGTTGGTTTATTGGTTTGTTGGTTTGTTGGTTTGTTGGTTTGTTGGTTTGTCGGTTTGTTGGTTTGTTGGTTTGTTCGTTTGTTGGTTTGTTGGTTTGTTGGTTTGTTCGTTTGTTGGTTTGTTGGTTTGTTGGTTTATTGGTTTGTTGGCTTGTTGGTTTGTTGGTTTGTCGGTTAGTTGGTTTGTTGGTTTGTTCGTTTGTTGGTTTGTTGGTTTGTTGGCTTGTTGGTTTGTTGGTTTTTTGGTTTGTTGGTTTGTTGGTTTGTTCATTTGTTGGTTTGTTGGTTTGTTGGTTTATTGGTTTGTTGGTTTGTTGGTTTGTTGGTTTGTCGGTTTGTTGGTTTGTTGGTTTGTTCGTTTGTTGGTTTGTTGGTTTGTTGGCTTGTTGGTTTGTTGGTTTTTTGGTTTGTTGGCTTGTTGGTTTGTTGGCTTGTTGGCTTGTTGGTTTGTTGGTTTTTTCGTTTGTTGGCTTGTTGGTTTGTTGGTTTGTTGGTTTGTTGGTTTGTTGGTTTGTTGGTTTGTTGGTTTGTTGGTTTGTTGGCTTGTTGGCTTGTTGGTTTGTTCGTTTTTTGGTTTGTTGGCTTGTTGGTTTGTTGGTTTGTTCGCTTGTTGGCTTGTTGGTTTGTTGGTTTGTTGGTTTGTTGGTTTGTTCGTTTGTTCGTTTGTTCGTTTGTTCGTTTGTTCGTTTGTTGGTTTGTTGGTTTGTTGGTTTGTTGGTTTGTTGGTTTGTTGGTTTGTTGGTTTGTTTGTTTGTTGGTTTGTTGGTTTGTTTGTTTGTTGGCTTGTTGGTTTGTTGGCTTGTTGGTTTGTTGGTTTGTTGGTTTGTTGGTTTGTTGGTTTGTTGGTTTGTTGGTTTGTTGGTTTGTTTGTTTGTTGGTTTGTTCGTTTGTTTGTTTGTTGATTTGTTGGTTTGTTGGCTTATTGGTTTGTTGGTTTGTTGGTTTGTTGGTTTGTTGGTTTGTTGGTTTGTTCGTTTGTTGGCTTGTTGGCTTGTGTGTTTGTTGGTTTGTTGGTTTGTTGGCTTGTTGGCTTGTTGGTTTGGTGGTTTGTTGGTTTGTTGGTTCGTTGGTTTGTTGGTTTATTGGTTTGTTGGCTTATTGGTTTATTTGTTTGTTGGTTTGTTGGTTTGTTGGTTTGTTGGCTTCTTGGCTTGTTGGTTTATTGGTTTGTTGGCTTGATGGTTTGTTCGTTTGTTGGTTTGTTTGTTTGTTGGTTTGTTGGTTTGTTGGTTTGTTGGTTTGTTGGTTTGTTGGCTTGTTGGTTTCTTGGTTTGTTAGTTTGTTCGTTTGTTGGCTTGTTGGTTTGTTGGCTTGTTGGCTTGTTGGTTTGTTGGTTTGTTGGTTTGTTGGTTTGTTGGTTTGTTGGTTTGTTGGTTTGTTGGTTTGTTGGTTTGTTGGTTTGTTGGTTTGTTCGTTTGTTCGTTTGTTGGTGTGTTGGTGTTGATTTGTTTGCTTGTTGGTTTGTTGGTTTTGTGGTTTGTTGGCTTGTTGGTTTGTTGGTTTGTTAGTTTGTTCGTTTGTTGGCTTGTGGGTTTTGTTGGGTTGTTGGCTTGTTGGTTTGTTGGTTTGTTGGTTTGTTGGTTTGTTCGTTTGTTGGTTTGTTGGTTTGTTGGTTTGTTGGTTTGTTGGTTTGTTGGTTTGTTGGTTTGTTGGTTTGTTGGTTTGTTGGTTTGTCGGTTTGTTGGTTTGTTGGTTTGTTCGTTTGTTGGTTTGTTGGTTTGTTGGCTTGTTGGTTTGTTGGTTTTTTGGTTTGTTGGCTTGTTGGTTTGTTGGCTTGTTGGCTTGTTGGTTTGTTGGTTTGTTCGTTTGTTGACTCGTTGGCTTGTTGGTTTGTTGGTTTGTTGGTTTGTTGGTTTGTTGGTTTGTTGGTTTGTTGGCTTGTTGGCTTGTTGGCTTGTTGGTTTGTTGGTTTGTTGGTTTGTTGGTTTGTTCATTTTTTGGTTTGTTGGCTTGTTGGTTTGTTGGTTTGTGGGCTTGTTGGTTTGTTGGTTTGTTGGTTTGTTCGTTTGTTCGTTTGTTCGTTTGTTCGTTTGTTGGTTTGTTCGTTTGTTGGTTTGTTGGTTTGTTGGTTTGTTTGTTTGTTGGTTTGTTCGTTTGTTGGCTTGTTGGTTTGTTGGCTTGTTGGTTTGTTGATTTGTTGGTTTGTTGGTTTGTTGGTTTGTTGGTTTGTTGGTTTGTTGGTTTGTTGGTTTGTTTGTTTGTTCGTTTGTTGGTTTGTTGGTTTGTTGGCTTTTGGTTTGTTGGTTTGTTGGCTTGTTGGTTTTGTTGATTTGTTGGTTTGTTGGTTTGTTCGTTTGTTGGCTTGTTGGTTTGTTGGCTTGTGGGCTTGTTGATTTGTTGGCTTGTTGGTTTGTTGGTTTGTTGGTTTGTTGGTTTGTTGGTTTGTTGGTTTGTTGGTTTGTTGGTTTGTTGGTTTGTTGGTTTGTTGGTTTGTTTGTTTGTTGGCTTATTGACTTGTTAGTTTGTTGGTTTGTTGGCTTGTTGGTTTGTTGGTTTTTTGGTTTGTTCGTTTGTTGGTTTGTTGGTTTGTTGGTTTGTTGGTTTGTTGGCTTGTTGGTTTCTTGGTTTGTTAGTTTGTTCGTTTGTTGGCTTGTTGGTTTGTTGGCTTGTTGGCTTGTTGGTTTGTTGGTTTGTTGGTTTGTTGGTTTATTGGTTTGTTGGTTTGTTGGTTTATTGGTTTGTTGGTTTGTTGGTTTGTTCGTTTGTTCGTTTGTTGGTGTGTTGGTGTTGATTTGTTGGCTTGTTGGTTTGTTGGTTTTGTGGTTTGTTGGCTTGTTGGTTTGTTGGTTTGTTAGTTTGTTCGTTTGTTGGCTTGTGGGTTTTGTTGGGTTGTTGGCTTGTTGGTTTGTTGGTTTGTTGGTTTGTTGGTTTGTTGGTTTGTTCGTTTGTTGGTTTGTTGGTTTGTTGGTTTGTTGGTTTGTTGGTTTGTTGGTTTGTTGGTTTGTTGGTTTGTTGGTTTGTCGGTTTTTTGGTTTGTTGTTGGTTTGTTCGTTTGTTGGTTTGTTGGTTTGTTGGCTTGCTGGTTTGTTGGTTTTTTGGTTTGTTGGCTTGTTGGTTTGTTGGCTTGTTGGCTTGTTGGTTTGTTGGTTTGTTCGTTTGTTGACTCGTTGGCTTGTTGGTTTGTTGGTTTGTTGGTTTGTTGGTTTGTTGGTTTGTTGGTTTGTTGGCTTGTTGGTTTGTTGGCTTGTTGGTTTGTTGGTTTGTTGGTTTGTTGGTTTGTTCGTTTTTTGGTTTGTTGGTTTGTTGGTTTGTTGGTTTATTGGTTTGTTGGTTTGTTGGTTTGTTCGTTTGTTCGTTTGTTGGTGTGTTGGTGTTGATTTGTTGGCTTGTTGGTTTGTTGGTTTTGTGGTTTGTTGGCTTGTTGGTTTGTTGGTTTGTTAGTTTGTTCGTTTGTTGGCTTGTGGGTTTTGTTGGGTTGTTGGCTTGTTGGTTTGTTGGTTTGTTGGTTTGTTGGTTTGTTGGTTTGTTCGTTTGTTGGTTTGTTGGTTTGTTGGTTTGTTGGTTTGTTGGTTTGTTGGTTTGTTGGTTTGTTGGTTTGTTGGTTTGTCGGTTTTTTGGTTTGTTGTTGGTTTGTTCGTTTGTTGGTTTGTTGGTTTGTTGGCTTGTTGGTTTGTTGGTTTTTTGGTTTGTTGGCTTGTTGGTTTGTTGGCTTGTTGGCTTGTTGGTTTGTTGGTTTGTTCGTTTGTTGACTCGTTGGCTTGTTGGTTTGTTGGTTTGTTGGTTTGTTGGTTTGTTGGTTTGTTGGTTTGTTGGCTTGTTGGTTTGTTGGCTTGTTGGTTTGTTGGTTTGTTGGTTTGTTGGTTTGTTCGTTTGTTCGTTTGTTCGTTTGTTCGTTTGTTCGTTTGTTCGTTTGTTCGTTTGTTGGTTTGTTCGTTTGTTGGTTTGTTGGTTTGTTGGTTTGTTTGTTTGTTTGTTTGTTCGTTTGTTGGCTTGTTGGTTTGTTGGCTTGTTGGTTTGTTGGTTTGTTGGTTTGTTGGTTTGTTGGTTTGTTGGTTTGTTGGTTTGTTGGTTTGTTTGTTTGTTTGTTTGTTTGTTTGTTGGTTTGTTGGTTTGTTGGCTTTTGGTTTGTTGGTTTGTTGGTTTGTTGGTTTGTTGGTTTGTTTGTTTGTTCGTTTGTTGGTTTGTTGGTTTGTTGATTTGTTGGTTTGTTGGTTTGTTCGTTTGTTGGCTTGTTGGTTTGTTGGCTTGTGGGCTTGTTGATTTGTTGGCTTGTTGGCTTGTTGGTTTGTTGGTTTGTTGGTTTGTTGGTTTGTTGGTTTGTTGGTTTGTTGGTTTGTTGGTTTGTTGGTTTGTTGGTTTGTTGGTTTGTTTGTTTGTTGGCTTATTGGCTTGTTAGTTTGTTGGTTTGTTGGCTTGTTGGTTTGTTGGTTTTTTGGTTTGTTCGTTTGTTGGTTTGTTGGTTTGTTGGTTTGTTGGTTTGTTGGTTTGTTGGTTTGTTGGTTTGTTGGTTTGTTGGTTTGTTGGTTTGTTGGTTTGTTGGTTTGTTGGTTTGTTGGTTTATTGGTTTGTTGGTTTGTTGGTTTGTTGGTTTGTTGGTTTGTTGGTTTGTTGGTTTGTTGGTTTGTTGGTTTGTTGGTTTGTTGGTTTGTTGGTTTGTTGGTTTGTTGGTTTGTTGGTTTGTTGGTTTGTTGGTTTGTTGGTTTGTTGGTGTGTTGGTTTGTTGGTTTGTTGGTTTGTTCGTTTGTTGGTTTGTTGGTTTGTTCGTTTGTTGGTTTGTTGGTTTGTTGTTTTGTTGGCTTGTTGGTTTGTTGGTTCGTTGGTTTGCTGGTTTGCTGGTTTGTTGGCTTGTTGGTTTGTTGGTTTGATGGTTTGTTCGTTTGTTGGCTTGTTGGTTTGTTGGCTTGTTGGTTTATTGGCTAGTTGGTTTGTTTGTTTGTTGGTTTGTTGGTTTGTTGGTTTGTTGGTTTGTTGGTTTTTTGGTTTGTTGGTTTGTTGGGTTGTTGGTTTGTTGGCTTGTTGGCTTGTTGGTTTGTTGGTTTGTTCGTTTGTTGGTTTGTTGGTTTGTGGGTTTGTTGGTTTGTTGGTTTGTTGGTTTGTTGGTTTGTTGGTTTGTTGGCTTGTTGGCTTGTTGGTTTGTTGGTTTGTTCGTTTGTTTGTTTGTTGGTTTGTTGGTTTGTTGGTTTGTTGGTTTGTTGGTTTGTTGGTTTGTTGGTTTGTTGGTTTGTTGTTTTGTTGGTTTGTTGGTTTGTTGGTTTGTTGGTTTGTTGATTTGTTGGTTTGTTGGTTGCTTGGTTTGTTGGTTTGTTGGTGTGTTTGTTTGTTGGTTTGTTCGTTTGTTGGTTTTTTGGTTTGTTGGTTTGTTGGCTTGTTGGTTTGTTGGTTTGTTGGTTTGTTGGTTTGTTGGGTTGTTGGTTTGTTGGTTTGTTGGTTTGTTCGTTTGTCGGCTTGTTGGTTTGTTGGCTTGTTGGCTTGTTGGTTTGTTGGTTTGTTGGTTTGTTGGTTTGTTGGTTTGTTGGTTTGTTGGTTTGTTGGCTTGTTGGCTTGTTGGCTTGTTGGCTTCTTGGTTTGTTGGTTTCTTTGTTTGTTTGTTTATTGGTTTGTTCGTTTCTTCGTTTGTTGGTTTCCTAGTTTGTTGGTTTGTTGGTTTGTTTGTTTGTTGGTTTGTTAGTTTGTTGGTTTGTTCGTTTGTTAGTTTGTTGATTTGTTGGTTTGTTGGCTTGTTGGTTTGTTGGTTTGTTGGTTTGTTGGTTTGTTGGCTTGTTGGTTTGTTGCTTTGTTGGTTTGTTGCTTTGTTGGTTTGTTGGTTTGTTCGTTTGTTAGTTTGTTGATTTGTTGGTTTGTTGGCTTGTTGGTTTGTTGGTTTGTTGGTTTGTTGGCTTGTTGGCTTGTTGGTTTGTTTGCTTGTTGGTTTGTTAGTTTGTTGGTTTGTTGGTTTGTTTGCTTGTTCGTTTGTTGGTTTGTTGGTTTGTTGGTTTGTTGGCTTATTGGTTTGTTGATTTGTTGGTTTGTTCATTTGTTGGCTTGTTGGCTTGTTGGTTTGTTGGTTTGTTGGTTTGTTGGCATGTTGGCTTGTTGGTTGGTTGGTTTGTTGGTTTGTTGGTTTGTTGGTTTGTTGGTTTGTTCGTTTGTTGGTTTGTTTGTTTGTTCGTTTGTTGGTGTGTTGGTGTTGATTTGTTGGCTTGCTGGTTTGTTGGTTTTATGGTTTGTTGGCTTGTTGGTTTGTTGGTTTGTTAATTTTATTGGCTTGTTGGTTTGTTGGTTTGTTAGTTTGTTCGTTTGTTGGATTGTTGGTTTGTTGGCTTGTTGGCTTGTTGGGTTGTTGGTTTGTTGGTTTGTTGGTTTGTTGGTTTGTTGGTTTGTTGGTTTGTTGGTTTGTTGGTTTGTTGGTTTGTTGGTTTGTTCGTTTGTTCGTTTGTTGGTGTGTTGGTGTTGATTTCTTGGCTTGTTGGTTTGTTGGTTTTGTGGTTTGTTGGCTTTTTGGTTCGTTGGTTTTGTAGTTTGTTCGTTTGTTGGCTTGTGGGTTTAGTTGGGTTGTTGGCTTGTTGGTTTGTTGGTTTGTTGTTTTGTTGGTTTGTTGGTTTGTTCGTTTGTTGGTTTGTTGGTTTGTTGGTTTATTGGTTTGTTGGTTTGTTGGTTTGTTGGTTTGTCGGTTTGTTGGTTTGTTGGTTTGTTCGTTTGTTGGTTTGTTGGTTTGTTGGCTTGTTGGTTTGTTGGTTTTTTTGTTTGTTGGCTTGTTGGTTTGTTGGCTTGTTGGCTTGTTGGTTTGTTGGTTTGTTCGTTTGTTGGCTCGTTGGCTTGTTGGTTTGTTGGTTTGTTGGTTTGTTGGTTTGTTGGTTTGTTGGTTTGTTGGTTTGTTGGTTTGTTGGTTTGTTGGCTTGTTGGCTTGTTGGTTTGTTGGTTTGTTGGTTTGTTGGTTTGTTCGTTTTTTGGTTTGTTGGCTTGTTGGTTTGTTGGTTTGTTGGCTTGTTGGCTTATTGGTTTGTTGGTTTGTTGGTTTGTACGTTTGTTCGTTTGTTCGTTGGTTGGTTTGTTGGTTTGTTGGTTTATTGGTTTTTTGGTTTGTTTGTTTGTTGGTTTGTTCGTTTGTTGGTTTGTTGGTTTGTTGGTTTGTTGGTTTGTTGGTTTGTTGGTTTGTTGGTTTGTTGGTTTGTTGGTTTGTTGGTTTGTTGGTTTGTTTGTTTGTTCGTTTGTTGGCTTGTTGGTTTGTTGGCTTGTTGGTTTCTTGGTTTGTTGGTTTGTTGGTTTGTTGGCTTGTTGGTTTGTTGGTTTGTTGGCTTGTTGGTTTGTTGATTTGTTAGTTTGTTGGTTTGTTCGTTTGTTGGCTTGTTGGTCTGTTGGCTTGTTGGCTTGTTGATTTGTTGGCTTGTTGGGTTGTTGGTTTTTTGGTTTGTTGGTTTGTTGGTTTGTTGGTTTATTGGTTTGTTGGTTTGTTAGTTTGTTGGTTTGTTGGTTTGTTGGTTTGTTGGTTTGTTGGTTTGTTGGTTTGTTCGTTTGTTCGTTTGTTGGTTTGTTGGTTGTTGGCTTATTTGTTTGTTGGTTTGTTGGTTTGCTGGCTTGTTGGTTTGTTGGCTAGTTGGTTTGTTTGTTTGTTGGTTTGTTGGTTTGTCTGTTTGTTGGTTTGTTCGTTTGTTGGTTTGTTGGTTTGTTGGTTTATTGGTTTGTGCGTTTGTTTGTTTGTTGGTTTGTTGGTTTGTTGGTTTGTTGGTTTGTTGGTTTGTTGGTTTGTTCGTTTGCTGGCTTGTTGGTTTGTTGGTTTGTTTGTTTGTTGGCTTGTTGGTTTGTTGGTTTGTTGGTTTGTTCGTTTGTTGGCTTGTTGGTTTGTTGGCTTGTTGGTTTGCTGGCTTGTTGGTTTGTTGGTTTGTTAGTTTGTTGGTTTGTTGGTTTGTTGGTTTGTTGGTTTGTTGGTTTGTTGGTTTGTTTGTTTGTTGGTTTGTTGGTTTGTTTGCTTGTTGGTCTGTTGACTTTTTGGCTTGTTGGTTTGTTGGTTTGTTGGCATGTTGGTTTGTTGGTTTGTTTGTTTGGTGGTTTGTTGGTTTGTTGGTTTGTTCGTTTGTTCGTTTGTTGGTTTGTTGGTTTGTTCGTTTGTTGGCTTGTTGGTTTGTTGGTTTGTTGGTTTGTTCGTTTGTTGGCTTGTTGGCTTATTGGCTTGTTGGTTTGCTGGCTTGTTGGTTTGTTGGCTAGTTGGTTTGTTGGTTTGTTGGTTTGTTGGTTTGTTCGTTTGTTGGTTTGTTGGTTTGTTGGGTTGTTGGTTTGTTGGCTTGTTGGTTTGTTGGTTTGTTGGTTTGTTGGTTTGTTGGTTTGTTGGTTTTTTGGTGTGTTGGTTTGTTGGTTTGTTGGCTTGTTGGCTTGTTGGTTTGTTAGTTTGTTCGTTTGTTTGTTTGTTGGTTTGTTGGTTTGTTGGTTTGGTGGTTTGTTGGTTTGTTGGTTTGTTGGTTTGTTGGTTTGTTGGTTTGTTCATTTGTTGGTGTGTTGGTTTGTTGGTTTGTTCGTTTGTTGGTTTGTTGGTTTGTTGGCTTGTTGATTTGTTGGTTTGATGTTTTGTTCGTATGTTGGCTTGTTGGTTTGTTGGCTTGTTGGTTTGTTGGCTAGTTGGTTTGTTGGTTTGTTGGTTTGTTGGATTGTTGGTTTGTTGGTTTGTTGGGTTGTTGGTTTGTTGGCTTTTTGGCTTGTTGGTTTGTTGGTTTGTTGGTTTGTTGGTTTGTTGGCTTGTTGGCTTGTTGGCTTGTTGGTTTGTTGGTTTGTTCGTTTGTTCGTTTGTTGGTTTGTTGGTTTGTTGGTTTGTTGGTTTGTTGGTTTTTTGGTTTGGTGGCTTGTTGGTTTGTTGGTTTGTTGGTTTGTTGCTTTGTTGGTTTATTTGCTTGTTGGTTTTTTGGTTTGTTGGTTTGTTGGCTTGTTGGTTTGTTGGTTTGTTGGTTTGTTGGTTACTTGGTTTGTTGGTTTGTTGGTTTGTGGTTTGTTGGTTTGTTCGTTTGTTGGTTTGTTGGTTTGTTGGTTTGTTAGCTTGTTGGTTTGTTGGTTTGTTGGTTTGTTGGTTTGTTCGTTTGTTGGTTTGTTGGTTTGTTGGCTTGTTGGTTTGTTGGTTTGATGGTTTGTTCGTTTGTTGGCTTGTTGGTTTGTTGGCTTGTTGGTTTGTTGGCTAGTTGGTTTGTTGGTTTGTTGGTTTGTTGGTTTGTTGGTTTGTTGGTTTGTTGGTTTTTTTGTTTGTTGGGTTGTTGGTTTGTTGGCTTGTTGGCTTGTTGGTTTGTTGGTGTGTTCGTTTGTTGGTTTGTTGGTTTGTGGGTTTGTTGGTTTGTTGGTTTGTTGGTTTGTTGGTTTGTTGGTTTATTGGTTTGTTGGTTTGTTGGTTTGTTGGTTTGTTCGTTTGTTGGGATGTTGGTTTGTTGGTTTGTTGGTTTGTTGGTTTGTTTGTTTGTTGGCTTATTGATTTGTTGGTTTGATGTTTTGTTCGTTTGTTGGCTTGTTGGTTTGTTGGCTTGTTGGTTTGTTGGCTAGTTGGTTTGTTGGTTTGTTGGTTTGTTGGTTTGTTGGATTGTTGGTTTGTTGGTTTGTTGGGTTGTTGGTTTGTTGGCTTGTTGGCTTGTTGGCTTGTCGGTTTGTTGGTTTGTTGGTTTGTTGGTTTGTTAACTTGTTGGCTTGTTGGCTTGTTGGTTTGTTGGTTTGTTCGTTTGTTCGTTTGTTGGTTTGTTGGTTTGTTGGTTTGTTGGTTTGTTGGTTTTTTGGTTTGGTGGCTTGTTGGTTTGTTGGTTTGTTGGTTTGTTGCTTTGTTCGTTTGTTGGTTTTTTGGTTTGTTGGTTTGTTGGTTTGTTGGCTTGTTGGTTTGTTAATTTGTTAATTTGTTGGTTTGTTGGTTTGTTGGTTTGTTGGTTTATTTGCTTGTTGGTTTTTTGGTTTGTTGGTTTGTTAGCTTGTTGGTTTGTTGATTGTTGGTTTGTTGGTTACTTGGTTTGTTGGTTTGTTAGTTTGTTGGTTTGTTGGTTTGTTGGTTTGTTGGTTTGTTGGCTGGTTGGTTTGTTGGTTTGTTGGTTTGTTGGTTTGGTTGTTTGTTGGTTTGTTCGTTTGTTGGTTTGTTGGTTTGTTGGTTTGTTGGTTTGTTGGTTTGTTGGTTTGTTGGTTTGTTGGTTTGTTGGTTTGTTCGTTTGTTGGTTTGTTGGTTTGTTGGTTTGTTGCTTTGTTGGTGTGTTGGTTTGTTGGTTTGTTGATTTCTTTGTTTGTTGGTTTGCTGGTTTGTTGGTTTGTTGGCTTGTTGGTTTGTTGGTTTGTTGGTTTGTTGGTTTGTTGGTTTGTTGGTTTTGTTGGCTTGTTGGGTTGTTGGTTTGTTGGTTTGTTGGTTTGTTGGTTTGTTGGTTTGTTGGTTTGTTAGTTTGTTGGTTTGTTGGTTTTTTGGTTTGTTGGTTTGTTGATTTGTTGGCTTGTTGGTTTGTTTGTTTTTTGGTTTGTTGGTTTGTTGGTTTGTTGGTTTGTTGGTTTGTTGGTTTGTTGGTTTGTTAGTTTGTTGGTTTGTTGGTTTGTTGGTTTGTTGGTTTGTTGGTTTGTTGGTTTGTTCGTTTGTTCGTTTGTTGGTTTGTTGGTTGTTGGCTTGTTCGTTTGTTGGTTTGTTGGTTTGTTGGCTTGTTGGTTTGTTGGCTAGTTGGTTTGTTTGTTTGTTTGTTTGTTGGTTTGTTTGTTCGTTTGTTGGTTTGTTGGTTTGTTGGTTTGTTGGTTTGTTGGTTTGTTGGTTTGTTGGTTTGTTGGTTTGTTGGTTTGTTCGTTTGTTCGTTTGTTGGTTTGTTGGTTTGTTCGTTTGTTGGTTTGTTGGTTTGTTGGTTTGTTGGCTTGTTGGTTTGTTGGTTTGTTGGTTTGTTGGTTTGTTGGCTTGTTGGCTTTTTGGTTTGTTGGTTTAATGGTTTGTTCGTTTGTTGGCTTGTTGGTTTGTTGGCTTGTTGGTTTGTTGGCTTGTTGGTTTGTTGGCTTGTTGGTTTGTTGGCTAGTTGGTTTGTTGGTTTGTTGGTTTGTTGGTTTGTTGGTTTGTTGGTTTGTTTGTTTGTTGGGTTGTTGGTTTGTTGGCTTGTTGGCTTGTTGGCTTGTTGGTTTGTTGGTTTGTTCGTTTTTTGGTTTGTTGGTTTGTGGGTTTGTTGGTTTGTTGGTTTGTTGGTTTGTTGGTTTGTTGGTTTGTTGGTTTGTTGGTTTGTTGGTTTGTTGGTTTGTTGGCTTGTTGGCTTGTTGGTTTGTTGGTTTGTTCGTTTGTTTGTTTGTTGGTTTGTTGGTTTGTTGGTTTGTTGGTTTGTTGGTTTGTTGGTTTGTTGGTTTGTTGGCTTGTTGGTTTGTTGGTTTGTTGGTTTGTTCGTTTGTTGGTGTGTTGGTTTGTTGGTTTGTTCGTTTGTTGGTTTGTTGGTTTGTTGGCTTGTTGATTTGTTGGTTTGATGTTTCGTTCGTATGTTGGCTTGTTGGTTTGTTGGCTTGTTGGTTTGTTGGCTAGTTGGTTTGTTGGTTTGTTGGTTTGTTGGTTTGTTGGATTGTTGGTTTGTTGGTTTGTTGGGTTGTTGGTTTGTTGGCTTGTTGGCTTGTTGGCTTGTTGGTTTGTTGGTTTGTTGGTTTGTTGGTTTGTTGGCTTGTTGGCTTGTTGGCTTGTTGGTTTGTTGGTTTGTTGGCTTGTTAGTTTGTTAATTTGTTGGTTTGTTGGTTTGTTGGTTTGTTGGTTTGTTGGTTTATTTGCTTGTTGGTTTTTTGGTTTGTTGGTTTGTTGGCTTGTTGGTTTGTTGGTTTGTTGGTTTGTTGGTTTGTTGGTTACTTGGTTTGTTGGTTTGTTGGTTTGTTGGTTTGTTGGTTTGTTGGTTTGTTGGTTTGTTGGTTTGTTGGTTTGTTGGCTTGTTGGTTTGTTGGTTTGATGGTTTGTTCGTTTGTTGGCTTGTTGGTTTGTTGGCTTGTTGGTTTGTTGGCTAGTTGGTTTGTTGGTTTGTTGGTTTGTTGGTTTGTTGGTTTGTTGGTTTGTTGGTTTGTTGGTTTGTTGGTTTTTTTGTTTGTTGGCTTGTTGGTTTGTTGGTTTGTTGGTTTGTTGGTTTGTTGGTTTGTTGGTTTGTTGGCTTGTTGGTTTGTTGGTTTGTTGGTTTGTTGGTTTGTTGGTTTGTTGGTTTGTCGGCTTGTTGGTTTGTTGGTTTGATGGTTTGTTCGTTTGTTGGCTTGTTGGTTTGTTGGCTTGTTGGTTTGTTGGCTAGTTGGTTTGTTGGTTTGTTGGTTTGTTGGTTTGTTGGTTTGTTGGTTTGTTGGTTTGTTGGTTTGTTGGTTTTTTTGTTTGTTGGGTTGTTGGTTTGTTGGTTTGTTGGTTTGTGGGTTTGTTGGTTTGTTGGTTTGTTGGTTTGTTGGTTTGTTGGTTTGTTGGTTTGTTGGTTTGTTGGTTTGTTGGTTTGTTCGTTTGTTGAGGTGTTGGGGTGTTGGTTTGTTGGTTTGTTGGTTTGTTGGTTTGTTTGTTTGTTGGCTTGTTGATTTGTTGGTTTGATGTTTTGTTCGTTTGTTGGCTTGTTGGTTTGTTGGCTTGTTGGTTTGTTGGCTAGTTGGTTTGTTGGTTCGTTGGTTTGTTGGTTTGTTGGATTGTTGGTTTGTTGGTTTGTTGGGTTGTTGGTTTGTTGGCTTGTTGGCTTGTTGGCTTGTCGGTTTGTTGGTTTGTTGGTTTGTTGGTTTGTTAACTTGTTGGCTTGTTGGCTTGTTGGTTTGTTGGTTTGTTCGTTTGTTCGTTTGTTGGTTTGTTGGTTTGTTGGTTTGTTGGTTTTTTGGTTTGGTGGCTTGTTGGTTTGTTGGTTTGTCGGTTTGTTGCTTTGTTCGTTTGTTGCTTTGTTCGTTTGTTGGTTTTTTGGTTTGTTGGTTTGTTGGTTTGTTGGCTTGTTGGTTTGTTAGTTTGTTAATTTGTTGGTTTGTTGGTTTGTTGGTTTGTTGGTTTATTTGCTTGTTGGTTTTTTGGTTTGTTGGTTTGTTGGCTTGTTGGTTTGTTGGTTTGTTGGTTTGTTGGTTACTTGGTTTGTTGGTTTGTTAGTTTGTTGGTTTGTTGGTTTGTTGGTTTGTTGGCTGGTTGGTTTGTTGGTTTGTTGGTTTGTTGGTTTGTTGGTTTGGTTGTTTGTTGGTTTGTTTGTTTGTTGGTTTGTTGGTTTGTTGGTTTGTTGGTTTGTTGGTTTGTTGGTTTGTTGGTTTGTTGGTTTGTTCGTTTGTTGGTTTGTTGGTTTGTTGGTTTGTTGCTTTGTTGGTGTGTTGGTTTGTTGGTTTGTTGATTTCTTTGTTTGTTGGTTTGCTGGTTTGTTGGTTTGTTGGCTTGTTGGTTTGTTGGTTTGTTGGTTTTGTTGGCTTGTTGGTTTGTTGGTTTGTTGGTTTGGTTGTTTGTTGGTTTGTTCGTTTGTTGGTTTGTTGGTTTGTTGGTTTGTTGGTTTGTTGGTTTGTTGGTTTGTTGGTTTGTTGGTTAGTTGGTTTGTTGGTTTGTCATTTCGTTGGCTTGTTGGCTTGTTGGTTTGTTAGTTTGTTGGCTTGTTGGTTTGTTGGTTTGTTGGTTTGTTGGTTTGTTAGTTTGTTCGTTTTATGTTTTTTATTTTGTTGGTTTGTTGGTTTGTTGGTTTGTTGGCTTGTTGGTTTGTTCGTTTGTTTGTTTGTTGTTTTGTTGGTTTCTTGGCTTGTTGGTTTGTTGGTTTGTTGGTTTGTTGGTTTATTGGTTTGTGCGTTTGTTTGTTTGTTGGTTTGTTGGTTTGTTGGTGTGTTGGTTTGTTGGTTTGTTGGTTTGTTGGTTTGTTGGTTTGTTCGTTTGTTCGTTTGTTGGTTTGTTGGTTTGTTCGTTTGTTGGTTTGTTGGTTTGTTGGTTTGTTGGCTTGTTGGTTTGTTGCTTTGTTGGTTTGTTGGTTTGTTGGCTTGTTGGCTTATTGGTTTGTTGGTTTGTTGGTTTGTTCGTTTGTTGGCTTGTTGGTTTGTTGGCTTTTTGGTTTGTTGGCTTGTTGGTTTGTTGGCTAGTTGGTTTGTTGGTTTGTTGGTTTGTTGGTTTGTTCGTTTGTTGGTTTGTTGGTTTGTTGGTTTGTTGGTTTGTTTGTTTGTTGGGTTGTTGGTTTGTTGGCTTGTTGGCTTGTTGGTTTGTTGGTTTGTTCGTTTTTTGGTTTGTTGGTTTGTGGGTTTGTTGGTTTGTTGGTTTGTTGGTTTGTTGGTTTGTTGGTTTGTTGGTTTGTTGGTTTGTTGGTTTGTTGGTTTGTTGGCTTGTTGGCTTGTTGGCTTGTTGGTTTGTTGGTTTGTTCGTTTGTTTGTTTGTTGGTTTGTTGGTTTGTTGGTTTGTTGGTTTGTTGGTTTGTTGGTTTGTTGGTTTGTTGGTTTGTTGGTTTGTTGGTTTGTTCGTTTGTTGGTGTGTTGGTTTGTTGGTTTGTTCGTTTGTTGGTTTGTTGGTTTGTTGGCTTGTTGATTTGTTGGTTTGATGTTTCGTTCGTATGTTGGCTTGTTGGTTTGTTGGCTTGTTGGTTTGTTGGCTAGTTGGTTAGTTGGTTTGTTGGTTTGTTGGATTGTTGGTTTGTTGGTTTGTTGGGTTGTTGGTTTGTTGGCTTGTTGGCTTGTTGGCTTGTTGGTTTGTTGGTTTGTTGGTTTGTTGGTTTGTTGGCTAGTTGCTTGTTGGCTTGTTGGTTTGTTGGTTTGTTCGTCTGTTCGTTTGTTGGTTTGTTGGTTTGTTGGTTTGTTGCTTTGTTCGTTTGTTGGTTACTTGGTTTGTTGGTTTGTTGGTTTGTTGGTTTGTTCGTTTGTTGGTTTGTTGGGTTGTTGGTTTGTTGGCTTGTTGGCTTGTTAGTTTGTTAATTTGTTGGTTTGTTGGTTTGTTGGCTTGTTGATTTGTTGGTTTGATGTTTCGTTCGTATGTTGGCTTGTTGGTTTGTTGGCTTGTTGGTTTGTTGGCTAGTTGGTTTGTTGGTTTGTTGGTTTGTTGGATTGTTGGTTTGTTGGTTTGTTGGGTTGTTGGTTTGTTTGCTTGTTGGCTTGTTGGCTTGTTGGTTTGTTGGTTTGTTGGTTTGTTGGTTTGTTGGCTTGTTGGCTTGTTGGCTTGTTGGTTTGTTGGTTTGTTCGTTTGTTCGTTTGTTGGTTTGTTGGTTTGTTGGTTTGTTGGTTTTTTGGTTTGGTGGCTTGTTGGTTTGTTGGTTTGTTGGTTTGTTGCTTTGTTCGTTTGTTGGTTACTTGGTTTGTTGGTTTGTTGGTTTGTTGGTTTGTTCGTTTGTTGGTTTGTTGGGTTGTTGGTTTGTTGGCTTGTTGGCTTGTTAGTTTGTTAATTTGTTGGTTTGTTGGTTTGTTGGTTTGTTGGTTTGTTGGTTTATTTGCTTGTTGGTTTTTTGGTTTGTTGGTTTGTTGGCTTGTTGGTTTGTTGGTTTGTTGGTTTGTTGGTTTGTTGGTTTGTTGGTTACTTGGTTTGTTGGTTTGTTGGTTTGTTGGTTTGTTCGTTTGTTGGTTTGTTGGTTTGTTGGTTTGTTGGTTTGTTGGTTTGTTCGTTTGTTGGTGTGTTGGTTTGTTGGTTTGTTCGTTTGTTGGTTTGTTGGTTTGTTGGCTTGTTGATTTGTTGGTTTGATGTTTTGTTCGTATGTTGGCTTGTTGGTTTGTTGGCTTGTTGGTTTGTTGGCTAGTTGGTTTGTTGGTTTGTTGGTTTGTTGGATTGTTGGTTTGTTGGTTTGTTGGGTTGTTGGTTTGTTGGCTTGTTGGCTTGTTGGCTTGTTGGTTTGTTGGTTTGTTGGTTTGTTGGTTTGTTGGCTAGTTGCTTGTTGGCTTGTTGGTTTGTTGGTTTGTTCGTCTGTTCGTTTGTTGGTTTGTTGGTTTGTTGGTTTGTTGCTTTGTTCGTTTGTTGGTTACTTGGTTTGTTGGTTTGTTGGTTTGTTGGTTTGTTCGTTTGTTGGTTTGTTGGGTTGTTGGTTTGTTGGCTTGTTGGCTTGTTAGTTTGTTAATTTGTTGGTTTGTTGGTTTGTTGGCTTGTTGATTTGTTGGTTTGATGTTTCGTTCGTATGTTGGCTTGTTGGTTTGTTGGCTTGTTGGTTTGTTGGCTAGTTGGTTTGTTGGTTTGTTGGTTTGTTGGATTGTTGGTTTGTTGGTTTGTTGGGTTGTTGGTTTGTTTGCTTGTTGGCTTGTTGGCTTGTTGGTTTGTTGGTTTGTTGGTTTGTTGGTTTGTTGGCTTGTTGGCTTGTTGGCTTGTTGGTTTGTTGGTTTGTTCGTTTGTTCGTTTGTTGGTTTGTTGGTTTGTTGGTTTGTTGGTTTTTTGGTTTGGTGGCTTGTTGGTTTGTTGGTTTGTTGGTTTGTTGCTTTGTTCGTTTGTTGGTTACTTGGTTTGTTGGTTTGTTGGTTTGTTGGTTTGTTCGTTTGTTGGTTTGTTGGGTTGTTGGTTTGTTGGCTTGTTGGCTTGTTAGTTTGTTAATTTGTTGGTTTGTTGGTTTGTTGGTTTGTTGGTTTGTTGGTTTATTTGCTTGTTGGTTTTTTGGTTTGTTGGTTTGTTGGCTTGTTGGTTTGTTGGTTTGTTGGTTTGTTGGTTTGTTGGTTTGTTGGTTACTTGGTTTGTTGGTTTGTTGGTTTGTTGGTTTGGTGGT
This sequence comes from Atherix ibis, assembly GCA_958298945.1. NCBI lineage: Eukaryota > Metazoa > Arthropoda > Insecta > Diptera > Athericidae > Atherix > Atherix ibis. Next base: position 4,586,762 of record OY282608.1, read on the forward strand.
TTGTTCGTTTGTTGGTTTGTTGGTTTGTTGGTTTGTTGGCTTGTTGGTTTGTTGGTTTGTTGGTTTGTTGGTTTGTTGGTTTGTTGGCTTGTTGGTTTGTTGGTTTGATGGTTTGTTCGTTTGTTGGCTTGTTGGTTTGTTGGCTTGTTGGTTTGTTGGCTAGTTGGTTTGTTGGTTTGTTGGTTTGTTGGATTGTTGGTTTGTTGGTTTGTTGGGTTGTTGGTTTGTTGGCTTGTTGGCTTGTTGGCTTGTTGGTTTGTTGGTTTGTTGGTTTGTTGGTTTGTTGGCTAGTTGCTTGTTGGCTTGTTGGTTTGTTGGTTTGTTCGTCTGTTCGTTTGTTGGTTTGTTGGTTTGTTGGTTTGTTGCTTTGTTCGTTTGTTGGTTACTTGGTTTGTTGGTTTGTTGGTTTGTTGGTTTGTTCGTTTGTTGGTTTGTTGGGTTGTTGGTTTGTTGGCTTGTTGGCTTGTTAGTTTGTTAATTTGTTGGTTTGTTGGTTTGTTGGCTTGTTGATTTGTTGGTTTGATGTTTCGTTCGTATGTTGGCTTGTTGGTTTGTTGGCTTGTTGGTTTGTTGGCTAGTTGGTTTGTTGGTTTGTTGGTTTGTTGGATTGTTGGTTTGTTGGTTTGTTGGGTTGTTGGTTTGTTTGCTTGTTGGATTGTTGGCTTGTTGGTTTGTTGGTTTGTTGGTTTGTTGGTTTGTTGGCTTGTTGGCTTGTTGGCTTGTTGGTTTGTTGGTTTGTTCGTTTGTTCGTTTGTTGGTTTGTTGGTTTGTTGGTTTGTTGGTTTTTTGGTTTGGTGGCTTGTTGGTTTGTTGGTTTGTTGGTTTGTTGCTTTGTTCGTTTGTTGGTTACTTGGTTTGTTGGTTTGTTGGTTTGTTGGTTTGTTCGTTTGTTGGTTTGTTGGGTTGTTGGTTTGTTGGCTTGTTGGCTTGTTAGTTTGTTAATTTGTTGGTTTGTTGGTTTGTTGGTTTGTTGGTTTGTTGGTTTATTTGCTTGTTGGTTTTTTGGTTTGTTGGTTTGTTGGCTTGTTGGTTTGTTGGTTTGTTGGTTTGTTGGTTTGTTGGTTTGTTGGTTACTTGGTTTGTTGGTTTGTTGGTTTGTTGGTTTGTTGGTTTGTTCGTTTGTTGGTTTGTTGGTTTGTTGGTTTGTTGGCTTGTTGGTTTGTTGGTTTGTTGGTTTGTTGGTTTGTTGGTTTGTTGGCTTGTTGGTTTGTTGGTTTGATGGTTTGTTCGTTTGTTGGCTTGTTGGTTTGTTGGCTTGTTGGTTTGTTGGCTAGTTGGTTTGTTGGTTTGTTGGTTTGTTGGTTTGTTGGTTTGTTGGTTTGTTGGTTTGTTGGTTTTTTTGTTTGTTGGGTTGTTGGTTTGTTGGCTTGTTGGCTTGTTGGTTTGTTGGTGTGTTCGTTTGTTGGTTTGTTGGTTTGTGGGTTTGTTGGTTTGTTGGTTTGTTGGTTTGTTGGTTTGTTGGTTTGTTGGTTTGTTCGTTTGTTGGGGTGTTGGTTTGTTGGTTTGTTGGTTTGTTGGTTTGTTTGTTTGTTGGCTTGTTGATTTGTTGGTTTGATGTTTTGTTCGTTTGTTGGCTTGTTGGTTTGTTGGCTTGTTGGTTTGTTGGCTAGTTGGTTTGTTGGTTCGTTGGTTTGTTGGTTTGTTGGATTGTTGGTTTGTTGGTTTGTTGGGTTGTTGGTTTGTTGGCTTGTTGGCTTGTTGGCTTGTCGGTTTGTTGGTTTGTTGGTTTGTTGGTTTGTTAACTTGTTGGCTTGTTGGCTTGTTGGTTTGTTGGTTTGTTCGTTTGTTCGTTTGTTGGTTTGTTGGTTTGTTGGTTTGTTGGTTTTTTGGTTTGGTGGCTTGTTGGTTTGTTGGTTTGTTGGTTTGTTGCTTTGTTCGTTTGTTGGTTTTTTGGTTTGTTGGTTTGTTGGTTTGTTGGCTTGTTGGTTTGTTAGTTTGTTAATTTGTTAGTTTGTTGGTTTGTTGGTTTGTTGGTTTATTTGCTTGTTGGTTTTTTGGTTTGTTGGTTTGTTGGCTTGTTGGTTTGTTGGTTTGTTGGTTTGTTGGTTACTTGGTTTGTTGGTTTGTTAGTTTGTTGGTTTGTTGGTTTGTTGGTTTGTTGGTTTGTTGGCTGGTTGGTTTGTTGGTTTGTTGGTTTGTTGGTTTGGTTGTTTGTTGGTTTGTTCGTTTGTTGGTTTGTTGGTTTGTTGGTTTGTTGGTTTGTTGGTTTGTTGGTTTCTTCGTTTGTTGGTTTGTTGGTTTGTTGGTTTGTTGCTTTGTTGGTGTGTTGGTTTGTTGGTTTGTTGATTTCTTTGTTTGTTGGTTTGCTGGTTTGTTGGTTTGTTGGCTTGTTGGTTTGTTGGTTTGTTGGTTTTGTTGGCTTGTTGGTTTGTTGGTTTGTTGGTTTGGTTGTTTGTTGGTTTGTTCGTTTGTTGGTTTGTTGGTTTGTTGGTTTGTTGGTTTGTTGGTTTGTTGGTTTGTTGGTTAGTTGGTTTGTTGGTTTGTCATTTCGTTGGCTTGTTGGCTTGTTGGTTTGTTAGTTTGTTGGCTTGTTGGTTTGTTGGTTTGTTGGTTTGTTGGTTTGTTAGTTTGTTCGTTTTATGGTTTGTTCGTTTGTTGGTTTGTTGGTTTGTTGGTTTGTTGGCTTGTTGGTTTGTTCGTTTGTTTGTTTGTTGTTTTGTTGGTTTCTTGGCTTGTTGGTTTGTTGGTTTGTTGGTTTGTTGGTTTATTGGTTTGTGCGTTTGTTTGTTTGTTGGTTTGTTGGTTTGTTGGTTTGTTGGTTTGTTGGTTTGTTGGTTTGTTAGTTTGTTCGTTTGTTCGTTTGTTGGTTTGTTGGTTTGTTGGTTTGTTCGTTTGTTGGTTTGTTGGTTTGTTGGTTTGTTGGCTTGTTGGTTTGTTGGTTTGTTGGTTTGTTGGTTTGTTGGCTTGTTGGCTTGTTGGTTTGTTGGTTTGTTGGTTTGTTCGTTTGTTGGCTTGTTGGTTTGTTGGCTTGTTGGTTTGTTGGCTTGTTGGCTTGTTGGTTTGTTGGCTAGTTGGTTTGTTGGTTTGTTGGTTTGTTGGTTTGTTGGTTTGTTGGTTTGTTGGTTTGTTTGTTTGTTGGGTTGTTGGTTTGTTGGCTTGTTGGCTTGTTGGTTTGTTGGTTTGTTCGTTTTTTGGTTTGTTGGTTTGTGGGTTTGTTGGTTTGTTGGTTTGTTGGTTTGTTGGTTTGTTGGTTTGTTGGTTTGTTGGTTTGTTGGTTTGTTAGTTTGTTGGTTTGTTGGCTTGTTGGCTTATTGGTTTGTTGGTTTGTTCGTTTGTTTGTTTGTTGGTTTGTTGGTTTGTTGGTTTGTTGGTTTGTTGGTTTGTTGGTTTGTTGGTTTGTTGGTTTGTTGGTTTGTTGGTTTGTTCGTTTGTTGGTGTGTTGGTTTGTTGGTTTGTTCGTTTGTTGGTTTGTTGGTTTGTTGGCTTGTTGATTTGTTGGTTTGATGTTTCGTTCGTATGTTGGCTTGTTGGTTTGTTGGCTTGTTGGTTTGTTGGCTAGTTGGTTTGTTGGTTTGTTGGTTTGTTGGATTGTTGGTTTGTTGGTTTGTTATGTTGTTGGTTTGTTGGCTTGTTGGCTTGTTGGCTTGTTGGTTTGTTGGTTTGTTGGTTTGTTGGCTTGTGGTTTGTTGGCTTGTTGGCTTGTTGGCTTGTTGGTTTGTTGGTTTGTTCGTCTGTTCGTTTGTTGGTTTGTTGGTTTGTTGGTTTGTTGCTTTGTTCGTTTGTTGGTTACTTGGTTTGTTGGTTTGTTGGTTTGTTGGTTTGTTCGTTTGTTGGTTTGTTGGGTTGTTGGTTTGTTGGCTTGTTGGCTTGTTAGTTTGTTAATTTGTTGGTTTGTTGGTTTGTTGGTTTGTTGGTTTGTTGGTTTATTTGCTTGTTGGTTTTTTGGTTTGTTGGTTTGTTGGCTTGTTGGTTTGTTGGTTTGTTGGTTTGTTGGTTTGCTGGTTACTTGGTTTGTTGGTTTGTTGGTTTGTTGGTTTGTTGGTTTGTTCGTTTGTTGGTTTGTTGGTTTGTTGGTTTGTTGGGTTGTTGGTTTGTTGGTTTGTTGGTTTGTTGGTTTGTTGGTTTGTTGGTTTGTTGGCTTGTTGGTTTGTTGGTTTGATGGTTTGTTCGTTTGTTGGCTTGTTGGTTTGTTGGCTTGTTGGTTTGTTGGCTAGTTGGTTTGTTGGTTTGTTGGTTTGTTGGTTTGTTGGTTTGTTGGTTTGTTGGTTTGTTGGTTTGTTGGTTTGTTGGTTTTTTTGTTTGTTGGGTTGTTGGTTTGTTGGCTTGTTGGCTTGTTGGTTTGTTGGTGTGTTCGTTTGTTGGTTTGTTGGTTTGTGGGTTTGTTGGTTTGTTGGTTTGTTGGTTTGTTGGTTTGTTGGTTTGTTGGTTTGTTGGTTTGTTCGTTTGTTGGGGTGTTGGTTTGTTGGTTTGTTGGTTTGTTGGTTTGTTTGTTTGTTGGCTTGTTGATTTGTTGGTTTGATGTTTTGTTCGTTTGTTGGCTTGTTGGTTTGTTGGCTTGTTGGTTTGTTGGCTAGTTGGTTTGTTGGTTCGTTGGTTTGTTGGTTTGTTGGATTGTTGGTTTGTTGGTTTGTTGGGTTGTTGGTTTGTTGGCTTGTTGGCTTGTTGGCTTGTCGGTTTGTTGGTTTGTTGGTTTGTTGGTTTGTTAACTTGTTGGCTTGTTGGCTTGTTGGTTTGTTGGTTTGTTCGTTTGTTCGTTTGTTGGTTTGTTGGTTTGTTGGTTTGTTGGTTTTTTGGTTTGGTGGCTTGTTGGTTTGTTGGCTTGTTGGTTTGTTAGTTTGTTAATTTGTTGGTTTGTTGGTTTGTTGGTTTGTTGGTTTATTTGCTTGTTGGTTTTTTGGTTTGTTGGTTTGTTGGCTTGTTGGTTTGTTGGTTTGTTGGTTTGTTGGTTTGTTGGTTACTTGGTTTGTTGGTTTGTTTGTTTGTTGGTTTGTTGGTTTGTTGGTTTGTTGGTTTGTTGGCTGGTTGGTTTATTGGTTTGTTGGTTTGTTGGTTTGGTTGTTTGTTGGTTTGTTCGTTTGTTGGTTTGTTGGTTTGTTGGTTTGTTGGTTTGTTGGTTTGTTGGTTTGTTCGTTTGTTGGTTTGTTGGTTTGTTGGTTTGTTGCTTTGTTGGTATGTTAGTTTGTTGGTTTGTTGATTTCTTTGTTTGTTGGTTTGCTGGTTTGTTGGTTTGTTGGCTTGTTGGTTTGTTGGTTTGTTGGTTTTGTTGGTTTGTTGGTTTGTTAGTTTGTTGGTTTGGTGGTTTGTTAGTTTGTTGGTTTGTTGGTTTTTTGGTTTGTTGGTTTGTTGGCTGGTTGGTTTGTTGGTTTGTTGGTTTGTTGGTTTGGTTGTTTGTTGGTTTGTTCGTTTGTTGGTTTGTTGGTTTGTTGGTTTGTTGGTTTGTTGGTTTGTTGGTTTGTTGGTTTGTTGGTTAGTTGGTTTGTTGGTTTGTTGGTTAGTTGGTTTGTTGGTTTGTCATTTCGTTGGCTTGTTGGCTTGTTGGTTTCTTAGTTTGTTGGCTTGTTGGTTTGTTGGTTTGTTGGTTTGTTGGTTTGTTAGTTTGTTCGTTTTATGGTTTGTTAGTTTGTTGGTTTGTTGGTTTGTTGGTTTGTTGGCTTGTTGGTTTGTTCGTTTGTTTGTTTGTTGTTTTGTTGGTTTGTTGGCTTGTTAATTTGTTGGTTTGTTGGTTTTTGGGTTTGTTGGTTTGTTGGTTTGTTGGTTTGTTGGTTTGTTGGTTTGTTGGTTTGTTGGTTTGTTGGCTTGTTGGTTTGTTTTCTTGTTGGTTTCTTGGTTTGTTGGTTTGTTGGTTTGTCATTTCGTTGGCTTGTTGGCTTGTTGGTTTGTTAGTTTGTTGGCTTGTTGGTTTGTTGGTTTGTTGGTTTGTTGGTTTGTTAGTTTGTTCGTTTTATGGTTTGTTAGTTTGTTAGTTTGTTGGTTTGTTGGTTTGTTGGCTTGTTGGTTTGTTCCTTTGTTTGTTTGTTGTTTTGTTGGTTTCTTGGCTTGTTGGTTTGTTGGTTTGTTGGTTTGTTGGTTTATTGGTTTGTGCGTTTGTTTGTTAGTTAGTTTGTTGGTTTGTTGGTTTGTTGGTTTGTTGGTTTGTTGGTTTGTTGGTTTGTTCGTTTGTTCGTTTGTTGGTTTGTTGGTTTGTTCGTTTGTTGGTTTGTTGGTTTGTTGGTTTGTTGGCTTGTTGGTTTGTTGGTTTGTTGGTTTGTTGGTTTGTTGGCTTGTTGGCTTGTTGGTTTGTTGGTTTGTTGGTTTGTTCGTTTGTTGGCTTGTTGGTTTGTTGGCTTGTTGGTTTGTTGGCTTGTTGGTTTGTTGGCTAGTTGGTTTGTTGGTTTGTTGGTTTGTTGGTTTGTTGGTTTGTTGGTTTGTTGGTTTGTTTGTTTGTTGGGTTGTTGGTTTGTTGGCTTGTTGGCTTGTTGGTTTGTTGGTTTGTTCGTTTTTTGGTTTGTTGGTTTGTGGGTTTGTTGGTTTGTTGGTTTGTTGGTTTGTTGGTTTGTTGGTTTGTTGGTTTGTTGGTTTGTTGGTTTGTTTGTTTGTTGGTTTGTTGGTTTGTTATGTTGTTGGTTTGTTGGCTTGTTGGCTTGTTGGCTTGTTGGTTTGTTGGTTTGTTGGTTTGTTGGTTTGTTGGCTTGTTGGCTTGTTGGCTTGTTGGTTTGTTGGTTTGTTCGTCTGTTCGTTTGTTGGTTTGTTGGTTTATTGGTTTGTTGCTTTGTTCGTTTGTTGGTTACTTGGTTTGTTGGTTTGTTGGTTTGTTGGTTTGTTCGTTTGTTGGTTTGTTGGGTTGTTGGTTTGTTGGCTTGTTGGCTTGTTAGTTTGTCAATTTGTTGGTTTGTTGGTTTGTTGGTTTGTTGGTTTATTTGCTTGTTGGTTTTTTGGTTTGTTGGTTTGTTGGCTTGTTGGTTTGTTGGTTTGTTGGTTTGTTGGTTTGCTGGTTACTTGGTTTGTTGGTTTGTTGGTTTGTTGGTTTGTTCGTTTGTTGGTTTGTTGGTTTGTTGGTTTGTTGGGTTGTTGGTTTGTTGGTTTGTTGGTTTGTTGGTTTGTTGGTTTGTTGGTTTGTTGGTTTGTTGGCTTGTTGGTTTGTTGGTTTGATGGTTTGTTCGTTTGTTGGCTTGTTGGTTTGTTGGCTTGTTGGTTTGTTGGCTAGTTGGTTTGTTGGTTTGTTGGTTTGTTGGTTTGTTGGTTTGTTGGTTTGTTGGTTTGTTGGTTTTTTTGTTTGTTGGGTTGTTGGTTTGTTGGCTTGTTGGCTTGTTGGTTTGTTGGTGTGTTCGTTTGTTGGTTTGTTGGTTTGTGGGTTTGTTGGTTTGTTGGTTTGTTGGTTTGTTGGTTTGTTGGTTTGTTGGTTTGTTCGTTTGTTGGGGTGTTGGTTTGTTGGTTTGTTGGTTTGTTGGTTTGTTTGTTTGTTGGCTTGTTGATTTGTTGGTTTGATGTTTTGTTCGTTTGTTGGCTTGTTGGTTTGTTGGCTTGTTGGTTTGTTGGCTAGTTGGTTTGTTGGTTCGTTGGTTTGTTGGTTTGTTGGATTGTTGGTTTGTTGGTTTGTTGGGTTGTTGGTTTGTTGGCTTGTTGGCTTGTTGGCTTGTCGGTTTGTTGGTTTGTTGGTTTGTTGGTTTGTTAACTTGTTGGGTTGTTGGCTTGTTGGTTTGTTGGTTTGTTCGTTTGTTCGTTTGTTGGTTTGTTGGTTTGTTGGTTTGTTGGTTTTTTGGTTTGGTGGCTTGTTGGTTTGTTGGCTTGTTGGTTTGTTAGTTTGTTAATTTGTTGGTTTGTTGGTTTGTTGGTTTGTTGGTTTATTTGCTTGTTGGTTTTTTGGTTTGTTGGTTTGTTGTCTTGTTGGTTTGTTGGTTTGTTTGTTTGTTGGTTACTTGGTTTGTTGGTTTTTTAGTTTGTTGGTTTGTTGGTTTGTTGGTTTGTTGGCTGGTTGGTTTGTTGGTTTGTTGGTTTGTTGGTTTGTTGGTTTGGTTGTTTGTTGGTTTGTTCGTTTGTTGGTTTGTTGGTTTGTTGGTTTGTTGGTTTGTTGGTTTGTTGGTTTGTTCGTTTGTTGGTTTGTTGGTTTGTTGGTTTGTTGCTTTGTTGGTGTGTTAGTTTGTTGGTTTGTTGATTTCTTTGTTTGTTGGTTTGTTGGTTTGTTGGTTTGTTCGTTTGTTGGCTTGTTGGTTTGTTGGCTTGTTGGTTTGTTGGCTTGTTGGTTTGTTGGCTAGTTGGTTTGTTGGTTTGTTGGTTTGTTGGTTTGTTGGTTTGTTGGTTTGTTGGTTTGTTTGTTTGTTGGGTTGTTGGTTTGTTGGCTTGTTGGCTTGTTGGTTTGTTGGTTTGTTCGTTTTTTGGTTTGTTGGTTTGTGGGTTTGTTGGTTTGTTGGTTTGTTGGTTTGTTGGTTTGTTGGTTTGTTGGTTTGTTGGTTTGTTGGTTTGTTTGTTTGTTGGTTTGTTGGTTTGTTATGTTGTTGGTTTGTTGGCTTGTTGGCTTGTTGGCTTGTTGGTTTGTTGGTTTGTTGGTTTGTTGGTTTGTTGGCTTGTTGGCTTGTTGGCTTGTTGGTTTGTTGGTTTGTTCGTCTGTTCGTTTGTTGGTTTGTTGGTTTATTGGTTTGTTGCTTTGTTCGTTTGTTGGTTACTTGGTTTGTTGGTTTGTTGGTTTGTTGGTTTGTTCGTTTGTTGGTTTGTTGGGTTGTTGGTTTGTTGGCTTGTTGGCTTGTTAGTTTGTCAATTTGTTGGTTTGTTGGTTTGTTGGTTTGTTGGTTTATTTGCTTGTTGGTTTTTTGGTTTGTTGGTTTGTTGGCTTGTTGGTTTGTTGGTTTGTTGGTTTGTTGGTTTGCTGGTTACTTGGTTTGTTGGTTTGTTGGTTTGTTGGTTTGTTCGTTTGTTGGTTTGTTGGTTTGTTGGTTTGTTGGGTTGTTGGTTTGTTGGTTTGTTGGTTTGTTGGTTTGTTGGTTTGTTGGTTTGTTGGTTTGTTGGCTTGTTGGTTTGTTGGTTTGATGGTTTGTTCGTTTGTTGGCTTGTTGGTTTGTTGGCTTGTTGGTTTGTTGGCTAGTTGGTTTGTTGGTTTGTTGGTTTGTTGGTTTGTTGGTTTGTTGGTTTGTTGGTTTGTTGGTTTTTTTGTTTGTTGGGTTGTTGGTTTGTTGGCTTGTTGGCTTGTTGGTTTGTTGGTGTGTTCGTTTGTTGGTTTGTTGGTTTGTGGGTTTGTTGGTTTGTTGGTTTGTTGGTTTGTTGGTTTGTTGGTTTGTTGGTTTGTTCGTTTGTTGGGGTGTTGGTTTGTTGGTTTGTTGGTTTGTTGGTTTGTTTGTTTGTTGGCTTGTTGATTTGTTGGTTTGATGTTTTGTTCGTTTGTTGGCTTGTTGGTTTGTTGGCTTGTTGGTTTGTTGGCTAGTTGGTTTGTTGGTTCGTTGGTTTGTTGGTTTGTTGGATTGTTGGTTTGTTGGTTTGTTGGGTTGTTGGTTTGTTGGCTTGTTGGCTTGTTGGCTTGTCGGTTTGTTGGTTTGTTGGTTTGTTGGTTTGTTAACTTGTTGGGTTGTTGGCTTGTTGGTTTGTTGGTTTGTTCGTTTGTTCGTTTGTTGGTTTGTTGGTTTGTTGGTTTGTTGGTTTTTTGGTTTGGTGGCTTGTTGGTTTGTTGGCTTGTTGGTTTGTTAGTTTGTTAATTTGTTGGTTTGTTGGTTTGTTGGTTTGTTGGTTTATTTGCTTGTTGGTTTTTTGGTTTGTTGGTTTGTTGTCTTGTTGGTTTGTTGGTTTGTTTGTTTGTTGGTTACTTGGTTTGTTGGTTTTTTAGTTTGTTGGTTTGTTGGTTTGTTGGTTTGTTGGCTGGTTGGTTTGTTGGTTTGTTGGTTTGTTGGTTTGTTGGTTTGGTTGTTTGTTGGTTTGTTCGTTTGTTGGTTTGTTGGTTTGTTGGTTTGTTGGTTTGTTGGTTTGTTGGTTTGTTCGTTTGTTGGTTTGTTGGTTTGTTGGTTTGTTGCTTTGTTGGTGTGTTAGTTTGTTGGTTTGTTGATTTCTTTGTTTGTTGGTTTGCTGGTTTGTTGGTTTGTTGGCTTGTTGGTTTGTTGGTTTGTTGGTTTTGTTGGCTTGTTGAGTTGTTGGTTTGTTGGTTTGTTGGTTTGTTGGTTTGTTGGTTTGTTGGTTTGTTAGTTTGTTGGTTTGTTGGTTTTTTGGTTTGTTGGTTTGTTGGCTGGTTGGTTTGTTGGTTTGTTGGTTTGTTGGTTTGGTTGTTTGTTGGTTTGTTCGTTTGTTGGTTTGTTGGTTTGTTGGTTTGTTGGTTTTTTGGTTTGTTGGTTTGTTGGTTAGTTGGTTTGTTCGTTTGTTTGTTTGTTGTTTTGTTGGTTTGTTGGCTTGTTAATTTGTTGGTTTGTTGGTTTTTGGGTTTGTTGGATTGTTGGTTTGTTGGTTTGTTGGTTTGTTGGTTTGTTGGTTTGTTGGTTTGTTGGTTTGTTGGCTTGTTGGTTTGTTTTCTTGTTGGTTTCTTGGTTTGTTGGTTTGTTGGTTTGTCATTTCGTTGGCTTGTTGGCTTGTTGGTTTGTTAGTTTGTTGGCTTGTTGGTTTGTAGGTTTGTTGGTTTGTTGGTTTGTTAGTTTGTTGGTTTGTTGGTTTGTTAGTTTGTTCGTTTTATGGTTTGTTAGTTTGTTGGTTTGTTGGTTTGTTGGTTTGTTGGTTTGTTGGCTTGTTGGCTTGTTGGTTTGTTGGTTTGTTGGTTTGTTGGTTTGTTCGTTTGTTGGCTTGTTGGTTTGTTGGCTTGTTGGTTTGTTGGCTTGTTGGTTTGTTGGCTAGTTGGTTTGTTGGTTTGTTGGTTTGTTGGTTTGTTGGTTTGTTGGTTTGTTGGTTTGTTGGTTTGTTTGTTTGTTGGGTTGTTGGTTTGTTGGCTTGTTGGCTTGTTGGTTTGTTGGTTTGTTCGTTTTTTGGTTTGTTGGTATGTGGGTTTGTTGGTTTGTTGGTTTGTTGGTTTGTTGGTTTGTTGGTTTGTTGGTTTGTTGGTTTGTTGGTTTGTTGGTTTGTTGGTTTGTTGGCTTGTTGGCTTGTTGGTTTGTTGGTTTGTTCGTTTGTTTGTTTGTTGGTTTGTTGGTTTGTTGGTTTGTTGGTTTGTTCGTTTGTTGGTTTGTTGGTTTGTTGGTTTGTTGGTTTGTTGGTTTGTTGGTTTGTTCGTTTGTTGGTGTGTTGGTTTGTTGGTTTGTTCGTTTGTTGGTTTGTTCGTTTGTTGGTTTGTTGGTTTGTTGGTTTGTTGCTTTGTTGGTGTGTTAGTTTGTTGGTTTGTTGATTTCTTTGTTTGTTGGTTTGCTGGTTTGTTGGTTTGTTGGCTTGTTGGTTTGTTGGTTTGTTGGTTTTGTTGGCTTGTTGAGTTGTTGGTTTGTTGGTTTGTTGGTTTGTTGGTTTGTTGGTTTGTTAGTTTGTTGGTTTGTTGGTTTTTTGGTTTGTTGGTTTGTTGGCTGGTTGGTTTGTTGGTTTGTTGGTTTGTTGGTTTGGTTGTTTGTTGGTTTGTTCGTTTGTTGGTTTGTTGGTTTGTTGGTTTGTTGGTTTGTTGGTTTGTTGGTTTGTTGGTTTGTTGGTTTGTTGGTTTGTTGGTTTGTTGGCTTGTTGGTTTGTTTTCTTGTTGGTTTCTTAGTTTGTTGGTTTGTTGGTTTGTCATTTCGTTGGCTTGTTGGCTTGTTGGTTTGTTAGTTTGTTGGCTTGTTGGTTTGTTGGTTTGTTGGTTTGTTGGTTTGTTGGTTTGTTAGTTTGTTCGTTTTATGGCTTGTTAGTTTGTTGGTTTGTTAATTTGTTGGTTTGTTGGCTTGTTGGTTTGTTCGTTTGTTTGTTTGTTGTTTTGTTGGTTTCTTGGCTTGTTGGTTTGTTGGTTTGTTGGTTTGTTGGTTTATTGGTTTGTGCGTTTGTTTGTTTGTTGGTTTGTTGGTTTGTTGGTTTGTTGGTTTGTTGGTTTGTTGGTTTGTTGGTTTGTTGGTTTGTTCGTTTGTTCGTTTGTTGGTTTGTTGGTTTGTTCGTTTGTTGGTTTGTTGGTTTGTTGGTTTGTTGGCTTGTTGGTTTGTTGGTTTGTTGGTTTGTTGGCTTGTTGGTTTGTTGGTTTGTTGGTTTGTTAGTTTGTTCGTTTTATGGTTTGTTAGTTTGTTGGTTTGTTGGTTTGTTGGTTTGTTGGCTTGTTGGTTTGTTCGTTTGTTTGTTTGTTGTTTTGTTGGTTTGTTGGCTTGTTGGTTTGTTGGTTTGTTGGTTTTTGGGTTTGTTGGTTTGTTGGTTTGTTGGTTTGTTGGCTTGTTGGTTTGTTGGTTTGTTGGTTTGTTGGTTTGTTGGCTTGTTGTTTTGTTTTCTTGTTGGTTTCTTGGTTTGGTGGTTTGTTGGTTTGTCATTTCGTTGGCTTGTTGGCTTGTTGGTTTGTTAGTTTGTTGGCTTGTTGGTTTGTTGGTTTGTTGGTTTGTTGGTTTGTTAGTTTGTTCGTTTTATGGTTTGTTAGTTTGTTGGTTTGTTGGTTTGTTGGTTTGTTGGCTTGTTGGTTTGTTCGTTTGTTTGTTTGTTGTTTTGTTGGTTTCTTGGCTTGTTGGTTTGTTGGTTTGTTGGTTTGTTGGTTTATTGGTTTGTGCGTTTGTTGGTTTGTTGGTTTGTTGGTTTGTTGGTTTGTTGGTTTGTTGGTTTGTTCGTTTGTTCGTTTGTTCGTTTGTTGGTTTGTTGGTTTGTTCGTTTGTTGGTTTGTTGGTTTGTTGGTTTGTTGGCTTGTTGGTTTGTTGGTTTGTTGGTTTGTTGGTTTGTTGGCTTGTTGGCTTGTTGGCTTGTTGGTTTGTTGGTTTGTTGGTTCGTTTGTTTGTTGGCTTGTTGGTTTGTTGGCTTGTTGGTTTGTTGGCTTGTTGGTTTGTTGGCTTGTTGGTTTGTTGGCTAGTTGGTTTGTTGGTTTGTTGGTTTGTTGGTTTGTTGGTTTGTTGGTTTGTTGGTTTGTTTGTTTGTTGGGTTGTTGGTTTGTTGGCTTGTTGGCTTGTTGGTTTGTTGGTTTGTTCGTTTTTTGGTTTGTTGGTTTGTGGGTTTGTTGGTTTGTTGGTTTGTTGGTTTGTTGGTTTGTTGGTTTGTTGGTTTGTTGGTTTGTTGGTTTGTTGGCTTGTTGGCTTGTTGGTTTGTTGGTTTGTTCGTTTGTTTGTTTGTTGGTTTGTTGGTTTGTTGGTTTGTTGGTTTGTTGGTTTGTTGGTTTGTTGGTTTGTTGGTTTGTTGGTTTGTTCGTTTGTTGGTGTGTTGGTTTGTTGGTTTGTTCGTTTGTTGGTTTGTTGGTTTCTTGGCTTGTTGATTTGTTGGTTTGATGTTTCGTTCGTATGTTGGCTTGTTGGTTTGTTGGCTTGTTGGTTTGTTGGCTAGTTGGTTTGTTGGTTTGTTGGTTTGTTGGATTGTTGGTTTGTTGGTTTGTTATGTTGTTGGTTTGTTGGCTTGTTGGCTTGTTGGCTTGTTGGTTTGTTGGTTTGTTGGTTTGTTGGTTTGTTGGCTTGTTGGCTTGTTGGCTTGTTGGTTTGTTGGTTTGTTCGTCTGTTCGTTTGTTGGTTTGTTAGTTTGTTGGTTTGTTGCTTTGTTCGTTTGTTGGTTACTTGGTTTGTTGGTTTGTTGGTTTGTTGGTTTGTTCGTTTGTTGGTTTGTTGGGTTGTTGGTTTGTTGGCTTGTTGGCTTATTAGTTTGTTAATTTGTTGGTTTGTTGGTTTGTTGGTTTGTTGGTTTGTTGGTTTATTTGCTTGTTGGTTTTTTGGTTTGTTGGTTTGTTGGCTTGTTGGTTTGTTGGCTTGTTGGTTTGTTGGTTTGTTGGTTTGTTGGTTTGCTGGTTACTTGGTTTGTTGGTTTGTTGGTTTGTTGGTTTGTTGGTTTGTTCGTTTGTTGGTTTGTTGGTTTGTTGGTTTGTTGGGTTGTTGGTTTGTTGGTTTGTTGGTTTGTTGGTTTGTTGGTTTGTTGGTTTGTTGGCTTGTTGGTTTGTTGGTTTGATGGTTTGTTCGTTTGTTGGCTTGTTGGTTTGTTGGCTTGTTGGTTTGTTGGCTAGTTGGTTTTTTGGTTTGTTGGTTTGTTGGTTTGTTGGTTTGTTGGTTTGTTGGTTTGTTGGTTTTTTTGTTTGTTGGGTTGTTGGTTTGTTGGCTAGTTGGCTTGTTGGTTTGTTGGTGTGTTCGTTTGTTGGTTTGTTGGTTTGTGGGTTTGTTGGTTTGTTGGTTTGTTGGTTTGTTGGTTTGTTGGTTTGTTGGTTTGTTGGTTTGTTCGTTTGTTGGGGTGTTGGTTTGTTGGTTTGTTGGTTTGTTGGTTTGTTTGTTTGTTGGCTTGTTGATTTGTTGGTTTGATGTTTTGTTCGTTTGTTGGCTTGTTGGTTTGTTGGCTTGTTGGTTTGTTGGCTAGTTGGTTTGTTGGTTCGTTGGTTTGTTGGTTTGTTGGATTGTTGGCTTGTTGGTTTGTTGGTTTGTTGGTTTGTTGGTTTGTTAGTTTGTTCGTTTTATGGTTTGTTAGTTTGTTGGTTTGTTGGTTTGTTGGTTTGTTGGCTTGTTGGTTTGTTCGTTTGTTTGTTTGTTGTTTTGTTGGTTTCTTGGCTTGTTGGTTTGTTGGTTTGTTGGTTTGTTGGTTTGTTGGTTTATTGGTTTGTGCGTTTGTTTGTTTGTTGGTTTGTTGGTTTGTTGGTTTGTTGGTTTGTTGGTTTGTTGGTTTGTTGGTTTGTTCGTTTGTTCGTTTGTTTGTTTGTTGGTTTGTTGGTTTGTTGGTTTGTTGGTTTGTTGGTTTGTTGGTTTGTTAGTTTGTTCGTTTTATGGTTTGTTAGTTTGTTGGTTTGTTGTTTTGTTGGTTTGTTGGCTTGTTGGTTTGTTCGTTTGTTTGTTTGTTGTTTTGTTGGTTTCTTGGCTTGTTGGTTTGTTGGTTTGTTGGTTTGTTGGTTTATTGGTTTGTGCGTTTGTTTGTTTGTTGGTTTGTTGGTTTGTTGGTTTGTTGGTTTGTTGGTTTGTTGGTTTGTTGGTTTGTTCGTTTGTTGGTTTGTTCGTTTGTTCGTTTGTTTGTTTGTTGGTTTGTTCGTTTGTTGGTTTGTTGGTTTGTTGGTTTGTTGGCTTGTTGGTTTGTTGGTTTGTTGGTTTGTTGGTTTGTTGGCTTGTTGGCTTGTTGGTTTGTTGGTTTGTTGGTTTGTTCGTTTGTTGGCTTGTTGGTTTGTTGGCTTGTTGGTTTGTTGGCTTGTTGGTTTGTTGGCTTGTTGGTTTGTTGGCTAGTTGGTTTGTTGGTTTGTTGGTTTGTTGGTTTGTTGGTTTGTTGGTTTGTTGGTTTGTTGGTTTGTTTGTTTGTTGGGTTGTTGGTTTGTTGGCTTGTTGGCTTGTTGGTTTGTTGGTTTGTTCGTTTTTTGGTTTGTAGGTTTGTGGGTTTGTTGGTTTGTTGGTTTGTTGGTTTGTTGGTTTGTTGGTTTGTTGGTTTGTTGGTTTGTTGGTTTGTTGGTTTGTTGGCTTGTTGGCATGTTGGTTTGTTGGTTTGTTCGTTTGTTTGTTTGTTGGTTTGTTGGTTTGTTGGTTTGTTGGTTTGTTGGTTTGTTGGTTTGTTGGTTTGTTGGTTTGTTGGTTTGTTCGTTTGTTGGTGTGTTGGTTTGTTGGTTTGTTCGTTTGTTGGTTTGTTGGTTTGTTGGCTTGTTGATTTGTTGGTTTGATGTTTCGTTCGTATGTTGGCTTGTTGGTTTGTTGGCTTGTTGGTTTGTTGGCTAGTTGGTTTGTTGGTTTGTTGGTTTGTTGGATTGTTGGTTTGTTGGTTTGTTATGTTGTTGGTTTGTTGGCTTGTTGGCTTGTTGGCTTGTTGGTTTGTTGGTTTGTTGGTTTGTTGGTTTGTTGGCTTGTTGGCTTGTTGGCTTGTTGGTTTGTTGGTTTGTTCGTCTGTTCGTTTGTTGGTTTGTTGGTTTGTTGGTTTGTTGCTTTGTTCGTTTGTTAGTTACTTGGTTTGTTGGTTTGTTGGTTTGTTCGTTTGTTGGTTTGTTGGGTTGTTGGTTTGTTGGCTTGTTGGCTTATTAGTTTGTTAATTTGTTGGTTTGTTGGTTTGTTGGTTTGTTGGTTTGTTGGTTTATTTGCTTGTTGGTTTTTTGGTTTGTTGGTTTGTTGGCTTGTTGGTTTGTTGGTTTGTTGGTTTGTTGGTTTGCTGGTTACTTGGTTTGTTGGTTTGTTGGTTTGTTGGTTTGTTGGTTTGTTGGTTTGTTCGTTTGTTGGTTTGTTGGTTTGTTGGTTTGTTGGGTTGTTGGTTTGTTGGTTTGTTGGTTTGTTGGTTTGTTGGTTTGTTGGTTTGTTGGCTTGTTGGTTTGTTGGTTTGATGGTTTGTTCGTTTGTTGGCTTGTTGGTTTGTTGGCTTGTTGGTTTGTTGGCTAGTTGGTTTGTTGGTTTGTTGGTTTGTTGGTTTGTTGGTTTGTTGGTTTGTTGGTTTGTTGGTTTGTTGGTTTGTTGGTTTTTTTGTTTGTTGGGTTGTTGGTTTATTGGCTTGTTGGCTTGTTGGTTTGTTGGTGTGTTCGTTTGTTGGTTTGTTGGTTTGTGGGTTTGTTGGTTTGTTGGTTTGTTGGTTTGTTCGTTTGTTGGGGTGTTGGTTTGTTGGTTTGTTGGTTTGTTGGTTTGTTTGTTTGTTGGCTTGTTGATTTGTTGGTTTGATGTTTTGTTCGTTTGTTGGCTTGTTGGTTTGTTGGCTTGTTGGTTTGTTGGCTAGTTGGTTTGTTGGTTCGTTGGTTTGTTGGTTTGGTTGTTTGTTGGTTTGTTCGTTTGTTGGTTTGTTGGTTTGTTGGTTTGTTGGTTTGTTGGTATGTTGGTTTGTTCGTTTGTTGGTTTGTTGGTTTGTTGGTTTGTTGGTTTGTTGCTTTGTTGGTGTGTTAGTTTGTTGGCTAGTTGGTTTTTTGGTTTGTTGGTTTGTTGGTTTGTTGGTTTGTTGGTTTGTTGGTTTGTTGGTTTTTTTGTTTGTTGGGTTGTTGGTTTGTTGGCTAGTTGGCTTGTTGTTTTGTTGGTGTGTTCGTTTGTTGGTTTGTTGGTTTGTGGGTTTGTTGGTTTGTTGGTTTGTTGGTTTGTTGGTTTGTTGGTTTGTTGGTTTGTTGGTTTGTTCGTTTGTTGGGGTGTTGGTTTGTTGGTTTGTTGGTTTGTTGGTTTGTTGGTTTGTTTGTTTGTTGGCTTGTTGATTTGTTGGTTTGATGTTTTGTTCGTTTGTTGGCTTGTTGGTTTGTTGGCTTGTTGGTTTGTTGGCTAGTTGGTTTGTTGGTTCGTTGGTTTGTTGGTTTGTTGGATTGTTGGCTTGTTGGTTTGTTGGTTTGTTGGTTTGTTGGTTTGTTAGTTTGTTCGTTTTATGGTTTGTTAGTTTGTTGGTTTGTTGGTTTGTTGGTTTGTTGGCTTGTTGGTTTGTTCGTTTGTTTGTTTGTTTGTTGTTTTGTTGGTTTCTTGGCTTGTTGGTTTGTTGGTTTGTTCGTTTGTTGGTTTATTGGTTTGTGCGTTTGTTTGTTTGTTGGTTTGTTGGTTTGTTGGTTTGTTGGTTTGTTGGTTTGTTGGTTTGTTGGTTTGTTCGTTTGTTCGTTTGTTTGTTTGTTGGTTTGTTGGTTTGTTGGTTTGTTGGTTTGTTGGTTTGTTGGTTTGTTAGTTTGTTCGTTTTATGGTTTGTTAGTTTGTTGATTTGTTGTTTTGTTGGTTTGTTGGCTTGTTGGTTTGTTCGTTTGTTTGTTTGTTGTTTTGTTGGTTTCTTGGCTTGTTGGTTTGTTGGTTTGTTGGTTTGTTGGTTTATTGGTTTGTGCGTTTGTTTGTTTGTTGGTTTGTTGGTTTGTTGGTTTGTTGGTTTGTTGGTTTGTTGGTTTGTTGGTTTGTTCGTTTGTTCGTTTGTTGGTTTGTTGGTTTGTTCGTTTGTTGGTTTGTTGGTTTGTTGGTTTGTTGGCTTGTTGGTTTGTTGGTTTGTTGGTTTGTTGGTTTGTTGGCTTGTTGGCTTGTTGGTTTGTTGGTTTGTTGGTTTGTTCGTTTGTTGGCTTGTTGGTTTGTTGGCTTGTTGGTTTGTTGGCTTGTTGGTTTGTTGGCTTGTTGGTTTGTTGGCTAGTTGGTTTGTTGGTTTGTTGGTTTGTTGGTTTGTTGGTTTGTTGGTTTGTTGGTTTGTTGGTTTGTTTGTTTGTTGGGTTGTTGGTTTGTTGGCTTGTTGGCTTGTTGGTTTGTTGGTTTGTTCGTTTTTTGGTTTGTAGGTTTGTGGGTTTGTTGGTTTGTTGGTTTGTTGGTTTGTTGGTTTGTTGGTTTGTTGGTTTGTTGGTTTGTTGGTTTGTTGGTTTGTTGGCTTGTTGGCTTGTTGGTTTGTTGGTTTGTTCGTTTGTTTGTTTGTTGGTTTGTTGGTTTGTTGGTTTGTTGGTTTGTTGGTTTGTTGGTTTGTTGGTTTGTTGGTTTGTTGGTTTGTTCGTTTGTTGGTGTGTTGGTTTGTTGGTTTGTTCGTTTGTTGGTTTGTTGGTTTGTTGGCTTGTTGATTTGTTGGTTTGATGTTTCGTTCGTATGTTGGCTTGTTGGTTTGTTGGCTTGTTGGTTTGTTGGCTAGTTGGTTTGTTGGTTTGTTGGTTTGTTGGATTGTTGGTTTGTTGGTTTGTTATGTTGTTGGTTTGTTGGCTTGTTGGCTTGTTGGCTTGTTGGTTTGTTGGTTTGTTGGTTTGTTGGTTTGTTGGCTTGTTGGCTTGTTGGCTTGTTGGTTTGTTGGTTTGTTCGTCTGTTCGTTTGTTGGTTTGTTGGTTTGTTGGTTTGTTGCTTTGTTCGTTTGTTCGTTACTTGGTTTGTTGGTTTGTTGGTTTGTTCGTTTGTTGGTTTGTTGGGTTGTTGGTTTGTTGGCTTGTTGGCTTATTAGTTTGTTAATTTGTTGGTTTGTTGGTTTGTTGGTTTGTTGGTTTGTTGGTTTATTTGCTTGTTGGTTTTTTGGTTTGTTGGTTTGTTGGCTTGTTGGTTTGTTGGTTTGTTGGTTTGTTGGTTTGCTGGTTACTTGGTTTGTTGGTTTGTTGGTTTGTTGGTTTGTTGGTTTGTTCGTTTGTTGGTTTGTTGGTTTGTTGGTTTGTTGGGTTGTTGGTTTGTTGGTTTGTTGGTTTGTTGGTTTGTTGGTTTGTTGGTTTGTTGGCTTGTTGGTTTGTTGGTTTGATGGTTTGTTCGTTTGTTGGCTTGTTGGTTTGTTGGCTTGTTGGTTTGTTGGCTAGTTGGTTTGTTGGTTTGTTGGTTTGTTGGTTTGTTGGTTTGTTGGTTTGTTGGTTTGTTGGTTTGTTGGTTTGTTGGTTTTTTTGTTTGTTGGGTTGTTGGTTTATTGGCTTGTTGGCTTGTTGGTTTGTTGGTGTGTTCGTTTGTTGGTTTGTTGGTTTGTGGGTTTGTTGGTTTGTTGGTTTGTTGGTTTGTTCGTTTGTTGGGGTGTTGGTTTGTTGGTTTGTTGGTTTGTTGGTTTGTTTGTTTGTTGGCTTGTTGATTTGTTGGTTTGATGTTTTGTTCGTTTGTTGGCTTGTTGGTTTGTTGGCTTGTTGGTTTGTTGGCTAGTTGGTTTGTTGGTTCGTTGGTTTGTTGGTTTGGTTGTTTGTTGGTTTGTTCGTTTGTTGGTTTGTTGGTTTGTTGGTTTGTTGGTTTGTTGGTATGTTGGTTTGTTCGTTTGTTGGTTTGTTGGTTTGTTGGTTTGTTGGTTTGTTGCTTTGTTGGTGTGTTAGTTTGTTGGTTTTGTTGGCTTGTTGAGTTGTTGGTTTGTTGGTTTGTTGGTTTGTTGGTTTGTTGGTTTGTTGGTTTGTTGGTTTGTTAGTTTGTTGGTTTGTTGGTTTTTTGGTTTGTTGGTTTGTTGGCTGGTTGGTTTGTTGGTTTGTTGGTTTGTTGGTTTGGTTGTTTGTTGGTTTGTTCGTTTGTTGGTTTGTTGGTTTGTTGGTTTGTTGGTTTGTTGGTTTGTTGGTTTGTTGGTTAGTTGGTTTGTTGGTTTGTCATTTCGTTGGCTTGTTGGCTTGTTGGTTTGTTAGTTTGTTGGCTTGTTGGTTTGTTGGTTTGTTGGTTTGTTGGTTTGTTAGTTTGTTCGTTTTATGGTTTGTTAGTTTGTTGGTTTGTTGGTTTGTTGGTTTGTTGGCTTGTTGGTTTGTTCGTTTGTTTGTTTGTTGTTTTGTTGGTTTGTTGGCTTGTTGGTTTGTTGGTTTGTTGGTTTTTGGGTTTGTTGGTTTGTTGGTTTGTTGGTTTGTTGGTTTGTTGGTTTGTTGGTTTGTTGGTTTGTTGGTTTGTTGGTTTGTTGGCTTGTTGGTTTGTTTTCTTGTTGGTTTCTTGGTTTGTTGGTTTGTTGGTTTGTTGGTTTCTTGGTTTGTTGGTTTGTTGGTGTGTTTGTTTGTTGGTTTGTTCGTTTGTTGGTTTTTTGGTTTGTTGGTTTGTTGGCTTGTTGGCTTGTTGGTTTGTTGGTTTGTTGGTTTGTTGGTTTGTTGGTTTGTTGGTTTGTTCGTTTGTTGGCTTGTTGGTTTGTTGGCTTGTTGGCTTGTTGGATTGTTGGTTTGTTGGTTTGTTGGTTTGTTGGTTTGTTGGTTTGTTGGTTTGTTGGTTTGTTGGCTTATTGGCTTGTTGGCTTGTTGGTTTGTTGGTTTCTTTGTTTATCTGTTTATTGGTTTGTTCATTTCTTCGTTTGTTGGTTTCTTAGTTTGTTGGTTTGTTTGTTTGTTGGTTTGTTGGTTTGTTGGTTTGTTCGTTTGTTAGTTTGTTAGTTTGTTGATTTGTTGGTTTGTTGGCTTGTTGGTTTGTTGGTTTGTTGGTTTGTTGATTTGTTGGCTTGTTGGTTTGTTGCTTTGTTGGTTTGTTGCTTTGTTGGTTTGTTTGTTTGTTGGTTTGTTCGTTTGTTGGCTTGTTGGTTTGTTGGCTTGTTGGCTTGTTGGTTTGTTTGCTTGTTGGTTTGTTGGTTTGTTGGTTTGTTGGTTTGTTTGCTTGTTCGTTTGTTGGTTTGTTGGTTTGTTGGTTTGTTGGCTTATTGGTTTGTTGGTTTGTTGGTTTGTTCGTTTGTTGGCTTGTTGGCTTGTTGGTTTGTTGGTTTGTTAGTTTGTTGGCATGTTGGCTTGTTGGTTTGTTGGTTTGTTGGTTTTTTGGTTTGTTGGTTTGTTGGTTTGTTGGTTTGTTGGCTTGTTGGCTTGTTGGTTTATTTGTTTCTTGGTTTGTTGGTTTGTTGGTTTTTTGGCCTCTTGGCTTGTTGGCTTGTTGGTTTGTTGGTTTGTTGGCTTGATGGCTTGTTGGTTTGTTGGTTTGTTGGCTTGTTGGTTTATTGGTTTGTTGGTTTGCTGCTTTGCTGGTTTGTTGGTTTGTTGGTTTATTTGTTTGTTGGTTTGTTGGTTTGTTGGTTTATTGGTTTGTTGGTTTGTTGGTTTGCTCGTTTGTTGGCTTGTTGGCTTGTTGGTTTGTTGGCTTGTTGGTTTATTGGTTTTTGGCTTGTTGTTTTGTTGGTTTGTTGGTTTATTGGTTTGTTGGCTTGTTGGTTTGTTGGTTTGTTGGTTTGTTGGCTTCTTGGTTTATTCGTTTGTTGGTTTGTTGGCTTGTTGGTTTGCTAGTTTGTTAGTTTGTTGGTTTGTTGGTTTGTTGGTTTGTTGGTTTGTTGGTTTGTTTGTTTGTTTGTTTGTTGGTTTGTTGGTTTGTTGGCTTGTTGGTTTGTTGGTTTGTTGGTTTGTTGGGTTGTTGGTTTGTTGGTTTGTTGGTTTGTTGGTTTGTTGGTTTGTTGGTTTGTTGGCTTGATGGCTTGTTGGTTTGTTGGTTTGTTGGCTTGTTGGTTTATTGGTTTGTTGGTTTGCTGCTTTGCTGGTTTGTTGGTTTGTTGGTTTATTTGTTTGTTGGTTTGTTGGTTTGTTGGTTTATTGGTTTGTTGGTTTGTTGGTTTGCTCGTTTGTTGGCTTGTTGGCTTGTTGGTTTGTTGGTTTGTTGGCTTGTTGGTTTATTGGTTTTTGGCTTGTTGTTTTGTTGGTTTGTTGGTTTATTGGTTTGTTGGCTTGTTGGTTTGTTGGTTTGTTGGTTTGTTGGCTTCTTGGTTTATTCGTTTGTTGGTTTGTTGGCTTGTTGGTTTGCTAGTTTGTTAGTTTGTTGGTTTGTTGGTTTGTTGGTTTGTTGGTTTGTTGGTTTGTTTGTTTGTTTGTTTGTTGGTTTGTTGGTTTGTTGGCTTGTTGGTTTGTTGGTTTTTTGGTTTGTTGGTTTGTTGGCTTGTTGGTTTGTTGGTTTGTTGGTTTGTTGGTTTGCTGGTTACTTGGTTTGTTGGTTTGTTGGTTTGTTGGTTTGTTGGTTTGTTCGTTTGTTGGTTTGTTGGTTTGTTGGTTTGTGGGGTTGTTGGTTTGTTGGTTTGTTGGTTTGTTGGTTTGTTGGTTTGTTGGTTTGTTGGCTTGTTGGTTTGTTGGTTTGATGGTTTGTTCGTTTGTTGGCTTGTTGGTTTGTTGGCTTGTTGGTTTGTTGGCTAGTTGGTTTGTTGGTTTGTTGGTTTGTTGGTTTGTTGGTTTGTTGGTTTGTTGGTTTGTTGGTTTGTTGGTTTTTTTGTTTGTTGGGTTGTTGGTTTATTGGCTTGTTGGCTTGTTGGCTTGTTGGTTTGTTGGTGTGTTCGTTTGTTGGTTTGTTGGTTTGTGGGTTTGTTGGTTTGTTGGTTTGTTGGTTTGTTCGTTTGTTGGGGTGTTGGTTTGTTGGTTTGTTGGTTTGTTGGTTTGTTTGTTTGTTGGCTTGTTGATTTGTTGGTTTGATGTTTTGTTCGTTTGTTGGCTTGTTGGTTTGTTGGCTTGTTGGTTTGTTGGCTAGTTGGTTTGTTGGTTCGTTGGTTTGTTGGTTTGGTTGTTTGTTGGTTTGTTCGTTTGTTGGTTTGTTGGTTTGTTGGTTTGTTGGTTTGTTGGTATGTTGGTTTGTTCGTTTGTTGGTTTGTTGGTTTGTTGGTTTGTTGGTTTGTTGCTTTGTTGGTGTGTTAGTTTGTTGGTTTTGTTGGCTTGTTGAGTTGTTGGTTTGTTGGTTTGTTGGTTTGTTGGTTTATTGGTTTGTTGGTTTGTTGGTTTGTTAGTTTGTTGGTTTGTTGGTTTTTTGGTTTGTTGGTTTGTTGGCTGGTTGGTTTGTTGGTTTGTTGGTTTGTTGGTTTGGTTGTTTGTTGGTTTGTTCGTTTGTTGGTTTGTTGGTTTGTTGGTTTGTTGGTTTGTTGGTTTGTTGGTTTGTTGGTTAGTTGGTTTGTTGGTTTGTCATTTCGTTGGCTTGTTGGCTTGTTGGTTTGTTAGTTTGTTGGCTTGTTGGTTTGTTGGTTTGTTGGTTTGTTGGTTTGTTAGTTTGTTCGTTTTATGGTTTGTTAGTTTGTTGGTTTGTTGGTTTGTTGGTTTGTTGGCTTGTTGGTTTGTTCGTTTGTTTGTTTGTTGTTTTGTTGGTTTGTTGGCTTGTTGGTTTGTTGGTTTGTTGGTTTTTGGGTTTGTTGGTTTGTTGGTTTGTTGGTTTGTTGGTTTGTTGGTTTGTTGGTTTGTTGGTTTGTTGGTTTGTTGGTTTGTTGGTTTGTTGGCTTGTTGGTTTGTTTTCTTGTTGGTTTCTTGGTTTGTTGGTTTGTTGGTTTGTTGGTTTCTTGGTTTGTTGGTTTGTTGGTGTGTTTGTTTGTTGGTTTGTTCGTTTGTTGGTTTTTTGGTTTGTTGGTTTGTTGGCTTGTTGGCTTGTTGGTTTGTTGGTTTGTTGGTTTGTTGGTTTGTTGGTTTGTTGGTTTGTTCGTTTGTTGGCTTGTTGGTTTGTTGGCTTGTTGGCTTGTTGGATTGTTGGTTTGTTGGTTTGTTGGTTTGTTGGTTTGTTGGTTTGTTGGTTTGTTGGTTTGTTGGCTTGTTGGCTTGTTGGTTTGTTGGTTTCTTTGTTTATCTGTTTATTGGTTTGTTCATTTCTTCGTTTGTTGGTTTCTTAGTTTGTTGGTTTGTTTGTTTGTTGGTTTGTTGGTTTGTTGGTTTGTTCGTTTGTTAGTTTGTTAGTTTGTTGATTTGTTGGTTTGTTGGCTTGTTGGTTTGTTGGTTTGTTGGTTTGTTGATTTGTTGGCTTGTTGGTTTGTTGCTTTGTTGGTTTGTTGCTTTGTTGGTTTGTTTGTTTGTTGGTTTGTTCGTTTGTTGGCTTGTTGGTTTGTTGGCTTGTTGGCTTGTTGGTTTGTTTGCTTGTTGGTTTGTTGGTTTGTTGGTTTGTTGGTTTGTTTGCTTGTTCGTTTGTTGGTTTGTTGGTTTGTTGGTTTGTTGGCTTATTGGTTTGTTGGTTTGTTGGTTTGTTCGTTTGTTGGCTTGTTGGCTTGTTGGTTTGTTGGTTTGTTAGTTTGTTGGCATGTTGGCTTGTTGGTTTGTTGGTTTGTTGGTTTTTTGGTTTGTTGGTTTGTTGGTTTGTTGGTTTGTTGGCTTGTTGGCTTGTTGGTTTATTTGTTTCTTGGTTTGTTGGTTTGTTGGTTTTTTGGCCTCTTGGCTTGTTGGCTTGTTGGTTTGTTGGTTTGTTGGCTTGATGGCTTGTTGGTTTGTTGGTTTGTTGGCTTGTTGGTTTATTGGTTTGTTGGTTTGCTGCTTTGCTGGTTTGTTGGTTTGTTGGTTTATTTGTTTGTTGGTTTGTTGGTTTGTTGGTTTATTGGTTTGTTGGTTTGTTGGTTTGCTCGTTTGTTGGCTTGTTGGCTTGTTGGTTTGTTGGTTTGTTGGCTTGTTGGTTTATTGGTTTTTGGCTTGTTGTTTTGTTGGTTTGTTGGTTTATTGGTTTGTTGGCTTGTTGGTTTGTTGGTTTGTTGGTTTGTTGGCTTCTTGGTTTATTCGTTTGTTGGTTTGTTGGCTTGTTGGTTTGCTAGTTTGTTAGTTTGTTGGTTTGTTGGTTTGTTGGTTTGTTGGTTTGTTGGTTTGTTTGTTTGTTTGTTTGTTGGTTTGTTGGTTTGTTGGCTTGTTGGTTTGTTGACTTTTTGGCTTGTTGGTTTGTTGGTTTGTTGGCATGTTGGTTTGTTGGTTTGTTTGTTTGGTGGTTTGTTCCTTTGTTGGTTTGTTGGTTTGTTTGCTTGTTGGTTTGTTGGTTTGTTGGTTTGTTGGTTTGTTGGTTTGTTGGTTTGTTGGCTTGTTGGTTTGTTGGCTTGTTGGTTTGTTGGTTTGTTGGCTTGTTGGTTGGTTGGTTTGTTGGTTTGTTGGTTTGTTGGTTTGTTCGTTTGTTGGTTTGTTGGTTTGTTGGTTTGTTGGTTTGTTGGTTTGTTGGTTTGTTTGTTTGTTGGTTTGTTCGTTTGTTGGCTTGTTGGTTTGTTGGCTTGTTGGTTTGTTGGTTTGTTGGTTTGTTGGTTTGTTTGTTTGTTCGTTTGTTGGCTTGTTGGTTTGTTGGCTTGTTGGTTTCTTGGTTTAGTGGTTTGTTGGTTTGTTGGCTTGTTGGTTTGTTGGTTTGTTGGCTTGTTGGTTTGTTGATTTGTTGGTTTGTTGGTTTGTTCGTTTGTTGGCTTGTTGGTCTGTTGGCTTGTTGGCTTGTTGATTTGTTGGCTTGTTGGTTTGTTGGTTTTTTGGTTTGTTGGTTTGTTGGTTTGTTGGTTAATTCGTTTGTTGGTTTGTTAGTTTGTTGGTTTGTTGGTTTGTTGGTTTGTTGGTTTGTTGGTTTGTTGGTTTGTTGGTTTGTTGGTTTTTTCGTTTGTTGGTATGTTGGTTTGTTGGTGTGTTGGTTGTTGGCTTGTTTGTTTGTTGGTTTGTTGGTTTGTTGGCTTGTTGGTTTGTTGGCTAGTTGGTTTGTTTGTTTGTTGGTTTGTTGGTTTGTTTGTTTGTTGGTTTGTTCGTTTGTTGGTTTGTTGGTTTGTTGGTTTATTGGTTTGTTGGTTTGTTGGGTTGTTGGTTTGTTGGCTTGTTGGCTTGTTGGCTTGTTGGTTTGTTGGTTTGTTGGTTTGTTGGTTTGTTAACTTGTTGACTTGTTGGCTTATTGGTTTGTTGGTTTGTTCGTTTGTTCGTTTGTTGGTTTGTTGGTTTGTTTGTTTGTTGGTTTGTGCTTTTTGTTTGTTTGTTGGTTTGTTGGTTTGTTGGTTTGTTTGTTTGTTGGTTTGTTGGTTTGTTGGTTTGTTGGTTTGTTGGTTTGTTGGTTTGTTGGTTTGTTGGTTTGTTGGTTTGTTGGTTTGTTGGATTCTTGGTTTGTTGGTTTGTTGGGTTGTTGGTTTGTTGGCTTGTTGGCTTGTTGGCTTGTTGGTTTGTTGGTTTGTTGGTTTGTTGGTTTGTTAACTTGTTGGCTTGTTGGCTTATTGGTTTGTTGGTTTGTTCGTTTGTTCGTTTGTTGGTTTGTTGGTTTGTTTGTTTGTTGGTTTGTTCGTTTGTTGGTTTGTTGGTTTGTTGGTTTATTGGTTTGTGCTTTTTGTTTGTTTGTTGGTTTGTTGGTTTGTTGGTTTGTTTGTTTGTTGGTTTGTTGGTTTGTTGGTTTGTTGGTTTGTTGGTTTGTTGGTTTGTTGGTTTGTTGGTTTGTTGGTTTGTTGGTTTGTTGGTTTGTTGGTTTGTTGGTTTGTTGGTTTGTTGGTTTGTTGGTTTGTTCGTTTGTTGGGGTGTTGGTTTGTTGGTTTGTTCGTTTGTTGGTTTGTTGGTTTGTTGGCTTGTTGATTTGTTGGTTTGATGTTTTGTTCGTATGTTGGCTTGTTGGTTTGTTGGTTTGTTGGTTTGTTGGTTTGTTCGTTTGTTGGTTTGTTGGGTTGTTGGTTTGTTGGCTTGTTGGCTTGTTAGTTTGTTAATTTGTTGGTTTGTTGGTTTGTTGGTTTGTTGGTTTGTTGGTTTATTTGCTTGTTGGTTTTTTGGTTTGTTGGTTTGTTGGCTTGTTGGTTTGTTGGTTTGTTGGTTTGTTGGTTTGTTGGTTACTTGGTTTGTTGGTTTGTTGGTTTGTTGGTTTGTTGGTTTGTTCGTTTGTTGGTTTGTTGGTTTGTTGGTTTGTTGGCTTGTTAGTTTGTTGGTTTGTTGGTTTGTCGGTTTGTTGGTTTGTTGGCTTGTTGGTTTGATGGTTTGTTCGTTTGTTGGCTTGTTGGTTTGTTGGCTTGTTGGTTTGTTGGCTAGTTGGTTTGCTGGTTTGTTGGTTTGTTGATTTGTTGGTTTGTTGGTTTGTTGGTTTGTTTGTTTGTTGGGTTGTTGGTTTGTTGGCTTGTTGGCTTGTTGGTTTGTTGGTGTGTTCGTTTGTTGGTTTGTTGGTTTGTGGGTTTGTTGGTTTGTTGGTTTGTTGGTTTGTTGGTTTGTTGGTTTGTTGGTTTGTTGGTGTGTTGGTTTGTCAGTTTGTTGGCTTGTTGGCTTGTTGGTTTGTTGGTTTGTTCGTTTGTTTGTTTGTTTGTTTGTTTGTTTGTTGGTTTGTTGGTTTGTTGGTTTGTTGGTTTGTTGGTTTGTTGGTTTGTTGGTTTGTTGATTTGTTGGTTTGTTGGTTTGTTTGTTTGTTGGGGTGTTGGTTTGTTGGTTTGTTGGTTTGTTGGTTTGTTGGTTTGTTGGCTTGTTGATTTGTTGGTTTGATGTTTTGTTCGTTTGTTGGCTTATTGGTTTGTTGGCTAGTTGGTTTGTTGGTTTGTTGGTTTGTTGGTTTGTTGGATTGTTGGTTTGTTGGTTTGTTGGGTTGTTGGTTTGTTGGCTTGTTGGCTTGTTGGCTTGTTGGTTTGTTGGTTTGTTGGTTTGTTGGTTTGTTAACTTGTTGGCTTGTTGGCTTGTTGGTTTGTTGGTTTGTTCGTTTGTTCGTTTGTTGGTTTGTTCGTTTTTTGGTTTGTTGGTTTGTTGGTTTGTTGGCTTGTTGGCTTGTTGGTTTGTTGGTTTGTTCGTTTGTTTGTTTGTTGGTTTGTTGGTTTGTTGGTTTGTTGGTTTGTTGGTTTGTTGGTTTGTTGGTTTGTTGGTTTGTTGGTTTGTTGGTTTGTTGGTTTGTTGGTTTGTTGGTTTGTTGGTTTGTTGGTTTGTTGGTTTGTTCGTTTGTTGGGGTGTTGGTTTGTTGGTTTGTTCGTTTGTTGGTTTGTTGGTTTGTTGGCTTGTTGATTTGTTGGTTTGATGTTTTGTTCGTATGTTGGCTTGTTGGTTTGTTGGCTTGTTGGTTTGTTGGCTAGTTGGTTTGTTGGTTTGTTGGTTTGTTGGTTTGTTGGATTGTTGGTTTGTTGGTTTGTTGGGTTGTTGGTTTGTTGGCTTGTTGGCTTGTTGGCTTGTTGGTTTGTTGGTTTGTTGGTTTGTTGGTTTGTTGGCTTGTTGGCTTGTTGGCTTGTTGGCTTGTTGGTTTGTTGGTTTGTTCGTTTGTTCGTTTGTTGGTTTGTTGGTTTGTTGGTTTGTTTGTTTTTTAGTTTGGTGGCTTGTTGGTTTGTTGGTTTGTTGGTTTTTTGCTTTGTTCGTTTGTTGGTTACTTGGTTTGTTGGTTTGTTGGTTTGTTTGTTTGTTGGTTTGTTCGTTTGTTGGTTTGTTGGGTTGTTGGTTTGTTGGCTTGTTGGCTTGTTAGTTTGTTAATTTGTTGGTTTGTTGGTTTGTTGGTTTGTTGGTTTGTTGGTTTATTTGCTTGTTGGTTTTTTGGTTTGTTGGTTTGTTGGCTTGTTGGTTTGTTGGTTTGTTGGTTTGTTGGTTTGTTGGTTACTTGGTTTGTTGGTTTGTTGGTTTGTTGGTTTGTTGGTTTGTTCGTTTGTTGATTTGTTGGTTTGTTGGTTTGTTGGCTTGTTAGTTTGTTGGTTTGTTGGTTTGTTGGTTTGTTGGTTTGTTGGTTTGTTGGCTTGTTGGTTTGTTGGTTTGATGGTTTGTTCGTTTTTGGCTTGTTGGTTTGTTGGCTTGTTGGTTTGTTGGCTAGTTGGTTTGCTGGTTTGTTGGTTTGTTGGTTTGTTGGTTTGTTGGTTTGTTGGTTTGTTGGTTTGTTTGTTTGTTGGGTTGTTGGTTTGTTGGCTTGTTGGCTTGTTGGTTTGTTGGTGTGTTCGTTTGTTGGTTTGTTGGTTTGTGGGTTTGTTGGTTTGTTGGTTTGTTGGTTTGTTGGTTTGTTGGTTTGTTGGTTTGTTGGTTTGTTGGTTTGTCGGTTTGTTGGCTTGTTGGCTTGTTGGTTTGTTGGTTTGTTCGTTTGTTTGTTTGTTGGTTTGTTGGTTTGTTGGTTTGTTGGTTTGTTGGTTTGTTGGTTTGTTGGTTTGTTGGTTTGTTGGTTTGTTCGTTTGTTGGGGTGGTGGTTTGTTGGTTTGTTGGTTTGTTGGTTTGTTGGTATGTTGGCTTGTTGATTTGTTGGTTTGATGTTTTGTTCGTTTGTTGGCTTGTTGGTTTGTTGGCTAGTTGGTTTGTTGGTTTGTTGGTTTGTTGGTTTGTTGGATTGTTGGTTTGTTGGTTTGTTGGGTTGTTGGTTTGTTGGTTTGTTGGCTTGTTGGCTTGTTGGTTTGTTGGTTTGTTCGTTTGTTTGTTTGTTGGTTTGTTGGTTTGTTGGTTTGTTGGTTTGTTGGTTTGTTGGTTTGTTGGTTTGTTGGTTTGTTGGTTTGTTGGTTTGTTGGTTTGTTGGTTTGTTGGTTTGTTGGTTTGTTGGTTTGTTGGTTTGTTGGTTTGTTCGTTTGTTGGGGTGTTGGTTTGTTGGTTTGTTCGTTTGTTGGTTTGTTGGTTTGTTGGCTTGTTGATTTGTTGGTTTTATGTTTTGTTCGTATGTTGGCTTGTTGGTTTGTTGGCTTGTTGGTTTGTTGGCTAGTTGGTTTGTTGGTTTGTTGGTTTGTTGGTTTGTTGGATTGTTGGTTTGTTGGTTTGTTGGGTTGTTGGTTTGTTGGCTTGTTGGTTTGTTGGCTTGTTGGCTTGTTGGATTGTTGGTTTGTTGGTTTGTTGGCTTGTTGGCTTGTTGGCTTGTTGGCTTGTTGGTTTGTTGGTTTGTTCGTTTGTTCGTTTGTTGGTTTGTTGGTTTGTTGGTTTGTTTGTTTTTTAGTTTGGTGGCTTGTTGGTTTGTTGGTTTGTTGGTTTTTTGCTTTGTTCGTTTGTTGGTTACTTGGTTTGTTGGTTTGTTGGTTTGTTGGTTTGTTGGTTTGTTCGTTTGTTGGTTTGTTGGGTTGTTGGTTTGTTGGCTTGTTGGCTTGTTAGTTTGTTAATTTGTTGGTTTGTTGGTTTGTTGGTTTGTTGGTTTGTTGGTTTATTTGCTTGTTGGTTTTTTGGTTTGTTGGTTTGTTGGCTTGTTGGTTTGTTGGTTTGTTGGTTACTTGGTTTGTTGGTTTGTTGGTTTGTTGGTTTGTTGGTTTGTTCGTTTGTTGGTTTGTTGGTTTGTTGGTTTGTTGGCTTGTTAGTTTGTTGGTTTGTTGGTTTGTTGGTTTATTGGTTTTTGGCTTGTTGTTTTGTTGGTTTGTTGGTTTATTGGTTTGTTGGCTTGTTGGTTTGTTGGTTTGTTGGTTTGTTGGCTTCTTGGTTTATTCGTTTGTTGGTTTGTTGGCTTGTTGGTTTGTTAGTTTGTTAGTTTGTTGGTTTGTTGGTTTGTTGGTTTGTTGGTTTGTTGGTTTGTTTGTTTGTTTGTTTGTTGGTTTGTTGGTTTGTTGGCTTGTTGGTTTGTTGGTTTGTTGGCTTGTTGATTTGTTGGTTTGATGTTTTGTTCGTTTGTTGGCTTGTTGGTTTGTTGGTTTGTTGGTTTGTTGGTTTGTTGGCTTGTTGATTTGTTGGTTTGATGTTTTGTTCGTTTGTTGGCTTGTTGGTTTGTTGGCTAGTTGGTTTGTTGGTTTGTTGGTTTGTTGGTTTGTTGGATTGTTGGTTTGTTGGTTTGTTGGCCTGTTGGCTTGTTGGTTTGTTCGTTTGTTCGTTTGTTCGTTTGTTGGTTTGTTGGTTTGTTGGTTTGTTGGTTTGTTGGTTTTTTGGTTTGGTGGCTTGTTGGTTTGTTGACTTGTTGGTTTGTTGCTTTGTTCGTTTGTTGGTTTTTTGGTTTGTTGGTTTGTTGGTTTGTTGGTTTGTTGGCTTGTTGGTTTGTTAGTTTGTTAATTTGTTGGTTTGTTGGTTTGTTGGTTTGTTGGTTTGTTGGTTTGTTGGTTTGTTGGTTTATTTGCTTGTTGGTTTTTTGGTTTGTTGGTATGTTGGTTTGTTGGTTTGTTGGTTGTTGGCTTGTTTGTTTGTTGGTTTGTTGGTTTGTTGGCTTGTTGGTTTGTTGGCTAGTTGGTTTGTTTGTTTGTTGGTTTGTTGGTTTGTTTGTTTGTTGGTTTGTTCGTTTGTTGGTTTGTTGGTTTGTTGGTTTATTGGTTTGTGCGTTTGTTTGTTTGTTGGTTTGTTGGTTTGTTGGTTTGTTGGTTTGTTGGTTTGTTGGTTTGTTGGTTTGTTGATTTGTTGGTTTGTTGGTTTGTTGGTTTGTTCGTTTGTTGGTTTGTTGGTTTGTTGGTTTGTTGGTTTGTTGGTTTGTTGGCTTGTTGGTTTGTTGGTTTGTTGGTTTGTTGGTTTGTTGGTTTGTTGGCTTGTTGGTTTGTTGGATTGATGGTTTGTTCGTTTGTTGGCTTGTTGGTTTGTTGGCTTGTTGGTTTGTTGGCTAGTTGGTTTGTTGGTTTGTTGGTTTGTTGGTTTGTTGGTTTGTTGGTTTGTTTGTTTGTTGGGTTGTTGGTTTGTTGGCTTGTTGGCTTGTTGGTTTGTTGGTTTGTTCGTTTTTTGGTTTGTTGGTTTGTGGGTTTGTTGGTTTGTTGGTTTGTTGGTTTGTTGGTTTGTTGGTTTGTTGGTTTGTTGGTTTGTTGGCTTGTTGGCTTGTTGGTTTGTTGGTTTGTTCGTTTGTTTGTTTGTTGGTTTGTTGGTTTGTTGGTTTGTTGGTTTGTTGGTTTGTTGGTTTGTTGGTTTGTTGGTTTGTTGGTTTGTTGTTTTGTTGGTTTGTTGGTTTGTTCGTTTGTTGGGGTGTTGGTTTGTTGGTTTATTCGTTTGTTGGTTTGTTGGTTTGTTGGCTTGTTGATTTGTTGGTTTGATGTTTTGTTTGTATGTTGGCTTGTTGGTTTGTTGGCTTGTTGGTTTGTTGGCTAGTTGGTTTGTTGGTTTATTGGTTTGTTGGTTTGTTGGATTGTTGGTTTGTTGGGTTGTTGGTTTGTTGGCTTGTTGGCTTGTTGGCTTGTTGGTTTGTTGGTTTGTTGGTTTGTTGGTTTGTTGGCTTGTTGGCTTGTTGGCTTGTTGGTTTGTTGGTTTGTTCGTTTGTTCGTTTGTTGGTTTGTTGGTTTGTTGGTTTGTTTGTTTTTTAGTTTGGTGGCTTGTTGGTTTGTTGGTTTGTTGGTTTGTTGGTTTGTTGCTTTGTTCGTTTGTTGGTTACTTGGTTTGTTGGTTTGTTGGTTTGTTGGTTTGTTGGTTTGTTGGTTTGTTCGTTTGTTGGTTTGTTGGGTTGTTGGTTTGTTGGCTTGTTGGCTTGTTAGTTTGTTAATTTGTTGGTTTGTTGGTTTGTTGGTTTGTTGGTTTGTTGGTTTATTTGCTTGTTGGTTTTTTGGTTTGTTGGTTTGTTGGCTTGTTGGTTTGTTGGTTTGTTGGTTTGTTGGTTTGTTGGTTTGTTGGTTTGTTGGTTTGTTCGTTTGTTGGTTTGTTGGTTTGTTGGTTTGTTGGCTTGTTGGTTTGTTGGTTTGTTGGTTTGTTGGTTTGTTGGTTTGTTGGCTTGTTGGTTTGTTGGTTTGATGGTTTGTTCGTTTGTTGGCTTGTTGGTTTGTTGGTTTGTTGGCTTGTTGGTTTGTTGGCTAGTTGGTTTGTTGGTTTGTTGGTTTGTTGGTTTATTGGTTTGTTGGTTTGTTGGTTTGTTTGTTTGTTTGTTTGTTGGGTAGTTGGTTTGTTGGCTTGTTGGCTTGTTGGTTTGTTGGTGTGTTCGTTTGTTGGTTTGTTGGTTTGTGGGTTTGTTGGTTTGTTGGTTTGTTGGTTTGTTGGTTTGTTGGTTTGTTGGTTTATTGGTTTGTTGGTTTGTTGGTTTGTTGGTTTGTTGGTTTGTCGGTTTGTTTGCTTGTTGGCTTGTTGGTTTGTTGGTTTGTTGGTTTGTTCGTTTGTTCGTTTGTTTGTTTGTTGGTTTGTTGGTTTGTTGGTTTGTTGGTTTTTCGCTTTGTTGGTTTGTTGGTTTGTTGGTTTGTTGGTTTATTGGTTTGTTGGTTTGTTGGTTTGTTGGTTTGTTTGTTTGTTGGGTAGTTGGTTTGTTGGCTTGTTGGCTTGTTGGTTTGTTGGTTTGTTGGTTTGTTCGTTTGTTGGGGTGTTGGTTTGTTGGTTTGTTGGTTTGTTGGTTTGTTGGTTTGTTGGTTTGTTGGTTTGTTGGCTTGTTGATTTGTTGGTTTGATGTTTTGTTCGTTTGTTGGCTTGTTGGTTTGTTGGCTTGTTGGTTTGTTGGCTAGTTGGTTTGCTGGTTTGTTGGTTTGTTGGTTTGTTGGATTGTTGGTTTGTTGGTTTGTTGGGCTGTTGGTTTGTTGGCTTGTTGGCTTGTTGGCTTGTTGGTTTGTTGGTTTGTTGGTTTGTTGGTTTGTTAACTTGTTGGCTTGTTGGCTTGTTGGTTTGTTGGTTTGTTCGTTTGTTCGTTTGTTGGTTTGTTGGTTTGTTGGTTTGTTGGTTTGTTGGTTTTTTGGTTTGGTGGCTTCTTGGTTTGTTGACTTGTTGGTTTGTTGCTTTGTTCGTTTGTTGGTTTTTTGGTTTGTTGGTTTGTTGGTTTGTTGGCTTGTTGGTTTGTTAGTTTGTTAATTTGTTGGTTTCTTGGTTTGTTGGTTTGTTGGTTTGTTGGTTTATTTGCTTGTTGGTTTTTTGGTTTGTTGGTTTGTTGGTTTGTTGGTTTGTTGGTTTGTTGGTTACTTGGTTTGTTGGTTTGTTGGTTTGTTAGTTTGTTGGTTTGTTGGTTTGTTGGTTTGTTGGTTTGTTTGCTGGTTGGTTTGTTGGTTTGTTGGTTTGTTGGTTTGGTTGTTTGTTGGTTTGTTCGTTTGTTGGTTTGTTGGATTGTTGGTTTGTTGGTTTGTTGGTTTGTTGGTTTGTTGGTTTGTTCGTTTGTTGGTTTGTTGGTTTGTTGGTTTGTTGCTTTGTTGGTGTGTTGGTTTGTTGGTTTGTTGGTTTGTTGATTTGTTTGTTTGTTGGTTTGCTGGTTTGTTGGTTTGTTGGCTTGTTGATTTGTTGGTTAGTTGGTTTTGTTGGCTTGTTGATTTGTTGGTTAGTTGGTTTTGTTGGCTTGTTGGGTTGTTGGTTTGTTGGTTTGTTGGTTTGTTCGTTTGTTGGTTTGTTGGTTTGTTGGCTTGTTGGCTTGTTGGCTTGTTGGTTTGTTGGTTTGTTGGTTTGTTAGTTTGTTGGCTTGTTGGCTTGTTGGCTTGTTGGTTTGTTGGTGTGTTCGTTTGTTCGTTTGTTGGTTTGTTGGTTTGTTGGTTTGTTTGTTTTTTAGTTTGGTGGCTTGTTGGTTTGTTGGTTTGTTGGTTTGTTGCTTTGTTCGTTTGTTGGTTACTTGGTTTGTTGGTTTGTTGGTTTGTTGGTTTGTTGGTTTGTTGGTTTGTTGGTTTGTTCGTTTGTTGGTTTGTTGGGTTGTTGGTTTGTTGGCTTGTTGGCTTGTTAGTTTGTTAATTTGTTGGTTTGTTGGTTTGTTGGTTTGTTGGTTTGTTGGTTTATTTGCTTGTTGGTTTTTTGGTTTGTTGGTTTGTTGGCTTGTTGGTTTGTTGGTTTGTTGGTTTGTTGGTTTGTTGGTTTGTTGGTTTGTTCGTTTGTTGGTTTGTTGGTTTGTTGGTTTGTTGGCTTGTTGGTTTGTTGGTTTGTTGGTTTGTTGGTTTGTTGGTTTGTTGGCTTGTTGGTTTGTTGGTTTGATGGTTTGTTCGTTTGTTGGCTTGTTGGTTTGTTGGTTTGTTGGCTTGTTGGTTTGTTGGCTAGTTGGCTTGTTGGTTTGTTGGTTTGTTGGTTTATTGGTTTGTTGGCTTGTTGGTTTGTTTGTTTGTTGGGTAGTTGGTTTGTTGGCTTGTTGGCTTGTTGGTTTGTTGGTGTGTTCGTTTGTTGGTTTGTTGGTTTGTGGGTTTGTTGGTTTGTTGGTTTGTTGGTTTGTTGGTTTGTTGGTTTGTTGGTTTGTTGGTTTGTTGGTTTGTTGGTTTGTTGGTTTGTCGGTTTGTTCGTTTGTTCGTTTGTTTGTTTGTTGGTTTGTTGGTTTGTTGGTTTGTCGGTTTGTTGGCTTGTTGGCTTGTTGGTTTGTTGGTTTGTTCGTTTGTTTGTTTGTTGGTTTGTTGGTTTGTTGGTTTGTTGGTTTGTTGGTTTGTTGGTTTGTTGGTTTGTCGGTTTGTTGGTTTGTTGGTTTGTTGGTTTGTTGGTTTGTTGGTTTGTTGGTTTGTTGGTTTGTTAGTTTGTTCGTTTGTTGGGGTGTTGGTTTGTTGGTTTGTTGGTTTGTTGGTTTGTTGGTTTGTTGGCTTGTTGATTTGTTGGTTTGATGTTTTGTTCGTTTGTTGGCTTGTTGGTTTGTTGGCTTGTTGGTTTGTTGGCTAGTTGGTTTGCTGGTTTGTTGGTTTGTTGGTTTGTTGGTTTGTTGGTTTGTTGGTTTGTTGGTTTATTTGCTTGTTGGTTTTTTGGTTTGTTGGTATGTTGGTTTGTTGGTTTGTTGGTTGTTGGCTTGTTTGTTTGTTGGTTTGTTGGTTTGTTGGCTTGTTGGTTTGTTGGCTAGTTGGTTTGTTTGTTTGTTGGTTTGTTGGTTTGTTTGTTTGTTGGTTTGTTCGTTTGTTGGTTTGTTGGTTTGTTGGTTTATTGGTTTGTGCGTTTGTTTGTTTGTTGGTTTGTTGGTTTGTTGGTTTGTTGGTTTGTTGGTTTGTTGGTTTGTTGGTTTGTTGATTTGTTGGTTTGTTGGTTTGTTGGTTTGTTCGTTTGTTGGTTTGTTGGTTTGTTGGTTTGTTGGTTTGTTGGTTTGTTGGCTTGTTGGTTTGTTGGTTTGTTGGTTTGTTGGTTTGTTGGTTTGTTGGCTTGTTGGTTTGTTGGATTGATGGTTTGTTCGTTTGTTGGCTTGTTGGTTTGTTGGCTTGTTGGTTTGTTGGCTAGTTGGTTTGTTGGTTTGTTGGTTTGTTGGTTTGTTGGTTTGTTGGTTTGTTTGTTTGTTGGGTTGTTGGTTTGTTGGCTTGTTGGCTTGTTGGTTTGTTGGTTTGTTCGTTTTTTGGTTTGTTGGTTTGTGGGTTTGTTGGTTTGTTGGTTTGTTGGTTTGTTGGTTTGTTGGTTTGTTGGTTTGTTGGTTTGTTGGCTTGTTGGCTTGTTGGTTTGTTGGTTTGTTCGTTTGTTTGTTTGTTGGTTTGTTGGTTTGTTGGTTTGTTGGTTTGTTGGTTTGTTGGTTTGTTGGTTTGTTGGTTTGTTGGTTTGTTGTTTTGTTGGTTTGTTGGTTTGTTCGTTTGTTGGGGTGTTGGTTTGTTGGTTTATTCGTTTGTTGGTTTGTTGGTTTGTTGGCTTGTTGATTTGTTGGTTTGATGTTTTGTTTGTATGTTGGCTTGTTGGTTTGTTGGCTTGTTGGTTTGTTGGCTAGTTGGTTTGTTGGTTTATTGGTTTGTTGGTTTGTTGGATTGTTGGTTTGTTGGGTTGTTGGTTTGTTGGCTTGTTGGCTTGTTGGCTTGTTGGTTTGTTGGTTTGTTGGTTTGTTGGTTTGTTGGCTTGTTGGCTTGTTGGCTTGTTGGTTTGTTGGTTTGTTCGTTTGTTCGTTTGTTGGTTTGTTGGTTTGTTGGTTTGTTTGTTTTTTAGTTTGGTGGCTTGTTGGTTTGTTGGTTTGTTGGTTTGTTGGTTTGTTGCTTTGTTCGTTTGTTGGTTACTTGGTTTGTTGGTTTGTTGGTTTGTTGGTTTGTTGGTTTGTTGGTTTGTTCGTTTGTTGGTTTGTTGGGTTGTTGGTTTGTTGGCTTGTTGGCTTGTTAGTTTGTTAATTTGTTGGTTTGTTGGTTTGTTGGTTTGTTGGTTTGTTGGTTTATTTGCTTGTTGGTTTTTTGGTTTGTTGGTTTGTTGGCTTGTTGGTTTGTTGGTTTGTTGGTTTGTTGGTTTGTTGGTTTGTTGGTTTGTTGGTTTGTTCGTTTGTTGGTTTGTTGGTTTGTTGGTTTGTTGGCTTGTTGGTTTGTTGGTTTGTTGGTTTGTTGGTTTGTTGGTTTGTTGGCTTGTTGGTTTGTTGGTTTGATGGTTTGTTCGTTTGTTGGCTTGTTGGTTTGTTGGTTTGTTGGCTTGTTGGTTTGTTGGCTAGTTGGTTTGTTGGTTTGTTGGTTTGTTGGTTTATTGGTTTGTTGGTTTGTTGGTTTGTTGGTTTGTTTGTTTGTTGGGTAGTTGGTTTGTTGGCTTGTTGGCTTGTTGGTTTGTTGGTGTGTTCGTTTGTTGGTTTGTTGGTTTGTGGGTTTGTTGGTTTGTTGGTTTGTTGGTTTGTTGGTTTGTTGGTTTGTTGGTTTATTGGTTTGTTGGTTTGTTGGTTTGTTGGTTTGTTGGTTTGTCGGTTTGTTGGCTTGTTGGCTTGTTGGTTTGTTGGTTTGTTGGTTTGTTCGTTTGTTCGTTTGTTTGTTTGTTGGTTTGTTGGTTTGTTGGTTTTTCGCTTTGTTGGTTTGTTGGTTTGTTGGTTTGTTGGTTTGTTGGGGTGTTGGTTTGTTGGTTTGTTGGTTTGTTGGTTTGTTGGTTTGTTGGTTTGTTGGTTTGTTGGCTTGTTGATTTGTTGGTTTGATGTTTTGTTCGTTTGTTGGCTTGTTGGTTTGTTGGCTTGTTGGTTTGTTGGCTAGTTGGTTTGCTGGTTTGTTGGTTTGTTGGTTTGTTGGATTGTTGGTTTGTTGGTTTGTTGGGCTGTTGGTTTGTTGGCTTGTTGGCTTGTTGGCTTGTTGGTTTGTTGGTTTGTTGGTTTGTTGGTTTGTTAACTTGTTGGCTTGTTGGCTTGTTGGTTTGTTGGTTTGTTCGTTTGTTCGTTTGTTGGTTTGTTGGTTTGTTGGTTTGTTGGTTTGTTGGTTTTTTGGTTTGGTGGCTTCTTGGTTTGTTGACTTGTTGGTTTGTTGCTTTGTTCGTTTGTTGGTTTTTTGGTTTGTTGGTTTGTTGGTTTGTTGGCTTGTTGGTTTGTTAGTTTGTTAATTTGTTGGTTTCTTGGTTTGTTGGTTTGTTGGTTTGTTGGTTTATTTGCTTGTTGGTTTTTTGGTTTGTTGGTTTGTTGGTTTGTTGGTTTGTTGGTTTGTTGGTTACTTGGTTTGTTGGTTTGTTGGTTTGTTAGTTTGTTGGTTTGTTGGTTTGTTGGTTTGTTGGTTTGTTGGTTTGTTTGCTGGTTGGTTTGTTGGTTTGTTGGTTTGTTGGTTTGGTTGTTTGTTGGTTTGTTCGTTTGTTGGTTTGTTGGATTGTTGGTTTGTTGGTTTGTTGGTTTGTTGGTTTGTTGGTTTGTTCGTTTGTTGGTTTGTTGGTTTGTTGGTTTGTTGCTTTGTTGGTGTGTTGGTTTGTTGGTTTGTTGGTTTGTTGATTTGTTTGTTTGTTGGTTTGCTGGTTTGTTGGTTTGTTGGCTTGTTGATTTGTTGGTTAGTTGGTTTTGTTGGCTTGTTGATTTGTTGGTTAGTTGGTTTTGTTGGCTTGTTGGGTTGTTGGTTTGTTGGTTTGTTGGTTTGTTCGTTTGTTGGTTTGTTGGTTTGTTGGCTTGTTGGCTTGTTGGCTTGTTGGTTTGTTGGTTTGTTGGTTTGTTAGTTTGTTGGCTTGTTGGCTTGTTGGCTTGTTGGTTTGTTGGTGTGTTCGTTTGTTCGTTTGTTGGTTTGTTGGTTTGTTGGTTTGTTTGTTTTTTAGTTTGGTGGCTTGTTGGTTTGTTGGTTTGTTGGTTTGTTGCTTTGTTCGTTTGTTGGTTACTTGGTTTGTTGGTTTGTTGGTTTGTTGGTTTGTTGGTTTGTTGGTTTGTTGGTTTGTTGGTTTGTTCGTTTGTTGGTTTGTTGGGTTGTTGGTTTGTTGGCTTGTTGGCTTGTTAGTTTGTTAATTTGTTGGTTTGTTGGTTTGTTGGTTTGTTGGTTTGTTGGTTTATTTGCTTGTTGGTTTTTTGGTTTGTTGGTTTGTTGGCTTGTTGGTTTGTTGGTTTGTTGGTTTGTTGGTTTGTTGGTTTGTTGGTTTGTTCGTTTGTTGGTTTGTTGGTTTGTTGGTTTGTTGGCTTGTTGGTTTGTTGGTTTGTTGGTTTGTTGGTTTGTTGGTTTGTTGGCTTGTTGGTTTGTTGGTTTGATGGTTTGTTCGTTTGTTGGCTTGTTGGTTTGTTGGTTTGTTGGCTTGTTGGTTTGTTGGCTAGTTGGCTTGTTGGTTTGTTGGTTTGTTGGTTTATTGGTTTGTTGGTTTGTTGGTTTGTTTGTTTGTTGGGTAGTTGGTTTGTTGGCTTGTTGGCTTGTTGGTTTGTTGGTGTGTTTGTTTGTTGGTTTGTTGGTTTGTGGGTTTGTTGGTTTGTTGGTTTGTTGGTTTGTTGGTTTGTTGGTTTGTTGGTTTGTTGGTTTGTTGGTTTGTTGGTTTGTTGGTTTGTCGGTTTGTTCGTTTGTTCGTTTGTTTGTTTGTTGGTTTGTTGGTTTGTTGGTTTGTCGGTTTGTTGGCTTGTTGGCTTGTTGGTTTGTTGGTTTGTTCGTTTGTTTGTTTGTTGGTTTGTTGGTTTGTTGGTTTGTTGGTTTGTTGGTTTGTTGGTTTGTTGGTTTGTCGGTTTGTTGGTTTGTTGGTTTGTTGGTTTGTTGGTTTGTTGGTTTGTTGGTTTGTTGGTTTGTTAGTTTGTTCGTTTGTTGGGGTGTTGGTTTGTTGGTTTGTTGGTTTGTTGGTTTGTTGGTTTGTTGGTTTGTTGGCTTGTTGATTTGTTGGTTTGATGTTTTGTTCGTTTGTTGGCTTGTTGGTTTGTTGGCTTGTTGGTTTGTTGGCTAGTTGGTTTGCTGGTTTGTTGGTTTGTTGGTTTGTTGGATTGTTGGTTTGTTGGTTTGTTGGGCTGTTGGTTTGTTGGCGTGTTGGCTTGTTGGCTAGTTGGTTTGTTGGTTTGTTGGTTTGTTGGTTTGTTGGTTTGTTAACTTGTTGGCTTGTTGGCTTGTTGGTTTGTTGGTTTGTTCGTTTGTTCGTTTGTTGGTTTGTTGGTTTGTTGGTTTGTTGGTTTTTTGGTTTGGTGGCTTCTTGGTTTGTTGACTTGTTGGTTTGTTGCTTTGTTCGTTTGTTGGTTTTTTGGTTTGTTGGTTTGTTGGTTTGTTGGCTTGTTGGTTTGTTAGTTTGTTAATTTGTTGGTTTCTTGGTTTGTTGGTTTGTTGGTTTGTTGGTTTATTTGCTTGTTGGTTTTTTGGTTTGTTGGTTTGTTGGTTTGTTGGTTTGTTGGTTTCTTGGTTACTTGGTTTGTTGGTTTGTTGGTTTGTTAGTTTGTTGGTTTGTTGGTTTGTTGGTTTGTTGGTTTGTTTGCTGGTTGGTTTGTTGGTTTGTTGGTTTGTTGGTTTGGTTGTTTGTTGGTTTGTTCGTTTGTTGGTTTGTTGGTTTGTTGGTTTGTTGGTTTGTTGGTTTGTTGGTTTGTTGGTTTGTTCGTTTGTTGGTTTGTTGGTTTGTTGGTTTGTTGCTTTGTTGGTGTGTTGGTTTGTTGGTTTGTTGGTTTGTTGATTTGTTTGTTTGTTGGTTTGCTGGTTTGTTGGTTTGTTGGCTTGTTGATTTGTTGGTTAGTTGGTTTTGTTGGCTTGTTGGGTTGTTGGTTTGTTGGTTTGTTGGTTTGTTCGTTTGTTGGTTTGTTGGTTTGTTGGTTTGTTGGTTTGTTAGTTTGTTGGTTTGTTGGTTTTTTGGTTTGTTGGTTTGTTGGCTGGTTGGTTTGTTGATTTGTTGGTTTGTTGGTTTGTTGGTTTGTTGGTTTGTTGGTTTGTTTGTTTGTTGGTTTGTTCGTTTGTTGGTTTGTTGGTTTGTGGGTTTGTTGGTTTGTTGGTTTGTTGGCTTGTTGGTTTGTTGGTTTGTTGGTTTGTTCGTTTGTTTGTTTGTTGGTTTGTTGGTTTATTGGTTTGTCGGTTTGTTGGCTTGTTGGCTTGTTGGTTTGTTGGTTTGTTCGTTTGTTTGTTTGTTGGTTTGTTGGTTTGTTGGTTTGTTGGTTTGTTGGTTTGTTGGTTTGTTGGTTTGTTGGTTTGTTGGTTTGTTGGTTTGTTCGTTTGTTGGGGTGTTGGTTTGTTCGTTTGTTGGTTTGTTGGTTTGTCGGTTTGTTGGCTTGTTGGCTAGTTGGTTTGCTGGTTTGTTGGTTTGTTGGTTTGTTGGATTGTTGGTTTGTTGGTTTGTTGGGCTGTTGGTTTGTTGGCTTGTTGGCTTGTTGGTTTGTTGGTTTGTTGGTTTGTTGGTTTGTTAACTTGTTGGCTTGTTGGCTTGTTGGTTTGTTGGTTTGTTCGTTTGTTCGTTTGTTGGTTTGTTGGTTTGTTGGTTTTTTGGTTTGGTGGCTTGTTGGTTTGTTGACTTGTTGGTTTGTTGCTTTGTTCGTTTGTTGGTTTTTTGGTTTGTTGGTTTGTTGGTTTGTTGGCTTGTTGGTTTGTTAGTTTGTTAATTTGTTGGTTTGTTGGTTTGTTTGTTTGTTGTTTTGTTGGTTTATTTGCTTGTTGGTTTTTTGGTTTGTTGGCTTGTTGATTTGTTGGTTTGTTGGTTTGTTGGTTACTTGGTTTGTTGGTTTGTTGGTTTGTTAGTTTGTTGGTTTGTTGGTTTGTTGGTTTGTTGGTTTGTTTGCTGGTTGGTTTGTTGGTTTGTTGGTTTGGTTGTTTGTTGGTTTGTTCGTTTGTTGGTTTGTTGGTTTGTTGGTTTGTTGGTTTGTTGGTTTGTTCGTTTGTTGGTTTGTTGGTTTGTTGGCTTGTTGGTTTGTTGCTTTGTTGGTGTGTTGGTTTGTTGGTTTGTTGGTTTGTTGATTTGTTTGTTTGTTGGTTTGCTGGTTTGTTGGTTTGTTCGTTAGTTGTTTTGTTGGTTTGTCAGTTTGTTGGCTTGTTGGCTTGTTGGCTTGTTGGTTTGTTTGTTTGTTGGCTTGTTGGTTTGTTGGTTTGTTGGTTTGTTGGTTTGTTAGTTTGTTCGTTTTATAGTTTGTTAGTTTGTTGGTTTGTTGGTTTGTTGGTTTGTTGGCTTGTTGGTTTGGTCGTTTGTTTGTTTGTTGGTTTGTTGGCTTGTTGGTTTGTTGGTTTGTTGGTTTTTTGGTTTGTTGGTTTGTTGGTTTGTTGGTTTGTTGGTTTGTTGGTTTGTTGGTTTGTTGGTTTGTTGGTTTGTTGGTTTGTTGGCTTGTTGGCTTGTTGGTTTGTTTTCTTGTTGGTTTGTTGGTTTGTTGGTTTGTTCGTTTGTTGGTTTGTTGGTTTTTTGGTTTGTTGATTTGTTGCCTTGCTTGCTTGTTGGTTTGTTGTTTTGTTGGCTTGTTGGTTTGTTGGTTTATTGGTTGGTTGGTTTGTGGGTTTGTTGGTTTGTTGGTTTGTTGGTTTATTGGTTTGTTGGTTTGTTGGTTTGTTGGTTTGTTGGTTTGTTGGTTTGTTGGTTTGTTGGTTTGTTGGTTTGTTCGTTTGTTGGTTTGTTGGTTTGTTAGTTTGTTGGTTTGTTGGTTTGTTGGCTTGCTGGCTTGTTGGTTTGTTGGTTTGTTGGTTTGTTGGATTATTGGTTTGTTGGATTATTGTTTTGTTCGTATTTTTGTTTGTTGGCTTGTTGGTTTGTTCATTTGTCGGTTTGTTGATTACTTGGTTTGTTGGTTTGTTGGTTTGTTGGTTTGTTGGTTTGTTGGTTTGTTGGTTTGTTGGTTTGTTCGTTTTTTGGTTTGTTGGTTTGTTGGTTTGTTGGTTTGTTGGTTTGTTGGTTTGTTGGTTTGTTGGCTTGTTGGTTTGTTGGTTTGTTGGTTTGTTGGTTTGTTGGTTTGATGGTTTGTTCGTTTGTTGGTTTGTTGGTTTGTTGGTTTGTTGGTTTGTTCGTTTGTTAGTTTGTTGGTTTGTTGGTTTGTTGGTTTGTTCGTTTGTTGGTTTGTTGGTTTGTTCGTTTGTTGGTTTGTTGGTTTGTTGGTTTGTTGGCTTGTTGGCTTGTTGGCTTCTTGGTTTTTTGGTTTGTTGGCTTGTTGGTTTGTCGGTTTGTTGGCTTGTTGGCTTGTTGGCTTGTTGGTTTGTTGGTTTGTTGGCTTGTTGGTTTGTTGGTTTGTTCGTTTTTTTGTTTGTTCGCTTGTTGGTTTGTTCGTTTGTCGTTTGTTGGTTACTTGGTTTGTTGGTTTGTTGGTTTATTGGATTGTTGGTTTGTTGGTTTGTTGGGTTGTTCGTTTGTTCGTTTGTTGGTTTGGTCGTTTGTTGGATTGTTGGTTTGTTGGCTTGTTGGTTTGTTGGCCTGTTGGTTTGTTCGTTTGTTGGTTTGTTGGTTTTTTGGTTTGTTGGTTTGTTGGCTTGTTGGTTTGTTGGCCTGTTGGTTTGTTGGTTTGCTGGTTTGTTGGTTTGTTGTTTTGTTGGTTTGTTGGTTTGTTTGCTTGTTGGTTTGTTGGCTTGTTGGTTTGTTGGTTTCTTGGTTTGTTGGTTTGTTGGTTTGTTGGTCTATTCGTTTGTTGGTTTGTTGGTTTGTTCGCTTGTTGGTTTGTTGGTTTTTTGGTTTGCTGGCTTGTTGGTTTGTTGGCTTGTTGGCTTGTTGGTTTGTTGGTTTGTTCGTTTGTTGGCTTGTTGGCTTCTGGGTTTGCTGGTTTGTTGGTTTGTTCGTTTGTTGGTTAGTTGGTTTGTTGGTTTGTTGGTTTGTTGGTTTGTTGGTTTGTTCGTTTGTTGGTTTGTTGGTTTGTTCGTTTGTTGGTTTGTTGGTTTGTTGGTTTGTTGGCTTGTTGGCTTGTTGGTTTTTTGGTTTGTTGGCTTGTTGGTTTATTGGTTTGTTGGTTTGTTGGTTTGTAGGCTTGTTGGTTTGTTGGCTTGTTGGTTTGTTGGCTTGTTGGTTTGTTGGTTTGTTGATTTGTTGGTTTGGTGGCTTGTTGGCTTTTTGATTTGTTGGTTTGTTGGTTTGTTGGTTTGTTGGTTTGTTAGCTTGTTGGCTTGTTGGTTTGTTGGTTTGTTGGTTTGTTGGTTTGTTGTTTTGTTTGTTTGTTGGTTTGTTCGTTTGTTGGTTTGTTGGTTTGTTGGTTTGTTGGCTTGTTGGTTTGCTGGTTTGTTGGTTTGTTGATTTGGTGGTTTGTTGGCTTGTTGGTTTGTTGGGTTGTTAATTTGTTGGCTTGTTGTTGGTTTGTTGGCTTGTTGGCTAGTTGGTTTGTTGGTTTGTTGGTTTGTTGGGTTGTTGGTTTATGGGCTTGTTGGCTTGTTAGTTTGTTTGTTTGTTGGTTTGTTCGTTTGTTGGCTTGTTGGTTTGTTGGTTTGTTGGTTTGTTGGTTTGTTAGTTTGTTCGTTTTGTTGGCTTGTTGGCTTGTTGGTTTTTTGGTTTGTTGGCTTGTTGGTTTGTTGGTTTGTTGGCTTGTTGGTTTGTTGGCCGGTTGGTTTGTTGGTTTGTTGGTTTGTTGGTTTGTTGGTTTGTTGGTTTGTTGGTTTGTTGGTTTGTTCGTTTGTTGGTTTGCTGGTTTGTTGGTTTGTTCGTTTGTTGGCTTGTTGGTTTGTTGGCTTGTTGGTTTGTTGGTTTGTTGGTTTGCTGGTTTGTTGGTTTGTTAGTTTGTTGGTTTGTTGGCTTGTTGGCTTTTCGGTTTGTTGGTTTGTTGGTTTGTTGGTTTGTTGGTTTGTTCGATTATTGGTTTGTTGGTTTGTTGGCTTGTTGGTTTGTTGGTTTGTTGGTTTGTTGATTTGCTGGTTTGTTGA
Organism: Atherix ibis; assembly: GCA_958298945.1. NCBI lineage: Eukaryota > Metazoa > Arthropoda > Insecta > Diptera > Athericidae > Atherix > Atherix ibis. Next base: position 4,631,075 of record OY282608.1, read on the forward strand.
CTTGTTGGTTTGTTGGTTTGTTCATTTGTTGGTTTGTTGGTTTGTTGGCTTATTGGCTTGTTGGTTTGTTGGTTTGTTGGTTTGTTCGGTTGTTGGTTTGTTGGCTTGTTGGCTTGTTGGTGTGTTGGTTTGTTGGTTTGTTTGTTTGTTGGTTTGTTCGTTTGTTGGCTTGTTGGTTTGTTGGTTTGTTGGTTTGTTGGTTTTTTGGCTTGTTGGTTTGTTGGTTTGGTGGTTTGTTCGTTTGTTGGCTTGTTGGTTTGTTGGCTTATGGCTTGTTGGTTTGTTGGTTTGTTGATTTGTTGGTTTGTTGGTTTGTTGTTTTGTTGGCTTGTTGGCTTGTTGGTTTGTTGGCTTGTTAGTTTCTTTGTTTGTTGGTTTGTTCGTTTGTTGGTTTGTTGGTTTGTTGGTTTGTTGGTTTGTTGGTTTGTTGGTTTGTTGGTTTGTTGGCTTGTTGGTTTTTTGGTTTGTTGGTTTGTTCGTTTGTTGGTTTGTTGTTTTGTTGGTTTGTTGGCTTGTTGGCTTGTTGGTTTATTGGTTTGTTGGCTTTTTGGTTTGTTGGTTTGTTGGTTTGTTGGTATGTTGGTTCGTTGGTTTGTTGGTTTGTTGGTTTGTCCGTTTGTTGGTTTGTTGGTTTGTTTGTTTGTTAGCTTGTTGGTTTTTGGTTTGTTGGTTTGTTGGTTTGTTGGTTTGTTGGTTTTTTGGTTTGTTGGTTTGTTGGTTTGTTGGTTTGTTGGTTTGTTGGCTTATTGGTTGGTTGGCTTGTTGGCTTGTTGGTTTTTTGGTTTGTTCATTTGTTGGTTTGTTGGTTTGTTGGTTTGTTGGTTTGTTGGCTTGTTGGCTTGTTGGTTTGTTCGTTTGTTGGCTTTTTGGTTTGTTGGTTTGTTGGTTTGTTGGTTTGTTGGCTTGTTGGTTTGTTGGTTTGTTGGTTGTTTGGTTTGTTGATTTGTTGGTTTCTTGGTTTGTTGGTTTGTTGGTTTGTTGGCTTATTGGTTTGTTGGTTTGTTGGTTTGTTCGTTTGTTGGTTTGTTGGTTTGTTGTATTGTTGGATTGTTGGCTTGTTGGTTTGTTGGTTTGTTGGCTTGTTGGTTTGTTGGTTTTTTGGTTTGTCGGTTTGTTGGTTTGTTGGTTTGTTGGCTTGTTGGTTTGTTGGTTTGTTGGTTTGTTGGTTTGTTGGTTTGTTGGTTTGTTGGTTTGTTAGTTTTTTGGTGTGTTTGTTTGTTGGTTTGTTGGTTTGTTGGTTTGTTGGTTTGTTGGTTTGTTGGTTTGTTGGTTTGTTGGTTTTTTGGTTTGTTGGTTTGTTCGTTTGTTGGTTTGTTGTTTTGTTGGTTTGTTGGCTTGTTGGCTTGTTGGTTTATTGGTTTGTTGGCTTTTTGGTTTGTTGGTTTGTTGGTTTGTTGGTATGTTGGTTCGTTGGTTTGTTGGTTTGTTGGTTTGTCCGTTTGTTGGTTTGTTGGTTTGTTTGTTTGTTAGCTTGTTGGTTTTTGGTTTGTTGGTTTGTTGGTTTGTTGGTTTGTTGGTTTATTGGTTTGTTGGTTTGTTGGTTTGTTGGTTTGTTGGTTTGTTGGCTTATTGGTTGGTTGGCTTGTTGGCTTGTTGGTTTGTTGGTTTGTTCATTTGTTGGTTTGTTGGTTTGTTGGTTTGTTGGTTTGTTGGCTTGTTGGTTTGTTCGTTTGTTGGCTTTTTGGTTTGTTGGTTTGTTGGTTTGTTGGTTTGTTGGTTTGTTGGCTTGTTGGTTTGTTGGTTTGTTGGTTGTTTGGTTTGTTGATTTGTTGGTTTCTTGGTTTGTTGGTTTGTTGGTTTGTTGGCTTATTGGTTTGTTGGTTTGTTGGTTTGTTCGTTTGTTGGTTTGTTGGTTTGTTGTATTGTTGGTTTGTTGGCTTGTTGGTTTGTTGGTTTGTTGGTTTGTTGGTTTGTTGGTTTGTTGGTTTGTTGGTTTGTTGGTTTGTTGGTTTGTTGGCTTGTTGGTTTGTTGGTTTGTTAGTTTTTTGGTGTGTTTGTTTGTTGGCTTGTTGGCTTATTGGTTTGTTGGTTTGTTCGTTTTTTGGTTTGTTGGCTTGTTGGTTTGTTGGTTTGTTGGTTTATTGCTTTGTTCGTTTGTTGGTTTTTTGGTTTGTTGGTTTGTTGGTTTGTTGGCTTGTTGGTTTGTTAGTTTGTTAATTTGTTGGTTTGTTGGTTTGTTGGTTTGTTGGTTTGTTGGTTTATTTGCTTGTTGGTTTTTTGGTTTGTTGGTTTGTTGGCTTGTTGGTTTGTTGGTTTGTTGGTTTGTTGGTTACTTGGTTTGTTGGTTTGTTAGTTTGTTGGTTTGTTAGTTTGTCGGTTTGATGGTTTGTTGGTTGGTTGGTTTGTTGGTTTGTTGGTTTGTTGGTTTGGTTGTTTGTTGGTTTGTTCGTTTGTTGGTTTGTTGGTTTGTTGGTTTGTTGGTTTGTTGGTTTGTTCGTTTGTTCGTTTGTTCGTTTGTTCGTTTGTTCGTTTGTTGGTTTGTTGGTTTGTTGGTTTGTTGCTTTGTTGGTTGTTGGCTTGTTGGCTTGTTGGTTTGGTGGTTTGTTGGTTTGTTGGTTTGCTGGTTTGTTGGTTTGTTGGTTTATTGGTTTGTTAGCTTGTTAGTTTATTTGTTTGTTGGTTTGTTGGTTTGTTGGCTTCTTGGCTAGTTGGTTTGTTGGTTTGTTGGCTTGATGGCTTGTTGGTTTGTTGGTTTGTTGGTTTGTTGGTTTGTTCGTTTGTTGGTTTGTTGGTTTGTTGGTTTGTTGGTTTGTTGGTTTGTTGGTTTGTTGGTTTGTTGGTTTGTTGGTTTGTTTGTTTGTTGGTTTGTTCGTTTGTTGGTTTGTTGGTTTGTTCGTTGTTTGGTTTGTTGGTTTGTTGATTTTTTGGCTTGTTGGCTGGTTGGTTTGTTGGTTTGTTCGTTTGTTGGTTTGTTCGTTTGTTGGTTTGTTTGTTTGTTTGTTGGTTTGTTGGTTTGTTGGTTTGTTGGTTTGTTGGTTTGTTGGTTTGTTGGCTTGTTGGTTTGTTGGTTTGTTGGTTTGTTGGTTTGTTGGCTTGTTGGTTTGTTGGTTTGTTGGTTTGTTGGTTTGTTGGTTTGTTTGTTTGTTGGTTTGTTCGTTTGTTGGTTTGTTGGTTTGTTGGTTTGTTGGTTTGTTGGTTTGTTGGTTTGTTGGTTTGTTGGTTTGTTGGTTTGTTGGTTTGTTGGTTTGTTGGTTTGTTGGTTTGTTCGTTGTTTGGTTTGTTGGTTTGTTGGTTTTTTTGCTTGTTGGCTGGTTGGTTTGGTGGTTTGTTCGTTTGTTGGTTTGTTCGTTTGTTGGTTTGTTTGTTTGTTGGTTTGTTGGTTTGCTAGTTTGTTGATTTGTTGGTTTGTTGGATTGTTGGTTTCTTGGTTTGTTGGTTTGTTGGTTTGTTGGCTTGTTGGTTTGTTGGTTTGTTGGTTAGTTGGTTTGTTGGTTTGTTGGTTTGTTGGTTTGTTTGTTTGTTGGTTTGTTCGTTTGTTGGTTTGTTGGCTTGATGGCTTGTTGGTTTGTTGGTTTGTTGGTTTGTTGGTTTGTTCGTTTGTTGGTTTGTTGGTTTGTTGGTTTGTTCGTTTGTTGGTTTGTTGGTTTGTTGGTTTGTTGGCTTGTTGGCTTGTTGGCTTCTTGGTTTTTTGGTTTGTTGGCTTGTTGGTTTGTCGGTTTGTTGGCTTGTTGGCTTGTTGGCTTGTTGGTTTGTTGGTTTGTTGGCTTGTTGGTTTGTTGGTTTGTTCGTTTTTTTGTTTGTTCGCTTGTTGGTTTGTTCGTTTGTCGTTTGTTGGTTACTTGGTTTGTTGGTTTGTTGGTTTATTGGATTGTTGGTTTGTTGGTTTGTTGGGTTGTTCGTTTGTTCGTTTGTTGGTTTGGTCGTTTGTTGGATTGTTGGTTTGTTGGCTTGTTGGTTTGTTGGCCTGTTGGTTTGTTCGTTTGTTGGTTTGTTGGTTTTTTGGTTTGTTGGTTTGTTCGTTTGTTGGTTTGTTGGTTTGTTGGTTTGTTGGTTTGTTGGTTTGTTCGTTTGTTGGCTTGTTGGTTTGTTGGTTTGTTGGTTTGTTGGTTTGTTGGTTTGCTGGTTTGTTGGTTTGTTGTTTTGTTGGTTTGTTGGTTTGTTTGCTTGTTGGTTTGTTGGCTTGTTGGTTTGTTGGTTTCTTGGTTTGTTGGTTTGTTGGTTTGTTGGTCTATTCGTTTGTTGGTTTGTTGGTTTGTTCGCTTGTTGGTTTGTTGGTTTTTTGGTTTGTTGGTTTGTTGGTTTGTTGGTTTGTTCGTTTGTTGGTTTGTTGGTTTGTTCGTTTGTTGGTTTGTTGGTTTGTTGGTTTGTTGGCTTGTTGGCTTGTTGGTTTTTTGGTTTGTTGGCTTGTTGGTTTATTGGTTTGTTGGTTTGTTGGTTTGTAGGCTTGTTGGTTTGTTGGCTTGTTGGTTTGTTGGCTTGTTGGTTTGTTGGTTTGTTGATTTGTTGGTTTGGTGGCTTGTTGGCTTTTTGATTTGTTGGTTTGTTGGTTTGTTGGTTTGTTGGTTTGTTAGCTTGTTGGCTTGTTGGTTTGTTGGTTTGTTGGTTTGTTGGTTTGTTGTTTTGTTTGTTTGTTGGTTTGTTCGTTTGTTGGTTTGTTGGTTTGTTGGTTTGTTGGCTTGTTGGTTTGCTGGTTTGTTGGTTTGTTGATTTGGTGGTTTGTTGGCTTGTTGGTTTGTTGGGTTGTTAATTTGTTGGCTTGTTGTTGGTTTGTTGGCTTGTTGGCTAGTTGGTTTGTTGGTTTGTTGGTTTGTTGGGTTGTTGGTTTATGGGCTTGTTGGCTTGTTAGTTTGTTTGTTTGTTGGTTTGTTCGTTTGTTGGCTTGTTGGTTTGTTGGTTTGTTGGTTTGTTGGTTTGTTAGTTTGTTCGTTTTGTTGGCTTGTTGGCTTGTTGGTTTTTTGGTTTGTTGGCTTGTTGGTTTGTTGGTTTGTTGGCTTGTTGGTTTGTTGGCCGGTTGGTTTGTTGGTTTGTTGGTTTGTTGGTTTGTTGGTTTGTTGGTTTGTTGGTTTGTTGGTTTGTTCGTTTGTTGGTTTGCTGGTTTGTTGGTTTGTTCGTTTGTTGGCTTGTTGGTTTGTTGGCTTGTTGGTTTGTTGGTTTGTTGGTTTGCTGGTTTGTTGGTTTGTTAGTTTGTTGGTTTGTTGGCTTGTTGGCTTTTCGGTTTGTTGGTTTGTTGGTTTGTTGGTTTGTTGGTTTGTTCGATTATTGGTTTGTTGGTTTGTTGGCTTGTTGGTTTGTTGGTTTGTTGGTTTGTTGATTTGCTGGTTTGTTGACTTGTTGGTTTGTTGGTTTGTTCATTTGTTGGTTTGTTGGTTTGTTGGCTTATTGGCTTGTTGGTTTGTTGGTTTGTTGGTTTGTTCGGTTGTTGGTTTGTTGGCTTGTTGGCTTGTTGGTGTGTTGGTTTGTTGGTTTGTTTGTTTGTTGGTTTGTTCGTTTGTTGGCTTGTTGGTTTGTTGGTTTGTTGGTTTGTTGGTTTTTTGGCTTGTTGGTTTGTTGGTTTGGTGGTTTGTTCGTTTGTTGGCTTGTTGGTTTGTTGGCTTATGGCTTGTTGGTTTGTTGGTTTGTTGATTTGTTGGTTTGTTGGTTTGTTGTTTTGTTGGCTTGTTGGCTTGTTGGTTTGTTGGCTTGTTAGTTTCTTTGTTTGTTGGTTTGTTCGTTTGTTGGTTTGTTGGTTTGTTGGTTTGTTGGTTTGTTGGTTTGTTGGTTTGTTGGTTTGTTGGCTTGTTGGTTTTTTGGTTTCTTGGTTTGTTCGTTTGTTGGTTTGTTGTTTTGTTGGTTTGTTGGCTTGTTGGCTTGTTGGTTTATTGGTTTGTTGGCTTTTTGGTTTGTTGGTTTGTTGGTTTGTTGGTATGTTGGTTCGTTGGTTTGTTGGTTTGTTGGTTTGTCCGTTTGTTGGTTTGTTGGTTTGTTTGTTTGTTAGCTTGTTGGTTTTTGGTTTGTTGGTTTGTTGGTTTGTTGGTTTGTTGGTTTTTTGGTTTGTTGGTTTGTTGGTTTGTTGGTTTGTTGGTTTGTTGGCTTATTGGTTGGTTGGCTTGTTGGCTTGTTGGTTTGTTGGTTTGTTCATTTGTTGGTTTGTTGGTTTGTTGGTTTGTTGGTTTGTTGGCTTGTTGGTTTGTTCGTTTGTTGGCTTTTTGGTTTGTTGGTTTGTTGGTTTGTTGGTTTGTTGGTTTGTTGGCTTGTTGGTTTGTTGGTTTGTTGGTTGTTTGGTTTGTTGATTTGTTGGTTTCTTGGTTTGTTGGTTTGTTGGTTTGTTGGCTTATTGGTTTGTTGGTTTGTTGGTTTGTTCGTTTGTTGGTTTGTTGGTTTGTTGTATTGTTGGATTGTTGGCTTGTTGGTTTGTTGGTTTGTTGGCTTGTTGGTTTGTTGGTTTTTTGGTTTGTCGGTTTGTTGGTTTGTTGGTTTGTTGGCTTGTTGGTTTGTTGGTTTGTTGGTTTGTTGGTTTGTTGGTTTGTTGGTTTGTTGGTTTGTTAGTTTTTTGGCGTGTTTGTTTGTTGGTTTGTTGGTTTGTTGGTTTGTTGGTTTGTTGGTTTTTTGGTTTGTTGGTTTGTTCGTTTGTTGGTTTGTTGTTTTGTTGGTTTGTTGGCTTGTTGGCTTGTTGGTTTATTGGTTTGTTGGCTTTTTGGTTTGTTGGTTTGTTGGTTTGTTGGTATGTTGGTTCGTTGGTTTGTTGGTTTGTTGGTTTGTCCGTTTGTTGGTTTGTTGGTTTGTTTGTTTGTTAGCTTGTTGGTTTTTGGTTTGTTGGTTTGTTGGTTTGTTGGTTTGTTGGTTTTTTGGTTTGTTGGTTTGTTGGTTTGTTGGTTTGTTGGTTTGTTGGCTTATTGGTTGGTTGGCTTGTTGGCTTGTTGGTTTGTTGGTTTGTTCATTTGTTGGTTTGTTGGTTTGTTGGTTTGTTGGTTTGTTGGCTTGTTGGTTTGTTCGTTTGTTGGCTTTTTGGTTTGTTGGTTTGTTGGTTTGTTGGTTTGTTGGTTTGTTGGCTTGTTGGTTTGTTGGTTTGTTGGTTGTTTGGTTTGTTGATTTGTTGGTTTCTTGGTTTGTTGGTTTGTTGGTTTGTTGGCTTATTGGTTTGTTGGTTTGTTGGTTTGTTCGTTTGTTGGTTTGTTGGTTTGTTGTATTGTTGGTTTGTTGGCTTGTTGGTTTGTTGGTTTGTTGGTTTGTTGGTTTGTTGGTTTGTTGGTTTGTTGGTTTGTTGGTTTGTTGGTTTGTTGGCTTGTTGGTTTGTTGGTTTGTTAGTTTTTTGGTGTGTTTGTTTGTTGGCTTGTTGGCTTATTGGTTTGTTGGTTTGTTCGTTTTTTGGTTTGTTGGCTTGTTGGTTTGTTGGTTTGTTGGTTTATTGCTTTGTTCGTTTGTTGGTTTTTTGGTTTGTTGGTTTGTTGGTTTGTTGGCTTGTTGGTTTGTTAGTTTGTTAATTTGTTGGTTTGTTGGTTTGTTGGTTTGTTGGTTTGTTGGTTTATTTGCTTGTTGGTTTTTTGGTTTGTTGGTTTGTTGGCTTGTTGGTTTGTTGGTTTGTTGGTTTGTTGGTTACTTGGTTTGTTGGTTTGTTAGTTTGTTGGTTTGTTAGTTTGTTGGTTTGATGGTTTGTTGGTTGGTTGGTTTGTTGGTTTGTTGGTTTGTTGGTTTGGTTGTTTGTTGGTTTGTTCGTTTGTTGGTTTGTTGGTTTGTTGGTTTGTTGGTTTGTTGGTTTGTTCGTTTGTTCGTTTGTTCGTTTGTTCGTTTGTTCGTTTGTTGGTTTGTTGGTTTGTTGGTTTGTTGCTTTGTTGGTTGTTGGCTTGTTGGCTTGTTGGTTTGGTGGTTTGTTGGTTTGTTGGTTTGCTGGTTTGTTGGTTTGTTGGTTTATTGGTTTGTTAGCTTGTTAGTTTATTTGTTTGTTGGTTTGTTGGTTTGTTGGCTTCTTGGCTAGTTGGTTTGTTGGTTTGTTGGCTTGATGGCTTGTTGGTTTGTTGGTTTGTTGGTTTGTTGGTTTGTTCGTTTGTTGGTTTGTTGGTTTGTTGGTTTGTTGGTTTGTTGGTTTGTTGGTTTGTTGGTTTGTTGGTTTGTTGGTTTGTTTGTTTGTTGGTTTGTTCGTTTGTTGGTTTGTTGGTTTGTTCGTTGTTTGGTTTGTTGGTTTGTTGATTTTTTGGCTTGTTGGCTGGTTGGTTTGTTGGTTTGTTCGTTTGTTGGTTTGTTCGTTTGTTGGTTTGTTTGTTTGTTTGTTGGTTTGTTGGTTTGTTGGTTTGTTGGTTTGTTGGTTTGTTGGTTTGTTGGCTTGTTGGTTTGTTGGTTTGTTGGTTTGTTGGTTTGTTGGCTTGTTGGTTTGTTGGTTTGTTGGTTTGTTGGTTTGTTGGTTTGTTTGTTTGTTGGTTTGTTCGTTTGTTGGTTTGTTGGTTTGTTGGTTTGTTGGTTTGTTGGTTTGTTGGTTTGTTGGTTTGTTGGTTTGTTGGTTTGTTGGTTTGTTGGTTTGTTGGTTTGTTGGTTTGTTCGTTGTTTGGTTTGTTGGTTTGTTGGTTTTTTTGCTTGTTGGCTGGTTGGTTTGGTGGTTTGTTCGTTTGTTGGTTTGTTCGTTTGTTGGTTTGTTTGTTTGTTGGTTTGTTGGTTTGCTAGTTTGTTGATTTGTTGGTTTGTTGGATTGTTGGTTTCTTGGTTTGTTGGTTTGTTGGTTTGTTGGCTTGTTGGTTTGTTGGTTTGTTGGTTAGTTGGTTTGTTGGTTTGTTGGTTTGTTGGTTTGTTTGTTTGTTGGTTTGTTCGTTTGTTGGTTTATTGGTTGGTTGGTTTGTTGGCTCATTAGTTTGTTGGTTTGTTGGTTTGTTCGTGTGTTGGCTTGTTGGTTTGTTGGCTTGTTGGTTTGTTGGTTTGTTATTTTGTTGGTATGCTGGTTTGTTGGTTTGTTGGTTTGTTCGTTTGTTGGTTTGTTGGTTTGTTGGTTTGTTCGTTTGTTGGCTTGTTGGTTTGTTGGTTTGTTGGTTTGTTCGTTTGTTAGTTTGTTGATTTGTTGGTTGGTTGGCTTGTTGGTTTGTTGGTTTGTTGGTTTGTTGGTTTGTTGGCTTGTTGGTTTGTTGGTTTGTTGGTTTGTTGATTTGTTGGTTTGTTGGTTTGTTGGTTTGTTTGTTTGTTGGTTTGTTCGTTTGATGGCTTGTTGGTGTGTTGGCTTGTTGGTTTGTTGGTTTGTTGGTTTGTTGGTTTGCTGGTTTCTGGTTTGTTGGTTTGTTCGTTTGTTGGTTTGTTGGTTTGTTGGTTTGTTTGTTTGTTGGTTTGTTCGTTTGTTGGCTTGTTGGTTTGTTGGCTTGTTGGTTTGTTGGTTTGTTGGTTTGCTGGTTTGTTCGTTTGTTAGTTTGTTGATTTGTTGGTTTGTTGGCTTGTTGGTTTGTTGGTTTGTTCGTTTGTTGGCTTGTTGGTTTGTTGGCTTTTTGGTTTGTTCGTTTGTTGGCTTGTTGGTTTGTTGGCTTGTTGGTTTGTTGGTTTGTTGGCTTGTTGGTTTGTTGATTTGTTGGTTTGTTGGTTTGTTCGTTTGTTGGTTTGTTTGTTTGTTGGTTTGTTGGTTTGTTGGTTTGTTTGTTTGTTGGTTTGTTCGTTTGTTGGCTTGTTGGTTTGTTGGCTTGTTTGTTTGTTGGTTTGTTGGTTTGTTCGTTTGTTAGTTTGTTGATTTGTTGGTTTGTTGGCTTGTTGGTTTGTTGGTTTGTTGGTTTGTTGGCTTGTTGGTTTGTTGGTTTGTTTGTTTGTTGGTTTGTTGGTATGTTCGTTTGTTGGGGTGTTGTTTTGTTGGTTTGTTCGTTTGTTGGTTTGTTGGTTTGTTGGTTTGTTGGCTTGTTGGTTTGTTGGTTTGTTGGTTTGTTGGTTTGTTGGTTTGTTGGCTTGTTGATTTGTTGGTTTGATGTTTTGTTCGTTTGTTGGCTTGTTGGTTTGTTGGCTTGTTGGTTTGTTGGCTAGTTGGTTTGTTGGTTTGTTGGTTTGTTGGTTTGTTGGATTGTTGGTTTGTTGGTTTGTTGGGTTGTTGGTTTGTTGGCTTGTTGGCTTGTTGGCTTGTTGGTTTGTTGGTTTGTTGGTTTGTTGGTTTGTTGGTTTGTTGGTTTGTTGGTTTATTTGCTTGTTGGTTTTTTGGTTTGTTGGTTTGTTGGCTTGTTGGTTTGTTGGTTTGTTGGTTTGTTGGTTACTTGGTTTGTTGGTTTGTTGGTTTGTTGGTTTGTTAGTTTGTTGGTTTGTTGGTTTGTTGGTTTGTTGGTTTGTTGGTTTGTTGGTTTGTTGGTTTGTTGGTTTGTTGGTTTGTTGGTTTGTTGGTTTGTTGGTTTGGTTGTTTGTTGGTTTGTTCGTTTGTTGGTTTGTTGGCTTGTTGGTTTGTTGGTTTGTTGGTTTGTTGGTTACTTGGTTTGTTGGTTTGTTGGTTTGTTGGTTTGTTAGTTTGTTGGTTTGTTGGTTTGTTGGTTTGTTGGTTTGTTGGTTTGTTGGTTTGTTGGTTTGTTGGTTTGTTGGTTTGTTGGTTTGGTTGTTTGTTGGTTTGTTCGTTTGTTCGTTTGTAGGTTTGTTGGTTTGTTGGTTTGTTGGTTTGTTGGTTTGTTGGTTTGTTCGTTTGTTCGTTTGTTGGTTTGTTGGTTTGTTGGTTCGTTGGCTTGTTGGTTTGCTGGTTTGTTGGTTTGTTGGTTACTTGGTTTGTTGGTTTGTTGGTTTGTTGGTTTGTTAGTTTGTTGGTTTGTTGGTTTGTTGGTTTGTTGGTTTGTTGGTTTGTTGGTTTGTTGGTTTGTTGGTTTGTTGGTTTGTTGGTTTGTTGGTTTGTTGGTTTGTTGGTTTGGTTGTTTGTTGGTTTGTTCGTTTGTTCGTTTGTTGGTTTGTTGGTTTGTTGGTTTGTTGGTTTGTTGGTTTGTTGGTTTGTTCGTTTGTTCGTTTGTTGGTTTGTTGGTTTGTTGGTTTGTTGCTTTGTTGGTTGTTGGCTTGTTGGCTTGTTGGTTTGGTGGTTTGTTGGTTTGTTGGTTTGTTGGTTTGTTGGTTTGTTGGTTTATTGATTTGTTGGCTTGTTAGTTTATTTGTTTGTTGGTTTGTTGGTTTGTTGGCTTCTTGGCTTGTTGGTTTGTTGGTTTGTTGGCTTGATGGCTTGTTGGTTTGTTGGTTTGTTGGTTTGTTGGTTTGTTGGTTTTTTCGTTTGTTGGTTTGTTGGTTTGTTGGTTTGTTGGTTTGTTGGTTTGTTGGTTTGTTTGTTTGTTGGTTTGTTCGTTTGTTGGTTTGTTGGTTTGTTCGTTGTTTGGTTTGTTGGTTTGTTGGTTTTTTGGCTTGTTGGCTGGTTGGTTTGTTGGTTTGTTCGTTTGTTGGTTTGTTCGTTTGTTGGTTTGTTTGTTTGTTGGTTTGTTGGTTTGTTGGTTTGTTGGTTTGTTGGTTTTTTGGTTTGTTGGCTTGTTGGTTTGTTGGTTTGTTGGTTTGTTGGTTTGTTGGTTTGTTGGCTTGTTGGTTTGTTGGTTTGTTGGTTTGTTGGTTTGTTGGTTTGTTTGTTTATTGGTTTGTTTGTTTGTTGGTTTGTTCGTTTGTTCGTTTGTTGGTTTGGTGGTTTGTTGGTTTGTTGGTTTGTTGGTTTGTTGGTTTGTTGGTTTATTGGTTTGTTGGCTTGTTAGTTTATTTGTTTGTTGGTTTGTTGGTTTGTTGGCTTCTTGGCTTGTTGGTTTGTTGGTTTGTTGGCTTGATGGCTTGTTGGTTTGTTGGTTTGTTGGTTTGTTGGTTTGTTGGTTTGTTCGTTTGTTGGTTTGTTGGTTTGTTGGTTTGTTGGTTTGTTGGTTTGTTGGTTTGTTGGTTTGTTGGTTTGTTGGTTTGTTTGTTTGTTGGTTTGTTCGTTTGTTGGTTTGTTGGTTTGTTTGTTGTTTGGTTTGTTGATTTGTTGGTTTTTTTGCTTGTTGGCTGGTTGGTTTGTTGGTTTGTTCGTTTGTTGGTTTGTTCGTTTGTTGGTTTGTTTGTTTGTTGGTTTGTTGGTTTGCTAGTTTGTTGATTTGTTGGTTTGTTGGCTTGTTGGTTTGTTGGTTTGTTGGTTTGTTGGTTTGTTGGCTTGTTGGTTTGTTGGTTTGTTGGTTTGTTGGTTTGTTGGTGTGTTTGTTTGTTGGTTTGTTCGTTTGTTGGTTTGTTGGTTTGTTGGTTTGTTGGCTTATTGGTTTGTTGGTTTGTTGGTTTGTTGGTTTGTTCGTGTGTTGGCTTGTTGGTTTGTTGGCTTGTTGGTTTGTTGGTTTGTTGGTTTGTTGGTTTGTTGGTTTGTTGGCTTGTTGGTTTATTGGTTTGTTGGTTTGTTGGTTTGTTGGTTTGTTTGTTTGTTAGTTTGTTCGTTTGTTGGCTTGTTGGTTTGTTGGCTTGTTGGTTTGTTGGTTTGTTGGTTTGTTGGTTTGTTGGTTTGTTGGTTTGTTGGTTGGCTGGTTTGTTGGTTTGTTGGTTTGTTCGTTTGTTGGTTTGTTGGTTTGTTGGTTTGTTGGTTTGTTTGTTTGTTGGTTTGTTCGTTTGTTGGCTTGTTGGTTTGTTGGCTTGTTGGTTTGTTGGTTTGTTGGTTTGTTGGTTTGTTGGTTTGTGGTTTGTTTGTTTGTTGGTTTGTTCGTTTGTTGGTTTGTTGGTTTGTTGGTTTGTTCGTTTGTTAGTTTGTTGATTTGTTGGTTTGTTGGCTTGTTGGTTTGTTGGTTTGTTCGTTTGTTGGCTTGTTGGTTTGTTGGCTTGTTGGTTTGTTGGTTTGTTGGCTTGTTGGTTTGTTGATTTGTTGGTCTGTTGGTTTGTTCGTTTGTTGGCTTGTTGGTTTGTTGGGTTGTTGGTTTGTTGGTTTGTTGGTTTGTTGGTTTGTTGGTTTGTTGGTTTGTTGGTTTGTTGGTTTATTCGTTTGTTCGTTTGTTGGTTTGTTGGTTTGTTGGTTTGTTGGCTTGTTGGTTTGTTGGTTTGTTGGTTTGTTGGTTACTTGGTTTGTTGGTTTGTTGGTTTGTTAGTTTGTTGGTTTGTTGGTTTGTTGGTTTGTTGGTTTGTTGGTTTGTTGGTTTGTTGGTTTGTTGGTTTGTTGGTTTGGTTGTTTGTTGGTTTGTTCGTTTGTTCGTTTGTTGGTTTGTTGGTTTGTTGGTTTGTTGGTTTGTTGGTTTGTTCGTTTGTTCGTTTGTTGGTTTGTTGGTTTGTTGGTTTGTTGCTTTGTTGGTTGTTGGCTTGTTGGCTTGTTGGTTTGGTGGTTTGTTGGTTTGTTGGTTTGTTGGTTTGTTGGTTTGTTGGTTTATTGGTTTGTTGGCTTGTTAGTTTATTTGTTTGTTGGTTTGTTGGTTTGTTGGCTTCTTGGCTTGTTGGTTTGTTGGTTTGTTGGCTTGATGGCTTGTTGGTTTGTTGGTTTGTTGGTTTGTTGGTTTGTTGGTTTGTTCGTTTGTTGGTTTGTTGGTTTGTTGGTTTGTTGGTTTGTTGGTTTGTTGGTTTGTTGGTTTGTTTGTTTGTTGGTTTGTTCGTTTGTTGGTTTGTTGGTTTGTTCGTTGTTTGGTTTGTTGGTTTGTTGGTTTTTTGGCTTGTTGGCTGGTTGGTTTGTTGGTTTGTTCGTTTGTTGGTTTGTTCGTTTGTTGGTTTGTTTGTGTGTTGGTTTGTTGGTTTGTTGGTTTGTTGGTTTGTTGGTTTTTTGGTTTGTTGGCTTGTTGGTTTGTTGGTTTGTTGGTTTGTTGGTTTGTTGGCTTGTTGGTTTGTTGGTTTGTTGGTTTGTTGGTTTGTTGGTTTGTTGGTTTGTTTGTTTATTGGTTTGTTTGTTTGTTGGTTTGTTTGTTTGTTCATTTGTTGGTTTGGTGGTTTGTTGGTTTGTTGGTTTGTTGGTTTGTTGGTTTGTTGGTTTGTTGGTTTATTGGTTTGTTGGCTTGTTAGTTTATTTGTTTTGTTGGTTTGTTGGTTTGTTGGCTTCTTGGCTTGTTGGTTTGTTGGTTTGTTGGCTTGATGGCTTGTTGGTTTGTTGGTTTGTTGGTTTGTTGGTTTGTTGGTTTGTTCGTTTGTTGGTTTGTTGGTTTGTTGGTTTGTTGGTTTGTTGGTTTGTTGGTTTGTTGGTTTGTTGGTTTGTTGGTTTGTTGGTTTGTTTGTTTGTTGGTTTGTTCGTTTGTTGGTTTGTTGGTTTGTTCGTTGTTTGGTTTGTTGGTTTGTTGGTTTTTTTGCTTGTTGGCTGGTTGGTTTGTTGGTTTGTTCGTTTGTTGGTTTGTTCGTTTGTTGGTTTGTTTGTTTGTTGGTTTGTTGGTTTACTAGTTTGTTGATTTGTTGGTTTGTTGGCTTGTTGGTTTGTTGGTTTGTTGGTTTGTTGGTTTGTTGGCTTGTTGGTTTGTTGGTTTGTTGGTTTGTTGGTTTGTTGGTGTGTTTTTTTGTTGGTTTGTTCGTTTGTTGGTTTGTTGGTTTGTTGGTTTGTTGGCTTATTGGTTTGTTGGTTTGTTGGTTTGTTGGTTTGTTCGTGTGTTGGCTTGTTGGTTTGTTGGCTTGTTGGTTTGTTGGTTTGTTTGTTTGTTGGTTTGTTGGTTTGTTGGCTTGTTGGTTTATTGGTTTGTTGGTTTGTTGGTTTGTTGGTTTGTTTGTTTGTTGGTTTGTTCGTTTGTTGGCTTGTTGGTTTGTTGGCTTGTTGGTTTGTTGGTTTGTTGGTTTGTTGGTTTGTTGGTTTGTTGGTTTGCTGGTTTGTTGGTTTGTTGGTTTGTTCGTTTGTTGGTTTGTTGGTTTGTTGGTTTGTTTGTTTGTTGGTTTGTTCGTTTGTTGGCTTGTTGGTTTGTTGGTTTGTTGGTTTGTTGGTTTGTTGGTTTGTTCGTTTGTTAGTTTGTTGATTTGTTGGTTTTTTGGCTTGTTGGTTTCTTGGTTTGTTCGTTTGTTGGCTTGTTGGTTGTTGGCTTTTTGGTTTGTTGGTTTGTTGGTTTGTTGGTTTGTTGGTTTGTGGTTTGTTTGTTTGTTGGTTTGTTCGTTTGTTGGTTTGTTGGTTTGTTGGTTTGTTCGTTTGTTAGTTTGTTGATTTGTTGGTTTGTTGGCTTGTTGGTTTGTTGGTTTGTTCGTTTGTTGGCTTGTTGGTTTGTTGGCTTGTTGGTTTGTTGGTTTGTTGGCTTGTTGGTTTGTTGATTTGTTGGTCTGTTGGTTTGTTCGTTTGTTGGCTTGTTGGTTTGTTGGCTTGTTGGTTTGTTGGTTTGTTGGTTTGTTGGTTTGTTGGTTTGTTGGTTTGCTGGTTTGTTTGTTTGTTGGTTTGTTCGTTTGTTGGCTTGTTGGTTTGTTGGCTTGTGTGTTTGTTGGTTTGTTGGCTTGTTGGTTTGTTGGTTTGTTGGTTTGTTGGTTTGCTGGTTTATTTGTTTGTTGGTTTGTTCGTTTGTTGGCTTGTTGGTTTGTTGGCTTGTTTGTTTGTTGGTTTGTTGGTTTGTTCGTTTGTTAGTTTGTTGATTTGTTGGTTTGTTGGCTTGTTGGTTTGTTGGTTTGTTGGTTTGTTTGCTTGTTGGTTTGTTGGTTTGTTGGTTTGTTTGTGTGTTGGTTTGTTCGTTCGTTGGTTTGTTGGTTTGTTGGTTTGTTGGCTTATTGGTTTGTTGGTTTGTTGGTTTGTTGGTTTGTTGGTTTGTTGGCTTGTTGGTTTGTTGGCTTGTTGGTTTGTTGGCTTGTTGGTTTGTTGGTTTGTTGGTTTGCTGGTTTATTGGTTTGTTGGTTTGTTCGTTTGTTGGTTTGTTGGTTTGTTGGTTTGTTTGTTTGTTGGTTTGTTCGTTTGTTGGCTTGTTGGTTTGTTGGCTTGTTGGTTTGTTGGTTTGTTGGTTTGTTCGTTTGTTAGTTTGTTGATTTGTTGGTTTGTTGGCTTGTTGGTTTATTGGTTTGTTAGTTTGTTGGTTTGTTGGCTTGTTGGTTTGTTGGTTTGTTGGTTTGTTGGTTTGTTAGTTTGTTTGTTTGTTGGTTTGTTCGTTTGTTGGTTTGTTGGTTTGTTGGTTTGTTGGCTTATTGGTTTGTTGGTTTGTTGGTTTGTTGGTTTGTTCGTTTGTTGGCTTGTTGGCTTGTGTGTTTGTTGGTTTGTTGGTTTGTTGGCTTGTTGGCTTGTTGGTTTGGTGATTTGTTGGTTTGTTGGTTTGTTGGTTTGTTGGTTTGTTGGTTTGTTGGCTTCTTAGCTTGTTGGTTTGTTGGTTTGTTGGCTTGATGGCTTGTTGGTTTGTTGGTTTGTTGGTTTGTTGGTTTGTTCGTTTGTTGGTTTGTTGGTTTGTTGGTTTGTTGGTTTGTTGGTTTGTTGGTTTGTTGGTTTGTTGGTTTGTTGGTTTGTTGGTTTGTTTGTTTGTTGGTTTGTTCGTTTGTTGGTTTGTTGGTTTGTTCGTTGTTTGGGTTGTTGGTTTGTTGGTTTTTTGGCTTGTTGGCTGGTTGGTTTGTTGGTTTGTTCGTTTGTTGGTTTGTTCGTTTGTTGGTTTGTTTGTTTGTTGGTTTGTTGGTTTGCTGGTTTGTTGGTTTGTTGGTTTGTTGGTTTGTTGGCTTGTTGGTTTGTTGGTTTGTTAGTTTGTTCGTTTGTTGGCTTGTTGGTTTGTTGGCTTGTTAGCTTGTTGGTTTGTTGGTTTGTTGGTTTGTTGGTTTGTTGGTTTGTTGGTTTGTTGGTTTGTTGGTTTGTGGGTTTCTTTGTTTGTTCGTTTGTTGGTGTGTTGGTGTTGATTTGTTGGTTTGTTGGTTTGTCGGTTTGTTGGTTTGTTGGTTTGTCCGTTTGTTGGTTTGTTGGTTTGTTGGCTTGTTGGTTTGTTGGTTTTTTGTTTGTTAGCTTGTTGGTTTGTTGGCTTGTTGGCTTCTTGGTTTGTTGGTTTGCTCGTTTGTTGGCTCGTTGGCTTGTTGGTTTGTTGGTTTGTTGGTTTGTTGGTTTGTTGGTTTGTTGGTTTGTTGGTTTGTTGGCTTGTTGGCTTGTTGGCTTGTTGGCTTGTTGGTTTGTTGGTTTGTTGGTTTGTTGGTTTGTTCGTTTTTTGGTTTGTTGGCTTGTTGGTTTGTTGGTTTGTTGGCTTGTTGGCTTGTTGGTTTGTTGGTTTGTTATTTTGTTCGTTTGTTCGTTTGTTGGTTTGTTCGTTTGTTGGTTTGTTTGTTTGTTGGTTTGTTTGTTTGTTGGTTTGTTCGTTTGTTGGCTTGTTGGTTTGTTGGCTTGTTGGTTTGTTGGCTTATTGGTTTGTTGGTTTGTTGGTTTGTTGGTTTGTTGGTTTGTTGGCTTGTTGGTTTGTTGGCTTGTTGGTTTGTTGGCTTGTTGGTTTGTTGGTTTGTTGGTTTGCTGGTTTATTGGTTTGTTGGTTTGTTCGTTTGTTGGTTTGTTGGTTTGTTGGTTTGTTGGTTTGTTGGTTTGCTGGTTTCTGGTTTGTTGGTTTGTTCGTTTGTTGGTTTGTTGGTTTGTTGGTTTGTTTGTTTGTTGGTTTGTTCGTTTGTTGGCTTGTTGGTTTGTTGGCTTGTTGGTTTGTTGGTTTGTTGGTTTGCTGGTTTGTTCGTTTGTTAGTTTGTTGATTTGTTGGTTTGTTGGCTTGTTGGTTAGTTGGTTTGTTCGTTTGTTGGCTTGTTGGTTTGTTGGCTTTTTGGTTTGTTCGTTTGTTGGCTTGTTGGTTTGTTGGCTTGTTGGTTTGTTGGTTTGTTGGCTTGTTGGTTTGTTGATTTGTTGGTTTGTTGGTTTGTTCGTTTGTTGGTTTGTTTGTTTGTTGGTTTGTTGGTTTGTTGGTTTGTTTGTTTGTTGGTTTGTTCGTTTGTTGGCTTGTTGGTTTGTTGGCTTGTTTGTTTGTTGGTTTGTTGGTTTGTTCGTTTGTTAGTTTGTTGATTTGTTGGTTTGTTGGCTTGTTGGTTTGTTGGTTTGTTGGTTTGTTGGCTTGTTGGTTTGTTGGTTTGTTTGTTTGTTGGTTTGTTGGTATGTTCGTTTGTTGGGGTGTTGTTTTGTTGGTTTGTTCGTTTGTTGGTTTGTTGGTTTGTTGGTTTGTTGGCTTGTTGGTTTGTTGGTTTGTTGGTTTGTTGGTTTGTTGGTTTGTTGGCTTGTTGATTTGTTGGTTTGATGTTTTGTTCGTTTGTTGGCTTGTTGGTTTGTTGGCTTGTTGGTTTGTTGGCTAGTTGGTTTGTTGGTTTGTTGGTTTGTTGGTTTGTTGGATTGTTGGTTTGTTGGTTTGTTGGGTTGTTGGTTTGTTGGCTTGTTGGCTTGTTGGCTTGTTGGTTTGTTGGTTTGTTGGTTTGTTGGTTTGTTGGTTTGTTGGTTTGTTGGTTTATTTGCTTGTTGGTTTTTTGGTTTGTTGGTTTGTTGGCTTGTTGGTTTGTTGGTTTGTTGGTTTGTTGGTTACTTGGTTTGTTGGTTTGTTGGTTTGTTGGTTTGTTAGTTTGTTGGTTTGTTGGTTTGTTGGTTTGTTGGTTTGTTGGTTTGTTGGTTTGTTGGTTTGTTGGTTTGTTGGTTTGTTGGTTTGTTGGTTTGTTGGTTTGGTTGTTTGTTGGTTTGTTCGTTTGTTGGTTTGTTGGCTTGTTGGTTTGTTGGTTTGTTGGTTTGTTGGTTACTTGGTTTGTTGGTTTGTTGGTTTGTTGGTTTGTTAGTTTGTTGGTTTGTTGGTTTGTTGGTTTGTTGGTTTGTTGGTTTGTTGGTTTGTTGGTTTGTTGGTTTGTTGGTTTGTTGGTTTGGTTGTTTGTTGGTTTGTTCGTTTGTTCGTTTGTAGGTTTGTTGGTTTGTTGGTTTGTTGGTTTGTTGGTTTGTTGGTTTGTTCGTTTGTTCGTTTGTTGGTTTGTTGGTTTGTTGGTTCGTTGGCTTGTTGGTTTGCTGGTTTGTTGGTTTGTTGGTTACTTGGTTTGTTGGTTTGTTGGTTTGTTGGTTTGTTAGTTTGTTGGTTTGTTGGTTTGTTGGTTTGTTGGTTTGTTGGTTTGTTGGTTTGTTGGTTTGTTGGTTTGTTGGTTTGTTGGTTTGTTGGTTTGTTGGTTTGTTGGTTTGGTTGTTTGTTGGTTTGTTCGTTTGTTCGTTTGTTGGTTTGTTGGTTTGTTGGTTTGTTGGTTTGTTGGTTTGTTGGTTTGTTCGTTTGTTCGTTTGTTGGTTTGTTGGTTTGTTGGTTTGTTGCTTTGTTGGTTGTTGGCTTGTTGGCTTGTTGGTTTGGTGGTTTGTTGGTTTGTTGGTTTGTTGGTTTGTTGGTTTGTTGGTTTATTGATTTGTTGGCTTGTTAGTTTATTTGTTTGTTGGTTTGTTGGTTTGTTGGCTTCTTGGCTTGTTGGTTTGTTGGTTTGTTGGCTTGATGGCTTGTTGGTTTGTTGGTTTGTTGGTTTGTTGGTTTGTTGGTTTGTTCGTTTGTTGGTTTGTTGGTTTGTTGGTTTGTTGGTTTGTTGGTTTGTTGGTTTGTTTGTTTGTTGGTTTGTTCGTTTGTTGGTTTGTTGGTTTGTTCGTTGTTTGGTTTGTTGGTTTGTTGGTTTTTTGGCTTGTTGGCTGGTTGGTTTGTTGGTTTGTTCGTTTGTTGGTTTGTTCGTTTGTTGGTTTGTTTGTTTGTTGGTTTGTTGGTTTGTTGGTTTGTTGGTTTGTTGGTTTTTTGGTTTGTTGGCTTGTTGGTTTGTTGGTTTGTTGGTTTGTTGGTTTGTTGGTTTGTTGGCTTGTTGGTTTGTTGGTTTGTTGGTTTGTTGGTTTGTTGGTTTGTTTGTTTATTGGTTTGTTTGTTTGTTGGTTTGTTCGTTTGTTCGTTTGTTGGTTTGGTGGTTTGTTGGTTTGTTGGTTTGTTGGTTTGTTGGTTTGTTGGTTTATTGGTTTGTTGGCTTGTTAGTTTATTTGTTTGTTGGTTTGTTGGTTTGTTGGCTTCTTGGCTTGTTGGTTTGTTGGTTTGTTGGCTTGATGGCTTGTTGGTTTGTTGGTTTGTTGGTTTGTTGGTTTGTTGGTTTGTTCGTTTGTTGGTTTGTTGGTTTGTTGGTTTGTTGGTTTGTTGGTTTGTTGGTTTGTTGGTTTGTTGGTTTGTTTGTTTGTTGGTTTGTTCGTTTGTTGGTTTGTTGGTTTGTTTGTTGTTTGGTTTGTTGATTTGTTGGTTTTTTTGCTTGTTGGCTGGTTGGTTTGTTGGTTTGTTCGTTTGTTGGTTTGTTGGTTTGTTGGTTTGTTGGTTTGTTGGTTTGTTGGTTTGTTCGTTTGTTCGTTTGTTGGTTTGTTGGTTTGTTGGTTTGTTGCTTTGTTGGTTGTTGGCTTGTTGGCTTGTTGGTTTGGTGGTTTGTTGGTTTGTTGGTTTGTTGGTTTGTTGGTTTGTTGGTTTATTGGTTTGTTGGCTTGTTAGTTTATTTGTTTGTTGGTTTGTTGGTTTGTTGGCTTCTTGGCTTGTTGGTTTGTTGGTTTGTTGGCTTGATGGCTTGTTGGTTTGTTGGTTTGTTGGTTTGTTGGTTTGTTGGTTTGTTCGTTTGTTGGTTTGTTGGTTTGTTGGTTTGTTGGTTTGTTGGTTTGTTGGTTTGTTGGTTTGTTTGTTTGTTGGTTTGTTCGTTTGTTGGTTTGTTGGTTTGTTCGTTGTTTGGTTTGTTGGTTTGTTGGTTTTTTGGCTTGTTGGCTGGTTGGTTTGTTGGTTTGTTCGTTTGTTGGTTTGTTCGTTTGTTGGTTTGTTTGTTTGTTGGTTTGTTGGTTTGTTGGTTTGTTGGTTTGTTGGTTTTTTGGTTTGTTGGCTTGTTGGTTTGTTGGTTTGTTGGTTTGTTGGTTTGTTGGCTTGTTGGTTTGTTGGTTTGTTGGTTTGTTGGTTTGTTGGTTTGTTGGTTTGTTTGTTTATTGGTTTGTTTGTTTGTTGGTTTGTTTGTTTGTTCGTTTGTTGGTTTGGTGGTTTGTTGGTTTGTTGGTTTGTTGGTTTGTTGGTTTGTTGGTTTGTTGGTTTATTGGTTTGTTGGCTTGTTAGTTTATTTGTTTTGTTGGTTTGTTGGTTTGTTGGCTTCTTGGCTTGTTGGTTTGTTGGTTTGTTGGCTTGATGGCTTGTTGGTTTGTTGGTTTGTTGGTTTGTTGGTTTGTTGGTTTGTTCGTTTGTTGGTTTGTTGGTTTGTTGGTTTGTTGGTTTGTTGGTTTGTTGGTTTGTTGGTTTGTTGGTTTGTTGGTTTGTTGGTTTGTTTGTTTGTTGGTTTGTTCGTTTGTTGGTTTGTTGGTTTGTTCGTTGTTTGGTTTGTTGGTTTGTTGGTTTTTTTGCTTGTTGGCTGGTTGGTTTGTTGGTTTGTTCGTTTGTTGGTTTGTTCGTTTGTTGGTTTGTTTGTTTGTTGGTTTGTTGGTTTACTAGTTTGTTGATTTGTTGGTTTGTTGGCTTGTTGGTTTGTTGGTTTGTTGGTTTGTTGGTTTGTTGGCTTGTTGGTTTGTTGGTTTGTTGGTTTGTTGGTTTGTTGGTGTGTTTTTTTGTTGGTTTGTTCGTTTGTTGGTTTGTTGGTTTGTTGGTTTGTTGGCTTATTGGTTTGTTGGTTTGTTGGTTTGTTGGTTTGTTCGTGTGTTGGCTTGTTGGTTTGTTGGCTTGTTGGTTTGTTGGTTTGTTTGTTTGTTGGTTTGTTGGTTTGTTGGCTTGTTGGTTTATTGGTTTGTTGGTTTGTTGGTTTGTTGGTTTGTTTGTTTGTTGGTTTGTTCGTTTGTTGGCTTGTTGGTTTGTTGGCTTGTTGGTTTGTTGGTTTGTTGGTTTGTTGGTTTGTTGGTTTGTTGGTTTGCTGGTTTGTTGGTTTGTTGGTTTGTTCGTTTGTTGGTTTGTTGGTTTGTTGGTTTGTTTGTTTGTTGGTTTGTTCGTTTGTTGGCTTGTTGGTTTGTTGGTTTGTTGGTTTGTTGGTTTGTTGGTTTGTTCGTTTGTTAGTTTGTTGATTTGTTGGTTTTTTGGCTTGTTGGTTTCTTGGTTTGTTCGTTTGTTGGCTTGTTGGTTGTTGGCTTTTTGGTTTGTTGGTTTGTTGGTTTGTTGGTTTGTTGGTTTGTGGTTTGTTTGTTTGTTGGTTTGTTCGTTTGTTGGTTTGTTGGTTTGTTGGTTTGTTCGTTTGTTAGTTTGTTGATTTGTTGGTTTGTTGGCTTGTTGGTTTGTTGGTTTGTTCGTTTGTTGGCTTGTTGGTTTGTTGGCTTGTTGGTTTGTTGGTTTGTTGGCTTGTTGGTTTGTTGATTTGTTGGTCTGTTGGTTTGTTCGTTTGTTGGCTTGTTGGTTTGTTGGCTTGTTGGTTTGTTGGTTTGTTGGTTTGTTGGTTTGTTGGTTTGTTGGTTTGCTGGTTTGTTTGTTTGTTGGTTTGTTCGTTTGTTGGCTTGTTGGTTTGTTGGCTTGTGTGTTTGTTGGTTTGTTGGCTTGTTGGTTTGTTGGTTTGTTGGTTTGTTGGTTTGCTGGTTTATTTGTTTGTTGGTTTGTTCGTTTGTTGGCTTGTTGGTTTGTTGGCTTGTTTGTTTGTTGGTTTGTTGGTTTGTTCGTTTGTTAGTTTGTTGATTTGTTGGTTTGTTGGCTTGTTGGTTTGTTGGTTTGTTGGTTTGTTTGCTTGTTGGTTTGTTGGTTTGTTGGTTTGTTTGTGTGTTGGTTTGTTCGTTCGTTGGTTTGTTGGTTTGTTGGTTTGTTGGCTTATTGGTTTGTTGGTTTGTTGGTTTGTTGGTTTGTTGGTTTGTTGGCTTGTTGGTTTGTTGGCTTGTTGGTTTGTTGGCTTGTTGGTTTGTTGGTTTGTTGGTTTGCTGGTTTATTGGTTTGTTGGTTTGTTCGTTTGTTGGTTTGTTGGTTTGTTGGTTTGTTTGTTTGTTGGTTTGTTCGTTTGTTGGCTTGTTGGTTTGTTGGCTTGTTGGTTTGTTGGTTTGTTGGTTTGTTCGTTTGTTAGTTTGTTGATTTGTTGGTTTGTTGGCTTGTTGGTTTATTGGTTTGTTAGTTTGTTGGTTTGTTGGCTTGTTGGTTTGTTGGTTTGTTGGTTTGTTGGTTTGTTAGTTTGTTTGTTTGTTGGTTTGTTCGTTTGTTGGTTTGTTGGTTTGTTGGTTTGTTGGCTTATTGGTTTGTTGGTTTGTTGGTTTGTTGGTTTGTTCGTTTGTTGGCTTGTTGGCTTGTGTGTTTGTTGGTTTGTTGGTTTGTTGGCTTGTTGGCTTGTTGGTTTGGTGATTTGTTGGTTTGTTGGTTTGTTGGTTTGTTGGTTTGTTGGTTTGTTGGCTTCTTAGCTTGTTGGTTTGTTGGTTTGTTGGCTTGATGGCTTGTTGGTTTGTTGGTTTGTTGGTTTGTTGGTTTGTTCGTTTGTTGGTTTGTTGGTTTGTTGGTTTGTTGGTTTGTTGGTTTGTTGGTTTGTTGGTTTGTTGGTTTGTTGGTTTGTTGGTTTGTTTGTTTGTTGGTTTGTTCGTTTGTTGGTTTGTTGGTTTGTTCGTTGTTTGGGTTGTTGGTTTGTTGGTTTTTTGGCTTGTTGGCTGGTTGGTTTGTTGGTTTGTTCGTTTGTTGGTTTGTTCGTTTGTTGGTTTGTTTGTTTGTTGGTTTGTTGGTTTGCTGGTTTGTTGGTTTGTTGGTTTGTTGGTTTGTTGGCTTGTTGGTTTGTTGGTTTGTTAGTTTGTTCGTTTGTTGGCTTGTTGGTTTGTTGGCTTGTTAGCTTGTTGGTTTGTTGGTTTGTTGGTTTGTTGGTTTGTTGGTTTGTTGGTTTGTTGGTTTGTTGGTTTGTGGGTTTCTTTGTTTGTTCGTTTGTTGGTGTGTTGGTGTTGATTTGTTGGTTTGTTGGTTTGTCGGTTTGTTGGTTTGTTGGTTTGTCCGTTTGTTGGTTTGTTGGTTTGTTGGCTTGTTGGTTTGTTGGTTTTTTGTTTGTTAGCTTGTTGGTTTGTTGGCTTGTTGGCTTCTTGGTTTGTTGGTTTGCTCGTTTGTTGGCTCGTTGGCTTGTTGGTTTGTTGGTTTGTTGGTTTGTTGGTTTGTTGGTTTGTTGGTTTGTTGGTTTGTTGGCTTGTTGGCTTGTTGGCTTGTTGGCTTGTTGGTTTGTTGGTTTGTTGGTTTGTTGGTTTGTTCGTTTTTTGGTTTGTTGGCTTGTTGGTTTGTTGGTTTGTTGGCTTGTTGGCTTGTTGGTTTGTTGGTTTGTTATTTTGTTCGTTTGTTCGTTTGTTGGTTTGTTCGTTTGTTGGTTTGTTTGTTTGTTGGTTTGTTTGTTTGTTGGTTTGTTCGTTTGTTGGCTTGTTGGTTTGTTGGCTTGTTGGTTTGTTGGTTTGTTGGTTTGTTGGTTTGTTGGTTTGTTGGTTTGTTGGTTTGTTGGTTTGTTGGTTTGTTTGTTTGTTCGTTTGTTGGTTTGTTGGTTTGTTGGCTTTTGGTTTGTTGGTTTGTTGGCTTGTTGGTTTTGTTGATTTGTTGGTTTGTTGGTTTATTCGTTTGTTGGCTTGTTGGTTTGTTGGCTTGTGGGCTTGTTGATTTGTTGGCTTGTTGGCTTGTTGGTTTGTTGATTTGTTGGCTTGTTGGTTTGTTGGTTTGTTGGTTTGTTGGTTTGTTGGTTTGTTGGTTTGTTGGTTTGTTGGTTTGATGGTTTGTTTGTTTGTTCGTTTGTTGGTTTGTTGGTTTGTTGGTTTGTTGGTTTGTTGGCTTTTGGTTTGTTGTTTTGTTGGCTTGTTGGTTTTGTTGATTTGTTGGTTTGTTGGTTTGTTCGTTTGTTGGCTTGTTGGTTTGTTGGCTTGTGGGCTTGTTGATTTGTTGGCTTGTTGGTTTGTTGGTTTGTTGGTTTGTTGGTTTGTTGGTTTGTTGGTTTGTTGGTTTGTTGGTTTGTTGGTTTGTTGGTTTGTTGGTTTGTTGGTTTGTTTGTTTGTTGGCTTATTGGCTTGTTATTTTGTTGGTTTGTTGGCTTGTTGGTTTGTTGGTTTTTTGGTTTGTTGGTTTGTTGGTTTGTTGGTTAGTTGGTTTGTTGGTTTGTTGGTTTGTTGGTTTGTTGGTTTGTTGGTTTGTTGGTTTGTTGGTTTGTTGGTTTGTTGGTTTGTTGGTTTGTTGGTTTGTTGGTTTGTTGGTTTGTTGGTTTGTTGGTTTGTTGGTTTGTTGGTTTGTTGGTTTGTTGGTTTGTTGGTTTGTTGGTTTGTTGGTTTGTTGGTTTGTTCGTTTGTTGGTTTGTTGGTTTGTTGTTTTGTTGGCTTGTTGGTTTGTTGGTTTGTTGGTTTGTTGGTTTGTTGGTTTGTTGGTTTGTTGGTTTGTTTGTTTGTTTGTTTGTTGGTTTGTTGGTTTCTTCGTTTGTTCGTTTGTTGGTGTGTTGGTGTTGATTTGTTGGTTTGTTGGTATGTTGGTTTGTTGGTTTGTCGGTTTGTTGGTTTGTTGGTTTGTCCGTTTGTTGGTTTGTTGGTTTGTTGGCTTGTTGGTTTGTTGGTTTTTTGTTTGTTAGCTTGTTGGTTTGTTGGTTTGTTGGTTTGTTGGTTTGTTGGTTTGTTGGTTTGTTGGTTTGTTGGTTTCTTCGTTTGTTCGTTTGTTGGTGTGTTGGTGTTGATTTGTTGGTTTGTTAGTTTGTTCGTTTGTTGGTTTGTTGGTTTGTTGTTTTGTTGGTTTGTTGGTTTGTTGGTTTGTTGGTTTGTTGGTTTGTTGGTTTGTTGGTTTGTTGGTTTGTTGGTTTGTTGGTTTGTTGGTTTGTTGGTGTGTTGGTTTGTTGGTTTGTTGGTTTGTTGGTTTGTTGGTTTGTTGGTTTGTTGGTTTGTTGGTTTGTTGGTTTGTTGGTTTGTTGGTTTCTTCGTTTGTTCGTTTGTTGGTGTGTTGGTGTTGATTTGTTGGTTTGTTGGTTTGTTGGTTTGTCGGTTTGTTGGTTTGTTGGTTTGTTGGTTTGTTGTTTTGTTGGCTTGTTGGTTTGTTGGTTTGTTGGTTTGTTGGTTTTTTGGTTTGTTGGTTTGTTGGTTTGTTGGTTTGTTGGTTTCTTTGTTTGTTCGTTTGTTGGTGTGTTGGTGTTGATTTGTTGGTTTGTTGGTTTGTCGGTTTGTTGGTTTGTTGGTTTGTTGGTTTGTTGTTTTGTTGGCTTGTTGGTTTGTTCGTTTGTTGGCTTGTTGGTTTGTTGGCTTGTTGGCTTGTTGGTTTGTTGGTTTGTTGGTTTGTTGGTTTGTTGGTTTGTTGGTTTGTTGGTTTGTTGGTTTCTTCGTTTGTTCGTTTGTTGGTGTGTTGGTGTTGATTTGTTGGTTTGTTGGTTTGTTGGTTTGTCGGTTTGTTGGTTTGTTGGTTTGTCCGTTTGTTGGTTTGTTGGTTTGTTGGCTTGTTGGTTTGTTGGTTTTTTGTTTGTTAGCTTGTTGGTTTGTTGGTTTGTTGGCTTGTTGGTTTGTTGGTTTGTTCGTTTGTTGGCTCGTTGGCTTGTTGGTTTGTTGGTTTGTTGGTTTGCTGGTTTGTTGGTCTGTTGGTTTGTTGGCTTGTTGGCTTGTTGGCTTGTTGGTTTGTTGGTTTGTTGGTTTGTTGGTTTGTTCGTTTTTTGGTTTGTTGGCTTGTTGGTTTGTTGGTTTGTTGGCTTGTTGGCTTGTTGGTTTGTTGGTTTGTTATTTTCTTCGTTTGTTCGTTTGTTGGTTTGTTTGTTTGTTGGTTTGTTTGTTTGTTGGTTTGTTCGTTTGTTGGCTTGTTGGTTTGTTGGCTTGTTGGTTTGTTGGTTTGTTGGTTTGTTGGTTTGTTGGTTTGTTGGTTTGTTGGTTTGTTGGTTTGTTGGTTTGTTTGTTTGTTCGTTTGTTAGGTTTGTTGGTTTGTTGGCTTTTGGTTTGTTGGTTTGTTGGCTTGTTGGTTTTGTTGATTTGTTGGTTTGTTGGTTTGTTCGTTTGTTGGCTTGTTGGTTTGTTGGCTTGTGGGCTTGTTGATTTGTTGGCTTGTTGGCTTGTTGGTTTGTTGGTTTGTTGGCTTGTTGGTTTGTTGGTTTGGTGGTTTGTTGGTTTGTTGGTTTGTTGGTTTGTTGGTTTGTTGGTTTGTTGGTTTGTTGGTTTGTTTGTTTGTTCGTTTGTTGGTTTGTTGGTTTGTTGGCTTTTGGTTTGTTGGTTTGTTGGCTTGTTGGTTTTGTTGATTTGTTGGTTTGTTGGTTTGTTCGTTTGTTGGCTTGTTGGTTTGTTGGCTTGTGGGCTTGTTGATTTGTTGGCTTGTTGGTTTGTTGGTTTGTTGGTTTGTTGGTTTGTTGGTTTGTTGGTTTGTTGGTTTGTTGGTTTGTTGGTTTGTTGGTTTGTTGGTTTGTTGGTTTGTTGGTTTGTTGGTTTGTTTGTTTGTTGGCTTATTGGCTTGTTAGTTTGTTGGTTTGTTGGCTTGTTGGTTTGTTGGTTATTTGGTTTGTTGGTTTTTTGGTTTGTTGGTTAGTTCGTTTGTTGGTTTGTTGGTTTGTTGGTTTGTTGGTTTGTTGGTTTGTTGGTTTGTTGGTTTGTTGGCTTGTTGGTTTGTTGGTTTGTTGGTTTGTTGGTTTGTTGGTTCGTTGGTTTAATGGTTTGTTGGTTTGTTGGTTTGTTGGTTTGTTGGTTTGTTGGTTTGTTGGTTTGTTGGTTTGTTGGTTTGTTGGTTTGTTGGTTTGTTGGTTTGTTGGTTTGTTGGTTTGTTCGTTTGTTGGTTTGTTGGTTTGTTGTTTTGTTGGCTTGTTGGTTTGTTGGTTTGTTGGTTTGTTGGTTTGTTGGGTTGTTGGTTTGTTGGCTTGTTGGTGTGTTTGTTTGTTGGTTTGTTCGTTTGTTGGTTTGTTGGTTTGTGGGTTTGTTGGTTTGTTGGTTTGTTGGTTTGTTAGTTTGTTGGTTTGTTGGCTTGTTGGCTTGTTGGTTTGTTGGTTTGTTCGTTTGTTTGTTTGTTGGTTTGTTGGTTTGTTGGTTTGTTGGTTTGTTGGTTTGTTGATTTGTTGGTTTGTTGGTTTGTTGGTTTGTTGGTTTGTTGTTTTGTTGGTTTGTTGGTTTGTTGGTTTGTTGGTTTGTTCGTTTGTTGGTTTTTTGGTTTGTTGGTTTGTTGGCTTGTTGGTTTGTTGGTTTGTTGTTTTGCTGGTTTGTTGGGTTGTTGGTTTGTTGGTTTGTTGGTTTGTTCGTTTGTTGGCTTGTTGGTTTGTTGGCTTGTTGGCTTGTTGATTTGTTGGTTTGTTGGTTTGTTGGTTTGTTGGTTTGTTGGCTTGTTGGCTTGTTGGTTTGTTGGTTTCTTTGTTTGTTTGTTTATTGGTTTGTTCGTTTCTTTGTTTGTTGGTTTCCTAGTTTGTTGGTTTGTTGGTTTGTTTGTTTGTTGGTTTGTTGGTTTGTTGGTTTGTTGGTTTGTTCGTTTGTTAATTTGTTGATTTGTTGGTTTGTTGGCTTGTTGGTTTGTTGGTTTGTTGGTTTGTTGGTTGGTTGGCTTGTTGGTTTGTTGCTTTGTTGGTTTGTTGCTTTGTTCGTTTCTTGGTTTGTTGGTTTGTTCGCTTGTTGGTTTGTTGGTTTGTGTGCTTGTTGGCTTGTTGGTTTGTTTGCTTGTTGGTTTGTTGGTTTGTTGGTTTGTTGGTTTGTTTGCTTGTTCGGTTGTTGGTTTGTTGGTTTGTTGGTTTGTTGGCATGTTGGCTTGTTGGTTGGTTGGTTTGTTGGTTTGTTGGTTTGTTGGTTTGTTCGTTTGTTGGTTTGTTTGTTTGTTGGTTTGTTGGTTTGTTGGTTTGTTGGTTTGTTGGTTTGTTGGCTTGTTGGTTTGTTGGTTTGTTAGTTTGTTCGTTTGTTGGCTTGTTGGTTTGTTGGCTTGTTGGCTTGTTGGTTTGTTGGTTTGTTGGTTTGTTGGTTTGTTGGTTTGTTGGTTTGTTGGTTTGTTGGTTTGTTGGTTTGTTGGTTTGTTCGTTTGTTCGTTTGTTGGTGTGTTGGTGTGTTGGTGTTGATTTGTTAGCTTGTTGGTTTGTTGGTTTTGTGGTTTGTTGGCTTGTTGGTTTGTTGGTTTGTTAGTTTGTTCTTTTGTTGGCTCGTGGGTTTTGTTGGGTTGTTGGCTTGTTGGTTTGTTGGTTTGTTGGTTTGTTGGTTTGTCGGTTTGTTGGTTTGTTCGTTTGTTGGTTTATTGGTTTGTTGGTTTGTTGGTTTATTGGTTTGTTGGTTTGTTGGTTTGTTGGTTTGTCGGTTTGTTGGTTTGTTGGTTTGTTCGTTTGTTGGTTTGTTGGTTTGTTGGCTTGTTGGTTTGTTGGTTTTTTGGTTTGTTGGCTTGTTGGTTTGTTGGCTTGTTGGCTTGTTGGTTTGTTGGTTTGTTCGTTTGTTGGCTCGTTGGCTTGTTGGTTTGTTGGTTTGTTGGTTTGTTGGTTTGTTGGTTTGTTGGTTTGTTGGTTTGTTGGCTTGTTGGCTTGTTGGTTTGTTGGTTTGTTGGTTTGTTGGTATGTTCGTTTTTTGGTTTGTTGGCTTGTTGGTTTGTTAGTTTGTTGGCTTGTTGGCTTGTTGGTTTGTTGGTTTGTTGGTTTGTTCGTTTATTCGTTTGTTCGTTTGTTGGTTTGTTCATTTGTTGGTTTGTTGGTTTGTTGGTTTGTTTGTTTGTTGGTTTGTTCGTTTGTTTGCTTGTTGGTTTGTTGGCTTGTTGGTTTGTTGGTTTGTTGGTTTGTTGGTTTGTTGGTTTGTTGGTTTGTTGGTTTGTTGGTTTGTTTGTTTGTTCGTTTGTTCGTTTGTTGGTTTGTTGGCTTTTGGTTTGTTGGTTTGTTGGCTTGTTGGCTTGTTGGTTTGTTGGTTTGTTGGTTTGTTGGTTTGTTGGTTTGTTGGTTTGTTGGTTTGTTTGTTTGTTGGCTTATTGGCTTGTTAGTTTGTTGGTTTGTTGGCTTGTTGGTTTGTTGGTTTTTTGGTTTGTTCGTTTGTTGGTTTGTTGGTTTGTTGGTTTGTTGGTTTGTTGGTTTGTTGGTTTGTTGGTTTGTTGGTTTGTTGGTTTGTTGGTTTGTTGGTTTGTTGGTTTGTTGGTTTGTTGGTTTGTTGGTTTGTTGGTTTGTTGGTTTGTTGGTTTGTTGGTTTGTTGGTTTGTTGGTTTATTGGTTTGTTGGTTTGTTGGTTTGTTGGTTGTTGGTTTGTTGGTTTGTTCGTTTGTTGGTTTGTTGGTTTGTTCGGTTGTTAGTTTATTGGTTTGTTGGTTTGTTGGTTTGTTGGCTTGTTGGTTTGTTGGTTTGTTGGTTTGTTGGTTTGTTTGTTTGTTGGCTTGTTGGTTTGTTGGTTTGATGGTTTGTTCGTTTGTTGGCTTGTTGGTTTGTTGGCTTGTTGGTTTGTTGGCTAGTTGGTTTGTTGGTTTGTTGGTTTGTTGGTTTGTTGGTTTGTTGGTTTGTTGGTTTGTTGGTTTGTTGGTTTGTTGGTTTGTTGGTTTGTTGGTTTGTTTGTTTGTTGGGTTATTGGTTTGTCGGCTTGTTGGTTTTTTGGTTTGTTGGTTTCTTCGTTTGTTGGTTTGTTGGTTTGTGGGTTTGTTGGTTTGTTAGTTTGTTGGTTTGTTGGTTTGTTGGTTTGTTGGCTTGTTGGCTTGTTGGTTTGTTGGTTTGTTCGTTTGTTTGTTTGTTGGTTTGTTGGTTTGTTGGTTTGTTGGTTTGTTGGTTTGTTGGTTTGTTGGTTTGTTGGTTTGTTGGTTTGTTGGTTTGTTGGTTTGTTGGCTTGTTGGTTTGTTGGCTTGTGGGCTTGTTGATTTGTTGGCTTGTTGGTTTGTTGGTTTGTTGGTTTGTTGGTTTGTTGGTTTGTTGGTTTGTTGGTTTGTTGGTTTGTTGGTTTGTTGGTTTGTTGGTTTGTTGGTTTGTTTGTTTGTTGGCTTATTGGCTTGTTAGTTTGTTGGTTTGTTGGCTTGTTGGTTTGTTGGTTATTTGGTTTGTTGGTTTGTTGGTTTGTTGGTTAGTTGGTTTGTTGGTTTGTTGGTTTGTTCGTTTGTTGGCTTGTTGGTTTGTTGGCTTGTGGGCTTGTTGATTTGTTGGCTTGTTGGTTTGTTGGTTTGTTGGTTTGTTGGTTTGTTCGTTTGTTGGCTTGTTGGTTTGTTGGCTTGTGGGCTTGTTGATTTGTTGGCTTGTTGGTTTGTTGGTTTGTTGGTTTGTTGGTTTGTTGGTTTGTTGGTTTGTTGGTTTGTTGGTTTGTTGGTTTGTTGGTTTGTTGGTTTGTTGGTTTGTTGGTTTGTTGGTTTGTTGGTTTGTTTGTTTGTTGGCTTATTGGCTTGTTAGTTTGTTGGTTTGTTGGCTTGTTGGTTTGTTTTTTTTTTGGTTTGTTGGTTTCTTCGTTTGTTGGTTTGTTGGTTTGTTGGTTTGTTGGTTTCTTCGTTTGTTGGCTTGTTGGTTTGTTGGCTTGTGGGCTTGTTGATTTGTTGGCTTGTTGGTTTGTTGGTTTGTTGGTTTGTTGGTTTGTTGGTTTGTTGGTTTGTTGGTTTGTTGGTTTGTTGGTTTGTTGGTTTGTTGGTTTGTTGGTTTGTTGGTTTGTTAGTTTGTTGGCTTATTGGCTTGTTAGTTTGTTGGTTTGTTGGCTTGTTGGTTTGTTGGTTATTTGGTTTGTTGGTTTGTTGGTTTGTTGGTTAGTTGGTTTGTTGGTTTGTTGGTTTGTTGGTTTGTTGGTTTGTTGGTTTGTTGGTTTGTTGGTTTGTTGGTTTGTTGGTTTGTTGGTTTATTGGTTTGTTGGTTTGTTGGTTTGTTGGTTTGTTGGTTTGTTGGTTTGTTGGTTTGTTGGTTTGTTGGTTTGTTGGTTTGTTGGTTTGTTGGTTTGTTGGTTTGTTGGTTTGTTCGTTTGTTGGTTTGTTGGTTTGTTGTTTTGTTGGCTTGTTGGTTTGTTGGTTTGTTGGTTTGTTGGTTTGTTGGGTTGTTGATTTGTTGGCTTGTTGGCTTGTTGGTGTGTTTGTTTGTTGGTTTGTTCGTTTGTTGGTTTGTTGGTTTGTGGGTTTGTTGGTTTGTTGGTTTGTTGGTTTGTTAGTTTGTTGGTTTGTTGGTTTGTTGGTTTGTTGGTTTCTTGGTTTGTTGGTTTGTTGGTGTGTTTGTTTGTTGGTTTGTTCGTTTGTTTGTTTTTTGGTTTGTTGGTTTGTTGGCTTGTTGGTTTGTTGGTTTGTTGGTTTGCTGGTTTGTTGGGTTGTTGGTTTGTTGGTTTGTTGGTTTGTTCGTTTGTTGGCTTGTTGGTTTGTTGGCTTGTTGGCTTGTTGATTTGTTGGTTTGTTGGTTTGTTGGTTTGTTGGTTTGTTGGCTTGTTGGCTTGTTGGTTTGTTGGTTTCTTTGTTTGTTTGTTTATTGGTTTGTTCGTTTCTTTGTTTGTTGGTTTCCTAGTTTGTTGGTTTGTTGGTTTGTTTGTTTGTTGGTTTGTTGGTTTGTTGGTTTGTTGGTTTGTTCGTTTGTTAGTTTGTTGATTTGTTGGTTTGTTGGTTTGTTGGTTTGTTGGTTTGTTGGCTTGTTGGCTTGTTGGTTTGTTGGTTTGTTGGTTTGTTGGTTTGTTGGTTTGTTGGTTTGTTGGTTTGTTGGTTTGTTGGTTTGTTCGTTTGTTCGTTTGTTGGTGTGTTGGTGTGTTGGTGTTGATTTGTTAGCTTGTTGGTTTGTTGGTTTTGTGGTTTGTTGGCTTGTTGGTTTGTTGGTTTGTTAGTTTGTTCTTTTGTTGGCTCGTGGGTTTTGTTGGGTTGTTGGCTTGTTGGTTTGTTGGTTTGTTGGTTTGTTGGTTTGTTGGTTTGTTGGTTTGTTCGTTTGTTGGTTTATTGGTTTGTTGGTTTGTTGGTTTATTGGTTTGTTGGTTTGTTGGTTTGTTGGTTTGTCGGTTTGTTGGTTTGTTGGTTTGTTCGTTTGTTGGTTTGTTGGTTTGTTGGCTTGTTCGTTTGTTGGTTTTTTGGTTTGTTGGCTTGTTGGTTTGTTGGCTTGTTGGCTTGTTGGTTTGTTGGTTTGTTCGTTTGTTGGCTCGTTGGCTTGTTGGTTTGTTGGTTTGTTGGTTTGTTGGTTTGTTGGTTTGTTGGTTTGTTGGCTTGTTGGCTTGTTGGTTTGTTGGTTTGTTGGTTTGTTGGTATGTTAGTTTTTTGGTTTGTTGGCTTGTTGGTTTGTTAGTTTGTTGGCTTGTTGGCTTGTTGGTTTGTTGGTTTGTTGGTTTGTTCGTTTATTCGTTTGTTCGTTTGTTGGTTTGTTCATTTGTTGGTTTGTTGGTTTGTTGGTTTGTTGGTTTGTTTGTTTGTTGGTTTGTTCGTTTGTTGGCTTGTTGGTTTGTTGGCTTGTTGGTTTGTTGGTTTGTTGGTTTGTTGGTTTGTTGGTTTGTTGGTTTGTTGGTTTGTTGGTTTGTTTGTTTGTTCGTTTGTTCGTTTGTTGGTTTGTTGGCTTTTGGTTTGTTGGTTTGTTGGCTTGTTGGTTTTGTTGATTTGTTGGTTTGATGGTTTGTTCGTTTGTTGGCTTGTTGGTTTGTTGGCTTGTGGGCTTGTTGATTTGTTGGCTTGTTGGTTTGTTGGTTTGTTGGTTTGTTGGTTTGTTGGTTTGTTGGTTTGTTTGTTTGTTGGCTTATTGGCTTGTTAGTTTGTTGGTTTGTTGGCTTGTTGGTTTGTTGGTTTTTTGGTTTCTTCGTTTGTTGGTTTGTTGGTTTGTTGGTTTGTTGGTTTGTTGGTTTGTTGGTTTGTTGGTTTGTTGGTTTGTTGGTTTGTTGGTTTGTTGGTTTGTTGGTTTGTTGGTTTGTTGGTTTGTTGGTTTGTTGGTTTGTTGGTTTGTTGGTTTGTTGGTTTGTTGGTTTGTTGGTTTGTTGGTTTATTGGTTTGTTGGTTTGTTGGTATGTTGGTTTGTTGGTTTGTTCGTTTGTTGGTTTGTTGGTTTGTTCGGTTGTTGGTTAATTGGTTTGTTGGTTTGTTGGTTTGTTGGCTTGTTGGTTTGTTGGTTTGTTGGTTTGTTGGTTTGTTTGTTTGTTGGCTTGTTGGTTTGTTGGTTTGATGGTTTGTTCGTTTGTTGGCTTGTTGGTTTGTTGGCTTGTTGGTTTGTTGGCTAGTTGGTTTGTTGGTTTGTTGGTTTGTTGGTTTGTTGGTTTGTTGGTTTGTTGGTTTGTTGGTTTGTTGGTTTGTTGGTTTGTTGGTTTGTTGGTTTGTTGGTTTGTTTGTTTGTTGGGTTGTTGGTTTGTTGGCTTGTTGGTTTTTTGGTTTGTTGGTTTCTTCGTTTGTTGGTTTGTTGGTTTGTGGGTTTGTTGGTTTGTTAGTTTGTTGGTTTGTTGGTTTGTTGGTTTGTTGGCTTGTTGGCTTGTTGGTTTGTTGGTTTGTTCGTTTGTTTGTTTGTTGGTTTGTTGGTTTGTTGGTTTGTTGGTTTGTTGGTTTGTTGGTTTGTTGGTTTGTTGGTTCGATGGTTTGTTGGTTTGTTGGTTTGTTGTTTTGTTGGTTTGTTGGTTTGTTGGTTTGTTGGTTTGTTGGTTGGTTGGTTTGTTGGTTTCTTGGTTTGTTGGTTTGTTGGTGTGTTTGTTTGTTGGTTTCTTCGTTTGTTGGTTTTTTGGTTTGTTGGTTTGTTGGCTTGTTGGTTTGTTGGTTTGTTGGTTTGTTGGTTTGTTGGGTTGTTGGTTTGTTGGTTTGTTGGTTTGTTCGTTTGTTAGCTTGTTGGTTTGTTGGCTTGTTGGCTTGTTGGTTTGTTGGTTTGTTGGTTTGTTGGTTTGTTGGTTTGTTGGTTTGTTGGTTTGTTGGTTTGTTGGTTTGTTGGCTTTTTGGCTTGTTGGTTTGTTGGTTTCTTTGTTTGTTTGTTTATTGGTTTGTTCGTTTCTTCGTTTGTTGGTTTCCTATTTTGTTGGTTTGTTGGTTTGTTTGTTTGTTGGTTTGTTGGTTTGTTGGTTTGTTCGTTTGTTAATTTGTTGATTTGTTGGTATGTTGGCTTGTTGGTTTGTTGGTTTGTTGGTTTATTGGTTTGTTGATTTGTTGGCTTGTTGGTTTGTTGCTTTGTTGGTTTGTTGGTTTGTTTGTTTGTTGGTTTGTTCGTTTGTTGGCTTGTTGGTTTGTTGGCTTGTTGGCTTGTTGGTTTGTTTGTTTGTTGGTTTGTTGGTTTGTTGGTTTGTTGGTTTGTTTGCTTGTTCGTTTGTTGGTTTGTTGGTTTGTTGGTTTGTTGGCTTATTGGTTTGTTGGTTTGTTCGTTTGTTGGCTTGTTGGCTTGTTGGTTTGTTGGTTTGTTAGTTTGTTGGCATGTTGGCTTGTTGGTTTGTTGGTTTGTTGGTTTGTTGGTTTGTTGGTTTGTTGGTTTGTTGGCTTGTTGGCTTGTTGGTTTATTTGTTTGTTGGTTTGTTGGGTTGTTGGTTTGTTGGCCTCTTGGCTTGTTGGCTTGTTGGTTTGTTGGTTTGTTGGCTTGATGGCTTGCTGGTTTGTTGGTTTGTTGGCTTGTTGGTTTGTTGGTTTGCTGGTTTGTTGGTTTGTTGGTTTGTTTGTTTGTTGGTTTGTTGGTTTGTTGGTTTGTTGGTTTGTTGGTTTGTTGGTTCGTTGGTTTGTTCGTTTGTTGGCTTGTTGGCTTGTTGGTTTGTTGGTTTGTTGGCTTGTTGGTTTATTGGTTTGTTGGTTTGTTGGCTTGTTGTTTTGTTGGTTTGTTGGTTTATTGGTTTGTTGGCTTGTTGGTTTGTTGGTTTGTTGGTTTGTTGGCTTCTTGGTTTATTCGTTTGTTGGTTTGTTGGCTTGTTGGTTTGTTGGTTTGTTGGTGTGTTGGTTTGTTGGTTTGTTGGCTTGTTGGTTTGTTGGGTTGTTGGTTTGTTGGCTTGTTGCTTTGGTGGTTTGTTGGTTTGTTGGTTTGTTGGTTTGTTGGTTTGTTGGTTTGTTGGTTTGTTGGTTTGTTCGTTTGTTGGTTTGTTGGTTTGTTGGTTTGTTTGTTTGTTGGTTTGTTCGTTTGTTGGCATGTTAGTTTGTTGGCTTGTTGGTTTGTTGGCTTGTTGGTTTGTTGGTTTGTTGGCTTGTTGGTTTGTTGATTTGTTGGTTTGTTGGTTTGTTCGTTTGTTGGCTTGTTGGTCTTTTGGCTTGTTGGCTTGTTGATTTGTTGGCTTGTTGGCTTGTTGGTTTCTTGGTTTGTTGGTTTGTTGGTTTGTTGGCTTGTTGGTTTGTTGGTTTGTTGGCTTGTTGGTTTGTTGATTTGTTGGTTTGTTGGTTTGTTCGTTTGTTGGCTTGTAGGTCTGTTGGCTTGTTGGCTTGTTGATTTGCTGGCTTGTTGGTTTGTTGGTTTTTTGGTTTGTTGGTTTGTTGGTTTGTTGATTTATTGGTTTATTGGTTTGTTAGTTTGTTGGTTTGTTGGTTTGTTGGTTTGTTGGTTTGTTGGTTTGTTGGTTTCTTTGTTTGTTTGTTTATTGGTTTGTTCGTTTCTTCGTTTGTTGGTTTCCTATTTTGTTGGTTTGTTGGTTTGTTTGTTTGTTGGTTTGTTGGTTTGTTGGTTTGTTCGTTTGTTAATTTGTTGATTTGTTGGTTTGTTGGCTTGTTGGTTTGTTGGTTTGTTGGTTTATTGGTTTGTTGATTTGTTGGCTTGTTGGTTTGTTGCTTTGTTGGTTTGTTGCTTTGTTGGTTTGTTTGTTTGTTGGTTTGTTCGTTTGTTGGCTTGTTGGTTTGTTGGCTTGTTGGCTTGTTGGTTTGTTTGTTTGTTGGTTTGTTGGTTTGTTGGTTTGTTGGTTTGTTTGCTTGTTCGTTTGTTGGTTTGTTGGTTTGTTGGTTTGTTGGCTTATTGGTTTGTTGGTTTGTTCGTTTGTTGGCTTGTTGGCTTGTTGGTTTGTTGGTTTGTTAGTTTGTTGGCATGTTGGCTTGTTGGTTTGTTGGTTTGTTGGTTTGTTGGTTTGTTGGTTTGTTGGTTTGTTGGCTTGTTGGCTTGTTGGTTTATTTGTTTGTTGGTTTGTTGGGTTGTTGGTTTGTTGGCCTCTTGGCTTGTTGGCTTATTGGTTTGTTGGTTTGTTGGCTTGATGGCTTGCTGGTTTGTTGGTTTGTTGGCTTGTTGGTTTGTTGGTTTGCTGGTTTGTTGGTTTGTTGGTTTGTTTGTTTGTTGGTTTGTTGGTTTGTTGGTTTGTTGGTTTGTTGGTTTGTTGGTTCGTTGGTTTGTTCGTTTGTTGGCTTGTTGGCTTGTTGGTTTGTTGGTTTGTTGGCTTGTTGGTTTATTGGTTTGTTGGTTTGTTGGCTTGTTGTTTTGTTGGTTTGTTGGTTTATTGGTTTGTTGGCTTGTTGGTTTGTTGGTTTGTTGGTTTGTTCGCTTCTTGGTTTATTCGTTTGTTGGTTTGTTGGCTTGTTGGTTTGTTGGTTTGTTGGTGTGTTGGTTTGTTGGTTTGTTGGCTTGTTGGTTTGTTGGGTTGTTGGTTTGTTGGCTTGTTGCTTTGGTGGTTTGTTGGTTTGTTGGTTTGTTGGTTTGTTGGTTTGTTGGTTTGTTGGTTTGTTGGTTTGTTCGTTTGTTGGTTTGTTGGTTTGTTGGTTTGTTTGTTTGTTGGTTTGTTCGTTTGTTGGCATGTTAGTTTGTTGGCTTGTTGGTTTGTTGGCTTGTTGGTTTGTTGGTTTGTTGGCTTGTTGGTTTGTTGATTTGTTGGTTTGTTGGTTTGTTCGTTTGTTGGCTTGTTGGTCTTTTGGCTTGTTGGCTTGTTGATTTGTTGGCTTGTTGGCTTGTTGGTTTCTTGGTTTGTTGGTTTGTTGGTTTGTTGGCTTGTTGGTTTGTTGGTTTGTTGGCTTGTTGGTTTGTTGATTTGTTGGTTTGTTGGTTTGTTCGTTTGTTGGCTTGTAGGTCTGTTGGCTTGTTGGCTTGTTGATTTGCTGGCTTGTTGGTTTGTTGGTTTTGTGGTTTGTTGGTTTGTTGGTTTGTTGATTTATTGGTTTATTGGTTTGTTAGTTTGTTGGTTTGTTGGTTTGTTGGTTTGTTGGTTTGTTGGTTTGTTGGTTTCTTTGTTTGTTTGTTTATTGGTTTGTTCGTTTCTTCGTTTGTTGGTTTCCTATTTTGTTGGTTTGTTGGTTTGTTTGTTTGTTGGTTTGTTGGTTTGTTGGTTTGTTCGTTTGTTAATTTGTTGATTTGTTGGTTTGTTGGCTTGTTGGTTTGTTGGTTTGTTGGTTTATTGGTTTGTTGATTTGTTGGCTTGTTGGTTTGTTGCTTTGTTGGTTTGTTGCTTTGTTGGTTTGTTTGTTTGTTGGTTTGTTCGTTTGTTGGCTTGTTGGTTTGTTGGCTTGTTGGCTTGTTGGTTTGTTTGTTTGTTGGTTTGTTGGTTTGTTGGTTTGTTGGTTTGTTTGCTTGTTCGTTTGTTGGTTTGTTGGTTTGTTGGTTTGTTGGCTTATTGGTTTGTTGGTTTGTTCGTTTGTTGGCTTGTTGGCTTGTTGGTTTGTTGGTTTGTTAGTTTGTTGGCATGTTGGCTTGTTGGTTTGTTGGTTTGTTGGTTTGTTGGTTTGTTGGTTTGTTGGTTTGTTGGCTTGTTGGCTTGTTGGTTTATTTGTTTGTTGGTTTGTTGGGTTGTTGGTTTGTTGGCCTCTTGGCTTGTTGGCTTATTGGTTTGTTGGTTTGTTGGCTTGATGGCTTGCTGGTTTGTTGGTTTGTTGGCTTGTTGGTTTGTTGGTTTGCTGGTTTGTTGGTTTGTTGGTTTGTTTGTTTGTTGGTTTGTTGGTTTGTTGGTTTGTTGGTTTGTTGGTTTGTTGGTTCGTTGGTTTGTTCGTTTGTTGGCTTGTTGGCTTGTTGGTTTGTTGGTTTGTTGGCTTGTTGGTTTATTGGTTTGTTGGTTTGTTGGCTTGTTGTTTTGTTGGTTTGTTGGTTTATTGGTTTGTTGGCTTGTTGGTTTGTTGGTTTGTTGGTTTGTTCGCTTCTTGGTTTATTCGTTTGTTGGTTTGTTGGCTTGTTGGTTTGTTGGTTTGTTGGTGTGTTGGTTTGTTGGTTTGTTGGCTTGTTGGTTTGTTGGGTTGTTGGTTTGTTGGCTTGTTGCTTTGGTGGTTTGTTGGTTTGTTGGTTTGTTGGTTTGTTGGTTTGTTGGTTTGTTGGTTTGTTGGTTTGTTCGTTTGTTGGTTTGTTGGTTTGTTGGTTTGTTTGTTTGTTGGTTTGTTCGTTTGTTGGCATGTTAGTTTGTTGGCTTGTTGGTTTGTTGGCTTGTTGGTTTGTTGGTTTGTTGGCTTGTTGGTTTGTTGATTTGTTGGTTTGTTGGTTTGTTCGTTTGTTGGCTTGTTGGTCTTTTGGCTTGTTGGCTTGTTGATTTGTTGGCTTGTTGGCTTGTTGGTTTCTTGGTTTGTTGGTTTGTTGGTTTGTTGGCTTGTTGGTTTGTTGGTTTGTTGGCTTGTTGGTTTGTTGATTTGTTGGTTTGTTGGTTTGTTCGTTTGTTGGCTTGTAGGTCTGTTGGCTTGTTGGCTTGTTGATTTGCTGGCTTGTTGGTTTGTTGGTTTTTTGGTTTGTTGGTTTGTTGGTTTGTTGATTTATTGGTTTATTGGTTTGTTAGTTTGTTGGTTTGTTGGTTTGTTGGTTTGTTGGTTTGTTGGTTTGTTGGTTTGTTGGTTTGTTGGTTTGGTGGGTTGTTGGTTTGTTGGTTTGTTGGTTTGTTGGTTTGTTGGGTTGTTGGTTTGTTGGTTTGTTGGTTTGTTCGTTTGTTGGCTTCTTGGTTTGTTGGCTTGTTGGCTTGTTGATTTGTTGGTTTGTTGGTTTGTTGGTTTGTTGGTTTGTTGGTTTGTTGGTTTGTTGGCTTGTTGGCTTGTTGGTTTGTTGGTTTCTTTGTTTGTTAGTTTATTGGTTTGTTCGTTTCTTTGTTTGTTGGTTTCCTAGTTTGTTGGTTTGTTGGTTTGTTTGTTTGTTGGTTTGTTGGTTTGTTGGTTTGTTCGTTTGTTAGTTTGTTGATTTGTTGGTTTGTTGGCTTGTTGGTTTGTTGGTTTGTTGGTTTGTTGGTTGGTTGGCTTGTTGGTTTGTTGCTTTGTTGGTTTGTTGCTTTGTTGGCTTGTTTGTTTGTTGGTTTGTCCGTTTGATGGCTTGTTGGTTTGTTGGCTTGTTGGCTTGTTGGTTTGTTTGCTTGTTGGTTTGTTGGTTTGTTGGTTTGTTGATTTGTTGGTTTGTTGGTTTGTTGGTTGGTTGGCTTGTTGGTTGGTTGGTTTGTTGGTTTGTTGGTTTGTTGGTTTGTTCGTTTGTTGGTTTGTTTGTTTGTTGGTTTGTTGGTTTGTTGGTTTGTTGGTTTGTTGGCTTGTTGGTTTGTTGGTTTGTTAGTTTGTTCGTTTGTTGGCTTGTTGGCTTGTTGGTTTGTTGGCTTGTAGGCTTATTGGTTTGTTGGTTTGTTGGTTTGTTGGTTTGTTGGTATGTTGGTTTGTTGGTTTGTTGGTTTGTTGGTTTGTTGGTTTGTTCGTTTGTTCGTTTGTTGGTGTGTTGGTGTTGATTTGTTGGCTTGTTGGTTTGTTGGTTTTGCGGTTTGTTGTCTTGTTGGTTTGTTGGTTTGTTAGTTTGTTCGTTTGTTGGCTCGTGGGTTTTGTTGGGTTGTTGG
This sequence comes from Atherix ibis, assembly GCA_958298945.1. Lineage (NCBI taxonomy): Eukaryota > Metazoa > Arthropoda > Insecta > Diptera > Athericidae > Atherix > Atherix ibis. The sequence continues at coordinate 4,671,039 of OY282608.1, forward strand.
CTTGTTGGTTTGTTGGTTTGTTGGTTTGTTGGTTTGTTGGTTTGTTGGTTTGTTCGTTTGTTGGTTTATTGGTTTGTTGGTTTGTTGGTTTGTTGGTTTGTTGGTTTGTTGGTTTGTTGGTTTGTCGTTTTGTTGGTTTGTTGGTTTGTTCGTTTGTTGGTTTGTTGGTTTGTTGTCTTGTTGGTTTGTTGGTTTTTTGGTTTGTTGGCTTGTTGGTTTGTTGGCTTGTTGGCTTGTTGGCTTGTTGGTTTGTTGGTTTGTTCGTTTGTTGGCTCGTTGGCTTGTTGGTTTGTTGGTTTGTTGGTTTGTTGGTTTGTTGGTTTGTTGGTTTGTTGGCTTGTTGGCTTGTTGGTTTGTTGGTTTGTTGGTTTGTTGGTTTGTTCGTTTTTTGGTTTGTTGGCTTGTTGGTTTGTTAGTTTGTTGGCTTGTTGGCTTGTTGGTTTGTTGGTTTGTTGGTTTGTTCGTTTGTTCGTTTGTTCGTTTGTTGGTTTGTTCGTTTGTTGGTTTGTTGGTTTGTTGGTTTGTTTGTTTGTTGGTTTGTTCGTTTGTTGGCTTGTTGGTTTGTTGGCTTGTTGGTTTGTTGGTTTGTTGGTTTGTTGGTTTGTTGGCTTTTGGTTTGTTGGTTTGTTGGCTTGTTGGTTTTGTTGATTTGTTGGTTTGTTGGTTTGTTCGTTTGTTGGCTTGTTGGTTTGTTGGCTTGTGGGCTTGTTGATTTGTTGGCTTGTTGGTTTGTTGGTTTGTTGGTTTGTTGGTTTGTTGGTTTGTTGGTTTGTTGGTTTGTTGGTTTGTTGGTTTGTTTGTTTGTTGGCTTATTGGCTTGTTAGTTTGTTGGTTTGTTGGCTTGTGGGTTTGTTGGTTTTTTGGTTTGTTCGTTTGTTGGTTTGTTGGTTTGTTGGTTTGTTGGTTTGTTGGTTTGTTGGTTTGTTGGTTTGTTGGTTTGTTGGTTTGTTGGTTTGTTGGTTTGTTGGTTTGTTGGTTTGTTGGTTTGTTAGTTTGTTGGTTTGTTGGTTTGTTGGTTTGTTGGTTTGTTGGTTTATTGGTTTGTTGGTTTGTTGGTTTGTTGGTTTGTTCGTTTGTTGGTTTGTTGGTTTGTTCGTTTGTTGGTTTGTTCGTTTGTTGGTTTGTTGGTTTGTTCGTTTGTTGGTTTATTGGTTTGTTGGTTTGTTGGTTTGTTGGCTTGTTGGTTTGTTGGTTTGTTGGTTTGTTGGTTTGTTGGGTTGTTGGCTTGTTGGTTTATTGGTTTGATGGTTTGTTCGTTTGTTGGCTTGTTGGTTTGTTGGCTTGTTGGTTTGTTGGCTAGTTGGTTTGTTGGTTTGTTGGTTTGTTGGTTTGTTGGTTTGTTGGTTTGTTGGTTTATTGGTTTGTTGGTGTGTTGGTTTGTTGGTTTGTTCATTTGTTGGTTTGTTGGTTTGTTCGTTTGTTGGTTTATTGGTTTGTTGGTTTGTTGGTTTGTTGGCTTGTTGGTTTGTTGGTTTGTTGGTTTGTTGGTTTGTTGGTTTGTTGGTTTGTTGGCTTGTTGGTTTGTTGGTTTGATTGTTTGTTCGTTTGTTGGCTTGTTGGTTTGTTGGCTTGTTGGTTTGTTGGCTAGTTGGTTTGTTGGTTTGTTGGTTTGTTGGTTTATTTTGTTGGTTTGTTGGTTTGTTGGTTTGTTTGTTTGTTGGGTTGTTGGTTTGTTGGCTTGTTGGTTTTTTGGTTCGTTGGTTTCTTCGTTTGTTGGTTTGTTGGTTTGTGGGTTTGTTGGTTTGTTGGTTTGTTGGTTTGTTGGTTTGTTGGTTTGTTGGCTTGTTGGCTTGTTGGTTTGTTGGTTTGTTGGTTTGTTCGTTTGTTTGTTTGTTGGTTTGTTGGTTTGTTGGTTTGTTGGTTTGTTAGTTTGTTGGTTTGTTGGTTTGTTGGTTTGTTGCTTTGTTGGTTTGTTTGTTTGTTGGGTTGTTGGTTTGTTGGCTTGTTGGTTTTTTGGTTCGTTGGTTTCTTCGTTTGTTGGTTTGTTGGTTTGTGGGTTTGTTGGTTTGTTGGTTTGTTGGTTTGTTGGTTTGTTGGCTTGTTGGCTTGTTGGTTTGTTGGTTTGTTCGTTTGTTTGTTTGTTGGTTTGTTGGTTTGTTGGTTAATTGGTTTGTTGGTTTGTTGGTTTGTTGGTTTGTTGGTTTGTTGGTTTTTTGGTTTGGTGGTTTGTTGGTTTGTTGGTTTGTTGTTTTGTTGGTTTGTTGGTTTGTTGGTTTGTTGGTTTGTTGGTTGGTTGGTTTGTTGGTTTCTTGGTTTGTTGGTTTGTTGGTGTGTATGTTTGTTGTTTGTTCGTTTGTTGGTTTTTTGGTTTGTTGGTTTGTTGGCTTGTTGGTTTATTGGTTTGTTGGTTTGTTGGTTTGTTGGGCTGTTGGTTTGTTGGTTTGTTGGTTTGTTCGTTTGTTGGTTTGTTGGCTTGTTGGTTTGTTGGTTTGTTGGTTTGTTGGTTTGTTGGTTTGCTGGTTTGTTGGTTTGTTGGCTTGTTGGCTTGTTGGCTTGTTGGTTTGTTGGTTTCTTTGTTTGTTTGTTTATTGGTTTGTTCGTTTCTTCGTTTATTGGTTTCCTAGTTTGTTGGTTTGTTGGTTTGTTTGTTTGTTGGTTTGTTGGTTTGTTGGTTTGTTCGTTTGTTAATTTGTTGATTTGTTGGTTTGTTGGCTTGTTGGTTTGTTGGTTTGTTGGTTTGTTGATTTGTTGGCTTGTTGGTTTGTTGCTTTTTTGGTTTGTTGCTTTGTTGGTTTGTTTGTTTGTTGGTTTGTTCGTTTGTTGGCTTGTTGGTTTGTTGGCTTGTTGGCTTGTTGGTTTGTTTGCTTGTTGGTTTGTTGGTTTGTTGGTTTGTTGGTTTGTTTGCTTGTTCGTTTGTTGGTTTGTTGGTTTGTTGGTTTGTTGGCTTATTGGTTTGTTGGTTTGTTCGTTTGTTGGCTTGTTGGCTTGTTGGTTTGTTGGTTTGTTAGTTTGTTGGCATGTTGGCTTGTTGGTTTGTTGGTTTGTTGGTTTGTTGGTTTGTTGGTTTGTTGGTTTGTTGGCTTGTTGGCTTGTTGGTTTATTTGTTTGTTGGTTTGTTGGTTTGTTGGTTTGTTGGCCTCTTGGCTTGTTGGCTTATTGGTTTGTTGGTTTGTTGGCTTGATGGCTTGCTGGTTTGTTGGTTTGTTGGCTTGTTGGTTTGTTGGTTTGCTGGTTTGTTGGTTTGTTGGTTTGTTTGTTTGTTGGTTTGTTGGTTTGTTGGTTTGTTGAATTGTTGGTTCGTTGGTTTGTTCGTTTGTTGGCTTGTTGGCTTGTTGGTTTGTTGGTTTGTTGGCTTGTTGGTTTATTGGTTTGTTGGTTTGTTGGCTTGTTGTTTTGTTGGTTTATTGGTTTGTTGGCTTGTTGGTTTGTTGGTTTGTTGGTTTGTTGGTTTGTTGGTTTGTTGGTTTGTCGTTTTGTTGGTTTGTTGGTTTGTTCGTTTGTTGGTTTGTTGGTTTGTTGTCTTGTTGGTTTGTTGGTTTTTTGGTTTGTTGGCTTGTTGGTTTGTTGGCTTGTTGGCTTGTTGGCTTGTTGGTTTGTTGGTTTGTTCGTTTGTTGGCTCGTTGGCTTGTTGGTTTGTTGGTTTGTTGGTTTGTTGGTTTGTTGGTTTGTTGGTTTGTTGGCTTGTTGGCTTGTTGGTTTGTTGGTTTGTTGGTTTGTTGGTTTGTTCGTTTTTTGGTTTGTTGGCTTGTTGGTTTGTTAGTTTGTTGGCTTGTTGGCTTGTTGGTTTGTTGGTTTGTTGGTTTGTTCGTTTGTTCGTTTGTTCGTTTGTTGGTTTGTTCGTTTGTTGGTTTGTTGGTTTGTTGGTTTGTTTGTTTGTTGGTTTGTTCGTTTGTTGGCTTGTTGGTTTGTTGGCTTGTTGGTTTGTTGGTTTGTTGGTTTGTTGGTTTGTTGGCTTTTGGTTTGTTGGTTTGTTGGCTTGTTGGTTTTGTTGATTTGTTGGTTTGTTGGTTTGTTCGTTTGTTGGCTTGTTGGTTTGTTGGCTTGTGGGCTTGTTGATTTGTTGGCTTGTTGGTTTGTTGGTTTGTTGGTTTGTTGGTTTGTTGGTTTGTTGGTTTGTTGGTTTGTTGGTTTGTTGGTTTGTTTGTTTGTTGGCTTATTGGCTTGTTAGTTTGTTGGTTTGTTGGCTTGTGGGTTTGTTGGTTTTTTGGTTTGTTCGTTTGTTGGTTTGTTGGTTTGTTGGTTTGTTGGTTTGTTGGTTTGTTGGTTTGTTGGTTTGTTGGTTTGTTGGTTTGTTGGTTTGTTGGTTTGTTGGTTTGTTTGTTTGTTGGTTTGTTGGTTTGTTAGTTTGTTGGTTTGTTGGTTTGTTGGTTTGTTGGTTTGTTGGTTTATTGGTTTGTTGGTTTGTTGGTTTGTTGGTTTGTTCGTTTGTTGGTTTGTTCGTTTGTTGGTTTGTTGGTTTGTTCGTTTGTTGGTTTATTGGTTTGTTGGTTTGTTGGTTTGTTGGCTTGTTGGTTTGTTGGTTTGTTGGTTTGTTGGTTTGTTGGGTTGTTGGCTTGTTGGTTTGTTGGTTTGATGGTTTGTTCGTTTGTTGGCTTGTTGGTTTGTTGGCTTGTTGGTTTGTTGGCTAGTTGGTTTGTTGGTTTGTTGGTTTGTTGGTTTGTTGGTTTGCTGGTTTGTTGGTTTGTTGGTTTGTTGGTTTATTGGTTTGTTGGTTTGTTGGTTTGTTGGTTTGTTCATTTGTTGGTTTGTTGGTTTGTTCGTTTGTTGGTTTATTGGTTTGTTGGTTTGTTGGTTTGTTGGCTTGTTGGTTTGTTGGTTTGTTGGTTTGTTGGTTTGTTGGTTTGTTGGTTTGTTGGCTTGTTGGTTTGTTGGTTTGATTGTTTGTTCGTTTGTTGGCTTGTTGGTTTGTTGGCTTGTTGGTTTGTTGGCTAGTTGGTTTGTTGGTTTGTTGGTTTGTTGGTTTATTTTGTTGGTTTGTTGGTTTGTTGGTTTGTTTGTTTGTTGGGTTGTTGGTTTGTTGGCTTGTTGGTTTTTTGGTTCGTTGGTTTCTTCGTTTGTTGGTTTGTTGGTTTGTGGGTTTGTTGGTTTGTTGGTTTGTTGGTTTGTTGGTTTGTTGGTTTGTTGGCTTGTTGGCTTGTTGGTTTGTTGGTTTGTTGGTTTGTTCGTTTGTTTGTTTGTTGGTTTGTTGGTTTGTTGGTTTGTTGGTTTGTTGGTTTGTTGGTTTGTTGGTTTGTTGGTTTGTTGCTTTGTTGGTTTGTTTGTTTGTTGGGTTGTTGGTTTGTTGGCTTGTTGGTTTTTTGGTTCGTTGGTTTCTTCGTTTGTTGGTTTGTTGGTTTGTGGGTTTGTTGGTTTGTTGGTTTGTTGGTTTGTTGGTTTGTTGGCTTGTTGGCTTGTTGGTTTGTTGGTTTGTTCGTTTGTTTGTTTGTTGGTTTGTTGGTTTGTTGGTTAATTGGTTTGTTGGTTTGTTGGTTTGTTGGTTTGTTGGTTTTTTGGTTTGGTGGTTTGTTGGTTTGTTGGTTTGTTGTTTTGTTGGTTTGTTGGTTTGTTGGTTTGTTGGTTTGTTGGTTGGTTGGTTTGTTGGTTTCTTGGTTTGTTGGTTTGTTGGTGTGTATGTTTGTTGTTTGTTCGTTTGTTGGTTTTTTGGTTTGTTGGTTTGTTGGCTTGTTGGTTTATTGGTTTGTTGGTTTGTTGGTTTGTTGGGTTGTTGGTTTGTTGGTTTGTTGGTTTGTTCGTTTGTTGGTTTGTTGGCTTGTTGGTTTGTTGGTTTTTTGGTTTGTTGGTTTGTTGGTTTGCTGGTTTGTTGGTTTGTTGGCTTGTTGGCTTGTTGGCTTGTTGGTTTTTTGGTTTCTTTGTTTGTTTGTTTATTGGTTTGTTCGTTTCTTCGTTTATTGGTTTCCTAGTTTGTTGGTTTGTTGGTTTGTTTGTTTGTTGGTTTGTTGGTTTGTTGGTTTGTTCGTTTGTTAATTTGTTGATTTGTTGGTTTGTTGGCTTGTTGGTTTGTTGGTTTGTTGGTTTGTTGATTTGTTGGCTTGTTGGTTTGTTGCTTTTTTGGTTTGTTGCTTTGTTGGTTTGTTTATTTGTTGGTTTGTTCGTTTGTTGGCTTGTTGGTTTGTTGGCTTGTTGGCTTGTTGGTTTGTTTGCTTGTTGGTTTGTTGGTTTGTTGGTTTGTTGGTTTGTTTGCTTGTTCGTTTGTTGGTTTGTTGGTTTGTTGGTTTGTTGGCTTATTGGTTTGTTGGTTTGTTCGTTTGTTGGCTTGTTGGCTTGTTGGTTTATTGGTTTGTTAGTTTGTTGGCATGTTGGCTTGTTGGTTTGTTGGTTTGTTGGTTTGTTGGTTTGTGGGTTGGTTGGTTTGTTGGCTTGTTGGCTTGTTGGTTTATTTGTTTGTTGGTTTGTTGGTTTGTTGGTTTGTTGGCCTCTTGGCTTGTTGGCTTATTGGTTTGTTGGTTTGTTGGCTTGATGGCTTGCTGGTTTGTTGGTTTGTTGGCTTGTTGGTTTGTTGTTTTGCTGGTTTGTTGGTTTGTTGGTTTGTTTGTTTGTTGGTTTGTTGGTTTGTTGGTTTGTTGAATTGTTGGTTCGTTGGTTTGTTCGTTTGTTGGCTTGTTGGCTTGTTGGTTTGTTGGTTTGTTGGCTTGTTGGTTTATTGGTTTGTTGGTTTGTTGGCTTGTTGTTTTGTTGGTTTGTTGGTTTATTGGTTTGTTGGCTTGTTGGTTTGTTGGTTTGTTGGTTTGTTGGCTTCTTGGTTTATTCGTTTGTTGGTTTGTTGGCTTGTTGGTTTGTTGGCTTGTTAGTTTGTTGGGTTGTTGGTTTGTTGGTTTGTTGGTTTGTTGGTTTGTTTGTTTGTTGGTTTGTTGGTTTGTTGGCTTGTTAGTTTGTTCACTTTTTGGCTTGTTGGTTTGTTGGTTTGTTGGCATGTTGGTTTGTTGGTTTGTTTGTTTGGTGGTTAGTTCGTTTGTTGGTTTGTTGGTTTGTTTGCTTGTTGGTTTGTTGGTTTGTTGATTTGTTGGTTTGTTGGTTTGTTGGTTTGTTGGTTTGTTGGCTTGTTGGTTTGTTGGCTTGTTGGTTTGTTGGCTTGTTGCTTTGTTGGTTTGTTGGTTTGTTGGTTTGCTGGTTTGTTGGTTTGTTGGTTTGTTCGTTTGTTGGTTTGTTGGTTTGTTGGTTTGTTTGTTTGTTGGTTTGTTCGTTTGTTGGCTTGTTGGTTTGTTGGCTTGTTGGTTTGTTGGTTTGTTGGTTTGTTGGTTTGTTTGTTTGTTCGTTTGTTGGCTTGTTGGTTTGTTGGCTTGTTGGTTTATTGGTTTGTTGGCTTGTTGGTTTGTTGATTTGTTGGTTTGTTGGTTTGTTGGTTTGTTGGCTTGTTGGTCTTTTGGCTTGTTGGCTTGTTGATTTGTTGGCTTGTTGGCTTGTTGGTTTCTTGGTTTGTTAGTTTGTCGGTTTGTTGGCTTGTTGGTTTGTTGGTTTCTTGGTTTGTTAGTTTGTCGGTTTGTTGGCTTGTTGGTTTGTTGGTTTGTTGGCTTGTTGGTTTGTTGATTTGTTGGTTTGTTGGTTTGTTCGTTTGTTGGCTTGTTGGTCTGTTGGCTTGTTGGCTTGTTGATTTGTTGGCTTGTTGGTTTGTTGGTTTTTTGGTTTGTTGGTTTGTTGGTTTGTTGGTTTATTGGTTTGTTGGTTTGTTAGTTTGTTGGTTTGTTGGTTTGTTGGTTTGTTGGTTTGTTGGTTTGTTGGTTTGTTGGTTTGTTGGTTTGTTGGTTTGTTGGTTTTTTCGTTTGTTGGTATGTTGGTTTGTTGGTTTGTTGGTTGTTGGCTATTTTGTTTGTTGGTTTGTTTGTTTGTTGGTTTGTTCGTTTGTTGGTTTGTTGGTTTGTTGGTTTATTGGTTTGTGCGTTTGTTTGTTTGTTGGTTTGTTGGTTTGTTGGTTTGTTGGTTTGTTGGTTTGTTGGTTTGTTGGTTTGTTGGTTTGTTGGTTTGTTGGTTTGTTGGTTTGTTCGTTTGTTGGTTTGTTGGTTTGTTCGTTTGTTGGTTTGTTGGTTTGTTGGTTTGTTGGCTTGTTGGTTTGTTGGTTTGTTGGTTTGTTGGTTTGTTGGTTTGTTGGTTTGTTGGCTTGTTGGTTTGTTGGTTTGATGGTTTGTTCGTTTGTTGGCTTGTTGGTTTGTTGGCTTGTTGGTTTGTTGGCTAGTTGGTTTGTTGGTTTGTTGGTTTGTTGGTTTGTTGGTTTGTTGGTTTGTTGGTTTGTTTGTTTGTTGGGTTGGTGGTTTGTTGGCTTGTTGGCTTGTTGGTTTGTTGGTTTGTTCGTTTGTTGATTTGTTAGTTTGTTAGTTTGTGGGTTTGTTGGTTTGTTGGTTTGTTGGTTTGTTGGTTTGTTGGTTTGTTGGTTTGTTGGCTTGTTGGCTTGTTGGCTTGTTGGTTTGTTGGTTTGTTCGTTTGTTTGTTTGTCGGTTTGTTGGTTTGTTGGTTTGTTGGTTTGTTGCTTTGTTGGTTTGTTGGTTTGTTGGTTTGTTCGTTTTGTTGGGGTGTTGGTTTGTTGGGTTGTTCGTTTGTTGGTTTGTTGGTTTGTTGGTTTGTTGGCTTGTTGGTTTGTTGGTTTGTTGGTTTGTTGGTTTGTTGGTTTGTTGGCTTGTTGATTTGTTGGTTTGATGTTTTGTTCGTTTGTTGGCTTGTTGGTTTGTTGGCTTGTTGGTTTGTTGGCTAGTTGGTTTGTTGGTTTGTTGGTTTGTTGGTTTAATGGATTGTTGGTTTGTTGGTTTGTTGGGTTGTTGGTTTGTTGGTTTGTTGGTTTGTTGGCTTGTTGGCTTGTTGGCTTGTTGGTTTGTTGGTTTGTTCGTTTGTTCGTTTTTTGGTTTGTTGGTTTGTTGGTTTGTTGGTTTTTTGGTTTGTTGGCTTGTTGGTTTGTTGGTTTGTTGGTTTGTTGCTTTGTTCGTTTGTTGGTTTTTTGGTTTGTTGGTTTGTTGGTTTGTTGGCTTGTTGGTTTGTTAGTTTGTTAATTTGTTGGTTTGTTGGTTTGTTGGTTTGTTGGTTTGTTGGTTTGTTGGTTTATTTGCTTGTTGGTTTTTTGGTTTGTTGGTTTTGTTGGCTTGTTGGTTTGTTGGTTGGTTGGTTACTTGGTTTGTTGGTTTGTTGGTTTGTTGGTTTGTTGGTTTGTTGGTTTGTTGGCTTGTTGGTTTGTTGGTTTGTTGGTTTGTTGGTTTGTTGGTTTGTTGGCTTGTTGGTTTGTTGGTTTGATGGTTTGTTCGTTTGTTGGCTTGTTGGTTTGTTGGCTTGTTGGTTTGTTGGCTAGTTGGTTTGTTGGTTTGTTGGTTTATTGGTTTGTTGGTTTGTTGGTTTGCTGGTTTGGTGGTTTGTTGGTTTGTTGGTTTGTTTGTTTGTTGGGTTGTTGGTTTGTTGGCTTGTTGGCTTGTTGGTTTGTTGGTGTGTTCGTTTGTTGGTTTGTTGGTTTGTGGGTTTGTTGGTTTGTTGGTTTGTGGTTTGTTGGTTTGTTGGTTTGTTGGTTTGTTGGTTTGTTGGTTTGTTGGCTTTTTGGCTTGTTGGTTTGTTGGTTTGTTCGTTTGTTTGTTTGTTTGTTTTTTGGTTTGTTGGTTTGTTGGTTTGTTGGTTTGTTCGTTTGTTGGGGTGTTGGTTTGTTGGTTTGTTCGGTTGTTGGTTTGTTGGTTTGTTGGTTTGTTGGCTTGTTGGTTTGTTGGTTTGTTGATTTGTTGGTTTGTTGGTTTGTTGGCTTGTTGATTTGTTGGTTTGATGTTTTGTTCGTTTGTTGGCTTGTTGGTTTGTTGGCTTGTTGGTTTGTTGGCTAGTTGGTTTGTTGGTTTGTTGGATTGTTGGTCTGTTGGTTTGTTGGGTTGTTGGTTTGTTGGCTTGTTGACTTGTTGGCTTGTTGGTTTGTTGGTTTGTTGGTTTGTTGGTTTGTTAGCTTGTTGGCTTGTTGGCTTGTTGGTTTGTTGGTTTGTTCGTTTGTTCGTTTGTTGGTTTGTTGGTTTGTTAGTTTGTTGGTTTTTTGGATTGTTGGTTTGTTGGTTTGTTGGTTTGTTGGCTTGTTGGTTTGTTAGTTTGTTAATTTGTTGGTTTGTTGGTTTGTTGGTTTGTTGGTTTGTTGGTTTATTTGCTTGTTGGTTTTTTGGTTTGTTGGTTTGTTGGCTTGTTGGTTTGTTGGTTTGTTGGTTTGTTAATTACTTGGTTTGTTGGTTTGTTGGTTTGTTAGTTTGTTGGTTTGTTGGTTTGTTGGTTTGTTGGTTTGTTGGTTTGTTGGTTTGTTGGCTGGTTGGTTTGTTGGTTTATTGGTTTGTTGGTTTGGTTGTTTGTTGGTTTGTTCGTTTGTTGGTTTGTTAGTTTGTTGGTTTGTTGGTTTGTTGGTTTGTTGGTTTGTTGGTTTGTTGGTTTTTTGGTTTGTTAGTTTGTTGGTTTGTTGATTTGTTGACTTGTTGGTTTGTTGGCTGGTTGGTTTGTTGGTTTGTTAGTTTGTTGGTTTGGTTGTTTGTTGGTTTGTTCGTTTGTTGGTTTGTTGGTTTGTTGGTTTGTTGGTTTGTTGGTTTGATGGTTTGTTGGTTTGTTCGTTAGTTGGTTTGTTGGTTTGTCAGTTTGTTGGCTGGTCAGTTTGTTGGCTTAGTGGCTTGTTGGCTTGTTGGTTTGTTGGTTTGTTGGTTTGTTGGCTTGCTGGTTTGTTGGTTTGTTGGTTTGTTGGTTTGTTAGTTTGTTCGTTTTATGGTTTGTTGGTTTGTTGGTTGGTTGGTTTGTTGGTTTGTTGGCTTGTTGGTTTGTTCGTTTGTTTGTTTGTTGGTTTGTTGGTTTGTTGGCTTGTTGGTTTGTTGGTTTGTTGGTTTTTTGGTTTGTTGGTTTGTTGGTTTGTTGGTTTGTTGGTTTGTTGGTTTGTTGGTTTGTTGGCTTGTTGGTTTGTTTTCTTGTTGGTTTGTTGGTTTGTTGGTTTGTTCGTTTGTTGGTTTTTTGGTTTGCTGATTTGTTGGCTTGCTGGCTTGTTGGTTTGTTGTTTTGTTGGCTTGTTGGTTTGTTGGTTTATTGGTTGATTGGTTTGTTGGTTTGTTGGTTTGTTGGTTTATTGGTTCGTTGGTTTGTTGGTTTGTTGGTTTGTTGGTTTGTTGGTTTGTTGGTTTGTTGGTTTGTTGGTTTGTTGGTTTGTTCGTTTGTTGGTTTGTTGGTTTGTTAGTTTGTTGGTTTGTTGGTTTGTTGGCTTGCTGGCTTGTTGGTTTGTTGGTTTGTTGGTTTGTTGGTTTGTTGGTTTGTTGGTTTGTTGGTTTGTTCGTATTTGTGTTTGTTGGCTTGTTGGTTTGTTCGTTTGTCGGTTTGTTGGTTACTTGGTTTGTTGGTTTGTTGGTTTGTTGGTTTGTTGGTTTGTTGGTTTGTTATTTTGTTCGTTTTTTGGTTTGTTGGTTTGTTGGTTTGTTGGTTTGTTGGTTTGTTGGTTTGTTGGCTTGTTGGCTTACTGGTTTGTTGGTTTGTTGGTTTGTTCGTTTTTTTGTTTGTTGGCTTGTTGGTTTGTTCGTTTATCGGTTTGTTGGTTTGATGGTTTGTTAGTCTGTTCGTTCGTTGGTTTGTTGGTTTGTTGGCTTGTTGGCTTACTGGTTTGTTGGTTTGTTGGTTTGTTCGTTTTTTTGTTTGTTGGCTTGTTGGTTTGTTCGTTTATCGGTTTGTTGGTTTGATGGTTTGTTAGTCTGTTCGTTCGTTGGTTTGTTGGTTTGTTCGTTTGTTGGTTTTTTGGTTTGTTGATTTGTTGGCTTGCTGGCTTGTTGGTTTGTTGTTTTGTTGGCTTGTTGGTTTGTTGGTTTATTGGTTGATTGGTTTGTTGGTTTGTTGGTTTGTTGGTTTATTGGTTCGTTGGTTTGTTGGTTTGTTGGTTTGTGGTTTGTTGGTTTGTTGGTTTGTTGGTTTGTTGGTTTGTTGATTTGTTGGCTTGTTGGTTTGTTGCTTTTTTGGTTTGTTGCTTTGTTGGTTTGTTTGTTTGTTGGTTTGTTCGTTTGTTGGCTTGTTGGTTTGTTGGCTTGTTGGCTTGTTGGTTTGTTTGCTTGTTGGTTTGTTGGTTTGTTGGTTTGTTGGTTTGTTTGCTTGTTCGTTTGTTGGTTTGTTGGTTTGTTGGTTTGTTGGCTTATTGGTTTGTTGGTTTGTTCGTTTGTTGGCTTGTTGGCTTGTTGGTTTGTTGGTTTGTTAGTTTGTTGGCATGTTGGCTTGTTGGTTTGTTGGTTTGTTGGTTTGTTGGTTTGTTGGTTTGTTGGTTTGTTGGTTTGTTGGCTTGTTGGCTTGTTGGTTTATTTGTTTGTTGGTTTGTTGGTTTTTTGGTTTGTTGGCCTCTTGGCTTGTTGGCTTATTGGTTTGTTGGTTTGTTGGCTTGATGGCTTGCTGGTTTGTTGGTTTGTTGGCTTGTTGGTTTGTTGTTTTGCTGGTTTGTTGGTTTGTTGGTTTGTTTGTTTGTTGGTTTGTTGGTTTGTTGGTTTGTTGAATTGTTGGTTCGTTGGTTTGTTCGTTTGTTGGCTTGTTGGCTTGTTGGTTTGTTGGTTTGTTGGCTTGTTGGCTTGTTGGTTTATTGGTTTGTTGGTTTGTTGGCTTGTTGTTTTGTTGGTTTGTTGGTTTATTGGTTTGTTGGCTTGTTGGTTTGTTGGTTTGTTGGTTTGTTGGCTTCTTGGTTTATTCGTTTGTTGGTTTGTTGGCTTGTTGGTTTGTTGGCTTGTTAGTTTGTTGGGTTGTTGGTTTGTTGGTTTGTTGGTTTGTTGGTTTGTTTGTTTGTTGGTTTGTTGGTTTGTTGGCTTGTTAGTTTGTTCACTTTTTGGCTTGTTGGTTTGTTGGTTTGTTGGCATGTTGGTTTGTTGGTTTGTTTGTTTGGTGGTTAGTTCGTTTGTTGGTTTGTTGGTTTGTTTGCTTGTTGGTTTGTTGGTTTGTTGATTTGTTGGTTTGTTGGTTTGTTGGTTTGTTGGCTTGTTGGTTTGTTGGCTTGTTGGTTTGTTGGCTTGTTGCTTTGTTGGTTTGTTGGTTTGTTGGTTTGCTGGTTTGTTGGTTTGTTGGTTTGTTCGTTTGTTGGTTTGTTGGTTTGTTGGTTTGTTTGTTTGTTGGTTTGTTCGTTTGTTGGCTTGTTGGTTTGTTGGCTTGTTGGTTTGTTGGTTTGTTGGTTTGTTGGTTTGTTTGTTTGTTCGTTTGTTGGCTTGTTGGTTTGTTGGCTTGTTGGTTTATTGGTTTGTTGGCTTGTTGGTTTGTTGATTTGTTGGTTTGTTGGTTTGTTGGTTTGTTGGCTTGTTGGTCTTTTGGCTTGTTGGCTTGTTGATTTGTTGGCTTGTTGGCTTGTTGGTTTCTTGGTTTGTTAGTTTGTCGGTTTGTTGGCTTGTTGGTTTGTTGGTTTCTTGGTTTGTTAGTTTGTCGGTTTGTTGGCTTGTTGGTTTGTTGGTTTGTTGGCTTGTTGGTTTGTTGATTTGTTGGTTTGTTGGTTTGTTCGTTTGTTGGCTTGTTGGTCTGTTGGCTTGTTGGCTTGTTGATTTGTTGGCTTGTTGGTTTGTTGGTTTTTTGGTTTGTTGGTTTGTTGGTTTGTTGGTTTATTGGTTTGTTGGTTTGTTAGTTTGTTGGTTTGTTGGTTTGTTGGTTTGTTGGTTTGTTGGTTTGTTGGTTTGTTGGTTTGTTGGTTTGTTGGTTTGTTGGTTTGTTGGTTTTTTCGTTTGTTGGTATGTTGGTTTGTTGGTTTGTTGGTTGTTGGCTATTTTGTTTGTTGGTTTGTTTGTTTGTTGGTTTGTTCGTTTGTTGGTTTGTTGGTTTGTTGGTTTATTGGTTTGTGCGTTTGTTTGTTTGTTGGTTTGTTGGTTTGTTGGTTTGTTGGTTTGTTGGTTTGTTGGTTTGTTGGTTTGTTGGTTTGTTGGTTTGTTGGTTTGTTCGTTTGTTGGTTTGTTGGTTTGTTCGTTTGTTGGTTTGTTGGTTTGTTGGTTTGTTGGCTTGTTGGTTTGTTGGTTTGTTGGTTTGTTGGTTTGTTGGTTTGTTGGTTTGTTGGCTTGTTGGTTTGTTGGTTTGATGGTTTGTTCGTTTGTTGGCTTGTTGGTTTGTTGGCTTGTTGGTTTGTTGGCTAGTTGGTTTGTTGGTTTGTTGGTTTGTTGGTTTGTTGGTTTGTTGGTTTGTTGGTTTGTTTGTTTGTTGGGTTGGTGGTTTGTTGGCTTGTTGGCTTGTTGGTTTGCTGGTTTGTTCGTTTGTTGATTTGTTAGTTTGTTAGTTTGTGGGTTTGTTGGTTTGTTGGTTTGTTGGTTTGTTGGTTTGTTGGTTTGTTGGTTTGTTGGCTTGTTGGCTTGTTGGCTTGTTGGTTTGTTGGTTTGTTCGTTTGTTTGTTTGTCGGTTTGTTGGTTTGTTGGTTTGTTGGTTTGTTGCTTTGTTGGTTTGTTGGTTTGTTGGTTTGTTCGTTTTGTTGGGGTGTTGGTTTGTTGGGTTGTTCGTTTGTTGGTTTGTTGGTTTGTTGGTTTGTTGGTTTGTTGGCTTGTTGGTTTGTTGGTTTGTTGGTTTGTTGGTTTGTTGGTTTGTTGGCTTGTTGATTTGTTGGTTTGATGTTTTGTTCGTTTGTTGGCTTGTTGGTTTGTTGGCTTGTTGGTTTGTTGGCTAGTTGGTTTGTTGGTTTGTTGGTTTGTTGGTTTAATGGATTGTTGGTTTGTTGGTTTGTTGGGTTGTTGGTTTGTTGGTTTGTTGGTTTGTTGGCTTGTTGGCTTGTTGGCTTGTTGGTTTGTTGGTTTGTTCGTTTGTTCGTTTTTTGGTTTGTTGGTCTGTTGGTTTGTTGGTTTTTTGGTTTGTTGGCTTGTTGGTTTGTTGGTTTGTTGGTTTGTTGCTTTGTTCGTTTGTTGGTTTTTTGGTTTGTTGGTTTGTTGGTTTGTTGGCTTGTTGGTTTGTTAGTTTGTTAATTTGTTGGTTTGTTGGTTTGTTGGTTTGTTGGTTTGTTGGTTTGTTGGTTTATTTGCTTGTTGGTTTTTTGGTTTGTTGGTTTTGTTGGCTTGTTGGTTTGTTGGTTGGTTGGTTACTTGGTTTGTTGGTTTGTTGGTTTGTTGGTTTGTTGGTTTGTTGGTTTGTTGGCTTGTTGGTTTGTTGGTTTGTTGGTTTGTTGGTTTGTTGGTTTGTTGGCTTGTTGGTTTGTTGGTTTGATGGTTTGTTCGTTTGTTGGCTTGTTGGTTTGTTGGCTTGTTGGTTTGTTGGCTAGTTGGTTTGTTGGTTTGTTGGTTTATTGGTTTGTTGGTTTGTTGGTTTGTTGGTTTGGTGGTTTGTTGGTTTGTTGGTTTGTTTGTTTGTTGGGTTGTTGGTTTGTTGGCTTGTTGGCTTGTTGGTTTGTTGGTGTGTTCGTTTGTTGGTTTGTTGGTTTGTGGGTTTGTTGGTTTGTTGGTTTGTGGTTTGTTGGTTTGTTGGTTTTTTGGTTTGTTGGTTTGTTGGTTTGTTGGCTTTTTGGCTTGTTGGTTTGTTGGTTTGTTCGTTTGTTTGTTTGTTTGTTTTTTGGTTTGTTGGTTTGTTGGTTTGTTGGTTTGTTCGTTTGTTGGGGTGTTGGTTTGTTGGTTTGTTCGGTTGTTGGTTTGTTGGTTTGTTGGTTTGTTGGCTTGTTGGTTTGTTGGTTTGTTGATTTGTTGGTTTGTTGGTTTGTTGGCTTGTTGATTTGTTGGTTTGATGTTTTGTTCGTTTGTTGGCTTGTTGGTTTGTTGGCTTGTTGGTTTGTTGGCTAGTTGGTTTGTTGGTTTGTTGGATTGTTGGTTTGTTGGTTTGTTGGGTTGTTGGTTTGTTGGCTTGTTGACTTGTTGGCTTGTTGGTTTGTTGGTTTGTTGGTTTGTTGGTTTGTTAGCTTGTTGGCTTGTTGGCTTGTTGGTTTGTTGGTTTGTTCGTTTGTTCGTTTGTTGGTTTGTTGGTTTGTTGGTTTGTTGGTTTTTTGGTTTGGTGGCTTGTTGGTTTGTTGGTTTGTTGGTTTGTTGCTTTGTTAGTTTGTTGGTTTTTTGGATTGTTGGTTTGTTGGTTTGTTGGTTTGTTGGCTTGTTGGTTTGTTAGTTTGTTAATTTGTTGGTTTGTTGGTTTGTTGGTTTGTTGGTTTGTTGGTTTATTTGCTTGTTGGTTTTTTGGTTTGTTGGTTTGTTGGCTTGTTGGTTTGTTGGTTTGTTGGTTTGTTAATTACTTGGTTTGTTGGTTTGTTGGTTTGTTAGTTTGTTGGTTTGTTGGTTTGTTGGTTTGTTGGTTTGTTGGTTTGTTGGTTTGTTGGCTGGTTGGTTTGTTGGTTTATTGGTTTGTTGGTTTGGTTGTTTGTTGGTTTGTTCGTTTGTTGGTTTGTTAGTTTGTTGGTTTGTTGGTTTGTTGGTTTGTTGGTTTGTTGGTTTGTTGGTTTTTTGGTTTGTTAGTTTGTTGGTTTGTTGATTTGTTGACTTGTTGGTTTGTTGGCTGGTTGGTTTGTTGGTTTGTTAGTTTGTTGGTTTGGTTGTTTGTTGGTTTGTTCGTTTGTTGGTTTGTTGGTTTGTTGGTTTGTTGGTTTGTTGGTTTGATGGTTTGTTGGTTTGTTCGTTAGTTGGTTTGTTGGTTTGTCAGTTTGTTGGCTTGTCAGTTTGTTGGCTTAGTGGCTTGTTGGCTTGTTGGTTTGTTGGTTTGTTGGTTTGTTGGCTTGCTGGTTTGTTGGTTTGTTGGTTTGTTGGTTTGTTAGTTTGTTCGTTTTATGGTTTGTTGGTTTGTTGGTTGGTTGGTTTGTTGGTTTGTTGGCTTGTTGGTTTGTTCGTTTGTTTGTTTGTTGGTTTGTTGGTTTGTTGGCTTGTTGGTTTGTTGGTTTGTTGGTTTTTTGGTTTGTTGGTTTGTTGGTTTGTTGGTTTGTTGGTTTGTTGGTTTGTTGGTTTGTTGGTTTGTTGGCTTGTTGGTTTGTTTTCTTGTTGGTTTGTTGGTTTGTTGGTTTGTTCGTTTGTTGGTTTTTTGGTTTCTTGATTTGTTGGCTTGCTGGCTTGTTGGTTTGTTGTTTTGTTGGCTTGTTGGTTTGTTGGTTTATTGGTTGATTGGTTTGTTGGTTTGTTGGTTTGTTGGTTTATTGGTTCGTTGGTTTGCTGGTTTGTTGGTTTGTTGGTTTGTTGGTTTGTTGGTTTGTTGGTTTGTTGGTTTGTTCGTTTGTTGGTTTGTTGGTTTGTTAGTTTGTTGGTTTGTTGGTTTGTTGGCTTGCTGGCTTGTTGGTTTGTTGGTTTGTTGGTTTGTTGGTTTGTTGGTTTGTTGGTTTGTTGGTTTGTTCGTATTTGTGTTTGTTGGCTTGTTGGTTTGTTCGTTTGTCGGTTTGTTGGTTACTTGGTTTGTTGGTTTGTTGGTTTGTTGGTTTGTTGGTTTGTTGGTTTGTTATTTTGTTCGTTTTTTGGTTTGTTGGTTTGTTGGTTTGTTGGTTTGTTGGTTTGTTGGTTTGTTGGCTTGTTGGCTTACTGGTTTGTTGGTTTGTTGGTTTGTTCGTTTTTTTGTTTGTTGGCTTGTTGGTTTGTTCGTTTATCGGTTTGTTGGTTTGATGGTTTGTTAGTCTGTTCGTTCGTTGGTTTGTTGGTTTGTTCGCTAGTTGGTTTGCTGGTTTTTTGGTTTGTTGGCTTGTTGGTTTGTTGGCTTATTGGCTTGTTGGTTTGTTGGTTTGTTCGTTTGTTGGCTTGTTGGCTTCTTGGTTTGTTGGTTTGTTGGTTTGTTCGTTTGTTGGTTTGTTGGTTTGTTGGCTTGTTGGCTTGTTGGTTTTTTGGTTTGTTGGCTTGTTGGTTTGTCGGTTTGTTGGCTTGTTGGCTTGTTGGCTTGTTGGTTTGTTGGTTTGTTGGCTTGTTGGTTTGTTGGTTTGTTCGTTTTTTTGTTTGTTCGCTTGTTGGTTTGTTCGTTTGTCGGTTTGTTGGTTACTTGGTTTGTTGGTTTGTTGGTTTGTTGGATTGTTGGTTTGTTGGTTTGTTGGGTTGTTCGTTTGTTCGTTTGTTGGTTTGTTCGTTTGTTGGTTTGTTGGTTTGTTGGCTTGTTGGTTTGTTGGCCTGTTGATTTGTTCGTTTGTTGGTTTGTTGGTTTGTTGGTTTGTTGGTTTGTTCGTTTGTTGGTTTGTTGGTTTGTTGGTTTGTTGGTTTGTTGGTTTGTTGGTTTGTTTGTTTGTTGGCTTGTTGTTTTGTTGGTTTGTTGGTTTGTTGGTTTGTTGGTTTGTTGGTTTGCTGGTTTGTTGGTTTGTTGTTTTGTTGGTTCATTGGTTTGTTTGTTTGTTGGTTTGTTGGCTTGTTGGTTTGTTGGTTTCTTGGTTTGTTGGTTTGTTGGTCTATTCGTTTGTTGGTTTGTTGGTTTGTTCGCTTGTTGGTTTGTTGTTTTTTGGTTTGTTGGCTTGTCGGTTTGTTGGCTTGTTGGCTTGTTGGTTTGTTGGTTAGTTCGTTTGTTGGCTCGTTGGCTTCTTGGTTTGTTGGTTTTTGGTTTGTTCGTTTGTTGGTTAGTTGGTTTGTTGGTTTGTTGGTTTGTTCGTTTGTTGGTTTTTTGGTTTGTTGGTTTGTTCGTTTGTTGGTTTGTTGGTTTGTTCGTTTGTTGGTTTGTTTGTTTGTTGGTTTGTTGGTTTGTTCGTTTGTTGGTTTGTTCGTGTGTTGGCTTGTTGGTTTGTTGGCTTGTTGGTTTGTTGGTTTGTTGGTTTGTTGGCTTATTGGCTTTTTGATTTGTTGGTTTGTTGGTTTGTTGGTTTGTTGGTTTGTTGGTTTGTTCGTTTGTTGGTTTGTTGGTTTGTTCGTTTGTTGGTTTGTTTGTTTGTTGGTTTGTTGGTTTGTTCGTTTGTTGGTTTGTTCGTTTTTTGGTTTGTTGGATTGTTGGTTTGTTGGTTTGTTGGCTTGTTGGTTTGTTGGTTTGTTGGCTTGTTAGCTTTTTGATTTGTTGGTTTGTTGGTTTGTTGGTTTGTTGGTTTGTTAGCTTGTTGGCTTGTTGGTTTGTTGGTTTGTTGGTTTGTTGGTTTGTTGGTTTGTTTGTTTGTTGGTTTGTTCGTTTGTTGGTTTGTTGGTTTGTTGGTTTGTTGGCTTGTTGGTTTGTTTGTTTGTTGGTTTGTTCGTTTGTTGGTTTGTTGGTTTGTTGGTTTGTTGGCTTGTTGGTTTGTTGGTTTGTTGGTTTGTTGATTTGGTGGTTTGTTGGCTTGTTGGTTTGTTGGCTTGTTAATTTGTTGGCTTGTTGTTGGTTTGTTGGTTTGTTGGTTTGTTGGGTTGTTGGTTTATGGGCTTGTTGGCTTGTTGGTTTGTTTGTTTGTTGGTTTGTTCGTTTGTTGGCTTGTTGGTTTGTTGGTTTGTTGGTTTGTTGGTTTGTTAGTTTGTTCGTTTGTTGGTTTGTTGGTTTGTTGGCTTGTTGGCTTGTTGGTTTTTTGGTTTGTTGGCTTGTTGGTTTGTTGGTTTGTTTGCTTGTTGGTTTGTTGGCCGGTTGGTTTGTTCGTTTGTTGGTTTGTTGGTTTGTTGGTTTGTTGGTTTGTTCGTTTGTTGGTTTGCTGGTTTGTTGGTTTGTTCGTTTGTTGGCTTGTTGGTTTGTTGGCTTGTTGGTTTGTTGGTTTGTTGGTTTGTTGGTTTGTTGGTATGTTGGTTTGTTGGTTTGTTGGTTTGTTGGCTTGTTGGCTTTTCGGTTTGTTGGTTTGTTGGTTTGTTGGTTTGTTGGTTTGTTCGTTTGTTGGTTTGTTAGCTTCTTGGCTTGTTGGTTTGTTGGTTTGTTGGTTTGTTGGTTTGTTTGTTTGTTGGTTTGTTGGTTTGTTCGTTTGTTGGTTTGTTGGTTTGTTGGTTAGTTGGCTTGTTGGTTTGTTGGTTTGTTGGTTTGTTGATTTGGTGGTTTGTTGACTTGTTGGTATGTTGGTTTGTTCATTTGTTGGTTTTTTTGGTTTGTTGGCTTGCTGGCTTGTTGGTTTGTTGGTTTGTTGGTTTGTTCGGTTGTTGGTTTGTTGGCTTGTTGGCTTGTTGGTGTGTTGGTTTGTTGGTTTGTTTGTTTGTTGGTTTGTTCGCGTGTTGGCTTGTTGGTTTGTTGGTTTGTTGGTTTGTTGGTTTGTTGGCTTGTTGGCTTGTTGGTTTGTTGGTTTGTTCGTTTGTTCGTTTGTTGGCTTGTTGGTTTGTTGGCTTGTGGCATGTTGGTTTGTTGGTTTGTTGATTTGTTGGTTTGTTGGTTTGTTGTTTTGTTGGCTTGTTGGCTTGTTGGTTTGTTGGCTTGTTGGTTTGTTTGTTTGTTGGTTTGTTCGTTTGTTGGTTTGTTGGTTTGTTGGTTTGTTAGTTTGTTGGTTTGTTGGTTTGTTGGTTTGTTGGTTTTTTGGTTTATTGGTTTGTTCGTTTGTTGGTTTGTTGGTTTGTTGGTTTGTTGGTTTGTGGGTTTGTTGGTTTGTTGGTTTGTTGGCTTGTTGGTTTGCTGGTTTGTTGGTTTGTTTGTTTGTTGGTTTGTTGTTTTGTTGTTTTGTTGGTTTGTTGGCTTGTTGGCTTGTTGGTTTATTGGTTTGTTGGCTTTTTGGTTTGTTGGTTTGTTGGTTTGTTGGTATGTTGGTTTGTTGGTTTGTTGGTTTGTTGGTTTGTTGGTTTGGCCGTTTGTTGGTTTGTTGGTTTGTTTGTTTGTTGCCTTGTTGGTTTGTTGGTTTGTTGGTTTGTTGGTTTGTTGGTTTTTTGTTTTGTTGGTTTGTTGGTTTGTTGGTTTGTTGGTTTGTTGGCTTATTGGTTGGTTGGCTTGTTGGCCTGTTGGTTTGTTGGTTTGGTCGTTTGTTGGTTTGTTGGTTTGTTGGTTTGTTGGCTTGTTGGCTTGTTGGTTTGTTGGTTTGTTTGTTTGTTGGCTTGTTGGCTTGTTGGTTTGTTGGTTTGTTGGTTTGTTGGTTTGTTCATTTTTTGGTTTGTTGGTTTGTTGGTTTGTTGGTTTGTTGGTTTGTTGGTTTGTTGGCTTGTTGGTTTGTTCGTTTGTTGGCTTTTTGGTTTGTTGGTTTGTTGGTTTGTTGGTTTGTTGGTTTGTTGGTTTGTTGGTTTGTCCGTTTTTTGGTTTGTTGGTTTGTTGGTTTGTTGGCTTGTTGGTTTGTTGGTTTGTTGGTTGTTTGGTTTGTTGATTTGTTGGTTTGTTGGTTTGTTGGTTTGTTGGCTTATTGGCTTCTTGGTTTGTTGGTTTGTTGGTTTGTTGGTTTGTTCGTTTGTTGGTTTGTTATTTTGTTGGGTTGTTGGCTTGTTGGCTTGTTGGTTTATTGGTTTGTTGGCTTTTTGGTTTGTTGGTTTGTTGGTTTGTTGGTATGTTGGTTTGTTGGTTTGTTGGTTTGTTGGTTTGTCCGTTTGTTGGTTTTGTTGGTTTGTTTGTTTGTTGGCTTGTTGGTTTGTTGGTTTGTTGGTTTGTTGGTTTGTTGGTTTGTTGGTTTGTTGGTTTTTTGGTTTGTTGGTTTGTTGGTTTATTGGTTTGTTGGCTTATTGTTTGGTTGGCTTGTTGGCTTGTTGGTTTGTTGGTTTGCTTGTTTGTTTGTTTGTTGGTTTGTTGGTTTGTTGGTTTGTTGGTTTGTGGGTTTGTTGGCTTGTTGGCTTGTTGGTTTGTTGGTTTGTTGGTTTGTTGGCTTGTTGGCTTGTTGGTTTGTTGGTTTGTTGGTTTGTTGGTTTGTTCATTTTTTGGTTTGTTGGTTTGTTGGTTTGTTGGCTTGTTGGTTTGTTCGTTTGTTGGCTTTTTGGTTTGTTGGTTTGTCGGTTTGTTGGTTTGTTGGTTTGTTGGTTTGTTGGTTTGTTGGTTTGTTGGTTTGTTGGTTTGTTGGTTTGTTGGTTTGTTCGTTTTTTGGTTTGTTGGTTTATTGGTTTGTTCGTTTGTTGGCTTGTTGATTTGTTGGTTTGTTGGTTTGTTGGCTTGTTGGTTTGTTGGTTTGTTGGTTTGTTCGTTTGTTGGCTTGTTGGTTTGTTGTCTTGTGGCATGTTGGTTTGTTGGTTTGTTGAATTGTTGGTTTGTTGGTTTGTTGTTTTGTTGGCTTGTTGGCTTGTTGGTTTGTTGGCTTGTTGGTTTGTTTGTTTGTTGGTTTGTTCGTTTGTTGGTTTGTTGGTCTGTTGGTTTGTTAGTTTGTTGGTTTGTTGGTTTGTTGGTTTGTTGGTTTTTTGGTTTATTGCGTTGTTCGTTTGTTGGTTTGTTGGTTTGTTGGTTTGTTGGTTTGTTGGCTTGTTGATTTGTTGGTTTGTTGGTTTGCTAGTTTGTTGGTTTGTTATTTTGTTGGTTTGTTGGCTTGTTGGCTTGTTGGTTTATTGGTTTGTTGGCTTTTTGGTTTGTTGGTTTGTTGGTTTGTTGGTATGTTGGTTTGTTGATTTGTTGGTTTGTTGGTTTGTCCGTTTGTTGGTTTGTTGGTTTGTTTGTTTGTTGGCTTGTTGGTTTGTTGGTTTGTTTTTTTGTTGGTTTGTTGGTTTTTTGGTTTGTTGGTTTGTTGGTTTGTTGGTTGGTTGGTTTATTGGCTTATTGGTTGGTTGGCTTGTTGGCTTGTTGGTTTGTTGGTTTGTTCGTTTGTTGGTTTGTTGGTTTGTTGGTTTGTTGGCTTGTTGGATTGTTGGCTTGCTGGTTTGTTGGTTTGTTGGCTTGTTGGCTTGTTGGTTTGTTGGTTTGTTGGTTTGTTGGTTTGTTCATTTTTTGGTTTGTTGGTTTGTTGGTTTGTTGGTTTGTTGGTTTGTTGGCTTGTTGGTTTGTTCGTTTGTTGCCTTTTTGGTTTGTTGGTTTGTTGGTTTGTAGGTTTGTTGGTTTGTTGGTTTGTTGGTTTGTTGGTTTGTTGGTTTGTTGACTTGTTGGTTTGTTGGTTTGTTGGTTGTTCGGTTTGTTGATTTGTTGGTTTGTTGGTTTGTTGGCTTATTGGATTGTTGGTTTGTTGGTTTGTTGGTTTGTTGGTTTGTTCGTTAGTTGGTTTGTTATTTTGTTGGTTTGTTGGCTTGTTGGCTTGTTGGTTTATTGGTTTGTTGGCTTTTTGGTTTGTTGGTTTGTTGGTTTGTTGGTATGTTGGTTTGTTGGTTTGTTGGTTTGTTGGTTTGTTGGTTTGTTGGTTTGTTGGCTTGTTGGCTTGTTGGTTTGTTGGTTTGTTGGTTTGTTTGTTTGTTGGTTTGTTCGTTTGTTGGTTTGTTGGCTTGTTGGTTTGTTGGTTTGTTGGTTTGTTGGTTTGTTGGTTTGTTGGTTTGTTGGTTTGTTCGTTTGTTGGTTTGTTCATTTGTTGGTTTGTTGGTTTGTTGGTTGGTTGGTTTGTTGGTTTGTTCGTTTGTTGGTTTGTTTGTTTGTTGGTTTGTTGGCTTGTTGGTTTGTTGGTTTGTTGGTTTGTTGGTTTGTTGGCTTGTTGGTTTGTTGGTTTGTTGGTTTGTTGGTTTGTTGGCTTGTTGGTTTGTTGGCTTGTTGGTTTGTTGGTTTGTTGGTTTGTTGGTTTGTTGGGTTGTTGGTTAGTTGGTTGGTTGGCTTGTTGGTTTGTTGGTTTGTTGGTTTGTTGGTTTGTTGGTTTGTTTGTTTGTTGGTTTGTTCGTTTGTGTGTTTGTTGGCTTGTTGGTTTGTTGGTTTGTTGGTTTGTTGGTTTGTTGGTTTGTTGGCTTGTTGATTTGTTGGTTTGTTGGTTTGTTCGTTTGTTGGTTTGTTCGTTTGTTGGTTTGTTGGTGTGTTGGTTTGTTGGTTTGTTCGTTTGTTGGTTTGTTCGTTTGTGGGTTTGTTGGTTTGTTGGTTTGTTGGTTTGTTGGTTTGTTCGTTTGTTGGTTTGTTTGTTTGTTGGTTTGTTGGCTTGTTGGTTTGTTGGTTTGTTGGTTTGTTGGTTTGTTGGCTTGTTGGTTTGTTGGTTTGTTGGTTTGTTGGCTTGTTGGTTTGTTGGCTTGTTGGTTTGTTGGTTTGTTGGTTTGTTGGTTTGTTGGGTTGTTGGTTTGTTCGTTTGTTAGTTTGTTGGTTTGTTGGTTTGTTGGTTTGTTAGCGTGTTGGCTTGTTGGTTTTTTGGTTTGTTCGTTTGTTGGTTTGTTGGTTTGTTGGTTTGTTGGTTTGTTGGTTTGTTGGTTTGTTGGTTTGTTGGTTTGTTGGTTTGTTGGTTTGTTGGTTTGTTGGTTTGTTGGTTTGTTGGTTTGTTGGTTTGTTGGTTTGTTGGTTTGTTGGTTTGTTGGTTTGTTGGTTTGTTGGTTTGTTGGTTTGTTGGTTTCTTGGTTTGTTGGTTTGTTGGTTTGTTGGTTTGTTGGTTTTTTGTTTTGTTGGTTTGGTCGTTTGTTGATTTGTTGGTTTGTTTGTTTGTTGGCTTGTTGGTTTAATGGTTTGTTGGCTTGTCGGCTTGCTGGTTTGTTGGTTTGTTGGTTTGTTTTTTTGTTGGTTTGTTCATTTGTTGGTTTGTTGGTTTGTTGGTTTGTTGGTTTGCTGGCTTTTTGGTTTGTTGGTTTGTTCGTTTGTTGGCTTGTTGGTTTGTTCGTTTGTTGGTTTTTTGGTTTGTTGGTTTGTTGGTTTGTTGGAATGTTGGTTTGTTGGCTTGTTGACTTTTTGGCTTATTGGCTTGTTGGTTTGCTTTTTTTTTCGTTTGTTGGTTTGTTGGCTTGTTGGCTTGTTGGTTTATTGGTTTGTTAGTTTGTTGGTTTGTTGGCTTATTGGCTTGTTGGTTTGTTGGTTTGTTCGTTTGTTTGTTTGTTGGTTTGTTGGTTTTTTGGTTTGTTGGCTTGTTGGTTTGTTGGTTTGTTGGTTTGTTGGTTTGTTGGTTTGTTCGTTTGTTGGTTTTTTGGTTTGTTGGTTTGTGGGTTTGTTGGCATGTTGGTTTGTTGGCTTGTTGACTTTTTGGCTTATTGGCTTGTTGGCTTGTTGGTTTGTTGGCTTGTTGGCTTGTTGGTTTGTTGGTTTGTTGGTTTGTTCGTTTGTTGGTTTGTTGGCTTGTTGGTTTGGTGGTTTGTGGGTTTCTTGGTTTGTTGGTTTGTTGGTTTGTTTGTTTGTTGGTTTGTTGGTTTGTTTGTTTGTTGGCTTATTGGTTTGTTGGTTTGTTGGTTTGTTTGTTTATTTGTTTGTTCGTTTGTTGGTTTGTTGGTTCGTTGCTTGTTAGTTTGTTGGTTTGTTGGCTTATTGGTTTGTTGGTTTGTTGGTTTGTTCGTTTGTTGGCTTGTTGGTTTGTTGGCTTGTTGGCTTGTTGGTTTGTTGGCTTGTTGGTTTGTTGGTTTGTTGGTTTGTTGGTTTGTTAGTTTGTTGGTTCGTTGCTTTGTATGTTAGTTGGCTTGTTGGCTTGTTGGTTTGATGGTTTGTTGGCTTGTTGGTTTGTTGGTTTTTTGGTTTATTGGCTTGTTGGTTTGGTGGTTTGTTGGTTTCTTGGTTTGTTGGTTTGTTGGTTTGTTCGTTTGTTGGTTTGTTCGTTTGTTGGTTTGTTTGTTTGTTGGTTTGTTCGTTTGTTGGCTTGTTGGTTTGTTGGCTTATTGGTTTGTTGGTTTGTTGGTTTGTTTGTTTGTTTGTTTGTTCGTTTGTTGGTTTGTTGGTTTGTTGGCTTGTTGGTTTGTTGGTTTGTTGGTTTGTTGGCTTGCTGGCTTGTTGGTTTGTTGGTTTGTTGGTTTGTTGGTTTGTTGGTTTGTTGGTTTGTTGGTTTGTTCGTATTTGTGTTTGTTGGCTTGTTGGTTTGTTCGTTTGTCGGTTTGTTGGTTACTTGGTTTGTTGGTTTGTTGGTTTGTTGGTTTGTTGGTTTGTTGGTTTGTTATTTTGTTCGTTTTTTGGTTTGTTGGTTTGTTGGTTTGTTGGTTTGTTGGTTTGTTGGTTTGTTGGCTTGTTGGCTTACTGGTTTGTTGGTTTGTTGGTTTGTTCGTTTTTTTGTTTGTTGGCTTGTTGGTTTGTTCGTTTATCGGTTTGTTGGTTTGATGGTTTGTTAGTCTGTTCGTTCGTTGGTTTGTTGGTTTGTTCGCTAGTTGGTTTGCTGGTTTTTTGGTTTGTTGGCTTGTTGGTTTGTTGGCTTATTGGCTTGTTGGTTTGTTGGTTTGTTCGTTTGTTGGCTTGTTGGCTTGTTGGTTTGTTGGTTTGTTGGTTTGTTGATTTGGTGGTTTGTTGGCTTGTTGGTTTGTTGGCTTGTTAATTTGTTGGCTTGTTGTTGGTTTGTTGGTTTGTTGGTTTGTTGGGTTGTTGGTTTATGGGCTTGTTGGCCTGTTGGTTTGTTTGTTTGTTGGTTTGTTCGTTTGTTGGTTTGTTGGTTTGTTGGTTTGTTGGCTTGTTGGTTTGTTGGTTTGTTGGTTTGTTGATTTGGTGGTTTGTTGGCTTGTTGGTTTGTTGGCTTGTTAATTTGTTGGCTTGTTGTTGGTTTGTTGGTTTGTTGGTTTGTTGGGTTGTTGGTTTATGGGCTTGTTGGCCTGTTGGTTTGTTTGTTTGTTGGTTTGTTCGTTTGTTGGCTTGTTGGTTTGTTGGTTTGTTGGTTTGTTGGTTTGTTAGTTTGTTCGTTTGTTGGTTTGTTGGTTTGTTGGCTTGTTGGCTTGTTGGTTTTTTGGTTTGTTGGCTTGTTGGTTTGTTGGTTTGTTTGCTTGTTGGTTTGTTGGCCGGTTGGTTTGTTCGTTTGTTGATTTGTTGGTTTGTTGGTTTGTTGGTTTGTTCGTTTGTTGGTTTGCTGGTTTGTTGGTTTGTTCGTTTGTTGGCTTGTTGGTTTGTTGGCTTGTTGGTTTGTTGGTTTGTTGGTTTGTTGGTTTGTTGGTATGTTGGTTTGTTGGTTTGTTGGTTTGTTGGCTTGTTGGCTTTTCGGTTTGTTGGTTTGTTGGTTTGTTGGTTTGTTGGTTTGTTCGTTTGTTGGTTTGTTAGCTTCTTGGCTTGTTGGTTTGTTGGTTTGTTGGTTTGTTGGTTTGTTTGTTTGTTGGTTTGTTCGTTTGTTGGTTTGTTGGTTTGTTGGTTTGTTGGCTTGTTGGTTTGTTGGTTTGTTGGTTTGTTGATTTGGTGGTTTGTTGACTTGTTGGTATGTTGGTTTGTTCATTTGTTGGTTTGGTTGGTTTGTTGGCTTGTTGGCTTGTTGGTTTGTTGGTTTGTTGGTTTGTTCGGTTGTTGGTTTGTTGGCTTGTTGGCTTGTTGGTGTGTTGGTTTGTTGGTTTGTTTGTTTGTTGGTTTGTTCGCGTGTTGGCTTGTTGGTTTGTTGGTTTGTTGGTTTGTTGGTTTGTTGGCTTGTTGGCTTGTTGGTTTGTTGGTTTGTTGGTTTGTTCGTTTGTTGGCTTGTTGGTTTGTTGGCTTGTGGCATGTTGGTTTGTTGGTTTGTTGATTTGTTGGTTTGTTGGTTTGTTGTTTTGTTGGCTTGTTGGCTTGTTGGTTTGTTGGCTTGTTGGTTTGTTTGTTTGTTGGTTTGTTCGTTTGTTGGTTTGTTGGTTTGTTGGTTTGTTAGTTTGTTGGTTTGTTGGTTTGTTGGTTTGTTGGTTTTTTGGTTTATTGGTTTGTTCGTTTGTTGGTTTGTTGGTTTGTTGGTTTGTTGGTTTGTGGGTTTGTTGGTTTGTTGGTTTGTTGGCTTGTTGGTTTGTTGGTTTGTTGGTTTGTTTGTTTGTTGGTTTGTTGTTTTGTTGTTTTGTTGGTTTGTTGGCTTGTTGGCTTGTTGGTTTATTGGTTTGTTGGCTTTTTGGTTTGTTGGTTTGTTGGTTTGTTGGTATGTTGGTTTGTTGGTTTGTTGGTTTGTTGGTTTGTTGGTTTGTTGGTTTGGCCGTTTGTTGGTTTGTTGGTTTGTTTGTTTGTTGCCTTGTTGGTTTGTTGGTTTGTTGGTTTGTTGGTTTGTTGGTTTTTTGTTTTGTTGGTTTGTTGGTTTGTTGGTTTGTTGGTTTGTTGGCTTATTGGTTGGTTGGCTTGTTGGCCTGTTGGTTTGTTGGTTTGTTCGTTTGTTGGTTTGTTGGTTTGTTGGTTTGTTGGCTTGTTGGCTTGTTGGTTTGTTGGTTTGTTTGTTTGTTGGCTTGTTGGCTTGTTGGTTTGTTGGTTTGTTGGTTTGTTGGTTTGTTCATTTTTTGGTTTGTTGGTTTGTTGGTTTGTTGGTTTGTTGGTTTGTTGGTTTGTTGGCTTGTTGGTTTGTTCGTTTGTTGGCTTTTTGGTTTGTTGGTTTGTTGGTTTGTTGGTTTGTTGGTTTGTTGGTTTGTTGGTTTGTCCGTTTTTTGGTTTGTTGGTTTGTTGGTTTGTTGGCTTGTTGGTTTGTTGGTTTGTTGGTTGTTTGGTTTGTTGATTTGTTGGTTTGTTGGTTTGTTGGTTTGTTGGCTTATTGGCTTCTTGGTTTGTTGGTTTGTTGGTTTGTTGGTTTGTTGGTTTGTTCGTTTGTTGGTTTGTTATTTTGTTGGGTTGTTGGCTTGTTGGCTTGTTGGTTTATTGGTTTGTTGGCTTTTTGGTTTGTTGGTTTGTTGGTTTGTTGGTATGTTGGTTTGTTGGTTTGTTGGTTTGTTGGTTTGTTGGTTTGTCCGTTTGTTGGTTTGTTGGTTTGTTTGTTTGTTGGCTTGTTGGTTTGTTGGTTTGTTGGTTTGTTGGTTTGTTGGTTTGTTGGTTTTTTTGGTTTGTTGGTTTGTTGGTTTGTTGGTTTGTTGGCTTATTGTTTGGTTGGCTTGTTGGCTTGTTGGTTTGTTGGTTTGCTTGTTTGTTTGTTTGTTGGTTTGTTGGTTTGTTGGTTTGTTGGTTTGTGGGTTTGTTGGCTTGTTGGCTTGTTGGTTTGTTGGTTTGTTGGTTTGTTGGCTTGTTGGCTTGTTGGTTTGTTGGTTTGTTGGTTTGTTGGTTTGTTCATTTTTTGGTTTGTTGGTTTGTTGGTTTGTTGGCTTGTTGGTTTGTTCGTTTGTTGGCTTTTTGGTTTGTTGGTTTGTCGGTTTGTTGGTTTGTTGGTTTGTTGGTTTGTTGGTTTGTTGGTTTGTTGGTTTGTTGGTTTGTTGGTTTGTTGGTTTGTTGGTTTGTTCGTTTTTTGGTTTGTTGGTTTATTGGTTTGTTCGTTTGTTGGCTTGTTGATTTGTTGGTTTGTTGGTTTGTTGGCTTGTTGGTTTGTTGGTTTGTTGGTTTGTTCGTTTGTTGGCTTGTTGGTTTGTTGTCTTGTGGCATGTTGGTTTGTTGGTTTGTTGAATTGTTGGTTTGTTGGTTTGTTGTTTTGTTGGCTTGTTGGCTTGTTGGTTGGTTGGCTTGTTGGTTTGTTTGTTTGTTGGTTTGTTCGTTTGTTGGTTTGTTGGTCTGTTGGTTTGTTAGTTTGTTGGTTTGTTGGTTTGTTGGTTTGTTGGTTTTTTGGTTTATTGCGTTGTTCGTTTGTTGGTTTGTTGGTTTGTTGGTTTGTTGGTTTGTTGGCTTGTTGATTTGTTGGTTTGTTGGTTTGTTCGTTTGTTGGTTTGTTATTTTGTTGGTTTGTTGGCTTGTTGGCTTGTTGGTTTATTGGTTTGTTGGCTTTTTGGTTTGTTGGTTTGTTGGTTTGTTGGTATGTTGGTTTGTTGATTTGTTGGTTTGTTGGTTTGTCCGTTTGTTGGTTTGTTGGTTTGTTTGTTTGTTGGCTTGTTGGTTTGTTGGTTTGTTTTTTTGTTGGTTTGTTGGTTTTTTGGTTTGTTGGTTTGTTGGTTTGTTGGTTGGTTGGTTTATTGGCTTATTGGTTGGTTGGCTTGTTGGCTTGTTGGTTTGTTGGTTTGTTCGTTTGTTGGTTTGTTGGTTTGTTGGTTTGTTGGCTTATTGGATTGTTGGCTTGCTGGTTTGTTGGTTTGTTGGCTTGTTGGCTTGTTGGTTTGTTGGTTTGTTGGTTTGTTGGTTTGTTCATTTTTTGGTTTGTTGGTTTGTTGGTTTGTTGGTTTGTTGGCTTGTTGGTTTGTTCGTTTGTTGCCTTTTTGGTTTGTTGGTTTGTTGGTTTGTAGGTTTGTTGGTTTGTTGGTTTGTTGGTTTGTTGGTTTGTTGGTTTGTTGGTTTGTTGGTTTGTTGGCTTATTGGCTTGTTGGTTTGTTAGTTTTTTGGTGTATTTGTTTGTTGGCTTGTTGGCTTGTTGGTTTGTTGGTTTGTTGGTTTGTTGGTTTGTTGGTTTGTTGCTTTGTTAGTTTTTTGGCTTGCTGGCTTGTTGGTTTGTTCGTTTGTTGGTTTGTTGGTTACTTGGTTTGTTGGTTTGTTGGTTTGTTGGGTTGTTCGTTTGTTGGTTTGTTCGTTTGTTGGTTTGTTGGTTTGTTGGTTTGTTGGTTTGTTGGTTTGTTGGTTTGTTGGTTTGTTGGCTTGTTGGTTTGTTGGCCTGTTGGTTTGTTCGTTTGTTGGTTTGTTAGTTTGTTGGTTTGTGGATTTGTTCGTTTGTTGGTTTGTTGGTTTGTTGGTTTGTTGGTCTGTTGGTTTGTTGGTTTGTTGGTTTGTTGGTTTGTTGGTTTGTTGGTTTGTTGCTTTGTTGGTTTGTTGGTTTGTTCGTTTGTTGGTTTGTTTGTTTGTTGGTTTTTTGGCTTGTTGGTTTGTTGGTTTGTTGGCTTGTTGGTTTCTTGGTTTGTTGGTCTGTTCGTTTCTTGGTTTGTTGGTTTGTTCGCTTGTTGGTTTGTTGGTTTTTTG
Organism: Atherix ibis; assembly: GCA_958298945.1. Lineage (NCBI taxonomy): Eukaryota > Metazoa > Arthropoda > Insecta > Diptera > Athericidae > Atherix > Atherix ibis. The sequence goes on from OY282608.1 coordinate 4,701,267, forward strand.
GTTTGTTGGCTTGTTGTCTTGTTGGCTTGTTGGCTTGGTGGTTTGTTGGTTTGTTCGTTTGTTGGCTTGTTGGCTTCTTGGTTTGTTGGTTTGTTGGTTTGTTCGTTTGTTGGTTTGTTGGTTTGTTGGTTTGTTGGTTTGTTGGTTTATTGGTTTGTTCGTTTGTTGGTTTGTTGGTTTGTTGGTTTGTTCGTTTGTTGGTTTGTTGGTTTGTTGGTTTGTTGGCTTGTTGGCTTGTTGGTTTTTTGGTTTGTTGGCTTGTTGGTTTGTTGGTTTGTTGGCTTGTTGGTTTGTTGGCCTGTTGGTTTGTTCGTTTGTTGGTTTGTTTGTTTGTTGGTTTGTTGGTTTGTTGGTTTGTTCGTTTGTTGGTTTGTTGGTTTTTTGGTTTGTTGGTTTGTTCGTTTGTTCGCTTGTTGGTTTGTTGGCTTGTTGGTTTGTTGGTTTGTTGGTTTGTTTGATTGTTGGTTTGTTTGTTTGTTGGTTTGTTTGTTGGTTGGTTTGTTGTCTTGTTGGTTTGTTGGTTTGTTGGTTTGTTGGTTTGTTGGTTTGTTGGTTTGTTGGTCTGCTCGTTTGTTGGTTTGTTGGTTTGTTTGCTCGTTGGTTTGTTGGTTTTTTGGTTTGTTGGCTTGTTGTTTTGTTGGCTTTTTTGCTTGTTGGTTTGTTGGTTTGTTGGTTTGTTCGTTTGTTGGCTTGTTGGCTTGTTGGTTTTTTGGTTTGTTGGTTTGTTGGTTTGTTGGTTTGTTGGTTTGTTGGCTTGTTGGTTTGTTGGTTTGTTGGTTTGTTGGTTTGTTGGTTTGTTGGCTTGTTGGCTTGTTGGCTTGTTGGCTTTTTGGTTTGTTGGTTTGTTGGTTTGGTGGTTTGTTGGTTTGGTGGTTTGTTGGTTTGTTAGTTTGTTGGCTTGTTGGTTTGTTGGTTTGTTGGTTTGTCTGTTTGTTGGTTTGTTCGTTTGTTCGTTTGTTGGTTTGTTGGTTTGTTGGTTTGTTGGCTTGTTGGTTTGTTGGTTTGTTGGTTTGTTGATTTGATGGTTTGTTGGCTTGTTGGTTTGTTGGTTTGTTCATTTGTTAGCTTGTTGGTTTGTTGGCTTGTTGGCTTGCTGGTTTGTTGGTTTGTTGGTTTGTTGGGTTGTTGGCTTGTTGGTGTGTTGGTTTGTTGGTTTGTTTGCTTATTGGTTTGTTCGTTTGTTGGCTTGTTGGTTTGTTGGTTTGTTGGTTTGTTGGTTTGTTGGCTTGTTGGTTTGTTGGTTTGTTGGCTTATTGGTTTGTTGGATTGTTGGTTTGTTTGTTTGTTGGTTTGTCCGTTTGTTGGTTTGTTGGTTTGTTCGTTTGTTGGTTTGTTGGTTTGTTGGTTTGTTCGTTTGTTGGTTTGTTGGTTTGTTGGTTTGTTGGTTTGTTGGTTTGTTGGTTTGTTGGTTTGTTGGCTTGTTGGCTTGTTGGTTTGTTGGTTTGTTGGATTGTTCGTTTGTTAGCTTGTTGGTTTGTTGGCTTGCTGGCTTGTTGGTTTGTTGGTTTGTTGGTTTGTTGGTTTGTTGTTTTGTTGGCTTGTTGGCTTATTGGTTTGTTGGCTTGTTGGTTTGTTTGTTTGTTGGGTTGTTCGTTTGTTGGTTTGTTGGTTTGTTGGTTTATTGGTTTGTTGGTTTGTTCGTTTGTTGGTTTGTTGGTTTGTTGGTTTGTTGGTTTGTTGGTTTGTTGGTTTGTTGGCTTGTTGGCTTCTTGGTTTGTTGGTTTGTTGGATTGTTCATTTGTTGGTTTGTTGGTTTGTTGGTTTGTTGGTTTGTTGTTTTGTTGGCTTGTTGGTTTGTTGGTTTGTTGGTTTGTTGGTTTGTTGGTTTGTTGGTTTGTTGGTTTTTTGGTTTGTTCGTTTGTTGGTTTGTTGGTTTGATAGTTTGTTGGCTTGTTGGTTTGTTGATTTGTTGGTTTGTTGGTTTGTTGGTTTGTTGGTTTGTTGGTTTGTTGGTTTGTTGGTTTGTTGGTTTGTTGGTTTGTTGGTTTTTTGGTTTGTTGGTTTGTTGGTTTGTAGTTTTGTTGGCTTGTTGGTTTGTTGGTTTGTTGGTTTGTTGGTTTGTTGGTTTGTTGGCATGTTGGGTTATTGGTTTGTTGGCTTTTTGGTTTGTTGGTTTGTTGGCTTGTTGGTATGTTGGTTTGTTGGTTTGTTGGTTTGTTGGTTTGTTCGTTTGTTGGTTTGTTGGTTTGATAGTTTGTTGGCTTGTTGGTTTGTTGGTTTGTTGGTTTGTTGGTTTGTTGGTTTGTTGGTTTGTTGGTTTGTTGGTTTGTTGGTTTGTTGGTTTGTTGGTTTGTTGGTTTGTTGGTTTGTTGGTTTGTTGGTTTGTTGGTTTGGTGGTTTGTTGGCTTGTTGGTTTGTGTGGTTGTTGGCTTGTTGGTTTGTTGGTTTGTTCGTTTGTTCATTTGTTGGTTTGTTGGTTTGTTGGTTTATTGGCTTGTTGGCTTATTGGTTTGTTGGTTTGTTGGTTTGTTTGTTTGTTGATTTGTTGGTTTGTCGGTTTGTTGTTTTGTTGGTTTGTTGGTTTGTTGGTTTGTTGGTTTGTTGGTTTGTTGTTTTGTTGTTTTGTTGGCTTGTTGGTTTGTTGGTTTGTTGGTTTGTTTGTTTGTTGGTTGGTTCGTTTGTTGTATTGTTGGTTTGTTGGTTTGTTGGTTTGTTGGTTTGTTGGTTTGTTGATTTGTTGGTTTATTCGTTTGTTGGTTTGTTGGTTTGTTGGTTTGTTGGTTTGTTGGTTTGTTAGCTTGTTGGTTTGTTGGTTTGTTGGTTTGTTGGTTTGTTGGTTTGTTGGTTTGTTGGCTTCTTGGTTTGTTGGTTTGTTGGTTTGTTCATTTTTTGGTTTGTTGGTTTGTTGGTTTGTTGGTTTGTTGGTTTGTTGGCTTGTTGGTTTGTTCGTTTGTTGGCTTTTTGGTTTGTTGGTTTGTTGGTTTGTTGGTTTGTTCGTTTTTTGGTTTGTTGGTTTGTTGGCTGGTTGGTTTGTTGGTTTGTTGGTTGTTTGGTTTGTTGGCTTATTGGCTTGTTGGTTTGTTGGTTTGTTCGTTTGTTGGTTTCTTGGTTTGTTGATTTGTTGGATTGTTGGCTTGTTGGTTTGTTGGTTTGTTGGCTTGTTGGTTTGTTGGTTTTTTGGTTTGTTGGTTTGTTGGTTTGTTGGTTTGTTGGTTTGTTGTTTTGTGGGTTTTGTGGGTTTGTTGGTTTGTTGGTTTGTTGGTATGTTGGTTTGTTGGTTTGTTGGTTTGTTTGCTTATTGGTTTGTTGGTTTGTTAGTTTGTTGGTGTGTTTGTTTGTTGGCTTGTTGGCTTGTTGGTTTGTTGGTTTGTTGGGGTGTTGCTTTGTTCGTTTTTTGGTTTGTTGGCTTGTTGGTTTGTTCGTTTGTTGGTTTGTTGGTTACTTGGTTTGTTGGAATGTTGGTGTGTTGGTTTGTTGGTTTGTTGGTTTGTTGGTTTGTTCTTTTGTTGGTTTGTTGGTTTGTTCGTCTGTTGGTTTGTTGGTTTGTTGGCTTATTGGTTTGTTGGCTTGTTGGTTTGTTTGTTTGTTGGGTTGTTCGTTTGTTGGTTTGTTGGTTTGTTGGTTTGTTGGTTTGTTGGTTTGTTGGCTTGTTCGTTTGTTGGTTTGTTGGTTTGTTGGTTTGTTGGTTTGTTGGTTTGTTGGTTTGTTGGCTTGTTGGCTTCTTGGTTTGTTGGTTTGTTGGATTGTTCATTTGTTGGTTTGTTGGTTTGTTGGTTTGTTGGTTTGTTGTTTTGTTGTTTTGTTGGTTTGTTGGTTTGTTGGTTTGTTGGTTTGTTGGTTTGTTGGTTTGTTGGTTTTTTGGTTTGTTCGTTTGTTGGTTTGTTGGTTTGATAGTTTGTTGGCTTGTTGGTTTGTTGATTTGTTGGTTTGTTGGTTTGTTGGTTTGTTGGTTTGTTGGTTTGTTGGTTTGTTGGTTTGTTGGTTTGTTGGTTTTTTGGTTTGTTGGTTTGTTGGTTTGTAGTTTTGTTGGCTTGTTGGTTTGTTGGTTTGTTGGTTTGTTGGTTTGTTGGTTTGTTGGCATGTTGGTTTATTGGTTTGTTGGCCTTTTGGTTTGTTGGTTTGTTGGCTTGTTGGTATGTTGGTTTGTTGGTTTGTTGGTTTGTTGGTTTGTTCGTTTGTTGGTTTGTTGGTTTGATAGTTTGTTGGCTTGTTGGTTTGTTGGTTTGTTGGTTTGTTGGTTTGTTGGTTTGTTGGTTTGTTGGTTTGTTGGTTTGTTGGTTTGTTGGTTTGTTGGTTTGTTGGTTTGTTGGTTTGTTGGTTTGTTGGTTTGGTGGTTTGTTGGCTTGTTGGTTTGTGTGGTTGTTGGCTTGTTGGTTTGTTGGTTTGTTCGTTTGTTCATTTGTTGGTTTGTTGGTTTGTTGGTTTATTGGCTTGTTGGCTTATTGGTTTGTTGGTTTGTTGGTTTGTTTGTTTGTTGATTTGTTGGTTTGTCGGTTTGTTGTTTTGTTGGTTTGTTGGTTTGTTGGTTTGTTGGTTTGTTGGTTTGTTGTTTTGTTGGCTTGTTGGTTTGTTGGTTTGTTGGTTTGTTTGTTTGTTGGTTTGTTGGTTTGTTGGTTTGTTGGTTTGTTGGTTTGTTGGTTTGTTGGTTTGTTGATTTGTTGGTTTATTCGTTTGTTGGTTTGTTGGTTTGTTGGTTTGTTGGTTTGTTGGCTTGTTGGTTTGTTGGTTTGTTGGTTTGTTGGTTTGTTGGTTTGTTGGTTTGTTGGCTTCTTGGTTTGTTGGTTTGTTGGTTTGTTCATTTTTTGGTTTGTTGGTTTGTTGGTTTGTTGGTTTGTTGGTTTGTTGGCTTGTTGGTTTGTTCGTTTGTTGGCTTTTTGGTTTGTTGGTTTGTTGGTTTGTTGGTTTGTTCGTTTTTTGGTTTGTTGGTTTGTTGGCTGGTTGGTTTGTTGGTTTGTTGGTTGTTTGGTTTGTTGGCTTATTGGCTTGTTGGTTTGTTGGTTTGTTCGTTTGTTGGTTTCTTGGTTTGTTGATTTGTTGGATTGTTGGCTTGTTGGTTTGTTGGTTTGTGTGCTTGTTGGTTTGTTGGTTTTTTGGTTTGTTGGTTTGTTGGTTTGTTGGTTTGTTGGTTTGTTGTTTTGTGGGTTTTGTGGGTTTGTTGGTTTGTTGGTTTGTTGGTATGTTGGTTTGTTGGTTTGTTGGTTTGTTTGCTTATTGGTTTGTTGGTTTGTTAGTTTGTTGGTGTGTTTGTTTGTTGGCTTGTTGGCTTGTTGGTTTGTTGGTTTGTTGGTTTGTTGCTTTGTTCATTTTTTGGTTTGTTGGCTTGTTGGTTTGTTCGTTTGTTGGTTTGTTGGTTACTTGGTTTGTTGGAATGTTGGTGTGTTGGTTTGTTGGTTTGTTGGTTTGTTGGTTTGTTCGTCTGTTGGTTTGTTGGTTTGTTGGTTTGTTGGTTTGTTGGTTTGTTGGTTTGTTGGTTTGTTGGCTTGTTGGTTTGTTGGCTTGTTGGTTTGTTCGTTTCTTGGTTTGTTGGTTTGTTCGCTTGTTCGTTTGTTGGTTTGTTGGTTTGTTGGTTTTTTGGTTATTTGGTTTTTGGTTTGTTAGCTTTTTGGTTTGTTGGTTTGTTGGTTTGTTGGCTTGTTGGTTTGTTGGTTTGTTTGTTTGTTGGTTTGTTTTTTTGTTGGTTAGTTAGTTTGTTGGTTTGTTGGTTTATTGGTTTGTTGGCTTGTTGGTTTTTTGGTTTGTTGGTTTGTTGGTTTGTTGGCTTGTTGGTTTGTTGGTTTGTTGGTTTGTTGGTTTGTTGGTTTGTTGGTTTGCTGGTTTGTTGGTTTGTTGGTTTGTTCGTTTGTTGGTTTGTAGGTTTGTTGGTTTGTTGGCTTGTTGGCTTGTTGGTTTGTTGGTTTGTTGGTTTGTTGGCTTATTGGTTTGTTGGTTTTGTTGGTTTGTTGGTTTGTTGGTTTGTTGGTTTGTTGGTTTGTTGGTTTGTTGGTTTGTTGGTTTGTTGGTTTGTTGGTTTGTTGGTTTGTTCGTTTGTTGGTTTGTTGGTTGTTTGGTTTGTTGGTTTGTTGGTTTGTTGATATGTTGGTTTGTTGGTTTGTTGGCTTATTGCCTTGTTGGTTTGTTGGTTTGTTCGTTTGTTGGTTTGTTGGTTTGTTGTTTTGTTGGATTGTTGGCTTGTTGGTTTTTTGGTTTGTTGGCTTGTTGGTTTGTTGGTTTTTTGGTTTGTTGGTTTGTTGGTTTTTTGGTTTGTTGGTTTGTTGGTTAGTTGGTTTGTTGGTTTGTTGGTTTGTTCGTTTGTTCGTTTGTTGGTTTGTTGGTTTGTTGGTTTGCTGGCTTGTTGGTTTGTTGGTTTGTTAGTTTGTTGGTAAGTTTGTTTGTTGGCTTGTTGGCTTGTTGGTATGTTTGTTTGTTGGTTTGTTGGTTTGTTGGTTTTTTGGTTTGTTGGCTTTTTGGTTTTTTGGTTTGTTGGTTTGTTGGTTTGTTGGTTTGTTGGTTTGTTGGTTTGTTCGTTTGTTCGTTTGTTGGTTTGTTGGTTTGTTGGTTTGTTGGTTTGCTGGCTTGTTGGTTTGTTGGTTTGTTAGTTTGTTGGTGAGTTTGTTTGTTGGCTTGTTGGTTTGTTTGTTTGTTGGTTTGTTGGTTTGTTGGGTTTTTGGTTTGTTGGTTTTTTGGTTTGTTGCTTTGTTTGTGTTTTGGTTTGTTGGCTTGTTGGTTTGTTCGTTTGTTGGTTTGTTGGTTTGTTGGTTTGTTGGTTTGTTGGTTTGTTGGTTTGTTGGGTTGTTCGTTTGTTGGTTTGTTGGTTTGTTCGTTTGTTGGTTTGTTGGTTTGTTGGTTTGTTGGCTTGTTGGTTTGTTGGCCGGTTGGTTTGTGCGTTTGTTGCTTTGTTGGTTTGTTGATTTGTTGGTCTGTTGGTTTGTTGGTTTGTTGGTTTGTTGGTTTGTTGGTTTATTGGTTTGTTGGTTTGTTGCTTTGTTGGTTTGTTGGTTTGTTCGTTTGTTGGTTTGTTTATTTGTTGGTTTGTTGGCTTGTTGGTTTGTTGGTTTGTTGGCTTGTTGGTTTGTTGGTTTGTTGGTCTGTTCGTTTCTTGGTCTGTTGGTTTGTTCGCTTGTTGGTTTGTTGGTTTTTTGGTTTGTTGGCTTGTTGGTTTGTTGGCTTGTTGGCTTGGTGGTGTGTTGGTTTGTTCGTTTGTTGGCTTGTTGGCTTCTTGGTTTGTTGGTTTGTTGGTTTGTTCGTTTGTTGGTTTGTTGGTTTGTTGGTTTGTTGGTTTGTTGGTTTGTTGGTTTGTTGGTTTGTTGGATTGTTCGTTTGTTGGTTTGTTTGTTTGTTGGTTTGTTGGCTTGTTGGTTCGTTGGTTTGTTGGTTTGTTGGTTTGTTGGTTTGTTGGTCAGCTCGTTTGTTGGTTTGTTGGTTTGTTCGTTCGTTGGTTTGTTGGTTTTTTGGTTTGTTGGCTTGTTGTTTTGTTGGCTTGTTTGCTTGTTGGTTTGTTGGTTTGTTCGTTTGTTGGCTTGTTGGTTTGTTGGTTTGTTGGTTTGTTGGTTTGTTGGTTTGTTGGTTTGTTGGTTTGTTGGTTTGTTGGTTTGTTGGTTTGTTGGCTTGTTGGTTTGTTGGTTTGTTGGTTGGTTGGTTTGTTGGTTTGTTGGCTTGTTGGCTTGTTGGCTTTTTGGTTTGTTGGTTTGTTAGTTTGGTGGTTTGTTGGTTTGTTAGTTTGTTGGCTTGTTGGTTTGTTGGTTTGTTGGTTTGTTTGTTTGTTGGTTTGTTCGTTTGTTCGTTTGTTGGTTTGTTGGTATGTTGGCTTGTTGGTTTGTTGGTTTGTTGGTTTGTTGGTTTGTTGGTTTGTTGGGTTGTTGGTTTGTTGGCTTTTTGGTGTGTTGGTTTGTTGGTTGGTTTGTTTGTTGGTTTGTTCGTTTGTTGGCTTGTTGGTTTGTTCGTTTGTTGGCTTGTTGGCTTGTTGGTTTGTTGGTTTGTTGGTTTGTTGGTTTGTTGGTTTGTTGGTTTGTTGGTTTGTTGGTTTGTTGGCTTGTTGGTTTGTTGGTTTGTTGGTTGGTTGGTTTGTTGGTTTGTTGGGTAGTTGGCTTGTTGGCTTTTTGGTTTGTTGGTTTATTAGTTTGGTGGTTTGTTGGTTTGTTTGTTTGTTGGCTTGTTGGTTTGTTGGTTTGTTGGTTTGTTTGTTTGTTGGTTTGTTCGTTTGTTCGTTTGTTGGTTTGCTGGTTTGTTGGTTTGTTGATTTGGTGGTTTGTTGGCTTGGTGGTTTGTTGGTTTGTTCATTTGTTGGTTTGTTGGCTTGTTGGCTTGTTGGTTTGTTGGTTTGTTGGTTTGTTGGGTTGTTGGTTTGTTGGCTTATTGGTGTGTTGGTTTGTTGGTTTGTTTGTTTGTTGGTTTGTTCGTTTGTTGGCTTGTTGGTTTGTTGGTTTGTTGGTCTGTTCGTTTCTTGGTTTGTTGGTTTGTTCGCTTGTTGGTTTGTTGGTTTTTTGGTTTGTTGGCTTGTTGGTTTGTTGGCTTGTTGGCTTGGTGGTTTGTTGGTTTGTTCGTTTGTTGGCTTGTTGGCTTCTTGGTTTGTTGGTTTGTTGGTTTGTTTGTTTGTTGGTTTGTTGGTTTGTTGGCTTGTTGGTTTGTTGGTTTGTTGGTTGGTTGGTTTGTTGGTTTGTTGGGTTGTTGGCTTGTTGGCTTTTTGGTTTGTTGGTTTATTAGTTTGGTGGTTTGTTGGTTTGTTAGTTTGTTGGCTTGTTGGTTTGTTGGTTTGTTGGTTTGTTTGTTTGTTGGTTTGTTCGTTTGTTCGTTTGTTGGTTTGTTGGTATGTTGGCTTGTTGGTTTGTTGGTTTGTTGGTTTGTTGATTTGGTGGTTTGTTGGCTTGTTGGTTTGTTGGTTTGTTCATATGTTGGCTTGTTGGTTTGTTGGCTTGTTGGCTTGTTGGTTTGTTGGTTTGTTGGTTTGTTGGGTTGTTGGTTTGTTGGCTTATTGGTGTGTTGGTTTGTTGGTTTGTTAGTTTGTTGGCTTGTTGGTTTGTTGGTTTGTTGGTTTGTTTGTTTGTTGGTTTGTTCGTTTGTTCGTTTGTTGGTTTGCTGGTTTGTTGGTTTGTTGATTTGGTGGTTTGTTGGCTTGGTGGTTTGTTGGTTTGTTCATTTGTTGGTTTGTTGGCTTGTTGGCTTGTTGGTTTGTTGGTTTGTTGGTTTGTTGGGTTGTTGGTTTGTTGGCTTATTGGTGTGTTGGTTTGTTGGTTTGTTTGTTTGTTGGTTTGTTCGTTTGTTGGCTTGTTGGTTTGTTGGTTTGTTGGTCTATTCGTTTCTTGGTTTGTTGGTTTGTTCGCTTGTTGGTTTGTTGGTTTTTTGGTTTGTTGGCTTGTTGGTTTGTTGGCTTGTTGGCTTGGTGGTTTGTTGGTTTGTTCGTTTGTTGGCTTGTTGGCTTCTTGGTTTGTTGGTTTGTTGGTTTGTTTGTTTGTTGGTTTGTTGGTTTGTTGGCTTGTTGGTTTGTTGGTTTGTTGGTTGGTTGGTTTGTTGGTTTGTTGGGTTGTTGGCTTGTTGGCTTTTTGGTTTGTTGGTTTATTAGTTTGGTGGTTTGTTGGTTTGTTAGTTTGTTGGCTTGTTGGTTTGTTGGTTTGTTGGTTTGTTTGTTTGTTGGTTTGTTCGTTTGTTCGTTTGTTGGTTTGCTGGTTTGTTGGTTTGTTGATTTGGTGGTTTGTTGGCTTGTTGGTTTGTTGGTTTGTTCATTTGTTGGCTTGTTGGTTTGTTGGCTTGTTGGCTTGTTGGTTTGTTGGTTTGTTCATTTGTTGGCTTGTTGGTTTGTTGGCTTGTTGGCTTGTTGGTTTGTTGGTTTGTTGGTTTGTTGGGTTGTTGGTTTGTTGGCTTTTTTGGTGTGTTGGTTTGTTGGTTGGTTTGTTTGTTGGTTTGTTCGTTTGTTGGCTTGTTGGTTTGTTGGTTTGTTCGTTTGTTGGCTTGTTGGCTTGTTGGTTTGTTGGTTTGTTGGTTTGTTGGTTTGTTGGTTTGTTGGTTTGTTGGTTTGTTGGTTTGTTGGCTTGTTGGTTTGTTGGTTTGTTGGTTGGTTGGTTTGTTGGTTTGTTGGGTAGTTGGCTTGTTGGCTTTTTGGTTTGTTGGTTTATTAGTTTGGTGGTTTGTTGGTTTGTTTGTTTGTTGGCTTGTTGGTTTGTTGGTTTGTTGGTTTGTTTGTTTGTTGGTTTGTTCGTTTGTTCGTTTGTTGGTTTGCTGGTTTGTTGGTTTGTTGATTTGGTGGTTTGTTGGCTTGGTGGTTTGTTGGTTTGTTCATTTGTTGGTTTGTTGGCTTGTTGGCTTGTTGGTTTGTTGGTTTGTTGGTTTGTTGGGTTGTTGGTTTGTTGGCTTATTGGTGTGTTGGTTTGTTGGTTTGTTTGTTTGTTGGTTTGTTCGTTTGTTGGCTTGTTGGTTTGTTGGTTTGTTGGTCTGTTCGTTTCTTGGTTTGTTGGTTTGTTCGCTTGTTGGTTTGTTGGTTTTTTGGTTTGTTGGCTTGTTGGTTTGTTGGCTTGTTGGCTTGGTGGTTTGTTGGTTTGTTCGTTTGTTGGCTTGTTGGGTTCTTGGTTTGTTGGTTTGTTGGTTTGTTTGTTTGTTGGTTTGTTGGTTTGTTGGCTTGTTGGTTTGTTGGTTTGTTGGTTGGTTGGTTTGTTGGTTTGTTGGGTTGTTGGCTTGTTGGCTTTTTGGTTTGTTGGTTTATTAGTTTGGTGGTTTGTTGGTTTGTTAGTTTGTTGGCTTGTTGGTTTGTTGGTTTGTTGGTTTGTTTGTTTGTTGGTTTGTTCGTTTGTTCGTTTGTTGGTTTGTTGGTATGTTGGCTTGTTGGTTTGTTGGTTTGTTGGTTTGTTGATTTGGTGGTTTGTTGGCTTGTTGGTTTGTTGGTTTGTTCATTTGTTGGCTTGTTGGTTTGTTGGCTTGTTGGCTTGTTGGTTTGTTGGTTTGTTGGTTTGTTGGGTTGTTGGTTTGTTAGCTTATTGGTGTGTTGGTTTGTTGGTTTGTTAGTTTGTTGGCTTGTTGGTTTGTTGGTTTGTTGGTTTGTTTGTTTGTTGGTTTGTTCGTTTGTTCGTTTGTTGGTTTGCTGGTTTGTTGGTTTGTTGATTTGGTGGTTTGTTGGCTTGGTGGTTTGTTGGTTTGTTCATTTGTTGGTTTGTTGGCTTGTTGGCTTGTTGGTTTGTTGGTTTGTTGGTTTGTTGGGTTTTTGGTTTGTTGGCTTATTGGTGTGTTGGTTTGTTGGTTTGTTTGTTTGTTGGTTTGTTCGTTTGTTGGCTTGTTGGTTTGTTGGTTTGTTGGTCTGTTCGTTTCTTGGTTTGTTGGTTTGTTCGCTTGTTGGTTTGTTGGTTTTTTGGTTTGTTGGCTTGTTGGTTTGTTGGCTTGTTGGCTTGGTGGTTTGTTGGTTTGTTCGTTTGTTGGCTTGTTGGCTTCTTGGTTTGTTGGTTTGTTGGTTTGTTTGTTTGTTGGTTTGTTGGTTTGTTGGCTTGTTGGTTTGTTGGTTTGTTGGTTGGTTGGTTTGTTGGTTTGTTGGGTTGTTGGCTTGTTGGATTTTTGGTTTGTTGGTTTATTAGTTTGGTGGTTTGTTGGTTTGTTAGTTTGTTGGCTTGTTGGTTTGTTGGTTTGTTGGTTTGTTTGTTTGTTGGTTTGTTCGTTTGTTCGTTTGTTGGTTTGCTGGTTTGTTGGTTTGTTGATTTGGTGGTTTGTTGGCTTGTTGGTTTGTTGGTTTGTTCATTTGTTGGCTTGTTGGTTTGTTGGCTTGTTGGCTTGTTGGTTTGTTGGTTTGTTGGTTTGTTGGGTTGTTGGTTTGTTGGCTTATTGGTGTGTTGGTTTGTTGGTTTGTTTGTTTGTTGGTTTGTTCGTTTGTTGGCTTGTTGGTTTGTTGGTTTGTTGGTCTGTTCGTTTCTTGGTTTGTTGGTTTGTTGGTTTTTTGGTTTGTTGGCTTGTTGGTTTGTTGGCTTGTTGGCTTGGTGGTTTGTTGGTTTGTTCGTTTGTTGGCTTGTTGGCTTCTTGGTTTGTTGGTTTGTTGGTTTGTTTGTTTGTTGGTTTGTTGGTTTGTTGGTTTGTTGGTTTGTTGGTTTGTTCGTTTGTTGGTTTGATAGTTTGTTGGTTTGTTGGTTTGTTGGTTTGTTGGTTTGTTGGCTTGTTGGCTTGTTGGTTTTTTGGTTTGTTGGCTTGTTGGTTTGTTGGTTTGTTGGCTTGTTGGTTTGTTGGCCTGTTGGTTTGTTCGTTTGTTGGTTTGTTTGTTTGTTGGTTTGTTGGTTTGTTCGTTTGTTGGTTTGTTGATTTGTTGGTTTGTTGGTTTGTTCGTTTGTTCGCTTGTTGGTTTGTTGGCTTGTTGGTTTGTTGTTTTGTTGGTTTGTTGGTTTGTTCGTTTGTTGGTATGTTTGTTTGTTGGTTTGTTGGCTTGTTGGTTTGTTGGTTTGTTGGATTGTTCGTTTGTTGGTTTGTTTGTTTGTTGGTTTGTTGGCTTGTTGGTTTGTTGGTTTGTTGGTTTGTTGGTTTGTTGGTTTGTTGGTCTGCTCGTTTGTTGGTTTGTTGGTTTGTTCGTTCGTTGGTTTGTTGGTTTGTTGGCTTGTTGGCTTGTTGGCTTTTTGGTTTGTTGGTTTGTCAGTTTGGTGGTTTGTTGGTTTGTTAGTTTGTTGGCTTGTTGGTTTGTTGGTTTGTTGGTATGTTTGTTTGTTGGTTTGTTCGTTTGTTCGTTTGTTGGTTTGTTGGTTTGTTGGTTTGTTGGCTTGTTGGTTTGTTGGTTTGTTGGTTTGTTGGTTTGTTGATTTGGTGGTTTGTTGGCTAGTTGGTTTGTTGGTTTGTTCATTTGTTGGCTTGTTGGTTTGTTGGCTTGTTGGCTTGTTGGTTTGTTGGTTTGTTGGTTTGTTGGGTTGTTGGTTTGTTGGCTTATTGGTGTGTTGGTTTGTTGGTTTGTTTGTTTGTTGGTTTGTTCGTTTGTTGGCTTGTTGGTGTGTTCGTTTGTTGGCTTGTTGGCTTGTTGTTTTGTTGGTTTGTTGGTTTGTTGGTTTGTTGGTTTGTTGGTTTGTTGGTTTGTTGGTTTGTTGGTTTGTTGGCTTGTTGGTTTGTTGGTTTGTTGGTTGGTTGGTTTGTTGGTTTGTTGGGTTGTTGGCCTGTTGGCTTTTTGGTTTGTTGGTTTGTTAGTTTGGTGGTTTGTTGGTTTGTTAGTTTGTTGGCTTGTTGGTTTGTTGGTTTGTTGGTTTGTTTGTTTGTTGGTTTGTTCGTTTGTTCGTTTGTTGGTTTGTTGGTTTGTTGGTTTGTTGGCTTGTTGGTTTGTTGGTTTGTTGGTTTGTTGATTTGGTGGTTTGTTGGCTTGTTGGTTTGTTGGTTTGTTCATTTGTTGGCTTGTTGGTTTGTTGGCTTGTTGGCTTGTTGGTTTGTTGGTTTGTTGGTTTGTTGGGTTGTTGGTTTGTTGGCTTATTGGTGTGTTGGTTTGTTGGTTTGTTTGTTTGTTGGTTTGTTCGTTTGTTGGCTTTTTGGTTTGTTGGTTTGTTGGTCTGTTCGTTTCTTGGTTTGTTGGTTTGTTCGCTTGTTGGTTTGTTGGTTTTTTGGTTTGTTGGCTTGTTGGTTTGTTGGCTTGTTGGCTTGGTGGTTTGTTGGTTTGTTCGTTTGTTGGCTTGTTGGCTTCTTGGTTTGTTGGTTTGTTGGTTTGTTTGTTTGTTGGTTTGTTGGTTTGTTGGTTTGTTGGTTTGTTGGTTTGTTGGTTTGTTCGTTTGTTGGTTTGTTGGTTTGTTCGTTTGTTGGTTTGTTGGTTTGTTGGCTTGTTGGCTTGTTGGTTTTTTGGTTTGTTGGCTTGTTGGTTTGTTGGTTTGTTGGTTTGTTCGTTTGTTCGCTTGTTGGTTTGTTGGCTTGTTGGTATTTTGGTTTGTTGTTTTGTTGGTTTGTTCGTTTGTTGGTATGTTGGTCTGCTCGTTTGTTGGTTTGTTCGCTCGTTGGTTTGTTGGTTTTTTGGTTTGTTGACTTGTTGGTTTGTTGGTTTGTTGGTTTGTTGATTTGGTGGTTTGTTGGCTTGTTGGCTTGTTTGCTTGTTGGTTTGTTGGTTTGTTCGTTTGTTGGCTTGTTGGCTTGTTGGTTTGTTGGTTTGTTGGTTTGTTGGTTTGTTGGTTTGTTGGTTTGTTGGTTTGTTGGTTTGTTGGTTTGTTGGTTGGTTGGTTTGTTGGTTTGTTGGCTTGTTGGCTTGTTGGCTTTTTGGTTTGTTGGTTTGTTAGTTTGGTGGTTTGTTGGTTTGTTAGTTTGTTGGCTTGTTGGTTTGTTGGGTTGTTGGTTTTTTGTTTGTTGGTTTGTTCGTTTGTTGGTTTGTTGGTTTGTTGGTTTGTTGGTTTGTTGGCTTGTTGGTTTGTTGGTTTGTTGGTTTGTTGATTTGGTGGTTTGTTGGCTTGTTGGTTTGTTGGTATATTCATTTGTTGGCTTGTTGGTTTGTTGGCTTGTTGGCTTCTTGGTTTGTTGGTTTGTTGGTTTGTTGGGTTGTTGGTTTGTTGGCTTATTGGTGTGTTGGTTTGTTGGTTTGTTTGTTTGTTGGTTTGTTCGTTTGTTGGCTTGTTGGTTTGTTGGTTTGTTGGTTTGTTGGTTTGTTGGTTTGTTGGTTTGTTGGTTTGTTGGTTTGTTGGTTTGTTTGTTTGTTGATTTGTTGGTTTGTCGGTTTGTTGTTTTGTTGGTTTGTTGGTTTGTTGGTTTGTTGGTTTGTTGGTTTGTTGTTTTGTTGGCTTGTTGGTTTGTTGGTTTGTTGGTTTGTTTGTTTGTTGGTTTGTTCGTTTGTTGGTTTGTTGGTTTGTTGTTTTGTTGGCTTGTTGGTTTGTTGGTTTGTTGGTTTGTTGGTTTGTTGGTTTGTTGGTTTGTTGGTTTGTTGGTTTGTTGGTTTTTTGGTTTGTTCGTTTGTTGGTTTATTGGTTTGATAGTTTGTTGGCTTGTTGGTTTGATGATTTGTTGGTTTGTTGGTTTGTTGGTTTGTTGGTTTGTTGGTTTGTTGGTTTGTTGGTTTGTTGGTTTTTTGGTTTGTTGGTTTTTTGGTTTGTTGGTTTGTTGGTTTGTTGTTTTGTTGGCTTGTTGGTTTGTTGGTTTGTTGGTTTGTTTGTTTGTTGGTTTGTTCGTTTGTTGGTTTGTTGGTTTGTTGGTTTGTTGGCATGTTGGTTTATTGGTTTGTTGGCTTTTTGGTTTGTTGGTTTGTTGGCTTGTTGGTATGTTGGTTTGATGGTTTGTTGGGTTGTTGGTTTGTTGGGTTGTTGGTTTGTTGGCTTTTTTGGTGTGTTGGTTTGTTGGTTGGTTTGTTTGTTGGTTTGTTCGTTTGTTGGCTTGTTGGTTTGTTGGTTTGTTCGTTTGTTGGCTTGTTGGCTTGTTGGTTTGTTGGTTTGTTGGTTTGTTGGTTTGTTGGTTTGTTGGTTTGTTGGTTTGTTGGTTTGTTGGCTTGTTGGTTTGTTGGTTTGTTGGTTGGTTGGTTTGTTGGTTTGTTGGGTAGTTGGCTTGTTGGCTTTTTGGTTTGTTGGTTTATTGGTTTGGTGGTTTGTTGGTTTGTTTGTTTGTTGGCTTGTTGGTTTGTTGGTTTGTTGGTTTGTTTGTTTGTTGGTTTGTTCGTTTGTTCGTTTGTTGGTTTGCTGGTTTGTTGGTTTGTTGATTTGGTGGTTTGTTGGCTTGGTGGTTTGTTGGTTTGTTCATTTGTTGGTTTGTTGGCTTGTTGGCTTGTTGGTTTGTTGGTTTGTTGGTTTGTTGGGTTGTTGGTTTGTTGGCTTATTGGTGTGTTGGTTTGTTGGTTTGTTTGTTTGTTGGTTTGTTCGTTTGTTGGCTTGTTGGTTTGTTGGTTTGTTGGTCTGTTCGTTTCTTGGTTTGTTGGTTTGTTCGCTTGTTGGTTTGTTGGTTTTTTGGTTTGTTGGCTTGTTGGTTTGTTGGCTTGTTGGCTTGGTGGTTTGTTGGTTTGTTCGTTTGTTGGCTTGTTGGGTTCTTGGTTTGTTGGTTTGTTGGTTTGTTTGTTTGTTGGTTTGTTGGTTTGTTGGCTTGTTGGTTTGTTGGTTTGTTGGTTGGTTGGTTTGTTGGTTTGTTGGGTTGTTGGCTTGTTGGCTTTTTGGTTTGTTGGTTTATTAGTTTGGTGGTTTGTTGGTTTGTTAGTTTGTTGGCTTGTTGGTTTGTTGGTTTGTTGGTTTGTTTGTTTGTTGGTTTGTTCGTTTGTTCGTTTGTTGGTTTGTTGGTATGTTGGCTTGTTGGTTTGTTGGTTTGTTGGTTTGTTGATTTGGTGGTTTGTTGGCTTGTTGGTTTGTTGGTTTGTTCATTTGTTGGCTTGTTGGTTTGTTGGCTTGTTGGCTTGTTGGTTTGTTGGTTTGTTGGTTTGTTGGGTTGTTGGTTTGTTAGCTTATTGGTGTGTTGGTTTGTTGGTTTGTTAGTTTGTTGGCTTGTTGGTTTGTTGGTTTGTTGGTTTGTTTGTTTGTTGGTTTGTTCGTTTGTTCGTTTGTTGGTTTGCTGGTTTGTTGGTTTGTTGATTTGGTGGTTTGTTGGCTTGGTGGTTTGTTGGTTTGTTCATTTGTTGGTTTGTTGGCTTGTTGGCTTGTTGGTTTGTTGGTTTGTTGGTTTGTTGGGTTTTTGGTTTGTTGGCTTATTGGTGTGTTGGTTTGTTGGTTTGTTTGTTTGTTGGTTTGTTCGTTTGTTGGCTTGTTGGTTTGTTGGTTTGTTGGTCTGTTCGTTTCTTGGTTTGTTGGTTTGTTCGCTTGTTGGTTTGTTGGTTTTTTGGTTTGTTGGCTTGTTGGTTTGTTGGCTTGTTGGCTTGGTGGTTTGTTGGTTTGTTCGTTTGTTGGCTTGTTGGCTTCTTGGTTTGTTGGTTTGTTGGTTTGTTTGTTTGTTGGTTTGTTGGTTTGTTGGCTTGTTGGTTTGTTGGTTTGTTGGTTGGTTGGTTTGTTGGTTTGTTGGGTTGTTGGCTTGTTGGATTTTTGGTTTGTTGGTTTATTAGTTTGGTGGTTTGTTGGTTTGTTAGTTTGTTGGCTTGTTGGTTTGTTGGTTTTTTGGTTTGTTTGTTTGTTGGTTTGTTCGTTTGTTCGTTTGTTGGTTTGCTGGTTTGTTGGTTTGTTGATTTGGTGGTTTGTTGGCTTGTTGGTTTGTTGGTTTGTTCATTTGTTGGCTTGTTGGTTTGTTGGCTTGTTGGCTTGTTGGTTTGTTGGTTTGTTGGTTTGTTGGGTTGTTGGTTTGTTGGCTTATTGGTGTGTTGGTTTGTTGGTTTGTTTGTTTGTTGGTTTGTTCGTTTGTTGGCTTGTTGGTTTGTTGGTTTGTTGGTCTGTTCGTTTCTTGGTTTGTTGGTTTGTTGGTTTTTTGGTTTGTTGGCTTGTTGGTTTGTTGGCTTGTTGGCTTGGTGGTTTGTTGGTTTGTTCGTTTGTTGGCTTGTTGGCTTCTTGGTTTGTTGGTTTGTTGGTTTGTTTGTTTGTTGGTTTGTTGGTTTGTTGGTTTGTTGGTTTGTTGGTTTGTTCGTTTGTTGGTTTGATAGTTTGTTGGTTTGTTGGTTTGTTGGTTTGTTGGTTTGTTGGCTTGTTGGCTTGTTGGTTTTTTGGTTTGTTGGCTTGTTGGTTTGTTGGTTTGTTGGCTTGTTGGTTTGTTGGCCTGTTGGTTTGTTCGTTTGTTGGTTTGTTTGTTTGTTGGTTTGTTGGTTTGTTCGTTTGTTGGTTTGTTGATTTGTTGGTTTGTTGGTTTGTTCGTTTGTTCGCTTGTTGGTTTGTTGGCTTGTTGGTTTGTTGTTTTGTTGGTTTGTTGGTTTGTTCGTTTGTTGGTATGTTTGTTTGTTGGTTTGTTGGCTTGTTGGTTTGTTGGTTTGTTGGATTGTTCGTTTGTTGGTTTGTTTGTTTGTTGGTTTGTTGGCTTGTTGGTTTGTTGGTTTGTTGGTTTGTTGGTTTGTTGGTTTGTTGGTCTGCTCGTTTGTTGGTTTGTTGGTTTGTTCGTTCGTTGGTTTGTTGGTTTGTTGGCTTGTTGGCTTGTTGGCTTTTTGGTTTGTTGGTTTGTCAGTTTGGTGGTTTGTTGGTTTGTTAGTTTGTTGGCTTGTTGGTTTGTTGGTTTGTTGGTATGTTTGTTTGTTGGTTTGTTCGTTTGTTCGTTTGTTGGTTTGTTGGTTTGTTGGTTTGTTGGCTTGTTGGTTTGTTGGTTTGTTGGTTTGTTGGTTTGTTGATTTGGTGGTTTGTTGGCTAGTTGGTTTGTTGGTTTGTTCATTTGTTGGCTTGTTGGTTTGTTGGCTTGTTGGCTTGTTGGTTTGTTGGTTTGTTGGTTTGTTGGGTTGTTGGTTTGTTGGCTTATTGGTGTGTTGGTTTGTTGGTTTGTTTGTTTGTTGGTTTGTTCGTTTGTTGGCTTGTTGGTGTGTTCGTTTGTTGGCTTGTTGGCTTGTTGTTTTGTTGGTTTGTTGGTTTGTTGGTTTGTTGGTTTGTTGGTTTGTTGGTTTGTTGGTTTGTTGGTTTGTTGGCTTGTTGGTTTGTTGGTTTGTTGGTTGGTTGGTTTGTTGGTTTGTTGGGTTGTTGGCCTGTTGGCTTTTTGGTTTGTTGGTTTGTTAGTTTGGTGGTTTGTTGGTTTGTTAGTTTGTTGGCTTGTTGGTTTGTTGGTTTGTTGGTTTGTTTGTTTGTTGGTTTGTTCGTTTGTTCGTTTGTTGGTTTGTTGGTTTGTTGGTTTGTTGGCTTGTTGGTTTGTTGGTTTGTTGGTTTGTTGATTTGGTGGTTTGTTGGCTTGTTGGTTTGTTGGTTTGTTCATTTGTTGGCTTGTTGGTTTGTTGGCTTGTTGGCTTGTTGGTTTGTTGGTTTGTTGGTTTGTTGGGTTGTTGGTTTGTTGGCTTATTGGTGTGTTGGTTTGTTGGTTTGTTTGTTTGTTGGTTTGTTCGTTTGTTGGCTTTTTGGTTTGTTGGTTTGTTGGTCTGTTCGTTTCTTGGTTTGTTGGTTTGTTCGCTTGTTGGTTTGTTGGTTTTTTGGTTTGTTGGCTTGTTGGTTTGTTGGCTTGTTGGCTTGGTGGTTTGTTGGTTTGTTCGTTTGTTGGCTTGTTGGCTTCTTGGTTTGTTGGTTTGTTGGTTTGTTTGTTTGTTGGTTTGTTGGTTTGTTGGTTTGTTGGTTTGTTGGTTTGTTGGTTTGTTCGTTTGTTGGTTTGTTGGTTTGTTCGTTTGTTGGTTTGTTGGTTTGTTGGCTTGTTGGCTTGTTGGTTTTTTGGTTTGTTGGCTTGTTGGTTTGTTGGTTTGTTGGTTTGTTCGTTTGTTCGCTTGTTGGTTTGTTGGCTTGTTGGTATTTTGGTTTGTTGTTTTGTTGGTTTGTTCGTTTGTTGGTATGTTGGTCTGCTCGTTTGTTGGTTTGTTCGCTCGTTGGTTTGTTGGTTTTTTGGTTTGTTGACTTGTTGGTTTGTTGGTTTGTTGGTTTGTTGATTTGGTGGTTTGTTGGCTTGTTGGCTTGTTTGCTTGTTGGTTTGTTGGTTTGTTCGTTTGTTGGCTTGTTGGCTTGTTGGTTTGTTGGTTTGTTGGTTTGTTGGTTTGTTGGTTTGTTGGTTTGTTGGTTTGTTGGTTTGTTGGTTTGTTGGTTGGTTGGTTTGTTGGTTTGTTGGCTTGTTGGCTTGTTGGCTTTTTGGTTTGTTGGTTTGTTAGTTTGGTGGTTTGTTGGTTTGTTAGTTTGTTGGCTTGTTGGTTTGTTGGGTTGTTGGTTTTTTGTTTGTTGGTTTGTTCGTTTGTTGGTTTGTTGGTTTGTTGGTTTGTTGGTTTGTTGGCTTGTTGGTTTGTTGGTTTGTTGGTTTGTTGATTTGGTGGTTTGTTGGCTTGTTGGTTTGTTGGTATATTCATTTGTTGGCTTGTTGGTTTGTTGGCTTGTTGGCTTCTTGGTTTGTTGGTTTGTTGGTTTGTTGGGTTGTTGGTTTGTTGGCTTATTGGTGTGTTGGTTTGTTGGTTTGTTTGTTTGTTGGTTTGTTCGTTTGTTGGCTTGTTGGTTTGTTGGTTTGTTGGTTTGTTGGTTTGTTGGTTTGTTGGTTTGTTGGTTTGTTGGTTTGTTGGTTTGTTTGTTTGTTGATTTGTTGGTTTGTCGGTTTGTTGTTTTGTTGGTTTGTTGGTTTGTTGGTTTGTTGGTTTGTTGGTTTGTTGTTTTGTTGGCTTGTTGGTTTGTTGGTTTGTTGGTTTGTTTGTTTGTTGGTTTGTTCGTTTGTTGGTTTGTTGGTTTGTTGTTTTGTTGGCTTGTTGGTTTGTTGGTTTGTTGGTTTGTTGGTTTGTTGGTTTGTTGGTTTGTTGGTTTGTTGGTTTGTTGGTTTTTTGGTTTGTTCGTTTGTTGGTTTATTGGTTTGATAGTTTGTTGGCTTGTTGGTTTGATGATTTGTTGGTTTGTTGGTTTGTTGGTTTGTTGGTTTGTTGGTTTGTTGGTTTGTTGGTTTGTTGGTTTTTTGGTTTGTTGGTTTTTTGGTTTGTTGGTTTGTTGGTTTGTTGTTTTGTTGGCTTGTTGGTTTGTTGGTTTGTTGGTTTGTTTGTTTGTTGGTTTGTTCGTTTGTTGGTTTGTTGGTTTGTTGGTTTGTTGGCATGTTGGTTTATTGGTTTGTTGGCTTTTTGGTTTGTTGGTTTGTTGGCTTGTTGGTATGTTGGTTTGATGGTTTGTTGGTTTGTTGGTTTGTTCGTTTGTTGGTTTGTTGGTTTGATAGTTTGTTGGCTTGTTGGTTTGTTGGTTTGTTGGTTTGTTGGTTTGTTGGTTTGTTGGTTTGTTGGTTTGTTGGTTTGTTGGTTTGTTGGTTTGTTGGGTTGTTGGTTTGTTGGTTTGTTGGTTTGGTGGTTTGTTGGCTTGTTGGTTTGTGTGGTTGTTGGCTTGTTGGTTTGTTGGTTTGTTCGTTTGTTCATTTGTTGGTTTGTTGGTTTGTTGGTTTATTGGCTTGTTGGCTTATTGGTTTGTTGGTTTATTAGTTTGGTGGTTTGTTGGTTTGTTTGTTTGTTGGTTTGTTGGTTTGTTGGCTTGTTGGTTTGTTGGTTTGTTGGTTGGTTGGTTTGTTGGTTTGTTGGGTTGTTGGTTTGTTGGTTTGTTGGTTTGTTGGTCTGCTCGTTTGTTGGTTTGTTGGTTTGTTCGTTCGTTGGTTTGTTGGTTTGTTGGCTTGTTGGCTTGTTGGCTTTTTGGTTTGTTGGTTTGTCAGTTTGGTGGTTTGTTGGTTTGTTAGTTTGTTGGCTTGTTGGTTTGTTGGTTTGTTGGTATGTTTGTTTGTTGGTTTGTTCGTTTGTTCGTTTGTTGGTTTGTTGGTTTGTTGGTTTGTTGGCTTGTTGGTTTGTTGGTTTGTTGGTTTGTTGATTTGGTGGTTTGTTGGCTTGTTGGTTTGTTGGTTTGTTCATTTGTTGGCTTGTTGGTTTGTTGGCTTGTTGGCTTGTTGGTTTGTTGGTTTGTTGGTTTGTTGGGTTGTTGGTTTGTTGGCTTATTGGTGTGTTGGTTTGTTGGTTTGTTTGTTTGTTGGTTTGTTCGTTTGTTGGTTTGTTGGTTTGTTGGTTTGTTGGCTTGTTGGTTTGTTGGTTTGTTGGTTGGTTGGTTTGATGGTTTGTTGGGTTGTTGGCCTGTTGGCTTTTTGGTTTGTTGGTTTGTTAGTTTGGTGGTTTGTTGGTTTGTTAGTTTGTTGGCTTTGTGGTTTGTTGGTTTGTTGGTTTGTTTGTTTGTTGGTTTGTTCGTTTGTTGGTTTGTTCGTTTGTTGGCTTGTTGGTGTGTTCGTTTGTTGGCTTGTTGGCTTGTTGGTTTGTTGGTTTGTTGGTTTGTTGGTTTGTTGGTTTGTTGGTTTGTTGGTTTGTTGGTTTGTTGGTTTGTTGGCTTGTTGGTTTGTTGGTTTGTTGGTTGGTTGGTTTGATGGTTTGTTGGGTTGTTGGCCTGTTGGCTTTTTGGTTTGTTGGTTTGTTAGTTTGGTGGTTTGTTGGTTTGTTAGTTTGTTGGCTTGTTGGTTTGTTGGTTTGTTGGTTTGTTTGTTTGTTGGTTTGTTCGTTTGTTCGTTTGTTGGTTTGTTGGTTTGTTGGTTTGTTGGCTTGTTGGTTTGTTGGTTTGTTGGTTTGTTGATTTGGTGGTTTGTTGGCTTGTTGGTTTGTTGGTTTGTTCATTTGTTGGCTTGTTGGTTTGTTGGCTTGTTGGCTTGTTGGTTTGTTGGTTTGTTGGTTTGTTGGGTT
The DNA here is from genome assembly GCA_958298945.1 of Atherix ibis. Classification (NCBI taxonomy): domain Eukaryota; kingdom Metazoa; phylum Arthropoda; class Insecta; order Diptera; family Athericidae; genus Atherix; species Atherix ibis. The sequence goes on from OY282608.1 coordinate 4,723,249, forward strand.
GTTGGTTTGTTGGCTTATTGGTGTGTTGGTTTGTTGGTTTGTTTGTTTGTTGGTTTGTTCGTTTGTTGGCTTTTTGGTTTGTTGGTTTGTTGGTCTGTTCGTTTCTTGGTTTGTTGGTTTGTTCGCTTGTTGGTTTGTTGGTTTTTTGGTTTGTTGGCTTGTTGGTTTGTTGGCTTGTTGGCTTGGTGGTTTGTTGGTTTGTTCGTTTGTTGGCTTGTTGGCTTCTTGGTTTGTTGGTTTGTTGGTTTGTTTGTTTGTTGGTTTGTTGGTTTGTTGGTTTGTTGGTTTGTTGGTTTGTTGGTTTGTTCGTTTGTTGGTTTGTTGGTTTGTTCGTTTGTTGGTTTGTTGGTTTGTTGGCTTGTTGGCTTGTTGGTTTTTTGGTTTGTTGGCTTGTTGGTTTGTTGGTTTGTTGGTTTGTTCGTTTGTTCGCTTGTTGGTTTGTTGGCTTGTTGGTATTTTGGTTTGTTGTTTTGTTGGTTTGTTCGTTTGTTGGTATGTTGGTCTGCTCGTTTGTTGGTTTGTTCGCTCGTTGGTTTGTTGGTTTTTTGGTTTGTTGGCTTGTTGGTTTGTTGGTTTGTTGGTTTGTTGATTTGGTGGTTTGTTGGCTTGTTGGCTTGTTTGCTTGTTGGTTTGTTGGTTTGTTCGTTTGTTGGATTGTTGGCTTGTTGGTTTGTTGGTTTGTTGGTTTGTTGGTTTGTTGGTTTGTTGGTTTGTTGGTTTGTTGGTTTGTTGGTTGGTTGGTTTGTTGGTTTGTTGGCTTGTTGGCTTGTTGGCTTTTTGGTTTGTTGGTTTGTTAGTTTGGTGGTTTGTTGGTTTGTTAGTTTGTTGGCTTGTTGGTTTGTTGGGTTGTTGGTTTTTTGTTTGTTGGTTTGTTCGTTTGTTGGTTTGTTGGTTTGTTGGTTTGTTGGTTTGTTGGTTTGTTGGCTTGTTGGTTTGTTGGTTTGTTGGTTTGTTGATTTGGTGGTTTGTTGGCTTGTTGGTTTGTTGGTATATTCATTTGTTGGGTTGTTGGTTTGTTGGCTTATTGGTGTGTTGGTTTGTTGGTTTGTTTGTTTGTTGGTTTGTTCGTTTGTTGGCTTGTTGGTTTGTTGGTTTGTTGGTTTGTTGGTTTGTTGGTTTGTTGGTTTGTTGGTTTGTTGGTTTGTTGGTTTGTTTGTTTGTTGATTTGTTGGTTTGTCGGTTTGTTGTTTTCTTGGTTTGTTGGTTTGTTGGTTTGTTGGTTTGTTGGTTTGTTGTTTTGTTGGCTTGTTGGTTTGTTGGTTTGTTGGTTTGTTTGTTTGTTGGTTTGTTCGTTTGTTGGTTTGTTGGTTTGTTGTTTTGTTGGCTTGTTGGTTTGTTGGTTTGTTGGTTTGTTGGTTTGTTGGTTTGTTGGTTTGTTGGTTTTTTGGTTTGTTCGTTTGTTGGTTTATTGGTTTGATAGTTTGTTGGCTTGTTGGTTTGATGATTTGTTGGTTTGTTGGTTTGTTGGTTTGTTGGTTTGTTGGTTTGTTGGTTTTTTGGTTTGTTGGTTTTTTGGTTTGTTGGTTTGTTGGTTTGTTGTTTTGTTGGCTTGTTGGTTTGTTGGTTTGTTGGTTTGTTTGTTTGTTGGTTTGTTCGTTTGTTAGTTTGTTGGTTTGTTGGTTTGTTGGCATGTTGGTTTATTGGTTTGTTGGCTTTTTGGTTTGTTGGTTTGTTGGCTTGTTGGTATGTTGGTTTGATGGTTTGTTGGTTTGTTGGTTTGTTCGTTTGTTGGTTTGTTGGTTTGATAGTTTGTTGGCTTGTTGGTTTGTTGGTTTGTTGGTTTGTTGGTTTGTTGGTTTGTTGGTTTGTTGGTTTGTTGGTTTGTTGGTTTGTTGGTTTGTTGGGTTGTTGGTTTGTTGGTTTGTTGGTTTGGTGGTTTGTTGGCTTGTTGGTTTGTGTGGTTGTTGGCTTGTTGGTTTGTTGGTTTGTTCGTTTGTTCATTTGTTGGTTTGTTGGTTTGTTGGTTTATTGGCTTGTTGGCTTATTGGTTTGTTGGTTTATTAGTTTGGTGGTTTGTTGGTTTGTTTGTTTGTTGGTTTGTTGGTTTGTTGGCTTGTTGGTTTGTTGGTTTGTTGGTTGGTTGGTTTGTTAGTTTGTTGGGTTGTTGGCTTGTTGGATTTTTGGTTTGTTGGTTTATTAGTTTGGTGGTTTGTTGGTTTGTTAGTTTGTTGGCTTGTTGGTTTGTTGGTTTGTTGGTTTGTTTGTTTGTTGGTTTGTTCGTTTGTTCGTTTGTTGGTTTGCTGGTTTGTTGGTTTGTTGATTTATTAGTTTGGTGGTTTGTTGGTTTGTTTGTTTGTTGGTTTGTTGGTTTGTTGGCTTGTTGGTTTGTTGGTTTGTTGGTTGGTTGGTTTGTTGGTTTGTTGGGTTGTTGGCTTGTTGGCTTTTGGTTTGTTGGTTTATTAGTTTGGTGGTTTGTTGGTTTGTTGGTTTGTTGGTTTGTTGGTTTGTTGGTTTGTTGGTTTGTTGGTTTGTTGGTTTGTTGGTTGGTTGGTTTGTTGGTTTGTTGGGTTGTTGGCTTGTTGGCTTTTTGGTTTGTTGGTTTATTAGTTTGGTGGTTTGTTGGTTTGTTGGTTTGTTGGTTTGTTGGTTTGTTGGTTTGTTGGTTTGTTGGTTTGTTGGTTGGTTGGTTTGTTGGTATGTTGGCTTGTTGGCTTGTTGGCTTTTTGGTTTGTTGGTTTGTTAGTTTGGTGGTTTGTTGGTTTGTTAGTTTGTTGGCTTGTTGGTTTGTTGGGTTGTTGGTTTTTTGTTTGTTGGTTTGTTCGTTTGTTGGTTTGTTGGTTTGTTGGTTTGTTGGTTTGTTGGCTTGTTGGTTTGTTGGTTTGTTGGTTTGTTGATTTGGTGGTTTGTTGGCTTGTTGGTTTGTTGGTATATTCATTTGTTGGCTTGTTGGTTTGTTGGCTTGTTGGCTTGTTGGTTTGGTGGTTTGTTGGTTTGTTGGGTTGTTGGTTTGTTGGCTTATTGGTGTGTTGGTTTGTTGGTTTGTTTGTTTGTTGGTTTGTTCGTTTGTTGGCTTGTTGGTTTGTTGGTTTGTTGGTTTGTTGGTTTGTTGGTTTGTTGGTTTGTTGGTTTTTTGGTTTGTTTGTTTGTTGATTTGTTGGTTTGTCGGTTTGTTGTTTTGTTGGTTTGTTGGTTTGTTGGTTTGTTGGTTTGTTGTTTTGTTGTTTTGTTGGCTTGTTGGTTTGTTGGTTTGTTGGTTTGTTTGTTTGTTGGTTTGTTTGTTTGTTGGTTTGTTGGTTTGTTGTTTTGTTGGCTTGTTGGTTTGTTGGTTTGTTGGTTTGTTGGTTTGTTGGTTTGTTGGTTTGTTGGTTTTTTGGTTTGTTCGTTTGTTGGTTTTTTGGTTTGATAGTTTGTTGGCTTGTTGGTTTGATGATTTGTTGGTTTGTTGGTTTGTTGGTTTGTTGGTTTGTTGGTTTGTTGGTTTGTTGGTTTGTTGGTTTGTTGGTTTTTTGGTTTGTTGGTTTTTTGGTTTGTTGGTTTGTTGGTTTGTTGTTTTGTTGGCTTGTTGGTTTGTTGGTTTGTTGGTTTGTTTGTTTGTTGGTTTGTTCGTTTGTTGGTTTGTTGGTTTGTTGGTTTGTTGGCATGTTGGTTTATTGGTTTGTTGGCTTTTTGGTTTGTTGGTTTGTTGGCTTGTTGGTATGTTGGTTTGATGGTTTGTTGGTTTGTTGGTTTGTTCGTTTGTTGGTTTGTTGGTTTGATAGTTTGTTGGCTTGTTGGTTTGTTGGTTTGTTGGTTTGTTGGTTTGTTGGTTTGTTGGTTTGTTGGTTTGTTGGTTTGTTGGTTTGTTGGTTTGTTGGGTTGTTGGTTTGTTGGTTTGTTGGTTTGGTGGTTTGTTGGCTTGTTGGTTTGTGTGGTTGTTGGCTTGTTGGTTTGTTGGTTTGTTCGTTTGTTCATTTGTTGGTTTGTTGGTTTGTTGGTTTATTGGCTTGTTGGCTTATTGGTTTGTTGGTTTATTAGTTTGGTGGTTTGTTGGTTTGTTTGTTTGTTGGTTTGCTGGTTTGTTGGCTTGTTGGTTTGTTGGTTTGTTGGTTGGTTGGTTTGTTGGTTTGTTGGGTTGTTGGCTTGTTGGCTTTTTGGTTTGTTGGTTTATTAGTTTGGTGGTTTGTTGGTTTGTTAGTTTGTTGGCTTGTTGGTTTGTTGGTTTGTTGGTTTGTTTGTTTGTTGGTTTGTTCGTTTGTTCGTTTGTTGGTTTGCTGGTTTGTTGGTTTGTTGATTTGGTGGTTTGTTGGCTTGTTGGTTTGTTGGTTTGTTCATTTGTTGGCTTGTTGGTTTGTTTGCTTGTTGGCTTGTTGGTTTGTTGGTTTGTTGGTTTGTTGGGTTGTTGGTTTGTTGGCTTATTGGTGTGTTGGTTTGTTGGTTTGTTTGTTTGTTGCTTTGTTCGTTTGTTGGCTTGTTGGTTTGTTGGTTTGTTGGTCTGTTCGTTTCTTGGTTTGTTGGTTTGTTCGCTTGTTGGTTTGTTGGTTTTTTGGTTTGTTGGCTTGTTGGTTTGTTGGCTTGTTGGCTTGGTGGTTTGTTGGTTTGTTCGTTTGTTGGCTTGTTGGCTTCTTGGTTTGTTGGTTTGTTGGTTTGTTTGTTTGTTGGTTTGTTGGTTTGTTGGTTTGTTGGTTTGTTGGTTTGTTCGTTTGTTGGTTTGATAGTTTGTTCGTTTGTTGGTTTGTTGGTTTGTTGGTTTGTTGGTTTGTTCGTTTGTTCGCTTGTTGGTTTGTTGGCTTGTTGGTTTGTTGTTTTGTTGGTTTGTTGGTTTGTTCGTTTGTTGGTATGTTTGTTTGTTGGTTTGTTGGCTTGTTGGATTGTTGGTTTGTTGGATTGTTCGTTTGTTGGTTTGTTTGTTTGTTGGTTTGTTGGCTTGTTGGTTTGTTGGTTTGTTGGTTTGTTGGTTTGTTGGTTTGTTGGTCTGCTCGTTTGTTGGTTTGTTGGTTTGTTCGTTCGTTGGTTTGTTGGTTTGTTGGCTTGTTGGCTTGTTGGCTTTTTGGTTTGTTGGTTTGTCAGTTTGGTGGTTTGTTGGTTTGTTAGTTTGTTGGCTTGTTGGTTTGTTGGTTTGTTGGTATGTTTGTTTGTTGGTTTGTTCGTTTGTTCGTTTGTTGGTTTGTTGGTTTGTTGGTTTGTTGGCTTGTTGGTTTGTTGGTTTGTTTGTTTGTTGATTTGGAGGTTTGTTGGCTTGTTGGTTTGTTGGTTTGTTCATTTGTTGGCTTGTTGGTTTGTTGGCTTGTTGGCTTGTTGGTTTGTTGGTTTGTTGGTTTGTTGGGTTGTTGGTTTGTTGGCTTATTGGTGTGTTGGTTTGTTGGTTTGTTGGCTTGTTGGCTTGTTGGTTTGTTGGTTTGTTGGTTTGTTGGTTTGTTGGTTTGTTGGTTTGTTGGTTTGTTGGTTTGTTGGTTTGTTGGTTTGTTGGCTTGTTGGTTTGTTGGTTTGTTGGTTGGTTGGTTTGTTGGTTTGTTGGGTTGTTGGCCTGTTGGCTTTTTGGTTTGTTGGTTTGTTAGTTTGGTGGTTTGTTGGTTTGTTAGTTTGTTGGCTTGTTGGTTTGTTGGTTTGTTGGTTTGTTTATTTGTTGGTTTGTTCGTTTGTTCGTTTGTTGGTTTGTTGGTTTGTTGGTTTGTTGGCTTGTTGGTTTGTTGATTTGTTGGTTTGTTGATTTGGTGGTTTGTTGGCTTGTTGGTTTGTTGGTTTGTTCATTTGTTGGCTTGTTGGTTTGTTGGCTTGTTGGCTTGTTGGTTTGTTGGTTTGTTGGTTTGTTGGGTTGTTGGTTTGTTGGCTTATTGCTGTGTTGGTTTGTTGGTTTGTTTGTTTGTTGGTTTGTTCGTTTGTTGGCTTGTTGGTTTGTTGGTTTGTTGGTCTGTTCGTTTCTTGGTTTGTTGGTTTGTTCGCTTGTTGGTTTGTTGGTTTTTTGGTTTGTTGGCTTGTTGGTTTGTTGGCTTGTTGGCTTGGTGGTTTGTTGGTTTGTTCGTTTGTTGGCTTGTTGGCTTCTTGGTTTATTGGTTTGTTGGTTTGTTTGTTTGTTGGTTTGTTGGTTTGTTGGTTTGTTGTTTTGTTGGTTTGTTGGTTTGTTCGTTTGTTGGTTTGTTGGTTTGTTGGTTTGTTGGCATGTTGGTTTATTGGTTTGTTGGCTTTTTGGTTTGTTGGTTTGTTGGCTTGTTGGTATGTTGGTTTGATGGTTTGTTGGTTTATTGGTTTGCTCGTTTGTTGGTTTGTTGGTTTGATAGTTTGTTGGCTTGTTGGTTTGTTGGTTTGTTGGTTTGTTGGTTTGTTGGTTTGTTGGTTTGTTGGTTTGTTGGTTTGTTGGTTTGTTGGTTTGTTGGTTTGTTGGGTTGTTGGTTTGTTGGTTTGTTGGTTTGGTGGTTTGTTGGCTTGTTGGTTTGTGTGGTTGTTGGCTTGTTGGTTTGTTGGTTTGTTCGTTTGTTCATTTGTTGGTTTGTTGGTTTGTTGGTTTATTGGCTTGTTGGCTTATTGGTTTGTTGGTTTATTAGTTTGGTGGTTTGTTGGTTTGTTTGTTTGTTGGTTTGTTGGTTTGTTGGCTTGTTGGTTTGTTGGTTTGTTGGTTGGTTGGTTTGTTGGTTTGTTGGGTTGTTGGCTTGTTGGCTTTTTGGTTTGTTGGTTTATTAGTTTGGTGGTTTGTTGGTTTGTTAGTTTGTTGGCTTGTTGGTTTGTTGGTTTGTTGGTTTGTTTGTTTGTTGGTTTGTTCGTTTGTTCGTTTGTTGGTTTGCTGGTTTGTTGGTTTGTTGATTTGGTGGTTTGTTGCCTTGTTGGTTTGTTGGTTTGTTCATTTGTTGGCTTGTTGGTTTGTTGGCTTGTTGGCTTGTTGGTTTGTTGGTTTGTTGGTTTGTTGGGTTGTTGGTTTGTTGGCTTATTGGTGTGTTGGTTTGTTGGTTTGTTTGTTTGTTGGTTTGTTCGTTTGTTGGCTTGTTGGTTTGTTGGTTTGTTGGTCTGTTCGTTTCTTGGTTTGTTGGTTTGTTCGCTTGTTGGTTTGTTGGTTTTTTGGTTTGTTGGCTTGTTGGTTTGTTGGCTTGTTGGCTTGGTGGTTTGTTGGTTTGTTCGTTTGTTGGCTTGTTGGCTTCTTGGTTTGTTGGTTTGTTGGTTTGTTTGTTTGTTGGTTTGTTGGTTTGTTGGTTTGTTGGTTTGTTGGTTTGTTGGTTTGTTCGTTTGTTGGTTTGATAGTTTGTTCGTTTGTTGGTTTGTTGGTTTGTTGGTTTGTTGGTTTGTTCGTTTGTTCGCTTGTTGGTTTGTTGGCTTGTTTTTTTGTTGTTTTGTTGGTTTGTTGGTTTGTTCGTTTGTTGGTATGTTTGTTTGTTGGTTTGTTGGCTTGTTGGTTTGTTGGTTTGTTGGATTGTTCGTTTGTTGGTTTGTTTGTTTGTTGGTTTGTTGGCTTGTTGGTTTGTTGGTTTGTTGGTTTGTTGGTTTGTTGGTTTGTTGGTTTGTTGGTCTGCTCGTTTGTTGGTTTGTTGGTTTGTTCGTTCGTTGGTTTGTTGGTTTGTTGGCTTGTTGGCTTGTTGGCTTTTTGGTTTGTTGGTTTGTCAGTTTGGTGGTTTGTTGGTTTGTTAGTTTGTTGGCTTGTTGGTTTGTTGGTTTGTTGGTATGTTTGTTTGTTGGTTTATTCGTTTGTTCGTTTGTTGGTTTGTTGGTTTGTTGGTTTGTTGGCTTGTTGGTTTGTTGGTTTGTTGGTTTGTTGATTTGGTGGTTTGTTGGCTTGTTGGTTTGTTGGTTTGTTCATTTGTTGGCTTGTTGGTTTGTTGGCTTGTTGGCTTGTTGGTTTGTTGGTTTGTTGGTTTGTTGGGTTGTTGGTTTGTTGGCTTATTGGTGTGTTGGTTTGTTGGTTTGTTTGTTTGTTGGTTTGTTCGTTTGTTGGCTTGTTGGTTTGTTCGTTTGTTGGCTTGTTGGCTTGTTGGTTTGTTGGTTTGTTGGTTTGTTGGTTTGTTGGTTTGGTGGTTTGTTGGTTTGTTGGTTTGTTGGTTTGTTGGTTTGTTGGCTTGTTGGTTTGTTGGTTTGTTGGTTGGTTGGTTTGTTGGTTTGTTGGGTTGTTGGCCTGTTGGCTTTTTGGTTTGTTGGTTTGTTAGTTTGGTGGTTTGTTGGTTTGTTAGTTTGTTGGCTTGTTGGTTTGTTGGTTTGTTGGTGTGTTTGTTTGTTGGTTTGTTCGTTTGTTCGTTTGTTGGTTTGTTGGTTTGTTGGTTTGTTGGCTTGTTGGTTTGTTGGTTTGTTGGTTTGTTGATTTGGTGGTTTGTTGGCTTGTTGGTTTGTTGGTTTGTTCATTTGTTGGCTTGTTGGTTTGTTGGCTTGTTGGCTTGTTGGTTTGTTGGTTTGTTGGTTTGTTGGGTTGTTGGTTTGTTGGCTTATTGGTGTGTTGGTTTGTTGGTTTGTTTGTTTGTTGGTTTGTTCGTTTGTTGGCTTGTTGGTTTGTTGGTTTGTTGGTCTGTTCGTTTCTTGGTTTGTTGGTTTGTTCGCTTGTTGGTTTGTTGGTTTTTTGGTTTGTTGGCTTGTTGGTTTGTTGGCTTGTTAGCTTGGTGGTTTGTTGGTTTGTTCGTTTGTTGGCTTGTTGGCTTCTTGGTTTGTTGGTTTGTTGGTTTGTTTGTTTGTTGGTTTGTTGGTTTGTTGGTTTGTTGTTTTGTTGGTTTGTTGGTTTGTTCGTTTGTTCGTTTGTTGGTTTGTTGGTTTGTTCGTTTGTTGGTTTGTTGGTTTGTTGGCTTGTTGGCTTTTTGTTTTTTTGGTTTGTTGGCTTGTTGGTTTGTTGGTTTGTTGGCTTGTTGGTTTGTTGGCCTGTTGGTTTTTTGGTTTGTTTGTTTGTTGGTTTGTTGGTTTGTTCGTTTGTTGGTTTGTTGATTTGTTGGTTTGTTGGTTTGTTCGTTTGTTCGCTTGTTGGTTTGTTGGCTTGTTGGTTTTTTGGTTTGTTGTTTTGTTGGTTTGTTCGTTTGTTGGTATGTTGGTCTGCTCGTTTGTTGGTTTGTTCGCTCGTTGGTTTGTTGGTTTTTTGGTTTGTTGGCTTGTTGTTTTGTTGGCTTGTTTGCTTGTTGGTTTGTTGGTTTGTTCGTTTGTTGGCTTGTTGGCTTGTTGGTTTGTTGGTTTGTTGGTTTGTTGGTTTGTTGGTTTGTTGGTTTGTTGGTTTGTTGGTTTGTTGGTTTGTTGGTTGGTTGGTTTGTTGGTTTGTTGGCTTGTTGGCTTGTTGGCTTTTTGATTTGTTGGTTTGTTAGTTTGGTGGTTTGTTGGTTTGTTAGTTTGTTGGCTTGTTGGTTTGTTGGGTTGTTGGTTTTTTGTTTGTTGGTTTGTTCGTTTGTTGGTTTGTTGGTTTGTTGGTTTGTTGGCTTGTTGGTTTGTTGGTTTGTTGGTTTGTTGATTTGGTGGTTTGTTGGCTTGTTGGTTTGTTGGTATATTCATTTGTTGGCTTGTTGGTTTGTTGGCTTGTTGGCTTGTTGGTTTGTTGGTTTGTTGGTTTGTTGGGTTGTTGGTTTGTTGGCTTATTGGTGTGTTGGTTTGTTGGTTTGTTTGTTTGTTGGTTTGTTCGTTTGTTGGCTTGTTGATTTGTTGGTTTGTTGGTTTGTTGGTTTGTTGGTTTGTTGGTTTGTTGGTTTGTTGGTTTGTTTGTTTGTTGATTTGTTGGTTTGTCGGTTTGTTGTTTTGTTGGTTTGTTGGTTTGTTGGTTTGTTGGTTTGTTGGTTTGTTGTTTTGTTGGCTTGTTGGTTTGTTGGTTTGTTGGTTTGTTTGTTTGTTGGTTTGTTCGTTTGTTGGTTTGTTGGTATGTTGTTTTGTTGGCTTGTTGGTTTGTTGATTTGTTGGTGTGTTGGTTTGTTGGTTTGTTGGTTTGTTGGTTTTTTGGTTTGTTCGTTTGTTGGTTTGTTGGTTTGATAGTTTGTTGGCTTGTTGGTTTGTTGATTTGTTGGTTTGTTGGTTTGTTGGTTTGTTGGTTTGTTGGTTTGTTGGTTTGTTGGTTTGTTGGTTTGTTGGTTTGTTGGTTTGTTGGTTTTTTGGTTTGTTGGTTTGTTGGTTTGTTGTTTTGTAGCTTGTTGGTTTGTTGGTTTGTTGGTTTGTTTGTTTGTTGGTTTGTTCGTTTGTTGGTTTGTTGGTTTGTTGGTTTGTTGGCATGTTGGTTTATTGATTTGTTGGCTTTTTAGTTTGTTGGTTTGTTGGCTTGTTGGTATGTTGGTTTGTTGGTTTGTTGGTTTGTTGGTTTGTTCGTTTGTTGGTTTGTTGGTTTGATAGTTTGTTGGCTTGTTGGTTTGTTGGTTTGTTGGTTTGTTGGTTTGTTGGTTTGTTGGTTTGTTGGTTTGTTGGTTTGTTGGTTTGTTGGTTTGTTGGTTTGTTGGTTTGTTGGTTTGGTGGTTTGTTGGCTTGTTGGTTTGTGTGGTTGTTGGCTTGTTGGTTTGTTGGTTTGTTCGTTTGTTCATTTGTTTGTTTGTTGGTTTGTTGGTTTATTGGTTTGTTGGCTTATTGGTTTGTTGGTTTGTTGGTTTGTTTGTTTGTTGATTTGTTGGTTTGTCGGTTTGTTGTTTTGTTGGTTTGTTGGTTTGTTGGTTTGTTGGTTTGTTGGTTTGTTGGTTTGTTGTTTTGATGGCTTTTTGGTTTGTTGGTTTGTTGGTTTGTTTGTTTGTTGGTTTGTTCGTTTGTTGGTTTGTTGGTTTGTTGGTTTGTTGGTTTGTTGGTTTGTTGGTTTGTTGGTTTGTTGGTTTGTTGGTCTATTCGTTTGTTGGTTTGTTGGTTTGTTGGTTTGTTGGCTTATTGGTTTGTTGGTTTGTTGGTTTGTTGGTTTGTTGGTTTGTTGGTTTGTTGGCTTCTTGGTTTGTTGGTTTGTTGGTTTGTTCATTTTTTGGTTTGTTGGTTTGTTGGTTTGTTGGTTTGTTGGTTTGTTGGCTTGTTGGTTTGTTCGTTTGTTGGCTTTTTGGTTTGTTGGTTTGTTGGTTTGTTGGTTTGTTCGTTTTTTGGTTTGTTGGTTTGTTAGCTGGTTGGTTTATTGGTTTGTTGGTTGTTTGGTTTGTTGGCTTATTGGCTTGTTGGTTTGTTGGTTTGTTCGTTTGTTGGTTTCTTGGTTTGTTGATTTGTTGGATTGTTGGCTTGTTGGTTTGTTGGGGTGTTGGCTTGTTGGTTTGTTGGTTTTTTGGTTTGTTGGTTTGTTGGTTTGTTGGTTTGTTGGTTTGTTGGTTTGTGGGTTTTGTGGGTTTGTTGGTTTGTTGGTTTGTTGGTTTGTTGGTTTGTTGGTTTGTTGGTTTGTTGGTTTGTTGGTTTGTTGGTTTGTTGGTTTGTTTGCTTATTGGTTTGTTGGTTTGTTAGTTTGTTGGTGTGTTTGTTTGTTGGCTTGTTGGCTTGTTGGTTTGTTGGTTTGTTGGTTTGTTGCTTTGTTCATTTTTTGGTTTGTTGGCTTGTTGGTTTGTTCGTTTGTTGGTTTGTTGGTTACTTGGTTTGTTGGAATGTTGGTTTGTTGGTTTGTTGGTTTGTTGGTTTGTTGGTTTGTTCGTTTGTTGGTTTGTTGGTTTGTTCGTTTGTTGGTTTGTTGGTTTGTTGGTTTGTTGGTTTGTTGGCTTGTTGGTTTGTTGGCTTGTTGGTTTGTTCGTTTGTTGGTTTGTTGGTTTGTTCGCTTGTTCGTTTGTTGGTTTGTTGGTTTGTTGGTTTTTTGGTTATTTGGTTTTTGGTTTGTTAGCTATTTGGTTTGTTGGTTTGTTGGTTTGTTAGCTTGTTGGTTTGTTGGTTTGTTTGTTTGTTGGTTTGTTTTTTTGTTGGTTAGTTAGTTTGTTGGTTTGTTGGTTTATTGGTTTGTTGGCTTGTTGGTTTTTTGGTTTGTTGGTTTGTTGGTTTGTTGGCTTGTTGGTTTGTTGGTTTGTTGGTTTGTTGGTTTGTTGGTTTGTTGGTTTGTTGGTTTGTTCGTTTGTTGGTTTGTTGGTTGTTTGGTTTGTTGGTTTGTTGGTTTGTTGGTATGTTGGTTTGTTGGTTTGTTGGCTTATTGGCTTGTTGGTTTGTTGGTTTGTTGGCTTATTGGTTTGTTGGTTTTGTTGGTTTGTTGGTTTGTTGGTTTGTTGGTTTGTTGGTTTGTTGGTTTGTTGGTTTGTTGGTTTGTTGGTTTGTTGGTTTGTTGGTTTGTTCGTTTGTTGGTTTGTTGGTTGTTTGGTTTGTTGGTTTGTTGGTTTGTTGGTATGTTGGTTTGTTGGTTTGTTGGCTTATTGGCTTGTTGGTTTGTTGGTTTGTTCGTTTGTTGGTTTGTTGGTTTGTTGTTTTGTTGGATTGTTGGCTTGTTGGTTTTTTGGTTTGTTGGCTTGTTGGTTTGTTGGTTTTTTGGTTTGTTGGTTTGTTGGTTTTTTGGTTTGTTGGTTTGTTGGTTAGTTGGTTTGTTGGTTTGTTGGTTTGTTCGTTTGTTCGTTTGTTGGTTTGTTGGTTTGTTGGTTTGCTGGCTTGTTGGTTTGTTGGTTTGTTAGTTTGTTGGTGAGTTTGTTTGTTGGCTTGTTGGCTTGTTGGTATGTTTGTTTGTTGGTTTGTTGGTTTGTTGGTTTTTTGGTATGTTGGCTTTTTGGTTTTTTGGTTTGTTGGTTTGTTGGTTTGTTGGTTTGTTGGTTTGTTGGTTTGTTCGTTTGTTGGTTTGTTGGTTTGTTGGTTTGTTGGTTTGCTGGCTTGTTGGTTTGTTGGTTTGTTAGTTTGTTGGTGAGTTTGTTTGTTGGCTTGTTGGTTTGTTTGTTTGTTGGTTTGTTGGTTTGTTGGTTTTTTGGTTTGTTGGTTTTTTGGTTTGTTGCTTTGTTTGTGTTTTGGTTTGTTGGCTTGTTGGTTTGTTCGTTTGTTGGTTTGTTGGTTTGTTGGTTTGTTGGTTTGTTGGTTTGTTGGTTTGTTGGGTTGTTCGTTTGTTGGTTTGTTGGTTTGTTCGTTTGTTGGTTTGTTGGTTTGTTGGTTTGTTGGTTTGTTGGCTTGTTGGTTTGTTGGCCGGTTGGTTTGTGCGTTTGTTGGTTTGTTGGTTTGTTGATTTGTTGGTCTGTTGGTTTGTTGGTTTGTTGGTTTGTTGGTTTGTTGGTTTGTTGGTTTGTTGGTTTGTTGCTTTGTTGGTTTGTTGGTTTGTTCGTTTGTTGGTTTGTTTGCTTATTGGTTTGTTGGTTTGTTAGTTTGTTGGTGTGTTTGTTTGTTGGCTTGTTGGCTTGTTGGTTTGTTGGTTTGTTGGTTTGTTGGTTTGTTGGTTTGTTTGCTTATTGGTTTGTTGGTTTGTTAGTTTGTTGGTGTGTTTGTTTGTTGGCTTGTTGGCTTGTTGGTTTGTTGGTTTGTTGGTTTGTTGGTTTGTTGCTTTGTTCATTTTTTGGTTTGTTGGCTTGTTGGTTTGTTCGTTTGTTGGTTTGTTGGTTACTTGGTTTGTTGGAATGTTGGTTTGTTGGTTTGTTGGTTTGTTGGTTTGTTGGTTTGTTGGTTTGTTCGTTTGTTGGTTTGTTGGTTTGTTCGTTTGTTGGTTTGTTGGTTTGTTGGTTTGTTGGTTTGTTGGCTTGTTGGTTTGTTGGCTTGTTGGTTTGTTCGTTTGTTGGTTTGTTGGTTTGTTCGCTTGTTCGTTTGTTGGTTTGTTGGTTTGTTGGTTTTTGGTTATTTGGTTTTTGGTTTGTTAGCTATTTGGTTTGTTGGTTTGTTGGTTTGTTAGCTTGTTGGTTTGTTGGTTTGTTTGTTTGTTGGTTTGTTTTTTTGTTGGTTAGTTAGTTTGTTGGTTTGTTGGTTTATTGGTTTGTTGGCTTGTTGGTTTTTTGGTTTGTTGGTTTGTTGGTTTGTTGGCTTGTTGGTTTGTTGGTTTGTTGGTTTGTTGGTTTGTTGGTTTGTTGGTTTGTTGGTTTGTTGGTTTGTTCGTTTGTTGGTTTGTTGGTTGTTTGGTTTGTTGGTTTGTTGGTTTGTTGGTATGTTGGTTTGTTGGTTTGTTGGCTTATTGGCTTGTTGGTTTGTTGGTTTGTTGGCTTATTGGTTTGTTGGTTTTGTTGGTTTGTTGGTTTGTTGGTTTGTTGGTTTGTTGGTTTGTTGGTTTGTTGGTTTGTTGGTTTGTTGGTTTGTTGGTTTGTTGGTTTTTTGGTTTGTTGGTTTGTTGGTTTGTTGGTTTGTTGGTTTGTTGGTTTGTTGGTTTGTTCGTTTGTTGGTTTGTTGGTTGTTTGGTTTGTTGGTTTGTTGGTTTGTTGGTATGTTGGTTTGTTGGTTTGTTGGCTTATTGGCTTGTTGGTTTGTTGGTTTGTTCGTTTGTTGGTTTGTTGGTTTGTTGTTTTGTTGGATTGTTGGCTTGTTGGTTTTTTGGTTTGTTGGCTTGTTGGTTTGTTGGTTTTTTGGTTTGTTGGTTTGTTGATTTTTTGGTTTGTTGGTTTGTTTTGTTAGTTGGTTTGTTGGTTTGTTGGTTTGTTCGTTTGTTCGTTTGTTGGTTTGTTGGTTTGTTGGTTTGCTGGCTTGTTGGTTTGTTGGTTTGTTAGTTTGTTGGTGAGTTTGTTTGTTGGCTTGTTGGCTTGTTGGTATGTTTGTTTGTTGGTTTGTTGGTTTGTTGGTTTTTTGGTATGTTGGCTTTTTGGTTTTTTGGTTTGTTGGTTTGTTGGTTTGTTGGTTTGTTGGTTTGTTGATTTGTTGGTTTGTTCGTTTGTTGGTTTGTTGGTTTGTTGGTTTGTTGGTTTGCTGGCTTGTTGGTTTGTTGGTTTGTTAGTTTGTTGGTGAGTTTGTTTGTTGGCTTGTTGGTTTGTTTGTTTGTTGGTTTGTTGGTTTGTTGGTTTTTTGGTTTGTTGGTTTTTTGGTTTGTTGCTTTGTTTGTGTTTTGGTTTGTTGGCTTGTTGGTTTGTTCGTTTGTTGGTTTGTTGGTTTGTTGGTTTGTTGGTTTGTTGGTTTGTTGGTTTGTTGGTTTGTTGGTTTGTTGGGTTGTTCGTTTGTTGGTTTGTTGGTTTGTTCGTTTGTTGGTTTGTTGGTTTGTTGGTTTGTTGGTTTGTTTGCTTGTTGGTTTGTTGGCCGGTTGGTTTGTGCGTTTGTTGGTTTGTTGGTTTGTTGATTTGTTGGTCTGTTGGTTTGTTGGTTTGTTGGTTTGTTGGTTTGTTGGTTTGTTGGTTTGTTGGTTTGTTGCTTTGTTGGTTTGTTGGTTTGTTCGTTTGTTGGTTTGTTTATTTGTTGGTTTGTTGGCTTGTTGGTTTGTTGGTTTGTTGGCTTGTTGGTTTGTTGGTTTGTTGGTCTGTTCGTTTCTTGGTCTGCTGGTTTGTTCGCTTGTTGGTTTGTTGGTTTTTTGGTTTGTAGGCTTGTTGGTTTGTTGGCTTGTTGGCTTGGTGGTTTGTTGGTTTGTTCGTTTGTTGGCTTGTTGGCTTCTTGGTTTGTTGGTTTGTTGGTTTGTTCGTTTGTTGGTTTGTTGGTTTGTTGGTTTGTTGGTTTGTTGGTTTGTTGGTTTGTTGGTTTGTTGGATTGTTCGTTTGTTGGTTTGTTTGTTTGTTGGTTTGTTGGCTTGTTGGCTTGTTGGTTTGTTGGTTTGTTGGTTTGTTGGTTTGTTGGTTTGTTGGTCAGCTCGTTTGTAGGTTTGTTGGTTTGTTCGTTCGTTGGTTTGTTGGTTTTTTGGTTTGTTGGCTTGTTGTTTTGTTGGCTTGTTTGCTTGTTGGTTTGTTGGTTTGTTCGTTTGTTGGCTTGTTGGCTTGTTGGCTTTTTGGTTTGTTGGTTTGTTAGTTTGGTGGTTTGTTGGCTTATTAGTTTGTTGGCTTGTTGGTTTGTTGGTTTGTTCGTTTGTTCGTTTGTTGGTTTGTTGGTATGTTGGCTTGTTGGTTTGTTGGTTTGTTGGTTTGTTGATTTGGTGGTTTGTTGGCTTGTTGGTTTGTTGGTTTGTTCATTTGTTGGCTTGTTGGTTTGTTGGCTTGTTGGCTTGTTGGTTTGTTGGTTTGTTGGTTTGTTGGGTTGTTGGTTTGTTGGCTTATTGGTGTGTTGGTTTGTTTGTTGGTTTGTTCGTTTGTTGGCTTGTTGGTTTGTTGGTTTGTTCGTTTGTTGGCTTGTTGGTTTGTTGGTTTGTTGGTTTGTTGGTTTGTTGGTTTGTTGGTTTGTTGGTTTGTTGGTTTGTTGGTTTGTTGGCTTGTTGGTTTGTTGGTTTGTTGGTTGGTTGGTTTGTTGGTTTGTTGGGTTGTTGGCTTGTTGGCTTGTTGGCTTTTTGGTTTGTTGGTTTATTAGTTTGGTGATTTGTTGGTTTGTTAGTTTGTTGGCTTGTTGGTTTGTTGGTTTGTTGGTTTGTTTGTTTGTTGGTTTGTTCGTTTGTTCGTTTGTTGGTTTGCTGGTTTGTTGGTTTGTTGATTTGGTGGTTTGTTAGCTTGTTGGTTTGTTGGTTTGTTCATTTGTTGGTTTGTTGGCTTGTTGGCTTGTTGGTTTGTTGGTTTGTTGGTTTGTTGGGTTGTTGGTTTGTTGGCTTATTGGTGTGTTGGTTTGTTGGTTTTTTTGTTAGTTGGTTTGTTCGTTTGTTGGCTTGTTGGTTTGTTGGTTTGTTGGTCTGTTCGTTTCTTGGTTTGTTGGTTTGTTCGCTTGTTGGTTTGTTGGTTTTTTGGTTTGTTGGCTTGTTGGTTTGTTGGCTTGTTGGCTTGGTGGTTTGTTGGTTTGTTCGTTTGTTGGCTTGTTGGCTTCTTGGTTTGTTGGTTTGTTGGTTTGTTTGTTTGTTGGCTTGTTGGTTTGTTGGTTTGTTCATTTGTTGGCTTGTTGGTTTGTTGGCTTGTTGGCTTGTTGGTTTGTTGGTTTGTTGGTTTGTTGGGTTGTTGGTTTGTTGGCTTATTGGTGTGTTGGTTTGTTGGTTTGTTTGTTTGTTGGTATGTTCGTTTGTTGGCTTGTTGGTTTGTTGGTTTGTTGGTCTGTTCGTTTCTTGGTTTGTTGGTTTTTTCGCTTGTTGGTTTGTTGGTTTTTTGGTTTGTTGGCTTGTTGGTTTGTTGGCTTGTTGGCTTGGTGGTTTGTTGGTTTGTTCGTTTGTTGGCTTGTTGGCTTCTTGGTTTGTTGGTTTGTTGGTTTGTTTATTGGTTGGTTTGTTGGTTTGTTGGTTTGTTGGTTTGTTGGTTTGTTCGTTTGTTGGTTTGATAGTTTGTTCGTTTGTTGGTTTGTTGGTTTGTTGGTTTGTTAGCTTGTTGGCTTGTTGGTTTTTTGGTTTGTTGGCTTGTTGGTTTGTTGGTTTGGTGGCTTCTTGGTTTGTTGGCCTGTTGGTTTGTTCGTTTGTTGGTTTGTTTGTTTGTTGGTTTGTTGGTTTGTTCGTTTGTTGGTTTGTTGATTTGTTGGTTTGTTGGTTTGTTCGTTTGTTCGCTTGTTGGTTTGTTGGCTTGTTGGTTTGTTGTTTTGTTGGTTTGTTGGTTTGTTCGTTTGTTGGTATGTTTGTTTGTTTATTTGTTGGCTTGTTGGTTTGTTGGTTTGTTGGATTGTTCGTTTGTTGGTTTGTTTGTTTGTTGGTTTGTTGGCTTGTTGGTTTGTTGGTTTGTTGGTTTGTTGGTTTGTTGGTTTGTTGGTTTGTTGGTCTGCTCGTTTGTTGGTTTGTTGGTTTGTTCGTTCGTTGGTTTGTTGGTTTGTTGGCTTGTTGGCTTGTTGGCTTTTTGGTTTGTTGGTTTGTTAGTTTGGTGGTTTGTTGGTTTGTTAGTTTGTTGGCTTGTTGGTTTGTTGGTTTGTTGGTATGTTTGTTTGTTGGTTTGTTCGTTTGTTCGTTTGTTGGTTTGTTGGTTTGTTGGTTTGTTGGCTTGTTGGTTTGTTGGTTTGTTGGTTTGTTGATTTGGTGGTTTGTTGGCTTGTTGGTTTGCTGGTTTGTTCATTTGTTGGCTTGTTGGTTTGTTGGCTTGTTGGCTTGTTGGTTTGTTGGTTTGTTGGTTTGTTGGGTTGTTGGTTTGTTGGCTTATTGGTGTGTTGGTTTGTTGGTTTGTTTGTTTGTTGGTTTGTTCGTTTGTTGGCTTGTTGGTTTGTTCGTTTGTTGGCTTGTTGGCTTGTTGGTTTGTTGGTTTGTTGGTTTGTTGGTTTGTTGGTTTGTTGGTTTGTTGGTTTGTTGGTTTGTTGGCTTGTTGGTTTGTTGGTTTGTTGGTTGGTTGGTTTGTTGGTTTGTTGGGTTGTTGGCCTGTTGGCTTTTTGGTTTGTTGGTTTGTTAGTTTGGTGGTTTGTTGGTTTGTTAGTTTGTTGGCTTGTTGGTTTGTTGGTTTGTTGGTTTGTTTGTTTGTTGGTTTGTTCGTTTGTTCGTTTGTTGGTTTGTTGGTTTGTTGGTTTGTTGGCTTGTTGGTTTGTTGGTTTGTTGGTTTGTTGATTTGGTGGTTTGTTGGCTTGTTGGTTTGTTGGTTTGTTCATTTGTTGGCTTGTTGGTTTGTTGGCTTGTTGGCTTGTTGGTTTGTTGGTTTGTTGGTTTGTTGGGTTGTTGGTTTGTTGGCTTATTGGTGTGTTGGTTTGTTGGTTTGTTTGTTTGTTGGTTTGTTCGTTTGTTGGCTTGTTGGTTTGTTGGTTTGTTGGTCTGTTCGTTTCTTGGTTTGTTGGTTTGTTCGCTTGCTGGTTTGTTGGTTTTTTGGTTTGTTGGCTTGTTGGTTTGTTGGCTTGTTGGCTTTGTGGTTTGTTGGTTTGTTCGTTTGTTGGCTTGTTGGCTTCTTGGTTTGTTGGTTTGTTGGTTTGTTTGTTTGTTGGTTTGTTGGTTTGTTGGTTTGTTGGTTTGTTGGTTTGTTCGTTTGTTGGTTTGTTGGTTTGTTCGTTTGTTGGTTTGTTGGTTTGTTGGCTGGTTGGCTTGTTGGTTTTTTGGTTTGTTGGCTTGTTGGTTTGTTGGTTTGTTGGCTTGTTGGTTTGTTGGCCTGTTGGTTTGTTGGTTTGTTGGTTTGTTGGTTTGTTGGTTTGTTCGTTTGTTGATTTGTTGATTTGTTGGTTTGTTGGTTTGTTCGTTTGTTCGCTTGTTGGTTTGTTGGCTTGTTGGTTTGTTGGTTTGTTGGTTTGTTGATTTGGTGGTTTGTTGGCTTGTTGGTTTGCTGGTTTGTTCATTTGTTGGCTTGTTGGTTTGTTGGCTTGTTGGCTTGTTGGTTTGTTGGTTTGTTGGTTTGTTGGGTTGTTGGTTTGTTGGCTTATTGGTGTGTTGGTTTGTTGGTTTGTTTGTTTGTTGGTTTGTTCGTTTGTTGGCTTGTTGGTTTGTTCGTTTGTTGGCTTGTTGGCTTGTTGGTTTGTTGGTTTGTTGGTTTGTTGGTTTGTTGGTTTGTTGGTTTGTTGGTTTGTTGGTTTGTTGGCTTGTTGGTTTGTTGGTTTGTTGGTTGGTTGGTTTGTTGGTTTGTTGGGTTGTTGGCCTGTTGGCTTTTTGGTTTGTTGGTTTGTTAGTTTGGTGGTTTGTTGGTTTGTTAGTTTGTTGGCTTGTTGGTTTGTTGGTTTGTTTGTTTGTTGGTTTGTTCGTTTGTTCGTTTGTTGGTTTGTTGGTTTGTTGGTTTGTTGGCTTGTTGGTTTGTTGGTTTGTTGGTTTGTTGATTTGGTGGTTTGTTGGCTTGTTGGTTTGTTGGTTTGTTCATTTGTTGGCTTGTTGGTTTGTTGGCTTGTTGGCTTGTTGGGTTGTTGGTTTGTTGGTTTGTTGGGTTGTTGGTTTGTTGGCTTATTGGTGTGTTGGTTTGTTGGTTTGTTTGTTTGTTGGTTTGTTCGTTTGTTGGCTTGTTGGTTTGTTGGTTTGTTGGTCTGTTCGTTTCTTGGTTTGTTGGTTTGTTTGCTTGTTGGTTTGTTGGTTTTTTGGTTTGTTGGCTTGTTGGTTTGTTGGCTTGTTGGCTTTGTGGTTTGTTGGTTTGTTCGTTTGTTGGCTTGTTGGCTTCTTGGTTTGTTGGTTTGTTGATTTGTTTGTTTGTTGGTTTGTTGGTTTGTTGGTTTGTTGGTTTGTTGGTTTGTTCGTTTGTTGGTTTGTTGGTTTGTTCGTTTGTTGGTTTGTTGGTTTGTTGGCTTGTTGGCTTGTTGGTTTTTTGGTTTGTTGGCTTGTTGGTTTGTTGGTTTGTTGGCTTGTTGGTTTGTTGGCCTGTTGGTTTGTTGGTTTGTTGGTTTGTTGGTTTGTTGGTTTGTTCGTTTGTTGATTTGTTGATTTGTTGGTTTGTTGGTTTGTTCGTTTGTTCGCTTGTTGGTTTGTTGGCTTGTTGGTTTTTTGGTTTGTTGTTTTGTTGGTTTGTTCGTTTGTTGGTATGTTGGTCTGCTCGTTTGTTGGTTTGTTCGCTCGTTGGTTTGTTGGTTTTTTGGTTTGTTGGCTTGTTGTTTTGTTGGCTTGTTTGCTTCTTGGTTTGTTGGTTTGTTCGTTTGTTGGCTTGTTGGCTTGTTGGTTTGTTGGTTTGTTGGTTTGTTGGTTTGTTGGTTTGTTGGTTTGTTGGTTTGTTGGTTGGTTGGTTTGTTGGTTTGTTGGCTTGTTGGTTTGTTGGCTTTTTGGTTTGTTGGTTTGTTAGTTTGGTGGTTTGTTGGTTTGTTAGTTTGTTGGCTTGTTGGTTTGTTGGGTTGTTGGTTTTTTGTTTGTTGGTTTGTTCGTTTGTTGGTTTGTTGGTTTGTTGGTTTGTTGGCTTGTTGGTTTGTTGGTTTGTTGGTTTGTTGATTTGGTGGTTTGTTGGCTTGTTGGTTTGTTGGTATATTCATTTGTTGGCTTGTTGGTTTGTTGGCTTGTTGGCTTGTTGGTTTGTTGGTTTGTTGGTTTGTTGGGTTGTTGGTTTGTTGGCTTATTGGTGTGTTGGTTTGTTGGTTTGTTTGTTTGTTGGTTTGTTCGTTTGTTGGCTTGTTGGTTTGTTGGTTTGTTGGTTTGTTGGTTTGTTGGCTTGTTGGTTTGTTGGTTAGTTGGTTTGTTCGTTTGTTGGCTTGTTGGTTTGTTGGCTTGTTGGTTTGTTGGTTTGTTGTTTTGTTGGCTTGTTGGCTTGTTGGCTTATTGGATTGTTGGCTTGTTGGTTTGTTTGTTTGCTGGTTTGTTGTCTTGTTGGTTTGTTGGTTTGTTGGTTTGTTGGTTTGTTGGTTTGTTGGTTTGTTGGCTTGTTGGTTTGTTGGTTTGTTGGTTGGTTGGTTTGTTGGTTTGTTGGGTTGTTGGCTTGTTGGCTTTTTGGTTTGTTAGTTTGGTGGTTTGTTGGTTTGTTAGTTTGTTGGCTTGTTGGTTTGTTGGTTTGTTGGTTTGTTTGTTTGTTGGTTTGTTCGTTTGTTCGTTTGTTGGTTTGTTGGTTTGTTGGTTTGTTGGCTTGTTGGTTTGTTGGTTTGTTGGTTTGTTGATTTGGTGGTTTGTTGGCTTGTTGGTTTGTTGGTTTGTTCATTTGTTGGCTTGTTGGTTTGTTGGCTTGTTGGCTTGTTGGTTTGTTGGTTTGTTGGTTTGTTGGTTTGTTGGGTTGTTGGTTTGTTGGCTTATTGGTGTGTTGGTTTGTTGGTTTTTTGGTTTGTTGGCTTGTTGGTTTGTTGACCTGTTGGTTTGTTCGTTTGTTAGTTTGTTTGTTTGTTGGTTTGTTGGTTTGTTCGTTTGTTGGTTTGTTGATTTTTTGGTTTGTTCGTTTGTTCGCTTGTTGGTTTGTTGGCTTGTTGGTTTGTTGGTTTGTTGGTTTGTTGGTTTGTTGGTTTGTTGGTTTGTTCGTTTGTTGGTATGTTTGTTTGTTGGTTTGTTGGCTTGTTGGTTTGTTGGTTTGTTGGTTTGTTGGTTTGTTGGTTTGTTGGTGTGCTCGTTTGTTGGTTTGTTCGCTCGTCGGTTTGTTGGTTTGTTCGTTTGTTGGCTTGTTGGCTTCTTGGTTTGTTGGTTTGTTGGTTTGTTCGTTTGTTGGTTTGTTGGTTTTTTGGTTTGTTGGTTTGTTGGTTTGTTGGTTTGTTTGTTTGTTGGATTGTTCGTTTGTTGGTTTGTTTGTTTGTTGGTTTGTTGGCTTGTTGGTTTGTTGGTTTGTTGGTTTGTTGGTTTGTTGGTTTGTTGGTCTGCTCGTTTGTTGGTTTGTTGGTTTGTTCGTTCGTTGGTTTGTTGGTTTTTTGGTTTGTTGGCTTGTTGTTTTGTTGGCTTGTTTGCTTGTTGGTTTGTTGGTTTGTTCGTTTGTTGGCTTGTTGGTTTGTTGGTTTGCTGGTTTGTTGGTTTGTTGGTTTATTGGTTTGTTGGTTTGTTGGCTTGTTGGTTTGTTGGTTTGTTGGTTGGTTGGTTTGTTGGTTTGTTGCCTTGTTGGCTTGTTGGCTTTTTGGTTTGTTGGTTTGTTAGTTTGGTGGTTTGTTGGTTTGTTAGTTTGTTGGCTTGTTGGTTTGTTGGTTTGTTGGTTTGTTTGTTTGTTGGTTTGTTCGTTTGTTCGTTTGTTGGTTTGTTGGTTTGTTGGTTTGTTGGCTTGTTGGTTTGTTGGTTTGTTGGTTTGTTGATTTGGTGGTTTCTTGGCTTGTTGGTTTGTTGGTTTGTTCATTTGTTGGCTTGTTGGTTTGTTGGCTTGTTGGCTTGTTGGTTTGTTGGTTTGTTGGTTTGTTGGGTTGTTGGTTTGTTGGCTTATTGGTGTGTTGGTTTGTTGGTTTTGTTTGTTTGTTGGTTTGTTCGTTTGTTGGCTTTTTGGTTTGTTGGTTTGTTCGTTTGTTGGCTTGTTGGCTTGTTGGTTTGTTGGTTTGTTGGTTTGTTGGTTTGTTGGTTTGTTGGTTTGTTGGCTTGTTGGTTTGTTGGTTTGTTGGTTGGTTGGTTTGTTGGTTTGTTGGGTTGTTGGCTTGTTGGCTTTTTGGTTTTTTGGTTTGTTAGTTTGGTGGTTTGTTGGTTTGTTAGTTTGTTGGCTTGTTGGTTTGTTGGTTTGTTGGTTTGTTTGTTTGTTGGTTTGTTCGTTTGTTCGTTTGTTGGTTTGTTGGTTTGTTGGTTTGTTGGCTTGTTGGTTTGTTGGTTTGTTGTTTTGTTGATTTGGTGGTTTGTTGGCTTGTTGGTTTGTTGGTTTGTTCATTTGTTGGCTTGTTGGTTTGTTGGTTTGTTGGTTTGTTCGTTTGTTGGCTTGTTGGTTTGTTGGCTTGTTGGTTTGTTGGTTTGTTGGTTTGTTGATTTGGTGGTTTGTTGGCTTGTTGGTTTGTTGGTATGTTAATTTGTTGGCTTCTTGGTTTGTTGGCTTGTTGGCTTGTTGGTTTGTTGTTTTTTTGGTTTGTTGGGTTGTTAGTTTGTTGGCTTATTGGTGTGTTGGTTTGTTGGTTTGTTTGTTTGTTGGTTTGTTCGTTTGTTGGGTTGTTGGTTTGTTGGTTTGTTGGTTTGTTGGTTTGTTGGTTTGTTGACTTGTTGGTTTGTTGGTTAGTTGGTTTGTTCGTTTGTTGGCTTGTCTGTTTGTTGGCTTGCTGGCTTGTTGGTTTGTTGGTTTGTTGGTTTGTTGGTTTGTTGTTTTGTTGGCTTGTTGGCTTGTTGGCTTATTGGTTTGTTGGCTTGTTGGTTTGTTTGTTTGCTGGTTTGTTCATTTGTTGGTTTGTTGGTTTGTTGGTTTGTTGGTTTGTTGGTTTGTTGGTTTGTTGGTTTGTTGGTTTGTTCGTTTGTTGGTTTGTTGGTTTGTTGGTTTGTTGGTTTGTTGGTTTGTTGGTTTGTTGGTTTGTTGGTTTGTTGGTTTGTTGGTTTGTTGGTTTGTTGGCTTGTTGGCTTGTTGGTTTGTTCGTTTGTTGGATTGTTCGTTTGTTGGTTTGTTGTTTTGTTGGTTTGTTGGCTTGTTGGCATGTTGGTTTATTGGTTTGTTGGCTTTTTGGTTTATTGGTTGGTTGGCTTGTTGGTATGTTGGTTTGTTGGTTTGTTGGTTTGTTGGTTTGTTGGTTTGTTCGTTTGTTGGTTTGTTGGTTTGTTAGTTTGTTGGCTTGTTGGTTTGTTGGTTTGTTGGTTTGTTGGTTTGTTGGTTTGTTGGTTTGTTGGTTTGTTGGTTTGTTGGTTTGTTGGTTTGTTGGTTTGTTGGTATGTTGGTTTGTTGGTTTGTTGGTTTGTTGGTTTGTTGGTTTGTTGGTTTGTTGGTTTGTTGGTTTGTTGGTTTGTTGGTTTGTTGGTTTGTTGGTTTGTTGGTTTGTTGGTTTAGTGGTTTGTTGGCTTGTTGGTTTGTGTGGTTGTTGGCTTGTTGGTTTGTTGGTTTGTTCGTTTGTTCGTTTGTTCGTTTATTGGTTTGTTGGTTTGTTGGTTTGTTATCTTGTTGGCTTGTTGGCTTGTTGGTTTGTTGGTTTGTTTGTTTGTTTGTTTGTTGGTTTGTTGGGTTGTTGGTTTGTTGGTTTGTTGGTTTGTTGGTCTGTTGGTTTGTTGGTTTGTCCGTTTGTTGGTTTGTTGGTTTGTTGGTTTGTTGGTTTGTTGGTTTGTTGGCTTGTTGGTTTGTTGGTTTGGTGGTTTGTTGTTTTGTTGGCTTGTTGGTTTGTTGGTTTGTTGGTTTGTTGCTTTGTTCATTTTTTGGTTTGTTGGTTTGTTGGTTTGTTGGTTTGTTGGCTTGTTGGTTTGTTCGTTTGTTGGCTTTTTGGTTTGTTGGTTTGTTGGTTTGTTCGTTTTTTGGTTTGTTGGTTTGTTGGCTTGTTGGTTTGTTGGTTTGTTGGTTGTTTGGTTTGTTGGTTTGTTAATTTGTTGGTTTGTTGGTTTGTTGGTTTGTTGGTTTGTTGGTTTGTTGGTTTGTTGGTTTGTTGGTTTGTTGGTTTGTTGGTTTGTTGGCTTATTGGCTTGTTTGTTTGTTGGTTTGTTCGTTTGTTGGTTTGTTGGTTTGTTGTTTTGTTGAATTGTTGGCTTGCTGGCTTGTTGGTTTGTTGGCTTGTTGGTTTGTTGGTTTTTTGGTTTGTTGGTTTGTTGGTTTGTTGGTTTGTTGGTTTGTGGGTTTGTTGGTTTGTTGGTTTGTTGGTTTGTTGGTTTGTAGGTTTGTTGGTTTGTTGGTTTGTTGGTTTGTTGGTTTGTTGGCTTGTTGGTTTGTTGGTTTGTTAGTTTGTTGGTGTGTTGGTTTGTTGGCTTTTTTGGCTTGTTGGTTTGTTGGTTTCTTGGTTTGTTGCTTTGTTCGTTTTTTGGTTTGTTGGCTTGTTGGTTTGTTCGTTTGTTGGTTTGTTGGTGTGTTCGTTTGTTGGTTTGTTGGTTTGTTGGTTTGTTGGTTTGTTGGCTTATTGGTTTGTTGGCTTGTTGGTTTGTTCGTTTGTTGGTTTGTTGGTTTGTTCGTTTGTTCGTTTGTTGGTTTGTTGGTTTGTTGGTTTTTTGGTTATTTGGTTTTTTGGTTTGTTGGCTTTTTGGTTTGTTGGTTTGTTGGTTTGTTGGCTTGTTGGTTTGTTGGTTTGTTTGTTTGTTGGTTTGTTTGTTTGTTGGTTTGTTGGTTTGTGGGTTTGTTGGTTTGTTGGTTTATTGGTTTGTTGGCTTGTTGGTTTTTTGGTTTGTTGGTTTGTTGGTTTGTTGGTTTGTTGGCTTGTTGGTTTGTTGGTTTGTTGGTTTGTTGGTTTGTTGGTTTGTTGGTTTGCTGGCTTGTTGGTTTGTTGGTTTGTTCGTTTGTTGGTTTGTAGATTTGTTGGTTTGTTTGCTTGTTGGCTTGTTGGTTTGTTGGTTTGTTGGTTTGTTGGCTTGTTGGTTTGCTGGTTTCGTTGGTTTGTTGGTTTGTTGGTTTGTTGGTTTGTTGGTTTGTTGGTTTGTTGGTTTGTTGGTTTGTTGGTTTGTTGGTTTGTTGGTTTGTTGGTTTGTTCATTTGTTGGTTTGTTGGTTGTTTGGTTTGTTAGTTTGTTGGTTTGTTGTTATGTTGGTTTGTTGGTTTGTTGGCTTATTGGCTTGTTGGTTTGTTGGTTTGTTCGTTTGTTGGTTTGTTGGTTTGTTGTTTTGTTGGATTGTTGGCTTGTTGGTTTGTTGGTTTTTGGTTTGTTGGTTTTGTGGTTTGTTGGTTTGTTGGTTTGTTGGTTTGTTGGTTTGTTGGTTTGTTCGTTTGTTCGCTTGTTCGTTTGTTCGTTTGTTCGTTTGTTGGGTTGTTGGTTTGTTGGTTTTTTGGTTTGTTGGCTTGTTGGTTTGTTGGTTTGTTCGTTTGTTCGTTTGTTCGTTTATTGGTTTGTTGGTTTGTTGTTTTGTTGGCTTGTTGGCTTGTTGGTTTGTTGGTTTGTTGGTTTGTTTGTTTGTTGGTTTGTTGCGTTGTTGGTTTGTTGGTTTGTTGGTTTGTTGGTCTGTTGGTTTGTTGGTTTGTCCGTTTGTTGGTTTGTTGGTTTGTTGGTTTGTTGGTTTGTTGGTTTGTTGGCTTGTTGGTTTGTTGGTTTGGTGGTTTGTTGTTTTGTTGGCTTGTTGGTTTGTTGGTTTGTTGGTTTGTTGCTTTGTTCATTTTTTGGTTTGTTGGTTTGTTGGTTTGTTGGTTTGTTGGCTTGTTGGTTTGTTCGTTTGTTGGCTTTTTGGTTTGTTGGTTTGTTGGTTTGTTCGTTTTTTGGTTTGTTGGTTTGTTGGCTTGTTGGTTTGTTGGTTTGTTGGTTGTTTGGTTTGTTGGTTTGTTAATTTGTTGGTTTGTTGGTTTGTTGGTTTGTTGGTTTGTTGGTTTGTTGGTTTGTTGGTTTGTTGGTTTGTTGGTTTGTTGGTTTGTTGGCTTATTGGCTTGTTTGTTTGTTGGTTTGTTCGTTTGTTGGTTTGTTGGTTTGTTGTTTTGTTGGATTGTTGGCTTGCTGGCTTGTTGGTTTGTTGGCTTGTTGGTTTGTTGGTTTTTTGGTTTGTTGGTTTGTTGGTTTGTTGGTTTGTTGGTTTGTTGGTTTGTGGGTTTGTTGGTTTGTTGGTTTGTTGGTTTGTTGGTTTGTTGGTTTGTTGGTTTGTTGGTTTGTTGGTTTGTTGGTTTGTTGGTTTGTTGGCTTGTTGGTTTGTTGGTTTGTTAGTTTGTTGGTGTGTTGGTTTGTTGGCTTTTTTGGCTTGTTGGTTTGTTGGTTTGTTGGTTTGTTGCTTTGTTCGTTTTTTGGTTTGTTGGCTTGTTGGTTTGTTCGTTTGTTGGTTTGTTGGTGTGTTCGTTTGTTGGTTTGTTGGTTTGTTGGTTTGTTGGTTTGTTGGCTTATTGGTTTGTTTGCTTGTTGGTTTGTTCGTTTGTTGGTTTGTTGGTTTGTTCGTTTGTTCGTTTGCTGGTTTGTTGGTTTGTTGGTTTTTTGGTTATTTGGTTTTTTGGTTTGTTGGCTTTTTGGTTTGTTGGTTTGTTGGTTTGTTGGCTTGTTGGTTTGTTGGTTTGTTTGTTTGTTGGTTTGTTTGTTTGTTGGTTTGTTGGTTTGTTGGTTTGTTGGTTTGTTGGTTTATTGGTTTGTTGGCTTGTTGGTTTTTTGGTTTGTTGGTTTGTTGGTTTGTTGGCTTGTTGGTTTGTTGGTTTGTTGGTTTGTTGGTTTGTTGGTTTGTTGGTTTGTTGGTTTGCTGGCTTGTTGGTTTGTTGGTTTGTTCGTTTGTTGGTTTGTAGATTTGTTGGTTTGTTTGCTTGTTGGCTTGTTGGTTTGTTGGTTTGTTGGTTTGTTGGCTTGTTGGTTTGCTGGTTTCGTTGGTTTGTTGGTTTGTTGGTTTGTTGGTTTGTTGGTTTGTTGGTTTGTTGGTTTGTTGGTTTGTTGGTTTGTTGGTTTGTTGGTTTGTTGGTTTGTTGGTTTGTTGGTTTGTTCATTTGTTGGTTTGTTGGTTGTTTGGTTTGTTGGTTTGTTGGTTTGTTGTTATGTTGGTTTGTTGGTTTGTTGGCTTATTGGCTTGTTGGTTTGTTGGTTTGTTCGTTTGTTGGTTTGTTGGTTTGTTGTTTTGTTGGATTGTTGGCTTGTTGGTTTGTTGGTTTTTGGTTTGTTGGTTTAGTGGTTTGTTGGTTTGTTGGTTTGTTGGTTTGTTGGTTTGTTGGTTTGTTCGTTTGTTCGTTTGTTCGTTTGTTCGTTTGTTGGGTTGTTGGTTTGTTGGTTTTTTGGCTTGTTGGTTTGTTGGTTTGTTAGTTTAATGGTGAGTTTGTTTGTTGGCTTGTTTGTTTGTTTGTTTGTTTGTTGGTGTGTTGGTTTGTTGGTTTTTTGGTTTGTTGGTTTTTTGGTTTGTTGGCTTTTTGGTTTGTTGGTTTGTTGGTTTGTTCGTTTTTTGGTTTGTTGTCTTGTTGGTTTGTTCGTTTGTTGGTTTGTTGATTTGGTGGTTTGTTGGCTTGTTGGTTTGTTGGAATGTTCATTTGTTGGCTTGCTGGCTTTTTGGTTTGTTGGTTTGTTGGTTTGTTGGGTTGTTGGTTTGTTGGCTTATTGGTGTGTTGGTTTGTTGGTTTGTTTGTTTGTTGGTATGTTCATTTGTTGGCTTGTTGGTTTGTTGGCTTGTTGGCTTGTTGGTTTGTTGGTTTGTTGGTTTGTTGGTTTGTTGGTTTGTTGGCTTGTTGGTTTGTTGGTTACTTGGTTTGTTCGTTTGTTGGCTTGTTGGTTTGTTGGCTTGCTGGCTTGTTGGTTTGTTGGTTTGTTGGTTTGTTGGTTTGTTGGTTTGTTGTTTTGTTGGCTTGTTGGCTTGTTGGCTTATTGGTTTGTTGGCTTGTTGGTTTGTTTGTTTGCTGGTTTGTTCGTTTGTTGGTTTGTTGGTTTGTTGGTTTGTTGGTTTGTTGGTTTGTTGGTTTGTTGGTTTGTTGGTTTGTTGGTTTGTTCGTTTGTTGGTTTGTTGGTTTGTTGGTTTGTTGGTTTGTTGGTTTGTTGGTTTGTTGGTTTGTTGGTTTGTTGGTTTGTTGGTTTGTTGGTTTGTTGGTTTGTTGGCTTGTTGGCTTGTTGGTTTGTTCATTTGTTGGATTGTTCGTTTGTGGGTTTGTTGTTTTGTTGGTTTGGTGGCTTGTTGGCATGTTGGTTTATTGGTTTGTTGGCTTTTTGGTTTATTGGTTTGTTGGCTTGTTGGTATGTTGGTTTGTTGGTTTGTTGGTTTGTTGGTTTGTTGGTTTGTTCGTTTGTTCGTTTGTTCGTTTGTTCGTTTGTTGGTTTGTTGGTTTGTTAGTTTGTTGGCTTGTTGGTTTGTTGGTTTGTTGGTTTGTTGGTTTGTTGGTTTGTTGGTTTGTTGGTTTGTTGGTTTGTTGGTTTGTTGGTTTGTTGGTTTGTTGGTTTGTTGGTTTGTTGGTTTGTTGGTTTGTTGGTTTGTTGGTTTGTTGGTTTGGTGGTTTGTTGGCTTGTTGGTTTGTGTGGTTGTTGGCTTGTTGGTTTGTTGGTTTGTTCGTTTGTTCGTTTGTTCGTTTGTTGGTTTGTTGGTTTGTTGGTTTGTTAGCTTGTTGGCTTGTTGGCTTGTTGGTTTGTTGGTTTGTTGGTTTGTTTATTTGTTGGTTTGTTGGTTTGTCGGTTTGTTGTTTTGTTGTTTTGTTGGTTTGTTGGTTTGTTGTTTTGTTGGCTTGTTGGTTTGTTTGTTTGTTGGTTTGTTTGCTTGTTGGTTTGTTGGGTTGTTGTTTGTTGGTTTGTTGGTTTGTTGGTTTGTTGGTTTGTTGGTTTGTTCGTTTGTTGGTTTGTTGGTTTGTTGGTTTGTTGGTTTGTTGGTTTGTTGGTTTGTTGGTTTGTTGGCTTGTTGGTTTGTTGTTTTGTTGGCTTGTTGGTTTGTTGGTTTGTTGGTTTGTTGCTTTGTTCATTTTTTGGTTTGTTGGCTTGGTGGTTTGTTCGTTTGTTGGCTTTTTGGTTTGTTGGTTTGTTGGTTTGTTGGTTTGTTCGCGTTTTGGTTTGTTGGTTTGTTGGCTAGTTGGTTTGTTGCTTTATTGGTTGTTTGGTTTGTTGGTTTGTTGGTTTGTTGGTTTGTTGGTTTGTTGGTTTGTTGGTTTGTTGGTTTGTTGGTTTGTTGGTTTGTTGGTTTGTTGGTTTGTTGGTTTGTTGGTTTGTTGGTTTGTTGGTTTGCTGGCTTATTGGCTTGTTGGTTTGTTGGTTTGTTCGTTTGTTTGTTTGTTGGTTTGTTGTTTTGTTGGATTGTTGGCTTGTTGGTTTGTTGGTTTGTTGGCTTGTTGGTTTGTTGGTTTTTTGGTTTGTTGGTTTGTTGGTTTGTTGGTTTGTTGGTTTGTTGGTTTGTTGGTTTGTGGGTTTGTTGGTTTGTTGGTTTGTTGGTTTGTTGGTTTGTTGGTTTGTTGGTTTGTTGGTTTGTTGGTTTGTTGGTTTGTTGGTTTGTTGGTTTGTTGGTTTGTTGGTTTGTTGGTTTGTTGGCTTTTTGGTTTGTTGGTTTGTTAGTTTGTTGGTGTGTTTGTTTGTTGGCTTGTTGGCTTGTTGGTTTGTTGGTTTGTTGGTTTGTTGGTTTGTTGCTTTGTTCGTTTTTTGGTTTGTTGGCTTGTTGGTTTGTTCGTTTGTTGGTTTGTTGGTTTGTTCGTTTGTTGGTTTTTTGGTTTGTTGGTTTGTTGGTTTGTTGGCTTGTTGGTTTGTTGGTTTGTTGGTTTGTTGGTTTGCTGGTTTGCTGGTTTGTTGGTTTGTTGGTTTGTTCGTTTGTTGGTTTGTAGATTTGTTGGTTTGTTTGCTTGTTGGCTTGTTGGTTTGTTGGTTTGTTGGTTTGTTGGCTTGTTGGTTTGCTGGTTTCCTTGGTTTGTTGGTTTGTTGGTTTGTTGGTTTGTTGGTTTGTTGGTTTGTTGGTTTGTTGGTTTGTTGGTTTGTTGGTTTGTTGGTTTGTTGGTTTGTTGGTTTGTTGGTTTGTTGGTTTGTTGGTTTGTTCGTTTGTTGGTTTGTTGGTTGTTTGGTTTGTTGGTTTGTTGGTTTGTTGTTATGTTGGTTTGTTGTTTTGTTGGCTTATTGGCTTGTTGGTTTGTTGGTTTGTTCGTTTGTTGGTTTGTTGGTTTGTTGTTTTGTTGGATTGTTGGCTTGTTGGTTTGTTGGTTTGTTGGTTTTTGGTTTGTTGGTTTTGTGGTTTGTTGGTTTGTTGGTTTGTTGGTTTGTTGGTTTGTTGGTTTGTTGGTTTGTTCGTTTGTTCGTTTGTTCGTTTGTTCGTTTGTTCGTTTGTTGGGTTGTTGGTTTGTTGGTTTTTTGGCTTGTTGGTTTGTTGGTTTGTTAGTTTGTTGGTGAGTTTGTTTGTTGGCTTGTTTGTTTGTTTGTTTGTTGGTTTGTTGGTTTTTTGGTTTGTTGGTTTTTTGGTTTGGTGGCTTTTTGGTTTGTTGGTTTGTTGGTTTGTTCGTTTTTTGGTTTGTTGGCTTGTTGGTTTGTTCGTTTGTTGGTTTGTTGATTTGGTGGTTTGTTGGCTTGTTGGTTTGTTGGTACGTTCATTTGTTGGCTTGTTGGTTTGTTGGCTTGTTGGCTTGTTGGTTTGTTGGTTTGTTGGTTTGTTGGGTTGTTGGTTTGTTGGCTTATTGGTGTGTTGGTTTGTTGGTTTGTTTGTTTGTTGGTATGTTCATTTGTTGGCTTGTTGGTTTGTTGGCTTGTTGGCTTGTTGGTTTGTTGGTTTGTTGGTTTGTTGGTTTGTTGGTTTGTTGGCTTGTTGGTTTGTTGGTTAGTTGGTTTGTTCGTTTGTTGGCTTGTTGGTTTGTTGGCTTGCTGGCTTGTTGGTTTGTTGGTTTGTATGTTTGTTGGTTTGTTGGTTTGTTGGTTTGTTGTTTTGTTGGTTTGTTGGCTTGTTGGCTTATTGGTTTGTTGGCTTGTTGGTTTGTTTGTTTGCTGGTTTGTTCGTTTGTTGGTTTGTTGGTTTGCTGGTTTGTTGGTTTGTTGGTTTGTTGGTTTGTTGGTTTGTTGGTTTGTTCGTTTGTTGTTTTGTTGGTTTGTTGGTTTGTTGGTTTGTTGGTTTGTTGGTTTGTTGGTTTGTTGGTTTGTTGGTTTGTTGGTTTGTTGTTTTGTTGGCTTGTTGGCTTGTTGGCTTATTGGTTTGTTGGCTTGTTGGCTTGTTGGTTTGTTTGTTTGCTGGTTTGTTCGTTTGTTGGTTTGTTGGTTTGCTGGTTTGTTGGTTTGTTGGTTTGTTGGTTTGTTGGTTTGTTGGTTTGTTGGTTTGTTGGCTTGTTGGTTTGTCGGTTTGTTGGTTTGTTGTTTTGTTGGCTTGTTGGCTTGTCGGTTTGTTGGTTTGTTGCTTTGTTAATTTTTTGGTTTGTTGGTTTGTTGGTTTGTTGGTTTGTTGGCTTGCTGGTTTGTTCGTTTGTTGGCTTTTTGGTTTGTTGGTTTGTTGGTTTGTTGGTTTGTTCGTTTTTTGGTTTGTTGGTTTGTTGGCTTGTTGGTTTGTTGGTTTATTGGTTGTTTGGTTTGTTGGTTTGTTGGTTTGTTGGTTTGTTGGTTTGTTGGTTTGTTGGTTTGTTGGTTTGTTGGTTTGTTGGTTTGCTGGCTTATTGGTTTCTTGGTTTGTTGGTTTGTTCGTTTGTTGGTTTGTTGGTTTGTTGTTTTGTTGGATTGTTGGCTTGTTGGTTTGTTGGTTTGTTGGCTTGTTGGTTTGTTGGTTTTTTGGTTTGTTGGTTTGTTGGTTTGTTGGTTTGTGGGTTTGTTGGTTTGTTGGTTTGTTGGTTTGTTGGTTTGTTGGTTTGTTGGTTTGTTGGTTTGTTGGTTTGTTGGTTTGTTGGTTTGTTGGTTTGTTGGTTTGTTGGCTTTTTGGTTTGTTGGTTTGTTAATTTGTTGGTGTGTTTGTTTGATGGCTTGTTGGCTTGTTGGTTTGTTGGTTTGTTGGTTTGTTGGTTTGTTGCTTTGTTCGTTTTTTGGTTTGTTGGCTTGTTGGTTTGTTCGTTTGTTGGTTTGTTGGTTTGTTCGTTTGTTGGTTTTTTGGTTTGTTGGTTTGTTGGTTTGTTGGCTTGTTGTTTTGTTGGATTGTTGGTTTGTTCGTTTGTTGGTTTGTTGGTTTGTTCGTTTGTTCGTTTGTTGGTTTGTTGGTTTGTTGGTTTTTTGGTTATTTGGTTTTTTGGTTTGTTGGCTTTTTGGTTTGTTGGTTTGTTGGTTTGTTGGCTTGTTGGTTTGTTGGTTTGTTTGTTTGTTGGTTTGTTTGTTTCTTGGTTTGTTGGTTTGTTGGTTTATTGGTTTGTTGGCTTGTTGGTTTTTTGGTTTGTTGGTTTGTTGGCTTGTTGGTTTGTTGGTTTGTTGGTTTGTTGGTTTGTTGGTTTGTTGGTTTGCTGGCTTGTTGGTTTGTTGGTTTGTTCGTTTGTTGGTTTGTAGATTTGTTGGTTTGTTTGCTTGTTGGCTTGTTGCTTTGTTGGTTTGTTGGTTTGTTGGCTTGTTGGTTTGCTGGTTTCGTTGGTTTGTTGGTTTGTTGGTTTGTTGGTTTGTTGGTTTGTTGGTTTGTTGGTTTGTTGGTTTGTTGGTTTGTTGGTTTGTTGGTTTGTTGGTTTGTTGGTTTGTTGGTTTGTTCGTTTGTTGGTTTGTTGGTTGTTTGGTTTGTTGGTTTGTTGGTTTGTTGGTATGTTGGTTTGTTGGTTTGTTGGCTTATTGGCTTGTTGGTTTGTTGGTTTGTTCGTTTGTTGGTTTGTTGGTTTGTTGTTTTGTTGGATTGTTGGCTTGTTGGTTTGTTGGTTTTTGGTTTGTTGGTTTTGTGGTTTGTTGGTTTGTTGGTTTGTTGGTTTGTTGGTTTGTTGGTTTGTTGGTTTGTTGGTTTGTTCGTTTGTTCGTATGTTCGTTTGTTCGTTTGTTCGTTTGTTCGTTTGTTGGTTTGTTGGTTTGTTGGTTTGCTGGCTTGTTGGTTTGTTCGTTTGTTAGTTTGTTGGTGAGTTTGTTTGTTGGCTTGTTTGTTTGTTTGTTTGTTGGTTTGTTGGTTTGTTGGTTTTTTGGTTTTTTGGTTTGTTGGCTTTTTGGTTTGTTGGTTTGTTGGTTTGTTCGTTTTTTGGTTTGTTGGCTTGTTGGTTTGTTCATTTGTTGGTTTGTTGGTTACTTGGTTGGTTATTTTGTTGGTTTGTTGGTTTGTTGGGTTGTTGGTTTGTTGGTTTGTTCGTTTGTTGGTTTGTTGGTTTGTTGGCTTGTTGGTTTGTTGGTTTGTTGGTTGTTTGGTTTGTTGGTTTGTTGGTTTGTTGGTTTGTTGGTTTGTTGGTTTGTTGGTTTGTTGGTTTGTTGGTTTGTTGGTTAGTTCGTTTGTTGGCTTATTGGCTTATTGGTTTGTTGGTTTGTTGGTTTGTTGGTTTGTTGGCTTATTGGCTTGTTGGTTTGTTGGTTTGTTGGTTTGTTGGTTTGTTGGTTTGTGGGTTTGTTGGTTTGTTGGTTTGTTGGTTTGTTGGTTTGTTGGTTTGTTGGTTTGTTGGTTTGTTGGTTTGTTGGCTTGTTGGTTTGTTGGTTTGTTAGTTTGTTGGTGTGTTTGCTTGTTGGCTTGTTGACTTGTTGGTTTGTTGGTTTGTTGGTTTGTTGCTTTGTTCGTTTTTTGGTTTGTTGGCTTGTTGGTTTGTTGGTTTGTTGGTTTGTTGGTTTGTTGGTTTGTTGGTTTGTTGGTTTGTGGGTTTGTTGGTTTGTTGGTTTGTTGGTTTGTTGGTTTGTTGGTTTGTTGGTTTGTTGGTTTGTTGGTTTGTTGGCTTGTTGGTTTGTTGGTTTGTTAGTTTGTTGGTGTGTTTGCTTGTTGGCTTGTTGACTTGTTGGTTTGTTGGTTTGTTGCTTTGTTTGTTTTTTGGTTTGTTGGCTTGTTGGTTTGTTCGTTTGTTGGTTTGTTGGTTTGTTCGTTTGTTGGTTTATTGGTTTGTTGGTTTGTTGGCTTGTTGGTTTGTTGGCTTGTTGGTTTGTTGGTTTGTTCGTTTGTTGGTTTGTTGGTTTGTTCGTTTGTTCGTTTGTTGGTTTGTTGGTTTGTTGGTTTGTTGATTTGTTGGTTTTTTGGTTATTTGGTTTTTTGGTTTGTTGGCTTTTTGGTTTGTTGGTTTGTTGGTTTGTTGGCTTGTTGGTTTGTTGGTTTGTTTGTTTGTTGGTTTGTTTGTTTGTTGGTTTGTTGGTTTGTTGGTTTGTTGGTTTATTGGTTTGTTGGCTTGTTGGTTTTTTGGTTTGTTGGTTTGTTGGTTTGTTGGCTTGTTGGTTTGTTGGTTTGTTGGTTTGTTGGTTTGTTGGTTTGCTGGCTTGTTGGTTTGTTGGTTTGTTCGTTTGTTGGTTTGTAGATTTGTTGGTTTGTTGGCTTGTTGGTTTGTTGGTTTGTTGGTTTGTTGGCTTGTTGGTTTGTTGGTTTTGTTGGTTTGTTGGTTTGTTGGTTTGTTGGTTTGTTGGTTTGTTTGTTTGTTGGTTTGTTGGTTTGTTGGTTTGTTCGTTTGTTGGTTTGTTGGTTGTTTGGTTTGTTGGTTTGTTGGTTTGTTGGTATGTTGGTTTGTTGGTTTGTTGGCTTATTGGCTTGTTGGTTTGTTGGTTTGTTCGTTTGTTGGTTTGTTGGTTTGTTGTTTTGTTGGATTGTTGGCTTGTTGGTTTTTTGGTTTGTTGGCTGGTTGGTTTGTTTGTTTTTTGGTTTGTTGGTTTTTTGGTTTGTTGGTTTGTTGGTTTGTTGGTTTGTTGGTTTGTTGGTTTGTTGGTTTGTTCGTTTGTTCGTTTGTTCGTTTGTTGGTTTGTTGGTTTGTTGGTTTCCTGGCTTGTTGGTTTGTTGGTTTTTTAGTTTGTTGGTGAGTTTGTTTGTTGGCTTGTTGGCTTGTTTGTTTGTTTGTTTGTTCGTTTATTGGTTTGTTGGTTTTTTGGTTTGTTGGTTTTTTGGTTTGTTGGCTTTTTGGTTTGTTTGTTTGTTCGTTTTTTGGTTTGTTGGCTTGTTGGTTTGTTCATTTGTTGGTTTGTTGGTTACTTGGTTGGTTATTTTGTTGGTTTGTTGGGTTGTTGGTTTGTTCGTTTTTTGGTTTGTTGGTTTGTTCGTTTGTTGGTTTGTTGGTTTGTTGGTTTGTTGGCTTGTTGGCTTGTTGGTTTGTTGGTTTGTTGGCTTGTTGGTTTGTTGGTTTGTTGGCTTGCTGGTTTGTTGTCTTGTTGGTTTGTTCGTTTGGTGGTATGTTGGTTTGTTTGTTTGTTCGTTTGTTCCTTTTTGGTTTGTTGGTTTGTTGGTTTGTTGGTTTGCTGGTTTTTTGGTTTTTTGGTTTATTGGTTTGTTGGCTTTTTGGTTTGTTGGTTTGTTGGTTTGTTTGTTTGTTGTCTTGTTGGTTTGTTGGCTTGTTGATTTTTTGGTTTGTTGGTTTGTTGGTTTGTTGACTTGTTGGTTTGTTGGTTTGTTGGTTTGTTGGTTTGTTGGTTTGTTGGTTTGCTGGCTTGTTGGTTTGTTGGTTTGTTCGTTTGTTGGTTTGTAGGTTTGTTGGTTTGTTGGCTTTTTGGCTTGTTTGTTTGTTGGTTTGTTGGCTTGTTGGTTTGTTGGTTTTGTTGGTTTGTTGGTTTGTTGGTTTGTTGGTTTGTTGGTTTGTTGGTTTGTTGGTTTGTTGGTTTGTTGGTTGTTCGTTTATTGGTTTGTTGGTTTGTTGGTTTGTTTGTTTGTTGGCTTGTTGGTTTGTTGGTTTGTTGGCTTGTTGGTTTGTTGGTTTTGTTGGTTTGTTGGTTCGTTGGTTTGTTGGTTTGTTGGTTTGTTGGTTTGTTGGTTTGTTGGTTTTGTTGGTTTTGTTGGTTTGTTGGTTTGTTGGCTTGCTGGCTTGTTGGTTTGTTGGTTGGTTGGCTTGTTCGTTTGTTGGTTTGTTGGTTTGTTGGTTTGTTGGTTTGTTCGTTTGTTGGCTTTTTGGTTTGTTGGTTTGTTGGCTTTTTGGTTTGTTGGTTTGTTGGTTTGTTGATTTGTTGGTTTGTTGGTTTTTTGGTTTGTTGGTTTGTTCGTTTGTTGGTTTGTTGGTTTGTTGGCTTATTGGTTTGTTTGTTTGGTGGTTTGTTGGTTTGTTGGTGTGTTGGTTTGTTGGTTTGTTGATTTGTTGGTTTGTTGGCTTGTTGGTCTGTTGGCTTGTTGGCTTGTTGGTTTGTTGGTTTGTTTGTTTGTTGGTTTGTTTGTTTGTTGGTTTGTTGGTTTGTTGGTTTGTTGGCTTGTTGGCTTGTTGGTGTGTTGGTTTGTTGGTTTGTTGGTTTGTTGGCTTGTTGGTTTGTTGGTTTGTTGTTTGTTGGTTTGTTGGTTTGTTGGTTTGTTGGTTTATTGGCTTGTTGGTTTGTTGGCTTGTTGGTTTGTTGGTTTGTTCGTTTGTTTGTTTGTTGGTTTGTTGGTTTGTTGGCTTGTTGGCTTGTTGGTTTATTGGTTTGTTGGTTTGTTGGCTTGTCGGTTTGTTGGTTTGTTGGTTTGTTGGTTTGTTGGGTTGTGTGTTTGTTGGTTTGTTGGCTTGTTGGCTTGTTGGTTTGTTGGTTTGTTGGTTTGTTAGTTTGTTGGTGAGTTTGTTTGTTGGCTTGTTTGTTTGTTTGTTTGTTGGTTTGTTGGTTTGTTGGTTTTTTGGTTTGTTGGTTTTTTGGTTTGGTGGCTTTTTGGTTTGTTGGTTTGTTGGTTTGTTCGTTTTTTGGTTTGTTGGCTTGTTGGTTTGTTCGTTTGTTGGTTTGTTGATTTGGTGGTTTGTTGGCTTGTTGGTTTGTTGGTACGTTCATTTGTTGGCATGTTGGTTTGTTGGCTTGTTGGCTTGTTGGTTTGTTGGTTTGTTGGTTTGTTGGGTTGTTGGTTTGTTGGCTTATTGGTGTGTTGGTTTGTTGGTTTGTTTGTTTGTTGGTATGTTCATTTGTTGGCTTGTTGGTTTGTTGGCTTGTTGGCTTGTTGGTTTGTTGGTTTGTTGGTTTGTTGGTTTGTTGGTTTGTTGGCTTGTTGGTTTGTTGGTTAGTTGGTTTGTTCGTTTGTTGGCTTGTTGGTTTGTTGGCTTGCTGGCTTGTTGGTTTGTTGGTTTGTATGTTTGTTGGTTTGTTGGTTTGTTGGTTTGTTGTTTTGTTGGTTTGTTGGCTTGTTGGCTTATTGGTTTGTTGGCTTGTTGGTTTGTTTGTTTGCTGGTTTGTTCGTTTGTTGGTTTGTTGGTTTGCTGGTTTGTTGGTTTGTTGGTTTGTTGGTTTGTTGGTTTGTTGGTTTGTTCGTTTGTTGTTTTGTTGGTTTGTTGGTTTGTTGGTTTGTTGGTTTGTTGGTTTGTTGGTTTGTTGGTTTGTTGGTTTGTTGGTTTGTTGGTTTGTTGTTTTGTTGGCTTGTTGGCTTGTTGGCTTATTGGTTTGTTGGCTTGTTGGTTTGTTTGTTTGCTGGTTTGTTCGTTTGTTGGTTTGTTGGTTTGCTGGTTTGTTGGTTTGTTGGTTTGTTGGTTTGTTGGTTTGTTGGTTTGTTGGTTTGTTGGCTTGTTGGTTTGTCGGTTTGTTGGTTTGTTGTTTTGTTGGCTTGTTGGCTTGTCGGTTTGTTGGTTTGTTGCTTTGTTCATTTTTTGGTTTGTTGGTTTGTTGGTTTGTTGGTTTGTTGGCTTGCTGGTTTGTTCGTTTGTTGGCTTTTTGGTTTGTTGGTTTGTTGGTTTGTTGGTTTGTTCGTTTTTTGGTTTGTTGGTTTGTTGGCTTGTTGGTTTGTTGGTTTATTGGTTGTTTGGTTTGTTGGTTTGTTGGTTTGTTGGTTTGTTGGTTTGTTGGTTTGTTGGTTTGTTGGTTTGTTGGTTTGTTGGTTTGTTGGTTTGCTGGCTTATTGGCTTCTTGGTTTGTTGGTTTGTTCGTTTGTTGGTTTGTTGGTTTGTTGTTTTGTTGGATTGTTGGCTTGTTGGTTTGTTGGTTTGTTGGCTTGTTGGTTTGTTGGCTTGTTGGTTTGCTGGTTTCGTTGGTTTGTTGGTTTGTTGGTTTGTTGGTTTGTTGGTTTGTTGGTTTGTTGGTTTGTTGGTTTGTTGGTTTGTTGGTTTGTTGGTTTGTTGGTTTGTTGGTTTGTTGGTTTGTTCGTTTGTTGGTTTGTTGGTTGTTTGGTTTGTTGGTTTGTTGGTTTGTTGGTATGTTGGTTTGTTGGTTTGTTGGCTTATTGGCTTGTTGGTTTGTTGGTTTGTTCGTTTGTTGGTTTGTTGGTTTGTTGTTTTGTTGGATTGTTGGCTTGTTGGTTTGTTGGTTTTTGGTTTGTTGGTTTTGTGGTTTGTTGGTTTGTTGGTTTGTTGGTTTGTTGGTTTGTTGGTTTGTTGGTTTGTTGGTTTGTTCGTTTGTTCGTATGTTCGTTTGTTCGTTTGTTCGTTTGTTCGTTTGTTGGTTTGTTGGTTTGTTGGTTTGCTGGCTTGTTGGTTTGTTGGTTTGTTAGTTTGTTGGTGAGTTTGTTTGTTGGCTTGTTTGTTTGTTTGTTTGTTGGTTTGTTGGTTTGTTGGTTTTTTGGTTTTTTGGTTTGTTGGCTTTTTGGTTTGTTGGGTTGTTGGTTTGTTGGCTTATTGGTGTGTTGGTTTGTTGGTTTGTTTGTTTGTTGGTATGTTCATTTGTTGGCTTGTTGGTTTGTTGGCTTGTTGGCTTGTTGGTTTGTTGGTTTGTTGGTTTGTTGGTTTGTTGGTTTGTTGGCTTGTTGGTTTGTTGGTTAGTTGGTTTGTTCGTTTGTTGGCTTGTTGGTTTGTTGGCTTGCTGGCTTGTTGGTTTGTTGGTTTGTATGTTTGTTGGTTTGTTGGTTTGTTGGTTTGTTGTTTTGTTGGTTTGTTGGCTTGTTGGCTTATTGGTTTGTTGGCTTGTTGGTTTGTTTGTTTGCTGGTTTGTTCGTTTGTTGGTTTGTTGGTTTGCTGGTTTGTTGGTTTGTTGGTTTGTTGGTTTGTTGGTTTGTTGGTTTGTTCGTTTGTTGTTTTGTTGGTTTGTTGGTTTGTTGGTTTGTTGGTTTGTTGGTTTGTTGGTTTGTTGGTTTGTTGGTTTGTTGGTTTGTTGGTTTGTTGTTTTGTTGGCTTGTTGGCTTGTTGGCTTATTGGTTTGTTGGCTTGTTGGTTTGTTTGTTTGCTGGTTTGTTCGTTTGTTGGTTTGTTGGTTTGCTGGTTTGTTGGTTTGTTGGTTTGTTGGTTTGTTGGTTTGTTGGTTTGTTGGTTTGTTGGCTTGTTGGTTTGTCGGTTTGTTGGTTTGTTGTTTTGTTGGCTTGTTGGCTTGTCGGTTTGTTGGTTTGTTGCTTTGTTCATTTTTTGGTTTGTTGGTTTGTTGGTTTGTTGGTTTGTTGGCTTGCTGGTTTGTTCGTTTGTTGGCTTTTTGGTTTGTTGGTTTGTTGGTTTGTTGGTTTGTTCGTTTTTTGGTTTGTTGGTTTGTTGGCTTGTTGGTTTGTTGGTTTATTGGTTGTTTGGTTTGTTGGTTTGTTGGTTTGTTGGTTTGTTGGTTTGTTGGTTTGTTGGTTTGTTGGTTTGTTGGTTTGTTGGTTTGTTGGTTTGCTGGCTTATTGGCTTCTTGGTTTGTTGGTTTGTTCGTTTGTTGGTTTGTTGGTTTGTTGTTTTGTTGGATTGTTGGCTTGTTGGTTTGTTGGTTTGTTGGCTTGTTGGTTTGTTGGCTTGTTGGTTTGCTGGTTTCGTTGGTTTGTTGGTTTGTTGGTTTGTTGGTTTGTTGGTTTGTTGGTTTGTTGGTTTGTTGGTTTGTTGGTTTGTTGGTTTGTTGGTTTGTTGGTTTGTTGGTTTGTTGGTTTGTTCGTTTGTTGGTTTGTTGGTTGTTTGGTTTGTTGGTTTGTTGGTTTGTTGGTATGTTGGTTTGTTGGTTTGTTGGCTTATTGGCTTGTTGGTTTGTTGGTTTGTTCGTTTGTTGGTTTGTTGGTTTGTTGTTTTGTTGGATTGTTGGCTTGTTGGTTTGTTGGTTTTTGGTTTGTTGGTTTTGTGGTTTGTTGGTTTGTTGGTTTGTTGGTTTGTTGGTTTGTTGGTTTGTTGGTTTGTTGGTTTGTTCGTTTGTTCGTATGTTCGTTTGTTCGTTTGTTCGTTTGTTCGTTTGTTGGTTTGTTGGTTTGTTGGTTTGCTGGCTTGTTGGTTTGTTGGTTTGTTAGTTTGTTGGTGAGTTTGTTTGTTGGCTTGTTTGTTTGTTTGTTTGTTGGTTTGTTGGTTTGTTGGTTTTTTGGTTTTTTGGTTTGTTGGCTTTTTGGTTTGTTGGTTTGTTGGTTTGTTCGTTTTTTGGTTTGTTGGCTTGTTGGTTTGTTCATTTGTTGGTTTGTTGGTTACTTGGTTGGTTATTTTGTTGGTTTGTTGGGTTGTTGGTTTGTTGGTTTGTTCGTTTGTTGGTTTGTTGGTTTGTTGGCTTGTTGGTTTGTTGGTTTGTTGGTTGTTTGGTTTGTTGGTTTGTTGGTTTGTTGGTTTGTTGGTTTGTTGGTTTGTTGCTTTGTTGGTTTGTTCGTTTGTTGGCTTATTGGCTTGTTGGTTTGTTGGTTTGTTGGCTTATTGGCTTGTTGGTTTGTTGGTTTGTTGGTTTGTTGGTTTGTTGGTTTGTTGGTTTGTTGGTTTGTTGGTTTGTTGGTTTGTTGGTTTGTTGGTTTGTTGGTTTGTTGGTTTGTTGGTTTGTTGGCTTGTTGGTTTGTTGGTTTGTTAGTTTGTTGGTGTGTTTGCTTGTTGGCTTGTTGACTTGTTGGTTTGTTGGTTTGTTGGTTTGTTGCTTTGTTCGTTTTTTGGTTTGTTGGCTTGTTGGTTTGTTCGTTTGTTGGTTTGTTGGTTTGTTGGTTTGTTGGTTTGTTGGTTTGTGGGTTTGTTGGTTTGTTGGTTTGTTGGTTTGTTGGTTTGTTGGTTTGTTGGTTTGTTGGTTTGTTGGCTTGTTGGTTTGTTGGTTTGTTAGTTTGTTGGTGTGTTTGCTTGTTGGCTTGTTGACTTGTTGTTCTGTTGGTTTGTTGGTTTGTTGCTTTGTTTGTTTTTTGGTTTGTTGGCTTGTTGGTTTGTTCGTTTGTTGGTTTGTTGGTTTGTTCGTTTGTTGGTTTATTGGTTTGTTGGTTTGTTGGCTTGTTGGTTTGTTGGCTTGTTGGTTTGTTGGTTTGTTCGTTTGTTGGTTTGTTGGTTTGTTCGTTTGTTCGTTTGTTGGTTTGTTGGTTTGTTGGTTTGTTGATTTGTTGGTTTTTTGGTTATTTGGTTTTTTGGTTTGTTGGCTTTTTGGTTTGTTGGTTTGTTGGTTTGTTGGCTTGTTGGTTTGTTGGTTTGTTTGTTTGTTGGTTTGTTTGTTTGTTGGTTTGTTGGTTTGTTGGTTTGTTGGTTTATTGGTTTGTTGGCTTGTTGGTTTTTTGGTTTGTTGGTTTGTTGGTTTGTTGGCTTGTTGGTTTGTTGGTTTGTTGGTTTGTTGGTTTGTTGGTTTGTTGGTTTGTTGGTTTGCTGGCTTGTTGGTTTGTTGGTTTGTTCGTTTGTTGGTTTGTAGATTTGTTGGTTTGTTGGCTTGTTGGTTTGTTGGTTTGTTGGTTTGTTGGCTTGTTGGTTTGTTGGTTTTGTTGGTTTGTTGGTTTGTTGGTTTGTTGGTTTGTTGGTTTGTTTGTTTGTTGGTTTGTTGGTTTGTTGGTTTGTTCGTTTGTTGGTTTGTTGGTTGTTTGGTTTGTTGGTTTGTTGGTTTGTTGGTATGTTGGTTTGTTGGTTTGTTGGCTTATTGGCTTGTTGGTTTGTTGGTTTGTTCGTTTGTTGGTTTGTTGGTTTGTTGTTTTGTTGGATTGTTGGTTTGTTGGTTTTTTGGTTTGTTGGCTGGTTGGTTTGTTTGTTTTTTGGTTTGTTGGTTTTTTGGTTTGTTGGTTTGTTGGTTTGTTGGTTTGTTGGTTTGTTGGTTTGTTGGTTTGTTCGTTTGTTCGTTTGTTCGTTTGTTGGTTTGTTGGTTTGTTGGTTTGCTGGCTTGTTGGTTTGTTGGTTTTTTAGTTTGTTGGTGAGTTTGTTTGTTGGCTTGTT
Source organism: Atherix ibis (assembly GCA_958298945.1). Taxonomy (NCBI): domain Eukaryota; kingdom Metazoa; phylum Arthropoda; class Insecta; order Diptera; family Athericidae; genus Atherix; species Atherix ibis. The sequence goes on from OY282608.1 coordinate 4,765,476, forward strand.
GGCTTGTTTGTTTGTTTGTTTGTTCGTTTATTGGTTTGTTGGTTTTTTGGTTTGTTGGTTTTTTGGTTTGTTGGCTTTTTGGTTTGTTTGTTTGTTCGTTTTTTGGTTTGTTGGCTTGTTGGTTTGTTCATTTGTTGGTTTGTTGGTTACTTGGTTGGTTATTTTGTTGGTTTGTTGGTTTGTTGGGTTGTTGGTTTGTTCGTTTTTTGGTTTGTTGGTTTGTTCGTTTGTTGGTTTGTTGGTTTGTTGGTTTGTTGGCTTGTTGGCTTGTTGGTTTGTTGGTTTGTTGGCTTGTTGGTTTGTTGGTTTGTTGGCTTGCTGGTTTGTTGTCTTGTTGGTTTGTTCGTTTGGTGGTATGTTGGTTTGTTTGTTTGTTCGTTTGTTCCTTTTTGGTTTGTTGGTTTGTTGGTTTGTTGGTTTGCTGGTTTTTTGGTTTTTTGGTTTATTGGTTTGTTGGCTTTTTGGTTTGTTGGTTTGTTGGTTTGTTTGTTTGTTGTCTTGTTGGTTTGTTGGCTTGTTGATTTTTTGGTTTGTTGGTTTGTTGGTTTGTTGACTTGTTGGTTTGTTGGTTTGTTGGTTTGTTGGTTTGTTGGTTTGCTGGCTTGTTGGTTTGTTGGTTTGTTCGTTTGTTGGTTTGTAGGTTTGTTGGTTTGTTGGCTTTTTCGCTTGTTTGTTTGTTGGTTTGTTGGCTTGTTGGTTTGTTGGTTTTGTTGGTTTGTTGGTTTGTTGGTTTGTTGGTTTGTTGGTTTGTTGGTTTGTTGGTTTGTTGGTTTGTTGGTTGTTCGTTTATTGGTTTGTTGGTTTGTTGGTTTGTTTGTTTGTTGGCTTGTTGGTTTGTTGGTTTGTTGGCTTGTTGGTTTGTTGGTTTTGTTGGTTTGTTGGTTCGTTGGTTTGTTGGTTTGTTGGTTTGTTGGTTTGTTGGTTTGTTGGTTTTGTTGGTTTTGTTGGTTTGTTGGTTTGTTGGCTTGCTGGCTTGTTGGTTTGTTGGTTGGTTGGCTTGTTCGTTTGTTGGTTTGTTGGTTTGTTGGTTTGTTGGTTTGTTGGTTTGTTGGTTTGTTCGTTTATTGGTTTGTTGGTTTGTGGGTTTGTCGGTTTGTTGGTTTGTTGGCTTATTGGTTTGTTCGTTTGTTGGCTTTTTGGTTTGTTGGTTTGTTGGTTTGTTGATTTGTTGGTTTGTTGGTTTTTTGGTTTGTTGGTTTGTTCGTTTGTTGGTTTGTTGGTTTGTTGGCTTATTGGTTTGTTGGTTTGGTGGTTTGTTGGTTTGTTGGTGTGTTGGTTTGTTGGTTTGTTGATTTGTTGGTTTGTTGGCTTGTTGGTCTGTTGGCTTGTTGGCTTGTTGGTTTGTTGGTTTGTTTGTTTGTTGGTTTGTTTGTTTGTTGGTTTGTTGGTTTGTTGGCTTGTTGGCTTGTTGGTTTGTTGGTTTGTTTGTTTGTTGGTTTGTTTGTTTGTTGGTTTGTTGGTTTGTTGGCTTGTTGGCTTGTTGGTGTGTTGGTTTGTTGGTTTGTTGGTTTGTTGGCTTGTTGGTTTGTTGGTTTGTTGTTTGTTGGTTTGTTGGTTTGTTGGTTTGTTGGTTTATTGGCTTGTTGGTTTGTTGGCTTGTTGGTTTGTTGGTTTGTTCGTTTGTTTGTTTGTTGGTTTGTTGGTTTGTTGGCTTGTTGGCTTGTTGGTTTATTGGTTTGTTGGTTTGTTGGCTTGTCGGTTTGTTGGTTTGTTGGTTTGTTGGTTTGTTGGGTTGTGTGTTTGTTGGTTTGTTGGCTTGTTGGCTTGTTGGTTTGTTGGTTTGTTGGTTTGTTAGTTTGTTTGTTTGTTGGTATTTCGTTTGTTCGTTTGTTGGTTTGTTGGTTTGTTGGTTTGTTGGTTTGTTGGCTTGTTGGTTTGTTGGTTTGTTGGTTTGTTGGTTTGTTGGTTTGTTGGTTTATTGGTTTGTTGGTTTGTTGGCTTGTTGGTTTATTGGCTTGTTGGCTTGTTGGTTTGTTGGTTTGTTCGTTTGTTTATTTGTTGGTTTGTTGTTTTGTTGGCTTGTTAGCTTGTTGGTTTGTTGGTTTGTTGGCTTGTTGGTTTGTTGGTTTTGTTGGTTTGTTGGTTTGTTGGTTTGTTGGTTTGTTGGTTTGTTGGTTTGTTGGTTTGTTGGTTTGTTGGTTTGTTGGTTTGTCGGTTTGTTGGCTTGTTGGTTTGTTGGTTTGTTAGTTTGTTGGTGTGTTTGTTTGTTGGTTTGTTGGCTAGTTGGTTTGTTGGTTTGTTGGTTTGTTGGTTTGTTGGTTTGTTTGTTTGTTGGTTTGTTGGCTTGTTGGTTTGTTGGTTTGTTGGTTTGTTGGCTTGTTGGTTTGTTGGTTTGTTGGTTTGTTGGTTTGTTGGCTTGTTGGCTTGTTGGTTTGTTGGTTTGTTGACTTGTTGGTTTGTTGGTTTATTTGTTTGTTGGTTTGTTGGTTTGCTTGTTTGTTAGTTTGTTGGTTTGTTGGTTTGTTGGTTTGTTCATTTGTTGGTTTGTTGGTTTGTTGGTTTGTTGGTTTGTTGGTTTGTTGGTTTGTTGGTTTGGTGGTTTGTTCGTTTGTTGGTTTGTTGGTTTGTTGGTTTGTTGGTATGTTGGTTTGTTGGCTTGTTGGCTTGTTGGCTTGTTGGTTCTTGTTGGTTTGTTTGTTTGTTTGTTTGTTGGTTTTGTTGTTTTGTTTGTTTGTTGGCTTGTTAGCTTGTTGGTTTATTGGTTTGTTGGCTTTTTGGTTTGTTGGTTGTTGGTTTGTTGGTTTGTTGGTTTGTTGGTTTGTTCGTTTGTTGGTTTGTTGGTTTGTTGGTTTGTTGGTTTGTTGGTTTGTTGGTTTGTCGGTTTGTTGGTTTGTTGGTTTGTTGGTTTGTTGGATTGTTGGTTTGTTGGTTTGTTGGTTTGTTGGCTTGTTGGTTTGTTGGTTTGTTGGTTTGTTGGTTTGTTTGTTTGTTGGTTTGTTCGTTTGTTGGTTTGTTGGTTTGTTGGTTGGTTGGTTTGTTGGTTTGTTGGTTTGTACGTTTGTTGGTTTGTTGGTTTGTTGGTTTGTTTGTTTGTTGGCTTGTTGGTTTGTTGGTTTGTTGGTTTGTTGGTTTATTGGTTTGTTGGTTTGTTGGCTTGTTGGTTTATTGGCTTGTTGGCTTGTTGGTTTGTTGGTTTGTTCGTTTGTTGGTTTGTTGGTTTGTTGTTTTGTTGGCTTGTTGGCTTGTTAGTTTGTTGGTTTGTTGGCTTGTTGGTTTGTTGGTTTTGTTGGTTTGTTGGTTTGTTTGTTTGTTGGTTTGTTGGTTTGTTGGTTTGTTGGTTTGTTGGTTTGTTGGTTTGTCGGTTTGTTGGTTTGTTGGTTTGTTGGTTTGTTGGATTGTTGGTTTGTTGGTTTGTTGGTTTGTTGGCTTGTTGGTTTGTTGGTTTGTTGGTTTGTTGGTTTGTTTGTTTGTTGGTTTGTTCGTTTGTTGGTTTGTTGGTTTGTTGGTTGGTTGGTTTGTTGGTTTGTTGGTTTGTACGTTTGTTGGTTTGTTGGTTTGTTGGTTTGTTTGTTTGTTGGCTTGTTGGCTTGTTGGTTTGTTGGTTTGTTGGCTTGTTGGTTTGTTGGTTTGTTAGTTTGTTGGTTTGTTGGTTTGATGGTTTGTTGGTTTGTTCATTTTTTGATTTGTTGGTTTATTGGTTTGTTGATTTGTTGGCTTGTTGGTTTGTTCGTTTGTGGGCTTTTTGGTTTGTTGGTTTGTTGGTTTGTTGGTTTATTGGTTTGTTCGTTTTTTGGTTTGTTGGTTTGTCAGTTTGTTGGCTTGTTGGTTTGTTGGTTTGTTGGTTGTTTGGTTTGTGTGTTTGTTGGTTTGTTGGTTTGTTGGTTTGTTGGTTTGTTGGCTTATTGGCTTGTTGGTTTGTTGGTTTGTTCGTTTGTTGGTTTGTTGGTTTGTTGTTTTGTTCGATTGTTGGCTTGTTGGTTTGTTGGTTTGTTGGTTTGTTGGTTTGTTGGTTTGTTGGTTTGTTGGTTTGTTGGTTTGTTGGTTTGTTGGTTTGTTGGTTTGTTGGTTTGTTGGTTTGTTGGTTTGTTGGTCTGTTGGTTTGTTGGTTTGTTGGTTTGTTGGCTTGTTGGTTTGTTGGTTTGTTAGTTTGTTGGTGTGTTTCTTTGTTGGCTTGTTGGCTTGTTGGTTTGTTGGTTTGTTGGTTTGTTGGTTTGTTGCTTTGTTCGTTTTTTGGTTTGTTGACTTGTTGGTTTGTTCGTTTGTTGGTTTGTTGGTTAGTTGGTTTGTTGGTTTGTTGGTTTGTTGGTTTGTTGGTTTGTTGGTTTGTTGGTTTGTTGGTTTTTTCGTTTGTTGGTTTGTTGGTTTGTTCGTTTGTTGGTTTGTTGGTTTGTTGGTTTGTTGACTTGTTGGTTTGTTGGTTTGTAGGCTTGTTGGTTTTGTTAGCTTGTTGGCTTGTTGGTTTGTTGGTTTGTTGGTTTGTTGGTTTGTTGGTTTGTTGGTTTGTTGGCTTGTTGGCTTGTTTGTTTGTTGGTTTCTTTACTTGTTGGTTTGTTGGCTTGTTGGTTTTGTTGGCTTGTTGGTTTGTTGGTTTGTTGGCTTGTTGGTTTGTTGGTTTGTTAGTTTGTTGGTGTGCTTGTTTGTTGGTTTGTTGGCTAGTTGGTTTGTTGGTTTGTTGGTGTGTTGGTTTGTTGGTTTGTTTGTTTGTTGGTTTGTTGACTTGTTGGTTTGTTGGTTTGTTGGCTTGTTGGTTTTGTTGGCTTGTTGGTTTGTTGGTTTGTTGGTTTGTTGGTTTCTTTCTTTGTTGGTTTGTTGGTTTCTTGGTATCTTGGTTTGTTGGCTTGTTGGTTTTTTGGTTTGTTGATTTGTTTTTTTGTTGGTTTGTTGGTTTGTTGGTTTGTTGGTTTGTTGGTTTGTTGGTTTGTTGGCTTGTTGGTTCGTTGGTTTTTTGGTTTGTTGGTTTGCTGGTTTGTTGGTTGTTTGGTTTGTTGGTTTGTTGGTTTGTTGGTTTGTTGGTTTGTTGGTTTGTTGGTTTATTGGCTTGTTGGTTTGTTGGTTTGTTCGTTTGTTGGTTTGTTGGTTTGTTGGTTTGTTGTTTTTTTGGATTGTTGGTTTGTTGGTTTGTTGGCTTGTTGGTTTGTTGGTTTTTTGGTTTGTTAGTTTGTTGGTTTGTTGGTTTGTTGGTTTGTTGGTTGTTTGGTTTGTTGGTTTGTTGTTTTGTTGGTTTGTTGGCTTATTGGCTTGTTGGTTTGTTGGTTTGCTTGTTTGTTGGTTTGTTGATTTGTTGTTTTTTGGATTGTTGGATTGTTGGTTTGTTGGTTTGTTGGCTTGTTGGTTTGTTGTTTTTTTGGTTTGTTAGTTTGTTGGTTTGTTGGTTTGTTGGTTTGTTGGTTTGTTGGTTTGTTGGTTTGTTGGTTTGTTGGTTTGTTGGTTTGTTGGTTTGTTGGCTTGTTGGTTTGTTGGTTTGTTAGTTTGTTGGTTTGTTGGTTTGTTCGTTTGTTGGTTTGTTGGTTTGTTGGTTTGTTAGCTTGTTGACTTGTTGGTTTGTTGGTTTGTTGACTTGTTGGTTTGTTGGTTTGTTGGCTTGTTGGTTTTGTTGGCTTGTTGGTTTGTTGGTTTGTTGGCTTGTTGGTTTGTTTCTTTGTTGGTTTGTTGGTTTATTGGTTTGTTGGTTTGTTGGTTTGTTGGTTTGTTGGCTGGTTGGTTTTTTGGTTTGTTGGTTTGTTGGATTGTTGGCTTGTTGGTTTGTTGGTTTGTTGGTTTGTTGGTTTGTAGGTTTGTTGGTTTGTTGGTTTGTTGGTTTGCTGGCTTGTTGGTTTGTTGGTTTGTTCTTTTGTTGGTTTGTAGGTTTGTTGGTTTGTTGGCTTGTTGGCTTGTTGGTTTGTTGGTTTGTTGGTTTGTTGGCTTGTTGGTTTGTTGGTTTTGTTGGTTTGTTGGTTTGTTGGTTTGTTGGTTTGTTGGTATGTTGGTTTGTTCGTTTGTTGGTTTGTTGGTTGTTTGGTTTGTTGGTTTGTTGGTTTGTTGGTTTGTTGGTTTGTTGGTTTGTTGGCTTACTGGCTTGTTGGTTTGTTAGTTTGTTCGTTTGTTGGTTTGTTGGCTTGTTGGTTTGTTGGTTTGTTGGTTGGTTGGTTTGTAGGTTTGTTGGTTTGTTGGTTTGTTGGTTTGCTGGCTTGTTGGTTTGTTGGTTTGTTCGTTTGTTGGTTTGTAGGTTTGTTGGTTTGTTGGCTTGTTGGCTTGTTGGTTTGTTGGTTTGTTGGTTTGTTGGCTTGTTGGTTTGTTGGTTTTGTTGGTTTGTTGGTTTGTTGGTTTGTTGGTTTGTTGGTTTGTTGGTTTGTTGGTATGTTGGTTTGTTCGTTTTTTGTTTTGTTGGTTGTTTGGTTTGTTGGTTTGTTGGTTTGCTGGTTTGTTGGTTTGTTGGCTTATTGGCTTGTTGGTTTGTTAGTTTGTTCGTTTGTTGGTTGGTTTGCTTGTTGGTTTGTTGGTTTGTTGGTTTGTTGGTTTGTTGGTTTGTTGGTTTGTTGGTTTGTTGGTTTGTTGGTTTGTTGGTTTGTTGGTTTGTTGGTTTGTTGGTTTGTTGGTTTGTTGGTCTGTTGGTTTGTTGGTTTGTTGGTTTGTTGGCTTGTTGGTTTGTTGGTTTGTTAGTTTGTTGGTGTGTTTCTTTGTTGGCTTGTTGGCTTGCTGGTTTGTTGGTTTGTTGGTTTGTTGGTTTGTTGCTTTGTTCGTTTTTTGGTTTGTTGACTTGTTGGTTTGTTCGTTTGTTGGTTTGTTGGTTAGTTGGTTTTTTGGTTTGTTGGTTTGTTGGTTTGTTGGTTTGTTGGTTTGTTGGTTTGTTGGTTTTTTCGTTTGTTGGTTTGTTGGTTTGTTCGTTTGTTGGTTTGTTGGTTTGTTGGTTTGTTGACTTATTGGTTTGTTGGTTTGTAGGCTTGTTGGTTTTGTTAGCTTGTTGGCTTGTTCGTTTGTTGGTTTGTTGGTTTGTTGGTTTGTTGGTTTGTTGGTTTGTTGGCTTGTTGGCTTGTTGGTTTGTTGGTTTCTTTACTTGTTGGTTTGTTGGCTTGTTGGTTTTGTTGGCTTGTTGGTTTGTTGGTTTGTTGGCTTGTTGGTTTGTTGGTTTGTTAGTTTGTTGGTGTGCTTGTTTGTTGGTTTGTTGGCTAGTTGGTTTGTTGGTTTGTTGGTGTGTTGGTTTGTTGGTTTGTTTGTTTGTTGGTTTGTTGACTTGTTGGTTTGTTGGTTTGTTGGCTTGTTGGTTTTGTTGGCTTGTTGGTTTGTTGGTTTGTTGGTTTGTTGGTTTCTTTCTTTGTTGGTTTGTTGGTTTCTTGGTATCTTGGTTTGTTGGCTTGTTGGTTTTTTGGTTTGTTGATTTGTTTTTTTGTTGGTTTGTTGGTTTGTTGGTTTGTTGGTTTGTTGGTTTGTTGGTTTGTTGGTTTGTTGGTTTGTTGGCTTGTTGGTTCGTTGGTTTTTTGGTTTGTTGGTTTGCTGGTTTGTTGGTTGTTTGGTTTGTTGGTTTGTTGGTTTGTTGGTTTGTTGGTTTGTTGGTTTGTTGGTTTATTGGCTTGTTGGTTTGTTGGTTTGTTCGTTTGTTGGTTTGTTGGTTTGTTGGTTTGTTGTTTTTTTGGATTGTTGGTTTGTTGGTTTGTTGGCTTGTTGGTTTGTTGGTTTTTTGGTTTGTTAGTTTGTTGGTTTGTTGGTTTGTTGGTTTGTTGGTTGTTTGGTTTGTTGGTTTGTTGTTTTGTTGGTTTGTTGGCTTATTGGCTTGTTGGTTTGTTGGTTTGCTTGTTTGTTGGTTTGTTGATTTGTTGTTTTTTGGATTGTTGGATTGTTGGTTTGTTGGTTTGTTGGCTTGTTGGTTTGTTGTTTTTTGGTTTGTTAGTTTGTTGGTTTGTTGGTTTGTTTGTTTGTTGGTTTGTTGGTTTGTTGGTTTGTTGGTTTGTTGGTTTGCTGGTTTGTTGGCTTGTTGGTTTGTTGGTTTGTTAGTTTGTTGGTTTGTTGGTTTGTTCGTTTGTTGGTTTGTTGGTTTGTTGGTTTGTTAGCTTGTTGACTTGTTGGTTTGTGGTTTGTTGACTTGTTGGTTTGTTGGTTTGTTGGCTTGTTGGTTTTGTTGGCTTGTTGGTTTGTTGGTTTGTTGGCTTGTTGGTTTGTTTCTTTGTTGGTTTGTTGGTTTATTGGTTTGTTGGTTTGTTGGTTTGTTGGTTTGTTGGCTGGTTGGTTTTTTGGTTTGTTGGTTTGTTGGATTGTTGGCTTGTTGGTTTGTTGGTTTGTTGGTTTGTTGGTTTGTAGGTTTGTTGGTTTGTTGGTTTGTTGGTTTGCTGGCTTGTTGGTTTGTTGGTTTGTTCTTTTGTTGGTTTGTAGGTTTGTTGGTTTGTTGGCTTGTTGGCTTGTTGGTTTGTTGGTTTGTTGGTTTGTTGGCTTGTTGGTTTGTTGGTTTTGTTGGTTTGTTGGTTTGTTGGTTTGTTGGTTTGTTGGTATGTGGTTTGTTCGTTTGTTGGTTTGTTGGTTGTTTGGTTTGTTGGTTTGTTGGTTTGTTGGTTTGTTGGTTTGTTGGTTTGTTGGCTTATTGGCTTGTTGGTTTGTTAGTTTGTTCGTTTGTTGGTTTGTTGGCTTGTTGGTTTGTTGGTTTGTTGGTTGGTTGGTTTGTAGGTTTGTTGGTTTGTTGGTTTGTTGGTTTGCTGGCTTGTTGGTTTGTTGGTTTGTTCGTTTGTTGGTTTGTAGGTTTGTTGGTTTGTTGGCTTGTTGGCTTGTTGGTTTGTTGGTTTGTTGGTTTGTTGGCTTGTTGGTTTGTTGGTTTTGTTGGTTTGTTGGTTTGTTGGTTTGTTGGTTTGTTGGTTTGTTGGTTTGTTGGTATGTTGGTTTGTTCGTTTTTTGTTTTGTTGGTTGTTGGTTTGTTGGTTTGTTGGTTTGTTGGTTTGTGGTTTGTTGGCTTATTGGCTTGTTGGTTTGTTAGTTTGTTCGTTTGTTGGTTGGTTTGCTTGTTGGTTTGTTGGTTTGTTGGTTTGTTGTTTGTTGGTTTGTTGGTTTGTTGGTTTGTTGGTTTGTTGGTTTGTTGGTTTGTTGGTTTGTTGGATTGTTGGTTTGTTGGATTGTTGGTTTGTTGGTTTGTTGGTTTGTTGGTTTGTTGTTTGTTGGTTTGTTCGTTTGCTGGTTTGTTGGTTTGTTGGTTTGTTGGTTTGTTGGTTTGTTGGTTTGTTGGTTTGTTGGTTTGTTGGTTTGTACGTTTGTTGGTTTGTTGGTTTGTTGGTTTGTTGGTTTGTTGGCTTGTTGGCTTGTTGGTTTGTTGGCTTGTTGGTTTGTTGGTTTGTTGGTTTGTTGGTTTGTTGGTTTGTTGGTTTGTTCATTTTTTGATTTGTTGGTTTGTTGGTTTGTTGGTTTGTTGGCTTGTTGGTTTGTTCGTTTGTTGGCTTTTTGGTTTGTTGGTTTGTTGGTTTGTTGGTTTATTGGTTTGTTTCGTTTTTTGGTTTGTTGGTTTGTCGGTTTGTTGGCTTGTTGGTTTGTTGGTTTGTTGGTTTTTTGGTTTGTGTGTTTGTTGGTTTGTTGGTTTGTTGGTTTGTTGGTTTGTTGGTTTGTTGGCTTATTGGCTTGTTGGTTTGTTGGTTTGTTCCTTTGTTGGTTTGTTGGTTTGTTGTTTTGTTCGATTGTTGGCTTGTTGGTTTGTTGGTTTGTTGGTTTGTTGGTTTGTTGGTTTGTTGGTTTGTTGGTTTGTTGGTTTGTTGGTTTGTTGGTTTGTTGTTTGTTGGTTTGTTGGTTTGTTGGTTTGTTGGTTTGTTGGTTGTTGGTTTGTTGGTTTGTTGGTTGTTGGTTTGTTGGTTTGTTGGTTTGTTGGTTTGTTGGTCTTTGGTTTGTTGGTTTGTTGGTTTGTTGGCTTGTTGGTTGTTGGTTTGTTAGTTTGTTGGTGTGTTTGTTTGCTGGCTTGTTGGCTTGTTGGTTTGTTGGTTTGTTGGTTTGTTGGTTTGTTGCTTTGTTCGGTTTTTGGTTTGTTGACTTGTTGGTTTGTTCGTTTGTTGGTTTGTTGGTTACTTGGTTTGTTGGTTTGTGGTTTGTTGGTTTGTTGGTTTGTTGGTTTTTTCGTTTGTTGGTTTGTTGGTTTGTTCGTTTGTTGGTTTGTTGGTTTGTTGGTTTGTTGACTTGTTGGTTTGTTGGTTTGTAGGCTTGTTGGTTTTGTTGGCTTGTTGGCTTGTTGGTTTATTGGTTTGTTGGTTTGTTGGTTTGTTGGTTTGTTGGTTTGTTGGTTTGTTGGCTTGTTGGCTTGTTGGTTTGTTGGTTTCTTTACTTGTGGGTTTGTTGGCTTTTTGGTTTTGTTGGTTTGTTGGTTTGTTGGCTTGTTGGTTTGTTGGTTTGTTAGTTTGTTGGTGTGTTTGTTTGTTGGTTTGTTGGCTAGTTGGTTTGTTGGTTTGTTGTTTTGTTGACTTGTTGGTTTGTTGGTTTGTTGGCTTGTTGGTTTTGTTGGCTTGCTGGTTTGTTGGTTTGTTGGTTTGTTGATTTGTTTCTTTGTTGGTTTGTTGGTTTCTTGGTTTCTTGGTTTGTTGGTTTGTTGGTTTTTTGGTTTGCTGATTTGTTTCTTTGTTGGTTTGTTGGTTTGTTGGTTTGTTGGTTTGTTGGTTTGTTGGTTTGTTGGTTTGTTCGTTTGTTGGCTTTTTGTTTTGTTGGTTTGTTGGTTTGCTGGTTTGTTGGTTGTTTGGTTTGTTGGTTTGTTGGTTTGTTGGTTTGTTGGTTTGTTGGCTTATTGGCTTGTTGGTTTGTTGGTTTTGTCGTTTGTTGGTTTGTTGGTTTGTTGGTTTGTTGTTTTTTTGGATTGTTGGATTGTTGGTTTGTTGGTTTGTTGGCTTGTTGGTTTGTTGGTTTTTTGGTTTGTTAGTTTGTTGGTTTGTTGGTTTGTTGGTTTGTTGGTTTGTCGGTTTGTTGGTTTGTTGGTTGTTTGGTTTGTTGGTTTGTTGGTTTGTTGGCTTATTCGTTTTTTGGTTTGTTGGTTTGTTGGTTTGTTGGTTTGTTGGTTTATTGGTTTGTTCGTTTTTTGGTTTGTTGGTTTGTCGGTTTGTTGGCTTGTTGGTTTGTTGGTTTGTTGGTTTTTTGATTTGTGTGTTTGTTGGTTTGTTGGTTTGTTGGTTTGTTGGTTTGTTGGATTATTGGCTTGTTGGTTTGTTGGTTTGTTCGTTTGTTGGTTTGTTGGTTTGTCGTTTTGTTCGATTGTTGGTTTGTTGGTTTGTTGGTTTGTTGGTTTGTTGGTTTGTTGGTTTGTTGGTTTGTTGGTTCGTTGGTTTGTTAGTTTGTTGGTTTGTTGGTTTGTTGGTTTGTTGGTTTGTTGGCTTGTTGGTTTGTTGGTTTGTTGGTTTGTTGGTTTGTTGGTTTGTTGGTTTGTTGGTCTTTGGTTTGTTGGTTTGTTGGTTTGTTGGCTTGTTGGTTTGTTGGTTTGTTAGTTTGTTGGTGTGTTTGTTTGCTGGCTTGTTGGCTTGTTGGTTTGTTGGTTTGTTGGTTTGTTGGTTTGTTGCTTTGTTCGTTTTTTGGTTTGTTGACTTGTTGGTTTGTTCGTTTGTTGGTTTGTTGGTTACTTGGTTTGTTGGTTTGTTGGTTTGTTGGTTTGTTGGTTTGTTGGTTTTTTCGTTTGTTGGTTTGTTGGTTTGTTCGTTTGTTGGTTTGTTGGTTTGTTGGTTTGTTGACTTGTTGGTTTGTTGGTTTGTAGGCTTGTTGGTTTTGTTGGTTTGTTGGTTTGTTGGTTTGTTGGTTTGTTGGTTTGTTGGTTTGTTGGTTTGTTGGCTTGTTGGCTTGTTGGTTTGTTGGTTTCTTTACTTGTGGGTTTGTTGGCTTTTTGGTTTTGTTGGTTTGTTGGTTTGTTGGTTTGTTGGCTTGTTGGCTTGTTGGTTTGTTAGTTTGTTGGTGTGTTTGTTTGTTGGTTGGTTGGCTAGTTGGTTTGTTGGTTTGTTGGTTTGTTGACTTGTTGGTTTGTTGGTTTGTTGGCTTGTTGGTTTTGTTGGCTTGTTGGTTTGTTAGTTTGTTGGTTTGTTGATTTGTTTCTTTGTTGGTTTGTTGGTTTCTTGGTTTCTTGGTTTGTCGGCTTGTTGGTTTTTTGATTTGTTGATTTGTTTCTTTGTTAGTTTGTTGGTTTGTTGGTTTGTTGGTTTGTTCGTTTGTTGGCTTTTTGTTTTGTTGGTTTGTTGGTTTGCTGGTTTGTTGGTTGTTTGGTTTGTTGGTTTGTTGGTTTGTTGGTTTGTTGGTTTGTTGGTTTGTTGGCTTATTGGCTTGTTGGTTTGTTGGTTTTGTCGTTTGTTGGTTTGTTGGTTTGTTGGTTTGTTGTTTTTTTGGATTGTTGGATTGTTGGTTTGTTGGTTTGTTGGCTTGTTGGTTTGTTGGTTTTTTGGTTTGTTAGTTTGTTGGTTTGTTGGTTTGTTGGTTTGTTGGTTTGTTGGTTTGTTGGTTTGTTGGTTGTTTGGTTTGTTGGTTTGTTGGTTTGTTGGCTTATTCGTTTTTTGGTTTGTTGGTTTGTTGGTTTGTTGGCTTGTTGGTTTGTTGGTTTGTTGGTTGTTTGGTTTGTTGGTTTGTTCGTTTGTTGGTTTGTTGGTTTGTTGTTTTTTTGGATTGTTGGATTGTTGGTTTGTTGGTTTGTTGGCTTGTTGGTTTGTTGTTTTTTTGGTTTGTTAGTTTGTTGGTTTGTTGGTTTGTTGGTTTGTTGGTTTGTTGGTTTGTTGGTTTGTTAGTTTGTTGGTTTGTTGGTTTGTTGGTTTGTTGGTTTGTTGGTTTGTTGGTTTGTTGGTTTGTTGGTTTGTTGGTTTGTTGGCTTGTTTGTTTGTTGGTTTGTTAGTTTGTTGGTTTGTTGGTTTGTTCGTTTTTTGGTTTGTTGGTTTGTTGGTTTGTTAGCTTGTTAGCTTCTTGGTTTGTTGGTTTGTTGACTTGTTGGTTTGTTGGTTCGTTGGCTTGTTGGTTTTGTTGGCTTGTTGGTTTGTTGGTTTGTTGGCATGTTGGTTTGTTTCTTTGTTGGTTTGTTGGTTTATTGGTTTGTTGGTTTGTTGGTTTGTTAGTTTGTTGGCTTGTTGGTTTTTTGGTTTGTTGGTTTGTTGGTTTGTTGGCTTGTTGGTTTGTTGGTTTGTTGGTTTGTTGGTTTGTTGGTTTGTTGGTTTGTAGGTTTGTTGGTTTGCTGGTTTGTTGGTTTGCTAGCTTGTTGATTTGTTGGTTTAATCGTTTGTTGGTTTGTAGGTTTGTTGGTTTGTTGGCTTGTTGGCTTGTTGGTTTGTTGGTTTGTTAATTTGTTGGCTTGCTGGTTTGTTGGTTTTGTTGGTTTGTTGGTTTGTTGGTTTGTTGGTTTGTTGGTTTGTTGGTATGTTGGTTTTTTCCTTTGTTGGTTTGTTGGTTGTTTGGTTTGTTGGTTTGTTGGTTTGTTATTTTGTTGGTTTGTTGGTTTGTTGGTTTGTTGGCTTATTGGCTTGTTTGTTTGTTAGTTTGTTCGTTTGTTGGTTTGTTGGCTTGTTGGTTTGTTGGTTTGTTGGTTTGTTGGTTTGTAGGTTTGTAGGTTTGTTGGTTTGTTGGTTTGTTGGTTTGTTGGTTTGTTGGTTTGCTGGCTTGTTGGTTTGTTGGTTTGTTCGTTTGTTGGTTTGTAGGTTTGTTGGTTTGTTGGCTTGTTGGCTTGTTAGTTTGTTGGTTTGTGGGTTTGTTGGCTTGTTGGTTTGTTGGTTTTGTTGGTTTGTTGGTTTGTTGGTTTGTTGGTTTGTTGGTTTGTTGGTATGTTGGTTTGTTCGTTTGTTGGTTTGTTGGTTGTTTGGTTTGTTGGTTTGTTGGTTTGTTGGTTTGTTGGTTTGTTGGTTTGTTGGTTTGTTGGCTTATTGGGTTGTTGGTTTGTTAGTTTGTTCGGTTGTTGGTTTGTTGGTTTGTTGTTTTGTTGGATTGTTGGCTTGTTGGTTTGTTGGTTTTTTGGTTTGTTGGTTTGTTGGTTTGTTGGTTTGTTGGTTTGTTTGTTTGTTGGTTTGTTGGTTTGTTGGTTTGTTGGTTTGTTGGTTTGTTGGTTTGTTGGTTTGTTGGTTTGTTAGTTTGTTGGTGTGTTTGTTTGTTGGCTTGTTGGCTTGTTGGTTTGTTGGTTATTTGGTTTGTTGGTTTGTTGCTTTGTTCGTGTTTTGGTTTTTTGGGTTGTTGGTTTGTTCGTTTGTTGGTTTGTTGGTTACTTGGTTTGTTGGTTTGTTGGTTTGTTGGTTTGTTGGTTTGTTGGTTTGTTCGTTTGTTGGTTTGTTGGTTTGTTCGTTTGTTGGTTTGTTGGTTTGTTGGTTTGTTGGCTTGTTGGCTTGTTGGTTTGTTGGTTTGTTGGCTTGTTGGTTTGTTGGTTTGTTGGCTTGTTGGTTTGTTGGCTTGTTCGTTTGTTGGTTTGTTGGTTTGTTGGTTTGTTGGTTTGTTGGTTTGTTGGTTTGCTGGCTTGTTGGTTTGTTGGTTTTTTTGTTTGTTGGTGAGTTTGTTTGTTGGCTTGTTGGTTTGTTTGTTTGTTGGTTTGTTGGTTTGTTGGTTTTTTGGTTTGTTGGTTTTTTGGTTTGTTGCTTTGTCCGTGTTTTGGTTTGCTGGCTTGTTGGTTTGTTCGTTTGTTGGTTTGTTGGTTACTTGGTTTGTTGGTTTGTTGGTTTGTTGGTTTGTTGAGTTGTTCGTTTGTTGGTTTGTTGGTTTGTTCGTTTGTTGGTTTGTTGGTTTGTTGGTTTGTTGGTTTGTTGGCTTGTTTGTTTGTTGGCCTGTTGGTTTGTTCGTTTGTTGGTTTGTTAGTTTGTTGGTTTGTGGGTTTGTTCGTTTGTTGGTTTGTTGGTTTGTTGGTTTGTTGGTCTGTTGGTTTGTTGGTTTGTTGGTTTGTTGGTTTGTTGGTTTGTTGGTTTGTTGGTTTGTTGGTTTGTTGGTTTGTTGCTTTGTTGGTTTGTTCGTTTGTTGGTTTGTTTATTTGTTGGTTTGTTGGCTTGTTGGTTTGTTGGTTTGTTGGCTTTTTGGTTTGTTGGTTTGTTGATCTGTTCGTTTCTTGGTTTTTTGATTTGTTCGCTTGTTGGTTTGTTGGTTTTTTGGTTTGTTGGCTTGTTGGTTTGTTGACTTGTTGGCTTGTTGGCTTGTTGGTTTTTTGGTTTGTTGGCTTGTTGGTTTGTTGGTTTGTTTGCTTGTTGGTTTGTTGGCCTGTTGGTTTGTTCGTTTGTTGGTTTGTTTGTTTGTTGGTTTGTTGGTTTGTTGGTTTGTTGGTTTGTTTGTTTGTTGGTTTGTTGGTTTGTTCGTTTGTTGGTTTGTTGGTTTGTTGGTTTGTTGGCTTGTTGGCTTGTTGGTTTTTTGGTTTGTTGGCTTGTTGGTTTGTTGGTTTGTTTGCTTGTTGGTTTGTTGGCCTGTTGGTTTGTTCGTTTGTTGGTTTGTTTGTTTGTTGGTTTGTTGGTTTGTTCATTTGTTGGTTTGTTGGTTTGTTGGTTTGTTGGTTTGTTGGTTTGTTCGTTTTTTCGCTTGTTGGTTTGTTGGCTTGTTGGTTTGTTGGTTTTTTGGTTTGTTGGTTTGTTGGTTTGTTCGTTTGTTGGTTTGTTTGTTTGTTGGTTTGTTGGCTTGTTGGTTTGTTGGTTTGTTGGTTTGTTGGTTTGTTGGTTTGTTGGTTTGTTGGTCTGTTCGTTTCTTGGTTTGTTGGTTTGTTCGCTTTTTGGTTTGTTGGTTTTTTGGTAAGTTGGCTTGTTGGTTTGTTGGCTTGTTGGCTTGGTGGTTTGTTGGTTTGTTCGTTTGTTGGCTTGTTGGCTTCTTGGTTTGTTGGTTTGTTGGTTTGTTCGTTTGTTGGTTTGTTTGTTTGTTGGTTTGTTGGCTTTTTGGTTTGTTGGTTTGTTGGTTTGTTGGTTTGTTGGTTTGTTCGTTTGTTCGTTTGTTCGTTTGTTGGTCTGTTGGTTTGTTGGTTTGTTGGCTTGTTGGTTTGTTGGTTTGTTGGTTTGTTGATTTGGTGGTTTGTTGGCTTGTTGGTTTGTTGGTTTGTTCATTTGTTGGCTTGTTGGTTTGTTGGCTTGTTGGCTTGTTGGTTTGTTGGTTTGTTGGTTTGTTGGGTTGTTGGTTTGTTGGCTTATTGGTGTGTTGGTTTGTAGGTTTGTTTGTTTGTTGGTTTGTTCGATTGTTGGCTTGTTGGTTTGTTGGTTTGTTCGTTTGTTGGCTTGTAGGCTTGTTGGTTTGTTGGTTTGTTGGTTTGTTGGTTTGTTGGTTTGTTGGTTTGTTGGTTTGTTGGCTTGTTGGTTTGTTGGTTTGTTGGTTGGTTGGTTTGTTGGTTTGTTGGCTTGTTGGCTTGTTGGCTTTTTGGTTTGTTGGTTTGTTAGTTTGGTGGTTTTGGTTTGTTGGTATGTTGGTTTGTTGGTTTGTTGGCTTGTTGGTTTGTTGGTTTGTTGGTTGGTTGGTTTGTTGGTTTGTTGGTTTGTTGGCTTGTTGGCTTGTTGGCTTTTTGGTTTGTTTGTTTGTTAGTTTGGTGGTTTGTTTGTTGGTTTGTTTGTTTGTTGGTTTGTTTGTTTGTTGGTTTGTTGGTTTGTTGGTTTGTTGGTTTATTGGTTTGTTAGCTTGTTGGTTTTTTGGTTTGTTGGTTTGTTGGTTTGTTGGTTTGTTGGTTTGTTGGTTTGCTGGCTTGTTGGTTTGTTGGTTTGTTCGTTTGTTGGTTTGTAGATTTGTTGGTTTGTTGGCTTGTTGGCTTGTTGGTTTGTTGGTTTGTTGGCTTGTTGGTTTGCTGGTTTTGTTGGTTTGTTGGTTTGTTGGTTTGTTGGTTTGTTGGTTTGTTGGTTTGTTGGTTTGTTGGTTTGTTGGTTTGTTGGTTTGTTCGTTTGTTGGTTTGTTAGTTGTTTGGTTTGTTGGTTTGTTGGTTTGTTGGTATGTTGGTTTGATGGTTTGTTGGCTTATTGGCTTGTTGGTTTGTTGGTTTGTTCGTTTGTTGGTTTGTTGGTTTGTTGTTTTGTTGGATTGTTGGCTTGTTGGTTTTTTGGTTTGTTGGCTTGTTGGTTTGTTGGTTTTTTGGTTTGTTGGTTTTGTGGTTTGTTGGTTTATTGGTTTGTTGGTTTGTTGGTTTGTTGCTTTGTTCGTTTGTTCGTTTGTTCGTTTGTTCGTTTGTTGGTTTGTTGGTTTGTTAATTTGCTGGCTTGTTGGCTTGTTGGTTTGTTGGTTTGTTAGTTTGTTGGTGATTTTGTTTGTTGGCTTGTTTGTTTGTTTGTTTGTTGGTTTGTTGGTTTGTTGGTTTTTTGGTTTGTTGGTTTTTTGGTTTGTTGGCTTTTTGGCTTGTTGGTTTGTTGGTTTGTTCGTTTTTTGGTTTGTTGGCTTGTTGGTTTGTTCGTTTGTTGGTTTGTTGGTTACTTGGTTGGTTATTTTGTTGGTTTGTTGGTTTGTTATTTTGTTGGCTTGTTGGTTTGTTGGTTTGTTGGTTGTTTGGTTTGTTGGTTTGTTGGTTTGTTGGTTTGTTGGTTTGTTGGTTTGTTGGTTTATTGGCGTATTGGCTTGTTGGTTTGTTGGTTTGTTCGTTTGTTGGTTTGTTGGTTTATTGTTTTGTTGGATTGTTGGCTTGTTGGTTTGTTGGTTTGTTGGCTTGTTGGTATGTTGGTTTTTTGGTTTGTTGGTTTGTTGGTTTGTTGGTTTGTTGGTTTGTTGGTTTGTTGGTTTGTTGGTTTGTTGGTTTGTTGGTTTGTTAGTTTGTTGGCTTGTTGGTTTGTTGGTTTGTTAGTTTGTTGGTGTGTTTGTTTGTTGGCTTGTTGGTTTGTTGGTTTGTTGGTTTGTTGGTTTGTTGGTTTGTTTCTTTGTTCGTTTTTTGGTTTGTTGGCTTGTTGGTTTGTTCGTTTGTTGGTTTGTTCGTTTGTTGGTTTGTTGGTTTATTGGTTTGTTGGTTTGTTGGTTTGTTGGTTTGTTGGTTTGTTGGTTTGTTGGTTTGTTGGCTTGTTGGTTTGTTGGCTTGTTGGTTTGTTCGTTTGTTGGCTTTTTGGTTTGTTGGTTTGTTGGTTTGTTGGTTTGTTCGTTTTTTGGTTTGTTGGTTTGTTGGCTTGTTGGTTTGTTGGTTTGTTGGTTGTTTGGTTTGTTGGTTTGTTGGTTTGTTGGTTTGTTGGTTTGTTGGTTTGTTGGTTTGTTGGTTTGTTGGTTTGTTGGTTTGTTGGTTTGTTGGTTTGTTGGCTTATTGGCTTGTTGGTTTGTTGGTTTGTTCGTTTGTTGGTTTGTTGGTTTGTTGTTTTGTTGGATTGTTGGCTTGTTGGTTTGTTGGTTTGTTCGTTTGTTCGCTTGTTGGTTTGTTGGTTTGTTGGTTTGTTGGTTTGTTGGTTTGTTGGTTTGTTCGTTTGTTGGTTTGTTTGTTTGTTGGTTTGTTGGCTTGTTGGTTTGTTGGTTTGTTGGTTTGTTGGTTTGTTGGTTTGTTGGTTTGTTGGTTTGTTGGTCTGTTCGTTTCTTGGTTTGTTGGTTTGTTCGCTTTTTGGTTTGTTGGTTGTTTGGTAAGTTGGCTTGTTGGTTTGTTGGCTTGTTGGCTTGGTGGTTTGTTGGTTTGTTCGTTTGTTGGCTTGTTGGCTTCTTGGTTTGTTGGTTTGTTGGTTTGTTCGTTTGTTGGTTTGTTTGTTTGTTGGTTTGTTGGCTTGTTGGTTTGTTGGTTTGTTGGTTTGTTGGTTTGTTGGTTTGTTGGTTTGTTCGTTTGTTCGTTTGTTCGTTTGTTGGTCTGTTGGTTTGTTGGTTTGTTGGCTTGTTGGTTTGTTGGTTTGTTGGTTTGTTTATTTGTTGGTTTGTTGGCTTGTTGGTTTGTTGGTTTGTTGGCTTTTTGGTTTGTTGGTTTGTTGATCTGTTCGTTTCTTGGTTTTTTTATTTGTTCGCTTGTTGGTTTGTTGGTTTTTTGGTTTGTTGGCTTGTTGGTTTGTTGGCTTGTTGGCTTGGTGGTTTGTTCGTTTGTTGGCTTGTTGGTTTCTTGGATTGTTGGTTTGTTGGTTTGTTCGTTTGTTGGTTTGTTGGTTTGTTGGTTTGTTGGTTTGTTGGTTTGTTTGTTTGTTGGTTTGTTGGTTTGTTCGTTTGTTGGTTTGTTGGTTTGTTGGTTTGTTGGCTTGTTGGCTTGTTGGTTTTTTGGTTTGTTGGCTTGTTGGTTTGTTGGTTTGTTGGCTTGTTGGTTTGTTGGCCTGTTGGTTTGTTCGTTTGTTGGTTTGTTTGTTTGTTGGTTTGTAGGTTTGTTCATTTGTTGGTTTGTTGGTTTGTTGGTTTGTTGGTTTGTTGGTTTGTTCGTTTGTTCGCTTGTTGGTTTGTTGGCTTGTTGGTTTGTTGGTTTGTTGGTTTGTTGGTTTGTTCGTTTGTTGGTTTGTTTGTTTGTTGGTTTGTTGGCTTGTTGGTTTGTAGGTTTGTTGGTTTGTTGGTTTGTTGGTTTGTTGGTTTGTTGGTCTGTTCGTTTCTTGGTTTGTTGGTTTGTTCGCTTTTTGGTTTGTTGGTTTTTTGGTAAGTTGGCTTGTTGGTTTGTTGGCTTGTTGGCTTGTTGGCTTGGTGGTTTGTTGGTTTGTTCGTTTGTTGGCTTGTTGGCTTCTTGGTTTGTTGGTTTGTTGGTTTGTTCGTTTGTTGGTTTGTTTGTTTGTTGGTTTGTTGGCTTGTTGGTTTGTTGGTTTGTTGGTTTGTTGGTTTGTTGGTTTGTTCGTTTGTTCGTTTGTTCGTTTGTTGGTCTGTTGGTTTGTTGGTTTGTTGGCTTGTTGGTTTGTTGGTTTGTTGGTTTGTTGATTTGGTGGTTTGTTGGCTTGTTGGTTTGTTGGTTTGTTCATTTGTTGGCTTGTTGGTTTGTTGGCTTGTTGGCTTGTTGGTTTGTTGGTTTGTTGGTTTGTTGGGTTGTTGGTTTGTTGGCTTATTGGTGTGTTGGTTTGTAGGTTTGTTTGTTTGTTGGTTTGTTCGTTTGTTGGCTTGTTGGTTTGTTGGTTTGTTCGTTTGTTGGCTTGTTGGCTTGTTGGTTTGTTGGTTTGTTGGTTTGTTGGTTTGTTGGTTTGTTGGTTTGTTGGTTTGTTGGTTTGTTGGTTTGTTGGCTTGTTGGTTTGTTGGTTTGTTGGTTGGTTGGTTTGTTGGTTTGTTGGCTTGTTGGCTTGTTGGCTTTTTGGTTTGTTGGTTTGTTAGTTAGGTGGTTCGTTGGTTTGTTAGTTTGTTGGCTTGTTGGTTTGTTGGTTTGTTGGTTTGTTTGTTTGTTGGTTTGTTCGTTTGTTCGTTTGTTGGTTTGTTGGTTTGTTGGTTTGTTGGCTTGTTGGTTTGTTGGTTTGTTGGTTTGTTGATTTGGTGGTTTGTTGGCTTGTTGGTTTGTTGGTTTGTTCATTTGTTGGCTTGTTGGTTTGTTGGCTTGTTGGCTTGTTGGTTTGTTGGTTTGTTGGTTTGTTGGGTTGTTGGTTTGTTGGCTTATTGGTGTGTTGGTTTGTTGGTTTGTTTGTTTGTTGGTTTGTTCGTTTGTTGGCTTGTTGGTTTGTTGGTTTGTTGGTTTGTTGGTCTGTTCGTTGCTTGGTTTGTTGGTTTGTTCGCTTGTTGGTTTGTTGGTTTTTTGGTTTGTTGGCTTGTTGGTTTGTTGGCTTGTTGGCTTGGTGGTTTGTTGGTTTGTTCGTTTGTTGGCTTGTTGGCTTCTTGGTTTGTTGGTTTGTTGTTTTGTTCGTTTGTTGGTTTGTTGGTTTGTTGGTTTGTTGGTTTGTTGGTTTGTTGGTTTGTTGGCTTGTTGGCTTGTTGGTTTTTTGGTTTGTTGGCTTGTTGGCTTGTTGGTTTGTTGGTTTGTTGGCTTGTTGGTTTGTTGGCCTGTTGGTTTGTTCGTTTGTTGGTTTGCTTGTTTGTTGATTTGTTGGTTTGTTCGTTTGTTGGTTTGTTGGTTTGTTGGTTTGTTGGTTTGTTAGTTTGTTCGTTTGTTCGCTAGTTGGTTTGTTGGCTTGTTGGTTTGTTGGTTTGTTGGTTTGTTGGTTTGTTCGTTTGTTGGTTTGTTTGTTTGTTGGTTTGTTGGCTTGTTGGTTTGTTGGTTTGTTGGTTTGTTGGTTTGTTGGTTTGTTGGTTTGTTGGTCTGCTCGTTTGTTGGTTTGTTGGTTTGTTCGCTCGTTGGTTTGTTGGTTTTTTGGTTTGTTGGCTTGTTGTTTTGTTGGCTTGTTTGCTTGTTGGTTTGTTGGTTTGTTCGTTTGTTGGCTTGTTGGTTTGTTGGTTTGTTGGTTTGTTGGTTTGTTGGTTTGTTGGTTTGTTGGTTTGTTGGCTTGTTGGTTTGTTGGTTTGTTGGTTGGTTGGTTTGTTGGTTTGTTGGTTTGTTGGCTTGTTGGCTTGTTGGCTTTTTGGTTTGTTTGTTTGTTAGTTTGGTGGTTTGTTTGTTGGTTTGTTTGTTTGTTGGTTTGTTTGTTTGTTGGTTTGTTGGTTTGTTGGTTTGTTGGTTTGTTGGTTTATTGGTTCGTTGGCTTGTTGGTTTTTTGGTTTGTTGGTTTGTTGGTTTGTTGGTTTGTAGGTTTGTTGGTTTGCTGGCTTGTTGGTTTGTTGGTTTGTTCGTTTGTTGGTTTGTAGATTTGTTGGTTTGTTGGCTTGTTGGCTTGTTGGTTTGTTGGTTTGTTGGCTTGTTGGTTTGCTGGTTTTGTTGGTTTGTTGGTTTGTTGGTTTGTTGGTTTGTTGGTTTGTTGGTTTGTTGGTATGTTGGTTTGTTGATTTGTTGGTTTGTTGGTTTGTTCGTTTGTTGGTTTGTTAGTTGTTTGGTTTGTTGGTTTGTTGGTTTGTTGGTATGTTGGTTTGATGGTTTGTTGGCTTATTGGCTTGTTGGTTTGTTGGTTTGTTCGTTTGTTGGTTTGTTGGTTTGTTGTTTTGTTGGATTGTTGGCTTGTTGGTTTTTTGGTTTGTTGGCTTGTTGGTTTGTTGGTTTTTTGGTTTGTTGGTTTTGTGGTTTGTTGGTTTATTGGTTTGTTGGTTTTTTGGTTTGTTGCTTTGTTCGTTTGTTCGTTTGTTCGTTTGTTGGTTTGTTGGTTTGTTGGTTTGTTGGTTTGCTGGCTTGTTGGCTTGTTGGTTTGTTGGTTTGTTAGTTTGTTGGTGAGTTTGTTTGTTGGCTTGTTTGTTTGTTTGTTTGTTGGTTTGTTGGTTTGTTGGTTTGTTGATTTTTTGGTTTGTTGGTTTTTTGGTTTGTTGGCTTTTTGGCTTGTTGGTTTGTTGGTTTGTTCGTTTTTTGGTTTGTTGGCTTGTTGGTTTGTTCGTTTGTTGGTTTGTTGATTACTTGGTTGGTTATTTTGTTGGTTTGTTGGTTTGTTGGTTTGTTGGTTTGCTGGCTTGTTGGTTTGTTGGTTTGTGGGTTGTTTGGTTTGTTGGTTTGTTGGTTTGTTGGTTTGTTGGTTTGTTGGTTTGTTGGTTTGTTGGTTTATTGGCGTATTGGCTTGTTGGTTTGTTGGTTTGTTCGTTTGTTGGTTTGTTGGTTTATTGTTTTGTTGGATTGTTGGCTTGTTGGTTTGTTGGTTTGGTGGCTTGTTGGTATGTTGGTTTTTTGGTTTGTTGGTTTGTTGGTTTGTTGGTTTGTTGGTTTGTTGGTTTGTTGGTTTGTTGGTTTGTTGGTTTGTTGGTTTGTTGGTTTGTTAGTTTGTTAGTTTGTTGGCTTGTTGGTTTGTTGGTTTGTTAGTTTGTTGGTGTGTTTGTTTGTTGGCTTGTTGGTTTGTTAGTTTGTTGGTTTGTTGGTTTATTGGTTTGTTGCTTTGTTCGTTTTTTGGTTTGTTGGCTTGTTGGTTTGTTCGTTTGTTGGTTTGTTGGTTTGTTCGTTTGTTGGTTTGTTGGTTTGTTGGTTTGTTGGTTTGTTGGTTTGTTGGTTTGTTGGCTTGTTGGTTTGTTGGCTTGTTGGTTTGTTCGTTTGTTGGCTTTTTGGTTTGTTGGTTTGTTGGTTTGTTGGTTTGTTGGTTTGTTCGTTTTTTGGTTTGTTGGTTTGTTGGCTTGTTGGTTTGTTGGTTTGTTGGTTGTTTGGTTTGTTGGTTTGTTGGTTTGTTGGTTTGTTGGTTTGTTGGTTTGTTGGTTTGTTGGTTTGTTGGTTTGTTGGTTTGTTGGCTTATTGGCTTGTTGGTTTGTTGGTTTGTTCGTTTGTTGGTTTGTTGGTTTGTTGTTTTGTTGGATTGTTGGCTTGTTGGTTTGTTGGTTTGTTCGTTTGTTCGCTTGTTGGTTTGTTGGCTTGTTGGTTTGTTGGTTTGTTGGTTTGTTGGTTTGTTCGTTTGTTGGTTTGTTTGTTTGTTGGTTTGTTGGCTTGTTGGTTTGTTGGTTTGTTGGTTTGTTGGTTTGTTGGTTTGTTGGTTTGTTGGTCTGTTCGTTGCTTGGTTTGTTGGTTTGTTCGCTTTTTGGTTTGTTGGTTGTTTGGTAAGTTGGCTTGTTGGTATGTTGGCTTGTTGGCTTGGTGGTTTGTTGGTTTGTTCGTTTGTTGGCTTGTTGGCTTCTTGGTTTGTTGGTTTGTTGGTTTGTTCGTTTGTTGGTTTGTTTGTTTGTTGGTTTGTTGGCTTGTTGGTTTGTTGGTTTGTTGGTTTGTTGGTTTGTTGGTTTGTTCGTTTGTTCGTTTGTTCGTTTGTTGGTCTGTTGGTTTGTTGGTTTGTTGGCTTGTTGGTTTGTTGGTTTGTTGGTTTGTTGATTTGGTGGTTTGTTGGCTTGTTGGTTTGTTGGTTTGTTCATTTGTTGGCTTGTTGGTTTGTTGGCTTGTTGGCTTGTTGGTTTGTGGGTTTGTTGGTTTGTTGGGTTGTTGGTTTGTTGGCTTATTGGTGTGTTGGTTTGTAGGTTTGTAGGTTTGTTTGTTTGTTGGTTTGTTCGTTTGTTGGCTTGTTGGTTTGTTGGTTTGTTCGTTTGTTGGTTTGTTGGTTTGTTGGTTTGTTGGTTTGTTGGTTTGTTGGCTTGTTGGTTTGTTGGCTTGTTGGTTTGTTCGTTTGTTGGCTTTTTGGTTTGTTGGTTTGTTGGTTTGTTGGTTTGTTGGTTTGTTCGTTTTTTGGTTTGTTGGTTTGTTGGCTTGTTGGTTTGTTGGTTTGTTGGTTGTTTGGTTTGTTGGTTTGTTGGTTTGTTGGTTTGTTGGTTTGTTGGTTTGTTGGTTTGTTGGTTTGTTGGTTTGTTGGTTTGTTGGCTTATTGGCTTGTTGGTTTGTTGGTTTGTTCGTTTGTTGGTTTGTTGGTTTGTTGTTTTGTTGGATTGTTGGCTTGTTGGTTTGTTGGTTTGTTCGTTTGTTCGCTTGTTGGTTTGTTGGCTTGTTGGTTTGTTGGTTTGTTGGTTTGTTGGTTTGTTCGTTTGTTGGTTTGTTTGTTTGTTGGTTTGTTGGCTTGTTGGTTTGTTGGTTTGTTGGTTTGTTGGTTTGTTGGTTTGTTGGTTTGTTGGTTTGTTGGCTTGTTGGTTTGTTGGTTTGTTGGTTGGTTGGTTTGTTGGTTTGTTGGCTTGTTGGCTTGTTGGCTTTTTGGTTTGTTGGTTTGTTAGTTTGGTGGTTCGTTGGTTTGTTAGTTTGTTGGCTTGTTGGTTTGTTGGTTTGTTGGTTTGTTTGTTTGTTGGTTTGTTCGTTTGTTCGTTTGTTGGTTTGTTGGTTTGTTGGTTTGTTGGCTTGTTGGTTTGTTGGTTTGTTGGTTTGTTGATTTGGTGGTTTGTTGGCTTGTTGGTTTGTTGGTTTGTTCATTTGTTGGCTTGTTGGTTTGTTGGCTTGTTGGCTTGTTGGTTTGTTGGTTTGTTGGTTTGTTGGGTTGTTGGTTTGTTGGCTTATTGGTGTGTTGGTTTGTTGGTTTGTTTGTTTGTTGGTTTGTTCGTTTGTTGGCTTGTTGGTTTGTTGGTTTGTTGGTTTGTTGGTCTGTTCGTTTCTTGGTTTGTTGGTTTGTTCGCTTGTTGGTTTGTTGGCTTTTTTGGTTTGTTGGTTAGTTGGTTTGTTCGTTTGTTGGCTTGTTGGCTTCTTGGTTTGTTGGTTTGTTGTTTTGTTCGTTTGTTGGTTTGTTGGTTTGTTGGTTTGTTGGTTTGTTGGTTTGTTGGCTTGTTGGCTTGTTGGTTTATTGGTTTGTTGCTTTGTTCGTTTTTTGGTTTGTTGGCTTGTTGGTTTGTTCGTTTGTTGGTTTGTTGGTTTGTTCGTTTGTTGGTTTGTTGGTTTGTTGGTTTGTTGGTTTGTTGGTTTGTTGGTTTGTTGGCTTGTTGGTTTGTTGGCTTGTTGGTTTGTTCGTTTGTTGGCTTTTTGGTTTGTTGGTTTGTTGGTTTGTTGGTTTGTTGGTTTGTTCGTTTTTTGGTTTGTTGGTTTGTTGGCTTGTTGGTTTGTTGGTTTGTTGGTTGTTTGGTTTGTTGGTTTGTTGGTTTGTTGGTTTGTTGGTTTGTTGGTTTGTTGGTTTGTTGGTTTGTTGGTTTGTTGGTTTGTTGGCTTATTGGCTTGTTGGTTTGTTGGTTTGTTCGTTTGTTGGTTTGTTGGTTTGTTGTTTTGTTGGATTGTTGGCTTGTTGGTTTGTTGGTTTGTTCGTTTGTTCGCTTGTTGGTTTGTTGGCTTGTTGGTTTGTTGGTTTGTTGGTTTGTTGGTTTGTTCGTTTGTT
Organism: Atherix ibis; assembly: GCA_958298945.1. Taxonomy (NCBI): domain Eukaryota; kingdom Metazoa; phylum Arthropoda; class Insecta; order Diptera; family Athericidae; genus Atherix; species Atherix ibis. The sequence goes on from OY282608.1 coordinate 4,790,807, forward strand.
GGTTTGTTTGTTTGTTGGTTTGTTGGCTTGTTGGTTTGTTGGTTTGTTGGTTTGTTGGTTTGTTGGTTTGTTGGTTTGTTGGTTTGTTGGCTTGTTGGTTTGTTGGTTTGTTGGTTGGTTGGTTTGTTGGTTTGTTGGCTTGTTGGCTTGTTGGCTTTTTGGTTTGTTGGTTTGTTAGTTTGGTGGTTCGTTGGTTTGTTAGTTTGTTGGCTTGTTGGTTTGTTGGTTTGTTGGTTTGTTTGTTTGTTGGTTTGTTCGTTTGTTCGTTTGTTGGTTTGTTGGTTTGTTGGTTTGTTGGCTTGTTGGTTTGTTGGTTTGTTGGTTTGTTGATTTGGTGGTTTGTTGGCTTGTTGGTTTGTTGGTTTGTTCATTTGTTGGCTTGTTGGTTTGTTGGCTTGTTGGCTTGTTGGTTTGTTGGTTTGTTGGTTTGTTGGGTTGTTGGTTTGTTGGCTTATTGGTGTGTTGGTTTGTTGGTTTGTTTGTTTGTTGGTTTGTTCGTTTGTTGGCTTGTTGGTTTGTTGGTTTGTTGGTTTGTTGGTCTGTTCGTTTCTTGGTTTGTTGGTTTGTTCGCTTGTTGGTTTGTTGGCTTTTTTGGTTTGTTGGTTAGTTGGTTTGTTCGTTTGTTGGCTTGTTGGCTTCTTGGTTTGTTGGTTTGTTGTTTTGTTCGTTTGTTGGTTTGTTGGTTTGTTGGTTTGTTGGTTTGTTGGTTTGTTGGCTTGTTGGCTTGTTGGTTTTTTGGTTTGTTGGCTTGTTGGTTTGTTGGTTTGTTGGCTTGTTGGTTTGTTGGCCTGTTGGTTTGTTCGTTTGTTGGTTTGCTTGTTTGTTGATTTGTTGGTTTGTTCGTTTGTTGGTTTGTTGGTTTGTTGGTTTGTTAGTTTGTTCGTTTGTTCGCTAGTTGGTTTGTTGGCTTGTTGGTTTGTTGGTTTGTTGGTTTGTTGGTTTGTTCGTTTGTTGGTTCGTTTGTTTGTTGGTTTGTTGGCTTGTTGGTTTGTTGGTTTGTTGGTTTGTTGGTTTGTTGGTTTGTTGGTCTGCTCGTTTGTTGGTTTGTTGGTTTGTTCGCTCGTTGGTTTGTTGGTTTTTTGGTTTGTTGGCTTGTTGTTTTGTTGGCTTGTTTGCTTGTTGGTTTGTTGGTTTGTTCATTTGTTGGCTTGTTGGTTTGTTGGTTTGTTGGTTTGTTGGTTTGTTGGTTTGTTGGTTTGTTGGTTTGTTGGTTTGTTGGCTTGTTGGTTTGTTGGTTTATTGGTTGGTTGGTTTGTTGGTTTGTTGGTTTGTTGGCTTGTTGGCTTGTTGGCTTTTTGGTTTGTTTGTTTGTTAGTTTGGTGGTTTGTTTGTTGGTTTGTTTGTTTGTTGGTTTGTTTGTTTGTTGGTTTGTTGGTTTGTTGGTTTGTTGGTTTATTGGTTTGTTGGCTTGTTGGTTTTTTGGTTTGTTGGTTTGTTGGTTTGTTGGTTTGTTGGTTTGTTGGTTTGCTGGCTTGTTGGTTTGTTGGTTTGTTCGTTTGTTGGTTTGTAGATTTGTTGGTTTGTTGGCTTGTTGGCTTGTTGGTTTGTTGGTTTGTTGGCTTGTTGGTTTGCTGGTTTTGTTGGTTTGTTGGTTTGTTGGTTTGTTGGTTTGTTGGTTTGTTGGTTTGTTGGTTTGTTAGTTTGTTGGTTTGTTGGTTTGTTGGTTTGTTCGTTTGTTGGTTTGTTAGTTGTTTGGTTTGTTGGTTTGTTGGTTTGTTGGTATGTTGGTTTGATGGTTTGTTGGCTTATTGGCTTGTTGGTTTGTTGGTTTGTTCGTTTGTTGGTTTGTTGGTTTGTTGTTTTGTTGGATTGTTGGCTTGTTGGTTTTTTGGTTTGTTGGCTTGTTGGTTTGTTGGTTTTTTGGTTTGTTGGTTTTGTGGTTTGTTGGTTTATTGGTTTGTTGGTTTGTTGGTTTGTTGCTTTGTTCGTTTGTTCGTTTGTTCGTTTGTTGGTTTGTTGGTTTGTTGGTTTGTTGGTTTGCTGGCTTGTTGGCTTGTTGGTTTGTTGGTTTGTTAGTTTGTTGGTGAGTTTGTTTGTTTGCTTGTTTGTTTATTTGTTTGTTGGTTTGTTGGTTTGTTGGTTTTTTGGTTTGTTGGTTTTTTGGTTTGTTGGCTTTTTGGCTTGTTGGTTTGTTAGTTTGTTCGTTTTTTGGTTTGTTGGCTTGTTGGTTTGTTCGTTTGTTGGTTTGTTGGTTACTTGGTTGGTTATTTTGTTGGTTTGTTGGTTTGTTGGTTTGTTGGCTTGTTGGTTTGTTGGTTTGTTGGTTGTTTGGTTTGTTGGTTTGTTGGTTTGTTGGTTTGTTGGTTTGTTGGTTTGTTGGTTTGTTGGTTTGTTGGTTTGTTGGTTTATTGGCGTATTGGCTTGTTGGTTTGTTGGTTTGTTCGTTTGTTGGTTTGTTGGTTTATTGTTTTGTTGGATTGTTGGCTTGTTGGTATGTTGGTTTGTTGGCTTGTTGGTATGTTGGTTTTTTGGTTTGTTGGTTTGTTGGTTTGTTGGTTTGTTGGTTTGTTGGTTTGTTGGTTTGTTGGTTTGTTGGTTTGTTGGTTTGTTGGTTTGTTGGTTTGTTGGTTTGTTGGTTTGTTGGCTTGTTGGTTTGTTGGTTTGTTAGTTTGTTGGTGTGTTTGTTTGTTGGCTTGTTGGTTTGTTGGTTTGTTGGTTTGTTGGTTTGTTGGTTTGTTGCTTTGTTCGTTTTTTGTTTGTTGGCTTGTTGGTTTGTTCGTTTGTTGGTTTGTTGGTTTGTTCGTTTGTTGGTTTGTTGGTTTGTTGGTTTGTTGGTTTGTTGGTTTGTTGGTTTGTTGGCTTGTTGGTTTGTTGGCTTGTTGGTTTGTTCGTTTGTTGGCTTTTTGGTTTGTTGGTTTGTTGGTTTGTTGGTTTGTTCGTTTTTTGGTTTGTTGGTTTGTTGGCTTGTTGGTTTGTTGGTTTGTTGGTTGTTTGATTTGTTGGTTTGTTGGTTTGTTGGTTTGTTGGTTTGTTGGTTTGTTGGTTTGTTGGTTTGTTGGTTTGTTGGTTTGTTGGCTTATTGGCTTGTTGGTTTGTTGGTTTGTTCGTTTGCTGGTTTGTTGGTTTGTTGTTTTGTTGGATTGTTGGCTTGTTGGTTTGTTGGTTTGTTGGCTTGTTGGTTTGTTGGTTTTTTGGTTTGTTGGTTTGTTGGCTTGTTGGTTTGTTGGTTTGTTGGTTTGTTTGTTTGTTGGTTTGCTCGTTTGTTCGTTTGTTCGTTTGTTGGTTTGTTGGTTTGTTGGTTTGTTGGCTTGTTGGTTTTTTCGTTTGTTGGTTTGTTGATTTGGTGGTTTGTTGGCTTGTTGGTTTATTGGTTTGTTCATTTGTTGGCTTGTTGGTTTGTTGGCTTGTTGGCTTGTTGGTTTGTTGGTTTGTTGGTTTGTTGGGTTGTTGGTTTGTTGGCTTATTGGTGTGTTGGTTTGTTGGTTTGTTTGTTTGTTGGTTTGTTCGTTTGTTGGTTTGTTGGTTTGTTGGTTTGTTGGTTTGTTGGCTTGTTGGCTTGTTGGTTTGTTCGTTAGTTGGATTGTTTGTTTGTTGGTTTGTTGTTTTGTTGGTTTGTTGGCCTGTTGGCATGTTGGTTTATTGGTTTGTTGGCTTTTTGGTTTATTGGTTTGTTGGCTTGTTGGTATGTTGGTTTGTTGGTTTGTTGGTTTGTTGGTTTGTTGGTTTGTTCGTTTGTTGGTTTGTTGGTTTGTTAATTTGTTGGCTTGTTGGTTTGTTGGTTTGTTGGTTTGTTGGTTTGTTGGTTTGTTGGTTTGTTGGTATGTTGGTTTGATGGTTTGTTGGCTTATTGGCTTGTTGGTTTGTTGGTTTGTTCGTTTGTTGGTTTGTTGGTTTGTTGTTTTGTTGGATTGTTGGCTTGTTGGTTTTTTGGTTTGTTGGCTTGTTGGTTTGTTGGTTTTTTGGTTTGTTGGTTTTGTGGTTTGTTGGTTTATTGGTTTGTTGGTTTGTTGGTTTGTTGCTTTGTTCGTTTGTTCGTTTGTTCGTTTGTTGGTTTGTTGGTTTGTTGGTTTGTTGGTTTGCTGGCTTGTTGGCTTGTTGGTTTGTTGGTTTGTTAGTTTGTTGGTGAGTTTGTTTGTTTGCTTGTTTGTTTATTTGTTTGTTGGTTTGTTGGTTTGTTGGTTTTTTGGTTTGTTGGTTTTTTGGTTTGTTGGCTTTTTGGCTTGTTGGTTTGTTAGTTTGTTCGTTTTTTGGTTTGTTGGCTTGTTGGTTTGTTCGTTTGTTGGTTTGTTGGTTACTTGGTTGGTTATTTTGTTGGTTTGTTGGTTTGTTGGTTTGTTGGCTTGTTGGTTTGTTGGTTTGTTGGTTGTTTGGTTTGTTGGTTTGTTGGTTTGTTGGTTTGTTGGTTTGTTGGTTTGTTGGTTTGTTGGTTTGTTGGTTTGTTGGTTTATTGGCGTATTGGCTTGTTGGTTTGTTGGTTTGTTCGTTTGTTGGTTTGTTGGTTTATTGTTTTGTTGGATTGTTGGCTTGTTGGTATGTTGGTTTGTTGGCTTGTTGGTATGTTGGTTTTTTGGTTTGTTGGTTTGTTGGTTTGTTGGTTTGTTGGTTTGTTGGTTTGTTGGTTTGTTGGTTTGTTGGTTTGTTGGTTTGTTGGTTTGTTGGTTTGTTGGTTTGTTGGTTTGTTGGCTTGTTGGTTTGTTGGTTTGTTAGTTTGTTGGTGTGTTTGTTTGTTGGCTTGTTGGTTTGTTGGTTTGTTGGTTTGTTGGTTTGTTGCTTTGTTCGTTTTTTGTTTGTTGGCTTGTTGGTTTGTTCGTTTGTTGGTTTGTTGGTTTGTTCGTTTGTTGGTTTGTTGGTTTGTTGGTTTGTTGGTTTGTTGGTTTGTTGGTTTGTTGGCTTGTTGGTTTGTTGGCTTGTTGGTTTGTTCGTTTGTTGGCTTTTTGGTTTGTTGGTTTGTTGGTTTGTTGGTTTGTTCGTTTTTTGGTTTGTTGGTTTGTTGGCTTGTTGGTTTGTTGGTTTGTTGGTTGTTTGATTTGTTGGTTTGTTGGTTTGTTGGTTTGTTGGTTTGTTGGTTTGTTGGTTTGTTGGTTTGTTGGTTTGTTGGTTTGTTGGCTTATTGGCTTGTTGGTTTGTTGGTTTGTTCGTTTGCTGGTTTGTTGGTTTGTTGTTTTGTTGGATTGTTGGCTTGTTGGTTTGTTGGTTTGTTGGCTTGTTGGTTTGTTGGTTTTTTGGTTTGTTGGTTTGTTGGCTTGTTGGTTTGTTGGTTTGTTGGTTTGTTTGTTTGTTTGTTTGTTGGTTTGCTCGTTTGTTCGTTTGTCCGTTTGTTGGTTTGTTGGTTTGTTGGTTTGTTGGCTTGTTGGTTTTTTCGTTTGTTGGTTTGTTGATTTGGTGGTTTGTTGGCTTGTTGGTTTATTGGTTTGTTCATTTGTTGGCTTGTTGGTTTGTTGGCTTGTTGGCTTGTTGGTTTGTTGGTTTGTTGGTTTGTTGGGTTGTTGGTTTGTTGGCTTATTGGTGTGTTGGTTTGTTGGTTTGTTTGTTTGTTGGTTTGTTCGTTTGTTGGCTTGTTGGTTTGTTGGTTTGTTGGCTTGTTGGCTTATTGGTTTGTTGGCTTGTTGGTTTGTTTGTTTGTTGGTTTGTTCGTTTGTTGGTTTGTTGGTTTGTTGGTTTGTTGGTTTGTTGGTTTGTTGGTTTGTTGGTTTGTTGGTTTGTTCGTTTGTTGGTTTGTTGGTTTGTTGGTTTGTTGGTTTGTTGGTTTGTTGGTTTGTTGGTTTGTTGGTTTGTTGGTTTGTTGGCTTGTTGGCTTGTTGGTTTGTTCGTTAGTTGGATTGTTTGTTTGTTGGTTTGTTGTTTTGTTGGTTTGTTGGCCTGTTGGCATGTTGGTTTATTGGTTTGTTGGCTTTTTGGTTTATTGGTTTGTTGGCTTGTTGGTATGTTGGTTTGTTGGTTTGTTGGTTTGTTGGTTTGTTGGTTTGTTCGTTTGTTGGTTTGTTGGTTTGTTAATTTGTTGGCTTGTTGGTTTGTTGGTTTGTTGGTTTGTTGGTTGGTTGGTTTGTTGGTTTGTTGGTTTGTTGGTTTGTTGGTTTGTTGGTTTGTTGGTTTGTTGGTTTGTTGGTTTGTTGGTTTGTTGGTTTGTTGGTTTGTTAGTTTGTTGGTTTGTTGGTTTGTTGGTTTGTTGGTTTGTTGGTTTGGTGGTTTGTTGGCTTGTTGGTTTGTGTGGTTGTTGGCTTGTTGGTTTGTTGGTTTGTTCGTTTGTTCGTTTGTTGGTTTGTTGGTTTGTTGGTTTGTTAGCTTGTTGGCTTGTTGGCTTGTTGGTTTGTTGGTTTGTTGGTTTGTTTATTTGTTGGTTTGTTGGTTTGTCGGTTTGTTGTTTTGTTGGTTTGTTGGTTTGTTGGTTTGTTGGTTTGTTGGTTTGTTGTTTTGTTGGCTTGTTGGTTTGTTGGTTTGTTGGTTTGTTTGTTTGTTGGTTTGTTGGCTTGTTGGTTTGTTGGTTTGTTGGTTTGTTGGTTTGTTGGTTTGTTCGTTTGTTGGTTTGTTTGTTTGTTGGTTTGTTGGTTTGTTGACTTGTTGGTTTGTTGGTTTGTTGGTTTGTTGGTTTATTGGCTTGTTGGTTTGTTGGTTTGTTGGTTTGTTGGTTTGTTCATTTTTTGGTTTGTTGGTTTGTTGGTTTGTTGGCTTGTTGGTTTGTTCGTTTGTTGGCTTTTTGGTTTGTTGGTTTGTTGGTTTGTTGGTTTGTTCGTTTTTTGGTTTGTTGGTTTGTTGGCTTGTTGGTTTGTTGGTTTGTTGGTTGTTTGGTTTGTTGGTTTGTTGGTTTGTTGGTTTGTTGGTTTGTTGGTTTGTTGGTTTGTTGGTTTGTTGGTTTGTTGGTTTGTTGGTTTGTTGGTTTGTTCGTTTGTTGGCTTGTTGGTTTGTTGGTTTGTTGGTTTGTTGGTCTGTTCGTTTCTGGGTTTGTTGGTTTGTTCGCTTGTTGGTTTGTTGGTTTTTTGGTTTGTTGGCTTGTTGGTTTGTTGGCTTGTTGGCTTGGTGGTTTGTTGGTTTGTTCGTTTGTTGGCTTGTTGGCTTCTTGGTTTGTTGGTTTGTTGTTTTGTTCGTTTGTTGGTTTGTTGGTTTGTTGGTTTGTTGGTTTGTTGGTTTGTTGGCTTGTTGGCTTGTTGGTTTTTTGGTTTGTTGGCTTGTTGGTTTGTTGGTTTGTTGGCTTGTTGGTTTGTTGGCCTGCTGGTTTGTTTGTTTGTTGGTTTGCTTGTTTGTTGATTTGTTGGTTTGTTCGTTTGTTGGTTTGTTGGTTTGTTGGTTTGTTAGTTTGTTCGTTTGTTCGCTAGTTGGTTTGTTGGCTTGTTGGTTTGTTGGTTTGTTGGTTTGTTGGTTTGTTGGTCTGCTCGTTTGTTGGTTTGTTCGCTCGTTGGTTTGTTGGTTTTTTGGTTTGTTGGCTTGTTGTTTTGTTGGCTTGTTTGCTTGTTGGTTTGTTGGTTTGTTCGTTTGTTGGCTTGTTGGTTTGTTGGTTTGTTGGTTTGTTGGTTTGTTGGTTTGATGGTTTGTTGGTTTGTTGGCTTGTTGGTTTGTTGGTTTGTTGGTTGGTTGGTTTGTTGGTTTGTTGGTTTGTAGGCTTGTTGGCTTGTTGGCTTTTTGGTTTGTTTGTTTGTTAGTTTGGTGGTTTGTTTGTTGGTTTGTTGGTTTGTTTGTTTGCTGGTTTGTTGGTTTGTTGGTTTATTGGTTTGTTGGCTTGTTGGTTTTTTGGTTTGTTGGTTTGTTGGTTTGTTGGTTTGTTGGTTTGTTGGTTTGCTGGCTTGTTGGTTTGTTGGTTTGTTCGTTTGTTGGTTTGTAGATTTGTTGGTTTGTTGGCTTGTTGGCTTGTTGGTTTGTTGGTTTGTTGGCTTGTTGGTTTGCTGGTTTTGTTGGTTTGTTGGTTTGTTGGTTTGTTGGTTTGTTGGTTTGTTGGTTTGTTGGTTTGTTGGTTTGTTGGTTTGTTGGTTTGTTGGTTTGTTGGTTTGTTCGTTTGTTCGTTTGTTGGTTTGTTAGTTGTTTGGTTTGTTGGTTTGTTGGTTTGTTGGTATGTTGGTTTGATGGTTTGTTGGCTTATTGGCTTGTTGGTTTGTTGGTTTGTTCGTTTGTTGGTTTGTTGGTTTGTTGTTTTGTTGGGTTGTTGGCTTGTTGGTTTTTTGGTTTGTTGGCTTGTTGGTTTGTTGGTTTTTTGGTTTGTTGGTTTTGTGGTTTGTTGGTTTATTGGTTTGTTGGTTTGTTGGTTTGTTGCTTCGTTCGTTTGTTCGTTTGTTCGTTTGTTGGTTTGTTGGTTTGTTGGTTTGCTGGCTTGTTGGCTTGTTCGTTTGTTGGTTTGTTAGTTTGTTGGTGAGTTTGTTTGTTGGCTTGTTTGTTTGTTGGTTTGTTGGTTTTTTGGTTTGTTGGTTTTTTGGTTTGTTGGCTTTTTGGTTTGTTGGTTTGTTGGTTTGTTCGTTTTTTGGTTTGTTGGCTTGTTGGTTTATTCGTTTGTTGGTTTGTTGGTTACTTGGTTGGTTATTTTGTTGGTTTGTTGGTTTGTTGGTTTGTTGGTTTGTTGGCTTGTTGGTTTGTTGGTTTGTTGATTGTTTAATTTGTTGGTTTGTTGGTTTGTTGGTTTGTTGGTTTGTTGGTTTGTTGGTTTATTGGCGTATTGGCTTGTTGGTTTGTTGGTTTGTTCGTTTGTTGGTTTGTTGGTTTATTGTTTTGTTGGATTGTTGGCTTGTTGGTTTGTTGGTTTGTTGGCTTGTTGGTATGTTGGTTTTTTGGTTTGTTAGTTTGTTGGTTTGTTGGTTTGTTGGTTTGTTGGTTTGTTGGTTTGTTGGTTTGTTGGTTTGTTGGTTTGTTGGTTTGTTGGCTTGTTGGTTTGTTAGTTTGTTAGTTTGTTGGTGTGTTTGTTTATTGGTTTGTTGGTTTGTTGGTTTGTTAATTTGTTGGTTTGTTCGTTTGTTGGTTTGTTTGTTTGTTGGTTTGTTAGTTTGTTGACTTGTTGGTTTGTTGGTTTGTTGGTTTGTTGGTTTGTTGGCTTGTTGGTTTGTTGGTTTGTTGGTTTGTTGGTTTGTTCATTTTTTGGTTTGTTGGTTTGTTGGTTTGTTGGTTTGTTGGCTTGTTGGTTTGTTCATTTGTTGGCTTTTTGGTTTGTTGGTTTGTTGGTTTGTTGGTTTGTTCGGGTTTTGGTTTTTTTGGTTTGTTGGCTTGTTGGTTTGTTGGTTTGTTGGTTTGTTGGTTTGTTGGTTTGTTGGTTTGTTGGTTTGTTGGTTTGTTGGTTTGTTGGCTTATTGGCTTGTTGGTTTGTTGGTTTGTTCGTTTGTTGGTTTGTTGGTTTGTTGTTTTGTTGGATTGTTGGCTTGTTGGTTTGTTGGTTTGTTGGCTTGTTGGTTTGTTGGTTTTTTGGTTTGTTGGTTTGTTGGCTTGTTGGTTTGTTGGTTTGTTGGTTTGTTTGTTTGTTGGTTTGCTCGTTTGTTCGTTTGTTGGTTTGTTGGTTTATTGGTTTGTTGGCTTGTTGGTTTTTTGGTTTGTTGGTTTGTTGATTTGGTGGTTTGTTGGCTTGTTGGTTTGTTGGTTTGTTCATTTGTTGGCTTGTTGGTTTGTTGGCTTGTTGGCTTGTTGGTTTGTTGGTTTGTTGGTTTGTTGGTTTGTTGGTTTGTTGGTTTGTTGGTTTGTTGTTTTGTTGGCTTGTTGGCTTATTGGTTTGTTGGCTTGTTGGTTTGTTTGTTTGTTGGTTTGTTCGTTTGTTGGTTTGTTGGTTTGTTGGTTTGTTGGTTTGTTGGTTTGTTGATTTGTTGGTTTGTTGGTTTGTTCGTTTGTTGGTTTGTTGGTTTGTTGGTTTGTTGGTTTGTTGGTTTGTTGGTTTGTTGGTTTGTTGGTTTGTTGGCTTGTTGGCTTGTTGGTTTGTTCGTTTGTTGGATTGTTCGTTTGTTGGTTTGTTTTTTTGTTGGTTTGTTGGCTTGTTGGCATGTTGGTTAATTGGTTTGTTGGCTTTTTGGTTTATTGGTTTGTTGGCTTGTTGGTATGTTGGTTTGTTGGTTTGTTGGTTTGTTGGTTTGTTGGTTTGTTGGTTTGTTGGTTTGTTGGTTTGTTGGTTTGTTGGTTTGTTGGTTTGTTGGTTTTGTGGTTTGTTGGCTTGTTGGTTTGTGTGGTTGTTGGCTTGTTGGTTTGTTGGTTTGTTCGTTTGTTGGTTTGTTGTTTTGTTGGTTTGTTGGCTTGTTGGCATGTTGGTTTATTGGTTTGTTGGCTTTTTGGTTTATTGGTTTGTTGGCTTGTTGGTATGTTGGTTTGTTGGTTTGTTGGCTTGTTGGTTTGTTGGTTTGTTCGTTTGTTGGTTTGTTGGTTTGTTAATTTGTTGGCTTGTTGGTTTGTTGGTTTGTTGGTTTGTTAGCTTGTTGGCTTGTTGGTTTGTTGGTTTGTTGGTTTGTTTATTTGTTGGTTTTGTCGGTTTGTTGTTTTGTTGGTTTGTTGGTTTGTTGGTTTGTTGGTTTGTTGTTTTGTTGGCTTGTTGGTTTGTTGGTTTGTTGGTTTGTTTGTTTGTTGGTTTGTTGGCATGTTGGTTTGTTGGTTTGTTGGTTTGTTGGTTTGTTGGTTTGTTCGTTTGTTGGTTTGTTTGTTTGTTGGTTTGTTGGTTTATTGACTTGTTGGTTTGTTGGTTTGTTGGTTTGTTGGTTTGTTGGCTTGTTGGTTTGTTGGTTTGTTGGTTTGTTGGTTTGTTCATTTTTTGGTTTGTTGGTTTGTTGGTTTGTTGGTTTGTTGGCTTGTTGGTTTGTTGGTTTGTTGGCTTTTTGGTTTGTTGGTTTGTTGGTTTGTTGGTTTGTTCGTTTTTTGGTTTGTTGGTTTGTTGGCTTGTTGGTTTGTTGGTTTGTTGGTTGTTTGGTTTGTTGGTTTGTTGGTTTGTTGGTTTGTTGGTTTGTTGGTTTGTTGGTTTGTTGGTTTGTTGGTTTGTTGGTTTGTTGGTTTGTTGGTTTGTTGGCTTATTGGCTTGTTGGTTTGTTGGTTTGTTCGTTTGTTGGTTTGTTGGTTTGTTGTTTTGTTGGATTGTTGGCTTGTTGGTTTGTTGGTTTGTTGGCTTGTTGGTTTGTTGGGTTTTTGGTTTGTTGGTTTGTTGGTTTGTTGGTTTGTTGGTTTGTTGGTTTGTTGGTTTGTGGGTTTGTTGGTTTGTTGGTTTGTTGGTTTGTTGGTTTGTTGGTTTGTTGGTTTGTTGGTTTGTTGGCTTGTTGGTTTGTTGGTTTGTTAGTTTGTTGGTGTGTTTGTTTGTTGGCTTGTTGGCTTGTTGGTTTGTTGGTTTGTTGGTTTGTTGGTTTGTTGCTTTGTTCGTTTTTTGGTTTGTTGGCTTGTTGGTTTGTTTGTTTGTTGGTTTGTTGGTTTGTTCGTTTGTTGGTTTGTTGGTTTGTTGGTTTGTTGGTTTGTTGGCTTGTTGGTTTGTTGGCTTGTTGGTTTGGTCGTTTGTTGGTTTGTTGGTTTGTTCGTTTGTTCGTTTGTTGGTTTGTTGGTTTGTTGGTTTTTCGGTTATTTGGTTTTTTGGTTTGTTGGCTTTTTGGTTTGTTGGTTTGTTGGTTTGTTGGTTTGTTGGTTTGCTGGCTTGTTGGTTTGTTGGTTTGTTCGTTTGTTGGTTTGTAGATTTGTTGGTTTGTTGGCTTGTTGGCTTGTTGGTTTGTTGGTTTGTTGGCTTGTTGGTTTGCTGGTTTTGTTGGTTTGTTGGTTTGTTGGTTTGTTGGTTTGTTGGTTTGTTGGTTTGTTGGTTTGTTGGTTTGTTGGTTTGTTGGTTTGTTGGTTTGTTGGTTTGTTGGTTTGTTGGTTTGTTCGTTTGTTGGTTTGTTAGTTGTTTGGTTTGTTGGTTTGTTGGTTTGTTGGTATGTTGGTTTGATGGTTTGTTGGCTTATTGGCTTGTTGGTTTGTTGGTTTGTTCGTTTGTTGGTTTGTTGGTTTGTTGTTTTGTTGGATTGTTGGCTTGTTGGTTTTTTGGTTTGTTGGCTTGCTGGTTTGTTGGTTTTTTGGTTTGTTGGTTTTGTGGTTTGTTGGTTTATTGGTTTGTTGCTTTGTTGGTTTGTTGCTTTGTTCGTTTGTTCGTTTGTTCGTTTGTTGGTTTGTTGGTTTGTTGGTTTGCTGGCTTGTTGGCTTGTTGGTTTGTTGGTTTGTTAGTTTGTTGGTGAGTTTGTTTGTTGGCTTGTTTGTTTGTTTGTTTGTTGGTTTGTTGGTTTGTTGGTTTTTTGGTTTGTTGGTTTTTTGGTTTGTTGGCTTTTTGGTTTGTTGGTTTGTTGGTTTGTTCGTTTTTTGGTTTGTTGGCTTGTTGGTTTGTTCGTTTGTTGGTTTGTTGGTTACTTGGTTGGTTATTTTGTTGGTTTGTTGGCTTGTTGGTTTGTTGGTTTGTTGGTTGTTTGGTTTGTTGGTTTGTTGGTTTGTTGGTTTGTTGGTTTGTTGGTTTGTTGGTTTGTTGGTTTATTGGCGTATTGGCTTGTTGGTTTGTTGGTTTGTTCGTTTGTTGGTTTGTTGGTTTATTGTTTTGTTGGATTGTTGGCTTGTTGGTTTGTTGGTTTGTTGGCTTGTTGGTTTGTTGGTTTTTTGGTTTGTTGGTTTGTTGGTTTGTTGGTTTGTTGGTTTGTTGGTTTGTTGGTTTGTTGGTTTGTTGGTTTGTTGGTTTGTTGGTTTGTTGGTTTGTTGGCTTGTTGGTTTGTTGGTTTGTTAGTTTGTTGGTGTGTTTGTTTGTTGGCTTGTTGGTTTGTTGGTTTATTGGTTTGTTGGTTTTTTGGTTTGTTGCTTTGTTCGTTTTTTGGTTTGTTGGCTTGTTGGTTTGTTCGTTTGTTGGTTTGTTGGTTTGTTCGTTTGTTGGTTTGTTGGTTTGTTGGTTTGTTGGTTTGTTGGTTTGTTTGCTTGTTGGTTTGTTGGCTTGTTGGTTTGTTCGTTTGTTGGTTTGTTGGTTTGTTCGTTTGTTCGTTTGTTCGTTTGTTGGTTTGTTGATTTGTTGGTTTTTTGGTTATTTGGTTTTTTGGTTTGTTGGCTTTTTAGTTTGTTGGTTTGTTGGTTTGTTGGCTTGTTGGTTTGTTGGTTTGTTTGTTTGTTGGTTTGTTTGTTTGTTGATTTGTTGGTTTGTTGGTTTGTTGGTTTATTGGTTTGTTGGCTTGTTGGTTTTATTGGTTTGTTGGTTTGTTGGTTTGTTGGCTTGTTGGTTTGTTGGTTTGTTGGTTTGTTGGTTTGTTGGTTGTTGGTTTGCTGGCTTGTTGGTTTGTTGGTTTGTAGATTTGTTGGTTTGTTGGCTTGTTGGCTTGTTGGTTTGTTGGTTTGTTGGTTTGTTGGCTTGTTGGTTTGTTGGTTTTGTTGGTTTGTTGGTTTGTTGGTTTGTTGGTTTGTTGGTTTGTTGGTTTGTTGGTTTGTTGGTTTGTTGGTTTGTTGGTTTGTTGGTTTGTTGGTTTGTTCGTTTGTTGGTTTGTTGGTTGTTTGGTTTGTTGGTTTGTTGGTTTGTTGGTATGTTGGTTTGTTGGTTTGTTGGCTTATTGGCTTGTTGGTTTGTTGGTTTGTTCGTTTGTTGGTTTGTTGGTTTGTTGTTTTGTTGGATTGTTGGCTTGTTGGTTTTTTGGTTTGTTGACTTGTTGGTTTGTTGGTTTTTTGGTTTGTTGGTTTGTTGGTTTGTTGGTTTGTTGGTTTGTTGGTTTGTTCGTTTGTTCGTTTGTTCGTTTGTTGGTTTGTTGGTTTGCTGGCTTGTTGGTTTGTTGGTTTGTTAGTTTGTTGGTGAGTTTGTTTGTTGGCTTGTTGGCTTGTTTGTTTGTTTGTTTGTTGGTTTGTTGGTTTGTTGGTTTTTTGGTTTGTTGGTTTTTTGGTTTGTTGGCTTTTTGGTTTGTTGGTTTGTTGGTTTGTTCGTTTTTTGGTTTGTTGGCTTGTTGGTTTGTTCGTTTGTTGGTTTGTTGGTTACTTGGTTGGTTATTTTGTTGGTTTGTTGGTTTGTTGGGTTGTTGGTTTGTTCGTTTGTTGGTTTGTTGGTTTGTTCGTTTGTTTGTTTGTTGGTTTGTTGGTTTGTTGGCTTGTTGGCTTGTTGGTTTGTTGGTTTGTTGGCTTGTTGGTTTGTTGGTTTGTTGGCTTGCTGGTTTGTTGCCTTGTTGGTTTGTTCGTTTGGTGGTATGTTGGTTTGTTCGTTTGTTCGTTTGTTCCTTTGTTGGTTTGTTGATTTGTTGGTTTGTTGGTTTGCTGGTTTTTTGGTTTTTTGGTTTATTGGTTTGTTGGCTTTTTGGTTTGTTGGTTTGTTGGTTTGTTTGTTTGTTGTCTTGTTGGTTTGTTGGATTGTTGATTTTTTGGTTTGTTGGTTTGTTGACTTGTTGGTTTGTTGGTTTTGTTGGTTTGTTGGTTTGTTGGTTTGTTGGTTTGCTGGCTTGTTGGTTTGTTGGTTTGTTCGTTTGTTGGTTTGTTGGTTTGTTGGTGTGTTGGCTTTTTGGCTTGTTTGTTTGTTGGTTTGTTGGCTTGTTGGTTTGTTGGTTTTGTTGGTTTGTTGGTTTGTTGGTTTGTTGGTTTGTTGGTTTGTTGATTTGTTGGTTTGTTGGTTTGTTGGTTTGTTGGTTGTTCGTTTATTGGTTTGTTGGTTTGTTTGTTTGTTGGCTTGTTGGTTTGTTGGTTTGTTGGCTTGTTGGTTTGTTGGTTTGTTGGTTTGTTGGTTTGTTGGTTTGTTGGTTTGTTGGTTTGTTGGTTTGTTGGTTTGTTGGTTTGTTGGTTTGTTGGTTTTGTTGGTTTGTTGGTTTGTTGGCTTGTTGGTTTGTTGGTTTGTTGGTTTGTTGGTTTGTTGGTTTGTACGTTTGTTGGTTTGTTGGTTTGTTGGTTTGTTGGTTTGTTGGCTTGTTGGCTTGTTGGCTTGTTGGTTTGTTGGTTTGTTGGCTTGTTGGTTTGTTGGTTTGTTCGTTTGTTGGTTTGTTGGTTTGTTAGTTTGTTCATTTTTTGGTTTGTTGGTTTGTTGGTTTGTTGGCTTGTTGGTTTGTTCGTTTGTTGGCTTTTTGGTTTGTTGGTTTGTTGGTTTATTGGTTTGTTTGTTTTTTGGTTTGTTGGTTTGTCGGTTTGTTGGCTTGTTGGTTTGTTGGTTTGTTGGTTGTTTGGTTTGTGTGTTTGTTGGTTTGTTGGTTTGTTGGTTTGTTGGTTTGTTGGTTTGTTGGCTTATTGGCTTGTTGGTTTGTTGGTTTGTTCGTTTGTTGGTTTGTTGGTTTGTTGTTTTGTTCGATTGTTGGTTTGTTGGTTTGTTGGTTTGTTGGTTTGTTGGTTTGTTGGTTTGTTGGTTTGTTGGTTTGTTGGTTTGTTGGTTTGTTGGTTTGTTGGTTTGTTGGTTTGTTGGTTTGTTGGTTTGTTTGTTTGTTGGTTTGTTGGTTTGTTGGCTTGTTGGTTTTGTTGGCTTGTGTGCTTGTTGGTTTGTTGGTTTGTTGGTTTGTTGGTTTGTTGGTTTGTTAGTTTGTTGGTTTGTTGGCTTGTTGGCTTGTTGGTTTGTTGGTTTGTTGGCTTGTTGGTTTTGTTGGTTTGTTGGTTTGTTGGTTTGTTGGTTTGTTGGTTTGTTGGTTTGTTGGTTTGTTGGTTTGTTGGTTTTGTTGGTTTGTTGGTTTGTTGGCTTGTTGGCTTGTTGGTTTGTTGGTTGGTTGGCTTGTTTGTTTGTTGGTTTGTTGGTTTGTTGGTTTGTTAGTTTGTTAGTTTGTTCGTTTTTTGGTTTGTTGGTTTGTTGGTTTGTCGGTTTGTTGGTTTGTTGGCTTATTGGTTTGTTCGTTTGTAGGCTTTTTGGTTTGTTGGTTTGTTGGTTTGTTGATTAGTTGGTTTGTTGGTTTTTTGGTTTGTTGGTTTGTTGGTTTGTTGGTTTGTTGATTTGTTGGTTTGTTGGTTTTTTGGTTTGTTGTTTTGTTCGTTTGTTGGTTTGTTGGTTTGTTGGCTTATTGGTTTGTTGGTTTGGTGGTTTGTTGGTTTGTTGGTTTGTTGGTTTGTTGGTTTGTTGATTTGTTGGTTTGTTGGCTTGTATGTCTGTTGGCTTGTTGGCTTGTTGGTTTGTTGGTTTGTTTGTTTGTTGGTTTGTTTGTTTGTTGGTTTGTTGGTTTGTTGTCTTGTTGGCTTGTTGGTGTGTTGGTTTGTTGGTTTGTTGGTTTGTTGGCTTTTTGGTTTGTTGGTTTGTTGTTTGTTGGTTTGTTGGTTTGTTGGTTTGTTGGTTTATTGGCTTGTTGGTTTGTTGGCTTGTTGGCTCGTTGGTTTGTTGGTTTGTTCGTTTGTAGGTTTGTTGGTTTGTTGGTTTGTTGGGTTGTTGGGTTGTTGGTTTGTTGGTTTGTTGGTTTGTTGGTTTGTCGGTTTGTTGGTTTGTTGGTTTGTTGGTTTCTTGGTTTGTTAATTTGTTGTCTTGTTGGTTTGTTGGTTTGTTGGTTTGTTAGCTTGTTGGCTTGTTGGCTTGTTGGTTTGTTGGTTTGTTGGTTTGTTTATTTGTTGGTTTGTTGGTTTGTCGGTTTGTTGTTTTGTTGGTTTGTTGGTTTGTTGGTTTGTTGGTTTGTTGTTTTGTTGGCTTGTTGGTTTGTTGGTTTGTTGGTTTGTTTGTTTGTTGGTTTGTTGGCTTGTTGGTTTGTTGGTTTGTTGGTTTGTTGGTTTGTTGGTTTGTTGGTTTGTTCGTTTGTTGGTTTGTTTGTTTGTTGGTTTGTTGGTTTGTTGACTTGTTGGTTTGTTGGTTTGTTGGTTTGTTGGTTTGTTTGCTTGTTGGTTTGTTGGTTTGTTGGTTTGTTGGTTTGTTCATTTTTTGGTTTGTTGGCTTGTTGGTTTGTTGGTTTGTTGGCTTGTTGGTTTGTTCGTTTGTTGGCTTTTTGGTTTGTTGGTTTGTTGGTTTGTTGGTTTGTTCGTTTTTTGGTTTGTTGGTTTGTTGGCTTGTTGGTTTGTTGGTTTGTTGGTTGTTTGGTTTGTTGGTTTGTTGGTTTGTTGGTTTGTTGGTTTGTTGGTTTGTTGGTTTGTTGGTTTGTTGGTTTGTTGGTTTGTTGGCTTATTGGCTTGTTGGTATGTTGGTTTGTTCGTTTGTTGGTTTGTTGGTTTGTTGTTTTGTTGGATTGTTGGCTTGTTGGTTTGTTGGTTTGTTGGCTTGTTGGTTTGTTGGGTTTTTGGTTTGTTGGTTTGTTGGTTTGTTGGTTTGTTGGTTTGTTGGTTTGTGGGTTTGTTGGTTTGTAGGTTTGTTGGTTTGTTGGTTTGTTGGTTTGTTGGTTTGTTGGTTTGTTGGCTTGTTGGCTTGTTGGTTTGTTGGTTTGTTAGTTTGTTGGTGTGTTTGTTTGTTGGCTTGTTGGCTTGTTGGTTTGTTGGTTTGTTGGTTTGTTGGTTTGTTGGTTTGTTGGTTGGTTGGCTTGTTTGTTTGTTAGTTTGTTGGTTTGTTGGTTTGTTGGTTTGTTGGTTTGTTAGTTTGTTAGTTTGTTCGTTTTTTGGTTTGTTGGTTTGTTAGTTTGTCGGTTTGTTGGTTTGTTGGCTTATTGGTTTGTTCGTTTGTTGGCTTTTTGGTTTGTTGGTTTGTTGGTTTGTTGGTTTGTTGATTTGTTGGTTTGTTGGTTTTTTGGTTTGTTGGTTTGTTGGTTTGTTGGTTTGTTGGTTTGTTGGTTTGTTGGTTTGTTGGTTTGTTGGTTTGTTGGTTTGTTGGCTTATTGGCTTGTTGGTTTGTTGGTTTGTTCGTTTGTTCGTTTGTTGGTTTGTTGGTTTGTTGTTTTGTTGGATTGTTGGCTTGTTGGTTTGTTGGTTTGTTGGTTTGTGGGTTTGTTGGTTTGTAGGTTTGTTGGTTTGTTGGTTTGTTGGTTTGTTGGTTTGTTGGTTTGTTGGTTTGTTGGCTTGTTGGTTTGTTGGTTTGTTAGTTTGTTGGTGTGTTTGTTTGTTGGCTTGTTGGCTTGTTGGTTTGTTGGTTTGTTGGTTTGTTGGTTTGTTGCTTTGTTCGTTTTTTGGTTTGTTGGCTTGTTGGTTTGTTCGTTTGTTGGTTTGTTGGTTTGTTCGTTTGTTGATTTGTTGGTTTGTTGGCTTGTATAGTCTGTTGGCTTGTTGGTTTGTTGGTTTGTTTGTTTGTTGGTTTGTTTGTTTGTTGGTTTGTTGGTTTGTTGTCTTGTTGGCTTGTTGGTGTGTTGGTTTGTTGGTTTGTTGGTTTGTTGGCTTGTTGGTTTGTTGGTTTGTTGTTTGTTTGTTTGTTGGTTTGTTGGTTTGTTGGTTTATTGGCTTGTTGGTTTGTTGGCTTGTTGGCTCGTTGGTTTGTTGGTTTGTTCGTTTGTAGGTTTGTTGGTTTGTTGGTTTGTTGGCTTGTTGGGTTGTTGGTTTGTTGGTTTGTTGGTTTGTTGGTTTGTCGGTTTGTTGGTTTGTTGGTTTGTTGGTTTCTTGGTTTGTTAATTTGTTGGCTTGTTGGTTTGTTGGTTTGTTGGTTTGTTAGCTTGTTGGCTTGTTGGCTTGTTGGTTTGTTGGTTTGTTGGTTTGTTTATTTGTTGGTTTGTTGGTTTGTCGGTTTGTTGTTTTGTTGGTTTGTTGGTTTGTTGGTTTGTTGGTTTGTTGTTTTGTTGGCTTGTTGGTTTGTTGGTTTGTTGGTTTGTTTGTTTGTTGGTTTGTTGGCTTGTTGGTTTGTTGGTTTGTTGGTTTGTTGGTTTGTTGGTTTGTTCGTTTGTTGGTTTGTTTGTTTGTTGGTTTGTTGGTTTGTTGACTTGTTGGTTTGTTGGTTTGTTGGTTTGTTGGTTTGTTGGCTTGTTGGTTTGTTGGTTTGTTGGTTTGTTGGTTTGTTCATTTTTTGGTTTGTTGGTTTGTTGGTTTGTTGGTTTGTTGGCTTGTTGGTTTGTTCGTTTGTTGGCTTTTTGGTTTGTTGGTTTGTTGGTTTGTTGGTTTGTTCGTTTTTTGGTTTGTTGGTTTGTTGGCTTGTTGGTTTGTTGGTTTGTTGGTTGTTTGGTTTGTTGGTTTGTTGGTTTGTTGGTTTGTTGGTTTGTTGGTTTGTTGGTTTGTTGGTTTGTTGGTTTGTTGGTTTGTTGGCTTATTGGCTTGTTGGTTTGTTGGTTTGTTCGTTTGTTGGTTTGTTGTTTTGTTGGATTGTTGGCTTGTTGGTTTGTTGGTTTGTTGGCTTGTTGGTTTGTTGGGTTTTTGGTTTGTTGGTTTGTTGGTTTGTTGGTTTGTTGGTTTGTTGGTTTGTGGGTTTGTTGGTTTGTAGGTTTGTTGGTTTGTTGGTTTGTTGGTTTGTTGGTTTGTTGGTTTGTTGGTTTGTTGGCTTGTTGGTTTGTTGGTTTGTTAGTTTGTTGGTGTGTTTGTTTGTTGGCTTGTTGGCTTGTTGGTTTGTTGGTTTGTTGGTTTGTTGATTTGTTGCTTTGTTCGTTTTTTGGTTTGTTGGCTTGTTGGTTTGTTTGTTTGTTGGTTTGTTGGTTTGTTCGTTTGTTGGTTTGTTGGTTTGTTGGTTTGTTGGTTTGTTGGCTTGTTGGTTTGTTGGTTTGTTGGCTTGTTGGTTTGGTCGTTTGTTGGTTTGTTGGTTTGTTCGTTTGTTCGTTTGTTGGTTTGTTGGTTTGTTGGTTTTTTGGTTATTTGGTTTTTTGGTTTGTTGGCTTTTTGGTTTGTTGGTTTGTTGGTTTGTTGGTTTGTTGGTTTGTTGGTTTGCTGGCTTGTTGGTTTGTTGGTTTGTTCGTTTGTTGGTTTGTAGATTTGTTGGTTTGTTGGCTTGTTGGCTTGTTGGTTTGTTGGTTTGTTGGCTTGTTGGTTTGCTGGTTTTGTTGGTTTGTTGGTTTGTTGGTTTGTTGGTTTGTTGGTTTGTTGGTTTGTTGGTTTGTTGGTTTGTTGGTTTGTTGGTTTGTTGATTTGTTGGTTTGTTGGTTTGTTGGTTTGTTGGTTTGTTCGTTTGTTGGTTTGTTAGTTGTTTCGTTTGTTGGTTTGTTGGTTTGTTGGTATGTTGGTTTGATGGTTTGTTGGCTTATTGGCTTGTTGGTTTGTTGGTTTGTTCGTTTGTTGGTTTGTTGGTTTGTTGTTTTGTTGGATTGTTGGCTTGTTGGTTTTTTGGTTTGTTGGCTTGTTGGTTTGTTGGTTTTTTGGTTTGTTGGTTTTGTG
This sequence comes from Atherix ibis, assembly GCA_958298945.1. Lineage (NCBI taxonomy): Eukaryota > Metazoa > Arthropoda > Insecta > Diptera > Athericidae > Atherix > Atherix ibis. The sequence goes on from OY282608.1 coordinate 4,810,730, forward strand.
GTTTGTTGGTTTATTGGTTTGTTGGTTTGTTGGTTTGTTGCTTTGTTCGTTTGTTCGTTTGTTCGTTTGTTGGATTGTTGGCTTGTTGGTTTTTTGGTTTGTTGGCTTGTTGGTTTGTTGGTTTTTTGGTTTGTTGGTTTTGTGGTTTGTTGGTTTATTGGTTTGTTGGTTTGTTGGTTTGTTGCTTTGTTCGTTTGTTCGTTTGTTCGTTTGTTGGTTTGTTGGTTTGTTGGTTTGCTGGCTTGTTGGCTTGTTGGTTTGTTGGTTTGTTAGTTTGTTGGTGAGTTTGTTTGTTGGCTTGTTTGTTTGTTTGTTTGTTGGTTTGTTGGTTTGTTGGTTTTTTGGTTTGTTGGTTTTTTGGTTTGTTGGCTTTTTGGTTTGTTGGTTTGTTGGTTTGTTCGTTTTTTGGTTTGTTGGCTTGTTGGTTTGTTCGTTTGTTGGTTTGTTGGTTACTTGGTTGGTTATTTTGTTGGTTTGTTGGTTTGTTGGTTTGTTGGCTTGTTGGTTTGTTGGTTTGTTGGTTGTTTGGTTTGTTGGTTTGTTGGTTTGTTGGTTTGTTGGTTTGTTGGTTTGTTGGTTTGTTGGTTTGTTGGTTTATTGGCGTATTGGCTTGTTGGTTTGTTGGTTTGTTCGTTTGTTGGTTTGTTGGTTTATTGTTTTGTTGGATTGTTGGTTTGTTGGTGTGTTTGTTTGTTGGTTTGTTGGTTTGTTGGTTTGTTGGTTTGTTGGTTTGTTGCTTTGTTCGTTTTTTAGTTTGTTGGCTTGTTGGTTTGTTCGTTTGTTGGTTTGTTGGTTTGTTCGTTTGTTGGTTTGTTGGTTTGTTGGTTTGTTGGTTTGTTGGTTTGTTGGTTTGTTGGTTTGTTGGCTTGTTGGTTTGTTGGTTTGTTAGTTTGTTGGTGTTTTTGTTTGTTGGCTTGTTGGTTTGTTGGTTTGTTGGTTTGTTGGTTTGTTGGTTTGTTGCTTTGTTCGTTTTTTGGTTTGTTGGCTTGTTGGTTTGTTCGTTTGTTGGTTTGTTGGTTTGTTCGTTTGTTGGTTTGTTGGTTTGTTGGTTTGTTGGTTTGTTGGTTTGTTTGCTTGTTGGTTTGTTGGCTTGTTGGTTTGTTCGTTTGTTGGTTTGTTGGTTTGTTCGTTTGTTCGTTTGTTCGTTTGTTCGTTTGTTCGTTTGTTGGTTTGTTGGTTTGTTGGTTTTTTGGTTATTTGGTTTTTTGGTTTGTTGGCTTTTTAGTTTGTTGGTTTGTTGGTTTGTTGGCTTGTTGGTTTGTTGGTTTGTTTGTTTGTTGGTTTGTTTGTTTGTTGGTTTGTTGGTTTGTTGGTTTGTTGGTTTATTGGTTTGTTGGCCTGTTGGTTTTATTGGTTTGTTGGTTTTTTGGTTTGTTGGCTTGTTGGTTTGTTGGTTTGTTGGTTTGTTGGTTTGTTGGTTGTTGGTTTGCTGGCTTGTTGGTTTGTTGGTTTGTAGATTTGTTGGTTTGTTGGCTTGTTGGCTTGTTGGCTTGTTGGTTTGTTGGTTTGTTGGTTTGTTGGCCTGTTGGTTTGTTGGTTTTGTTGGTTTGTTGGTTTTTTGGTTTGTTAGTTTGTTGGTTTGTTGGTTTGTTGGTTTGTTGGTTTGTTGGTTTGTTGGTTTGTTCGTTTGTTGGTTTGTTGGTTGTTTGGTTTGTTGGTTTGTTGGTTTGTTGGTATGTTGGTTTGTTGGTTTGTTGGCTTATTGGCTTGTTGGTTTGTTGGTTTGTTCGTTTGTTGGTTTGTTGGTTTGTTGTTTTGTTGGATTGTTGGTTTGTTGGTTTATTGGTTTGTTGGCCTGTTGGTTTTATTGGTTTGTTGGTTTGTTGGTTTGTTGGCTTGTTGGTTTGTTGGTTTGTTGGTTTGTTGGTTTGTTGGTTGTTGGTTTGCTGGCTTGTTGGTTTGTTGGTTTGTAGATTTGTTGGTTTGTTGGTTGTTTGGTTTGTTGGTTTGTTGGTTTGTTGGTTTGTTGGTTTGTTGGTTGGTTGGCTTGTTGGTTTGTTGGTTTTTTGGTTTGTTGGTTTTTTGGTTTGTTGGTTTGTTGGTTTGTTGGTTTGTTGGTTTGTTGGTTTGTTCGTTTGTTCGTTTGTTCGTTTGTTGGTTTGTTGGTTTGCTGGCTTGTTGGTTTGTTGGTTTGTTAGTTTGTTGGTGAGTTTGTTTGTTGGCTTGTTTGTTTGTTTGTTTGTTGGTTTGTTGGTTTGTTGGTTTTTTGGTTTGTTAGTTTTTTGGTTTGTTGGCTTTTTGGTTTGTTGGCTTGTTGGTTTGTTCGTTTGTTGGTTTGTTGGTTACTTGGTTGGTTATTTTGTTGGTTTGTTGGTTTGTTCGTTTGTTGGTTTGTTGGTTTGTTCGTTTGTTTGTTTGTTGGTTTGTTGGTTTGTTGGCTTGTTGGCTTGTTGGTTTGTTGGTTTGTTGGCTTGTTGGTTTGTTGGTTTGTTGGCTTGCTGGTTTGTTGCCTTGTTGGTTTGTTCGTTTGGTGGTATGTTGGTTTGTTCGTTTGTTCGTTTGTTCCTTTGTTGGTTTGTTGGTTTGTTGGTTTGTTGGTTGTTCGTTTATTGGTTTGTTGGTTTGTTGGTTTGTTTGTTTGTTGGCTTGTTGGTTTGTTGGTTTGTTGGCTTGTTGGTTTGTTGGTTTGTTGGTTTGTTGGTTTGTTGGTTTGTTGGTTTGTTGGTTTGTTGGTTTGTTGGTTTGTTGGTTTGTTGGTTTTGTTGGTTTGTTGGTTTGTTGGCTTGTTGGTTTGTTGGTTTGTTCGTTTGTTGGTTTGTTGGTTTGTTGGTTTGTTGGCTTTTTGGCTTGTTTGTTTGTTGGTTTGTTGGCTTGTTGGTTTGTTGGTTTTGTTGGTTTGTTGGTTTGTTGGTTTGTTGGTTTGTTGGTTTGTTGGTTTGTTGGTTGTTCGTTTATTGGTTTGTTGGTTTGTTGGTTTGTTTGTTTGTTGGCTTGTTGGTTTGTTGGTTTGTTGGCTTGTTGGTTTGTTGGTTTGTTGGTTTGTTGGTTTGTTGGTTTGTTGGTTTGTTGGTTTGTTGGTTTGTTGGTTTGTTGGTTTGTTGGTTTTGTTGGTTTGTTGGTTTGTTGGTTTGTTGGCTTGTTGGTTTGTTGGTTTGTTGGTTTGTTGGTTTGTTGGTTTGTTGGTTTGTTGGTTTGTTGGTTTGTTGGTTTGTTGGTTTGTTGGTTTGTACGTTTGTTGGTTTGTTGGTTTGTTGGTTTGTTGGTTTGTTGGCTTGTTGGTTTGTTCGTTTGTTGGCTTTTTGGTTTGTTGGTTTGTTGGCTTATTGGTTTGTTTGTTTTTTGGTTTGTTGGTTTGTCGGTTTGTTGGCTTGTTGGTTTGTTGGTTTGTTGGTTGTTTGGTTTGTTGGTTTGTTGGTTTGTTGGTTTGTTTGTTTGTTGGTTTGTTGGTTTGTTGGCTTGTTGGTTTTGTTGGCTTGTGTGCTTGTTGGTTTGTTGGTTTGTTGGTTTGTTGGTTTGTTGGTTTGTTAGTTTGTTGGTTTGTTGGCTTGTTGGCTTGTTGGTTTGTTGGTTTGTTGGCTTGTTGGTTTTGTTGGTTTGTTGGTTTGTTGGTTTGTTGGTTTGTTGGTTTGTTGGTTTGTTGGTTTGTTGGTTTGTTGGTTTTGTTGGTTTGTTTGTTTGTTGGCTTGTTGGCTTGTTGGTTTGTTGGTTGGTTGGCTTGTTTGTTTGTTGGTTTGTTGGTTTGTTGGTTTGTTGGTTTGTTGGTTTGTTAGTTTGTTAGTTTGTTCGTTTTTTGGTTTGTTGGTTTGTTGGTTTGTCGGTTTGTTGGTTTGTTGGCTTATTGGATTGTTCGTTTGTTGGCTTTTTGGTTTGTTGGTTTGTTGGTTTGTTGGTTTGTTGATTTGTTGGTTTGTTGGTTTTTTGGTTTGTTGGTTTGTTGGTTTGTTGGTTTGTTGATTTGTTGGTTTGTTGGTTTTTTGGTTTGTTGGTTTGTTCGTTTGTTGGTTTGTTAGTTTGTTGGCTTATTGGTTTATTGGTTTGGTGGTTTGTTGGTTTGTTGGTTTGTTGGTTTGTTGGTTTGTTGATTTGTTGGTTTGTTGGCTTGTATGTCTGTTGGCTTGTTGGTTTGTTGGTTTGTTTGTTTGTTGGTTTGTTTGTTTGTTGGTTTGTTGGTTTGTTGTCTTGTTGGCTTGTTGGTGTGTTGGTTTGTTGGTTTGTTGGTTTGTTGGCTTGTTGGTTTGTTGGCTTGTTGTTTGTTTGTTTGTTGGTTTGTTTGTTTGTTGGTTTGTTGGTTTGTTGTCTTGTTGGCTTGTTGGTGTGTTGGTTTGTTGGTTTGTTGGTTTGTTGGCTTGTTGGTTTGTTGGTTTGTTTGTTTGTTGGTTTGTTTGTTTGTTGGTTTGTTGGTTTGTTGTCTTGTTGGCTTGTTGGTGTGTTGGTTTGTTGGTTTGTTGGTTTGTTGGTTTGGTGGTTTGTTGGTTTGTTGGTTTGTTGGTTTGTTGGTTTGTTGATTTTTGGTTTGATGGCTTGTATGTCTGTTGGCTTGTTGGCTTGTTGGTTTGTTGGTTTGTTTGTTTGTTGGTTTGTTTGTTTGTTGGCTTGTTGGTTTGTTGTCTTGTTGGCTTGTTGGTGTGTTGGTTTGTTGGTTTGTTGGTTTGTTGGCTTGTTGGTTTGTTGGTTTGTTGTTTGTTGGTTTGTTGGTTTGTTGGTTTGTTGGTTTATTGGCTTGTTGGTTTGTTGGCTTGTTGGCTCGTTGGTTTGTTGGTTTGTTCGTTTGTAGGTTTGTTGGTTTGTTGGTTTGTTGGCTTGTTGGGTTGTTGGTTTGTTGGTTTGTTGGTTTGTTGGTTTGTCGGTTTGTTGGTTTGTTGGTTTGTTGGTTTCTTGGTTTGTTGGTTTGTTGGCTTGTTGGTTTGTTGGCTTGTTGGTTTGTTGGTTTGTTGGTTTGTTGGTTTGTTTGTTTGTTGGTTTGTTCGTTTGTTTGTTTGTTGGTTTGTTGGTTTGTTGGTTTGTTGGTTTGTTGGTTTGTTGGTTTGTTGGTTTGTTGGTTTGTTGGTTTGTTGGTTTGTTGGTTTGTTGGTTTGTACGTTTGTTGGTTTGTTGGTTTGTTGGTTTGTTGGTTTGTTGGCTTGTTGGCTTGTTGGTTTGTTGGTTTGTTGGCTTTTTGGTTTGTTGGTTTGTTGGTTTGTTGGTTTGTTGGTTTGTTGGTTTGTTGGTTTGTTGGTTTGTTGGTTTTTTGGTTTGTTGGTTTTTTGGTTTGTTGGCTTTTTGGTTTGTTGGTTTGTTGGTTTGTTCGTTTTTTGGTTTGTTGGCTTGTTGGTTTGTTCGTTTGTTGGTTTGTTGGTTACTTGGTTGGTTATTTTGTTGGTTTGTTGGTTTGTTGGTTTGTTGGCTTGTTGGTTTGTTGGTTTGTTGGTTGTTTGGTTTGTTGGTTTGTTGGTTTGTTGGTTTGTTGGTTTGTTGGTTTGTTGGTTTGTTGGTTTGTTGGTTTGTTGGTTTGTTGGTTTATTGGCGTATTGGCTTGTTGGTTTGTTGGTTTGTTCGTTTGTTGGTTTGTTGGTTTATTGTTTTGTTGGATTGTTGGCTTGTTGGTTTGTTGGTTTGTTGGTTTGTTGGTTTGTTGGTGTGTTTGTTTGTTGGCTTGTTGGTTTGTTGGTTTGTTGGTTTGTTGGTTTGTTGGTTTGTTGCTTTGTTCGTTTTTTGGTTTGTTGGCTTGTTGGTTTGTTCGTTTGTTGGTTTGTTGGTTTGTTCGTTTGTTGGTTTGTTGGTTTGTTGGTTTGTTGGTTTGTTGGTTTGTTGGTTTGTTGGTTTGTTGGCTTGTTGGTTTGTTGGTTTGTTAGTTTGTTGGTGTGTTTGTTTGTTGGCTTGTTGGTTTGTTGGTTTGTTGGTTTGTTGGTTTGTTGGTTTGTTGCTTTGTTCGTTTTTTGGTTTGTTGGCTTGTTGGTTTGTTCGTTTGTTGGTTTGTTGGTTTGTTCGTTTGTTGGTTTGTTGGTTTGTTGGTTTGTTGGTTTGTTGGTTTGTTTGCTTGTTGGTTTGTTGGCTTGTTGGTTTGTTCGTTTGTTGGTTTGTTGGTTTGTTCGTTTGTTCGTTTGTTCGTTTGTTGGTTTGTTGGTTTGTTGGTTTTTTGGTTATTTGGTTTTTTGGTTTGTTGGCTTTTTAGTTTGTTGGTTTGTTGGTTTGTTGGCTTGTTGGTTTGTTGGTTTGTTTGTTTGTTGGTTTGTTTGTTTGTTGGTTTGTTGGTTTGTTGGTTTGTTGGTTTATTGGTTTGTTGGCCTGTTGGTTTTATTGGTTTGTTGGTTTGTTGGTTTGTTGGCTTCTTGGTTTGTTGGTTTGTTGGTTTGTTGGTTTGTTGGTTGTTGGTTTGCTGGCTTGTTGGTTTGTTGGTTTGTAGATTTGTTGGTTTGTTGGCTTGTTGGCTTGTTGGCTTGTTGGTTTGTTGGTTTGTTGGTTTGTTGGCTTGTTGGTTTGTTGGTTTTGTTGGTTTGTTGGTTTGTTGGTTTGTTAGTTTGTTGGTTTGTTGGTTTGTTGGTTTGTTGGTTTGTTGGTTTGTTGGTTTGTTCGTTTGTTGGTTTGTTGGTTTGTTGGTTTGTTGGTTTGTTGGTATGCTGGTTTGTTGGTTTGTTGGCTTATTGGCTTGTTGGTTTGTTGGTTTGTTCGTTTGTGGGTTTGTTGGTTTGTTGTTTTGTTGGATTGTTGGCTTGTTGGTTTTTTGGTTGGTTGGCTTGTTGGTTTGTTGGTTTTTTGGTTTGTTGGTTTTTTGGTTTGTTGGTTTGTTGGTTTGTTGGTTTGTTGGTTTGTTGGTTTGTTCGTTTGTTCGTTTGTTCGTTTGTTGGTTTGTTGGTTTGCTGGCTTGTTGGTTTGTTGGTTTGTTAGTTTGTTGGTGAGTTTGTTTGTTGGCTTGTTTGTTTGTTTGTTTGTTGGTTTGTTGGTTTGTTGGTTTTTTGGTTTGTTGGTTTTTTGGTTTGTTGGCTTTTTGGTTTGTTGGCTTGTTGGTTTGTTCGTTTGTTGGTTTGTTGGTTACTTGGTTGGTTATTTTGTTGGTTTGTTGGTTTGTTCGTTTGTTGGTTTGTTGGTTTGTTCGTTTGTTTGTTTGTTGGTTTGTTGGTTTGTTGGCTTGTTGGCTTGTTGGTTTGTTGGTTTGTTGGCTTGTTGGTTTGTTGGTTTGTTGGCTTGCTGGTTTGTTGCCTTGTTGGTTTGTTCGTTTGGTGGTATGTTAGTTTGTTCGTTTGTTCGTTTGTTCCTTTGTTGGTTTGTTGGTTTGTTGGTTTGTTGGTTGTTCGTTTATTGGTTTGTTGGTTTGTTGGTTTGTTTGTTTGTTGGCTTGTTGCTTTGTTGGTTTGTTGGCTTGTTGGTTTGTTGGTTTGTTGGTTTGTTGGTTTGTTGGTTTGTTGGTTTGTTGGTTTGTTGGTTTGTTGGTTTGTTGGTTTGTTGGTTTTGTTGGTTTGTTGGTTTGTTGGCTTGTTGGTTTGTTGGTTTGTTCGTTTGTTGGTTTGTTGGTTTGTTGGTTTGTTGGCTTTTTGGCTTGTTTGTTTGTTGGCTTGTTGGTTTGTTGGTTTTGTTGGTTTGTTGGTTTGTTGGTTTGTTGGTTTGTTGGTTTGTTGGTTTGTTGGTTGTTCGTTTATTGGTTTGTTGGTTTGTTGGTTTGTTGGTTTGTTTGTTTGGTGGCTTGTTGGTTTGTTGGTTTGTTGGCTTGTTGGTTTGTTGGTTTGTTGGTTTGTTGGTTTGTTGGTTTGTTGGTTTGTTGGTTTGTTGGTTTGTTGGTTTGTTGGTTTGTTGGTTTTGTTGGTTTGTTGGTTTGTTGGTTTGTTGGCTTGTTGGTTTGTTGGTTTGTTGGTTTGTTCGTTTGTTCGTTTGTTCGTTTGTTGGTTTGTTGGTTTGTTGGTTTTTTGGTTATTTGGTTTTTTGGTTTGTTGGCTTTTTAGTTTGTTGGTTTGTTGGTTTGTTGGCTTGTTGGTTTGTTGGTTTGTTTGTTTGTTGGTTTGTTTGTTTGTTGGTTTGTTGGTTTGTTGGTTTGTTGGTTTATTGGTTTGTTGGCCTGTTGGTTTTATTGGTTTGTTGGTTTGTTGGTTTGCTGGCTTCTTGGTTTGTTGGTTTGTTGGTTTGTTGGTTTGTTGGTTGTTGGTTTGCTGGCTTGTTGGTTTGTTGGTTTGTAGATTTGTTGGTTTGTTGGCTTGTTGGCTTGTTGGCTTGTTGGTTTGTTGGTTTGTTGGTTTGTTGGCTTTTTGGTTTGTTGGTTTTGTTGGTTTGTTGGTTTGTTGGTTTGTTAGTTTGTTGGTTTGTTGGTTTGTTGGTTTGTTGGTTTGTTGGTTTGTTGGTTTGTTCGTTTGTTGGTTTGTTGGTTGTTTGGTTTGTTGGTTTGTTGGTTTGTTGGTATGTTGGTTTGTTGGTTTGTTGGCTTATTGGCTTGTTGGTTTGTTGGTTTGTTCGTTTGTTGGTTTGTTGGTTTGTTGTTTTGTTGGATTGTTGGCTTGTTGGTTTTTTGGTTGGTTGGCTGGTTGGTTTGTTGGTTTTTTGGTTTGTTGGTTTTTTGGTTTGTTGGTTTGTTGGTTTGTTGGTTTGTTGGTTTGTTGGTTTGTTCGTTTGTTCGTTTGTTCGTTTGTTCGTTTGTTGGTTTGTTGGTTTGCTGGCTTGTTGGTTTGTTGGTTTGTTAGTTTGTTGGTGAGTTTGTTTGTTAGCTTGTTTGTTTGTTTGTTTGTTGGTTTGTTGGTTTGTTGGTTTTTTGGTTTGTTGGTTTTTTGGTTTGTTGGCTTTTTGGTTTGTTGGCTTGTTGGTTTGTTCGTTTGTTGGTTTGTTGGTTACTTGGTTGGTTATTTTGTTGGTTTGTTGGTTTGTTCGTTTGTTGGTTTGTTGGTTTGTTCGTTTGTTTGTTTGTTGGTTTGTTGGTTTGTTGGCTTGTTGGCTTGTTGGTTTGTTGGTTTGTTGGCTTGTTGGTTTGTTGGTTTGTTGGCTTGCTGGTTTGTTGCCTTGTTGGTTTGTTCGTTTGGTGGTATGTTAGTTTGTTCGTTTGTTCGTTTGTTCCTTTGTTGGTTTGTTGGTTTGTTGGTTTGTTGGTTGTTCGTTTATTGGTTTGTTGGTTTGTTGGTTTGTTTGTTTGTTGGCTTGTTGGTTTGTTGGTTTGTTGGCTTGTTGGTTTGTTGGTTTGTTGGTTTGTTGGTTTGTTGGTTTGTTGGTTTGTTGGTTTGTTGGTTTGTTGGTTTGTTGGTTTGTTGGTTTTGTTGGTTTGTTGGTTTGTTGGCTTGTTGGTTTGTTGGTTTGATCGTTTGTTGGTTTGTTGGTTTGTTGGTTTGTTGGCTTTTTGGCTTGTTTGTTTGTTGGTTTGTTGGCTTGTTGGTTTGTTGGTTTTGTTGGTTTGTTGGTTTGTTGGTTTGTTGGTTTGTTGGTTTGTTGGTTTGTTGGTTGTTCGTTTATTGGTTTGTTGGTTTGTTGGTTTGTTTGTTTGTTGGCTTGTTGGTTTGTTGGTTTGTTGGCTTGTTGGTTTGTTGGTTTGTTGGTTTGTTGGTTTGTTGGTTTGTTGGTTTGTTGGTTTGTTGGTTTGTTGGTTTGTTGGTTTGTTGGTTTGTTGGTTTGTTGGTTTTGTTGGTTTGTTGGTTTGTTGGTTTGTTGGCTTGTTGGTTTGTTGGTTTGTTGGTTTGTTGGTTTGTTGGTTTGTTGGTTTGTTGGTTTGTTGGTTTGTACGTTTGTTGGTTTGTTGGTTTGTTGGTTTGTTGGCTTGTTGGTTTGTTGGTTTGTTTGTTTGTTGGTTTGTTTATTTGTTGGTTTGTTGGTTTGTTGTCTTGTTGGCTTGTTGGTGTGTTGGTTTGTTGGTTTGTTGGTTTGTTGGTTTGGTGGTTTGTTGGTTTGTTGGTTTGTTGGTTTGTTGGTTTGTTGATTTTTGGTTTGTTGGCTTGTATGTCTGTTGGCTTGTTGGCTTGTTGGTTTGTTGGTTTGTTTGTTTGTTGGTTTGTTTGTTTGTTGGTTTGTTGGTTTGTTGTCTTGTTGGCTTGTTGGTGTGTTGGTTTGTTGGTTTGTTGGTTTGTTGGCTTGTTGGTTTGTTGGTTTGTTGTTTGTTGGTTTGTTGGTTTGTTCGTTTGTTGGTTTATTGGCTTGTTGGTTTGTTGGCTTGTTGGCTCGTTGGTTTGTTGGTTTGTTCGTTTGTAGGTTTGTTGGTTTGTTGGTTTGTTGGCTTGTTGGGTTGTTGGTTTGTTGGTTTGTTGGTTTGTTGGTTTGTCGGTTTGTTGGTTTGTTGGTTTGTTGGTTTCTTGGTTTGTTGGTTTGTTGGCTTGTTGGTTTGTTGGCTTGTTGGTTTGTTGGTTTGTTGGTTTGTTGGTTTGTTTGTTTGTTGGTTTGTTCGTTTGTTTGTTTGTTGGTTTGTTGGTTTGTTGGTTTGTTGGTTTGTTGGTTTGTTGGTTTGTTGGTTTGTTGGTTTGTTGGTTTGTTGGTTTGTTGGTTTGTTGGTTTGTACGTTTGTTGGTTTGTTGGTTTGTTGGTTTGTTGGTTTGTTGGCTTGTTGGCTTGTTGGTTTGTTGGTTTGTTGGCTTTTTGGTTTGTTGGTTTGTTGGTTTGTTGGTTTGTTGGTTTGTTGGTTTGTTCATTTTTTGGTTTGTTGGTTTGTTGGTTTGTTGGCTTGTTGGTTTGTTCGTTTGTTGGCTTTTTGGTTTGTTGGTTTGTTGGTTTATTGGTTTGTTGGGTTGTTGGTTTGTTCGTTTGTTGGTTTGTTGGTTTGTTCGTTTGTTGGTTTGTTGGTTTGTTGGTTTGTTGGCTTGTTGGCATGTTGGTTTGTTGGTTTGTTGGCTTGTTGGTTTGTTGGTTTGTTGGCTTGCTGGTTTGTTGCCTTGTTGGTTTGTTCGTTTGGTGGTATGTTGGTTTGTTCGTTTGTATTCGTTTGTTCCTTTGTTGGTTTGTTGGTTTGTTGGTTTGTTGGTTTGCTGGTTTTTTGGTTTTTTGGTTTATTGGTTTGTTGGCTTTTTGGTTTGTTGGTTTGTTTGTTTGTTGTCTTGTTGGTTTGTTGTATTGTTGATTTTTTGGTTTGTTGGTTTGTTGACTTGTTGGTTTGTTGGTTTTGTTGGTTTGTTGGTTTGTTGGTTTGTTGGTTTGCTGGCTTGTTGGTTTGTTGGTTTGTTCGTTTGTTGGTTTATTGGTTTGTTGGTTTGTTGGCTTTTTGGCTTGTTTGTTTGTTGGTTTGTTGGCTTGTTGGTTTGTTGGTTTTGTTGGTTTGTTGGTTTGTTGGTTTGTTGGTTTGTTGGTTTGTTGGTTTGTTGGTTGTTCGTTTATTGGTTTGTTGGTTTGTTTGTTTGTTGGCTTGTTGGTTTGTTGGCTTGTTGGTTTGTTGGTTTTGTTGGTTTGTTGGTTTGTTGGTTTGTTGGTTTGTTGGTTTGTTGGTTTGTTGGTTTGTTGGTTTTTTGGTTTTGTTGGTTTGTTGGTTTATTGGCTTGTTGGCTTGTTGGTTTGTTGGTTGGTTGGCTTGTTCGTTTGTTGGTTTGTTGGTTTGTTGGTTTGTTGGTTTGTTGGTTTGTTGGTTTGTTGGTTTGTTAGTTTGTTCGTTTTTTGGTTTGTTGGTTTGTTGGTTTGTCGGTTTGTTGGTTTGTTGGCTTATTGGTTTGTTCGTTTGTTGGCTTTTTGGTTTGTTGGTTTGTTGGTTTGTTGGTTTGTTGATTTGTTGGTTTGTTGGTTTTTTGGTTTGTTGGTTTGTTGGTTTGTTGGTTTGTTGATTTGTTGGTTTGTTGGTTTTTTGGTTTGTTGGTTTGTTCGTTTGTTGGTTTGTTGGTTTGTTGGCTTATTGGTTTGTTGGTTTAGTGGTTTGTTGGTTTGTTGGTTTGTTGGTTTGTTGATTTGTTGGTTTGTTGGCTTGTATGTCTGTTGGCTTGTTGGCTTGTTGGTTTGTTGGTTTGTTTGTTTGTTGGTTTGTTTGTTTGTTGGTTTGTTGGTTTGTTGGCTTGTTGGCTTGTCGGTGTGTTGGTTTGTTGGTTTGTTGGTTTGTTGGCTTGTTGGTTTGTTGGTTTGTTGTTGTTGGTTTGTTGGTTTGTTGGTTTGTTGGTTTGTTGGTTTATTGGCTTGTTGGTTTGTTGGCTTGTTGGCTCGTTGTTTTGTTGGTTTGTTCGTTTGTAGGTTTGTTGGTTTGTTGGTTTGTTGGCTTGTTGGCTTGTTGGTTTGTTGGTTTGTTGGTTTGTTGGTTTGTCGGTTTGTTGGTTTGTTGGTTTGTTGGTTTGTTGGTTTGTTGGTTTGTTGGTTTGTTGGTTTGTTGGTTTGTTGGTTTGTTGGTTTGTTGGCTTGTTGGTTTGTTGGTTTGTTGGTTTGTTGGCTTGTTTGTTTGTTGGTTTGTTCGTTTGTTGGTTTGTTGGTTTGTTGGTTTGTTGGTTTGTTGGTTTGTTGGTTTGTTGGTTTGTTGGTTTGTTGGTTTGTTGGTTTGTTGGTTTGTTGGTTTGTTGGTTTGTTGGTTTGTTGGTTTGTTGGTTTGTACGTTTGTTGGTTTGTTGGTTTGTTGGTTTGTTGGTTTGTTGGCTTGTTGGCTTGTTGGTTTGTTGGTTTGTTGGCTTGTTGGTTTGTTGGTTTGTTGGTTTGTTGGTTTGTTGGTTTGTTGGTTTGTTGGTTTGTTCATTTTTTGGTTTGTTGGTTTGTTGGTTTGTTGGTTTGTTGGCTTGTTGGTTTGTTCTTTTGTTGGCTTTTTGGTTTGTTGGTTTGTTGGTTTGTTGGTTGTTTGGTTTGTGTGTTTGTTGGTTTGTTGGTTTGTTGGTTTATTGGTTTGTTGGTTTGTTGGCTTATTGGCTTGTTGGTTTGTTGGTTTGTTCGTTTGTTGGTTTGTTGGTTTGTTGTTTTGTTCGATTGTTGGTTTGTTGGTTTGTTGGTTTGTTGGTTTGTTGGTTTGTTGGTTTGTTGGTTTGTTGGTTTGTTGGTTTGTTGGTTTGTTGGTTTGTTGGTTTGTTGGTTTGTTGGTTTGTTTGTTTGTTGGTTTGTTGGTTTGTTGGCTTGTTGGTTTTGTTGGCTTGTGTGCTTGTTGGTTTGTTGGTTTGTTGGTTTGTTGGTTTGTTGGTTTGTTAGTTTGTTGGTTTGTTGGCTTGTTGGCTTGTTGGTTTGTTGGTTTGTTGGCTTGTTGGTTTTGTTGGTTTGTTGGTTTGTTGGTTTGTTGGTTTGTTGGTTTGTTGGTTTGTTGGTTTGTTGGTTTGTTGGTTTGTTGGTTTGTTGGTTTGTTGGTTTGTTGGTTTTGTTGGTTTGTTGGTTTGTTGGCTTGTTGGCTTGTTGGTTTGTTGGTTGGTTGGCTTGTTCGTTTGTTGGTTTGTTGGTTTGTTGGTTTGTTGGTTTGTTGGTTTGTTAGTTTGTTCGTTTTTTGGTTTGTTGGTTTGTTGGTTTGTTGGTTTGTTGGTTTGTTGTCTTATTGGTTTGTTCGTTTGTTGGCTTTTTGGTTTGTTGGTTTGTTGGTTTGTTGATTTGTTGGTTTGTTGGTTTTTTGGTTTGTTGGTTTGTTGGTTTGTTGGTTTGTTGATTTGTTGGTTTGTTGGTTTTTTGGTTTGTTGGTTTGTTCGTTTGTTGGTTTGTTGGTTTGTTGGCTTATTGGTTTGTTGGTTTGGTGGTTTGTTGGTTTGTTGGTTTGTTGGTTTGTTGGTTTGTTGGTTTGTTGGTTTGTTGATTTGTAGGTTTGTTGGCTTGTATGTCTGTTGGCTTGTTGGCTTGTTGGTTTGTTGGTTTGTTTGTTTGTTGGTTTGTTTGTTTGTTGGTTTGTTGGTTTGTTGGCTTGTTGGCTTGTTGGTGTGTTGGTTTGTTGGTTTGTTGGTTTGTTGGCTTGTTGGTTTGTTGGTTTGTTGTTTGTTGGTTTGTTGGTTTGTTGGTTTGTTGGTTTGTTGGTTTATTGGCTTGTTGGTTTGTTGGCTTGTTGGATCGTTGGTTTGTTGGTTTGTTCGTTTGTAGGTTTGCTGGTTTGTTGGTTTGTTGGCTTGTAGGCTTGTTGGTTTGTTGGTTTGTTGGTTTGTTGGTTTGTCGGTTTGTTGGTTTGTTGGTTTGTTGGTTTGTTGGTTTGTTGGCTTGTTGGTTTGTTGGTTTGTTGGTTTGTTGGTTTGTTTGTTTGTTGGTTTGTTGGTTTGTTTGTTTGTTGGTTTGTTCGTTTGTTGGTTTGTTGGTTTGTTGGTTTGTTGGTTTGTTGGTTTGTTGGTTTGTTGGTTTGTTGGTTTGTTGGTTTGTTGGTTTGTTGGTTTGTTGGTTTGTTGGTTTGTTGGTTTGTACGTTTGTTGGTTTGTTGGTTTGTTGGTTTGTTGGTTTGTTGGCTTGTTGGCTTGTTGGTTTGTTGGTTTGTTGGCTTGTTGGTTTGTTGGTTTGTTGGTTTGTTGGTTTGTTGGTTTGTTGGTTTGTTAGTTTGTTGGCTTGTTGGTTTATTCGTTTGTTGGCTTTTTGGTTTGTTGGTTTGTTGGTTTATTAGTTTGTTCGTTTTTTGGTTTGTTGGTTTGTCGGTTTGTTGGCTTGTTGGTTTGTTGGTTTGTTGGTTGTTTGGTTTGTGTGTTTGTTGGTTTGTTGGTTTGTTGGTTTGTTGGTTTGTTGACTTATTGGCTTGTTGGTTTGTTGGTTTGTTCGTTTGTTGGTTTGTTGGTTTGTTGTTTTGTTCGATTGTTGGTTTGTTGGTTTGTTAGTTTGTTGGTTTGTTGGTTTGTTGGTTTGTTGGTTTGTTGGTTTGTTGGTTTGTTTGTTTGTTGGTTTGTTGGTTTGTTGGCTTGTTGGTTTTGTTGGCTTGTGTGCTTGTTGGTTTGTTGGTTTGTTGGTTTGTTGGTTTGTTGGTTTGTTAGTTTGTTGGTTTGTTGGCTTGTTGGCTTGTTGGTTTGTTGGTTTGTTGGTTTGTTAGTTTTTGGTTTGTTGGCTTGTTGGCTTGTTGGTTTGTTGGTTTGTTGACTTGTTGGTTTGTTGGTTTGTTGGCTTGTTGGTTTTGTTGGCTTGTTGGTTTGTTAGTTTGTTGGCTTGTTGGTTTGTTGGTTTGTTCGTTTGTTGGTTTGTAGATTTGTTGGTTTGTTGGCTTGTTGGATTGTTGGCTTGATGGTTTGTTGGTTTGTTGGTTTGTTGGTTTGTTGGTTTGTTGGCTTGTTGGTTTGTTGGTTTTGTTGGTTTGTTGGTTTGTTGGCTTGTTGGTTTGTTCGTTTGTTGGCTTTTTGGTTTGTTGGTTTGTTGGTTTATTGGTTTGTTCGTTTTTTGGTTTGTTGGTTTGTCGGTTTGTTGGCTTGTTGGTTTGTTGGTTTGTTGGTTGTTTGGTTTGTGGGTTTGTTGGTTTGTTGGTTTGTTGGTTTGTTGGTTTGTTGGTTTGTCGGCTTATTGGCTTGTTGGTTTGTTGGTTTGTTCGTTTGTTGGTTTGTTGGTTTGTTGTTTTGTTCGATTGTTGGTTTGTTGGTTTGTTGGTTTGTTGGTTTGTTGGTTTGTTGGTTTGTTGGTTTGTTGGTTTGTTGGTTTGTTGGTTTGTTGGTTTGTTGGTTTGTTGGTTTGTTTGTTTGTTGGTTTGTTGGTTTGTTGGCTTGTTGGTTTTGTTGGCTTATGTGCTTGTTGGTTTGTTGGTTTGTTGGTTTGTTGGTTTGTTGTTTTGTTCGATTGTTGGTTTGTTGGCTTGTTGGCTTGTTGGTTTTTTGGTTTGTTGGCTTGTTGGTTTTGTTGGTTTGTTGGTTTGTTGGTTTGTTGGTTTGTTGGTTTGTTATTTTGTTGGTTTGTTGGTTTGTTGGTTTTGTTGGTTTGTTGGTTTGTTGGCTTGTTGGCTTGTTGGTTTGTTGGTTGGTTGGCTTGTTCGTTTGTTGGTCTGTTGGTTTGTTGGTTTGTTGGTTTGTTAGTTTGTTCGTTTTTTGGTTTGTTGGTTTGTTGGTTTGTTGGTTTGTTGGTTTGTTGGTTTGTTGGCTTATTGGTTTGTTCGTTTGTTGGCTTTTTGGTTTGTTGGTTAGTTGGTTTGTTGGTTTGTTGATTTGTTGGTTTGTTGGTTTTTTGGTTTGTTGGTTTGTTGGTTTGTTGGTTTGTTGATTTGTTGGTTTGTTGGTTTTTTGGTTTGTTGGTTTGTTTGTTTGTTGGTTTGTTGGTTTGTTGGCTTATTGGTTTGTTGGTTTGGTGGTTTGTTGGTTTGTTGGTTTGTTGGTTTGTTGGTTTGTTGATTTGTTGGTTTGTTGACTTGTATGTCTGTTGGCTTGTTGGCTTGTTGGTTTGTTGGTTTGTTTGTTTGTTGGTTTGTTTGTTTGTTGGTTTGTTGGTTTGTTGGCTTGTTGGCTTGTTGGTGTGTTGGTTTGTTGGTTTGTTGGTTTGTTGGCTTGTTGGTTTGTTGGTTTGTTGTTTGTTGGTTTGTTGGTTTGTTGGTTTATTGGCTTGTTGGTTTGTTGGCTTGTTGGCTCGTTGGTTTGTTGGTTTGTTCGTTTGTAGGTTTGTTGGTTTGTTGGTTTGTTGGCTTGTTGGCTTGTTGGTTTGTTGGTTTGTTGGTTTGTTGGTTTGTCGGTTTGTTGGTTTGTTGGTTTGTTGGTTTGTTGGTTTGTTGGTTTGTTGGTTTGTTGGTTTGTTGGCTTGTTGGCTTGTTGGTTTGTTGGTTTGTTGGTTTGTTGGTTTGTTGGTTTGTTGGTTTGTTGGTTTGTTGGTTTGTTGGTTTGTTGGTTTGTTGGTTTGTTGGTTTGTTGGTTTGTTGGTTTGTTCGTTTGTTGGTTTGTTGGTTTGTTGGTTTGTTGGTTTGTTGGTATGTTGGTTTGTACGTTTGTTGGTTTGTTGGTTTGTTGGTTTGTTGGTTTGTTGGCTTGTTGGCTTGTTGGTTTGTTGGTTTGTTGGCTTGTTGGTTTGTTGGTTTGTTGGTTTGTTGGTTTGTTGGTTTGTTGGTTTGTTGGTTTGTTCATTTTCTGGTTTGTTGGTTTGTTGGTTTGTTGGCTTGTTGGTTTGTTCGTTTGTTGGCTTTTTGGTTTGTTGGTTTGTTGGTTTATTGGTTTGTTCGTTTTTTGGTTTGTTGGTTTGTCGGTTTGTTGGCTTGTTGGTTTGTTGGTTTGTTGGTTGTTTGGTTTGTGTGTTTGTTGGTTTGTTGGTTTGTTGGTTTGTTGGTTTGTTGGCTTATTGGCTTGTTGGTTTGTTGGTTTGTTCGTTTGTTGGTTTGTTGGTTTGTTGTTTTGTTCGATTGTTAGTTTGTTGGTTTGTTGGTTTGTTGGTTTGTTGGTTTGTTGGTTTGTTGGTTTGTTGGTTTGTTGGTTTGTTGGTTTGTTTGTTTGTTGGTTTGTTGGTTTGTTGGCTTGTTGGTTTTGTTGGCTTGTGCGCTTGTTGGTTTGTTGGTTTGTTGGTTTGTTGGTTTGTTGGTTTGTTAGTTTGTTGGTTTGTTGGCTTGTTGGCTTGTTGGTTTGTTGGTTTGTTGGTTTGTTGGTTTGTTGGTTTGTTGGTTTGTTGGTTTGTTAGCTTGTTGGTTTGTTGGTTTTGTTGTTTTGTTGGTTTGTTGGCTTGTTGGTTTGTTCGTTTGTTGGCTTTTTGGTTTGTTGGTTTGTTGGTTTATTGGTTTGTTCGTTTTTTGGTTTGTTGGTTTGTCGGTTTGTTGGCTTGTTGGTTTGTTGGTTTGTTGGTTGTTTGGTTTGTGTGTTTGTTGGTTTGTTGGTTTGTTGGTTTGTTGGTTTGTTGGCTTATTGGCTTGTTGGTTTGTTGGTTTGTTCGTTTGTTGGTTTGTTGGTTTGTTGTTTTGTTCGATTGTTGGTTTGTTGGTTTGTTGATTTGTTGGTTTGTTGGTTTGTTGGTTTGTTGGTTTGTTGGTTTGTTAGTTTGTTGGTTTGTTGGTTTGTTTGTTTGTTGGTTTGTTGGTTTGTTGGCTTGTTGGTTTTGTTGGCTTGTGTGCTTGTTGGTTTGTTGGTTTGTTGGTTTGTTTGTTTGTTAGTTTGTTGGTTTGTTGGCTTGTTGGCTTGTTGGTTTTTTGGTTTGTTGGCTTGTTGGTTTTGTTGGTTTGTTGGTTTGTTGGTTTGTTGGTTTGTTGGTTTGTTATTTTGTTGGTTTGTTGGTTTGTTGGTTTTGTTGGTTTGTTGGTTTGTTGGCTTGTTGTCTTGTTGGTTTGTTGGTTGGTTGGCTTGTTCGTTTGTTGGTTTGTTGGTTTGTTAGTTTGTTGGTTTGTTGGTTTGTTAGTTTGTTAGTTTTTTGGTTTGTTGGTTTGTTGGTTTGTTGGTTTGTTGGCTTATTGGTTTGTTCGTTTGTTGGCTTTTTGGTTTGTTGGTTTGTTGGTTTGTTGGTTTGTTGATTTGTTGGTTTGTTGGTTTTTTGGTTTGTTGGTTTGTTGGTTTGTTGGTTTGTTGATTTGTTGGTTTGTTGGTTTTTTGGTTTGTTGGTTTGTTGGTTTGTTGGTTTGTTGATTTGTTGGTTTGTTGGCTTGTATGTCTGTTGGCTTGTTGGCTTGTTGGTTTGTTGGTTTGTTTGTTTGTTGGTTTGTTTGTTTGTTGGTTTGTTGGTTTGTTGGCTTGTTGGCTTGTTGGTGTGTTGGTTTGTTGGTTTGTTGGTTTGTTGGCTTGTTGGTTTGTTGGTTTGTTGTTTGTTGGTTTGTTGGTTTGTTGGTTTATTGGCTTGTTGGTTTGTTGGCTTGTTGGCTTGTTGGTTTGTTGGTTTGTTGTTTGTTGGTTTGTTGGTTTGTTGGTTTATTGGCTTGTTGGTTTGTTGGCTTGTTGGCTCGTTGGTTTGTTGGTTTGTTCGTTTGTAGGTTTGTTGGTTTGTTGGTTTGTTGGCTTGTTGGCTTGTTGGTTTGTTGGTTTGTTGGTTTGTTGGTTTGTCGGTTTGTTGGTTTGTTGGTTTGTTGGTTTGTTGGTTTGTTGGTTTGTTGGTTTGTTGGTTTGTTGGCTTGTTGGTTTGTTGGTTTGTTGGTTTGTTGGTTTGTTGGCTTGTTTGTTTGTTGGTTTGTTCGTTGGTTGGTTTGTTGGTTTGTTGGTTTGTTGGTTTGTTGGTTTGTTGGTTTGTTGGTTTGTTGGTTTGTTGGTTTGTTGGTTTGTTGGTTTGTTGGTTTGTTGGTTTGTTGGTTTGTTGGTTTGTTGGTTTGTTGGTTTGTTGGTTTGTTGGTTTGTACGTTTGTTGGTTTGTTGGTTTGTTGGTTTGTTGGTTTGTTGGCTTGTTGGTTTGTTGGTTTGTTGGCTTGTTGGTTTGTTGGTTTCTTGGTTTGTTGGTTTGTTGGTTTGTTGGTTTGTTGGTTTGTTCATTTTCTGGTTTGTTGGTTTGTTGGTTTGTTGGCTTGTTGGTTTGTTCGTTTGTTGGCTTTTTGGTTTGTTGGTTTGTTGGTTTATTGGTTTGTTCGTTTTTTGGTTTGTTGGTTTGTCGGTTTGTTGGCTTGTTGGTTTGTTGGTTTGTTGGTTGTTTGGTTTGTGTGTTTGTTGGTTTGTTGTTTTGTTCGATTGTTGGTTTGTTGGTTTGTTGGTTTGTTGGTTTGTTGGTTTGTTGGTTTGTTGGTTTGTTGGTTTGTTGGTTTGTTGGTTTGTTGGTTTGTTTGTTTGTTGGTTTGTTGGTTTGTTGGCTTGTTGGTTTTGTTGGCTTGTGCGCTTGTTGGTTTGTTGGTTTGTTGGTTTGTTGGTTTGTTGGTTTGTTAGTTTGTTGGTTTGTTGGCTTGTTGGCTTGTTGGTTTGTTGGTTTGTTGACTTGTTGGTTTGTTGGTTTGTTGGCTTGTTGGTTTTGTTGGCTTGTTGGTTTGTTAGTTTGTTGGCTTGTTGGTTTGTTGGTTTGTTCGTTTGTTGGTTTGTAGATTTGTTGGTTTGTTGGCTTGTTGGCTTGTTGGTTTGTTGGTTTGTTGGTTTGTTGGCTTGTTGGTTTGTTGGTTTTGTTGGTTTGTGGGTTTGTTGGTTTGTTGGTTTGTTGGTTTGTTGGTTTGTTGGTTTGTTGGTTTGTTGGTTTGTTGGTTTGTTGGTTTGTTGGTTTGTTGGTTTGTTGGTTTGTTGGTTTGTTGGTTTGTTCGTTTGTTGGTTTGTTGATTGTTTGGTTTGTTGGTTTGTTGGTTTGTTGGTATGTTGGTTTGTTGGTTTGTTGGCTTATTGGCTTGTTGGTTTGTTGGTTTGTTCGTTTGTTGGTTTGTTGGTTTGTTGTTTTGTTGGATTGTTGGCTTGTTGGTTTTTTGGTTTGTTGGCTTGTTGGTTTGTTGGTTTTTTGGTTTGTTGGTTTTTTGGTTTGTTGGTTTGTTGGTTTGTTGGTTTGTTGGTTTGTTCGTTTGTTCGTTTGTTCGTTTGTTCGTTTGTTGGTTTGTTGGTTTGTTGGTTTGCTGGCTTGTTGGTTTGTTGGTTTGTTAGTTTGTTGGTGAGTTTGTTTGTTGGCTTGTTGGCTTGTTTGTTTGTCTGTTTGTTGGTTTGTTGGTTTGTTGGTTTTTTGGTTTGTTGGTTTTTTGGTTTGTTGGCTTTTTGGTTTGTTGGTTTGTTGGTTTGATCGTTTTTTGGTTTGTTGGCTTGTTGGTTTGTTCGTTTGTTGGTTTGTTGGTTACTTGGTTGGTTATTTTGTTGGTTTGTTGGTTTGTTGGTTTTTTGGGTTGTTGGTTTGTTCGTTTGTTGGTTTGTTCGTTTGTTCGTTTGTTGGTTTGTTGGTTTGTTGGTTTGTTGGCTTGTTGGTTTGTTGGTTTGTTGGCTTGTTGGTTTGTTGGTTTGTTGGCTTGCTGGTTTGTTGCCTTGTTGGTTTGTTCGTTTGGTGGTATGTTGGTTTGTTCATTTGTTCGTTTGTTCCTTTGTTGGTTTGTTGGTTTGTTGGTTTGTTGGTTTGCTGGTTTTTTGGTTTTTTGGTTTATTGGTTTGTTGGCTTTTTGGTTTGTTGGTTTGTTGGTTTGTTTGTTTGTTGTCTTGTTGGTTTGTTGGATTGTTGATTATTTGGTTTGTTGATTTGTTGACTTGTTGGTTTGTTGGTTTGTTGGTTTGTTGGTTTGTTGGTTTGCTGGCTTGTTGGTTTGTTGGTTTGTTCTTTTGTTGGTTTGTAGGTTTGTTGATTTGTTGGCTTTTTGGCTTGTTTGTTTGTTGGTTTGTTGGCTTGTTGGTTTGTTGGTTTTGTTGGTTTGTTGGTTTGTTGGTTTGTTGGTTTGTTGGTTTGTTGGTTTGTTGGTTGTTCGTTTATTCGTTTGTTGGTTTGTTGGTTTGTTTGTTTGTTGGCTTGTTGGTTTGTTGGTTTGTTGGCTTGTTGGTTTGTTGGTTTTGTTGGTTTGTTGGTTTGTTGGTTTGTTGGTTTGTTGGTTTGTTAGTTTGTTAGTTTGTTGGTTTGTTGGTTTGTTGGTTTTGTTGGTTTGTTGGTTTGTTGGCTTGTTGGCTTGTTGGTTTGTTGGTCTGTTGGCTTGTTCGTTTGTTGGTTTGTTGGTTTGTTGGTTTGTTGGTTTGTTGTTTTGTTGGTTTGTTCGTTTTCTGGTTTGTTGGTTTGTTGGTTTGTCGGTTTGTTGGTTTGTTGGCTTATTGGTTTGTTCGTTTGTTGGATTTTTGGTTTGTTGGTTTGTTGGTTTGTTGGTTTGTTGATTTGTTGGTTTGTTGGTTTTTTGGTTTGTTGGTTTGTTGGTTTGTTGGTTTGTTGATTTGTTGGTTTGTTGGTTTTTTGGTTTGTTGGTTTGTTGGTTTGTTGGTTTGTTGGCTTATTGGTTTGTTGGTTTGTTGGTTTGTTGGTTTGTTGATTTGTTGGTTTGTTGGCTTGTATGTCTGTTGGCTTGTTGGCTTGTTGGTTTGTTCGTTTGTTGGTTTGTTGGTTACTTGGTTGGTTATTTTGTTGGTTTGTTGGTTTGTTGGTTTGTTGGTTTGTTGGTTTGTTCGTTTTTTGGTTTGTTGGCTTGTTGGTTTGTTCGTTTGTTGGTTTGTTGGTTACTTGGTTGGTTATTTTGTTGGTTTGTTGGTTTGTTGGTTTTTTGGGTTGTTGGTTTGTTCGTTTGTTGGTTTGTTCGTTTGTTCGTTTGTTGGTTTGTTTGTTTGTTGGTTTGTTGGCTTGTTGGCTTGTTGGTTTGTTGGTTTGTTGGCTTGTTGGTTTGTTGGTTTGTTGGCTTGCTGGTTTGTTGCCTTGTTGGTTTGTTCGTTTGGTGGTATGTTGGTTTGTTCGTTTGTTCGTTTGTTCCTTTGTTGGTTTGTTGGTTTGTTGGTTTGTTGGTTTGCTGGTTTTTTGGTTTTTTGGTTTATTGGTTTGTTGGCTTTTTGGTTTGTTGGTTTGTTGGTTTGTTTGTTTGTTGTCTTGTTGGTTTGTTGGATTGTTGATTTTTTGGTTTGTTGATTTGTTGACTTGTTGGTTTGTTGGTTTGTTGGTTTGTTGGTTTGTTGGTTTGTTGGTTTGTTGGTTTGTTGGTTTGCTGGCTTGTTGGTTTGTTGGTTTGTTCGTTTGTTGGTTTGTAGGTTTGTTGATTTGTTGGCTTTTTGGCTTGTTTGTTTGTTGGATTGTTGGCTTGTTGGTTTGTTGGTTTTGTTGGTTTGTTGGTTTGTTGGTTTGTTGGTTTGTTGGTTTGTTGGTTGTTCGTTTATTGGTTTGTTGGTTTGTTGGTTTGTTTGTTTGTTGGCTTGTTGGTTTGTTGGTTTGTTGGCTTGTTGGTTTGTTGGTTTTGTTGGTTTGTTGGTTTGTTGGTTTGTTGGTTTGTTGGTTTGTTGGTTTGTTAGTTTGTTGGTTTGTTGGTTTTGTTGGTTTGTTGGTTTGTTGGCTTGTTGGCTTGTTGGTTTGTTGGTCTCTTGGCTTGTTCGTTTGTTGGTTCGTTGGTTTGTTGGTTTGTTGGTTTGTTGTTTTGTTCGTTTTTTGGTTTGTTGGTTTGTTGGTTTGTCGGTTTGTTGGTTTGTTGGCTTATTGGTTTGTTCGTTTGTTGGCTTTTTGGTTTGTTGGTTTGTTGGTTTGTTGGTTTGTTGATTTGTTGGTTTGTTGGTTTTTTGGTTTGTTGGTTTGTTGGTTTGTTGGTTTGTTGATTTGTTGGTTTGTTGGTTTTTTGGTTTGTTGGTTTGTTCGTTTGTTGGTTTGTTGGTTTGTTGGCTTATTGGTTTGTTGGTTTGGTGGTTTGTTGGTTTGTTGGTTTGTCGGTTTGTTGGTTTGTTGATTTGTTGGTTTGTTGGTTTGTTGGTTTGTACGTTTGTTGGTTTGTTGGTTTGTTGGTTTGTTGGTTTGTTGGCTTGTTGGCTTGTTGGTTTGTTGGTTTGTTGGCTTGTTGGCTTGTTGGTTTGTTGGTTTGTTGGTTTGTTGGTTTGTTGGCTTGTTGGTTTGTTGGTTTGTTCATTTTTTTAGTGTTGGTTTGTTGGTTTGTTGGCTTGTTGGTTTGTTCGTCTGTTGGCTTTTTGGTTTGTTGGTTTGTTGGTTTGTTGGTTTATTGGTTTGTTCGTTTTTTGGTTTGTTGGTTTGTCGGTTTGTTGGCTTGTTGGTTTGTTAGTTTGTTGGTTGTTTGATTTGTGTGTTTGTTGGTTTGTTGGTTTGTTGGTTTGTTGGCTTATTGGCTTGTTGGTTTGTTGGTTTGTTCGTTTGTTGGTTTGTTGGTTTGTTTGTTTGTTGGTTTGTTCGTTTGTTGGTTTGTTGGTTTGTTGGTTTGTTGGTTTGTTGGTTTGTTGGTTTGTTGGTTTGTTGATTTGTTGGTTTGTTGGTTTGTTGGTTTGTACGTTTGTTGGTTTGTTGGTTTGTTGGTTTGTTGGTTTGTTGGCTTGTTGGCTTGTTGGTTTGTTGGTTTGTTGGCTTGTTGGCTTGTTGGTTTGTTGGTTTGTTGGTTTGTTGGTTTGTTGGCTTGTTGGTTTGTTGGTTTGTTCATTTTTTTAGTGTTGGTTTGTTGGTTTGTTGGCTTGTTGGTTTGTTCGTCTGTTGGCTTTTTGGTTTGTTGGTTTGTTGGTTTGTTGGTTTATTGGTTTGTTCGTTTTTTGGTTTGTTGGTTTGTCGGTTTGTTGGCTTGTTGGTTTGTTGGTTTGTTGGTTGTTTGATTTGTGTGTTTGTTGGTTTGTTGGTTTGTTGGTTTGTTGGCTTATTGGCTTGTTGGTTTGTTGGTTTGTTCGTTTGTTGGTTTGTTGGTTTGTTGGTTTGTTCATTTTTTGGTTTGTTGGTTTGTTGGTTTGTTGGTTTGTTGGCTTGTTGGTTTGTTCGTTTGTTGGCTTTTGGTTTGTTGGTTCGTTGGTTTGTTGGTTTATTGGTTTGTTCGTTTTTTGGTTTGTTGGTTTGTCGGTTTGTTGGCTTGTTGGTTTGTTGGTTTGTTGGTTGTTTGGTTTGTGTGTTTGTTGGTTTGTTGGTTTGTTGGTTTGTTGGCTTATTGGCTTGTTGGTTTGTTGGTTTGTTGATTTGTTGGCTTTTTGGCTTGTTTGTTTGTTGGTTTGTTGGCTTGTTGGCTTGTTGGTTTTGTTGGTTTGTTGGTTTGTTTGTTTGTTGGTTTGTTGGTTTGTTGGTTTGTTGGTTTGTTGGTTGTTCGTTTATTGGTTTGTTGGTTTGTTGGTTTGTTTGTTTGTTGGCTTGTTGGTTTGTTGGTTTGTTGGCTCGTTGGTTTGTTGGTTTTGTTGGTTTGTTGGTTTGTTGGTTTGTTGGTTTGTTGGTTTGTTAGTTTGTTGGTTTGTTGGTTTGTTGGTTTTGTTGGTTTGTTGGTTTGTTGGCTTGTTGGCTTGTTGGTTTGTTGGTCTGCTGGCTTGTTCGTTTGTTGGTTTGTTGGTTTGTTGGTTTGTTGGTTTGCTGGTTTGTTCGTTTTTTGGTTTGTTGGTTTTTTGGTTTGTCGGTTTGTTGGTTTGTTGGCTTATTGGTTTGTTCGTTTGTTGGCTTTTTGGTTTGTTGGTTTGTTGGTTTGTTGATTTGTTGGTTTGTTGGTTTTTTGGTTTGTTGGTTTGGTGGTTTGTTGGTTTGTTGATTTGTTGGTTTGTTGGTTTTTTGGTTTGTTGGTTTGTTCGTTTGTTGGTTTGTTGGTTTGTTGGCTTATTGGTTTGTTGGTTTGGTGGTTTGTTGGTTTGTTGGTTTGTTGGTTTGTTGGTTTGTTGATTTGTTGGTTTGTTGGCTTGTATGTCTGTTGGCTTGTTGGCTTGTTGGTTTGTTCGTTTGTTGGTTTGTTGGTTACTTGGTTGGTTATTTTGTTGGTTTATTGGTTTGTTGGCTTGTTGGTTTGTTGGTTTGTTGGTTTGTTCGTTTTTTGGTTTGTTGGCTTGTTGGTTTGTTCGTTTGTTGGTTTGTTGGTTACTTGGTTGGTTATTTTGTTGGTTTGTTGGTTTGTTGGTTTTTTGGGTTGTTGGTTTGTTCGTTTGTTGGTTTGTTCGTTTGTTCGTTTGTTGGTTTGTTGGTTTGTTGGTTTGTTGGCTTGTTGGTTTGTTGGTTTGTTGGTTTGTTGGCTTGTTGGTTTGTTGGTTTGTTGGCTTGCTGGTTTGTTGCCTTGTTGGTTTGTTCGTTTGGTGGTATGTTGGTTTGTTCGTTTGTTCGTTTGTTCCTTTGTTGGTTTGTTGGTTTGTTGGATTGTTGGTTTGCTGGTTTTTTGGTTTTTTGGATTATTGGTATGTTGGCTTTTTGGTTTGTTGGTTTGTTGGTTTGTGTGTTTGTTGTCTTGTTGGTTTGTTGGATTGTTGATTTTTTGGTTTGTTGATTTGTTGACTTATTGGTTTGTTGGTATGTTGGGTTGTTGGTTTGTTGGTTTGTTGTTTTGTTGGTTTGCTGGCTTGTTGGTTTGTTGGTTTGTTCGTTTGTTGGTTTGTAGGTTTGTTGATTTGTTGGCTTTTTGGCTTGTTTGTTTGTTGGCTTGTTGGTTTGTTGGTTTTGTTGGTTTGTTGGTTTGTTGGTTTGTTGGTTTATTGGTTTGTTGGTTTGTTGGTTGTCCGTTTATTGGTTTGTTGGTTTGTTGGTTTGTTTGTTTGTTGGCTTGTTGGTTTGTTGGTTTGTTGGCTTGTTGGTTTGTTGGTTTTGTTGGTTTGTTGGTTTGTTGGTTTGTTGGTTTGTTGGTTTGTTGGTTTGTTAGTTTGTTGGTTTGTTGGTTTGTTGGTTTTGTTGGTTTGTTGGTTTGTTGGCTTGTTGGCTTGTTGGTTTGTTGGTCTGTTGGCTTGTTCGTTTGTTGGTTTGTTGGTTTGTTGGTTTGTTGGTTTGTTGGTTTGTTCGTTTTTTGGTTTGTTGGTTTTTTGGTTTGTCGGTTTGTTGGTTTGTTGGCTTATTGGTTTGTTCGTTTGTTGGCTTTTTGGTTTGTTGGTTTGTTGGTTTGTTGGTTTGTTGATTTGTTGGTTTGTTGGTTTTTTGGTTTGTTGGTTTGGTGGTTTGTTGGTTTGTTGATTTGTTGGTTTGTTGGTTTTTTGGTTTGTTGGTTTGTTCGTTTGTTGGTTTGTTGGTTTGTTGGCTTATTGGTTTGTTGGTTTGGTGGTTTGTTGGTTTGTTGGTTTGTTGGTTTGTTGGTTTGTTGATTTGTTGGTTTGTTGGCTTGTATGTCTGTTGGCTTGTTGGCTTGTTGGTTTGTTCGTTTGTTGGTTTGTTGGTTACTTGGTTGGTTATTTAGTTGGTTTATTGGTTTGTTGGTTTGTTGGTTTGTTGGTTTGTTGGTTTTTTGGTTTGTTGGCTTGTTGGTTTGTTCGTTTGTTGGTTTGTTGGTTACTTGGTTGGTTATTTTGTTGGTTTGTTGGTTTGTTGGTTTTTTGGGTTGTTGGTTTGTTCGTTTGTTGGTTTGTTCGTTTGTTCGTTTGTTGGTTTGTTGGTTTGTTGGTTTGTTGGCTTGTTGGTTTGTTGGTTTGTTGGTTTGTTGGCTTGTTGGTTTGTTGGTTTGTTGGCTTGCTGGTTTGTTGCCTTGTTGGTTTGTTCGTTTGGTGGTATGTTGGTTTGTTCGTTTGTTCGTTTGTTCCTTTGTTGGTTTGTTGGTTTGTTGGTTTGTTGGTTTGCTGGTTTTTTGGTTTTTTGGTTTATTGGTATGTTGGCTTTTTGGTTTGTTGGTTTGTTGGTTTGTGTGTTTGTTGTCTTGTTGGTTTGTTGGATTGTTGATTTTTTGGTTTGTTGATTTGTTGACCTGTTGGTTTGTTGGTTTGTTGGTTTGTTGGTTTGTTGGTTTGTTGGTTTGTTGGTTTGCTGGCTTGTTGGTTTGTTGGTTTGTTCGTTTGTTGGTTTGTAGGTTTGTTGATTTGTTGGCTTTTTGGCTTGTTTGTTTGTTGGTTTGTTGGCTTGTTGGTTTGTTGGTTTTGTTGGTTTGTTGGTTTGTTGGTTTGTTGGTTTATTGGTTTGTTGGTTTGTTGGTTGTCCGTTTATTGGTTTGTTGGTTTGTTGGTTTGTTTGTTTGTTGGCTTGTTGGTTTGTTGGTTTGTTGGCTTGTTGGTTTGTTGGTTTTGTTGGTTTGTTGGTTTGTTGGTTTGTTGGTTTGTTGGTTTGTTGGTTTGTTAGTTTGTTGGTTTGTTGGTTTGTTGGTTTTGTTGGTTTGTTGGTTTGTTGGCTTGTTGGCTTGTTGGTTTGTTGGTCTGTTGGCTTGTTCGTTTGTTGGTTTGTTGGTTTGTTGGTTTGTTGGTTTGTTGGTTTGTTGGTTTGTTCGTTTTTTGGTTTGTTGGTTTGTTAATTTGTCGGTTTGTTGGTTTGTTGGCTTATTGGTTTGTTCGTTTGTTGGCTTTTTGGTTTGTTGGTTTGTTGGTTTGTTGGTTTGTTGATTTGTTGGTTTGTTGGTTTTTTGGTTTGTTGGTTTGTTGGTTTGTTGGTTTGTTGATTTGTTGGTTTGTTGGTTTTTTGGTTTGTTGGTTTGTTCGTTTGTTGGTTTGTTGGTTTGTTGGCTTATTGGTTTGTTGGTTTGGTGGTTTGTTGGTTTGTTGGTTTGTTGGTTTGTTGGTTTGTTGATTTGTTGGTTTGTTGGCTTGTATGTCTGTTGGCTTGTTGGCTTGTTGGTTTGTTGGTTTGTTTGTTTATTGGTTTGTTTGTTTGTTGGTTTGTTGGTTTGTTGGCTTGTTGGCTTGTTGGTGTGTTGGTTTGTTGGTTTTTTGGTTTGTTGGCTTGTTGGTTTGTTGGTTTGTTGTTTGCTGGTTTGTTGGTTTGTTGGTTTGTTGGTTTACTGGCTTGTTGGCTTGTTGGTTTGTTGGTTTGTTGGTTTGTTGGTTTGTTGGCTTGTTGGCTTGTTGGTGCGTTGGTTTGTTGGTTTGTTGGTTTGTTGGCTTGTTGGTTTGTTGGTTTGTTGTTTGTTGGTTTGTTGGTTTGTTGGTTTGTTGGTTTATTGGCTTGTTGGCTTGTTGGTTTGTTGGTTTGTTGGTTTGTTGGTTTGTCGGTTTATTGGTTTGTTGGTTTGTTGGTTTGTTGGTTTGTTGGTTTGTTGGTTTGTTGGTTTGTTGGTTTGTTGGTTTGTTGGCTTGTTGGTTTGTTGGTTTGTTGGTTTGTTGGTTTGTTGGTTTGTTGGTTTGTTTGTTTGTTGGTTTGTTCGTTTGTTGGTTTGTTGGTTTGTTGGTTTGTTGGTTTGTTGGTTTGTTGGTTTGTTGGTTTGTTGGTTTGTTGGTTTGTTGATTTGTTGGTTTGTTGGTTTGTTGGTTTGTACGTTTGTTGGTTTGTTGGTTTGTTGGTTTGTTGGTTTGTTGGCTAGTTGGCTTGTTGGTTTGTTGGTTTGTTGGCTTGTTGGTTTGTTGGTTTGTTGGTTTGTTGGTTTGTTGGTTTGTTGGTTTGTTGGTTTGTTCATTTTTTGGTTTGTTGGTTTGTTGGTTTGTTGGTTTGTTGGCTTGTTGGTTTGTTCGTTTGTTGGCTTTTTGGTTTGTTGGTTTGTTGGTTTGTTGGTTTATTGGTTTGTTCGTTTTTTGGTTTGTTGGTTTGTCGGTTTGTTGGCTTGTTGGTTTGTTGGTTTGTTGGTTGTTTGGTTTGTGTGTTTGTTGGTTTGTTGGTTTGTTGGTTTGTTGGTTTGTTGGCTTATTGGCTTGTTGGTTTGTTGGTTTGTTCGTTTGTTGGTTTGTTGGTTTGTTGTTTTGTTCGATTGTTGTTTTGTTCGATTGTTGGTTTGTTGGTTTGTTGGTTTGTTGGTTTGTTGGTTTGTTGGTTTGTTGGTTTGTTGGTTTGTTGGTTTGTTGGTTTGCTGGTTTGTTGGTTTGTTAGTTTGTTGGTTTGTTGGTTTGTTGGTTTGTTGGTTTGTTCGTTTGTTGGTTTGTTGGTTTGTTGGTTTGTTGGTTTGTTGGTTTGTTGGTTTGTTGGTTTGTTGGTTTGTTGGTTTGTTCGTTTGTTGGTTTGTTGGTTTGTTGGCTTGTTGGTTTGTTGGCTTGTGTGCTTGTTGGTTTGTTGGTTTGTTGGTTTGTTGGTTTGTTAGTTTGTTGGTTTGTTGGCTTGTTGGCTTGTTGGTTTGTTGGTTTGTTGACTTGTTGGTTTGTTGGTTTGTTGGCTTGTTGGTTTTGTTGGCTTGTTGGTTTGTTAGTTTGTTGGCTTGTTGGTTTGTTGGTTTGTTAGTTTGTTGGTGTGTTTGTTTGTTGGTTTGTTGGCTAGTTGGTTTGTTGGTTTGTTGGTTTGTTGGTTTGTTTGTTTGTTGGTTTGTTGGCTTGTTGGTTTGTTGGTTTGTTGGCTTGTTGGTTTGTTGGTTTGTTGGTTTGTTGGTTTGTTGACTTGTTGATTTGTTGGTTTGTTTGTTTGTTGGTTTGTTGGTTTGTTTGTTTGTTGGTTTGTTCGTTTGTTGGTTTGTTGGTTTGTTGGTTTGTTGGTTTGTTGGTTTGTTGGTTTGTTGGTTTGTTGGTTTGTTCGTTTGTTGGTTTGTTGGTTTGTTGGTTTGTTGGTATGTTGGTTTGTTGGCTTGTTGGCTTGTTGGTTTATTGGTTTGTTTGTTTGTTGGTTTGTTGTTTTGTTGGTTTGTTGGCTTGTTAGCTTGTTGGTTTATTGGTTTGTTGGCTTTTTGGTTTGTTGGTTGTTGGTTTGTTGGTTTGTTGGTTTGTTCGTTTGTTGGTTTGTTGGTTTGTTGGTTTGTTGGCTTGTTGGTTTGTTGGTTTGTTGGTTTGTTGGTTTGTTGGTTTGTTGGTTTGTTAGTTTGTTGGTTTGTTGGTTTATTGGTTTGTTGGTTTGTTGGCTTGTTGGTTTATTGGCTTGTTGGCTTGTTGGTTTTTTGGTTTGTTCGTTTGTTGGTTTGTTTGTTTGTTGTTTTGTTGGCTTTTTGGCTTGTTGGTTTGTTGGTTTGTTGGCTTGTTGGTTTGTTGGTTTTGTTGGTTTGTTGGTTTGTTGGTTTGTTGGTTTGTTGGTTTGTTGGTTTGTTGGTTTGTTGGTTTGTTGGTTTGTTGGTTTGTCGGTTTGTTGGTTTGTTGGTTTGTTGGTTTGTTGGTTTGTTGGTTTGTTGGTTTGTTGGTTTGTTGGCTTGTTGGTTTATTGGTTTGTTGGTTTGTTGGTTTGTTTGTTTGTTGGTTTGTTCGTTTGTGGGTTTGTTGGTTTGTTGGTTTGTTGGTTTGTTGGTTTGTTGGTTTGTTGGTTTGTTTGTTTGTACGTTTGTTGGTTTGTTGGTTTGTTGGTTTGTTGGTCTGTTGGTTTGTTGTCTTGTTGGCTTATTGGTTTGTTGGTTTGTTGGATTGTTGGTTTGTTGGTTTGTTGGTTTGTTGGTTTGCTCATTTTTTGGTTTGTTGGTTTGTTGGCTTGTTGGTTTGTTCGTTTGTTGGCTTTTTGGTTTGTTGGTTTGTTAGTTTGTTGGTTTATTGGTTTGTTCGTTTTTTGGTTTGTTGGTTTGTTGGTTTGTTGGCTTGTTGGTTTGTTGGTTTGTTGGTTGTTTGGTTTGTGTGTTTGTTGGTTTGTTGGTTTGTTGGTTTGTTGGATTATTGGCTTGTTGGTTTGTTGGTTTGTTCGTTTGTTGGTTTGTTGGTTTGTTGTTTTGTTCGATTGTTGGCTTGTTGGTTTGTTGGTTTGTTGGTTTGTTGGTTTGTTGGTTTGTTGGTTTGTTGGTTTGTTGGTTTGTTGGTTTGTTGGTTTGTTGGTTTGTTGGTTTGTTGGTCTGTTGGTTTGTTGGTTTGTTGGCTTGTTGGTTTGTTGGTTTGTTAGTTTGTTGGTGTGTTTGTTTGTTGGCTTGTTGGCTTGTTGGTTTGTTGGTTTGTTGGTTTGTTGGTTTGTTGCTTTGTTCGTTTTTTGGTTTGTTGACTTGTTGGTTTGTTCGTTTGTTGGTTTGTTGGTTACTTGGTTTGTTGGTTTGTTGGTTTGTTGGTTTGTTGGTTTGTTGGTTTGTTGGTTTTTTCGTTTGTTGGTTTGTTGGTTTTTTCGTTTGTTGGTTTGTTGGTTTGTTCGTTTGTTGGTTTGTTGGTTTGTTGGTTTGTTGGTTTGTTGACTTGTTGGTTTATTGGTTTGTTGGTTTGTTGGTTTGTTGGTTTGTTGGTTTGTTGGTTTGTTGGTTTGTTGGTTTGTTGGTTTGTTGGTTTGTTGGTTTGTTGGTTTGTTGGTTTGTTGGTTTGTTGGTTTGTTGGTTTGTTGGTTTGTTGGTTTGTTGGTTTGTTGGTTTGTTGGTTTGTTGGTTTGTTGGCTTGTTGGCTTGTTGGTTTGTTGGTTTGTTGGTTTGTTTACTTGTTGGTTTGTTGGCTTGTTGGTTTTGTTGGCTTGTTGGTTTGTTGGTTTGTTGGCTTGTTGGTTTGTTGGTTTGTTAGTTTGTTGGTGTGTTTGTTTGTTGGTTTGTTGGCTAGTTGGTTTGTTGGTTTGTTGGTTTGTTGGTTTGTTGGTTTGTTTGTTTGTTGGTTTGTTGGCTTGTTGGTTTGTTGGTTTGTTGGTTTGTTGGTTTGTTGGTTTCTTGGTTTCTTGGTTTGTTGGCTTGTTGGTTTTTTGGTTTGTTGATTTGTTTCCTTGTTGGTTTGTTGGTTTGTTGGTTTGTTGGTTTGTTGGTTTGTTC
Source organism: Atherix ibis (assembly GCA_958298945.1). Lineage (NCBI taxonomy): Eukaryota > Metazoa > Arthropoda > Insecta > Diptera > Athericidae > Atherix > Atherix ibis. The sequence goes on from OY282608.1 coordinate 4,842,228, forward strand.
GTTTGTTGGCTTTTTGTTTTGTTGGTTTGTTGGTTTGTTGGTTTGTTGGTTTGTTGGTTGTTTGGTTTGTTGGTTTGTTGGTTTGTTGGTTTGTTGGTTTGTTGGTTTGTTGGCTTATTGGCTTGTTGGTTTGTTGGTTTGTTCGTTTGTTGGTTTTTTTTTTTTTTTGGATTGTTGGTTTGTTGGTTTGTTGGCTTGTTGGTTTGTTGGTTTTTTGGTTTGTTAGTTTGTTGGTTTGTTGGTTTGTTGGTTTGTTGGTTTGTTGGTTTGTTGGTTTGTTGGTTGTTTGGTTTGTTGGTTTGTTGGTTTGTTGGTTTGTTGGCTTATTCGTTTTTTGGTTTGTTGGTTTCTTGGGTTGTTGGCTTGTTGGTTTGTTGGTTTGTTGGTTGTTTGGTTTGTTGGTTTGTTGGTTTGTTGGTTTGTTGGCTTATTGGCTTGTTGGTTTGTTGGTTTGTTCGTTCGTTGGTTTGTTGGTTGGTTGTTTTTTTGGATTGTTGGATTATTGGTTTGTTGGCTTGTTGGTTTGTTGTTTTTTTGATTTGTTAGTTTGTTGGTTTGTTGGTTTGTTGGTTTGTTGGTTTGTTGCTTTGTTGGTTTGTTGGTTTGTTGGCTTGTTGGTTTGTTGGTTTGTTAGTTTGTTGGTTTGTTGGTTTGTTCGTTTGTTGGTTTGTTGGTTGTTGGTTTGTTAGCTTGTTGGCTTGTTGGTTTGTTGGTTTGTTGACTTGTTGGTTTGTTGGTTTGTTGGCTTGTTGGTTTTGTTGGCTTGTTGGTTTGTTGGTTTGTTGGCTTGTTGGTTTGTTTCTTTGTTGGTTTGTTGGTTTATTGGTTTGTTGGTTTGTTGGTTTGTTGGTTTGTTGGCTTGTTGTTTTTTTGGTTTGTTGGTTTGTTGGTTTGTTGGCTTGTTGGTTTGTTGGTTTGTTGGTTTGTTGGTTTGTTGGCTTGTTGGTTTGTTGGTTTGTTGGTTTGCTGGCTTGTTGGTTTGTTGGTTTGTTCGTTTGTTGGTTTGTAGGTTTGTTGGTTTGTTGGCTTGTTGGCTTGTTGGTTTGTTGGTTTGTTGGTTTGTTGGCTTGTTGGTTTGTTGGTTGTGTTGGTTTGTTGGTTTGTTGGTTTGTTGGTTTGTTGGTTTGTTGGTTTGTTGGTATGTTGGTTTGTTGGTTTGTTGGTTTGTTGGTTGTTTGGTTTGTTGGTTTGTTGGTTTGTTGGTTTGTTGGTTTGTTGGTTTGTTGGCTTATTGGCTTGTTGGTTTGTTAGTTTGTTCGTTTGTTGGTTTGTTGGCTTGTTGGTTTGTTGGTTTGTTGGTTTGTTGGTTTTTAGGTTTGTTGGTTTGTTGGTTTGTTGGTTTGCTGGCTTGTTGGTTTGTTGGTTTGTTCGTTTGTTGGTTTCTAGGTTTGTTGGTTTGTTGGCTTGTTGGCTTGTTGGTTTGTTGGTTTGTTGGTTTGTTGGTTTGTTGGTTTGTAGGTTTGTTGGTTTGTTGGTTTGTTGGCTTATTGGCTTGTTGGTTTGTTAGTTTGTTCGTTTGTTGGTTTGTTGGTTTTGTTGGTTTGTTGGTTTGTTGGTTTGTTGGTTTGTTGGTTTGTTGGTATGTTGGTTTGTTCGTTTGTTGGTTTGTTGGTTGTTTGGTTTCTTGGTTTGTTGGTTTGTTGGTTTGTAGGTTTGTTGGTTTGTTGGCTTATTGGCTTGTTGGTTTGTTAGTTTGTTGGTTTGTTGTTTTGTTGGATTGTTGGTTTGTTGGTTTGTTGGTTTGTTGGTTTGTTAGTTTGTTGGTGTGTTTGTTTGTTGGCTTGTTGGCTTGTTGGTTTGTTGGTTTGTTGGTTTGTTGGTTTGTTGCTTTGTTCGTGTTTTGGTTTTTTGGCTTGTTGGTTTGTTCGTTTGTTGGTTTGTTGGTTACTTGGTTTGTTGGTTTGTTGGTTTGTTGGTTTGTTCGTTTGTTGGTTTGTTGGTTTGTTGGTTTGTTGGCTTGTTGGCTTGTTGGTTTGTTGGTTTGTTGGCTTGTTGGTTTGTTGGTTTGTTGGCTTGTTGGTTTGTTGGCTTGTTCGTTTGTTGGTTTGTTGGTTTGTTCGTTTGTTCGTTTGTTGGTTTGTTGGATTGTTTGTTTGTTGGTTTTTTGGTTTGTTGGTTTTTTGGTTTGTTGGCTTTTTGGTTTGTTTGTTTGTTGGCTTGTTGGTTTGTTGGTTTGTTGGTTTGTTGGTTTGTTGGTTTGTTTGTTTGTTGGTTTGTTGGTTTATTGGTTTGTTGGTTTGTTGGTTTGTTGGTTTGTTGGTTGGTTGGTTTGTTGGTTTGTTAGTTTGTTGGCTTGTTGGTTTTGTTGGCTTGTAGGTTTGTTGGTTTGTTGGTTTGTTGGTTTGTTGGTTTGTTGGTTTGTTGGTTTGTTGGTTTGTTGGTTTGTTGGTTTGTTGGTTTGTTGGTTTGTTGGCTTGTTGATTTGTTCGTTTGTTGGCTTTTTGTTTTGTTGGTTTGTTGGTTTGTTGGTTTGTTGGTTTGTTGGTTTGTCGGTTTGTTCGTTTTTTGGTTTGTTGGTTTGTTGGTTTGTTGGTTTGTTGGTTTTTTTTGGTTTGTTGGTTTGTTGGCTTATTGGCTTGTTGGTTTGTTGGTTTGTTCGTTTGTTGGTTTGTTGGTTTGTTGTTTTGTTGGATTGTTGGCTTGTTGGTTTGTTGGTTTGTTGGCTTGTTGGTTTGTTGGTTTTTTGGTTTGTTGGTTTGTTGGTTTGTTGGTTTGTTGGTTTGTTGGTTTGTTGGTTTGTTGGTTTGTTGGTTTGTTAGTTTGTTTGTTTGTTGGTTTGTTGGTTTGTTGGCTTGTTGGTTTGTTGGTTTGTTAGTTTGTTTGTGTGTTTGTTTGTTGGCTTGTTGGCTTGTTGGTTTGTTGGTTTGTTGGTTTGTTGGTTTGTTGGTTTGTTGGTTTGTTGCTTTGTTCGTTTTTTGGTTTGTTGGCTTGTTGGTTTGTTCGTTTGTTGGTTTGTTGGTTACTTGGTTTGTTGGTTTGTTGGTTTGTTGGTTTGTTCGTTTGTTGGTTTGTTGGTTTGTTCGTTTGTTGGTTTGTTGGTTTGTTGGTTTGTTGGCTTGTTGGTTTGTTGGCTTGTTGGTTTTTTGGTTTGTTGGTTTGTTGGTTTGTTGGTTTGTTGGTTTGTTGGTTTGTTGGTTTGTTGGCTTGTTGGCTTGTTGGTTTGTTGGTTTGTTGACTTGCTGGTTTGTTGGTTTGTTGGCTTGTTGGTTTTGTTGGCTTGTAGGTTTGTTGGTTTGTTGGTTTGTTGGTTTGTTTCTTTGTTGTTTTGTTGGTTTGTTGGGTTGTTGGTTTGCTGGCTTGTTCGTTTTTTGGTTTGTTGGTTTGTTTCTTTGTTGGTTTGTTGGTTTGTTGGTTTGTTGGTTTGTTGGTTTGTTGGTTTGTTGGGTTGTTGGTTTGTTGGTTTGTTGGTTTGTTGGTTTGTTGGCTTGTTGGTTTGTTCGTTTGTTGGCTTTTTGTTTTGTTGGTTTGTTGGTTTGTTGGTTTGTTGGTTTGTTGGTTTGTTCGTTTTTTGGTTTGTTGGTTTGTTGGTTTGTTGGTTTGTTGGTTTGTTGGTTTTTTTGGTTTGTTGGTTTGTTGGCTTATTGGCTTGTTGGCTTGTTGTTTTGTTCGTTTGTTGGTTTGTTGGTTTGTTGTTTTGTTGTTTTGTTGGATTGTTGGCTTGTTGGTTTGTCGGTTTGTTGGCTTGTTGGTTTGTTGGTTTTTTGGTTTGTTGGTTTGTTGGTTTGTTGGTTTGTTGGTTTGTTGGTTTCTTGGTTTGTTGGTTTGTTGGTTTGTTGCTTTGTTCGTTTTTTGGTTTGTTGGCTTGTTGGTTTGTTGGTTTGTTGGTTACTTGGTTTGTTGGTTTGTTGGTTTGTTGGTTTGTTCGTTTGTTGGTTTGTTGGTTTGTTCGTTTGTTGGTTTGTTGGTTTGTTGGTTTGTTGGTTTGTTGGCTTATTGGCTTGTTGGTTTGTTGGTTTGTTCGTTTGTTGGTTTGTTCGTTTGTTGTTTTGTTGGTTTTGTTGGCTTGTTGGTTTGTTAATTTGTTGGTTTGTTGGCTTGTTGGTTTGTTGGTTTGTTGGTTGTTTGGTTTGTTGGTTTGTTGGTTTGTTGGTTTGTTGGCTTATTGGCTTGTTGGTTTGTTGGTTTGTTCGGTTGTTGGTTTGTTGGTTTGTTGTTTTGTTGGATTGTTGGCTTGTTGGTTTGTTGGTTTGTTGGCTTGTTGGTTTGTTGGTTTGTTGGTTTTTTGGTATGTTGGTTTGTTGGCTTGTTGGTTTGTTGGTTTGTTGGTTTGTTGGTTTGTTGGTTTGTTGGTTTGTTGGTTTGTTGGTTTGTTGGTTTGTTGGTTTGTTGGTTTGTTGGTTTGTTGGTTTGTTGGTTTGTTGGTTTGTTGGTTTGTTGGTTTGTTGGTTTGTTGGTTTGTTGGCTTGTTGGTTTGTTGGTTTGTTAGTTTGTTTGTGTGTTTGTTTGTTGGCTTGTTGGTTTGTTGGTTTGTTGGTTTGTTGGTTTGTTGGTTTGCTGCTTTGTTAGTTTTTTGGTTTGTTGGCTTGTTGGTTTGTTCGTTTGTTAGTTTGTTGGTTTGTTGGTTTGTTGGTTTGTTGGTTTGTTGGTTTGTTGGTTTGTTGGTTTGTTGGTTTGTTGGTTTGTTCGTTGGCTGGTTTGCTGGTTTATTCGTTTGTTGGTTTGTTGGTTTGTTGGCTTGTTGGCTTGTTGGTTTGTTGGTTTGTGGACTTGTTGGTTTGTTGGTTTGTTGGCTTGTTGGTTTTGTTGGCTTGTTGGTTTGTTGGTTTGTTGGTTTGTTGGTTTGTTGGTTTGTTGGTTTGTTGGTTTGTTGGTTTGTTGGTTTGTTGGTTTGTTGGTTTGTTGGTTTGTTGGTTTGTTGGTTTGTTGGTTTGTTGGTTTGTTGGCTTGTTGGTTTGTTAGTTTGTTGGTTTGTTGGTTTGTTTGTTTGTTGGTTTGTTGGTTTGTTGGTTTGCTGGCTTGTTGGTTTGTTGGTTTGTTCGTTTGTTGGTTTGTAGGTTTGTTGGTTTGTTGGCTTGTTGGTTTGTTGGTTTGTTGGTTTGTTGGCTTGTTGGTTTGTTGGTTTTTTTGGTTTGTTGGTTTGTTGGTTTGTTTGTATGTTAGTTTGTTGGCTTACTGGCTTGTTGGTTTGTTGGTTTGTTCGTTTGTCGGTTTGTTGGTTTGTTGTTTTGTTGGATTGTTGGCTTGTTGGTATGTTGGTTTGTTGGCTTGTTGGTTTTGTTGGCTTGTTGGTTTGTTGGTTTGTTGGTTTGTTGGTTTGTGGGTTTGTTGGTTTGTTAGTTTGTTGGTTTGTTGGTTTGTTGGTTTGTTGGTTTGTTGGTTTGTTGGCTTGTTGGTTTGTTGGTTTGTTGGTTTGTTGGTTTGTGGGTTTGTTGGTTTGTTAGTTTGTTGGTTTGTTGGTTTGTTGGTTTGTTGGTTTGTTGGTTTGTTGGTTTGTTGGTTTGTTGGTTTGTTGGTTTGTTGGTTTGTTGGTTTGTTGGTTTGTTGGCTTGTTGGTTTGTTGGTTTGTTAGTTTGTTTGTGTGTTTGTTTGTTGGCTTGTTGGCTTGTTGGTTTGTTGGTTTGTTGGTTTGTTGGTTTGTTGGTTTGTTGCTTTGTTCGTTTTTTGGTTTGTTGGCTTGTTGGTTTGTTCGTTTGTTGGTTTGTTGGTTACTTGGTTTGTTGCTTTGTTGGTTTGTTGGTTTGTTGGTTTGTTTGTATGTTGGTTTGTTGGCTTACTGGCTTGTTGGTTTGTTGGTTTGTTCGTTTGTCGGTTTGTTGGTTTGTTGTTTTGTTGGATTGTTGGCTTGTTGGTATGTTGGTTTGTTGGCTTGTTGGTTTGTTGGGTTTTTGGTTTGTGGTTTGTTGGTTTGTTGGTTTGTTGGTTTCTTAGTTTGTTGGTTTGTTGGTTTGTTGGTTTGTTGGTTTGTTGGTTTGTTCGTTTGTTGGTTTGTTGGTTTGTTCGTTTGTTGGTTTGTTGGTTTTGTTGGTTTGTTGGCTTGTTGGCTTGTTGGTTTGTTGGTTTGTTGACTTGTTGGTTTGTTGGTTTGTTGGCTTGTTGGTTTAGTTGGCTTGTTGGTTTGTTGGTTTGTTGGCTTGTTGGTTTGTTTCTTTGTTGGTTTGTTGGTTTGTTGGTTTGTTGGTTTGTTGGCTTGTTGGTTTTTTGGTTTGTTGGTTTGTTGGTTTGTTGGCTTGTTGGTTTGTTGGTTTGTTGGTTTTTTGGTTTGTAGGTTTGTTGGTTTGTTGGTTTATTGGTTTGCTGGCTTGTTGGTTTGTTGGTTTGTTCGTTTGTTGGTTTGTAGGTTTGTTGGTGTGTTGGCTTGTTGGCTTGTTGGTTTGTTGGTTTGTTGGTTTGTTGGCTTGTTGGTTTGTTGGTTTTGTTCGTTTGTTGGTTTGTTGGTTTGTTGGTTTGTTTATTTGTTGGTATGTTGGTTTATTCGTTTGTTGGTTTGTTGGTTGTTTGGTTTGTTGGTTTGTTGGTTAGTTGGTTTGTGGGTTTGTTGGCTTATTGCCTTGTTGGTTTGTTAATTTGTTCGTTGGTGGGTTTGTTGGTTTGTTGTTTTGTTGGATTGTTGGCTTGTTGGTTTGTTGGTTTGTTTGCTTGTTGGTTTGTTGGTTTTTTGGTTTGTTGGTTTGTTGGTTTGTTGGTTTGTTGGTTTGTTGGTTTGTTGGTTTGTTGGTTTTGTTGGCTTGTTGGTTTGTTGGTTTGTTGGTTTGTTTCTTTGTTGGTTTGTTGGTTTGTTGGTTTGTTGGTTTGTTGGTTTGTTGGCTTGTTGGTTTGTTGGTTTGTTGGTTGTTTGGTTTGTTGGTTTGTTGGCTTGTTGGTTTGTTGGTTTGTTGGCTTATTGGCTTGTTGGTTTGTTGGTTTGTTCGGTTGTTGGTTTGTTGGTTTGTTGTTTTATTGGATTGTTGGCTTGTTGGTTTGTTGGTTTGTTGGCTTGTTGGTTTGTTGGTTTGTTGGTTTGTTGGTTTGTTGGTTTGTTGGTTTGTTGGTTTGTTGGTTTGTTGGTTTGTTTGTTTGTTGGTTTGTTGGTTTGTTGGCTTGTTGGTTTGTTGGTTTGTTGGCTTGTTGGTTTGTTGGTTTGTTGGCTTGTTGGTTTGTTGGGTTTTTGGTTTGTTGGTTTGTTGGTTTGTGGGTTTGTTGGTTTGTTAGTTTGTTGGTTTGTTGGTTTGTTGGTTTGTTGGTTTGTTGGTTTGTTGGTTTGTTGGCTTGTTGGTTTGTTGGTTTGTTGGCTTGTTGGTTTGTTGGGTTTTTGGTTTGTTGGTTTGTTGGTTTGTGGGTTTGTTGGTTTGCTAGTTTGTTGGTTTGTTGGTTTGTTGGTTTGTTGGTTTGTTGGTTTGTTGGTTTGTTGGTTTGTTGGTTTGTTGGTTTGTTGGCTTGTTGGTTTGTTGGTTTCTTAGTTTGTTTGTGTGTTTGTTTGTTGGCTTGTTGGTTTGTTGGTTTGTTGGTTTGTTGGTTTGTTGGTTTGCTGCTTTGTTAGTTTTTTGGTTTGTTGGCTTGTTGGTTTGTTCGTTTGTTGGTTTGTTGGTTACTTGGTTTATTGGTTTGTTGGTTTGTTGGTTTGTTGGTTTGTTGGTTTGTTGGTTTGTTGGTTTGTTGGTTTGTTGGTTTGTTCGTTAGTTGGTTTGTTGGTTTATTCGTTTGTTGGTTTGTTGGTTTGTTGGCTTGTTGGCTTGTTGGTTTGTTGGTTTGTGGACTTGTTGGTTTGTTGGCTTGTTGGCTTGTTGGTTTTGTTGGCTTGTTGGTTTGTTGGTTTGTTGGTTTGTTGGTTTGTTGGTTTGTTGGTTTGTTGGTTTGTTGGTTTGTTGGTTTGTTGGTTTGTTGGTTTGTTGGTTTGTTGGTTTGTTGGTTTGTTGGTTTGTTGGCTTGTTGGTTTTTTGGTTTGTTGGTTTGTTGGTTTGTTGGCTTGTTGGTTTGTTAGTTTGTTGGTTTGTTGGTTTGTTGGTTTGTTGGTTTGTTGGTTTGTTGGTTTGCTGGCTTGTTGGTTTGTTGGTTTGTTCGTTTGTTGGTTTGTAGGTTTGTTGGTTTGATGGCTTGTTGGCTTGTTGGTTTGTTGGTTTGTTGGTTTGTTGGCTTGTTGGTTTGTTGGTTTTGTTGGTTTGTTGGTTTGTTGGTTTGTTGCTTTGTTGGTTTGTTGGTTTGTTCGTATGTTGGTTTGTTCGTTTGTTGGTTTGTTGGTTTGTTGGTTTGTTGGTTTGTTGGTTTGTTGGTTTGTTGGTTTGTTGGCTTATTGGCTTGTTGGTTTGTTGGTTTGTTCGTTTGTCGGTTTGTTGGTTTGTTGGTTTGTTGTTTTGTTGGATTGTTGGCTTGTTGGTATGTTGGTTTGTTGTCTTGTTGGTTTGTTGGGTTTTTGGTTTGTGGTTTGTTGGTTTGTGGGTTTGTTGGTTTGTTAGTTTGTTGGTTTGTTGGTTTGTTGGTTTGTTGGTTTGTTGGTTTGTTGGTTTGTTGGTTTGTTGGTTTGTTGGTTTGCTGGTTTGTTGGTTTGTTGGCTTGTTGGTTTGTTGGTTTGTTAGTTTGTTTGTGTTTTTGTTTGTTGGCTTGTTGGCTTGTTGGTTTGTTGGTTTGTTGGTTTGTTGGTTTGTTGCTTTGGTCGTTTTTTGGTTTGTTGGCTTGTTGGTTTGTTTGTTTGTTGGTTTGTTGGTTACTTGGTTTGTTGGTTTATTGGTTTGTTGGTTTGTTGGTTTGTTGGTTTGTTCGTTTGTTGGTTTGTTGGTTTGTTCGTTTGTTGGTTTGTTGGTTTGTTGGTTTGTTGGCTTGTTGGCTTGTTGGTTTGTTGGTTTGTTGACTTGTTGGTTTGTTAGTTTGTTGGCTTGTTAGTTTTGTTGGCTTGTTGGTTTGTTGGTTTGTTGGCTTGTTGGTTTGTTTCTTTGTTGGTTTGTTGGTTTGTTGGTTTGTTGGCTTGTTGGTTTTTTGGTTTGTTGGTTTGTTGGTTTGTTGGCTTGTTGGTTTGTTGGTTTGTTGGTTTGTTGGTTTGTAGGTTTGTTGGTTTGTTGGTTTGTTGGTTTGCTGGCTTGTTGGTTTGTTGGTTTGTTCGTTTGTTGGTTTGTAGGTTTGTTGGTGTGTTGGCTTGTTGGCTTGTTTGTTTGTTGGTTTGTTGGCTTGTTGGTTTGTTGGTTTTGTTGGTTTGTTGGTTTGTTGGTTTGTTGGTTTGTTGGTTTGTTGGTATGTTGGTTTGTTCGTTTGTTGATTTGTTGGTTGTTTGGTTTGTTGGTTTGTTGGTTTGTTGGTTTGTGGGTTTGTTGGCTTATTGCCTTGTTGGTTTGTTCGTTTGTTGGTTTGTTGGTTTGTTGTTTTGTTGGATTGTTGGCTTGTTGGTTTGTTGGTTTGTTGGCTTGTTGGTTTGTTGGTTTTTTGGTTTGTTGGTTTGTTGGTTTGTTGGTTTGTTGGTTTGTTGGTTTGTTGGTTTTGTTGGCTTGTTGGTTTGTTGGTTTGTTGGTTTGTTTCTTTGTTGGTTTGTTGGTTTGTTGGTTTGTTGGTTTGTTGGCTTATTGGTTTGTTGGTTTGTTGGTTGTTTGGTTTGTTGGTTTGTTGGTTTGTTGGTTTGTTGGTTTGTTGGTTGTTTGGTTTGTTGGTTTGTTGGCTTGTTGGTTTGTTGGTTTGTTGGCTTGTTGGTTTGTTGGTTTGTTGGTTTGTTGGTTTGTTAGTTTGTTGGTTTGTTGGTTTGTTGGCTTGTTGGTTTGTTGGTTTGTTGGCTTGTTGGTTTGTTGGTTTGTTGGCTTGTTGGTTTGTTGGGTTTTTGGTTTGTTGGTTTGTTGGTTTGTGGGTTTGTTGGTTTGTTAGTTTGTTGGTTTGTTGGTTTGTTGGTTTGTTGGTTTGTTGGTTTGTTGGTTTGTTGGCTTGTTGGTTTGTTGGTTTGTTGGCTTGTTGGTTTGTTGGGTTTTTGGTTTGTTGGTTTGTTGGTTTGTGGGTTTGTTGGTTTGCTAGTTTGTTGGTTTGTTGGTTTGTTGGTTTGTTGGTTTGTTGGTTTGTTGGTTTGTTGGTTTGTTGGTTTGTTGGTTTGTTGGTTTGTTGGCTTGTTGGTTTGTTGGTTTCTTAGTTTGTTTGTGTGTTTGTTTGTTGGCTTGTTGGTTTGTTGGTTTGTTGGTTTGTTGGTTTGTTGGTTTGCTGCTTTGTTAGTTTTTTGGTTTGTTGGCTTGTTGGTTTGTTCGTTTGTTGGTTTGTTGGTTACTTGGTTTATTGGTTTGTTGGTTTGTTGATTTGTTGGTTTGTTGGTTTGTTGGTTTGTTGGTTTGTTGGTTTGTTGGTTTGTTCGTTAGTTGGTTTGTTGGTTTATTCGTTTGTTGGTTTGTTGGTTTGTTGGCTTGTTGGCTTGTTGGTTTGTTGGTTTGTGGACTTGTTGGTTTGTTGGTTTGTTGGCTTGTTGGTTTTGTTGGCTTGTTGGTTTGTTGGTTTGTTGGTTTGTTGGTTTGTTGGTTTGTTGGTTTGTTGGTTTGTTGGTTTGTTGGTTTGTTGGTTTGTTGGTTTGTTGGTTTGTTGGTTTGTTGGTTTGTTGGTTTGTTGGCTTGTTGGTTTTTTGGTTTGTTGGCTTGTTGGTTTGTTGGCTTGTTGGTTTGTTAGTTTGTTGGTTTGTTGGTTTGTTGGTTTGTTGGTTTGTTGGTTTGTTGGTTTGCTGGCTTGTTGGTTTGTTGGTTTGTTCGTTTGTTGGTTTGTAGGTTTGTTGGTTTGATGGCTTGTTGGCTTGTTGGTTTGTTGGTTTGTTGGTTTGTTGGCTTGTTGGTTTGTTGGTTTTGTTGGTTTGTTGGTTTGTTGGTTTGTTGCTTTGTTGGTTTGTTGGTTTGTTCGTATGTTGGTTTGTTCGTTTGTTGGTTTGTTGGTTTGTTGGTTTGTTGGTTTGTTGGTTTGTTGGTTTGTTGGTTTGTTGGTTTGTTGGCTTATTGGCTTGTTGGTTTGTTGGTTTGTTCGTTTGTCGGTTTGTTGGTTTGTTGGTTTGTTGTTTTGTTGGATTGTTGGCTTGTTGGTATGTTGGTTTGTTGTCTTGTTGGTTTGTTGGGTTTTTGGTTTGTGGTTTGTTGGTTTGTGGGTTTGTTGGTTTGTTAGTTTGTTGGTTTGTTGGTTTGTTGGTTTGTTGGTTTGTTGGTTTGTTGGTTTGTTGGTTTGTTGGTTTGTTGGTTTGCTGGTTTGTTGGTTTGTTGGCTTGTTGGTTTGTTGGTTTGTTAGTTTGTTTGTGTTTTTGTTTGTTGGCTTGTTGGCTTGTTGATTTGTTGGTTTGTTGGTTTGTTGGTTTGTTGCTTTGGTCGTTTTTTGGTTTGTTGGCTTGTTGGTTTGTTTGTTTGTTGGTTTGTTGGTTACTTGGTTTGTTGGTTTATTGGTTTGTTGGTTTGTTGGTTTGTTGGTTTGTTCGTTTGTTGGTTTGTTGGTTTGTTCGTTTGTTGGTTTGTTGGTTTGTTGGTTTGTTGGCTTGTTGGCTTGTTGGTTTGTTGGTTTGTTGACTTGTTGGTTTGTTAGTTTGTTGGCTTGTTAGTTTTGTTGGCTTGTTGGTTTGTTGGTTTGTTGGCTTGTTGGTTTGTTTCTTTGTTGGTTTGTTGGTTTGTTGGTTTGTTGGCTTGTTGGTTTTTTGGTTTGTTGGTTTGTTGGTTTGTTGGCTTGTTGGTTTGTTGGTTTGTTGGTTTGTTGGTTTGTAGGTTTGTTGGTTTGTTGGTTTGTTGGTTTGCTGGCTTGTTGGTTTGTTGGTTTGTTCGTTTGTTGGTTTGTAGGGTTGTTGGTGTGTTGGCTTGTTGGCTTGTTTGTTTGTTGGTTTGTTGGCTTGTTGGTTTGTTGGTTTTGTTGGTTTGTTGGTTTGTTGGTTTGTTGGTTTGTTGGTTTGTTGGTATGTTGGTTTGTTCGTTTGTTGATTTGTTGGTTGTTTGGTTTGTTGGTTTGTTGGTTTGTTGGTTTGTGGGTTTGTTGGCTTATTGCCTTGTTGGTTTGTTCGTTTGTTGGTTTGTTGGTTTGTTGTTTTGTTGGATTGTTGGCTTGTTGGTTTGTTGGTTTGTTGGCTTGTTGGTTTGTTGGTTTTTTGGTTTGTTGGTTTGTTGGTTTGTTGGTTTGTTGGTTTGTTGGTTTGTTGGTTTTGTTGGCTTGTTGGTTTGTTGGTTTGTTGGTTTGTTTCTTTGTTGGTTTGTTGGTTTGTTGGTTTGTTGGTTTGTTGGCTTATTGGTTTGTTGGTTTGTTGGTTGTTTGGTTTGTTGGTTTGTTGGTTTGTTTGTTTGTTGGTTTGTTGGCTTATTGGCTTGTTGGTTTGTTTGTTTGTTCGGTTGTTGGTTTGTTGGTTTGTTGTTTTATTGGATTGTTGGCTTGTTGGTTTGTTGGTTTGTTGGCTTGTTGGTTTGTTGGTTTGTTGGTTTGTTGGTTTGTTGGTTTGTTGGTTTGTTGGTTTGTTGGTTTGTTCGTTTGTTGGTTTGTTCGCTTGTTGGTTTGTTGGTTTGTTGGTTTGTTGGTTTGTTGGTTTGTGGGTTTGTTGGTTCGTTAGTTTGTTGGTTTGTTGGTTTGTTGGTTTGTTGGTTTGTTGGTTTGTTGGTTTGTTGGTTTGTTGGTTTGTTGGTTTGTTGATTTGTTGGTTTGTTGGTTTGTTGGTTTGTTGGCTTGTTGGTTTGTTGGTTTGTTAGTTTGTTTGTGTGTTTGTTTGTTGGCTTGTTGGATTGTTGGTTTGTTGGTTTGTTGGTTTGTTGGTTTGTTGCTTTGGTCGTTTTTTGGTTTGTTGGCTTGTTGGTTTGTTTGTTTGTTGGTTCGTTGGTTACTTGGTTTGTTGGTTTATTGGTTTGTTGGTTTGTTGGTTTGTTGGTTTGTTCGTTTGTTGGTTTGTTGGTTTGTTCGTTTGTTGGTTTGTTGGTTTGTTGGTTTGTTGGCTTGTTGGCTTGTTGGTTTGTTGGTTTGTTGACTTGTTGGTTTGTTAGTTTGTTGGCTTGTTAGTTTTGTTGGCTTGTTGGTTTGTTGGTTTGTTGGCTTGTTGGTTTGTTTCTTTGTTGGTTTGTTGGTTTGTTGGTTTGTTGGCTTGTTGGTTTTTTGGTTTGTTGGTTTGTTGGTTTGTTGGCTTGTTGGTTTGTTGGTTTGTTGGTTTGTTGGTTTGTAGGTTTGTTGGTTTGTTGGTTTGTTGGTTTGCTGGCTTGTTGGTTTGTTGGTTTGTTCGTTTGTTGGTTTGTAGGTTTGTTGGTGTGTTGGCTTGTTGGCTTGTTTGTTTGTTGGTTTGTTGGCTTGTTGGTTTGTTGGTTTTGTTGGTTTGTTGGTTTGTTGGTTTGTTGGTTTGTTGGTTTGTTGGTATGTTGGTTTGTTCGTTTGTTGATTTGTTGGTTGTTTGGTTTGTTGGTTTGTTGGTTTGTTGGTTTGTGGGTTTGTTGGCTTATTGCCTTGTTGGTTTGTTCGTTTGTTGGTTTGTTGGTTTGTTGTTTTGTTGGATTGTTGGCTTGTTGGTTTGTTGGTTTGTTGGCTTGTTGGTTTGTTGGTTTTTTGGTTTGTTGGTTTGTTGGTTTGTTGGTTTGTTGGTTTGTTGGTTTGTTGGTTTTGTTGGCTTGTTGGTTTGTTGGTTTGTTGGTTTGTTTCTTTGTTGGTTTGTTGGTTTGTTGGTTTGTTGGTTTGTTGGCTTATTGGTTTGTTGGTTTGTTGGTTGTTTGGTTTGTTGGTTTGTTGGTTTGTTTGTTTGTTGGTTTGTTGGCTTATTGGCTTGTTGGTTTGTTTGTTTGTTCGGTTGTTGGTTTGTTGGTTTGTTGTTTTATTGGATTGTTGGCTTGTTGGTTTGTTGGTTTGTTGGCTTGTTGGTTTGTTGGTTTGTTGGTTTGTTGGTTTGTTGGTTTGTTGGTTTGTTGGTTTGTTGGTTTGTTGGTTTGTTGATTTGTTGGTTTGTTGGTTTGTTGGTTTGTTGGCTTGTTGGTTTGTTGGTTTGTTAGTTTGTTTGTGTGTTTGTTTGTTGGCTTGTTGGATTGTTGGTTTGTTGGTTTGTTGGTTTGTTGGTTTGTTGCTTTGTTCGTTTTTTGGTTTGTTGGCTTGTTGGTTTGTTCGTTTGTTGGTTTGTTGGTTACTTGGTTTGTTGGTCTGTTGGTTTGTTGGTTTGTTGGTTTGTTGGTTTGTTGGTTTGTTGGTTTGTTCGTTTGTTGGTTTGTTGGTTTGTTCGTTTGTTGGTTTGTTGGTTTGTTGGTTTGTTGGCTTGTTGGCTTGTTGGTTTGTTGGTTTGTTGACTTGTTGGTTTGTTGGTTTGTTGGCTTGTTGGTTTTGTTGGTTTGTTGGTTTGTTGGTTTGTTGGTTTGTTGGTTTGTTGGTTCGTTGGCTTGTTGGTGTGGTGGTTTGTTGGTTTCTTGGTTTGTTGGTTTGTTGGTTTGTTATTTTGTTGGTTTGTTGGTTTGTTGGCTTGTTGGTTTGTTGTCTTGTTCGTTTGTTGGTTTGTTGTTTTGTTGGTTTATTGGTTTGTTGGTTTGTTGGTTTGTTGGTTCGTTGGCTTGTAGGTTTGTTGGCTTGTTGGCTTGTTGGTTTGTTGGTTTGTTGGCTTGTTGGTTTGTTGGTTTGTTGGTTTGTTGGTTCGTTGGCTTGTTGGTTTGTTGGCTTGTTGGCTTGTTGGTTTGTTGGTTTGTTGGCTTGTTGGTTTATTGGTTTGTTGGTTCGTTGGGTAGTTGGTTTATTAGTTTGTTGGTTTATTGGTTTGTTGGTTTGTTGGTTTATTGGTTTGTTGGTTTGTTGGTTTGTTGGTTTGGTGGTTTTTTGGTTTGTCGTTTGTTGGTCTGATGGTTTGTTGGTTTGTTGGTTTGTTGGTTTGTTGGTTTGTTGGTTTGTTGGTTTGTTGGCTTGTTGCTTTGTTGGTTTGTTGGTTTGTTGGTTTGTTCGTTTGTTGGCTTTTGGTTTGTTGGATTGTTGGCTTGTTGGTTTGTTGGCTTGTTGGCTTGTTGGTTTGTTGGTTTGTTGGTTTGTTGGTTTGTTGGTTTGTTGGTTTGTTGGTTAGTTAGCTTGTTGGTTTTTTGGTTTGTTGATTTGTTGGCTTGTTGGTTTGTTGGTTTGTTGGTTTGTTCGTTTGTTGGTTTGTTGGTTTGTTGGTTTGTTGGTTTGTTGTTTGGTTGGTTTGTTGGTTTGTTGGTTTGTTGGTTCGTTGGCTTGTTGGTGTGTTGGCTTGTTGGCTTGTTGGTTTGTTGGTTTTTTGGCTTGTTGGTTTGTTGGTTTGTTGGTTTGTTGGTTTGTTGGTTTGTTGGTTTGTTGGTTTGTTGGCTTGTTGGTTTGTTGGTTTGTTGACTTGTTCGTTTGTTGGCTTGTTGGTTTGTTGGTTTGTTGGTTTGTTGGCTAGTTGGTTTATTAGTTTGTTGGTTTATTGGTTTATTGGTTTGTTGGTTTGTTGGTTTGTTGGTTTGTTGGTTTGGTGGTTTTTTGGTTTGTTGGTTTGTTGGTTTGTTGGTCTGTTGGTTTGTTGGTTTGTTGGTTTGTTGGTGTGTTGGTTTGTTGGCTGGTTGGTTTGTTGGTTTGTTGGTTTGTTTGTTTGTTCCTTTGTTGGTTTGTTGGCTTGTTGGTTTGTTGGTTTGTTGGTTTGTAGGTGTGTTGGTTTGTTGGTTTGTAGGTTTGTTGGTTTATTGGCTTATTGGTTTTTTGGCTTGTTGGTTTGTTGGTTTGTTGGTTTGTTGGTTTGTTGGTTTGTTGGTTTGTTGGTTTGTTGGTTTATTCGTTTTTGTTGGTTTTTTGGTTTGTTGGTTTGTTGGTTTGGTGGCATGTTGGTTTGTTGGCTTGTTGGCTTGTTGGCTTATTGGTTTGTTGGCTTGTTGGTTCATTGGCTTGTTGGCTTGTTGGTTTGTTGGTTTGTTGGTTTGTTCGTTTGTTGGTTTGTTCGTTTGTTGGCTTGTTTGTTTGTTGGTTTGTTGGTTTGTTGGTTTGTTGGTTTGTTGGTTTGTTGGCTTGTTGGTTTGGTGGTTTGTTGGTTTCTTGGTTTGTTGGTTTGTTGGTTTGTTATTTTGTTGGTTTGTTGGTTTGTTTGTTTGTTGGTTTGTTCGTTTGTTGGCTTGTTGGTTTGTTGGTTTACTGGTTTATTGGTTTGTTTGTTTGTTCGTTTGTTGGTTTGTTGGCTTGTTGGTTTGTTGGTTTGTTGGTTTGTTGGTTTGTTGGTTCGTTGGCTTGTTGGTTTGTTGGTTTGTTGGTTTGTTGGTTTGTTGGTTTGTTGGCTTGTTGGTTTGTTGGTTTGTTGGTTTGTTGGTTTGTTGGCTTGTTGGTTTGTTGGTTTGTTGGCTTGTTGGTTTGTTGGTTTGTTCGTTTGTTGGTTTGTTGTTTTGTTGGTTTGTTGGTTTGTTGGTTTGTTGGTTTGTTGGTTTGTTGGTTTGTTGGTTCGTTGGCTTGTTGGTTTGTTGGCTTGTTGGCTTGTTGGTTTGTTGGTTTGTTGGCTTGTTGGTTTGTTGGTTTGTTGGTTTGTTGGTTTGCTGGTTTGTTGGCTTGTTGGTTTGTTGGTTTGTTGGTTTGTTCGTTTGTTGGCTTGTTGGTTTGTTGGTTTGTTAGTTTGTTGGCTAGTTGGTTTATTAGTTTGTTGGTTTATTGGTTTATTGGTTTGTTGGTTTGTTGGTTTGTTGGTTTGTTGGTTTGTTGGTTTGTTGGTTTGGTGGTTTTTTGGTTTGTTGGTTTGTTGGTTTGTTGGTCTGATGGTTTGTTGGTTTGTTGGTTTGTTGGTGTGTTGGTTTGTTGGCTGGTTGGCTTGTTGGTTTCTTGGTTTGTTTGTTCGTTCGTTTGTTAGTTTGTAGGTTTGTTGGTTTGTTGGTTTGTTGGTTTGTTGGTTTGTTGGTTTGTTGGTTTGTTGGTTTGTTCGTTTTTGTTGGTTTTTTGGTTTGTTGGTTTGTTGGTTTGGTGGCATGTTGGTTTGTTGGCTTGTTGGCTTGTTGGCTTATTGGTTTGTTGGCTTGTTGTTTCATTAGCTTGTTGGCTTGTTGGTTTGTTGGTTTGTTGGTTTGTTCGTTTGTTGGTTTGTTGGTTTGTTGGTTTGTTCGTTTGTTGGCTTGTTTGTTTGTTGGTTTGTTGGTTTGTTGGTTTGTTTGTTTGTTGGTTTGTTGGCTTGTTGGTTTGGTGGTTTGTTGGTTTCTTGGTTTGTTGGTTTGTTGGTTTGTTATTTTGTTGGTTTGTTGGTTTGTTGGTTTGTTTGTTTGTTGGTTTGTTCGTTTGTTGGCTTGTTGGTTTGTTGGCTTACTGGTTTGTTGGTTAGTTTGTTTGTTCGTTTGTTGGTTTGTTGGCTTGTTGGCTTGTTGGTTTGTTTGTTTGTTGGTTTGGTCGTTTGTTGGCTTGTTGGTTTGTTGGCTTACTGGTTTGTTGGTTTGTTGGTTTGTTTGTTTGTTGGTTTGTTGTTTTGTTGGTTTGTTCGTTTGTTGGCTTGTTTGTTTGTTGGTTTGTTGGTTTGTTGGTTTGTTTGTTTGTTGGTTTGTTGGCTTGTTGGTTTGGTGGTTTGTTGGTTTCTTGGTTTGTTGGTTTGTTGGTTTGTTATTTTGTTGGTTTGGTGGTTTGTTGGTTTGTTGGTTTGTTTGTTTGTTGGTTTGGTCGTTTGTTGGCTTGTTGGTTTGTTGGCTTACTGGTTTGTTGGTTTGTTTGTTTGTTCGTTTGTTGGTTTGTTGGCCTGTTGGTTTGTTGGTTTGTTGTCTTGTTGGTTTGTTGGTTTGTTGGTTTAATGGTTTGTTCGTTTGTTGGCTTGTTGGTTTGTTGGCTTGTCGGCTTGTTGGCTTGTTGGTTTGTTGGTTTGTTGGTTTGTTGGTTTGTTGGTTTGCTCGTTTGTTGGTTTGTTCGTTTGTTGGCTTGTTTGTTTGTTGATTTGTTGGTTTGTTGGTTTGTTGGTTTGTTGGTTTGTTGGCTTGTTGGTTTGGTGGTTTGTTGGTTTCTTAGTTTGTTGGTTTGTTGGTTTGTTATTTTGTTGGTTTGTTGGTTTATTGGTTTGTTTGTTTGTTGGTTTGTTCGTTTGTTGGCTTGTTGGTTTGTTGGCTTACTGGTTTGTTGGTTTGTTTGTTTGTTCGTTTGTTGGTTTGTTGGCTTGTTGGTTTGTTGGTTTGTCGGCTTGTTGGTTTGTTGATTTGTTGATTTGTTGGTTTGTTCGTTTGTTGGCTTGTTGGTTTGTTGGCTTGTTGGCATGTTGGCTTGTTGGCTTGTTGGCTTGTTGGTTTGTTGGTTTGTTGGTTTGTTGGTTGGTTGGTTTGTTGGTTTGTTGGTTAGTTAGTTTGTTGGTTTTTTGGTTTGTTGGCTTGTTGGTTTGTTGGTTTGTTGGTTTGTTGGTTTGTTAGTTCGTTGGCTTGTTGGTTTGTTGGCTTGTTGGCTTATTGGTTTGTTGGTTTGTTGGCTTGTTGGTTTGTTGGCTAGTTGGTTTATTAGTTTGTTGGTTTATTGGTTTATTGGTTTGTTGGTTTGTTCGTTTGTTGGTTTGTTGGTTTGGTGGTTTTTTGGTTTGTTGGTTTGTTGGTCTATTGGTTTGTTGGTTTGTTGGTTTGTTGGTGTGTTGGTTTGTTGGCTGGTTGGCTTGTTGGTTTGTTGGTTTGTTCGTTTTTTCGTTTGTTGGTTTGTTGGTTTGTTGGCTTGTTGGTTTGTTGGTTTCTTGGTTTGTTGGTGTGTTGGTTTGTTGGTTTGTAGGTTTGTTGGTTTATTGGCTTGTTGATTTTTTGGCTTGTTGGTTTGTTGGTTTTTTGGTTTGTTGGTTTGTTTGTTTGTTGGCTTGTTGGCTTGTTGGCTTATTGGTTTGTTGGCTTGTTGGTTCATTGGCTTGTTGGCTTGTTGGTTTGTTGGTTTGTTGGTTTGTTGGTTTGTTCGTTTGTTGGTTTGTTAGTTTGGTGGCTTGTTTGTTTGTTGGTTTGTTGGTTTGTTGGTTTGTTGGCTTGTTGGTTTGGTGGTTTGTTGGTTTCTTGGTTTGTTGGTGTGTTGGTTTGTTGGTTTGTAGGTTTGTTGGTTTATTGGCTTGTTGATTTTTTGGCTTGTTGGTTTGTTGGTTTTTTGGTTTGTTGGTTTGTTTGTTTGTTGGCTTGTTGGCTTGTTGGCTTATTGGTTTGTTGGCTTGTTGGTTCATTGGCTTGTTGGCTTGTTGGTTTGTTGGTTTGTTGGTTTGTTGGTTTGTTGGTTTGTTCGTTCATTGGTTTGTTAGTTTGGTGGCTTGTTTGTTTGTTGGTTTGTTGGTTTGTTTGTT
This sequence comes from Atherix ibis, assembly GCA_958298945.1. NCBI lineage: Eukaryota > Metazoa > Arthropoda > Insecta > Diptera > Athericidae > Atherix > Atherix ibis. The sequence continues at coordinate 4,861,276 of OY282608.1, forward strand.
TGTTGGTTTGTTCGTTTGTTGGCTTATTGGTTTGTTGGCTTACTGGTTTGTTTGTTTGTTGGCTTGTTGGTTTGTTGGTTTGTTGGCTTGTTGGTTTGTTGGTTTGTTGGTTTGTTGGTTTGTTCGTTTGTTGGCTTGTCGGTTTGTTGGCTTGTTGGCTTGTTGGTTTGTTGGCTTGTTGGCTTGTTGGTTTGTTGGTTTGTTGGCTTGTTGGTTTGTTGGTTTGTTGGTTTGTTGGTTAGTTACCTTGTTGGTTTTTTGGTTTGTTGGTTTGTTGGCTTGTTGGTTTGTTGGTTTGTTGGTTTGTTCGTTTGTTGGTTTGTTGGTTTGTTGGTTTGTTGGGTTGTTGGTTTGTTGGTTTGTTGGTTTGTTGGTTTGTTGGTTCGTTGGCTTGTTGGTTTGTTGGCTTGTTGGCTTGTTGGTTTGTTGGTTTGTTGGCTTGTTGGTTTGTTGGTTTGTTGGTTTGTTGGTTTGTTGGTTTGTTGGTTTGTTGGCTTGTTGGTTTGTTGATTTGTTCGTTTGTTGGCTTGTTGGTTTGTTGGTTTGTTGGTTTGTTGGCTAGTTGGTTTATTAGTTTGTTGGTTTATTGGTTTATTGGTTTGTTGGTTTGTTGGTTTGTTGGTTTGTTGGTTTAGTGATTTTTTGGTTTGTTGGTTTGTTGGTTTGTTGGTTTGGTGATTTTTTGTTGGTTTGTTGGTTTGTTGGTTTGTTGACTTGTTGGTTTATTGGTTTGTTGGTTTGTTGCTTTGTTGGTTTGTTGGTTTGTTGGTTTGTTGGTTTGTTGGTTTGTTGGTTTGTTGGTTTGTTGGTTTGTTGGTTTGTTGGTTTGTTGGTTTGTTGGTTTGTTGGTTTGTTGGTTTGTTGGTTTGTTGGTTTGTTGGTTTGTTGGTTTGTTGGCTTGTTGGCTTGTTGGTTTGTTGGTTTGTTGGTTTGTTTACTTGTTGGTTTGTTGGCTTGTTGGTTTTGTTGGCTTGTTGGTTTGTTGGTTTGTTGGCTTGTTGGTTTGTTGGTTTGTTAGTTTGTTGGTGTGTTTGTTTGTTGGTTTGTTGGCTAGTTGGTTTGTTGGTTTGTTGGTTTGTTGGTTTGTTGGTTTGTTTGTTTGTTGGTTTGTTGGCTTGTTGGTTTGTTGGTTTGTTGGTTTGTTGGTTTGTTGGTTTCTTGGTTTCTTGGTTTGTTGGCTTGTTGGTTTTTTGGTTTGTTGATTTGTTTCCTTGTTGGTTTGTTGGTTTGTTGGTTTGTTGGTTTGTTGGTTTGTTGGTTTGTTCGTTTGTTGGCTTTTTGTTTTGTTGGTTTGTTGGTTTGTTGGTTTGTTGGTTTGTTGGTTGTTTGGTTTGTTGGTTTGTTGGTTTGTTGGTTTGTTGGTTTGTTGGTTTGTTGGCTTATTGGCTTGTTGGTTTGTTGGTTTGTTCGTTTGTTGGTTTTTTTTTTTTTGGATTGTTGGTTTGTTGGTTTGTTGGCTTGTTGGTTTGTTGGTTTTTTGGTTTGTTAGTTTGTTGGTTTGTTGGTTTGTTGGTTTGTTGGTTTGTTGGTTTGTTGGTTTGTTGGTTGTTTGGTTTGTTGGTTTGTTGGTTTGTTGGTTTGTTGGCTTATTCGTTTTTTGGTTTGTTGGTATCTTGGGTTGTTGGCTTGTTGGTTTGTTGGTTTGTTGGTTGTTTGGTTTGTTGGTTTGTTGGTTTGTTGGTTTGTTGGCTTATTGGCTTGTTGGTTTGTTGGTTTGTTCGTTCGTTGGTTTGTTGGTTGGTTGTTTTTTTGGATTGTTGGATTATTGGTTTGTTGGTTTGTTGGCTTGTTGGTTTGTTGTTTTTTTGATTTGTTAGTTTGTTGGTTTGTTGGTTTGTTGGTTTGTTGGTTTGTTGCTTTGTTGGTTTGTTGGTTTGTTGGCTTGTTGGTTTGTTGGTTTGTTAGTTTGTTGGTTTGTTGGTTTGTTCGTTTGTTGGTTTGTTGGTTGTTGGTTTGTTAGCTTGTTGGCTTGTTGGTTTGTTGGTTTGTTGACTTGTTGGTTTGTTGGTTTGTTGGCTTGTTGGTTTTGTTGGCTTGTTGGTTTGTTGGTTTGTTGGCTTGTTGGTTTGTTTCTTTGTTGGTTTGTTGGTTTATTGGTTTGTTGGTTTGTTGGTTTGTTGGTTTGTTGGCTTGTTGTTTTTTTGGTTTGTTGGTTTGTTGGTTTGTTGGCTTGTTGGTTTGTTGGTTTGTTGGTTTGTTGGTTTGTTGGCTTGTTGGTTTGTTGGTTTGTTGGTTTGCTGGCTTGTTGGTTTGTTGGTTTGTTCGTTTGTTGGTTTGTAGGTTTGTTGGTTTGTTGGCTTGTTGGCTTGTTGGTTTGTTGGTTTGTTGGTTTGTTGGCTTGTTGGTTTGTTGGTTGTGTTGGTTTGTTGGTTTGTTGGTTTGTTGGTTTGTTGGTTTGTTGGTATGTTGGTTTGTTGGTTTGTTGGTTTGTTGGTTGTTTGGTTTGTTGGTTTGTTGGTTTGTTGGTTTGTTGGTTTGTTGGTTTGTTGGCTTATTGGCTTGTTGGTTTGTTAGTTTGTTCGTTTGTTGGTTTGTTGGCTTGTTGGTTTGTTGGTTTGTTGGTTTGTTGGTTTTTAGGTTTGTTGGTTTGTTGGTTTGTTGGTTTGCTGGCTTGTTGGTTTGTTGGTTTGTTCGTTTGTTGGTTTCTAGGTTTGTTGGTTTGTTGGCTTGTTGGCTTGTTGGTTTGTTGGTTTGTTGGTTTGTTGGCTTGTTGTTTTGTTGGTTTTGTTGGTTTGTTGGTTTGTTGGTTTGTTGGTTTGTTGGTTTGTTGGTATGTTGGTTTGTTCGTTTGTTGGTTTGTTGGTTGTTTGGTTTCTTGGTTTGTTGGTTTGTTGGTTTGTAGGTTTGTTGGTTTGTTGGCTTATTGGCTTGTTGGTTTGTTAGTTTGTTGGTTTGTTGTTTTGTTGGATTGTTGGCTTGTTGGTTTGTTGGTTTGTTGGCTTGTTGGTTTGTTGGTTTTTTGGTTTGTTGGTTTGTTGGTTTGTTGGTTTGTTGGTTTGTTGGTTTGTTGGTTTGTTGGTTTGTTGGTTTGTTGGTTTGTTGGTTTGTTGGTTTGTTAGTTTGTTGGTGTGTTTGTTTGTTGGCTTGTTGGCTTGTTGGTTTGTTGGTTTGTTGGTTTGTTGGTTTGTTGCTTTGTTTGTGTTTTGGTTTTTTGGCTTGTTGGTTTGTTCGTTTGTTGGTTTGTTGGTTACTTGGTTTGTTGGTTTGTTGGTTTGTTGGTTTGTTCGTTTGTTGGTTTGTTGGTTTGTTGGTTTGTTGGCTTGTTGGCTTGTTGGTTTGTTGGTTTGTTGGCTTGTTGGTTTGTTGGTTTGTTGGCTTGTTGGTTTGTTGGCTTGTTCGTTTGTTGGTTTGTTGGTTTGTTCGTTTGTTCGTTTGTTGGTTTGTTGGATTGTTTGTTTGTTGTTTTTTTGGTTTGTTGGTTTTTTGGTTTGTTGGCTTTTTGGTTTGTTTGTTTGTTGGCTTGTTGGTTTGTTGGTTTGTTGGTTTGTTGGTTTGTTGGTTTGTTTGTTTGTTGGTTTGTTGGTTTATTGGTTTGTTGGTTTGTTGGTTTGTTGGTTTGTTGGTTGGTTGGTTTGTTGGTTTGTTAGTTTGTTGGCTTGTTGGTTTTGTTGGCTTGTAGGTTTGTTGGTTTGTTGGTTTGTTGGTTTGTTGGTTTGTTGGTTTGTTGGTTTGTTGGTTTGTTGGTTTGTTGGTTTGTTGGTTTGTTGGCTTGTTGATTTGTTCGTTTGTTGGCTTTTTGTTTTGTTGGTTTGTTGGTTTGTTGGTTTGTTGGTTTGTTGGTTTGTCGGTTTGTTCGTTTTTTGGTTTGTTGGTTTGTTGGTTTGTTGGTTTGTTGGTTTTTTTTGGTTTGTTGGTTTGTTGGCTTATTGGCTTGTTGGTTTGTTGGTTTGTTCGTTTGTTGGTTTGTTGGTTTGTTGTTTTGTTGGATTGTTGGCTTGTTGGTTTGTTGGTTTGTTGGCTTGTTGGTTTGTTGGTTTTTTGGTTTGTTGGTTTGTTGGTTTGTTGGTTTGTTGGTTTGTTGGTTTGTTGGTTTGTTGGTTTGTTGGTTTGTTGGTTTGTTAGTTTGTTTGTTTGTTGGTTTGTTGGTTTGTTGGCTTGTTGGTTTGTTGGTTTGTTAGTTTGTTTGTGTGTTTGTTTGTTGGCTTGTTGGCTTGTTGGTTTGTTGGTTTGTTGGTTTGTTGGTTTGTTGGTTTGTTGGTTTGTTGCTTTGTTCGTTTTTTGGTTTGTTGGCTTGTTGGTTTGTTCGTTTGTTGGTTTGTTGGTTACTTGGTTTGTTGGTTTGTTGGTTTGTTGGTTTGTTCGTTTGTTGGTTTGTTGGTTTGTTCGTTTGTTGGTTTGTTGGTTTGTTGGTTTGTTGGCTTGTTGGTTTGTTGGCTTGTTGGTTTTTTGGTTTGTTGGTTTGTTGGTTTGTTGGTTTGTTGGTTTGTTGGTTTGTTGGTTTGTTGGCTTGTTGGCTTGTTGGTTTGTTGGTTTGTTGACTTGCTGGTTTGTTGGTTTGTTGGCTTGTTGGTTTTGATGGCTTGTAGGTTTGTTGGTTTGTTGGTTTGTTGACTTGTTGGTTTGTTGGTTTGTTGGCTTGTTGGTTTTGTTGGCTTGTTGGTTTGTTGGTTTGTTGGCTTGTTGGTTTGTTTCTTTGTTGGTTTGTTGGTTACTTGGTTTGTTGGTTTGTTGGTTTGTTGGTTTGTTCGTTTGTTGGTTTGTTGGTTTGTTCGTTTGTTGGTTTGTTGGTTTGTTGGTTTGTTGGCTTGTTGGTTTGTTGGCTTGTTGGTTTTTTGGTTTGTTGGTTTGTTGGTTTGTTGGTTTGTTGGTTTTTTTTTTTTTTGGATTGTTGGTTTGTTGGTTTGTTGGCTTGTTGGTTTGTTGGTTTTTTGGTTTGTTAGTTTGTTGGTTTGTTGGTTTGTTGGTTTGTTGGTTTGTTGGTTTGTTGGTTTGTTGGTTGTTTGGTTTGTTGGTTTGTTGGTTTGTTGGTTTGTTGGCTTATTCGTTTTTTGGTTTGTTGGTATCTTGGGTTGTTGGCTTGTTGGTTTGTTGGTTTGTTGGTTGTTTGGTTTGTTGGTTTGTTGGTTTGTTGGTTTGTTGGCTTATTGGCTTGTTGGTTTGTTGGTTTGTTCGTTCGTTGGTTTGTTGGTTGGTTGTTTTTTTGGATTGTTGGATTATTGGTTTGTTGGTTTGTTGGCTTGTTGGTTTGTTGTTTTTTTGATTTGTTAGTTTGTTGGTTTGTTGGTTTGTTGGTTTGTTGGTTTGTTGCTTTGTTGGTTTGTTGGTTTGTTGGCTTGTTGGTTTGTTGGTTTGTTAGTTTGTTGGTTTGTTGGTTTGTTCGTTTGTTGGTTTGTTGGTTGTTGGTTTGTTAGCTTGTTGGCTTGTTGGTTTGTTGGTTTGTTGACTTGTTGGTTTGTTGGTTTGTTGGCTTGTTGGTTTTGTTGGCTTGTTGGTTTGTTGGTTTGTTGGCTTGTTGGTTTGTTTCTTTGTTGGTTTGTTGGTTTATTGGTTTGTTGGTTTGTTGGTTTGTTGGTTTGTTGGCTTGTTGTTTTTTTGGTTTGTTGGTTTGTTGGTTTGTTGGCTTGTTGGTTTGTTGGTTTGTTGGTTTGTTGGTTTGTTGGCTTGTTGGTTTGTTGGTTTGTTGGTTTGCTGGCTTGTTGGTTTGTTGGTTTGTTCGTTTGTTGGTTTGTAGGTTTGTTGGTTTGTTGGCTTGTTGGCTTGTTGGTTTGTTGGTTTGTTGGTTTGTTGGCTTGTTGGTTTGTTGGTTGTGTTGGTTTGTTGGTTTGTTGGTTTGTTGGTTTGTTGGTTTGTTGGTATGTTGGTTTGTTGGTTTGTTGGTTTGTTGGTTGTTTGGTTTGTTGGTTTGTTGGTTTGTTGGTTTGTTGGTTTGTTGGTTTGTTGGCTTATTGGCTTGTTGGTTTGTTAGTTTGTTCGTTTGTTGGTTTGTTGGCTTGTTGGTTTGTTGGTTTGTTGGTTTGTTGGTTTTTAGGTTTGTTGGTTTGTTGGTTTGTTGGTTTGCTGGCTTGTTGGTTTGTTGGTTTGTTCGTTTGTTGGTTTCTAGGTTTGTTGGTTTGTTGGCTTGTTGGCTTGTTGGTTTGTTGGTTTGTTGGTTTGTTGGCTTGTTGGTTTGTTGGTTTTGTTGGTTTGTTGGTTTGTTGGTTTGTTGGTTTGTTGGTTTGTTGGTATGTTGGTTTGTTCGTTTGTTGGTTTGTTGGTTGTTTGGTTTCTTGGTTTGTTGGTTTGTTGGTTTGTAGGTTTGTTGGTTTGTTGGCTTATTGGCTTGTTGGTTTGTTAGTTTGTTGGTTTGTTGTTTTGTTGGATTGTTGGCTTGTTGGTTTGTTGGTTTGTTGGCTTGTTGGTTTGTTGGTTTTTTGGTTTGTTGGTTTGTTGGTTTGTTGGTTTGTTGGTTTGTTGGTTTGTTGGTTTGTTGGTTTGTTGGTTTGTTGGTTTGTTGGTTTGTTGGTTTGTTAGTTTGTTGGTGTGTTTGTTTGTTGGCTTGTTGGCTTGTTGGTTTGTTGGTTTGTTGGTTTGTTGGTTTGTTGCTTTGTTCGTGTTTTGGTTTTTTGGCTTGTTGGTTTGTTCGTTTGTTGGTTTGTTGGTTACTTGGTTTGTTGGTTTGTTGGTTTGTTGGTTTGTTCGTTTGTTGGTTTGTTGGTTTGTTGGTTTGTTGGCTTGTTGGCTTGTTGGTTTGTTGGTTTGTTGGCTTGTTGGTTTGTTGGTTTGTTGGCTTGTTGGTTTGTTGGCTTGTTCGTTTGTTGGTTTGTTGGTTTGTTCGTTTGTTCGTTTGTTGGTTTGTTGGATTGTTTGTTTGTTGTTTTTTTGGTTTGTTGGTTTTTTGGTTTGTTGGCTTTTTGGTTTGTTTGTTTGTTGGCTTGTTGGTTTGTTGGTTTGTTGGTTTGTTGGTTTGTTGGTTTGTTTGTTTGTTGGTTTGTTGGTTTATTGGTTTGTTGGTTTGTTGGTTTGTTGGTTTGTTGGTTGGTTGGTTTGTTGGTTTGTTAGTTTGTTGGCTTGTTGGTTTTGTTGGCTTGTAGGTTTGTTGGTTTGTTGGTTTGTTGGTTTGTTGGTTTGTTGGTTTGTTGGTTTGTTGGTTTGTTGGTTTGTTGGTTTGTTGGTTTGTTGGCTTGTTGATTTGTTCGTTTGTTGGCTTTTTGTTTTGTTGGTTTGTTGGTTTGTTGGTTTGTTGGTTTGTTGGTTTGTCGGTTTGTTCGTTTTTTGGTTTGTTGGTTTGTTGGTTTGTTGGTTTGTTGGTTTTTTTTGGTTTGTTGGTTTGTTGGCTTATTGGCTTGTTGGTTTGTTGGTTTGTTCGTTTGTTGGTTTGTTGGTTTGTTGTTTTGTTGGATTGTTGGCTTGTTGGTTTGTTGGTTTGTTGGCTTGTTGGTTTGTTGGTTTTTTGGTTTGTTGGTTTGTTGGTTTGTTGGTTTGTTGGTTTGTTGGTTTGTTGGTTTGTTGGTTTGTTGGTTTGTTGGTTTGTTAGTTTGTTTGTTTGTTGGTTTGTTGGTTTGTTGGCTTGTTGGTTTGTTGGTTTGTTAGTTTGTTTGTGTGTTTGTTTGTTGGCTTGTTGGCTTGTTGGTTTGTTGGTTTGTTGGTTTGTTGGTTTGTTGGTTTGTTGGTTTGTTGGTTTGTTGCTTTGTTCGTTTTTTGGTTTGTTGGCTTGTTGGTTTGTTCGTTTGTTGGTTTGTTGGTTACTTGGTTTGTTGGTTTGTTGGTTTGTTGGTTTGTTCGTTTGTTGGTTTGTTGGTTTGTTCGTTTGTTGGTTTGTTGGTTTGTTGGTTTGTTGGCTTGTTGGTTTGTTGGCTTGTTGGTTTTTTGGTTTGTTGGTTTGTTGGTTTGTTGGTTTGTTGGTTTGTTGGTTTGTTGGTTTGTTGGCTTGTTGGCTTGTTGGTTTGTTGGTTTGTTGACTTGCTGGTTTGTTGGTTTGTTGGCTTGTTGGTTTTGTTGGCTTGTAGGTTTGTTGGTTTGTTGGTTTGTTGGTTTGTTTCTTTGTTGTTTTGTTGGTTTGTTGGGTTGTTGGTTTGCTGGCTTGTTCGTTTTTTGGTTTGTTGGTTTGTTTCTTTGTTGGTTTGTTGGTTTGTTGGTTTGTTGGTTTGTTGGTTTGTTGGGTTGTTGGTTTGTTGGTTTGTTGGTTTGTTGGTTTGTTGGCTTGTTGGTTTGTTCGTTTGTTGGCTTTTTGTTTTGTTGGTTTGTTGGTTTGTTGGTTTGTTGGTTTGTTCGTTTTTTGGTTTGTTGGTTTGTTGGTTTGTTGGTTTGTTGGTTTGTTGGTTTTTTTGGTTTGTTGGTTTGTTGGCTTATTGGCTTGTTGGCTTGTTGTTTTGTTCGTTTGTTGGTTTGTTGGTTTGTTGTTTTGTTGGATTGTTGGCTTGTTGGTTTGTCGGTTTGTTGGCTTGTTGGTTTGTTGGTTTTTTGGTTTGTTGGTTTGTTGGTTTGTTGGTTTGTTGGTTTGTTGGTTTGTTGGTTTCTTGGTTTGTTGGTTTGTTGGTTTGTTGCTTTGTTCGTTTTTTGGTTTGTTGGCTTGTTGGTTTGTTGGTTTGTTGGTTACTTGGTTTGTTGGTTTGTTGGTTTGTTGGTTTGTTCGTTTGTTGGTTTGTTGGTTTGTTCGTTTGTTGGTTTGTTGGTTTGTTGGTTTGTTGGTTTGTTGGCTTATTGGCTTGTTGGTTTGTTGGTTTGTTCGTTTGTTGGTTTGTTCGTTTGTTGTTTTGTTGGTTTTGTTGGCTTGTTGGTTTGTTAATTTGTTGGTTTGTTGGCTTGTTGGTTTGTTGGTTTGTTGGTTGTTTGGTTTGTTGGTTTGTTGGTTTGTTGGTTTGTTGGCTTATTGGCTTGTTGGTTTGTTGGTTTGTTCGGTTGTTGGTTTGTTGGTTTGTTGTTTTGTTGGATTGTTGGCTTGTTGGTTTGTTGGTTTGTTGGCTTGTTGGTTTGTTGGTTTGTTGGTTTTTTGGTATGTTGGTTTGTTGGCTTGTTGGTTTGTTGGTTTGTTGGTTTGTTGGTTTGTTGGTTTGTTGGTTTGTTGGTTTGTTGGTTTGTTGGTTTGTTGGTTTGTTGGTTTGTTGGTTTGTTGGTTTGTTGGTTTGTTGGTTTGTTGGTTTGTTGGTTTGTTGGTTTGTTGGTTTGTTGGTTTGTTGGCTTGTTGGTTTGTTGGTTTGTTAGTTTGTTTGTGTGTTTGTTTGTTGGCTTGTTGGTTTGTTGGTTTGTTGGTTTGTTGGTTTGTTGGTTTGCTGCTTTGTTAGTTTTTTGGTTTGTTGGCTTGTTGGTTTGTTCGTTTGTTGGTTTGTTGGTTTGTTGGTTTGTTGGTTTGTTGGTTTGTTGGTTTGTTGGTTTGTTGGTTTGTTGGTTTGTTCGTTGGCTGGTTTGCTGGTTTATTCGTTTGTTGGTTTGTTGGTTTGTTGGCTTGTTGGCTTGTTGGTTTGTTGGTTTGTTGGTTTGTTGGTTTGTTGGTTTGTTGGTTTGTTGGTTTGTTGGTTTGTTGGTTTGTTGGTTTGTTGGTTTGTTGGTTTGTTGGTTTGTTGGTTTGTTGGTTTGTTGGTTTGTTGGCTTGTTGGTTTGTTAGTTTGTTGGTTTGTTGGTTTGTTGGTTTGTTGGTTTGTTGGTTTGTTCGTTGGCTGGTTTGCTGGTTTATTCGTTTGTTGGTTTGTTGGCTTGTTGGTTTTGTTGGCTTGTTGGTTTGTTGGTTTGTTGGTTTGTTGGTTTGTTGGTTTGTTGGTTTGTTGGTTTGTTGGTTTGTTGGTTTGTTGGTTTGTTGGTTTGTTGGTTTGTTGGTTTGTTGGTTTGTTGGTTTGTTGGCTTGTTGGTTTGTTAGTTTGTTGGTTTGTTGGTTTGTTGGTTTGTTGGTTTGTTGGTTTGTTGGTTTGCTGGCTTGTTGGTTTGTTGGTTTGTTCGTTTGTTGGTTTGTAGGTTTGTTGGTTTGTTGGCTTGTAGGTTTGTTGGTTTGTTGGTTTGTTGGCTTGTTGGTTTGTTGGTTTTTTTGGTTTGTTGGTTTGTTGGTTTGTTTGTATGTTAGTTTGTTGGCTTACTGGCTTGTTGGTTTGTTGGTTTGTTCGTTTGTCGGTTTGTTGGTTTGTTGTTTTGTTGGATTGTTGGCTTGTTGGTATGTTGGTTTGTTGGCTTGTTGGTTTTGTTGGCTTGTTGGTTTGTTGGTTTGTTGGTTTGTTGGTTTGTGGGTTTGTTGGTTTGTTAGTTTGTTGGTTTGTTGGTTTGTTGGTTTGTTGGTTTGTTGGTTTGTTGGTTTGTTGGTTTGTTGGTTTGTTGGTTTGTTGGTTTGTTGGTTTGTTGGTTTGTTGGCTTGTTGGTTTGTTGGTTTGTTAGTTTGTTTGTGTGTTTGTTTGTTGGCTTGTTGGCTTGTTGGTTTGTTGGTTTGTTGGTTTGTTGGTTTGTTGGTTTGTTGCTTTGTTCGTTTTTTGGTTTGTTGGCTTGTTGGTTTGTTCGTTTGTTGGTTTGTTGGTTACTTGGTTTGTTGCTTTGTTGGTTTGTTGGTTTGTTGGTTTGTTTGTATGTTGGTTTGTTGGCTTACTGGCTTGTTGGTTTGTTGGTTTGTTCGTTTGTCGGTTTGTTGGTTTGTTGTTTTGTTGGATTGTTGGCTTGTTGGTATGTTGGTTTGTTGGCTTGTTGGTTTGTTGGGTTTTTGGTTTGTGGTTTGTTGGTTTGTTGGTTTGTTGGTTTCTTAGTTTGTTGGTTTGTTGGTTTGTTGGTTTGTTGGTTTGTTCGTTTGTTGGTTTGTTGTTTGTTCGTTTGTTGGTTTGTTGGTTTTGTTGGTTTGTTGGCTTGTTGGCTTGTTGGTTTGTTGGTTTGTTGACTTGTTGGTTTGTTGGTTTGTTGGCTTGTTGGTTTAGTTGGCTTGTTGGTTTGTTAGTTTGTTGGCTTGTTGGTTTGTTTCTTTGTGGGTTTGTTGGTTTGTTGGTTTGTTGGTTTGTTGGCTTGTTGGTTTTTTGGTTTGTTGGTTTGTTGGTTTGTTGGCTTGTTGGTTTGTTGGTTTGTTGGTTTTTTGGTTTGTAGGTTTGTTGGTTTGTTGGTTTATTGGTTTGCTGGCTTGTTGGTTTGTTGGTTTGTTCGTTTGTTGGTTTGTAGGTTTGTTGGTGTGTTGGCTTGTTGGCTTGTTGGTTTGTTGGTTTGTTGGTTTGTTGGCTTGCTGGTTTGTTGGTTTTGTTCGTTTGTTGGTTTGTTGGTTTGTTGGTTTGTTTATTTGTTGGTATGTTGGTTTATTCGTTTGTTGGTTTGTTGGTTGTTTGGTTTGTTGGTTTGTTGGTTAGTTGGTTTGTGGGTTTGTTGGCTTATTGCCTTGTTGGTTTGTTAATTTGTTCGTTGGTGGGTTTGTTGGTTTGTTGTTTTGTTGGATTGTTGGTTTGTTTGCTTGTTGGTTTGTTGGTTTTTTGGTTTGTTGGTTTGTTGGTTTGTTGGTTTGTTGGTTTGTTGGTTTGTTGGTTTGTTGGTTTTGTTGGCTTGTTGGTTTGTTGGTTTGTTGGTTTGTTTCTTTGTTGGTTTGTTGGTTTGTTGGTTTGTTGGTTTGTTGGTTTGTTGGCTTGTTGGTTTGTTGGTTTGTTGGTTGTTTGGTTTGTTGGTTTGTTGGCTTGTTGGTTTGTTGGTTTGTTGGCTTATTGGTTTGTTGGTTTGTTGGTTTGTTGGTTTGTTGGTTTGTTGGTTTGTTGGTTTGTTGGTTTGTTAGTTTGTTGGTTTGTTGGTTTGTTGGCTTGTTGGTTTGTTGGTTTGTTGGCTTGTTGGTTTGTTGGTTTGTTGGCTTGTTGGTTTGTTGGGTTTTTGGTTTGTTGGTTTGTTGGTTTGTGGGTTTGTTGGTTTGTTAGTTTGTTGGTTTGTTGGTTTGTTGGTTTGTTGGTTTGTTGGTTTGTTGGTTTGTTGGCTTGTTGGTTTGTTGGTTTGTTGGCTTGTTGGTTTGTTGGGTTTTTGGTTTGTTGGTTTGTTGGTTTGTGGGTTTGTTGGTTTGCTAGTTTGTTGGTTTGTTGGTTTGTTGGTTTGTTGGTTTGTTGGTTTGTTGGTTTGTTGGTTTGTTGGTTTGTTGGTTTGTTGGTTTGTTGGCTTGTTGGTTTGTTGGTTTCTTAGTTTGTTTGTGTGTTTGTTTGTTGGCTTGTTGGTTTGTTGGTTTGTTGGTTTGTTGGTTTGTTGGTTTGCTGCTTTGTTAGTTTTTTGGTTTGTTGGCTTGTTGGTTTGTTCGTTTGTTGGTTTGTTGGTTACTTGGTTTATTGGTTTGTTGGTTTGTTGGTTTGTTGGTTTGTTGGTTTGTTGGTTTGTTGGTTTGTTGGTTTGTTGGTTTGTTGGTTTGTTCGTTAGTTGGTTTGTTGGTTTATTCGTTTGTTGGTTTGTTGGTTTGTTGGCTTGTTGGCTTGTTGGTTTGTTGGTTTGTGGACTTGTTGGTTTGTTGGTTTGTTGGCTTGTTGGTTTTGTTGGCTTGTTGGTTTGTTGGTTTGTTGGTTTGTTGGTTTGTTGGTTTGTTGGTTTGTTGGTTTGTTGGTTTGTTGGTTTGTTGGTTTGTTGGTTTGTTGGTTTGTTGGTTTGTTGGTTTGTTGGTTTGTTGGCTTGTTGGTTTTTTGGTTTGTTGGTTTGTTGGTTTGTTGGCTTGTTGGTTTGTTAGTTTGTTGGTTTGTTGGTTTGTTGGTTTGTTGGTTTGTTGGTTTGTTGGTTTGCTGGCTTGTTGGTTTGTTGGTTTGTTCGTTTGTTGGTTTGTAGGTTTGTTGGTTTGATGGCTTGTTGGCTTGTTGGTTTGTTGGTTTGTTGGTTTGTTGGCTTGTTGGTTTGTTGGTTTTGTTGGTTTGTTGGTTTGTTGGTTTGTTGCTTTGTTGGTTTGTTGGTTTGTTCGTATGTTGGTTTGTTCGTTTGTTGGTTTGTTGGTTTGTTGGTTTGTTGGTTTGTTGGTTTGTTGGTTTGTTGGTTTGTTGGCTTATTGGCTTGTTGGTTTGTTGGTTTGTTCGTTTGTCGGTTTGTTGGTTTGTTGGTTTGTTGTTTTGTTGGATTGTTGGCTTGTTGGTATGTTGGTTTGTTGTCTTGTTGGTTTGTTGGGTTTTTGGTTTGTGGTTTGTTGGTTTGTGGGTTTGTTGGTTTGTTAGTTTGTTGGTTTGTTGGTTTGTTGGTTTGTTGGTTTGTTGGTTTGTTGGTTTGTTGGTTTGTTGGTTTGTTGGTTTGCTGGTTTGTTGGTTTGTTGGCTTGTTGGTTTGTTGGTTTGTTAGTTTGTTTGTGTTTTTGTTTGTTGGCTTGTTGGCTTGTTGGTTTGTTGGTTTGTTGGTTTGTTGGTTTGTTGCTTTGGTCGTTTTTTGGTTTGTTGGCTTGTTGGTTTGTTTGTTTGTTGGTTTGTTGGTTACTTGGTTTGTTGGTTTATTGGTTTGTTGGTTTGTTGGTTTGTTGGTTTGTTCGTTTGTTGGTTTGTTGGTTTGTTCGTTTGTTGGTTTGTTGGTTTGTTGGTTTGTTGGCTTGTTGGCTTGTTGGTTTGTTGGTTTGTTGACTTGTTGGTTTGTTAGTTTGTTGGCTTGTTAGTTTTGTTGGCTTGTTGGTTTGTTGGTTTGTTGGCTTGTTGGTTTGTTTCTTTGTTGGTTTGTTGGTTTGTTGGTTTGTTGGCTTGTTGGTTTTTTGGTTTGTTGGTTTGTTGGTTTGTTGGCTTGTTGGTTTGTTGGTTTGTTGGTTTGTTGGTTTGTAGGTTTGTTGGTTTGTTGGTTTGTTGGTTTGCTGGCTTGTTGGTTTGTTGGTTTGTTCGTTTGTTGGTTTGTAGGTTTGTTGGTGTGTTGGCTTGTTGGCTTGTTTGTTTGTTGGTTTGTTGGCTTGTTGATTTGTTGGTTTTGTTGGTTTGTTGGTTTGTTGGTTTGTTGGTTTGTTGGTTTGTTGGTATGTTGGTTTGTTCGTTTGTTGATTTGTTGGTTGTTTGGTTTGTTGGTTTGTTGGTTTGTTGGTTTGTGGGTTTGTTGGCTTATTGCCTTGTTGGTTTGTTCGTTTGTTGGTTTGTTGGTTTGTTGTTTTGTTGGATTGTTGGCTTGTTGGTTTGTTGGTTTGTTGGCTTGTTGGTTTGTTGGTTTTTTGGTTTGTTGGTTTGTTGGTTTGTTGGTTTGTTGGTTTGTTGGTTTGTTGGTTTGTTGGTTTTGTTGGCTTGTTGGTTTGTTGGTTTGTTGGTTTGTTTCTTTGTTGGTTTGTTGGTTTGTGGGTTTGTTGGTTTGTTGGCTTATTGGTTTGTTGGTTTGTTGGTTGTTTGGTTTGTTGGTTTGTTGGTTTGTTGGTTTGTTGGTTTGTTGGTTGTTTGGTTTGTTGGTTTGTTGGCTTGTTGGTTTGTTGGTTTGTTGGCTTGTTGGTTTGTTGGTTTGTTGGTTTGTTGGTTTGTTAGTTTGTTGGTTTGTTGGTTTGTTGGCTTGTTGGTTTGTTGGTTTGTTGGCTTGTTGGTTTGTTGGTTTGTTGGCTTGTTGGTTTGTTGGGTTTTTGGTTTGTTGGTTTGTTGGTTTGTGGGTTTGTTGGTTTGTTAGTTTGTTGGTTTGTTGGTTTGTTGGTTTGTTGGTTTGTTGGTTTGTTGGTTTGTTGGCTTGTTGGTTTGTTGGTTTGTTGGCTTGTTCGTTTGTTGGGTTTTTGGTTTGTTGGTTTGTTGGTTTGTGGGTTTGTTGGTTTGCTAGTTTGTTGGTTTGTTGGTTTGTTGGTTTGTTGGTTTGTTGGTTTGTTGGTTTGTTGGTTTGTTGGTTTGTTGGTTTGTTGGCTTGTTGGTTTGTTGGTTTCTTAGTTTGTTTGTGTGTTTGTTTGTTGGCTTGTTGGTTTGTTGGTTTGTTGGTTTGTTGGTTTGTTGGTTTGCTGCTTTGTTAGTTTTTTGGTTTGTTGGCTTGTTGGTTTGTTCGTTTGTTGGTTTGTTGGTTACTTGGTTTATTGGTTTGTTGGTTTGTTGGTTTGTTGGTTTGTTGGTTTGTTGGTTTGTTGGTTTGTTGGTTTGTTGGTTTGTTCGTTAGTTGGTTTGTTGGTTTATTCGTTTGTTGGTTTGTTGGTTTGTTGGCTTGTTGGCTTGTTGGTTTGTTTGTTTGTGGACTTGTTGGTTTGTTGGTTTGTTGGCTTGTTGGTTTTGTTGGCTTGTTGGTTTGTTGGTTTGTTGGTTTGTTGGTTTGTTGGTTTGTTGGTTTGTTGGTTTGTTGGTTTGTTGGTTTGTTGGTTTGTTGGTTTGTTGGTTTGTTGGTTTGTTGGTTTGTTGGTTTGTTGGCTTGTTGGTTTTTTGGTTTGTTGGTTTGTTGGTTTGTTGGCTTGTTGGTTTGTTAGTTTGTTGGTTTGTTGGTTTGTTGGTTTGTTGGTTTGTTGGTTTGTTGGTTTGCTGGCTTGTTGGTTTGTTGGTTTGTTCGTTTGTTGGTTTGTAGGTTTGTTGGTTTGATGGCTTGTTGGCTTGTTGGTTTGTTGGTTTGTTGGTTTGTTGGCTTGTTGGTTTGTTGGTTTTGTTGGTTTGTTGGTTTGTTGGTTTGTTGCTTTGTTGATTTGTTGGTTTGTTCGTATGTTGGTTTGTTCGTTTGTTGGTTTGTTGGTTTGTTGGTTTGTTGGTTTGTTGGTTTGTTGGTTTGTTGGTTTGTTGGCTTATTGGCTTGTTGGTTTGTTGGTTTGTTCGTTTGTCGGTTTGTTGGTTTGTTGGTTTGTTGTTTTGTTGGATTGTTGGCTTGTTGGTATGTTGGTTTGTTGTCTTGTTGGTTTGTTGGGTTTTTGGTTTGTGGTTTGTTGGTTTGTGGGTTTGTTGGTTTGTTAGTTTGTTGGTTTGTTGGTTTGTTGGTTTGTTGGTTTGTTGGTTTGTTGGTTTGTTGGTTTGTTGGTTTGTTGGTTTGCTGGTTTGTTGGTTTGTTGGCTTGTTGGTTTGTTGGTTTGTTAGTTTGTTTGTGTTTTTGTTTGTTGGCTTGTTGGCTTGTTGGTTTGTTGGTTTGTTGGTTTGTTGGTTTGTTGCTTTGGTCGTTTTTTGGTTTGTTGGCTTGTTGGTTTGTTTGTTTGTTGGTTTGTTGGTTACTTGGTTTGTTGGTTTATTGGTTTGTTGGTTTGTTGGTTTGTTGGTTTGTTCGTTTGTTGGTTTGTTGGTTTGTTCGTTTGTTGGTTTGTTGGTTTGTTGGTTTGTTGGCTTGTTGGCTTGTTGGTTTGTTGGTTTGTTGACTTGTTGGTTTGTTAGTTTGTTGGCTTGTTAGTTTAGTTGGCTTGTTGGTTTGTTGGTTTGTTGGCTTGTTGGTTTGTTTCTTTGTTGGTTTGTTGGTTTGTTGGTTTGTTGGCTTGTTGGTTTTTTGGATTGTTGGTTTGTTGGTTTGTTGGCTTGTTGGTTTGTTGGTTTGTTGGTTTTTTGGTTTGTAGGTTTGTTGGTTTGTTGGTTTGTTGGTTTGCTGGCTTGTTGGTTTGTTGGTTTGTTCGTTTGTTGGTTTGTAGGTTTGTTGGTGTGTTGGCTTGTTGGCTTGTTTGTTTGTTGGTTTGTTGGCTTGTTGGTTTGTTGGTTTTGTTGGTTTGTTGGTTTGTTGGTTTGTTGGTTTGTTGGTTTGTTGGTATGTTGGTTTGTTCGTTTGTTGATTTGTTGGTTGTTTGGTTTGTTGGTTTGTTGGTTTGTTGGTTTGTGGGTTTGTTGGCTTATTGCCTTGTTGGTTTGTTCGTTTGTTGGTTTGTTGGTTTGTTGTTTTGTTGGATTGTTGGCTTGTTGGTTTGTTGGTTTGTTGGCTTGTTGGTTTGTTGGTTTTTTGGTTTGTTGGTTTGTTGGTTTGTTGGTTTGTTGGTTTGTTGGTTTGTTGGTTTTGTTGGCTTGTTGGTTTGTTGGTTTGTTGGTTTGTTTCTTTGTTGGTTTGTTGGTTTGTTGGTTTGTTGGTTTGTTGGCTTATTGGTTTGTTGGTTTGTTGGTTGTTTGGTTTGTTGGTTTGTTGGTTTGTTTGTTTGTTGGTTTGTTGGCTTATTGGCTTGTTGGTTTGTTTGTTTGTTCGGTTGTTGGTTTGTTGGTTTGTTGTTTTATTGGATTGTTGGCTTGTTGGTTTGTTGGTTTGTTGGCTTGTTGGTTTGTTGGTTTGTTGGTTTGTTGGTTTGTTGGTTTGTTGGTTTGTTCGTTTGTTGGTTTGTTCGTTTGTTGGTTTGTTCGCTTGTTGGTTTGTTGGTTTGTTGGTTTGTTGGTTTGTTGGTTTGTGGGTTTGTTGGTTCGTTAGTTTGTTGGTTTGTTGGTTTGTTGGTTTGTTGGTTTGTTGGTTTGTTGGTTTGTTGGTTTGTTGGTTTGTTGGTTTGTTGATTTGTTGGTTTGTTGGTTTGTTGGTTTGTTGGCTTGTTGGTTTGTTGGTTTGTTAGTTTGTTTGTGTGTTTGTTTGTTGGCTTGTTGGATTGTTGGTTTGTTGGTTTGTTGGTTTGTTGGTTTGTTGCTTTGTTCGTTTTTTGGTTTGTTGGCTTGTTGGTTTGTTCGTTTGTTGGTTTGTTGGTTACTTGGTTTGTTGGTCTGTTGGTTTGTTGGTTTGTTGGTTTGTTGGTTTGTTGGTTTGTTGGTTTGTTCGTTTGTTGGTTTGTTGGTTTGTTCGTTTGTTGGTTTGTTGGTTTGTTGGTTTGTTGGCTTGTTGGCTTGTTGGTTTGTTGGTTTGTTGACTTGTTGGTTTGTTGGTTTGTTGGCTTGTTGGTTTTGTTGGTTTGTTGGTTTGTTGGTTTGTTGGTTTGTTGGTTTGTTGGTTCGTTGGCTTGTTGGTGTGGTGGTTTGTTGGTTTCTTGGTTTGTTGGTTTGTTGGTTTGTTATTTTGTTGGTTTGTTGGTTTGTTGGCTTGTTGGTTTGTTGTCTTGTTCGTTTGTTGGTTTGTTGTTTTGTTGGTTTATTGGTTTGTTGGTTTGTTGGTTTGTTGGTTCGTTGGCTTGTAGGTTTGTTGGCTTGTTGGCTTGTTGGTTTGTTGGTTTGTTGGCTTGTTGGTTTGTTGGTTTGTTGGTTTGTTGGTTCGTTGGCTTGTTGGTTTGTTGGCTTGTTGGCTTGTTGGTTTGTTGGTTTGTTGGCTTGTTGGTTTATTGGTTTGTTGGTTCGTTGGGTAGTTGGTTTATTAGTTTGTTGGTTTATTGGTTTGTTGGTTTGTTGGTTTATTGGTTTGTTGGTTTGTTGGTTTGTTGGTTTGGTGGTTTTTTGGTTTGTCGTTTGTTGGTCTGATGGTTTGTTGGTTTGTTGGTTTGTTGGTTTGTTGGTTTGTTGGTTTGTTGGTTTGTTGGCTTGTTGCTTTGTTGGTTTGTTGGTTTGTTGGTTTGTTCGTTTGTTGGCTTTTGGTTTGTTGGCTTGTTGGCTTGTTGGTTTGTTGGCTTGTTGGCTTGTTGGTTTGTTGGTTTGTTGGTTTGTTGGTTTGTTGGTTTGTTGGTTTGTTGGTTTGTTGGTTAGTTAGCTTGTTGGTTTTTTGGTTTGTTGGTTTGTTGGCTTGTTGGTTTGTTGGTTTGTTGGTTTGTTCATTTGTTGGTTTGTTGGTTTGTTGGTTTGTTGGTTTGTTGTTTGGTTGGTTTGTCGGTTTGTTGGTTTGTTGGTTCGTTGGCTTGTTGGTGTGTTGGCTTGTTGGCTTGTTGGTTTGTTGGTTTTTTGGCTTGTTGGTTTGTTGGTTTGTTGGTTTGTTGGTTTGTTGGTTTGTTGGTTTGTTGGTTTGTTGGCTTGTTGGTTTGTTGGTTTGTTGACTTGTTCGTTTGTTGGCTTGTTGGTTTGTTGGTTTGTTGGTTTGTTGGCTAGTTGGTTTATTAGTTTGTTGGTTTATTGGTTTATTGGTTTATTGGTTTGTTGGTTTGTTGGTTTGTTGGTTTGTTGGTTTGGTGGTTTTTTGGTTTGTTGGTTTGTTGGTTTGTTGGTCTGTTGGTTTGTTGGTTTGTTGGTTTGTTGGTGTGTTGGTTTGTTGGCTGGTTGGTTTGTTGGTTTGTTGGTTTGTTTGTTTGTTCCTTTGTTGGTTTGTTGGCTTGTTGGTTTGTTGGTTTGTTGGTTTGTAGGTGTGTTGGTTTGTTGGTTTGTAGGTTTGTTGGTTTATTGGCTTATTGGTTTTTTGGCTTGTTGGTTTGTTGGTTTGTTGGTTTGTTGGTTTGTTGGTTTGTTGGTTTGTTGGTTTGTTGGTTTATTCGTTTTTGTTGGTTTTTTGGTTTGTTGGTTTGTTGGTTTGGTGGCATGTTGGTTTGTTGGCTTGTTGGCTTGTTGGCTTATTGGTTTGTTGGCTTGTTGGTTCATTGGCTTGTTGGCTTGTTGGTTTGTTGGTTTGTTGGTTTGTTCGTTTGTTGGTTTGTTCGTTTGTTGGCTTGTTTGTTTGTTGGTTTGTTGGTTTGTTGGTTTGTTGGTTTGTTGGTTTGTTGGCTTGTTGGTTTGGTGGTTTGTTCGTTTCTTGGTTTGTTGGTTTGTTGGTTTGTTATTTTGTTGGTTTGTTGGTTTGTTGGTTTGTTTGTTTGTTGGTTTGTTCGTTTGTTGGCTTGTTGGTTTGTTGGTTTACTGGTTTATTGGTTTGTTTGTTTGTTCGTTTGTTGGTTTGTTGGCTTGTTGGTTTGTTGGTTTGTTGGTTTGTTGGTTTGTTGGTTCGTTGGCTTGTTGGTTTGTTGGTTTGTTGGTTTGTTGGTTTGTTGGTTTGTTGGCTTGTTGGTTTGTTGGTTTGTTGGTTTGTTGGTTTGTTGGCTTGTTGGTTTGTTGGTTTGTTGGCTTGTTGGTTTGTTGGTTTGTTCGTTTGTTGGTTTGTTGTTTTGTTGGTTTGTTGGTTTGTTGGTTTGTTGGTTTGTTGGTTTGTTGGTTTGTTGGTTTGTTGGTTCGTTGGCTTGTTGGTTTGTTGGCTTGTTGGCTTGTTGGTTTGTTGGTTTGTTGGCTTGTTGGTTTGTTGGTTTGTTGGTTTGTTGGTTTGCTGGTTTGTTGGCTTGTTGGTTTGTTGGTTTGTTGGTTTGTTCGTTTGTTGGCTTGTTGGTTTGTTGGTTTGTTAGTTTGTTGGCTAGTTGGTTTATTAGTTTGTTGGTTTATTGGTTTATTGGTTTGTTGGTTTGTTGGTTTGTTGGTTTGTTGGTTTGTTGGTTTGTTGGTTTGGTGGTTTTTTGGTTTGTTGGTTTGTTGGTTTGTTGGTCTGATGGTTTGTTGGTTTGTTGGTTTGTTGGTGTGTTGGTTTGTTGGCTGGTTGGCTTGTTGGTTTCTTGGTTTGTTTGTTCGTTCGTTTGTTAGTTTGTAGGTTTGTTGGTTTGTTGGTTTGTTGGTTTGTTGGTTTGTTGGTTTGTTGGTTTGTTGGTTTGTTGGTTTGTTCGTTTTTGTTGGTTTTTTGGTTTGTTGGTTTGTTGGTTTGGTGGCATGTTGGTTTGTTGGCTTGTTGGCTTGTTGGCTTATTGGTTTGTTGGCTTGTTGTTTCATTAGCTTGTTGGCTTGTTGGTTTGTTGGTTTGTTGGTTTGTTCGTTTGTTGGTTTGTTGGTTTGTTGGTTTGTTCGTTTGTTGGCTTGTTTGTTTGTTGGTTTGTTGGTTTGTTGGTTTGTTTGTTTGTTGGTTTGTTGGCTTGTTGGTTTGGTGGTTTGTTGGTTTCTTGGTTTGTTGGTTTGTTGGTTTGTTATTTTGTTGGTTTGTTGGTTTGTTGGTTTGTTTGTTTGTTGGTTTGTTCGTTTGTTGGCTTGTTGGTTTGTTGGCTTACTGGTTTGTTGGTTAGTTTGTTTGTTCGTTTGTTGGTTTGTTGGCTTGTTGGCTTGTTGGTTTGTTTGTTTGTTGGCTTGTTGGTTTGTTGGTTTGTTGGTTTGTTGGTTTGTTGATTTGTTGGTTTGTTGGTTTGTTGGTTTGTTGGCTTGTTGGTTTGTTGGTTTGTTAGTTTGTTTGTGTGTTTGTTTGTTGGCTTGTTGGATTGTTGGTTTGTTGGTTTGTTGGTTTGTTGGTTTGTTGCTTTGTTCGTTTTTTGGTTTGTTGGCTTGTTGGTTTGTTCGTTTGTTGGTTTGTTGGTTACTTGGTTTGTTGGTCTGTTGGTTTGTTGGTTTGTTGGTTTGTTGGTTTGTTGGTTTCTTGGTTTGTTCGTTTGTTGGTTTGTTGGTTTGTTCGTTTGTTGGTTTGTTGGTTTGTTGGTTTGTTGGCTTGTTGGCTTGTTGGTTTGTTGGTTTGTTGACTTGTTGGTTTGTTGGTTTGTTGGCTTGTTGGTTTTGTTGGTTTGTTGGTTTGTTGGTTTGTTGGTTTGTTGGTTTGTTGGTTCGTTGGCTTGTTGGTGTGGTGGTTTGTTGGTTTCTTGGTTTGTTGGTTTGTTGGTTTGTTATTTTGTTGGTTTGTTGGTTTGTTGGCTTGTTGGTTTGTTGTCTTGTTCGTTTGTTGGTTTGTTGTTTTGTTGGTTTATTGGTTTGTTGGTTTGTTGGTTTGTTGGTTCGTTGGCTTGTAGGTTTGTTGGCTTGTTGGCTTGTTGGTTTGTTGGTTTGTTGGTTTGTTGGTTCGTTGGCTTGTTGGTTTGTTGGCTTGTTGGCTTGTTGGTTTGTTGGTTTGTTGGCTTGTTGGTTTATTGGTTTGTTGGTTCGTTGGGTAGTTGGTTTATTAGTTTGTTGGTTTATTGGTTTGTTGGTTTGTTGGTTTATTGGTTTGTTGGTTTGTTGGTTTGTTGGTTTGGTGGTTTTTTGGTTTGTCGTTTGTTGGTCTGATGGTTTGTTGGTTTGTTGGTTTGTTGGTTTGTTGGTTTGTTGGTTTGTTGGTTTGTTGGCTTGTTGCTTTGTTGGTTTGTTGGTTTGTTGGTTTGTTCGTTTGTTGGCTTTTGGTTTGTTGGCTTGTTGGCTTGTTGGTTTGTTGGCTTGTTGGCTTGTTGGTTTGTTGGTTTGTTGGTTTGTTGGTTTGTTGGTTTGTTGGTTCGTTGGCTTGTTGGTGTGGTGGTTTGTTGGTTTCTTGGTTTGTTGGTTTGTTGGTTTGTTATTTTGTTGGTTTGTTGGTTTGTTGGCTTGTTGGTTTGTTGTCTTGTTCGTTTGTTGGTTTGTTGTTTTGTTGGTTTATTGGTTTGTTGGTTTGTTGGTTTGTTGGTTCGTTGGCTTGTAGGTTTGTTGGCTTGTTGGCTTGTTGGTTTGTTGGTTTGTTGGCTTGTTGGTTTGTTGGTTTGTTGGTTTGTTGGTTCGTTGGCTTGTTGGTTTGTTGGCTTGTTGGCTTGTTGGTTTGTTGGTTTGTTGGCTTGTTGGTTTATTGGTTTGTTGGTTCGTTGGGTAGTTGGTTTATTAGTTTGTTGGTTTATTGGTTTGTTGGTTTGTTGGTTTATTGGTTTGTTGGTTTGTTGGTTTGTTGGTTTGGTGGTTTTTTGGTTTGTCGTTTGTTGGTCTGATGGTTTGTTGGTTTGTTGGTTTGTTGGTTTGTTGGTTTGTTGGTTTGTTGGTTTGTTGGCTTGTTGCTTTGTTGGTTTGTTGGTTTGTTGGTTTGTTCGTTTGTTGGCTTTTGGTTTGTTGGCTTGTTGGCTTGTTGGTTTGTTGGCTTGTTGGCTTGTTGGTTTGTTGGTTTGTTGGTTTGTTGGTTTGTTGGTTTGTTGGTTTGTTGGTTTGTTGGTTAGTTAGCTTGTTGGTTTTTTGGTTTGTTGGTTTGTTGGCTTGTTGGTTTGTTGGTTTGTTGGTTTGTTCATTTGTTGGTTTGTTGGTTTGTTGGTTTGTTGGTTTGTTGTTTGGTTGGTTTGTCGGTTTGTTGGTTTGTTGGTTCGTTGGCTTGTTGGTGTGTTGGCTTGTTGGCTTGTTGGTTTGTTGGTTTTTTGGCTTGTTGGTTTGTTGGTTTGTTGGTTTGTTGGTTTGTTGGTTTGTTGGTTTGTTGGTTTGTTGGCTTGTTGGTTTGTTGGTTTGTTGACTTGTTCGTTTGTTGGCTTGTTGGTTTGTTGGTTTGTTGGTTTGTTGGCTAGTTGGTTTATTAGTTTGTTGGTTTATTGGTTTATTGGTTTGTTGGTTTGTTGGTTTGTTGGTTTGTTGGTTTGGTGGTTTTTTGGTTTGTTGGTTTGTTGGTTTGTTGGTCTGTTGGTTTGTTGGTTTGTTGGTTTGTTGGTGTGTTGGTTTGTTGGCTGGTTGGTTTGTTGGTTTGTTGGTTTGTTTGTTTGTTCCTTTGTTGGTTTGTTGGCTTGTTGGTTTGTTGGTTTGTTGGTTTGTAGGTGTGTTGGTTTGTTGGTTTGTAGGTTTGTTGGTTTATTGGCTTATTGGTTTTTTGGCTTGTTGGTTTGTTGGTTTGTTGGTTTGTTGGTTTGTTGGTTTGTTGGTTTGTTGGTTTGTTGGTTTATTCGTTTTTGTTGGTTTTTTGGTTTGTTGGTTTGTTGGTTTGGTGGCATGTTGGTTTGTTGGCTTGTTGGCTTGTTGGCTTATTGGTTTGTTGGCTTGTTGGTTCATTGGCTTGTTGGCTTGTTGGTTTGTTGGTTTGTTGGTTTGTTCGTTTGTTGGTTTGTTCGTTTGTTGGCTTGTTTGTTTGTTGGTTTGTTGGTTTGTTGGTTTGTTGGTTTGTTGGTTTGTTGGCTTGTTGGTTTGGTGGTTTGTTCGTTTCTTGGTTTGTTGGTTTGTTGGTTTGTTATTTTGTTGGTTTGTTGGTTTGTTGGTTTGTTTGTTTGTTGGTTTGTTCGTTTGTTGGCTTGTTGGTTTGTTGGTTTACTGGTTTATTGGTTTGTTTGTTTGTTCGTTTGTTGGTTTGTTGGCTTGTTGGTTTGTTGGTTTGTTGGTTTGTTGGTTTGTTGGTTCGTTGGCTTGTTGGTTTGTTGGTTTGTTGGTTTGTTGGTTTGTTGGTTTGTTGGCTTGTTGGTTTGTTGGTTTGTTGGTTTGTTGGTTTGTTGGCTTGTTGGTTTGTTGGTTTGTTGGCTTGTTGGTTTGTTGGTTTGTTCGTTTGTTGGTTTGTTGTTTTGTTGGTTTGTTGGTTTGTTGGTTTGTTGGTTTGTTGGTTTGTTGGTTTGTTGGTTTGTTGGTTCGTTGGCTTGTTGGTTTGTTGGCTTGTTGGCTTGTTGGTTTGTTGGTTTGTTGGCTTGTTGGTTTGTTGGTTTGTTGGTTTGTTGGTTTGCTGGTTTGTTGGCTTGTTGGTTTGTTGGTTTGTTGGTTTGTTCGTTTGTTGGCTTGTTGGTTTGTTGGTTTGTTAGTTTGTTGGCTAGTTGGTTTATTCGTTTGTTGGTTTATTGGTTTATTGGTTTGTTGGTTTGTTGGTTTGTTGGTTTGTTGGTTTGTTGGTTTGTTGGTTTGTTGGTTTGGTGGTTTTTTGGTTTGTTGGTTTGTTGGTTTGTTGGTCTGATGGTTTGTTGGTTTGTTGGTTTGTTGGTGTGTTGGTTTGTTGGCTGGTTGGCTTGTTGGTTTCTTGGTTTGTTTGTTCGTTCGTTTGTTAGTTTGTAGGTTTGTTGGTTTGTTGGTTTGTTGGTTTGTTGGTTTGTTGGTTTGTTGGTTTGTTGGTTTGTTGGTTTGTTCGTTTTTGTTGGTTTTTTGGTTTGTTGGTTTGTTGGTTTGGTGGCATGTTGGTTTGTTGGCTTGTTGGCTTGTTGGCTTATTGGTTTGTTGGCTTGTTGTTTCATTAGCTTGTTGGCTTGTTGGTTTGTTGGTTTGTTGGTTTGTTCGTTTGTTGGTTTGTTGGTTTGTTGGTTTGTTCGTTTGTTGGCTTGTTTGTTTGTTGGTTTGTTGGTTTGTTGGTTTGTTTGTTTGTTGGTTTGTTGGCTTGTTGGTTTGGTGGTTTGTTGGTTTCTTGGTTTGTTGGTTTGTTGGTTTGTTATTTTGTTGGTTTGTTGGTTTGTTGGTTTGTTTGTTTGTTGGTTTGTTCGTTTGTTGGCTTGTTGGTTTGTTGGCTTACTGGTTTGTTGGTTAGTTTGTTTGTTCGTTTGTTGGTTTGTTGGCTTGTTGGCTTGTTGGTTTGTTTGTTTGTTGGCTTGTTGGTTTGTTGGTTTGTTGGTTTGTTGGTTTGTTGATTTGTTGGTTTGTTGGTTTGTTGGTTTGTTGGCTTGTTGGTTTGTTGGTTTGTTAGTTTGTTTGTGTGTTTGTTTGTTGGCTTGTTGGATTGTTGGTTTGTTGGTTTGTTGGTTTGTTGGTTTGTTGCTTTGTTCGTTTTTTGGTTTGTTGGCTTGTTGGTTTGTTCGTTTGTTGGTTTGTTGGTTACTTGGTTTGTTGGTCTGTTGGTTTGTTGGTTTGTTGGTTTGTTGGTTTGTTGGTTTCTTGGTTTGTTCGTTTGTTGGTTTGTTGGTTTGTTCGTTTGTTGGTTTGTTGGTTTGTTGGTTTGTTGGCTTGTTGGCTTGTTGGTTTGTTGGTTTGTTGACTTGTTGGTTTGTTGGTTTGTTGGCTTGTTGGTTTTGTTGGTTTGTTGGTTTGTTGGTTTGTTGGTTTGTTGGTTTGTTGGTTCGTTGGCTTGTTGGTGTGGTGGTTTGTTGGTTTCTTGGTTTGTTGGTTTGTTGGTTTGTTATTTTGTTGGTTTGTTGGTTTGTTGGCTTGTTGGTTTGTTGTCTTGTTCGTTTGTTGGTTTGTTGTTTTGTTGGTTTATTGGTTTGTTGGTTTGTTGGTTTGTTGGTTCGTTGGCTTGTAGGTTTGTTGGCTTGTTGGCTTGTTGGTTTGTTGGTTTGTTGGTTTGTTGGTTCGTTGGCTTGTTGGTTTGTTGGCTTGTTGGCTTGTTGGTTTGTTGGTTTGTTGGCTTGTTGGTTTATTGGTTTGTTGGTTCGTTGGGTAGTTGGTTTATTAGTTTGTTGGTTTATTGGTTTGTTGGTTTGTTGGTTTATTGGTTTGTTGGTTTGTTGGTTTGTTGGTTTGGTGGTTTTTTGGTTTGTCGTTTGTTGGTCTGATGGTTTGTTGGTTTGTTGGTTTGTTGGTTTGTTGGTTTGTTGGTTTGTTGGTTTGTTGGCTTGTTGCTTTGTTGGTTTGTTGGTTTGTTGGTTTGTTCGTTTGTTGGCTTTTGGTTTGTTGGCTTGTTGGCTTGTTGGTTTGTTGGCTTGTTGGCTTGTTGGTTTGTTGGTTTGTTGGTTTGTTGGTTTGTTGGTTTGTTGGTTTGTTGGTTTGTTGGTTAGTTAGCTTGTTGGTTTTTTGGTTTGTTGGTTTGTTGGCTTGTTGGTTTGTTGGTTTGTTGGTTTGTTCATTTGTTGGTTTGTTGGTTTGTTGGTTTGTTGGTTTGTTGTTTGGTTGGTTTGTCGGT
Organism: Atherix ibis; assembly: GCA_958298945.1. Taxonomy (NCBI): domain Eukaryota; kingdom Metazoa; phylum Arthropoda; class Insecta; order Diptera; family Athericidae; genus Atherix; species Atherix ibis. The sequence goes on from OY282608.1 coordinate 4,887,189, forward strand.
TTGTTGGTTTGTTGGTTCGTTGGCTTGTTGGTGTGTTGGCTTGTTGGCTTGTTGGTTTGTTGGTTTTTTGGCTTGTTGGTTTGTTGGTTTGTTGGTTTGTTGGTTTGTTGGTTTGTTGGTTTGTTGGTTTGTTGGCTTGTTGGTTTGTTGGTTTGTTGACTTGTTCGTTTGTTGGCTTGTTGGTTTGTTGGTTTGTTGGTTTGTTGGCTAGTTGGTTTATTAGTTTGTTGGTTTATTGGTTTATTGGTTTGTTGGTTTGTTGGTTTGTTGGTTTGTTGGTTTGGTGGTTTTTTGGTTTGTTGGTTTGTTGGTTTGTTGGTCTGTTGGTTTGTTGGTTTGTTGGTTTGTTGGTGTGTTGGTTTGTTGGCTGGTTGGTTTGTTGGTTTGTTGGTTTGTTTGTTTGTTCCTTTGTTGGTTTGTTGGCTTGTTGGTTTGTTGGTTTGTTGGTTTGTAGGTGTGTTGGTTTGTTGGTTTGTAGGTTTGTTGGTTTATTGGCTTATTGGTTTTTTGGCTTGTTGGTTTGTTGGTTTGTTGGTTTGTTGGTTTGTTGGTTTGTTGGTTTGTTGGTTTGTTGGTTTATTCGTTTTTGTTGGTTTTTTGGTTTGTTGGTTTGTTGGTTTGGTGGCATGTTGGTTTGTTGGCTTGTTGGCTTGTTGGCTTATTGGTTTGTTGGCTTGTTGGTTCATTGGCTTGTTGGCTTGTTGGTTTGTTGGTTTGTTGGTTTGTTCGTTTGTTGGTTTGTTCGTTTGTTGGCTTGTTTGTTTGTTGGTTTGTTGGTTTGTTGGTTTGTTGGTTTGTTGGTTTGTTGGCTTGTTGGTTTGGTGGTTTGTTCGTTTCTTGGTTTGTTGGTTTGTTGGTTTGTTATTTTGTTGGTTTGTTGGTTTGTTGGTTTGTTTGTTTGTTGGTTTGTTCGTTTGTTGGCTTGTTGGTTTGTTGGTTTACTGGTTTATTGGTTTGTTTGTTTGTTCGTTTGTTGGTTTGTTGGCTTGTTGGTTTGTTGGTTTGTTGGTTTGTTGGTTTGTTGGTTCGTTGGCTTGTTGGTTTGTGGGTTTGTTGGTTTGTTGGTTTGTTGGTTTGTTGGCTTGTTGGTTTGTTGGTTTGTTGGTTTGTTGGTTTGTTGGCTTGTTGGTTTGTTGGTTTGTTGGCTTGTTGGTTTGTTGGTTTGTTCGTTTGTTGGTTTGTTGTTTTGTTGGTTTGTTGGTTTGTTGGTTTGTTGGTTTGTTGGTTTGTTGGTTTGTTGGTTTGTTGGTTCGTTGGCTTGTTGGTTTGTTGGCTTGTTGGCTTGTTGGTTTGTTGGTTTGTTGGCTTGTTGGTTTGTTGGTTTGTTGGTTTGTTGGTTTGCTGGTTTGTTGGCTTGTTGGTTTGTTGGTTTGTTGGTTTGTTCGTTTGTTGGCTTGTTGGTTTGTTGGTTTGTTAGTTTGTTGGCTAGTTGGTTTATTAGTTTGTTGGTTTATTGGTTTATTGGTTTGTTGGTTTGTTGGTTTGTTGGTTTGTTGGTTTGTTGGTTTGTTGGTTTGGTGGTTTTTTGGTTTATTGGTTTGTTGGTTTGTTGGTCTGATGGTTTGTTGGTTTGTTGGTTTGTTGGTGTGTTGGTTTGTTGGCTGGTTGGCTTGTTGGTTTCTTGGTTTGTTTGTTCGTTCGTTTGTTAGTTTGTAGGTTTGTTGGTTTGTTGGTTTGTTGGTTTGTTGGTTTGTTGGTTTGTTGGTTTGTTGGTTTGTTGGTTTGTTCGTTTTTGTTGGTTTTTTGGTTTGTTGGTTTGTTGGTTTGGTGGCATGTTGGTTTGTTGGCTTGTTGGCTTGTTGGCTTATTGGTTTGTTGGCTTGTTGTTTCATTAGCTTGTTGGCTTGTTGGTTTGTTGGTTTGTTGGTTTGTTCGTTTGTTGGTTTGTTGGTTTGTTGGTTTGTTCGTTTGTTGGCTTATTTGTTTGTTGGTTTGTTGGTTTGTTTGTTTGTTGGTTTGTTGGCTTGTTGGTTTGGTGGTTTGTTGGTTTCTTGGTTTGTTGGTTTGTTGGTTTGTTATTTTGTTGGTTTGTTGGTTTGTTGGTTTGTTTGTTTGTTGGTTTGTTCGTTTGTTGGCTTGTTGGTTTGTTGGCTTACTGGTTTGTTGGTTAGTTTGTTTGTTCGTTTGTTGGTTTGTTGGCTTGTTGGCTTGTTGGTTTGTTTGTTTGTTGGCTTGTTGGTTTGTTGGTTTGTTGGTTTGTTGGTTTGTTGATTTGTTGGTTTGTTGGTTTGTTGGTTTGTTGGCTTGTTGGTTTGTTGGTTTGTTAGTTTGTTTGTGTGTTTGTTTGTTGGCTTGTTGGATTGTTGGTTTGTTGGTTTGTTGGTTTGTTGGTTTGTTGCTTTGTTCGTTTTTTGGTTTGTTGGCTTGTTGGTTTGTTCGTTTGTTGGTTTGTTGGTTACTTGGTTTGTTGGTCTGTTGGTTTGTTGGTTTGTTGGTTTGTTGGTTTGTTGGTTGCTTGGTTTGTTCGTTTGTTGGTTTGTTGGTTTGTTCGTTTGTTGGTTTGTTGGTTTGTTGGTTTGTTGGCTTGTTGGCTTGTTGGTTTGTTGGTTTGTTGACTTGTTGGTTTGTTGGTTTGTTGGCTTGTTGGTTTTGTTGGTTTGTTGGTTTGTTGGTTTGTTGGTTTGTTGGTTTGTTGGTTCGTTGGCTTGTTGGTGTGGTGGTTTGTTGGTTTCTTGGTTTGTTGGTTTGTTGGTTTGTTATTTTGTTGGTTTGTTGGTTTGTTGGCTTGTTGGTTTGTTGTCTTGTTCGTTTGTTGGTTTAATGTTTTGTTGGTTTATTGGTTTGTTGGTTTGTTGGTTTGTTGGTTCGTTGGCTTGTAGGTTTGTTGGCTTGTGGGCTTGTTGGTTTGTTGGTTTGTTCGTTTGTTGGTTTGTTGGTTTGTTCGTTTGTTGGTTTGTTGGTTTGTTGGTTTGTTGGCTTGTTGGCTTGTTGGTTTGTTGGTTTGTTGACTTGTTGGTTTGTTGGTTTGTTGGCTTGTTGGTTTTGTTGGTTTTTTGGTTTGTTGGTTTGTTGGTTTGGTGGCATGTTGGTTTGTTGGCTTGTTGGCTTGTTGGCTTATTGGTTTGTTGGCTTGTTGTTTCATTAGCTTGTAGGCTTGTTGGTTTGTTGGTTTGTTGGTTTGTTCGTTTGTTGGTTTGTTGGTTTGTTGGTTTGTTCGTTTGTTGGCTTGTTTGTTTGTTGGTTTGTTGGTTTGTTGGTTTGTTTGTTTGTTGGTTTGTTGGCTTGTTGGTTTGGTGGTTTGTTGGTTTCTTGGTTTGTTGGTTTGTTGGTTTGTTATTTTGTTGGTTTGTTGGTTTGTTGGTTTGTTTGTTTGTTGGTTTGTTCGTTTGTTGGCTTGTTGGTTTGTTGGCTTACTGGTTTGTTGGTTAGTTTGTTTGTTCGTTTGTTGGTTTGTTGGCTTGTTGGCTTGTTGGTTTGTTTGTTTGTTGGCTTGTTGGTTTGTTGGTTTGTTGGTTTGTTGGTTTGTTGATTTGTTGGTTTGTTGGTTTGTTGGTTTGTTGGCTTGTTGGTTTGTTGGTTTGTTAGTTTGTTTGTGTGTTTGTTTGTTGGCTTGTTGGATTGTTGGTTTGTTGGTTTGTTGGTTTGTTGGTTTGTTGCTTTGTTCGTTTTTTGGTTTGTTGGCTTGTTGGTTTGTTCGTTTGTTGGTTTGTTGGTTACTTGGTTTGTTGGTCTGTTGGTTTGTTGGTTTGTTGGTTTGTTGGTTTGTTGGTTTGTTGGTTTGTTCGCTTGTTGGTTTGTTGGTTTGTTCGTTTGTTGGTTTGTTGGTTTGTTGGTTTGTTGGCTTGTTGGCTTGTTGGTTTGTTGGTTTGTTGACTTGTTGGTTTGTTGGTTTGTTGGCTTGTTGGTTTTGTTGGTTTGTTGGTTTGTTGGTTTGTTGGTTTGTTGGTTCGTTGGCTTGTTGGTGTGGTGGTTTGTTGGTTTCTTGGTTTGTTGGTTTGTTGGTTTGTTATTTTGTTGGTTTGTTGGTTTGTTGGCTTGTTGGTTTGTTGTCTTGTTCGTTTGTTGGTTTGTTGTTTTGTTGGTTTATTGGTTTGTTGGTTTGTTGGTTTGTTGGTTCGTTGGCTTGTAGGTTTGTTGGCTTGTTGGCTTGTTGGTTTGTTGGTTTGTTGGCTTGTTGGTTTGTTGGTTTGTTGGTTTGTTGGTTCGTTGGCTTGTTGGTTTGTTGGCTTGTTGGCTTGTTGGTTTGTTGGTTTGTTGGCTTGTTGGTTTATTGGTTTGTTGGTTCGTTGGGTAGTTGGTTTATTAGTTTGTTGGTTTATTGGTTTGTTGGTTTGTTGGTTTATTGGTTTGTTGGTTTGTTGGTTTGTTGGTTTGGTGGTTTTTTGGTTTGTCGTTTGTTGGTCTGATGGTTTGTTGGTTTGTTGGTTTGTTGGTTTGTTGGTTTGTTGGTTTGTTGGTTTGTTGGCTTGTTGCTTTGTTGGTTTGTTGGTTTGTTGGTTTGTTCGTTTGTTGGCTTTTGGTTTGTTGGCTTGTTGGCTTGTTGGTTTGTTGGCTTGTTGGCTTGTTGGTTTGTTGGTTTGTTGGTTTGTTGGTTTGTTGGTTTGTTGGTTTGTTGGTTAGTTAGCTTGTTGGTTTTTTGGTTTGTTGGTTTGTTGGCTTGTTGGTTTGTTGGTTTGTTGGTTTGTTCATTTGTTGGTTTGTTGGTTTGTTGGTTTGTTGGTTTGTTGTTTGGTTGGTTTGTTGGTTTGTTGGTTTGTTGGTTCGTGGGCTTGTTGGTGTGTTGGCTTGTTGGCTTGTTGGTTTGTTGGTTTTTTGGCTTGTTGGTTTGTTGGTTTGTTGGTTTGTTGGTTTGTTGGTTTGTTGGTTTGTTGGTTTGTTGGCTTGTTGGTTTGTTGGTTTGTTGACTTGTTCGTTTGTTGGCTTGTTGGTTTGTTGGTTTGTTGGTTTGTTGGCTAGTTGGTTTATTAGTTTGTTGGTTTATTGGTTTATTGGTTTGTTGGTTTGTTGGTTTGTTGGTTTGTTGGTTTGGTGGTTTTTTGGTTTGTTGGTTTGTTGGTTTGTTGGTCTGTTGGTTTGTTGGTTTGTTGGTTTGTTGGTGTGTTGGTTTGTTGGCTGGTTGGTTTGTTGGTTTGTTGGTTTGTTTGTTTGTTCCTTTGTTGGTTTGTTGGCTTGTTGGTTTGTTGGTTTGTTGGTTTGTAGGTGTGTTGGTTTGTTGGTTTGTAGGTTTGTTGGTTTATTGGCTTATTGGTTTTTTGGCTTGTTGGTTTGTTGGTTTGTTGGTTTGTTGGTTTGTTGGTTTGTTGGTTTGTTGGTTTGTTGGTTTATTCGTTTTTGTTGGTTTTTTGGTTTGTTGGTTTGTTGGTTTGGTGGCATGTTGGTTTGTTGGCTTGTTGGCTTGTTGGCTTATTGGTTTGTTGGCTTGTTGGTTCATTGGCTTGTTGGCTTGTTGGTTTGTTGGTTTGTTGGTTTGTTCGTTTGTTGGTTTGTTCGTTTGTTGGCTTGTTTGTTTGTTGGTTTGTTGGTTTGTTGGTTTGTTGGTTTGTTGGTTTGTTGGCTTGTTGGTTTGGTGGTTTGTTGGTTTCTTGGTTTGTTGGTTTGTTGGTTTGTTATTTTGTTGGTTTGTTGGTTTGTTGGTTTGTTTGTTTGTTGGTTTGTTCGTTTGTTGGCTTGTTGGTTTGTTGGTTTACTGGTTTATTGGTTTGTTTGTTTGTTCGTTTGTTGGTTTGTTGGCTTGTTGGTTTGTTGGTTTGTTGGTTTGTTGGTTTGTTGGTTCGTTGGCTTGTTGGTTTGTTGGTTTGTTGGTTTGTTGGTTTGTTGGTTTGTTGGCTTGTTGGTTTGTTGGTTTGTTGGTTTGTTGGTTTGTTGGCTTGTTGGTTTGTTGGTTTGTTGGCTTATTGGTTTGTTGGTTTGTTCGTTTGTTGGTTTGTTGTTTTGTTGGTTTGTTGGTTTGTTGGTTTGTTGGTTTGTTGGTTTGTTGGTTTGTTGGTTCGTTGGCTTGTTGGTTTGTTGGCTTGTTGGCTTGTTGGTTTGTTGGTTTGTTGGCTTGTTGGTTTGTTGGTTTGTTGGTTTGTTGGTTTGCTGGTTTGTTGGCTTGTTGGTTTGTTGGTTTGTTGGTTTGTTCGTTTGTTGGCTTGTTGGTTTGTTGGTTTGTTAGTTTGTTGGCTAGTTGGTTTATTAGTTTGTTGGTTTATTGGTTTATTGGTTTGTTGGTTTGTTGGTTTGTTGGTTTGTTGGTTTGTTGGTTTGTTGGTTTGGTGGTTTTTTGGTTTGTTGGTTTGTTGGTTTGTTGGTCTGATGGTTTGTTGGTTTGTTGGTTTGTTGGTGTGTTGGTTTGTTGGCTGGTTGGCTTGTTGGTTTCTTGGTTTGTTTGTTCGTTCGTTTGTTAGTTTGTAGGTTTGTTGGTTTGTTGGTTTGTTGGTTTGTTGGTTTGTTGGTTTGTTGGTTTGTTGGTTTGTTGGTTTGTTCGTTTTTGTTGGTTTTTTGGTTTGTTGGTTTGTTGGTTTGGTGGCATGTTGGTTTGTTGGCTTGTTGGCTTGTTGGCTTATTGGTTTGTTGGCTTGTTGTTTCATTAGCTTGTTGGCTTGTTGGTTTGTTGGTTTGTTGGTTTGTTCGTTTGTTGGTTTGTTGGTTTGTTGGTTTGTTCGTTTGTTGGCTTGTTTGTTTGTTGGTTTGTTGGTTTGTTGGTTTGTTTGTTTGTTGGTTTGTTGGCTTGTTGGTTTGGTGGTTTGTTGGTTTCTTGGTTTGTTGGTTTGTTGGTTTGTTATTTTGTTGGTTTGTTGGTTTGTTGGTTTGTTTGTTTGTTGGTTTGTTCGTTTGTTGGCTTGTTGGTTTGTTGGCTTACTGGTTTGTTGGTTAGTTTGTTTGTTCGTTTGTTGGTTTGTTGGCTTGTTGGCTTGTTGGTTTATTTGTTTGTTGGTTTGGTCGTTTGTTGGCTTGTTGGTTTGTTGGCTTACTGGTTTGTTGGTTTGTTGGTTTGTTTGTTTGTTGGTTTGTTGTTTTGTTGGTTTGTTCGTTTGTTGGCTTGTTTGTTTGTTGGTTTGTTGGTTTGTTGGTTTGTTTGTTTGTTGGTTTGTTGGCTTGTTGGTTTGGTGGTTTGTTGGTTTCTTGGTTTGTTGGTTTGTTGGTTTGTTATTTTGTTGGTTTGGTGGTTTGTTGGTTTGTTGGTTTGTTTGTTTGTTGGTTTGGTCGTTTGTTGGCTTGTTGGTTTGTTGGCTTACTGGTTTGTTGGTTTGTTTGTTTGTTCGTTTGTTGGTTTGTTGGCCTGTTGGTTTGTTGGTTTGTTGTCTTGTTGGTTTGTTGGTTTGTTGGTTTAATGGTTTGTTCGTTTGTTGGCTTGTTGGTTTGTTGGCTTGTCGGCTTGTTGGCTTGTTGGTTTGTTGGTTTGTTGGTTTGTTGGTTTGTTGGTTTGTTCGTTTGTTGGTTTGTTCGTTTGTTGGCTTGTTTGTTTGTTGATTTGTTGGTTTGTTGGTTTGTTGGTTTGTTGGTTTGTTGGCTTGTTGGTTTGGTGGTTTGTTGGTTTCTTAGTTTGTTGGTTTGTTGGTTTGTTATTTTGTTGGTTTGTTGGTTTGTTGGTTTGTTTGTTTGTTGGTTTGTTCGTTTGTTGGCTTGTTGGTTTGTTGGCTTACTGGTTTGTTGGTTTGTTTGTTTGTTCGTTTGTTGGTTTGTTGGCTTGTTGGTTTGTTGGTTTGTCGGCTTGTTGGTTTGTTGATTTGTTGATTTGTTGGTTTGTTCGTTTGTTGGCTTGTTGGTTTGTTGGCTTGTTGGCATGTTGGCTTGTTGGCTTGTTGGCTTGTTGGTTTGTTGGTTTGTTGGTTTGTTGGTTGGTTGGTTTGTTGGTTTGTTGGTTAGTTAGTTTGTTGGTTTTTTGGTTTGTTGGCTTGTTGGTTTGTTGGTTTGTTGGTTTGTTGGTTTGTTAGTTCGTTGGCTTGTTGGTTTGTTGGCTTGTTGGCTTATTGGTTTGTTGGTTTGTTGGCTTGTTGGTTTGTTGGCTAGTTGGTTTATTAGTTTGTTGGTTTATTGGTTTATTGGTTTGTTGGTTTGTTCGTTTGTTGGTTTGTTGGTTTGGTGGTTTTTTGGTTTGTTGGTTTGTTGGTCTATTGGTTTGTTGGTTTGTTGGTTTGTTGGTGTGTTGGTTTGTTGGCTGGTTGCCTTGTTGGTTTGTTGGTTTGTTCGTTTTTTCGTTTGTTGGTTTGTTGGTTTGTTGGCTTGTTGGTTTGTTGGTTTCTTGGTTTGTTGGTGTGTTGGTTTGTTGGTTTGTAGGTTTGTTGGTTTATTGGCTTGTTGATTTTTTGGCTTGTTGGTTTGTTGGTTTTTTGGTTTGTTGGTTTGTTTGTTTGTTGGCTTGTTGGCTTGTTGGCTTATTGGTTTGTTGGCTTGTTGGTTCATTGGCTTGTTGGCTTGTTGGTTTGTTGGTTTGTTGGTTTGTTGGTTTGTTCGTTTGTTGGTTTGTTAGTTTGGTGGCTTGTTTGTTTGTTGGTTTGTTGGTTTGTTGGTTTGTTGGCTTGTTGGTTTGGTGGTTTGTTGGTTTCTTGGTTTGTTGGTGTGTTGGTTTGTTGGTTTGTAGGTTTGTTGGTTTATTGGCTTGTTGATTTTTTGGCTTGTTGGTTTGTTGGTTTTTTGGTTTGTTGGTTTGTTTGTTTGTTGGCTTGTTGGCTTGTTGGCTTATTGGTTTGTTGGCTTGTTGGTTCATTGGCTTGTTGGCTTGTTGGTTTGTTGGTTTGTTGGTTTGTTGGTTTGTTTGTTTGTTGGTTTGTTAGTTTGGTGGCTTGTTTGTTTGTTGGTTTGTTGGTTTGTTTGTTTGTTGGTTTGTTCGTTTGTTGGCTTATTGGTTTGTTGGCTTACTGGTTTGTTTGTTTGTTGGTTTGTTGGCTTGTTGGTTTGTTGGTTTGTTGGCTTGTTGGTTTGTTGGTTTGTTGGTTTGTTGGTTTGTTCGTTTGTTGGCTTGTCGGTTTGTTGGCTTGTTGGCTTGTTGGTTTGTTGGCTTGTTGGCTTGTTGGTTTGTTGGTTTGTTGGCTTGTTGGTTTGTTGGTTTGTTGGTTTGTTGGTTAGTTACCTTGTTGGTTTTTTGGTTTGTTGGTTTGTTGGCTTGTTGGTTTGTTGGTTTGTTCGTTTGTTGGTTTGTTGGTTTGTTGGTTTGTTGGGTTGTTGGTTTGTTGGTTTGTTGGTTTGTTGGTTTGTTGGTTCGTTGGCTTGTTGGTTTGTTGGCTTGTTGGCTTGTTGGTTTGTTGGTTTGTTGGCTTGTTGGTTTGTTGGTTTGTTGGTTTGTTGGTTTGTTGGTTTGTTGGTTTGTTGGCTTGTTGGTTTGTTGATTTGTTCGTTTGTTGGCTTGTTGGTTTGTTGGTTTGTTGGTTTGTTGGCTAGTTGGTTTATTAGTTTGTTGGTTTATTGGTTTATTGGTTTGTTGGTTTGTTGGTTTGTTGGTTTGTTGGTTTAGTGATTTTTTGGTTTGTTGGTTTGTTGGTTTGTTGGTTTGGTGATTTTTTGGTTTGTTGGTATGTTGGTTTGTTGGTCTGTTGGTTTGTAGGTTTGTTGGTTTGTTGGTGTGTTGGTTTGTTGGCTGGTTGGCTAGTTGGTTTGTTGGTTTGTTTGTTTGTTCGTTTGTTGATTTGTTGGCTTGTTGGTTTGTTCGTGTGTTGGTTTGTTGGTGTGTTGGCTTGTTTGTTTGTTGGTTTGTTGGTTTGTTGGTTTGTTGGTTTGTTGGTTTGTTGGCTTGTTGGTTTGGTGGTTTGTTGGTTTCTTGGTTTGTTGGTTTGTTGGTTTGTTATTTTGTTGGTTTGTTGGTTTGTTGGTTTGTTTGTTTGTTGGTTTGTTCGTTTGTTGGCTTGTTGGTTTGTTGGTTTACTGGTTTATTGGTTTGTTTGTTTGTTCGTTTGTTGGTTTGTTGGTTTGTTGGTTTGTTGGTTTGTTGGTTTGTTCGTTTGTTGGCTTCTTGGTTTGTTGGTTTGTTGGTTTGTTGGTTTGTTGGTTTGTTGGTTTGTTGGTTCGTTGGCTTGTTGGTTTGTTGGTTTGTTGGTTTGTTGGTTTGTTGGTTTGTTGGTTTGTTGGCTTGTTGGTTTGTTGGTTTGTTGGTTTGTTGGTTTGTTGGCTTGTTGGTTTGTTGGTTTGTTGGCTTGTTGGTTTGTTGGTTTGTTCGTTTGTTGGTTTGTTGTTTTGTTGGTTTGTTGGTTTGTTGGTTTGTTGGTTTGTTGGTTTGTTGGTTTGTTGGTTCGTTGGCTTGTTGGTTTGTTGGCTTGTTGGCTTGTTGGTTTGTTGGTTTGTTGGCTTGTTGGTTTGTTGGTTTGTTGGTTTGTTGGTTTGCTGGTTTGTTGGCTTGTTGGTTTGTTGGTTTGTTGGTTTGTTTGTTTGTTGGCTTGTTGGTTTGTTGGTTTGTTGGTTTGTTGGCTAGTTGGTTTATTAGTTTGTTGGTTTATTGGTTTATTGGTTTGTTGGTTTGTTGGTTTGTTGGTTTGTTGGTTTGTTGGTTTGTTGGTTTGGTGGTTTTTTGGTTTGTTGGTTTGTTGGTTTGTTGGTCTGATGGTTTGTTGGTTTGTTGGTTTGTTGGTGTGTTGGTTTGTTGGCTGGTTGGCTTGTTGGTTTCTTGGTTTGTTTGTTCGTTCGTTTGTTAGTTTGTAGGTTTGTTGGTTTGTTGGTTTGTTGGTTTGTTGGTTTGTTGGTTTGTTGGTTTGTTGGGTTGTTGGTTTGTTGGTTTGTTCGTTTTTGTTGGTTTTTTGGTTTGTTGGTTTGTTGGTTTGGTGGCATGTTGGTTTGTTGGCTTGTTGGCTTGTTGGCTTATTGGTTTGTTGGCTTGTTGTTTCATTAGCTTGTTGGCTTGTTGGTTTGTTGGTTTGTTGGTTTGTTCGTTTGTTGGTTTGTTGGTTTGTTGGTTTGTTCGTTTGTTGGCTTGTTTGTTTGTTGGTTTGTTGGTTTGTTGGTTTGTTTGTTTGTTGGTTTGTTGGCTTGTTGGTTTGGTGGTTTGTTGGTTTCTTGGTTTGTTCGTTTGTTGGTTTGTTATTTTGTTGGTTTGTTGGTTTGTCGGTTTGTTTGTTTGTTGGTTTGTTCGTTTGTTGGCTTGTTGGTTTGTTGGCTTACTGGTTTGTTGGTTAGTTTGTTTGTTCGTTTGTTGGTTTGTTGGCTTGTTGGCTTGTTGGTTTGTTTGTTTGTTGGTTTGGTCGTTTGTTGGCTTGTTGGTTTGTTGGCTTACTGGTTTGTTGGTTTGTTGGTTTGTTTGTTTGTTGGTTTGTTGTTTTGTTGGTTTGTTCGTTTGTTGGCTTGTTTGTTTGTTGGTTTGTTGGTTTGTTGGTTTGTTTGTTTGTTGGTTTGTTGGCTTGTTGGTTTGGTGGTTTGTTGGTTTCTTGGTTTGTTGGTTTGTTGGTTTGTTATTTTGTTGGTTTGGTGGTTTGTTGGTTTGTTGGTTTGTTTGTTTGTTGGTTTGGTCGTTTGTTGGCTTGTTGGTTTGTTGGCTTACTGGTTTGTTGGTTTGTTTGTTTGTTCGTTTGTTGGTTTGTTGGCCTGTTGGTTTGTTGGTTTGTTGTCTTGTTGGTTTGTTGGTTTGTTGGTTTAATGGTTTGTTCGTTTGTTGGCTTGTTGGTTTGTTGGCTTGTCGGCTTGTTGGCTTGTTGGTTTGTTGGTTTGTTGGTTTGTTGGTTTGTTGGTTTTTTCGTTTGTTGGTTTGTTCGTTTGTTGGCTTGTTTGTTTGTTGATTTGTTGGTTTGTTGGTTTGTTGGTTTGTTGGTTTGTTGGCTTACTGGTTTGTTGGTTTGTTTGTTTGTTCGTTTGTTGGTTTGTTGGCTTGTTGGTTTGTTGGTTTGTTGGCTTGTTGGTTTGTTGATTTGTTGATTTGTTGGTTTGTTCGTTTGTTGGCTTGTTGGTTTGTTGGCTTGTTGGCTTGTTGGCTTGTTGGCTTGTTGGTTTGTTGGTTTGTTGGTTTGTTGGTTGGTTGGTTTGTTGGTTTGTTGGTTAGTTAGTTTGTTGGTTTTTTGGTTTGTTGGCTTGTTGGTTTGTTGGTTTGTTGGTTTGTTGGTTTGTTAGTTCGTTGGCTTGTTGGTTTGTTGGCTTGTTGGCTTATTGGTTTGTTGGTTTGTTGGCTTGTTGGTTTGTTGGCTAGTTGGTTTATTAGTTTGTTGGTTTATTGGTTTATTGGTTTGTTGGTTTGTTCGTTTGTTGGTTTGTTGGTTTGGTGGTTTTTTGGTTTGTTGGTTTGTTGGTCTATTGGTTTGTTGGTTTGTTGGTTTGTTGGTGTGTTGGTTTGTTGGCTGGTTGGCTTGTTGGTTTGTTGGTTTGTTCGTTTTTTCGTTTGTTGGTTTGTTGGTTTGTTGGCTTGTTGGTTTGTTGGTTTCTTGGTTTGTTGGTGTGTTGGTTTGTTGGTTTGTAGGTTTGTTGGTTTATTGGCTTGTTGATTTTTTGGCTTGTTGGTTTGTTGGTTTTTTGGTTTGTTGGTTTGTTTGTTTGTTGGCTTGTTGGCTTGTTGGCTTATTGGTTTGTTGGCTTGTTGGTTCATTGGCTTGTTGGCTTGTTGGTTTGTTGGTTTGTTGGTTTGTTGGTTTGTTCGTTTGTTGGTTTGTTAGTTTGGTGGCTTGTTTGTTTGTTGGTTTGTTGGTTTGTTGGTTTGTTGGCTTGTTGGTTTGGTGGTTTGTTGGTTTCTTGGTTTGTTGGTTTGTTGGTTTATTATTTTGTTGGTTTGTTGGTTTGTTTGTTTGTTGGTTTGTTCGTTTGTTGGCTTATTGGTTTGTTGGCTTACTGGTTTGTTTGTTTGTTGATTTGTTGGCTTGTTGGTTTGTTGGTTTGTTGGCTTGTTGGTTTGTTGGTTTGTTGGTTTGTCGGTTTGTTCGTTTGTTGGCTTGTCGGTTTGTTGGCTTGTTGGCTTGTTGGTTTGTTGGCTTGTTGGCTTGTTGGTTTGTTGGTTTGTTGGCTTGTTGGTTTGTTGGTTTGTTGGTTTGTTGGTTAGTTACCTTGTTGGTTTTTTGGTTTGTTGGTTTGTTGGCTTGTTGGTTTCTTGGTTTGTTCGTTTGTTGGTTTGTTGGTTTGTTGGTTTGTTGGTTTGTTGTGTTGTTGGTTTGTTGGTTTGTTGGTTTGTTGGTTTGTTGGTTCGTTGGCTTGTTGGTTTGTTGGCTTTCTTGGCTTGTTGGTTTGTTGGTTTGTTGGCTTGTTGGTTTGTTGGTTTGTTGGTTTGTTGGTTTGTTGGTTTGTTGGTTTGTTGGCTTGTTGGTTTGTTGATTAGTTCGTTTGTTGGCTTGTTGGTTTGTTGGTTTGTTGGTTTGTTGGCTAGTTGGTTTATTAGTTTGTTGGTTTATTTGTTTATTGGTTTGTTGGTTTGTTGGTTTGTTGGTTTGTTGGTTTAGTGATTTTTTGGTTTGTTGGTTTGTTGGTTTGTTGGTTTGGTGATTTTTTGGTTTGTTGGTATGTTGGTTTGTTGGTCTGTTGGTTTGTAGGTTTGTTGGTTTGTTGGTGTGTTGGTTTGTTGGCTGGTTGGCTTGTTGGTTTGTTGGTTTGTTTGTTTGTTCGTTTGTTGATTTGTTGGCTTGTTGGTCTGTTCGTGTGTTGGTTTGTTGGTGTGTTGGTTTGTTTGTTTGTAGGTTTGTTGGTTTATTGGCTTATTGGTTTTTTGGCTTGTTGGTTTGTTGGTTTGTTGGTTTGTTGGTTTGTTGGTTTGTTGGTTTGTTCGTTTTTGTTGGTTTTTTGGTTTGTTGGTTTGTTGGTTTGGTGGCATGTTGATTTGTTGGCTTGTTGGATTGTTGGCTTATTGGTTTGTTGGGTTGTTGGTTCATTGGCTTGTTGGCTTGTTGGTTTGTTGGTTTGTTGGTTTGTTCGTTTGTTGGTTTGTTCGTTTGTTGGCTTGTTTGTTTGTTGGTTTGTTGGTTTGTTGGTTTGTTGGTTTGTTGGTTTGTTGGCTTGTTGGTTTGGTGGTTTGTTGGTTTCTTGGTTTGTTGGTTTGTTGGTTTGTTATTTTGTTGGTTTGTTGTTTGTTGGTTTGTTTGTTTGTTGGTTTGTTCGTTTGTTGGCTTGTTGGTTTGTTGACTAACTGGTTTGTTGGTTTGTTTGTTTGTTCGTTTGTTGGTTTGTTGGCTTGTTGGTTTGTTGGTTTGTTGGTTTATTGGCTTGTTGGTTTGTTGGTTTGTTGGCTTGTTGGTTTGTTGGTTTGTTTGTTTGTTGGTTTGTTGTTTTGTTGGTTTGTTGGTTTGTTGGTTTGTTGGTTTGTTGGTTTGTTGGTTTGTTGGCTTGTTGGTTTGTTGGCTTGTTGGCTTGTTGGTTTGTTGGTTTGTTGGCTTGTTGGTTTGTTGGTTTATTGGTTTGTTGGTGCGTTGGGTTGTTGGTTTGTGGGCTTGTTGGCTTTTTGGTTTGTTGGTTTGTTGGCTTGTTGGTTTGTTGGTTTGTTGGTTTGTTGGCTAGTTGGTTTATTAGTTTGTTGGTTTATTGGTTTATTGGTTTGTTGGTTTGTTGGTTTGTTGGTTTGTTGGTTTGTTAGTTTGTTGGTTTGGTGGTTTTTTGGTTTGTTGGTTTGTTGGTCTGATGGTTTGTTGGTTTGTTGGTTTGTTGGTTTGTTGGCTTGTTGGCTTGTTGGCTTGTTGGCTTGTTGGTTTGTTGGTTTGTTGGTTTGTTGGTTTGTTGGTTGGTTGGTTTGTTGGTTTGATGGTTTGTTGGTTAGTTAGTTTGTTGGTTTTTTGGTTTGTTGGCTTGTTGGTTTGTTGGTTTGTTGGTTTGTTGGTTTGTTGGTTTGGTGGTTTTTTGGTTTGTTGGTTTGTTGGTCTGATGGTTTGTTGGTTTGTTGGTTTGTTGGTTTGTTGGCTTGTTGGTGCGTTGGGTTGTTGGTTTGTGGGTTTGTTGGCTTGTTGGTTTGTTGGTTTGTTGGCTTGTTGGTTTGTTGGTTTGCTGGTTTGTTGGCTAGTTGGTTTATTAGTTTGTTGGTTTATTGGTTTATTGGTTTGTTGGTTTGTTGGTTTGTTGGTTTGTTGGTTTGTTGGTCTGATGGTTTGTTGGTTTGTTGGTTTGTTGGTTTGTTGGTTTGTTGGCTTGTTGGCTTGTTGGCTTGTTGGCTTGTTGGCTTGTTGGTTTGTTGGTTTGTTGGTTTGTTGGTTTGTTGGTTTGTTGGTTTGATGGTTTGTTGGTTTTTTGGTTTGTTGGCTTGTTGGGTTGTTGGTTTGTTGGTTTGTTGGTTTGTTGGTTCGTTGGCTTGTTGGTTTGTTGGCTTGTTGGCTTATTGGTTTGTTGGTTTGTTGGCTTGTTGGTTTGTTGGCTAGTTGGTTTATTAGTTTGTTGGTTTATTGGCTTATTGGTTTGTTGGTTAGTTCGTTTGTTGGTTTGTTGGTTTGGTGGTTTTTTGGTTTTATGGTTTGTTGGTCTGTTGGTTTGTTGGTTTGTTGGTTTGTTGGTTTGTTGGTTTGTTGGTGTGTTGGTTTGTTGGCTGGTTGGCTTGTTGGTTTGTTAGTTTGTTTGTTTTTTCGTTTGTTGGTTTGTTGGTTTGTTGGCTTGTTGGTTTGTTGGTTTCTTGGTTTGTTGGTGTGTTGGTTTGTTGGTTTGTAGGTTTGTTGGTTAATTGGCTTGTTGGTTTTTTGGCTTGTTGGTTTGTTGGTTTTTTGGTTTGTTGGTTTGTTTGTTTGTGGCTTGTTGGCTTGTTGGCTTATTGGTTTGTTGGCTTGTTGGTTCATTGGCTTGTTGGCTTGTTGGCTTGTTGGTTTGTTGGTTTGTTGGTTTGTTCGTTTGTTGGTTTGTTAGTTTGGTGGCTTGTTTGTTTGTTGGTTTGTTGGTTTGTTGGTTTGTTGGCTTGTTGGTTTGGTGGTTTGTTGGTTTCTTGGTTTGTTGGTTTGTTGGTTTGTTATTTTGTTGGTTTGTTGGTTTGTTGGTTTGTTGGTTTGTTTGTTTGTTGGTTTGTTCGGTTGTTGGCTTATTGGTTTGTTGGCTAACTGGTTTGTTTGTTTGTTCGTTTGTTGGTTTGTTGGTTTGTTGGTTTGTTGGCTTGTTGGTTTGTTGGCTTGTTGGCTTGTTGGTTTGTTGGTTTGTTGGCTTGTTGGTTTGTTGGTTTATTGGTTTGTTGGTGCGTTGGGTTGTTGGTTTGTGGGCTTGTTGGCTTTTTGGTTTGTTGGTTTGTTGGCTTGTTGGTTTGTTGGTTTGTTGGTTTGTTGGCTAGTTGGTTTATTAGTTTGTTGGTTTATTGGTTTATTGGTTTGTTGGTTTGTTGGTTTGTTGGTTTGTTGGTTTGTTAGTTTGTTGGTTTGGTGGTTTTTTGGTTTGTTGGTTTGTTGGTCTGATGGTTTGTTGGTTTGTTGGTTTGTTGGTTTGTTGGCTTGTTGGCTTGTTGGCTTGTTGGCTTGTTGGTTTGTTGGTTTGTTGGTTTGTTGGTTTGTTGGTTGGTTGGTTTGTTGGTTTGATGGTTTGATGGTTTGTTGGTTAGTTAGTTTGTTGGTTTTTTGGTTTGTTGGCTTGTTGGTTTGTTGGTTTGTTGGTTTGTTGGTTTGTTGGTTTGGTGGTTTTTTGGTTTGTTGGTTTGTTGGTCTGATGGTTTGTTGGTTTGTTGGTTTGTTGGTTTGTTGGCTTGTTGGTGCGTTGGGTTGTTGGTTTGTGGGTTTGTTGGCTTGTTGGTTTGTTGGTTTGTTGGCTTGTTGGTTTGTTGGTTTGTTGGTTTGTTGGCTAGTTGGTTTATTAGTTTGTTGGTTTATTGGTTTATTGGTTTGTTGGTTTGTTGGTTTGTTGGTTTGTTGGTTTGTTGGTCTGATGGTTTGTTGGTTTGTTGGTTTGTTGGTTTGTTGGCTTGTTGGCTTGTTGGCTTGTTGGCTTGTTGGTTTGTTGGTTTGTTGGTTTGTTGGTTTGTTGGTTTGTTGGTTTGATGGTTTGTTGGTTAGTTAGTTTGTTGGTTTTTTGGTTTGTTGGCTTGTTGGGTTGTTGGTTTGTTGGTTTGTTGGTTTGTTGGTTCGTTGGCTTGTTGGTTTGTTGGCTTGTTGGCTTATTGGTTTGTTGGTTTGTTGGCTTGTTGGTTTGTTGGCTAGTTGGTTTATTAGTTTGTTGGTTTATTGGCTTATTGGTTTGTTGGTTTGTTCGTTTGTTGGTTTGTTGGTTTGGTGGTTTTTTGGTTTTATGGTTTGTTGGTCTGTTGGTTTGTTGGTTTGTTGGTTTGTTGGTTTGTTGGTGTGTTGGTTTGTTGGCTGGTTGGCTTGTTGGTTTGTTAGTTTGTTTGTTTTTTCGTTTGTTGGTTTGTTGGTTTGTTGGCTTGTTGGTTTGTTGGTTTCTTGGTTTGTTGGTGTGTTGGTTTGTTGGTTTGTAGGTTTGTTGGTTAATTGGCTTGTTGGTTTTTTGGCTTGTTGGTTTGTTGGTTTTTTGGTTTGTTGGTTTGTTTGTTTGTGGCTTGTTGGCTTGTTGGCTTATTGGTTTGTTGGCTTGTTGGTTCATTGGCTTGTTGGCTTGTTGGCTTGTTGGTTTGTTGGTTTGTTGGTTTGTTCGTTTGTTGGTTTGTTAGTTTGGTGGCTTGTTTGTTTGTTGGTTTGTTGGTTTGTTGGTTTGTTGGCTTGTTGATTTGGTGGTTTGTTGGTTTCTTGGTTTGTTGGTTTGTTGGTTTGTTATTTTGTTGGTTTGTTGGTTTGTTGGTTTGTTTGTTTGTTGGTTTGTTCGGTTGTTGGCTTATTGGTTTGTTGGCTAACTGGTTTGTTTGTTTGTTCGTTTGTTGGTTTGTTGGCTTGTTGGTTTGTTGGTTTGTTCGTTTGTTGGCTTGTTGGTTTGTTGGCTTACTGGTTTGTTGGTTTGTTTGTTTGTTCGTTTGTTGGTTTGTTGGCTTGTTGGTTTGTTGGTTTGTTGGCTTGTTGGTTTGTTGATTTGTTGATTTGTTGGTTTGTTCGTTTGTTGGCTTGTTGGTTTGTTGGCTTGTTGGCTTGTTGGTTTGTTCGTTTGTTGGCTTGTTGGTTTGTTGGCTTACTGGTTTGTTGGTTTGTTTGTTTGTTCGTTTGTTGGTTTGTTGGCTTGTTGGTTTGTTGGTTTGTTGGCTTGTTGGTTTGTTGATTTGTTGATTTGTTGGTTTGTTCGTTTGTTGGCTTGTTGGTTTGTTGGCTTGTTGGCTTGTTGGCTTGTTGGCTTGTTGGCTTGTTGGTTTGTTGGTTTGTTGGTTTGTTGGTTGGTTGGTTTGTTGGTTTGTTGGTTAGTTAGTTTGTTGGTTTTTTGGTTTGTTGGCTTGTTGGTTTGTTGGTTTGTTGGTTTGTTGGTTTGTTGGTTTGTTGGCTTGTTGGCTTATTGGTTTGTTGGTTTGTTGGCTTGTTGGTTTGTTGGCTAGTTGGTTTATTAGTTTGTTGGTTTATTGGTTTATTAGTTTGTTGGTTTGTTCGTTTGTTGGTTTGTTGGTTTGGTGGTTTTTTGGTTTGTTGGTTTGTTGGTCTATTGGTTTGTTGGTTTGTTGGTTTGTTGGTGTGTTGGTTTGTTGGCTGGTTGGCTTGTTGGTTTGTTGGTTTGTTCGTTTTTTCGTTTGTTGGTTTATTGGTTTGTTGGTTTGTTGGTTTGTTGGTTTGTTTTTTTGTTAGTTTGTTGGTTTGGTGGTTTTTTGGTTTGTTGGTTTGTTGGTCTGATGGTTTGTTGGTTTGTTGGTTTGTTGGTTTGTTGGCTTGTTGGCTTGTTGGCTTGTTGGCTTGTTGGTTTGTTGGTTTGTTGGTTTAATGGTTGGTTGGTTTGTTGGTTTGATGGTTTGTTGGTTAGTTAGTTTGTTGGTTTTTTGGTTTGTTGGCTTGTTGGTTTGTTGGTTTGTTGGTTTGTTGGTTTGTTGGTTTGGTGGTTTTTTGGTTTGTTGGTTTGTTGGTTTGTTGGTCTGATGGTTTGTTGGTTTGTTGGTTTGCTTGTTTGTTGGCTTGTTGGTGCGTTGAGTTGTTGGTTTGTGGGCTTGTTGGCTTGTTGGTTTGTTCGTTTGTTGGCTTGTTGGTTTGTTGGTTTGTTGGTTTGTTGGCTAGTTGGTTTATTAGTTTGTTGGTTTATTGGTTTATTGGTTTGTTGGTTTGTTGGTTTGTTGGTTTGTTGGTTTGTTGGTCTGATGGTTTGTTGGTTTGTTGGTTTGTTGGTTTGTTGGCTTGTTGGCTTGTTGGCTTGTTGGCTTGTTGGTTTGTTGGTTTGTTGGTTTGTTGGTTTGTTGGTTTGTTGGTTTGATGGTTTGTTGGTTAGTTAGTTTGTTGGTTTTTTGGTTTGTTGGCTTGTTGGTTTGTTGGTTTGTTGGTTTGTTGGTTTGTTGGTTCGTTAACTTGTTGGTTTGTTGGCTTGTTGGCTTATTGGTTTGTTGGTTTGTTGGCTTGTTGGTTTGTTGGCTAGTTGGTTTATTAGTTTGTTGGTTTATTGGTTTATTGGTTTGTTGGTTTGTTCGTTTGTTGGTTTGTTGGTTTGGTGGTTTTTTGGTTTTATGGTTTGTTGGTCTGTTGGTTTGTTGGTTTGTTGGTTTGTTGGTTTGTTGGTGTGTTGGTTTGTTGGCTGGTTGGCTTGTTGGTTTGTTGGTTTGTTTGTTTTTTCGTTTGTTGGTTTGTTGGTTTGTTGGCTTGTTGGTTTGTTGGTTTCTTGGTTTGTTGGTGTGTTGGTTTGTTGGTTTGTAGGTTTGTTGGTTTATTGGCTTGTTGGTTTTTTGGCTTGTTGGTTTGTTGGTTTTTTGGTTTGTTGGTTTGTTTGTTTGTGGCTTGTTGGCTTGTTGGCTTATTGGTTTGTTGGCTTGTTGGTTCATTGGCTTGTTGGCTTGTTGGTTTGTTGGTTTGTTGGTTTGTTGGTTTGTTCGTTTGTTGGTTTGTTAGTTTGGTGGCTTGTTTGTTTGTTGGTTTGTTGGTTTGTTGGTTTGTTGGCTTGTTGGTTTGGTGGTTTGTTGGTTTCTTGGTTTGTTGGTTTGTTGGTTTGTTATTTTGTTGGTTTGTTGGTTTGTTGGTTTGTTTGTTTGTTGGTTTGTTCGTTTGTTGGCTTATTGGTTTGTTGGCTAACTGGTTTGTTTGTTTGTTCGTTTGTTGGTTTGTTGGCTTGTTGGTTTGTTGGTTTGTTCGTTTGTTGGCTTGTTGGTTTGTTGGCTTACTGGTTTGTTGGTTTGTTTGTTTGTTCGTTTGTTGGTTTGTTGGCTTGTTGGTTTGTTGGATTGTTGGCTTGTTGGTTTGTTGATTTGTTGATTTGTTGGTTTGTTCGTTTGTTGGCTTGTTGGTTTGTTGGCTTGTTGGCTTGTTGGTTTGTTCGTTTGTTGGCTTGTTGGTTTGTTGGCTTACTGGTTTGTTGGTTTGTTTGTTTGTTCGTTTGTTGGTTTGTTGGCTTGTTGGTTTGTTGGTTTGTTGGCTTGTTGGTTTGTTGATTTGTTGATTTGTTGGTTTGTTCGTTTGTTGGCTTGTTGGTTTGTTGGCTTGTTGGCTTGTTGGCTTGTTGGCTTGTTGGTTTGTTGGTTTGTTGGTTTGTTGGTTGGTTGGTTTGTTGGTTTGTTGGTTAGTTAGTTTGTTGGTTTTTTGGTTCGTTGGCTTGTTGGTTTGTTGGCTTGTTGGCTTATTGGTTTGTTGGTTTGTTGGCTTGTTGGTTTGTTGGCTAGTTGGTTTATTAGTTTGTTGGTTTATTGGTTTATTGGTTTGTTGGTTTGTTCGTTTGTTGGTTTGTTGGTTTGGTGGTTTTTTGGTTTGTTGGTTTGTTGGTCTATTGGTTTGTTGGTTTGTTGGTTTGTTGGTGTGTTGGTTTGTTGGCTGGTTGGCTTGTTGGTTTGTTGGTTTGTTCGTTTTTTCGTTTGTTGGTTTGTTGGTTTGTTGGCTTGTTGGTTTGTTGGTTTCTTGGTTTGTTGGTGTGTTGGTTTGTTGATTTGTAGGTTTGTTGGTTTATTGGCTTGTTGATTTTTTGGCTTGTTGGTTTGTTGGTTTTTTGGTTTGTTGGTTTGTTTGTTTGTTGGCTTGTTGGCTTGTTGGCTTATTGGTTTGTTGGCTTGTTGGTTCATTGGCTTGTTGGCTTGTTGGTTTGTTGGTTTGTTGGTTTGTTGGTTTGTTCGTTTGTTGGTTTGTTGGTTTGGTGGCTTGTTTGTTTGTTGGTTTGTTGGTTTGTTGGTTTGTTGGCTTGTTGGTTTGGTGGTTTGTTGGTTTCTTGGTTTGTTGGTTTGTAGGTTTGTTATTTTGTTGGTTTGTTGGTTTGTTGGTTTGTTGGTTTGTTTGTTTGTTGGTCTGTTCGTTTGTTGGCTTATTGGTTTGTTGGCTTACTGGTTTGTTTGTTTGTTGGTTTGTTGGCTTGTTGGTTTGTTGGTTTGTTGGCTTGTTGGTTTGTTGGTTTGTTGGTTTGTTGGTTTGTTCGTTAGTTGGCTTGTCGGTTTGTTGGCTTGTTGGCTTGTTGGTTTGTTGGCTTGTTGGCTTGTTGGTTTGTTGGTTTGTTGGCTTGTTGGTTTGTTGGTTTGTTGGTTTGTTGGTTAGTTACCTTGTTGGTTTTTTGGTTTGTTGGTTTGTTGGCTTGTTGGTTTGTTGGTTTGTTCGTTTGTTGGTTTGTTGGTTTGTTGGTTTGTTGGGTTGTTGGTTTGTTGGTTTGTTGGTTTGTTGGTTTGTTGGTTTGTTGGTTTGTTGGTTCGTTGGCTTGTTGGTTTGTTGGCTTGTTGGCTTGTTGGTTTGTTGGTTTGTTGGCTTGTTGGTTTGTTGGTTTGTTGGTTTGTTGGTTTGTTGGTTTGTTGATTTGTTGGTTTGTTGGCTTGTTGGTTTGTTGATTTGTTCGTTTGTTGGCTTGTTGGTTTGTTGGTTTGTTGGTTTGTTGGCTAGTTGGTTTATTAGTTTGTTGGTTTATTGGTTTGTTGGTTTGTTGGTTTGTTGGTTTGTTGGTGTAGTGATTTTTTGGTTTGTTGGTTTGTTGGTTTGTTGGTTTGGTGATTTTTTGGTTTGTTGGTATGTTGGTTTGTTGTCTGTTGGTTTGTAGGTTTGTTGGTTTGTTGGTGTGTTGGTTTGTTGGCTGGTTGGCTTGTTGGTTTGTTGGTTTGTTTGTTTGTTCGTTTGTTGATTTGTTGGCTTGTTGGTTTGTTGGTGTGTTGGTTTGTTGGTGTGTTGGTTTGATTGTTTGTAGGTTTGTTGGTTTATTGGCTTATTGGTTTTTTGGCTTGTTGGTTTGTTGGTTTGTTGGTTTGTTGGTTTGTTGGTTTGTTGGTTTGTTCGTTTTTGTTGGTTTTTTGGTTTGTTGGTTTGTTGGTTTGGTGGCTTGTTGGTTTGTTGGCTTGTTGGATTGTTGGCTTATTGGTTTGTTGGGTTGTTGGTTCATTGGCTTGTTGGCTTGTTGGTTTGTTGGTTTGTTGGTTTGTTCGTTTGTTGGTTTGTTCGTTTGTTGGTTTGTTAGTTTGGTGGCTTGTTTGTTTGTTGGTTTGTTGGTTTGTTGGTTTGTTGGCTTGTTGGTTTGGTGGTTTGTTGGTTTCTTGGTTTGTTGGTTTGTTGGTTTGTTATTTTGTTGGTTTGTTGGTTTGTTGGTTTGTTTGTTTGTTGGTTTGTTCGTTTGTTGGCTTATTGGTTTGTTGGCTAACTGGTTTGTTTGTTTGTTCGTTTGTTGGTTTGTTGGCTTGTTGGTTTGTTGGTTTGTTCGTTTGTTGGCTTGTTGGTTTGTTGGCTTACTGGTTTGTTGGTTTGTTTGTTTGTTCGTTTGTTGGTTTGTTGGCTTGTTGGTTTGTTGGTTTGTTGGCTTGTTGGTTTGTTGATTTGTTGATTTGTTGGTTTGTTCGTTTGTTGGCTTGTTGGTTTGTTGGCTTGTTGGCTTGTTGGTTTGTTCGTTTGTTGGCTTGTTGGTTTGTTGGCTTACTGGTTTGTTGGTTTGTTTGTTTGTTCGTTTGTTGGTTTGTTGGCTTGTTGGTTTGTTGGTTTGTTGGCTTGTTGGTTTGTTGATTTGTTGATTTGTTGGTTTGTTCGTTTGTTGGCTTGTTGGTTTGTTGGCTTGTTGGCTTGTTGGCTTGTTGGCTTGTTGGTTTGTTGGTTGGTTGGTTTGTTGGTTTGTTGGTTAGTTAGTTTGTTGGTTTTTTGGTTTGTTGGCTTGTTGGTTTGTTGGTTTGTTGGTTTGTTGGTTTGTTAGTTCGTTGGCTTGTTGGTTTGTTGGCTTGTTGGCTTATTGGTTTGTTGGTTTGTTGGCTTGTTGGTTTGTTGGCTAGTTGGTTTATTAGTTTGTTGGTTTATTGGTTTATTGGTTTGTTGGTTTGTTCGTTTGTTGGTTTGTTGGTTTGGTGGTTTTTTGGTTAGTTGGTTTGTTGGTCTATTGGTTTGTTGGTTTGTTGGTTTGTTGGTGTGTTGGTTTGTTGGCTGGTTGGCTTGTTGGTTTGTTGGTTTGTTCGTTTTTTCGTTTGTTGGTTTGTTGGTTTGTTGGCTTGTTGGTTTGTTGGTTTCTTGGTTTGTTGGTGTGTTGGTTTGTTGGTTTGTTGGTTTGTAGGTTTGTTGGTTTATTGGCTTGTTGATTTTTTGGCTTGTTGGTTTGTTGGTTTTTTGGTTTGTTGGTTTGTTTGTTTGTTGGCTTGTTGGCTTGTTGGCTTATTGGTTTGTTGGCTTGTTGGTTCATTGGCTTGTTGGCTTGTTGGTTTGTTGGTTTGTTGGTTTGTTGGTTTGTTCGTTTGTTGGTTTGTTAGTTTGGTGGCTTGTTTGTTTGTTGGTTTGTTGGTTTGTTGGTTTGTTGGTTTGTTGGTTTGGTGGTTTGTTGGTTTCTTGGTTTGTTGGTTTGTTGGTTTGTTATTTTGTTGGTTTGTTGGTTTGTTGGTTTGTTTGTTTGTTGGTTTGTCCGTTTGTTGGCTTATTGGTTTGTTGGCTTACTGGTTTGTTTGTTTGTTGGTTTGTTGGCTTGTTGGTTTGTTGGTTTGTTGGCTTGTTGGTTTGTTGGTTTGTTGGTTTGTTGGTTTGTTCGTTTGTTGGCTTGTCAGTTTGTTGGCTTGTTGCCTTGTTGGTTTGTTGGCTTGTTGGCTTGTTGGTTTGTTGGTTTGTTGGCTTGTTGGTTTGTTGGTTTGTTGGTTTGTTGGTTAGTTACCTTGTTGGTTTTTTGGTTTGTTGGTTTGTTGGCTTGTTGGTTTGTTGGTTTGTTCGTTTGTTGGTTTGTTGGTTTGTTGGTTTGTTGGGTTGTTGGTTTGTTGGTTTGTTGGTTTGTTGGTTTGTTGGTTCGTTGGCTTGTTGGTTTGTTGGCTTGTTGGCTTGTTGGTTTGTTGGTTTGTTGGCTTGTTGGTTTGTTGGTTTGTTGGTTTGTTGGTTTGTTGGTTTGTTGGTTTGTTGGCTTGTTGGTTTGTTGATTTGTTCGTTTGTTGGCTTGTTGGTTTGTTGGTTTGTTGGTTTGTTGGCTAGTTGGTTTATTAGTTTGTTGGTTTATTGGTTTGTTGGTTTGTTGGTTTGTTGGTTTGTTGGTTTAGAGATTTTTTGGTTTGTTGGTTTGTTGGTTTGTTGGTTTGGTGATTTTTTGGTTTGTTGGTATGTTGGTTTGTTGGTCTGTTGGTTTGTAGGTTTGTTGGTTTGTTGGTGTGTTGGTTTGTTGGCTGGTTGGCTTGTTGGTTTGTTGGTTTGTTTGTTTGTTCGTTTGTTGATTTGTTGGCTTGTTGGTTTGTTGGTGTGTTGGTTTGTTGGTGTGTTGGTTTGTTTGTTTGTAGGTTTGTTGGTTTATTGGCTTATTGGTTTTTTGGCTTGTTAATTTGTTGGTTTGTTGGTTTGTTGGTTTGTTGGTTTGTTGGTTTGTTCGTTTTTGTTG
This sequence comes from Atherix ibis, assembly GCA_958298945.1. Lineage (NCBI taxonomy): Eukaryota > Metazoa > Arthropoda > Insecta > Diptera > Athericidae > Atherix > Atherix ibis. The sequence continues at coordinate 4,911,720 of OY282608.1, forward strand.
GTTTTTTGGTTTGTTGGTTTGTTGGTTTGGTGGCATGTTGGTTTGTTGGCTTGTTGGATTGTTGGCTTATTGGTTTGTTGGGTTGTTGGTTCATTGGCTTGTTGGCTTGTTGGTTTGTTGGTCTGTTGGTTTGTAGGTTTGTTGGTTTGTTGGTGTGTTGGTTTGTTGGCTGGTTGGCTTGTTGGTTTGTTGGTTTGTTTGTTTGTTCGTTTGTTGATTTGTTGGCTTGTTGGTTTGTTGGTGTGTTGGTTTGTTGGTGTGTTGGTTTGTTTGTTTGTAGGTTTGTTGGTTTATTGGCTTATTGGTTTTTTGGCTTGTTGATTTGTTGGTTTGTTGGCTTGTTGGTTTGTTGGTTTGTTGGTTTGTTCGTTTTTGTTGGTTTTTTGGTTTGTTGGTTTGTTGGTTTGGTAGCATGTTGGTTTGTTGGCTTGTTGGATTGTTGGCTTATTGGTTTGTTGGGTTGTTGGTTCATTGGCTTGTTGGCTTGTTGGTTTGTTGGTTTGTTGGTTTGTTCGTTTGTTGGTTTGTTCGTTTGTTGGCTTGTTTGTTTGTTGGTTTGTTGGTTTGTTGGTTTGTTGGTTTGTTGGTTTGTTGGCTTGTTGGTTTGGTGGTTTGTTGGTTTCTTGGTTTGTTGGTTTGTTGGTTTGTTATTTTGTTGGTTTGTTGTTTGTTGGTTTGTTTGTTTGTTGGTTTGTTCGTTTGTTGGCTTGTTGGTTTGTTGACTAACTGGTTTGTTGGTTTGTTTGTTTGTTCGTTTGTTGGTTTGTTGGCTTGTTGGTTTGTTGGTTTGTTGGTTTATTGGCTTGTTGGTTTGTTGGTTTGTTGGCTTGTTGGTTTGTTGGTTTGTTGGTTTGTTGGTTTGGTGGTTTTTTGGTTTGTTGGTTTGTTGGTCTGATGGTTTGTTGGTTTGTTGGTTTGTTGGTTTGTTGGCTTGTTGGTGCGTTGGGTTGTTGGTTTGTTGGTCTATTGGTTTGTTGGTTTGTTGGTTTGTTGGTGTGTTGGTTTGTTGGCTGGTTGGCTTGTTGGTTTGTTGGTTTGTTCGTTTTTTCGTTTGTTGGTTTGTTGGTTTGTTGGCTTGTTGGTTTGTTGGTTTCTTGGTTTGTTGGTGTGTTGGTTTGTTGGTTTGTAGGTTTGTTGGTTTATTGGCTTGTTGATTTTTTGGCTTGTTGGTTTCTTGGTTTTTTGGTTTGTTGGTTTGTTTGTTTGTTGGCTTGTTGGCTTGTTGGCTTATTGGTTTGTTGGCTTGTTGGTTCATTGGCTTGTTGGCTTGTTGGCTTGTTGGTTTGTTGGTTTGTTGGCTTGTTGGTTTGTTGGTTTGTTGGTTTGTTGGCTAGTTGGTTTATTAGTTTGTTGGTTTATTGGTTTATTGGTTTGTTGGTTTGTTGGTTTGTTGGTTTGTTGGTTTGTTGGTCTGATGGTTTGTTGGTTTGTTGGTTTGTTGGTTTGTTGGCTTGTTGGCTTGTTGGCTTGTTGGCTTGTTGGTTTGTTGGTTTGTTGGTTTGTTGGTTTGTTGGTTTGTTGGTTTGATGGTTTGTTGGTTAGTTAGTTTGTTGGTTTTTTGGTTTGTTGGTTTGTTGGTTTGTTGGTTTGTTGGTTTGTTGGTTTGTTGGTTCGTTGGCTTGTTGGTTTGTTGGCTTGTTGGCTTATTGGTTTGTTGGTTTGTTGGCTTGTTGGTTTGTTGGCTAGTTGGTTTATTAGTTTGTTGGTTTATTGGTTTATTGGTTTGTTGGTTTGTTCGTTTGTTGGTTTGTTGGTTTGTTGGTTTGGTGGTTTTTTGGTTTTATGGTTTGTTGGTCTGTTGGTTTGTTGGTTTGTTGGTTTGTTGGTTTGTTGGTGTGTTGGTTTGTTGGCTGGTTGGCTTGTTGGTTTGTTGGTTTGTTTGTTTTTTCGTTTGTTGGTTTGTTGGTTTGTTGGCTTGTTGGTTTGTTGGTTTCTTGGTTTGTTGGTGTGTTGGTTTGTTGGTTTGTAGGTTTGTTGGTTTATTGGCTTGTTGGTTTTTTGGCTTGTTGGTTTGTTGGTTTTTTGGTTTGTTGGTTTGTGGCTTGTTGGCTTGTTGGCTTATTGGTTTGTTGGCTTGTTGGTTCATTGGCTTGTTGGCTTGTTGGTTTGTTGGTTTGTTGGTTTGTTAGTTTGTTCGTTTGTTGGTTTGTTAGTTTGGTGGCTTGTTTGTTTGTTGGTTTGTTGGTTTGTTGGTTTGCTGGCTTGTTGGTTTGGTGGTTTGTTGGTTTCTTGGTTTGTTGGTTTGTTGGTTTGTTATTTTGTTGGTTTGTTGGTTTGTTGGTTTGTTTGTTTGTTGGTTTGTTCGTTTGTTGGCTTATTGGTTTGTTGGCTAACTGGTTTGTTTGTTTGTTCGTTTGTTGGTTTGTTGGCTTGTTGGTTTGTTGGTTTGTTGGCTTGTTGGTTTGTTGGTTTGTTGGCTTGTTGGTTTGTTGGTTTGTTGGCTTGTTGGTTTGTTGGTTTGTTCGTTTGTTGGTTTGTTGGTTTGTTCGTTTGTTGGCTTGTCGGTTTGTTCGTTTGTTGGCTTGTCGGTTTGTTGGTTTGTTGGCTTGTTGGTTTGTTGGTTTGTTTGTTTGTTGGTTTGTTGGTTTGTTGGTTTGTTGGTTTGTTGGTTTGTTGGTTTGTTGGTTTGTTGGTTTGTTGGTTTGTTGGTTTGTTGGTTCGTTGGCTTGTTGGTTTGTTGGCTTGTTGGCTTGTTGGTTTATTGGTTTGTTGGCAAGTTGGTTTGGTGGTTTGTTGGTTTGTTGGTTTGTTGGTTTGTTGGTTTGTTGGCTTGTTGTTTTGTTGATTTGTTCGTTTGTTGGCTTGTTGGTTTGTTGGCTAGTTGGTTTATTAGTTTGTTGGTTTATTGGTTTATTGGATTGTTGGTTTGTTGGTTTGTTGGTTTGTTGGTTTGGTGGTTTTTTGGTTTGTTGGTTTGTTGGTTTGTTGGTCTGTTGGTTTGTAGGTTTGTTGGTTTGTTGGTGTGTTGGTTTGTTGGCTGGTTGGCTTGTTGGTTTGTTGGTTTGTTTGTTTGTTCGTTTGTTGATTTGTTGGCTTGTTGGTTTGTTGGTTTGTTGGTTTGTTGGTGTGTTGGTTTGTTGGTTTGTAGGTTTGTTGGTTTATTGGCTTATTGGTTTTTTGGCTTGTTGGTTTGTTGGTTTGTTGGTTTGTTGGTTTGTTGGTTTGTTGGTTTGTTGGTTTGTTCGTTTTTGTTGGTTTTTTGGTTTGTTGGTTTGTTGGTTTGGTGGCATGTTGGTTTGTTGGCTTGTTGGCTTGTTGGCTTATTGGTTTGTTGGTTTGTTGGTTCATTGGCTTGTTGGCTTGTTGGTTTGTTGGTTTGTTGGTTTGTTCGTTTGTTGGTTTGTTCGTTTGTTGGCTTGTTTGTTTGTTGGTTTGTTGGTTTGTTGGTTTGTTGGTTTGTTGGTTTGTTGGCTTGTTGGTTTGTTATTTTGTTGGTTTGTTGGTTTGTTGGTTTGTTTGTTTGTTGGTTTGTTCGTTTGTTGGCTTGTTGGTTTGTTGGCTTACTGGTTTGTTGGTTTGTTTTTTTGTTCGTTTGTTGGTTTGTTGGCTTGTTTGTTTATTGGTTTGTTGGTTTATTGGCTTGTTGGTTTGTTGGTTTGTTGGCTTGTTGGTTTGTTGGTTTGTTCGTTTGTTGGTTTGTTGTTTTGTTGGTTTGTTGGTTTGTTGGTTTGTTGGTTTGTTGGTTTGTTGGTTCGTTGGCTTGTTGGTTTGTTGGCTTGTTGGTTTGTTGGTTTGTTGGTTTGTTGGCTTGTTGGTTTGTTGGTTTATTCGTTTGTTGGTTCGTTGGCTTGTTGGTTTGTGGGCTTGTTGGCTTGTTGGTTTGTTGGTTTGTTGGCTTGTTGGTTTGTTGGTTTGTTGGTTTGTTGGCTAGTTGGTTTATTAGTTTGTTGGTTTATTGGTTTATTGGTTTGTTGGTTTGTTGGTTTGTTGGTTTGTTGGTTTGGTGGTTTTTTGGTTTGTTGGTTTGTTGGTCTGATGGTTTGTTGGTTTGTTGGTTTGTTGGTTTGTTGGCTTGTTGGTTTGTTGGTTTGTTGGTTTGTTGGTTTGTTGGTTTGTTCGTTTGTTGGCTTGTTGGTTTGTTGGCTTGTTGGCTTGTTGGTTTGTTGGCTTGTTGGCTTGTTGGTTTGTTGGTTTGTTGGTATGTTTGCTTGTTGGTTTGTTGGTTTGTTGGTTTGTTGGCTTGTTGGTTTGTTGGCTTGTTGGCTTGTTGGTTTCTTGGCTTGTTGGTTCATTGGTTTCTTGGCTTGTTGGTTCATTGGCTTGTTGGCTTGTTGGTTTGTTGGTTTGTTGGTTTGTTCGTTTGTTGGTTTGTTCGTTTGTTGGCTTGTTTGTTTGTTGGTTTGTTGGTTTGTTGGTTTGTTGGTTTGTTGGTTTGTTGGTTGTTGGTTTGGTGGTTTGTTGGTTTCTTGGTTTTTTGGTTTGTTGGTTTGTTGGTTTGTTATTTTGTTGGTTTGTTGGTTTGTTTGTTTGTTGGTTTGTTCGTTTGTTGGCTTGTTGGTTTGTTGGCTTACTGGTTTGTTGGTTTGTTTGTTTGTTCGTTTGTTGGTTTGTTGGCTTGTTGGTTTGTTGGTTTGTTCGTTTGTTGGCTTGTTGGTTTGTTGGTTTGTTGGTTTGTTGGTTTGTTGGTTTGTTGGTTTGTTCGTTTGTTGGTTTGTTGGTTTGTTGGTTCGTTGGCTTGTTGGTTTGTTGGTTTGTTGGTTTGTTGGCTTGTTGGTTTGTTGGTTTGTTGGTTTGTTGGTTTGTTGGCTTGTTGGTTTGTTGGTTTGTTGGCTTGTTGGTTTGTTGGTTTGTTCGTTTGTTGGTTTGTTGTTTTGTTAGTTTGTTGGTTTGTTGGTTTGTTGGTTTGTTGGTTTGTTGGTTCGTTGGCTTGTGGGTTTGTTGGCTTGTTGGCTTGTTGGTTTGTTGGTTTGTTGGCTTGTTGGTTTGTTGGTTTATTGGTTTGTTGGTTCGTTGGCTTGTTGGTTTGTGGGCTTGTTGGCTTGTTGGTTTGTTGGTTTGTTGGCTTGTTGGTTTGTTGGTTTGTTGGCTAGTTGGTTTATTAGTTTGTTGGTTTATATGTTTATTGGTTTGTTGGTTTGTTGGTTTGTTGGTTTGTTGGTTTGTTGGTTTGGTGGTTTTTTGGTTTGTTGGTTTGTTGGTTTGTTGGTCTGATGGTTTGTTGGTTTGTTGGTTTGTTGGTTTGTTGGCTTGTTGGTTTGTTGGTTTGTTGGTTTGTTGGTTTGTTGGTTTGTTGGTTTGTTCGTTTGTTGGCTTGTTGGTTTGTTGGCTTGTTGGCTTGTTGGTTTTTTGGCTTGTTGGCTTGTTGGTTTGTTGGTTTGTTGGTATGTTGGCTTGTTGGTTTGTTGGTTTGTTGGTTTGTTGGTTTGTTGGTTTGTTGGTTTGTTGGTTTGGTGGCATGTTGGTTTGTTGACTTGTTGGCTTGTTGGCTTATTGGTTTGTTGGCTTGTTGGTTCATTGGCTTGTTGGCTTGTTGGTTTGTTGGTTTGTTGGTTTTTTGGTTTGTTGGTTTGTTGGTTTGTTGGTTTGTTGGTTTGTTGGCTTGTTGGCTTGTTGGTTTGGTGGTTTGTTGGTTTCTTGGTTTGTTGGTTTGTTGGTTCGTTGGCTTGTTGGTTTGTTTGTTTGTTGGTTTGTTGGCTTGTTGGTTTGTTGGTTTGTTGGTTTGTTGGTTTGTTGGCTTGTTGGTTTGTTGGTTTGTTGGCTTGTTGGTTTGTTGGTTTGTTCGTTTGTTGGTTTGTTGTTTTGTTAGTTTGTTGGTTTGTTCGTTTGTTGGTTTGTTGGTTTGTTGGTTCGTTGGCTTGTGGGTTTGTTGGCTTGTTGGCTTGTTGGTTTGTTGGTTTGTTGGCTTGTTGGTTTGTTGGTTTATTGGTTTGTTGGTTCGTTGGCTTGTTGGTTTGTGGGCTTGTTGGCTTGTTGGTTTGTTGGTTTGTTGGCTTGTTGGTTTGTTGGTTTGTTGGCTAGTTGGTTTATTAGTTTGTTGGTTTATTGGTTTATTGGTTTGTTGGTTTGTTGGTTTGTTGGTTTGTTGGTTTGTTGGTTTGGTGGTTTTTTGGTTTGTTGGTTTGTTGGTTTGTTGGTCTGATGGTTTGTTGGTTTGTTGGTTTATTGGTTTGTTGGTTCGTTGGCTTGTTGGTTTGTGGGCTTGTTGGTTTGTTGGTTTGTTGGCTTGTTGGTTTGTTGGTTTGTTGGCTAGTTGGTTTATTAGTTTGTTGGTTTATTGGTTTATTGGTTTGTTGGTTTGTTGGTTTGTTGGTTTGTTGGTTTGTTGGTTTGTTGGTTTATTGGCTTGTTGGTTTGTTGGTTTGTTGGCTTGTTGGTTTGTTGGTTTGTTCGTTTGTTGATTTGTTGTTTTGTTGGTTTGTTGGTTTGTTGGTTTGTTGGTTTGTTGGTTTGTTGGTTTGTTGGTTCGTTGGCTTGTTGGTTTGTTGGCTTGTTGGCTTGTTGGTTTGTTGGTTTGTTGGCTTGTTGGTTTGTTGGTTTATTGGTTTGTTGGTTCGTTGGCTTGTTGGTTTGTGGGTTTGTTGGCTTGTTGGTTTGTTGGTTTGTTGGCTTGTTGGTTTGTTGGTTTGTTGGTTTGTTGGCTAGTTGGTTTATTATTTTGTTGGTTTATTGGTTTATTGGTTTGTTAGTTTGTTGGTTTGTTGGTTTGTTGGTTTGTTGGTTTGGTGGTTTTTTGGTTTGTTGGTTTGTTGGTCTGATGGTTTGTTGGTTTGTTGGTTTGTTGGTTTGTTCGTTTGTTGGATTGTTGGTTTGGTGGCTTGTTGGCTTGTTGGTTTGTTGGCTGGTTGGCTTGTTGGTTTGTTGGTTTGTTGGTATGTTGGCTTGTTGGTTTCGTTGGTTTGTTGGTTTGTTGGTTTGTTGGTTTGTTGGTTTGTTGGTTTGTTGGTTTGTTGGTTTGGTGGCATGTTGGTTTGTTGGCTTGTTGGCTTGTTGGCTTATTGGTTTGTTGGCTTGTTGGTTCATTGGCTTGTTGGTTTGTTGGTTTGTTGGTTTGTTGGTTTGTTCGTTTGTTGGTTTGTTCGTTTGTTGGCTTGTTTGTTTGTTCGTTTGTTGGTTTGTTGGTTTGTTGGTTTGTTGGTTTGTTGGCTTGTTGGTTTGGTGGTTTGTTGGTTTCTTGTTTTGTTGGTTTGTTGGTTTGTTATTTTGTTGGTTTGTTGGTTTGTTGGTTTGTTTGTTTGTTGGTTTGTTCGTTTGTTGGCTTGTTGGTTTGTTGGCTTACTGGTTTGTTGGTTTGTTTGTTTGTTCGTTTGTTGGTTTGTTGGCTTGTTGGTTTGTTGGTTTGTTCGTTTGTTGGCTTGTTGATTTGTTGGTTTGTTGGTTTGTTGGTTTGTTGGTTTGTTGGTTTGTTGGTTCGTTGGTTCGTTGGCTTGTTGGTTTGTTGGTTTGTTGGTTTGTTGGCTTGTTGGTTTGTTGGTTTGTTGGCTTGTTGGTTTGTTGGTTTGTTGGTTTGTTGGCTTGTTGGTTTGTTGGTTTGTGCGTTTGTTGGTTTGTTGGCTTGTTGGCTTGTTGGTTTGTTAGTTTGTTGGCTTGTTGGTTTGTTGGTTTATTGGTTTGTTGGTTCATTGGCTTGTTGGTTTGTGGGCTTGTTGGCTTGTTGGTTTGTTGGTTTGTTGGCTTGTTGGTTTGTTGGTTTGTTGGTTTGTTGGCTAGTTGGTTTATTAGTTTGTTGGTTTATTGGTTTATTGGTTTGTTGGTTTGTTGGTTTGTTGGTTTGTTGGTTTGTTGGTTTGTTGGTTTGGTGGTTTTTTGGTTTGTTGGTTTGTAGGTTTGTTGGTCTGATGGTTTGTTGGTTTGTTGGTTTGTTTGTTTGTTGGTTTGTTGGCTTGTTGGTGTGTTGGTTTGTTGGTTTGTTGGTTTGTTGGTTTGTTCGTTTGTTGGCTTGTTGGTTTGTTGGCTTGTTGGCTTGTTGGCTTGTCGGTTTGTTGGCTTGTTAGCTTGTCGGTTTGTTGGTTTGTTGGAATGTTGGCTTGTTGGTTTGTTGGTTTTTTGGTTTGTTGGTTTGTTGGTTTGTTGGTTTGGTGGCATGTTGGTTTATTGGCTTGTTGGCTTGTTGGCTTATTGGTTTGTTGGCTTGTTGGTTCATTGGCTTGTTGGCTTGTTGGTTTGTTGGTTTGTTGGTTTGGTGGTTTGTTGGTTTCTTGGTTTGTTGGTTTGTTGGTTTGTTATTTTGTTGGTTTGTTGGTTTGTTGGCTTGTTGGTTTGTTGGTTTATTGGTTTGTTGGTGCGTTGGCTTGTTGGTTTGTGGGCTTGTTGGCTTGTTGGTTTGTTGGTTTGTTGGCTTGTTGGTTTGTTGGTTTGGTGGTTTTTTGGTTTGTTGGTTTGTTTGTTTGTTGGTTTATTGGTTTATTGGTTTGTTGGTTTGTTGGTTTGTTGGTTTGTTGGTTTGGTGGTTTTTTGGTTTGTTGGTTTGTTTGTTTGTTGGTCTGATGGTTTGTTAGTTTGTTGGTTTGTTGGTTTGTTGGCTTGTTGGTTTGTTGGTTTGTTGGTTTGTTGGTTTGTTGGTTTGTTCGTTTGTTGGCTTGTTGGTTTGTTGGCTTGTTGGCTTGTTGGTTTGTTGGCTTGTTGGCTTGTTGGTTTGTTGGTTTGTTGGTTTGTTGGTTTGTTGGTTAGTTAGCTTGTTGGTTTTTTGGTTTGTTGGTTTGTTGGCTTGTTGGTTTGTTGGTTTGTTGGTTTGTTGGCTTGTTGGTTTGTTGGTTTGTTGGTTTGTTGGCTTGTTGGTTTGTTGGTTTGTGCGTTTGTTGGTTTGTTGGCTTGTTGGCTTGTTGGTTTGTTAGTTTGTTGGCTTGTTGGTTTGTTGGTTTATTGGTTTGTTGGTTCATTGGCTTGTTGGTTTGTGGGCTTGTTGGCTTGTTGGTTTGTTGGTTTGTTGGCTTGTTGGTTTGTTGGTTTGTTGGTTTGTTGGCTAGTTGGTTTATTAGTTTGTTGGTTTATTGGTTTATTGGTTTGTTGGTTTGTTGGTTTGTTGGTTTGTTGGTTTGTTGGTTTGTTGGTTTGGTGGTTTTTTGGTTTGTTGGTTTGTAGGTTTGTTGGTCTGATGGTTTGTTGGTTTGTTGGTTTGTTTGTTTGTTGGTTTGTTGGCTTGTTGGTGTGTTGGTTTGTTGGTTTGTTGGTTTGTTGGTTTGTTCGTTTGTTGGCTTGTTGGTTTGTTGGCTTGTTGGCTTGTCGGTTTGTTGGCTTGTTAGCTTGTCGGTTTGTTGGTTTGTTGGAATGTTGGCTTGTTGGTTTGTTGGTTTGTTGGTTTTTTGGTTTGTTGGTTTGTTGGTTTGTTGGTTTGGTGGCATGTTGGTTTATTGGCTTGTTGGCTTGTTGGCTTATTGGTTTGTTGGCTTGTTGGTTCATTGGCTTGTTGGCTTGTTGGTTTGTTGGTTTGTTGGTTTGGTGGTTTGTTGGTTTCTTGGTTTGTTGGTTTGTTGGTTTGTTATTTTGTTGGTTTGTTGGTTTGTTGGCTTGTTGGTTTGTTGGTTTATTGGTTTGTTGGTGCGTTGGCTTGTTGGTTTGTGGGCTTGTTGGCTTGTTGGTTTGTTGGTTTGTTGGCTTGTTGGTTTGTTGGTTTGGTGGTTTTTTGGTTTGTTGGTTTGTTTGTTTGTTGGTTTATTGGTTTATTGGTTTGTTGGTTTGTTGGTTTGTTGGTTTGTTGGTTTGGTGGTTTTTTGGTTTGTTGGTTTGTTTGTTTGTTGGTCTGATGGTTTGTTAGTTTGTTGGTTTGTTGGTTTGTTGGCTTGTTGGTTTGTTGGTTTGTTGGTTTGTTGGTTTGTTGGTTTGTTCGTTTGTTGGCTTGTTGGTTTGTTGGCTTGTTGGCTTGTTGGTTTGTTGGCTTGTTGGCTTGTTGGTTTGTTGGTTTGTTGGTTTGTTGGTTTGTTGGTTAGTTAGCTTGTTGGTTTTTTGGTTTGTTGGTTTGTTGGCTTGTTGGTTTGTTGGTTTGTTGGTTTGTTCGTTTGTTGGTTTGTTGGTTTGTGGGTTTGTTGGTTTGTTGGTTTGTTGGTTTGTTGGTTTGTTGGTTTGTTGGTTCGTTGGCTTGTTGGTTTGTTGGCTTGTTGGCTTGTTGGTTTGTTGGTTTGTTGGCTTGTTGGTTTGTTTGTTTGTTGGTTTGTTGGTTTGTTGGTTTGTTGGTTTGTTGGTTTGTTGGCTTTGTTGGTTTGTTGGTTTGTTGGTTTGTTGGTTTGTTGGTTTGTTGGTTTGTTGGCTTGTTGGTTTGTTGGTTTGTTGGCTTGTTGGTTTGTTGGTTTGTTGGTTTGTTGGTTTGTTGGCTTGTTGGTTTGTTGGTTTGTGCGTTTGTTGGTTTGTTGTTTTGTTGGTTTGTTGGTTTGTTGGTTTGTTGGTTTGTTGGTTCGTTGGCTTGTTGGTTTGTTGGCTTGTTGGCTTGTTGGTTTGTTGGTTTGTTGGCTTGTTGGTTTGTTGGTTTATTGGTTTGTTGGTTCGTTGGCTTGTTGGTTTGTGGGCTTGTTGGCTTGTTGGTTTGTTGGTTTGTTGGCTTGTTGGTTTGTTGGTTTGTTGGTTTGTTGGCTAGTTGGTTTATTAGTTTGTTGGTTTATTGGTTTATTGGTTTGTTGGTTTGTTGGTTTGTTGGTTTGTTGGTTTGTTGGTTTGTTGGTTTGGTGGTTTTTTGGTTTGTTGGTTTGTTGGTTTGTTGGTCTGATGGTTTGTTGGTTTGTTGGTTTGTTTGTTTGTTGGTTTGTTGGCTTGTTGGTTTGTTGGTTTGTTGGTTTGTTGGTTTGTTGGTTTGTTCGTTTGTTGGCTTGTTGGTTTGTTGGCTTGTTGGCTTGTTGGTTTGTTGGCTTGTTAGCTTGTTGGTTTGTTGGTTTGTTGGAATGTTGGCTTGTTGGTTTGTTGGTTTGTTGGTTTTTTGGTTTGTTGGTTTGTTGGTTTGTTGGTTTGGTGGCATGTTGGTTTATTGGCTTGTTGGCTTGTTGGTTTGTTGGTTTGTTGGTTTGGTGGTTTGTTGGTTTCTTGGTTTGTTGGTTTGTTGGTTTGTTATTTTGTTGGTTTGTTGGTTTGTTGGTTTGTTGGCTTGTTGGTTTGTTGGTTTATTGGTTTGTTGGTGCGTTGGCTTGTTGGTTTGTGGGCTTGTTGGCTTGTTGGTTTGTTGGTTTGTTGGCTTGTTGGTTTGTTGGTTTGTTGGTTTGTTGGCTAGTTGGTTTATTAGTTTGTTGGTTTATTGGTTTATTGGTTTGTTGGTTTGTTGGTTTGTTGGTTTGTTGGTTTGGTGGTTTTTTGGTTTGTTGGTTTGTTTGTTTGTTGGTCTGATGGTTTGTTAGTTTGTTGGTTTGTTGGTTTGTTGGCTTGTTGGTTTGTTGGTTTGTTGGTTTGTTGGTTTGTTGGTTTGCTCGTTTGTTGGCTTGTTGGTTTGTTGGCTTGTTGGCTTGTTGGTTTGTTGGCTTGTTGGCTTGTTGGTTTGTTGGTTTGTTGGTTTGTTGGTTAGTTAGCTTGTTGGTTTTTTGGTTTGTTGGTTTGTTGGCTTGTTGGTTTGTTCGTTTGTTGGTTTGTTCGTTTGTTGGTTTGTTGGTTTGTGGGTTTGTTGGTTTGTTGGTTTGTTAGTTTGTTGGTTTGTTGGTTTGTTGGTTCGTTGGCTTGTTGGTTTGTTGGCTTGTTGGCTTGTTGGTTTTTTGGTTTGTTGGCTTGTTGGTTTGTTGGTTTGTTGGTTTGTTGGTTTGTTGGTTTGTTGGTTTGTTGGCTTTGTTGGTTTGTTGGTTTGTTGATATGTTCGTTTGTTGGCTTGTTGGTTTTTTGGTTTGTTGGTTTGTTGGCTAGTTGGTTTATTAATTTGTTGGTTTATTGGTTTATTGGTTTGTTGGTTTGTTGGTTTGTTGGTTTGTTGGTTTGGTGGTTTTTTGGTTTGTTGGTTTGTTGGTTTGTTGGTCTGTTGGTTTGTTGGTTTGTTGGTTTGTTGGTGTGTTGGTCTGTTGGCTGGTTGGCTTGTTGGTTTGTTGGTTTGTTTGTTTGTTCGATTGTTGGTTTGTTGGCTTGTTGGTTTGTTGGTTTGTTGGTTTGTTGGTGTGTTAGTTTGTTGGTTTGTAGGTTTGTTGGTTTATTGGCTTATTGGTTTTTTGGCTTGTTGGTTTGTTGGTTTGTTGGTTTGTTGGTTTGTTGGTTTGTTGGTTTGTTGGTTTGTTGGTTTTTTCGTTTTTGTTGGTTTTTTGGTTTGTTGGTTTGTTGGTTTGGTAACATGTTGGTTTGTTGGCTTGTTTGCTTGTTGGCTTATTGGTTTGTTGGCTTGTTGGTTCATTGGCTTGTTGGTTTGTTGGTTTGTTGGTTGGTTCGTTTGTTGGTTTGTTCGTTTGTTGGCTTGTTTGTTTGTTGGTTTGTTGGTTTGTCGGTTTGTTGGTTTGTTGGCTTGTTGGCTTGGTGGTTTGTTGGTTTCTTGATTTGTTGGTTTGTTGGTTTGTTATTTTGTTGGTTTGTTGGTTTGTTGGTTTGTTTGTTTGTTGGTTTGTTCGTTTGTTGGTTTATTGGTTTGTTTGTTTGTTGGTTTGTTCGTTTGTTGGCTTGTTGGTTTGTTGGCTTACTGGTTTGTTGGTTTGTTTGTTTGTTCGTTTGTTGGTTTGTTGGCTTGTTGGTTTGTTGGTTTGTTCGTTTGTTGGCTTGTTGGTTTGTTGGTTTTTTGGTTTGTTGGTTTGTTGGTTTGTTGGTTTGTTGGTTTGTTGACTTGTTGGTTTGTTGGTTTGCTGATTTGTTCGTTTGTTGGCTTGTTGGTTTGTTAATTTGTTGGTTTGTTGGCTAGTTGGTTTATTAGTTTGTTGGTTTATTGGTTTATTGGTTTGTTGGTTTGTTGGTTTGTTGGTTTGGTGGTTTTTTGGTTTGTTGGTTTGTTGGTTTGTTGGTCTGTTGGTTTGTTGGTTTGTTGGTTTGTTGGTGTGTTGGTTTGTTGGCTGGTTGGCTTGTTGGTTTGTTGGTTTGTTTGTTTGTTCGTTTGTTGGTTTGTTGGCTTGTTGGTTTGTTGGTTTCTTGGTTTGTTGGTTTGTTGGTTTGTTATTTTGTTGGTTTGTTGGTTTGTTGGTTTGTTTGTTTGTTGGTTTGTTCGTTTGTTGGCTTATTGGTTTGTTGGCTTACTGGCTTGTTGGTTTGTTGGTTTGTTGGCTTGTTGGTTTGTTGGTTTGTTGGTTTGTTGGTTTGTTCGTTTGTTGGCTTGTTGGTTTGTTTGCTTGTTGGCTTGTTGGTTTGTTGGCTTGTTGGCTTGTTGGTTTGTTGGTTTGTTGGTTTGTTGGTTTGTTGGTTTGTTGGTTTGTTGGTTAGTTAACTTGTTGGTTTTTTTGTTTGTTGGTTTGTTGGCTTTTTGGTTTGTTGGTTTGTTGGTTTGTTGGTTTGTTGGTGTGTTGGTTTGTTGGCTGGTTGGCTTGTTGGTTTGTTAATTTGTTTGTTTGTTCGTTTGTTGGTTTGTTGGCTTGTTGGTTTGTTGGTTTCTTGGTTTGCTGGTTTGTTGGTTTGTTATTTTGTTGGTTTGTTGGTTTGTTTGTTTGCTTGTTTTGTTCGTTTGTTGGCTTATTGTTTTGTTGGCTTACTGGTTTGTTTGTTTGTTCGTTTGTTGGTTTGTTGGCTTGTTGGTTTGTTGGTTTGTTGGCTTGTTGGTTTGTTGGTTTGTTGGCTTGTTGGTTTGTTGGTTTGTTGGTTTGTTGATTTGTTGGTTTGTTGGTTTGTTCGTTTGTTGGCTTGTTGGCTTGTTGGTTTGTTGGCTTGTTGGTTTGTTGGTTTGATGGTTTGTTTGTTTGTTGGTTTGTTGGTTTGTTGGTTTGTTGGTTCGTTGGCTTGTTGGTTTGTTGGCTTGTTGGCTTGTTGGTTTGTTGGTTTGTTGGCTTGTTGGTTTGTTGGTTTGTTGGTTTGTTGGTTTGTTGGTTTGTTGGCTTGTTGGTTTGTTGGTTTGTTGATTTGTTCGTTTGTTGGCTTGTTGGTTTGTTGGTTTGTTGGTTTGTTGGCTAGTTGGTTTATTAGTTTATTGGTTTATTGGTTTATTGGTTTGTTGGTTTGTTGGTTTGTTGGTTTGTTGGTTTGTTGGTTTGGTGGTTTTTTGGTTTGTTGGTTTGTTGGTTTGTTGGTCTGTTGGTTTGTAGGTTTGTTGGTTTGTTGGTGTGTTGGTGTGTTGGTTTGTTGGCTGGTTGGCTTGTTGGTTTGTTGGTTTGTTGGTTTGTTGATGTGTTGGTTTGTTGGTTTGTAGGTTTGTTGGTTTATTGGCTTATTGGTTTTTTGGTTTGTTGGTTTGTTGGTTTGTTGGTTTGTTGGTTTGTTGGTTTGTTGGTTTGTTGGTTTGTTGGTTTGTTGGTTTGTTGGTTTTTGTTGGTTTGTTGGTTTGTTGGTTTGTTGGTTTGTTGGTTTGTTGGTTTGTTTGTTTGTTGGTTTGTTGGTTTGTTGGTTTGTTGGTTTTTGTTGGTTTTTTGGTTTGTTGGTTTCTTGGTTTGGTGGCATGTTGGTTTGTTGGCTTGTTGGCTTGTTGGCTTATTGGTTTATTGGCTTGTTGGCTTGTTGGTTTGTTGGTTTGTTGGTTTGTTCGTTTGTTGGTTTGTTCGTTTGTTGGCTTGTTTGTTTGTTGGTGTGTTGGTTTGTTGGTTTGTTGGTTTGTTTGTTTGTTTGTTTGTTCGTTTGTTGGCTTGTTGGTTTGTTGGCTTACTGGTTTGTTGGTTTGTTTGTTTGTTCGTTTGTTGGTTTGTTGGCTTGTTGGTTTGTTGGTTTGTTCGTTTGTTGGTTTGTTGGCTTGTTGGTTTGTTGGTTTGTTGGTTTGTTGGTTTGTTGGTTTGTTGACTGGTTGGTTTGTTGGTTTGTTGGCTAGTTGGTTTGTTGGTTTGTTCGTTTGTTGGTTTGTTGTTTTGTTGGTTTGTTGGTTTGTTGGTTTGTTGGTTTGTTGGTTTGTTGGTTCGTTGGCTTGTCGGTTTGTTGGCTTGTAGGCTTGTTGGTTTGTTGGTTTGTTGGCTTGTTGGTTTGTTGGTTTATTGGTTTGTTGGTTCGTTATCTTGTTGGTTTGTGGGCTTGTTGGCTTGTTGGTTTGTTGGTTTGTTGGCTTGTTGGTTTGTTGGTTTGTTGGTTTGTTGGCTAGTTGGTTTATTAGTTTGATGGTTTATTGGTTTATTGGTTTGTTGGTTTGTTGGTTTGTTGGTTTGTTGGTTTGGTGGTTTTTTGGTTTGTTGGTTTGTTGGTTTGTTGGTCTGATGGTTTGTTGGTTTGTTGGTTTGTTGGTTTGTTGGTTTGTTGGCTTGTTTGTTGGTTGGTTTGTTGGTTTGTTGGTTTGTTCGTTTGTTGGCTTGTTGGTTTGTTAGCTTGTTGGCTTGTTGGTTTTTTGGTTTGTTGGTTTGTTGGCTTGTTGGTTTGTTGGTTGTTGGTTTGTTCGTTTGTTGGTTTATTGGTTTATTGGTTTGTTGGTTTGTTGGTTTGTTGGTTTATTGGTTTGGTGGTTGTTTGGTTTGTTGGTTTGTTGGTTTGTTGGTCTGTTGGTTTGTTGGTTTGTTGGTTTGTTCGTGTGTTGGTTTATTGGTTTGTTGGTTTGTTGGTTTGTTGGTTTGTTGGTTTGTTGGTTTGTTGGTTTGTTGGCTTGTTGGTTTGTTTGTTTGTTGGTTTGTTCGTTTGTTGGTTTGTTGGTTTGTTGGTTTGTTGGTTTGTTGGTTTGTTGGTTTGTTGGTTTGTTGATTTGTTGGTTTGTTGGTTTGTTGGTTTGTACGTTTGTTGGTTTGTTGGTTTGTTGGTTTGTTGGTTTGTTGGCTTGTTGGCTTGTTGGTTTGTTGGTTTGTTGGATTGTTGGTTTGTTGGTTTGTTGGCTTGTTGGTTTGTTCGTTTGTTGGCTTTTTGGTTTGTTGGTTTGTTGGTTTGTTGGTTTATTGGTTTGTTCGTTTTTTGGTTTGTTGGTTTGTCGGTTTGTTGGCTTGTTGGTTTGTTGGTTTGTTGGTTGTTTGGTTTGTGTGTTTGTTGGTTTGTTGGTTTGTTGGTTTGTTGGTTTGTTGGCTTATTGGCTTGTTGGTTTGTTGGTTTGTTCGTTTGTTGGTTTGTTGGTTTGTTGTTTTGTTCGATTGTTGGTTTGTTGGTTTGTTGGTTTGTTGGTTTGTTGGTTTGTTAGTTTGTTGGTTTGTTGGTTTGTTGGTTTGTTGGTTTGTTCGTTTGTTTGTTTGTTGGTTTGTTGGTTTGTTGGCTTGTTGGTTTGTTGGTTTGTTGGCTTTGTTGGTTTGTTGGTTTGTTGATATGTTCGTTTGTTGGCTTGTTGGTTTTTTGGTTTGTTGGTTTGTTGGCTAGTTGGTTTATTAATTTGTTGGTTTATTGGTTTATTGGTTTGTTGGTTTGTTGGTTTGTTGGTTTGTTGGTTTGGTGGTTTTTTGGTTTGTTGGTTTGTTGGTTTGTTGGTCTGTTGGTTTGTTGGTTTGTTGGTTTGTTGGTGTGTTGGTCTGTTGGCTGGTTGGCTTGTTGGTTTGTTGGTTTGTTTGTTTGTTCGATTGTTG
Source organism: Atherix ibis (assembly GCA_958298945.1). NCBI lineage: Eukaryota > Metazoa > Arthropoda > Insecta > Diptera > Athericidae > Atherix > Atherix ibis. Next base: position 4,928,123 of record OY282608.1, read on the forward strand.
GTTTGTTGGCTTGTTGGTTTGTTGGTTTGTTGGTTTGTTGGTGTGTTAGTTTGTTGGTTTGTAGGTTTGTTGGTTTATTGGCTTATTGGTTTTTTGGCTTGTTGGTTTGTTGGCTTGTTGGTTTGTTGGTTTGTTGGTTTGTTGGTTTGTTGGTTTGTTGGTTTGTTGGCTTTGTTGGTTTGTTGGTTTGTTGATATGTTCGTTTGTTGGCTTGTTGGTTTTTTGGTTTGTTGGTTTGTTGGCTAGTTTGTTTATTAATTTGTTGGTTTATTGGTTTATTGGTTTGTTGGTTTGTTGGTTTGTTGGTTTGTTGGTTTGGTGGTTTTTTGGTTTGTTGGTTTGTTGGTTTGTTGGTCTGTTGGTTTGTTGGTTTGTTGGTTTGTTGGTGTGTTGGTCTGTTGGCTGGTTGGCTTGTTGGTTTGTTGGTTTGTTTGTTTGTTCGATTGTTGGTTTGTTGGCTTGTTGGTTTGTTGGTTTGTTGGTTTGTTGGTGTGTTAGTTTGTTGGTTTGTAGGTTTGTTGGTTTATTGGCTTATTGGTTTTTTGGCTTGTTGGTTTGTTGGTTTGTTGGTTTGTTGGTTTGTTGGTTTGTTGGTTTGTTGGTTTGTTGGTTTTTTCGTTTTTGTTGGTTTTTTGGTTTGTTGGTTTGTTGGTTTGGTAACATGTTGGTTTGTTGGCTTGTTGGCTTGTTGGCTTATTGGTTTGTTGGCTTGTTGGTTCATTGGCTTGTTGGTTTGTTGGTTTGTTGGTTGGTTCGTTTGTTGGTTTGTTCGTTTGTTGGCTTGTTTGTTTGTTGGTTTGTTGGTTTGTCGGTTTGTTGGTTTGTTGGCTTGTTGGCTTGGTGGTTTGTTGGTTTCTTGATTTGTTGGTTTGTTGGTTTGTTATTTTGTTGGTTTGTTGGTTTGTTGGTTTGTTTGTTTGTTGGTTTGTTCGTTTGTTGGTTTATTGGTTTGTTTGTTTGTTGGTTTGTTCGTTTGTTGGCTTGTTGGTTTGTTGGCTTACTGGTTTGTTGGTTTGTTTGTTTGTTCGTTTGTTGGTTTGTTGGCTTGTTGGTTTGTTGGTTTGTTCGTTTGTTGGCTTGTTGGTTTGTTGGTTTTTTGGTTTGTTGGTTTGTTGGTTTGTTGGTTTGTTGGTTTGTTGACTTGTTGGTTTGTTGGTTTGTTGATTTGTTCGTTTGTTGGCTTGTTGGTTTGTTAATTTGTTGGTTTGTTGGCTAGTTGGTTTATTAGTTTGTTGGTTTATTGGTTTATTGGTTTGTTGGTTTGTTGGTTTGTTGGTTTGGTGGTTTTTTGGTTTGTTGGTTTGTTGGTTTGTTGGTCTGTTGGTTTGTTGGTTTGTTGGTTTGTTGGTGTGTTGGTTTGTTGGCTGGTTGGCTTGTTGGTTTGTTGGTTTGTTTGTTTGTTCGTTTGTTGGTTTGTTGGCTTGTTGGTTTGTTGGTTTCTTGGTTTGTTGGTTTGTTGGTTTGTTATTTTGTTGGTTTGTTGGTTTGTTGGTTTGTTTGTTTGTTGGTTTGTTCGTTTGTTGGCTTATTGGTTTGTTGGCTTACTGGCTTGTTGGTTTGTTGGTTTGTTGGCTTGTTGGTTTGTTGGTTTGTTGGTTTGTTGGTTTGTTCGTTTGTTGGCTTGTTGGTTTGTTTGCTTGTTGGCTTGTTGGTTTGTTGGCTTGTTGGCTTGTTGGTTTGTTGGTTTGTTGGTTTGTTGGTTTGTTGGTTTGTTGGTTTGTTGGTTAGTTAACTTGTTGGTTTTTTTGTTTGTTGGTTTGTTGGCTTTTTGGTTTGTTGGTTTGTTGGTTTGTTGGTTTGTTGGTGTGTTGGTTTGTTGGCTGGTTGGCTTGTTGGTTTGTTGATTTGTTTGTTTGTTCGTTTGTTGGTTTGTTGGCTTGTTGGTTTGTTGGTTTCTTGGTTTGCTGGTTTGTTGGTTTGTTATTTTGTTGGTTTGTTGGTTTGTTTGTTTGCTTGTTTTGTTCGTTTGTTGGCTTATTGTTTTGTTGGCTTACTGGTTTGTTTGTTTGTTCGTTTGTTGGTTTGTTGGCTTGTTGGTTTGTTGGTTTGTTGGCTTGTTGGTTTGTTGGTTTGTTGGCTTGTTGGTTTGTTGGTTTGTTGGTTTGTTGATTTGTTGGTTTGTTGGTTTGTTCGTTTGTTGGCTTGTTGGCTTGTTGGTTTGTTGGCTTGTTGGTTTGTTGGTTTGATGGTTTGTTTGTTTGTTGGTTTGTTGGTTTGTTGGTTTGTTGGTTCGTTGGCTTGTTGGTTTGTTGGCTTGTTGGCTTGTTGGTTTGTTGGTTTGTTGGCTTGTTGGTTTGTTGGTTTGTTGGTTTGTTGGTTTGTTGGTTTGTTGGCTTGTTGGTTTGTTGGTTTGTTGATTTGTTCGTTTGTTGGCTTGTTGGTTTGTTGGTTTGTTGGTTTGTTGGCTAGTTGGTTTATTAGTTTATTGGTTTATTGGTTTGTTGGTTTGTTGGTTTGTTGGTTTGTTGGTTTGTTGGTTTGGTGGTTTTTTGGTTTGTTGGTTTGTTGGTTTGTTGGTCTGTTGGTTTGTAGGTTTGTTGGTTTGTTGGTGTGTTGGTGTGTTGGTTTGTTGGCTGGTTGGCTTGTTGGTTTGTTGGTTTGTTGGTTTGTTGATGTGTTGGTTTGTTGGTTTGTAGGTTTGTTGGTTTATTGGCTTATTGGTTTTTTGGTTTGTTGGTTTGTTGGTTTGTTGGTTTGTTGGTTTGTTGGTTTGTTGGTTTGTTGGTTTGTTGGTTTGTTGGTTTGTTGGTTTGTTGGTTTTTGTTGGTTTGTTGGTTTGTTGGTTTGTTGGTTTGTTGGTTTGTTGGTTTGTTGGTTTGTTGGTTTGTTGGTTTGTTGGTTTGTTGGTTTTTGTTGGTTTTTTGGTTTGTTGGTTTGTTGGTTTGGTGGTATGTTGGTTTGTTGGCTTGTTGGCTTGTTGGCTTATTGGTTTATTGGCTTGTTGGTTCATTGGCTTGTTGGCTTGTTGGTTTGTTGGTTTGTTGGTTTTTTCGTTTGTTGGTTTGTTCGTTTGTTGGCTTGTTTGTTTGTTGGTGTGTTGGTTTGTTGGTTTGTTGGTTTGTTTGTTTGTTTGTTTGTTCGTTTGTTGGCTTGTTGGTTTGTTGGCTTACTGGTTTGTTGGTTTGTTTGTTTGTTCGTTTGTTGGTTTGTTGGCTTGTTGGTTTGTTGGTTTGTTCGTTTGTTGGTTTGTTGGCTTGTTGGTTTGTTGGTTTGTTGGTTTGTTGGTTTGTTGGTTTGTTGACTGGTTGGTTTGTTGGTTTGTTGGCTAGTTGGTTTGTTGGTTTGTTCGTTTGTTGGTTTCTTGTTTTGTTGGTTTGTTGGTTTGTTGGTTTGTTGGTTTGTTGGTTTGTTGGTTCGTTGGCTTGTCGGTTTGTTGGCTTGTAGGCTTGTTGGTTTGTTGGTTTGTTGGCTTGTTGGTTTGTTGGTTTATTGGTTTGTTGGTTCGTTATCTTGTTGGTTTGTGGGCTTGTTGGCTTGTTGGTTTGTTGGTTTGTTGGCTTGTTGGTTTGTTGGTTTGTTGGTTTGTTGGCTAGTTGGTTTATTAGTTTGATGGTTTATTGGTTTATTGGTTTGTTGGTTTGTTGGTTTGTTGGTTTGTTGGTTTGGTGGTTTTTTGGTTTGTTGGTTTGTTGGTTTGTTGGTCTGATGGTTTGTTGGTTTGTTGGTTTGTTGGTTTGTTGGTTTGTTGGCTTCTTTGTTGGTTGGTTTGTTGGTTTGTTGGTTTGTTCGTTTGTTGGCTTGTTGGTTTGTTAGCTTGTTGGCTTGTTGGTTTTTTGGTTTGTTGGTTTGTTGGCTTGTTGGTTTGTTGGTTGTTGGTTTGTTCGTTTGTTGGTTTATTGGTTTATTGGTTTGTTGGTTTGTTGGTTTGTTGGTTTATTGGTTTGGTGGTTGTTTGGTTTGTTGGTTTGTTGGTTTGTTGGTCTGTTGGTTTGTTGGTTTGTTGGTTTGTTCGTGTGTTGGTTTATTGGTTTGTTGGTTTGTTGGTTTGTTGGTTTGTTGGTTTGTTGGTTTGTTGGTTTGTTGGCTTGTTGGTTTGTTTGTTTGTTGGTTTGTTCGTTTGTTGGTTTGTTGGTTTGTTGGTTTGTTGGTTTGTTGGTTTGTTGGTTTGTTGGTTTGTTGATTTGTTGGTTTGTTGGTTTGTTGGTTTGTACGTTTGTTGGTTTGTTGGTTTGTTGGTTTGTTGGTTTGTTGGCTTGTTGGCTTGTTGGTTTGTTGGTTTGTTGGATTGTTGGTTTGTTGGTTTGTTGGCTTGTTGGTTTGTTCGTTTGTTGGCTTTTTGGTTTGTTGGTTTGTTGGTTTGTTGGTTTATTGGTTTGTTCGTTTTTTGGTTTGTTGGTTTGTCGGTTTGTTGGCTTGTTGGTTTGTTGGTTTGTTGGTTGTTTGGTTTGTGTGTTTGTTGGTTTGTTGGTTTGTTGGTTTGTTGGTTTGTTGGCTTATTGGCTTGTTGGTTTGTTGGTTTGTTCGTTTGTTGGTTTGTTGGTTTGTTGTTTTGTTCGATTGTTGGTTTGTTGGTTTGTTGGTTTGTTGGTTTGTTGGTTTGTTGGTTTGTTGGTTTGTTGGTTTGTTGGTTTGTTGGTTTGTTGGTTTGTTCGTTTGTTTGTTTGTTGGTTTGTTGGTTTGTTGGTTTGTTGGTTGTTTGGTTTGTGTGTTTGTTGGTTTGTTGGTTTGTTGGTTTGTTGGTTTGTTGGCTTATTGGCTTGTTGGTTTGTTGGTTTGTTCGTTTGTTGGTTTGTTGGTTTGTTGTTTTGTTCGATTGTTGGTTTGTTGGTTTGTTGGTTTGTTGGTTTGTTGGTTTGTTGGTTTGTTGGTTTGTTGGTTTGTTGGTTTGTTAATTTGTTGGTGTGTTTGTTTGTTGGTTTGTTGGCTAGTTTGTTTGTTGGTTTGTTGGTTTGTTGGTTTGTTGGTTTTTTTTGTTTGTTGGTTTGTTGGCTTGTTGGTTTGTTGGTTTGTTGGTTTGTTGGTTTGTTGGTTTGTTGGTTTGTTGGTTTGTTGGTTTGTTGGTTTGTTGGTTTGTTGATTTGTTGGCTTGTTGGCTTGTTGGTTTGTTGGTTTGTTGACTTGTTGATTTGTTGGTTTGTTTGTTTGTTGGTTTGTTGGTTTGTTTGTTTGTTGGTTTGTTCGTTTGTTGGTTTGTTGGTTTGTTGGTTTGTTGGTTTGTTGGTTTGTTGGTTTGTTGGTTTGTTGGTTTGTTCGTTTGTTGGTTTGTTGGTTTGTTGGTTTGTTGGTATGTTGGTTTGTTGGCTTGTTGGCTTGTTGGTTTGTTGGTTTGTTTGTTTGTTGGTTAGTTGTTTTGTTGGTTTGTTGGCTTGCTAGCTTGTTGGTTTATTGGTTTGTTGGTTTTTTGGTTTGTTGGTTGTTGGTTTGTTGGTTTGTTGGTTTGTTCGTTTGTTGGTTTGTTGGTTTGTTGGTTTGTTGGCTTGTTGGTTTGTTGGTTTGTTGGTTTGTTGGTTTGTTGGTTTGTTGGTTTGTTGGTTTGTTGGTTTATTGGTTTGTTGGTTTGTTGGCTTGTTGGTTTATTGGCTTGTTGGCTTGTTGGTTTTTTGGTTTGTTCGTTTGTTGGTTTGTTGGTTTGTTGTTTTGTTGGCTTTTTGGCTTGTTGGTTTGTTGGTTTGTTGGCTTGTTGGTTTGTTGGTTTTGTTGGTTTGTTGGTTTGTTGGTTTGTTGGTTTGTTGGTTTGTTGGTTTGTTGGTTTGTTGGTTTGTTGGTTTGTTGGTTTGTCGGTTTGTTGGTTTGTTGGTTTGTTGGTTTGTTGGTTTGTTGGTTTGTTGGTTTGTTGGTTTGTTGGTTTGTTGGTTTGTTGGCTTGTTGGTTTGTTGGTTTGTTGGTTTGTTGGTTTGTTTGTTTGTTGGTTTGTTGGTTTGTTCGTTTGTTGGTTTGTTGGTTTGTTGGTTAGTTGGTTTGTTGGTTTGTTGGTTTGTACGTTTGTTGGTTTGTTGGTTTGTTGGTCTGTTGGTTTGTTGACTTGTTGGCTTGTTGGTTTGTTGGTTTGTTGGCTTGTTAGTTTGTTGGTTTGTTGGTTTGTTGGTTTGTTGGTTTGTTGGTTTGCTCATTTTTTGGTTTGTTGGTTTGTTGGTTTGTTGGCTTGTTGGTTTGTTCGTTTGTTGGCTTTTTGGTTTTTTGGTTTGTTAGTTTGTTGGTTTATTGGTTTGTTCGTTTTTTGGTTTGTTGGTTTGTCGGTTTGTTGGCTTGTTGGTTTGTTGGTTTGTTTGTTGTTTGGTTTGTGTGTTTGTTGGTTTGTTGGTTTGTTGGTTTGTTGGTTTGTTGGCTTATTGGCTTGTTGGTTTGTTGGTTTTTTCGTTTGTTGGTTTGTTGGTTTGTTGTTTTGTTCGATTGTTGGCTTGTTGGTTTGTTGGTTTGTTGGTGTGTTGGTTTGTTGGTTTGTTGGTTTGTTGGTTTGTTGGTTTGTTGGTTTGTTTATTTGTTGCTCTGTTGATTTGTTCGTTTGTTGGCTTGTTGGTTTGTTGGTTTGTTCGTTTGTTGGCTTTTTGTTTTGTTGGTTTGTTGGTTTGTTGGTTTGTTGGTTGTTTGGTTTGTTGGTTTGTTGGTTTGTTGGTTTGTTGGTTTGTTGGCTTATTGGCTTGTTGGTTTGTTGGTTTGTTCGTTTGTTGGTTTGTTGGTTTGTTGTTTTTTTGGATTGTTGGTTTGTTGGTTTGTTGGCTTGTTGGTTTGTTGGTTTTTTGGTTTGTTAGTTTGTTGGTTTGTTGGTTTGTTGGTTTGTTGGTTTGTTGGATTGTTGGTTGTTTGGTTTGTTGGTTTGTTGGTTTGTTGGTTTGTTGGTTTGGTGGCTTGTTGGTTTGTTGGCTTGTTGGCTTGTTGGCTTATTGGTTTATTGGCTTGTTGGTTCATTGGCTTGTTGGCTTGTTGGTTTGTTGGTTTGTTGGTTTGTTCGTTTGTTGGTTTGTTCGTTTGTTGGCTTGTTTGTTTGTTGGTTTGTTGGTGTGTTGGTTTGTTGGTTTGTTGGCTTGTTGGTTTGGTGGTTTGTTGGTTTCTTGGTTTGTTGGTTTGTTGGTTTGTTATTTTGTTGGTTTGTTGGTTTGTTGGTTTGTTTGTTTGTTTGTTTGTTCGTTTGTTGGCTTGTTGGTTTGTTGGCTTACTGGTTTGTTGGTTTGTTTGTTTGTTCGTTTGTTGGTTTGTTGGCTTGTTGGTTTGTTGGTTTGTTCGTTTGTTGGTTTGTTGGCTTGTTGGTTTGTTGGTTTGTTGGTTTGTTGGTTTGTTGGTTTGTTGACTTGTTGGTTTGTTGGTTTGTTGGTTTGTTGGCTAGTTGGTTTGTTGGTTTGTTCGTTTGTTGGTTTGTTGTTTTGTTGGTTTGTTGGTTTGTTGGTTTGTTGGTTTGTTGGTTTGTTGGTTCTTTGGCTTGTCGGTTTGTTGGCTTGTAGGCTTGTTGGTTTGTTGGTTTGTTGGCTTGTTGGTTTGTTGGTTTATTGGTTTGTTGGTTCGTTATCTTGTTGGTTTGTGGGCTTGTTGGCTTGTTGGTTTGTTGGTTTGTTGGTTTGTTAGTTTGTTGGTTTGTTGGTTTGTTAGTTTGTTGGTTTGTTGGTTTGTTGGTTGTTTGGTTTGTTGGTTTGTTGGTTTGTTGGTTTGTTGGTTTGGTGGCATGTTGGTTTGTTGGCTTGTTGGCTTGTTGGCTTATTGGTTTATTGGCTTGTTGGTTCATTGGCTTGTTGGCTTGTTGGTTTGTTGGTTTGTTGGTTTGTTCGTTTGTTGGTTTGTTCGTTTGTTGGCATGTTTGTTTGTTGGTTTGTTGGTGTGTTGGTTTGTTGGTTTGTTGGCTTGTTGGTTTGGTGGTTTGTTGGTTTCTTGGTTTGTTGGTTTGTTGGTTTGTTATTTTGTTGGTTTGTTGGTTTGTTGGTTTGTTGGTTTGTTTGTTAGTTTGTTTGTTCGTTTGTTGGCTTGTTGGTTTGTTGGCTTACTGGTTTGTTGGTTTGTTTGTTTGTTCGTTTGTTGGTTTGTTGGCTTGTTGGTTTGTTGGTTTGTTCGTTTGTTGGTTTGTTGGCTTGTTGGTTTGTTGGTTTGTTGGTTTGTTGGTTTGTTGGTTTGTTGACTTGTTGGTTTGTTGGTTTGTTGGCTAGTTGGTTTGTTGGTTTGTTCATTTGTTGGTTTGTTGTTTTGTTGGTTTGTTGGTTTGTTGGTTTGTTGGTTTGTTGGTTTGTTGGTTCTTTGGCTTGTCGGTTTGTTGGCTTGTAGGCTTGTTGGTTTGTTGGTTTGTTGGCTTGTTGGTTTGTTGGTTTATTGGTTTGTTGGTTCGTTATCTTGTTGGTTTGTGGGCTTGTTGGCTTGTTGGTTTGTTGGTTTGTTGGCTTGTTGGTATGTTGGTTTGTTGGTTTGTTGGCTAGTTGGTTTATTAGTTTGTTGATTTATTGATTTATTGGTTTGTTGGTTTGTTGGTTTGTTTGTTTGTTGGTTTGGTGGTTTTTTGGTTTGTTGGTTTGTTGGTCTGATGGTTTGTTGGTTTGTTGGTTTGTTGGTTTGTTGGCTTGTTGGTTTGTTGGTTTGTTGGTTTGTTGGTTTGTTGGTTTGTTGGTTTGTTCGTTTGTTGGTTTGTTAGCTTGTTGGCTTGTTGGTTTTTTGGTTTGTTGGTTTGTTGGCTTGTTGGTTGTTGGTTTGTTCGTTTGTTGGTTTATTGGTTTATTGGTTTGTTGGTTTGTTGGTTTGTTGGTTTATTGGTTTGGTGGTTGTTTGGTTTGTTGGTTTGTTGGTTTGTTGGTCTGTTGGTTTGTTGGTTTGTTGGTTTGTTGGTTTGTTCGTGTGTTGGTTTATTGGTTTATTGGTTTGTTGGTTTGTTGATTTGTTGGTTTGTTGGTTTGTTGGTTTGTTGGTTTGTTGGTTTGTTGGCTTGTTGGTTTGTTTGTTTGTTGGTTTGTTCGTTTGTTGGTTTGTTGGTTTGTTGGTTTGTTGGTTTGTTGGTTTGTTGGTTTGTTGGCTTGTTGGTTTGTTGGTTTGTTGGCTTGTTGGTTTGTTGGTTTGTTGGTTTGTTGATTTGTTGGTTTGTTGGTTTGTTCGTTTGTTGGCTTGTTGGCTTGTTGGTTTGTTGGCTTGTTGGTTTGTTGGTTTGATGGTTTGTTTGTTTGTTGGTTTGTTGGTTTGTTGGTTTGTTGGTTCGTTGGCTTGTTGGTTTGTTGGCTTGTTGGCTTGTTGGTTTGTTGGTTTGTTGGCTTGTTGGTTTGTTGGTTTGTTGGTTTGTTGGTTTGTTGGTTTGTTGGCTTGTTGGTTTGTTGGTTTGTTGATTTGTTCGTTTGTTGGCTTGTTGGTTTGTTGGTTTGTTGGTTTGTTGGCTAGTTGGTTTATTAGTTTATTGGTTAATTGGTTTATTGGTTTGTTGGTTTGTTGGTTTGTTGGTTTGTTGGTTTGTTGGTTTGGTGGTTTTTTGGTTTGTTGGTTTGTTGGTTTGTTGGTCTGTTGGTTTGTAGGTTTGTTGGTTTGTTGGTGTGTTGGTGTGTTGGTTTGTTGGCTGGTTGGCTTGTTGGTTTGTTGGTTTGTTGGTTTGTTGATGTGTTGGTTTGTTGGTTTGTAGGTTTGTTGGTTTATTGGCTTATTGGTTTTTTGGTTTGTTGGTTTGTTGGTTTGTTGGTTTGTTGGTTTGTTGGTTTGTTGGTTTGTTGGTTTGTTGGTTTGTTGGTTTGTTGGTTTGTTGGTTTGTTGGTTTTTGTTGGTTTGTTGGTTTGTTGGTTTGTTGGTTTGTTGGTTTGTTGGTTTGTTGGTTTGTTGGTTTGTTGGTTTGTTGGTTTGTTGGTTTTTGTTGGTTTTTTGGTTTGTTGGTTTCTTGGTTTGGTGGCATGTTGGTTTGTTGGCTTGTTGGCTTGTTGGCTTATTGGTTTATTGGCTTGTTGGTTCATTGGCTTGTTGGCTTGTTGGTTTGTTGGTTTGTTGGTTTGTTCGTTTGTTGGTTTGTTCGTTTGTTGGCTTGTTTGTTTGTTGGTGTGTTGGTTTGTTGGTTTGTTGGTTTGTTTGTTTGTTTGTTTGTTCGTTTGTTGGCTTGTTGGTTTGTTGGCTTACTGGTTTGTTGGTTTGTTTGTTTGTTCGTTTGTTGGTTTGTTGGCTTGTTGGTTTGTTGGTTTGTTCGTTTGTTGGTTTGTTGGCTTGTTGGTTTGTTGGTTTGTTGGTTTGTTGGTTTGTTGGTTTGTTGACTGGTTGGTTTGTTGGTTTGTTGGCTAGTTGGTTTGTTGGTTTGTTCGTTTGTTGGTTTGTTGTTTTGTTGGTTTGTTGGTTTGTTGGTTTGTTGGTTTGTTGGTTTGTTGGTTCGTTGGCTTGTCGGTTTGTTGGCTTGTAGGCTTGTTGGTTTGTTGGTTTGTTGGCTTGTTGGTTTGTTGGTTTATTGGTTTGTTGGTTCGTTATCTTGTTGGTTTGTGGGCTTGTTGGCTTGTTGGTTTGTTGGTTTGTTGGCTTGTTGGTTTGTTGGTTTGTTGGTTTGTTGGCTAGTTGGTTTATTAGTTTGATGGTTTATTGGTTTATTGGTTTGTTGGTTTGTTGGTTTGTTGGTTTGTTGGTTTGGTGGTTTTTTGGTTTGTTGGTTTGTTGGTTTGTTGGTCTGATGGTTTGTTGGTTTGTTGGTTTGTTGGTTTGTTGGTTTGTTGGCTTGTTTGTTGGTTGGTTTGTTGGTTTGTTGGTTTGTTCGTTTGTTGGCTTGTTGGTTTGTTAGCTTGTTGGCTTGTTGGTTTTTTGGTTTGTTGGTTTGTTGGCTTGTTGGTTTGTTGGTTGTTGGTTTGTTCGTTTGTTGGTTTATTGGTTTATTGGTTTGTTGGTTTGTTGGTTTGTTGGTTTATTGGTTTGGTGGTTGTTTGGTTTGTTGGTTTGTTGGTTTGTTGGTCTGTTGGTTTGTTGGTTTGTTGGTTTGTTCGTGTGTTGGTTTATTGGTTTGTTGGTTTGTTGGTTTGTTGGTTTGTTGGTTTGTTGGTTTGTTGGCTTGTTGGTTTGTTTGTTTGTTGGTTTGTTCGTTTGTTGGTTTGTTGGTTTGTTGGTTTGTTGGTTTGTTGGTTTGTTGGTTTGTTGGTTTGTTGATTTGTTGGTTTGTTGGTTTGTTGGTTTGTACGTTTGTTGGTTTGTTGGTTTGTTGGTTTGTTGGTTTGTTGGCTTGTTGGCTTGTTGGTTTGTTGGTTTGTTGGATTGTTGGTTTGTTGGTTTGTTGGCTTGTTGGTTTGTTCGTTTGTTGGCTTTTTGGTTTGTTGGTTTGTTGGTTTGTTGGTTTATTGGTTTGTTCGTTTTTTGGTTTGTTGGTTTGTCGGTTTGTTGGCTTGTTGGTTTGTTGGTTTGTTGGTTGTTTAGTTTGTGTGTTTGTTGGTTTGTTGGTTTGTTGGTTTGTTGGTTTGTTGGCTTATTGGCTTGTTGGTTTGTTGGTTTGTTCGTTTGTTGGTTTGTTGGTTTGTTGTTTTGTTCGATTGTTGGTTTGTTGGTTTGTTGGTTTGTTGGTTTGTTGGTTTGTTGGTTTGTTGGTTTGTTGGTTTGTTGGTTTGTTGGTTTGTTGGTTTGTTCGTTTGTTTGTTTGTTGGTTTGTTGGTTTGTTGGCTTGTTGGTTTGTTGGTTTGTTGGCTTTGTTGGTTTGTTGGTTTGTTGATATGTTCGTTTGTTGGCTTGTTGGTTTTTTGGTTTGTTGGTTTGTTGGCTAGTTGGTTTATTAATTTGTTGGTTTATTGGTTTATTGGTTTGTTGGTTTGTTGGTTTGTTGGTTTGTTGGTTTGGTGGTTTTTTGGTTTGTTGGTTTGTTGGTTTGTTGGTCTGTTGGTTTGTTGGTTTGTTGGTTTGTTGGTGTGTTGGTCTGTTGGCTGGTTGGCTTGTTGGTTTGTTGGTTTGTTTGTTTGTTCGATTGTTGGTTTGTTGGCTTGTTGGTTTGTTGGTTTGTTGGTTTGTTGGTGTGTTAGTTTGTTGGTTTGTAGGTTTGTTGGTTTATTGGCTTATTGGTTTTTTGGCTTGTTGGTTTGTTGGCTTGTTGGTTTGTTGGTTTGTTGGTTTGTTGGTTTGTTGGTTTGTTGGTTTGTTGGCTTTGTTGGTTTGTTGGTTTGTTGATATGTTCGTTTGTTGGCTTGTTGGTTTTTTGGTTTGTTGGTTTGTTGGCTAGTTGGTTTATTAATTTGTTGGTTTATTGGTTTATTGGTTTGTTGGTTTGTTGGTTTGTTGGTTTGTTGGTTTGGTGGTTTTTTGGTTTGTTGGTTTGTTGGTTTGTTGGTCTGTTGGTTTGTTGGTTTGTTGGTTTGTTGGTGTGTTGGTCTGTTGGCTGGTTGGCTTGTTGGTTTGTTGGTTTGTTTGTTTGTTCGATTGTTGGTTTGTTGGCTTGTTGGTTTGTTGGTTTGTTGGTTTGTTGGTGTGTTAGTTTGTTGGTTTGTAGGTTTGTTGGTTTATTGGCTTATTGGTTTTTTGGCTTGTTGGTTTGTTGGTTTGTTGGTTTGTTGGTTTGTTGGTTTGTTGGTTTGTTGGTTTGTTGGTTTTTTCGTTTTTGTTGGTTTTTTGGTTTGTTGGTTTGTTGGTTTGGTAACATGTTGGTTTGTTGGCTTGTTGGCTTGTTGGCTTATTGGTTTGTTGGCTTGTTGGTTCATTGGCTTGTTGGTTTGTTGGTTTGTTGGTTGGTTCGTTTGTTGGTTTGTTCGTTTGTTGGCTTGTTTGTTTGTTGGTTTGTTGGTTTGTCGGTTTGTTGGTTTGTTGGCTTGTTGGCTTGGTGGTTTGTTGGTTTCTTGATTTGTTGGTTTGTTGGTTTGTTATTTTGTTGGTTTGTTGGTTTGTTGGTTTGTTTGTTTGTTGGTTTGTTCGTTTGTTGGTTTATTGGTTTGTTTGTTTGTTGGTTTGTTCGTTTGTTGGCTTGTTGGTTTGTTGGCTTACTGGTTTGTTGGTTTGTTTGTTTGTTCGTTTGTTGGTTTGTTGGCTTGTTGGTTTGTTGGTTTGTTCGTTTGTTGGCTTGTTGGTTTGTTGGTTTTTTGGTTTGTTGGTTTGTTGGTTTGTTGGTTTGTTGGTTTGTTGACTTGTTGGTTTGTTGGTTTGTTGATTTGTTCGTTTGTTGGCTTGTTGGTTTGTTAATTTGTTGGTTTGTTGGCTAGTTGGTTTATTAGTTTGTTGGTTTATTGGTTTATTGGTTTGTTGGTTTGTTGGTTTGTTGGTTTGGTGGTTTTTTGGTTTGTTGGTTTGTTGGTTTGTTGGTCTGTTGGTTTGTTGGTTTGTTGGTTTGTTGGTGTGTTGGTTTGTTGGCTGGTTGGCTTGTTGGTTTGTTGGTTTGTTTGTTTGTTCGTTTGTTGGTTTGTTGGCTTGTTGGTTTGTTGGTTTCTTGGTTTGTTGGTTTGTTGGTTTGTTATTTTGTTGGTTTGTTGGTTTGTTGGTTTGTTTGTTTGTTGGTTTGTTCGTTTGTTGGCTTATTGGTTTGTTGGCTTACTGGCTTGTTGGTTTGTTGGTTTGTTGGCTTGTTGGTTTGTTGGTTTGTTGGTTTGTTGGTTTGTTCGTTTGTTGGCTTGTTGGTTTGTTTGCTTGTTGGCTTGTTGGTTTGTTGGCTTGTTGGCTTGTTGGTTTGTTGGTTTGTTGGTTTGTTGGTTTGTTGGTTTGTTGGTTTGTTGGTTAGTTAACTTGTTGGTTTTTTTGTTTGTTGGTTTGTTGGCTTTTTGGTTTGTTGGTTTGTTGGTTTGTTGGTTTGTTGGTGTGTTGGTTTGTTGGCTGGTTGGCTTGTTGGTTTGTTGATTTGTTTGTTTGTTCGTTTGTTGGTTTGTTGGCTTGTTGGTTTGTTGGTTTCTTGGTTTGCTGGTTTGTTGGTTTGTTATTTTGTTGGTTTGTTGGTTTGTTTGTTTGCTTGTTTTGTTCGTTTGTTGGCTTATTGTTTTGTTGGCTTACTGGTTTGTTTGTTTGTTCGTTTGTTGGTTTGTTGGCTTGTTGGTTTGTTGGTTTGTTGGCTTGTTGGTTTGTTGGTTTGTTGGCTTGTTGGTTTGTTGGTTTGTTGGTTTGTTGATTTGTTGGTTTGTTGGTTTGTTCGTTTGTTGGCTTGTTGGCTTGTTGGTTTGTTGGCTTGTTGGTTTGTTGGTTTGATGGTTTGTTTGTTTGTTGGTTTGTTGGTTTGTTGGTTTGTTGGTTCGTTGGCTTGTTGGTTTGTTGGCTTGTTGGCTTGTTGGTTTGTTGGTTTGTTGGCTTGTTGGTTTGTTGGTTTGTTGGTTTGTTGGTTTGTTGGTTTGTTGGCTTGTTGGTTTGTTGGTTTGTTGATTTGTTCGTTTGTTGGCTTGTTGGTTTGTTGGTTTGTTGGTTTGTTGGCTAGTTGGTTTATTAGTTTATTGGTTTATTGGTTTGTTGGTTTGTTGGTTTGTTGGTTTGTTGGTTTGTTGGTTTGGTGGTTTTTTGGTTTGTTGGTTTGTTGGTTTGTTGGTCTGTTGGTTTGTAGGTTTGTTGGTTTGTTGGTGTGTTGGTGTGTTGGTTTGTTGGCTGGTTGGCTTGTTGGTTTGTTGGTTTGTTGGTTTGTTGATGTGTTGGTTTGTTGGTTTGTAGGTTTGTTGGTTTATTGGCTTATTGGTTTTTTGGTTTGTTGGTTTGTTGGTTTGTTGGTTTGTTGGTTTGTTGGTTTGTTGGTTTGTTGGTTTGTTGGTTTGTTGGTTTGTTGGTTTGTTGGTTTTTGTTGGTTTGTTGGTTTGTTGGTTTGTTGGTTTGTTGGTTTGTTGGTTTGTTGGTTTGTTGGTTTGTTGGTTTGTTGGTTTGTTGGTTTTTGTTGGTTTTTTGGTTTGTTGGTTTGTTGGTTTGGTGGTATGTTGGTTTGTTGGCTTGTTGGCTTGTTGGCTTATTGGTTTATTGGCTTGTTGGTTCATTGGCTTGTTGGCTTGTTGGTTTGTTGGTTTGTTGGTTTTTTCGTTTGTTGGTTTGTTCGTTTGTTGGCTTGTTTGTTTGTTGGTGTGTTGGTTTGTTGGTTTGTTGGTTTGTTTGTTTGTTTGTTTGTTCGTTTGTTGGCTTGTTGGTTTGTTGGCTTACTGGTTTGTTGGTTTGTTTGTTTGTTCGTTTGTTGGTTTGTTGGCTTGTTGGTTTGTTGGTTTGTTCGTTTGTTGGTTTGTTGGCTTGTTGGTTTGTTGGTTTGTTGGTTTGTTGGTTTGTTGGTTTGTTGACTGGTTGGTTTGTTGGTTTGTTGGCTAGTTGGTTTGTTGGTTTGTTCGTTTGTTGGTTTCTTGTTTTGTTGGTTTGTTGGTTTGTTGGTTTGTTGGTTTGTTGGTTTGTTGGTTCGTTGGCTTGTCGGTTTGTTGGCTTGTAGGCTTGTTGGTTTGTTGGTTTGTTGGCTTGTTGGTTTGTTGGTTTATTGGTTTGTTGGTTCGTTATCTTGTTGGTTTGTGGGCTTGTTGGCTTGTTGGTTTGTTGGTTTGTTGGCTTGTTGGTTTGTTGGTTTGTTGGTTTGTTGGCTAGTTGGTTTATTAGTTTGATGGTTTATTGGTTTATTGGTTTGTTGGTTTGTTGGTTTGTTGGTTTGTTGGTTTGGTGGTTTTTTGGTTTGTTGGTTTGTTGGTTTGTTGGTCTGATGGTTTGTTGGTTTGTTGGTTTGTTGGTTTGTTGGTTTGTTGGCTTGTTTGTTGGTTGGTTTGTTGGTTTGTTGGTTTGTTCGTTTGTTGGCTTGTTGGTTTGTTAGCTTGTTGGCTTGTTGGTTTTTTGGTTTGTTGGTTTGTTGGCTTGTTGGTTTGTTGGTTGTTGGTTTGTTCGTTTGTTGGTTTATTGGTTTATTGGTTTGTTGGTTTGTTGGTTTGTTGGTTTATTGGTTTGGTGGTTGTTTGGTTTGTTGGTTTGTTGGTTTGTTGGTCTGTTGGTTTGTTGGTTTGTTGGTTTGTTCGTGTGTTGGTTTATTGGTTTGTTGGTTTGTTGGTTTGTTGGTTTGTTGGTTTGTTGGTTTGTTGGTTTGTTGGTTTGTTGGCTTGTTGGTTTGTTTGTTTGTTGGTTTGTTCGTTTGTTGGTTTGTTGGTTTGTTGGTTTGTTGGTTTGTTGGTTTGTTGGTTTGTTGGTTTGTTGATTTGTTGGTTTGTTGGTTTGTTGGTTTGTACGTTTGTTGGTTTGTTGGTTTGTTGGTTTGTTGGTTTGTTGGCTTGTTGGCTTGTTGGTTTGTTGGTTTGTTGGATTGTTGGTTTGTTGGTTTGTTGGCTTGTTGGTTTGTTCGTTTGTTGGCTTTTTGGTTTGTTGGTTTGTTGGTTTGTTGGTTTATTGGTTTGTTCGTTTTTTGGTTTGTTGGTTTGTCGGTTTGTTGGCTTGTTGGTTTGTTGGTTTGTTGGTTGTTTGGTTTGTGTGTTTGTTGGTTTGTTGGTTTGTTGGTTTGTTGGTTTGTTGGCTTGTTGGCTTGTTGGTTTGTTGGTTTGTTCGTTTGTTGGTTTGTTGGTTTGTTGTTTTGTTCGATTGTTGGTTTGTTGGTTTGTTGGTTTGTTGGTTTGTTGGTTTGTTGGTTTGTTGGTTTGTTGGTTTGTTGGTTTGTTGGTTTGTTCGTTTGTTTGTTTGTTGGTTTGTTGGTTTGTTGGCTTGTTGGTTTTGTTGGCTTGTGTGCTTGTTGGTTTGTTGGTTTGTTGGTTTGTTGGTTTGTTGGTTTGTTAGTTTGTTGGTTTGTTGGCTTGTTGGCTTGTTGGTTTGTTGGTTTGTTGACTTGTTGGTTTGTTGGTTTGTTGGTTTGTTGGTTTTGTTGGCTTGTTGGTTTGTTAGTTTGTTGGCTTGTTGGTTTGTTGGTTTGTTAATTTGTTGGTGTGTTTGTTTGTTGGTTTGTTGGCTAGTTTGTTTGTTGGTTTGTTGGTTTGTTGGTTTGTTGGTTTTTTTTGTTTGTTGGTTTGTTGGCTTGTTGGTTTGTTGGTTTGTTGGTTTGTTGGTTTGTTGGTTTGTTGGTTTGTTGGTTTGTTGGTTTGTTGGTTTGTTGGTTTGTTGATTTGTTGGCTTGTTGGCTTGTTGGTTTGTTGGTTTGTTGACTTGTTGATTTGTTGGTTTGTTTGTTTGTTGGTTTGTTGGTTTGTTTGTTTGTTGGTTTGTTCGTTTGTTGGTTTGTTGGTTTGTTGGTTTGTTGGTTTGTTGGTTTGTTGGTTTGTTGGTTTGTTGGTTTGTTCGTTTGTTGGTTTGTTGGTTTGTTGGTTTGTTGGTATGTTGGTTTGTTGGCTTGTTGGCTTGTTGGTTTGTTGGTTTGTTTGTTTGTTGGTTAGTTGTTTTGTTGGTTTGTTGGCTTGCTAGCTTGTTGGTTTATTGGTTTGTTGGTTTTTTGGTTTGTTGGTTGTTGGTTTGTTGGTTTGTTGGTTTGTTCGTTTGTTGGTTTGTTGGTTTGTTGGTTTGTTGGCTTGTTGGTTTGTTGGTTTGTTGGTTTGTTGGTTTGTTGGTTTGTTGGTTTGTTGGTTTGTTGGTTTATTGGTTTGTTGGTTTGTTGGCTTGTTGGTTTATTGGCTTGTTGGCTTGTTGGTTTTTTGGTTTGTTCGTTTGTTGGTTTGTTGGTTTGTTGTTTTGTTGGCTTTTTGGCTTGTTGGTTTGTTGGTTTGTTGGCTTGTTGGTTTGTTGGTTTTGTTGGTTTGTTGGTTTGTTGGTTTGTTGGTTTGTTGGTTTGTTGGTTTGTTGGTTTGTTGGTTTGTTGGTTTGTTGGTTTGTCGGTTTGTTGGTTTGTTGGTTTGTTGGTTTGTTGGTTTGTTGGTTTGTTGGTTTGTTGGTTTGTTGGTTTGTTGGTTTGTTGGCTTGTTGGTTTGTTGGTTTGTTGGTTTGTTGGTTTGTTTGTTTGTTGGTTTGTTGGTTTGTTCGTTTGTTGGTTTGTTGGTTTGTTGGTTAGTTGGTTTGTTGGTTTGTTGGTTTGTACGTTTGTTGGTTTGTTGGTTTGTTGGTCTGTTGGTTTGTTGACTTGTTGGCTTGTTGGTTTGTTGGTTTGTTGGCTTGTTAGTTTGTTGGTTTGTTGGTTTGTTGGTTTGTTGGTTTGTTGGTTTGCTCATTTTTTGGTTTGTTGGTTTGTTGGTTTGTTGGCTTGTTGGTTTGTTCGTTTGTTGGCTTTTTGGTTTTTTGGTTTGTTAGTTTGTTGGTTTATTGGTTTGTCCGTTTTTTGGTTTGTTGGTTTGTCGGTTTGTTGGCTTGTTGGTTTGTTGGTTTGTTTGTTGTTTGGTTTGTGTGTTTGTTGGTTTGTTGGTTTGTTGGTTTGTTGGCTTATTGGCTTGTTGGTTTGTTGGTTTTTTCGTTTGTTGGTTTGTTGGTTTGTTGTTTTGTTCGATTGTTGGCTTGTTGGTTTGTTGGTTTGTTGGTGTGTTGGTTTGTTGGTTTGTTGGTTTGTTGGTTTGTTGGTTTGTTGGTTTGTTTATTTGTTGCTCTGTTGATTTGTTCGTTTGTTGGCTTGTTGGTTTGTTGGTTTGTTCGTTTGTTGGCTTTTTGTTTTGTTGGTTTGTTGGTTTGTTGGTTTGTTGGTTGTTTGGTTTGTTGGTTTGTTGGTTTGTTGGTTTGTTGGTTTGTTGGCTTATTGGCTTGTTGGTTTGTTGGTTTGTTCGTTTGTTGGTTTGTTGGTTTGTTGTTTTTTTGGATTGTTGGTTTGTTGGTTTGTTGGCTTGTTGGTTTGTTGGTTTTTTGGTTTGTTAGTTTGTTGGTTTGTTGGTTTGTTGGTTTGTTGGTTTGTTGGATTGTTGGTTGTTTGGTTTGTTGGTTTGTTGGTTTGTTGGTTTGTTGGTTTGGTGGCTTGTTGGTTTGTTGGCTTGTTGGCTTGTTGGCTTATTGGTTTATTGGCTTGTTGGTTCATTGGCTTGTTGGCTTGTTGGTTTGTTGGTTTGTTGGTTTGTTCGTTTGTTGGTTTGTTCGTTTGTTGGCTTGTTTGTTTGTTGGTTTGTTGGTGTGTTGGTTTGTTGGTTTGTTGGCTTGTTGGTTTGGTGGTTTGTTGGTTTCTTGGTTTGTTGGTTTGTTGGTTTGTTATTTTGTTGGTTTGTTGGTTTGTTGGTTTGTTTGTTTGTTTGTTTGTTCGTTTGTTGGCTTGTTGGTTTGTTGGCTTACTGGTTTGTTGGTTTGTTTGTTTGTTCGTTTGTTGGTTTGTTGGCTTGTTGGTTTGTTGGTTTGTTCGTTTGTTGGTTTGTTGGCTTGTTGGTTTGTTGGTTTGTTGGTTTGTTGGTTTGTTGGTTTGTTGACTTGTTGGTTTGTTGGTTTGTTGGTTTGTTGGCTAGTTGGTTTGTTGGTTTGTTCGTTTGTTGGTTTGTTGTTTTGTTGGTTTGTTGGTTTGTTGGTTTGTTGGTTTGTTGGTTTGTTGGTTCTTTGGCTTGTCGGTTTGTTGGCTTGTAGGCTTGTTGGTTTGTTGGTTTGTTGGCTTGTTGGTTTGTTGGTTTATTGGTTTGTTGGTTCGTTATCTTGTTGGTTTGTGGGCTTGTTGGCTTGTTGGTTTGTTGGTTTGTTGGTTTGTTAGTTTGTTGGTTTGTTGGTTTGTTAGTTTGTTGGTTTGTTGGTTTGTTGGTTGTTTGGTTTGTTGGTTTGTTGGTTTGTTGGTTTGTTGGTTTGTTGGTTTGGTGGCATGTTGGTTTGTTGGCTTGTTGGCTTGTTGGCTTATTGGTTTATTGGCTTGTTGGTTCATTGGCTTGTTGGCTTGTTGGTTTGTTGGTTTGTTGGTTTGTTCGTTTGTTGGTTTGTTCGTTTGTTGGCATGTTTGTTTGTTGGTTTGTTGGTGTGTTGGTTTGTTGGTTTGTTGGCTTGTTGGTTTGGTGGTTTATTGGTTTCTTGGTTTGTTGGTTTGTTGGTTTGTTATTTTGTTGGTTTGTTGGTTTGTTGGTTTGTTTGTTAGTTTGTTTGTTCGTTTGTTGGCTTGTTGGTTTGTTGGCTTACTGGTTTGTTGGTTTGTTTGTTTGTTCGTTTGTTGGTTTGTTGGCTTGTTGGTTTGTTGGTTTGTTCGTTTGTTGGTTTGTTGGCTTGTTGGTTTGTTGGTTTGTTGGTTTGTTGGTTTGTTGGTTTGTTGACTTGTTGGTTTGTTGGTTTGTTGGCTAGTTGGTTTGTTGGTTTGTTCATTTGTTGGTTTGTTGTTTTGTTGGTTTGTTGGTTTGTTGGTTTGTTGGTTTGTTGGTTTGTTGGTTTGTTGGTTCTTTGGCTTGTCGGTTTGTTGGCTTGTAGGCTTGTTGGTTTGTTGGTTTGTTGGCTTGTTGGTTTGTTGGTTTATTGGTTTGTTGGTTCGTTATCTTGTTGGTTTGTGGGCTTGTTGGCTTGTTGGTTTGTTGGTTTGTTGGCTTGTTGGTATGTTGGTTTGTTGGTTTGTTGGCTAGTTGGTTTATTAGTTTGTTGATTTATTGATTTATTGGTTTGTTGGTTTGTTGGTTTGTTTGTTTGTTGGTTTGGTGGTTTTTTGGTTTGTTGGTTTGTTGGTCTGATGGTTTGTTGGTTTGTTGGTTTGTTGGTTTGTTGGCTTGTTGGTTTGTTGGTTTGTTGGTTTGTTGGTTTGTTGGTTTGTTGGTTTGTTCGTTTGTTGGTTTGTTAGCTTGTTGGCTTGTTGGTTTTTTGGTTTGTTGGTTTGTTGGCTTGTTGGTTTGTTGGTTGTTGGTTTGTTCGTTTGTTGGTTTATTGGTTTATTGGTTTGTTGGTTTGTTGGTTTGTTGGTTTATTGGTTTGGTGGTTGTTTGGTTTGTTGGTTTGTTGGTTTGTTGGTCTGTTGGTTTGTTGGTTTGTTGGTTTGTTGGTTTGTTCGTGTGTTGGTTTATTGGTTTATTGGTTTGTTGGTTTGTTGATTTGTTGGTTTGTTGGTTTGTTGGTTTGTTGGTTTGTTGGTTTGTTGGCTTGTTCGTTTGTTTGTTTGTTGGTTTGTTCGTTTGTTGGTTTGTTGGTTTGTTGGTTTGTTGGTTTGTTGGTTTGTTGGTTTGTTGGTTTGTTGGTTTGTTGATTTGTTGGTTTGTTGGTTTGTTGGTTTGTACGTTTGTTGGTTTGTTGGTTTGTTGGTTTGTTGGTTTGTTAGCTTGTTGGCTTGTTGGTTTGTTGGTTTGTTGGCTTGTTGGCTTGTTGGTTTGTTGGTTTGTTGGTTTGTTGGTTTGTTGGTTTGTTGGTTTGTTGGTTTGTTCATTTTTTGGTTTGTTGGTTTGTTGGTTTGTTGGTTTGTTGGCTTGTTGGTTTTATCGTTTGTTGGCTTTTTGGTTTGTTGGTTTGTTGGTTTGTTGGTTTATTGGTTTGTTCGTTTTTTGGTTTGTTGGTTTATCGGTTTGTTGGCTTGTTGGTTTGTTGGTTTGTTGGTTGTTTGGATTGTGTGTTTGTTGGTTTGTTGGTTTGTTGGTTTGTTGGTTTGTTGGCTTATTGGCTTGTTGGTTTGTTGGTTTGTTCGTTTGTTGGTTTGTTGGTTTGTTGTTTTGTTCGATTGTTGGTTTGTTGGTTTGTTGGTTTGTTGGTTTGTTGGTTTGTTGGTTTGTTGGTTTGTTGGTTTGTTGGTTTGTTGGTTTGTTGGTTTGTTGGTTTGTTTGTTTGTTGGTTTGTTGGTTTGTTGGCTTGTTGGTTTTGTTGGCTTGTGTGCTTGTTGGTTTGTTGGTTTGTTGGTTTGTTGGTTTGTTAGTTTGTTGGTTTGTTGGTTTGTTGGTTTGTTGACTTGTTGGTTTGTTGGTTTGTTGGCTTGTTGGTTTTGTTGGCTTGTTGGTTTGTTAGTTAGTTGGCTTGTTGGTTTGTTGGTTTGTTAGTTTGTTGGTGTGTTTGTTTGTTGGTTTGTTGGCTAGTTGGTTTGATGGTTTGTTGGTTTGTTGGTTTGTTGGTTTGTTTGTTTGTTGGTTTGTTGGCTTGTTGGTTTGTTGGTTTGTTGGTTTGTTGGTTTGTTGGTTTGTTGGTTTGTTGGTTTGTTAATTTGTTGGCTTGTTGGCTTGTTGGTTTGTTGGTTTGTTGACTTGTTGATTTGTTGGTTTGTTTGTTTGTTGGTTTGTTGGTTTGTTTGTTTGTTGGTTTGTTCGTTTGTTGGTTTGTTGGTTTGTTGGTTTGTTGGTTTGTTGGTTTGTTGGTTTGTTGGTTTGTTGGTTTGTTCGTTTGTTGGTTTGTTGGTTTGTTGGTTTGTTGGTATGTTGGTTTGTTGGCTTGTTGGCTTGTTGGTTTGTTGGTTTGTTTGTTTGTTGGTTTGTTGTTTTGTTGGTTTGTTGGCTTGCTAGCTTGTTGGTTTATTGGTTTGTTGGCTTTTTGGTTTGTTGGTTGTTGGTTTGTTGGTTTGTTGGTTTGTTCGTTTGTTGGTTTGTTGGTTTGTTGGTTTGTTGGCTTGTTGGTTTGTTGGTTTGTTGGTTTGTTGGTTTGTTGGTTTGTTGGTTTGTTGGTTTGTTGGTTTATTGGTTTGTTGGTTTGTTGGCTTGTTGGTTTATTGGCTTGTTGGCTTGTTGGTTTTTTGGTTTGTTCGTTTGTTGGTTTGTTGGTTTGTTGTTTTGTTGGCTTTTTGGCTTGTTGGTTTGTTGGTTTGTTGGCTTGTTGGTTTGTTGGTTTGTTGGTTTTGTTGGTTTGTTGGTTTGTTGGTTTGTTGGTTTGTTGGTTTGTTGGTTTGTTGGTTTGTTGGTTTGTTGGTTTGTCGGTTTGTTGGTTTGTTGGTTTGTTGGTTTGTTGGTTTGTTGGTTTGTTGGTTTGTTGGTTTGTTGGCTTGTCGGTTTGTTGGTTTGTTGGTTTGTTGGTTTGTTTGTTTGTTGGTTTGTTCGTTTGTTGGTTTGTTGGTTTGTTGGTTTGTTGGTTTGTTGGTTTGTTGGTTTGTACGTTTGTTGGTTTGTTGGTTTGTTGGTGTGTTGGTTTGTTGGCTTGTTGGCTTGTTGGTTTGTTGGTTTGTTGGCTTGTTGGTTTGTTGGTTTGTTGGTTTGTTGGTTTGTTTGTTTGTTGGTTTGCTCATTTTTTGGTTTGTTGGTTTGTTGGTTTGTTGGCTTGTTGGTTTGTTCGTTTGTTGGCTTTTTGGTTTTTTGGTTTGTTAGTTTGTTGGTTTATTGGTTTGTTCGTTTTTTGGTTTGTTGGTTTGTCGGTTTGTTGGCTTGTTGGTTTGTTGGTTTGTTGGTTGTTTGGTTTGTGTGTTTGTTGGTTTGTTGGTTTGTTGGTTTGTTGGTTTGTTGGTTTGTTGGTTTGTTGGTTTGTTGGTTTGTTGGTTTGTTGGTTTGTTGGTTTGTTGGTCTGTTGGTTTGTTGGTTTGTTGGCTTGTTGGTTTGTTGGTTTGTTAGTTTGTTGGTGTGTTTGTTTGTTGGCTTGTTGGCTTGTTGGTTTGTTGGTTTGTTGGTTTGTTGGTTTGTTGCTTTGTTCGTTTTTTGGTTTGTTGGCTTGTTGGTTTGTTCGTTTGTTGGTTTGTTGGTTACTTGGTTTGTTGGTTTGTTGGTTTGTTGGTTTGTTGGCTTGTTGGTTTTTTCGTTTGTTGGTTTGTTGGTTTGTTGGTTTTTTCGTTTGTTGGTTTGTTGATTTGTTCGTTTGTTGGTTTGTTGGTTTGTTGGTTTGTTGACTTGTTGGTTTGTTGGTTTGTTGGTTTGTTGGTTTGTTGGTTTATTGGTTTGTTAGTTTGTACGTTTGTTGGTTTGTTGGTTTGTTGGTCTGTTGGTTTGTTGGCTTGTTGGCTTGTTGGTTTGTTGGTTTGTTGGCTTGTTGGTTTGTTGGTTTGTTGGTTTGTTGGTTTGTTGGTTTGTTGGTTTGCTCATTTTTTGGTTTGTTGGTTTGTTGGTTTGTTGGCTTGTTGGTTTGTTCGTTTGTTGGCTTTTTGGTTTTTTGGTTTGTTAGTTTACTGGTTTATTGGTTTGTTCGTTTTTTGGTTTGTTGGTTTGTCGGTTTGTTGGCTTGTTGGTTTGTTGGTTTGTTGGTTGTTTGGTTTGTGTGTTTGTTGGTTTGTTGGTTTGTTGGTTTGTTGGCTTATTGGCTTGTTGGTTTGTTGGTTTGTTCGTTTGTTGGTTTGTTGGTTTATTGTTTTGTTCGATTGTTGGCTTGTTGGTTTGTTGGTTTGTTGGTTTGTTGGTTTGTTGGTTTGTTGGTTTGTTGGTTTGTTGGTTTGTTGGTTTGTTGGTTTGTTGGTTTGTTGGTCTGTTGGTTTGTTGGTTTGTTGGCTTGTTGGTTTGTGGGTTTGTTAGTTTGTTGGTGTGTTTGTTTGTTGGCTTGTTGGCTTGTTGGTTTTTTTGGTTTGTTGGTTTGTTGGTTTGTTGCTTTGTTCGTTTTTTGGTTTGTTGACTTGTTGGTTTGTTCGTTTGTTGGTTTGTTGGTTACTTGGTTTGTTGGTTTGTTGGTTTGTTGGTTTGTTGGCTTGTTGGTTTTTTCGTTTGGTGGTTTGTTGGTTTTTTCGTTTGTTGGTTTGTTGGTTTGTTCGTTTGTTGGTTTGTTGGTTTGTTGGTTTGTTGGTTTGTTGACTTGTTGGTTTGTTGGTTTGTTGGTTTGTTGGTTTGTTGGTTTGTTGGTTTGTTGGTTTGTTGGTTTGTTGGTTTGTTGGTTTGTTGGTTTGTTGGTTTGTTGGTTTGTTGGTTTGTTGGTTTGTTGGTTTGTTGGTTTGTTGGCTTGTTGGTTTGTTGGTTTGTTGGTTTGTTGGTTTGTTGGTTTGTTGGTTTGTTGGTTTGTTGGCTTGTTGGCTTGTTGGTTTGTTGGTTTGTTTACTTGTTGGTTTGTTGGCTTATTGGTTTTGTTGGCTTGTTGGTTTGTTGGTTTGTTGGCTTGTTGGTTTGTTGGTTTGTTAGTTTGTTGGTGTGTTTGTTTGTTGGTTTGTTGGCTAGTTGGTTTGTTGGTTTGTTGGTTTGTTGGTTTGTTGGTTTGTTGGTTTGTTTGTTTGTTGATTTGTTGGCTTGTTGGTTTGTTGGTTTGTTGGTTTGTTGGTTTGTTGGTTTCTTGGTTTCTTGGTTTGTTGGCTTGTTGGTTTTTTGGTTTGTTGATTTGTTTCTTTGTTGGTTTGTTGGTTTGTTGGTTTGTTGGTTTGTTGGTTTGTTCGTTTGTTGGCTTTTTGTTTTGTTGGTTTGTTGGTTCGTTGGTTTGTTGGTTGTTTGGTTTGTTGGTTTGTTGGTTTGTTGGTTTGTTGGCTTATTGGCTTGTTGGTTTGTTGGTTTTTTTCGTTTGTTGGTTTGTTGGTTTGTTGTTTTTTTGGATTGTTGGTTTGTTGGTTTGTTGGCTTGTTGGTTTGTTGGTTTTTTGGTTTGTTAGTTTGTTGGTTTTTTGGTTTGTTGGTTTGTTGGTTTGTTGGTTTGTTGGTTGTTTGGTTTGTTGGTTTGTTGGTTTGTTGGCTTATTCGTTTTTTGGTTTGTTGGGTTGTTGGCTTGTTGGTTTGTTGGTTTGTTGGTTGTTTGGTTTGTTGGTTTGTTGGTTTGTTGGTTTGTTGGCTTATTGGCTTGTTGGTTTGTTGGTTTGTTCGTTCGTTGGTTTGTTGGTTTGTTGTTTTTTTGGATTGTTGGGTTGTTGGTTTGTTGGTTTGTTGGCTTGTTGGTTTGTTGTTTTTTTGATTTGTTAGTTTGTTGGTTTGTTGGTTTGTTGGTTTGTTGGTTTGTTGGTTTGTTGGTTTGTTGGTTTGTTGGTTTGTTGGTTTGTTGGCTTGTTGGTTTGTTGGTTTGTTAGTTTGTTGGTTTGTTGGTTTGTACGTTTGTTGGTTTGTTGGTTTGTTGGTTTGTTAGCTTGTTGGCTTGTTGGTTTGTTGGTTTGTTGACTTGTTGGTTTGTTGGTTTGTTGGCTTGTTGGTTTTGTTGGCTTGTTGGTTTGTTGGTTTCTTGGCTTGTTGGTTTGTTTCTTTGTTGGTTTGTTGGTTTATTGGTTTGTTGGTTTGTTGGTTTGTTGGTTTGTTGGCTTGTTGGTTTTTTGGTTTGTTGGTTTGTTGGTTTGTTGGCTTGTTGGTTTGTTGGTTTGTTGGTTTGTTGGTTTGTTGGCTTGTTGGTTTGTTGGTTTGTTGGTTTGCTGGCTTGTTGGTTTGTTGGTTTGTTCGTTTGTTGGTTTGTAGGTTTGTTGGTTTGTTGGCTTGTTGGCTTGTTGGTTTGTTGATTTGTTGGTTTGTTGGCTTGTTGGTTTGTTGGTTGTGTTGGTTTGTTGGTTTGTTGGTTTGTTGGTTTGTTGGTATGTTGGTTTGTTCGTTTGTTGGTTTGTTGGTTGTTTGGTTTGTTGGTTTGTTGGTTTGTTGGTTTGTTGGTTTGTTGGTTTGTTAGCTTATTGGCTTGTTGGTTTGTTAGTTTGTTCGTTTGTTGGTTTGTTGGCTTGTTGGTTTGTTGGTTTGTTGGTTTGTTGGTTTGTAGGTTTGTTGGTTTGTTGGTTTGTTGGTTTGCTGGCTTGTTGGTTTGTTGCTTTGTTCGTTTGTTGGTTTGTAGGTTTGTTGGTTTGTTGGCTTGTTGGCTTCTTGGTTTGTTGGTTTGTTGGTTTGTTGGCTTGTTGGTTTGTTGGTTTTGTTGGTTTGTTGGTTTGTTGGTTTGTTGGTTTGTTGGTTTGTTGGTTTGTTGGTATGTTGGTTTGTTCGTTTGTTGGTTTGTTGGTTGTTTGGTTTGTTGGTTTGTTGGTTTGTTGGTTTGTTGGTTTGTTGGTTTGTTGGCTTATTGGCTTGTTGGTTTGTTAGTTTGTTCGTTTGTTGGTTTGTCGGTTTGTTGTTTTGTTGGATTGTTGGCTTGTTGGTTTGTTGGTTTGTTGGCTTGTTGGTTTGTTGGTTTGTTGGTCTGTTGGTTTGTTGGTTTGTTGGCTTGTTGGTTTGTGGGTTTGTTAATTTGTTGGTGTGTTTGTTTGTTGGCTTGTTGGCTTGTTGGTTTTTTTGGTTTGTTGGTTTGTTGGTTTGTTGCTTTGTTCGTTTTTTGGTTTGTTGACTTGTTGGTTTGTTCGTTTGTTGGTTTGTTGGTTACTTGGTTTGTTGGTTTGTTGGTTTGTTGGTTTGTTGGCTTGTTGGTTTTTTCGTTTGGTGGTTTGTTGGTTTGTTGGTTTGTTGGTTTGTTGGTTTGTTGGTTTGTTGGTATGTTGGTTTGTTCGTTTGTTGGTTTGTTGGTTGTTTGGTTTGTTGGTTTGTTGGTTTGTTGGTTTGTTGGTTTGTTGGTTTGTTGGCTTATTGGCTTGTTGGTTTGTTAGTTTGTTCGTTTGTTGGTTTGTCGGTTTGTTGTTTTGTTGGATTGTTGGCTTGTTGGTTTGTTGGTTTGTTGGCTTGTTGGTTTGTTGGTTTTTTGGTTTGTGGGTTTGTTGGTTTGTTGGTTTGTTGGTTTGTTGGTTTGTTGGTTTGTTGGTTTGTTGGTTTGTTGGTTTGTTGGTTTGTTGGTTTGTTAGTTTGTTGGTGTGTTTGTTTGTTGGCTTGTTGGTTTGTTGGTTTGTTGGTTTGTTGGTTTGTTGCTTTGTTCGTGTTTTGGTTTGTTGGTATGTTGGTTTGTTCGTTTGTTGGTTTGTTGGTTGTTTGGTTTGTTGGTTTGTTGGTTTGTTGGTTTGTTGGTTTGTTGGTTTGTTGGCTTATTGGCTTGTTGGTTTGTTAGTTTGTTCGTTTGTTGGTTTGTCGGTTTGTTGTTTTGTTGGATTGTTGGCTTGTTGGTTTGTTGGTTTGTTGGCTTGTTGGTTTGTTGGTTTTTTGGTTTGTGGGTTTGTTGGTTTGTTGGTTTGTTGGTTTGTTGGTTTGTTGGTTTGTTGGTTTGTTGGTTTGTTGGTTTGTTGGTTTGTTGGTTTGTTAGTTTGTTGGTGTGTTTGTTTGTTGGCTTGTTGGTTTGTTGGTTTGCTGGCTTGTTGGTTTGTTGCTTTGTTCGTTTGTTGGTTTGTAGGTTTGTTGGTTTCTTGGCTTGTTGGCTTCTTGGTTTGTTGGTTTGTTGGTTTGTTGGCTTGTTGGTTTGTTGGTTTTGTTGGTTTGTTGGTTTGTTGGCTTGTTGGTTTGTTGGTTTGTTGGCTTGTTGGTTTGTTGGTTTTTTGGTTTGTGGGTTTGTTGGTTTGTTGGTTTGTTGGTTTGTTGGTTTGTTGGTTTGTTGGTTTGTTGGTTTGTTGGTTTGTTGGTTTGTTGGTTTGTTCGTTTGTTCGTTTGTTGGTTTGTTGGTTTGTTGGTTTGCTGGCTTGTTGGCTTGTTGGTTTGTTGGTTTGTTGGCTTGTTGGTTTGTTGGTTTGTTGGCTTGTTGGTTTGTTGGCTTGTTCGTTTGTTGGTTTGTTGGTTTGTTCGTTTGTTCGTTTGTTGGTTTGTTGGATTGTTGGTTTGTTGGTTTTTTGGTTTGTTGGTTTTTTGGTTTGTTGGCTTTTTGGTTTGTTGGTTTGTTGGCTTGTTGGTTTGTTGGTTTGTTTGTTTGTTGGTTTGTTGGTTTATTGGTTTGTTTGTTTGTTGGTTTGTTGGTTTATTGGTTTGTTGGTTTGTTGGTTTGTTGGTTTGTTGGTTGGTTGGTTTGTTAGTTTGTTAGTTTGTTGGCTTGTTGGCTTTTTGGTTTGTTGGTTTGTTGGTTTGTTGGTTTGTTGGTTTGTTGGTTTGTTGGTTTGTTGGCTTGTTGGTTTTTTGGTTTGTTGGTTTGTTGGTTTGTTGGTTTGTTGGTTTGTTGGTTTGTTGGCTTGTTGGCTTGTTGGTTTGTTGGTTTGTTGACTTGTTGGTTTGTTGGTTTGTTGGCTTGTTGGTTTTGTTGGCTTGTAGGTTTGTTGGTTTGTTGGTTTGTTGGTTTGTTTCTTTGTTGGTTTGTTGGTTTGTTGGTTTGTTGGTTTGTTGGCTTGTTGGCTTGTTGGTTTTTTGGTTTGTTGGTTTGTTTCTTTGTTGGTTTGTTGGATTGTTGGTTTGTTGGTTTGTTGGGTTGTTGGTTTGTTGGTTTGTTGGTTTGTTGGTTTGTTGGTTTGTTGGTTTGTTGGCTTGTTGATTTGTTCGTTTGTTGGCTTTTTGTTTTGTTGGTTTGTTGGTTTGTTGGTTTGTTGGTTTGTTCGTTTTTTGGTTTGTTGGTTTGTTGGTTTGTTGGTTTGTTGGTTTTTTTGGTTTGTTGGTTTGTTGGCTTATTGGTTTGTTGGTTTGTTGGTTTGTTCGTTTGTTGGTTTGTTGGTTTGTTGTTTTGTTGGATTGTTGGCTTGTTGGTTTGTTGGTTTGTTGGCTTGTTGGTTTGTTGGTTTTTTGTTTGTTGGTTTGTTGGTTTGTTGGTTTGTTGGTTTGTTGGTTTGTTGGTTTGTTGGTTTGTTGGTTTGTTAGTTTGTTTGTTTGTTGGTTTGTTGGTTTGTTGGCTTGTTGGTTTGTTGGTTTGTTAGTTTGTTTGTGTGTTTGTTTGTTGGCTTGTTGGCATGTTGGTTTGTTGGTTTGTTGGTTTGTTGCTTTGTTCGTTTTTTGGTTTGTTGGCTTGTTGGTTTGTTCGTTTGTTGGTTTGTTGGTTACTTGGTTTGTTTGTTTGTTGGTTTGTTGGTTTGTTCGTTTGTTGGTTTGTTGGTTTGTTCGTTTGTTGGTTTGTTGGTTTGTTGGTTTGTTGGTTTGTTGGTTTGTTGGCTTGTTGGTTTTTTGGTTTGTTGGTTTGTTGGTTTGTTGGTTTGTTGGTTTGTTGGTTTGTTGGTTTGTTGGTTTGTTGGCTTGTTGGCTTGTTGGTTTGTTGGTTTGTTGACTTGTTGGTTTGTTGCTTTGTTGGCTTGTTGGTTTTGTTGGCTTGTAGGTTTGTTGGTTTGTTGGTTTGATGGTTTGTTTCTTTGTTGGTTTGTTGGTTTGTTGGTTTGTTGGTTTGTTGGCTTGTTGGTTTTTTGGTTTGTTGGTTTGTTTCTTTGTTGGTTTGTTGGTTTGTTGGTTTGTTGGTTTGTTGGGTTGTTGGTTTGTTGGTTTGTTGGTTTGTTGGTTTGTTGGCTTGTTGGTTTGTTCGTTTGTTGGCTTTTTGTTTTGTTGGTTTGTTGGTTTGTTGGTTTGTTCGTTTTTTGGTTTGTTGGTTTGTTGGTTTGTTGGTTTGTTGGTTTGTTGGTTTTTTTGGTTTGTTGGTTTGTTGGCTTATTGGCTTGTTGGCTTGTTGGTTTGTTCGTTTGTTGGTTTGTTGGTTTGTTGTTTTGTTGGATTGTTGGGCTTGTTGCTTTGTTGGTTTGTTGGCTTGTTGGTTTGTTGGTTTTTTGGTTTGTTGGTTTGTTGGTTTGTTGGTTTGTTGGTTTGTTGGTTTGTTGGTTTGTTGGTTTGTTAGTTTGTTTGTTTGTTGGTTTGTTGGTTTGTTGGCTTGTTGGTTTGTTGGTTTGTTAGTTTGTTTGTGTGTTTGTTTGTTGGCTTGTTGGCTTGTTGGTTTGTTGGTTTGTTGGTTTGTTGGTTTGTTGGTTTGTTGCTTTGTTCGTTTTTTGGTTTGTTGGCTTGTTGGTTTGTTCGTTTGTTGGTTTGTTGGTTACTTGGTTTGTTGGTTTGTTGGTTTGTTGGTTTGTTCGTTTGTTGGTTTGTTGGTTTGTTCGTTTGTTGGTTTGTTGGTTTGTTGGTTTGTTGGTTTGTTGGTTTGTTGGCTTATTGGCTTGTTGGTTTGTTGGTTTGTTCGTTTGTTGGTTTGTTCGTTTGTTGTTTTGTTGATTTTGTTGGCTTGTTGGTTTGTTGGTTTGTTGGTTTGTTGGCTTGTTGGTTTGTTGGTTTGTTGGTTGTTTGGTTTGTTGGTTTGTTGGTTTGTTGGTTTGTTGGCTTATTGGTTTGTTGGTTTGTTGGTTTGTTCGTTTGTTGGTTTGTTGGTTTGTTGTTTTGTTGGATTGTTGGCTTGTTGGTTTGTTGGTTTGTTGGCTTGTTGGTTTGTTGGTTTTTTGTTTGTTGGTTTGTTGGTTTGTTGGTTTGTTGGTTTGTTGGTTTGTTGGTTTGTTGGTTTGTTGGTTTGTTAGTTTGTTTGTTTGTTGGTTTGTTGGTTTGTTGGCTTGTTGGTTTGTTGGTTTGTTAGTTTGTTTGTGTGTTTGTTTGTTGGCTTGTTGGCATGTTGGTTTGTTGGTTTGTTGGTTTGTTGCTTTGTTCGTTTTTTGGTTTGTTGGCTTGTTGGTTTGTTCGTTTGTTGGTTTGTTGGTTACTTGGTGTGTTTGTTTGTTGGTTTGTTGGTTTGTTCGTTTGTTGGTTTGTTGGTTTGTTCGTTTGTTGGTTTGTTGGTTTGTTGGTTTGTTGGTTTGTTGGTTTGTTGGCTTGTTGGTTTTTTGGTTTGTTGGTTTGTTGGTTTGTTGGTTTGTTGGTTTGTTGGTTTGTTGGTTTGTTGGTTTGTTGGCTTGTTGGCTTGTTGGTTTGTTGGTTTGTTGACTTGTTGGTTTGTTGCTTTGTTGGCTTGTTGGTTTTGTTGGCTTGTAGGTTTGTTGGTTTGTTGGTTTGATGGTTTGTTTCTTTGTTGGTTTGTTGGT
Organism: Atherix ibis; assembly: GCA_958298945.1. Classification (NCBI taxonomy): domain Eukaryota; kingdom Metazoa; phylum Arthropoda; class Insecta; order Diptera; family Athericidae; genus Atherix; species Atherix ibis. The sequence goes on from OY282608.1 coordinate 4,959,128, forward strand.
TTGTTGGTTTGTTGGTTTGTTGGCTTGTTGGTTTTTTGGTTTGTTGGTTTGTTTCTTTGTTGGTTTGTTGGTTTGTTGGTTTGTTGGTTTGTTGGGTTGTTGGTTTGTTGGTTTGTTGGTTTGTTGGTTTGTTGGCTTGTTGGTTTGTTCGTTTGTTGGCTTTTTGTTTTGTTGGTTTGTTGGTTTGTTGGTTTGTTCGTTTTTTGGTTTGTTGGTTTGTTGGTTTGTTGGTTTGTTGGTTTGTTGGTTTTTTTGGTTTGTTGGTTTGTTGGCTTATTGGCTTGTTGGCTTGTTGGTTTGTTCGTTTGTTGGTTTGTTGGTTTGTTGTTTTGTTGGATTGTTGGGCTTGTTGCTTTGTTGGTTTGTTGGCTTGTTGGTTTGTTGGTTTTTTGGTTTGTTGGTTTGTTGGTTTGTTGGTTTGTTGGTTTGTTGGTTTGTTGGTTTGTTGGTTTGTTAGTTTGTTTGTTTGTTGGTTTGTTGGTTTGTTGGCTTGTTGGTTTGTTGGTTTGTTAGTTTGTTTGTGTGTTTGTTTGTTGGCTTGTTGGCTTGTTGGTTTGTTGGTTTGTTGGTTTGTTGGTTTGTTGGTTTGTTGCTTTGTTCGTTTTTTGGTTTGTTGGCTTGTTGGTTTGTTCGTTTGTTGGTTTGTTGGTTACTTGGTTTGTTGGTTTGTTGGTTTGTTGGTTTGTTCGTTTGTTGGTTTGTTGGTTTGTTCGTTTGTTGGTTTGTTGGTTTGTTGGTTTGTTGGTTTGTTGGTTTGTTGGCTTATTGGCTTGTTGGTTTGTTGGTTTGTTCGTTTGTTGGTTTGTTCGTTTGTTGTTTTGTTGATTTTGATGGCTTGTTGGTTTGTTGGTTTGTTGGTTTGTTGGCTTGTTGGTTTGTTGGTTTGTTGGTTGTTTGGTTTGTTGGTTTGTTGGTTTGTTGGTTTGTTGGCTTATTGGCTTGTTGGTTTGTTGGTTTGTTCGGTTGTTGGTTTGTTGGTTTGTTGTTTTGTTGGATTGTTGGCTTGTTGGTTTGTTGGTTTGTTGGCTTGTTGGTTTGTTGGTTTTTTGGTATGTTGGTTTGTTGGCTTGTTGGTTTGTTGGTTTGTTGGTTTGTTGGTTTGTTGAATTGTTGGTTTGTTGGTTTGTTGGTTTGTTGGTTTGTTGGTTTGTTGGTTTGTTGGTTTGTTGGCTTGTTGGTTTGTTGGTTTGTTAGTTTGTTTGTGTGTTTGTTTGTTGGCTTGTTGGTTTGTTGGTTTGTTGGTTTGTTGGTTTGTTGGTTTGTTGGTTTGCTGCTTTGTTAGTTTTTTGGTTTGTGGGCTTGTTGGTTTGTTGGTTTGTTGGTTACTTGGTTTGTTGATTTGTTGGTTTGTTGGTTTGTTGGTTTGTTGGTTTGTTGGTTTGTTGGTTTGTTGGTTTGTTCGTTGGTTGGTTTGTTGGTTTATTCGTTTGTTGGTTTGTTGGCTTGTTGGCTTGTTGGTTTGTTGGTTTGTGGACTTGTTGGTTTGTTGGTTTGTTGGCTTGTTGGTTTTGTTGGCTTGTTGCTTTGTTGGTTTGTTGGTTTGTTGGTTTGTTGGTTTGTTGGTTTGTTGGTTTGTTGGTTTGTTGGTTTGTTGGTTTGTTGGTTTGTTGGTTTGTTGGTTTGTTGGTTTGTTGGTTTGTTGGCTTGTTGGTTTGATAGTTTGTTGGTTTGTTGGTTTGTTGGTTTGTTGGTTTGTTGGTTTGTTGGTTTGCTGGCTTGTTGGTTTGTTGGTTTGTTCGTTTGTTGGTTTGTAGGTTTGTTGGTTTGTTGGCTTGTTGGTTTGTTGGTTTGTTGGTTTGTTGGCTTGTTGGTTTGTTGGTTTTGTTGGTTTGTTGGTTTGTTGGTTTGTTGGTTTGTTGGTTTGTTTGTATGTTGGTTTGTTGGCTTATTGGCTTGTTGGTTTGTTGGTTTGTTCGTTTGTCGGTTTGTTGGTTTGTTGTTTTGTTAGATTGTTGGCTTGTTGGTATGTTGGTTTGTTGGCTTGTTGTTTTGTTGGGTTTTTGGTTTGTGGTTTGTTGGTTTGTGGGTTTGTTGGTTTGTTAGTTTGTTGGTTTGTTGGTTTGTTGGTTTGTTGGTTTATTGGTTTGTTGGTTTGTTGGTTTGTTGGTTTGTTTGTTTTGTTGGTTTGTTGGTTTGTTGGTTTGTTGGCTTGTTGGTTTGTTGGTTTGTTAGTTTGTTTGTGTGTTTGTTTGTTGGCTTGTTGGCTTGTTGGTTTGTTGGTTTGTTGGTTTGTTGGTTTGTTGGTTTGTTGCTTTGTTCGTTTTTTGGTTTGTTGGCTTGTTGGTTTGTTCGTTTGTTGGTTTGTTGGTTACTTGGTTTGTTGGTTTGTTGGTTTGTTGGTTTGTTGGTTTGTTGGTTTGTTGGTTTGTTGGTTTGTTCGTTTGTTGGTTTGTTGGTTTGTTCGTTTGTTGGTTTGTTGGTTTGTTGGTTTGTTGGCTTGTTGGCTTGTTGGTTTGTTGGTTTGTTGACTTGTTGGTTTGTTGGTTTGTTGGCTTGTTGGTTTTGTTGGCTTGTTGGTTTGTTGGTTTGTTGGTTTGTTGGTTTGTTGGCTTGTTGGTTTTGTTGGCTTGTTGGTTTGTTGGTTTGTTGGCTTGTTGGTTTTTTGGTTTGTTGGTTTGTTGGTTTGTTGGTTTGTTGGTTTGTTGGTTTGTTGGTTTGTTGGTTTGTTGGCTTGTTGGCTTGTTGGTTTGTTGGTTTGTTGACTTGTTGGTTTGTTGCTTTGTTGGCTTGTTGGTTTTGTTGGCTTGTAGGTTTGTTGGTTTGTTGGTTTGATGGTTTGTTTCTTTGTTGGTTTGTTGGTTTGTTGGTTTGTTGGTTTGTTGGCTTGTTGGTTTTTTGGTTTGTTGGTTTGTTTCTTTGTTGGTTTGTTGGTTTGTTGGTTTGTTGGGTTGTTGGTTTGTTGGTTTGTTGGTTTGTTGGTTTGTTGGCTTGTTGGTTTGTTCGTTTGTTGGCTTTTTGTTTTGTTGGTTTGTTGGTTTGTTGGTTTGTTCGTTTTTTGGTTTGTTGGTTTGTTGGTTTGTTGGTTTGTTGGTTTGTTGGTTTTTTTGGTTTGTTGGTTTGTTGGCTTATTGGCTTGTTGGCTTGTTGGTTTGTTCGTTTGTTGGTTTGTTGGTTTGTTGTTTTGTTGGATTGTTGGGCTTGTTGCTTTGTTGGTTTGTTGGCTTGTTGGTTTGTTGGTTTTTTGGTTTGTTGGTTTGTTGGTTTGTTGGTTTGTTGGTTTGTTGGTTTGTTGGTTTGTTGGTTTGTTAGTTTGTTTGTTTGTTGGTTTGTTGGTTTGTTGGCTTGTTGGTTTGTTGGTTTGTTAGTTTGTTTGTGTGTTTGTTTGTTGGCTTGTTGGCTTGTTGGTTTGTTGGTTTGTTGGTTTGTTGGTTTGTTGGTTTGTTGCTTTGTTCGTTTTTTGGTTTGTTGGCTTGTTGGTTTGTTCGTTTGTTGGTTTGTTGGTTACTTGGTTTGTTGGTTTGTTGGTTTGTTGGTTTGTTCGTTTGTTGGTTTGTTGGTTTGTTCGTTTGTTGGTTTGTTGGTTTGTTGGTTTGTTGGTTTGTTGGTTTGTTGGCTTATTGGCTTGTTGGTTTGTTGGTTTGTTCGTTTGTTGGTTTGTTCGTTTGTTGTTTTGTTGATTTTGTTGGCTTGTTGGTTTGTTGGTTTGTTGGTTTGTTGGCTTGTTGGTTTGTTGGTTTGTTGGTTGTTTGGTTTGTTGGTTTGTTGGTTTGTTGGTTTGTTGGCTTATTGGCTTGTTGGTTTGTTGGTTTGTTCGGTTGTTGGTTTGTTGGTTTGTTGTTTTGTTGGATTGTTGGCTTGTTGGTTTGTTGGTTTGTTGGCTTGTTGGTTTGTTGGTTTTTTGGTATGTTGGTTTGTTGGCTTGTTGGTTTGTTGGTTTGTTGGTTTGTTGGTTTGTTGAATTGTTGGTTTGTTGGTTTGTTGGTTTGTTGGTTTGTTGGTTTGTTGGTTTGTTGGTTTGTTGGCTTGTTGGTTTGTTGGTTTGTTAGTTTGTTTGTGTGTTTGTTTGTTGGCTTGTTGGTTTGTTGGTTTGTTGGTTTGTTGGTTTGTTGGTTTGTTGGTTTGCTGCTTTGTTAGTTTTTTGGTTTGTGGGCTTGTTGGTTTGTTGGTTTGTTGGTTACTTGGTTTGTTGATTTGTTGGTTTGTTGGTTTGTTGGTTTGTTGGTTTGTTGGTTTGTTGGTTTGTTGGTTTGTTCGTTGGTTGGTTTGTTGGTTTATTCGTTTGTTGGTTTGTTGGCTTGTTGGCTTGTTGGTTTGTTGGTTTGTGGACTTGTTGGTTTGTTGGTTTGTTGGCTTGTTGGTTTTGTTGGCTTGTTGCTTTGTTGGTTTGTTGGTTTGTTGGTTTGTTGGTTTGTTGGTTTGTTTGTTTGTTGGTTTGTTGGTTTGTTGGTTTGTTGGTTTGTTGGTTTGTTGGTTTGTTGGTTTGTTGGTTTGTTGGCTTGTTGGTTTGATAGTTTGTTGGTTTGTTGGTTTGTTGGTTTGTTGGTTTGTTGGTTTGTTGGTTTGCTGGCTTGTTGGTTTGTTGGTTTGTTCGTTTGTTGGTTTGTAGGTTTGTTGGTTTGTTGGTTTGTTGGTTTGTTGGTTTGTTGGTTTGTTGGTTTGTTGGTTTGTTGGTTTGTTGGCTTGTTGGTTTGTTGGTTTGTTGGTTTGTTAGTTTGTTTGTGTGTTTGTTTGTTGGCTTGTTGGTTTGTTGGTTTGTTGGTTTGTTGGTTTGTTGGTTTGTTGGTTTGCTGCTTTGTTAGTTTTTTGGTTTGTGGGCTTGTTGGTTTGTTGGTTTGTTGGTTACTTGGTTTGTTGATTTGTTGGTTTGTTGGTTTGTTGGTTTGTTGGTTTGTTGGTTTGTTGGTTTGTTGGTTTGTTCGTTGGTTGGTTTGTTGGTTTATTCGTTTGTTGGTTTGTTGGCTTGTTGGCTTGTTGGTTTGTTGGTTTGTGGACTTGTTGGTTTGTTGGTTTGTTGGCTTGTTGGTTTTGTTGGCTTGTTGCTTTGTTGGTTTGTTGGCTTGTTGGTTTGTTGGTTTGTTAGTTTGTTTGTGTGTTTGTTTGTTGGCTTGTTGGCTTGTTGGTTTGTTGGTTTGTTGGTTTGTTGGTTTGTTGGTTTGTTGCTTTGTTCGTTTTTTGGTTTGTTGACTTGTTGGTTTGTTCGTTTGTTGGTTTGTTGGTTACTTGGTTTGTTGGTTTGTTGGTTTGTTGGTTTGTTCGTTTGTTGGTTTGTTGGTTTGTTCGTTTGTTGGTTTGTTGGTTTGTTGGTTTGTTGGTTTGTTGGTTTGTTGGCTTATTGGCTTGTTGGTTTGTTGGTTTGTTCGTTTGTTGGTTTGTTCGTTTGTTGTTTTGTTGATTTTGTTGGCTTGTTGGTTTGTTGGTTTGTTGGTTTGTTGGCTTGTTGGTTTGTTGGTTTGTTGGTTGTTTGGTTTGTTGGTTTGTTGGTTTGTTGGTTTGTTGGCTTATTGGCTTGTTGGTTTGTTGGTTTGTTCGGTTGTTGGTTTGTTGGTTTGTTGTTTTGTTGGATTGTTGGCTTGTTGGTTTGTTGGTTTGTTGGCTTGTTGGTTTGTTGGTTTTTTGGTATGTTGGTTTGTTGGCTTGTTGGTTTGTTGGTTTGTTGGTTTGTTGGTTTGTTGAATTGTTGGTTTGTTGGTTTGTTGGTTTGTTGGTTTGTTGGTTTGTTGGTTTGTTGGTTTGTTGGCTTGTTGGTTTGTTGGTTTGTTAGTTTGTTTGTGTGTTTGTTTGTTGGCTTGTTGGTTTGTTGGTTTGTTGGTTTGTTGGTTTGTTGGTTTGTTGGTTTGCTGCTTTGTTAGTTTTTTGGTTTGTGGGCTTGTTGGTTTGTTGGTTTGTTGGTTACTTGGTTTGTTGATTTGTTGGTTTGTTGGTTTGTTGGTTTGTTGGTTTGTTGGTTTGTTGGTTTGTTGGTTTGTTCGTTGGTTGGTTTGTTGGTTTATTCGTTTGTTGGTTTGTTGGCTTGTTGGCTTGTTGGTTTGTTGGTTTGTGGACTTGTTGGTTTGTTGGTTTGTTGGCTTGTTGGTTTTGTTGGCTTGTTGCTTTGTTGGTTTGTTGGTTTGTTGGTTTGTTGGTTTGTTGGTTTGTTGGTTTGTTGGTTTGTTGGTTTGTTGGTTTGTTGGTTTGTTGGTTTGTTGGTTTGTTGGTTTGTTGGTTTGTTGGCTTGTTGGTTTGATAGTTTGTTGGTTTGTTGGTTTGTTGGTTTGTTGGTTTGTTGGTTTGTTGGTTTGCTGGCTTGTTGGTTTGTTGGTTTGTTCGTTTGTTGGTTTGTAGGTTTGTTGGTTTGTTGGTTTGTTGGTTTGTTGGTTTGTTGGTTTGTTGGTTTGTTGGTTTGTTGGTTTGTTGGCTTGTTGGTTTGTTGGTTTGTTAGTTTGTTTGTGTGTTTGTTTGTTGGCTTGTTGGTTTGTTGGTTTGTTGGTTTGTTGGTTTGTTGGTTTGTTGGTTTGCTGCTTTGTTAGTTTTTTGGTTTGTGGGCTTGTTGGTTTGTTGGTTTGTTGGTTACTTGGTTTGTTGATTTGTTGGTTTGTTGGTTTGTTGGTTTGTTGGTTTGTTGGTTTGTTGGTTTGTTGGTTTGTTCGTTGGTTGGTTTGTTGGTTTATTCGTTTGTTGGTTTGTTGGCTTGTTGGCTTGTTGGTTTGTTGGTTTGTGGACTTGTTGGTTTGTTGGTTTGTTGGCTTGTTGGTTTTGTTGGCTTGTTGCTTTGTTGGTTTGTTGGTTTGTTGGTTTGTTGGTTTGTTGGTTTGTTGGTTTGTTGGTTTGTTGGTTTGTTGGTTTGTTGGTTTGTTGGTTTGTTGGTTTGTTGGTTTGTTGGTTTGTTGGCTTGTTGGTTTGATAGTTTGTTGGTTTGTTGGTTTGTTGGTTTGTTGGTTTGTTGGTTTGTTGGTTTGCTGGCTTGTTGGTTTGTTGGTTTGTTCGTTTGTTGGTTTGTAGGTTTGTTGGTTTGTTGGTTTGTTGGTTTGTTTGTATGTTGGTTTGTTGGCTTATTGGCTTGTTGGTTTGTTGGTTTGTTCGTTTGTCGGTTTGTTGGTTTGTTGTTTTGTTAGATTGTTGGCTTGTTGGTATGTTGGTTTGTTGGCTTGTTGTTTTGTTGGGTTTTTGGTTTGTGGTTTGTTGGTTTGTGGGTTTGTTGGTTTGTTAGTTTGTTGGTTTGTTGGTTTGTTGGTTTGTTGTTTTATTGGTTTGTTGGTTTGTTGGTTTGTTGGTTTGTTTGTTTTGTTGGTTTGTTGGTTTGTTGGTTTGTTGGCTTGTTGGTTTGTTGGTTTGTTAGTTTGTTTGTGTGTTTGTTTGTTGGCTTGTTGGCTTGTTGGTTTGTTGGTTTGTTGGTTTGTTGGTTTGTTGGTTTGTTGCTTTGTTCGTTTTTTGGTTTGTTGGCTTGTTGGTTTGTTCGTTTGTTGGTTTGTTGGTTACTTGGTTTGTTGGTTTGTTGGTTTGTTGGTTTGTTGGTTTGTTGGTTTGTTGGTTTGTTGGTTTGTTCGTTTGTTGGTTTGTTGGTTTGTTCGTTTGTTGGTTTGTTGGTTTGTTGGTTTGTTGGCTTGTTGGCTTGTTGGTTTGTTGGTTTGTTGACTTGTTGGTTTGTTGGTTTGTTGGCTTGTTGGTTTTGTTGGCTTGTTGGTTTGTTGGTTTGTTGGCTTGTTGGTTTGTTTCTTTGTTGGTTTGTTGGTTTGTTGGTTTGTTGATTTGTTGGCTTGTTGGTTTTTTGGTTTGTTGGTTTGTTAGTTTGTTGGCTTGTTGGTTTGTTGGTTTGTTGGTTTTTTGGTTTGTGGGTTTGTTGGTTTGTTGGTTTGTTGGTTTGCTGGCTTGTTGGTTTGTTGGTTTGTTCGTTTGTTGGTTTGTAGGTTTAATGGTGTGTTGGCTTGTTGGTTTGTTGGTTTGTTGGTTTGTTGGTTTGCTCGCTTGTTGGTTTGTTGGTTTTGTTGGTTTGTTGGTTTGTTGGTTTGTTGGTTTGTTGGTTTGTTGGTATGTTGGTTTGTTCGTTTGTTGGTTTGTTGGTTGTTTGGTTTGTTGGTTTGTTGGTTTGTTGGTTTGTGGGTTTGTTGGCTTATTGCCTTGTTGGTTTGTTAATTTGTTCGTTGGTTGGTTTGTTGGTTTGTTGTTTTGTTGGATTGTTGGCTTGTTGGTTTGTTGGTTTGTTGGCTTGTTGGTTTGTTGGTTTTTTGGTTTGTTGGTTTGTTGGTTTGTTGGTTTGTTGGTTTGTTGGTTTGTTGGTTTGTTGATTTGTTGGTTTTGTTGGCTTGTTGGTTTGTTGGTTGGTTGGTTTGTTTCTTTGTTGGTTTGTTGGTTTGTTGGTTTGTTGGTTTGTTGGCTTGTTGGTTTGTTGGTTTGTTGGTTGTTTAGTTTGTTGGTTTGTTGGCTTGTTGGTTTGTTGGTTTGTTGGCTTATTGGCTTGTTGGTTTGTTGGTTTGTTCGGTTGTTGGTTTGTTGGTTTGTTGTTTTATTGGATTGTTGGCTTGTTGGTTTGTTGGTTTGTTGGCTTGTTGATTTGTTGGTTTGTTGGTTTGGTGGTTTGTTGGTTTGTTGGCTTGTTGGTTTGTTGGTTTGTTGGTTTGTTAGTTTGTTGGTTTGTTGGTTTGTTGGCTTGTTGGTTTGTTGGTTTGTTGGCTTGTTGGTTTGTTGGTTTGTTGGCTTGTTGGTTTGTTGGGTTTTTGGTTTGTTGGTTTGTTGGTTTGTGGTTTTGTTGGTTTGTTGGTTTGTTGGTTTGTTGGTTTGTTGGTTTGTTGGTTTGTTGGTTTGTTGGCTTGTTAGTTTGTTGGTTTGTTGGCTTGTTGGTTTGTTGGTTTGTCGGTTTGTTGGTTTGTTTGTTTGTTGGTTTGTTGGTTTGTTGGTTTGTTGGTTTGTTGGTTTGTTGGCTTGTTGGTTTGTTGGTTTGCTGCTTTGTTAGTTTTTTGGTTTGTTGGCTTGTTGGTTTGTTCGTTTATTGGTTTGTTGGTTACTTGGTTTGTTGGTTTGTTGGTTTGTTGGTTTGTTGGTTTGTTGGTTTGTTGGTTTGTTGGTTTGTTGGTTTGTTGGTTTGTTGGTTTGTTCGTTAGTTGGTTTGTTGGTTTATTCGTTTGTTGGTTTTTTGGTTTGTTGGCTTGTTGGCTTGTTGGTTTGTTGGTTTGTGGACTTGTTGGTTTGTTGGCTTGTTGGTTTTGTTGGCTTGTTGGTTTGTTGGTTTGTTGGTTTGTTGGTTTGTTGGTTTGTTGGTTTGTTGGTTTGTTGGTTTGCTGGTTTGTTGGTTTGTTGGTTTGTTGGTTTGTTGGTTTGTTGGTTTGTTGGCTTGTTGGCTTGTTGGTTGTTTGGTTTGTTGGTTTGTTGGTTTGTTGGCTTGTTGGTTTGTTAGTTTGTTGGTTTGTTGGTTTGTTGGTTTGTTGGTTTGTTGGTTTGTTGGTTTGCTGGCTTGTTGGTTTGTTGGTTTGTTCATTTGTTGGCTTGTTGGTTTGTTGGTTTTGTTGGTTTGTTGGTTTGTTGGTTTGTTGGTTTGTTGGTTTGTTGGTTTGTTGGTTTGTTCGTATGTTGGTTTGTTCGTTTGTTGGTTTGTTGGTTTGTTGGTTTGTTGGTTTGTTGGTTTGTTGGTTTGTTGGTTTGTTGGTTTGTTGGCTTATTGGCTTGTTGGTTTGTTGGTTTGTTCGTTTGTCGGTTTGTTGGTTTGTTGTTTTGTTGGATTGTTGGCTTGTTGGTATGTTGGTTTGTTGTCTTGTTGGTTTGTTGGGTTTTTGGTTTGTGGTTTGTTGGTTTGTTGGTTTGTTGGTTTGTTAGTTTGTTGGTTTGTTGGTTTGTTGGTTTGTTGGTTTGTTGGTTTGTTGGTTTGTTGGTTTGTTGGTTTGTTGGTTTGCTGGTTTGTTGGTTTGTTGGCTTGTTGGTTTGTTGGTTTGTTAGTTTATTTGTGTGTTTGTTTGTTGGCTTGTTGGCTTGTTGGTTTGTTGGTTTGTTGGTTTGTTGGTTTGTTGCTTTGTCCGTTTTTTGGTTTGTTGGCTTGTTGGTTTGTTTGTTTGTTGGGTTGTTGGTTACTTGGTTTGTCGGTTTGTTGGTTTGTTGGTTTGTTGGTTTGTTGGTTTGTTCGTTTGTTGGTTTGTTGGTTTGTTCGTTTGTTGGTTTGTTGGTTTGTTGGTTTGTTGGCTTGTTGGCTTGTCGGTGTGTTGGTTTGTTGACTTGTTGGTTTGTTGGTTTGTTGGCCTGTTAGTTTTGTTGGCTTGTTGGTTTGTTGGTTTGTTGGCTTGTTCGTTTGTTTCTTTGTTGGTTTGTTGGTTTGCTGGTTTGTTGGTTTGTTGGCTTGTTGGTTTTTTGGTTTGTTGGTTTGTTGGTTTGTTGGCTTGTTGGTTTGTTGGTTTGTTGGTTTGTTGGTTTGTAGATTTGTTGGTTTGTTGGTTTGTTGGTTTGTTGGTTTGCTGGCTTGTTGGTTTGTTGGTTTGTTCGTTTGTTGGTTTGTAGGTTTGTTGGTTTGTTGGTTTGTGGACTTGTTGGTTTGTTGGCTTGTTGGTTTTGTTGGCTTGTTGGTTTGTTGGTTTGTTGGTTTGTTGGTTTGTTGGTTTGTTGGTTTGTTGGTTTGTTGGTTTGTTGGTTTGTTGGTTTGTTGGTTTGTTGGTTTGTTGGTTTGTTGGTTTGTTGGTTTGTTGGCTTGTTGGCTTGTTGGTTGTTTGGTTTGTTGGTTTGTTGGTTTGTTGGCTTGTTGGTTTGTTAGTTTGTTGGTTTGTTGGTTTGTTGGTTTGTTGGTTTGTTGGTTTGTTGGTTTGCTGGCTTGTTGGTTTGTTGGTTTGTTCATTTGTTGGCTTGTTGGTTTGTTGGTTTTGTTGGTTTGTTGGTTTGTTGGTTTGTTGGTTTGTTGGTTTGTTGGTTTGTTGGTTTGTTCGTATGTTGGTTTGTTCGTTTGTTGGTTTGTTGGTTTGTTGGTTTGTTGGTTTGTTGGTTTGTTGGTTTGTTGGTTTGTTGGCTTATTGGCTTGTTGGTTTGTTGGTTTGTTCGTTTGTCGGTTTGTTGGTTTGTTGTTTTGTTGGATTGTTGGCTTGTTGGTATGTTGGTTTGTTGTCTTGTTGGTTTGTTGGGTTTTTGGTTTGTGGTTTGTTGGTTTGTTGGTTTGTTGGTTTGTTAGTTTGTTGGTTTGTTGGTTTGTTGGTTTGTTGGTTTGTTGGTTTGTTGGTTTGTTGGTTTGTTGGTTTGCTGGTTTGTTGGTTTGTTGGCTTGTTGGTTTGTTGGTTTGTTAGTTTATTTGTGTGTTTGTTTGTTGGCTTGTTGGCTTGTTGGTTTGTTGGTTTGTTGGTTTGTTGGTTTGTTGCTTTGTCCGTTTTTTGGTTTGTTGGCTTGTTGGTTTGTTTGTTTGTTGGGTTGTTGGTTACTTGGTTTGTCGGTTTGTTGGTTTGTTGGTTTGTTGGTTTGTTGGTTTGTTCGTTTGTTGGTTTGTTGGTTTGTTCGTTTGTTGGTTTGTTGGTTTGTTGGTTTGTTGGCTTGTTGGCTTGTCGGTGTGTTGGTTTGTTGACTTGTTGGTTTGTTGGTTTGTTGGCTTGTTAGTTTTGTTGGCTTGTTGGTTTGTTGGTTTGTTGGCTTGTTCGTTTGTTTCTTTGTTGGTTTGTTGGTTTGCTGGTTTGTTGGTTTGTTGGCTTGTTGGTTTTTTGGTTTGTTGGTTTGTTGGTTTGTTGGCTTGTTGGTTTGTTGGTTTGTTGGTTTGTTGGTTTGTAGATTTGTTGGTTTGTTGGTTTGTTGGTTTGTTGGTTTGCTGGCTTGTTGGTTTGTTGGTTTGTTCGTTTGTTGGTTTGTAGGTTTGTTGGTGTGTTGGCTTGTTGGCTTGTTTGTTTGTTGGTTTGTTGGTTTGTTGGCTTGTTGGTTTGTTGGTTTTGTTGGTTTGTTGGTTTGTTGGTTTGTTGGTTTGTTGGTTTGTTGGTATGTTGGTTTGTTCGTTTGTTGATTTGTTGGTTGTTTGGTTTGTTGGTTTGTTGGTTTGTTGGTTTGTGGGTTTGTTGGCTTATTGCCTTGTTGGTTTGTTAATTTGTTCGTTTGTTGGTTTGTTGGTTTATTGTTTTGTTGGACTGTTGGCTTGTTGGTTTGTTGGTTTGTTGGCTTGTTGGTTTGTAGGTTTTTTGGTTTGTTGGTTTGTTGGTTTGTTGGTTTGTTGGTTTGTTGGTTTGTTGGTTTGTTGGTTTGTTGGTTTGTTGGTTTTGTTGGCTTGTTGGTTTGTTGGTTTGTTGGTTTGTTTCTTTGTTGGTTTGTTGGTTTGTTGGTTTGTTGGTTTGTTGGTTTGTTGGCTTGTTGGTTTGTTGGTTTGTTGGTTGTTTGGTTTGTTGGTTTGTTGGTTTGTTTGTTTGTTGGTTTGTTGGCTTATTGGCTTGTTTGGTTTGTTGGATTGTTCGGTTGTTGGTTTGTTGGTTTGTTGTTTTATTGGATTGTTGGCTTGTTGGTTTGTTGGTTTGTTGGCTTGTTGGTTTGTTGGTTTGTTGGTTTGTTGGTTTGTTGGTTTGTTGGTTTGTTAGTTTGTTGGTTTGTTAGTTTGTTGGTTTGTTGGTTTGTTGGCTTGTTGGTTTGTTGGTTTGTTGGCTTGTTGGTTTGTTGGTTTGTGGGTTTGTTGGTTCGTTAGTTTGTTGGTTTGTTGGTTTGTTGGTTTGTTGGTTTGTTGGTTTGTTGGTTTGTTGGTTTGTTTGGTTTGTTGGTTTGTTGGTTTGTTGGTTTGTTGGTTTGTTGGCTTGTTGGTTTGTTCGTTTGTTGGTTTGTTGGTTAATTGGTTTGTTGGTTTGTTGGTTTGTTGGTTTGTTGGTTTGTTGGTTTGTTGGTTTGTTGGTTTGTTGGTTTGTTCGTTTGTTGGTTTGTTGGTTTGTTCGTTTGTTGGTTTGTTGGTTTGTTGGTTTGTTGGCTTGTTGGCTTGTTGGTTTGTTGGTTTGTTGACTTGTTGGTTTGTTGGTTTGTTGGCTTGTTGGTTTTTTTGGCTTGTTGGTTTGTTGGTTTGTTGGCTTGTTGGTTTGTTTCTTTGTTGGTTTGTTGGTTTGTTGGTTTGTTGGTTTGTTGGCTTGTTGGTTTTTTGGTTTGTTGGTTTGTTTGTTTGTTGGCTTGTTGGTTTGTTGGTTTGTTGGTTTGTAGGTTTGTTGGTTTGTTGGTTTGTTGGTTTGCTGGCTTGTTGGTTTGTTGGTATGTTCGTTTGTTGGTTTGTAGGTTTGTTGGTGTGTTGGCTTGTTGGTTTGTTGGTTTGTTGGTTTGTTGGCTTGTTGGTTTGTTGGTTTTGTTGGTTTGTTGGTTTGTTGGTTTGTTGGTTTGTTGGTTTGTTGGTTTGTTGGTATGTTGGTTTGTTCGTTTGTTGGTTTGTTGGTTGTTTGGTTTGTTGGTTTGTTGGTTTGTTTGTTTGTTGGATTGTTGGCTTGTTGGTTTGTTGGTTTGTTGGTTTGTTGGTTTGTTGGTTTGTTGGTTTGTTGGTTTTGTTGGCTTGTTGGTTTGTTGGTTTGTTGGTTTGTTTCTTTGTTGGTTTGTTGGTTTGTTGGTTTGTTGGTTTGTTGGCTTGTTGGTTTGTTGGTTTGTTGGTTGTTTGGTTTGTTGGTTTGTTGGTTTGTTGGTTTGTTGGTTTGTTGGCTTATTGGCTTGTTGGTTTGTTGGTTTGTTCGGTTGTTGGTTTGTTGGTTTGTTGTTTTATTGGATTGTTGGCTTGTTGGTTTGTCGGTTTGTTGGCTTGTTGGTTTGTTGGTTTGTTGGTTTGTTGGTTTGTTGGTTTGTTGGTTTGTTGGTTTGTTGGTTTGTTAGTTTGTTGGTTTGTTGGTTTGTTGGCTTGTTGGTTTGTTGGTTTGTTGGCTTGTTGATTTGTTGGTTTTTTAGTTTGTTTGTGTGTTTGTTTGTTGGCTTGTTGGCTTGTTGGTTTGTTGGTTTGTTGATTTGTTGCTTTGTTCGTTTTTTGGTTTGTTGGCTTGTTGGTTTGTTCGTTTGTTGGTTTGTTAGTTTGTTTGTGTGCTTGTTTGTTGGCTTGTTTGCTTATTAGTTTGTTGGTTTGTTGGTTTGTTGGGTTGTTGCTTTGTTCGTTTTTTGGTTTGTTGGCTTGTTTGTTTGTTCGTTTGTTGGTTTGTTGGTTTGTTGGTTTGTTGGCTTGTTGGCTTGTTGGTTTGTTAGTTTGTGGACTTGTTGGTTTGTTGGTTTGTTGGCTTGTTGGTTTTGTTGGCTTTTTGGTTTGTTGGTTTGTTGGTTTGTTGGTTTGTTGGTTTGTTGGTTTGTTAGTTTGTTGGTTTGTTGGTTTGTTGGTTTGTTGGCTTGTTGGTATTTTGGTTTGTTGGTTTGTTGGTTTGTTAGTTTGTTGGTTTGTTGGTTTGTTGGTTTGTTGGTTTGTTGGTTTGTTGGTTTGTTGGTTTGCTGGCTTGTTGGTTTGTTGGTTTGTACGTTTGTTGGTTTGTAGGTCTGTTGGTTTGTTGGCTTGTTGGCTTGTTGGTTTGTTGGTTTGTTGGTTTGTTGGCTTGTTGGTTTGTTGGTTTGTTGGTTTTGTTGGTTTGTTGGTTTGTTGGTTTGTTGGTTTGTTGGTTTGTTGGTTTGTTGGTTTGTTGGGTTGCTGGTATGTTAGTTTGTTCGTTTGTTGATTTGGTGGTTTGTTGGTTTGTTGGTTTGTTGGTTTGTTGGTTTGTTGGTTTGTTGGTTTGTTGCTTTGTTGGTTTGTTGGTTTGCTGGCTTGTTGGTTTGTTAGTTTGTTCGTTTGTTGGTTTGTAGGTTTGTTGGTTTGTTGGCTTGTTGGCTTGTTGGTTTGTTGGTTTGTAAGTTTGCTGGCTTGTTGGTTTGTTGGTTTTGTTGGTTTGTTGGTTTGTTGGTTGTTTGGTTTGTTGGTTTGTTGGCTTGGTGGTTTTGTTGGCTTGTTGGTTTGTTGGTTTGTTTCTTTGTTGGTATGTTGGTTTGTTCGTTTGTTGGTTTGTTGGTTGGTTGGTTTGTTGGTTTGTTGGCTTGTTGGTTTTGTTGGCTTGTTGGTTTGTTGGTTTGTTGGTTTGTTGGTTTGTTTCTTTGTTGGTTTGTAGGTTTGTTGGTTTGTTGGTTTGTTGGTTTGTTGGTTTGTTGGTTTGTTGGTTTGTTGGTTTGTTGGTTTGTTGGTTTGTTGGTTTGTTGGTTTGTTGGTTTATTGGCTTGTTGGCTTGTTGGTTTCTTGGTTTGTTAGTTTGCTGGCTTGTTGGTTTGTTGGTTTTGTTGGTTTGTTGGTTTGTTGGGTTGTTGGTTTGTTGGTATGTTGGTTTGTTCGTTTGTTGGTTTGTTGGTTGTTTGGTTTGTTGGTTTTTTGGTTTGTTGGTTTGTTGGTTTATTGGTTTGTTGGTTAGTTGGCTTATTGGCTTGTTGGTTTGTTGGTTTGTTCGTTTGTTGGTTTGTTGGTTTGTTGTTTTGTTGGATTGTTGGTTTGTTGGTTTGTTGGGTTGTTGGCTTGTTGGTTTGTTGGTTTGTTGCTTTGTTGGTTTGTTGGTTTATTGGTTTGTTGGTTTGCTGGCTTGTTGGTTTGTTGGTTTGTTCGTTTGTTGGTTTGTAGGTTTGTTGGTTTGTTGGCTTGTTGGCTTGTTCGTTTCTTGGTTTGTTAGTTTGCTGGCTTGTTGGTTTGTTGGTTTTGTTGGTTTGTTGGTTTGTTGGTTTGTTTGTTTGTTGGTATGTTGGTTTGTTCGTTTGTTGGTTTGTTGGTTGGTTGGTTTGTTGGTTTGTTGGCTTGTTGGTTTTCTTGGCTTGTTGGTTTGTTGGTTTGTTGGTTTGTTGGTTTGTTTCTTTGTTGGTTTGTTGATTTGGTGGTTTGTTGGTTTGTTGGTTTGTTGGTTTGTTGGTTTGTAGGTTTGTTGGTTTGTTGGTTTGTTGGTTTGTTGGTTTGCTGGCTTGTTGGTTTGTTGGTTTGTTCGTTTGTTGGTTTGTTGGTTTGTTGGTTTGTTGGCTTGTTGGCTTGTTGGTTTGTTGGTTTGTTAGTTTGCTGGCTTGTTAGTTTGTTGGTTTTGTGGGTTTGTTGGTTTGTTGGTTGTTTGGTTTGTTGGTTTGTTGGCTTGTTGGTTTTGTTGGCTTGTTGGTTTGTTGGTTTGTTGGTTTGTTGGTTTGTTTCTTTGTTGGTATGTTGGTTTGTACGTTTGTTGGTTTGTTGGTTGTTTGGTTTGTTGGTTTGTTGGCTTGTTGGTTTTGTTGGCTTGTAGGTTTGTTGGTTTGTTGGTTTGTTGGTTTGTTTCTTTGTTGGTTTGTTGGTTTGTTGGTTTGTTGGTTTGTTGGTTTGTTGGTTTGTTGGTTTGTTGGTTTGTTGGTTTGTTGGTTTATTGGCTTGTTGGCTTGTTGGTTTGTTGGTTTGTTAGTTTGCTGGCTTGTTGGTTTGTTGGTTTTGTTGGTTTGTTGGTTTGTTGGGTTGTTGGGTTTTTGGTATGTTGGTTTGTTCGTTTGTTGGTTTGTTGGTTGTTCGGTTTGTTGGTTTGTTGGTTTGTTGGTTTGTTGGTTTGTTGGTTTATTGGTTTGTTGGTTTGTTGGCTTATTGGCTTGTTGGTTTGTTGGTTTGTTCGTTTGTTGGTTTGTTGGTTTGTTGGTTTGTTGTTTTGTTGGATTGTTGGTTTGTTGGTTTGTTGGTTTGTTGGTTTGTTGGTTTGCTGGTTTGCTGGCTTGTTGGTTTGTTGGTTTTTTCGTTTGTTGGTTTGTAGGTTTGTTGGTTTGTTGGCTTGTTGGTTTGTTGGTTTGTTCTTTTGTTGGTTTGTAGGTTTGTTGGTTTGTTGGCTTGTTGGCTTGTTGGTTTGTTGGTTTGTTAGTTTGCTGGCTTGTTGGTTTGTTGGTTTTGTTGGTTTGTTGGTTTGTTGGGTTGTTGGGTTTTTGGTATGTTGGTTTGTTCGTTTGTTGGTTTGTTGGTTGTTCGGTTTGTTGGTTTGTTGGTTTGTTGGTTTGTTGGTTTGTTGGTTTATTGGTTTGTTGGTTTGTTGGCTTATTGGCTTGTTGGTTTGTTGGTTTGTTCGTTTGTTGGTTTGTTGGTTTGTTGGTTTGTTGTTTTGTTGGATTGTTGGTTTGTTGGTTTGTTGGTTTGTTGGTTTGTTGGTTTGCTGGTTTGCTGGCTTGTTGGTTTGTTGGTTTTTTCGTTTGTTGGTTTGTAGGTTTGTTGGTTTGTTGGCTTGTTGGTTTGTTGGTTTGTTCTTTTGTTGGTTTGTAGGTTTGTTGGTTTGTTGGCTTGTTGGCTTGTTGGTTTGTTGGTTTGTTAGTTTGCTGGCTTGTTGGTTTGTTGGTTTTGTTGGTTTGTTGGTTTGTTGGTTGTTTGGTTTGTTGGTTTGTTGGCTTGTTGGTTTTGTTGGCTTGTTGGTTTGTTGGTTTGTTGGTTTGTTGGTTTGTTTCTTTGTTGGTATGTCGGTTTGTTCGTTTGTTGGTTTGTTGGTTGTTTGGTTTGGTGGTTTGTTGGCTTGTTGGTTTTGTTGGCTTGTTGGTTTGTTGGTTTGTTGGTTTGTTCGATTGTTGGTTTGTAGGTTTGTTGGTTTGTTGGCTTGTTGGCTTGTTGGTTTGTTGGTTTGTTAGTTTGCTGGCTTGTTGGTTTGTTGGTTTTGTTGGTTTGTTGGTTTGTTGGTTTGTTTGTTTGTTGGTATGTTGGTTTGTGCGTTTGTTGGTTTGTTGGTTGGTTGGTTTGTTGGCTTGTTGGTTTCTTGGTTTGTTAGTTTGCTGGCTTGTTGGTTTGTTGGTTTTGTTGGTTTGTTGGTTTGTTGGTTTGTTTGTTTGTTGGTATGTTGGTTTGTTCGTTTGTTGGTTTGTTGGTTGGTTGGTTTGTTGGTTTGTTGGCTTGTTGGTTTTCTTGGCTTGTTGGTTTGTTGGTTTGTTGGTTTGTTGGTTTGTTTCTTTGTTGGTTTGTTGATTTGGTGGTTTGGTGGTTTGTTGGTTTGTTGGTTTGTTCGTTTGTTGGTTTGTTGGTTTGTTGGTTTGTTGGCTTGTTGGCTTGTTGGTTTGTTGGTTTGTTAGTTTGCTGGCTTGTTAGTTTGTTGGTTTTGTGGGTTTGTTGGTTTGTTGGTTGTTTGGTTTGTTGGTTTGTTGGCTTGTTGGTTTTGTTGGCTTGTTGGTTTGTTGGTTTGTTGGTTTGTTGGTTTGTTTCTTTGTTGGTATGTTGGTTTGTACGTTTGTTGGTTTGTTGGTTGTTTGGTTTGTTGGTTTGTTGGCTTGTTGGTTTTGTTGGCTTGTTGGTTTGTTGGTTTGTTGGTTTGTTGGTTTGTTTCTTTGTTGGTTTGTTGGTTTGTTGGTTTGTTGGTTTGTTGGTTTGTTGGTTTGTTGGTTTGTTGGTTTGTTGGTTTGTTGGTTTATTGGCTTGTTGGCTTGTTGGTTTGTTGGTTTGTTAGTTTGCTGGCTTGTTGGTTTGTTGGTTTTGTTGGTTTGTTGGTTTGTTGGGTTGTTGGGTTTTTGGTATGTTGGTTTGTTCGTTTGTTGGTTTGTTGGTTGTTCGGTTTGTTGGTTTGTTGGTTTGTTGGTTTGTTGGTTTGTTGGTTTGTTGGTTTATTGGTTTGTTGGTTTGTTGGCTTATTGGCTTGTTGGTTTGTTGGTTTGTTCGTTTGTTGGTTTGTTGGTTTGTTGGTTTGTTGTTTTGTTGGATTGTTGGTTTGTTGGTTTGTTGGTTTGTTGGTTTGTTGGTTTGCTGGTTTGCTGGCTTGTTGGTTTGTTGGTTTTTTCGTTTGTTGGTTTGTAGGTTTGTTGGTTTGTTGGCTTGTTGGTTTGTTGGTTTGTTCTTTTGTTGGTTTGTAGGTTTGTTGGTTTGTTGGCTTGTTGGCTTGTTGGTTTGTTGGTTTGTTAGTTTGCTGGCTTGTTGGTTTGTTGGTTTTGTTGGTTTGTTGGTTTGTTGGTTGTTTGGTTTGTTGGTTTGTTGGCTTGTTGGTTTTGTTGGCTTGTTGGTTTGTTGGTTTGTTGGTTTGTTGGTTTGTTTCTTTGTTGGTATGTCGGTTTGTTCGTTTGTTGGTTTGTTGGTTGTTTGGTTTGGTGGTTTGTTGGCTTGTTGGTTTTGTTGGCTTGTTGGTTTGTTGGTTTGTTGGTTTGTTCGTTTGTTGGTTTGTAGGTTTGTTGGTTTGTTGGCTTGTTGGCTTGTTGGTTTGTTGGTTTGTTAGTTTGCTGGCTTGTTGGTTTGTTGGTTTTGTTGGTTTGTTGGTTTGTTGGTTTGTTTGTTTGTTGGTATGTTGGTTTGTGCGTTTGTTGGTTTGTTGGTTGGTTGGTTTGTTGGCTTGTTGGCTTGTTGGTTTTGTTGGCTTGTTGGTTTGTTGGTTTGTTGGTTTGTTGATTTGTTTCTTTGTTGGTTTGTTGATTTGGTGGTTTGTTGGTTTGTTGGTTTGTCGGTTTGTTGGTTTGTTGGTTTGTTGGTTTGTTGGCTTGTTGGCTTGTTGGTTTGTTGGTTTGTTAGTTTGCTGGCTTGTTGGTTTGTTGGTTTTGTTGGTTTGTTGGTTTGTTGGTTGTTTGGTTTGTTGATTTGTTGGCTTGTTGGTTTTGTTGGCTTGTTGGTTTGTTGGTTTGTTGGTTTGTTGGTTTGTTTCTTTGTTGGTATGTTGGTTTGTTCGTTTGTTGGTTTGTTGGTTGTTTGGTTTGTTATTTTGTTGGCTTGTTGGTTTTGTTGGCTTGTTGGTTTGTTGGTTTGTTGGTTTGTTGGTTTGTTGGTTTGTTGGTTTGTTTCTTTGTTGGTTTGTTGGTTTGTTGGTTTGTTGGTTTGTGGGTTTGTTGGTTTGTTGGTTTGTTGGTTTGTTGGTTTATTGGCTTGTTGGCTTGTTGGTTTGTTGGTTTGTTAGTTTGCTGGCTTGTTGGTTTTTGTTGGTTTTGTTGGTTTGTTGGTTTGTTGGGTTGTTGGTTTGTTGGTATGTTGGTTTGTTCGTTTGTTGATTTGTTGGTTGTTTGGTTTGTTGGTTTGTTGGTTTGTTGGTTTGTTGGTTTATTGGTTTGTTGGTTTGTTGGCTTATTGGCTTGTTGGTTTGTTGGTTTGTTCGTTTGTTGGTTTGTTGGTTTGTTGTTTTGTTGGATTGTTGGTTTGTTGGTTTGTTGGTTTGTTGGTTTGCTGGCTTGTTGGTTTGTTGGCTTGTTGGTTTGTTGGTTTGTTCGTTTGTTGGTTTGTAGGTTTGTTGGTTTGTTGGCTTGTTGGCTTGTTGGTTTGTTGGTTTGTTAGTTTGCTGGCTTGTTGGTTTGTTGGTTTTGTTGGTTTGTTGGTTTGTTGGTTGTTTGGTTAGTTGGTTTGTTGGCTTGTTGGTTTTGTTGGCTTGTTGGTTTGTTGGTTTGTTGGTTTGTTGGGTTGTTGGCTTGTTGGTTTGTTGGTTTGTTGGTTTGTTGGTTTGTTGGTTTGTTGGTTTGTTGGTTTGCTGGTTTGTTGGTTTGTTGGTTTGTTCGTTTGTTGGTTTGTAGGTTTGTTGGTTTGTTGGCTTGTTGGCTTGTTGGTTTGTTGGTTTGTTAGTTTGCTGGCTTGTTGGTTTGTTGGTTTTGTTGGTTTGTTGGTTTGTTGGTTTGTTGGTTTGTTTGTTTGTTGGTATGTTGGTTTGTTCGTTTGTTGGTTTGTTGGTTGGTTGGTTTGTTGGCTTGTTGGCTTGTTGGTTTTGTTGGCTTGATGGTTTGTTGGTTTGTTGGTTTGTTGGTTTGTTGGTTTGTTTCTTTGTTGGTTTGTTGATTTGGTGGTTTGTTGGTTTGTTGGTTTGTTGGTTTGTTGGTTTGTTGGTTTGTTGGTTTGTTGGTTTGTTGGTTTGCTGGCTTGTTGGTTTGTTGGTTTGTTCGTTTGTTGGTTTGTAGGTTTGTTGGTTTTGTTGGCTTGTTGGTTTGTTGGTTTGTTGGTTTGTTGGTTTGTTTCTTTGTTGGTATGTTTCTTTGTTGGTTTGTTGATTTGTTGGTTTGTTGGTTTGTTGGTTTGTTGGTTTGTTGGTTTGTTGGTTTATTGGCTTGTTGGCTTGTTGGTTTGTTGGTTTGTTGGTTTGTAGGTTTGTTGGTTTGTTGGCTTGTTCGCTTGTTGGTTTGTTGGTTTGTTAGTTTGCTGGCTTGTTGGTTTGTTGGTTTTGTTGGTTTGTTGGTTTGTTGGTTGTTTGGTTAGTTGGTTTGTTGGCTTGTTGGTTTTGTTGGCTTGTTGGTTTGTTGGTTTGTTGGTTTGTTGGGTTGTTGGCTTGTTGGTTTGTTGGTTTGTTGGTTTGTTGGTTTGTTGGTTTGTTGGTTTGTTGGTTTGGTGGCTTGTTGGTTTGTTGGTTTGTTGATTTGTTCGTTTGTTGGTTTGTAGGTTTGTTGGTTTGTTGGCTTGTTGGCTTGTTGGTTTGTTGGTTTGTTAGTTTGCTGGCTTGTTGGTTTGTTGGTTTTGTTGGTTTGTTGGTTTGTTGGTTTGTTTGTTTGTTGGTATGTTGGTTTGTTCGTTTGTTGGTTTGTTGGTTGGTTGGTTTGTTGGCTTGTTGGCTTGTTGGTTTTGTTGGCTTGTTGGTTTGTTGGTTTGTTGGTTTGTTGGTTTGTTTCTTTGTTGGTTTGTTGGCATATTGGCTTGTTGGTTTGTTGGTTTGTTAGTTTGCTGGCTTGTTGGTTTGTTGGTTTTGTTGGTTTGTTGGTTTGTTGGTTGTTTGGTTTGTTGGTTTGTTGGCTTGTTGGTTTTGTTGGCTTGTTGGTTTGTTGGTTTGTTGGTTTGTTGGTTTGTTGGTTTGTTGGTTTGTTGGTTTATTGGCTTGTTGGCTTGTTGGTTTGTTGGTTTGTTGGTTTGTTAGTTTGCTGGCTTGTTGGTTTGTTGGTTTTGTTGGTTTGTTGGTTTGTTGGGTTGTTGGTTTGTTGGTATGTTGGTTTGTTCGTTTGTTGGTTTGTTGGTTGTTTGGTTTGTTGGTTTGTTGGTTTGTTGGTTTGTTGGTTTATTGGTTTGTTGGTTTGTTGGCTTATTGGCTTGTTGGTTTGTTGGTTTGTTCGTTTGTTGGTTTGTTGGTTTGTTGTTTTGTTGAATTGTTGGTTTGTTGGTTTGTTGGTTTGTTGGTTTGTTGGTTTGCTGGCTTGTTGGTTTGTTGGTTTGTTCGTTTGTTGGTTTGTAGGTTTGTTGGTTTGTTGGCTTGTTGGCTTGTTGGTTTGTTGGTTTGTTAGTTTGCTGGCTTGTTGGTTTGTTGGTTTTGTTGGTTTGTTGGTTTGTTGGTTGTTTGGTTAGTTGGTTTGTTGGCTTGTTGGTTTTGTTGGCTTGTTGGTTTGTTGGTTTGTTGGTTTGTTGGGTTGTTGGCTTGTTGGTTTGTTGGTTTGTTGGTTTGTTGGTTTGTTGGTTTGTTGGTTTGTTGGTTTGCTGGCTTGTTGGTTTGTTGGTTTGTTCGTTTGTTGGTTTGTAGGTTTGTTGGTTTGTTGGTTTGTTGGCTTGTTGGTTTGTTGGTTTGTTAGTTTGCTGGCTTGTTGGTTTGTTGGTTTTGTTGGTTTGTTGGTTTGTTGGTTTGTTTGTTTGTTGGTATGTTGGTTTGTTCGTTTGTTGGTTTGTTGGATGGTTGGTTTGTTGGCTTGTTGGCTTGTTGGTTTTGTTGGCTCGTTGGTTTGTTGGTTTGTTGGTTTGTTGGTTTGTTTCTTTGTTGGTTTGTTGATTTGGTGGTTTGTTGGTTTGTTGGTTTGTTGGTTTGTTGGTTTGTTGGTTTGTTGGTTTGTTGGTTTGTTGGTTTGTTGGTTTGTTGGTTTGTTGTTTTGTTGGTTTGTTGGTTTGCTGGCTTGTTGGTTTGTTGGTTTGTTCGTTTGTTGGTTTGTAGGTTTGTTGGTTTGTTGGCTTGTTGGCTTGTTGATTGTTGGTTTGTTAGTTTGCTGGCGTGTTGGTTTGTTGGTTTTGTTGGTTTGTTGGTTTGTTGGTTGTTTGGTTTGTTGGTTTGTTGGCTTGTTGGTTTTGTTGGCTTGTTAGTTTGTTGGTTTGTTGGTTTGTTGGTTTGTTTCTTTGTTGGTATGTTGGTTTGTTCGTTTGTTGGTTTGTTGGTTGTTTGGTTTGTTGGTTTGTTAGTTTGCTGGCTTGTTGGTTTGTTGGTTTTGTTTGTTTGTTGGTTTGTTGGGTTGTTGGTTTGTTGGTATGTTGGTTTATTCGTTTGTTGGTTTGTTGGTTGTTTGGTTTGTTGGTTTGTTGGTTTGTTGGTTTGTTGGTTTATTGGTTTGTTGGTTTGTTGGCTTATTGGCTTGTTGGTTTGTTGGTTTGTTCGTTTGTTGGTTTGTTGGTTTGTTGTTTTGTTGGATTGTTGGTTTGTTGGTTTGTTGGTTTGTTGGTTTGTTGGTTTGCTGGCTTGTTGGTTTGTTGGTTTTTTCGTTTGTTGGTTTGTAGGTTTGTTGGTTTGTTGGTTTGTTGGTTGTTTGGTTTGTTGGTTTGTTGGTTTGTTGGTTTGTTGGCTTATTGGCTTGTTGGTTTGTTGGTTTTTTTCGTTTGTTGGTTTGTTGGTTTGTTGTTTTTTTGGATTGTTGGTTTGTTGGTTTGTTGGCTTGTTGGTTTGTTGGTTTTTTGGTTTGTTAGTTTGTTGGTTTGTTGGTTTGTTGGTTTGTTGGTTTGTTGGTTTGTTGGTTTGTTGGTTGTTTGGTTTGTTGGTTTGTTGGTTTGTTGGCTTATTCGTTTTTTGGTTTGTTGGTTTGTTGGGTTGTTGGCTTGTTGGTTTGTTGGTTTGTTGGTTGTTTGGTTTGTTGGTTTGTTGGTTTGTTGGTTTGTTGGCTTATTGGCTTGTTGGTTTGTTGGTTTGTTCGTTCGTTGGTTTGTTGGTTTGTTGTTTTTTTGGATTGTTGGGTTGTTGGTTTGTTGGTTTGTTGGCTTGTTGGTTTGTTGTTTTTTTGATTTGTTAGTTTGTTGGTTTGTTTGTTTGTTGGTTTGTTGGTTTGTTGGTTTGTTGGTTTGTTGGTTTGTTGGTTTGTTGGTTTGTTGGTTTGTTGGTTTGTTGGCTTGTTGGTTTGTTGGTTTGTTAGTTTGTTGGTTTGCTGGTTTGTACGTTTGTTGGTTTGTTGGTTTGTTGGTTTGTTAGCTTGTTGGCTTGTTGGTTTGTTGGTTTGTTGACTTGTTGGTTTGTTGGTTTGTTGGCTTGTTGGTTTTGTTGGCTTGTTGGTTTGTTGGTTTCTTGGCTTGTTGGTTTGTTTCTTTGTTGGTTTGTTGGTTTATTGGTTTGTTGGTTTGTTGGTTTGTTGGTTTGTTGGCTTGTTGGTTTTTTGGTTTGTTGGTTTGTTGGTTTGTTGGCTTGTTGGTTTGTTGGTTTGTTGGTTTGTTGGTTTGTTGGTTTGTTGGCTTGTTGGTTTGTTGGTTTGTTGGTTTGCTGGCTTGTTGGTTTGTTGGTTTGTTCGTTTGTTGGTTTGTAGGTTTGTTGGTTTGTTGGCTTGTTGGCTTGTTGGTTTGTTGATTTGTTGGTTTGTTGGCTTGTTGGTTTGTTGGTTGTGTTGGTTTGTTGGTTTGTTGGTTTGTTGGTTTGTTGGTATGTTGGTTTGTTCGTTTGTTGGTTTGTTGGTTGTTTGGTTTGTTGGTTTGTTGGTTTGTTGGTTTGTTGGTTTGTTGGTTTGTTGGCTTATTGGCTTGTTGGTTTGTTAGTTTGTTCGTTTGTTGGTTTGTTGGCTTGTTGGTTTGTTGGTTTGTTGGTTTGTTGGTTTGTAGGTTTGTTGGTTTGTTGGTTTATTGGTTTGCTGGCTTGTTGGTTTGTTGCTTTGTTCGTTTGTTGGTTTGTAGGTTTGTTGGTTTGTTGGCTTGTTGGCTTCTTGGTTTGTTGGTTTGTTGGTTTGTTGGCTTGTTGGTTTGTTGGTTTTGTTGGTTTGTTGGTTTGTTGGTTTGTTGGTTTGTTGGTTTGTTGGTTTGTTGGTATGTTGGTTTGTTCGTTTGTTGGTTTGTTGGTTGTTTGGTTTGTTGGTTTGTTGGTTTGTTGGTTTGTTGGTTTGTTGGTTTGTCGGTTTGTTGTTTTGTTGGATTGTTGGCTTGTTGGTTTGTTGGTTTGTTGGCTTGTTGGTTTGTTGGTTTTTTGGTTTGTGGGTTTGTTGGTTTGTTGGTTTGTTGGTTTGTTGGTTTGTTGGTTTGTTGGTTTGTTGGTTTGTTGGTTTGTTGGTTTGTTGGTTTGTTAGTTTGTTGGTGTGTTTGTTTGTTGGCTTGTTGGCTTGCTGGTTTGTTGGTTTGTTGGTTTGTTGGTTTGTTGCTTTGTTCGTGTTTTGGTTTTTTGGCTTGTTGGTTTGTTCGTTTGTTGGTTTGTTGGTTACTTGGTTTGTTGGTTTGTTGGTTTGTTGGTTTGTTGGTTTGTTCGTTTGTTGGTTTGTTGGTTTGTTGGTTTGCTGGCTTGTTGGCTTGTTGGTTTGTTGGTTTGTTGGCTTGTTGGTTTGTTGGTTTGTTGGCTTGTTGGTTTGTTGGCTTGTTCGTTTGTTGGTTTGTTGGTTTGTTCGTTTGTTCGTTTGTTGGTTTGTTGGATTGTTGGTTTGTTGGCTTTTTGGTTTGTTGGTTTTTTGGTTTGTTGGCTTTTTGGTTTGTTGGTTTGTTGGCTTGTTGGTTTGTTGGTTTGTTAGTTTGTTGGTTTATTGGTTTGTTTGTTTGTTGGTTTGTTGGTTTATTGGTTTGTTGGTTTGTTGGTTTGTTGGTTTGTTGGTTGGTTGGTTTGTTAGTTTGTTAGTTTGTTGGCTTGTTGGCTTTTTGGTTTGTTGGTTTGTTGGTTTGTTGGTTTGTTGGTTTGTTGGTTTGTTGGTTTGTTGGCTTGTTGGTTTTTTGGTTTGTTGGTTTGTTGGTTTGTTGGTTTGTTGGTTTGTTGGTTTGTTGGCTTGTTGGCTTGTTGGTTTGTTGGTTTGTTGACTTGTTGGTTTGTTGGTTTGTTGGCTTGTTGGTTTTGTTGGCTTGTAGGTTTGTTGGTTTGTTGGTTTGTTGGTTTGTTTCTTTGTTGGTTTGTTGGTTTGTTGGTTTGTTGGTTTGTTGGCTTGTTGGCTTGTTGGTTTTTTGGTTTGTTGGTTTGTTTCTTTGTTGGTTTGTTGGATTGTTGGTTTGTTGGTTTGTTGGGTTGTTGGTTTGTTGGTTTGTTGGTTTGTTGGTTTGTTGGTTTGTTGGCTTGTTGATTTGTTCGTTTGTTGGCTTTTTGTTTTGTTGGTTTGTTGGTTTGTTGGTTTGTTCGTTTTTTGGTTTGTTGGTTTGTTGGTTTGTTGGTTTGTTGTTTTTTTTGGTTTGTTGGTTTGTTGGCTTATTGGTTTGTTGGTTTGTTGGTTTGTTCGTTTGTTGGTTTGTTGGTTTGTTGTTTTGTTCGATTGTTGGCTTGTTGGTTTGTTGGTTTGTTGGCTTGTTGGTTTGTTGGTTTTTTGTTTGTTGGTTTGTTGGTTTGTTGGTTTGTTGGTTTGTTGGTTTGTTGGTTTGTTGGTTTGTTGGTTTGTTAGTTTGTTTGTTTGTTGGTTTGTTGGTTTGTTGGCTTGTTGGTTTGTTGGTTTGTTAGTTTGTTTGTGTGTTTGTTTGTTGGCTTGTTGGCATGTTGGTTTGTTGGTTTGTTGGTTTGTTGGTTTGTTGCTTTGTTCGTTTTTTGGTTTGTTGGCTTGTTGGTTTGTTCGTTTGTTGGTTTGTTGGTTACTTGGTTTGTTTGTTTGTTGGTTTGTTGGTTTGTTCGTTTGTTGGTTTGTTGGTTTGTTCGTTTGTTGGTTTGTTGGTTTGTTGGTTTGTTGGTTTGTTGGTTTGTTGGCTTGTTGGTTTTTTGGTTTGTTGGTTTGTTGGTTTGTTGGTTTGTTGGTTTGTTGGTTTGTTGGTTTGTTGGTTTGTTGGCTTGTTGGCTTGTTGGTTTGTTGGTTTGTTGACTTGTTGGTTTGTTGCTTTGTTGGGTTGTTGGTTTTGTTGGCTTGTAGGTTTGTTGGTTTGTTGGTTTGATGGTTTGTTTCTTTGTTGGTTTGTTGGTTTGTTGGTTTGTTGGTTTGTTGGCTTGTTGGTTTTTTGGTTTGTTGGTTTGTTTCTTTGTTGGTTTGTTGGTTTGTTGGTTTGTTGGTTTGTTGGGTTGTTGGTTTGTTGGTTTGTTGGTTTGTTGGTTTGTTGGTTTGTTGGCTTGTTGGTTTGTTCGTTTGTTGGCTTTTTGTTTTGTTGGTTTGTTGGTTTGTTGGTTTGTTCGTTTTTTGGTTTGTTGGTTTGTTGGTTTGTTGGTTTGTTGGTTTGTTGGTTTTTTTGGTTTGTTGGTTTGTTGGCCTATTGGCTTGTTGGCTTGTTGGTTTGTTCGTTTGTTGGTTTGTTGGTTTGTTGTTTTGTTGGATTGTTGGCTTGTTGGTTTGTTGGTTTGTTGGCTTGTTGGTTTGTTGGTTTTTTGGTTTGTTGGTTTGTTGGTTTGTTGGTTTGTTGGTTTGTTGGTTTGTTGGTTTGTTGGTTTGTTAGTTTGTTTGTTTGTTGGTTTGTTGGTTTGTTGGCTTGTTGGTTTGTTGGTTTGTTAGTTTGTTTGTGTGTTTGTGTGTTTGTTTGTTGGCTTGTTGGCTTGTTGGTTTGTTGGTTTGTTGGTTTGTTGGTTTGTTGGTTTGTTGCTTTGTTCGTTTTTTGGTTTGTTGGCTTGTTGGTTTGTTCGTTTGTTGGTTTGTTGGTTACTTGGTTTGTTGGTTTGTTGGTTTGTTGGTTTGTTCGTTTGTTGGTTTGTTGGTTTGTTCGTTTGTTGGTTTGTTGGTTTGTTGGTTTGTTGGTTTGTTGGTTTGTTGGTTTGTTGGCTTATTGGCTTGTTGGTTTGTTGGTTTGTTCGTTTGTTGGTTTGTTCGTTTGTTGTTTTGTTGATTTTGTTGGCTTGTTGGTTTGTTGGTTTGTTGGTTTGTTGGCTTATTGGTTTGTTGGTTTGTTGGTTGTTTGGTTTGTTGGTTTGTTGGTTTGTTGGTTTGTTGGCTTATTGGCTTGTTGGTTTGTTGGTTTGTTCGGTTGTTGGTTTGTTGGTTTGTTGTTTTGTTGGATTGTTGGCTTGTTGGTTTGTTGGTTTGTTGGCTTGTTGGTTTGTTGGTTTTTTGGTATGTTGGTTTGTTGGCTTGTTGGTTTGTTGGTTTGTTGGTTTGTTGGTTTGTTGAATTGTTGGTTTGTTGGTTTGTTGGTTTGTTGGTTTG
Source organism: Atherix ibis (assembly GCA_958298945.1). Taxonomy (NCBI): domain Eukaryota; kingdom Metazoa; phylum Arthropoda; class Insecta; order Diptera; family Athericidae; genus Atherix; species Atherix ibis. Next base: position 4,986,941 of record OY282608.1, read on the forward strand.
TTCGTTTGTTGGTTTGTTGGTTACTTGGTTTGTTGATTTGTTGGTTTGTTGGTTTGTTGGTTTGTTGGTTTGTTGGTTTGTTGGTTTGTTGGTTTGTTCGTTGGTTGGTTTGTTGGTTTATTCGTTTGTTGGTTTGTTGGCTTGTTGGCTTGTTGGTTTGTTGGTTTGTGGACTTGTTGGTTTGTTGGTTTGTTGGCTTGTTGGTTTTATTGGCTTGTTGCTTTGTTGGTTTGTTGGTTTGTTGGTTTGTTGGTTTGTTGGTTTGTTGGTTTGTTGGTTTGTTGGTTTGTTGGTTTGTTGGTTTGTTGGTTTGTTGGTTTGTTGGTTTGTTGGTTTGTTGGTTTGTTGGTTTGTTGGGTTGTTGGTTTGTTGGTTTGTTGGCTTGTTGGTTTGATAGTTTGTTGGTTTGTTGGTTTGTTGGTTTGTTGGTTTGTTGGTTTGTTGGTTTGCTGGCTTGTTGGTTTGTTGGTTTGTTCGTTTGTTGGTTTGTAGGTTTGTTGGTTTGTTGGCTTGTTGGTTTGTTGGTTTGTTGGTTTGTTGGCTTGTTGGTTTGTTGGTTTTGTTGGTTTGTTGGTTTGTTGGTTTGTTGGTTTGTTGGTTTGTTTGTATGTTGGTTTGTTGGCTTATTGGCTTGTTGGTTTGTTGGTTTGTTGTTTTGTTAGATTGTTGGCTTGTTGGTATGTTGGTTTGTTGGCTTGTTGGTTTGTTGGGTTTTTGGTTTGTGGTTTGTTGGTTTGTGGGTTTGTTGGTTTGTTAGTTTGTTGGTTTGTTGGTTTGTTGGTTTGTTGGTTTGTTGGTTTGTTGGTTTGTTGGTTTGTTGGTTTGTTTGTTTTGTTGGTTTGTTGGTTTGTTGGTTTGTTGGCTTGTTGGTTTGTTGGTTTGTTAGTTTGTTTGTGTGTTTGTTTGTTGGCTTGTTGGCTTGTTGGTTTGTTGGTTTGTTGGTTTGTTGGTTTGTTGGTTTGTTGCTTTGTTCGTTTTTTGGTTTGTTGGCTTGTTGGTTTGTTCGTTTGTTGGTTTGTTGGTTACTTGGTTTGTTGGTTTGTTGGTTTGTTCGTTTGTTGGTTTGTTGGTTTGTTCGTTTGTTGGTTTGTTGGTTTGTTGGTTTGTTGGCTTGTTGGCTTGTTGGTTTGTTGGTTTGTTGACTTGTTGGTTTGTTGGTTTGTTGGCTTGTTGGTTTTGTTGGCTTGTTGGTTTGTTGGTTTGTTAGCTTGTTGGTTTGTTTCTTTGTTGGTTTGTTGGTTTGTTGGTTTGTTGATTTGTTGGCTTGTTGGTTTTTTGGTTTGTTGGTTTTTTGGTTTGTTGGTTTGTTGGTTTGTTGGTTTGCTGGCTTGTTGGTTTGTTGGTTTGTTCGTTTGTTGGTTTGTAGGTTTGTTGGTGTGTTGGATTGTTGGCTTGTTGGTTTGTTGGTTTGTTGGTTTGTTGGTTTGCTCGCTTGTTGGTTTGTTGGTTTTGTTGGTTTGTTGGTTTGTTGGTTTGTTGGTTTGTTGGTTTGTTGGTTTGTTGGTATGTTGGTTTGTTCGTTTGTTGGTTTGTTGGTTGTTTGGTTTGTTGGTTTGTTGGTTTGTTGGTTTGTGGGTTTGTTGGCTTATTGCCTTGTTGGTTTGTTAATTTGTTCGTTGGTTGGTTTGTTGGTTTGTTGTTTTGTTGGATTGTTGGCTTGTTGGTTTGTTGGTTTGTTGGCTTGTTGGTTTGTTGGTTTTTTGGTTTGTTGGTTTGTTGGTTTGTTGGTTTGTTGGTTTGTTGGTTTGTTGGTTTGTTGGTTTGTTGGTTTTGTTGGCTTGTTGGTTTGTTGGTTGGTTGGTTTGTTTCTTTGTTGGTTTGTTGGTTTGTTGGTTTGTTGGTTTGTTGGCTTGTTGGTTTGTTGGTTTGTTGGTTGTTTGGTTTGTTGGTTTGTTGGCTTGTTGGTTTGTTGGTTTGTTGGCTTATTGGCTTGTTGGTTTGTTGGTTTGTTCGGTTGTTGGTTTGTTGGTTTGTTGTTTTATTGGATTGTTGGCTTGTTGGTTTGTTGGTTTGTTGGCTTGTTGGTTTGTTGGTTTGTTGGTTTGTTGGTTTGTTGGTTTGTTGGCTTGTTGGTTTGTTGGTTTGTTAGTTTGTTGGTTTGTTGGTTTGTTGGCTTGTTGGTTTGTTGGTTTGTTGGCTTGTTGGTTTGTTGGTTTGTTGGCTTGTTGGTTTGTTGGGTTTTTGGTTTGTTGGTTTGTTGGTTTGTGGTTTTGTTGGTTTGTTGGTTTGTTGGTTTGTTGGTTTGTTGGTTTGTTGGTTTGTTGGTTTGTTGGCTTGTTAGTTTGTTGGTTTGTTGGCTTGTTGGTTTGTTGGGTTTTTGGTTTGTTGGTTTGTTGGTTTGTGGGTTTGTAGGTTTGTTAGTTTGTTGGTTTGTTGGTTTGTCGGTTTGTTGGTTTGTTGGTTTGTTGGTTTGTTCGTTTGTTGGTTTGTTGGCTTGTTGGTTTGTTGGTTTCTTAGTTTGTTTGTGTGTTTGTTTGTTGGCTTGTTGGTTTGTTGGTTTGTTGGTTTGTTGGTTTGTTGGTTTGTTGGTTTGTTGGTTTGCTGCTTTGTTAGTTTTTTGGTTTGTTGGCTTGTTGGTTTGTTCGTTTGTTGGTTTGTTGGTTACTTGGTTTGTTGGTTTGTTGGTTTGTTGGTTTGTTGGTTTGTTGGTTTGTTGGTTTGTTGGTTTGTTGGTTTGTTGGTTTGTTGGTTTGTTCGTTAGTTGGTTTGTTGGTTTATTCGTTTGTTGGTTTTTTGGTTTGTTGGCTTGTTGGCTTGTTGGTTTGTTGGTTTGTGGACTTGTTGGTTTGTTGGTTTGTTGGCTTGTTGGTTTTGTTGGCTTGTTGGTTTGTTGGTTTGTTGGTTTGTTGGTTTGTTGGTTTGTTGGTTTGTTGGTTTGTTGGTTTGTTGGTTTGTTGGTTTGTTGGTTTGTTGGTTTGTTGGTTTGTTGGTTTGTTGGCTTGTTGGTTGTTTGGTTTGTTGGTTTGTTGGTTTGTTGGCTTGTTGGTTTGTTAGTTTGTTGGTTTGTTGGTTTGTTGGTTTGTTGGTTTGTTGGTTTGTTGGTTTGTTGGTTTGCTGGCTTGTTGGTTTGTTGGTTTGTTCATTTGTTGGTTTGTAGGTTTGTTGGTTTGATGGCTTGTTGGCTTGTTGGTTTGTTGGTTTGTTGGTTTGTTGGCTTGTTGGTTTGTTGGTTTTGTTGGTTTGTTGGTTTGTTGGTTTGTTGGTTTGTTGGTTTGTTGGTTTGTTGGTTTGTTTGTGTGTTTGTTTGTTGGCTTGTTGGTTTGTTGGTTTGTTGGTTTGTTGGTTTGTTGCTTTGTTCGTTTTTTGGTTTGTTGGCTTGTTGGTTTGTTCGTTTGTTGGTTTGTTGGTTACTTGGTTTGTTGGTTTGTTGGTTTGTTCGTTTGTTGGTTTGTTGGTTTGTTCGTTTGTTGGTTTGTTGGTTTGTTGGTTTGTTGGCTTGTTGGCTTGTTGGTTTGTTGGTTTGTTGACTTGTTGGTTTGTTGGTTTGTTGGCTTGTTGGTTTTGTTGGCTTGTTGGTTTGTTGGTTTGTTGGCTTGTTGGTTTGTTTCTTTGTTGGTTTGTTGGTTTGTTGGTTTGTTGATTTGTTGGCTTGTTGGTTTTTTGGTTTGTTGGTTTTTTGGTTTGTGGGTTTGTTGGTTTGTTGGTTTGCTGGCTTGTTGGTTTGTTGGTTTGTTCGTTTGTTGGTTTGTAGGTTTGTTGGTGTGTTGGATTGTTGGCTTGTTGGTTTGTTGGTTTGTTGGTTTGTTGGTTTGCTCGCTTGTTGGTTTGTTGGTTTTGTTGGTTTGTTGGTTTGTTGGTTTGTTGGTTTGTTGGTTTGTTGGTTTGTTGGTATGTTGGTTTGTTCGTTTGTTGGTTTGTTGGTTGTTTGGTTTGTTGGTTTGTTGGTTTGTTGGTTTGTGGGTTTGTTGGCTTATTGCCTTGTTGGTTTGTTAATTTGTTCGTTGGTTGGTTTGTTGGTTTGTTGTTTTGTTGGATTGTTGGCTTGTTGGTTTGTTGGTTTGTTGGCTTGTTGGTTTGTTGGTTTTTTGGTTTGTTGGTTTGTTGGTTTGTTGGTTTGTTGGTTTGTTGGTTTGTTGGTTTGTTGGTTTGTTGGTTTGTTGGTTTTGTTGGCTTGTTGGTTTGTTGGTTGGTTGGTTTGTTTCTTTGTTGGTTTGTTGGTTTGTTGGTTTGTTGGTTTGTTGGCTTGTTGGTTTGTTGGTTTGTTGGTTGTTTGGTTTGTTGGTTTGTTGGCTTGTTGGTTTGTTGGTTTGTTGGCTTATTGGTTTGTTGGTTTGTTGGTTTGTTCGGTTGTTGGTTTGTTGGTTTGTTGTTTTATTGGATTGTTGGCTTGTTGGTTTGTTGGTTTGTTGGCTTGTTGGTTTGTTGGTTTGTTGGTTTGTTGGTTTGTTGGTTTGTTGGCTTGTTGGTTTGTTGGTTTGTTAGTTTGTTGGTTTGTTGGTTTGTTGGCTTGTTGGTTTGTTGGTTTGTTGGCTTGTTGGTTTGTTGGTTTGTTGGCTTGTTGGTTTGTTGGGTTTTTGGTTTGTTGGTTTGTTGGTTTGTGGTTTTGTTGGTTTGTTGGTTTGTTGGTTTGTTGGTTTGTTGGTTTGTTGGTTTGTTGGTTTGTTGGTTTGTTGGCTTGTTAGTTTGTTGGTTTGTTGGCTTGTTGGTTTGTTGGGTTTTTGGTTTGTTGGTTTGTTGGTTTGTGGGTTTGTAGGTTTGTTAGTTTGTTGGTTTGTTGGTTTGTCGGTTTGTTGGTTTGTTGGTTTGTTGGTTTGTTCGTTTGTTGGTTTGTTGGTTTGTTGGTTTGTTGGCTTGTTGGTTTGTTGGTTTCTTAGTTTGTTTGTGTGTTTGTTTGTTGGCTTGTTGGTTTGTTGGTTTGTTGGTTTGTTGGTTTGTTGGTTTGTTGGTTTGTTGGTTTGCTGCTTTGTTAGTTTTTTGGTTTGTTGGCTTGTTGGTTTGTTCGTTTGTTGGTTTGTTGGTTACTTGGTTTGTTGGTTTGTTGGTTTGTTGGTTTGTTGGTTTGTTGGTTTGTTGGTTTGTTGGTTTGTTGGTTTGTTGGTTTGTTGGTTTGTTCGTTAGTTGGTTTGTTGGTTTATTCGTTTGTTGGTTTTTTGGTTTGTTGGCTTGTTGGCTTGTTGGTTTGTTGGTTTGTGGACTTGTTGGTTTGTTGGTTTGTTGGCTTGTTGGTTTTGTTGGCTTGTTGGTTTGTTGGTTTGTTGGTTTGTTGGTTTGTTGGTTTGTTGGTTTGTTGGTTTGTTGGTTTGTTGGTTTGTTGGTTTGTTGGTTTGTTGGTTTGTTGGTTTGTTGGTTTGTTGGCTTGTTGGTTGTTTGGTTTGTTGGTTTGTTGGTTTGTTGGCTTGTTGGTTTGTTAGTTTGTTGGTTTGTTGGTTTGTTGGTTTGTTGGTTTGTTGGTTTGTTGGTTTGTTGGCTTGCTGGCTTGTTGGTTTGTTGGTTTGTTCATTTGTTGGTTTGTAGGTTTGTTGGTTTGATGGCTTGTTGGCTTGTTGGTTTGTTGGTTTGTTGGTTTGTTGGCTTGTTGGTTTGTTGGTTTTGTTGGTTTGTTGGTTTGTTGGTTTGTTGGTTTGTTGGTTTGTTGGTTTGTTGGTTTGTTGGTTTGTTGGTTTGTTTGTGTGTTTGTTTGTTGGCTTGTTGGTTTGTTGGTTTGTTGGTTTGTTGGTTTGTTGGTTTGTTGGTTTGTTGGTTTGTTGGCTTATTGGCTTGTTGGTTTGTTGGTTTGTTCGTTTGTCGGTTTGTTGGTTTGTTGTTTTGTTGGATTGTTGGCTTGTTGGTATGTTGGTTTGTTGTCTTGTTGGTTTGTTGGGTTTTTGGTTTGTGGTTTGTTGGTTTGTTGGTTTGTTGGTTTGTTAGTTTGTTGGTTTGTTGGTTTGTTGGTTTGTTGGTTTGTTGGTTTGTTGGTTTGTTGGTTTGTTGGTTTGTTGGTTTGTTGGTTTGTTGGTTTGTTGGTTTGTTGGTTTGTTCGTTTGTTGGTTTGTTGGTTTGTTCGTTTGTTGGTTTGTTGGTTTGTTGGTTTGTTGGCTTGTTGGCTTGTCGGTTTGTTGGTTTGTTGACTTGTTGGTTTGTTGGTTTGTTGGCTTGTTAGTTTTGTTGGCTTGTTGGTTTGTTGGTTTGTTGGCTTGTTGGTTTGTTTCTTTGTTGGTTTGTTGGTTTGCTGGTTTGTTGGTTTGTTGGCTTGTTGGTTTTTTGGTTTGTTGGTTTGTTGGTTTGTTGGCTTGTTGGTTTGTTGGTTTGTTGGTTTGTTGGTTTGTAGATTTGTTGGTTTGTTGGTTTGTTGGTTTGTTGGTTTGCTGGCTTGTTGGTTTGTTGGTTTGTTCGTTTGTTGGTTTGTAGGTTTGTTGGTGTGTTGGCTTGTTGGCTTGTTTGTTTGTTGGTTTGTTGGTTTGTTGGCTTGTTGGTTTGTTGGTTTTGTTGGTTTGTTGGTTTGTTGTTTTGTTGGTTTGTTGGTTTTTTGGTATGTTGGTTTGTTCGTTTGTTGATTTGTTGGTTGTTTGGTTTGTTGGTTTGTTGGTTTGTTGGTTTGTGGGTTTGTTGGCTTATTGCCTTGTTGGTTTGTTAATTTGTTCGTTTGTTGGTTTGTTGGTTTATTGTTTTGTTGGACTGTTGGCTTGTTGGTTTGTTGGTTTGTTGGCTTGTTGGTTTGTAGGTTTTTTGGTTTGTTGGTTTGTTGGTTTGTTGGTTTGTTGGTTTGTTGGTTTGTTGGTTTGTTGGTTTGTTGGTTTGTTGGTTTTGTTGGCTTGTTGGTTTGTTGGTTTGTTGGTTTGTTTCTTTGTTGGTTTGTTGGTTTGTTGGTTTGTTGGTTTGTTGGCTTGTTGGTTTGTTGGTTTGTTGGTTGTTTGGTTTGTTGGTTTGTTGGTTTGTTTGTTTGTTGGTTTGTTGGCTTATTGGCTTGTTTGGTTTGTTGGATTGTGCGGTTGTTGGTTTGTTGGTTTGTTGTTTTATTGGATTGTTGGCTTGTTGGTTTGTTGGCTTGTTGGTTTGTTGGTTTGTTGGTTTGTTGGTTTGTTGGTTTGTTGGTTTGTTAGTTTGTTGGTTTGTTAGTTTGTTGGTTTGTTGGTTTGTTGGCTTGTTGGTTTGTTGGTTTGTTGGCTTGTTGGTTTGTTGGTTTGTGGGTTTGTTGGTTCGTTAGTTTGTTGGTTTGTTGGTTTGTTGGTTTGTTGGTTTGTTGGTTTGTTGGTTTGTTGGTTTGTTTGGTTTGTTGGTTTGTTGGTTTGTTGGTTTGTTGGTTTGTTGGTTTGTTGGCTTGTTGGTTTGTTGGTTTTTTAGTTTGTTTGTGTGTTTGTTTGTTGGCTTGTTGGCTTGTTGGTTTGTTGGTTTGTTGGTTTGTTGGTTTGTTGCTTTGTTCGTTTTTTGGTTTGTTGGCTTGTTGGTTTGTTCGTTTGTTGGTTTGTTGGTTACTTGGTTTGTTGGTTTGTTGGTTTGTTGGTTTGTTGGTTTGTTGGTTTGTTGGTTTGTTGGTTTGTTGGTTTGTTCGTTTGTTGGTTTGTTGGTTTGTTCGTTTGTTGGTTTGTTGGTTTGTTGGTTTGTTGGCTTGTTGGCTTGTTGGTTTGTTGGTTTGTTGACTTGTTGGTTTGTTGGTTTGTTGGCTTGTTGGTTTTGTTGGCTTGTTGGTTTATTGGTTTGTTGGCTTGTTGGTTTGTTTCTTTGTTGGTTTGTTGGTTTGTTGGTTTGTTGGTTTGTTGGCTTGTTGGTTTTTTGGTTTGTTGGTTTGTTTGTTTGTTGGCTTGTTGGTTTGTTGGTTTGTTGGTTTGTAGGTTTGTTGGTTTGTTGGTTTGTTGGTTTGCTGGCTTGTTGGTTTGTTGGTATGTTCGTTTGTTGGTTTGTAGGTTTGTTGGTGTGTTGGCTTGTTGGTTTGTTGGTTTGTTGGTTTGTTGGCTTGTTGGTTTGTTGGTTTTGTTGGTTTGTTGGTTTGTTGGTTTGTTGGTTTGTTGGTTTGTTGGTTTGTTGGTATGTTGGTTTGTTCGTTTGTTGGTTTGTTGGTTGTTTGGTTTGTTGGTTTGTTGGTTTGTTTGTTTGTTGGATTGTTGGCTTGTTGGTTTGTTGGTTTGTTGGTTTGTTGGTTTGTTGGTTTGTTGGTTTGTGGGTTTTGTTGGCTTGTTGGTTTGTGGGTTTGTTGGTTTGTTTCTTTGTTGGTTTGTTGGTTTGTTGGTTTGTTGGTTTGTTGGCTTGTTGGTTTGTTGGTTTGTTGGTTGTTTGGTTTGTTGGTTTGTTGGTTTGTTGGTTTGTTGGTTTGTTGGCTTATTGGCTTGTTGGTTTGTTGGTTTGTTCGGTTGTTGGTTTGTTGGTTTGTTGTTTTATTGGATTGTTGGCTTGTTGGTTTGTCGGTTTGTTGGCTTGTTGGTTTGTTGGTTTGTTGGTTTGTTGGTTTGTTGGTTTGTTGGTTTGTTGGTTTGTTGGTTTGTTAGTTTGTTGGTTTGTTGGTTTGTTGGCTTGTTGGTTTGTTGGTTTGTTGGCTTGTTGATTTGTTGGTTTTTTAGTTTGTTTGTGTGTTTGTTTGTTGGCTTGTTGGCTTGTTGGTTTGTTGGTTTGTTGGTTTGTTGCTTTGTTCGTTTTTTGGTTTGTTGGCTTGTTGGTTTGTTCGTTTGTTGGTTTGTTAGTTTGTTTGTGTGCTTGTTTGTTGGCTTGTTGGCTTGTTAGTTTGTTGGTTTGTTGGTTTGTTGGGTTGTTGCTTTGTTCGTTTTTTGGTTTGTTGGCTTGTTGGTTTGTTCGTTTGTTGGTTTGTTGGTTTGTTGGTTTGTTGGCTTGTTGGCTTGTTGGTTTGTTAGTTTGTGGACTTGTTGGTTTGTTGGTTTGTTGGCTTGTTGGTTTTGTTGGCTTTTTGGTTTGTTGGTTTGTTGGTTTGTTGGTTTGTTGGTTTGTTGGTTTGTTAGTTTGTTGGTTTGTTGGTTTGTTGGTTTGTTGGCTTGTTGGTATTTTGGTTTGTTGGTTTGTTGGTTTGTTAGTTTGTTGGTTTGTTGGTTTGTTGGTTTGTTGGTTTGTTGGTTTGTTGGTTTGTTGGTTTGCTGGCTTGTTGGTTTGTTGGTTTGTACGTTTGTTGGTTTGTAGGTCTGTTGGTTTGTTGGCTTGTTGGTTTGTTGGTTTGTTGGTTTGTTGGCCTGTTGGTTTGTTGGTTTGTTGGTTTTGTTGGTTTGTTGGTTTGTTGGTTTGTTGGTTTGTTGGTTTGTTGGTTTGTTGGTTTGTTGGGTTGCTGGTATGTTAGTTTGTTCGTTTGTTGATTTGGTGGTTTGTTGGTTTGTTGGTTTGTTGGTTTGTTGGTTTGTTGCTTTGTTGGTTTGTTGGTTTGCTGGCTTGTTGGTTTGTTAGTTTGTTCGTTTGTTGGTTTGTAGGTTTGTTGGTTTGTTGGCTTGTTGGCTTGTTGGTTTGTTGGTTTGTAAGTTTGCTGGCTTGTTGGTTTGTTGGTTTTGTTGGTTTGTTGGTTTGTTGGTTGTTTGGTTTGTTGGTTTGTTGGCTTGTTGGTTTTGTTGGCTTGTTGGTTTGTTGGTTTGTTTCTTTGTTGGTATGTTGGTTTGTTCGTTTGTTGGTTTGTTGGTTGTTTGGTTTGTTGGTTTGTTGGCTTGTTGGTTTTGTTGGCTTGTTGGTTTGTTGGTTTGTTGGTTTGTTGGTTTGTTTCTTTGCTGGTTTGTAGGTTTGTTGGTTTGTTGGTTTGTTGGTTTGTTGGTTTGTTGGTTTGTTGGTTTGTTGGTTTGTTGGTTTGTTGGTTTATTGGCTTGTTGGCTTGTTGGTTTCTTGGTTTGTTAGTTTGCTGGCTTGTTGGTTTGTTGGTTTTGTTGGTTTGTTGGTTTGTTGGGTTGCTGGTTTGTTGGTATGTTGGTTTGTTCTTTTGTTGGTTTGTTGGTTGTTTGGTTTGTTGGTTTTTTGGTTTGTTGGTTTGTTGGTTTATTGGTTTGTTGGTTTGTTGGCTTATTGGCTTGTTGGTTTGTTGGTTTGTTCGTTTGTTGGTTTGTTGGTTTGTTGTTTTGTTGGATTGTTGGTTTGTTGGTTTGTTGGGTTGTTGGCTTGTTGGTTTGTTGGTTTGTTGGTTTGTTGGTTTGTTGGTTTATTGGTTTGTTGGTTTGCTGGCTTGTTGGTTTGTTGGTTTGTTCGTTTGTTGGTTTGTAGGTTTGTTGGTTTGTTGGCTTGTTGGCTTGTTGGTTTCTTGGTTTGTTAGTTTGCTGGCTTGTTGGTTTGTTGGTTTTGTTGGTTTGTTGGTTTGTTGGTTTGTTTGTTTGTTGGTATGTTGGTTTGTTCGTTTGTTGGTTTGTTGGTTGGTTGGTTTGTTGGTTTGTTGGCTTGTTGGTTTTCTTGGCTTGTTGGTTTGTTGGTTTGTTGGTTTGTTGGTTTGTTTCTTTGTTGGTTTGTGGGTTTTGTTGGCTTGTTGGTTTGTGGGTTTGTTGGTTTGTTTCTTTGTTGGTTTGTTGGTTTGTTGGTTTGTTGGTTTGTTGGCTTGTTGGTTTGTTGGTTTGTTGGTTGTTTGGTTTGTTGGTTTGTTGGTTTGTTGGTTTGTTGGTTTGTTGGCTTATTGGCTTGTTGGTTTGTTGGTTTGTTCGGTTGTTGGTTTGTTGGTTTGTTGTTTTATTGGATTGTTGGCTTGTTGGTTTGTCGGTTTGTTGGCTTGTTGGTTTGTTGGTTTGTTGGTTTGTTGGTTTGTTGGTTTGTTGGTTTGTTGGTTTGTTGGTTTGTTGGTTTGTTAGTTTGTTGGTTTGTTGGTTTGTTGGCTTGTTGGTTTGTTGGTTTGTTGGCTTGTTGATTTGTTGGTTTTTTAGTTTGTTTGTGTGTTTGTTTGTTGGCTTGTTGGCTTGTTGGTTTGTTGGTTTGTTGGTTTGTTGCTTTGTTCGTTTTTTGGTTTGTTGGCTTGTTGGTTTGTTCGTTTGTTGGTTTGTTAGTTTGTTTGTGTGCTTGTTTGTTGGCTTGTTGGCTTGTTAGTTTGTTGGTTTGTTGGTTTGTTGGGTTGTTGCTTTGTTCGTTTTTTGGTTTGTTGGCTTGTTGGTTTGTTCGTTTGTTGGTTTGTTGGTTTGTTGGTTTGTTGGCTTGTTGGCTTGTTGGTTTGTTAGTTTGTGGACTTGTTGGTTTGTTGGTTTGTTGGCTTGTTGGTTTTGTTGGCTTTTTGGTTTGTTGGTTTGTTGGTTTGTTGGTTTGTTGGTTTGTTGGTTTGTTAGTTTGTTGGTTTGTTGGTTTGTTGGTTTGTTGGCTTGTTGGTATTTTGGTTTGTTGGTTTGTTGGTTTGTTAGTTTGTTGGTTTGTTGGTTTGTTGGTTTGTTGGTTTGTTGGTTTGTTGGTTTGTTGGTTTGCTGGCTTGTTGGTTTGTTGGTTTGTACGTTTGTTGGTTTGTAGGTCTGTTGGTTTGTTGGCTTGTTGGTTTGTTGGTTTGTTGGTTTGTTGGCCTGTTGGTTTGTTGGTTTGTTGGTTTTGTTGGTTTGTTGGTTTGTTGGTTTGTTGGTTTGTTGGTTTGTTGGTTTGTTGGTTTGTTGGGTTGCTGGTATGTTAGTTTGTTCGTTTGTTGATTTGGTGGTTTGTTGGTTTGTTGGTTTGTTGGTTTGTTGGTTTGTTGCTTTGTTGGTTTGTTGGTTTGCTGGCTTGTTGGTTTGTTAGTTTGTTCGTTTGTTGGTTTGTAGGTTTGTTGGTTTGTTGGCTTGTTGGCTTGTTGGTTTGTTGGTTTGTAAGTTTGCTGGCTTGTTGGTTTGTTGGTTTTGTTGGTTTGTTGGTTTGTTGGTTGTTTGGTTTGTTGGTTTGTTGGCTTGTTGGTTTTGTTGGCTTGTTGGTTTGTTGGTTTGTTTCTTTGTTGGTATGTTGGTTTGTTCGTTTGTTGGTTTGTTGGTTGTTTGGTTTGTTGGTTTGTTGGCTTGTTGGTTTTGTTGGCTTGTTGGTTTGTTGGTTTGTTGGTTTGTTGGTTTGTTTCTTTGCTGGTTTGTAGGTTTGTTGGTTTGTTGGTTTGTTGGTTTGTTGGTTTGTTGGTTTGTTGGTTTGTTGGTTTGTTGGTTTGTTGGTTTATTGGCTTGTTGGCTTGTTGGTTTCTTGGTTTGTTAGTTTGCTGGCTTGTTGGTTTGTTGGTTTTGTTGGTTTGTTGGTTTGTTGGGTTGCTGGTTTGTTGGTATGTTGGTTTGTTCGTTTGTTGGTTTGTTGGTTGTTTGGTTTGTTGGTTTTTTGGTTTGTTGGTTTGTTGGTTTATTGGTTTGTTGGTTTGTTGGCTTATTGGCTTGTTGGTTTGTTGGTTTGTTCGTTTGTTGGTTTGTTGGTTTGTTGTTTTGTTGGATTGTTGGTTTGTTGGTTTGTTGGGTTGTTGGCTTGTTGGTTTGTTGGTTTGTTGGTTTGTTGGTTTGTTGGTTTATTGGTTTGTTGGTTTGCTGGCTTGTTGGTTTGTTGGTTTGTTCGTTTGTTGGTTTGTAGGTTTGTTGGTTTGTTGGCTTGTTGGCTTGTTGGTTTCTTGGTTTGTTAGTTTGCTGGCTTGTTGGTTTGTTGGTTTTGTTGGTTTGTTGGTTTGTTGGTTTGTTTGTTTGTTGGTATGTTGGTTTGTTCGTTTGTTGGTTTGTTGGTTGGTTGGTTTGTTGGTTTGTTGGCTTGTTGGTTTTCTTGGCTTGTTGGTTTGTTGGTTTGTTGGTTTGTTGGTTTGTTTCTTTGTTGGTTTGTTGATTTGGTGGTTTGTTGGTTTGTTGGTTTGTTGGTTTGTTGGTTTGTTGGTTTGTTGGTTTGTTGGTTTGTTGGTTTGTTGGTTTGTTGGTTTGTTGGTTTGCTGGCTTGTTGGTTTGTTGGTTTGTTCGTTTGTTGGTTTGTTGGTTTGTTGGTTTGTTGGCTTGTTGGCTTGTTGGTTTGTTGGTTTGTTAGTTTGCTGGCTTGTTAGTTTGTTGGTTTTGTTGGTTTGTTGGTTTGTTGGTTGTTTGGTTTGTTGGTTTGTTGGCTTGTTGGTTTTGTTGGCTTGTTGGTTTGTTGGTTTGTTGGTTTGTTGGTTTGTTTCTTTGTTGGTATGTTGGTTTGTACGTTTGTTGGTTTGTTGGTTGTTTGGTTTGTTGGTTTGTTGGCTTGTTGGTTTTGTTGGCTTGTTGGTTTGTTGGTTTGTTGGTTTGTTGGTTTGTTTCTTTGTTGGTTTGTTGGT